>JAEOAD010000016.1:14525000-16925000 GCA_036365145.1 Orientallactaga sibirica
CTGTGGCTCCGTGCGCAGCGCAAACGCTAATCATCAAGGCAAAATGGCTTGCTTTGTAAGCAAGAAGCAATGGTGGCACCTCACATAGGCAGCAGCCCTTGTGAGTTAATTGTGGGTCCTCACATAGCAGGTGACACTTCATAAATGTCACCTTGTTTATCTGCCTTGATGCCTCAAAAGCAGGGAATACCATAAAATCCACCCGGGGAAGAACTGGTGGTTCTGAAGCCGCCAGCTCTTCGCACAGTTCCCCAAGCAGTAAGAAGGGAGGCTGTGAGTGGTCACATTTTCTCTTGTTCTGTAACTTTAGCTGTTCAGGATTCATTCCACAAACTAAGTGTACTCTGTGCTGTGTATGGGGAATCTGACCTCAATGCTAATGTCCTTGTCATTACAGAGCCCTAAGGGAACTGGACATAGGGAGAAAAGGACACCTGAACTAGAGCAGGAAAGATCTTCCTTCCACAGGAAGTGGACCAGGGGAGAAAGTCTGAGGGTGACTGGAGCTGAGGGGGAGGGGAAAAGGGAACTATGTTAAGAGTAGAGACCAGGTATGTCACAGAGGCCTGCTTTTTTATTCATTTATTTATTTATTTATTTTTAAGTTTTGTTTCATTATTTTATTTATTTGCAAGCCAGAGAGAGATAGAAGACAGATAAAGAGAACAGGTTCACCAGGGCCTCCAGCCACTGTAAATGAACACCAGATGATGCATGCACCACCCTATGTATCTGGCTTTACATGGGTTCTGAGTACTCAAACTTGGTTCATTAGACTTTGTAGACAAATGTCTTAGCCACTGAGCCAGCTCGCCAGCCATTTATTCACTGGTTACTTTTGTAGGTCAGCATATAAAGCAGCAAGTTTATTGTGGTGTATTCACACACCCCCCCACACACACCCTTACACTTGGTTCTCACAGAGGCCTTCTTCACACACACCCCCCCTTACACGTGGTTCTCACAGAGGCCTTCTTCACACATACACACCCTTACACTTGGTTCTCACAGAGGACTTCCACACACACACACCCTTACACGTGGTTCTCACAGAGGCCTTCTTCACACACACACACCCTTACACTTGGTTCTCACAGAAGCCTACACACACACACACACACACACACACACACCCTTACACGTGGTTCTCACAGAGGCCTTCTTCACACACACACACCCTTACACTTGGTTCTCACAGAGGCCTTCTTCACACACACACACACACCCTTACACGTGGTTCTCACAGAGGCCTTCTTCACACATACACACCCTTACACTTGGTTCTCAGAGGACTTCCACACACACACACCCTTACACGTGGTTCTCACAGAGGCCTTCTTCACACACACACACCCTTACACTTGGTTCTCACAGAGGCCTTCTCACACACACACACACCCTTACACGTGGTTCTCACAGAGGCCTTCTTCACACATACACACCCTTACACTTGGTTCTCACAGAGGACTTCCACACACACACACCCTTACACGTGGTTCTCACAGAGGCCTTCTTCACACACACACACCCTTACACTTGGTTCTCACAGAAGCCTTCTTCACACACACACACACACACACACCCTTACACTTGGTTCTCACAGAGGCCTTCTTCACACACACACACCCTTACACTTGGTTCTCACAGAAGCCTTCTTCACACACACACACCCTTACACTTGGTTCTCACAGAGGACTTCTTCACACACATACATACACACACACACACCCTTACACTTGGTTCTCACAGAGGCCTTCTTCACACACACACACACACACACACACACCCTTACACTTGGTTCTCACAGAGGCCTTCTTCACACACACACACACACACACACCTTTACACTTGGTTCTCACAGAGGCCTTCTTCACACACACACACACACACACACACACACACACCCTTACACGTGGTTCTCACAGAGGACTTCTGCATGTCTTGTTGAGGGATTGGCACTTGGTCCTCAGGTTGATGGGGATGGAATTTCAAAATTTAACTGGCAGCATCTCACCTGCTCCTTCACTGCTCCTCTCCATTTTCTCCCTTCCCCCAAGACCACCACCCAATCTATACTTGTTTCTCAAGAACAGTTACCTGAATAGCCACACAACATATAACTGGTAGATGCTTTTACTTTCCTTCAGAGATGGGGCAGAAAAGACCCTTTAGGGCTGGAGAGATGGCTTAGTGGTTAAGGTGCTTGTCTGTAAAGCCTAAAGACTCATGCATGTCCAACTCTCCAGATCCCATGTAAGTAAGCCAGGTGAGACAGACAGTGACACAAGCGTGCAAGGTCACACATGCACATGAGGGGGTGTTCACGTCTGGAGTTCGACTGTAGTAGCTGGAGGCCCTAGTGCATCAATTCTCTCTCTCTCTCTCAAATATACATAAAAAAAGACAGTCTATTGGGCTTTCCTCAAAAAAGAAGAAGGAGGAGGAGGAGAAGAAAAATAAAAAGACCCTTTAATCAAGGTACAGCAGAAAAGAAGTCTCCGTGTTTCTGTGGGGCTGCTTTACCCTGGCATTTAGTTCTCCAGAAAAGGAAAGAGGAATTACCTTGGGGCTCTTCATGAATCAGAGCCAGCCAGTGTCCTCCTTTGGGGTAGGATGGTTTTAACTGAAAGAAGTACAAAACCTAAAGAAAACGGCCTTTTGGAGGACTGTCCACTAGACAAAGAGAGCTTCTGGGCGGCTGGAGCCGCCCGTTGTTTATGACTTGGATGAGGGCTTGGGGGCGACCTGGTCATTTCAAGCACAGATGAGCGCAAGTGCGCACAGTGTGCGGGATGTGCAGGGAGGAAAAGGCCCGTTGCCTTGACATCATTTTCCTTGCCTCCACCTGGCACTGCAGAGGCTCGCTGTATGAGCAAGCTTCCCCAGCCCTTCACCTAACAGGCCTTCTTACCCTGTGCACAGGCCCTCATCCTGATCCAGGAGTAGGCTGGGGCACTCTGTCTCTCAGTGCATTGTGGGTCTGTATGTTAAGCACTTACTAAAACAAAGTAATGAGGCTCTCCCCACAGGACTTTCTGGAAAGTTCCAAAATAATTCAGATTATTTAGACCTGCCTAACATATACTGTAAGATGTTTGTCTTCTATTAATGGGTTTTCGATGGGTCTTGGACCAGCATCAACCAGATGTTTCCAGGAGCATGGGGGATGGGCAAGGATAGAGGACAATCACTTTTTAATGTCAGGGAAATTGGAAATAAATGAGTATGCAGATTTCTCACATTCCAACCTGTCCCACCCCCAAAGCTGATTCCTACAAATTACTGATTGCTCACTCTCAGATTCATGTCTGCCTGTCACTCAAAGCATGTTGGAGCTCTTCTTGTCACCTTCCTCTGTGTGTGTGTGTGTTTTTTGTTTTTTTCATGGTAGGGTCTCACTCTAGCCCAGGCTGACCTGGAATTCACTCTGTAGTCTCAGGGTGGCCTTGTACTCATGGCGATTCCTCTAACTGCGCCTCCTGAGTACTGGGATTAAAGGCATGCACAACCATACCTGGCTACTGTCCTATATTTTGAGTATGAATACTGCCCACCAAATGTGCTTGTATCCAGTGATAGGGGTCCTACTTCGATCAGAAATAATATCCAAACTGTGGCTTCTATTTGAAAAAAAATTTAGAGTCTTAAGAGCATTATAACTTAGAACAGAAAGTATCCTAACAACCCAAGCCTTTTTATATCAAAAAGCCAGGGCTGGAGAGATGGTTTAGTGTTTAAGGTGCTTGCCTGTGAAGCCCAAGGACCTAGGTTTGATTCCCCAGAACACATGTAAGCCGGATGCACATGGTAGCACATGCATCTGGAGTTAAGTTTGCAGTGGCTAGAGGCCCTGGCATGCCCATTCTCTCCCTCTCTCTCTCTCATAAATAAATAAAAATAATATATTTTTTTAAAGCCAGGCTTAGCCGGGCGTGGTGGCGCATGCCTTTAATCCCAGCACCCGGGAGGCAGAGGTAGGAGGATCGCTGTGAGTTCGAGGCCACCCTGAGACTCCATAGTGAATTCCAGATCAGCCTAGGCTACAGTGAAACCCTACCTTAAAAAAAATTTTTTTTAAAGCCAGGCTTTTATTGATCAGAGAGCAACATCCCACTGTTCTCATTCTCACCAGGAGGCTCTGTCATCTTCAGATTGTCTCACTGATGATGGGGGTGGGGGTGCCGCACATCTAGACAGATGGCACTGTGACCTGAGAAGATTTCAAGCAGACTGAGGCTAGTCCTAGAATTTCTCCCCTCACCTACAATTCCACCTTTCCAGTTTCAGCTAGTAGTTTATGCCTTGGTGACAAAGTTGTAAGACATGGATGTCCACCAACAGAGGCACAGATTACAGAAGTGCAAGTGTCAACAGAGGACCTCACTGACTGCAGTATTTCTCCTAGGCTCAGCCCAGTTCACATTCATAGAATGGAAAAGGTCCCAGTCTGTGCCTGGGGAGAGGGCACAGTGGGTAAAGTGCTTGCCTCACAAGCATGAGGACCTGGGTTTGATACCTAGTATTCAGGTAAACATGCTGGAGAGTGGAGAGGAGTGCTTGTACATGCAGCGCTGGGGACAGGTAGATCACTGGCCAGCCAGTCTAGCCTACTCAGTGAGCTCCAGGCCAATGAGAGACTTTGTCTCAAAAAAATAAATAAATAAAAATAAAAAGGGGGGATGGCATTCCTAAGGTTGTAGTCCTCTGGCCTCTGCAAATGCACACGCAAGCATGAACATGCTGCACACATATACACACAAACACACGCATTTAAAAAATGGCCTAGGGAGATAGCTCAATGGATAAAGCACTTGCTCTTCACGTCCGAGCGCCTGAGTTCAGATGCCCAGACTCCAGAGAAAAGTTGGAAGCCGTGGAGGGCCTTCTGTAATCCCAGCGCACCTATGGTGAGAAGGGAGGTGGAGACAGGAGAATTTCCCTGAAGTTTGTGAATGGAGCAGCGAACCACAAAGAGAGACCTTGTCTCAAAAGAAGTGGAAGGTGAGGACCAACCGAAAAGTTGACCTCTGACTTCCACATATGTGTACACTGTGGCACACACATGAACATGCATGACCATACTAAATAAATAAAAGCTTAAAATAAACCAGTCTATTCTGAAGGAACTTAGACAAGCCAGTTAGCTCCACATTTTACATATTGGGAAACTGAGGCACAGAGTAGAGTGACACATAGGATACGTTACTGGTGAAGCTGCAATGAGTGGGAAGTCTGGGTTTCCTGACACCCAGATAGAAAGATTCCTTTATGGAGACACTGGCACAATCAGCAGCAATTTTTAGGGAGCCAAACCAGTTTGAAATATGAAAACTGAAATGGATGGAAAAAGGGAAAATTATCAAAATGGCTCTCTGACTCTGGGTAAACAGTAACCACATTTTTTTTTGCCTGTTGGAGGCCTGGTTTTTAATCACTCCACAAGCAGTTTTCATTTCTGTAGTAAGATTGCTTGTGGTTCTATTTAATTTGTGTCTGCAGGAGCCAGCCCTGGTGAAGATCTCCGAGGAGCTGGCGGAAATTTTAGCACAGCACGCGCAGCCAGTCAACGAGAAACGCTTCCCGACGTGGAGGAAATTCCTCCAGACGTTTCTTTCTCAAGGTAAATAAGACTGTGAAGTTTCTATTGAAGACCCACCTACACAATCTTGGGTTCGAGTTCTAGGTCAACCCAGGGCCAGTGTAAACACTCTGTGTCGGCCCTTGCTGGCTTGGGAAGTGCCCCCCCAGCCGACTGTTTTCTTTTGCAAGCATTGCCTAAATACTGATCTTTCACCCAGCCTTGTAAGTACACAGGAGCTGAGCTGAGCGTGCCACGTGGGTTTCAGGATTCCAGGGCAGCTCTTGTGCCAGATTTGTCCACAGGAAGGCTTGGAGGTGGAGCACAGTTCTTGACCCCTAAGACTCACTCTCCTCCCCTGCCTACTACATAAGGCCATGAGGAGAGTTCAACGAGAAGAGTTCTGAATGTTTCTACCACAGTCTGGTACATTAAAAGCTCCCACATAAGAACCCATGTAAACCAGATGCACATGGTGGTGCATGAGTCTGGAGTTCATTTGCAGTGGCTGGAGGCCCTGGTGTGCCCGTTCTCTTTCTTTATCTGCTGCTCTCTCTTCAATAAATAAATAAATAGAATATTTAAGAAAAAAGTCAAAATGAGGATGAGGAAGATAAAGGAAATGAAGGCTTGTTTTGTTTCTAGACTAGGGGATTCTGACTTAGAAATACTAGCTTCCTGAGCTGGACCTGAAGCCAATTCTGCTTTCCTAGAAAATGGAAGAGAAACCTAACATTTATTAAAAACCCTTTTCAAAAATATTTTATTTATTTATTTATTTGAGAGAGAGAGAGGGACAGAGAGACAGAGAGGAAGAAGCAAATAGGGAGAGAGAGTATGTGTGTGCCAGGGCATCCTGCCACTGCAAATGAACTCCAGATGCATGTGGCCCCATGCGCATCTGGCTTATATGAGTTCTGGAGAATCAAACCTGGGTCCGTAGGCTTTGTAGGCAAGTGCCCTAACCACTAAGCCCTTTCTCCAGCCCCTCATCCTAATTTTAATGATACTGAGGGGTCTGTGACTGGTGAGGGAATGAACAGAACAAACGACGCTTATCTCCAGTCCAGAGGTCCCTGGGCTGCCACACAGGGGCACATCCATTGCAGGACCTTCCCTCTCTAGGAGGTTGTAGCATAAGGCGCATAATCTAACCCCCATGGGCTGCTTATCAGACCATGGAGGGCGTTTTTCCGCTGTCGTCACAACTGTCAAGGGCTGAGGGTAATAATAGTACGTCAGCATGAATATATAATGATAAAATGGTAGTGCTATGTCAAGCTATAGCTGAGTACAGCAATGATAACAGCACACATATGGTGAGTGCTATATAGAGAAATGGCTTAGTGGTTAAGGCACTTGCCTGTGAAGCCCAAGGACCCAGGTTCCATTCCCCAGTATTCACATACGCCAGATGCACAAGGTGGCACATGCATCTGGAATTAATTTGTTGTGGCTGGAGGCCCTGGCACGCCCATTCTCTATCTCCTTCTCTTTCTCACTCTCTCACTTGTGTATACATATGCACAAATAAATAATTTTTTAAGTTGACCTCTATGTTGCTGCAGAAGTCTTGGCTCAAGCCAGTGGTTACATTTACTAAGGAAAATAGCTCAGCCCAGTATATGAGAAAGGATCAAAAAGAACAAGACTGCTGGTTATTGAATACATTGGACGGACAAAGTGTGGCAGATGCAAGAGGTTGCTGGATATCAGCCACTTAAGAATGCTGAAAAGTTTGTTGTGTGTGTGTGTGTGTGTGTGTGTGTGTGTGTTACAGTATCTCCAATGTCTTCTCATCTCTAAAAGTCCGTGAATATACAAGTGTCCACATGCATCTATGGGAAAAAAGTGAAAGTAAGAAAGTCAATTCCATGTATAAGTGCAAGTGTATACAGTGCCTTACACACACACACACACACACACGCACACACACAAGTTCAAAATAAGGGCTTTATTAGGAGGGGAAATCATGAAGTTCTCCATGTCCATCTAAGATAGGGTGTTTGGAAGCTTCCAGATCATCCAAGGAAAGCCTACAAAGCTTTCCTCTAAATTATCCTTTCATGTGAATTGCCAGCCATGTGTCACCTGAACTGTGTGACCTTGGGCTATGTCACCTCCACCCCAGGTTTATCTTTAGCTCTTTCCCCAGCCATGTGGTAAATGATATGCTTATTAGTAGGAGACCAAACAGGCTTTATTTGTTAAATATTTTATTTACTTATTTGAGGAAGGGGGCAGATATATAGAAAGAATGGGAGCGCCAGGGCCTCCAGTTGCTACAGATGAACTCCAGACACATGTGCTACCTTGTGCACCTGGCTTTATGTGGGTCATGGGGAATTGAACCTGGGTCCTTTGGCTTTGCAGGCAAGTTCCTTCACCACTAAGCCACCTCTCCAGCCCCGAAACAGGCTTTATTATTAGTCCAACTTCACAGACAAAGAAACTAAGGCTTAAAGAAATGAGAAGTGACTTAAAAAGTCATATACATCTAAGTAGTGAATGTGAACACAACGTTAGCGCCTATGATTTCAGTATGTCTTAAAATCTGGTACATACAAGTAATTCATTTCCTAAGTGTCCACATGGCTCTGAGCACAGTGCGAACAGCAGGTCCTGTATAGAGTATTTCCTGGCTGAGCCACACACACACACACACACACACACACACACACACACACACAAAACTCTAAGGTCACCATTTCAAACCAGCTTCCACCACTGCCTCTTTCATTCCCCTTCTGCTCCTTCGAGTGTGCTTGTGGCCACACAATGCACTACAGCTCTGATTCTACATTATCATCATCTTATATCAAAGGCAACCTTTTGTGAGGGGGAAAAAAAAAAGAGAATTGCTCCAAAAAGAAAAAACAAAAAACGAACAGTGAAAGGTCCTGGCCATGATGCCGAGAAGACAGTACACTCTGCTTCTTTGAAATAAAGTATGTAAAGCAATCCTACCAGTCATTAGGGACAATGTGATCTTCCCAAGCATAGGTGACAGCCAGAGCCACTCCAGTAATTAAAGCAGAGACCTACTAGGTGTTTTAGTTTTGCTGCATTTGCTTTGCTTAAGACCCAACAACTGCTGTTCGAGTGCAGCACATGGAGCAGGCCTCACTGGAAGAACAGAACATCTTAATGACCCCAACCAGGAGTCAGATATGAGCTCTCCAAAGAAGCCTTCTTTCCTTCTGGAACTGGCCATTCTTGAGAGCTACCTCTGACCAATTCATAGACATTGTGTGTGTGTGTGTGTGTGTGTGTGTGTGTGTGTGTGTGTGTGAATGCACATGTGTGGACATGTGCAGATGTCAGAGGAGGACGTCAGTTGGTGTCCTACTCTATCACTCAGCTTCTTTCTGATTTTTTTTTCAAGTCAAGCCCAACAGACTGGCCATCTTTTATGAGAGATAGCAAGAGCGAGCGCGCGTGAGAGAGATAGAGAGAATTGGTGCGCCATGGCCTCCAGACTCTGTAATCAAACTCCAGATGCGTGTGCCACTTTGTGCATATGTGCGACCTTGTGCATGCATCACCTTGTATGTCTGGCTTACGTGGGATCTGGGGAGTTGAACATGGGTCCTTAGGCTTCGCAGGCAAGTTGTCTTAACTGCTAAGCCATTTCTCCAGCCCTCACCTTATTTCTCTAAGACAGGGAGTCTTACCAAGCCTGAAGCTCGCCATGCATCTATCTGTCTATCATCTATCTATCTATGTAGATTGGCTCACCATAGAACTCCAGCAGTTCTCCTGTCCCTGCCCCGTTCAGTTATGGTTACAGGTGTACACAGCCACACCTGGCTTTTTACATGAGTTCTGAGGGTCAAACTCAGCTCTTCATGCCGGCACAGCAGCTCTCTGACTCACTGTGCTAGCTCCTCAGCCCCCATCTTCATAGGCACTTAACACAAGTACCTCTTCCTTGGAGTCACAGACGAGCCCCTCTGAGAATCACCGAAATCTCAAAACACAGCTTTTGAGGCCTATGCAGATGGACAGAGGTCACCACCCACCCCAGGCAGATTGGTGAGATGCAGGCCAAGCTTATCTCAACACTGCCTGGTTCCAGAGGCCATCCTGTGTAGGGAGGACCTAGTTGTTCTTACTTTTAAAAGTATCTAACTCTTTGCAAATAATATTTGCCTTTTCCTATAAAAAGACATATATATATACACATACATACGTACATACATTCATACATACATGGGGTGGAGAGATGGCTCAGCGGTTAAGACACAAGCCTGCAAAACCTAATGACCTGTGTTCCATTCCCCAGTACCCATATAAGCTAGATGCACAAAGTGGTGGGTGCACCTGGAGTTCGTCTGCATTGGCTAGAGGCCCTGGTGCACCCATACTCATTCTCTCTCCCTCTCTCTGTCTCTCATTGCTTGCAAATAAATATTTATATATATGAATATATATATAGTTAAATTTAACACGTGAGGTTTAAAACAGAAAATTGGAGATGTGTCAATAGAGTGGAAACCCCGAGTTAACCCACAATTAGACAGCAAAATTGTGTCACTGTGGTTGAGCATCAGATTCGCCTCTGTGAGTTTTGGTATTTAGAGCAAAAGATAAAATATTTTATCAGCAAGAAGGGAGTACAACTATTACTAAAAAAAAAAAAAAAAAAAAAAAGCATCACATGACCTGATTACTTAATTCTCTCTATCTCTCTCCATATGTGTATGCATGTCTTGTGTGATGTTTATTTGCGACAGATTCTCACACTGTAGATCAAGCTGGCCTAGACTAGCCTCGAACTCTTATCAGCCCTCCTTCTTCAGTCTCCCCAGTGTTGAGATGCCAAGTGTGAGCCACCAGGCCCAGCTTACTGGTTCTACATTTTAAAAATATTTTATTTATTTATTTATTTATTTATTTATTTATTTATTTATTTAAGAGAGAGACAGAGGCAGACAGAGAGTGAGTATGGGCACACCGGGGCTTCCTGCCACTGCAAATGAACTCCAGGTGCATGTGCCAACACCACTCAGTGCATCTGGCTTTATGTGGGTACTGGGAAATTGAACCCCAGCCATCAGTCTTTGCAAGCAAACACCTTTAACTGCTGAGCCATCTCTCCAGCCCTTGTTCTTACATTTTTCTTTTATAATTTTTTTTCTTTTGAGGCAAGCTCGAAAGGCCAGCTTTTTTTTTTGTTGTTGTTATGCAAGAGAGAGAATTGGTGTGCCAGGGCCTCCAGCCACTAATGGAACTCCAGATGCGTGTGCCACCTTGTGCGTATGTGTGACCTTGCACACTTGCATCACCTTGTGTATCTGGCTTACACACAAATGGGATCTGGAGAGCCCAACATGGATCCTTAGGCTTCACAGGCCGGCGCCTTAACCACTAAGCCATTTCTCCAGCCCTGATTCTACACTTTAAAGAATGTTTTAGAGCTGGCTTTCTTTTGGAATTCTCTGGCCAGCATGATGACCAGGGTTCTCTGTGCCTGTTGAAAGCCCATGGCTGCCAAACCTTAGGAAAGCAATGAGACTGACAAGAAAGAACACTAAAGCCATATTGACTCAGGAACATTAAGACACAAGCAGTGGACAATGGGTAGTTCATTTCCTCTGATGGATTTGACCCTAATCCTTGGATCAATCGTATGTAGTGAGTAGGCAAAGCAGTGGGATCTACAGTGTCTTCATAATTATGATCAGAGGGGCTAGAGAGATGGCTTAGCGGTTAAGGTGCTTACCTGCATAATATAATGACCTGGGTTTGATTTCCCAGTACCCACATAAAGCCAGATGCACAAAGTGGTGCATGTGTCTGGAGTTTGCAGTGGCTGGAGGCCCTGGAGTGCCCATTCTCTCTCTCTCTCTCTTCTCTCTCTCTGTCTCTCTACTTGCAAATAAATAAATAAATTTAAAATAATTATTATGAACAGAATCAAAACTGTTCATTGAACCCTACTATATGCCAAATGTTGGGCTAATTACTACATACACAATTTCTCTAAGCTTCACAGTAAAATGTGGTGAGGTAAATTTTATTATGCCCCCATTTCTCAGTTGAATTTTTAAAAAATTAGAGATGGAAACAAAGTCTCCCAAGACATGGCAGGTTCAAGATCTGAGCTCAAGACCGGCCATTTCTATGACTGTGTCCTCTCATCCTACCCCGTGCTTCCCCACCAGGGGGCGTGATCGAGGCATTCCCACCTGCGGAAAGTATCACCAACCTCACGGTGGACATGTTGATAGAGCCCAATGGAGAAATGAAAGTGCTGTCAACCGGGGACCAGCTTCACTCCGAAAGCCCCTTCATTTCCTCTGGTTCCACCATGCCTCAGACCTCAGTGGATCCCCACGTTCTCACGTCGCTGTGTTTACAGATTGGAAGCATCTGCAGAAGCAGAGATGTGGTTGGTTACTTTTCCATCGACCTGGTGACTTTCATCGATCCAAGCACCTTGGAACAGCAGGTAAGGTACCAAAACACCCTCCACTCCCCCACTGCACATAGTCGGAGGGAGGGGCATTCTAGAACTCAGCTGTGGTGTGATGAGCTGAGTCTATGCCACCCGTGCAGACCAGGTTTTCGGTCTAGAAAGTTACCACCTTTGTGTTGGGTTAGAGTTTCAATAATAAACCTCATCCCCCATAGCTCTGATGGTGGGGCTGTCAATCCGGTCCATCAGTGTTATCGACATCTCACTGTGAAACTGTTTTACACCATCCTGGCACGGAGCCTGTCTAACACAGCCTTTGAAAACGAAAATCAATCCCTGGGGAAGAAACATCTCAGGGTCCTTGTATTCCTTTCTTTTCTTATCAATATCTCACTAGTAACTTTGTTCTTTAAAAATGTATTGAGGGCTGGATAGATGGCTTAGTAGTTAAAAGCACTTGCTTGGGAAGCCCACCTGCTGGCGTTTAACTCCCCAGTATCCACGCAAAGCCAGATGCACAATGTGGCATCTGTCTCTGGAGTTCTTTCTCTAATAAACACATAAAATATTTTTACAATTGTATTGAGCAATGTTTCAGAAATAACAAAAAGGTCTAAGCAATTATGTAGTCAATATCATGTGCCCCAGTCTTGGTTCAGAATAAAGCAGTGAGGAGCCCGGGAGATGCCCAGTGGACAAAGCACTTGTGAGGGCTTGAGTCTGGATCTCCAAAACCCACATACAAGCCAGAGAGAGTAGCACACATGTCTATAATCCCGGTAAGGTAAGAGGTAGCAACAGGAGAATCCCCAGAAGCTCCTGGGCAGCTAGCCTAGTGAACGCAGTGCAAACAAGAAACTGTTTCAAATAATATGGAAAGTGGGCTGGAGAGATGGCTTAGTGGTTAAAGCACTTGCCTGTGAATGAAGCTTAAGGACCCAGGTTCAATTCCCCAGTACCCCACATAAGCCTGATGGGCAAGGTGGTGCATGTGTGTGGAGTTCGTTTGTAATGTCTGCAGGCCCTGGTGCACCCATTCTCCACCTCCCCCACCCCCGCCATATCTGCTTCTTTCCTTGCTGATAGCTGGGCCACTCAGCCTCCCAGCAGTCAGAGGGCAGCTTCTGCCTTAAACTTGGGGGTTGATTCCTTTACGTATCTTCATACTCTTAGTATATACAGAGGTATACACAAATAATACATAGTTTCACTCCATGTTTTTTAAACACTTTATTTATTTATTTATTTTTGAGAGAGAGAGGAAGAGAGAGAGAGAGAGAGGAAGAGACAGATATAGAGAGAATGGGCACAGTAGGGCTTAAGGCCATGACACACAAATGGCAGATGCACATGCCACCTTGTACAGCCGGCTTATGTGGGTATTGGGGAATCAAACCTAGGTCCTTGGGCTTCACAGGCAAGTGCCTTAACCACTAAGCCATCTCTCCAGCACAATTCCACATGTTTTTAAGCATCTTGGAGATTACAATGTCCCATATTTTACTGTATGCTTTTACTTATACAAGATCACATGTATGGCTCCGCTGAATTGAATTCTTTTTTTTTTCCAAGGTAGGGTTTCACTCTAGTTAGTGCTGGGATTAAAGACATGTGCCACCACATCTGGCTGTATTGCATTCTATACAAATAATTTTCTATTCAAATAATATTTTTAACTTTTTTCTGTGATTTCTTTTCCCATTAAATTAAATTCACTTCATGGGACTTACTTTTGAAAGAAATGTTTAGATGCTTCTCTTTTCACGCTGGGTGTCTAGACCTCCATGGCAAGGTTGAAATGGCCTTCAGTCTCCCACTTTCCATATCCTCTGGCCACTGAGCATTATACACAGAGTTGAATGGCTTCATGTTCACTGTTCTTGGTTTTATAGCTTGCTGTTTCGGTTAGATGATGGCTTCAAAGCTGGAGTTTATGTTTTGGGCAGCTTTCAGCTTGTTCAATAACCGTTTTCCATTTGCCTCTGTTGGTTTTATGAATGTTCCCAGACCTGCACACCGAGAGAAACGGACAGATTGAAGGGCATTCAGAGCTCTGCCTGGGGTGGACTGAGGGAAGACAGAAACAACATCCCCTGTGAAAGAGCTGGGTGTCAGGGACGCAGAGGGAGGAGAGACAGGGAGGCTGCTCTCCCCAGGCATCTGTCCTGAGAGAGAAGGGATGAAATATGCAGTTCCTTGGCAGAAGGGAAGATGGAACCATGGAAACAGCTGACTGGTGTTTCTTATTTATTTGCGTTTGGTATATGAAGACTTGCACACAGAAGTGAGAGGCATTCTCTCCAAACACAGCTCTTCCCCGGGCTTACACCCACCTGGGCTTCTGAGAGAAAGGTCCACTCATCACTTGACTGGTTCTGGGCACCGGACCAGCCAGCCTTGTCTCACTCTAAACCACTCTTGTTCTTCTACACAGGCTCCCACCAACTCCCATTCATCACACTGCCCTCTACCAGAGGACTTTTTCAAACACGCCACCTCTCTGCCTGAAATGCTGTAGCCAGGGTCTCACAAGGTAGCTCAGGCCAGCCTCAAACTCTTTTTTTTTGTTGTTGTTTTTTTTTTTTTTCAATATATTTTATTTATTTATTTATTTATTTATTTATTTATTTATTTATTTATTTGAGAGAAAGAGGGAGAAGGAGAAAGAGAGACAGAGAGAGAGAATGGGCACCCACAGCCTTTAGCCACTGCAAACAAATTCCAGATGCATGCGCCCCCTTATGCATCTGGCTTACATGGGTCCTGGAGAATTCAACAGGGATCCTAAACACCTTAAATGCTAAGCCATCTCTCCAGTCCATCAAACTCTTAATCCTCCTATCTGAGAGTCCCAAAGGCTGAAATTATAGGCATTTATCACCATCTCCTGATTCTCACCTCTTTTTACTTAGTTAACCCCCCTTCTCATTTATCATGCTTCAGCTGAGACCACACTTGCTTAGAGAGGCCCTTTCTGATTTCCCTGAAGGTGTGAAATCCCAATTCCAGTCACAAAAAAAGGTGGACAGACCCCTCTAAGCTGTCCTCTGACCTTCACATGCTTGTGGTGGCACATGTGCCCAAACATACACACCAATAAAAAAAGAAAGAAGCAGAAAATGAAGTGACTACATCATTCAAATTTTTGCAGTCCAGCTGAGACTAATAATCTACTATGTGACATGGTAGGAGCAAAGGAAATGGGGGGGGGCAAGGAAGAGCAGATGAAATTAGAGTGGTACACCAAGGACAAGCCAATAATTGTGAGTCAGCTCCGGAGAAGAAGGTGGTCTATTCTCCAGGTAAGAAGGTAGACTACTCTGCTGAGACCACAGGAAATGAGAATGGGGGTCTGAGGCAGCAGAATGATTTTGAAAATGTAAGGTTTGAATATTAAGAGCCAGGCATGGTAGCCATATGCAAGTAATCGCAATAGTCAGGGGGCTAGAGGCCAGCATGGGCTAAATATTGAGGCCCTATTTCAAAGAAATAAAATAAAATAAAATAAAATAAAATAAAATAAAATAAAAATCTCATGCATCAGGCAGGACACAGCATCATTGAGACTAAAAGGAAGAGGAGTCCATCCTTAAGGGCGGAGCTGGCAGAGGTGACAGAGATTACAGAATGACTTCAGCATGGCTTCAGGTTAAGATCCCAGGATCCTAGAAATGCTGAAATCCGAGTCCTTCAGAAACTGCTTGCAGAACACATGGTGCTCTGGAAGACAGATCTCCCTGGAGCTCTGATGTAAATCTGGCCCTCTCCCTGAGCATAGGGGAGGGTTCTACCTGGGGTTATGGTGAGGGGATCCAAACCTTAGACAAAGCAGCAGGTGCTATTTCCAAATCCCAACGGGTCCAACAGCAGGCAACATCTCATGGGTTCCAGGAGGAGCACAAAGTATCTACCAATGACTTTAGGTTGAAGAGAGACTGGCATGTTCCTTGAACAAACACATATTGAGGGACCATGATTGTGACATGAGAGATAAAACAGCCATGTGTCCACTCAGCTACTCCTACATCCTTCACCCAACTTCATTTGTGCACACTATTTGTGCACACTGTTGTTTTGTACTCTTACTAGTTCATTTTGTTTACATTTTATTTGCAAGCAGAAAAGACAGAGAGGAGAGACAGACACACACATACACAGAGAGAATGGGCATGCCAGGGCCTCTACCCACTGCAAACTCCAGATGCATGTGCCACTTTGTGCATCTGGCTTTATGCAGGTACTGGAGACTTGAGTTCAGGTTGTTAGGGTTTATAAGCAAGCACTTAACCACTGACCCCCATCTCTCAAGCCCATGAATCCATATTTTTACATCATCTAGAAAATGCAGTAGGCCTTGCAAATTTTTTTTTTTTTTGCTTCTTCATGATATGTTAGGCCAGCCACCTAATTATTATGTGTTGCTAGATGGACATTTGGAACTTCCAGACAATCCAGGTCTTTTGAGCTTACTCACTTTGTGGAAACAAATGAAACAAGTGTGTATTGAGCGTCTATTATATACAACCCATTATGGTAGGTGCTAAAGAAGATGCAAGATGCTAGCAATGGGACAGTGTCTGCCCAAAGATGTTAGAGGTGGGACAGTGTCTATACAAAGATGTCAGAGATGGGACAGTGTCTGCCCTCAGGGAGCTCACAATCTAGCTGGGGGCAAAAGCTCGAGAAATGAATCACAAGGAAAAGCTTGAGTAATAACTACAAAGAACAATCAAAGAGACATCAAGAAGGTAACATAAGTTTAACTGCTAAATGACTCGCCGCATGAATTCAGACAAGAGCAAGATCCTTCTGTTTGGAGCCATCACACCAGATTTTTACAGAGTAGGTGGGTTTGATGCTAAAAGATAATTAAGATCGAAAGAATGGAAAAAGGAAAGTATCTATGCTAAGAGGGAGAGAGGTTGTGACGGGTGGTGGTAAAAGGAAAAAAAATGCAACACTACAGGGAACGGTGATAATCTATGTCCTATAAGGTTAATGTTTAACTTATCAGATATAAACATAAATTTATATAACACTTTAAAAGAATAAACTGGCAAAATGCTTTCTGTTGAAATTCCCAAATTTTAAAAAAGTTCTTTATTTTTAAGATTTTTATATTTATTTATTTATTTTTTATTTATTTATTTATTTATTTATTTATTTATTTATTTATTTATTTATCAGAGACAGAGAGAGTGAGAGAGAGAGAGAGAGAGAGTGAGAATGGGCACGCCAGGGCCCCTAGCCACTGCAAATGAACTACAGACGCATGCGCCACCATGTGCATCTGGCTTTACGTGGGACCTGGAGAATCAAACCGGGAACCCTTAGGTTTCACAGGCATGCACCTTAACTGCTAAGCCATCTCTCCTGCCCCCAAAAGTTCTTTATTTTTAAGATTATGGAGAACTTTTAAAACAGTCATCTTTTTAAAAATGTTTTAAAAATATTTTTGTTTATTCGAGAGAGTCAGAGTGAGTTAAGCTCTCCAGAGCCTCCTGCCCCTGCAAACAAACTCCTGATGCATACACTACATACATTATGCATCTGGCTTTATGTGAGGACTGGGTAATCTAACCCAGGCCTTCAGGCTTTGCAAGCAAGCGCCTTGAAACACTGAGCCAGCTCTTTGTCCCCAATCATATCTTGTATGGACATTGACAGTTACTATCAAAAGAAACAATGGAAAGGAAATTAAATCTCTTTCTTGTTGTTTCATTTTCTTTTGCTATGTGGTGTTTCTTGCAGGGTTGAGCCCAAGGCCTCTCATGCTAGGAAAGTGCTCTACCGCTGAGCTACATACCAGCCCAAATCCCATTGTTAAGAAAAGAGTTAGGTCTTTTAAAAAATGGCCTGGAGAGATGGCTTAGCGTTTAAGGCTCATGCCTGTGAAGCCAAAGGACCCAGGTTCAATTCTCCAGGTCCGACGTAAGCCAGATGCACATGGTGGCGCATGTGTCTAGAGTTCGCTGGCGTGCCCATTTCCACTCTCTGTTTCTAATAAATAAATAAAAATTAATCTTAAAAAAAAAGAAAGGAAAAGAAAGAAAAGAAAAGTTAGGGCTGGGAGTGGTGGCACATGCCTTTAATCCCAGCACTCAGGAGGCAGAGGTAGGAGGATCACCATGAGTTTGAGGCCACTCTGAGACTAAATAGTGAATTCCAGGTCAGCCTGAGCTAGTGAAACCCTACCTTGAAAAAACAACAACAAAAAGAAAGAAAGAAAGAAAGAAAGAAAGAAAGAAAGAAAGAAAGAAAGAAAAGGAGGGAGGGAGGGAGGGAGGGAGGGAGGGAGGGAGGGAAGGAAGGAAGGAAGGAAGGAAGGAAGGAAGGAAGGAAGGAAGGAAGGAAGGAAGGAAGGAAGGAAAGAAAGAAAGAAAGAAAAGAGTTGGGGCTGGAGAGATGGCTTAGTGGTTAAGGTGCTTGCCTGCAAAGCCAAAGACCCAGTTGTAGTTCCCCAGACCCACGTAAGGTAGATGCACAAGGTGGAGCATTTGTCTAGAGTTCATTTGCAGTGGCTGAAGGTCCAGGTGTGTCGATTCTCTGTCTGCCTCTCTCTTTCTCTTTCAAATAAATTAAAAAAGAAAAGAGTTGAGGGCTAGAGAGATGGTTCAGCAGTTAAGATGCTTGCCTACAAATCCTAAAGACCCAGGTTTGATTCCCCAGGACCCATGTAAAACCAGATGCACAAGGTGGCACATTCATCTGGAATTTGTTTGCAGGGACTAGAGGCACTGGCATACACATTATATATCTGTCTCTCTCTCTCTCTCTCTCTCACTCTCAAGTAATTAAATAAATAAATATTTTTTTAAAAAGAAGAGAGATGAAAATTGGCTGTAGGTGCTTAATAAAGGCCCTTCATCCATAGGGTAGCCTCAAAAGAAAATGAGCATTGTCACAAAGTAAATATTGTGAGGAAAGACAAAAATGGAGTCCCTGCTGCCTATGAGAGTATACACCGTATACTCCAGTCAGACTTTTTGTTGCTAACAAGTAACTGACGAAAAGAATTGTACTGGAGGAATTATTTCTTGTAGCTCACAGCTTCAGAGGTTTCAGTCCACAGTCAGTTCCTTCGCTATAGGCCTGAACAGAGGCTGAACACCGCTTTGGGGAACATATGGTAAGGCAAAGCAGCTGGCCTCCAGACGAATAGGAAGCAAAGAGAAAGAGAAAGGAAGGGCACAGGGCAACAAGCTCAGTCCTTCAAAGACGCGCCCCAGTGACCTGCTTCCACCAAGCAGGCCTCATCTTTCCCAGTTGTAACACCTCGCGGCAGTCTATTCAAGACTTGAATCCAGGGCTGGGGACATGGCTCAGTGGCTAAAGCACTGGCATGCAAAGCCCAACAGCAGAACCCCACGTAAAGCCAGGTGCCAAAAGCGGCGCATGCATCTGGAGTTTGTTTGCAATGGCAGGAGGCCATAGTCTGCCCATTTTCTCTCTCTCCTCACAAATTAAAAAAAAAAAAAAAAAAAGATTTGAGGACTGGAAAGATGGCTTAGCAGTTAAGGCTCTTCACTGCAAAGCCAAAGGTTCAATTCCCCAGGACCCACATAAGCCAGATGCACAAGGTGGAGCATGCCTTGGAGTTCCTTTGCAGTGGCTGGATGCCCTGGCATGCCCATTCTTTCTCTCTCTCCCTCTTTTTTTCTCTCTGTCAAGTAAATAAATATAAATAAAATATCTTTTAAAAAGATTTGAAAGCTGGGCATGTTGGCACACGCCTTCAATCCCAGCACTCAGAGACAGAGGTAGGAGGATTGCTGTGAGTTTAAGACCAGCATAAGACTACAGAATAAATTCCAGGTCAGCCTGAGCTAGAGTGAAACCCTACCTTGAAAAACCAAAAAAAAAAAAAAATTGTTTTTAATCCATTGATGGATGAATACATTCATGACATCACAGGCCTCATGACCTGATCATGTCCTAAAAGACCTACTTCTGCATACTACTTACCTCAGGGACTAAGCCTTCCATACATGAGCCTCTTGTGGGGTGTGTGTTGGGGGAGGTACTTCGTATCAAACCATAACACATTCATTCTGAAAACTGTTTCTAAGAATTTCTACATACAGAACCTCATTCTAGAAATGAAAGATCATCTGAAATAGTTTCATTGTGATATGAACCAGTTGCCAGCCCACTCGTTTCATTGACCAGTAAGGCACGAGACTACTCCCTGAGCGTGGTCCTATGAGGAACACGTGGCGAATTCCTGCCCCCTTTTTCACAGAATGCTCTGAGAGGCTGAGATGATAGATACAAGGTGCACTTCTTATTAAATCAATTGGCCTAACCACATGTAAAACTGTCACAGACACCCTCAGCGGGTTCTCAGGCTGTGAGTGGAATCTGAATTGAATTAGCATTACTTTTAAAAGTCAGTGAGCATCACATCACCAGCTCAAGATGGTAGATAAGCATCGCAAATGAATGCATTTATTTCAGAGGATGCAAACCTGGGGTCTGCAGAAGCACCTTAACTCCTTCTTGCTCACTCCTGTACACCCTGCACCTAGCATCCTGTCTAGCAGATAACAGATGCTCAATAAATATTTATTAAATGAATGAAGGAGTACCTCTCTCTGAGTTCCCCTCTAGTCCTCTCATTTGCAAGATCTCCCTACATCTGTTTTCAAGATATATAAGGAGTTCACCAAGGGAGCACAATGAGATTTACTTTTTCTCTTTAGGGAAGGTATTTTATTTATATATAAGAAGGTTAACAGTGTATATCTAAATTAAAATTTAATAGGCCTTTGGTATAAACAGAAGTGCCCATTCCTTAGTGTTTTTCAATGTTACAATAGGTGCACTGTTAATCACAACTTAATACCTAGTGAAGGGAAAATAGATCCCAGAGGATTTGAAGCATTAAAGCAAAAGCCCTGTCCCTTTCAAAGGTCTGCATCTTTGTGTCAGTGAAAGAAACCTGTAACATGAAAGTAATAGTCATGATAATGGTGATGGTGATGGCGATGGCTTCTCCAATAAGCATCAGGGACACAGAGGCAGATTTAATAATGGAAATTACAGTTCTCTGAACACAGGTTAGTGTAGGTGAACTAGTGCAGGCAACTTTACCACACATGGAGTAGCCAGTGTTACCTAGGTGACCATCCTTAAGTGTTTCACTTACCTCCTTCCAGGGTAATCCCTTGACATCCAGGAACCTTGAAGCCAAGCCTAAACCTCAGCTTGTGGGTAGGATGTCACTAGACCTATCGATACGAACCTCCCTATTAATTACTTTCGTGTAGCTGTGACCAGAATGCCTGACAGAAACAACTTAAGGGAGGAAAGATTTATTTGGGCTCCTGGTTTCAGAGGGCCACAAACGGGGTTGCTCAGCACCCTTTACTCGGATAGCACATCTTGGAAGAAGCAGATGGTGAAGGAGCTCTTCACCTCATGGTGACAGGAAGCATCAACGTGACAGAGAAGGGCTGGGGACAAGGTATAGCCTTCAAGAACATGCCCCCAGTAACCTGCTTCTTCCAAGTATCAAAAATTTCTCTCTTTTTTTACTTTTTATTTTTATGAGAGAGAGAAGAGGGCAGGGCAAGGGAGGGAGGGGAGGGGAGGGGAGGGAGGGAGAGAACTGGCACACTCGGGCCTCTAGCTACTGCAATCAAACTCCAGATGTGTTCACCACCTTGTGCGCATGTGTCACCATGTGCCTCAAATGGGTTCTGGGGAGTCGAACCTGGGTCCTTAGGCTTTGCAGGCAAGTGCCTTAACTGCTGAGCCAGGCTCTTCAGCCCATCTACCAAAAATTTCTAAGCACTGGTTAAGCTGGGCATAGTGACACGTGCCTTTAATCCCAGCACTTGGGAGGCAGAGGTAGGAGGAGTGCCATGAGTTCAAGGCCACCCTGAGACTACATAGTGAATTCCAGGTCAGCCTGGGCTAGACTGAGACCCTACCTTGAAAAACAACAACAACAAAAAAGTCTAGGCACTGGAAAGATGGCTCAGCAGTTACAGTGCTTGCCTGCAAAGCCCAACAGCCCAGGTTCAATTCCTTAGTACCCACATAAAGCCAGATGCACAAAGTGTCACATGCACCTGGAGTTCTTTTGCAGTGGCTGGGGGCCCTGTGTCTCTGTGTTTGCAAGAAAATAAATAAAGATATTTATTAAAAAATTCTAGCACCCCGCCCTCCCCTGAAACAGCACTACCAGCTAGGGACCAACATCTTAAAACATGAACTTTTGAGGGGAAGCACTTCACATCCAAACCATAGCAAACCATATATATATATGGTTTTTATTTATTTGACAGAGAGAAAGAGGGAGAGAGAGAGAATGGGTGCACCAGGTCCTCCAGCCACTGTAAACAAACTCCAGACATGTGTGCCCCCTTGTGCATCTGGTTAATGTGGGTCCTAGGGAATCAAATCTGGGTCCTTTGGCTTTGCAGGCAAACGCCTTAACCACTAAGCCATCCCTCCAGCCCCTGCTCCTCTGTTTATACCCAGTCATCCCACCCAGGCATCTTCCCATGCTTCTCACATTACAAAGACCCTTGTTTTCATTTCAAGTCAAACCATGATATTTCTTCCCGGACATGGAAGTCTCCATTTAGCCACCTGAAACAATGGCAGAGCAGGGAAAATCTGGGTGCCCTCACTGCCTTCTGCACTTTTCAGGGGTCAGGAGGGCAACAGGTAGGAAAAAAGGAAACGTTCCCCCTAATGCTAAGAAAAAGCAGAAGATTCTACACACACACACACACACACACACACACACACACACACACACACACACTCTTCCACCTTGGCCCCTAGCATCACAGTAACAAAGCTGAGCATCTTCTCCCCATGTCAGCTGTCACCCTCTGGTCAAGACTCTAGAATAAAATTTCCTTCCCAATATTGTCCCTCCTTCTTCCTAGCTTCAGTAAGGTATAGCTGACAAATAAAAGCTCTATATGTATTTTAGGTGCACAGTGTGGGTTTTAAATTTATTTATTTATTTATTTACTCACTTAATTAATTAATTAATTTTGGCTTTTCGAGGCAGGGTCTCACTCTAGCCCAGGCAGACCTAGAATTCACTATGTAATCCCAAGCTGGCTATCCTCCTCTACCCTTGCCTCCAGAGTACTGGGATCAAAGGCCTGCGCCATCACGCTTGGCTACATAGTGTGGTATTTTGATACATGTATGTATTGTAAAATATTGCTACAATCCAGCTACATAACATGTTACAGCCTTCACTTGATACGGTTACTTTGTTTGTGAGAAATGTACTGTGTATCAAACTTTAAGTATACATTGTCACTATTAACTATAGTCACCGTGCTACACACTAGCTTTCCAGGATGTGATTGAAGGTTGTGTCCGCTAACTGACACCTATCTCTCCTTCCTCCTGACCCCTGGTGACCACTCTTGTACTTTCTCCATGTAGAGCTGAGAGCAGGCAGTGTCCCTCTTCATACATCTAACTCCTTTCATTTGCCAGAAGGTCCCCCAAGTTCACTCATGGTGTCACCGGTGGTGGGATTTCCTTCACTCCATCTCTCTCATCTCTCTATTCATTCCAGGACAAGTTACTTCAAGATCTTGGCTACTGTGGACTATGCTGCCATTTATGTGGTGCTCCAGATAGCTCTGCAAGGCAGTACTTTTACTTCTTTGGATGGATATCCAGTAGAAGAACTGCTGGACCATACGACAGTTCTATCTCTCTATATTTTTTGAGGAGCCTCTTTACCATTTTTCATATGGCTACATCAACTGAGAGTTCCACAATCCTCACCAATACTTGTTATTTTTTGTTATTGTTTTGACTTTAAAAAAAAGATTTTATTTTTATTTATCTATTAGAGACAGAGAGAGGGAAAGAGAGAGAGAGGGAGAGTGAGAATGGGCATGCCAGGGCCTCCAGCCACTACAAACCAACTCCAGGTGCATGCGCCCCCTTGTGCATCTGGCTCACATGGGACCTGGAGAATGAAACTGGGGTTCTTAGGCTTTGCAGGCATGCACTTTAACCACTAAGCCGTCTCTCCAGTCCTGTTTTGACTTTTTGATACTAGCTGTATTCATTTGTTTTGTGTTACTATATTAAAAAAAATACATGAGGCTGGGTAATTTGTAAAGTGAAAAAGGCTTACTTAGTAACTAGTTCTGGAGGCTCAGAAGCTAAGCTGACAATCCTGATGAGGGTCACATAGTTGATGGCAACATAATGCCAGACATGTGTGGGGCAGCCCTGGCATTCTCACCCTATCTCTTATGTATCACCTCCAACCCAACTTGCCTTTCCCTTTTTGTTTGTTAAGCTACACTTTCCCTCCCTTCAAAATATCTTTCAAAACTCAACTGCACATGGAAGTCTATCTTAATCCTCCTTCAGCTGCCACTTTGTCCCCTAGTTAAGGTACTGATGGCCAGAATAATAATAGTTAATAGTATTAGTATTTGTTTTTTGAGGTAGGGTCTCTCTGTAGCCCACAGCTGACCTGGAATTCACTCTGCAGTCTCAGGGTGGCCTCAAACTCATGGCAATCCTCCTACCTCTGCCTCCTGAGTGCTGGGGTTATGGTGTGTGCCACCACACCCGGCTCAGAATAATTATTCGGATGGCATTGTAACTCATTATCCCTAATTTACAGACAAGGAAATTGAGGTACAGTGACATGTTCAAGGTCACATAGTTACAAAATGGCCAATCCAGTTATCTTTCTCTCTGGCTGCCACGCCTATGATCTTTCTCTCACAGCAAACACTGTGGACTGATGGGGACTTCCTTTGTAAGTATCTCTCCTCCCCCACCCACTATAACACCAGAGAAAATGCATGTACTCTGTGTTTCCTCAAGATGTGTGCTGAATTGAGTTGAACAGCTTAAAGCCAGAAAACACATCTTCCCATTTTTTTAATATATTCCATCCTTGTGCTCAGCACATAAGGTAATCGTTAAATGCTAATGACTAAGAGAAATGGGATAAAAGCAGTGTTGTGGTAGCCATTTTTAAGCGTTAAGAGTCTAAATGTGCAGCCCTTATACAACGCCCACAGCTGGGAGCACCATATTGCCATTAAGACAGAAGGTGGATTCACGGGATGGGAACATTGAAAACAGACACCACAGGAATGGTTAAATCAGTTTTCCAAACCACTTTCCACAAGTAGCTGCCGCTTCTCCTCTCATAATAATTTCACAATGATTAGCCTGCTGTGTGAGAAATCCCAGACAAACACCGAAGCGTCAGAGGAGGTCGGTACAAGGGCCAATGTGTTGGGTCAAGAGTGAAGTGATGGGGACAGCAACATGGAGAATCACTATCCTCAGATGAGTCAGAAGTGTAGAAGAGCTACCATCCACATTCCTTCAATGGGCTTTCTCTTCTAGGTAAACGCCTTCACTCTCACAATGACATAGATACAATACGACCTCCCATTCCAGTGTATGTGGCCTCAGGATGCACACTGGGCGAGGAGCGGTGGCTTCTGGTACCAGTTTCCATTCCTTTGCTCTCTTTGTTCATAACACAGAATTTCCTCCTTTTTACCAAAACCTTACTATGTAGCTTTTTAACTTAATTAAATATATAGGCAATTACTGACACCATCTGTCTTTGTAGAAAAAGAACAGGAAGGGACACAAAAGACTGGGATTCTGGAGGGAATCCTCTGATAAGCAGAGTCTCCTAGCTCCAGTGGCATTAACTTGGAAGAGCCCTCTTGTTACTTCAAATTACGTTTGCTAGAAATGATTCATTTGTGCTGGCTTAAAATGTGGTGAAGTTGGTATGGATGGCATTTACACACACACACACACACACACACACACACACACACACACACGATCAAGTACCCCTTGGCTTTTTTTCAGTAAAAGAGAAACTTAACACGTCATTGAGCATCTGCTACTAGTACAGTCTAACTCAGTGCTTAAAAACCTTTAAAATCTAGGAAAAGCCTTTATAAACTTACATGAATCTTTTGCATAAAGAGAACAGTTTTAACAATATGTATATTCCTTTAAACATATATTTTGCTTTCTTACACATAAGATTTGCTATGTTCCCTATTGGATCCAAAGCCTTATGAGTAAATAAATGAAAAGCCAAAGAGGCTCTCATCTTCCCATCATGCCCCATTCCTAGCCAACCTGGAGTGCCTACGTTACTTATGTCTGCTTTTTAACATCTGTAAGCTGGGCGTGGTGGTGCACACCTTTAATCCCAGCACTCTGGAGGCCAAGCAAGGAGGATCACTATGAGTTCGAGGTCACCCAGAGATTACATAGTGAATCCCAGGTCAACCGGGGCTAGAATGAGACCCTACCTCAAAAAGGGGGGCGGGGAGATGACATCTTTAAATTTCTCCACAAATGTCTCAATATATAAATGGTGTTAAGCCAACCCACTGAAATTGGTTAAGTCAGAGTAAGGAACCTTCACAAAATACAAGTCCACATAAATCCACAAAGTCTACCTCCTCCTAAATGAAGCCACTATGCCAGAAGGACGGAAAGAGCATGGGTCCTACCTACTGGTGGTTATTGCCACGGTGGACCATTGAGCTCTTTCCTGGGCTGGATAGAACATGCTTAGTTATGGCATCAGGGAAGTTCCATATCTTCTGCAAATAGAAATATATAGACAAGCAGACATCTCTAGAGGACTCCAGATGGTTTCCAAAAATAAATAAATAAATAACTGAAATTGTTATTCATATTAAAGGCTTAGTATACTAAAAAATATGCCATTCCAGAGCTTTGGTCAAAAACACCAATGTGGGACTGGAGAGATGGCTTAGTAGTTAAAACACTTACCTGCAAAGCCAAAGGACCTAGGTTCAATTCTCCAGGACCCACATCACCCAGGTGCACAAGGTGGTGCACACATCTAGAGTTCATGTGCAGTGGCTGGAATCCCTGGTGTGCCCTCTCCCTTCTCTCCTTCTCTTTCAAATAACAAACAACAACAACAAAAAAAAACCACCAATGTGGGCTGGAGAGATGGCTTAGCAGTTAAGGTGCTTGCTTGGGAAGCTAAAGACCCAGGTTTGATTCCCCAATACCCACATAAGCCAGATGCACAAGGTGGCAAACTCATGTGGAGTTCGTTTGCAGTGCCTACAAGCCCTGGCCTGACCATTCTCTCTTTATGTCTTTCTCTTTTCCTCTTGAATAAATAAATAAATAAATAAATAAATAAATAAATAAATAAATAAAATGTAAGTCTAAAAAATGTTTTAAAAACACCAATGCATGTATTTTGTATTTTTTGTTTATTAATGAAGGTGGTAAGAATGAAGTAATGTCACAGTTACTTTCTACAAATTACCTCAAAGACTATGTAACATGCTTAACAGACACAAGCAGAGTCTATGGCCATACCACCCTGAATACTCCTGATGTAGTCTGATCTCAGAAGCTAAGCAGGGTCGGGGCTGGTTAGCACTTGGATGGGAGATACAAGCAGAGCTAAAACTCAGTATTTACACTTAGCTGCCACAAATGAGGAGTCTTCTAGTATATTCTCCTGAATGGAGAGGGCTATATATACTAATCACGATGCTGGACTGTAGAAAAGGAGCAGGAAGAGAAGTAGGGTTGGGAAGAAAATGTCTCCCTTGATTGGATGCTGTTTCTTTTCATTAGCTCCAAAGCCACCTGGGGATCCATGGCATCAGAGGGGCTTCCACTGCCAGCAGCCTCTGGTGGTGGGGGGGGGGCACAGCAGCTGAACACAGCGGCAAAGCCTGGGGAAGGCAGGTGGAGAAAGCAGAATTGACCATACTTGTTCAGATGAAGCTCCAGGGTCCTTTTTAGCCAGGAGTGGCTCAGTTGGAATGTTCCCCAGGCCCCTAACACTCCACCCACACATTTCTGGAAAGAGCCACAGCTTTTATTTATCAGATGTAAGAACCTTAGCTTTTTGCCTATTCAGGACCCTATTTCTCTGTCCTTACACAGTTCTCAGCATACAGAAGAAGCTCAAGGTGCTTTATCAACAAATAACAGGAAGGTGTCATGTGACTTAGCCAAAATCCCCAGGACCACAGGCCTTTTGGGCTTTAGAACTGTCTAACAGCTGGTGGAGCCTCCTGAGGTGACCATGGCACCAGCATGGCAGCAAAGGCCTGGGCTCTGGAGTTTAACCCTGGCCCTATCACGTAGCTGGGAACTGGGACACATTTCTTGGTGTCTTTGAGTCACCATTATATTAAACGAGCATTGAATTAATACCTACCTCACAAGGATGTTAGGAGGATGGCCTGAGAGTATACCATGGTGTCTTGCACTGAGCAGGCCCTTAATATACATGGGTTTCACTTCCTCTTTCCTTTCCCATGTCCTGCCACAGTGGGCCCTACATAAGGTCAAATAGGTAGCTTTCTAAATATTGCTGCCAACGTAAAAAGATGGTATCTTGGCTTGAAAGGGTGCAGAATCATTCTAAAACCAGAGTTTGTAGACAAGAAATGCAAAGTGGGATCCAGGATCATCTCCAGATAAAGCCCAAAGGCTGTATCATGATACACTGTGTCACCTGGGACCCAGCTTCACACCACCACCAAAGTAGCAGGGATTTATTGATCACCAGATGGTGATGAGAAAGGGTCTTGACACAGCCTTCCTGGGTCATATGCCCACCAGTGTGACCAGCCCTGCCTCCCTCCTGGATCTAACTGTGCCCAGCTATGAAAGCCTGCATAAATAAATAAATAAGAAATAAGAATAGCTGCAATAATCTCAGAAGGCAGTCTGGGAGGAGGTTTATGGCAGGCTCATTCATTCCATTATTACTTACATACCCAACTATGTTCAGACAGAACATCATAAAGTTTGTAGGTGTCCATGCTATGTGTGTCTCCTGAGTTGTATGTGTGCCTGTGGAATGGGTTTACTGAAATAGTATACAGCACGAGGCTCTTCTTTAAAAAAAAATTACTTGAGAGAGGGAGACACAGAGAGAGAGGCAGAGAGAGAGAATGGGTGCACCAGGGCCTCCAGCCCCAGCAAATGAACTCCAGACACATGCTCTACCTTGTGCATCTGGCTTACTTGGGTTCTGGGGAATCGAACCTGGGCCCTTAGACTTTGCAGGAAAGCACCTTAACCACTAAGCCATCTCTCCAGCCCTGGCTCTTCCTTTTAAAAAGGCTATTTCCCTAACTTCAGTACATTCACAGACTTACATTCACCTCCATTATCCAACTTGATGACCTTTGTCTTACCCCTCAAAGACATGCTATGCTCATTTGTGGTAACTCCCCATATCTCATTCCCTCTTGCCGCTGTAAACTACTGGCTATCTCTGTGGATTTTGCTGATCTGTACATTTCATAGAAGCTGGACCCTATGATGGGTGGTCTCCTGTCACTGTTCTCCTCCACGTGCAGTGTTTTTACGATTCTGTCATGTCGTGTATCTATCAGTTGAATCAACCATTGCTCTTCATGGTGGAGTAACGTTCCATTGCATGATGACAATACCACATGATGTTTATCAGTTTTGGACATTGGTACTGCTCCCACTTTCTGAATGCAAGGGCCTGGCAGATGCAAATGTTTTTGGACCCTGATTCTTTTTTCCTATCTTACTGTCGGGGACTAAGTCTGGGCAGGCGGGAGAACTCAGTTGCTGGCCCTTAACTTTGGTACTCTTGCCTGCTTCTCAGAGACAGTGAGCAAATGATCTTGCTATAGACATTCATGTACAAGTTTTTGAAGAAACCTGTGTCTTTATTTCTCTTGGTTACATACCTGAGAGAACTGGTGGGTCATAGCATACACAAAGGGCAAGGTTAACTTTTGGAGGATTTTGTTGAGATTCCCTCTCCCATGTTACTTAGTTGAATCATCCAATCAAGGTTTACTGGCACTGCTTCTGTCAAGGAGCTGGACTTTGTGTTGATCGGGGTGGAGATGAGGAAAATGGGTTCTTCTCTTGGTCCCATTTTCCTCTCTAGAAATTCTCCAGAAGTAAATACACTTGTGACTGACTGGAAATAAGAACTCTGAACTCTGCCCCCAACCAGGTCTCTTCCCATTGTGGAGTATTGTCCCTAGGATCTAAGACGCTGGACTAGACCAACCCCAAGGCTACAGCTTTGCCAGTGCATGTTTCTTGCCTACATATTCGGCAGCCACGATTGGTCTTTATGAGAGATATGGATTTGCTGGAGCTGTTGAGGAATGTGGGGAGGAAAGGAGAACTCTGCTTGGGGCCAGTACTGCGTGCACATCCTCTCCAAGAGGACCTCGCTTTGCACACAGTCCTCCCCCCCACCCCCCCATGAGAAAGGCACTCAGGAACCTGCCCTGCTGGGAGCTAAAGAGCAAGAGGGTTCTGCTGTAAAAGTCAACACTAACCCTTTAGAGACACCTGGAGTAGCGTTAAAGGGGCACTGCTCCATGATGCGAGTCATTCTGTCCTGACATTTACAGCATGAAAATTAGAGCAGCAGCAAGTGTGGTGTGGGATTCCTCTGAGGAACTTCTACAGAAGTGGACACAATCGCCAGTCCTAGAAACCTGCAATGGGTCATAAAAATCACGTTTATTACAGCTTAGTCCTTAATGCCAAAATAAGAAAATAGATTTCCATGAGCCGGGCGTGGTGGCGCACGCCTTTAATCCCAGCACTCGGAAGGCAGAGGTAGGAGGATCGCCGAGAGTTCGAGGCCACCCTGAGACTGCATAGTTAATTCCAAGTCAGCCTGGACCAGAGTGAGACCCTACCTTGCAAAGCCAAAAAAAAAAAAAAAAAAAAAAAAATAGATTTCCAAAGAATGCATAACAAAAAAGCAAAGAAATTCTTAATCAGCAAAAAAGACATGAGTGTGTAATTCTGTACACTAATAATATAAATCATATCAATTAGGCTGTTCATTTTGAAAATGGAGGATCATAAATTAACAGAGGTAGCAAAAGAAACTTGGAGAGGAAAGCAGAAAAGACAAGAATGTTAATTAAAAGATTTGTGTATTTTTTTCCCTAATTTATTTAAGAGAGAGAGAAAGAGAGTGGCAGAGAGAAGGGAGAGAAAATAGGGACGCTAAGGTCTCCAGACACTGCAAACAAACTTTAGATGCATGTGTTACTTTGTGCATCTGGCTTACATGAGTACTGGGGAATCGAACCTGGGTCCTTAAGCTTCATAGACAAGCATTTTAACCACTAAGCCATTATTCCAGCCCAAGATTTGTGATTTTTTAAGTGAAAAATACAAGTATAGCTGCTGCTTAGACAGGCTTAAATTTAAATAATTTTCATTCTGGATACCCAAATTCAGTTTGAATAAGTCTTGGCATATCTTGACAGAATATCTAAAGCAACAGAGAAGCTTCTGGCACCACAAAGAAAATTGGTTTATTAATGCTGATAATTGAGTGGCATACATAGAGCTAGTCTAGGGGTCTTAAATTTGGGTATTTTAAACAATGTTTTATTTATTTATTTGCAAGCAGAGAGAGAGAAAAAGAGAATGACAGAGTGGGCATACAAGGGCCTCTAACCACAGCAAACGAACTCTAGACACATGCACCACTTTGTGTACCTAGCTGTACATGGGTCCTGGGGAATTGAACCTGGGTTGTTAGTCTTTGCAGGCAAGCACTTTAACTGCTGAGCCATCTCTTCAGCCCTAACTTGGGTTTTGATTCCAGTTCTTCACCTTCATGTGAGACCTGAGCAGGTCGATCCACCTCTCAGAGCTCTCATACAAAAGAGGAGGCAGGGACGACGAAGGTCAGTGTAAGTGTGGTGGTCCTGGGCTACGTAAGACCTTCCTGGATTTAGAGAAATTTCACTCCTGTACATCACACCAAGTGTAATAAAATGCACATCCACTCGTGGGATGTTTAGACAACATTACATAAGAGTTGCGCTGCACTTAATTGGCACGTACTTCTTGGTGGGCACTTGTTAAACACTTATTGTTAATTTGCTGTTTTCAAACTTAGGAGCAAGTAACTTTTAAAAATCTAAACATTTAAACCTTTGAAAAGGAGGCCCTATGCATTATGGGTTATTGGCCCTGAATACTGTGATAGGGCCCAGATCATTTTTTTTCTGTCTCTAACCCCAGAGACTCCAAAGAAGTGATATAAGGCAGTGTCCATGGCAGATGGGAGCTGTGGTTTGTCATGACCGTAAGGACAGAGTATTGGTAGACATACTGGGGGGTGAGGGGAGGCTCCACGATGACTACTGGGAGTTTCCTCCGGGAACAGCGGCAAAGGCCTATCTCCTGGGTTCTTCAGGATACTGGCTATCCTAGAAACTACCACTAGGTGGCAACAGGCCAAGAGGCAGCCGTCCCTTCTGCCTGTCTACTGATTTTTTTTAATGTAGCACCGAACAGCTCTTACTAAATATCATAATCATGTTAATATTTTACCAATTGAAAGTTCTTACAGTGCAGTGTGCCCAGTTTTTTAACTATCAGGTATGTTCACCACAATGAAGAGCTCAGTGCTGTCTGGCATATTAATGCTCCAAGGGAGAAAAAGAGAGAGATGGCATTTAGCATCTGCCTGGAGCCCCTTCTCTTTAGGATTCCTGGGCCGCGGGAACCTGTTTTGTTTTGCTCTCCTTCTCTGAGACTCGAGATATCTAATTAAATGCCAACAACTGACTTCTTCCCGCTGCCCTGTCTCTGCGCACCCCGCCCCAGTCAGATGGGAGAGAAGGATCAGGCCCAAACGGATCTGAGTCTTCTGGGGGCCCTGTCCCCACAGTGCCTGATGTAGTCACCAAATCCTCACAGCAGGCCTGAGGATCGGTGCCATCATGCCTGTTGTGAGCAGACACGGGAACAGCCCAGAGATGACCTAGAGATCTTTTCAACGCAGGGAGGCCACAATCCTCTAAATCCCCTTCCCCTCAACTGCGGGCACTTCTGTCCCTATTTACATCCTATTGTTTTATATTTTATTTCTTTAGTTGAGAGAGAGAGAAATAAGCAGGTAGAGAGGAAGAGCGAGAGAGGGAGAAGGGGCACACCAGGGCCTCCAGCCACTGCAAACAAACTCCAGATGCATGCGCCTCCCTATGCATCTGTCTTACGTGGGTCCTGCAGAATCGAACCTGAGTTCTTTGGCTTTGCAAGCAAGTGCCTTAACCACTAAGTCATCTCTCCAGCCCTCTATCCTATTTTTTGTTTGTTTTGGTTTTTCAAGGTAGGGTCTCGCTCTAGTCCAGGCTGGCCTGGAATTCAGTGTCAGGGTGGCCTTGAACTCACAGCGATCCTCCTGCCTCTGCCTCCTGAGCCACCCTTCTTCAGATTACTTCATATTGGTTTAATCACTATGAGAAGCAGGGTGATGTGGCTCTGCCAGTGGCCCCAGAGTAAAACCTTGGGTCACCTCTTTCCTGCCAGAGAAAGCCTGGTGCTCCAGGCCTGAAAACAACAGCAGAGGCAAGGCTGCAGGGAGTGTTGGTCTTTGCCTTCCACTTTGTTTGAGGCAGGGTCTCTCTTGTTGTTTTCGCCATAATTGCCAGACTAACTGGCCCATGAGCTTCAGGATTCTCCTGACTCCACCTCCCACTGCATTGGGATTATACATGTACAGGCCCATGTACTACTTATGTACTGCTTGACATGGATTCTGGGAACCCAGACCCTGATCATGAGGCTTGCACACTTTGCTCTGAATCCAGTTACCACTCGAGAGCGGGTGAATTCTTGGTGATGAGTCTCTTAAGATTGGTGTGCTTGGAGAATGAGGCTTTTGAATTTTTCCCACAAGGTAGTAAATTGGCACAGCTCCCAGTTGGCCTCACAGGCACCTCTGGAGGCAAGGAGAGAAGGACCCCCCACCCTGGGACCATTATCTCCAGTGACCAGCCAAAGGAAGTAGACAATCATCTCCAGGGACGAGTTGAGGGAACATGTAGCCCAGAAAGGAGACTTGCTGTATTTCAAATATGTCTAAATTTCTCATACCACAAACTTGGGCCTTTAGCAAGTTGCTTAACTGCCTAGAGCCTCAGAGTTCTTGTATAAGAGTTATTCTTATACAAAGAATATAAGAAGCCAGGCATGGTGACTCACTCCTATAATCCCAGCCCTCAGGAAGCTGAGGTAGGAGGATTTCTGTGAGTTTGAGGCACCCTGGGCTATAGAGCAGGTTCCAGGTCAACCTGGGCTAGAGTGAGACCTTATCAAGAAAGAAAGAGAAAAAGAGAGAGATAAGAAGAAGACAGAGAGAAATGAAGGAAGGAAGAGAGGAAGGGAAGGAGGGAGGAAGGCAGAGGAAAGAAGGAGGAGAGAAAGAAGAAAATGAGAAGACGAGAAATTTGGTGCTGAAGTTGTAAACCACCTATAGATTCTTAAAGCTCGACAATTCTGGTTCTTCAAGGGATGGAATTCGATCTACAATCAGCAGCCCTCAGCGTCACACCTGCCCTGATGCTCATATGGGGAGGCTGGCAAGAAACTGGACACAATCATGGGCAACAGAATTTTATTTGTCACAGAATGTTGGGTCAGAGTATATCTGTCCACATCTGTATGCTCTGCCACCCATCCATCCGCCTATTACCAGAAACAGGCAGTGGTGGCAGTGAGCAGGAGGCCTCCAGCTGCCCCAAACTCCCAAGGCAAAAAGGACTCTCTCTAGGCCTTTCTCTCGCCCCTCTCCACACATAAGCATGTTAGTACCTTGTCATCCCCAAGAACCTGGCAACAGAACAATTCTGGCCTGGCCCCTCCTTGTTTCCTGGTTCTCTGCCCATGTCTCTGGATGTAGCTGGACAGCCCTCGGGGTGGAAGAAAGCCGGGGTCTCTGCAGCACTTCTTTCCTTCCACTGGCCCTACCCTTCTGCTGAAATGCACTGAAGACAGAATTCAAGCCACATGCATTACTTTTATTTTTTAGTAGTCCTATATATATATTTTGAGGTAGGGTTTCATTCTAGCCAAGGCTGACCTGGAATTCACTGTGTAATCTCAGGGTGGCCTTGAACTCATGGTGATCCTCCTACCTCTGCCTTCCGAGTGCTGGGATTAGGCATGTGCCACCACACCATAGTCCTATTTTTTTCTGTGTGTATTATTTTTTTATTTTAATTATTATTTTTTTATTGACAACTTCTATACTTACATAGAAAAAACACATGATATTTCCCTCTCCTCCCCTATTCCACTTTAGAACTCCAATCTCCATCATATCCCCTCCCTCTCTCCATTGTGACCTTAAAAATATTTATTTGCAAAGAGAGAGAGAGAGAGAGAATGGGCAAAAACCAGGCCTCCTGCCATTGCAAATGAACTCCAGATTCATGTGCCACTTTGTGCATCTGGATTTACATGGATACTAGGGTCTCAAACTCAGGCTGGCAGGCATTGCAAGCAAGCACATTTAACCACTAAGCCATCTTTCTAGCCCCAGTAGTCCCATTTTTAAAAGTTAACAAAAAGATGAAAATAACCTTAACATTTTATTTAACCCAACAAAACCAAAGTAATGTCATCTCAGCATGTAAGCAGTACACAATATTATCAATGAGATATTTTACACTTTTGTGTGCATATTTGTATGTGTGGATGTGTATAATGTGTGCATGTGGACATGCACGTGCCATGGCACATGTATGGAGGTCTGAAGAAAACCTCAGGGTGTTTGTCATCTTTCTCCACCCTGTTTGAGACAGGCCCTCTCTCTCTCTCTCTCTCTCTCTCTGTTATGCCTTTGGTTTTTTCACTCGGCTTTGTGTGTGCCATTCTAGCTGGCCCATAAGCTTCTGGGTTTCACCTCCCACTGTTGTGGTGTGCTGGGATCACAGATGCTTGTGCCACTGTGCTTATGGCTTTATGTAAGTGCTGGAGACTTGAACTAGGGCTGACAGGCTTGCATGCAGGTGTCTTTAACCACTGAGTCATTTCCCCAGCCTCCTACATTCTTTTTCACACCCTCAGTGTTAAAGATCTGGTATGAAATTCACATTAGCAACACATCTCCATTTGGACCAGCCACATTTCAAGGGCCATCAGCCACATGTGGCTGGTGAATCTACATTAGATGCTACATACCTAGTCTATTTGTGACGGTGTGTGTGTGTGTGTGTGTGTGTGTGTGTGTGTGTGTGTGTGTGTGTGTAGTTCCAGTTACAATCCTGCTAATATGGACATGGAGGGCTAACATTCTGTTGTGTTCTCATGTAGTCTTTGGCACATGCATTATTTTTGCAGTGCTCAAGAAAGCATTGCTTATAAAACTTTATGGTGTCTTGTTTCGTGCACCTTCCTAGATCATTGAATAATTCACAACCAGCATCTCTCATGATAATATCACAGACTGTCCTAGCACTTGGCTGCATCATACTTTTTCTAACCAATGCCCAAATGGACAACTGTAGGGTTTTATTTAACTTTTATTTATTTTTTTAAATTTTTGTTTATTTTATTTATTTATTTGAGAGCAATAGACACACAAAGAGAGAGAAAGAGGAAGAGAAAGAGAGAATGGGTGCTCCAGGGCCTCCAGCCACTGAAAACAAACTCTAGATGCATGCGCCACCTTGTGCATCTGGTGTACATGGGTACTGGGGAATCAAACCTCAAACCGGGGTCCTTAGGCTTCACAGGCAAGCACTTAACCACTAAGCTGTCTCGCCAGCCCCCAACTGTAGGTTTTTAATATCACACATAATGATGAGATGATGTTAAGAAGTGAGTCTCTAGCATTTTGGGGTTTTTTTTTTTAAGCAGAATAAAGTTTGAATATCATCAAGCAAACAATTATCATCAAGTGATTTCTGACTATGAACAGACACCTAAGGTTATTATGCACCTATGGTGCCTGGCTCTGTGACCAGAGCAAACCACCTCATGCCCACACCAGAGATGCTCCATTCCTAAAGCTGTATTAGGTGATTTTTTTTTTTGAGGTAGGGTCTCACTCTAGCCCAGGCTGACCTGGGATTCTGTAGTCTTGGAATGGCCTAGAACTCACAGTGATTCTCCTACCTCTGCCTCCCAAGTGTTGGGATTAAAGGCGTGCACCACCACGCCTGGCTAGGTGAATTTTAAGGGCCTTTCCAGCCTTACCTTTCAGTAATGTTTTCCTTTACCCGCACATCTAATCAACAAACTTTTAAAGCTAGTCATTATAAATCATTATGAGCAAGTCACTACCTAGAAATTTTAAAATCCACCCACGGATCTCCATCCCTTCCCCAAGTATCTTCTGTAGAGGCCCCTATCCACTGTATCCACTGGAGAGAAAGATCCATTTTGGTTTAACATTGCATGCTAAAATCAAAACTACGATTAAACAAGAGGTGTTTGAGAGAGAGGTGTTTGGGGGCTGGCACCATGGAGGTGCAGAGGAACATTTGCTTGACTTGATTCTGAACTCAGCCTCAAGAAGCCCCCAGGCTCCAGTGCCTGAAAGGCTGTGAAGGAGTTCACAGCAGGCATCAGAATAGCAGAGGCGCCCTGCCATGGAGCCCTGCCCCACACACTGGGTGCTGTAGGAAGACAAAGAAAGCCCTGGCAGCTTTCCCTAAAGGGCTGACAATCTAAAGGGGGAGATGGGAACCCCTGCACACAAAACAAGCATGCCTCAGGCAGTATCTTCAGTGGGGAAACCAGATGGAGAACAGAACAATTATCTGAGCAAATCAGGCAAGCCTGCTGCTGAGGAAAAGGCTCAAACAAATGTGTTCCATTTCCTTTGTGAACCCAGGCTGCCTGGACAGGCAAAAGCCCTCACCTCGAGAGAATCCAGAGCCCTGTGCTGCTCTACCATCCCAGGCAAACCCTTAAGCAGCCTTTTGATCTCAGTAGCCTCTTTAGAAAAATAGATAAGAGTAATGCCAGCCTGCCCAAACCCAACCATCTATGGTATTGAGGGGGTGAGGTTGAACCCACCGACTACCTCTGGGCAAAACAGTTTGAAAATAGCATCCTCTAATAGCTACATAGAAACTGGGCTTCTTAATTTTTTTTTTTCTTGAGACAGGATCTCTTACTGTGTAGCTTAGGCTGACCTCAAACTCATGACCCTCCTGACTCAAGCCTCCTGGGTGCTGGGATTCTGGGCCTATAACACTGTGCCCAGGGAAGGATCTACTCCTGTTAAGGGAAATTGTTGAAATCACAAGTAACACTTGTATTGCACTGTATAAAGGATTTCTGTATATTGGGGTTTTTATTATTTTCCCAAACCTCACATAGCAGGTGTCACCATTGCTCCTCTGATACTTCAGGGTACTGAGAATGAGGACCACGGATAGCTTGTTCAAGTTCACACTGCTTGGGAGCCAGACTGCTGCTCTGACTCCCAGTTCTGTCTTTCCCCTACGCTGTGCTGCGTTTCTATGAAAATCCTTAGTGCCAAAACATCGATATTATTAGCATAAACATTAATCATGTCTGCTACATACATCTCCTTTGGATCAAGAGCACTAAGATGTCAAAAGAGAAGCTCTGAAACAGAAGATGCCTGGCACGTGGGAGCAGCAAGTTCATGCTCTCCTCATAAGGAGCAGTCACTGTCCCCGTCTGATTTACATTTCATGCCATGTGGCAGGGAATATTTAAGTTGACAAATAGGATATTTACAACTGCAATGGATACTTGGTGGTTAGTTTTTAACAATTGTTGCAAATGTGATTTATTTGCTATTATAAAAGGGTATTACTGTGTGAATATGATTCCTGAAATTAGCTTCAGTTTAGCAAGGGGCCTTGACAGCTTGACCCCTTAATATCCTTATAATGATGCCATTTACATTCAATGCTTACTCAAGTCACTCACTGCTAGATTTGTTTGAGAGGAGTCCACTCTAGGGCAGATGTATTATGTATTTTAACATACAGAGTTGGTGAGTAGGGCACTTGTAGGCCTTCTAAGAGGCAAAAATATTTAATCAAATCTTCATGAAAATGTGTTAGTTTCCAACTTCCCACAGTGAAAATGCATTACTGCTAATTACAGCATACTCCAGAAATACAATACTTCATGTTTTCTCCACAAGACATTTCCATGGTGTGGGTTATATTAAACAAGAGTGTGTTCTGATCCTGTGCAACATTAGCTTTTAATCTGACTGTAGAACTGGTGTGGCATCAATGCCATCTCCTCCAGAAGAGAACAGGAGAAGGGACGACGTGGAGCCACGAGAACTGATTCAAATCCAAGTGCCACTGCTTCATAGTTGCGTGACTTTCTTTACCTGTAACACGGGCTGTGGTTTCTTTTAGGTTACTAAAGATTGGAGCTGTCTGTAAGCACCCGGCACACCTTGACACTTATCTATGGGAGCCAGTCATGCTTTGGTTGCTACTTGAAAGCTCAAATGTCACTGTCAGGAGGCAGCCCTGACTTCACCAGGCAAACCTAGTCTGTCCTTTCTATTTCACACACTTAGCTCCATCCCGTAGTTATACTGTGTCTCACTGTGTTGTCATTAACTGAACATGGTGGGTCTGTCTTCACCTTCTTGATGGCAAGGCCCAGGCCTATTCACCTTTGACTCTCCAGTGACCAGTGCAGGGGTATGCCTTGGGCAGTGAACTAAATTGTATTTGGGGGTATCTTGGAGTCAGTGTGGGGTGGGAAATGACAAGGGCAATTAAAGCTGACACAAGAGAAGAAAGAGGTACAGCATTACCTACTTGTGTTATTGCCAATTCAACACATAGTTAATGCTCCATAATACTTTTCAAAGAAATGAATGGACATCACTCGATTATTTAGTTGCAGTAATGTACACATAACATCTGCCTATCAGAGCATTTTAATCTTTTAAAAATATTTTATTTATTTATTTGACAGAGGGAAAGAGTGAGAGAAACAGAGAGAGAGAGAGAGAGAGAATGGGCACGCCAGGGCTTCCAGCCACTGCAAACTCCTGATGCATGAGTCACCTTGTGCATCTGGCTTATGTGGGTACTGGGGAATCAAACCAAGGTCCTTTGGTTTTGCAGGCAAGTGCCTTGACCGCTAAGCCATCTCTCCAGCCCCAGAACATTTTAATTTATTTTTTTTCTTTTCGAGGTAGGGTCTCATTCTAGTTCACGCTGACCTGGAATTTACTATGTATTCTCAGGGTGGCCTCGAACTCACAGTGATCCTCCTACCTCTGCCTCCCAAGTGCTAGGATTAAAGGCGTGCGCCACCACGCCCTGCTCATTTTAATTTTTATTATGCCATATTCTTAGGTGATGATCTTATGTATTAACAGTTCACAGTCGAGGATACTGTGGGACTGACTCTGTGATATTCCTGCACTCTCATAGTAAAATGGTGGTAGTTAAGACTTACATGCCATCGATACATTTCCCTTAAATATCACATTGAGATTCCCAGAGAGACTCAAACTGCTTTTCTCCAAAGTCAAGACAAGCTACCCCTTCCTCCCATTTATTTCCTCATCTCAATTTGCTTTTAAAAATATTTTATTTATTTTTTTTTGGGGGGAGAGCAAATGAGCATGCCAGGGCTTCTAGCCACTGCAAAGGAATTCCATACACATGTGCTACCTTGTGCATCTGGCTTTATGTGGATACTGGGTAATCAAACCTGGTTGTTAAGCTTTGCAGGCAAGTACTTTAACCACTGAGCCATCTCTCCAGCCCAAATTCACTCACTCTTTACCCCTCTTTCTTTTCCACTCTGGTTTCTTACCCTCTGAAGCTTCTGTCCAGTTTTATTTTCTCAATAGAAATCATTTCACTGAAATGGCAAACCACAGGCAAAATAAATAAATAAATAAATAAATAAATAAATAAATCAGTCACCAAGAGTCTTTTGGAACTGGGCATCTCGGTTAGATTGTCTTGGCTATGTATTTCCATTCTTTTAACTTCCCATATAATCCTAAATCCTTTGTTTTTTTAAAAAAAAAAAAAACCCTGGGCTGGAGTGATGGCTTAGCAGTTAGGGCACTTGCCTGGTAAGCCTATGGACCCAGGTTCAATCTCCCAATACCCGTGTTAGCCAGATGCACAAGGTGGCACATATGTCTAGAGTTCGCTTTCAGTGGCTGGAGACCCAGGGGTACCCATCCCCCCTCTCAAATAAATAAATAAATATATTTTTTAAAAGTTAAAAGAAGAAACTCTGCTGGGCATGGTGGCTCACACCTTTAATCCTAGCACTTGGGAGGCAGAGGTAGGAGGATCACTGTGAGTTCAAGGCCAGCCTGGGACTACTACAGAGTGAGTTCCAGGTCAGCCTGGGCTAAAGTGAGACCCTACCTCAAAAAAGACAAACAAACAAACAAACAAACAAACAAGCAAGAAAGAAAGAAACCCCACCCTCAGCTGAACAATATAGAAACAGAAGCAAAGACATCTCCTTGATAAAGTTCTGTAACCACTGGTTTTTTGGGGGGGAGGTGTAGCAATTACCTTCTCATTACCTGGCTTTGAGGGGAAGTTTCATCATGACAGGGAAAGCAGAGCATCTATCTCACCTTGTCACAGCAACAGGGAGGAAGCAGCAAGAGTGAACTAGCTAGCACTGGCAAGAGGGGCTGGATTCTCAAATCCCAAGGTCAGCCCTCTGGTGACACACCTCCTCCAACAAGGCTCTGCCTCCCAGTGGCTCCACCAGCTGGGGATTAAGTATGACGCTTCATCACAAACACATGAGGTTATTCAGGACATTTTCCATTCAAACGACCACATTTGGCCCGCTGCGGTTAGTCTGATTAAGAATGGAGAGTGGGGGCTTTCTCACCTCACCCTGACTTCTTTGGCTCTTGTTTTTAACTAGATATGGGTAACAGACCTCAGCCTCTCCTACAGTGACCAGCTGGCCATGACTCAGCTCACCCTGTACCTGACCAATGCACATCTGGACTGCAGCCTGAGCATTCTGGAGGTCCCTCGCTTTGTTCAAAGGAAAGGCAAGAAACTCCCTAGCACCCAGGGAACGCCTCCGGTAAGCAGCAATGCTTCCTGGCCACTCTCACACCCCACAGTGCTCTGCTGCTTGGTGAGCAAAGAGAAAAAAATAAAATAAAAGCCAGCAAAGACATTGAACTGATCTAGAACAGGTTCCAGAGATGGTAAGGGCTTGGCCAGAGGAACAGGGAGCAAGGTGAGAAAGCAGAGGATCCCAAGTTTTCTGCATGAGTGTCTCCCAGCTCTCCCCATACTTCTTACCTGTTCTTCCATGATTGGCTATTTCATTTATTTATTTATTTATTTATTTATTTATTTATTTATTTATTTAGAGACAGAGAGAGGAGGAGAGGGAGAAAGAAAGAATGTGCATGCCAGGGCCTCTAGCCACTGCAAATGAACTCCAGATGTGTGTGCCACCATTGTGCATCTGGCTTACATAGGTCCTGGGGAATAGAACCTAGTTCCTTAGGCATGCACCCTAAGTGCTAAGTCATCTCTCCAGCCTGATCAGCTATTTCTGACAACCTCTCCCCTACTTTTCTAGCACCGATTTCTTTTTTGAACTTTTTAAAGACTCCTAGACCCAATAGTTTACAGAATTTCTCTGCCCAGTCTTCAAACCCGGCTATTCAAAACTGCACCACCATCTCCCCTCCCCTACACATCCCCTTGGAGAGTCAAGTCAGAGGGTGATAAAACTCATCCTAGCCCCACATCCAGTCAGCAACCAGGACATCTGACTCTAGCTGGGGAAAGGCCCTGGATCTGACCCTGCCTGTGCCTCTATGAAGATACTGCCTTGGTAGTGTTACAGTAGCTTCCCCTCCTTCCTTCCCTGCCTCCTCCTCCTCACCCCTCAGCCTCAACACTGCCGTCGAGGATGCTGCAAGGTGGAAAGCAAAGTGAACCTAACCGTGCTGCTCCCTCCTTGAGACTTTTCAAATGACTCCTGTGACCTTCAGGAAAGGCCCCACTTCACACTTGACTAATGAGGTCCCCATGATCTGCCCCTTCCTGTAGCGGTCTCCCTTTCTCAGCAGTAAGCCCCACTGCTAGGGTGACTGAGACCAGAGGCCTGCTGCAAGCGAACTTTACCAATGCCAGTGCCCTGACGATAGAGTGGGTCTCGGGAAAGTAGGTGCTTGGTGGAGCAAACTATGCCAATCACGAAAGAAAGATGCTGCTCAGGAGGACCAGGTGACTCTTGATGTAAGAGTGGATTGGGGTTCTGTGGCCACAATTGCCTTGATAGCTGTCAAAGGGTTTCTTCTGCCTTCTAAATGTGGGCTTCAGGCCCTGCTTGCAAACAAAGCCCCACCTGACACCCAAACATATTAAACAGATTTTTAAAAAGAAGTCCAGTCTTTCATAAGACTCCACATTGCACCCCAGAACCTTCTCAGAGCAATATCTCCTACCCTTCTTCTGAACCCCTTCAGGTATAGGAAGACTCTATTTGACTCTGCCTAATGTCTCCACCCTCCAGCAGAGGGTACCTGATGTCTTGAATGCTTATCTGACTTCTTCCTTTAACTCCTAAATCAAGATGTCTGGTGAGAGGCCAATCAGTGTCTTGCTCCCAGAAATCCCCTCAATCTCTGTTTATAGGGAAGCAGAGCTGGACAAGGGAGGAGAAAACCCCATGTAGGGCTTCTATCTTCACCAAAATGACCTGTGCAACCCTGGGTGTAGTACTGGGTGGAAAGACAATAAAACTTGAGCCCTTCTGGCTAGTGTACCCAACTCCATGCGAAGATGAAGCTGGAAGCTGAGCTAGTATCAACACAAGCTGCACCTAAATTCCTATCTTCAGGAAGCCATAAGCAGAAATGGTCCTTCGAACTAGAAGCACTTTGGCCTTTTTCCCATCTTGCCTCTAGGTTTCATGCCCAGCTACAGCCACATATAGGAATTCTCCTGAGATGCAGACCATTAAACACTTTTAGGAACTACCTCCAAAGAAGAAGGAAGTATTATATCCTTCAATAGTTCAAATGTCTCTAGACATTTCTGATGGGAGAACAAAGTGCTTTAGGTTTTTATTTAACTTAATTAATTTATTTGAGAGAGTGTGAGAAAGAGGTAGAGAGAATGGGTGTGCAGGGCCTTTAGCTGCTGCAAATGAACTCCATCCAGATGCATGTGCCATCTTGTGTATCTGGCTTATGTGGGTCCTGGGGAATTGAACCAAGTCCAAGGTTTTAAAGAGAGAAATAGATGCTGTCATCCTGGGCCACTGTGCTTGCCCACACATCCCCAAGCATATCAAGCGCGTGCACGCGCGCACACACACACACACACACACGATGGGCTCTTCTTTATTAGCAACATGTGCTGACGCAACACAGCACAACTTACCACCAACCTGAAGGTTCGTGAGCAAGTGTGAATGCACCGTGTATGACAGATACCACTGGGTCCCGTGAGTCATCGACAGCCCCTCTGAAGGCTGACAGAGGAGGAAGCACAATGAAGCCACTATGGAGAATTCTGTGATAATGAAACCACCCTGATGAGAATGGCACATTTAGAACCAAGGACTAGAAAATGCTTCCTTTAATAGTATGCTATAGAGAAGAAAGAGAATAAAACTGTTCTGGTCTCTCGGAGGACCTCAGAGCTGCTCTCCATCAGAAACAGAAACTTCTGCTTCATGTAGTCAGGACAAGCATACTCTGTCGCCCTCTTCTCTTCTATCAGTTCTCACTCTTCTCTTCTTAAACCCTCCACACCACAGCTGGTGAGTGGCCAAAATGGAACATCTTTGCTAACATCTTAGAACAACCAAGTCATTTGTATGCATTTTAGTGGCACATGATCTGTAATGAATGATTAAGTAAAACCTTTTGTGTTAAATTATGATGTTAATAATGACTCTGTCTCCTGTAATTTATTAGGAACCCTCCAATGCTCTGGGTTTGATTTTGATAGAATGCAACAACAACAGAGTTTGCGTGATGGCTTTATTTTTAGAACCCCTCCTTTGAAAAGGCACACATTTCCCCACCACTGCTGCTACTGTAATTATGTACAAAACCGATCACTCATTAGAGTTAGGATACATTATCTTCTAGACAGATGAGGCTAAATAAGCAGCACATTAATAATTCAGAGAGCAGTTCATTATGCATGTGGATGCCTGGTTCGTAACTGAAATAAGAACCCCATCAGCCTCTGCCAACCCTTAAACAATAGTTCTGTATTATTGCAGCCACATTCCAGTTTACGCTTGTTAAACTGCTACTTGGATTATTTTATCAAACATTCATTTATTTGTGGTCCCTTACTGCCGACAACAGATTTTGGAAGCTCTTTTTTTTTTTTTAAGTTAATGATTTGAGCAATGGGTGTTATTAATTCTCAGAATATTATAAACATGATTAATTTTCAGGCAGAGATTTATTACATAAGGATTTCAACTATGTCAACTGAAATGCATCACTGTCAAAACGAGCATCATGGCGAAAACAGAAGATGCTCCACACTTCAGATGCTGGCGCTCAGAACTAAATCAATTTAAATTGTGGCTGAAGCAAAATTATATTCTCCAGTGAAAAGGAGTATTTCAGGCTTCTTTTATTTAGCTTGAAGCATTCTTGTTAGATTGTGATTTAGAAAGGTAGTGTAATAAGACTACACTTGTGCCAAGAATGTTCCATATCTTATTTCTTCCCTTGTTTTAGTAGAAAGGCTAACTTCTGAAATTTCCACACGTTGCAGATGTGGCCAGTGGGAATCTGAAGTGGAGTGTGTTGGTCTGAGAGTCAGGGATCATGAAATCTGATCTTTTCTCTGGCCTCAGTTTCCTTAGTTGTAAAATAAGGGAGGGCTAAATGATCCCCAAGGTCTCCTAAGCAATTTGATTTTATGGGGCCTGTAGAATGGGGCCGACTGTCGGAAGCCTGGCTGGCAGCCTCACATACCACAAGCAGAGGGCTGAGGTCGGAGCATCTCTTGTGGGGAAACACAGCAAAGGCCCAGCCCTCCATTCTGCAGCCTTTCCTGGAAAGGTGTCTTGGCTGGTGGTTGTTGTGACACAAGCTTTTAGGAAGGAATACTGCTGCCATACAGGCCACGTCCCAGGACCCCAGCAGCTATCACTTAGCTATCAGTTTGGTATCAGCAACAATAAACTAGAAGAAAACTCAGCAGAGATCTCACTCAGCATCGATCTATAGCGACTGCAGAGGCAAACCAGACAAGAAGCAGAGTTCCATGCTTATCTACAGAGACAGGGCAGTAGTAGTCATGCCACAGATATTACTGTGCGAACATCAGAATGCACCAAGCCTCACTCCATCTCAGCGCTTTATTAAGTGCTTAATGTGAACCTTATTATGACCCTACTTACTAGGCAGGTCCTAATGTATTCGTTTTTAGATAGGAAAACTCAGGTTCAAAGAACTTAGGCAACTTTTTAAAGTTCACTTAACAAACAAATGGTGAAGCCAAGGTTTAATGTCAGGGTTATCAAACTTGAAATCCACAGCGAAGAGTCAGAGATCAGGCCCCAGGGAGCTTCAGTGCATCCCTGAGGAAGTCTGAGGCCTTAGAACTCTCTTTCAAAGGAAGAGTTCTCCTCTCTATGTGATAAGGTTGTTTCCAGGCATATTTTTAAAATATATTTTTAAGTCTTTTTAAATATATTTATTTATTTGAGAGAGAGAGGCAGATATATAGAGAGAATGGGCATGCCAGGGCCTCTAGCCACTGCAAACAAACTCCAGACGCATGTGCCCCCTTGTGCATCTGGCTTACGTGGGTCCTGGGGAATGAAACCGGAGTCCTTAGGCTTGACAGGCAAATGCCTTAACCATTAAGCCATTTCCCCAGCCCTCCAGGCATATTTTAAAAATATTTTATTTGAGAGAGAGAGATAAAGAGACAGATAGAAAGAGAGAGAAGGAGCATACCATGTCCTCTAGCCACTGCAAATGACTCCAAATGCATGTGCCACCTTGTGTATCAAGTACAAGGGTACTAGAGAATCAAACTCGGGTCCTTAGGCTTTGTAGCCTTCACTGCTGAGCCATTTCTCCAGCCCCAGGCATATTATATTTACTATCTTTTCATCTGTTCTGAGCTTGGCTGAAATCAGTCACGCTGTATGTGTTAGATGGCCATGGAGGAGTCTTGGATGTCACAAAGGAAACACTAATGTTTGTCATATAACACAGATTTCCAAATAAACAACAAAGACTATGGAAAAGTTCACTTAAAGCCACAAACCTATATCTTTTCTAACAACAGTTTTTATACTAAAAAGTGTGCATTTTTAGTTCTTGAAAATAAAGTTTGGGCTGGGGAGATGGCTTAATGACTAAAAACAGTTAGCTGCTTGCAAAGCCTGTTCATTCCGCAGCACCTACGTAAAGCTGAATGCAAAGCAGTGTAGGCCTCTGTGATCCCACAAGGCCACCATGAATGGGAGGCAGAGCCAGGAGAATCTGAAGTTCATGGATTGACGAGTCTGGAATCCATTTGTAGACTGGCAGTTCATTTACAGCAGCAAGAGACTCTGTCTCAAAGAAGGTGAAGCACAGACACCTCAGAGTTGTCCTCTGACCTCCACATGTGCAACGTGGCAGGAACACACACATACGCAAACAATTTTTCATTAAAGCTTAATGAAATCCTTAGTTCAGTTTTTAAAATATTTATTTATTTATTTGCAAGCAGAGAGAAATAGAAAGAAGAGAGACAGAGAGAGTGGGCATGCCAGGGCCTCCAGCCACTGCAAATGAACTCCGGATGCGTGTGCTATTTTGTGTATCCAGCTTTACATGGGTACATGGGAATCTAACCTGGGTAGTTAGGCTTTGTAGGCAAGTGCCTTAACCACTGATCCATCTCCCCAGCCCCCTTACTTAAGTTTTGGGGGCACATAATGTGTCTGTTTCAAAAAGGAAGTCCTTCTGATAGGTCCCTAGCACACCCCACACCACCAATGTAGCCACCATGGTCAGATCTGTGTGGTCTTTTGGAGTGTCTTTTTTAAAAAAATATTTTTATTTATTTATTAGAGAAGGAGGGAGAGAGAGAGAATGGACACATCAAGGCCTTTAGCCACTGCAAACTAACTCCAGATGCATGTGCCACCATGTGCATCTGGCTTACGTGGGACCTGGAGAATTAAACCTGGGTCCTTAGGCTTCACAGGCAAGCGCCTTAACGAATAAGCCATATCTCCAGCCCACAGTGTGTTTCTTGAACAAACAAGTACATATGCACAGAGTGTCCCTCATCCCCTTATATATCCAAAATGTAGCCAAAATGCTGTGTGTATGATATGTGTGGTGTAGGCCTGTATGGACAGTGTATGCAAGTACGCTGGTGTCCTCCTTCCACGCTCTTCTACTTTTGTTTTCCAGGCACCCGAGTCACTTATGGGAAGTTGTGCCACCAATTTTCAGTCAGACTGGCTGATAGGCAAGCCCAGCATTTCTGTCTGTACTCCTCACAAGATGGGAGTTACAGGTGTCCACGGCTGCACCCAGCTTTTTACATGGGTGCTGGAGATTGAAATCATAGCCTCTCTGGTCCTCATGCTTGTATGGCAAGTGGTTTTACCTGTGAGTCATCTCTCCAGCCCTGTCTCATTTCTTCTTAACTGTAACATATTCCACTGTACACATGTGCCAGATTTTACATATCTTTTCCTCTGTTGTTGGTTTTTAATTGTTTTCATTTTTCATATCACAAACTACTATGATGAGTTATATAACACTCTTCATAGATTTAGGTATATCTTTAAAGACATTCTTAAGAAAGGCAATGTTGGGGACTGGAGAGATGGCTTAGCAGTTAAGGCACATGCCTGCAAAGCCTAAGGACCAGGTTCAAGTCTCAAGGTCCAACATAAGCCAGATGCACATGGTGGCACATTTGCAGTGGCTAGAGGCCCTGGCATGACCATTCTCACTCACTCTCTCCCTTTCTCTGTCATAAATAAATAATAAATAAATAAATAAATAAATAAATAAATAAATATAAAATCTTTTTAAAAAGAAAGTCAATGTTGTATCAGAGGTCTGTCTCTCTCTCAAATACATTTAAAAAAAAATCAGATACAGAGTTGTAAAGATGGCCCAGAAGTTAAAAGCACCTGAGCCTAATGACCAGAAGTTAGAGCCCCAGTACCCCCACACAAAGGACACAGACGCAGTGTGCATCTAGTGTGATGGAAGGCAGCGTCCAGAGAATCCTCCAGATGCTAGCCAGCTAGTCTGGAGTTCACAGCAAAACAAGAAGAGAGACCTTTTCTCAAACAAGGCAGAAGGACAGGACAGGCTGTCCTTTAACTTCCACATGTGTGCTGTGGCACATGTACACACACGTGCGCACGCACATTATAGACCACCTATTTGCATACACAAAAGAGCAGATGTATTTTGCATGTTTGCCTTTATATTATTGCAATATATTTATCACGAGCTTAATATAAACCAGAAATTTCATTCAACATCAGGGTCAGAAGTCCCTGTCCCTAGGGAGTTGAAAAGGAGACATGGAAGAGACACTGATATTAAAATAGGTATCGCATGCACAAGGGAAACCCACAAGGCTACCTGTAGGGGCTATTTGAGTGTCAGACCCTCAAGCTGTTGCCAGAGTTCTTAAGCAGATATCTGGCCTGGTAGGGACAAGGTATGCTTTATAAACACATTGAACTTGGTACAGCCTTAAATACTAGAGCAGTCACTGAGTAAAGAAGGGAAGGCCTCCTCTAGTAAAAGGGACAGAGTCTGAAGAGAGCTAGGGGTCTCTTGGGAGGCAGCAGAGAATCAGAAGAGGGAGGGAGAAGTGGCTTGAGTGATGGACTGAGCAAGTCTGGAAGGGTCTGCCCACCAAAATAGGTTCTGGATTTCATCTGGAAGGCAAGAAAGAGATGGTGAAGATTTCTGAGCAGGAGAATCCCATTAAGTAACCTAGTAAGTAACCTGGTTTGTGGAAAAACAATAAATCTGGTGGCAGTGCCAGGAGGCAGGGGGTGGGACCAGTGGAGGAAGGAATAGCCTAGGAAATTACATTGATTATAGGCCCTACATCCTGGTTCCAGACACTCTGCAAAGAGGCTGTGAGTCAGAATTAGAGAAGTTAAATGATATGTTCAAGATCACAAGTCAGTGGTCTAGCCAGGTTTGGAGCCTCCACCTTCCTGATTCCACATACTCTTTCACAATGACATTCTGCTTGAATCCTTAGCTCCAGCACTTCTGGGTGACAAAGGTGTGGGCCAGGATGGTGGCCATGATGAGAGATCAGCAGCTGAAAGATAAACATATACGCTGACTCTCCTTTCAGGTTCTTTGTGAAGTATAAGCTCAGGTCTGAGGGTAGGGGGAAGAACAGTCTGTATCCACAAAAGGAAGACGCCAGTCCTTACATCCAGCATTCACTTATTGCTGCTGGACAGTGAGCTCTTCTGCTGTGCTTAAAGGCCAAGACACAGAGTACTGAGGAGGATCCTGCCAACTGCCTGCCTGCCTCTGTTGCTGACTGGGACACAGTTTTGACTGGGCTTGCTTAAATACTATGGCTGCCTGAGACACGTTTAGAAGACAAAAATAACCTTGGAATTATCTTGTGAATTCCTGGAAATTACTATGCAATTACATGATCAGTAACCTCAGTGGAATTCCAGGGGATGTGTAGTTCATATTCATGTATGCAGGCCTAGGCTTCTGGGGAAGACAGGAGCGGGGCTCAGCCTGGCATGGCAGGATGGGAAGAGCTGGTAGTCATGCCTCTCCCACTCCCAGAATGACTAGACAACTGAGTCAGAGCTTCTGTTACCTGGTTCACCAATAATTCCTGCTTAGCCTACCAGGAAACACTGTCCTCCAGGGCACAAGGCCTGAAGGAACTGCACTCAGTTGTCATTTTCTGAGGATGGTATGACTGTCCTCCACACTCCACAAATCACCTGCTTTCACCAAAAGAATATATCGACTAGCTACATGTTTTGAAGAGTCTCTTAAGTCAGAGAAAAGTGCTCTCTACCTAATCTAGCTCATGTATTCATTCTTGTTTTTTCTTGTTCAATAAACAGTGAAAGCCTGTTTTGTGTTAGCATCAGTCCCAGGTTTCTGAAGATTAAAAAGTTAAGCAGCACTAACTTAAAAAAAAAATCCCAGTCCTATAAGGAGACAGCTAGGAGAGCAACTCCTGACAGGTCTGGGTGATAATGACTTAGATTTGTGAAGCGCAGGAGGATCAAGTAGATTTTCTTGTGTGTTTGAAAAAAGAAAGTAATTGCAGGGGAAAAGATAGGTACTGAGTTACAGTTAGACAGGAACAAGAAGCTAGGGGTGCAGTTGCACAATATGGTGACTACAGATAATCATACGTAGCACACAGTTCAAAAGCCAAAAGACAGGATTCGGAAACTTTTTATCAGAAAAGATAAATGTCTGAAGATATAAGTATGCTTAGCCTGATAGTATACAGTACATATTATACAATGTGTACATGTGTTAACATTACATGGTACCTATAACTAGATACAGCTTGTATGTTTTGTGTATCCATTAAAAATAAAAGCCTACAAACAGGACATTCCTAATAGCAGTGCATGACTCTAGATCATTAGCCTGTGAGGGCCAAATGTATCTGTAGACATGGACTTTGCCTACATGTGGGAAAAGCAGCCTGTACAATAGTGCTGACTCTCAGATACCATGTTCAATATAAATGTTGAAGGAAAAGACACTGCAGAAGGGGAGGGCTGTTAGAAAAAAAATTACTGTGAAATTATGCATGCATGCAGGTATATGTGAGTGTGCATGTACATGTGTGTGCGTGTGTGATATCCAGGAAGGGAAAGGATGTCCATTCTCTCATGGGCTGCTTAGTTAGCCTAGCCCCTCACGTTACCTCAAAGAACAGAGAGCCCACAATTTGACTACAGATTTGTCTAGAACCCACAGTTTACTACGTGCCAGCATCTCCTTTGCCTTCTCCTGTCCCAAGTCACTCTGAAAGTCCAGGTATCTGACTGCCCAGCACCTGAGGATTCCCCAAATTCAATACCTGGGCCAGGAACATTCGTCTTGTATACCCTAAGGCTGGACATGGTCGTCCTATATGAAGTTCTCCAAGCTTTCAGTTATCCCAGGAGAAGCGGCTCCAAAACAAATATCTCATATTACAAACACCATGCAGCAAAGCAGCCAGGATCTAATACTTTATTTTGTGCATATTAAACTTTAAATATTTTAAGGAAATATTTAAATAAAATTTCTTGGGCCTGATATGGCCAGTCTCTTTGGGATAGTACCCACAGGCAGGCAAGAAAAATAAATAGCAGTTTCTCCAAACAGAGCAAGCAGTTGGTATCAAAATCCCAAAATTGGCCTCCTCAAGGAGGTGGGTGATGTCTAGTGAATTTCTTCCAGAAAGAACAGTATGGAAGGGGGAATATCACTAGCACTATCCATAGGTCATGTTGGTAGCAAGTGAGTCAGTCAGCTGTTACTATAACAAAATGCCAATGATAATTAACGTGTATAGAATAAAGGTTTAGGGCTGGAGCGATGGCTTAGCAGTTAAGGCGCTTGCTTCCGAAGCCTAAGGATCTAGGTTGATTCCCCAGAACCCATGTAAGCAAGATGCACAAGGTGGCATAAGTGGAGTTTGTTTGCAGTGGCTGGAGGCCATGGTGTGCCCATTCTCTCTCTGTGTCTCCCTCTTTCTTTCCCTCTCTCTAATAAATACACAAATAGAAATAAATTTTTTTTAAAAAAATAAAGGTTTATATGTACTGGTTTTGGAGGTTTGGGGTCATGATGAAATGGGGGTGATGGACCGGAAAAATGAAGACTACATGGTGAGGCACAATGCGTCACTGTATCATGTTCTCATTGCTGTGACATTTGATGGCAGGGATAGCATGGCAGGAGAGGAAAGCCAGCAACACACAGCTTCAGGAAACAAGATGTGGAGCTAGGCTACCACACTTCCAGGCCTGTTCCCCAGTGGCACACTTCCTCCAGCAAGGCTCCACCTCCTAAAGGTTTACAACCCTCCTAAGCAGGGCCACTTTGCTGGCGTCCAAGAGTTCAAAAACACATGAGCTTATGAAGGTCACTTTATATTCAAACCACAATAGTCAGAGAGCAAAATAGAGGAAAAACTAGAAGAAACTGAGAACCCTACAGTCCTCTTTGAGGACACGTTCCCCGATGATTTAAGGGCTTCCCATAATGCCCCACTTCCTAATGATTCGACCACCTCCCAGTGGTGTTGTCCTGAGAACCGTGCCTGAGGACACATAGGCCCACACCACAAGAGAACAGACCGTGGATATGAGGTGATAAAATTACAGTTTACCTGTGCGGTCTTCCTCACAAAAACACATTACTCCAATCATGAGAAAAACATTACACCACCAAAATTCAGGGGCATTTTATAAAATACCTGACCAGTACTCCTCAAAATTGTTTAAGATCATCAAAAACAGAAGAGTCTAAGAAATCGTCACAGCCCAGAGGGACATAAGGAGGTAAAATGGCTGAACATAATGTAGTACTGATTATAGGATATGATCCTGGGACAGAAAAAGGGAACTGAGGAAAGACGAGTGAAATTCAAATAAAGCACGGGCTTCCTAGTAATGCCACAGTTTGGTTCCGGTTGTGGCAAATGTTCTATGACAATGTAAGGAAGTAGTAACAGCGCAATCCATGAGGGGAGTACGGGAATTCTGTGTTATCCCTCCACCTTTTCTGCTAATCTATCACGACACAACGAAGTTAAAAGTTTATCTAGTTTCTTGTAAAGAGTCTGACTTTCAGCTGTGGCCTTTCCCAGACACTGGCAACCACTCGCTATGCAGTGATGACCACCCAGCTGAAGCACAACAATCTCTCCCTTATCTTCTACTATGTCTTCCTCCAGATGTGCAAAGCCAATGGCATCGGCTACGATCTTGAGGTATGCTTACAGCTCTCCCTGGGCACTGCCCATTCAGACATATGTGTCTTTAAAGATTAGTTTGGTATGTGTTTAGAGGAAGGCTGAGTATTGTGTGGAGAAGGGCACAAAGGCAGTGAGCAGCTCTTAGAACTGGGAAGTTCAGTTCCTCTACAAGCTTGTACAGCCACACTGATTAAACAGAAACCCTGTGGCTCACCAGACTTAGGAGGTATTGTGGTGGTGGGGGGTGGGGCATGCCCTGAGCTTCCTGGGCCCACCCAAAGCTGCTTGTCATGAATAGCCTTTTCTTGGTCTGCTTAGACTTCCAGAACAGATGGCACTGACCCAGTGGCATAAGCAATAGAACTTCACTGTCTCACAACTGCAGAAGTCCAGGATCAAGTAACTGGTAGATTTGGCTCCTGGTACAAACGCACACACCTCCTGGCCATCCTCTTCTTATCGTGTCCCCATATCACACATGAGTGAGAGAGAAGGGGAGAGGGGAAGAGAGGATGTGCAAGGCACTGCCTCTATAAGGATGCCAGGCGTAAAGAATCAGGGCTCTACGCTTATGTCCTCATTTAACCTCAATCACATCCTTAAAAGCCTTGTCTCCAATGCAGTCACATACAGGTTTAAGGCTTAAAAAATATAAATGTGGGGGCATCACAATTCAGTCTTTAGCATTATTGTAGCGATATATACTAATTTCACCTAAATAGCTACACAGGTGTGTGAAATTCGGTGCCCCTTCTTCAGCTAGAACCTCCGTTTTGTGCCAGAACCTCGTGCTGCTTTAGATAAACAATTTCTTCTGTTTCCATTTGACACAGATTTACAAATCTTTGACATTCAAGAATATTCTAAGAACCCACGTGACCCTGTGCATACTTATTTGTAGAAACCAAACCCATGTCAAGCACATGAAAATAAATTCACTTCCCACATTAAGTATAATGTATATATTAATGACATAATAGTGAAACAGTTGCCAGCTGATTGCACACTCTGATGTGCAGAGATAAGTCAAAATCTTATAGGCCTCAAAAAGTATCCAGACCATAAGCATAGTACCAACTGTGAAGAGAAGAGCCTGAACGACACTTAGCATTCCCCGATAAGCTGCCAGGGCCCTGTTAGGTTGCATAAGGCCTTCTGGTTAGCCTGAGTCATGCTGGTGTGAATATACACAATAGAGCTCATATTACCTTAAAAATTGCATTAAGAGCCGGGGCATGGTGGCACAAGCCTTTAATCCCAGCACTTGGGAGGCAGAGGTAGGAGGATCACCATGAGTTCAAGGCCACCCTGAGACTACATAGTGAATTCCAGGTCAGCCTGGACTAGAGTGAGACCCTACCTCAAAAAACAAACCCAAAAAAATGCATTTAATCTGATGAAATACAGAAAGAATGAAACAACCAAATGGAACTGACTTTGACCTGAAATTAATCATTCCATGTGCAGCACATAATCTAGTTAGAATTGAATTGCTTTGTAACCCCAAATTGATGAGACCAAAACATCCCCGTGTAGTACAAATGGACACATTTAACTGTAGTTTTATCTGAGTCTATTTAATTTTTCTAAAATATCAAAGCAGAACAAATTTTGCAAATAGGCATACTTGGCAGGGAAAGTCTCAAAGAACGCCCTTAGGCGTCATCGTTACTTTCCATTTCCTGACGCTGATCCTTGGAGGTTTAACGCTCTCGTACTCTTGAGCCAAGTGAAGCTCATTCCTGGTACTGTGGTAATGCTACGCGATATCCCGCCCCCACCCCCGGTTTCTTCATGAAATAAAGTTGTAATGAAAGCCACATGGAGAAAGGTGTTGTGCTCATTGCTCACAACAGTGTGAGATAGGGCTGGGCTCACATGTACACAGGCAGTGTCCCATGGTCCTAAATAGTTCCACAACCACCAGCAATCATTTCCTATGACCTGGATATTGCTGTGATACTAATACTGGGGTTCTCCTTCTTCCGGGCACATAAAGAATTACCTATCCTCACCCCTCCCCCAAGTCAGGCGTGACCACGTATCTTGCTTTGGCCAGTGAAATACAAGCAGAAGCAAGATATGTTATTTCAATGCAGCACTTTGAGAGTTCCCATATCATTTTTCCTACTGTAGAAAAACATGGAAGCTCATTGAGACAGAATGTCCTTGAGCCTGGTCCCCGAGGGTGTCAGTGGTGATCAGAGAAACATGACAATCCATGTGGGAAACCGAACATGATGAAGAATACAGCTCCTATTGTTATAAACAACCAATAATTGATTTTTTAATCACTGAAGCATAACCCAGCCTACCTGTTTGGCATAGAAATTAACATCAAGGGCTGGAGAGATGGCTTAGCAGTTAAGGCACTTGCCTAAGAAGCCTAAGGACACAGGTTTGATTCCCCAGAACCCACATAAGCCAGATACACAAGGTGGCACATGTGTCTGGAGTTCCTTTGCAGCAGCTAGAGGCCCTGGCATGCCCATTCTCTCTCCTTCCCCCTCTCTCTCTGAAAGAAAGAAAGAAAGAAAGAAAGAAAGAAAGAAAGAAAGAAAGAAAGAAAGAAAGAGAGAAAGACTGGAGGGAGGGAGGGAGGGAGGGAGGGAGGGAGGGAGGGAGGGAGGGAGGGAGGGAAAGAAATAAGGAAAGTGCTCCCAAAACAGAAACCTAAAAATTTGGTACTGGCTTGTGGTAAGCAGTGAGTGACAAGGAAGGTAGGAAGGTATCAAAACTCTTGTTGGGAAATGGGAAAATATTTGGCAAAACTGGCACCTGTGATAACTTGGAAGGCAAATAACATTATCTAATGGATCAATGGCTCCAGAGAAGCAGTTAGAAATATAATGCTAACAATGCATCGTTGAGTATTGTTGACTGAATTTGGCACAATATACAAATTTTATGAGCCTCTGAATGAATCAGAGAGAAATTTAAATGAATAGAGAGATGCCATAAATTTGGTACATTACTGAGTTGGGAAAGCAAAAATGAGGTGCAAAAAAGTTAAAAGGCTTTTGCAAAAAAAAAAAAAAAAAAAAAAAAAAAAGGTAAAACTCAGCCTGGCAATAAGTGACAAATTAGTTACGTCAGTGACCTACTGACACCTCTGAAGGACTGAGATCTCAGAGTAAGAATCAGCAAAGATTACAAAGAGCAGCTCCCGGGGCTGAAGAGATGGTTAAGTGGTTAAGGTGTTTGCCTGCAAAGCCTAATAACCTGTGTTCAGTTACCCAGTACCCACGTCAAGCCAGATGCACACGGTGGCGCATGCATCAGGAGTTCATTTGCAATGGCTGGAGACCCTGGCACATTCATTCTCTCTGTCTCTCTTGTCTTTATCTCTCTCTCTCTCTCTGTTTGCAAATAAATAAATAGAAAGGAAGGGAGGAAGGAAGGGAGGGAGGGAGGGAGGGAGGGAGGGAGGAAGGGAGGGAGGAAGGGAGGGAGGAAGGGAGGAAGAACGGGCTCCAGACAAAGAGACAAAGGCTGCAGCTCTCCTACTAAAGTCTCTTAGACTTCAGATGCCTCAAATTAAGAGAAAAGAAAGGCAAGAAACATGAAAACAAGCTAGAAGGACAAGCAGAAAAGAACTGCAGATGCTGTTATCGTAGCTGACTGAAATCAACATTCACAGGAGAACTCAACAGTCAAAAAAAACCCATTAGTGTGGGGTTGGGGACATAGCAAGGTCATCAGAGTGCTTGCCTAGCAAGCATGAAGAAAGATTGGCGCTGAATCCCAAGAACCCATGTAAAAAGCTGGCCGAGCTGGCCGTGGTGGTGCACGCCTTTAATCCTAGCACTCGGGAGGCAGAGGTAGGAGGATCACTGTGAGTTTGAGGCCACCCTGGGATGACATAGTGAATTCCAGGTCAGCCTGGGCTAGAATGAAACCCTACCTTGAAAAACAAAAACATCAGAAAAAGCTGGCCAGCATGGCACACACTTGTAATCCCAGAAATGGGAAGATAGAGACAGGCAGATCCCTGAAGCTCACTGGCCAGCCAACCTAGCCTACTTGGTGAGCTCCAGGGCAATGAGAGACCTTTTACTTAATAAATAAATAAAATAAACAGACAACACCTGGGGAATAAACACCTGAGGTTGTCCTCTGGCCTCCACATATGCACATATGCATGGGCATCTGCACACGTACATCCACCTCACACACAATGTGCACACATACATACACGAACATGCACACACAATACATGCACACATAACACACATGCAGAAAAAGAACTGTTAGTGTACACTGAAAAAGACTATATATTTAAAACAACCTTTGGACCCTCAACTATCTCTAGGCAGGATGTGGATGAGAGGGATTAAAACTTTGCTGAGGAAGGTAGAGGCTCTAACATCACTGCAGAGGAAGCACAGGATGCCTGTGGGATAGGAACACTCAGAAGACGAGCCAAGACCGCCAAGAGCAACAGCCACGAGCGCCGCATTCACTGAATAGAAACTCAACAGCCAGAAGCCTTTGAAATGTCTGCCCCATAGGGTTTCAGAATTGCTTTGGCTCCCGCCTGCCATTTGTTTGTCATGTTTCCCCCTTCCAAATGTAGCATTTATTGCAGTAGCCCTGTCCCTGTTCCCCAGTGTTGAGTGGTGAGTGCTGAGCAGATTGTTCCTTTCCTTCTTTTTTTTTTTCCTGCTTTATTTTTATTTATTTATTTATTTGACAGAGAAGGTGGGGGGAGAGAGAATGGGCATGCCAGGGCCTTTACCTGCTGCAAACGAACTTCAGACGCTTGTGCCCCTTTGTGCATCTGGCTAATGTGGATCCTGAGAATCGAACCTGGGTCCTTTGGCTTTGCAGGAAAACGTCTTAATGGCTAAGCCATCCCTCCAGCCCTTGTTTCCTTCTTTAGAGTTCTTTTTCCACACACCAGGAGAGCCAGCCCTCATCCATCTGCAGATGCTATGCATCGCCCATATGGCCTTTAAACAAAAACATTTGCATATTTTGTCTCATTCTTACAATACCTTCGAAAGATAAATGTTGTTCTGATTTTGTAGATGAGGAAGCTGAACTTTAACAGGTTAAATTGCTTTGCAAGTTTATATAGCAAAAATATTATTATTTTGCTTTTAATAATTAGTCTGAAAAGTATTTTATATAATAGCAAATTTTTAAACATGGGGCCTACCTAAAGAGATGGCTCAGTAGTTAAACACTTGCCTGCAAAGCCTAATGAGTTGAGTTCAATTCCCTGGTACCCATAATAGAGTTAAATACACAAAGTGGCACATGTATCTAGAATCTATTTTCAACAGCTGGAGGTCCTAGCCCACCCATTCTCTCTGCCTGTCCCTCCACCCCCCAGATTGCAAATAAAAAAATAAAATTTTAAATATGGTTGAAGAACCAGAAAGATAAAAATATGTGTCAGGACAGCATGGTGGCATACGCCCTTAATTCCAGCATTTAGGAGGCAGAGGTAGGAGGATTGCTGTGACAACAGGAACAAGAGTGGGAATCCACTGAACTTCCATCATACCGGACAGAATTTGCTTGTCTTATCAGTTTCTTGCATTGTAAAATATGACTCAGAAAGTCCATCAAATGTGGATGTGTGCAAAGATTCTGAGATTGGGTGAAACCCATTAAAAACACCTTTTTTAAAAAAGTAACCAGGTATAATGGCACATGCCTTTAATCCCAGCATTCAGGAGAGAGAGGTAGGAGGATTGCTGTGAGTTCAAGGCCACCCTGAGATTACATAGTGAATTCCAGATCAGTCTGGACTACAGTGAAACTCTACCTCAAAAAAACAAATAAAGGGGCTGGAGAGATGAATTACCGGTTAAGGCATTTGCCTGCAAAGCCAAAGGATCCTGATTCGACTCTCCAGGACCCAGGAGGTGCATGTATCTGGAGTTCATTTACATGGCTACAGGCCCTGGCATGCCCATTCTCTCTCTTTCTCTCTCTCTCTCTCTCTAATAAATAAATGAATAAAATATATTTTAAAAAAACATATATATATGTATTTTTTTCAAGCAGTGAGAGACAGAGAGAATGGGCAGACTATGGCCTCCAGCCACTGTAAACAAACTCCAGATGCATGCACCACCTTGTGCATTCAGCTTTACATGGCGCTGGAGAATCAAACCAGGGTCCTCAGGTTTTGCAAGCAAATGTCTTAACTGCTGAGCTATCTTTCCAGCCCCTAAACACCTTTTTAACAGGCACAAAAGCTGATGGTGTTGTGAGGATTGTTCTTTAAAAACACCATCCTAGAACCTATCTCCTCCCTATTCTGGGGCATCCTTTTCCAATGTGCTTCTCACAGCAGTTCAAGGTAGCTCCAGATTTCAATTCTAGTCAGCCTTAATAGCAGTGTATTTTCTTTGTTTCCAAGATAAATGTGCTACTTTTTTTCCCACTCAAATCTTACAGGACAGACAAGGAACCATTTTTATATTATATGAACACCTGAAGAGATACAAGTTGGGCATGATGTAAGTATGAAGTGTCCATAAGATGTGCTAAGTTAAGAGAACTGACTAGATCACCCACCAGGACTGGTGTTTCTCTTGCATTTCCATCTGCATGCTGATTTACTGGAAGTCTCCTAGTTTTATTTAGACCTTCAGGTATTTCACACAGTGGCCTTAGATGTATTGGTCAGGATTCATAAATGTAGTTGTACTAAATTATCAGGTAAGAGTCTACATGTAACATGCTCCATTCAAGCTCATAAATACGCAAAGCTCAACGAATCTGACTGATGGGGAGCCAGCTCCCATATCCCATTCTGGCGTGCTGAAAAAAGCGCTCTGGTGACCAGGACAGGTGTTCCTCCAAAAGGTAGGCTGGACCCAGTTTGGGCTCTGATGTAATCTTCTCAAGTAACGTGCATGCTGAGCAGAGTCCTGCTGACAGGGATATTCCCCCTCATCAATCCCTCTGAATTCATTTGAGATGAGGCTACAGGAGCAAGCTCCCTTCAGGTGATGGGAGAAGAGCAGCCAGGTTGGCCAAATCCAGACCCAGGGATTCAGGTGGATGGAGGCAGGTCATCCTAAGATGCAACCAGCTCATACCATTAGCAATGTTCCAACCACAAAGAGTAAACAGACAATAGTAGGTAGGGGAAGCCTGACTATCACAGACATTTTGGGGGACTCAAGCCAGCCAGAGGATAGCATGAAGAAAGCCTGTCTGCAGGTGACAGAGCCCAGCAGAGCCTGAGTAGGACTGGTGTCCCAGAATTGTCAGGGTAACACACGGATCATATTAATGGAGCAGAGGCGGAGTTTCTGAGGAAGGGACCACAGGGAGACTTATGTAAGGACGGTCCCTGGGCACAGAGGAAATAAGAGGAAACGTCACGGAATTATGAACTAGAAGAGACTTTCATGAACAATGAAACCTGAAGTCATCAAGGTGACCCTCAGCAAGGTGGATTTTGAAAAATATTTTTATTTATTATTTGCAAGCAGAGAGAGATAAAGAGAGAATGGGCATGCCAGAGCCTCCATCCACTGCAGACAAACTCCACATGCATGCACCACTTTGTACATCTGGCTTTATGTGGGTACTGGGAAACCAAACCCAGGTCACAAAGTTTTGCAGGCAAGTGCCTTAACCACTGGGCCATCTCTCCAGCCCCAGCAGTGTGGATTTGATACTGACATCTACAGAATGAGTAACTAGATCAGCAATGAAGAGGAACTCACACACTGAAAGTTCAGGAGAGGGTGCTCTGACAGGCAGCTGAGCTTCAGCAGTGGAAGCAGCTCTACTGGTGTATATTGTGGGTGCTTACTGCTACTCGCTCATCTTAAAGAAAGGGCATCATTGCAAAGGACCTCCTGTCTCTTCTACTATTTTCTGCCCCTTTGTCTTCTTCTTCCTTATTGTGATCACGGAACCAGACGGTACTAGAGCATGGAAGTGCCTCACAGTTAGAGAGATGTGTTTGCCTGTGTCTCAGGAGGTTGTCTGTGTAGATCCTGGCCCTAGTGTTCTGTTCATTATTCCAAAGTTTACATGAGTGGCCATCTTGCCTACAGAATTTGGTTATGTAAGGATTATTAGGCTTTGGTGAGCTGAGGTGTGTATAACTTGAGCAAGTGTGTGTAGAGTTTACTTTTTTTTTTAAAGTTTTTATTTTTATTTATTTGAGACAAAGCACGAGAGAGAGAGAGGGGGGGGGAGGCAGGGAGGGAGGGAGGGAGAGAATGGGCACTCCAGGGCCTCCAGCCACTGCAAACGAACTCCAGATGCATGTGCCACCTTGTACATCTGGCTTATGTGGGTCCTGGGGAATTGACCCTCAAACCGGGGTCCTTAGCTTCACAGGCAAGAGCTTAACCGCTAAGCCATCTCTCCAGCCCAGAGTTTACTTTTTATGAATGTTAAAAATACTCCAGGTTGTGCTGGAATTCTCACTTGCATGTAGCTGTACTTTCTTGAGTATGAGGTGAAAGGGTATAATTACAGCTGTGCCTTAGACTTGCTCTAAGGATGAATGTGAGAGGTGGAGATTCATTAGACAGTGTCCAGGACATAGTTCCATTCTGTAGAGCTCATCTAGAAAAGAAAAGATGCTATGCTGCCGAGTCTATGGCCGTACCACCCTAAACATACCCGACCTTGTCTGACCTGGGAAGCTGTTGCAGTCAGGTTCGCATTGCTGGCAGAAATCACATGACCGCAGATTTTAGGGGAAAAAAAAAAAAAAAGGTTCATTTTGGCTTATAGACTTGAGGGGAAGCTTCATGATGGCAGGGGAAAATGATGGCATGGGCAGAGGGTGGACATCACCCCCTGGCCAACATCAGGAGGACAATAACAATAGGAGAGTGTGATTAACACTGGCAAGGGGAAACTGGCTATAATACCCATAAGCCCACCCCCAACAATACAGCGCTTCCAGGAGGTATTAATACCCAATTCTCCATCAGCTGGAAACCTAGCATTCAGAACACCTAAGGTTATGAGAGACACTGAATCAAACCCCCACAGAAGCTAAGCAGAGTTGGGCCTGGTTAGTACCTGGATGGGAGAAAGTTATGCTACTGAACTTCCTCTGGAACTTTAACAGAGCTTTAGATGGCTGGGTGTCATTTGTCTACACTGCAATCAGGTTATGTCAGGTGAAGAGCCACAGTCAGGCTGGGCAAGAGGGGATGACTTGACAAACCAGAGATTTGTGGTTTGCTTTTCTGGTATAACTTCATCCTAACTCTATTTATTCTGGAACATTCCTGTAAAATAGTGGTATTGAAGGAGAAATTTCAAGGAAAGGAAAAGATGAAGGAAATTCTAGAAATAAATGAATTAATAGAGAAAAGGGCATGAACCCATTTGTAGACATAGCAACACACACACACACACACACACACTCACACGCACACACCTATAATTTATTTTAATTTTTTAAAAATTTATTTGCAAGCAGAGAGAGAGGGAATGGGCATGCCAAGGCCTCTAGCCTCTACAAATGAACTCCAGACGCATGCACCACTTTGTACATCTGGCTTTACGTATGTACTGGGAAATCAAACCCAGGTCCTTAGGTTTTCATGCACCTTAATCACTGAGCAATCTCTCCAGTCCCTAATCCCTTTAAAAATGAATCTCTATATTTAATTTATGTATGAGAATCACCTGGGAAGCTTAATGAAGAGACACAGTCTTGGAATCCTAAAGATTCTAGTTTTGTTAATCTGGGTAGAGCTCAGGAAGCTGCTGTCTTAAGAAGAACCCAGGGTCTACTACTGACTCTGGTAATTAAACACGAATTACTTTTCACAAGTACTGACTCTAAAGTTGACTTGGACTCATCTATTTTCTTAAAGAAGAGACATTAATGTCTAGCCACAAAGGGTATGCTTGTCCTTGGATTTTGGGAAGGAACCTTAAAAGTTCAGAGCATAGGGCTATAGAGATGGCTCAGTGGCTAAATGCACTTGTTTGCAAAGCCTGACAACCAGAGGTTCAACTCTCAGTGCCCACATAAAGCCAGATGCACAAAGTGGCACCTTATGAACCTGGAGTTTGTTTGCAGTGGCAGGAAGTCATGGCATGCCCATACTCACTCTCTTTGTGTCTGCTTCTCTCGCTCTGTCTCTCTCTCTCTTTCAAATAAATAAAAACATTTTTTAAAATGTTCAGACCACTGGGTGTAGTGGCACACACTTTTAATCCCAGCACTTGGGAGGCAGATATAGGAGGATCGCCATGAGTTTGAGGCCACCCTGAGAATACATAGTGAATTCCAGGTCAGCCTGAGTTAGAGTGAGACCTTACCTCAAAAAAAATAAAAATAAATAAAAATAAATGTTCAGACCGCTGAAAATTTAGTCCAATTTGTTCATTCCATGGAAATGAAAATGAAGACACAGAGTTCAGTCGCTTCCCCAAAGGCTGTCAGTGGCAGGACAAAGAGCCTTGGCCTCCAGTAGGGACATGAAAAGCATTTGGTTCACTTGACCCAAATCTGATGAGCTGGAGAGCAGCCATTCCCCAAGGGTCTGAGCCCTAGACTGTAAGGGGACTTATGTTATAGCTAATGACTGTGGAAGTAGTCCTAGATTTTTTTTGCAATGGCTCAAGAGGAAGCTTTTAATTTATTTATTCGAAAGAGACAAATGCAAAGAGGCAAACGGTGTGGGGGGGCACGGGTATGCCAGAGCCTCCTACTACTGCAAACAAACTCCAGACACATGTACCACTTTGTGCATCTGGCTTTATGTGGGCACTAGGGAATTGAACCCAGGCCATCAGGCTTTGCAAGCAAGCATCTTTAACCACTGAGCCATTGCTCCTACCCAAGGGGAAGTCTTTTTATGTTTGCCCTTTCAGAACAGAACAATTACTAAAAACCCATTCAGTTACCCTGTTTTTTTCCCTTTGATAAAGTTTAAAATATAGTTAGAAAATACCCTGGAGTTTCCAAGTTTAAAAGAAGTGGTATTGATGGCTTGTCTCTGAGATCATCTTAAAGTGGACGTTCAGCTATAGAAAGGCAGCTGTTCATGAACTTGGCCACATTGTCCTTGAGCACAAGGGAAACACTCGTAGGAGCAGGAATCTCTTGTCCACAAGAAACAGGAAATAAGCCCAGACTCCAGAGATGTCTCTAACAGACAAGAAAACTGTAGGCATGAATGACACTTAGCAACAATTCTCCTACACTAGCTCAGTTTTTAAAACAAGTTAGCATTCCTGTCCCAGCTCAGTTAGTAGCCTTCTGCTAGAAATGACTGAACCTATTGCTCTATTCTGCTAAGTTGATTAATAAAAAAATATTTATTAAGCAAATCCTTTCTGTTGACAAGTTAAAATGGAGCCTCATCTTTCATATCTCCCTGAAGATTGCCACCTTGTGAGATTGAAAATACTCATTAAATTCCATCACCAGACGCACAAATGAGAGGGCGATTGTTTTTTAAGCGTGTGAGGAGAATCGGTGGTAAACTCATTTGTTTGGATATCATTAACAGAACAATCGGTGTGGATCTCCAGGGGGTCCTCATGACCTTTGCTCGCAATCTCTTCATCATCCATCAAGAAATATCAGCACCTAATATGCAAGGCGAGACCAATTTTAAGGTGAGGTGTTAATTAACTAACGATCCTGGTTAATTTCTATACAAGGACTGAAAATACCTCATGCTGTATTATAAACAAGTGCTAAACCATCTTTTTTTTTATTGTAAGCAGTACATATTTTACAATGTGTAGGGTCAATTTTGTAAGGTTCCCACTGAACCCGTTAGTTAAATTTAATAGTTTGAAACTTTTTCTTTGAAATATAGTAGACTTGCTTTAACTTGCTGCCATCTTGAAACCCAGGTTCCCAAGACAACAGAGCTTTCTGATGTTGGAGATGAAGCTGAAATGTCACAATGGAACCAAACAAGAGACTGTCACAACCAGACTTATGAATATAACCTATCTATATTTCAGATAATACAGTGTCTGGCCAGTGATTCCTGGAGAGCACCAGTTTCCAGAGCCAGAGGGACTCTGAGACCCAAGAAGGACAATGTGTATTGGGGAGAAGCAGGAGAACATCCCAGCATCTACATGGGCCACCCACCCCTCCCATCTCCCCAGAGTGGGGTGGACCTTTGGACCACTAACCTTTGGCAGTTTTCATATGTCCTTAAAGATGCTGGTCTGTGAAATTCAAAGTCCCCACATTCCAGTCTCTACTAGACACTGGCTGAACAAAGCTGATGGCCCAGTGTTGATCAGTAAGGTCTGTCTGATTCCTGGCCCAGACCTTTACCGTGTCTGAATGGGCCAAGTGTCTCTAAGAACTCAACTGGAATCCACATGGTTGTTTCTGAAACAGAAAGATGAACTAAAAAATAAAAAATACAGGGGGCTGGAGAGATGGCTCAGTGGTTAAGGCACTTGCCTGCAGAGCCTAACAACCCAGGTTCAATTCCCCAGTACCCATGTAAAGCTATATGTACAAAGTAGCACATGCATCTGGAGTTCATTTGCATCAGCGGGTGCACCATTCATATTCTCTCTCTCTCTCTTTCTCTCCATATACATATATATATATATATATATATGTATTCCTATCCCTATCTCTCCTTGCAAATAAATAAATATTTTTAATTACATAAAAGTCAGGGACAGAACAGATTCATCTATGAATTCTACACAATTTTAAGAAAGACCTAGTATTAAAATTTCTAAAACTTAAAAGTATATATAATAAAAAATATATATATATATATATATATATATATATATATATATATATATGAAGTTTTCAATGCAAACTAGGGCTTAACCTCTTTAATAACAATAATAGCAGTGTTTTACTAAAAAAAATGATATTTAAGAGCTGGGAGGTTGGCCATTGATTTCCCTAAATCATAGTTAAGAAGATTTAATTAAAAAACAGACTCGGGGGCTGGAGAGACGGCTTAGCAGTTAAGGTGTCTGCCTGCGAAGCCTAAGAATGCCCATTCAAATCTCCAGGTCTTGCGTTTAGCCAGACACAAAAGTCATGCAAGCACACAATGTCACACATGTGCGCAAGGGGGTGCACACGTCTGGAGTTCATTCACAGCAGCTGAGAGGCCCTGGTGCACCCATTCTCTCTGTCTCTGTCTCTCTCTCTCAAATTAAAAACAAAAACAGACTCAGGGCTGGAGAGATGGCTTAGCAGTTAAAGTGCATGCCTGCGAAGCCTAAGGACCCCAGTTCGATTCTACAGTTCCTACATAAGCCAGATGCACAGGGTACCACATGTGTACAGAGTTCGTTTGCAATGGCTAGAGTCCCTGGGGAGCCCATTCTCACTCTCTCTCTTCCTCTTAAATAAATAAATAAATAGAAATAATTTTTAAAAATAAAAAAAAATGATTCAGGGATAGTATGGGTGGGCACAGAGTGTGGCATGAGTAGGCCAGACCCCTGTTTCCTGGCTCCTCCCAGCTCCCTGGTCTGGTTTCCCTGCATGGACAGTGTGCAGGTGGGCACGGTGGTATGGATCTTAAAAACAAACAAAAAAACAAAAAACAGACTCAGACTCAGTATTACATCAATATTTACAATATTTACAGGTGGCTAAGGGATCTACTATGGTTTGGGCATGTGTTCCAGAGGTTCATGTGGTAGAACTTGGACTCCAGCTCCCCAGTGTAGTGATGTGAGAAGTCATAAAAGTTTTCAAGATGGAACCTAGTGGGGAGTCACTGGGGCATCATCTTTGGAAGAGATTAAGGCAGTTCTCAGGGGACAGTGTTTAGGCCTTGCAAGAGGGCTATAAAGAAAGAGCAAGACTGGCTTCTTCCTACTCTTTGGCTTCCTGTCTCACCATCAGATCTCCTCCTCTTGAGTCAGCTCCTACCATGATACCATCTGCCATGAAGTGATGCAACCAAGGGGGCCCTAACCAGAGGCTCAGTTGACAGAGCTAACTAAGAGTTGATAGATCCTGGACTTTTAGCTTCCAAAACTGTGAGCTAAATAAACCTCTTTTTTATGTATGATCTACCCTCAAGTATTTTGTTATAACAACAAAAAACAGACAAATAATACAAGATCTATGCTCCTATATTTTAAATTCCTGCCAGTTTAGCATCATTTCATCTGTTAATGCTTTGTGTAAAATTCTGAGCTTATTTGCATGTGATCAGTTTAGCCTATAATAATTCATAATCAGAATTGGTTTATTACAAAACCCATACAGACTAGTGAACTCTCAACTTGGATTTGAGTTGGGCAGAGCCAAGTACCTTGACAAAAATGACAAAAACATTAAGCTAGGTGTAGTGGCACATGTCTTTAATCCCAGAGTTCGGGAGGCAGAAGTAGGAGGATCACTGTGAGTTTGAGGCCACCCTGAGACGACATTGTGAATTCCAGGTCAGTTTGGGCTACAGTAGTGAAACCCTACCTCAAAAAAACAGAAGAAAAAAAAAAAGACAAAAAGGAAGGCTATTTCCTTTCAAAGTCCTTGAGTCAGATGTTTATTAGCAACTTTTAGTATCTCGACATTTCTTGGGTCTTTTGCTTGTGTAAACAAATGCCCATTCAGCTTTATGTAGGTGGCTAGACGATTGAACCTGGGATGTCAGGCTTTGCAAGTAAGTGCCTTGAACTGCTGACCTCCCCTCCCCAGCCCCATATGTCTAGGTTTCTAGCCTTCTCAAGTTGAATCAGTTACCTTGACTCTTATTGTCATTAAAGGGCTAATAAAGACCTTTAAATCTCAATAATATAGGGATAATAATATAAACTTGAAAAGTAGAACAGATCTAACTTTGGGGCCTTCAAATAGGTATCCTCAGTTTTTAGATAAAGATATACTAAATGACAATTTAATAAAACTAATTGTGAAGTAGAAAAAGACTTAATGGGGCTGGAGAGATGGCTTAGTGGTTAAGGTGCACGCCTGCAAAGCCTAAGGACGCAGGTTAGATTCTCAAGGTCCCACATAAGCCAGACGCACATGGTGGCTCATGTGCCTGGAGTTTATTTGCAGTGGCTACAGGCCCTGGCTTGCCCACTCTCCCTCTCTCTCTCTCTCTCTAATAAATAAATAGAAAAATATTTAACAAAATTCAACATCCTGGGCTGGAGAGATTGCTTAGTGGTTAAGACGCCTGCCTGTGAAGCCTAAGAACTCCTGTTTGATTCTCCAGTTCCCACATTTAGCCAGGCGCAAAAGTGAGGCAAGCATGCGATGTCGCACATGTCCACAGGGAGCACTAGCGTCTAGAGTTTGTTCACAGCAGCTGAGAGGTTGCTGGCATGCCCATTCTCTGCCTCTTCCTCTCTCTCTCTCTTTCTGTCTCTCTCAAATTAAAAAAAAATCAATATTCTTTTGTGATTAAAAACAAAAACATTTAATAGCTGGGGAGATAACTCAACAGTCAAAGTACTTCTTTTTTTTTAACTTTTTTATTTTTTATTATTTTTTTGGAGAGAGACACAGAGAGAGAGAGAGAGAGGGAGAGGAAGACAGAGATGGGCACGCCAGCAGTGTCTCAGCTGCTGCGCACGAAATCGAGATGATGCACCCCCTTGTGGTCAAGTGCGGCATTGCGCCCTTGCGTCACTTTGCATCTGGCTAAACGTGGGACCTGGAGATTGGAACCGCTGGAGATTGGAACCAGTGTTCTTAGGCTTAGGAGGCAGGTGCCTTAATCCCTAAGCCATCTCTCCAGCCCCAAAGTACTTCTTTTGCAAGTATGAAGAACTGAGTTTGACCCCAATGTCTATGTAAAAATGCTAGGCGCAGTAGCTTATGCTTGTAATTCCGGCACTGTATAATTTACAAATATTCAAAATAGATCAGTGACCAGAAGGTAAGAGCTAAAAACATAAGGCTCTTGGGAGACAACATAGGTATAAGTCTTCATGGCCTTAGATTAGCAACTTTTTATTTTAGATAAGATGACTAAAGCAACCAAAGTTAAAAAAAAATCATGTGGACTTTATAAAAGAGAACAGAGAATGGGATAAAACATTTGCAAATTATACACCTGATAAGACTACAATATCTACAATACATAAAATACCTTATAACTCAACAAGAGAAAGGAAAAGCACCCCTTGAAATATGAACAAGGCATTTGAAGGACATTTTTTCAAAGATGTATAATGGCCAATAAATATAAGTGTTTGGGCTGGAGAGATGGCCTAGCAGTTAAGTCACCCTGGTTCAAATCCCCAGTATCCACATAAGTCAGATGCACAAGGTGGCACATGTGTCTGGAGTTCATTTGCAGCTGATGGGGGCCCTGGCACACCCATTCCCTTTCTCTCTATCTGCTTCTCTCTCTTTCTCTTAAGTAAACAAATAAGTAAATAAATAAAATATTTAAAATAATATGTAAGTGTTCAACATCATAAGTCATTAGTGGAGTGCAAATCTAAACCACAGTGAGATACCTGATCCCACTAAGATGGCTGTAACCAAAAAGAAAGCAATAATAATACATGTTGTCATGGCTATGGAGAAAATGGTCACTCGAACCCTCACACATTGCTAGTAGGAATGTAAACTGGCATCAGGCTTGGTTAAAAAGTTAAACATAAAATTACTCCATGACTCAGCAAATCCACTCCTGGCATGCATGAGAGGATTGAAAACATATACTCACTCATCCATTAAAGCTCACTAAGGCATGATTCATAATCTTCAAATAGTGTGAGCAATCTATGTGTTTATCAGCTGAGAATTTGGTGATGTCCAGTATGTTATGTGGATAATATTCATACCATGGAGTACTGTACAGACATACAAAGGAATGAAGTACTGATGACGGGTGCTACAACACGAATGAACGTTGCAAACATGCTAAGTGAAAGGAGCCAGTCTTGGTTCCATTTATATGGAATGGAAAAGTCAGCAAACTATGGACAGAAAGTAGTGGTTGCCAGGGGCTAGGGGAGAAAGAGAAAAGAGGGAATAATTGCTCATAGGTACAGAGTTGCTATTTGGGATGATTAACATGTTATGATATGGGCTGGAGAGATGGCTCAGCAGCTAAGGAACTTGCCTGCAAAGCCTAATGACCAGGGTTTGATTCTCCAATACCCATGTAAAACCAAATGCACAAAGTGGTGCCCTGGAGCCCCCATATTCTCTCTCTCTCTTCTATCTCTCTTTGCTTACAAATAAGCAAAAAATTTAAAAATTATAAAATATTATGATACTACTTAGTATAGTTGACTATGGATATATTTAAAACACTGAATTTTATACTTTATAACAGTGAATCATATGTTAGGAAAATTATTACTTAATAAAAATAAAGTAAGATGGGAAGGAGCCACTTTTATTCCTAGACACCAATAGAAATAAGCTCTCCCTTCATCCTACTGGCCTTCATTTTAAGGTGGATAGACCAGTTCTCAAATTATACAGTGAAGATTCTATTTGACTTGTTTTGGTTGGAGGTTTTCTCTTTTAAATCTATCATGTATCAATAGTTTTATTAAGTACAACAAAGTTGAATTGCTAGAAAAACTGAATGAAAAAAAAAACTATGCACAAACTAGAAACCCAGTATTTTCATTGCTACACTTAATAGACAAAAATTCCAGGAAGGTTTCCAAATTCTAACTCTTTTTTTTAACTGACTCTAGCAAGTCTAGTGTCCAGTCATTTGTAGATGTGTACTGGTCAGTGGAGAACATTTTGAGTAGGAGTCATTTATGCCATACAAGGGTAAAATGCTTGGAGAGCAGAGGTCACAAGAAGCCTTTAAGTAATAAATGTCATTGTTATTGTGATTCACAGGCGACCATTGATGATGTTGAGAACATTTTAGGAGTGACAGAAGAAAACAAAATGAGATTTGAAGAAGAGCAGCAGTTCAAAGAAAAGTCTGTCAAGAAATCCTGAAATACACGGCCATTTTGGATCTCAGTCTGCAGCAAGAAAGGGCAGCGTTTCTTTGCTATTAGGAATAAAAGCAGGGCATTTATTTGTTTGTTTTTCTAAGAGGTGAATCAGAACAAACTATAAGGTCATAGTCTCTTTTTTAATGTATAAAGTTAGTTTACTCACTAAACCCAAACCTACTGTTTTCACTTCTGAGTGTTAACCCCTCCTCTTCTCAAATTAATCAAAGGATGATCTGACAGAAGAAGGTTACAAGCCTTACTGCTAGCACATCTCCATCTTCTTCTCTGTGAACTTCAGGATTATGGAGCTCTTGTTTTCACAAGTTGTATAAAGTTTTCTCCTAGTCCTCAGAGTAATTTGCTCTCCACATTTAAATTAGTGAATGAAGGCATTGTCTTTTCTATTTGGCAAAGCATTCATGTCTCCTTTTTACCCAAGAAAACTACATGAACTTAAATGATTCTTTGTCATTCACTCTTTTTATTGTTCTGAGCTTGCATTGTTTGTCACAAGATGTACTTAACCAGAGCATCAGAATGTGTCTAGGTGGCAGTATCTGCTCTTCGTTTAAGTGAAACTGAAAATCCCAGGTTAGCTAAAAAGTCCTCCTCCTAGTTTTCCATGTAAAACAGCAGTATGACTTTTACAAGGTGGACTGAACAGGACCTTTTCAAGGGCAAAACTGTTAAAGTTAGAAGTGCTGACATTAACTCTCAGCACCTGTCTTATAATTGTCTTAAGAATTTCTACACCTGCCAGTTTTATTGGAGGGTAAAATATGTAAGACACAACACCAAAATCACATAAAGTTTTGAAGAATAACCCTTATAGCTATTAAAATTCTCAACTGTACTCTGAAAATTAGAAATTTTTTCCACTTGTGGAATTTCAGTAAATTTTTTTAAGTGTGTTTCTGCCACAGGCTAAGAGTTTCTGCAGTGAAATGATCTTTTCTCTGTGTGTCTGTCAGCTTTTTTTGTTTTGCCACACTTGGAAATACATTAATTAGCCAGGTTTCCTGTCTGTGCTAGCTAGGTACAGCAATGACCTCTTTTTCCAGCCAGCTCCCTCCCTCCCTCTCTCTTTCTCTCTCTAACCCATATGAGGGGCCTAGTGTCCAGACACTTGACGGATAGGAAGTGTTACATGCCCATTAGAGTGGCGCCTCCACCGAAGCCAGAGCAACATAAGGTCCAAGAGACTCATTAGTTCACTGGCACACTCATGTCCTGAGAGTAAATGCAACCCTCTGTCTCCTTATGGCTCTCATCTGCTCTGGGCTTTGAAAGAAAACTGTCTCTGTTTTGTTCAGCCCAGCAGTGGACCATTCACATGGTGGAACCCCCGCCTCACAGCACAAAATGGTCAAATCCATCAGGGAAGTTTTGTATGAGGACTTTGATTAGCACTCCTGAGCCTCAAGCTGCTGGCTACGGGAAAAGGACGTCTCTCTCCTGTACTGTTTTTTTTTTTTTTTTTTTTTAATCCACAGGATTGCTTTCTCAAACAATGCCTCCTTTGCATATATCATTACCATACCCCACAGAAAGTCCAAATTTTGACCTTCTCTCCAGATTCAGATCTCACTACAAGAAAGGGATAGGAGGCCGGCCCCATGCCCAAATACCTAAAGCTTCAAAATCCATATAAAAAAACAGTCACTCCAGGTAATTAAGTGGAAGAAGCCAGAGGGCCAGATTAAATTAGTGAAATGTTTTAATTACAGAACATTTGAAAAGGAGCATAGTTCATTATCTTTTAGCACATATATATTTCAAAGATACTGTGCAGCTGGTCAATGGAATTCAGTTTGAAAATGTATTTATTTATATGTGTATGGTATCTAAAGTATCCCAAATACAGGGAAGAATTACTGAGATTTAACCATTCTATGTCGATGAGAGGATCCTTAGAAAGCGATGTCATTTTTCAGGCATTTGGGGGAGTATAGATGGACCAGCAGAGCTGTTTCTGTATGAGAGATGACACATTGTTTAAGGCAAATCGCACTAACCATTTAGGAGAGCACTACAGAGTAAGGATCTTCCATAATGTTTCCCATTTCATACTAACTTTAAACAAATAAACTCCATGATAACACAGACAACAGCACTATCTACCCACATGCCTACCTTCCACAAAGTGCTTGCCACTCACTGGACACTTAGTATGGGATAGTGATCTGCCCAACCAGAGCTCTGTAATTTTATCACATCTTCCATCAAACTCATGCAAGCAGGTACTATTGCTTCCCTCATTGTACACAGGAGGAAATCAAAACTTAGTGAATGTTCCTCATCCCATGCTTTTTGGGGGGGAAATTATTTATTTGAGTAAGAGAGAGAGAATATGGACATGCCAGAGCCTCCAGCCACTGCAAATGAACTCCAGATGCATGTGCCACCTTGTGCATCTATCTGGTTTACACAGGTACTGGGGAACTGAATCTAGGTCTTTAGGCTTTGTAGGCAAGCACCTTAACCACTTGACCATCTCTCCAGCCCTCCCCTCGCCCCGCCCCATTCTTTATTGAGGTTAAAGAAAGCATTGAGATTTGCTTTTCTGTACCATTGGTATGAGCATGTCATATAAGACACAAAGATCAGTTTCACTTGCCCCAGATCTCACAAGGGGTTTGCCCTCTTCTATAACTATATATAACTATATATATATAACTATATATGTGTGTGTGTTACTAATTCTAACATGTTGCTTAAAATGTAGGAAAACAGGTTAATAATTTATACATACCCCCTGCTAATAAAATCGTGAATTTTCCGAAGACATCACAAGTACATGATCAAATAAATCAGAAGAGCTAGTGGAACCCGGGGAATTCTAAGCTGTGAGACCTTTTGGACTTTGGTATGGGAGTGACAGCAGAGAAGATGCAAAACTTTAGAGGCTGAGAAGTCACCTCTCCCAGTTTTAACATATGGATATGAGGTCAAGAAACCCTGGAAGGGTTAGAAGGGGACTTCTAGGGGCTGGAGAGATGGCTTAGCAGTTAAGGTGGTTGCCTGCAAAACTAAAAGGACCCAGGTTCACTTCCCCAGTACCCACATAAAGCCAGATGCCTAAAGTGGTACATGTGTCTAGAGTTTGTAGTGGCTAGAGGCCTTGGCGTGCCCATTCTCTCTCTTACACACACACACAGCCTCTTTCTCTCTGTCAAATGAATTAATTAATGAAAAAAAAAAAGAAAGAAAGAAAGGGACTTCCAGTAAGATGTAGAATAACCAGTGCGACGTGGTGGCTCACGCCTTTAATCCCAGCACACGTGAGGCAGAGGTAGGAGGATTGCTTTGAGTTTGAGGCCACCCTGAGACTACAGAGTGAATTCCAGGTCAGCCTGGACCACAGTGAGACACTACCTCGAAAAACCTAAATAAATAAATAAATAAATAAATAAATAAATAAATAAATAACCAGGAGAAAGTCTGGGACTGAATTTCAGCTATGTTATCCTAACAAATGTAAGCATTCTATTATTCAAGTTCAAAAATATGTATTTTATCATAAGTAATATATTAGTAACCACCTGATGACTAACAACTAATAATCATTTGGATTCACCTGGCACCTTTCTCCTAAAGAGCTCAAAGCACTTTACATTTGTTATCTCATTAATTCCCAACACGGTCCCTGTGGGGAAGGTAATACGTATTTTAACATTTAAATGTTTATTTTTCAAAATTTCTCAAGCATACATTAATTATATTTCCAAAAGTATAAATGCTCATTTCGTTTTATTTTCCTGTTACTCTGGCTTTAATGTGCGTTGCACATTTGCTCAACTCTTTAAATGGACTAATCAAAGTAAATCTTACTTGGAAAACAATAAATTAAGTTGCCAAGACAATGTGAGGGTGGCGGCTGGGGGAGGGAGGAAACATTTACTTTGTTTTATCCTCTCACTGGGAAAAGTCTGGTTCAACTCACTGCCAGAGTGAATCAAGTGCTGTGGCTCTCTTATATTTCTCCTTATCCTGGTATATTCTATGGAGTCATTGTGACTCCAGTATGAATCTCTGAATACGTGCTGGCAGCTTAGCCCCTAATGATACAGTATTGAGAGGTGGTGGATCAGGGTACAGCAAAAAGTAGGCAGTTCAGAGGGCACTACCCTTGTGTGGTGGTTTGAATGGAAAATGACCCCAGTAGGCTCATATATGTTTGTGATTAAGACTCATACCTATGAGCTGGAGAGATGGCTTAGCAGTTAAGGTAAGTGCCTGCAAAGCCGAAGGATTTGATTCCCCAGTACTCACATATAGCCAGATGCACAAGGTGGCGCATGCATCTCGAGTTTGTTTACAGTGGCTAGAGGCCCTAGTGTACCCATTCTCTCTCTCCATCTGCCTCTTTCTTTCTTTCTCTCTCTCTAGCTAATAAATAAATAAAAGACTTTTACTTAATCCCAAGCTGCTGACACTGTTTGAGAAGTGTGTGGAGCATTGCTGGAGGAGGTGTATGGCTGGGGGCTGGCTCTGAAGTGTTAAGAGTCCAGCCCTGCTCTCTCTCTACTTCCTCCCTGCTGCTGTGGAGATGTGACAAGTCTGTCTGCTCCACCATGATAGAAACTCCTCAAAACTGAAAGCTGAAATAAACCCTTACGTTCTACAAGCTGCTTCTGACTGGGTATTTTGTCCCCAACATGAGAAAGTTAACAGCTACACCTTAAAATATATTAATAGTTCTCCATGGCCAAAGTTAATTTTGCAAGAGAAAAATGCTATGAAACCAAGACACCATGCATGCTTGACATCTGCAGGTAGCCATTTGTTTCCCTTTCCAGTTCTCTGACATGTTGAGACACAGCCAAGGGGGCCCTAGTCAGATGCCAGCACCATGTTGTTTAGACTTTCTAACTTGTAGATCATGAGCCAAATAACACATCCTTATAAAGGACCCAGCCACGGGTATTTTGTTACAGCAATACAAAATGGACTAAGACACCATTCCTTCTCTATGTAACATGTGCCACAAAAAGGTCAAGACTTTATATAAGAGGCTGAGGTAAACTGAGCTACTATTTATACCTTTTTAAAGAAATGATCTTACAAACACAGAACAGAAGCCTAATGCACTCTATTAGAAGTTACACCCCAGAGAATCACAGAGTGCTAAGGGCAGAGAAGTTGCCTCTGCAGCCCTCCCTCTCTCTAGTCTAGTCATGTCTTCCTCAATTTTTTATTTAGAAAAATGGCAGATAGTAATACCTGCTCCTTAGGGAAGCAGGAGAAATTAATTGGTCAATGTTGAGAGAGTATTTCAAAAATAAAGTGTTCTACATAAATGTTTAAGCATCATTATTACATTGCTATTTCAAATGAAGTTCTAACTTTGAAATGTGATTATACACTTTCCAGAAAAAAAACCCTTCATAACCACATATATAGGTTTATTTTTCACTCTAACAATCTAACTCATAGTTGTGAAACTTTATTGCACTTGATGGAAGGCCTTGGCTTTTATTAGTTTTAAACTGCTGGTTTCTGGGGTATTTATGTAAATGAGGGAAAGATACCAAAACAGTAAATAATAAGCATGTCCCTGCTGTTTAAAAATCTGTTGGTTAAAAACAAGTTTTGTTTTGTTTTAAGAACCTAAATATAGGGGCTGGGGAGATGGCTCAGTGGGTAAGAGCACTTGCTGTGCAAGTGTCTCACACACACACAAAGCTGGGTGTGGCTGCCCATGCCTGAAACCCCAGCACTGAGTAGCGCCACTGGAGCTCAATGGTCATTAGGTTTAACAGAAAAATAGAGAGCTCCAGGATCAGAGAGAAACTCCATCTCAGGGTAACAAGGGCAGAGAATGATGGAGGAACACATTCGATGTTCTCGTCTGGCTTCCACTCATGTGAGCACGAGTTATACACATCTGCACTGATATGTGCATACATCACACACATACTACACACACACATATACCAAAGAAAAGAGGCTAAATACAGCAAAGAAAATATAGCTTTGGCATAAATATTTGAAAAAGATTTAGGCAGTTTGGGAGTTTTGTTTGCTTTTATTTTTGTTTTTGTAGCTTTTCCCTAAAGCATTTCTTTACCTTTCTGTAAACATTTTTAAAATTTTTTTAAATTATATTTATTAGCCAGGCGTGGTGGTGCACGCCTTTAATCCCAGCACTCAGGAGGTAGAGGTAGGAGGATTGCCATGAATTCAAGGCCACCCTGAGAATACTGAATGGATTCCAGGTCAGCCTGGGCTACAGTGAGACCCTACCTCAAAAAACAAACAAACAAAAAACACAAAAATTTTATTTATTTATTTTATGAGAGAGAAAGAAGCAGAGAGAGAGAATGGGCACGCCAGGACCTCCAGCACTGCAAACAAACTCCAGACGCATGCGCCCCTTGTGCATCTGGCTAATGTGGGTCCTAGAGAATCAAACTGGGATCCTTTGGCTTTGCAGGCAAATGCCTTAACTGCTAAGCCATTTCTCTAGTCCCTCTGTAAACATTTTGTTTCATTTTCAAAACTGCCACTATGCGTGTATGACCACACACACACAGAAGAAATGAGAGCAGAGGAGAGAAAAGGAGAGAAAAGTAAAATGCTACATTTTAAGACTTTAAAATTTTAACATTGTTAAAAATAAACCAGATAGCTAATTTTACCTCCTGGAAGCAAAAGGCCACATCCAAGTCTATTAAAACCTTCATAAGGAATGTCATGATGAAATTATGGTCTCAAAAACTTGGTAATGGCTGGAGAGATGGCTTAGCAACTAAGGTGCTTGCCTGCAAAGCTCAAGGGCTCATGTTCAACTCTCCAGGGCCCACATAAGCCAGATGCACAGTGATGCAAGTGTGCAAGGTCACACATGTACACAAGGAGGCACACACGTCTATTGCAGTGGTTGGAGGCACTGGCACGCCAATCATCCCTCTCTCTCTCTCTCTTGCTTTCTCGCATTTAAAAAAAAAAAAAAAAAGCCAGTCTGTTGGGCTTGCCTCAAAAAAAAAAAAAAAATAACAAAACAGAAGACTTTCCATTGGTTGCAAAATAAATAAATTCTAAATTAAAATTGTCATGTCCCTTTGCTTCTTGGTCAAAGATGTAAAATCCCTGAAAAGCTGACAATTAGCAAGTTCTCTTTATAATGCTTTTCCCCTCTCATTTTTTTAAAATTAATGAATTTATTTGGATTGTACTCCCATACCACACAAAAAGACCTGGACAGAAAACTTTTTTTTTTACACACAAAATTCTGACTTAATTAAATTTCCTTCTGAAACTATACCTCAGTTCAGAAAGCAATCTGTCTTGAAAAACACAAAAGCTTGGGCTACTAAAAAAGAAAAGGAAAAATCTTAATATAGTAAACTAGTAAACACATGTGTATTTTCTGTTGCTAAAGAAGACATGATACATTCACAGACCATGTATTTTTAAAACATTTCAAGAGGGACAGTTAAGGTGCTTGCCTGCAAAGCCAAAGGACCCAGGTTCGACTCCCCAGGATCCACATAAGCCAGATGCCCAGGGGGTGGGGGTGCACGCATCTGGAGTTTGTCCAGTGTCTGGCAGTGTCTGGCATGCCCATTCTTCCTCTTTCTACCTGCCTATTTCTGTATTTTTCTCAAATAAATAAAAAAAATAAAATATTTGAAAACATTCCAAAAAAGGCTCAACAAGAAAAAACACATTGCATGTTCTATCCTTCTCAGTCAGAAGTGGATCTCAGCATAGGTCAGCAGCTCCTCCTCCAACACACAGCTCTGGTATTTGCTTTGCAAGCAGAACATAAAGCCTAGACTTTAGCTAGTGAACGTGAACATCACTGCATCACTGCAGGGCACATCATTATCCAACCTGGTCCAGATTAAAATGTTTGTAGATCCAGTTTGTATAGTCCATAGACATATTGGCTAATAAACCACTGTTCCATTCTTTTACATAGTAGTTCATGTAGTCAAGTAAATCATTAAGATTAAGCCTTCTTAATATTCTGAAGACATATTAATAAGAAACCTTAAAAGTTAAATGAAAGCCAGGCGTGGTGGCTCACGCCTTTAATCCCAGCACTTGGGAGGCAGAGGTAGGAGGATCGCTGTAAGTTTGAAGCCACCCTGAGACTACACAGTGTATTCCAGGTCAGCCTGGGCCAGAGAGAAACCCTACCTCAACCCCCCCGCCCCACCAAAAAGTTAAATGAACCTAGTTCATTTTTACAAAAACAGTGGGATGAAGGTAGAATGCCTAAGAGCAGCTTCACTGTTTCCCCATGGAAAAAGCCAATTTTTTTTAAATGACAGAATTTAAGAACTAAGCCAATTAAAAAGGGGGACATGGATTTAGGTCAGTGGCAGAGCACTTGTCTAGACCCTAGGTTTGATTCCCAGCACTAATACATACACGCACGCATGCACGCGCACACACATACATACATACATACATACATACATACATACATACATACATACTTTAAGACAATATACACCAGATCAGGCATTATGGGATGGGAATCAGTGTTCTGGTCTGGTCTTCGTTTTTCAGAAAAAAAAGAAACCTTAACAGGTTTTACTGGAACAAACAAAAATGAACAAACCAGAACTCTGGCTATGAGTAACACTACACAGACTCTAGAGCACAGAACACCACACAGGAATGCATTATACATCAGTAATATCATGATAGTAACTGGTTAGGGACTTAAGCTTCCAGCAATAGGACCCCTGGGTCAAAAATGTGTTAAAGGCTTGTTATGTAAATCCCCCAAAAAGATGAGGGGGGAATTGGAGAAAAGGGTGCATGCACTGGTCTATCTACTAAAGACATGAAATTCAGCAGCATAAAAAATAATACTCCCTAGAGGGGACAAAATCTATGTTTTACTGATAAGCATGGGAAAGACTGAGAGAACAAATTCACTTGTAACTAAAACATCTCCCATTTTGAGTGACACGCATGTTTAATCTGACGCTATATGCATACAGGATACATATGAATCAAGCAAAATAAAACAACACAGTAAATCACAGACCTTTAAAACTGGAAAAAAGAAAAAAAAACATGTTTGAAGCCATGTAGGTATAAATAATTATCACATATGATATAATCTATAGAAAAAAAGCCAAAGAAAGAATCTTCATATTATACTTGGTATTAATGTTGTCCTAGGAAAAAGAGTGATAATTCAATAAAAGTGTCTGTCACACATACAACTGAAAAGTTCCCTCTGCCTGCCAGGCATGGTGGTGCACGCCTTTAATCCCAGCACTCAGGAGGCAGAGGTAGGAGGATCACTGTGAGTTCAAGCCCACCCTGAGACTAATTTCAAGTCAGCCTGGGCTAGAGTGAGACCCTACGCAGAAAACCAAAAAAAAAGTTCCCTCTGGTTTCAAATGAATTACAGAACAATTTTCTTTGGCTATATTTTCTCCTATGTCAAACAAACCTTCTATATACAGGACCAGTTTAAATCCCTCCTCCCCTTTAAACACTAGATATGAGCATCCAGGAACATTCTATAATGCAAAGTGCCTTAAGAAAGAGGATTCTGGGGCTGGAGAGATGGCTAAGTGGTTAAGGCACTTGCTTGTGAAGCCTAAGGACCCATGTTTGACTCTCCAGATCCCAAGTAAGCCAGAAGCACAAAGGTGAGGCAAGTGTAAAGTCGCACATGCCCATTAGGTGGTGCAAGATCTAGAATTCTATTGCAGTGGCTGAGGCCCTAGTGCACCAATTTTCTCTCTAAAATTAAAAAAAAAGTAAAAAAAGAAAGAGGATTCCATAGTGCCAGTGATATAACTGATCTGAGAAAGCTGGAATGCTATTAACACTGATGGGAGCCAGTCAGACAATGGTGGTTTGCTTCTCCTTGGGTGTTTCCTCCAGCAACTGCATGATAGTTCATGGAGAGGTTTGAAGATCTTTGCATGGCCTCCTCCTGTGAGATGCAGAAAATCAAACGTGTCATGGCAGGAGATGGCGCTCTTCAAGTGCACAAAGCCTCAATCTGTATCCAGGAGCTGTGCAGTGGCAAGCTTCAGTAGGGAAACCTTGAGAAGTTGGTTGACCTTGGCAGTCTCAAAGGATTCGGCTTCTCACCTAGAGGTAGCAGACCCAGTAAACTTTGGCCTGTGGTTGCCTTGTGTTAATAAGCTGCACAATGGCCTCAACCCCACCTGCTACTTCTTCCACTGTGTTTTCACAGTTGTTTGTTCCAACCCAGACAACAATGACTTTAGGTTTACTGTTCTCCAGCTCTCCATTCTTTAGTCTCCATAGAATAAGTCTTGTATCTCCCCCAATTCCAAAGTTTAGTGCATGATCCACTCTCATTTTTTTTCACTCTCATTTTTTATGAGCATTAATAACCATGTTCCTAAGCCAAAAAAGATAGATCATTTGCAGCAATAGTTAAACTTAGAATAATCTATATTTTTAGCAACAAATATTGCCCACAAAGAATCTCCATTCAGTTATTAGAATGCCTAAGGCACTAGACATACCATGGAACTCAGTCATTCCCACTTGTAAGTATTTACCCAACAAAAAGAAAGCTATGTTGGCAGGAAGATTTGTACAAGCAAGTCTACAGAAACTTCCAGCCAAGACTGGAGACAACCCAAATGTCCATTAACATATAAACAGATGAAAAAACTGTGGGATATACTCATACTGGAATACTATTCAGTCATGAGGATAAACTCATGGCATAAAGAAAAAATCTACATGCAGAATTAAAAACTCTAGTCAAGAGTGTATATCTAACACCCTAGGAACTATGAACTACAGGGAATGCTTGACAGGGTAGGAGGAGCAGGAAGATGACAAAGAAAAGGAAAATTCTGAAGGTGATAGATATTTTCAATCTATTGATGGATAAATGTCTACATATATCAAAACATTGAGGGGTGGAGAGATGGCTTAGCAGTTAAGGTGCTTGCCTGCGAAGCCTAAGGACCTAGGTTCAATTCCCCAGGACCTATGTAAGCCAGATGCACAAGGTGGCACATGCATCTGGACTTCATTTGCAGTGGCTAGAGGCCCTGGTGTGCCCTCTTTCTCTCTCTCTTTCTCACTCCCTCTCTCTGTCTCTTTCTCTCTCTCTTTAATAAAAAAAAAAAATAAAAAAACAAAGAATTTAGACTTGGCTGAATATTGGATACTGCTGAACATAGAAAAATCTTTAACATCTTACAAAATTGATCAATAGTTTGATTGTATAATCATAAATACTGAAAACACTTGTTCCCATAAATACATAGTTCAAAATGTCAGAAGTATGTTTAGGATCATTTCAGAAAGTTAGAAATTCTGTCCTAGTCTAAAACTAAAATCCACTGAATGGCATTTCATGAAACTCAAGTCAGCCATTCGAACAGCAATTTCTAACATCAAACATTCTAAAACAATACAAGATAAACTAATGTGATACTTACATGTAGAAAAATGATGGTAGGAATATACTGAAAGTCTTTCGTTTCCTGTAATGAAATCCTTATGTTTCTATGAGAGCAGAAAACTTCAGTGTATAGTGGGAACACTTCATAATATACAAAGGCTCCATTCTGAGGTAAGGTTGTCCTATAAGAAATCCCATCTTTCAGAAGTGACCCCCCCAACCTGAAAATATTTGTAATTACATAATAATGTTTATGTGGCACTTAATCTAAATGGAATGCAATTTATATGACATATACTTTCAATTGAAATATCCCAGTGGGTTTTAGTTCTTTTTTGTTGTTGTTGTTAGTGGACAGTTTTCTCCTCTCTGCTTACCAAAACTGATATTTAAGTTTCCTTCCAGCTCTGAATTTCTATGATTCCATGAGGGTATTATTAAAGTATTAAAAGGAAAACTTTTTACATATCAGAAAATGGAGGTGATTTCTTCTAGTATTGTTCTTCCATTCATTGGAAACAAAGAGTGAAAACATTTTGAAATAATTTTGTAAATTTATATAGTCTTAAGGTTTGCCATCTACTATCCAGGAGGGCTGTGGGTTTTGTTTTGTTTTGTTTTGCAACACTTTAAAATACCTGACTATAATACAAACATTTTCTCTACGAAGGTATCCTTCAGACTGAAGTCAGATATCTTACACTGGGATCATGTCTCTGTCTTTTGGGTTTTCACTCTATTGTTAAGCAACTAAAGCAACATTTTTTATTGATTAATGAGAGAGAGAGAGAGAGAGAGAGAGAGAGAGAGGAGGAGGGAGGGAGGGAGGGAGAATGGGTACACCAGGGCCTCTTGCCACTGCAAATAAACTCCAGATGCATGTGCCACTTTATGCATCTGACTTTATGTGGGAAGTGGAATCAGGGCCAGCAGGTTTTACAAGCAAACACCTTTAACTGCTGAGCCATCTTCCCAACTCCAGCATTTTATTTTGAAAGCATGCTTACCTGAACAGATGCAATGCATATATTCTTTACTAGAAGATCTTGGTGCAGTTATGAGTTAGAAATGAGAGTAAAAAGATTTAGCTGGCATTTTTGTCCTCGTCTAAACCAGAGACCAAAAAGTAGGATAAGGGCTTAGAGTAATGTTGGTACTACTTTAGGGAGGTGGTCAGGTCAGTTCCTCTGGTCTAGTAACAGTTGAAGTGCCAGGCAGGCACTTGATAATACATATCATACTACATATTACAAAATACATTTATTTATTTGCAAGCAGAGAGAGACAGAGAGAAAATAGGCATGCCAGGACCTCTAGCCACTGTAAACGAACTCCAGATCATGCACCACTTCGTGCATCTGGCTTTATGTGGGTACTGGGGAGTTAAACCCATTTTGTCAGGCTTTGCAGGCAAACACCTTAACCACTGAACAATCTCTCCAGCCCTAGATATATTTTTGTTGTCTATCTCACCCAATAGATTGTAAGGTTAAAGACATGTATGTATTTGTGTGTGTGTGTGTGTGTGTGTGTGTGTGTGTGTATAAAAATTACATATACATACATATTTATCTCCTGGAACATTACTTATCAGTAGTAAGTTATTCAATTAATATAGATCACATATATTTTTGTCAAATATTGTTGAATTTCTATGTAATATACTTATCTTTATGTATAAAAGTGTTTAAGTAGGATCATATCAAACAGGCTTTTTGTTTTGTTTTGTTTTGTTTTTTGACGAGAGAACAAGAGAATTGGTGAGCCAGGCCCTCCAGCTACAAGTATACCAGCTTGTGCACATGTATGACCTTGTGCTTCTGGCTTACATGAGATCTGGGGAGTTGAAAATGGGTCCTTAGTCTTCACAGACAAGTGTCCTAACTGCTAAATCATTTCTCTAGCCCTGCTGTTTTTAACTTAGTAATAAATTATGAAGTTACATCAGAAATTCTTCTTCTTCTTCTTCTTCTTCTTCTTCTTCTTCTTCTCCTTCTCCTTCTCCTTCTCCTTCTCCTTCTCCTTCTCCTTCTCCTTCTCCTTCTCCTTCTCCTTCTCCTTCTTCTTCTTCTTTTTGGTGATACTGGGGATTGATCCTAGGACCTTGTGTATGCCATGCAAGTGCTCACCCACTGAAAACATCCTCTACGACAGAAATTCTTAACCAATGAAATTTTACTAATAGTATAAAAGATGTTTAAAATTTCTCTATTGCTGAGCTGGACATGGTGGCACACACCTTTAATCCCAGTGCTTGGGAGGCAGAGGTAGGAAGATCGCTGTGAATTCCAGGCCAGCCTGGACCAGAGTGAGTTCCAGCAGGTCAGCCTGGGCTAGAGTGAGACGGCAACAACAAAAATCCCAATTGTTATACCAGTGCATGGGCATGTTGATTGATCTGGCAGAAACCTATCATGTTGCTATCAGCAAGTTAAGAAGGTATTACTAACAAGTGAAATGCCCTATGTTCATATGGTGCTTTATAGCTTCAAAGTATCTTCACATTTCATTTGATCCTCACAATAAACTCTAGGAAACAAAGCACAAACACAAGAGAGGTTGAGTAATTTCCCTACGTAGTAAAAGCAGGCATAGGAAGGTCACACTCAAAGCCTGAGCTCTTCACAGCATCTCATTGTCCCTGGGTAAAACAGTCAGTTTACAGATAAGTGATTCATGCTTCAAGCAGGGGAAAGTGATGGGCTTTTATCCTTGTTTTAAGAAAGAATACATGGGGGCTGGAGATTAAGGCATTTGCCTGCAAAGCCTAAGGATCCAGGTTCAATTCCCTAGTACCCTAAGCCAGATGCACAAGGTGGCACAGGCATCTGGAGTTCATTTGCAGTGGCTGGAGGCCCTGGCGCACCTGTTCTCTATCTGCTTCTCTCTCTCTCCCTTCTCAGGTTAAATAAATTTTAAAAAGAACGAATACATAGCTCAAACTATACACAGTTCAGGGCTAGAGTCCTTGCATACTAGGTATCAGGTCCTAGGTTGGATTCCAAGAGAGGAGGAGGGAAAGGAGAGAGGAAGAGATAAGAACCTGAGATTCTTGATCCCCCTGTCCAAAGCTCCTTCAACCACTATTTCTCCACTACATGTTGGCTCAATTAATTAGAAGAAACTATTCCTAAATTGCTGCAGAGTTAAAATGGCAACCAACACACAGTACCTCTCTGCAACTCTCTCAAGACTGCATAGCATATTACCTTGGTGCTGAGAAGTGCCAACCTGATGACACATGCAATCCTGGGCTTATCTGATGTGGCTGGGAGGCAAATGAGATTCTGCTGCCCCTGTTGTGCATAGGTGCTCAGTGAGCATTACCTGCGTGACAGGGAAGTGCCCTATATTTACAGTATTTGATCCAGTTTAACAGCAAGATCGAATGTTAAAATTAGCCTTGTAAAAGTTTCACCCTGGTTCACACAAAAACAAGATTCTGAGATTATGACTTGCAATTTTTCATGAGTTGATTTATCTGAATAAAACCTATAAGGTTTTGAGCCATTAAGCATTCGATTTAGGGAAAAAAAAAAACTAAAGTACAGAAGAATAAACGGAGAAATGGAGCAGATTTGTTTCTTGTAATAATTATGAACAATATCTCAAACTCAGCATCCTTAGATCATTGAGCTGTGTAGGATGAATGTGCTAATTAATCAATTACTAGCCAACAATGTATCCTGTTTAGTTACTGAAGTGCACTAGAAATGTGTGCAGAACTGGTAATTATTAATCATCTTCAGTAACAAATATGACTCAAGTTCACCTTCATATAATTAATAGAGCATGTAGTTAGCTTTAGAATCTTGCTTTATTAGAAACAGCAATAAGGAATATAAAGAAAGCGCTGAACTACAAGTTGTGGTTCACTGAAACCTGGCGTGGACTAATGTGCATGAGCCACAGCTGCAGCATTACTCATACTCCTGCAATTCTCGGCCAGATGCTCTCCCCACTAAACTCAACTTTCAGAAATTAAACTTCCTAGTAAGGACAAAATTCAAGGGCTTTGAAAAAGTTGCAAAAAAGCCCCCCAAAAACGGTCTAAAGAAACACCTCCCCCAATAAAATCCACCACTGCAGGATTGCAGGGCTTGTTAACATGCTTAGAGGCGGGATCTTAGCTGGTGGTGTCCAAGTTCCTTAGTGCATGACTCTCATTTTAAAGATTTTAAAAAGTACTTCTCAATATGCATAGACACAGTTGTTTCACAGTTAATCATGATTTTATTTTTAGGATTAAATTTACATTTAGTCACGAAAAATCATTCACATAATCCCAGAATTCCTTTGAACCAGACAACCTTCTGGGATATCTGAATTATATTTTGGGTCAAGAATATCTCTTGGGGTTGGAGAGATGGTTTGGCAGTTAAGGCACATTCCTGCAAAGCCTAAGGACCCAGGTTCAATTCCCCAGTACCTACATAGGCCAGATGCACAAGGTGGCACATGCGTCTGAAGTTCATTTGCAGTGGCTGGAGGCCCTGGTGTGCCCATTCTCTCACTCTCTGTCTGTCTCTCTTTATCTGCCTCTCTCTCTTTCTCCCGCTCTCTCAAAATACATAAAATATTTTTAGGGCTGTAGAGATGGCTTAATGGATAAGGCACTTGCCTGTAAAGCCTAAGGACCCATATTCTACTCTCCAGATCCCACATTAGCCAGACACATAAAGGTGAGTCAAGCGCAAGGTTGCACATGCCCACTAGGTGGCACAAGCATCTGCAGCTCGATTGCAGTGGCTGAGGCCCTGGCATGCCAATTCTCTCTCTCTCTCTCTAAAAAAATTTAAAACAATAAATAAAAATATTATTAAAAGAATATCTTGGGCTGGAAGGATGCTTAGTGATTAAGGTGCTTGCCTGCAAAGCCAAAGGACCCAAGTTTGATTTCTCTACATAAGCCAGATGCAGAAGGTGGCACACACATCTGAAGTTTGTTTGTAGTGGCTGAAGGCCCTGGCACACCCATTCTCTATCTTCATTGGCCTCTTTCTCAGCTAAATAAAATAAATTTTAAAAAAAGAATATCTCTTATCTCCTTACTGATTATACAATATCTAAAGGATTGTACACTGTGTCAGCTACATTTATATCTGAGTCTGGCCTTACTTGACTCTTTTGAACTATGACTAGCCATGGGGTTTCAGTTCATTCAATGCAGGTTCAAGTCCCAGCTCTTAACGTCTGCCTGCTCTGGGACTGCAGACATCATCTCACATCTCACATCATCTCACTAACTTCTGAAATTGTTTCTTCAGTTTAACAATGGAGATGAAATCAAACACTGCTTTGGAATATTGTTTAAATAACATGATAGGTATAAAGCATCCATGAATAACAAACACTTCATCACTAGTGGATATTATTACACTGGTATTATTACCTTCTGTGATCACTTTTAGCTTAAGAAACTAGAACATGCACACCCATGGTCAAACAAATAAAATGGTATTTCACACAATGAAAACTGTAAATGAAGATTAACATTTTTGAAGTTTTTTTTTTCCTGAAGGGAAAAATTGGAGAAAATTTAGTATGTATGTATGGAAATTAAAAACCTGTCACATTTGAAATTACCAGTGGAATTTCACTTCAGAAACCTTAACTGACAAATCATAAATCAGTGGGTGGACTGCCATATTTCCATTACAAAATGATTCAAGGCCCCTTTAAATGGAAAACTCCCTTAGGGCATCTCAGTATTTGTTTATAGATCATTAACTACTTGACAGTGAGACTGGGGAGGGGGTAGAGACACTTAAAGCTAAAAGGCTAAGAGCCACTGTCAGTTGAAGATCAGCAATGAAGCCAAAACATCTTTGGGACTTGATTGGAAAATGATTCATGTTAGGAAAATGTCATAGGCTTTCCACAAATCTATCTGTTGGCAAAGACTCACTTTATGAAGCTGGAACCAGGACTATGACCCTTGTGCAAGGTGAATTAACTTGGACATGTTTTCAAAGGCTTCCTCCAACACTTACTATATTGTATAAAAATTTGTGATGCCCACAAAAATAGACAGCATTATCTACTAGCACAAATAGTTATCTGGGTTTTTTTCTTTAAAAAATCATAAATATATCTTCCTGCCACTAGAGTGCCAGGACCCATAGCAGAACATGGGAGTAGAACTGTCTCCTAATGAGAAGCTCACTGGAAGTACAGGGCCAGGATTTTTGTTTTCACATGTGTATATGTGTGTTTATATGAGTGTGTGTGCATGAAACACATGAACATTTATATGTGTGTGCATGTGGAAGCCAGAGACTGACACTGGGTGTTAGGTTTATGTGTATGTGTGCACATGTGTGTGCAAATGCACATACACCTTTACATGTGTGTGCAGGTACATGGAGGCCATGGACTGACATTGGGGTATCATATTTCTATGAGTGAGTGCATGTATGTGCAAGTGCACATTTACATATGTGTGCACATATAGGCCATGGACTGTTGGATGTCATGTTTCTGTGTGAGTGTACAGTGTGCAAGTACACATTTGTGTGTGTGCACATGTGGAGGTCGTAGACTGACGTTGGGTGTCATATTAGTGCATGTGTGTGCAAGTGCACATTTACATGTGTGCACACGTGGAGGCCATGGACTGACACTGGGTGTCATGTTTCTCTGTGAGTGCATGTGTGTGCAAGTGAACATTTACATATTTGCGCACATGGAGGATGTACTGAAATTGGGTGCAATGTTTCTATATATGTGAGTACACATGTGTGCAAGTGCATATTTACATGTGTGCACATGTGAGGCCATGGACTGTGTCACGTTTCTGTGTGAGTGCATGTGTGTGCAAGTGCACATTTGCATGTGTGCCCATGGAGGTCACAGGCTGACATTGGGTGTCATGTTTCTATATATGTGAGTGCACATGTGTGCAAGTGCACATTTACATGTGTGCACATGTGGAGGCCATGGACTGACACTGGGTGTCATGTTTCTCTGTGAGTGCATGTGTGTGCAAGTGAACATTTACATATTTGCGCACATGGAGGATGTACTGAAATTGGGTGCAATGTTTCTATATATGTGAGTACACATGTGTGCAAGTGCATATTTACATGTGTGCACATGTGGAGGCCATGGACTGACACTGGGTGTCACGTTTCTGTGTGAGTGCATGTGTGTGCAAGTGCACATTTACATGTGTGTGCCCATGGAGGTCACAGGCTGACATTGGGTGTCATGTTTCTATATATGTGAGTGCACATGTGTGCAAGTGCACATTTACATGTGCACAGTGGAGGCAAAGGACTGACGTGTGTCATGTTTCTGAGTGTGAGTGCACATGTGTGCAAGTGTACATTTACATGTGTGTGCACGTGCACACGTACATGTGTGTGCACATGGAGGCCATGGACTGACACTGGGTGTCACGTTTCTGTGTGAGTGCATGTGTGTGCAAGTGCACACTTACATGTGCACAAGTGGAGGCCAGTGACTGGTGATGGATGTCATGTTTCTACGAGAGTGAGTGCACATTTACATGTGTGCGCAAGTGGAGGCCATCAACTGACGGATGCTGGGTGTCTTCCTCAGGTGCTCCCCACCTTATTCTTCTGAGATAAGGTCTCTTGTTGAACCTAGCACTCATCACTTCGGCTAGATGAGCTAGCCAGCAAGAGACCCTAGAAATCTTGCTGCCTCTACCTCTCTAATGCCTTACCCAGCATTCTTTACATGGATACTGGGGATCTGAACTCAGGTCCTCATGCTTGCTCAGCAAGCACTTAACCCACTGAGCCATCTCCCCAACCCAGGTGCAGGATTTTGATATATGGCCTTGGATTAACTTCTTATTCTGTAGTTTTAAGTTCTCCAATTACAAAATTAAAGGGTTTTTTTTGTTTGTTTTTTTTGGTTTTTTGAGGTAGGGTCTCACTCTGGCCCAGCAATTCACTATGTAGTCTCAGGGTGGCCTCGAATTCATGGCGATCCTCCTATCTCTGACTCCCGAGTGCTGAGATTAAAGGCATGCACCACCACACCCCACTAAAAAGTTTTAATTAGGTTAAAAGCAATGACCTTACATATAAATTCCTTTCTCCAACATCCCTTATATACAGTCAATATATTCACTTTCATCTATCACCCCATCAAGTACTTATTTCGTGTTCACTGTCCAGAGGGTTTTGGATAAATGTGAAATGAACACACAACATGCAGAATGTGATTCAATGGAGGGCTGGGGGGTGCACTCTACTGCTCCCTGAACTGACTGTACTCACAGCTTTTATTCAGATTCAGGCAGTCAAAGCTATGGGCAGTCTGAGCATGAGACAGATCCCGAGTTTGCAGCAGATCAGGAGCTGTTTATATTTACCAGGAAATCTTTGGAGAAGCTGTGAGTTTCCTGTCTTCAAGAAGCTCCACCCAAGGTGCACAGTCTTCCATACCCCCAGGCTTAGTCTGTACAAGAATTAGCCTTTTTCCAATTAGCTTGATCTCTACCTTATTCAGTAAGGACCATACCTACAACATCCCAAGTTTGTTCTAGGCACTGGGATTACAAAGGTTAGTAAACTACACATAAATCCTCAGTGCTAGGAAGTTTACATTCCAGAAAGGGGAGCCACTGAGGGTAGCTGAAGCACAACTTGCTTTTGGACAAGGTCCCCATATCCAATGCTGACAGTATCTACTCTGCTCGAGCAATTCTTCTTGCCAGTCTTCGTAAGGGCATCAGCTGTCAGCCAATTCCTTGGAGCTTTCAGAACATCATTCACGTCCACAGAAGGACTCAAGAAGATCTAGACAAGAATACAATGGCCCTTCCTTTCCTGATGACCTCTGCCATAACTTCAGCCTTCCACGAAGATAACTTCGCATGACACCAAAGAATGTTTCCTTGACAAGACAACACTAGAGCACAGGAATGGAGCAACAAGCATGTCTGCCGCTGAGGGAAGTGAGGAGAGCTAATGAGAAGTCACCCAGCTGTGGGGCATCTGAATCCACTGCTTTTGATGCTGAGCTTGGCTTAGAGGGCACTGAGCCATTGAGCAGATCTGAGTGCTGAGAAAACTTGGGTTTGGGGCTCCTTTGGGACCTGTGATCAAGTTGCAAAGTATGCTGGGATAGGAATTGGACAAAATCATCTCCACCATCTTTTCTCCTTGAACCAAAATTCCTTAAGCCTCATATTAAGTGACATTCTCAATGTAAGCATTTTGATAAATCCTTCCTCTTTTATCAATATGCTGACATATCATATAGTATCACCCAGTAATTCCTTCTCTGAAAATATCAGAGTTCAAATCTACATGCCAATCCTGCTCTATCTAGAGGACAGTAATGCCTGCTTATCCACAGGGGATCCATCCCAAGACACCTAGTGAATGTCTGAAACCTCAGACAGGGGCAAACCCTATATCCTGTTTTTCCTATGCATATATATTTACAAAAAGGTTTAATTTATAAATTAGGCACGGGAAGAGATTGACAACTAAAAATAAGACGGAATAATTCTATCAATATATTATAACAAGGTATGTAAAGGCGCTCTTGTTAGCTTACTCACCCTTCTTGCCGTCTGCGGATGACAAAGTATAAAAAGTGAAACTTCTGGTAATGGGAAATTCATGCATATGAATCAATTAGGATCACATAGGAAAAGTGCAAAATCAAGGTGGGATCTGGGTGTGCTAATGCACCCCTGTAGTTCCAGCAACTTGCAGACTAAGGTGGGAGGGTTGCTTGAGCTCACAAGTGAGCCTGGGCATCATAATGAGACTCTGTCTCAAAAAGCAGACAAAAAACCCCACCAACAATATGAAAATAAATCTTACATGTGTACAAGACTAAGTCCAAAGAGTTACATTCTCTGTAGATCCCTAATAGACAATAACAATGAGGGCTGGGATATAGCTTAGCAGTACAGCACTTGCCTAGAATCCATGAGGCCTTAAATACACTCTCACATACTGAAAAATAAACCTAGAAATATGGTGTGTGTGTGTGTGTGTGTGTGTGTGTGTGTGTGTGTGTGTATACACACACCTATATAGAACTCATTGTCTTTTTCAAGTTGGAAGTGTAATGGACCTACAGAAAGGTACATGCATTCAGTTAAAAGGATGTTCATGGAATATACGAAACTTAAACTGTAACCCAGATGAGGAAAGAGTGCCCTGGTCCCCAGAAGTCCCCACCTGCTCCTTCAGTCACTTGCTACTTTCATCATTCCACTCTGCCACGGGTGAGAAACACTGTCCAGCCTTCTAACAACACAGATGAAGTTTTTGCCTATTTTTATACTCATATAAATAGAAGTAGTATTTTCAGGTCTGGCTTCTTCCACTTTGTAAGTTTCATGTATGCTGCAAGTGATTATATGTCGTGCTTTCTAATTGCTGTATGTCATCTGATTAATTCATAGTTTATTTATAGGATGTAATTCCTAGATCAAATATTATAAACATGAATAGCACTACTACAGATAGTGTATACACACACACACATGTATACACAATTTCTGTTAGGTACTATTGTGAGCTGGATATTTGGGTCTCTTCACATACACCCAAGTTCATATGGTGAAGCCCTAAATCCTAGTGTGCATGTATTTGGAACCAGAGTCTGTGAGGCAATATAGGTTAAACAAGGTCATAAGGGTAGGTTCCTAATCCAGGTGGAATGATAAAAAGAATTCCCACCATGTGAGGATACAGCAACATGGTAGTCAATTCAAGCCAGCAAGAAAACCCTCACCAGGAACCCAACTGTTCATACCTTGATCTAGTACCAGAACTGTGAGAGATAACCTTATGTTGTTTAAGCTGCCTCTTATGTTTTGCTATGAGGTATTTTGTTACGGTAGCCCAAGGAAACCAGCAGTAGTACATCTAGGTCCTAAGACATGCATCTATTTAGCTGGAATATATCGACCAAAGCCAGCCCTGCTGCAGAGATGGCTTAGTGGTTAAGATACATGCCTGAAAAGCCTAGGGACCCAGCACCCACATAAGCCAAATGCACAAGGTGGCACATGTGTCTGGAGTTTGTTTGCAGTGGCTAGAGGCCCTGGAGTGCCTATTCTTTCTACCTGCTTCTCGCACATGCTCTCTCTCCCAAATAAATAAATAACAAATATTTTTTTAAGCCAGCCCTGTTGGTACATATCTATAATCTCAGCTGCTTGGGAGGCTGAGGCAAAAGCATGGCAAGTTCAAGGTCAGCCTGGGCAACATAGCAAAAGTCCATCTAAAACACAGAGTCAAAATACATACCATCAAAAAAATTTTTTTCCAAAAGTGGATGCCAGCAGTGCATAAAAATTCCAATTGGGGGAGACGAAAGACAGAGAGAGACCGGGGGGGGGGAGCGGGGGGGAGGGAGAGAGAGAGAAAGAGAGAGATAGGAAGAGTCAAAGAACTTTGTGTGAGAGAAAACCCTCATCTGTGATGAGGTTTATCTGAGGGCGGCTTCCAATAGGTCTTCTGTTCATTAGCCTTCATTATAAATGAGAAAATTTAGTGAGCTGGGTAAGTAGTTTTTTTCTGCCTTTTTCTCATGGGCCACAGAAACTAAAGGGACTCACATAAATTCTATTCCAAGGGTTTAGTACATGTTTAATTCAAATTTCTTTCTTCTATTTTTCTAAGGTAGAGTTTTACTCTAGCCCAGACTGACCTGGAATTCACTATGTAGTCCCATACTGGCCTCAAATTCACAGCAATCCTCCTACCTCTGCCTCCCAAGCGATGGGATTAAAGGCATGTGCTACCATGCCTGGCTTAAATTTCATTTTTTGGTTTTTGGGGTTTTTTTTTTTTAGGTAGGGTCTCACTGTAGCCCAGGCTGACCTGGAACTCAGTATGTAGGCTCAGGGTGGCCTTGAACTCAGGGCAATCCTCCTATCTCTGCCTCCTGAGTGCTGGGATTAAAGGCGTGCGCCACCACATCCAGCTAAATTTTATTTTTTAATGTTTTATTTTTATTTATTTATTTGAGAGAGAGAAAGAGGCAGAGAGAGAAACAATGGCCATGCCAGAGCCTCTAGCTACTGCAAACAAATTCCAGACACATGCGCCACCTTGTGCATCTGGCTCACTTGACTCTGGGTAATTGAACCTGAGTCCTTTAGCTTTGTATGCAAGCGTCTTAACTAACTTCTAAGCTATCTCCTCAGCTCTCTTTAAAAAAATTAGATTTTTGTCACCAAAAGGAATACCAAAACTTAACTCTCCGCACATTAATTTGGGTCAAGTCTGTTTGGTGTACATGTCAAAATTAATCTCCTGCTGCCATTTTTTGTAACCAAAGCACATACCTACTTTTCAGGATGAATCATTTAACAATTACTCTTTTTTTTAGCATCTGTTTCTCTGCAAGGGTAGTTTTCCTTTTTCATGTGTATGTGTGGTGTGTATGCATGTTTATGTGAAGGTACATGTGTGTGGGGTGCACATGCACATGTGTACACATACATGTGGGGGCCTGAGGACAACCTTGGGCACCATTCTCAGGTATACAATCCACCTATTTAATATTTATTTATTTTGGTTTTTCAAGGTAGGATCTCACCCTAGCCCAGGCTGACCTGGAATTCACTCTGTAGTCTCAGGGTGGCCTCGAACTCATGGTGATCCTCCTACCTCTGCCTCCCGAGTGCTGGGATTAAAGGCGTGCACCACCATGCTGGCCCCACCTCTTTATTTTTGAGAAACTGTTTGAAGCACGTTGGGCATCCAGTGGCAATGGGGCTGGTCTTGGCAGCCTCCCTAGACTAGTTTCCACTGGCCTTACCTATGTCTTCAGTGTCCAGACTCCTTTGCTTCCTTCCCATCTTCTGATCTTCAGACTTCATATTTATTATTAGTTTTTAAAAATATATTTGTATTGGGCTGGAGAGATGGCTCAGCAGATAAGGCACTTGTCTGCGAAGTCTAAGGACCCAGGTTTGATTCCCAGTACCCACGTAAGCCAGATGCACTAGGTGACACATGCATCTGGAGTTCATTTGCAGTGGCTAGGCCCTGGCACTCCTGTTCTCTCTCCCTCTCTCTCTCTCTCTCTCTCTGTCATGTAAATAAATAAATATATAATTTTTTTATTTATTTGCAAGCAAAGAGAAACAAAGAGAGAATGAGAGAGAATGAGAGCACCAGGTGCGCTAGCTGTTTCAAATGAACTCCAGATGTATGCACTACTTTGTGCATCTGGCTTTACGTGGGTAGTGGGAATCAAACTCAGGGTTTGCAGGCAAGAGCCTTAACCACTGAGCCATTCTCTAGCCTCAAATTTATTATTTGACTTACCCAGTTTCCTTGTAATAAATCCCCTTTCTGCTAAAAAACAAAACTCAGGACAATAAACTATCCTCATCTTATTGTTTACCTATGAAGTTAATATCAAAAACTTGATACATAAACACTCAGTATTAAAAGACATGGTGTTTTATAATTTACCTTATATGTTGAGGCTCTGTGACAGATTTAGTTTGAAAAGGATTTTTGAAACTTTTGAAACTTTACTCTAAAAATCACAGTTCTGCAACATTGCAGGGATCAACTAGCCTTCTCCAAGCTACAGAATAGAAAAATTAGCCACACTGTCCTACTTGAATGTCCATCAGTAACAACACAGAAGTACCTCATTTGCATCAGGTACTTTCCAGATACCTCATCTTATTTATATGGAGTCTCTTTACATCAGTTAAGTTTAGGATAAATGAAAGTAGTAATTCTTCAGAAAATAGTTGTTCTGTAAGTTATTACCTCAACAGGTAAATTTAAGAAATGCTTTTCCTGAGCCAGGCGTGGTGGCATCCGCCTTTAATCACAGCACTCGGGAGGCAGATGTAGGACAGCTGTGAGTTCAAGGCCACCCTGAGAGTACATTGTGAATTCCAAGTCAGCCTAGGCTAGAGCAAGACCCTACTTCGAAATAACAAGAAAAAAAGAGAGAGCGAGAGAGAGAATTACTTTTCCTAAAGTAATAGACTGATAGTGGATGAGTGAGGTTTGTAAAAGTTGGTAATTTATAGAATCCTACTTTGGCATTTACCAGGTTCCTAAGAGAGATGGTCCCTAAGCAAGAACTGCATGGAGGAGAAGCCATTATAGAACTTTATTATTTATTTATTTACTTATTTATTAGAGACAGAGAAAGGGAGAGGAAAAAAGAAGAGAAAGAAAGAAAGAAAGAAAGAAAGAAAGAAAGAAAGAAAGAAAGAAAGAAAGAAAGAAGGAAGGAAGGAAGGAAGGAAGGGGGGAAGGAAGGATGAGCGAGCAAGCATACTATACTAACAGGGTCTTTTCTATGTAGCTCAGGCTGGCCTGAGCTCACCATCCTTCTGCCTCAGAGCTAGAACTACGGGCATGTACCACATTGGGCTTGGGACACTTTTTTTTTTTTTTTTTTAATAAGTTTTTTGTTTTTATTTATTTGTGGAGGGAGAGGGAGGAAGAATGACAGAATATGAATATGAATGAAATGAATATGAATAGGCTTGCCAGGGCTTCTTGGCATTGCATAGGAACTCCAGGTGCATGCACCACTTTGTACGTTATGACTTTACGTGAGGGCGGGGGTAATCGAACCTGGGCCATGGGGCTTTGCAAGCAAGTGCCTTTAGCCACTGAACTATCTCCTCCCAGCCCACTTAAAAAGAAGACATATATAGGGCTGGAGGGATGTCTTAGCAGTTAAGGCGTTTGCCTGCAAAGCCAAAGGACCCAGGTTCAATTCCTCAGGACCCACGTAAGCCAGATGGACAAGGGGGCGCATGCGCCTGGAGTTTGTTTGCAGTGGCTGGAGGCCTTGGTGTGCCCATTCTCTCTCTCTCTCTCTTTCTGCCAAATAAATAAATAAATAAAATATTTTTAAAAGACATATATATTTTATTTCTTGGAAAAATGTAGCACTTATTTGAGACAGTGAACACGACTTGAGGGACATAATCACAAAAGTGTCCTCCGACGTCACCCCAGAACCCCCCCCCCCGTCCCGAGTGTGAGTTCTGCCTACACATTTCTCCTTTTCCTCACAACCACAGGGCTAAAAGCCATCCCCCACCCCGCCCCGAGTCCCCTTCGCCGCCCGGGCTCACGAGTTAGTATACCTGCCGGGCGGGCCGCGCGCGTCCGCCTTCCTCAGGTGTTCCTCACACCTCGCGCCGTCCTCACTCAAGCCCCGCCTCTCAGCGGGAGGCCGCGTGCCCGGCCGCGCGCGCGCGCACGCACGCACGCACTCACGCACGCACGCGCCGTCGCAACCCCCGCGGCGGCTCTGTGGTTCTCCCTCCTTCCCGCCCTCCCGCTGCGCGTTCCCGTCGCTCGCCCCAGGGGGAAAGAAGCGGGCACGCGCACGCGCTCTGCGGCGGCCCCGCCCTTTTCCCCCGGCGGCGCGCGCGTATCCGGCCTGAGCCTCTGCGCGGAGCGGCGCGGCGCGGCGCGGCGGGGCGGGGGGTGAGGGGGGGCATGGAGGTCTTGCGGAGGGCCCACGAGGCCGCGCTCCGGCTGCTGCTGTGCGGGCCCTGGGCCTCGGGCGCCGCCTCCCGCCCGAAACCCCGCGCCTCGGAGGTGCTGACGCGGCACCTGCTGCAGCGACGCCTGCCCTACTGGACGTCGTTCTGCGTGCCCTACAGCGCCGTCCGCAACGACCAGTTCGGCCGGTCGCACTTCAACTGGCCCGTGCAGGGAGCCAACTACCACGTCCTGCGCACCGGCTGCTTCCCCTTCATCAAATACCACTGCTCCAAGGCCCCCTGGCAGGACCTGGCCCCGCAGGACCGCTTCTTCACCGTGCTCAAGGTCGTCAACCTCGGTGAGTGGCAGACGGCCGACGCCCACCCGGCGAGCCAAACACGGCCGGCCCACGGCGGCCCGCAATGTCCAGAAAGCACGACGCTGACACGTTCGCGCACGGCCCGGCTCCCGGGAGCCTGGGGCCCCGCTGGTTTGCAAGCTGCCAGCGCGCGGTTAACCCGCCAACCCTGCCCCGGCCACACCCCCTTTGGTACCCTCCCCCTAGCAGGTGGTTACACCCCTTTTAAGTTGTGGGCCTCGCACTGCTGGGACGCCTGCATCACTCCTGGGAGGGGACAGACGTCCATCCTGATTGCCCTGCCACTTGTCAACCCACACTGGGCAGGGGAGAGGGTGTAAGGAAATGTCCTCCCTGGACAGTGGCTCTATCCCATTGCATAGCCCGATTCATTCCTGGGAGAACATCACCCAGTGCCTTAATAGGATAAAAACCAGGACTACCTGTTTTTTGTTTTTTAAAGTTTCTGTGTCTTTATTTGCAATCCCAGCCAATTAGTAAAAGCACCACGGGTTCTCTCTAGACATAATCATTTCTCGTGTGCTGGACTTAAGATAGTTAAAAGACACTGTCTCTGGAATATTTCTGTGTGTTCCTGAAGATAATCTTAACTCGGAGAGCATTTACTCCCAACAAGATACTTATTTTCTTTTGGTTTAATGACAGAAGAGGCAATATCATGGATCATGGATGTGACACGCTTTTATAGGTCATGGGGAAAAACATATATATATGGCCTCAAAATATTTGGATCTATTAATAGCTGTTAGAAAATTCATCTAGATTTCAGTAATTCAAAAATCTAGACATGCAATCTGATCCCTTGTAACCCAGCTAGTTTTTTTTAAATCTAAAATTATCACTAAACCCTATGCATCTGTACTAGTATTACCTAATTTGTGTTTCATTCGCTTTAAATATGACATTGTCATCCTGGTTATAATAACTTACATGTCATTCATGGGACTTTTAAGCCATTGCTCCACTGGGACTATCCTGAATGCAATCCATGAAGGGATTATTTGGCAATGTATATAATTCTTTAAAAACACATTTTATTTTTGTCTGATGGGCTATACAGAGTATGTCCACCAATTTCGAGGGTGGCATAAAGTTGAGATGATTTAAAATAATTCAGTTCAATGATATCTGGAAAAGCCAGAGTGATGGGTATTTTAAGCATTTTCAGAATCAGAAGGAGTCATTGTTTTCCAAAGACAGAGTAAGAGATTAGGAAATTGAGAATGGCCAAGCTAGAGGTAAACCACATGAACTGGATGCCTTTTTTTTTTTTAAATAAAAAGTCACAATTTTAAAGTTCATATTTTGCATATGTTTGCTGTCATGACCAAGGGCTTCTCTTGAAGATTATTATGACATCCAGAAAAGACCATTCCCACATAGAAAAGTCAAACCTTTGAGAAAAGAAACAATAGTTGTAGTTTCTTCTTCTTTTTTTAATGTGGAAGAGTGTTTTAATAATATGTGTGGTCTTTTGGAAAGTCTAAAATTCCTGCTTAAATGCAAATTAGAATCTTAAGCAAAACAAAAAGAAAAACTTTTTGCTCATACATGCTGGAATAGAAATTGGCTTACACTGATAAAGGAATTTTTCTGAATTTTTGTTTTTACCAATTTGGTAACAATTATTTTTTTAAAAATTGTTGTGAAAGGAAGGGACTGAGGATGGAATTACCGTGTCCTTTCCTAGTCTGTGATGGACAGTTTGCCTGTCTGGATCATCAACACATATCCTATTAATAAGAACACAAAGCATTTGGATTCCTCATCCTTCCTTCCCAATTAGTAGTTATCAGAGTCATTCATTTTTCCATTTTGTAAATAATAAAGATTTCCAGCTCCCCATTTGCCACCTTTCTCCTCTGCCTGGTCTTCAGCGAGGCTGACTGACATTTTACTGATGGTTTATCAGGCTCAGTGTCCTGCTGGGAAATAGATTGAGATTTAAGAAAAGCAACTTACCATTGGAATGAATGGGTAATCGGAGACTGACTGCCAAGTTCTAATTTTTTTTAAGTGCTTAATTTGACAGTGGTTTACCTACTGTTCAGCTGACTCGACATGAATTATTATGCAAAGACCCGATTTTCAAGTTTATTTTGATATTTTATGTTTCAGATATTCTAGAAAAAATTAATTTTTCATAAAATCAAAAAGATTTCGAAGCAGATATGCTACATGCCAAGATTTCTATGTATAAATTGTAGGGTGCAAATCTTCCCATCTAGTGCATTAGTCTCCCTGTGTTACACAAATAGACGAGATGATGGGGAAATACAGAATATCTAACTCACTTTTCACAATTCTATCCCTTGGCAATCAGAATTTCTCATAGTGGCTCCTAGCTGTTTCTTAAGAGATAACGTAGTTATTATTAAACTAATAATCATTAATCAGTCCTCCATTTTAGTTGAAAAAAACCAGGCTGTTTATTTGTGTGATTTTTTTTAACCAAAAGTATACATTTTTAAAATATCAATATTTAAACTGTGATAAATACTATACTATCAAAATCTCAGTGTCACTGCCATGCCTTAAAAGTTATATTCTTAGCATTGATTTAAAAGGCATATTTTGATATCTTACCTTCAGTACATTTAGAAAATGAATCATTGTTTCTAGAGCCTGTTTTTCTTCCTATCCCCACTGGTGTTCAGATTTTGGAGTTGTATTACTCTATTTTGAATTTATTTTTTATTTCTAGAGCTCCCTCTGCCCAATCCTGACATAAGCTTATCCACCCTCCCCCATACCACTTGCCCTTTCCTCTTTTCTCGGGGTGGGGGGATGAATGATACATAAATAAGTTTATTATTACAGTTTTCAGGAATTTTGTATGATGTTCTCAAGACATTTGCAATTCTTTTGGGCATTATAAGACGAGGAAGGCAGTACATATTGTAAAAGGTTTCACAGGAATTCTGTGATAATAACCAACTATACCCCAGTGTATTTCTAAAAGTAGAAAGGTGCCACAGCCTGCGTGGGTGGTTTCCCCATGGTCTCACTACCAGCTAGTGATGCCTTTCCTGATTCTTCGCTGGCACAACAGAGGCTGGGACGTAGCTTCAGGGGGAGCAGACACAGAGCAGCCCAGCACATGCTCTCACGATGAACAGAACCCAGCTAGTCTCTTCTTTCAGCACTGTGACCAGTCTTGAACATGTGTCGATTTCCCTATTAACTAGCAAGAAGGTGACTTTCCAAATGCACAGTGATGCCTTCAGATTGTCTCTTTCTGCCCATTCCCCACACAGGAGGAACACAATGAAGACTTGCGCAGAGCGTTATCGATTCATTTGCCTGCAGTGTTATATATACGTTTTAATATGTTCATAGTTATTGATTTTAAATAAATGCCTTTAAAAAGATAGGAATTATAAGCTCTTGTTTGGCATCCAACACAGTATCATATACATATGAATGCTTAGCCTATATCTCTGGGACATATGCATTTAGTTTGATGTATGGCAAGTGGCAGTTAATTTCAAAGCAAAAAGATCTCATCAGTGGCAGTATTCCATAGAAGAGGTTGAAACACGGTTGTTTTCAGATCATAACTAACCAGTGTTTCTTTTTCATGCCTGTCAGACAAGAATCCTCCTACATGTTAGGTTTTGCAGACAGTTATTTGACCTAGTTTCTCTCTTAAGGTGTACAAAAATTACTTTAGCATCAGCGTTGTTATCTAACTTAAAGGCAATAAAGTTGACCTAATAATTTTAGCTCAGGGCAAACAGGCAGGAGCATTTTAAATTAATGAATAGTCTTCATTTGTGAAAAGAATATAGAATCACTTCATAATTACTTGAAGATAATGAATTAAGAAAGCACTTTGCATGAAAATTTGCATCAGCTTTATCTACAGTTTAAAAAAATCTCTAGGCTCACATAACTGCCACCACGTTCCACAGACACAGATGAGCTTGGGCTCTTTTGTAACACTGCCGCAAAGTCTTATATGACTAGTGACCTGACAGATATGTTGTTTCATGGTTAACAAGCCTTCGTGTTTGTGAATAACATACTCATTTGTTTTCTAGGTATTCCAACTTTATTGTATGGACTTGGCTCCTGGTTATTTGCCAGAGTCACAGAGACTGTGCATACCAGTTATGGACCAATAACAATTTATTTTCTAAATAAAGAAGATGAAGGTGCCATGTATTGAAAAAGTGTACACCGGAAAAATGCATGTATCAGTGGAATTTCTCTTGTGAAATATTTATTTTTGTTCCCTTAAAATAAAACTTTTGCAAACAAACACCTGTTTCTTTCTACATGTAGTGTTTTAAGATGAATCATTGCCCTCCAGAGGGAAGCTTTTCATACATGGTTATATATTGCATACTTTGCTTATTAGCTCATGGGAACTCCAAACACATGAAGTTTCACACCAGTTTCCCTAGAACCAGGTTAGACTACAGATTAAAAATGAGCACATGTATGCAGACGCCATAGCTAGATGTTGACAGTTCAGCTGGACTCTGCAGAGAAAACACAGGTGTCCCCACAAAACAGAAGATGGAAAATCATTGTGGAAAATATAATGTGGAAACAAGATTATAGGGTATTCAGTGGGGATACTAGTTCATCATTGGCAGAGCCAAAATTAGTGAGCATCTAATTGCAATCTGAAAACCAAAGCATTTAGCCACCAGGATTTTGCACAGAAATGTTTTAAAGCTCTCATTCCATGTATCAACAGAAGGAGTGGGGGTAAAAATGCTGGTGCACTCTTGTAATCCTAGCACCTGGGAGGTGAGGCAGTAGGATCAGAAATTCAAGGTCATCCTTGGCTACATGACAAATTTGAGGCCAACCTGGGCTACATAGGACTCTATCTCAATAAAACAGAAAACAAAAAAAAATGCATCCAATTCTATTTTACTTTTGGATCTCATAATGACTCTGGTTAATGTAAGTGCAGCAAGGTGAATGAAATCAAGACTTATTAAAAGGTAAAATAGCATGCTGATAAAGCTGTAAGAAAATTAAGATCTGGGAACACCCAGAAAAATTAATTTGGTAACTGTTTATAAAAGCAGTGAATTGTAATGCTACACATCCATACAATTCTTGGCCATGGGGAGTGGGCTGAGATTTTAAAGGCCTGATGGCACTTTTGCATTAGAATTTTATTAAGTTAATTGCATTTTTGAAAGCAAAGTCATTAAAAAAATTTATCCTTGGGGATAGCCACAAAATACCCAGATGAATGGTGAATTTCAGAAATTTGGAGTAATTTAGGAAGAACTAAGTAGAACTATTTAATTTCTAAACCAATGGGTGTTTAAGATTTATGATCTCTCCCATAATTACAAACATACATTATATAGCATTTTATGTTAATGTGTTGCTGATACTCTGCAACGTTTACACATTTTTTTGTAGGGAAACATTTTATAAAATGTAATCTAACTACCATTTGGATGCTCACTCCTGGCAAGTCAGTAGTAAAGCCAATGTCTGTGATCAAAATAAAATAACCACAAGAATGATGTAATGCATACTGGTCCCCTCAAAGGTAGTTGGGGATTTTTAAAACATTAATCATTTTTAAAATATTTATTTATTTGAGAGAGAAAGAGGTAGATAGAGGAGAGAGAGAGAATGGGCATGCCAGGGCCTCTAGCCACTGTAAACAAACTCCAGACGCATGTGCCAACTTGTGCATCCTTTTCACGTGGGTACTGGGGAATCAAACCTGGGTCCTTAGACTTTGCAGGCAAGCCTCTTAACCACTGAGCCATCTCTTCAGCCCCAAAGGTAGCCATTTTTGAATGTGCTACAGAGAGTGAACTGTTCTATGTGGTGTTCACTTGTCTAAAAGCTATTCTAAATAACACTTTAATCAAAGAAGTACTTACACCAATATATTTAGTCCAGAAGAATATACTTGACACTAGTTAAATGAATGGCTTACACAAAGGAGATGGTGTTACATTAAGCTTCATTAATAATAAAACTGACTATTAGCATTTTGCAAGGAAGGCTAGAACTGATTTCCCTCTGTAATGGGTAAAGTTAAATAACTACAGCTCATAAGTTTCAAGTCAAATACTGCTCATTCATTGCTACTGATCTTGTCAATAGCTGCTTAAAGGTTTGGTCCCAACACAAGGTTGATAAAATGTTTTTTAATTACCAGGCTATAAATACAGTTTTTCAGTAGGCGTCGTCCCTCCCTTCACACAGGCCTGTTTGATTTCTGATAATTTGTACCGCTGACTCCGCTCGCTTGTTTTTCAGTAGCTCCTGTCAATGTGTGACTTCTTGTCCATATGGTGATAGGTAAGTCTCCTTGGAGAACATCTTTGACAAACTACCCTATTGATCTCTGTAATTCTCTGCTGCTTGCAGCATTAAACAGAGCCTTGATTTCTTGTCTGATGTGCTCACTGTGTAACAATTAAGCAAATGTAATATTTTCTTGTATTACATGAAAATCAATAGACCTCTTACTTGGGCCGAGTTGATCATGGTGAAGGATGAACTCAGTGGTGGCCAAGGGCATAGTTCAAACATCAAAATATTATTTATTAAACCTCACAGTGAACTTTTTGGCATGAAAATTGCTTCTTATTCAACAGTAAAGGTTTAGGGCTAGAGAGATGGCTTAGTGACTAAGGCACTTACCTGTGAAGCCTAAGGACCCAGGTTCGAGTCCCCAGAACCCACATAAGCCAGATGCACATGGTGGCACATGCATCTGGAGTTTTTTTTGTGTTGGTTAGAGGCCCTGGCATGCCCATTCATTCTCTCTCTCATAAATAAATAAAAATTAAAATTAAAAAAGAGACCCAATAGTAAAGGCTTAACTTGTTCTTTTAAAGTTGCATATTATATGGAGGCGTTGTGGCCTAAAGAAAAGGAAAGTATAAATCCAGGAAACCAGGATATTAAGTCTAATTTTAGTATCCATGCTATGGTTTTTTTTTTAATAATTTTTTAAATATTTGTTTGAGAGAGGGAAAGAGAGAGAGAGAATGGGCATGCCAGAGCCTCTAACTACTGCAAATGAACTCCAGACATGTGTACCACTTTGTACATCTGGCTTACGTAGGTCCTGGGTCCTGAGGCTTCGCAGGCGTCTTTAACCGCCCAGCCATCTCTCCAGAGAGTCCTGTGCTTGGGGGTATAGCTCAGGGGTACAGCATTTGACTGCAGAGTCAGGTGCTGCGTTTGACCGAAGCTAATATCGCTACTCTTTTGTGTTAGTTTTTCCACCTGTAAGTTGAGAAGAACAAGAGACCTTCCTTCCTTAAATGTCACCACGATTGTACTCTTAAACGCACATTTTACTTTTGTTTCAGTAAAAGTTCCTATTTTGTAATCCACAGTTTTCATTAACAGAAGGCGGAGACAGGGAGAGGCACAGAAGTTGTGCGCAGGTGTGGATTTCTGCCCGCGCCCACTAACTGGAAGAGGCAGCAGGGATCCCAGTGGGTCCTTCCCTTCTGGAGAGCTGGCCTTTTCTTAGGTGACAAAACCACTAATTCAGGTTTTCTACCTGTGCTTCTCTGAGAGATTTTGTGTTTGCGGGAATCCAGGCGGAACTGTTTCAGTACAAGACCTTAACTCTCTTCTCTCCGCATTTCTATCAAATCAGTTACAAAGCGCTGGAAGAAATTTCTAGGCAGAATTCTTAATGCTTATGTAAATTGCGAGCCACTGTTAAGCATAGCTAAGTGGGTGGAAGAGGTTGCTGATACAAAAATCCCAAGTTTCTCAGTATGTGGATGTCCTTGCCATGTTTTTCATCCCACATATTTGACCATTAATTTAATGTTTTGCTAATTGTTCCCATTAGAAAAATGGAAACATTTTTTGATTATTAGAAAGCCACGTTTTAGGGCTGGAGAGATGGCCTAGCAGTTAAGGCACTTGCCTGAGAAGCCTGAGGACCCGGATTTGATTCTCCAGGTCCCATGTAAGCCAGATGTACGTGGTGGTGAATGCGTCTGGAGTTCCTTTGCAATGGCTAGAGGCCCTGGCATGCCAATATTCTCTCTCCCTCCCTCCCTCTGTCTCTAATAAATAAATACATAAAATAAATAAATCTTTTTTTTTAAAAAGCCACGTTTTAGAGCCAGGCATGGTGCCTCATGCCTTTAATCCCAGCACTCAAGAAGCAGAGGTAGGAGGATCTCCATAAGTTCAAGGCTACCCTGAGACTATATAGTGACTTTCAGGTCAGCCTGGGCTAGTAGGAGACCCTATCTTGAAAATAAAATGCCACGTTTTATTGCATACCATTTATCTTTGTTTACTCAAAACAACCACCACAAAGCATCTGTAATTCTTCGTGAAATATCTTTTAGAGCCACTAAAGAATGAAAGATGTCTGTGTGGGGGCTGAAAAAAAGCGAAGCTCTTGATTTCCCTTCAGCTCCAAGCTAACGCAGATAGCAGGAACCTGACCCTGAAGGGAGGAGATCAGGTATCTTCTTTCAGGCGCAGGTAACACTGAGACAGGAGTGACGTTGAGGAGCATCTCAACCTAAACAGGCACTTAGCATTACATCTCACCCGGGTCAGCGGGCTAGGGTATCAGAGTTAAACTGTGTTACTGTAAATTAATGGAAAATGTAACTGCACTTTGCTGAAAGATCAATGTCCAATAAAGGCTGCACAATCAAATCTCGTTGCAATGATTGAGGTCTTTAATTGCCTTTCAAAGATAAGGTGGTAATCAACACAGCCTTAACGGATCCTTTTTACTAGTTCAATTACATGCTAATGACTAGTGCCAAGTCAAAATCTTTAACTACTTATTCTTATTAAATCTTATGTTAGTAATGAAAAATTACCTATGCCACACAGTCAATAGAACACAAATCTTAATTACTATATTTCACTTTCATACTATTTTATGTGTTTGACAAATATTTCACACGAGCATCTCAAGAAGGTTACTGGCAGTGTCCACAATCTACAGATGATTTTTCTAATATAAATTGGAGGGCAGATGTTAGATTTTTTTTTTTTTAATAAAAAGGTGGCTTAGGAGAGATGACTTGCTCAGTCAGTAAAGTGCTTGCCTCCCAAGCATGAAGACCTGAGTGTGGATCTCCAGCACCGACATAAAAGCCAGATGAGGCAACATGTACCTGTCATCCCAGTGGCGAGGGCCATGGACTCAAGAGGATCCCTGGGGTTTGCTGATGGGCTGAAGTGGTGAGCTACAATCTCAGTGAGAGACTTTCTCAAAAAATTAGGTGGAGAGCAATTGAGGAAGACAACTGATGTCTACTCTGGACTCCAGGCATATGCACACATATAGGAACATATAGGAACATGTACATACAACACCACAGCTGGGCATGGTGTCACATGATTAGTTCAGCACCCAGGAGGCTGAGTTCGTGGACAACTTGGGCTAGGATGAGCTCCTGCCTTAGAAACATGCACCCACACAAAATATAAAGGTAAGCTAAGACAGGGCTAGAGAGATGCTTAGTGGTTAAGCACTTGCCTGTGAAGCCTAAGGACCCCGGTTCGAGGCTCAATTCCCCAGTACCCATGTAAGCCAGATGCACATGGTGGTGTATGTATCTGGAGTTCATTTGCACTGGCTAGAGACCCTGGCATGCCCATTCTCTCTCTCCCTTTCGCTGTCTCTAATAATAAGTAAAAATAAATAAAAATAAAAACTTTTAAAAAAAGATGAGTTAACACTTGGCTACCCAACTACATCTCAGAGTTCCATTCTGCTAATAGAGAATATTAATGTAGCTGTAATAAGCCAATCTTGGTATTTAAGTTTATTTCCAAATATTTCACTAGGTTTTTGTTTGTTTGTTTTGAGGTAGGGTCTCACTCTCTAGCCCAGGCTGACCTGGAATTCACTACGTAGTCTCAGGGTGGCCTCGAACTCATGGCAATCCACCTACCTCTGCCTCACAAGTGCTGGGATTTAAGGCATGCACCACCATGCCTGGCTTTATTTCACTAGGTTTTTAGCAAAGACGTTGTGGTATCACGTAGAGTCTATAAATTTCTTGTATTTGTGGAAAGAACAGAAGTAAAGTCAAATGACAAAAAGGAAACATAAACTGACCTTATCAAAATTGAAGATTTCCACGCTTTAAAGGATGTGATAAAGGAAGTGGAAAGAAAAAAAAAAGCTCACAGATTGGGAGAAAATATTTTCAAGTCCTATATGAGTCATTTCCCTTATATATAAAGAACTTTTACAACTCAGCAACCCACTTGAAGAGGAGTCAAGAAGACATTGTTTTCTTCAAGAGTATATACAAAGAGTTTGAGGCCACCCTGGGACTACATAGTTAATTCCAGGTCAGCCTGGGCCAGAGTGAGACCCTACCTCAAAAAACAAAACAAAAAAGAAAAAAAAAAGAAAGAAAGAGGCTGGGAGTGCAGCTTAGTGATAAACAGCCCTTGGACTGCATAGATGGCTTAGCAGTTAAGGTACTGGTTGGCAAAGCCAAAGGACCCAGATTTAATTCTCCAGCACCCACATAAAGCTGGATACATGAGGTGGCACATGCATCTGGAGTTGGTTTGTGGTGGCTAGAGGCCCTGAGTGCCCATTCTCTCTCTTCTCTACCTATCTGCTTCTTTTTCTCCTCTTTTTCTCTCTCAGATTTTAAAAAACAGCACTTGGCTGTTTGGCTGTTGATCCAAAGCAGGGGAAAAAAAAAAAAGGCAGAGGGTGGGAAGGGCGGGATATTGCTCAGTGGTGGAGTGCTTGCTTAGCATGCGCGAGGCCCTGGAATCAAATCCCCTGAAACAGAAAACAAAAAAGGAAGGAAGAAAAGGAGGGAGGAAGGAAGGAAAAAAGAAAGGAAAAAAAAGTTATGGTAAAAATTAAGATTGTTGTTAATATTTTGTATGTTGCAGACTTAGAATGCTAAAATTTTTAGCTAGGAAATCTAGCTTTAATTAAGTACATCAAATCTCACTTGGGATTGTTAGTATCATTAAGGAAAGGATACACTGGATTTGAGGTGATTTAAAATGAGACCAAAGTAACACATGTGAAATCTTAGGAGACGAAAATTTCCTTGATCTTAGTTGCTGGGTAAAGACTACCAATGACCGGTGAGGTTTTGTGAAGTAGCTCGTAGCCATTTTAGTTGCACTCTTATCATTTTTAAATATTTTGTATTTATTTATTCATTTATTAGAGGGAGGGAGCTCAGAGAGAATGGGCACACCTGGGCCTCCAGCCACTGCAAACAAATTCCAGACATGCATACACCACCTTGTGCATCTAGGTTTACGTGGGTACTAGGGAATCAAACCTGGGTCCTTAGGCTTCACAGGCAAATGCCTTAATTGCTAAGCCATCTCTCCAGCCCTCCTATCATTTTTGGGGGGTGGAGGGTGTTGTTTGAGGTAGGTCTCACTCTGGCCCAGGCTGACCTGGAATTCCCTATGTAGTCTCAGGGAGGCCTTGAACTCATGGTGATCCTTCTACCTCTGCCTCCTGAGTGCTGGGATTAAAGGCGTGCACACCATGCCCAGCTACTCCTCCTATCATTTTAAATACAGTTTATGAACATTGTATGATTGTGTTATAGTATTAATTTATCTTTGGTAATATTTATAGTATCAATTTAAAAGCTGAGAAACTTCATGAAAAGTAGCTTATGCACAAGGATTTTGACAAAAGCTTTCTGTTTTTAAAAGTGAATCACAGAAATTGGACTTCCTAAAGAAGGTCTGAAGTTTTCTGTCGTTATGGGTGGTAGAATGATGAACCTTATAAACCCAGTATTTTTTAGTTAACCTAAATACATAAATCTATTTGAATTCATCTTATGAAGAAAGATATGTCATTAGATATATGATCATTATATGCTGTAGTGATTCATAGACCTTGTTACATACATGCTTTGTAATGTATGAATTATTTAGTAAGAAAAATCACAATAATTTTGTTGTTACTCAAAAATTTATGGGTTGGCAGAAACAATTATGCAGCCCCCGAAGCTGGTATGTTAAGGTAACATCATTAACACCACGTAGTATGATTTTTTAGTAGTTATTTGACATAACCTTTACTGCTAGAATATATCAGTAATTTTATAGCAGTCTGAACAGAATGTTGAATTTGCTAACCACAAGTGATTCATTTCACTTTATTTTCATATTAGTACATAATTTAAATCAGATCTAAAACATTGTTTACCCAAATACTAAAGAATAAAAATATACAAAATAAAAATTAATACCTCATCAAGTAGAAAATAGTACATTTAAATGAAAGTGGATATTTCTGTTTTAGAAATGTAGATGTTTAATAATTCAATAAAAATAACTTATTAGTAGATTATCTTAAGCTTTTTTACACATTGAATTATGTCCTCTACTATAAAATGAAGAACAAAAATCTTAATTTCTATGCTTTTCACATTTCCAGCTTTATAAAATGAAGTAACCAAGGGTTTGAAAGTTTAAATAAAAATCTGGGCTGGGGGTATGGCTCAGTGTTAGAGCACTTAACCTAGCATATATACAGCCCTAAATTTGGTCACACACACACACACACACACACTCTCACACACACACACACACACACCCTTAGGTCATGTCACTTACCTAGTTAACATTTGAAAATCAACAGTCAGGGCTGGAGAGATGGCTCAGCAGCTATGGTGCTTGCCTGCAAAGCCTAAGGACCAGAGTTTGATACCCCAGTACCTATGTAACACCAGATGTACAAGGTGGCACATGTATCTGGAGTTTGTTTGCAGTGGCTAGATGCCTTGGCATGCCCATTCTCTCTCTATCTTCATCTCTCCCTCTCTCTCAAATAAATAAATAAAAACTCTCTAAAAGAAAATAAATCAACAGTCATTCATGCATGCAACACATTTTTTCACATGGACAATGTTGAAAGCAAACTTTAGTAACTCCCTGCCGTTTTGAATCTAATAGAAGGTCTCTGTAGAGTGAAAAAGCCTGCTCTGTACCCAACTGGCTGACAACTGGGTGTTACTAATTTTTGTTTGCAGCACTTGTTTTATAATGAAAGCTTTAGGTTGCAGGCCAAGCATGCATTAAGCTACGCCCCCAGCCATACTCTTCTTTAGGTAGAACTAGAAACGTGTTAAGTAGCTCTGAGACAAGAGGGATGTTTGGTTGTTAAATAGCAGGTGATAATCTCATGAAACAGGCGAGTCTTCTGTTAACGTCCAGAGAGGCTGCAGGGCAGTTCTTTAGGACCAAGGCGAAGAGCTCTTGAGGGGGGCAGAATGACAGAAGTCCCTTTTACTCTGCAGCTGTGTGCTTGTTCCGTACCTATGTCTGCTTCTCAATCATGCCATTTAGTTTGGTCACATATATGTGTATAATACCAACAACCCTGGTTTAAAATATATAATTATATATTAATATGTAATATATATTTGAAAGACAGAGAGAGGGAGAGAAAGTGAGTATGGGCCTTCTGACACTGCAAACAAGCTCCAGATACATGAACCACTTTGTGTGGCTGGCTTTATGTGGACACTGGGGACTCGAACCCAGGCCAACAGGCTCTGCAAGCAGCCAACTTTAACACCTGAGCTATTTCTCCAGCCTAAGAGCTCTGTTTTGAGAGAAAACACTTAGTTTAAGTCCTTGATCCACCATTACTGGATGGATAACAGAAAAAAAAAATTCAGCTTGCTACACTTTTCACACATGCAGTAAGGAGTTTATCAAAGACAAAGCATTCACTTGTGCCAAGGTCCCTCTCTGAGGATGTGGCACATTCCAACCCAATCCTAATTACTCCATGATTTAGGCATATGTATTTTGTTTATTATTAATATTTTTGGTTAGCATATGCTCATTTCTTTCAGCTGTGGAAACAAGAAGTCTTGTCCAAGGCCATACAAAGCGAAGGATGGTCCAGTTCCTAACACCTGTCTAGAGCCCACGTTCCTTGGTCACTACCTTACACCTGTCCTACCATGCACAAGCAGACTTTGTCAGCTAAGGAAAGTGGAAATACATGACGAGCTATAATGAGCCACTCAGATGTGAGTTACATTTGTTATTGCCAGTACTGTCACACATAAAGAAAATCACGTAGCTGTGCTTAAAACAACGAGAGGACAGACGTTGTAACGTGCAAGTCTTGCAGAGACACTAGGCTATCCTACCTAATGGAAAATGCACTAGGTAGAAGTCAAATCGAGTTCACTTGGAACGAATGAACTGATTGATTTTTGACTATCTGAAATCCATACTGCTTGACCCATGATGACGCCCCATGAATATCTGTTGAACTGTCATTCCTCCCTGTATGAGTACGGGGACCGTTTCAGCTATTCTTTTCCATTCCCACTCAGAAAAGAACAGTTACCTGCCACACTTGGGGGGTGTTTATTCACATTTCTTCATCCCTCCCCTTTTTTTTTTTAAAAAAAAGCAATATAAAGAAAATGCTTGAAGTTTTGTTTTTATTGCTACCATAAATGGTGTCTAAAGTTTTTTTTTTTTTTTTAAGATATAGTTTTTGGTATGCAACATTAGGGGCTGGGAAGATGGTTCAGTGGTTAAAAGCACCAGCATGAAGGCCTGAGCGGGCCTATGACCACCTGAGTTGCCTTTGCCAGTACTCATGTAAACAGCTGGGAGTGGTCACATGCATCTTGTTATACATTACACACACATCACATACTACACACACATACTCTAATACATATACACATGCTCCCCCCACAAAGGGCAATTTTAATTTAAAAAATTGTTTTTGAATAGAGCCAGATGTGCCGGCTCACACCTTTAATCCCAGTACTTGGGAGGCTGAGGTAGAAGGGTCACCATGAATTTGAGGGCAATCTGAGCTACAGAGTGAATTCTGGGTCAGCCTAGACTAGAGTGAAAACCAGCCTTAAAAAAAAAAATGAAAAGTATGGAAGGACTAATGATTACTTAAAATTTTTTTGAATAAATTTTAGAATTAGAGAACATGGCAAATATAGTATGAGAGCATTCTAATGTCAACATTCGTGTTCTGTTACTAAGTGACCCCAGATTTTATTCAGATCTCAGTTTCTCCACTGATGTCCTCTTTCTTTTCCATCCAGGTTCTCACATTGCATTTGGTCATCATGATCCTTAATCTCCTCTGGTCTGTAATGGTTTCTCAGACTTTCCTTGTCTTTTTTTTTTTTTTTTTAAATATATTTAGTTGCAAGCAGAGATAGAGACAGGCAAAGAAAATGGGCACACCAGGTCCTCCAGCTGCATGTGGCACTTTATGAATCTTGCTTTACGTGGGTATTGGGGAAGCGAACTTGGGTTGTTAGGCTTTACAGGCAAGCCTTTAATTGCTGAGCCATCTCTCCAGCCTGACTTTCCTTGTTTTTTATGACCTTGAAAATTTTGAGGAATACTTTTCAGGTGTTTTGTAGACAGTCCCTCAATGAGGGACTGTCTGATGTACTGTCATGAGTAGATGGGGTTATGAACTTTGAGGAAGACGTTCACAGAAGTCAGATGTCTTTCTTATTATACCATATTAGAGAGGACATGACATCAACAGGACAGTGTCCTAGGTATTTTTGTGTTGATGGGACCAAATAATCAACAGAAACAAGCCTTGGGAGGAAAGATTTATCTTAGCACACTAAAGAAGAAGGCCTCATCTAGTGTGGTGAGAAAGGAGTAGTGGAGTTCCTGGCAGTAGGAGTGTGTGGCAAGGCTCCTCACATCACAGTGGACCAAGAAGCAAAGAAGAGACTGGAAATAGGGCTGGACTAGAACCTCCAAAGGCTCACACCCTGGTGATCTATTTCCACCAGTTAGGCCTCACCTCCTAAAGGTTTATTTATTATTTATTAAAAAAAAGTATTATGTGCTTGAGATCACATACAACTTCAATGCTGTTAAATATTAAATTTAGACAATGAGAAATCATTCTTATTAAAGTGCTTTTTAAAAGTTAAGAGTTTTCTGGAAAAAATCCTTACTCAAATCATTTAAGACTAAGATTTCATGCTATAAAGTCTACATAGAACTAAAATGTGATTATATTGATTCTGCAAATACAGGGGCAAGAGCTATGTATCTGCCATATAAGGAAAGCTTCAGAATACACATGCAAATTTGGCAAATGAAATTGGCTTTCCCTGTGGTATTATGAATAAGAAAAGACATTTTAATAAATCATAGGTTCAAAGAAAATCTCTAGTTTTGTGGTCTATTTTATTAAATAACAGAAATAAACTTTCAATAAAAAAAGCATGTGGGAACCTGGGGTGAATGGTGTATTTTTCAGGCCCAAAGTGCAGGTGGAATGAGGCAGTTCCTAGAATTCCTGGAGGAGCTGACTAAATGAATTTCTACCTAAGCTATTGTTATAGTAGCTGAAAGATGATTATTAATCTCCTACAATGGCTTTTCAAATGAAATATAAAAGAAACTCAGGCAGAGAAAATTATGTACAAAACTTCTGCTATTACACTAAAGGACCAATATTTTTCCCCCTTAATACATTGAGAGAAAGTGGCCATTCCACCCCCATGGTGTTCATGCAAAATCAACCCCAAAAGGCTAAGCCAACAGGTACAGCTTAATTACCAACAGATAAAGGACCAATCTGCATGCTGCCATTTTCTTCTGCATAGGCACCATGGGTCAACAGGGTTATGCACTTTAAAATGTGAGGCAACAAGGCATTTCAAGTTTGGCCAAGGTTGCTTGCAAAGCTGACAACCTGGGACAACCTGGTTGGATTCCCAGTACTCACTAAAGCCATGTGCACAAAGTGGCCCATGTGTCTAGAGTTCTTTTGCAGAGGCAGGAGGCCCTGGCTTGCTCATTCATTTATTTATATTCTTTCTCACCCCTTTCCTCTTCCCTCCCTTATTCTCTCTCAAATAAATAATTATTTTAAAAAGAAGGAAATCCTAACATTAAACATAATCAAGGTTGGGGCTGGAGAGATGGCTTAGCAGTTAAGGCGCTTGCCTAGAAAGCCAAAGGACCCAGGTTTGATTCCTCAGAACCCACGAAAGCCAGATGCACAAGGTGGCACGTGCTTCTGGAATTTGTTTGCAGTAGTTGAAGGCCTCTCTCTCTGCCTATTTCTTTCTCTCTCTCCCTCAAATAAATAAAAATAAAAAAACAAATAAAGAAAATTAAAACCAAGGTTTACAGCTACTGTGGTGCTATCAACAGATGTGTGGGCCTTACAGTTTAGTTGAACATACATGGAATAGACGGGCTATTTTCACAACAGTTGAATGAAATATTATGATGCCACAACTACAGCTGTCCTCAGGCAGTTAAACTAGTCACTGAGTTTCTTTACTACTGCATTTGAACACGAGATCATTTAGTATTTTAGGGCACTATCAGGGATAAAGGACCTTAACTGAAAAAACAAAAACAAACAAAAAACCCCATATATATTTTCTTAGTGTGGGAGAAAGAGAATGATATTCTGAAACTGTTACTTGGAAGAAAGGGAACAAAACCCCACTATTTATTTATTTATTTATGATTTTTATTTTATTTGACACAGACAGAAAGAAGCAGATAGAGAGAATGGGTGTGCCAGGGCCTCTAGCCACTGCAAACGAACTCCAGATGCATGTGCCACTTTGTGCATCTGGCTTACATGGGTACTGGGCAATTGAACCTGAGTTCTTGGGCTTCACTAAAGCCATCTCTCCAGCCCCAAACCCCACTTTTGTTTTGTTTTGTTTTTCGAGGCAGGATCCCGCTCTAGCTCAGGCTAACCTGGAATCCACTATGTAGTCTCAGGGTGGCTTGGAACTCATGGCGATCCTCCTACCTCTGCCTCCCGAGTGCTGGGATTAAAGACGTGCGCCACCACGCCCGGCCTCCAAACCCCACTTCTAAAGAAAGCTCTTGTTGATCTGATGCACAAGCCCTTAAATAATTAGCTGCACTGCTTGACAAAGTGGGGATACAGGGAAGTTGCCAGCCTGTCTTTGAGGTTTCTCGGAACACAAACTATGCAATGTTAAACCTTAAATTGGCTTTTGGCAGACTCCATCCTTAGCTCAGTCTCGTCCTCCGACTGTTAGCTATATTCACCTAACTACCTTTATCCGACGTGGAGAAGGGGCCTTGAACCTGAGGACTCCCGTCCGCCTGGATCCTTCGGCGCTCGCTCCTCGGCCCCGCCCACCCGGGCCGCGGGAGGGGGACGGTCCTCCCGGAGTTGCCCTCTTCCAACATGGCGCCGCGGGAGTCAGGTCCCCCTCGTCGGCTCCCGGGGTTCCGGCGCCGCGCGTTTTGGTTCCGGAGTAAGAGTGCTCTAGCCTCCGCCTTCCTTCTCTTCGCCGTCGCCACGGCCCCTTGTCGCCGCCGCGGCCGGGACTTGAGGCTTCGGTCCGCGGGGCTGAGCTCACGCGCCCTCGGTGTCTGGCTCCAGGTGCGGCCGAGGACCCACCTCGTGACCTTGCCGCCCTGGGCCCCCTCGGACTTCCGGTCCGTCCTGCCGACTCCCCCGGGGCGCCTTCCTAATAGGCCCGGAGTGAATCCTCTCCCTTCCTCTCGGCGACCCTCCCCCTGGCCCACTGAGCCACGAAGCGAGGTGGTGGTGGGGGCGCCGGTGGACCCTCGCCACCGTATCTTGCCTGACCCACATGGACTGCAGAATGCTGCTCGGTCCGCTTTTGCCCACTTTGCTAACTCTAGAACCTTCCGACCTCCACTAGTTTCTACTGGCCCCTATCCCCAGCGCATCCAGTCCCCGCCAGGGAGACACACAGATCTCCTAGTCTGAGGCTGGCTCGGAGCCTGGTGGGGGACTCCATCCTGACCGCCCCTCCTCTCTTCCCTTCCCTCACCCTCCCGCCTCCTGTCTTCTGCCCCTCACCACCACCCCTCCGCCTTGTCACCTTAGGAGCTCCTCCTAAGCAGGGGCCGCTGGGTACCCCCTGCCCCAGCATGTGAGTGTCTCGAACCTGGGATGCTGTGGCTGGCCATTGGCCCCTTGCGTGCCATGGAGAACCAAGTGCTGGTGATTCGCATCAAGATTCCAAATAGTGGCGCCGTGGACTGGACAGTGCACTCCGGGCCGCAGTTACTCTTCAGGGATGTGCTGGTGAGTGGTAATCTCAGGGTCCAGATCCCACTTGATGGGGTTCAGGCACCTGGGTAAGTCAGTGCCCTTGACCACCTAGGGTGGCCTTGAGTAGGCACTGGGGGGCAAGTGTTTTTTGGTCCCCTCCCCACACACACCTCCCTTCCTTCTTCATAAATCACTGCATTGATTACTGCATCCACTGAAACCCTGGCAAATGTGCAGGGCCCCGGGGGAAAAATAGATGAATCAGACATGAACCCCTGTCCTCAGGAAGATCCAAGCCTGCACTGGGGACATGCACACTGATGCCAGCAACTGGGATATTAAAAGCTGAGTTTAAGCCGGGCGTGGTGCGCACGCTTTTAATCCCAGCACTGGGGAGGCAGAGGTAGGATCACCGAGAGTTCGAGGCCACCTTGAGACTGTATAACTATATAGTGAATTCCAGGTCAGCCTGGGCCAGAGTGAGACCCTACCTCGAAAAAAAAAAAAAAAAAAAAAAAAAAAAAAAGCTGAGTTTAGAAGAGAGTGTTTGGGGAGTGTCCCTGGCTAGGTTCCAGCCATGTTCCTTAACTGAGTTCTTTGAACTTGGTGACCTTCTGGGAAGGAAAAGTAGGCAACTTTAACTCACTATGTTTGAGCAAACCTCAGATCCCATTGATCCTCCTAAGACATAATGTTACCTACCAAGAAGAAATAAGAAAAAAATGCTCGCTGTTAAACTACAGCGTACCATCGCATGTACCAAAACAGTGTCAATTGAAAGTGTTTGGCTTAGAATTGATAGCACATCGCCTTAGGATACTCAGAAGATATTTCAGATGAACTTGTTAACTTTGTAGGTGGCCTGTAATCCTTTTTTACAGGTAGGGATTGAAGAATGAGATGGTTAAAAGACTTTCCCAAAGCTGTGTAGCTCCTGAGTGGGAGTGTTAGCACCAAAAATCCAACTTTCTTACTTTTCCTTACATTTTCCCCCACATGCTTCAGTCCATGTGGCTCTTTTGAAATAGAGGCTCAATGGTTAAAGGCACTTGCTTGAAAAGCCTGACAGCCCAGGTTCAATTTTTCCAGTACCCACCTAAAGGCAGACCCACAAAATGACACATGTGTGTGGATTTCATTTGTAGAGGCAGGAGGTTCTGGTGTGCCCATTCTCTCTCGTTTTCTCTTTCTGCCTCTGGCCATTCCCTTCCTCTTACCCCCTCCCTCCCTCCCTCTCTTCCTTTCTCTCTGTCTGTCAAATAAATAAAATATTAAAACATTGAAATAGAATGTTCTGAATAACTCAAGAGGCAGACACTGAACTACCAGGAAGGAAGAATATTGCAAGAGGCAGATGTATAGTTTAAAAAGAGGAAGCTGCCTGGCAGCTCTGGAAGAGGAAGTCATGTGATGTAATTTTTTTTTGTTGCCTTGGATTATTGAATGAAAATTTGATATTCTGTAACTTCATTTTGAATTTTGGATATAATTGTCCACCCAGGCCATTCAGGCTTCCAGGGGTCTAGGTCAGGAGGTTGGAGGCTGAATCGAGGCAGTATCGTCTAGTCTTTGACACCACTGTCACCCAGAATTCTTCCCACACTCACGTGCACATCAGTGTCCTCTCCTGTAAGCCCGGACAGTCCCTGTTGTGGTCCTCAGGATCCATTTGACTGGATCTACTGTGCCTTACACCTGCTTCCTCTCCTGCCACACCTCCATGAGCATGCTGTGTCCCAGTTACACACGGTTACCGTCTAGTCCCTCAGGTATCTAGGCTGTGTTTCTGCTTTACCTTTTTCTTTGGCTGGCCATCTCCTACTTGTCCTTCCACACCAGGCTTCATTTTCCTTCCATGTGAATGTGGGCTGTGTTCTCAACAGCTGTGTGGGTGCCCCCCAGCGAAACACACGCTTGCTCAGGATTACTTGCCTGTACATTGCGCTAGAAGGTACACTTTGGAGGAGTTTAATGAGAGAGCTTGAAAGATGTGTGCAATTATAGTTTTGTGCAGACCGTGAAATTCTTTGTGAGTGTGTGTGTGTGTGTGTCCATGCACGAGTGTGGAGGCCAGAAGAAAACCTGGGTCTTCTTTTCTATCATTTTTCTTCTTTATTTCCCTGAGACAGAATCTCTCACTGAGTCTGGAGCTGTTATTTTCAGTCAGACCAGTGAGGCCCACTGGTTCTCCTGTCTCCCTCCCCCTCAGGACAGGGGGTTACAGGCATGTGTGGTCATAATTGGCTTGTTATGTGAGTACTGGGGGGGGGAATTCAAACTCAGGTCCTTGTGCTTGTGTAATCAGTGGTCTTACCAGTTAAAGCCATCTCCCCAGCCTCTTAAGTTCTTTCTTGGACATGGGGTCCCATTTATCCTTTGGCTTTGCAGGCAAGTGCCTTAACTGCTAAGCCATTTCCCCAGCCCTCTTAATTTTTTTAAGCATTATTTAAAATTATTTTCTCTTTTGGCTTTAATTTATTTGAGAGAGAGGCAGATAGAGAGAGAATGGGCACTCCTGGGCCTCTAGCCACTGCAAACAAACTTTAGGTGCATGTGCCACCTTGTGCATCTGGCTTTATGTGGGTACTGGGGAATGCAACATGGGTCCTTAGGCTTTGCAGGCAAGCACCTTAACTGCTGAGCTATCTCTCCTTTCTCCTTTCATATTACATGTTTCCTTTTGTTATTGCCCACTTCTCATCACCTCTTATTCTCCTCTCTTCATCTCCTATCTCAAATCATAGTCTACACTCACTCACACATCCCCTAATTTACTTACATATAAACATTAAAAGTTAGGATTCAGCACTTAGGAAGTAGAGATAGGAAGACCACCATGAATTCGAGGCCAGACTGGGACTACAGTGTGAGTTCCAGGTCAGTTTGGGCTAGAGTGAGACCCTACCTTGAACTACACCCCCTCCCCCACCAAAATAAAGTTAGGTGCACATATTGCACATGTGAAAGAGAACATGTGATTTTTGTCTTTCTGGGCTTGGGAGACATCACTTAATATGTAATCTTTTCCAGTTCTATCCATTTTCCTGCAAATTTCATAATTTTATTTTTCTTTACATCCTAATAAGATTCCATTATATACATGCACCATATTTTTATTAGCCATCCTTCAGTCAACAGACATCTAAGCTAATGCTATTTCCTAGCTATTGTGAACAGAGCAGCAATGAACATGGATGAAACACAAGGTTTTGAGTCAAGAAGTTAAAAAAAATTATTTATTTATTTGCAATCAAAGGGAAAGAGAGAGAGAGAGAGACCAAGAGAATGAGAATGAACATGCCAGGTCCTCTAGCTGCTGCAAACGAATTCCAGCTGGATGCACCACTTGGTGCCTCTGGCTTTATGGGGATACTGGGGAATTGAACCCAGGTTGTTAGCCTTTGCAGGCAAGTGCCTTAACTGCTGAGCCATCTCTTTAGCCCAAGAAGTTTTTTTTTTTTTGCTTGTTTTTTTTTGGTTGTTGTTCATTTGTTTGTTTTAATTGGCATTCATCTCATTATCTAGGCAAGTCACTCTACCTCTCTGAGCCTCAGTTCCCTTATTCTAAAACAGGGATACCTGCACAAGACTTGTGAGGATTAGGCACATAATAAGTACTCTGTAAGAATTGTTATTGGGGCCTGGAGAGATGGCTTAGCGGTTAAGCGCTTGCCTGTGAAGCCTAAGGACCCCAGTTTGAGGCTCGATTCCCCAGGACACATGTAAGCCAGATGCACAAGGTGGCGCATGCATCTGGAGTTCGTTTGCAGTGGCTGGATGCCCTGGTATGCCCATTCTCTATCTATCTATCTATCTGCCTCTTTCTCTGTCTGTCACTCTCAAATAAATAAAATGAAATAATAATAAAAAAAAAAACAATTGTTATTATGACATAAGGAACAGGACCTGGCCTCCTGCTTCCTGAGCTCCACCATGGGGCTTCTGGTTCAAGGCTAAATGGCCTAAAGGAGACACTGCAGTAGTGGTCCTGCCATTCGGGGCTCAGAGCCATGTGCCCACACTTTGTCATCAGGTAAGCCCAGGTAGGGCAAAAAAAAAAAAAAAAGGAAAACCAGAAAGCATAACAGCGCCACCGAGTCAAGACTATTATGCAAATTGCCACTACAGCACAGGCTTCTCTGGAATTGCCTTGAGAAGGAAGTTGCCTCCACTCTGCTAAGTGCCTTGCTTGCAAGGACTGTGGGCTCCCCGCTGAGAAGCATTGCCAGCCCCTTTTGTCAGCTGGATGTTTGGTTCCAGTTCTGGCGCAGCCACAGCCTGGGGTGGGGGCACACTGTAGCTGAGCTCCTGGAAGGAAGTGAGAAACGATGGGAGGAAATAGACATGATGGAGGGCGCTTCTTCCAGAACTTACTGATTCTGTACCTCTTCAGTTAAGCTGCCCCTGTAGACCCAGGTTTTCTCCATGTTTTCAGCTTTGTAGATTCATTTACACATTGACATCAGATTATATACACCTTTACAAAAGTTTTCTAGATATTTATTTATTTATTTGCATGCAGAGAGAGAGAGAGAGAGAGAGAGAGAGAGAGAGAGAATAGGTACACCAGGGCCTCTAGCCACTGCAAACAAACTCCAGATGCATGCTCCACTTTGTGTATTTGGCTTTACATGGGTACTGGGGAATCAAACCCTTGTCATTAGGCTTTGCCTGGCAAGCACCTTAACCACTGAGCAGTCTCTCCATCCCTTTATACATCTTTTCTTGGGTGGGGGGAGGTTGTAGGCTAGACTCACTTTCATTTTCATTATCATCAAATTTGGCTTACATCCTTGAAGAGTAAAGGTTGAGAAGATTTGTTTGTATTACATGTAGCTTTATAGGTTTTTATCAGGGTCGCAGAAACTCATGTGTTGAACTCTCTGAGCTCAAGGAACCGTGTTGCTTGTGACATATCAGGAACTACACTTGTTGAGTGTCTACAGTGTCTGAGCTCACATGCTTATGCTTCTTACGTTATTTAGTTTTTACACAACCACATAAGGAACACTGGGCCCATTTTGGAAAATAATCAGAAAGAGACTCAGAGAACTGAAGTGATTTTCCTTTTGCTGGGTTGTATATCTAATAAGTACGGAACAGAGACCCAAACCAAGGGTGGTCTGACTTCCAGGCCCCTTTTTCTTTCCCCTGTAGTGTAGTGTGTTCCATAGCTTTCAATACAAGTATTGTTGTGTGTGTGTGTGTGTGTGTGTGTGCGCCCGTGCATGTGTTGTTGAGAGTAAAAGATTGTTATTAATACAATCTAAAGGTTTTCTAAAGATTTTTTTCCTTTGGAATAGAGATTTAAACTATAGGCTTACATTTCTGAGCTAAGTGTGATTATAGCTAATGTTTTTTATAGTTTATGCCAACATTTCAAAAATCTTTCCCAGGTTCTCATATTTCCTCTAGGATTTGCCACATGTTAGCAATAAAGAAGATGGCTAATTATGTTTCTTTATTCTTTCTTTGTTTAGGATGTGATAGGCCAGGTTCTGCCTGAAGCAACAACCACAGCATTTGAATGTAAGTCTGGCTCGTATAGTTTCTTGACTCTTTCTTCCTGCAGTAATATTTCACATGGTTTATGGGTTGCATTACTTTAGAAACTGACAAAAACAGATTATTTATGATCATCATATGGTACATTTAAATATTTATAAATTAATGCAAGTTTAATGATGATAGTGAAGCGAGTAATATTTTCTTATTTAATCATATCTTGGGTGTACATATTTCTACAATATAGCTTTAATTACCAGCATGACCTTTATCTGCTCTTGCTCCTCACTGTAATAATATCATGAGACAAAATGAAACGTGTAAACTACCTGTAGGCCAGTGATTATTGATTAAGAGATTTAATCCTTTGCCACTTCCAGACATAGCAGCAGAGTAGCCCTCTGATGTGAGCCTCATGCGAGATAATTCGGTTTCACTAGGGCTTGGGAACCCTGCTGGGTAACGACCTGAGCACCTCAGGCCACGAGTCCTTTCACTTTCCATTGAACTAGCTTTGGGCAGGGCTGGGATATGCCAGAAAACTTTTTAAAATTTTATTTATTTATTAGAGAGAGAGAGAGAATGGGTGCACCAGGGCCTCTAGCCACTGCAGACGAACTCCAGAAGCATGCTCCACCTTGTGCATCTGGCTTTACGTGGGTACTAGGGTATCCAACCTGGATCTTTGGCTTTGCCAGCATGTACCTTAACAGCTAAGCCATCTCTACAGCCCCCAAAATTGGTTATGATACAAACAGGTCATGAGGGGGAGGTCATGGTATAAGTTTAGTCAGTAACACAGGGCCTTGTAGTGCTGAGAAGGTTAAAGTAAGGGTTTGGAACTGAGGTCCCAACCTTTATTAAAGATAAAAGCCACTTTTTTTTTTTTTTTTTCTGCGGTAGGGTCTCACTCTAGCCCAGGCTGATCTGGAACTCACTCTTTAGTCCCAGGCTGGCCTTGAACTCACAGCGACCCTCCTACCTCTGCCTTCCAGTGCTGGGATTGAAGGCGTGCATCACCATGCTGCTCAAGGGCCACTTTTCAGTGTGGAAATATTTATGGTTTTCTTTCACAGGAAAGTATACTTTTTGTTTCTTTTTTTAGGGAAAATGGTACATTGGGTAAAGAGAGTGCAGGGTTGGGGTGGGGAGGCATCCTCTGTGGAGGACAATTTAGAAATGCTCATCCACATGAAGACGTGTTGACCTTTTGACTCCTTAGAGCTCGTTTTGGAAGCTAGCCAACAGAAATGTTGCGTGCCCTTGAAACAAGGTTTTCATTGTGGGATTGTTTTTTTAACCTGAGAATTTAATATTTGAACATATTGGGATTTATTATTATTATTTATTATTTTTTAACATAGGTTGTAGTATGTCCCTTCCCCCATCTCCTTTTCTCTGAGGGCCCTCTTTTTTAAAAAAAAATATTTTATTTTTATTTATTTTGACAGACACACACACACACACACACACACACACAGAATGGGCATGCCAGGGCCTCCAGCTACTGTAAATGAAATCCAGATGCGTGCACCCCCTTGTGCATCTGGCTTACGTGGGTCCTGGGGAATCGAACATGGGTCCTTTGGGTTTGCAGGCAAATGCCTTAACTGCTAAGCCATCCCTCCAGCCCATCTGAGGGCCCTTTTTAAAAATGCAGCCAGGGGTGGTGGCTCATGCTTTTAATCCCAGCACTTGGGAGGCAGAGGTAGGAGGATTGCCGTGAGTTCGAGGCCACCCTGAGACTACATAGTGAATTCCAGGTCAGCCTGAGCGAGAGTGAGAGTGAGACCAAAAAAAAAAAAAAAAAAAAAAAAAAAAAAAAAAACAAAAACAATAAAAAATAAAAATTAGATGCAAACAAAAGGCTTAGTATGGTGGGTTGGTAAAGCAGAGTTTATCCATCGCTGAAGCATTAAACAGATGAAAACAGAGTGAGTTAGATCATAAGCACTGGCATGGAGCAACAGCTGTGGTTTCTCGTTGAATGACCAGGTAACATGCACAGCGTGATTCCATTTCATAAGTGCTATCCTCCTCCGCCCTGCTCACGGGTGTGCCACGGGACAGGATCTGAAGAGTGCCCACTGCTGCTGTCCATGGTCTTCCCTGGTGGGGTAGGGGATGGATGGTAGATGAATACATTACTTTTTTTTTTCAAGGTAACATCTCACTCTATCCCAGGCTAGCCTGGAACTCTTTCTGTAGTCCCAGGCTAGCCTTGAATTCACAGTGCTCTGCCTACCTCTGCCTCCCATGTGCTAGGATTAAAGGCATGCACCACCACTCTTTTTATCTTGTCTGTTTCCCTATTGCTTGAATGTTTTTTAATAATCATTACTTGTTTTTTAAAGTATAGTGAGTAGGACTGTTAATTAGCATTCTCTTACCTGCACTACTCTCAGTATGCTATTGAGGAGTGGAACATACTTCTGAAATACACATAGCAATGCAAGCTGTATTCAGACTCGTTTCAGCAGCTGTAAGGGGTCCAGGAGTTGCTGAGAGCCACAGAGTGAGCACTGGGGTTCTTACCGCTGCTGGATCCTGTGTTCACTTTCCCCATGACAAGGTTCCTATGCAGTCCTTGAAGGGAGTTACTAGTGCTGGTTCAGCTGGGGAAGAGCATCTCCTACAAGGATATCTCCTCCAGGCCTCTTGCTCAAAGAAGTGACCAAATCAAATTTCTGAAGATCTGGAACATGTATTTTCAGCCACTGTGATGTACTCATTCTGAGAGGATTATGATTGAAATCATGTTTTCTGGGGACTGGGGAGATGGCTCACTGGTTAAAGATGCTTTGTTGCAGAGTCCACCAGCCCGGGTTCAATTCCCCAGTACCTATGCAAAGCCAGATACACAGTTACGCATTCATCCAGAGTTTGTTTGCAGTGACAAGAGGCCTGGTGCACCTATACACACACACTGTCTCTCTTCTTGGAAATAAATTTTAAAAACATAAAAAAAAAAAAGAGGGCTGGAGAGATGGCTTAGCAGTTAAGGCACATGCCTGTGAAGCCTAAGGACCCCAGTTCGATTCTCCAGGTCCCATGTAAGCCAGATGTACATGGTGGTGCATGCGTCTGGAGTTTGTTTGCAGTGGCTAGAGGCCCTGGCGTGCCCCTTCTCACTCTTTCTCCCTTTTTCTGTCTCAAATAAACAAATAAATAAAAATGTTAAAAAAAAAAAAAACAACAAATCACATATTTTGGCCTTTCATAGGCATGGCAGAAAGAAGCTTATTTTATGATTTCTACTTTGTACTTTCCAGACCTCAGGCCTGCGCCTGCCCCTCCAGCCTCCAGAGTTGGTGCTCATGGCAGAATACTGATTGACAGTACATTAGATGCTACACCACGGTCATTACCATGACATAGTCTTCACAATGACTGCAAAGTAGGAAAATTGGGCCTGGGAGGAAACTGAAAGTAGACATGGCATGATCACTGGAGGCGGTCAGTAGCAGGTGGTGGAACCCAGTTTGAAGTGCATGTCTCTTCAGCTGACAAACTTGCGCTCTTTATGAGTACACTGAAAACCTGTCGAGCATAAATACAGAAAAAAGTGCTCAAAGTTTAAGTCCTTTGACATTGTGTTCAGTATGTTCCAGGTTCAGTGAGAGACACGGTCTCCAAAACCAAACCAAACCAAAGGTGGAGAGCAATTGCGGCAGATACCCAATGTTAACCTCTGGCTTCCGCATACATGCAGTGTGTCTGTCACATGCGTGCATTCACACACACGCACATGCACGCACACACACACACACACACAATTGCACAGACAGATGGAATAATGAAAGTCCTTAGTTGCTCAGGCTTGCATTACCATAATCCTAAAATAACTTTCTCATGATTGGTTTTCAGTGGTTTTATTTTCTAAACCAAAAGTCTAAGCCACTAAATGGACTGATTAATAATATAGTTTGTTAGCTAATTACAGGAAATTTGGGGGATATTTCAATGTTTTATGGGTAAGATGAGCAACCCTCAAATTAATAAAACTTTATTAAAGAAACATTTATTGGGACAGTACACTTCCACTGAAGCATCTATCTAACCCTGCTGACTTCTTACAGAAGAGAGATGGTGTGGCATTTAGTGATATTTTCTATCTACCTAGAGAAAAAGAGGTTTGAGAGAGTAGGAAACAGAAGGTCAGGCAGTGTGACTGACTGTCCAGTGTCACCTTCTCGGTGGGGCTGCTGGCAAGTCCCGATGGAGCTCATCTTTCCATACAGCTTTCTCAGGGCACAGCCACCTTCTGGTGCCTTTGCCTCCCTTGTGGAGTCCCTCGGTGCTAGGCACCACACTTTATTTTCACATCTTAGCACTGAGCTTTGGCGCCTCAGAGGATCCACTTGTTGAAAATTATAAAATGCACATGGCCAAAAGCTCAATGAGTGACTTCTTTGCTCCCTCCCTCTCTCCCGTCTTCCTTCCTTTCTTTCTCTATGCTGTTGCCTGGATATGGGGTGTACTTGGTTGCTGGTAGACAATTCAGGACCAAATTCAAATTCCCACACCTACTGTCCCGAGAGGGCAGAGGGTCTATAGTTGCCATCTTTTTTCTGATTCAGTTTGTGGTGGGGGTGGTTCCAAGGGAGTTAGGGCTGTGGGAAGAAAGAGGCCTGTGTGTGCCACACTCACGATTGGGATGGATGGTCCTTTTATTCCTACTCCTTTTAGGTTTTCTTCCTCCCAACTATAGCACCAATGAAAGCACTTTTTCATAGCTATTGTTGAAGTTTTTATTAAAATGGTATAGTTTTTTTTTTTTTAATTCAAGCAACCTATAAATAAAGCAAAAAAAATTTAGGGAGGGGCCAGGCATGGTGGCACACACCATTTATTTATTTATTTATGATAATGAAAGAGAGAAAGAGGCAGACAGAGAGAAATAGAGAGAGAGAGAGAATGGGTGTGCCAGGGACTCCAGCCACTGCAAATGAACTCTAGATACATGCGCCACCTTGTACATCTGGCTTACATGGGTCCTAGGGAATCGAACCAATGTCCTTTGGCTTTGCAGGCAAACACCTTAACTGCTAAGCCATTTCTCCAACCCATAAATAAAGCAAAATTTGTTTTGTTTTTGTGTTTTGTTTTTTGAGGTAGGGTCTCACTCTAAAACAGGCTGACCTAGAATTCACTCTGTATTCTCAGAGTGGCCTAGAACTCATGGCGATCCTCCTACCTCTGCCTCCTGAGTGCTGGGATTAAAGGCGTGCACCACCACGCCTGGCAAATAAAGCAAAATTTAACTGTCCTTTTTTCTTCAAATCCTGAGTTTCATTGTTATCAATTTCCCTCCCTCCCTCCCTTCCTTCCTTCCTTTCTTTCTTCCCTCCCTCCTATGCATCCCAGAATTCCCTGTGTAATTGGGAATGACCTTGAACTTATGTTTTTGTGGTGCTGGGGAATTGAACACTGGGCTTTGTGCATGCCAGGCAAGTACTCTACCAACTGAGCTACATCCCCAGCCCCAACAGTTTCATATCATCACATACTGTGCTCCACTCACCTTTCCTGCCTCCACTGAATGGCCCAGACCAGACCCCTTCTCAGTATCACTATGCAGGGGTCTTCAGTCTTCGGTCTTCGAGTACTTTACCTTATGGCTAGGGCCTACTTCATTTCACCTACTGGTGAGCATTGTTTCCAGCTTTTCAAAACAAAACAAAACAATGCCAGTGTCAACAATATTGACTCTTTTTACTTTTATTTATTTATTTATTTATTTATTTATTTATTTATTTGAGTGTGAGAGAGAAAGAAGCAGATAGAGAGAAAGAGAGTAAATGGGCATGCTAGAGTCCCCAGTCACTGCAGATGAACTCCAGATGAATGCGCCACCTTATGCATCTGGCTTACGTGGGTTCTGGGGAATTGAACCTGGGTTCATTGGCTTTGTAGGCCAAGTGCCTTAACTGCTAAACCATCTCTCCAGTCCAATATTGACTCTTATCTTGCCACATTGTAGAAGTATGTTTGTAGGATAAATTCCCAGGAGTTGAAATTACTGAGACAAACCAGTACCTATGCTTTAAATTTCAGTCGCTGTTCCATTAACCTTCTAAAGACAGAACTAATTTTAACCCACTGAACAGTGTGTGAGAAAGCCCATTCCTCTCCACCCTCACCAATGCTGTGGGTATTAAGAAACTTTTTTTTTAGTCACTGTTAATTTAATAGGTGAAAAAAGGTTATACTGCCGTTTTATAGTTCATTATAAACCAGCATTAGCATGTTCTCATTCGTGTTTAATGCCTATGAACTATGTGTCACCTTTGCTCATTCTTCTGGTCAGGTTGCCATCTACTGATGTAAGAAATTGAGGGAACTCGCTCTTGATCTTAGATGTCACAGATGTCCACTTGATTGCTCCTTTTAGCCTGTTTTACTGTTTTCATTTCCTCGTCTTTCTGAGAAGTTTTAAGTTTCACATGGTCAAACTTGTTATATTTCCTTAATGACATATGGTTTTATCCTGCTTGCAGAGGCCTTCACATTTCAGGATCTTGACAAAACATTCGTCTGTATTCCTTTCTCTTTCTGCTTTAATGAGGTTACACACACACACACACACACACACACACACACACGTAATTTATTAAATAAGTACATTTGGCGAGTATCATCAGTTTTTAAAATAAAAGCTTGCTTTTTTACACAGATAGGAGGAATACATACACATATTTTAAAATTTTGTACCATCTTCATTATATTTTGGTAGAAGTCAGGTGGGAGCCAGCTATATTTTTCAAAAAGATAGCTAGTTCACTCCATGGTAGTGATTAAATAATGTGTCCTTTTTCAGAACTGAGAATATCTCTGAGATGAAGCTCAGTTACATAAGCATAAAACATTCTGCAGACTTGCATGTGTGGGCCTTACAGATGCTCCAGGAGCCTGGCACTCACATAGGCCCCGAGTCCCCTGCCAGTTTGCACAGTTTCATTAGCAGATTGAGTATGCTGACACACCAGGTAGTAAATCAGCCAGGCTCACAAACGCGTTTCCTGTGCATACCTATTACATGAGCCCTCTCCCTCGCTTTTTCTGGAGACCAGTAACCCCTGTAACACGCCCTTGGACTGGTGTTGTGAACAGCGAAGTCTCCCTGGTGACTGTAAGATAGGTTTGAAGTCCTTCTAGACGAATGCTGCCTTGTACCCATAAACATCATGTGTTTTCATTTTTCCATAACACTGGCTTCACATATTCAGATCTGTGGCCCTCACAAGTGTTTTCATGTTTATCAAACTGTGTATCTGAATTTGGCTCAAGAAATATACTTGTTAGATAAATGTTCATTTTGTATCTTTCTTCAACCCTGGCTAGTTTTTATTCACTTCTTGTTAAATTGAACTTTTCAGTTACGTTTTTTTGAGTTTCTAGCAAATCATTTTATTTATGTTTTGGGTAGAAGTCTAAACAAACACATCATGTCTTGTTTAATTGGGGATACTATGAGCTTCAGGAAGAAAACTGCGATTACAGCAGATGTAACTTTCCAGAATGTAGAGAACCCCATCTGAGTATGGGGATAACAACTATAGGAGATTCCTCAAGTCTGAAGTAGCGAAGTCAGTCAGTAAAAATAAAGTTTAAGACTTAAAAAAATGAAGCCTGGTATATCCAAATATCTTAAGTCGTGTATGTAAAAGATAATCCATTGCTCCTAAGCAAATTAGGTAATTTAGTGAAAAATTGTCATTCACAATAAATCTGCATTGAATGAAAAATATTTAACTTATAAGAGTTAATTATGTATTCTGGAATTTGAAACAATCAGAAGAGAATTTAATTTATTGAAATTTTTATTGAAGTATTATAGAGATAAAAAGTCCAACTAAGGCTGAAGAGATGACTCAGCAGTTAAAGGAACTTGCTTGCAAAGCCTGTTGGCCCAGGTTCAATTCCCAAGCCACCCATGTAAGCTGGACACGAAAAAATGGTGTAAGTGTCTGGTATTTGTTTGCATTGGTAAGAGGCTTTGCCCCCTCCCCCGCCCAAACAAACACGTACAAAAAAAGTTAAATGACAAAGTCCAGCCTGTTTTTAGTCTTATGAGAGGAGTCATTGTATTAGTAATCTTATAACTTTGTATGAGAATTAAAAGTTCTCTGACAAAAGAGTGGACCATGCTGCTCATTTTTGAGTACCTAGAAACGCCAAGAGTACCTGACAAGTAGTAGGCCCAAGACAGGTATCTGGCATGCATGGTGAAGAAACAGGGCTGGAGAGATGGCTTAGTGGTTAAGGTACTTGCCTGCAGAATCTGATGACCCAGGTTCTATTCCTCAGGACCACATAAAACCAGGTACACAAAGTAGCTTATGTGTCTAGAGTTCGTTTGCAGTTGCAGGAGGTCCTGGTGTGCCCTTTCATTCTTTCTCTCTGACTCAGTCTCTCTGCTTGCAAATAAATAAGTAAATAAAGAGTGAAGAAATAAGAATAGGCCTTCGGTATCCCGCATCAGGAAACCCTATTGACTCTGTCTTCAAAATAGATTGAGCCTGTGATCCCTTCTGAAACCTTGCCTGGCTGGGCATAGTGGTGGACACGTGTAATCCCAGCACTTCAGCAGGCTGAGGTAAGGTCAGGGATTTCCTTTTTTTTTTTTTGTAGTGTTTTGAGTTTTTTTGAGGTTGAGCCAGCCTGGGCAGCAGAGTGAAACCACGTCTCTAAACAATGCGAAGCAACACCACCAACAAAAGAAGCAAAACCAACCCCACCTGCAGCTTGTTGAGGCCACCATCTTCTGTCACCTGGAGCAGGACAGAGGCCTCCGTCCCCACCTCGGTCTCCACACAGCAGCCAGAGTGATCCTGTTAGAAGTTGAGATTGTGACTCTCAAAGCCCTCCATTGAGCTCCAGTGCACTGTGTAATAAAACCCAAGTCCCTGTCTCATATCAGCCCCATCCTGTCCCTGTCCTGCCATCACTTGTCTGAGCGTCTCCCTCTCCTCCCCCTCGTCACTGTGGTCTAGTCACTCTGGTTTCCTGTGTGTCTCTTCCCATGCCGGACCTCTGTTAGCTGTTCTGCCCAGAATGGTTTCTCCAGATATCTACATTCCTGTCCCCTCGTAGTCTACAGCCAGGGTGAGCTCCATGGGTGGGGTTTGGTTTGCTTGTTTTTTTGTACTTCACTACACTGTCACATGCCCAGTATAATACCTGTCACACACTGGGCACTTGGATGTGCAGGAAGAAGGAAACAGAGAAGCAGATGTGCTGAGAAGAAGAATAGCAAAAGAGCTGCCGTGGAAGTTCACAGATACGAAGGTGCTTGTCCTGCCCAGATCAGTGGACTCCATCACTGAGAATTGCTCTAAGCTTGACATCTTCCCTGGCAATTTCCTGCCGCTGTCTTCTTAACCTCTGCAGTCATGTTCTCATTTCTTTCCCACTGCCTGGGAAAAGTGCCTGTGCTGTAGTTCTAATTGACTCGCACCTGGCAGGGAAAGAGTGTGACAAATGGCATATGATATACTGCCGTAACTTGCTGTTGCTCTGTGGAAGCAAGGTTGCTTCTCCCAAGAGCCCTCCTGAGCCCCCATCACTGCAAAGGGAGCCTTGTGCTGGGGGCGGCAGTCCCCAGCGTCTGCTGTTGACGACATGCTAGGCCATTCTGGCCACCCCTACCTGGGGCTGCTGCTCCTCTATTGGACCTTTATGACCCTCTTCTAGGGTTCTCTTTTGGATTGCATGTCGCCCCAGATGAAATCACTAACGACATATGGCCCATTATGATTCTCTTTTCTCAAACTCTGCCATTTTGTATATTTGTGACACACTGCAGATCTCATGAAGACTGCCTCCTAATATTTGTTTACCATCTGCTGCACTCTATTTGGTGTCTTGCTAGGATTTTTTTTCCCCTCCATTTTAAGTGACATTAACAAAATCCAGCCAGTACATAGACTTTCTGGTTCTACTTTCGCTTCCCTAATGTGCTGGAAAATCATATAACTATGCTCCAGGCAAAGAGAGAAGCCTGGAGTTCTCATTGTGAACCAGTGTGTCAGATCTGTGCCCCCCCCCTTCTTGGTTATATCCAGTCATGCTTTTTTGGTCAGATGGCAAAGAACCGCACGTATAAGACAGAAAGAGTTCAAATTGTTTTTACTACTTCCCAATCAGTACCACGACTCGCTGGTATTCTTCAGTATACTTATACCTGTGGAACTCTCTGTGCCCTCTTAGTAAGTTTATATGATTTATTGTTCAGCAAGTATGTAATTTTTAAACAGCTAACCCAGTTCAAAAGGCCAAGAGCTGGAAGGCTTGCTGGGTGGATTTTTTGTGTAGGTCCAGCTTTCTCTTTAGGAAAGCTCTTTAGGTGACTGTCACACAAAGCCGACACGCTTCATCCCTGTCGTTGAATTGTCTTTAAAGTGGGAATGTACTTCTCTCCAAACACTGGAGTCTTTGCCCTTGGGCTGCCATCACCAGGTCAGAGGCAGGTTCTGGTTTGCTTTTTGGCCAGTACCACCAGCATTCCCGTGAGCGTGCTGAGTTTTCCAACTCTGTAGTCTCCTCTTTGCAAAGATCAGGAAGTCTTACTCGTCACTATAGCAACTAAGAGTGGAGCAGTCCCCCGAGGAAACCAAGGCCTCCATCAGGCTGGACCATAAGAGCCACCGAGGGTGTGTCACCCAAAGCCTGGCTGTACCCCAGGCTTAGTGAGGGTGCTTCTTTCAGCCGATGTGAGATCTGCCTTTTGGCGTGAGAGCCCGTGTTACCAGACAGCGCCAGCGCTCTACCCCTGGGCTGCCATCAAAGCCCTGTCTGCTTCCAGTCAGTGCCTTGCTCGTGTTTATGGTTGCTTTTTATGGAATTATTCAGCCAGCTGACTCCCCTTGGAAAGATTATATAAAATCCTAGAATTCTACATATTTTGTCTTAAGTACCCTTGGTTACTTGGGTCTGTCTTTAACAATTGAAAAGGTCTTTCTCTTTTGTTCTCTTTTTTTTCCCCTTCCTTCTGCCCTTCCTTCTCCCTGTTCTCTCTTTTTTTTAGGTAGGGTCTCACTCTAGCCCAGGCTGACCAGGAATTCACTATGTGGTCTCAGGGTATCCTCAAACTCATGGCAATCCTCCTACCTCTGCCTCCCGAGTGCTGGGATTAAAGGCATGAGCCAGAGCACCTGGCTCTCCTCTCTTTTTTTATTTCTCCCTGCCCTCTATTTTAATTTAGAGAATTAGGATTTAAATGATATGGAACTTGTGCCCTTTCCTCAAAAATCATAAAAAGGCTTTTCACCTGTTTTGCTGAACTCTGACCCCCTCCCCATCCTAGTCAAAGAAGACCTTACTGAGTTCATGCATATATTGAAATGGAATATAAGCAGTCCTTTGTAACTGTATAGTTACATCTGTATACCCAGGTCTGTTACGGAAATGAGATTGCATAAAAAAGCTACTTTCTTCAGATTGGACAGAACCTGGTTTTAAAGCACAAAATATAAAGTGTTTTTTTTTTTTAAATGTATGGTAGTATGTAGAATTATAAGGTTTTATCCTGTATCTTTTTTTCCCCTTTTATCTCCTGCATTTTAAAGAAAGCTTTCAACTTAGCCTTGAATATGTTCCCTCCTAGAACCTGCATAGAAACTCTTCTTTTCCATTTCTACCAGAATGTCATTTGTCTTCCACTTTGGTCTTAGAGAGGCTGCACCTGAAACAAGACAGAAAGAAAAATTCTAAGTTGTTATGTGTATAACATCTCTGAGGAGTGAGGCAATGTGCCTTAAAAAAAAAAAAAAAAAAGATCTATACTGGCTTTTATTTTTTTTTATTTTTTTTTATTTTTTTTTAGGCAAGCCCTGCAGACTGCAGACTGCCTTTTTTAAATGCAAGAGTGAATTGGTGTGCCAGGGCCTCCAGCCACTGCAGTCAAACTCCAGACGTGTGTGTCCCCTTGTGTATATGTGAGACACTGTACACTTGCTTACATGGGATCTGGAGAGTCCTTCTGTTGCAGTCAGGTTCGCATTGCTGGCAGAAATCACCCGACTAAGAGTAGCTTGTGGGGAAAAAAAGAAGGTTTATTTTGGCTTACAGGCTCGAGGGGGAAGCTCCATGATGGCAGAAAAAATGATGGCATGAGCAGAGGGTGGACATCACTCTCTGGTCAACAAAAGGTGGACAACAGCAACAGGAGAGTGTGCCAAACACTGGCAAGGGGAAGCTGGCTATAATACCCATAAGCCCGCCCCCAACAATACTCTGCCTCCAGGAGGTGTTAATTCCAAATTGCCATCAGCTGGAAACCTAGCATTCAGAACACCCAAGTTTATGGGGGACACCTGACTCAAACCACCACATGCCGCCCCTGGCCCCCATAAATGATAACCACACATGATGTAAAATGCAATGCATTCAGTCCATTTTTAAAAGTCACCATAGTTTTTTGTCAGTTCCAATGATGTTCGTACATCCCCATAATCCAAGGTCTTTTAACTGAGCCATAATACCAAAAACAATCCCCCAAAACCCCATAATGGCACAGAATAAACATCCACACTGCAAAAGATGGCATTGGGCAAAGCAAAGAAATATTCAACCAATACAAGATTTAAAACAACCAGGGCAAACGTCAAACTCTGTAATTCCAATCCAACAACTAGTCAGTGACAAATCTCCAAGTCCGATACTTCTGAGCAGCAACAAGTCTCTGGAGTTCCAATTCCACCCCTCCAGCTAGGCTACTCACAGTCCTGGAAAACTTCATCTGGGGCCGGCAGCTCTCCGCAGAAGCCGGCATCTCCACTGGGTCTCCACTGCAACCCACAGTCCATCCTCATGGCCCCATGGGATCTCCATGCAGGCAACCAGCAAACCTGCTTCACTCTGCCCATGGCCATTTCCAAAACACAAGACCGCGTTACAAACTCAATGACCCTCTCTTTCCTGCATTTCTTATGCTCCACAATACCAGGTAGAGTGCCAATTTGTTATTCCAGGGGGGAATAAATCAGACTTTGAAGAACAAGACACTCCTTCAGTATTCAGAACACCCAAGTTTATGGGGGACACCTGAATCAAACCCCCACACCTTCATAGGCAAGTGCCTTAACTGCTAAGCCATCTCTCCAGCCTATATTGGCTTTTTAATTTTTTTTTTTTTTTGTTTTTTTGAGGTAGAGTTTCACTATAGTACAGGCTGACCTGGAATTCACTATGTAGTCTCAGGGTGGCCTCAAAATCATTGTGATCCTCTTACCTCAGCCTCCCAAGTGCTGGGATTAAAGGCATGTGCCACTATGCCCAGCTATAAAAAATAGTTTTATTTATTTGCAAACAGAGAGAAATAGTAGAGAGAGCACAAGTGAGCATGAGAGAATGGGCACAGCAGGGCCTCCAGCTGCTTCAAACGAACTCCAGATGCATGTACCACTGTGCATTTGGCTTTACGTAGGTACTAAGGAGTCAAACCCAAGTCATTAGGTTTGCAGGCAAGCATCTTCACTATTGAGCCATCTCTCCAGCCCTGGGTTGTGTCTTTTTGCTTACTGAAATGACTGGTATAGACCTTTACTTTGTGAACAGGCAGCTTTTCTGTAAAAATATTTTAATTAATTAACTTATTTATTTAGAGAGAGAAAGAATATGAATGTGTGTGTACGGACAGAGTAGGTCTTCCTGCTGCAAATGAACCTAGATCTGTGTGCCATTTTATCTTTTGGCTTTATATGAATACTGGGGAATCAAGTTTGGACTGGTAGGCTTTGCAAGCAAACACCTTTGAGCACTGAGCCATCTCCCCAGCCCTAAACAAGCAGCTCTTGGTAGTAGCATACCAGTAGTGATTCTTAACAGCTCCTACCTGAGTGGCATGATAATACTGATCCCCATGGAAGTACTGAACTCTGCAGAGTGAACCAGGGTCCAGGGTCCAGAAATGGAGCACTCTGGAAGAAGACCTGCGGAGAGCCGCTGACTTGGCCACTGAGGGAGGCCAGCCGAGTGCTGTTGGCTACTGAGAAGGAAAAGGCCTGGGTAGCTTTTTGCTTGGCAATAAGAGAGAAAGCACATACTCCTTCTTAGGGTCCCCATGCCTGGACAGTCCTGCCCATGTGTGTTTGGGAGAACTGAATCCTTCTGCTCTTTTATGAGTTTGCCCAGAGCATGCTACGCAGGCCTTCATGATGAGAGTCAGGTTCACCAGCTTTGAGATGGGTGACGGATGTCTGTATCTAGTCAAATTAGCAACTATATGCCCATAAGTGAACCGAAATATGATACTGATTGTTGAGCCAGTGCTCCAGGGCTGAGCATCCTGCCGAGGGCTAGCCCCTTCCAAGTCGTCACCTTGGGAGGCTGAGTGCGTTACTGAAGTGTTTGGGGTGTTTTTCTTTCAGTTTTGCATTTAGGGTCTAGTGCATTGCTGTCAGATGTTCTCACTCTTGACCAGTCTTATCTTTGTTAGGATGGCATATGTTAACTGAATAGATAGAAATAACCAGAAACCATTCTGAGTCTGGCCAGGAAGATGGGTAGGTGCTATTTCTTGGACACAGTGAAGATACGACAGGGCCGCGTTTCTCCTTCAGTCTGAAAGTGAGATAGGATTTTCTCACGTGGTCTAGCTGTATGTTCTTAAAGCAGGTTTTGAAAAGCCCGTTCAAAACTACTTTGATTAAGAGAATTACTGAAACAAGCACACTGCTGTGGATTTGATAATACTTGCTCAAATGCACACATTCTGGCTACATGTTTTGAAAAGCCTTACTATCCTCTAGTCTTTAGTCTATTAAATTATTTCAATATGGCGTGAGCCATCATTTGAGGCTTGCTAGATCAGAGTCTAGCAAGTACACATGAAACTGTCCATAGAGCTTTGCTACATGGAACGGAAGATGGGAGACCTGTATTGGAGTTGCTTTGCAAGTTAACTTTGTCCATGGCCCCAGGCTTTTCTTCTGTGAAAGGAAATCATCTTAATGTCTGTATCAGAGGCCTGTGACAGCGTCCTAAGGCGGCAACACAGCATTTGCGGCACAGATCACAGTAGCTTGTGTGTCAACAGTAGCCATGTTTATCATGGGAGAGAAGAGGAGTGGAGAGATGGGCATACTGAGAAACAAAAAAATGTACTGATCGAGAACAACACGGCCTCTGTGTGATCTTAAAAATCCTTCCAAACCCAGTCTTGTCATACTCCCATTATATTTATGTTGACAGTGCCGTGAGCAATATTTTGATTATTTTCAGCTGTCTTAACTTTTTATTTATTTATTTGAGAGAGGGAGAGGGAGAGGGAGATGGAGGGAAGGAAATGGGGGGAAGGAGGAAGGAAGGGAGAGAGAGAGAGAGAGAGAATAGGTGTTCCAGGGCCTACAGTCACTTCAAATGAATTCCAGACATATGCACCACCATGAGCGTCTGGCTAATGTGGGTTCTGGGGAGTTCCAGTCCAACCTGAGTCTTAGGCTTTGCAGGCAAAAGCCTTAACTGCTAAGCCATCTCTCCAGTCCTAATTCTTTCTTTTCTTTTCTTTTCTTTTCTTTTCTTTTCTTTTCTTTTCTTTTCTTTTCTTTTCTTTCCGAGGTAGGGTCTCACTCTAGCTCAGGCATGTGTCTGGAGCTTGTTTGCAGTGGCTACAAGCCCTGACATGTCCATTCTCTATCTGCCTGCCTCTCTCTAATAAATAAATAAAATATTTTTTTAAAAAAGAATTAGGGCTGGGTGTGGTGGTGCACGCCTTTAATCCCAGCACTCAGGAGGCAGAGGTAGGAGGATCACCATGAGTTCAAGGCCACCCTGAGACTACATAGTGAATTCTAGGTCAGCCTGGGCTAGAGTGAGACCCTACCTCAAAAAAACCCAAAAGTTAAAAAACAAAATAAATAAAATAAGAAATGAATAATCCAGGAACCTCCCCCTCGAGTATTATGGTGAAGGTTTGGATATCGAGTTGTAAACTCAGTCGCATTGTGTTCTCACTCAGCATGGTCTTTGTGCATGAACAGAGGCAAATCTTGTCCCTTTCACTGTTCATTCTTAAACAGATGAAGATGAAGATGGCGATAGAATTACAGTGAGAAGTGATGAAGAAATGAAGGCAATGCTGTCGTATGTAAGTATATTACTGATGAGGACTACTCAACAGGAATGTTAATGTAATTGGGGGTGCCATTTCTTGGGCACAGTGAAGCAAGTAAATCACAGTTGCCCTCACATTTTTCCACATACTAGATAAGGCTTCCAAAGATCTCCTCATGTGAAAGTTAAGGGCATTCTTTTCATAAGACACTTACTGATCATCTCATGAACATTAAGAAGAATGCATCTTAATGACTTTTGCATTAGGTATGGCACAGACTAAATGGACTATCAATTTCCTGTATTTTTTATGCAGTACTTAAAGTAACGGCTCATTAAAAATGAACCCCTGGGCTCTAAAAAATTTTTCAAAATCTACTTTTGACTGGAGATCTCTTTCACCCTTCCAGACTATAGTTATAATGTAGCTGCAGGCTTAATATAGATGCAGGATTTAAAGGTATACTCCCTGTTATTTTATGTACTACCCATTCTGTCTTTATCCCAAAATGATCTACAGAGCTACTTACTGAATCAAATTAATTTGAATACATCCTGAAATGATTTTTCTTTTCTATCTCAATTTTTTTTTTTTTTTTGAGGTTAAGTTTTCGCTTTAGTCCAGGCTGACTTGAAAGTCACTACATAGTCTCAGGGTGGCCTCGAACTCACAGCAATCCTCCTACCTCTGCCTCCCAAGTGCTGGGCTTAAATGCGAGTGCCACCACGCCTGGCCTATCTCAAATTTTGTTTTTGCATTTGCATTTGTCTGGGGCTACAGTAGATACACAAAGGAATGGGTTCCTTTCCTCAGCTTTAACATTATGCTCAAAATTCTCAACAGGGACAAAGAAAAAATGGCTCCCCTCCCAAGCCCTGCTTTGAACTGTCTTCTCAAGTTTTGTATCATTTTATTTTATCTGAGATTGTAATCTGTTTACAAACCCCTTTTCTCCCCATCTGGTAGAAAGAACCACGCTTGCACTAGAAGTTGACCAGGCTGTGCCTGGGGCTCCTGGACTGAGGCAGATCACTTAACCTTTCAGGGCTGCAGTTGCCTCATCTGTCAGTGGTGGATAATAACACTGTCCTTTCTGCCGCACAGGATCATTGTAATGACCACATGGGGTGGTAGATGTGAAAGCTGTCTGAAAAGTTGAAGGTTCCAAACAATGCAAAGTGGTATCAGGTGGACATGATGGAGTGGGGCCTCTGCTCTTCATTGAGACTAATCCCAGCCAACATTTGCAGTTGTGTGTTGTTGATAGACTTCAACTCCAGCCAAGGACATTGTTTCATTGGAATGAAAACTGTAAACTATCTGTGTGGGTCTCCGCCAATAGTTTTAATTTAGGGTAGGAGGAAAGAGAACAAGAAGGATGGCATGATTAACAGAGCATTGCATTCCAGCTAGCAAAGACTAGGGAAAGTCAATTTCCCATTGACTTCCCATTAACTTCTGTGGGTGTCTTTGTGTACTGAGAATTTAGAGCTGAGCTCATCAGTACTTGAAAGGCAGAGTACGATTGTCGGTGGAAAGGTCTAGCACTAGTATTGATGGATAGCTAACTCTCTTGAGAATGCGACATGCTCATTTTAGAAAACATACTCACACAAATGGGTTCTAGTTTTCTCCCATCCACGGCAGAGGACTGATACCAATAATCTTTCAGGATGTCTTCAGCACACTACACAAAAGGGTGTGTGCTTTTCAGAAGACCTTACAAATTGTGCTGTTCCAGAAATAGTCCCAAGTGGGATCATAGTGATAGTCTAGTCATTCCCATTTCTGAATGCACCGCATATAATGAATGCTTGGAATCCATCCCTGCTTCTTTCTTTCTCTATCTTTCTTTTTTTCCCCCCCAAGGTAAGGTCTAGTTGTAGCCTAGGCTGACCTGGAATTTACTATGTAGTCTCAGGGTGGCCTCAAACTCATGGCAATTCTCCTGCCTCTGTCTCTACATCTGCTGGGATTAAAGGTGTACGCCACCACATCTGGCTTCTTTCTTTCTTTTTAAATTTATTTATTTGCATGTGTGTTGGCATGCCAGGCCTCTTGCTCCTGCCAAATGTTTATGCTACTTTTTGCATGTGCTAATATGGTAGTAGGCTTGGGAATTGAATCCGTGCAGGCAGGGTTTGCAAGCAAGTGCTTTAAACCACTGAGCCATCTTCCCATACTTCCTTCCTTCAGTCCTTGTGAGGTAGATATTATTCTTGTTTTTTGAGGGTACTAAGGATTGAACCCAGAGCTTCAGACATGTCACACATGTGCAGCACCCCTGAGCTATATCTCTAGTCCCCAGCCCTGTTTTATAAGTGGTAAGAGACTTTCTAAGGTCTTGCAGCTATTTTGAAATTACAGAATTTAATTTCAGCCTTTTTTACCTTACTGAATCCTGCATCCATTCACTGTTTCACATGGTTTCTTCCCAGTCTGTGACCTTGGAAATTCTAACTTGGAACTTTTTATATCATTATTGTTATTAAATTCTGAATGCTTTGTGTTTGTATATTACCTTAGCTGATATCTATACCATGCATTCCTTATTTTTATTTTATTCCTTATGCTTATTTTTTAAATGCAGTATTAATTTTTTTAGTATTTATTTTTTGTTGTGGAAAATATTAGTCATGATTACATAACCTTACATTACATAACATTAAACTTAAAAGTTCCCAAGATTTCTTAAGAGGTGCTTTTTTAGTCTGAAAGGAGATTATGTAGCTCATTCATCTCTTAATGTTAGGGCTTCAGGAATGAATCATTTTTCAGTTTTTGGTTGGGAGATATAGTTATGACAACTTTTAATATTGCTAAATATGAACATTAACAAGATAAGGAAATTAAACAACATCTGTTGTTTGTATTATCAAAGAAAATAAGTAGTAATTTGAAGCATAAAATAATGGGCAGGGCACAGTCTCAAAAGTAAAGATGAGTTGGGTGTGATGGTTCATGCCTATAACCCCAACATTTAAGAGACAGAGGTGGGAGGGTAACTGAAAGTTCTAGGCCACCCTGGGCTAGAGTTAAACCCTGTCTCAAAAACCCAAGAAAACAAAATAACAGCAATAAAAATGCAAGCATGACCATTTCTTTAAAGTGAATATTAAGTTCATGTAAAACTTCCTATATTATTTCAGTTTTTTCCTTAATGTGCTGTGGATGGCTGAAAAAAAATTTAAATAAATTGGCACTTGCTTGTGTATAGTGGGGTCTGGCTGATGGGGTTCAGATTTCTCATTAATTCAGTTTAGACAAATTTATAGATAGCAGCCTAACTCCCTTCTCCTCATATTTTAGCTACTTAACATTGAGCTTCAATTTCTGACATTGTGTTTCAGCAAAATATTTTGGAGAAAAATGAAAGTATCTCTGAGAGAGAACACATTTTAAGTTATTTCAAACTTAAATGGGATTCCTTTTCCTCCACATTTTGCTATTTCCCTGTCTTCCTCAGCACCCTTTGTTTCTGTAGAAGCAGGCTCCCAGTGAACAAACCAATTGTCTTGATTTTATGGTTGAAAATCCCTCAGAGTCCAGTTTAGCTGCAGAGAAATAGTTGGACCTAATTTCACAATAGATTCTGGTTGATAGTCCTCATGCTGGCCATCCTGTTATCAAAAGTTTACTTTAGTATTTATTTTTAGCTTCAATTTGGTGCTAAAGAAGCTTGGCTCAAAGATTTGGTGTCATGGCATAGGAATGACAGCACCTTTCAGTTGTAAGAACGAAATGACACAGTGTAGGTTTTCATACGGTGGTCACTTTAGTGTTTCTTCAGTAGCCAAAGGTGGAATGCAAAGGTAGGATTTTTTTCCCATTAGTCCTTTAGTCATTTTTACCATTGATTACAAAGATGAAATATTCATCTAGCCCAGGTAGCTATATAAGATTTTAGAAAAATTGCAATGTCTAAGTTAAAACTTGCAAAATTACTTTTCTTCCCTTAGATGTAAGGATTTTCTGGCGTTGGGCCAACACAAGTGTAAGTTTTACCAGTAATTTAAATAGATTTTTGTATTAGACTTGAAAATGTTGCCTTTTTAATTGAAAACTTATCAATTATTTAAATTGCTAGCAGCCTGAGGCTGTTAATTTTATGAGTGCTATAATAATGTCTTACGGTGGTTTTTGATACATGTGACATGTAGAATATCATATCGTGGTAAACATTTGTCACAATAGGTTGTTATGTGCTGTTAAATAATAACCATCTTAGAAACCCAAGTCTGTTGTCACTCATTAGTACCATTTTATATAAGTTATTTGGAAGTTGTATTCTTTTCTTCATTCAATATATTTTTAAGAGATAATGAGAAGAAAACAAAGCTATAATAAATTGTCTTTTAAGAAAATGTAAAGTAATTTGGTCTCCAAGGAGATATTTAATGTATTGAGAGGATTCAGCAGCCAAGTGTTATTACTGCACCATTGTGATAGCTCTGTGCGTGTTGTTATGAGTTTGTGTTAATCAACAATCTGTTTTTATAGCGTAGTTTCTTGTAAGTTATATTGTTAGAATATTCCACTTCTGGGATCATGGTTTTTCCTCTGACACTATTGTATCTTTTTAATTCCTCCATAAAGTATTTTTTTAATTAGAATTTGAAATGGCTTATTAGAAACACACACACACACACACACACACACACACATTCTGAAAACTAAATACCTGATCATTGCTCGTGATTTAAAGGATTCTGTTACAGATTCCCTCAATGTTCAAGTTTTATTGTTCTTCTTTTCCCTCTTAGTTTCGAGGACGGTGGCAGGTAGTCTGCCGCCCTCCTCCTGCGGCTTCTATCTTGTGCTCTGGCAGTGTTGTTCAGGCCTGTTTGTAGCAGGGCTAGCCTCCCCCCCAACCCCACCCCGCCCCCCCCCCTGGCCTGCCTCTTGAGAAGCTCAGCTGTACATCTTGCTTTTGTAACTGGAGTCCTGTTTGTTTCTACTCAGCCTTATGTCTGGTCAAAGCATAGTACTGGGAGGCTTGTATGAGAGGAGCATGATATTAAAAAGAATCATTTTCTTCATTTTGCCCATTCTCTCTCCCTCTATACTATCATCTCCCCACATTGCCAGAAGAGTATGGGGATGAGTTTCGCTATAATGCCCCTCATTATTGCAGAGACCTTGTGTTTTAATGGAGTGTAAGTATTCCCTTTGGTATACTTGACCATAGTGTACCTTGTTACACACTAGATACCATAAGGGAAAAGTACTTCCTGACCTCTGGAGCACCCTGTAAATTGGGTTGTGATTAGCTTTTATCCTAGTATGCATAACTTAGAGATTGCTCCTGAAATCATGCCGTTAACACAAGTCAAGCTGGGAGGGAACCTTCGAGGTTCTTACTTACCTCTTTCAGTTTATGGGTAAATTCACGAGCTTTTATGAGATCACATTCAGAGATGAGTTGGGGGTCATGGGTATGGTCCAAGAAGACCTGGAGATGGACTCCCAGTGGACTCCTCTCTACCTGTCTCAAGTATGGTTTTGGTTATGACAGCTTATAAATTTTATGGAGAACGTTTTATAGATACTATTTTTTCTTTGAGTATAAAAAATAATGCTTTCAAAAACCAGAATGCCCACACGCTTGCATTCTAACCAGAATGTTAAAATACTCTATGGGCTTCTGAAGTTTTAAAAATCTTGTCTGAATTTTAGCACAAATTTTGTTGCCCATCTAGGAGTTGAATGTTTTACAGCCCTGGAGGCCTTTGCTATCAGGAGTTTTCTTTAAAGAGCATTTTCCCCTGGTACGTTTAGGTATGCCTGTATTAAACAGGGCTGTATTTACACTTTCTTTGCAGCAGGCAAAGTTGGCTCTGCCTTCAGTGAGTAGGTATTTTCCCCCTCCGTGCATTTCATCACAACAACTGATGACGTGATATTCTTTCACGCACTGTGGAGAGATGATGACAAGTATAAGAAGGAGAACCTGAAAGAGAGAACTTGGTTTGGAAACTCCCTATTTATTTCCTTAAAGAATGACTGCAAGTCAGTAGTCAAGCCCTAGGTAAAGTTTGTCTTTTGTTTTCTTATCCCAGTCAACTGAGATAGCACATTATAGTCTTCAGGAACAGTGGAGAAATAATGAGAAAAGTAAGAATACAACTTAATCGTAGAGGCAGATGATTTTAACTTTCATCTCTGTGTTGACATTTGGGGCCATTGAAATAATGATTTTAAAATGCTGTAGCCTCTTAAACCCCCACATGGCATAGCTTGGGGCGTGTTGTGTGGCAAGGAAAAAATACTCCAATTCGTGTCAGGGGATTTATTTATGAAGCGGCTTACATGGGCCCCAGCCTCTGTGGTACCATGAGACTCTGGAACTCGATCCACCAGTATCTTACCATGGAGGTGGCCTGCCCCTAGTCCAGCTCCTTCTCTGTGGAGGGCTCATGTAGCCTGCTTATAAGGGAATGTCTCATTGGCTTTGCTGTCTCAGTGGCCTGGTAGTCCTATTATAGTTAGGTGGAAGGTTCAGGTAGCAATTTAAACTACGTTAGAAGGATAGCAGACTTTCTGCAGCCTAGAAATCAGGTGCATGGTCAATGTAGACCCTGCCCAACTTATGACCATGAGGACTCAGATCTTCAACAGAGAGGACCTGGAAGTTTTGGACCCATTTCTGTATGCAAATTTAAGCTCCTCTTGCAACTTAGCTGAGCCGTATCTCATCTGCTATTGGCTGCCCAAGCTTCTATTAAGACCATCTGGAGCTCCCTAGAGTCCTTCACAGTTGTACTAGCCAACACAAGCAGTGTCGTCATTAAACATGGCCAACTTGCTGTCATGTTCACTTCCAAATCATTAATAAATACACCCATCCAATTAATGTTAGCCTCTAAACGGGCGCCAGAGCTGGTCCCTGTTGACCTTTCACTGGAAGTCTTTCATAGTACACGATTGTCTCTCATTGCTCCCTCTATCCACAAACACATGTGGGCCCTTGGTCCAGAGTCTGTTAAGGAAGAGCTTGTGCGCACTGGAGTCTCCTTGAGGTGGGCACAGTGAGTTCTTAGTGCGCGGGGGACCTGAGAGCTGCTAATACCTTCGCAAGACCCTCATAATAGAAGAAAAAGATGATGACATCAAATTAAAAGAGAGACTAATGGAGGGGGAGGGATATGACGGAGATTGGAGTTCTAAAGGGGAATGGGGGGAGAGGAGAAAATATACGTTTTTTTGTATGTAAGTATAGAAGTTGTCAATAAAAAAAAAAGTAAAAAGAAATATAGCTGCTGAGATGCAGAATAGATTAGCTTCCTACGTTACTGGTGACTGCTGGGATAGTTATGTGCTTTGTGAGCGGTCAGTACCACAGAGCAAAGGCCTCTTTCTTTATGTGAAGGATGAAGCAGAATTGAAGGAAGGGATAACCCGCCCTCCATCTGAGTAGCATGGTAACAGAACATGCAGACATTTGACAAAGCTAAAATTGTTGGGAGCTTCATGGGTGAAGCTAATAAATTAACTATGGGCTGAGACTAGCTGGTTAGTTTATTGCTTAATACTGAAATTACTGACAGAGCTACATATAACATGATATGTTGGTAGTATTGACTAAATAGGAATTCGAAAATTTTGTTATTAGTATGGGAAAAACCAGCATGTGTCTTCCTTATAAGTGAAACACCATACCGATATGTCCTTGTCTGTTAAAGGCATGTGAAGGAGAGATACATATTTAGGAAATTGTCCTTTTATAAGTGTCTGTACAAATACTAAAGAGGGCCAGCTATGTCTTCTGTGAGGTGGTTAGGAGGAAGGGCCAGTGAGCGTAATTATGGTCTGTGTTGGGTCCCTGGCCCCTTCCTGTGAACATTTGCACAGCCCCTGTGCTGTAGGTACCCTGCAGCAGTGATCCCCAAAGAGTCTGGAGGCCTGGTCCTTTCTGAAAACTCAAGGAACGTTCTCTATTCTTTTTCCAGCAGACTCACATGAGGCATCATTGTGTACATCATTTGAGGAGTTTCAAGGGCCTCTAAAGCCCATAGAGCTCTCAGGCGATTACTCTGTTTGAGAGATCACGCAGTATATGAGGCATGGTCCTGCTCTTGATGAGCTTCTGGAAACAAAGTCCTCAGAGCACCTCTTACCTGTTGTATTATTCTCAATACTGTTGTGATTGAGGGCATTGGGCGGTGGGGGGATACTGACTCAACCTCAATAAACCAGTCTGCCCCTGTGGCAGCCCAGACAGCACAGCAGTCTTGTTCAGTTGTCTCTGTGTCACCTGTTGTCATGAACATTTTCTTCTGGGTTCAGTTATGTAGCAGTGGGAGATTCGTAGCCTTGTGTCCTATTTCAAGATTTTGTTCAAGAACTTTATAGGTTTCCCATATATCCTTTGATTGTAATGCCTTTATAAAATGAGCAAGGCAGGCATTTTCCCCCCGTTTTTACCATAAGATACTGGGGCACAGATCACTGTGCCCCTTTCTATAGGTCATAGCAAGTGAACAGAGCCAGGTCCTGAGCTTGCTTTTTCTCCAATTTGCTCCTCTAGCTTTGGGAGCAGAGGAGGCTTCCTGAAGAGGGTGGTGTCCTGGTGGACTGGGATGGGTTTCTGGGTGAAGGAGCAGTATGTTTCAAGGCTGGGATGTGGAAGGTGGCTGGGGAGTTCAAAAGGAGCTGCCCATGATTCAGCCTGACGGACAGCAGAGGAAGGACATGTGCCACAAGGCAGTGGAGACTGGCAGGCCAGATCGTGGAGGGTCCTAGCTTGAAGGGTGCCAGAAGTGGCAGGGCCACAGCTCGTCTCTAGCGGGAGGAGTTTCAATGCACAGCAGCTGTGTTGTGTGTGTTGCTTCGTATGGAAGACACTGGTGTTCACAGGGGTGGTAAGAGGTCAGCAGATTTGGGAAGAGGGAAAGAGATTAACTTAATGTGGTGGCCAGTGTGGGAGGAAGAAGGAGAGATGATAGTGTGCATCACTTCAAGACGTCTGCCCTGGGATCCTGGGTGGTAGAGATGGCTTGGCACACCCAGGTGGCAGAAAACCAGATGGGGTCTGAGGGAGACATGGAGAAGCAGGGAATCCAGTTTTGGACCTGTTGAATTGGTGGAGGTCTGGTCAATGGATTGGATATGTACCGAATCTTAGGAGGGAAATCTGGCTGGAAATAAAGATTTGTGATTCAGCAGCTCCTAATTAGTCTCAATGGCTCCTCTGGTAATTGAAGCCTTTGAAGTGGCGGAGGAACTGGAGTGGAGTACATAATGAGAAGAGAAGAGAAGGTGGTGAAGAGCTGTGGGGACTCCTGTGCTGAAAGGAGAGCTGGGCCAAGCGGCTCCCTGGAACTGAGGGCAGGAGATAGATAGAGGGGAGGAAGGTCAGGTGAGTCCCCAAAGTCACCCGCAGTGCACATGGCTTTGTGGCTTCCTCTATGTGGGAACATGGCTGGACTCATGGGAGTTGGGTATCAGAGTTATGAGAGGCAGACCTTCCCATCAGCTCAGCAGGCTGCCCCACTAGTCTGTTTATTTAGGTAAATGTTTGAGCAATAGGAGATCACCTGCCTTTTAATCCCTAAATAGTAAGTGGTTCACACCCTGAGTGCAGGAGCTAGAAGGAAAGTATTTTCCTTTGTTGTTTCATGTGCTGAGCAGCGTGATGCTGCTCTAAGACTGCAAGGGCAGTGGGAGATTAAGTGAATATTCGTAGACACATAGTACTGTGCATTCGTTCACAGGCTTCCAGAAAGTGAGGGTTAGTTTTTTTGTCGTCCCCTTCCTACCGCCCCCTCCCCCCACCCCGTCTTTCTTCTAGAGAACTCAGGCCTTGTAAATTTAAACTGTGTTGTTTTGGAACTCAAGATTTTTGTATGGCAGATTTCCATGAAGAAAAAGAATTTAATTATTGATTGACTTGTGCAGTTATAATTAGAATTAGGTTGATAACAAGTAGGAACACTGTTTGATAAACTTAACAAACAAAACTGAGCCTAACATTGTACTTGTCATCCCCTTGTTAAATCTTGCCTTCTGTTTCTGATTAATTAGATTTTGGGGGAACTGTGCTAAACTTTGTCACATTCTTATTAGCATTGTTTAAGGATTTTGAAGAACATCTCAGAGGGACTCAGAAACTAATCTGAGTCTGGCACTAGAGATCCCATTAGCCATTGTAAAGCTGATTAATCTTGTATCCAGCTAGCTTATTGATTATTGCTGCAATTACTGCATGTGACGGACTATGCACAGGATCGCAGCAGCAAACACATCTTATGGCTGTTCTTTGTGTGTGCAGTTTGGGTACTGAGTCTGAACTCATACCTACTGTTTGCATTTTTCTAAAAAATATTTTTATTTATTTATTTGTGAGGAGAGAGAGAGAGAGAGAGAGAGAACATGAATATAAATGGCTGTGCCAGGGCCTCCAACCTTTGCAAAGAAATTCCAGGTGCAGACACCACTTTGTGCATCTAGCTTTACATGGATACTGGGGAATCAAACCTGGGTCATTAGACTTTGTAGGCAGGTACCTTAACTGCTGAGCCGTCACTCCAGCCCCATTTGTATTTTTAAATGCCAGAACACTTCTACAGTAGAAAGAATCAAGTTAGGTGTTCCAATTTTGTGAGAGTCACCTTCTCATTTCTGAAGTAACAGTGTATTACAGCTTACAGAGTGCCTCAGTAATTCTGCTACTGAAGGTGAATTAAAAAATTTTTTATTAAGTTGCAAGCAGAGAAAGGGGATGGGGTGGGGAGAATGGGCACACCAGGGCCTCTTGCCACTGCAAACAAACACACGTGCCACTGGGTGCATGCAGCTTTACGTGGGTACTGGAGACTCAAACTTGGGCTGACTGCAAACAAACACATGTATCACTGGGTGCATGTGGCTTTACGCAGGTACTGGAGACTCAAACTCGGGCTGACTGCCGCTTTGTAAGCAAGCTTTTTAAGTGCTGAACCATCTCTCCAGCCCTGCACTTAAATTTTTGAACCTCGCAGTAACCTTGGGTAATAAGGTAGATATTTTTACTCTCCTTTGGAAGAAACTAATGCTCAATAAGGTTAAATGACTTCCTGAAGGCTACACAAGTTAATGAGTGGCAAAATCAGGATTCAGCGCCTTTTCAATCAATAAGCACTTATCGAACACCTACTGTGTGTAGAGCTTTGTGGTGGGTAATAAAACCCAAGACAGGATTAATGGTCACTCGGTTCCTCTTCTGCCCAAGTATTGCCAAATATCTTGGTATACGCTTTTTTGTTGTCGTTGTTACTGTTGGTTTTTCCTTTCATTTTTGGCTGGTAGAAGTCACATCTTTGCCATCACAGATTATGTTCTCACTGCTTAAGATCAATATAGTAGAACTCCCTCTAAAGGAAAACTATATTAAAAAGATACAGAGAGGATCCATTTTGAAAACCAGCTTGCTTTGCAGTTTTTAATTGCTGCCTTGACTCTTTTCTCCTGTGAGGCTTACAGCAGTCCCCTGTGTGGACCCCATCCTCCTGTCTCTGCGTCTGGACAAAGCAAGGCACCTGGGAGATGGCCGGTAGTGAGGCTTCTGGGGCTGAGTCCTCCAGCTCCAAGTCCCGTGCTCATCTTCCTGGGCAGCAGTGGGCCTGGTTGCCTGGCAGGACTGCTGTGTTCCAGGAGGTACCACACTTGCCCCAGGTTTTATCCTTGCCCATGGGGGGAATGCTGTTTTCAGCGCCCCAAGCCTGAGGCTGGTGCCTAGGTGGAGGTCTCCCACCCTCAGCAGCAGTGCTGCTCAGAGGTCACTTATGCACAGTGCTGGAGTCACTACCTTTTCTGTGTGTCCTTGATGGTGGATTCCTTTGCTTTGTGGCTCTGCATTCATGTACAGATCAGGGCTAGTACGTCAGCAGGAGGAAGAATACTGGAGTTGTATGAAACAGTAAAACTGACTGCTTTAAAGAAATTCACAAGTGGCATACTAAACACTGTTGTCACGAGATTATGCTAATTGTGATACAGAGAGTTATATAGATGGCTTAAATTTTTTCACAATGGTTACAAACATATATGTAGTTTTCCAGTTGGTTTGGCACAAACCTAAAATGAAAGGGAAGCCATTTTTATTTATTTATTTTTGTGAGGTAAATAAATAAAGCTGGAAAACAGGTCAATTTCATGCATGCAGGGTTTTATAGGAGGAAAGAAATGCATTGCACCTATTGTGACCCTTTACATTTGAGGTTGTTTGTTTTCAAACTTGACCCCAAGCACCACTTTCAGACAAGTCTATAATTAATTTGTTGGATTAGGCATAAGGATACTTTATTTGTTTTGATTTCTAGGACTGTGGCAAAGTAGCAGCCTACTGTACATAGAGTTGATTAAAGAAAAGCATTAAAGGTTTGAGAATACCACCACTGCTGTTGTCTGGTATCAGTATAAAAAGGCAGTAATTTTTTTGACAGCCACTGATTGGAAAGTTGCTTGCAGCCTTCTAGAAGCAAGGGGTACATGCTGTGGATCAATAACCGGCAAATTTCCCATTAAAAAGAATACCTGAGCAATGTTTCAAATAGCCACTGGCATCTTAATTTTCCATGGAAACCTCAAATACTTGTGTGCAGAGGACAAGTCATTTTCGGACAATTTTTCCAGACTACTTGTTAACAGTTATTGCTGTCCCAAAAGGTTGACAGCCTACATGATTGATATTTCATTTACTTGTCATCACTGTGTGAGTAATGACGAGTGCTGTATTTCTGTGTTTTGAGGAACAGTCTCTTGAAAGACATTGCCTTCATCTGGATTTTAGAGAGTCTTTTGCACGTGCCTATGCTGTGTGTATTTAAGCTGTAGCTCTGCAGAAGCAGAAGATCACTTCCTTTACAGCTTGAATGCCTTCACAGGCAATAGCCAGCAAAACCTCACCTTCACCTTATCTTCAACATAAAAAGCCTTGGGCTGATTAACTTTTGACCCTACGGTGATACTGAGTTTTATAGCTTCTCTTCATTTCTAATGAAAAAATTAATCCTGTGATAACTTTAATGTACACAAAGCAACGGGGAGATACAGATATAACTTCAAAAAGAAACTTTTTTAGACTGTCAATAAATATATGTTGTTGAAATAGGGCTGGAGAGGTGGCTCAGTGGTTAAGTACGCTTCTTACACAAGCTTGAGGGCTGGAGATCTCCAGATCTCGTGGAAACAACTGGGCATGGCCATGCATGCCTGTCACCCTGCTCCTGCAGGGAAACAGAGACCCGAGAATTGTCAGAGCCTCGTAAGTTCTGGAATCAGTAAAGAGACTCTGGCTCAAAACAGAGACTGGTAGGAAGAGCAATGGAGCGGCACACCCATTCCAGCCACTGAAGGTGAACAAGCACCCACTACACGTGAGCATATGGGGTGCCACACTGCACCTCCCACCCACACAAGCAAAAAATAAAAAGTAAAATATAGAAACAACAGAGGTGAGAATGCCACTCTGATAGCCCCTAACACACAAAATCAGTGGTTTTCATCATTGATATTTTTCTTCTATGGACATCACTTTTCCTACCTATTCAGTATTAAAAGAAGTTAGAGGGGGCTGGAGAGATGGCTTAGCAGTTACAATGCTTGCCTGTGAAGCCTAAGGACCCATGCTTGACTCTCCAAGTCCCATGTAAGCCAGATGCACAAGGTGACACAAGTGCGCAAGGTTGCACGTGCACACTAGGTGATGCACGCATCTGGAGTTTGATTGCAGTGGCTGGAGGCTCTAGCATGCCAATTCTACCCCCTCACTCTTGCTCCTGCGCATTACTAATAAAATAAAATAAAAAGGCCAGTCTGTTGGGCTTGCCTTAAAAAGAAGAAAGAAAGAAAGAAAGAAAGAAAGAAAGGAGGGAGGGAGGGAGGAAGGAAAGAAGGAAGGAAGGAAGGAAGGAAGGAAGGAAGGAAGGAAGGAAGGAAGGAAGGAAGGAAAGAAAGAAGAATTGAAAGGTCTAGGGAGATGGCTCAATGGATAAAGCACCTGCTGTACATCTTTGAGTACCTGAATTTGGATCCCCAGGCCCCACATAAAAGCTGGAAGATGCTACAGGAGCATGCTTGAACATTCACACACCAAATGAATGAATGGATGAGGAAATAAATAAATTTTGTTTGTCTTTTCGAGGTAGGGTCTCACTCTAGCCCAGGCTGACCTGGAATGCACTATGTAGTCTCAGGGTGGCCTCGAACTCATGGTGATCCTCCTATGTCTGCCTCCCAAGTGCTGGGATTAAAGGCATGTGCCAATGTGCCACCATGCCCAGCAATAAATTTTTTTTAAAAAGAAAAAGAATTGAGGCAGGCTGGAGAGATGGCTTAGCGGTTAAGGCGCCTGCCTGCTAAGCCTACGAACCCGGTTCCAATCTCCAGGTCCCACGTTTAGCCAGATGCAAAGTGACGCAAGGGCGCAATGCCGCACTTGCCCACAAGGGGGCGCAAACATCTGGATTTCGATCACAGCAGCTGAGAGACTGCTGGCGCGCCCATCTCTATCTATCTTCCTCTCCCTCTCTCTGTCTGTCTCTATGTCTCTCTCCAAAAATAAAAATTAAAAAAATTTTAAGAAAAGAATTGAGGTATAGAGGCATCTCCAAGTGAGGTGGACATGTGGCTTCATGTTCAGTTAGCACACTAGGAGAATAGCAGTCACACCTCAGTGCAACCTGCACACTTTGTGTTTATGCAGACTAATGAAAGATTTCTTTTTAACTTAGAACTTTATTTTCTGTACTCAGAGTTTTATACTGAAATTTGATCCATTTGAAAGTGTTTGTAAGGCTAAGAGAGGTGTGTTAGCTTGAAAGTCGGCTGCATGTTTTTCTTTTTGGTGTACGTGGGATGTGTGTGTGTGTCTGTGTGTACATTTGTGTGAGTGCAGGTGTGTATGTGCCATGGTGTGTGTGTGGAGGGCAGAGGACAGCTTCCGGCTGTTGGTCCCACATTCCGCTTCCTTTGAGGCAGCGTCTCTTGTCTGTCGTTCACTACTCGGGTCGTCAGGCTAGCTGGTCCGTGAGCTTCCAGGAAATTTTCTGTCTCTGCCTCTCACCTTTGCATAGACATGCTGAGATTATAGAGGTCCACCATGGCTTCTGACTTCTGTGTGGGGTCTGTTAGAATTGAAGTCAAGTGCTCCCACTTGGGGGGGGGCAAGAGCTTTATCCACTGAGCCATCTCCCCAGCCCGTAGGTACGTCTTTATCACGTGGAGTCTGTCATCTTCAGATATTGCTTTGTAAACTTCAGGGGAAAAGGACAAGAGGCAATCTGAGAAATTTCTACCAAGATACGTTTTATGCCATTTAAAATAGGCATCGTCTAAAATACTGTAAACAGTGATAGTACTCTTAAGTTGCCTTTTAAAGCTCCGTGGCAGTGTGGAGGGTAGCACTGCTCTGGACTTCCAGTCCTGAACGTCATGCTGAAAGTGTTCTCGGCAGCTTACAAAAGTGCCCTGAAAACAGCCCGTGAGGGTGTGTTCCTTGGCTCATGCATTCCTGAGTAACCTCTTCCCGTGATCTCTTCGCAGTACCACTCCACAGTAATGGAGCAGCAAGTCAATGGACAGTTAATAGAGCCTCTGCAGATATTTCCAAGAGGTAATGTTGAACAGACTCTAATCAACAATGATCATTTCAGCAAACGGTTCCATCAACTGTTACGTTTTCCCAAGGTTTAAATGCACATAACATGATGCTTAGCTCTTAATTTGAAAAAAACAAAAGAAGTATTCATTATCGTGGGGATTGCAGGCTATATTACAGTCATAGCAGATAAAATATCTAATTTCCTAGAGTAAATTAAACTAACTAGATTGTTTTTTGTTTCTGAAGTACATACTTACATTGGCTGAAAGAACTGTGGTGGGGGCTCCACACAGATTCTAAACCAAGGCAAAATAATGACCTCACTTCTGGATCTGTGTAAAGTGTGGCTCATGACGGTGGCTGCCGCGGTCACTGAGAAGGCTTTCTCTAGTAGAGAGACTCAGAGTGGCTGAGGGGCTTTAGGAAGGAGATTAGAGGAGACTACTGAGTGCTTGTTTTGGGGAAAAAGGGTGTTTTCTAAATTATGGAAAATCTTGTGTGCAATTTGATGGTAAATCTCCAAAAATGTGAACTAAAGCGTGTGATCTCAGTCTTGTATCAGATGATTGTTCAACTGCATGTAAATGTTCCCTTAAAATTTGAGTAATGGTGAAAAGACCAGATTAATTATATAAATCATTAAGTCTTTCAGCCATTATATATTGGCCCACTTGAAACCTATGTTTTCTAAGGGAACAGACAAGGAAATTCTCTAAGTAACTCTTCTAGAAATAACTTAATTGAAATAATTAAAAGTTAAACTTACCTTCGTTAACTACTACTGTACAAATAATCGTGGTATGAGTTTTCCAATTAAACAGTCTAGACTTTCATTACCTGTAACTCTCTGAAGTTTGAACGGCTCAATTAACCAAGGAGGCCCTATGTGCATTGAGTCTCCGAAGGCAGTGGGCTCGGCCAGCCTGGGAGAAATCGAGGTTTAAGAGCAACACTGTTCTTCCGGTGTTTGTATGGCTGACACAATCAGGGCGCTTATTTCATCATTAATAATTTAATAAAGTGATAAGCAAGGGGCCAAAATTAGGCCACTTAAGACCACACACAGAAAGATCATGAGTAATCCAGGCTTTTTGCCCTTGACTGAGCTTCCAAGGGAGAGAGAGGGTGCCGTCTCTTTGCAGAAGGTCGCTAACAAGGGTGGAGATTACTTCCTAGTTTTCTCAGTGACTAGAGAATTTGGGCATGTTTCAAAATTGTGTCTGTACAAGGAATTGTCTTTGACAAGCTGAAGACATCCAGTGGTTTTTTGGAGCTCTGTGGCAAAGCCAGGCGCAGTTTCTCCTGGAAGACAGCCCTGGGCTGCCCAGCTGGGCTCTGCTTTTCTTCCCAGTAAACTGTTTCCTTCTCTGCACCAGGAATCTCCTCATGTTCACTTTGTTTTTTTCATTCTTTGAGCAGTCCTGTGGGTTTCACTGTCCATACCACCCTGCCCTCCCATGGTAATACCCGCTCTCAGACAACCGCTCCCTCCATTCAGTGCCGAGCTTGCTGGAGGTGCCACCATCTCTCTCTCTCCCAGCAGTTCCGCCCATTAGCTTTTATTGCTTCCATTTTATGGATGAGACTGTTGAGGTTCAGTGGGGTTAAGTAACTTCACGATCACACAGCTTGTCAGTGGTTAGTATACTCTTTGAGTAAGAATTTTGTTTTAATTATTTGCTCACAGAGAAAATGCACATAAATTAAAATACTAGGGGAATGTGCATGTAGGTATTTTAGGGCATTCATGGGAGGGTGGAGAGAAGAGTACCGTGTGGGGAGAGGATGCCAGAAAGACAACCATGCGATGCCAGTGCTTGCAGCGTCCTGCCCTAACACCTCCTGGGCTGAACACACTGTTAATAGAGTCTCCATCACATTTGAACTTCAGAGCATGAGACTCAGGCTCCCTTTCTGCACTAGCATAGGTCCTTCTGGCTTTTCCTTATCTTCTGTGCTGCCTGTCTGTCTGCCTTGCATCAGATGAAGAAACGACTGTTGATGAGTGAAATGTGCAATCAGAATATAGACATGTTGGGAATGTTACCTGGGCCTACTTGCTCAGAGGCTCTCAGACCTTAGACTCTATGCTTAGGCCCCGTGCCGAAAAGAATCTAGATGGAACAAGTTGACAGGACAGGAAAAGATGGTTCTATTCTAGTTAGCACGCTCTCCTCATTCCAAGTAGCACAATTGCTGTGGGTGCTATTCTGTTCCCAGTTCATGACCATCTTCCCTGTGCTCACAGATGTATTAAATACTAATAAGTATGAGAATTGGCTATATTGGTTATAGTAACTTCTGCCTCCCTGACTTTAAAATATATGAGATTCCTGAGTCTGACATGTCTGTGTAGATTTCCAGTCACAAAGACCTGACCTGAGGAGAGGATGGAGGGTGAAAGCAGTGTTAAGGTCACAATGATGCCTGGGTCCCTTTCTCTGGCTACTCACACTCTCAGCACATAGCATTTATCCATGCACTGGTTACTTCCATGGAAACGTTCTGAAATTGTCTTAGGGGTACTGATGGTTCCTCAAGGACCAGGCACCAAGTGCACATGACTATTGTTTTGTTTAGAAAGTTAATTTCACAGGCTGGAGAGATGGCTTAGTGGTTAAGGTGCTTGCCTGTGAAGCCTGAGGACTCAGGTTTGATCCCCAGAACCCATGTAAGCCAGGTGCATTTGGTGGTGTATGTGTCTGGAGTTCGTTTGCAAAAGGCCCTGGCATACCCATTCTCTCTCTCTCTTAAATAAATAAATAAATAAATAAATAAATAAACAAACGTTAATTTCCATTTTAAAAAATTTTTTATGAGAGAGAGAGAGAATGGTGTGCCAGGGCCTCTAGACGCTGCAATAGAACTTCAGACGCATGTGCCACATTGTGCTTATGCATGGCCTTGTGCATCTGGCTTAGCCGTCTCTCCAGCCCTAATTTCTAGTTTGAGGAAAGAAGTTTTGGAGTCTTAATTTTAGTTTATTCTTAAAACCTTTATTCAGGTCTCTATATTTTTTTCTGGGGAAATAAGATAATAAATTTGAATTTATTTGAAACACAAAAAGTGAAAGCCACACAGGCTTTGTAACTATTGTCTACATATTTTTTATTATCAAGCAGCTCTGTTTTTATTGTTGGAAACATGTACATCTGAGAGAGAAGCAAAAAAAAAAAAAAATCAAATTTATCATTCCCCAAACAGTCAAAATTGACAGCCCCTGAACATAGACTTGGTAGGACACCTGTGTTTTCAGCTGGGAGACGTCTGTAACATGGACAGGAAGCTTTTGGACTTTTGACATGGATTAAGAAGCACTTGTCGGGCTGGAGAAATGGCTTAGTGGTTAAGGCATTTGCCTGTGAAGCTAAAGGACCCAGGTTTGATTCCCCAGGACCCACATAAGCCAGATGCCCAAGGGGCACATGTATCTGGAGTTCATTTGCAGTGGCCAGAGGCCCTGGCATGTCCATTCTCTCTCTCTCTCTCTCTCTCTCTCTCTCTCTCTGCTTGCAAATAAATAAATAAAATTTAAAAAAAGAAGCATTTGTCACATTGGAGAAGTACTAACCTATAACTCAGTATGGTATTAGGAAATTAATATGATATTTCCTGGCACCACCTTATCTTTAGACATAAATATTAGCAGACGTTAAGATTTGCAAGAATATATTTGAATAAATCCAACTGCTTGTCAGTATACAAACTAACATTCAAACTAGAATAGTCCATCTTAGAATCTGTAGCAATCTTTTTGGCATTAAAGGATCCTTCTCCCCCGCCAAAACAAAACAACCCCCCCCAAAACCAGTTTTTAAGTAGTTTAAATGCTAGCGCGTATACAGTATAATAGAGTGAGGAAAGATGGCAGACATTTGAGTTATGAAAGGACTCTCATCATTTTAGCTCAGTTAACTTGATTTTTATATGTTTTAAGCAGAAATTGGAATTTCTATGAAGTGGTGTCAGAAAGCTCTTTGCATTTATAAATGCTCACTCCTGCAAGTTAAAACCCTGGTTCATAATTCCCACTTTGGGTCTTGGGAGCCACTTTTCAATCATTTCTCTCTGCTAATTTTGGTGTCACCCTCATTTCTTTTTAAACGATTCATTTTGAGCAAATTTGTAAATGGCCCTGATGTGTTCTACAATTTAGTCAATTACTGTTTCAGCCTGCAAGCCTCCTGGGGAACGGAACATACATGGCCTGAAGGTACGAATTTCAATAATTGTTTCAGTAAAGTTAGATGGATTTGTAATGCTGTGTTCCACTTATTGAAATGTCAAATAAAACTGCACTTTCTCAAGCTCTGACAAGCGATCCTTTTTTTTTTTTTTTTGAAGTGGGAGGTGGAGAGGAGTCATCTATATTTGCTTGTGATGCATTCATATTTGGGTCCTTGGGTTTTGGCATGGAAGTTTTAATTATTTGGAATTGTTTTGTTGATCAGTTTCTTTGAGATGATTCTGGGGACTGGTCTCTGCAAAGATTTATTCAAGTGAGAATTTAGACTTCATTTCAGTGATTAATTAAGCACGTAGGCATATTGTGCCCTGAATGCCCCCCTCTTCTTTTGACATATTTATGCTGGCAACATATATCTAGTTAATGTCTCTTCATTGTTCTGTGTGTTTTTAATTCTAAATTTCTGCTTAAGGCTTCACATCTGAAAGAAAAGCTGGCTGTTTCATTAGGCTCAAGTGTCTTATAATTAATTACTTGGACCTCATTTTGTAGTAAGAAACAGTGTCTATACAGTGTCCTGCTTAGCTGTAGAGCTAGAAGGCTGTGGTATCCTAAGGTTTATTACTATATATGTGCTTAATGTACTTTTATGAGCATATTGTTTTTATGTGCTATAGATAGTAAATTGAGTTTTTCCTCTTGTTCTTCTTTCTTTTATTTTCAGCAGTGTTTAAGTATTTGAGTACTGGCAGGAATAGAAGATTATGTAATATACGGATTGTGCCGTTCTGTAACCTATATACTGAACAGACCCCGATTATGGGTCTGTCTAGCAACAAGCTAATTAACCTTCATAGTGAAATGAGAAATTTTGTGGCAAATTATAGGTTAATTAGAACTGTGTCCTCAGAACACAAGACTGATGAAGATTCCTTCTTTACTCATAGGTGAATACCCGGGCCGGACCATCTCAGCATACCAGCCCAGCAATCTCAGATTCCCTTCCAAGCAATAGGTGAGAACAAGGAAGTGTGGTGTGCTCTGCTGTGATTGTAGCGCTGAGGGCAGCAGGGGGAAGAGGTTGCAGAATGATTTTCTTTTCTGTTTTGTTTATTGACAGTTTCTCTATTTGTATGTAATGTGTTTGGCTCATAATCACCTCGCATTACCCTCTCTTGGCGTCCTTCCTTGTCCTTCCATGGAACCCCTTCTTTCCAACTAGCCCCTCTTCCACTTTGATGTCTTCTGTGTCTGTGTGCCTGTCCTCTAGTTTAATTAGGGCTGCTCGTATGACACAGTTAGAAATTATTTACCAGAGCACATGCAACACACCAGTGGTTACCCCACTGAAGAAAATGTCTCCTCCTCCCCCAGCAACCAGCACCTGCCAATAACTCCCCCAGGAGGGAGGGGAGCCTCATGCCCTCTTCTACCCTCTGTGACAGAATGTTGGTGGGCCCAATATTACATTTCCATAAGACTAAACTAATATGTCCATGATTAAAAAGAAATTTGACTGGCTAGATAACCCAAGTACCTACTGGCTGAAGAGTAAGGACCCTTAAAGAAAGATAAAAATTAGACATGTTAATTTTGGTATGTGGAATGGTTTTCCGTTAGTTTTCAATTTTTTTTTCAGAAAATTTATTGTCTGTCTCATGCCTTGATGATGTTAGAAAATTAGAGAACAGTATAATGCTTATTTGCCCATCTTTTCACAGTGCCATTATCTGCTGGCATCTGCACAGAAAGAGGCAGGGGAGGAGTGATGCAATGACGTTTAAGTTGACCAGCCGTGCTGCTCGTTATTGCCATCTTTGGTTGTACAGGAGACTGAAGCTGCTGAAACAGGAAGATAACTTTTGTTGATCCATGCTAGCTAGCATCGCCTCATGCTGGGGTAGATACTAAAGACTTAAGCCTTTCCTAGTCTTCTTGCAGCCTGAGAACTCACTGCCAGTCTGTCCTGTCCTTGGGTCGGCATGGCCTGCTTCACTTTGGTTGGACATTCATTTATCCAGCCAGGAAGCTTCTTACTCCTATACTTGAGGGTGATACCGGGAAGGTGACTGCTCCCTATGTGCAGATTCACGCTGGGGACTGAAGAGCTGCCACTGAACTGGAAACCCTTCCATTCTGTGCTGAAGATTTCCTGGGCTGCTTGGGGCCCAGTCAGTGTATGTACAGCCTTTGTGGTCTGGGGTGCAGTTCAGGCTTCCACTTTCCCATCACCCCCTCTCTCTTCCTTCACCCCCAGTCTTGGGGCTTTGACTCAGGGGCTCTGACTCCGGCTCACAGCTTTGGAGGCTGAAAGTCCACCTGGCCTGGCATAGGTTGTCATGAGGGTTTCTTATTGGCTGCTTCTCTTTATGGTGGGATGCAGTTACATAGGAGCATCTGCAGGGGTGAGTGGTCACACCTTATATTGGAAGCCACGGGGAGACTCTGTGGTCCCACAGTCCTCTTTGTTTTATTCTAGCCTATCTTATTGTATGTGTGTATTGATTTATTGATTTGAGACAAGCTGTCACTATATAGCCCAGGCTGTCCTCAGACTCACTATGTATCTCAGGAGGTTGGGCTGGAGAAATGCCTTAGCGTTTAAGGCATTTGCCTGCAAAGCTAAAGGACCCAGGTTCGATTCTCCAGGTCCCACGTTAGCCAGATGTACAAGAGGGCGCATGCGTCTGGAGTTCATTTGCAGTGGCTGGAGGCCCTGGCATGCCCATTTTCTCTCTCTCTCTTTCCCTTTTTCCTCTGTTAAATAAATAAATAAATAAATAAATAAATAAATAAATAAATAAATAAAATTATGTCTCTCAGGCAGGCCTCCCACATGTGGTGGTTCTCCTACTTCAGCCTTCTGTGTACTGGGATTACAGATATAAGCCACCATGCTGGCTCCACAATCTCATTTGTGCATACCCCTAATTGACCTGAGAACCTCCCATGGGGCCCATTCCCAAAGCCATATTCCTGATTGCTTTACTGTGGTAGGTGCCAGTATCTCCCATAGCATCCCTGTATGAATACACGGCTCTTCAAGGCCTTGTTCTTCTTAAACAGTTGATTCCTTCCTGGGGTACAGTTAGCTAGTTGGTCTCCAATGTGTCTTCTGCCTGTGGTCGCTTGGACAAGTGTTTTGGTCCTCCACAGAAGGCCCTCTTTGCATCCTCTCTCTCCATGCCACCTGGGCTTATGACCATGAGCTGAGGCCTGTGGGCAGAGGACCATTTTGTACACGCAGCTCCAGGAAGGCTGAGCATTTCATTAGTACCACTGCTTCCAGGAAGGGTGTGTTTAGATGCAAACTAGGTGCTTGGGGAAGGCTCCCTGGGGAAAGTGTCTGTCTACCCAGACCCGAAGGCTAAGGAGGACTGAGTTTTGTTGAGACACAGATAAATGCATTTCAGATAGGGGAGTGAATGGAAGGCCCCGAGGTGCAGACAGCTCAGTGTATTTGTAAGTAGGCTTGTCTGGCTGCACTGTAGGGAGAGATGCTGTGTTGGTGCAGGGGTGTTACGGGGAGAACAACTGGGGGTGGGAGGACAAGGTAAAGGAACAGGCAGGAATCAGGTCATGTGGGACCTTAGAGGTTCCACAGTGTTTATTTTTCCTTTCATGCCCTGGAGTGGTAGATGGGCTTTCGTCAGTAGAATTCATGCTGGTCCCATGTTCTTGGCAGATACTGTGCCCGTGGGGAGAAGGAGGAGGAGAAATAGCAGCTTCATTCTGTCCTCCTTTGATGCCTGACTCCTCTTCTTTTTAAATTTTTTATTATTTTTATTGGTAATTTCCATAATTATAGACAAACCATGATAATTCCTTCCCCCAAACTCCCCCCTTCCCCTCTCAATCAGTCTCTTTTATTTTGATGTCATCATCTTTTCCTCCTATTATGATGCAGTGTGAGGTCATGGATATCCAGGCTATTTTGTGTCTGGAAGATTGCATTGTAAGGAGTCCTACCCTTCCTTTGGCTCTTACATACTTTCTGCCACCTCTTCCGCAATGAACCCTGAGCCTTGGAAGATATATTAGAGATATTTCAGTGCTGACCAATCCTCTGTCACTTCTTCTCACTGCCATCTGAAAAGAGAAGCTTCCCTAACCCAAAGTGAGAGTAGCATTAATACATGAGTATGAACATTAAGAGGATTGCTTACCAGGTAGTTTGGTGACCACAGTATATTCATTTAGCCAGATACCAGCAGGCCTTACACCCCTAGGGCTCATGACTTTCCCTGTCATAGGTTTTTTAGTATCAGGCATGTATTCCCTCCTATGGAGTGGGCGTCCAGTCCAATTAGAGAGCAGCTGGTTTCCCCTGTAACAGACATGCCACTATTGCACCCATTGGCTCATTTGGCCTAGATGGCCCAACTTAAGGCTTGCGGTGTCCACTGTTATTTATCTCCTCTGATGACTTCTCTCTCCCATGGAGCTATGCACAGCATAGCTTTTTCCAGCTTTCTGTCAGCTGGTCTACAGGGAGGAGGTTTCAGCTCAGCTCCAGCTTAATATCTCAGTGACCTTGCAGCCTAAGCATATGGAGTCTTTAGCAATAGGATCTTACCATCTATTCCTGGTGGGAAACCAAGAGCCTTGGCAATGGCCTGTAATGTTTTGGGGGCATCAGGGACCTTCCTGGCCAACAACTCACTGGAAGGTATCCCATCCCTGGCAGTGAAAATTTTCTGGTAACAATCTGTGGCTTCTGGGTGTACTGTTGTCCAAAAAAGTAGGTTTCCAAATGACTTATTCGTACCCTCTTAGTCTTTGATTAACCCTCTCCCACCCTTCCTTTACTCAATCTCTTCCTCTAACCTCACTTAGACCTTTCCACCCCCAGTGATCTGTTCTTCTACTTACACATATACAATGCCATCCCCTTAAGTCCTCCCCTCGCAGCCCTCCCTTACAGCCCCTTCCTAGTTTGCTGGCATCTGCTGCCAAGTTTTATTCGAACTCACATACAAGTCCAAACATTTGTAGCTAGGATCCACATATAAGAGAGAACATGCGGTGCTTGGCTTCCTGATCCTGGGTTACCTCACTAAGTATAATCCTTTCTAGGTCCATCCATTTCCCTGCAAAATTTCATAATTTCACTTTTCTTTACTGCTGAATAGAACTCCATTGTATAAATGTACCACATCTTCATTATCCACTCATCAGTTGAGGGACATCTGAGCTGGTTCCATTTTCTAGCTATTGTAAATAGAGTGGCGATAAACATGGATGAGCAAGGTAGTGAGAAGCGTCCTTAGAATATATGCCTAGGAGTGGTATAGCTGGGTCATATGGTAAATCTATTTTTAGCTATCTCAGGAACTTCCACACTGGTGTCCACAATGGCTGTGCCAGATTACATTCCCACCAACAGTGTAAAAGTGTTCCTCTTTTTCTGCATCCTTGCCAGCATTTATTGTCATTTTTGTTGTTGCTGTTGTTGTTGTTTTTAATGTATAGTCTTGCTCTAGCCCAGGCTGACCTAGAATTCACTATGTAGTCTCAGAGTTTTCTTGATAATAGCCATTCTGACAGGAGTGAGGTGGAATCTCATAGTAGTTTTAATTTGCATTCCTTGATGGCTAAGGATGTAGAATTTTTTTTTTAGGAATTTATAGACTATCTGTATTTCTTCTCTTCAGAACTCTATACAGTTCCATAGCCTTTTTTTTTTAAATTGGGTTGTTTGCTTTTTTATTACTTAGTTTTTTGAGTTCTTTGTATATGCTGGATATTAGTCCTCTGTCAGATGTATAGCTGGCAAAGATTTTCTCCCATTCTGTAGGTTGTCTCTTTGCTCTGTTCACAGTATCTTTTGCTGTGTAAAACCTTTGTAATTTTATGAGGTCCCAGTGGTTGATTAGTGGTTTTATTTCCTGAGCAACTGGGGTTATATTCAGAAAGTTGTTGCCTATGACAATATGTTGAAATGTTTCCCCTATTTTTTACTCTAGCAGTTTCAGAGTTTCAGGTCTGATATTAAGGTCTTTGATCCATTTGGACTTAATTCTTGTGCATGGAGAGAGATAAGGATCTATTTTCATCCTTGTACAGATACATATCCAGTTTTCCCAGCATCATTTGTTGAAGAGGCTGTCTTTTTTCCAGTGAGTATTTTGGGTATGTTTGTTAAAGATCAGGTGGCTGTAATTGCCTGGATTTACATCTGGGTCCTCTGTTCTGTTTCATTGATCTGTATGTCTGTTTTTGTGACAGTACCATGCTGTTTTTGTTACTCGGGTTCTATAATATAGTTTTAAGAAACAGGTATGGTTATACTACCAGCCTTATTTTTGTTGCTCAAAATTGTTTTGGATATTTGAGGGTTTTTTTGCTAACAAATGAATTTTGGGACTTTTCCCCTATTTCTGTGAAGAATGCCATTGGAATTTTGATGGAGATTGCATTAAATGTGTAGATTGCTTCTGGTAAGGTTGACATTTTCACAATATTGGTTCTTCCAATCCAAGGACATGGGATGTCTTTCCATTTCCTAGTGTCTTCTAGAATTTCTGTCTTGAGTCTTTTAAAGTTTTCATTGTAGAGATCATTTACTTCCTTTGTTAGGTTTATTCCAAGGTACTTTATTTATTTATTTTTGAGGCAATTATGATTGGAAGTGATTCTCTGATTTCATCCTCAGCATGTTTGTTGTTAGTATATAGGAAGGCTACTGATTCCTGTGTGTTTATTTTGTATCCTGCTGTGTTGCTAAAAATGTTTATCAGCTCTAACAGTTTGCTGGTAGAATCCTTAGGGTCCTTTATGTATATAATCATATCATCTGCAAATAATGATAACTTGATCTCTTCCTTTCCAATTTGTATCCCTTTTATGTGTGTGTCTTGCCTTATTGTTTTGGCTAAGACTTCTAGTACTATATTAAATAAAAGTGGGAACAGTGGACACCCTTGTCTTGCTCCTGATTTTAGTTGAAAAGCTTCAAGGTTTTCCCCATTTAGTGTTACATTGGCTATAGGTTTGTCATAATTATGTTGAGATATGTTCCTTCTGTTCCCAGTTTCTGTAGGACTTTTACCATGAAGGGATATTGGATTTTGTTAAATGCCTTTTCTGCATCTATTGAGATGATCATGTGATTTTTGTCCTTCAGTCCATTTATATAGTGTATTGCATTTATCAATTTGCATATGTTGAACCATCCCTGCATCTCTGGGATAAAACCTACTTGGTCAGGGTGAATTATCTTTCTGATATATTCTTTTCTTTTTTTTCTTTTTTTTTTTTTTTTTTTTTTTTTTTTTTTTTTTTTTTTTTTTCGAGGTAGGGTCTCACTTTAGCTCAGGCTGTCCTGGAATTCACTATGTAGTCCCAGGGTGGCCTCAAACTTACAGTGATCCTCCTACCTCTGCCTCCCAAGTGCTGGGATTAAAAGTGTGCATCACCACATCTGGCTCTGATATATTCTTGTATTCTGTTTGCCAATATTTTGTTGAGAATTTTTGCATCTATGTTCATGAGGGAGATTGGTCTGTAGTTTTTTTTTTGTTGTTGTTCTGTCTTTGTCTGTCTGTCTTTGTCTTTGGGTTTGGTATCAGGGTGATGCTGGCTTCATAGAAGGAGTTTGGTAGGATTCCTTCCTTTTCTATTTATGGAAAAATTTGAGAAGCATTGGTGTTAGTTTCCTGCTACCAAATGCCAAATGGACATCCAGACTCTTCCTAACATTCCTGGGGCAGGAATGCATTTTCTGTACCAAGGTAGCTCCTGAGTCTTCAGTAGCAATACCCCAGAAGAGTCTTTCTGAGCTGAGACTTGCCCCCTGGAGTACCCACTTGTAAAAACCATGTTTTGCCCTCAGAACATGGCTGCTCCCTCTTTCAGGTGACAACTCTTCTAGTCACCTTCTTTACAGATACACTTCTAGACTTCCTGCCCCAGTAAAACCTCCCCTACCCACCCACTCCCTTGCCAACCACAGATAACCTGCTCCAGAGCCCCCGTCTTCTGAAGAACTCTGCCTCTCTCCAGAGAGCCGCAGCAGCCAGCACCTCCCGGGCATGGTCTTGTTCGTTTCTTAGCCAGCTCTTCTTCGCTATAGACAAGTATCTGAGGTGGCATAACTTGATTAAGAGGAGAGGTTTGCTTGACTTCGTCTTGGAAGTTGAAAGTACAAATGGCCTGGCATGGGCTGGGGTGAGGACTCCTCGGACGCCTCTCTTCATGGTGGCTTGCAGTGGTGGGAGCATGTGCAGGAGGAGGGAGTGCTCACAGGAAGTCACACAGAGACTGTTCATAGCTCCGTCTGAGGGCATACCCTCCACTGATGTAAGGACTTCCCAGTAGGTCTCACCTTTTAAGATCCACCCCATCCACACTGGCACACTAAAGACCAAGTCTTTGGCACACGGACCCTTAGAGGGAAAGGCAGCTCCAAACCACAGCCCTGACTTGCGGTCCCGAGGCTCTGTTTCCTGATGTAAGCTCGTCATTGCTCTTCCTGCCCTCACGATGCAGCGTAGCCTCCACAGGTCGTGAGTGCTGCCTTTTCCATACAGGCGCTCTGTGCTGCCCGGCTGGACCAGTTCTCTGTCACTCCCGGGCCTGCACATCAGTGGCTGCCTCTTTCCTGCTGTAGCACAAATGCGTGTTCATGGCTTTGTTCTGTGGGTTCTGAGGACTGAACTCAGGTGCTCATACTTGTTCAGGAAGTGCTCTTTCCTGCTGAGCCATCTCCTGAGCCAGTAATCTTGAGGACCGAGTTATCTTCTGAGAGCTGTCCTCGATTACCATTTACCTCCGCATCCAGGGTAGGGACCTTTGCATGAACTCCTAACATGTTCCTTGGGCTTCCTTTGGCCATAGCAGTGAGCATGTTGGAGTGTCATCATCTAAGACCCCAGTAGCTTCTGTGCTCCAGGAGGACAGTCGCCATACATAGTCATTGTTGAACTCAACTAGTAAGTAACCATGATTGGAGGAGTGAGTGGACAAACGCCTCCAGATACTTAAATGCACCATAAATCCTCCCGGGATTGAATTCTCCTGACACCTTCAGCTCTCCTGATAAAATTACCTTTACCTTTTTATTCCTTTTCTGGTTTTTGTGAGACGATATCTCACAATATAGCTTAGGCTAGCCTAGAGCTCACTATGTAGCTCAGGATGCCCTTGAGTTCATAGAAATCCTTTTTGATTCCTAGAATTGCTATAAGGTCTGAATCACCACTGCCTTTCTCTTCTGTTTTCTTTGGATATCACAGTGTCTCAAGTCAAATGTTATATCTGGGTCACAATTAAATGACATTTAAATCTGAAAAAAAAGTTGCTGGGGGTTGGGAGCTAGAGAAATATCTCAGTGCTTAAAGGCACTTGCTTGCAAAGCTTGCCAGCCTGGCTTTGATTCTTCAGTACTCACATAATGCCAGAGGCACAAAGTGGTGCCGGTGACAGGAGTTCCTTTTCAGTGGCAGGAGGCCCTGGTGTGTCCATTTCCCTCCTGCTAGCAAATAAATAAATAAACAAAAACATTTTAATTTTTTTAAAAAGGTATTTTGGTAGTTCAGATCTTCAGGACCATAAATGTAAATATAATATTTAATAAACCAAGTCCAAAACAAATAGTTTTGGTTTTTTATATTTTGATGCTAAAGATTGAACCCAGGACTTTGTGTATCCTAAACACACACTGCCACTGAGCCCCCAAAACAAAAACTTTTGCCAGGCTTCCTCTATAGCTAGATATTGGCATAGGAATGAGTTCAGGGTTTCTGCTGTTGTTCTCAGAGCATGCAGTGTTCTTTGCTGAAGGTGAATGACTGGATATGAAGTGGAGCACTAATCCACATGGTGTTCCTAGGCCATAATTACTGGATTCAAGTCCCACTGCCAAAGAAGGGAACAACTTGGCTTTCTCCTTCTATAAAATTAGGATGATTAAACTTTCCATCTTCTACCACTGGTGTTAGTAAGATTGATGAAGCTGTATTAAGGAATCACATTTTGTTTCTTGGATGAAAGGCATTTTGTAAATGCAATGAATCAAAATGTTATTATTTCAAGTTTATGACATAATGGAATATCTGTGGAGAAACATTGTGGAGGCTCTGTTTGGTTATTTGTGTCTTTACAATAATTGGAACTATCAAGTTGGGAGTCATTTATGGGAATGCTAAGATTTAAATGTTTCTCAAAAAAAAACTCTTTGTGTGCGTGAATGCGTGCATGTGTTGATAAGAGTCTGGCATTGGATAAGCTCTGAGCCTTAGTTTTCTCTGTAACTTAGGGATAATAACTCTACATGAAGAGCATCATTCCTGCAAAGGCTGGCTCAGACTGATGAGCGCTAGCCTGAGCACAGTGCAGAGGTCAGCACCAAGGAATGGTGGTGGCTGCTGTTGCTACTCTGTTAACTGGATTGACTTCTAGGCATTTGCTCATTTTTTTGGCATATGCTACTGCTTTAATTCCATTCTACAAAAGTCTTAACTGCCTGTCTAGTGCACTTAGACTCTAGAGAACATTATCAGCCTAGAATCCCTAGGTGAGAGTGTATCTTTTTTTTTTTTTTTTTAAGTTTTAAAAACTATTTTGTTTGTTTGTGAGGGAGACAGAGAGAGAATGAGAATGAGTGTGCCAGGGCCTCTTGTCCCTGCAAATGACATGCACCACCTTGTGCATCTGACTTACATGGGTACCGAGGAATCCAACCTGGGTCCTTAGACTTGGCAGGCAAGCATCTAAGCACTAAGCCATCTCTCCAGCCCTGAGAGTGTATCTTAATCTAAAGAAGTAGAGACAATAGCAGTTTAAGGAGTGCTTAGAAGAAATAATTATCACTTGAAAGTGTGATCAAATTATCTGAAGTCCAAGATTTTCTCCAGTGTGACATACCAAATAGAATGCTTGTGTTTTTCATATTAGCTCCTGATTCCTTTCACTTTCTGATGTCTTTTTGATCTTTATGTCATGCTGTGTTTCAATACAGTAGCAACCAGAACAGCTACGACCATTTCTTGAACACTTAGTAGATGCTGAGTCACCTGGCTAGTTCCAGGGTTAGAAGGAAATGGAACCTAATAGAACTATGTGTGTTCTGTGTTCTCAGGGAGATCCTGGTCTCCCAGAGGGGAAGAAAGCTATCTATAGAGGCAACGGACAGAAGGGAGCATCTGGTAGATAGGTAGAGCACCTGAGTGGATAGAGGAAGAACGATAGTTGGGGAAGGTGCTCTTTTATACCCCGCTCTCCTAGCATGGTGGCTGTATAGAGATTTAACTCATTCTAAAGCTAAAAGATTTAGAGCTTCCTGTGGCCACCCTGCTTTCTTAAGAATGTTGATTAAAGTCATCCACATAAATGCTAACATCATATGTTAGTAGTTTTCTATCCCTGTAGTATATACCTGAGATAATCAGCTCATAAAGAGGAAAGGTTTATTCTGGTTCAGTTTGGGAAGGTCCAGTCTTTGGTTAGCCCCATTGCTTTCTGCCTAATGGTAGCATGGCACATGAGGGTGTGGGAATGTGGTGGAGGAAGCTGCTCACTTCACGGTGGGAAGAATGAGCATCCCACAATCCCTGTGGAGAGCACTCTTCCAATAGCCTTCAATCCCCCACTAGGCCCACCTCTCATAGTTTCTCCCACCTCTTGATAGCATCGAGCTGGGGACCAAGCCTTTACCACAGAGGCCTGTGGGGTACACTTGATCTAAGCTAAACAGCACGTAGCCATACATGTCCCAAGAATATTTGAATACACACTAAATCATCCTGGAAGCTGATTCTCATAGGAAAGCAAAAGAAACAGAGTTTAATTTTATTAATAAAAATATGACCACTATATACTAAATAATGCTGTTTTATAATATTTAATTTTTCCTGGTTACCCAGTACCATTGGCGTTTTTCCCATATTATAGAAAGAGGAAACCCAAGTTCAGAGAGGAGAGGTGACTTGTCCTGGATTGCACAGCCGTGGACAATCAGGTTTATTGCTTCTTGCATTTGCTCCCAGGAAGCTGAATTGTAACGGGTTCTTGTCGTAAAGGGCCAGGACTTACATCCTCTGTTACTTTTCTTTTGACATTCTGTAATCTTTACTACCTGTGGACATTCTGAGAGCTCACTTGTTAACTACTCTGTACTTAAGCAGGTGAGGTACCCACATAAATTGTCACAGAAAGGCTACCCACAGGCAGCAAAGTGACATCACTGCAGTAGTCCATAAGCTGTGGTTCCCTCTGGGAGTTTTGTTGCTATCGATGATTACCAGGCCTTCCGTCTCTTCAGAGACACCTTTGGCATTCTGCTAGCTTCTTTTTTCTCTAAATCTTATACAGGAAAAAGGATAGCTTATACATATACCCAAAAGCAAAGAGGTATTTTGGTCTGGAATTTTTAGGAGTGCTCAAAGGTGTTGGTGATCTTGCCACTAACAAAATATCATTTCTTTGCAGCTTAAAGAAGTCTTCTGCTGAGCTGAAAAAAATACTGGCCAATGGCCAGGTAGGTATTGCTGCAGATAAGGGTTGCACACAGTATGCCCTTACTGCTGTCCAGTTTCTACCCAAACCAAGTATGAAACCATAAGCAGTCTGAGGAGTTCTTGTCATAAATGGACAGCGTGGCTTAATTTGATTGGCAGAACAATTTGCAGCACGTTCTTCAAACTGTGTGAATGGGTTTCACTCCCGGCAGATTGAAGTGCGGTGTACACGCCCTGCTGCCTCCTCAGTTTAAAAAAGTGAATCAGTTCTGAACAAGTGTGTCGACCCATGGGCTGTTGAAACTGCCCTGTGCTCTGAGGTGACTGTTTCATTATCTTTGGGGACAAAAGAAAAAAACTGTTACTTTCTTACCGTGGCTCCTTCTTTTGTCCTGAGATCAACACTGGCATTTTAGGGGAGCCAGGGAGCAGCAGACCTTTGGCACATAAAGTCCCAGGGCTCCAGGAGACCTTGCTTTGCCTAGTTGAAGGGCCACCTGAAAGTGAATGAACCCTGCCAGAAAGGGACAAACGGGCCTGCAGGGCACTTATTTCTTACTAATTTTGATTGAAGTAAGTAGACACCTCTGAAATAGTATAGTGCTTTTAAACATGCACTGGAAAATGAAGCTACCTGCAGGGGCCGCGATTCCTCAAAAGCCACATAAATGCGTTTTAATGTGTGCTATCGTGGAAGCCCTTTGATAGCCTTGGAGGCAGCGCCTGTCCGTTGCGATCAAGCCTGCCTATTAGGCTCTATTGACTGAGACATCTGTGTCACTGCAAATAAAAGACTCTTATTGATTTTCTTAACTGCTGTTCACTTCCCGTCCATGTTTCGAAGGCTGAAATCTTAATTATCTCAGATGCTTATTCAGTGCCTTCACACGCTGACCTCTCCAAGCCTCATTGGCATTTCATGAATCAAGCACTTGTAGTGGAGCGTGTCAGGAAGACAAAGCTGGGTCCTCGTGCTTGTCCTTTTCATATCACCTGTAACATTGTGGCCTAATAGATGTGTGTGCCTCGAAATGGTGGCTGTGGGTAGTGCTTCTGGAAGCCTCTCTCACTTAGCACACAATGCCTTGAATACACTTTAAAAAAAAATTAAGTTGATCTGGCCCTGACAGCTGATCATCATGCAGTGTGTGTGACCTGTCATCCCTCAGCACTCCTCTTGTGTGACCTGACATGCATAAGCACTCTCCATGCAGCTGCAGGTTATCGGGCTTGGTGGGGCATACATGTGGAACCTCGGTAGTCTCCAGTTTTAAGTAGATTCTTTTTTGAGGTACTGGGAATCAAACCCAGGTCCTCCAGCATGGCAAGCAAGTGCTCTGCCACTGAGCTGTGTCCTCACCCTCTACATTTCGGATAGTGTTTGCACCTTGAAGTTGTTAAAGGTTTGTTTAGATTAAGGTCCACATCTATATCCCCACGTGCCCACTATGTGTGCAGAAAGAAAACCTAAGAGCAGAAATATGGAGCCTAGGATATTCATGTGTCTTTAACATGCCTGCATTCTAGTTACTAACTGTAATTTATGTACAACTCACTTGTGTTCTGTAGCCAGAAAATATATTTCAAAAATTGACATAAATTAAGAAGCTTTAACTACATTTGTTTAGCCCAGGCAATGGAAAATAACCTGTCATAGATTCCTCCTTCAAAAATGAAAAACACTTGATTTCCACCGCAGGGGGAAAAATGCATTCTGCAATGTCCCTAATGTTTTCACAATAAACCTAGTACCATAAATATCTTAGTGTCTCAGTTAGGAGGGTCTGTGTGGTCGGAGATTGCTTTCCCTTGGGAATGTGCCAACTCCGCATTGAACAGTGTATCATTTTCTTTCTTTTAAGGATAAGTTTGTCTTATAGTTACTTTCACTCAAAAAGAAAAAACAAAAAAGATAAGAGCACCTCTGGAAGCTCTCAAAACATCGCGTGCGCTCCCTCCTCTGCTGCCTTAGAGAAAGCAAACAGCCAGTGAGATGATACTGTGGTGAGGTAATGTGCACAGGGTGGGCATCTGCAACTCTTGGGGCCCAACCCTGACTCCCCTTGATGGGGAAGAATGTAAGTCACATTTAACGATACTTTTAACACTTGAGCATAGTTTTTTTTTATTCTAGTGGTTTAAGCTCTCAAGCATTAATAATGATTTGCTTTTCCACTAGCCTCCACTTAGATTTAATAAGGAATTCATATTAATCATTAAAAGAAAGGGACATGATTCTTCAAGATAATCAAATATTGACAGGTTAGAAATAGCTTTCTGCTTGGGTTCATTGATATAGGTTATGTGATATAAATATTTATTTCTTTTCTGTCACTCAGAGTAAATGCCACCAATTGATTCACCATTGATATAGTGTCAACAGTTCATAAGAAACATTTGACCGGCTTGTGTTTTCCGATTAGTCTCTGCTCTATAAAGTGGGATTTACTAAATCTCTCCAATTGTCTGCTCATGGAGTGTGACTGCTTTCTGAAACCATTATTGCTTCGATTTGTGAAGCAAAGGTCTAGTGATAGGACTCGTTTCTGTCAGACCTTTACATATAAAATAGTATTAATCGGGCATTTTTATTTTAATGATTTATAAGCGATAGGTGCTGATTCCTCTTAACACAGGCAGACAATAAACAAGGAACATTCTTTGCTAATCCATAATTGAATTCCACTTCATGTCCCCATTAATGTCATTAATATTTTCAGTCAGGAATCTTTTTGGAAGTTTCACTCTTAGTCTGCGGGATGGAACTGTTAGTTTCCTGTGAGCACTTTATGATGGAAGATTCCTTTTTTTTTTTTTTTCTGTTTTAAAAAATAAATCAAAAGGTATTTGGAACATGTTTTATTGAGATATGTAAATCAGAGCTGCCGTGTTTTCTGAATGTGGTTTTCCTACTCAAGTCCAGCGAGGCATTGTCTGTTTAACATTGGCCCTGGGTGTGAAACTGACTGGAAACAGCCCAAAGGGTCAATTTAAGGATTTGAGCTCTGGGGATCTGCGTCTTTGACTTTTGCATCTCTAAGTTGTCTCTCCTTTTGTTTTTTGATTTGGCAGAAGAGAGTGGTAGTATTTTCCTATTCCAGCGAAATCCAGTGCAAATGTGCTAGGCAGTCACAGGCCTAGAGCGAGTTCTGGTCTTGCCGCATCATTCTTACTCCAGAACTTTAGATACCTTTAGAAAAAAATCTGAGTTTAACAAAAAGTGGGGAGGTTAGGTAGCTACTAGAAAATTATCTTTAAAAACTGAATCAGGGCTGGAGGGATGGCTTGGCAGTTAAGGCGTTTGCCTGCAAAGCTAAAGGACCCAGGTTCCATTCCCCAGGACCCATGTTAGCCAGATGCACAAGGGGGTGCACACGTCTGGAGTTCATTTGTACTGGCTGGAGGCCCTGGCACTCTCATTCTCTCTCTTTCTCTCTCTCTCTCTCTCCCTCTTTCTCTGTCAAATAAATAAAATTAAAAATTAAAAAAAAAAACTGAATCAGACCACGTGTGGTGACACACGCCTTTAATCCCCAGGACTGGGGAGGGAGAGGTAGGAGGATTGCTGTGAATTCCAAGTCAGTTTGGGCTAGAGCAAGACCCTACCTCGAAAAACCAAAAAACAAAACAGAACAACAACAACAACAAAAAACACTTCCAACTCTAGTGGCTCACCTCTGCTGGATGAGAAGGCTGAAGCCCAGATGAGGCTGTTTATGCAAATCAGAACTGCTCAAGGCCCGCCTTCCGCCCCAGGCACAGCTGCTGCCTCTCTTTCATCCAGGCTCAGACCCTGCCAATCACCTCTCCCTGGTCTCTTGACATTGTGGCTTTTCATTCCTCCCTCACGCACATCTATTATTTTGCTTCCCATTGCTTTTTAAAAGTTAAAACAAGGAAAAGGGACTATATTTAGAAACTTTGCCTTGTTTATTGATTAAAAAGCCCATTTTAATCATGTCTTTTTAGTTTAAAGGGCTATGTGACTTTTGAAAACATTTCTCTTCTTTAAAATGTCATAGTAATGAAATTGCTTTTTTCCTGCGAGAGCCTTTCATGTGATGGTGTGCCTTCCTGTGGCCAGTGGCCATCGATAGAGAGAAGTGTCCCTCCACCCTGCACACAAGACCCCATTGAACTGGAATAGTTGTTTCTGAGTTGTTATATAATCCAATCATATTGGCCTAAATGGTCTTAAATGCTATGAAACCGTGATTTTGATGGTGTATAACTCCGCCTATCATATTTGCATGTAGTACTCTGTAGGCATATGAACCCACTTTCATAGCATTATAGCTCCGCTCCTGGCTTCATTTTGAAAATAAGAGTTAATACTCTCATCTATCCAAACATGGTGGGTTTCTCACAGCTCATATCAGTTTAACCCATTTTGAGCAGATATGAAATTCTCAATGGTTTCTTTTAAATTTTTTGTTTATTTTATTTATTTGAGAGAGAGACAGATAAAGAGGCAAATATAGATAGAGAGAATGGGCACACCAGGGCTTTCAGCCACTGCAAATGAACTCCAGACACATGCACCACCTTGTGCATCTGGCTTACGTGGGTCCTGTGGGAGAATTGAACCTGGGTTCTTTAACTTTGCAGGCAAGTGCTGTAGCTGCCAAGCCATCTCTGCGGCCCTCAAGTACTCTGCTGTAACAGCTTTTGTTCTTAAAATTATTTTAGCCTGATGTGATGATGTGCACCTGTTGGGTCCGGCACCTAGGAGCCTGAGACCAGAAAATCACCGGAGCCCAGGAGTTCAAGACCAGCCTGGACAACATAGACCATTTCATAAGACAAATAAACAAAAACCACAGATACACTTTAAAAAAGATGAAAAATATTTACATGATACTTAAAAAATTAGAAGACTCATTTAAGCAAACAGAAAATGAATCTGGTATTTTCTAAAATATAGTTTTAAAACTATCAGTCAGTTCATTGGCCAGGCAAAGGAAGGTCTGTATAAGTCGGAACATCACAGGGACTCCCGAGTCATTGTCACGGCCCCTGTCTTTTCAAGTAGCATGTCTTCAACTTGCTCTTCAAAGCCACATTCTGTGTGTATGAACACTTGTGATCTTCCCCAGCGTTTGAGGGATTCCATACTGTTGTCGTGTTTCTTTCCATTCTTGAATTTGCTCACATGCAGCTTGGCATATACACACACTGTGACAAGCTCCAGGTTCCTGCCTCCTCCCTGCCTAAGAACAGTAGGTGCATAGGAACCTACTCATGATGCATGCCTGCCATTCCTGATGAGGGTAAAATGGCAGGGATGCCGGCCACGTCTCTTGTGAGGATTGTTGGGCTTATGGGTGCAGTTGGTAGAAGACGCCCACACCTAGCCCCTGTGCCTGTGGAGAGGACCTAATCACAGATCCTGACCCTTCCAGAGCCCAGACCCTCCATCTTGTGTGCCTACATCTGCTTACCTTCTTATCTCAGTGCCACGAATTTCGAATTTGTGAATTGGAGTACGGGAAATTTCTCTCTCCTCGACATTGACTGCAGGTCACAACTCTGGTGGAGCTCGTTAGGCAAGTTAATGGTACAAAATAGGTTGTTGGAGGCATGCTTCAATGTCCCAGGAAATTCTCTTGGGGAATTGGTCAAGTAGTGTCATTGCTGTTGCCAGCAGGTCCTGTTCTCCAGGAAGCCTTCGTGGATCAAAGTAGACCAAAGAGCAGCGCTGCTGGCCAGCGCGTCAAGTCCACGTTTGTGCTGCTTCTCTGCATGCTGCTTGGAAATGTGTCATTCAGCCAAGAAGAGTGTGCTCCTTCCCTCCCTCCCTCCCTCCCTCCCTTCCTTCCTTCCTTCCTTCCTTCATTCTTTCCTCCTTCCCTCCCTTCTCCCTCCCTTCCTCCATGCCACATCTGTTATACAGGCTAAAATAACTTTTTTCTGGATTCGTAGTTTCAAGGTAGTGAAGAACAGAATTCTCAGATAGGAGGAAAGTGTGCGCCAATTTTTCTGACTTCTCTGCCACTGTCTCACAGCCCCTAAATATAGTAATTAGCTGATTGTAAATTGCATCAATCAAGTCATACAATTCAATCAGGTGCTGAATCGGCCTTTACACATTAATCTGTCAATATTCTTTTAGGGGTTGGCACGATGGCTTGGCAAGAAGGCTGTTTCTGTTCCCTGCACTGCCCTCCTAATTATCACAGCTCTCTGAAGCTTCAACCTCAGAAACGTGTAGAAGAAAATATTTCCCTTGATAAATGAAGCCCTGCTTTACTCAACAGGGGGAAGTTTAGAACAGAGCAAATATTTAAAGCTTTACTGTATTGGTCTGAGAGCAAATTCTTATTTTCCAAGTGATATTGAATTAAAAGCTCCATCCATTTTCTGCCCATGCAAGGCAATGCAATTCCCTGGAAATTGATTTTTTCCCAAGCTTTACTTTGGCTTTTCCCAAGCTTTCAACTGTATGGAAAACAACACCTTTATTAAGTCTGTTTTGTGAATAAAGTTGGCAGTTAATTTTTAAGCAAGTGGGCCAGTGTATTAAAAAACTACTGAAAACATTAGATCAAAGCTGACTAGTTTTAAAAGTCATTTGATTGCTTATTCAGAGAGTTCCTTAAGACCCTGGTTTGAGGCTTGATTCCCCAGGGCCCACATAAGTCAGATGCACAAGGTGGCGCATGCATCTGGAGTTCCTTTGCAGTGGCTGGAGGCCCTGGCACGCCCATTCTCTATCTATCTGCCTCTTTCTCTCTCTGTTGCTCTCAAATAAATAAATAAATAAAATTTTAAAAAAGAGAGAGAGTTCTTTTAAAAGTCTAAAACAGTTGGGCATGGTAGCACATGCCTTCAATCCCAGCACTCGGGAGGCAGAGGTAGGAGGATCGCCAGGAGTTTGAGCCACTCTGAGACTACATATGAATTCCAGATTAGCCTGTGCTAGAGTAAAAAACCCTACCTCAAAAAAACAAAAAACACAAAAAGGGGCTGGAGAGATGGCTTAGCAGTTAAGGCACATGCCTGTGAAGCCTAGGGACCCCCGTTTGATTCTCCAGGTCCCATGTAAGACCAGATGCTCATGGTGGCACAGGTATCTGGAGTTCGTCTGCAATGGCTAGAGGCCCTTGTGCACCCATTCTCTCTCTTTCTTTCTGTCTCTAATAAATAAATAAAGAAAGAATAAAATCTTTTAAAAAATTAAAACACACACACACAAAAAAAAAGTCTAAAAATAGCCAGGTGTAGTGGCACTTGCCTTTAATCCCAACAGAGACAGGAGGATCACTGTGAGTTCAAGGCTAGCCTGAGACTACCTAGTGAATTTCAGGTCAGCCTGGGCTAGAGGGAAATCCTACCTCAAAAAAAAAAAAAAAAAAACATTATTTTGTGGGTACTGGCATCATCTGCCTACCATTCTTATTACCAGCAAGAATAGAATTTTTTTGTTTGTTTTTCAAGGTAGTATCTCACTGTAGCCCAGGCTGACCTGGAATTCACTATGTAGTCTTAGGGTGGCCTCGAACTCACAGCAGTCCTCCTACCTCTGCCTCCTGAGTGCTGAGATTAAAGGCGTGCATCACCATGGCCGGCTTAAGGGTAGAATTTTTGATATCATAAGTGTCACAGAAACTCAGAAAACATACATGCTGTTTTATACATTAAATTATAGACACTGTCTTAGTTTATTACAGATACATTCCTATATGTTTTCCTTTATGCAGTATGGCGTTTGGCTTCAGGTACCTTTTAAAGTGCACTTATTTGGCACGTTTCCATCAGCATAATATGATTTCTACCCAGCTATCGCAGTATTCTAATTTATCAATTGCAAAAAACAACTCTTTGTACTCTAGGCAAACACCATCCAGTTAGTTTGCTAGATGTTAATTAGAGGGTCACCTGAGGAGTTTTCAGGGGCTGGCTTATTTACAGATCATGCATTAGATTACTGGCTGGGGGTCTGTGTCTGTGTTTCATCTTCCCAAGTTTGGCTTTGGTTATGTGCGCTGCTGCTCAGCCTTGGTTAGACCCAGTCCTGGAGACCGTTTTCCTACCAGTGTCTCTGACCTGACCCTTTTGAGCCATGTTATATCATTCCATTTTGACACCTTTTATCAAACTTTAATGAAATGACCCAGGCAAACAAATTGTCATTAAACTTTCCATCACTTTGTCCCTAGGTATCGTCTTTTATAAATTGGACAGCAAATGTTGTATTGATCTTCCCCGTTCTTGCAGCTGAACTTGAAATGACCCAGGCTGCTTGTTGTTTATGGCCCAGGGTTGCTTTTCCTTGACATTTCCATCCACGGCATGACACCCTTTCTGTTTTTCTTTCTTTCTCCTGGAGATGAATGAACAAGACATACGGTATCGAGACACCCTCGGTCACGGCAACGGAGGCACCGTCTACAAGTGAGTAGTCGATTTTGTTTGAACTTTCCATCCCCTCCGCCAAGTGCTACGTATCCAAGTACTTCCTGGCAAAGACTTTTTTTTTTTTTTTTTTTAACCACAAGTGCTTCAATTTTATTTCCACGTTCGCTTCCAGAATTCTGCGAGGCATCTTGTATTTTCTCAGGAATTGCCTGAAAAGTGCATTTATATTGCCTTTTTTACTATTTCTCCTGGGCGAGCAGTTAATAGTCCACCATTAGCAAGCATACCTTTAACTGGCCTGAAGTTTAATGCATATTTTCCTTTGCTCTTTAACACTAGTTATTTATTTATTTATTTATTTATTTATTTATTTTATTTATTTATTTTTTTGAAACTTGCCAGCGCCCTGTGCTGGTCCCTTGCCTGATTACATTTGTAGCCAGTGGAAGCCAAACCTTACAAATGCCATTGCTTTGCCCTGTACTGACACTATAAGTTATTAAAAAAGCCTTCTTCCTGTTGTGTTTTCTTCTCTTTTCACCCTGCTCCCCTGAGAGAATTTCTGCACACATTGATGAATATGTTAAGTTATAAAACTCTCCCAAATTCCAGTTGCAGTGATCTTACCCTAAAGGAGTGTACATTTTCATATTAAAAAATGCTAACCATAAAAAATAGTTCTCTCAACAGGGAAGTCTTTCTCATGCAGCAGTGCAAAGTTTAAACTACATAATGTAATATCTGGTACTTAATAGTCTGCAATGGTGTATGAAAAATATTCTACTAGGAATTAAAAAATCCATACTCTGTAAGAAAGCCCTGAGGGAGTAATAAAGCTTCCATATATATGCTAACCCTGGATTGCATTATCATTGTGTTTTTACCTTAGATGTTTTAATATCGATACTAAAAATAATCTAAGAGCTGTAAAATAATTAATTCATTTTCTGATTGGTTGCTCATGCTCTTGGAACTTTAAGCTCTGATTAACCATATGAGTACAGATAAAAATTGTCCTACCATCCTGTGGCCACAAAAGGTCACATGCCAGAATCCTAAAGCACCCCTCTATCTTCCTGCAGCCTTGGCATGGAATCCAGTTTCTCAGGGTTGGACTTCATAGTCATTGGGTCCAGTCCCCTCTGCAGGTACAGCCAGCATGTGGGTCCTTCCAAATACAGTTCTTTAAGAATATAAGCCAAGCCTAGTGGCACATGCCTGTAATACCAGCATTTGGAGACTAATGCACGAGGATTATCATAAGTACAAGGTCAGCCTGAGCTATATAGAGAATTCTAGGCCATCCTGGGCTACAGTACAAGTCCTTGTCTCTTAAAACTACATTTTAGGAGAAGAACTTGTGCTCACACACACTGGAATTATCCTTTCTTCCAGATGCTGAGTATTGTGAACTGTTGGTCTGAAAGTTAAGTCCTTCCACCATGAGAATTGCAGGAAATAAATTTGCTTTTGGTGCTGTGGATTAAGCCCAGGGCCTAGAACATACACCTCCACCCACATCGATGTTGGCATTTTTATTTTATTCCTTTAAATTTATGTACAGGCTCATGCGCATATGTGGAGATCAGGGAACAACCTCAAAGTGTCTATTCTCTCCTTCCACCTTCTGTGGGCCAGGGTCTGTCTTGTTTAGCCAGTGCATGTGCCAGTCTAGCTGGCCTGAGAGCCTCCAGACGATCTAACTGGCCTGCAAGCTTCCAGATTCTCCGGGTTCTACCTTCCCATTGTCGTGAGTGCATTGGGATCACAGGTGCATGGACCATTTTGCATCTGGCTTTAGTGGGTGCTGGGGAACATTGAATTCGAGTCAGCAGGATTGTAAGCAGCACCTTTAAATGTTGAGCCGTCTTCTCAGCCCCGATGCTGAAGTTTGAATCCTCTCTCAGAGTGAAATATAAGTCTATGAAAAGGAGGCGTATACAGCAAATAACTTACCCATCAACCAAGAAAGGATGACAACCACTGAAGTCATGTGAATGGTTTTGTTTTAGTTCCAGACTTGATCGTAACATGTGAGCAAGCTTTCCTCTTGCCTCAGCCTCCTGGTGCAGGCGTGTGTCAGTGCACCTGGCACAGTCACAGCTCCTAAAGGGGAAAGTGTGGAGAGCCCCAGTTACATAACCACTGGTTGTCAGTCACTGTGCTCCTCTTCTCTTCAGCTCCAGTGGGCACTCTTGTGTCCCTGGCTTTCAGTTAGCTCTGAGAAATGTTATAGTCATCAGGAAATGAGAACTCACTTCACTGAAGTCTTTATGAAGCACTGTTTGATGTGCTATGATTGGGTTTATTCTACACTAAGTTTACCTTAATGGTGCTGACTATAAAAATTGTGGTTTTTCAAACAAAATGATTACATTAGAGGCTATGCTACATAAACTAGATGAAGAAAATATTGGAAAATCCACTCATTGGTAACAAAACTGCCTAATGGTTCTATTTAACTTTTTTTCTTACGAAGTCTAATAAAGCTAATAAGTATACAACAAATATCTAATATTTTGGTATTTTTGCTTCGCTTGATGGGATGTTGTAAATTTCAAGACATATGATGCCATGTGTAACCACAACGTATATTATTTAATAGTTGGCACATTCTCACCATTTTAAGTCTAGATGTTTTCCATAATTAAACAATATGAAAATTTGGCCCCAGGCATCAGGAATCACGTGACAGTGGATTGTGGGTGCTATCCTGAACTGAACTTTTCTGGGTTAGGTTAGTGACCTAAGAAGGTGGTTTTAAGTTGGTATTTCTTGTATTACTGATGTGTGTGCTAAATGAGTTATAAAGGAAATAACTGAGGCTAAAATATAGCCCATGCCTAGCACAAGGGAGTTTAAAGAAAAAGGAAATGGGTCCATTTTCATTATTATACCATTTCTCAAAGGCACTACACGTTTCTGAGAGAAAGAGACAGAAAGAGAGGGGAGAGAGACAGAGAGAGATAAAAGAAAAAAATCAGGAAAGACATATTCTGTTCTCGGAGAGATTCACAGTGAACTTCAGAAACTTTCAGAATGAGGAAGACCGTGTGTTGTGGTTAACATGAGCCTCTTTTGAAGCCTGATTCTGCCGTTCGCTGAGCTCTGTGACCTTGGGCAATTGATGTGATGTCTTGCTTCAGCGTTTCCATTTGTAAAATGAGAATAATAGTCTATATCTCATCAGATTGTTGGGAGGTTAAATGAAGTGATCCATAACAGGGTAAGCACTGTGGGTGACAGTTGTCAACTGTTAGCTGCTGGTAAGGGTGGTAGTAACAATGGGAAATATTTTAAGCCCTTGTTTGGTCACACAACTGTGTTTTTAAAAATATTTTATTTAAGCCGGGCTTGGTGGCGCACGCCTTTAATCCCAGCACTCAGGAGGCAGAGGTAGGAGGATCGCTGAGAGTTCGAGGCCACCCAGAGACTACATAGTGAATTCCAGGTCAGCCTGGACCAGAGTGAAACCCTTCCTTGTAAAAACCAAATATATATATATATTTGAGAGAGAGTGGTGGGAGGTGGGGGAGAACAGGTGCACAAGGGTCTCTAGCCACTGCAAACAAACTCTAGAAACACATGCCACTTTGTGCATCTGGCTTACATGGGTCCTGGGGAATCAAACCAGGGTCCTTGGGCTTCGCAGGCAAGTGCCTTGACTGTGCAGCCATCCCTCCAACCCTCATACAACTCTTTTTGAGAAGCATCTATAACTATCTCATGGAATTACAGTCATGTTGGATTAACTTGGAGAAATCTTGCCTTTATAACACATATTATAGTTCTGTTCTCTTTGATTTCCTAATTGTGCAATGAATAAAGTTTATTATAGCTTGTATACTATTTCATGTATGATTTTCTAAAAGCGTCAAAAGTATTTTCTCCTCTATCATAATTTATTTTCACACTGTCATGCGATAGCTGGCATATGAACCATTGGGAGATGCGAGGCTCGCAGTCTGGTCATTCCATGGGAAGCCAGAGCTCTACACAGCATCTTTTTGTTTGTTTGTTCTTTTTGCTCTGTGCTTTCCCCCAGGCAATGTGTTTTCTCAAGGTCAGGCGGAGTCTATTGTGTTCCCTTGTAGTTTCTGGTGTACCTAGTATTGAGTGGATGCTTGATACATGCTGGGTGAAATGAGAATGAGGCAAGAGGAGGCTTTTCAGTCGGGGTTTCTTGGGGCTCCTTAATTGGACCCTCCCCTTGCTCACTAGCTTTCAAGGCCACACAGTTGGTTTAGAAGGATCACCTGAAGAACAGGCAATGCCAAGCTGCAGACGCAGGTTGGAATGATTAGTTGCAGATGACTTTGATGACTTCCCTCCCCCTGGCCAGCATACTGGTCACTGTCCTCTTTCTTGGACAGCATATCCCATTGGTAATGAAAAGTACATTTACTTTGGATATATTCTGTGGTTCCAAAGCCTGTCTCTCAAACTTTGATGGAGTTGCTCAATCTTTGGGCTCAGAAGTGACGTGTCATGAAACTCCTAGGACTGCATTATACTGTCAGCTAGCCATCACTAGCAGGTAATCCCCCCCACCACCGCCTTTTTTGTTTCCTGATATAAATTATTTAAGTTAAGTTTCAGGTTGTTTGAATGTGTTTGGTCATAAATTCTAGTATCTACATAGTTGAAATCATAGTGAATTTTCTACTATCTTATCTTTCCCATAGTATAGTGAAGAATCATGTCAGAACATTATAAACAGTATAAAATTTTCTATGATGTAACGGGTGTCATGTACTCTGCCTAAATGGTGTTTGAAACATTGGATGTGTGCCACATTTATTTAAGATGCATTCTCTGGAGACAAGAAGAAGAGGCGAGAGCGAGTCATTCTAGAAGGTGATGGTTTCTTTCATTTATTTGTTAGGCACTGAGCTGGGGGTGGTCCTTAGAGGGACTGCTACATCATATGAGGTGTTAAGTCAACTTTTGCTCTGTCATATGACTGCAGAAACCAACTAAAATAAATATGTGTTTGGGGCCGAGATCTATTAACTCATAAGAATGTGATTTATTTACTTCATGACATTCAGAAGTTCTGGCTCAGGTTACTGACACGAAGTAGGAAAATATGTGCAGTATCTAATTAAAATCTATTTAGGAAGCAAAGTTTTTCAAAACATAAGATTCCTGAAAACATATATCTAGTGGTCCCATTGTGACATGGAAGCCACTGAAAGTGTAGATTGTAGCCATTAGTATAAAAGTACACTCTGTGGTGTCTGCATAGTGGCATAACTGCCCAGCAAGACATTTCTCAAAATGTGTCTCATTGTTGAGCGAGGCATGACTGTATTGAGAGCCACACAGTCAGCACACAGGAAACTGACTTCCCCTCTTGCAGATGTCACACCAAAGTAATGGCTTCACTTCTTTGTATTTTTCCCTCAGCATATGTCTTCTATATTAACAATAGTCTTTAAACGGTTTTGATATTGACCCTAGAGCAAGGGTGATTGTTTGATTTATTTTGACTTTAAATTTCCAATCAAATGAAGAGCCTTTTTCTTTGCAGCCAAGATCATATTTTAAACAAGCAAACAAGACACCATCCTAATGTAAAATTAAATACTTATATCTGGCTGGATGGCGCTGTAGTAGCACGTGGCAAGCAAGGATATTAATGTTTTCAGAAAATCAATGAGTGTTTGTCAAATAAAATTAATTATGTATGTTACCCCCTCCCTCTCTCGACGTTCACCATTATAGGTTTGTTTCCTACAGTAATGTGCGTCGCATTGATCAGGATCGAAAGAACAAACCTGTGCTCTTGGTTCCTCTCCCTGCACCTTTCCCGCCGTTGCCCCCGCCCACCCCGCCGGGTACCCTTGCTCACATCCATTACAGCAGTGATGGATTATTGGCATCCAGCCAACATGACAGGATGTCACAGGTCGCTGAGCAAAAATTTTCAGCCTCTGTTTCCACTCGAATTAACTATTATTGAAATAGTTTATTGAGATTGAAGTATTGATCATTTTTTTGCTAACTGTGGCTTAAGGGAAGGGAAGAGGAGGCAGTAGTGTTTGTGAAAGACACTAAATTTCATTTTTAAAAATCTCATTTATTTAGCCTTGTCTTCTTCCTGTTTTATTGCCCCTATAGTTTTATTGCTTGGAAAAGGGTGTCTTGGTTTTATTTTTATGACAGTATAATTATACTTCAGAAATGCACTTGATTACTATGGGTAACAAAATTGTTCTAGTATATTGGCTTGGCCAATATTGCTATACAAACAACTTTTCAGTCAATTGCGTCTGGTAAAAATCAATACAATATGGTAATATTTCAAGTAAGAATTTGCTGAATCTAAGTGTTTCAGCACATTCTCTTTCAGGGAAAAATACTTTTGGGTAATATTTTATGTTAATAAAATGCTTTATAAAGAAATTTGAAGTCCCCAGCAAGAGGTTGTGAGGAGGTAGGTCTTACATTAGCATCTGAAACGTCTGTTGTTATGGGTGAGAGAGAGAGATCCAGTTTCCATGTGAAGTCTGTCCTCTGGCCTCATATGAGGGCAGAACATCTGGTGTGACTTCCTCCTGCAGTATGCCAAGTCTGGACCCGGCATGCGTGCTGAGATGATAGAGAATTTGTGCCTTCAGAGTCCCCAGAGGAGCGCAGGAAGGCCAATGAGTTATTCTCGTTGCTGTAACAAAAGACCTGGCAAGGGCAATTTAAGGAGGAATGGCTTAGTCTGAGGTTTCAGTCCTTCATGGCAGGGAAGGCATGGCAGAAGGAGCGTAAGACAGTTGGTCATATGCATCCACAGCCGCATGAGCGCTCACACTCCACCAGCCCTCTTCCTGTACACAGTCCAGGACCCCAGTCTGTGCAATGATGTCGCCCCCATTTAGAGAAGATCTTTTCACCTCAGGTAATCTAATCCACAAAATCCTTCACACATGCCCAGAGATTTGTTTCCATGGTGATTCTAAATCCTATCAAGTTGACAACTGAGATTCTGCACACAGGATGAACACACAGCGTCGTCTGTGGGTGGCTCTAGGTCACCTACCGCAAGCCCAGTGACTCTGCCATCGATCAGAACTGCCGAGAAAAGAATCCGCCCTTCGAACCAGGCTTGAGATGGCTTCTCCCCAGGCCGAAGCGCCCGAGCGGAAGTTAGTCTCTGACACCATAAGTAACCTGAGTCAGCTCTACTTAGTTTTGTTCTTTTGCATTTTGTCTTCTTGTTTATTCACGTACTCACCGAACTTACCGTCACTGTGTGCCCTGGACTGTTCTAGCCCAGGGGCTCAGTCGCAGACTGGTCTCTGTGCAGATCCTGGGGCCAAACAGAATGGTTAAGGAAATAAATACTGAGATAAGATACCAGACCTTACAAGCGCTGTGAATCACGTGGGGCTGCTTGGGGAGGCTTATCTAAGGAGGTGACATCTGAGCTCAGAACAGAGGGTGAGAAAACCTGGAAGGACCTTCCTGGCGGAAGGAGCCACTCAAGCCAAAGGCCCATGGAGCAGACAACCCGTGTTGTCCAGGCCAGCCTAGCTGGAGTGGCGTGAGCATGGGAGAGTGGATAGATGGCAGGGCCTGATCACACTGGATCTTGTAGTCCCAGTTGAGATACTGCAAAGCTTGGTGTGGCATGCCCAAGGTCATGCCAGGAATGTAGCTCAGGTTTTCTCACACCCCTGTCAGTACCTGGAAGTGCTTCCTGACCCACAGTTTCTCTGTTAGGCATTTACTCTCTGGGTTTCATAATTTAAAAAATTATTTATTTATTTATGTTTTGCAGAGGATGGGGAGAGAGAGAGAGAATGGGCGCACAATGTCCTCTAGCCACTGCAAACAAACTCCAGATGTATGGGTCACCTTGTGCATCTGGCTTGTACTGGGGAATTGAACCTGGGTCCTTAGGCTTCGCAGGCAAGCGCCTTAACCATTAAGCCATCTCTCCAGTCCCAAGTTTCATAATTTTTAACATATGTGACTTGGGGATGTAAGATATAAAATGACGTATAATTTTGAAAGGTAGTGACGAACCATGCCCAGTGGCTCTTTAGCAGTTGCTAACACACCACTAATTCCCTGACAGAGTGACCACAGCACGGGCTACCCTTTGGGTCTCTTTACCTAGCAAAAACTTAGAACTTCATAACTGAATCTCTAGATTAATTAATTGTATGGTTGTGCCAGTGGAGGTGGTGCATTTCTTGATTTCAAGGCACACTAACATATTTTAAAGCTATTTTGCAGTATTTGATGTGTTAGAAAATTGTCGTCTCTGGGCTGGCACATTGCACAAGCAAATATTTGTATACCATAGCATCTAGGGCATTTACTTAAATTGCTTTTTTGGAAAATAATTCACTAGAAAGTCCAAAAGGCATTTATAGTGCATAACTTTCTGTCACAGCTTTTCCCCCCTTCACTCTGTGGTTGGCTGTTTTGATGATGAGACGATGTTCTTGGTAAATTGCTGCCATGCTGGAGTGAAGCCCAGTCAAGTTCTCCTTTGTGCACTAGCACTGAACTGGAGGAGCAGGTTACTAAACCTGAGGGGATGTAGCAGTGGAGATCTAGGTTGTGGGTGTTAAGCTGAAAGTATTTTTAAAAAACATTTATTTATTTATTTATTTGAGAGAGAGAAAATGGGCACTCCAGGACCTCCAGCCACTGCAAACAAACTCTAGAAGCATGCGCCCCCTTGTGCATCTGGCTTACGTGGGTCCTAGAGAGTCGAACCAGGATCCTTTGTCTTTGCAGGCAAACACCTTAACTGCTAAGCCATCTCTCCAGCCCTTTTAAAAAATATATTTTATTTATTTAGTATTTTTTTAAAGCAGTAGTTTGCTTATAAATGAGATTTTGCATAATGTTGACCTCTTGACCTTGAAGTTTCCATAGTTTTCCATGTCAGTATTCATCTCAGAATGAAAAAGTGTGGATAGTATTTTGCTAAAAGCACGCAGGGCTTTTGTTTTGTGAATTCAAATAACCAAATGAAAAAATGTCCAGACAAAATTAGAACTTGCTTTAGGGCACAATCAATAAAGCATTTTAACAAGCTTAGTGTATTTGGAAAATATGTATTGTGTAAGGTTCTCAAACGTACTAATTCTATTACCATTGCTAACTGTAGCAGTAAAATGTAACCATATACTTAGTCAATAAACATAGAGCTCTGATTAAACCATAATTAAGTTTTCAAAAAAGTTATCTAAAAACTATGAATAAAATATTTTTTATACTTCTTCAAGAACAAACTTACAGTGAATGAAACTGTACAGTGTTACAGAAAATGATGCATGGGATAAAATCTCAGAAGAAATTTTTACCACAAGTACATGTGCTGGGTAAAATTTGTATACACCATTTATTTCTTCTTCCCTTTAACTTTTTTTTCCCCTTTTTTGGGAAAATAATCGTAGTGAATGTTTGCAGAACAAAGCAACTAGGATAACTGACTGAAAGGGCCAATGAACAGCTTCCTTGTCAGTGGAGGCACAAGTGGAATGGGTCAAGTCCCCCTGCCTCTAGACAGCAAGGACTAAGAGGTGCTCTGGGGCTGGGAGATGGCTTCGTCAGTAAAGTGTCTGCTGCACAAAAGTGAAGACCTGAGTTCTGACCCCCCCACACACACACTCCCTGCTGGGCAGGCATGGTGGAAGGCAGAGCCAGAGGATCCCCAGTGCATGGGCCACCTCCCTGCCTAGTTGGATGAACCAATCCGTGAGCTCTGGGTTTAAGTGAGATCTTGTCTCAATAAATAAGAAGCAGGGCTAGAGAGATGGCGCAGCAGTTAAAGGCTCCTGTTTACAAAGCCTGTTGTTACGGATTCAATTCCCCTGTACCCACATAAAGCCCGATGCACAAAGTGATGCATGTGTCTACAGATTGTTTATAGTGGCGGGTGGCCCTGGTGTGCCCATTCTCTTTTCTCTCTCTCTCAAATGAATAAATACATACGGTGGAGAGCAATTGAGGAAAACACCTGGTATCCACCTCCAGCATCCTCGCTCACACACGTGTGTGTATATGAACTTAACCTCACACAGATGGGAACATGGATACATGCATGGACACCATGCACATGCATGGGGTGGGGAGAGGGTCTAAGGGTCACAGTGGTCTTGCCTTCATTTCCAAAGTGGTGCTCCATCATGCGTTCTGTGTTGTTGCCCCTGGAAAGTGACTGAGCTTGTCCAAGCAAGAGCGGGACAGGCCTACCTCTGAAACCCAGTGCCCGTCCTGGTGAATGACTACAGCTCAGCTCTGTGAGGTTAAGGCAGCTGAGCATTGCCAACCGAAGAGCTTCTACCAGCTCTTGCCAGCACATGTGCCGCAGCTGTGCTTTGTGTTTTTTTTTTTGTTTGTTTGTTTTTTTTTTTTTTTTTTTTTTGGTTTTCCAGGTAGGGTCTCACTCTGGCCCAGGCTGACCTGGAATTAACTATGTAGTCTCAGGCTGCCTTGAACTCATGGCGATCCTCCTACCTCTTCCTCCCGAGTGCTGGGATTACAGGTGTGCGCCACCACGCCCGGCATGCCTTGTATTTTTACTCGTTGCATCAGGCACATGGGCCTTACCAATGACCTGTATGAACCAAGGGCCATCTTCCTTCCTCCCCACCCCCTTGTTCCCTAGGACTTAGGCTCTTTGAAGTCACAGATTAATCCAGTGTCAGACCATTTGATGCCGATCTCTAAACCTCAGTTCAGCAGAGGATTCTCTGTGTATTCTGTCTTTGGTGGTTTTCCTTGCCGTGACTTTGTGAGTGTTTTAAAATCGTCTCTGGAATCATGTTGATGCTTTGCTTGCTGGGATTTGTAAGGAGGAGTTCTTTTCCTCCAACATAGGCTCTCCCTGCTTCCTGCTCCCACTTATCTTTATAAATGCATGGAACCTCTTATGCCCTACTGCCTAAATGGATTGGGGAATCAGACCTTATCTCACAGAACTGTAATGCAAAATACTGCTTGATTTTTAAGGAGAATATTCTTACTCAGTTTATATAGTGTTGAAAGTCACCAAAGATATCTCAAAAAAGAACCCTTTTCAGCATAGCTCCTCAGCACAGAGCCAGGACGCCACACGCAGGAAAGTCACTCATGTTCCTTCTCCCTGGTTTAAAGATGACCATCACAAAACAGGGCCAGGCGTGATGGTAATTGTTTGTGTTCAGTTTTTATGTTGAAAGAAAAAGTGTCCCCTGGTTTATTTTGATCTAGTCATGATGTGTCCATTCCGTGAAGTCCGTCCTGCACAAAGTGCACAAAATGAAGATGAAGCGACTCTCTCCAGCCTGACAAAAGCCATTCCTTTGGCGAATGGTAGCTGCAACGAAAGTAAATAAATGAATGGACAGCAATCACAGCCTAGTTGATGAAACTGTTCAATTAAAGCACAGGCATTTACATGGTGTAATTTCCCTAAATTGCCAATGAGCCCCTTTAGACACAACCAGTGTTCAAATTGATTTCAGCATTGATTTTGGCTGAAGCTGATAAATTTCTGCTTGTTAGTTAAAGTAATTTTGCAGAAGACTTTGTACTGCAGTATTGAAGTGTTCATTTAGCTGATGGTTAAAAGAGGAGTTATTTACAGAGGCCTCTACTGTTGTTCTGAGATGGGACAATTCCCCAATCATCTTTTACTTTTAATTTTTTAGGCTTCAGCATACCAATCAATAGGTGATTGAAACTGATTAAAACTTATCCAACCAGCTGCCTATGGCAGTTTAATTAGAAGCTGGATGATTCTTAAATTAAACTTGTCTTATTTTCATTGCATCACCATCTTCCAGAAGAGTAAGGGACTAACGGGGCTGAAAATATAAAACTTTGGCTCTGTGAAGATATCTCACAACTGTTCAAATCCCTCAAGAGCTCTTCCTAAGGCAACTCAAAAATGCACTCCGAGTTTTTCAGAGATGAGAAGGAGCATGTCTGGTGTCAGACAGGTCACCTATAGTATAATATAGGTAAAAGACGGTCTGTGTGGCATTGTCCTGCTAGGCAGATGAATGCCGGGCTTGGTTGTTAGCACATGTGAGACTGCCATGAGTCTTCCATCCCTGGTGATGCTGTCCGCTTTGAGTATTTTTCATTCCTTTTTGAAGTCTTGATTTAAATAAATCTCCACGGAATGAAAAACTAGTATTTTCACATTTTTTGACAGCATCGTGAGTGGGACAGGAGAAGAGCTTTTGTCCTCGTCCTTACTTGCTGGATCATCCCCATCCTGATGTTATCTGGTGTGTGGAGTTTTTTAATGGAAGTGGTTTAATCTTTCTGTCATAAGGGACATATTACATCTGGTACTGCTGGCAAGGGAAGGGCTCACTTTTCAAAGGTGCATTTACTCTTTGACCCACTAGGGTACTATTTAGTGTTGTAGAGAGGTAATTTAGTAAATTGTACCCCAGTGGCCTGAAAAAGTTAATGCAACTCTGAAAAGTGAGTCATTCGATCGATTTTCCCCTATTGCTTTTTAGACATCAGCAGTGACCATAGCCAGAGAGCCTTGAAGGTGACCAGAAAGAGGCTCTGGAAGCCGTCGCGCTGGCGCAAAGCTTGCTGCCCTGTGCTTGGGCTTCGGAGGACCTGCGTCAACACCTTACTTCTTAACTTACCAGACATGCTCTTGGGTGACCCTACCAGAACTTAGATTCCCTGTCTGTGATGTGTGGTGAACGTTTCCCTGGCAGATACTTTGATATTTTAGAATGTCTTATAACCAAGCAGAAGAGAATGTTAAGTAATCATAGAAGAAGGTTTTCTGATGAGCAGGCCTTGTGTCTGATTTGGGAAAGTGACTTACCGTGAACTTTGCAAGAAACTGTGAGTCACGATTCCCTGTTCTCGATCCATTTGAGGAGAGAGCTTCCTAGGCCAGTCCTGCTTCCCCCACACGCTTGCCTAGCTGCTCCATTGCCTTCTTTGTCTGGGCTTTATCTCTCTCGCCTCCCTGTTTTGTCCATTTACATTCTTTCAGAACCTTTGATCAAGAGATCACAGTGGCTCCCTTCCTTCATCTCAAAGGACATTATTACTCTAGTTAATGTGGGAGTGGCAAAGGCTTCAACTGGGCTGCTTCAGCTTAACAGAAGAGACCTGAAAGAATGTGATGACCACCTTAACTTTGAGAGCAAGCAAGTGTGCTTCACAGACAGAAGAAATGAAAACATGTAGGGATGTAGGCTTGCTCTTGCGTTTCTCTCGTTGAAAATCTTTTTAACCCAGCCATGTTCCCCATATCCTATATTAGGTTGGTTTATGAGCCCTGAGTACAATCACTGTCTTGAAATTAATATCTGTAACCAAATAACATGTTTGATTTGGTCCATAAACAGTCTGGGGGCCCTGTTGCTTAACCACAAATTATTTTGCAATCAGTAGCCAAGCATCTGTAATGGGTTTTTTTGAAGGAAGGTTGGCATAGTCCACAATTTGAACTAGTACAGTTTACATAAAAGCTTCTTTCTACAACTGCTGTTTACTTTGGATTTTCTGTTTGAACAGCGAGAGCCTGGCTAATGTGTTTATCTATTATGGGAAGCAGCAACTGTCAGTGTTATTTCCCCCGAAACTATGTGAATTTTTTTTCTGTGAATGGCAATGGCTATTTTAGTATGTGATGGCATTCCTTAAAATTCCAAAGCCTGACTACTAGCCCTAAACATTTTAAATAAATCTACCCCCCCACCACCAAGTGAACAGATCTCTCAAAATACCAAGCATTGAAACAAAATCCTCATTAGCTGACCCACAGCCAGCTTCCATTTGGTTACTGACATTGTCATTGCATTTAAAAGACAATGTCCAGGCTGGGTGTGGTGGTGCACACCTTTAATCCCAGCACTCAGGATACAGAAGTAGGAGGATCACTGTGAGTTCAAGGCCACCCTGAGACTACATAGCAACATAGTAAATTCCAGGTCAGCCTGCGCTAAAAAAGAAAGAAAGAAAGAAAGAAAGAAAGAAAGAAAGAAAGAAAGAAAGAAAGAAAGAAAGAAAGGGAAAGGAGAGGAGAGGAGAGGAGAGGAGAGGAAAGGAAAGGAAAGGAAAGGAAAGGAAAGAAAAGAAAGGAAAGGAAAAGAAAAGAAAAGAAAAGGAAAGGAAAGGACAATGTCCAGAGGATTTTAAAAGACTCCCACACAAGATGGCGAGAGATTTTTGTTTTGTGCATATGTGTCCGCACATGCATTTACGCATCGGCTTCTACATGGCAAAGAAGTGTTCTCTCTTTGCATTGCCTTCCAACTTGTCCAGCCTTACAACCTTTCAGGATCAAGGTTACCTGTTTGAAGGAAGATGCAGAGTGCCATGTGAATACCTCCTCACCTTACATCTGCCTCGAGCCCTCTGGAGATGGAAACCTTCTCCTTTTATTCTGTTTAGTTTTCTTTTATGCCAAAGTGTTTGAAATGGAGAGACATAAGTAGGAGAAAGATTGCCCTCTTGTTTTTCTAAATTTACATAAAAACATAACTACACCTACTCTTGTTTTTTTATTTACATCTACATTTTTGTGGAGGTTATTTTTTTTCATGAATGAATAAAATTATTATAAAGAACAAGGAAACAGCATCTGTAAGTGTGGAAACTAATGATCAGTCATGACTTTAATTAATGCCATATTTTTAATAAGGAAGTTCATTTAATAATTGAATCTGAGTGACTATAACTAGCTCTTAAATTTCTGTGCTAATGAGAATTAGGAGTCGCATAGTGGATAACTACTGTGAAACCTCATGTTAGAAAATGCTTTGTCTCAGCTGGGCATAGTGGCAATCACCTTTAATCCCAGCACTTGGGAGGCCGAGGTGAGAGGGTCGCCATGAGTTTGAGGCTAGCCTGGAACTACAGAGTGAGTTCCAGGTCAGCCTGGGCTAGAGTGAGGCCCTACCTCAAAAAAAAAAAAAAAAAAATTTCCTATGAACTTTCTGTCACCATGAGTCAGATCTCTGATACTCTTTATTTCACCTGTCTCCTTGCCTGTGCCCTGGCTCTGGTGGACATCCTGGAAAGCTCCAGGGCAGAGAAGGGAGGCAGGGAATCTGGAATACCCATGGCTGTGACACCATTGTCTGCCTGCAAAACAGAACTGAGGGTGGTTTTGGGAAGAGCCAGAGCCACTGTTGTCTCCAGCAGCCACCTGATAACCACAGAGGGCTTTGCAACTTTGCTTTGCTTTTAAATAGGCTTCCGGTCCCCTCCCTATCCACCCTTGGACCCGGGGAGCAGCATAAACCCACCTTCCCTCCACTTACTAGACGCACACCCTCTGTAGCTCCTGTTCTTGTCGTGAACCAGACCCTTGCTGCTGCTTTGCCGCTTCAGGGACCAGATGATTTCCTTCAGTTTCCCATCCATTTGGAGAACTTTCCACCCATTGATAGCTCTCTATAAATAATTCACGGGGTCATTGTCCCCCTGTCCACTGACCTGCTCTGAAGTATGTTATGTGAGAAGCAGAACTGAAGCCCGCGGCATTTGGTTCCCATGGCTTACGGAGCACCTCACCCTCACAGGACAGTGCCAGCGCTGTCCCGCCAGTGTTTCTGTTTGTCATTGTGATTCAGAGCCTATACATGAAATGACTCTTGAGGTCTTTTCTTTGAGAAGACCAGAAGGGTGTTTCCATACTCATTTTGATGACTCTTGCTAACTAATGAATAGGCATTTACCACGTCATGTCCTACTGCCATCTGACCACAGGTCAGCTCCAGTTCTTAACTCTCACCCTGCTTCTCAGTCACTAGAGAAGCACAGATGCTCCTTATTAGAAATTCTTTCTGCTCACAATTTAAAATAGTTTTATTGGGATGTGTTCAGAAATTAATATGCAGAAGGCGCTGTAGGACGTAGATGCCTACTTCAGCTGTGTGAGGTTGCACGAGCGTTATCAGGAAATGTATGTTCTGCTCTGGGTTATTTATTTTGCGAACAGGAGTCAGCTGGGATGATGTTATTTTTGTGGTTCTTCTAGAATTTGGAATTCTAAGCATAAATAATTTCAGTAAACATTGTAAACTACACATGCGACTGATCTTTTGCATGGCATGCATTTGTGTGGGAGTCCAGATGTTGGAATGGGAACCCAGGTTGCTTCTCCCTTATGTCCTATGTGGATCTAGGACTTTTTAACATTTTGTTTTCAAATTTTTATTCTCCTCACTGTTCAAGATTCTTAGACAAATTCATTTTATTCCTTTCAGTGATTATTCTTAAGTTCTTATTAGGATTGCGATGAAAGGGAACATACTTCTTACAAGCATTGCACTAGACTATGTTATTTTTAATGTGTCTATCTGTGTGTTAACGTACACGTGTGCAGGCACTCATGCAGTATGTGTGTTCAAGTGCACAGGTGCATATGCATGTGTGTGCTCATGTGTTCTAAGGCCATAGTAGAACCTTGGGTGTCACCCTCAGGAGCTCTGTCCATGTCCTTTGAGACAAGGTCTCTCATTGGCTGTCAGCTCACCAATTCGGCAAGACTGGCTGAGAGTGAGTCCGAGAAATCCTGTCTCCACCTCCTCGGTGCTGTGATCACATGTGTGCACCACCACACCTGGCATTTTTCATGGGTTCTTGACATTGAACTCAGGTCCTCTTGCTTGTGAGGCACATACTTGACTCACGGAGCCCTCTCCCCAGCTCCAAACTCTTTTACATGTCACGGAGCTGATAATGGAGTCACTTGCATTTGTTTCCAAGCACTGCTTTGGAGGCACTTCATTGCACAGCTGGGGAGACATAACCCCAGCATCACGGCCCAGTGTGAGCTCATGAGTGCCATGGCTTGTCGTGCCCAGCCGCCAAAGTACCACGGAGCTCCTCCGCATCCTCAATTGCTTGGATGCTTTCTGTCCCATCTTCCATGATGTTCCTTGAGCCCTGGAGGGGTTGTTTTGTTCTGAGAGACCGTATCACTCTAGCCCAGTCTGGCGTCAAACTCACAGATGTCCTCCTATCTCAGCCTAGGTGCTGGGATTATGAGAGTGAGCCACCACACCCAGCTAGGTTTTACTGTTAATTAAAACACTCAGCTGCTCTGAAAACTTGGTAGCTTCCTAACATTTAATGAATGCTTACTGAGTACAGAGCCTGTCCCCAGTATTACCTCATGGAATCCTCACGGCTCTGTAAAGTGGGAACTTATTTCCTGTTCCAGATCAGAGCCCATTCTCCAGAGGCAGGCTCCCTTGGCTGAGTGGCAGAGATGGAGTTGGAAGTTGGTGGTGCCTTGGGAGCACATTCCTTTCCTCTTCTGCCTCCCAGAAAAGACTAGCAGTGATTGCTTCCTTGACATGAGATCTCTGAGCGTGAGGGGCCTTATCCCTTGTGGAATCGGGGGCTTCTCTGCCTTGAATACAGTGGAGAAAACCTCAGCATCCCCTCGTGTTCCCTAGTTGTATGCTGTCACAGAGCCAGTCTTGGCTTGGCCACCAACTGTGTGACCTTGGGCAAGGTACTTAGCCTGTCTTTGGGGTGCTTGTGTAAAAAATGATGAGACTACAGTTCTCTGAATTCCAGAATGACCCAGGCAACTGATTCTGTAGTACTCTTAACGGTTGGTGCCAGCATCTTCATTCAGTTGCCTAGAACCTGCTGTTCCACAGGAAGAAGGGAAATTGGAGTGCTGAGGATGTAGCTTAGTAAAGAGCCTGTGCTTAGCCCCGGGTTTGATCAAGAGAGAGAGACAGACAGACAGAATGTTGTATTGATCTTTTTGTTATTTTATATATTGAAATTTTTACACCAGACTACTGGTTTTGTTTTGTTTTGTTTTGTTTTGTTTTGTTTTGTTTTGTTTTTTTTTAACCATGCTGAAGTGTCCATACTGAGTAATCAATTTTAAGGCTTGGGACTATTCCCAGAAGGCCTGTGGTGGTCACAAACAAAACTGAGCTCTCAAGAACTAACACTACAAATGCCCCATACAGTGCTTCCTTCTTGTGCTCTTTGGAACAGGTAATTACTGTGGCAACAACAAACTAATTTGAAGTGTTAGCTGTTAATTAAAACACTGCAGAGGTGTATAGGTGTCTTTTGGTGTAACCAGAGCCTCCATTCAAACTTCATTAATCTCTTTGCAGTTAATGTGTTGAGGGAGGTCAAGACGATTGAGACGCACTATCTGCCTCAAGTAAACAAACTCCTTTTCTCCAGGTAGAATGCCATGTGTGGAGCTAAGGGACATAGCCGGCTCATGGACGGCAGCGCCTTTGTCATCCACTTCTCCCCGATGATTAAATGTTAAATTGGTACTGTCACTGCACCGTAAACCAAGCCACACGGCATCTTTATTGCTGGAAATCGAACCCAAACTTGCACGGATGAATTAGCGTGCATCATAATTAAATCATCAAGCTTCCCCTTTTAATTCACTTGGAAACAGGACACCTTTCTTTTGGAGAAGCGATAGGCTTTCTTGACAAGCTAATTACGTAGCTGAACTGAACTGTCCAGCGTGGTATACGCATTAGACTGTTATTCTTCTCATCATTTTCTTATCATTGCAGCTGGTTTGAGAAGTCCAGGCATGGCCTGTTCAGTGTAACAAAACTGCTCTTTTCACAACTTCCAACCAACTGTGTGTCAGGCATTGGTTCGTGATTCCACTACACAACATTTCAAAAAGAAGTTGTGCATACTGGGCAAGTGCTTTCCCCCTGGCTCCAAACCAGCCCATGTTCATATGTCTTAATTTAAGTTAAATTCACTGTAGCTGAAACTTTGAGCCTGTCTCTCAGATGAGATCAGGCGTGTTCTTAGTCATATGGCCATAGACCATATTTTAAAGATTTTTAAAAGTTATTTATTTATTTGAAGGGGGCTGCTAGGGTTTCTAGCCCCTATAAATGAACCTCAGATACATTGGGTAGTTAGGGAATTGAAGTCCGGGTTGGCAAGCACTCTTAACCACTGAGCAATCTCCCAAGCTCCATGCCTGCCTGTATGTAAAGAAAAGGTGAAGGACATGGTTGAGACTTGTAGCTATATTTCTTATAAGAAATGATACTAAAAGCTACATCTACTATTTTGATGAAATGTAATATAGTTCATCTGTTTACGTAACTACAAGAAACACAAATGAAAGTTACCGTGGACATACATGGCTTTCCAGAGTGTTTTACATGGGACCATGGAGGACACCTATAGATACCCATAGGGACAGCCAGAAGACCCAGGTTTGAGGACTCATTCTGCCACTATGCACTTGGTATCATTGAGCAAACTGCTTACCCTCTCTGGGCCTCAGTGTTCTTAGAAGAAGGGGGTAGTCCTACAGCATTGCCGAGGCTCTGTTAGGATCTACAACCAAGCACTTTGTCAGCTATTAAGTTCCATAGAAATGTCAGTCACGAGCTGGAGAGATGGCTCAGCGGTCAAGGCACTTGCCTGCGAAGCCTAATGACATGGGTTTGATTTCCCGGTACCCATGTAAAGCCAGATGCACAAAGTGGCACATGCATCTGGAGTTCCCATGCAGCCATAGCTAGAGGCCCTGGTGTACCCATTCTCTTTCTTGCAAATAAATAAGTAAAAATATTAAAAAAAATTTTTTTAAACCAGGTGTGGTGGCATACACCTTTAATCCCAGCACTCAGGAGGCAGAGATCAAGGCCAGCCTGAGACTACATAGCGAATTCCAGGTCAGCCTGGGCTAGAGTGAGACCCTACCTCAAAAAAAAAAAAAAAAAAATTAAAAAAGAGAAATGTCAGTACCATGTGGATCCATGCTCATGTCCTTAAGTATTTTACAGGTTGCTTAATAATCTCAACTTTTTTCCCTCCCACAGAGCATATCATGTCCCGAGTGGAAAAGTCTTAGCTGTAAAGGTAAGCGTTATAAAGGTAAGCAAGCGTTGTAAAGGCAAACCCCTTAACGCTAAGCCCTCTCTCCAGCCTGGCTTCTGGCAATTTTATATGGGGTCTGGGATCACATTCAGATACTCGGGTTTGAGCAGCAAGCTTTATCCACTGAGTCATCTCCCCAACCCTCTTTTGTCATTTTTTTTTTTTTTTTTTTTTTTTTTGGTTTTGCGAGGTAGGGTTTCACTCTGGTCCAGGCTGACCTGGAATTAACTATGTAGTCTCAGGGTGGCCTCGAACTCTTGGCGATCCTCCTACCTCTGCCTCCTGAGTGCTGGGATTAAAGGCGTGCGCCACCACGCCCAGCTCTCTTTTGTCATTTTCTATTCTCATCCCCTCGGCCACAGCTCCTGCCTGGAGCCCTCCATGAACTCTTGATCATTGTCTTCTCCCATATGCCTTGTCCTGTGCCACAGACTTGAGAACTCATGTCACAGGTCTGGCCCTTAGTCATCTCGCCCACCGCTACCCTCAGCTGCTTGCGTTGAAAAGCCCACGATGTCGGCTTTGCTTCTGAAATACCCACATGTCATGCTTGGCTGCACACAACTCAAGAATGTTCTAGGCGGTTGCCTACAATTCCTCACTTGTTCCCATCCTGTTCCTAATCTCTACCCTGGCTGTCAGTGTTTAATTGTTCCATCATTGAAATCTCAGGAGTCCCTAGTGAACTGTTCGAGTTGCACTTCAGACCAAGCCCTCTGCATCCTTAAGTGTTAACCTCACAGAACCACACTCACCACTAGGCGCTGCACTAAGAAATGGTCCGGCCCCTGCAGACTGCCCTGCCCTTCCTGGGTAGGATGTCCCCACTTTACCGATCTGCTGGTTACTTCCTGTCCTGCCTTATCTCCAATTTCCTGGGCCTTGAACAGTGGAAGCTTAGAAATCTTTTTGAGCAACAGTTGTATGTGAGTCCTTATGCTAGATGTTTTATAGCAATTATCTTTAGTCTTAAAAACGACAAAGTGATTCTACCTATTTCAGAGTTGAGGAGACTGAGATTCATAAGGCCAGTGAGCTGGAAGAGGAAGGGTTAGGATTTAAATGAAGTCACCCAGTTCTAGAAAGCTCATGTCATCCACTACACTGAACAGGCTTTGTACAAGTCACTACCCTTGCTCATCCCTTCAGTTTACACCTAGCCCGTCAGAGCTCACCTCCAGGATGCCACGTAACATGGTGCGCAGTGAGAAGTTGATCTCTTCATGACATTTGTAGTTGCTATTTCTACATTTTATATCTTAAGGAAACTAAGATTTAGCATATATAAATGGCAGTTATACCTTATCCTAAGGTTGTACTAAAGCTAAGGCTCAGAGCGTCTGGCTGCTGGTGAGTTCTCTTTGTCTATCATACCTAGTCCAACGTCTGTCACATTTTATTGACATCATGGGGTCTAGTTTCAGTAACAAATAGCTTATGGAGAGGAAGTAGAACAGAGCCACCTCCTTGGGATACCCCTAGGAGACTGAAACCACACAAGGTCCACCGAAGTGTAGAAACGGAGAGACCCTAGTGGTCCTCTGTGTTAAAGAGGAGGAAGCTGAGTGTAGGGAGTTCCCAAGTCAGTACTGCTTGTCCTCGTCTTCCCCACCATGACCCTTCTTGTACCTGATGCGTCTCCTCTGTCCCTCCTGGGCCCCCTTTCCACCAAGAGAAAACCACCAGCCTGAGCACTGTTTTTCTGTCTGCTTATTGCTTGTTTCTTCTATGTCAAAAGTCTTGGATTATCGCTGATGATATATTTTAAAAGAGTCAAATCTAAGTCTATTTATTCCAAGAGAGACAAGCACTGTTATAAATCATCCAAAATTCTGTTGTTATTTGGCCTTCAAGTACATTATAAATTTTTCATGATTTTACATTTTGAATTATGTTTAACACAGGCTGCTGTTGAGATTCTTGTGTGTGATTATTTCCTCATGTTTGGCAAGGAACCAACAGCTATTTCTGGAAAGATTAAAGACAATTATTTAAAAGGATATGTTTTGCAAAACAGCTGTTAGATTGTCACTAAATGAAAATAGTTGGAGTTTCCAGCCATACTGTCTGCTAGATGTGGCCATTAAATTGTGCTTCAGAATAAGAGCTGCACTGTATGACCTTGCATCCCTGGATTCTATAGAATCACGTGCTGGACATGCAAACTGTGCCCAATGGGTCAAGGTGGTATAATCGGTGGAACTGTTGTGAATGAATCTATAATCCTGATTGTGGTAGCCACCGCATCAATTATGTAGCTTATATGGTAGTTTTTTTTTTTTCCTTTTCTTTTCTTTTGCTTTTTTGAGGTAGGATCTTGGTCTAGCCCAGGCTGACATGGAATTTACTGCGTAGTCTCAGGAACTCACAGCAATCCTACCTCTGCCTCCCAAGTGCTGCGCCAACCACACATATGGTAGTTTTAATAGAAAATGTATCATTTCTTCAAAACAGGCATTTGTTTATTAATTCTTAGAAATCTATTGTTTAGTTTACAAATATTTGGAAAAATTTTCGGGTATCTTTCTACTATGGACTATTTCATTCCTTGCTGTCAAAGAATATACTTTGTATAATTGGGATTATTTTAAAATTTTAAAATATTTTTATATCCTACCTATTTATTTATTTGAGAGAGAGAAAGAAGCAGAGAGAGAGAAAGAATGGGCATGCCAGGGCCTCCAGCCACTGCAAACGAACTCCAGATGCATGTGCCCCATTGTGCATCTGGCTTACATGGGTCCTGGAGAGTCGAACGGGGGTCCTTTGGTTTTGCAGGCAAGTGCCTTAACCGCTAAGCCATCTCTCCAGCCCTATTTTAAATTTATTGAGGTTTGTCTTGTGCCTCAAAGCATGCTTTATCTTGGTTCATGTTCCCTGTGCACATGAAAAGAATGGGCACAAAGTGCTGAATAAGCATTAAGTGGATCCAGTTTGCTGGAAGTGTTCAAATCTTCTTTATCTTTGCTGGTTTTTCCTGCTTGTTCTATCAATTACTGAAAGAGGGGTGTTAAATCTCCAAGGGTAATTGTACCCTTTTTTACCCCTTACAGGTTTTTCACTCTTATTTTACGTTTTTTTGAAGATGTATCATTATCAACAATAAGGATGTGCCTCTTGCTGAACCGGCCTCTTTATGATTATGAAATGACCTTCTTTGTCCAGGGCAATGCTTCGTCCTGAATTCCCTAATGTCTCATGCTCATGTTGTTGCTCCAGCTGTTTTGACTAGAGCTAGTCTTCTACTTCCAGCCTCCTGTGTCTTTATATTGAAAATGAGTTTTTGGTGGACAGCTTATAGTTGGGTCTTACTTCATCATCTGGTCTGATGAGCTCTGCTTTTTTATTAGGATATTGAAACCATTTACATTTCCTGCAATTATTGGTAGAGTTGGATTCAAATCTGTCATTCTGCTTTTTGTGTACCATTTTTTTTTCTGGCTATATGCTCACTGTCTTTCCCCACCCCTGTATCTATAAAAGTTGCTCTAGAATTTATGATATACATTTTTTACTTAATCATAGTCTCCTATGTAAGTAATACTGTATTAGTTATCTATAGTCTAAGAACCTTACAGTAGGATACTTTCATTTCTCTCATCCTAGCCTTTGTGTTATTGTTGCACATTTCACTCCAAAATAGTTACGATTTTTGTTTTAGACACTTATTTTTTAAGGAGACTTAGAAGCAAAAAAGCTGCATTTTATATTTATCATATATTTACCATTTTCAGTGTTTTCATTCCTTCATCTGATTTAGATTTCCTCCTCACGTCAGTTTTCTTCCATCTCCAGGCCTTGCTTTCTTTTACATTTCTTGTAGCTCAGGTCTCTTGGTAATGAATTCTTTCAGTCTGTATGTGGGAAAAGTGTATTTCATTTCTAGTCTTGGAAGGTAATTTTATTTTTACTAGGTATAGGAAGGAATCTGGATTGCCTGTTCTTTCCTTTCAGATTTTAAAGATTTGTTTTCCATCATCGGCATTTTGTTTTCCAGCCAGGAGCTTGTTGTCCTTTTTAATCTTCATTTCTCTGTATTTTTTTCTTTATTACTGATTGTAAGCAGTTTTGATTATGATGAGCTTTGATGTGATTTTCTTTGTGATGTGTGCTTGAGTTTGTTGAGATTGTTCAATGTATGAGGTTTTAGCTTTCATCAGATTTGGAAAAAAGTGAACTGTCTTCCCTGTGCTGCCCACATTGGTGGACTCCACTCGCCCGCATGTGTTGGCTGCCCTGCGCATCCATCTTTACCTGGGCATCATGCTGGATCACTCTTCATCATCAATTTGCTGATCTTTTGTACTTTCTGCTGTGCTATTACTCCTGTTCACCATACTTGTCATTTCATTTCTAGCATTGTCTTTTTTTTTTTTTTTTTTTTTTTTTTTTTTGAGGTAGGCTGACCTGGAATTTACTAGGTAGTCCCAGGCTGGCCTTTTATTTTTATTTATTTTTTTTTTTTTCTGAGGTAGGGTCTCACTCTAGCCCAGGCTGACCTGTAATATACTATGTAGTCTCAGGGTGGCCTGGAACTCATGGTGATCCTCTTACCTCTGCCTCCCAAGTGCTAGGACTAAAGGCATGTGCCACCATTCCTGGCTTAAGACTTGCTTTTTTCTTTTTTTAGATTAAAAAAAAATTTATTTATTTATTTATTTATTTATTTATTTATTTATTTATTAGAGACAGAGAGGGAAAGAGAGAGAGGGAAAGTGAGAATGGGTATGCCAGGGTCCCTAGCCCCTGCAAACAAACTCTAGACATGTGCATCTGCCTTACATGGGACCTGGAGAATCAAACCGAGGTCCTTAGGCTTTGCAGGCTTGTGGCTTAACTGCTAAGCCATCTCTCCAGCCCCAGACTTGCTTTTAAGCTTTATTAAACAGGACCAACCCAATGATTGGCCTGGAACCAGTCTTCTCCATTCAGCTGAAGCAGGACTTTTCTAATTCGATCCTAGCCAAGGGAATGCAAACTCTACCTGCTGGCTACAATTATTTCCTCTGATTCTCTTGGGTGCTACTTTCCTTGCACTCAGGTAATTTCCCAGCATCCATGTGCTGACCACTACTCTGCTAAAGATTCCAATGCCCCCTTTGCTGATCTATAGCTGGCTCCATCTAGTCTTCTGTCAGGCAACACTAGTGGCCTCGGCCTCCTTAGAGGCGCATGTTCTATCTTCTGTACAGCAGCAGACTGAAGACTCCAGCTAGCTGGGCACCAGCAGGGCTCAGGGCATTTGCTTTCTGCCTCTAGGGGGCACTGTACTGTTCTGGGTAGCAAACATTCCAGTGTCTGCTGATTTTTCTGGTGTGAGTGGGTTGTTTTCTTTGTCTGATTTAGTGTCCTCTTCCCTTCTTGTCACCACTCTAATCCAGAGGGTTATTTTTTACCTCTTGCAAGACATAACAACCAGAAAATAGAAATTACAATTTGTTGATTCACAGTTTGTTAAGCACTTGCATATATTTTACTCATTTCATACAACCACCTTTGTTATTGTTATGGATCTGCATTTAACAAATGTAGAACCAGAGACACAGGCCCAGGGTCTCACAACTAGTAAGCAGTGAGGCCAGGCTGTAGACCCAGGCAGCCTTGTTCTTCACCCCGTGTCTTTGCTATGCACCTCTCTCAGACCTGGCTCCCCAACACATAATTCTCGTCACATCTCTTCCCCTCTCAAAAGTGTTCAAAGGCTGCATGTTGCCTCCTAGATAAAGTAAAGATGAGGGGACAGAACTCAGGACCCTCTGCTGTATGTCAGCAGTCTATTTTTCCTTTTACAGCATTTTCCTACCTGTCCAAATCCCATTCTCCTCTTCTTCCTCCTCTCCCTCCTTTCCCTCCCATTCCCTGTTCTCCTCCTCTTTGTTGTTGTGATAGAGTCTTGCTCTAGCCAAGGCTGACCTGGGATTCACTATGTATTGTCAGTCTGGCCTGAAGTCATGGCGATCCTCCCACCTCTCTGCCTTTAACTGGGACTAAAGATGTTTGCCACCGCGCCCAGCTCCATTCTTCTTTCTTCCTTCAACTTGACCTCATTGCCTCTCTGACCCTGGGAACGGCTCACTTCAGTGCTGTGCTTCACAGGGTCCTCTCTGAGCAGCACGTCTTTGCCTGCACCTCTGGATGTCAGAATCCCCCCAACCCCACCGCTCCAGGGGCTGCTCTTCCCATTCCACACGAGCCTGTCGTGTGATGTCTCTGCCACGCGTCAGGCTAGAGTTCTCTCATGTGGCTCTTACCGGCAGTCACATACCGTCTTGAATTGTGTTACTAGTGCACGCGACACCCTCTCTGTTATGTTGAAATTCACCCTTCATCAGTGGTAGACCCATTTTCCTAACCCCACCTCCAGGGCCAACACTACACATCATAAGTATAACAGAATTTGTTGGCTGACTGAATGAATGCATTTTTGTTCTTTTGTTGTTTAGTTCATTCATTCATCTTTTGAAGTAATATTCTGAAAGCAGGTTCGGTTCACATAGAAAAAAAAATCCCATAGTGTTCTCTGCATGGACCATTGCTCTCACCCAGATATCTCTTACCTTTTTTTTATATTAAAAGGTGAAGTGGAAGGTTAAGAGTTAGAAACACATTTGATCTTTTCCTGACCCTCTCCTGACTTTTGTGTGGCTTCAAGCGTGTCACTTGAACCTCTCCGTGACCCCAGCTGTGAAGCGGGGCTGCCTCGTGTCACAGGGGGCTTGTGCAGAGCAGCAATCACAGTCCCTGTCTGAGCAGAGGCACCTGCGGGCTCTGCGTGGAGTGATGAGGGGTTTCACTTCCTGAGCCCAGTGGTCAGTGAGACCGCACATTGAATGTCTGCGGGACACTTTCACGAGAATCCTTGAAAATGCCACCATTCTGTTTCTGCTCAGAACGTTTCTAATTTTTTATACATTTTTAATTGGATCCTAATTTTCAGATTTAAAAAAAAAAAGCATGTTGTAGTGTTTCCCTTTTGACTTCAGATGTGGCAAGAAATACCATATTTCATGTATTTTAAAAGGAAGCTGAATTGGGGGGGAAATAGAAGGACCTTGAATTTTTATTATTCATACGTTGGGATTTAGAAGATCCTGTGCTTCACAGAGCCTCCTGCGAATCGTGCTGATTACATGGTAGAGATAACTATTTGTAACGACCCGTGCAGCTCATGACACGTGTTTCAGCCGGCTTTTTGTTTGTTTGGCATAAGTGTGCAAGACAACCTCGAATAAGTAGAGCAGAAAAGAAATGAAAATACCGCTCGCCACCTTGCCCACAGAACCTCTCTATACCATTAGTGTATCCTATAAAAATCTTTCAGATAGCAACGCTTGGGGGATTTAATAGATTTCCCAGTATTGTTCATTTTCTAACTGGGGAAAGAATCCAGCTCACAGGGAGTCTCGCAGCCGTGCACATAGCGTGTGCTGATTATCATTCTTTGACTTCGTTGGGTTGCTGCCGCCTTTAAACCAGCATTTAAATGGACCATTTGATTAATCATTTGTATACTGACTGTAATCCTCCCAAATTTCCTTCCTGAGTTGTACATACTGTAAAAGACAATTACGTCGCCACAGATTAAATAAGTGAATTAAAACAGAATAGCGGCTTAATTTGACCTGTGATTTTGCTCTCCTTCCCTTTAGTGGAGCGGGTGCCACTCCGGCAAATAAATGAAGTCATCCCTGACAGCTGGTGATGAATTGCCGTATTTATACTGTATATTTTAATAGCCTCACACTAATTTAAATTGAGCACAGAGTAAATTATAATTCAGTCACTTGACTGCTTGTATTTAACTTGACAACTCATCCTTACGTGTCCTGGAGGTGTAGTGGGGAGCCGGGGACGCGTGCTCAGGTATTCTGCTTTCTCACTTAACCCTTTCTCAGGGAACGGCTTCCTCAGTCTCTGCCATTTGAAGTACTTGACAAGGGAAAAACAAAGACAAGACAAGGACTCAGACAGCCTGTACTTTCCTTGAACTTCAGAGAGAGATTTAGCCTTGGCTGGGCTCTCCTCCCTTGCCTTCTAAAACACAATTGTCCTCGTTTATTTGGGATAGCTTTAAAGCTCACTGGCAAGAATGCCCAGGGGAAGGGGAATTAACCTTCCACCCAGAGCGCCAAGCCTCCCAGAAAACAGCCACCTGAGTGGAGTTCCAAACAGGGGGTTCTACTTTCCCCTCAATCACTTTCTCTCCACTGCAGGGGAATCTCTAATCCCTGGACGACAGTAAGTTCCCAGCATGATCCAAACCCATCAGGGAGCAGCAGGTCAGCTCCACAGATACTGTCCCCTCGCTCCAGTTTCGGTCAGGTAGCACTCTGGCCTGTGCTGGTGCTGGCGTCTTGAGTTTTCATTCTAGCTGCAGACATGAAGTAAGCGCCTGGAAGTAGCTCATGTAGAGGAAGGTGATTGTGAGGAGCACTTTAATTAAGTCCTTTCTCAGCTAATGGTACTGCTACTGGAGGTTCCTTTGCTGGGGGCTGAGCCAGAGATGAACTCTGATGAGGGGCTGTGGGGTGCGCGTCAGGAGCTGTCAGGGTGTCCAAGCTGGTCAAGAAGGTCGACCAGACGCTGGTAATGAGTGACTGTGGGGTGAGAAAGGAAGCTGAAGCAAGCGTGAGTGGAGGGAAGTTGCCTGGGTCCCCAGGACGGGGTTGTGGTGGGAGTTGATAACAAGCTGAGATGCACCACGTCAGAACTTCTTGGACACCAGAGTTGCAGCTTTACTCTAGACCATGGCACTCAAGTAAGGTTCTTGGTCAGAGAGATGGGAGGCAGTAGTTTTGAGTTAATTCCACCTTTTGGCCAGCCATGTGCAATCCTGCATTTCTAGGTTGATGGCCCAAAGATTTGTTTTGTCTTTGTAGTCATGGTTTAGCACTACACAAGTGATACTTCCAGAATGTTAAATAAGTGGTCCTTAACTTTACTGTGGGGGAACTTTTTTCTTTGTGAGGCACAGTCTTACTCTAGCTCTTGGAACTCACTCTGTAGCCCAGGCTAGCCTTGAACTCACAGTAATCCTCCTACCTCAGCCTCCTGAGTGCTGGGATAATAAGCATGAGCCACCATACATAGCTCCTTGGGGGTAGCTTTTTAAAAATACAAAGATGTGGGCCTAACCCATGGTTGTGGGACATGATCTGTGCACTGGGAGTATTTTAAAGTGCCCTAGGTAGTTATAATGTGAGGCCAGCACTGAGAAACACTGTTGTAAGGTCAATAATAACTGCATTCATTTTATTAGAGATTTTTAGGGTTACAGATTCCCTCATTTGATATAGTGGACTTTCGTGACACAGAATTGAAACAACACTAAGTGAATTTATTTTGTCAGTAAGTTTGACACAGGAACAAAAGTGTAAGTGAATATTGTTGGCAAATGACTATTGATCGAGAGAAGTGTTTGAATGTTTCTTGGCACTTACAGTCTGGTTTAGTGAGAGCGTATATAAATAACCCTAAAGCAAACTCTTGATAGAAGCTGGCGATGCCTTCTTTGACCCTCCCCTCCCTCAGAAGCATGTCAGCGTTAAGAATGTGTGTTTCAGAACCATTTCCTTTTCTTGCCCTATGAGCAGCTCACATCATTCCCAATTTATGTTTTTCTCCAGTGTGACTATATATATTCTTCATTATAATACAGAGAATAACTCAGGGTTGGATGCTGTGTGACTATGCTGTCATGTGGTCTTGAATGTAAAGATTTTGTCTAGAAATGTTTAGAATCAGATACTCCGCCATGAATTCTCAAAACTTCTTTTCCATCTGTTTTATTTCATTACTCTCTTTTTGAAACAATAATAAAAAAACATTTCCCTTGAGTTACTAACACAAAGTGCTTAGTAAATTTATAACAGGTGATGGGTTCTGTCTTACCAAATAAGTGAGTGAGCTGGGAGTGTGTCCGACTTGTATGTGTGAGAGGCCCTGGATTCAATCCCTGAACCAAAATAAAATAATACAAAGGAAGTAGAGAATGCTGCAGGAGATGGCTCAATGGATTAAGCACTTGCTATGCAAGCCCGAGTACCTCAGTTCAGATCCCCAGACCCCACACTATGGCAGGCATTTTGTAATCTCAGCCATGCCTACTGGCGAGAGCCAAGGCAGAGACAGGCGAATCCACAGGAGCTGAAGCGCTCGGTGAGAAAGCAGTCATGAACATGATGAGACCATTGTCCTCTAAACGCCACACATATGCCCTGGCATACATGCCCTCAATAACATGTATGACACACATACCAAAAAAGAAAAGCATTTGAAATAAAGTAGAATTTATCATAGGTAAGTTATACATTGCTTATATTTCTGTTCTAATTCCACCTCAATGGCTGATATTTTAAGGAAAGCCATAACATTTCAGGAAGTCCTGAAAAAGTGTAGGAGACATCGAGTTGTGGGGGCTGGGGGACTCAACACTACCATACAGTGGGGCTCCCTGGAAACGTCTTGACTCCCTCCTCCCTTGGTGAGCAAGGCTTCTTCAAGTTCTCACAGTCGTGAGCAGTATTAGTGAAGAAATATTACCCACCTGGGGGAAAAGAAAAAGGTGATACAATTTTTTTTTAGCTCCTATTTCTTTTGTTGCTGAAACCCCATTTTAAATGTGATCTCTGCTATCGTCCCCTCTGTTTACCTCCTGGTATCTGAATCATATGACAGTGTTTGTTTTAATGACTGGAAGATCATTCATATTGTCCGCTTCTGAAAATAACCCATGTGGCCAAAATAGGCTGCATAAATTGAGAGTGTTATAACTTAACTGACTTTTAAAGCCATTAATGCTGACCTCTGAGACCTGGCTTTTTCCAGGGTCCCATCAATCACTTCCGTACCACCTCCCCCGTACAAAGGCTTAGACAGATGTGGGTACAGTTTGTGTTGCTGGGGAGGGGGAAGGAAAAGGGGAAGGACCAGGTAAAAGAACAACCTTTAAAAAAAATTCTCATATTTCCCGTGGTAGTTTGACGACAGATTTGTGTGCTAATGTTCACCCTTTTCGGTTTTTAGGTCATACTACTAGATATTACACTGGAACTTCAGAAGCAAATTATGTCTGAATTGGAAATTCTTTATAAGGTAACTTTTTCTCCTGGTCATTGTTACCTTAAAACTGTTCATGGTGTCGGCTTACAGATTTTTAACTACCCTTTTGTCTATTTTGGTTACAGTGTGACTCATCATATATCATAGGATTTTATGGAGCATTTTTTGTAGAAAACAGGATTTCAATTTGTACAGAATACATGGATGGTGAGTTTTCCCTTTTAAACTATTTTAAAGGTGATTTTTGGCGTAGTGTTTTAAAATCTGGTTTTGATATAGAGGTCAAGTACAATTGAGAATGACTAAACTGTCCTGACTATTGCCTCCTTTATACCCTGAAAACATCATCGTACTGTTAGGGTTCCCAGTAGTAAATATTTACACTTGAGCTATGATTTCAAGAATGTAATTCTTTTATTGGAAATTAAATAGAATAGATTAAATGCTAATCTAATCAGTGGTTTGATATTTGATTCCTCTCTGCAATCTGTCTTTACTTACAAAACAGATGTTCTGTTCTTTTAATGTTTCAATAGCCAAAACAGATTTTCTTTTAAGGAAATCTATTAACCTAGTGTCCTCTGTCTTTCAGAAAGAAATAAGTTCTTAATTGCAAGATAAGAGATTGTTGTCCCACACAGCTGTTTGACCAAGATGTGTTTGGCTTTCTTTTGACTTTCATCCTTCCTTGTGTACTTTTCATTCACTGCTGTTTTGGTGTTCTTTTCTTTTCTTTTTATTATTTTATCTTATTATTTGAGAGAAAGAAAGAAAGATAAAGATAGAGTGAGAAAGAGAATATGAGTGTGCCAGGGCCTCTAGCCAGTGCAAATGAACCCCAGACACAAGTACTACCTTGTGCATCTGGCTTACATAGGTGCTGGGCAATCGAACCTGGGTCTTTTGGCTTCACAGGCAAGTGCCTTGACCACTAAGCCATCTCTCCAGCCCATGGTTTTCTTTCTTGATCTGAGAATTGTGACGGAATGCAGATTTCTGGGAATCTTGTCAGTAAAATGTTATCATTATTACTGTCTCATCACTTTAAACCTGCTTACTCCTTACATTATAGGTGGTCACGTTTTTACTATCTAGATACATATGTATAGTTAGCCCGCTTAACCTGCAGTATCTAGGTACCTGTGTATAGTTAGCCCATTAGCATGCAATATCTAAATACATGTGTATAGTTAGCCTTTTTAACATGCAATGTCTAGATACTTATGTATAGTTGGTTAGGTAACAGGTAGTATCTACATACACATGTATAGTTGGCCAGTTAACATGCAATATTTACATACATACATATAATTGGCACTTTGTGATTAGTCTTAGGACATTAAAGTAGTTTAGTTCATCTCCTATAAGATTTTCAATGAGCCAATGTTGATGCTTTAACGTTTTAATGCATATATAATGTATTCTAACTTATTTCTAATAGCTGTCAAGAATTTCAAAGGTGGAAATGGATCATAACAAGTGGATTCATGATACCATTACAAGTTATTCTTTTAAATTTTCGCCATTTGAAATCTTGATGTTTTTTTAGCTACATTAAAATACTTTTACTGAGATAAATTCAAATCCCATAAAATTTACTTTTAAAGTGTACAAGTTAGTGGGCTTCAGCATATTCACAGAGTTGTATAATTACCATCACTATCTAATTTTAAAACATTTTCTCCTATCTCCAGAAAGAGTTTTACTCATTGTAAGAACCTCATCACGCCCCATCCCCCTTGCTTCCCCAGTCTCCGGCAACTGCTGGGGTCCTGACAGGATTTGCGTGTTCTGGACATTTCATGGCCATGCACTCCTGTAACCATGTCCTCTGTCTGGCTTCTGGCACGTAGTGTAATGTTCTAAGGCTCTTCTGCACCACAGCATGCACCAGTACTCTACCCCTTCATCACATCACGGCTGTGAAACTTTTCTTGATTATTTCTTTGGTTGATGGCCATTGGGATATGTCCACTCCTGGCCTGGTCAGGAAGAGTGTCCTGTGGCAGGTGTGTGGGGGTTGTTGCATGTGCATGTGCTGTATCAGTTGTCTTGGGTTTATACCTAGGAGTGGAATTTCTAGGTCGCACGGCGCTTCTGTTTAGGGACAATCACATGTTAAGTTCCATCTTATACCACTTTGTGCTTGCACCAGCCTTGTGTAAGAGTTCCAGTTTCTCTGCATTGTTACCAACTCTAATTACTGTGTCTTTTTTATTGTAGATGTGAAAATAGAACCGCGTTTTGTGTTTGATTTAGAGTTCCCTAATAATTACTCTTAAAAATCATCTTTACATGCGTCAAAGACCAAAAATGGTCACTAGACCATTTGCGTACCTTCTTCTGAGAAATGTATACTCAAATCCTTTCTCTGTTTTTTGAATATGTGATGGGTGTTGCTATTGTTGAGTTGTAATAGTTTTTGAACGAGAGAGAACAGGCACGCCAGGGCCTCCAGCCAGTGAAAACAAACTCCAGACACATGTGCACTTTGTGTGTCTGTGTTTATGTGGGTACTAGGGATTTGAACTCTGGGCCAGCATGTTTTTCAAGCAAGCACCTTTAACTGTTAATCCATCTCTTCAGCCTCAAGAGTTACTTTTTATTTATTTTATTTATTTATTTTTTTTTGAGATAGCGTCTCCCTGAATTCACTATAGTCTCGGGAGTTGGCTTTGAAATCACAGCAATCCTATGTCTGCCTCCCAAGTTCTGGGATTAAAAGCATGTGCCACCACACCTAGTTTAAGAGCTACGTTGTCGTTGTTGTTGTTGTTGTTGTTGTTGTTGTTGTTGTTGTTGTTGTTAGACAGCCTCAAGTTTCCCAGGCTCGTTGAACCTGCAGTCCTCCTGCCTCAGCCTCTCATGTTGCTGGGATTCACAGGCCTGTGCCACCAGGCATCAGTGCTTTATAGAGTCTAGAGGATGGGCTTGTGAGCTACAGGAATTGCAGTCATTTTCTTCCTCTCTGTGGACTGTATTTCCACTTTTTTTTTTTTTTTTCAATATCTGTGTGTGAGAAACTGTGTGTGCAGGAACACACATGCTACAGTACACATGTGGCGGTCAGAGGACAACCTTGGGTATTGACCCTCACTTTCCAAACTGTTTGAGACAAAGTCACCAGTTGGTCACTGCTGCATGCGCCACAGCCAGCTGACCCTCGAGCTTTGGGGACTCTCCTGAGTCAGGCCTCGGGTGCACTGGGACCACAGAAGTTTGTGCTACTGCATCTGGCTTTGCATGGATTCTAGGGTTCAGAACTCGGGTCACCAGGCTTATGCAGCGAGCACTGTTACTCACTGAGGCATCTTCCAACACACTTCATTAATAATGTCCTTTGAAGTACAAAAGTTTTAGAATTAATGAAATCTAGTTTAGCTACATTTTTGGTTGCTTATAGTTGGATAGTATATATTTAAAAAACATCATCTGATTCAACATCACGAAAATTTATACCTTTCTTCTTCTCATATTTTCTCATTTTAGCTTTGTGTTGTTTTAGGTTTTGTTTTTTTAACTTGCTGGCCTCTAACCTACTATGTAGCTCAGGCTGGCCTTGAACTCCCGATCCTCCTACCTCTACCTCCCAAGTGCTGGGATTACAAGAGTACAACAGCACATCTGGCTTAATTTTAGCTTCCAGCCTTTAGTTTTTTCTTTCTTGAGACAGGGTCTCAAGAAGCCCAGGTGGGTTCCAAACTTGCTGTGTAGTCAAGAATAACTTTGAGCTTCTCATCCTTCTACCTCCACCTCCTGAGGGTTGGGATTACAGGTGTGTGCCACCATGCCTGGTTGACATGGTTCTGGGAACCAAAGCCAGAGCTTCATACGTGCTAGGAAAGTACTGGACCAACTGAGCTACATAGCCCTTGATCGATTTTTATATATGGTATAACATGATGATCAAAATTCATTCTTTTGCATGTAAATATCCATTTGTCTTAGCACCATTTGTTAAGAAGACTACCTTTCCCCATTGAATTTTTGTAGTGTCCTTGTTAAAAACTAACAATAAGGGCTGGAGAGATGGCTTAGCAGTTAAGGTGTTTGCCTGTAAAATCTAAGGATCCAGGTTCGATTTCCCCAGTACCCATGTAAGCCAGATATACAAGGTGTTGCATGTATCTGGAGTCCGTTTGCAGTGGCTGAAGGTCTTGTTGTGCCCACTCACTCTATCTGCCTCTTTCTCCCCTCTCCCCTTCAAAATAAAATAAAATAAAATAAAATAAAAGATTGACCATAAAATGTAGCTGAACTTGGAGCTGGGGCTTAGCTCAGTGTTGGAGCACTTGCCTGGCAAGCATCCGTCACTGGGTTTGGCCCCCAGTACTGAGAAGTAAATAACGTGTGCTCACGTGCCACACTGTACTTGATTAGCGATTATTTTAGATTATTGTTTCATAATAAGTTTGAATTAAGAAGTATGAGTGCCATAGCTCTGTTGTTTTTCACACTTTTGGGGGGCCATTCTTCAGTGTTAATTTCTGTTGTCAATTTCTGCTGTTTCACCATGGCTGCAGGACACACTTTGTATGGCTACCTTCCTTTGTGTTTCCACAGAGTGTTTGAATCAGCTTATCAATTTCCCTTTAAAAAGCCAGCAGGGCCGGGTGTGGTGGCGCACCCCTTTAATCCCAGCACTTGGGAGGCAGATGTAGGAGGATCACCATGAGTTCGAGGCCACCCTGAGACTACATAGTGAATTCCAGGTCAGCCTGAGCTAGAGTGAGACCCTACCTTAAAAAAAAAAAAAAAAAAAAAGCCAGCAGGGATTTTGATAGAGATTTTATTGAATTTGTGGATCAATTTGGGGAGCATTACTGCATTGGAAATATCAAGTCTTTCATTCTGTGGATATAAAATGTTTTTCCATGTATGGCAGTATTCTTTCATGTTTTTAGTAATATTTTATAGTTTTCAATGTAAAAGTTCTGTAGTTATTTACTAACCGATTCTTCCTCATTTTATTTTTAAATGATACTATAAATTGAAATTTATTCTTAGTTGTTCCCCACTAGTATATAAAAATATGATTGACTTTTATATACTGATCTTGCACTGTGTAACCTTGCTGAACATCTTATTAACTTCAGGAGTCTCTATGGAGTTCTTTGGGTTTTCTGTATACAAGATTATGTCATCTACAGATAGAGCTAGCTCTACGTCTTCCTTCTACTGTGGATGCTTTTCTTCTCTTCCTCTTTTCTGCTGCACTCCCCTAAACTTCATTCTGAATTTTAATATGTTGAAGTAAATGGAGTTTTTTTCTCTTCCTGGTCAGTATAGTTATGAATTTGTAGGTTTCTTTGATCTTTTAGTTTAATTAATACTCTTGATTATTTTTTTCTATTTTCTTTTGTGTTTCTTTTTGCTGTTCCTTTTCTTTTTGGGTAAAAAGGTAAGACATTGCTTTTAGCTAGCTCTTTCTCATTAACATAGGCATTTGCAGCTGTCATTTTACCTCAGGGCACTACTTTAGCTTTACTTCAGAAGTTTGGATATGTTGTGTTTCCGGGTTTTTTTTGTTTGTTTGTTTTGTTTTTTGTTTATGTTTTTCTGAGGTAGCGTCTCACTCGGACCCAGGCTGACCTGGAATCAGAGTGGCCTCAAGCTTACGGCGATCCTCCTACCTCTGCCTGCCAAGTGTGTGTGTGTGTGTGTGTGTGTGTGTGTGTGTGTGTGTGTGTGTTTGTGTTTCCAGTTTTCCACAAACAAAATCCCTGTGAGTTCTTTTTGCCATATTTTTACTTGGGCCAGTATCATTTGATTTCCACACCTTTGTGAATTTTCAGTGCTTCCTTCTGTTGTGAATTTCTGATACTCCACTGTGGCTTTAGGACATGCCGTGCATGACTATATTCCCTTTAAACACCAGTTGAGGCTTGACTCAATGCCTAACATGATCTGTCTGGAGAGCACTGACTATGCACTTGAGGAGAACGCGTCTTGCTGATGCTGCACAGACTGTTCCTTGGACATCTGCTGGGTCTAGTGGGTTTCTAGTTCTGTTCCCTGCATATTTTATCCTCAGTTTTCTGTGTCATTAGGTTATTCATTTTTGAAAGTGGGAAATTCAAGTATCCAACTAATTTTTTTTATTTCTTCAATTTTGTTAGCTTATCTTGTTAACTATTTATTTATTTATTTATTTATTTATTTATTTATTTATTTATTTATGAGAGAGAAAAAGGCAGAGAGGGAGAGAATGGGCATGCCAGGGCCTCTAGCCATTGCAAATGAACTCCAGATGCATGCGCCTCCTTGTCCATCTGGCTTATGTAGTCCTGGAGAATCGAACTGGGATCCTTTGGCTTTGCAAGCAAACACCTTAACTTAAATGGGGCCATCTCTCCAGCCCCATTTGTTAGCTTATGTTTTACATATTGTGCCCTATGTTGTTTTCTGCATAGTTATGTTCTTTTTTTATTGAGACAAAGTCACTCACTGGCCTCGAGCTCACCAATTATCCAGGACTAGGTGGCCAGTGAGCCCCATGATCTGCCCATCTCCATCTCTGCCACCACCAGTGGCTTGTCTTATGTGGGTTCTGGGGATCGAATCCGGGTCTTCTTGCTTGTGAGGCAAGCACCTTGCCCACTGAGCCCTCTCCCCAGCCCCAGCCCTCACACATTCTATTACATATTCAGCTGCTTATACGAATGTGTTCTATTTCCTCTTACAGATTTGATTAGTCTTGGCACTTCAATCTGTTGTTCCTTCGTGTGAGAGTCTAGTTGATCTTTTTCAGGAAGGGTCAGCTATGAGGAGTTCTGTCAGTTTTTGTGTATCTGGGGATTTCTTCTCCCTTTTCTCCTCATGTTTGGTAGGATAGTTTTACAGGGTGTAGAATTCTTGGCCTGGCCATCGTTTTCCTTCAGCTGTTCAGCTGTGTCATTCCCCTGCCTGTGATCTGTTCATGATGGTCAACTGGGTTTTTTTTTTTTTTTTTTGTTTTTTGTTTTGTTTTGTTTTGTTTTAAATAGTGCTTGGATCAAACTCCAGGTCTGGTGCATCCTAAGCAAGCTGTCTGCCACTGAGGCTGAATTTCCAGTCCAGCTGTGGGCTTTTCTTTGTTTTTTGAGGACTTCTTGTAATTGATGTGGATTGCTGATTCTCTTGGTGCTTCTAAGATTTTCTTTTTTGTTTTTGTTTGTGGACATTTTCATAGAAATGTGTTGATGTGTTTGACTTTCTTTGAGTTTATCCTATGTGGAATTTTTTTCTTAATTTTTTTTTTTATGAAAGAGAATTGGCACACCAAGGCCTCCAGCTACTGCAGTCAACCTCAGACGCATGTGCCACCTTGTGCACATATGCAACCTTGCATGTGTCTGGCTTATGTGGAACCTGGAGAGTCAAACATGGGTCCTTATGCTTTACAGGCAAGTAACTTAACTGCTAAGCCATCTCTCCAGCCCTCCTGTGTGAAGTTTAATGAGCTTTTTGGATGTGTAGGTTTCTGGTTTTCACCAAATTTGAGGGTTTCTTGGCTATAATCTCTTCCGTTGGTCTTTCTGCTCCTTTCTTTTCTTCCTCTATCTTTTAAATATTTTTATTTATTAAAAAGAGAGATAGAGCAGGTGTACCAGGGCCTCTAGCTGTTGCACATGAACTCTAGATGCATGTGCCAGTTTGTGTATCCAGCTTTATGTGGGTCCTGGGGAATTGAACACTGGGTCCCCCAGGTCATTAGGCTTTGTAGGCAAGGACCTTAACCACTGAGCAATCTTTCCAGCCCTGCCCCCTCTTAGATCTCCCATCATACACATGTTGAAACAAATGTTTCACAGTTCATCCACACCCCTGTGAAGATGTGTTCTATCATTTTTCTTCCTTTTTCACATGGCATGTCAGCTGGTTTATCATCCCATTGCTTCTTCCCTCTGCCTTCTCATGACGTTCATTCTTTTTAAAATTTTTTGTTTATTTTTATTTATTTATTTGAGAGCAACAGAAAAAGAGGCAGAGAGAGACGGGGAGGGGGAAGAATGGGTGCACCAAGGCCTCCAGCCCTGCAAAGCGATACTCCAGATGCATGCGCCCCCCTTGTCCATCTGGCTTATGTAGTCCTGGAGAATCGAACTGGGATCCTTTGGCTTTGCAAGCAAACACCTTAACTTAAATGGGGCCATCTCTCCAGCCCCATTTGTTAGCTTATGTTTTACATATTGTGCCCTATGTTGTTTTCTGCATAGTTATGTTCTTTTTTATTGAGACAAAGTCACTCACTGGCCTCGAGCCACCAATTATCCAGGACTAGGTGGCCAGTGAGCCCCATGATCTGCCCATCTCCATCTCTGCCACCACCAGTGGCTTGTCTTATGTGGGTTCTGGGGATCGAATCCGGGTCTTCTTGCTTGTGAGGCAAGCACCTTGCCCACTGAGCCCTCTCCCCAGCCCCAGCCCTCACACATTCTATTACATATTCAGCTGCTTATACGAATGTGTTCTATTTCCTCTTACAGATTTGATTAGTCTTGGCACTTCAATCTGTTGTTCCTTCGTGTGAGAGTCTAGTTGATCTTTTTCAGGAAGGGTCAGCTATGAGGAGTTCTGTCAGTTTTTGTGTATCTGGGGATTTCTTCTCCCTTTTCTCCTCATGTTTGGTAGGATAGTTTTACAGGGTGTAGAATTCTTGGCCTGGCCATCGTTTTCCTTCAGCTGTTCAGCTGTGTCATTCCCCTGCCTGTGATCTGTTCATGATGGTCAACTGGGTTTTTTTTGTTTTTTTGTTTTGTTTTGTTTTGTTTTGTTTTGTTTTGTTTTAAATAGTGCTTGGATCAAACTCCAGGTCTGGTGCATCCTAAGCAAGCTGTCTGCCACTGAGGCTGAATTTCCAGTCCAGCTGTGGGCTTTTCTTTGTTTTTTGAGGACTTCTTGTAATTGATGTGGATTGCTGATTCTCTTGGTGCTTCTAAGATTTTCTTTTTGTTTTTGTTTGTGGACATTTTCATAGAAATGTGTTGATGTGTTTGACTTTCTTTGAGTTTATCCTATGTGGAATTTTTTCTTAATTTTTTTTTATGAAAGAGAATTGGCACACCAAGGCCTCCAGCTACTGCAGTCAACCTCAGACGCATGTGCCACCTTGTGCACATATGCAACCTTGCATGTGTCTGGCTTATGTGGAACCTGGAGAGTCAAACATGGGTCCTTATGCTTTACAGGCAAGTAACTTAACTGCTAAGCCATCTCTCCAGCCCTCCTGTGTGAAGTTTAATGAGCTTTTTGGATGTGTAGGTTTCTGGTTTTCACCAAATTTGAGGGTTTCTTGGCTATAATCTCTTCCGTTGGTCTTTCTGCTCCTTTCTTTTCTTCCTCTATCTTTTAAATATTTTTATTTATTAAAAGAGAGATAGAGCAGGTGTACCAGGGCCTCTAGCTGTTGCACATGAACTCTAGATGCATGTGCCAGTTTGTGTATCCAGCTTTATGTGGGTCCTGGGAATTGAACACTGGGTCCCCAGGTCATTAGGCTTTGTAGGCAAGGACCTTAACCACTGAGCAATCTTTCCAGCCCTGCCCCCTCTTAGATCTCCCATCATACACATGTTGAAACAAATGTTTCACAGTTCATCCACACCCCTGTGAAGATGTGTTCTATCATTTTTCTTCCTTTTTCACATGGCATGTCAGCTGGTTTATCATCCCATTGCTTCTTCCCTCTGCCTTCTCATGACGTTCATTCTTTTTAAAATTTTTTGTTTATTTTTATTTATTTATTTGAGAGCAACAGAAAAAGAGGCAGAGAGAGACGGGGGGGGGGGGGGAAGAATGGGTGCACCAAGGCCTCCAGCCCTTGCAAACGTACTCCAGATGCATGCGCCACCTTGTGCATTTGGCTTACGTGGGTAATGGGGAATCGAGCCTTGAACCAGGTCCTTGGGCTTCGCAGGCAAGCGCGCAGCTGCTAAGCCATCTCTCTAGACTCCTGTTCATTCTTTCTAGTGAGATTGTTAGTTCAGTTACTCTACATTTAACTCAGAAAGTTCTATTTGATTATATGTAATTTCTTCTTTATTGGTGGTCTTTCCTGGGGGGAGATCAGGTTCATGGTTTCCTTTAGTCCTTTCTACATTACTTATGTTCATTATTTGATATGATAATTGGAGGATAGTACAGTTTGTGTATGTACAGCAAAACATAAATATATATATGAACTTCATATTGCATTCCAGTTGTTATTGCTTCTCTTCCTCTCCCTCTACAGTCATACTTCCTGAAAACTTCCTCACCAATTATTTTAATCTCATGCTATCATTTATTTCCAAATACTGACTGAGCATTTAACTTTCAGACACTGTTCTAAACCTAGTGATAGAACAGTGAACAATCCCTGTCTGCATGGGGCTTATACTCTAGTCTGGGGAGACAGACTAAAAATATACAGTTCATTCTTAGAGAGAGAAAAGTCCAGTGAGAACATGAAGCAGCATAACTGATGACTGAGGGAGCAGGTGCTAAATAGGGAATCAGGGGTTGTAGCTGTTTTGTAGAAGTGGCATCTAGCAGAAACCATAAGAAAGGTACCAGGAAAGCTCTTACAGGCAGAAGGTGTACCAAGTATGCGTGCTGCAAAAATGGATGAACGAGCTGGGCATGGTGGTGGTGCACGCCTTTAATCCCAGCCATGTGTGTCATAATGAGACATTGCAGGGAGAGTTCTTAAGTCTTGTGGAGTTCACGTGTGAGCCCACAGCTGTGTGACGTCACTGGGAGGGAGGCCTCTTAGATCTTTTCACTTTGGGGAGTTGAGATGCTCACGATTTCTCTGAACTCTGTCATGAACTGACTCTTGACTGTGGCCGTCACATTCACATTTCTGGGACTTTGTTTCTCACATTGGTCAAATCATGAATGTTCTTCTAGCGTTACTGTTTGGTGATTGGATAAGTTAAAGAGTTACCCTCCACCTTATTTTTTGAGGTAATGTCTCACTGAACCTGGAGCTCACCTTGGCTAGGTCAGCTGGCTGCAGGGACCCTCTGCCCTCCACTTCCCCAGCATAGGGATTATGAGCACGTGTCGCTGCTCTCAGTTTTTACATTTTACCTGGGTGTTGTGGACCTGAACTCGGGTCCTTTACTGACTGAGCTGTCTCCTCAGCTTCTCCTCTTAGGGCTTCTTACTGCTAGGTGTGGGTTGTGAGCTCCTTAAGCCCCTGACTTCATAAAGGACCGGTGCAGTTGGTTGACCTGTCAGTCTTCCAAACACCCACATCCAACGCTTCCTCACCGTGAACGTGCTCATCCTTGCAAGGGCGATTCATCTGAGCGATCAGTGAAGACGTGAGCTGTTTTTCTGCCACATTTTCATTGTTATTGCACCTAGATTAAAGATGTTGTTTCAGTAACTAAGAATGATTCAGCTCATTCCTTAAGTGTCTCGTCCCCGTCTTTCCACTGGCACCTGGAGCCAAAGCATGTGATCTAGTTACCCTGCGGTTTCTCAGCCTGTTGTCTCATGGACTCTGAAACAAAACGTGGCTGTTTCCCTCTATCTGCTTAAACAGGATAAGTACAAAATAGTAGATTTGTGGATGTATATGCATTTTTTTTTTCAAGGTAGGGTCTCATTGTAGCCTCTGCTGACCTGGAACTCACTCTGTAGTCCCAAGCTGGCCTTGAACGCACAGTGATCCTCCTACCTCAACCTCCCAAGTGCTGGCATTAAAAGTGTGTGCTATATGCAGTTTTTTAAAGAGAAAAATAACTTTTCTTTGATCTTCAGTGATAGGAAGACATGACATAATACCCCTCATGTGTACAGCATAGGCTTGACTCATCCCAGAAGCAGGGCGTGTTTTACTTGGGATTGTCTTAGACATTCTTATAGATCATCCACATGTGATGTGTGAGCTTTTAGCCTTGGATAGGAAAACAATTCCTAAATATCCCACTGTCCTGGTTAATGTCACCCCAGAACTGAAAGACTCTAGCTCGGTTTGACTCGTGAAAGGATGGTGTGGGCTCAGCAGGGAAGAGTACTTACTGCCCAAGCATGAGGGCCTGAGCCACTCAAATCGGATTCCCCAGCACCCACAGAAGCAGCTGGGCATGGCCACGCATGCCTGTCACTGCCTGTCCTGCAGGAGGCGGAGAGGGGAGGAGACTGGGACTCACTGACAAGCAAACAGAAAGTCTGGGTTGAAGGACTCTGTCACAAGGAAACAGTCAGACGAGGGAAAAGAAGACACTCGGAGCTCTCCTCTGATCTCTGCAGACAGCGCACATGCATGTGCATGCACACACGTGCATACTCCGTACACACATCACGTACACACCACTCATACTGTACACACATGCCACAAAAGTGTTACTATATATTGTTAAAGTAGTTTTCATATCAGTAATGCTACTTTGCATAAACTCTATTCTTAGAGATCCTGTAGCACTTAATGTAATGTCAGACATTTAACAAGCCTTGTGTAACTTACCTTCCAAATGAATGTTCATGCCCTCACAGCAGCTCCCCGGGGAACTTTCCAGAATCACAGTGATGCCACTTTGCTGAAGTGGTCTGGGGTCCCTTCTTTGAAGCTGCTTTCTGATGAAAGTTGTGACAATTGTCACTCTTGCCTTTGTTCCTCTGATAGGTATTTATTAATCTTACACTCCCTTCCAGTTTCACTGATTCCTACATTGATGAAAACAAAACAAATCCAAAACCCAGGATTTCTCTATAACTAGTGGTTTTCTCATTGTTAAAACTAACTAAAGGCCTAGGAGATGGCTCAGCAGTTAAAGGTGCTTGCTGACAAAGCCTGCTAGCCTGGGGTTCAAATCCCCGGTACCCATGTAAAGCCAGATGCACAAATGGCACATGCATTTGGAGTTCGTTTGAAGTGGCAACAAGACCTGGTATAACTTTTCTCTCTCTCTTTCTCTATTTCTATATCTCTCTGCTTATAAATAAATTTTTTAAAATTATAAAAACTTCTAAAAGAGATTTAATAAAAGTTGAATTTGGTAAAAGGTGCAGATTAGTGAATCTCATTTTAGTAAAAACTTACATAGGACATAGAGATGATGGTTTTGTTTGTGCATGTGCACATGCATGTGTATATGGCATATGCATGCTTGTAGGTATGTGGTCATGTGGGTGTGTGTGCACATGTATACATGTGTGTAGAGACCAGAGTACCACCTCAGGTGTCACCTCAGGTAGTGTGTTGTAGTCAGCTCCACATTGCTGGGATGAACTTCCAGTTTATGGGAGGAACGGGATTTATTTCAGGCTTACAGATTCGGGGGAAGTCCCATATGGTGGGAGAAGCTGGCCCCTTTTACAGATCCAAGCAGAGAGAAACCACTACCAGCACCGCCACAAGGAAGCAAGCATGGGCAGCACACACAGGGACCCGGCCAGAGCTCAGACTGTTCTGCACACCTGGGGCTAGAAATCAGATCTGGTCTCATTGTCACCTTAGGGTTGGACACCAGGATCTCCCCGCAGCAATGCCTCCTCCAGCCCAGCAACTGGAGCAAGCTACAAGCTTTAATAAAACACCTGGAGAGATAGCTTAGTGGTTAAGGTGCTTGCCTGTGAAGCCAAAGGACCCAGGTTCTATTATCCCTGGACCCTCATAAGCCAGATACACAAGGTGGCCCATGCGTATGGAGTTTGTTTAAGTGGCTGAAGCCTCTGGTGCACCCATATATCCCCCCATCTGCCTGTTTTCCTCTCTCTCTCTCTTTCTCTCTCTCTCTCTGTCAAATAGTTAAAATTAAATTAAAAAAGAAAAAATCCTGAGTCTACTGGGGACATACATTGAAATTACGACATACGCTGTCCATCTCTTTTTGATGGTCTCTCGTGGGTCTAGAGTGCACCAGTTAGGCTAGAGTGGCTGGCTAGCAGGTGCCAGAGATGGGCCTGTCTTCCCTCCCCAGCACTGAGCTTACAGGTATCCACTACCATGCCCAGTATATACATGGGTGCTGGAGATCACAGTCACGTGCTTAGTCTTATGAGGCAAGCTCTTTATCAACTAAGCTTCTTCCAGCCCTGGGATTATGGGGGGAGGGGCTTGTTGGTTTTTTGTACTTATAAAATGTTTTTCAAAGTGATATTAAAGAGAATTTCAAAAAAATCCATGCTAGCATCTTAAGAATTGCTTATCTTGATACATAATTTGAAAAGTAGCATTCGTTTAGGTAAATTTTAACCTTGCTGGGTTTTGTTTTTATTAGTCTTATATCCATATCACACACAATGTGTATAGAACTTCATATCAACTAGCATTTGCTTGGTTGATGTGCACATTCTCAGATAGGGCTCAGGTTTAAGCTTGAGAAAAGTGGCACGCGAGCATGACAAGTGTGACTGTCGAGTTAACGAAGTACAGATTCGTAGACTGCCCTTGCCTAGTTGTCGTTCAGTGTTTTCATATGTGTGACTATCTACTTGGAATTAACTTGGAAGTTTCCAGTCATGCTCATTCGGAAGCAAGAGGATGTCGGTAATGCCACGAGACAGAGAAACAGTTTTACCTTCCACGTCCAGTGTGCAGTGTGATGTAGGGAAAGGGAAACTGTATTCCAACAGCAAATGCACAGAAGAGGAGCCTGGCGGGTGTTTTGCTAACACGGTGCCTCTGTCTCTTACAGGGGGGTCTTTGGATGTATATAGGAAAATTCCAGAGCATGTCCTTGGAAGAATCGCAGCAGCGGTAAGTACACTCTGGCTCCGGCGTTGAGAATTGTGAATGATGCCATCTTTCTACTTCTGCCCATTTTATATCCTCATGTGTTTATTTACTTGGTTTTTTTAATTATTATTTTTTTAAGGTAAGGTCTCACTCTAGCCCAGGCTGACCTGGAACTCACTATGTAGTCTCAGGCTGGCCTTAAACTCACAGCGATCCTGCTACCTCTGCCTCCTGAGTGCTGGGATTAAGGCATGTGCCACGTTCTTTTCTTTTCTTTTCTTTCTTTCTTTTTTTTTTTTTTTTTTGAGTCCCCATTGGCTGTCAGGTCCTTATATCTCTTCCACTCTCATCCTTTTCTCTTCTTTCCATAGACCAACCCTGTCACATGGTGTCCCTCAGGCTTTGTAGTACTCTGGCTCGTTCTAGTCCTGTGTATCTGCAGGGAACTCAGGGTTATAAATTGACCACATCACTTCTAACTTCTTCACACAGGAGACTGTTTCAGGGGACATTTTATTGTTACAGATGTAGAATGAGGAAATAATTTAAAAGTCTAAATTATTAAGTTTGTGAATCAAACCACTAATCTGTTTTTTATAGTTTCCCACTTTTTCTTTTGTGGGCTTGGTTTTTAGTATTTTTATTGGCTTCATCTAGGAACCTATTCTCTTGGCACTTTTAGTTTTCCTGTCTTCTGTATTAACTAACAGATTGATGAAGTATGTCAACTGTCCTGACATTGTGGTAAGTTCTAGATTTGAGGTTTGGAGTAATGTAGGCTGTACATGGCTAAGAGACGTCATTGGGTGACTGAATCGTAAACAATTGCTAAACTAAAAGCTCTCTGTGAAGTGTTTTAATCCAAAGCAAAGCGACTATATCATGTACCATTTAATTAAATGGCTTATTTTCACATTCATTATACATCAAACCAACAATTCAAATTCTTTAATCCAATGCGGACACTTACTTAGTTCATTGTAATTCACAGCTTTCCTTTTTCTTTCTAATTATTAGTGTGAAGTGCCTAGGGTAAGGAGAACTCTCCTTTCTGATGCTGTTGCAGCTAAACAGCTCCTAATCCACACGGATAGGCAGATTAGTTTAATACTCAATTTTACTTAACTCACAATTTTAGATGAAAATAAAAATGTTTAATTTCCTCTTGTAATCTCAGAGGAAATGAATGCTTTGTGGCTTTTGGCAGTACCTGGCTCTAAAGTTTAATAACATGTAGAATAAAGGGCAAAAAAGGCAAGGCTACCAATGGAAAAAGAAAAGATTATTCAAGTTCTATATTCCCAATTATCTATTGAACTTAGCAGAAATAGGAATTGCCCCCCCTTTTTTTCAACAAAGAAGCTTGTTCCTCCTGGATGTCATAAATTTTGTCCCTCTCCTGTGTAGGTAGGGCACCCAGACAAGGCCACTGCTCTTTGTAATTCCACCAGAGTAAGAAGACTGTGTCGTGAATGTAGTTGGCAGAAAATAAAATAAAATAAACAGCAACAACAAAAATCCCACCCCAGCTTTAGATACAGAGTGTGCCCATAGACTAACTGAAAATATGGCATCAGTTATTTTAGGGAAAGGCATTGAATAAGCACTAGTCCAAGTTACTGTTACATTGCCCCACACATGTTTTTAAAGGTTTTTTTTATTTTATTTATTTGCAAGCAAAGAGAGAGAGAGGGAGATAGAAGAGACAGACAGACAGACAGAGAATGGGCATGCCAGGGCCTCTAGCCACTGCAAATGAACTTTAGACACATGTGCCCCTTGAGCATCTGGCTTACGTGGGTCCTGGAGAATCGAACTTGGATCCTTTGGCTTCGTAGGCAAATGCCTTAACCGCTAAGCCATCTCTCCAGCCCCCCCACACATGTTTTTAAATTGAGGCTATTCTTTGGTAAAATATGCCCAGTTCCTCCAGCCTTTCTTGCTCCTTAGTTCAGGGTAGTGATAGCTGGAGTGAAGAAATGCCTTTGATAATTTTCCTCTTCTTCTGACAGGCTTTACAAACTCTGTCAGTGCTTTACACCTGTCTAGTGCCTCCAAAGTGCATTTTGTGTGTGTGTGTGTATGATTTGAATAGGCTGCACACATGGCTAGCCCTTTTTGCACTTAATAGCCACCAGATTGGCACAGTGCTGGGAGGATTGCACCAATCAAATAGAACTAGCAACCTGACGGGCTGTAGTGCTACAGTTTGCAAAATGCACATTCACACAGCCTGGATCCTTGTTACTACTCTGCCCTTCCCCGCAGCTCAGCCGGCGTCAGGCTTCAACAGTGCCCATCCGTGCTGGAGACACATGTGCAAGTGTGTCATCGAACCTTCCAGCAGCCTTGGGACTGTGGTACCCTAGGCAAAGTGAGGGGTAGAAAAGTTAAGTAACTTGCCCAGAGTCATTGCGTAGTCCATGCTAGCTTGGACAGAGAGCTGCCCATCTCTCGTCGCATCCACACCCTTTCATTCTGTTTTCCTCAAAATCTGAGAAAAACATAGACAGTAGAATGAAAGAACTAGGTTAAAAGAAAAAAAAAACACCAAGGAATGTACATGAAGGAATAAATAATAGACAAGCACACACTATGGCTTGAATTCTGTTGTTGTTTTTAAAGGCTTTATTGCCCTGTTGTTCTCAAACTCCTTGGCTCAAGCTGGGACTATAGGCGTGTGCCACCATGCTCAGCCCACAGATTCTCTTTGTGTCTTAGAATCAAGTTGAGGCTTCTTTTCCTTGCAAAGGAAGAACTGTATTTTCTAGGCTTTAATACTCTGGAACACCAGGCCACTCTATAGTTCCAAGGTTCATCACAAAAGGAGCCCCTGTCTGCCTCTGTGAAATGTGGGTTCAAATTTTGTAGGATGTCTGACAAGAGAGCTTTTTTTTTTTTTTTTTTTCTGTGAAGAAATCCACATAAACTATTTAATTGTAGCGTTTCAACTCGCTCCAGATCTTAACCCGCTCCCCACTTGGCTCAGGTCTCTTATAAAGGTCTTTTTTGCCCATCCTTGCCACCTAGCACATTTTATTTCCCTCTCCTGTCTAATGCAGTGACATTCTGCACTGTTTTTTGAGGGCTAACGTTGATGGAAGTTGTCCCTGGAAGATGTGCACTTGACATGTCAAGGAGGGAGTGATTGACAGCCCATGTCAGCACTGTAGGTGTCAAGGCTCTGTCGGCCGTCTGCGAGCCCCCTACATTGTCACAGGCAGATTTCTTCTGTGCACACTCGTACTTATGTGCTCTAAAGGAAAATGTACTCTCTGTTAACTATAATTTTGACTATATTTGACGATAGTTGGAGGAATAATTTTGGAATCTCTAAGAGGTTTTATAATTTGATCAAGTATCATAAAATCAGATGGAATTTATTTTACCTCATTTCCTACCTGATAATCTGAATATGCTGAGATGTAACCACTTAGTTTGTTTTTGTAATGGGAAGATGTTATGATATGGCACTAAGCTTAGTTGAGAAGCTTCACCTCCTTCCTCAGAACTCAGATAACCAAGCTTCTGTGCTCACTGAATTCACCCTTCCTAGTGTTCAAAGAGAAAACTGTTATCATATTCATGTTGTCTTTTATTAGCACTTAAAGAAATATTTTGTCTTTTTTAAATAAAATTGTCACTATTAGTTATCAACATTTTTATTTAAAATACATTGTAATTTTTGACTGGCACAATATTTATATATATTTATTATGGGTGTGACATTTCAGTGTATGTGTGCAATAGGTAATATTAACGTTTTAATTTTTGTTTATATTTACTTATTTATTGTTATTTGAGAGAGAAAGAGAGAATGGGCACACCAGGCCCTTAGATTATTGCAAACGAACTCCAGATGCATACACCACCGTATGCATCTGGCTTACATGGGTCCTGGGAAATTGAATCTGGGTCCTTTGGCTTTGCAGGCAAGCCCTTAACCACTAAGCCATCTCTGCAGCCCATGATCTTTTTTTGTGTTTACGGACACATGTTTCATTGTGTCACTTATTCCAAATTCTGTAAAAAAAAAAAAAAATCATTTGCTATAAAACTTTATTCTGTTCTCTTGGAATAGATAAGTATGTAAAGGAATCAGTCATGGTAGAATAGCAAGTCTCTCCAAAGAGCCTTCTGTGTGAGAGCAGTTCGCCTGTGCTGGCCTCGGCTCAGCACTCACCCACGCAATTGCGCCTCTTCTCCATCTTCAGCGCTGGGAAAGCGCTCTTCCCTCTGCAGCTCTGGTCTTTGCTACTGCTCTCAGCTTGTCTTGATCAACTAAACTCTCTCTCCCGCCCTTTTTTTAAGCATAATTTTTAAAACACAAGCCATTCCATTATTTCTCATCACGGTAGGTTTTCTTGTCCCATAGCCCTGGCTCGCCAAGATCTTCTGTACTGATGGGTGCATTGAAATTCTTGCAGTTCATTTTGAGGAATAGTACATGCCTGCTTTGTATACGGTGTTTATATCTGATGAAGAGAAGTCAACTGGAAATTCGAAGTCCATGTTTGTATACATACACACTCTATGGCTTGGAATAGAGCATGCAACTCCTTTTACAACAACTGTTAGAAGATTTTTATATTGTGTGTGTGTATGCACACACATGTGCTGGAAATGGAACTTAAGATTGACAGGGTTTTTTTTTTTTTTTTTTTTTTTTTTTTTGGTTTTTCGAGGTAGGGTCTCACTCTAGCCCAGGCTGACCTGGAATTCACTATGTAGTCTCAGGGTGGCCTCGAACTCACAGCAATCCTCCTACCTCTGCCTCCTGAGTGCTGGGATTAAAGGCGTGTGCCACCACACCTGGCTAAGATTAACCTGAGCTAGGGTCTCACTGTAGCTCAGGCTGATTAACAGTAGTTTTAATGACAGTCCCTGATTAACAGTTTTTAATGACAGTCCCTGATTAAAGTTTCCGCATATAGGGTAGCACTTGCAATCTGTATGCTTAGGGTCTCTAAAACATGTCTTTTTCAATATTTCCTTTGACTCATCTCCTTAACCAGCTACTAAAAAAAAAAAAAATCCAAATTGAACTCACATGTTTGTACTTCCTCATCTGATTTCCTTGGCCCACACGTTCATGCTGTCTGCATGACTTTTCCGCATGTGTGCTCTCTATGGGGAGCACCTTGGAGTATTTTATTCTTTCTTACCAAAACAAATTTTAAAGCTTTTTTTAAATTTTGAGATTATTTTAAACTGAGAAAAGTTATGAAAGTGATACAAGGAGTTCCCACAAATGCTGGACCAGTGTCCCCCGATTAACAGTTCTGCACAGCTAACTAAGTGCATGTGCAGCTGGGTCTGGATGCTTTCTTCTCATCAGCTGAATCCACTTCTTGAGACCCAGCACTTGGTGAAGCCTTGACTGCCAGTAGGAAAGGCGGCTTCCATTCTGTGCAGCACCTTATTTCACTAGTCCATTTTTAGATTTGTTTCCTGGGCCAGTGAGGTAGCTTAGTAGTAGCACACATGCTTAGCATGCATAGGGTCCTGGTTCAATACCCAGCATTGCAAAAAATTCCTCTCCTTCATCATAAATGTCAGCATTTCGGTCACCCAAAATTTACAACAAAGGACTGTCTTTTTCCTGTTCCTTTCTCACCTCCCCACAACACCATTAAAAGCTTAAAATACGGCCTCCCTGGTCACTTGTATGCATATACACTTACTTACTTTTTTCATTCAGCATACCTGTCTTCAGAACACTGGAGCTCAGCAGAAGGGACACACAGTTTTCTCAGTTGATGTCCCATGGAGGTTGGCACAGAAACAGGAGGTGTAGATGGGTTATTGGTTTACAGAGTTGTAAAGGAAAAGTTATGGTTGATATGTTTAACTGTGGCAAGTTCCCTATAAAATCGATAATTGTACTGTTTTCTCTTTCATAAATTTAGGTTGTTAAAGGCCTTACGTATTTGTGGAGTTTAAAGATTTTGCACAGAGGTATGTGCTGGGTTCCAAGCTCGGACTTGACTGGGGGTAAGCGTGAGGCTCTGACGTTTCAGCCAGCTGGTGCGATAGTCCAGATGACTGTCACTTCCAGTGTCACTCTTCTTGTCTTCTCCCTCATTCCGTGATTTCTGTTTTCATTTAAAGGTACTATATTTTTGTGAATCACATTTGCCAACAATGTAAAGTACATTTTGTATCATATGACTGGTCAGGACATGTCTTTTTTACTTAAGGTAGTTCATAACTTTCCCTTTTTGTACAAACACATCCTTTTTATTGGTGTTGAAGGTATCATAAGTATACTCGTCCTTAAGAGATGGCTTCCTGGGAAATGAAATGTCAGAAACAATCCCCTGATCTAGTAGCAGAACACAGGAGAGAATCACCAAATATCTGTGGAATGTTGCAGAAGGAACCTCCTTTTGTTTGTTTAAGTTCCCAAAATGTCTGAATTCATTTGGAGCAAATTATTAAGTGAAAAAGAGATTATAACAGAGCAACTTTGGGGCCTAATGTGGTAACAGTGCTATTTAATTTTACACATCTGCTCGTCCTTACTTTATGTATATTTGGGGGCTTGCAACTGCACACAATTAGATGTGATTAAAGGAAAGTTTATTTAAAAAAAATAAACAAAGTATAAAGCACAAGAGGGAGAAATCAACCGATGTCGTCACCTGTGTTGTCATGTCTGTCACTAAGAATTTTCCTGTTTATTGAGTGTTTTCAATTTCCTACTGATTCAAAGGATACATCAGTTTTGGCAAGTAAATTATTAATTCACTTCTGGAAGGTATCCATACTGATTAAGTGGAATTAAAAGCCTATGTTTTGTTTTGGTTTTGTTCTTTTGAGGCAGGGTCTCACTCAGTCTGATCTGGAACTCACCACGTAGCCCAGGCTAACCTGGAGCTCCCCGTGATCTTCCTACCTCAGCCTTTTTAGTCCTGGGATTACAGGTATGAACCACCATGCCTGAATCCTTTTTTTTTTTTTTTTTCTTTAAAGCCATTTTATTTCTAGAGTTTTAGTTGATAAAAAATGTGGGTGTAAGGAGAGTGAGCTGAGTTGTGTCAGTATTACCCAAGATGCATAGGTAGATTAAAAGGGCCATGCCATGGAAATAGGAGTACTCATAAAAGTGAGTCTGAGGGTCATCTGTACTTTAATGAATTCTCTGCAGTCCTATCTTTACTTATTTTTAAACATTTTACTGACAACTGACATAAATATAAACAATATGCCATGATCACAATCCTCTCCCACCACTCTCCCTTTTCCCTCCCAAATTCCCCTCCACTGAACCCCTTCTTCTTTCCAAACAGTCTTTCTCCTGTGTTCATGTCATCATTTTTCCCTCCTAATATGCAGGTTTATGTAGGTAGCATCAGACACTGTGGTCATGAATATCAAGGTCACTCTGTGTCTGGAAGACAGTATTGTAACCATCCTCCCCTTCCTTTGGTTCTTGCATTCTTTCTGCCACCTCTTCTGCAGTGGTCTCTGAGCCTTGGAGGGTGTGGCAGAGATGTCTCACTCAGTGCTGAATAATCCACTGTCACTTCTTCTCAGCACTTTGGTGAGTTTTGAGTCAACCCACTGGTCACCACCATCTGAAAAGAGAAGCTTCTCTAACCAAAAGTGAGAGTAGCATTAATATATGGCCATAAACATAGGTATTTAGAGAGCAGTTTGGTGGCATAAAACATTTAGCCAGACAACACTACTAGTTTCCCCCTAGAGCTTATGATCTCCCAAGCCATAGGCTTTTCATTAGGTTTTCAGTACCATTTAGGAATTCCCTCCCATAGCGTTGGCCTCAAGTCCAATCAGAGAATAATTAATTTCTCCTATAACAGACATGCCACCATTGCACCAGTTGGTATGTTTGGCCTGGCTGTCTAGTGGCAAAGCTTACAGGGCCCACTGCTGGTTAAGACCATTGGGACTTTTCTCCCCCAACAGGCTGTGTAGGTCTTTTCAGTATCCTGACAGCAAGTCCACAGGGAGGAGGCTTCCAGCTCAGCTCCAATTTGATTTCTCAGTGACCTGCAGCCCAGGCATGTAGAGTCTTCAACAATAGGGTCTTACCATATAGTTCTGGTGGGCAACCAAGAGCCTTGGAAATAGCCTGTAATGTTTTGGGGGCACCAGGGGCCTCCCTGGCCAACACATTGCTGGCAGGTCACTCAGTCCTGGCACTGACATTCTGTCTGACTTCTGGGTACAGCAGTATCTGGCTCGGACCTTACGTGGGAGGAGACTGAGCAGCACTAGGCTCTGGTGGAGACAGTGGGTCTTAGTTGTCCGAAACACCCTGCCCTTTCCTCTTTAAAGCTGGATGTCACGCTGCCAAGTTGACATACTGCTAGACTTCCTGTATTTACATTATTTGGTTGTAGTCTTCCTTTGTGTTGGGGAGAAATAACCAGACTTTTCATTTGAAATGGGATCTACATAGACATGTGTCAAGTGCATTTGCCAGAGTCAACATTCTTGTAACGCCAGGCCTCGGGTCCTTCTTTCCAACACTGTCTGCAGCTTGGGCTAGGAGAGGACACTTTGATCTGAGGGGACTTGGGCTGTAGTGACGTGACTAACTGAAGGAACAGAAGTTTCTTAGGGGAATTTCAAGCCTTTACTTCTCTCTTCAAGCTTCCTAGCCCTCTCAGTCCACAGAGTGATCTACCATATGAGATGTAGTGGGGAGATGGCTGTGATGGCGAAGTGAAGGCCGTGCGGAGGGGGGGCCCTCAAGCCGTCTTAAGGACTTTCAGTTTTAAGTGTGTGCCAAGGCAGGAATCTGCATTTACAGTGGCCTGAACAAGAAGAGTGAGTTTCATTTGGTGCAGATGAACCTAATTCTCTAGTCGTTCTGAGTCCTCAGCTCTCAAGAAAATACATAAACCCCATTTGACAGATCTACATGTTTAGCCTTCAAGTTTCATAGCTATCTGTGGCAACTTTTACCTCTGGATTCATAAAAGCATGTCTTATTGACAAGGAAAAGAAACCAGGTCCCAGCAGACTTTTATAAAGCACTGTAATGAGAAACTTAAATTGAGTAGTTGTTAACTTAATATTTTAGAGGTTTTGTCCATATTTAATAACTTGGATTCCATAAAAGTAAGATTAAAGATGCCTTTTTATTTACCAAAGAGCTATTTAATTTTCTCCTTGATTAAAAAATTGTAGCTTTTTAGATGAGTTCAATCAGGCAATTAAAGATCAGAGCTTTTGAGTTCAGTTAAGGCAATTAATAGGTAATGCACTTGTTCATACACTCTTACTATATAAGCTCATTGCTGCGCCTTTTTAAAAGCACATGCACTCATTTTTGCTTTCCCTGACTGATGACGGGAATTCTAGCTGGGCATGTGTCACATTGTCACATCAAAGACAGGTCCTTTTACAAAGGTGGCAGAAGTCTGCTAGAGCTGTGTGAGAAGGCAGTGAAAAGAAGATGGTGAAAGAAAGCAGCACTGAGCCGTATAAGCGTCTCCCGTCGTTGTGTTGCTCTAAGTGCCTGTGTCCTCCCCTGACCATCAGGTTCTAGTGTTGTCCCCCAAAACAAGTCGCCAGTGCTTTACACTTAGGGGCACACAGTCTTTACAATTAAGAAATGGAGATAAGTTCGGTGACCTCGTGAAAAAAGAACAGATTTTTTTTTTCTCACATACAAATGACCTCCTCGGAATACAGTGGTCCTTGACTCTTAGCTACAGCAAATGTAACACAGCATGTAATAACAGGAGCTTTTCCTATGGCGACTGCGTGGGGGGCTGCAGAGCAGAGTCAGCAGCAGGCAGTGGTGGCCCGCCCATCCCTGAGCTTCTTAGCTTGGTACAGTTAGTGGATCTGGTAGACTATTATGTCCATAGGAAAAGTGGTTTGAAATTGAAGTGCAACAGTTATTATTCAGAATGGGTCACCACAGGCTAGAGAGATGGCTTAGTGATTAAGGTGCTTGCCTACAAAGCCAGAGGATCCAGGTTCGATTTCCCAGGACCCACATAAGCCAGATGCACAGGCACATGTGGCTGGAGTTCATTTACAGTGGCTAAGGGCCTTGATGTGCCCATTCTTTTTCTCTCTGTGTCTGTCTCTCTCATTCTCTCTCTCTCTCTCTCTCTCTCTCTCTCTCTCTCTCTCTCTCTCAAATAAATAAAAATATTAACAGAATGGGTCACCACAGGTTATATCCAGTCATTGCTCCTGTTGTCTAGCTTCTTAACTATTTGGTGATAATGTGAGAGTACTTTGTGAACTATCAAATGCTGATCATGTAGGTATGATAACTGTGCATTAGTCATTTCATTCTCTTAATGAAAATAACCCACTCACAAATGCAGCCAGAGAGAGGGATTTGCTATACGTTGTATTACTGGGTCAAGAATTATGTAAATCTTTCCGAAGATAAAGTTAATGTGATGCCATCACATGAGGACATAATTATTAAGAATGGTTGAAACTCCTTCCAAGATTAACCAGTGTGAAAAAAATATCTTTACTGCAAGGCATGTGTGAGAGTTCTGTATGCATAGCATGTGCTGACGGTGGGTAAAAACAAAGAAAATGAACAGTGAAGAAGTGTGTTGGGCCAGATCCGATATTACAGCAAACATTGCAGCTTAACTTCAAAACATACATCAGCACTAATGAGGTGAGAGCCCTGCATATTAATAAACCTGCAGCTCCAGCCGCAGCCATCAATACCCACATCAAACATAAACACGAGATTAACACCTAGGCCACTTCTTTGGAAAATGTGAGAATGCCCTGGCAGTAACTGCTCTTGCTTTCCCCGAGGATGAAAAAACAGGAAGGGAAGGGTGATGAGAACAGAATTCAGATTAAGAAAATGCACCCAGCAGTCAGTCTGGGGCAGTCTTCCATGCAGACATTCATGGAAAGAGAAGACCTACATGGTTGGTCACCAGACGTTTTCCTATATAGGAACCTGAACAGTTTTACTATATAGACGTTTGCTATACTGGAACCTGAGCAGTTTTACTATATAGACGTTTGCTATACTGGAACCTGAGCAGTTTTACTATATAGACGTTTGCTATGTAGGAACCTGAGCAGTTTTACTATATAGACGTTTGCTATACAGGAACCTGAGCAGTTTTACTATATAGATGTTTGCTATACAGGAACCTGAGCAGTTTTACTATATAGACGTTTGCTATGTAAGAACCTGAGCAGTTTTACTATATAGACGTTTGCTATACTGGAACCTGAGCAGTTTTACTGTATAGACGCTTTGCTATGTAGGAACCTGAGCAGTTTTACTATATAGACGTTTGCTATGTAGAAACCTGAGCAGTTTTACTATATAGACGTTTGCTATGTAGGAACCTGAGCAGTTTTACTATATGGACGTTTGCTATACTGGAACCTGAGCAGTTTTACTGTATAGACACTTTGCTATGTAGGAACCTGAGCAGTTTTACTATATAGACGTTTGCTATACAGGAACCTGAGCAGTTTTACTATATAGATATTTGCTATACTGGAACCTGAGCAGTTTTACTATATAGACATTTGCTATACTGGAACCTGAGCAGTTTTACTATATAGACGCTTTGCTATGTAGGAACCTGAGCAGTTTTACTATATAGACGTTTGCTATATAGGAACCTGAGCAGTTTTACTTGCTATCTCCCAAGGGAAATGGGCATGGTGGTGATGTCCACCCCCCAGCACGAGAGTGGCTGAGGCATGAGGGTTATGGATTTGAGGCCAGCCTGGATTACATAGTTCAAAACCAACCTAGGCTTGATAATGAGACCCTATATTCAGGCATAAAGAAAGGGAGTGAAAGAAGGAAGGAAGTGAGGAAGGAAGAGATATTTTTTGTAAAGCAGGCACCTTTGCAGAGACTCTGGAAGCAGATCTGCACTAATAGAGCTATATTTAAAGAAATGGACTCTTTGTCACTTCATCAGACATGCTAGAAGTTTGGTTTTCCACCCATGACTTGGCTCTTTTAAAATCGGCCTCACACAGATCTTCTCCCCACTGCTACCTTAGATGTAAAGGCTAATTTTATATCTATTTCAAAATACTGTTTGGCGTTCTTGAAATACATCAGTATATAGACCATAAGATTTCTATACTCAAGGAATTTATATTTTTTCAGGGGTGGATTAAATGGGAAATCCATAAGCAACAAAAGTTAAAGTAAATATAGAGCATTTTGTTTGTTTGTTTGTTTGTTTTGTTTTGTTTTTCGAAGTAGGGTCTCGCTGTAGCTCAGGCTGACCTGGAATTAACTATGTAGCCTCAGGGTGGCCTTGAACTCTCAGCTGTCCTCCTACCTCTGCCTCCCAAGTGCTGGGATTAAAGGCGTGCGCCACCACGCCCGGCTTAATATAGAGCATTTTAGAAAGTGGTTAGATATGTGGGTAAAATAATAAGTAGAGGTTAGAGAGATGGCTCTATGGTGTTTGCTTGCAAAGTCTGTTGGTCTTATAGTTAACCCCTAATCCACCTACGCCAGATGCAAAAAGTGGCACAAGCATCTGATGTTCATTTGCAGTGGCAGAAGGCCCTGGTATCCCCGTGGCTTTATTCCTAAAAGCTCCACACACTGGAAACAACCCACTAGTCTTTCAGGTGGTAAATGGATAAACGAACTGTGGTACATCCATACAATGGGTCATTACTCAGCAATACAATGAATGAACTTCTGCTCCACATAGCAGCATGGACAGATACCAGGCACAGCATGCTAAGTGAAAAAAGGCAAACTAAGGACAGAAGGAACTAGCAAAGGAGGGGTTGGCTGAAAATGTTCTGCCTCTTTACTCTGGTTCAGGAAACCAAACCAAAAAAATGCTTAAAGGAGTGAGGAAAGGAAGCCCTTCCTTAGGTCTCACCAGTGGACAAGAAAATGTTCTGCTTTAGAAAGACAGTTCCCAATCAGAAATACAGACCATCCATCCAGAGGGTTCTGGCAGTTCTGTGATTCCAAATCCTGTTTGTGGTGTAGCATCTCAGTAGCTTAAAAACAAGCAAACAGATCAACCAATCAAAATAACCCCTTGATATAAAGAACATCTATAATACCAGACACACACACACACACACACACACACACACACACACACACTCACACACACACGTGATGACTAATGGATGCCAGGCCCTAAGTGCTTAATGTGAAAACTCTGCTCAGGTGTGTATTCAAAGTGGAAAATTCTAGGAAATGAATTACTTTTGAACTGAGAGAAGTGTAAGCAAATGGTTGAGGATTAAAGCAGTGTGGCTAAGCTAAGAGAACGTTTGCTTTCTAAACCAGGCTAATGATTTCAAATCAAAAGACACCTTTGAAGGAAAGAGTTTTTAAAGTATAAAGTATACTGAAAATCAAGTATTGTCATTAATAAAGCATGTTTAAAAGCATATGTTGAGTCAAAACTTGGATAAAAAGCAAAACTGTGCTTTGAAAAAATCATTTAATATTGAAATAATTATAGATCCATAGGCACTTGCCAAAACAATGTACCTGGGCATCCTTCTTAAAGAAGGCATTTGGGAGCTGGGGAGATGGCTCACTGGATAAAGCACAACTCCGAGTAGCTGAGTGTGGACCCCAGACCTCGCGTAAAAGCTGGAAGCTGTGGCAGGCTTCGCTGTCATCCCAGTGTGCCCGTATGGGAGAGAAGGGAGGCAGAGCTGCAGAATCTGAAGTTCACAAAGAGACCAGAGACTTTGCCTCAAAAATGAGGTAGAAGGCAAGACTTAACTGGCAAGTTGCCCTCTGACCTCCACACATGCACTGTGGCACCTGTGTGCCTAGATACACACACACACACACACACACACACACACACGAACATACACACACCCCAAATAAATTATTAATTTTTTTCAAGAAGGCATTTGCAAGAAAATTGGAGGCTAACAATCTGAAAAAGAGTAGGCAGGTAAATGGCTACATACATACATACTATAGCATGTCATACATACTTGTGCTAATAATACCTTTTAAATGAAATAACTGTAAATTGTAAGATTTAAGAAAACACTACAGTGAGTCTGGAGAGATATCTTAGTGGTTAAGGGCACTTGTTTGCAAAGCCTGACAGCCCAGGTTCAATTCCCTAGTACCCACATAAAGCCAGATGCACAAAGTGGCACAGGCATCTAGAGTTTGTTCATGGTGGCAGGAGGCCCTAGTGTGCCCACTTCACTCTCTTTGTCTGCGTCTTTCTTCCTCTGTCTCAAATAAAGAAATATTTTAAAAGCACTACAATCATACTCTAAAATTATTGTATCTATTCAATGAGAGAAGAGATGATAGAAGCAAAACCTTCAAGTTCAATAGGAAAGAAGTTGTGGTATCAAGAGCAGTGTTAATAGGTTAGGTGAATATGTGTAAAAGCTGAGCTTTGTGGCAAAACTAATAGGAAATTAAATTGACTAAATAAAGTGATTTCTTAATGAAAGGGTTATTGGAAAGCATTTCTGCCAATAGAAAAGTAACATGATTAATTTTAAGTAATTTATGATGGATGTAATTTACACAAGGTGCACGTAACAGCATCTTTGCTAAGATCTGTACACTTGGTGTGTAACTGCAGGTTATAGTGAATTTTGAAATAATCCAAGCCATATTTTTGCTTCCTGAAAGACCAGACTTTTTCCCAGGGACTGGTTAGCGTTTGAGCGATCCTAGTCAATTTAAAGGCGTCATCCCCAGTTGGTTTTATGTTGCAGCGGGTAATGATGGAAGAACTGGGTGTGGACGCACCCTTCCTGAGCCCTGGGATGGCTTAGTCAGTGGAACTGGAAGCAAAGCCACAGTTAGACCTTGGCTCCTGCTTAAAAATATTTCAGATATTCTCCCTTAAAACTTAATTATCAATATTCACTATTATTAGTTGATATTAAATACATAATAAATATATTTAATATAAAACAATCATATGCCAATGTTATAGGTCATAACTCATTAAAAAAGAGACTTAGCCAGTCGTGGTGGCGCATGCCTTTAATCCCAGCACTCGGGAGGCAGAGGTAGTAGGATTGCCATGAGTTCGAGGCCACTCTGAGACTACATAGTGAATTCCAGGTCAGCCTGGGCTAGAGTGAGACCCTATCTAAAAAAAAAAAAAAAAAAACACCAGACTTAGCCAATTCATAGATGAGTTTAACAAGTCTGGGTTGATGGGTTTTTTTTTTTCCCCCAGCTCTGACTATCCACAGAAATAAACTTATCTAGAATTAAGGCACCTTCCTCATGTTGGTCACTCATCCTCTGCCTCAGGCAACCACTGGGGATTTCTATATGTCTAGTAATGATGTAAAATAAGTAAATTCTGGGGACAGGGATGGTGGCTCAGTGGTTAAGACCGCTTGCCACATAGGCCTGAGAGCCTCACTGGTCAGACTGCTGAGTTTGACTCTCTTGAGCCCACGTAAACAGCTGGGTGTGATCACACGTGTCTGTGACACCAGTCTGGGGATTGTGGGAGAGCAAAGAATCTCTTGGGTGTCTGGTGTTTATTTGCTGCAGCAAGAAGTCCTGATATTTGCATGCACTTGTGCACATACACACACACACACGTGCACAAATAAAAGCTGAAAAGAAACAGATTGTATATACAGTTACTTTGAAAAGAATATGGGCTGAGAACATGTAAAGAACTTTCAAAGCTCAACAATACAGCCAAAAGCAGCCCAATTAGATGCTGGGCAAAAGGCAGGGAAGCACATTCCCCGAAGTGGATGTGCACATGGCAAAGCAGCACATGAGGAAGGTGTTCGACCTCTTGCACGTTTAGGGAAATGCAGATTAGAGCCGCTTGAGAGACGACCACACACCTCTCCACACAGCTCCAGCAGTGAGGCTGCAGAGCCGTCAGACCACTCAAGACGTGGGAGTGGCAGTGTGGTGCAGCCCGTGCTGTTGGCATTTCCCAGAAACTAAACATGGTTACCCCAGAGAAATGAAGACTCGTGTTCCTTCGGCACCTGGGTACAAAAGCTTGTTGCAAGGTTATTCATAGTAACGCAGAACTGGAAACAACCCAGGGCCGGGTAGTTAAATGAGCCGCAGTGCATTCATACCGTGGAGTACTGTTCAGCCACAGGAAAGGAAGGAAGGCACACTTGACACCAACAACCTGGCTAAACCTCCAGATTTCAGAGGTGGCTCAGCAGTTAGGGCACTTGCCTGCAGAGACTGACAACCTGGGTTCAATTCCCCAGTACCCATATAAAGCCAGATGCACAAAGTGGTGCATGTATCTGGAGTTCATTTGCAGTGGCTGGAGGCCCGAATACACCCATTCATTCTCTCTCTCAAATAAATAAAATATTTTTATTAAAATATTTTACTTTTACTTGTTTATTTGAGAGAGAAAGAGGCAGATAAGAGAGAATGGACATGCCAGGGCCTCCAGCCACTGTAAGCAAACTTCAGACGCAAGCACCACCTTGTGCATCTGGCTCTGTGTGGGTACTGGGGAATCAAACCTGGATCCTTAGGCTTCATAGGCAAGTGCCTTAACCGCTAAGCCATCTCTCCTGCCCTAAAATATTTTTTTAAAGGCAGTCACAGAAGTTTGATGCTATATGATTTCATTTAAAACATATTCTTAAGGTGATAAAATTATAGAAATGGAAGGCAGAGAGTGTTGCCAAGGACATGGAGGATGGGGATAGGTGTGGCTATGAGTGGCCTTTGTGGTGATGGACATACGCTCCCTCTTGATAGCATTATCAATGTCAGCACATGGCAATGGCACTGCACCATACTGTGACAAAATGCTGCTGTCCAGTGAGAGGATGACATGATGTTTCTCCATGTTGTTTCTTAAAACTGTGCGTGCAGCTAGTTGTCTCAAAAGACTTAATGGGAAATAAAAGATAGAGTGGTCTGGGAGCTGGCTTAGCAAACTGTTTAGTGTGCATGCATGGGGAGCTAAATTCAAATCCCCAACAAGTGCAAAAGTAAAAGCCAGGCCTGGTGGTGCACACCTGTAATCCCAACACTAGGGAAGCACAGATGGAGAATCCCTGGGGGGTTCTGGCCAGATCGTGTAGCCAAATCAGTGAGCTCAGTGTTCACTGAGATTCTGGTCTCAAAAACTGAGGGGAAGAGCCATTAAGGAAGATGCCTGATGTTGACTTCTGGCCTCCATGTGCAGACACACCACACACACACATGCTAAAAAAAAAAAAAGATAAATATCAATCTATATAGAGAATTATATTTATGAAAAAATAGGTGGATATTCCTATATTCTCCCCTAAAAAAAAGTGTATTACATGATCGTTTTGTGTGTGTGTGTGTGTGTGTGTTTTAACACTTTTCTGTATTTGCAGGCAGGGAAAGAGAGAGTATGGGTACACCAGGGCCTCTTGCTACTGCAAACAAACTCCAGGTGCACGCACTACTTTGTGCATCTGGCCTTACGTGAGCACTGGGGAATTGAACCCTCGCAGGCTTTGCAAGCTAGTGCCTTTAACTGCTGAGCCATCTCCCCAGCCCCCATTGTGTGTTTTGATTCACAGATATCTATAAGTGCCACTATGACGTGCTCTACCCATCTTTCCTGAAACGTGCACTCCATGTGTGTATGAATGTCTGATCCACCAAGTCCCATAGTCAATGCTGAGCTTTGCCTCTTAGGTCACTTTGAAGTTTAAGGGTTCATCAAGGGGAGAGGACCACCTGCATTCTGCATGACAGTCATATTTACAAGTAGATGGAGACCACGCTGAGTTTTTATTTTATCTATTTGAGAGAGAGAGAACTGGTGTACCAGGGCTTCAACCACTGCACATGAACTCCAGACACATGCACCACCTTGTGCATCCTGCTTACTTGGGTCCTGGGGATACTGAACCGGGGCCTTTGGTTTTGCAGGTTTTGCAGCATCTTAACTGCTAAGCCATCTCTCTAGGGCCCCTCCACACACACACACTGAATTTTTGACAAATTGTGTGTTTATTAGTTGTTCGGATTAGAGAATCATTTTGGGGGACAATAATTTTCTCCGGGAACTTCGTATAGTGTGACTTAATTGGAAGTCATCCTTTGTTGCCCGTAGTAGTTTTAAAGAAAGAGATTTATCAGGTAGAACATTCTGCCAACTAGAATGGACAGACAGAATTAGCAGCCAGACTCTACGTCTGTCCCTTTACCCAAAGGCATAGATGAGGTGATCAAGCACTGTGGAAATCAAATTTCGACTTTTGCTGTTATAATTCAGTTCCTTCTAGATTGGGTGCAATAACCCTAATAGTAGCTGTTATCAACATTATCATTTATTAAGTATCTTCTGCGGTTACTGAAATAGATCTTTTGTGCATATAATCTTATTTAGTCTTCATGATAACCTTGTAAGGAAGTCATCATTGTATCTCCATTTTTTTGTAGGTGAGGAAATTAAAGTTCACAGAGGCTAAATGACTCGTTCAGTCGTGGGGAGGTAGTGAAGTGGTCAGCAGCCTTATAAGGGAGTGGTCATCCGGCAGTGGGACCAGGTTCAGGTTCTGGTTCTGGCTATCTTAACTCACCTCAGCCACCTGACTTTGGTCAGCGTCTCAACTTCTCGGAGATGACAATATTATATCTGGGACATAGTGGTTACTGGTAGTTGTTTGAGAGTGTTTAGTTCTAACTTCCCCCAACTTCCCTCCCATGTCTTTTTTTTCTTAAAACCCAGCCTGGTAGAAGTAGAAAGAAACTAATATAAAACATCTAGACCAGTGTCTTTGTGAATTCCTTGGCATTGCCCCAACTATCCAATGGCACAGATGGACCAAGGATCCAACTTAGTATCATGATCTAATGAGCTTTACGTCACGAGTTCACCAGAGCCCGTAGTTGTGTGGCCCGGATGAATAGTTTCATAAATTTGGCCTTCAGTTTCCTCATCTGTTGATAATAATACCTGTCTCACGGATTATGGCAAGAACTAAATGAGATCATGCATGTGGCAGTAATGCACTTAGCCTAGTCCTAGAATACAGCAAATGCCAAATAAGTATTGTGTACCTTAATTATGATTTTTAAAACAGTGTAGCCAAACCTGCTCCTCCAAGGCATCGACAGTCTCGCAGCTTATTTGTACAATTATTCCCCCTTTTGGGCTGAAGAGCGCTTGTAGTCCTGGAATGGATGCTGAGGGTCCAGGAAAGTCCTTGTTCCCCAAGCCCTAGGTTCACTTTTAATTTTTAATCAAAGAATTGAATTTTAAAAAGACTGAGAAGGATAATTATTAAATTATTATATTTATTGAGGGTAGTACAGAGCCAACGAAAGGCACCCATGTGACTAGAGATCCCACGTGGAGGGCCTAGAGAAAAGCATGGAAAGAAAAAAGAGAAAAAGAGCCTTTAAAACTTGGGAGGCAAAGTTCGAGGCCAGGTTAATTCCAGCTCCTGCCAGAGTGAGTCGCAAAACCAAAAAAGAAAAGAAAAGAAAAGAAAAGAAAAGAAAAGAAAAGGGAGCTGGAGGGGATAAAGAACCCATGCAGCTGGAGGATAAAGAACCCATGCAGAGTATAAGGACTAGAGGGCCCTCCCAGCTGAGCCTGAGTGAGGGCCAAGCCAGCCCAGGCCCAGCCGAGGGAAAAAAAAACCCACAGCTACAAGTTCCCAAATGGTCAGAGAGCCTGCCTCCCCTTGCAAAGGTATTTATAACCTTACAGTGGTGGGCTGTCTTCTGGCTCAGGGGAACCAGAGGTACAATGGTTGGTTAGGGCTAGGGGCTGTCTCAGAAAGAAATGAGCTCTGACACCAAGTTCCAGGGGCTAAACTTGACCAGCCACAATATTCAAATCCTTTAAAAGACCTCCCTCCCAGGAGGGGTCCTTACTGTGGAAAAATGGGTCTGGGACAGTAGACAATAGATAAAAAGTCAGGTCATCTTTGATCTAACAAGACATCTAACAAGTACAAACTTTCCTGCACTTTTTACCTTCAGGGGTGCAGTCACTGTAACTCTACCCCCTCTCAGTCCTTCCGGGCTCTTGCTCAGTACCTTAGCCAGAGGGAAAATATAGTTTCTTCTGACTCCCAGGAGCCCACTCCTCCACACTGAAGTGCTTCCCGTACACAGCCCAGGATGTGTATTCATTGCAGGTCGAGATTTAAGATTCACCACTTTAGAAAGAAATCTTTGACTTGCCATGAAAAACTTGGGGGCCAGGGGACAAGGCCTGTAGCCCAGTGGTGGAGCACTTAGCTTGGGCATGCAAGGCCCTGGGCTTGATCCCTAGTACCACAGAAACAATAAAAATAAATAGAATTTTAAAGGAAAAGAGAATTGAGATGCTCAAGCCTGTTTGTCCTTGCTGCTAACCTTGCAGGTGTCCTGTGTCTCCTCTCCTCTATCACATGAGAAAGGGGAGCCGTACACACTGCCTCCTCGGAACAGAATTGTTAGACTCCAGGCGATAACTGCCGTTGAAGATAGCTAGTTATGCTGCTTAATTTTATTTAAGGCTTTTACAAGAATATTTGGATGGCCTAGCCTATATTAAGTGATAGAGTGCCTGGAATAATTTTCATATGGCACCGTGGCCTTCTTGTAAGTGCATTCCTGTTGTGAACTGATGATTTTTGCAATGCAAAATGTCACCATAGACTATATTTAATTGTACCTGCTGTTCTCTCTCATTAGAATGCAGTCCCCAAGAAATAACAAGATAGATACATTGGCTGTCTCTCATAAGACAATTAGAAATAATGAAAGAGCACGACCAAAGTGCCCTGGCCCGAGAGTGATGAGGGCTGGAGAGGAGCAAACGTGTCCCCCGGCTCCTAGTGAACTGAAACTGTTGGTGGCGTTCAGGAAACCTGTGATTGCTTTGTGGAAGGAAGGGAGCTGAGAAGTTTACTTCTGCTTCCAGTATGGTCCCTCAACAGAGCCGCGTGCGCAGCGTACAACAGAACCTGAATTGCTTATGAATGTGTCAGAATGTAGTCAGAATCCCACACGCACGCACGCACGCACGCACGCACGCACGTACCAACAGGAGCAGACATACAAACAAGATCACCAGCTCCGGATGTGAATAAACCACAGGGAAAAAGGACTCTAGTTGTCTGGGTTTTGTTTGTTTGTTTTTTTTCCTGACAGAAAGTATGTACAAAGTTATTCCCTCTGGACGGAGACTCCCCAGGAAATCACCATATGGGCCCTTCCTTGGTAACTCCAACTGTGGTTTCCTGAGAGAACATTTATTTATCTATTTGAACAGCCAAATCCAGACTGAGGGCCACCTCCCCGACCCCTGCTTGTGTGGGCAGAGCAGCGAGGGGTGCTTGCTCTTGAGGACCTGCCTTTATTACAAGCTGGGGCTGCAGCTCCTTGTGAGGCTTCTTAATGGCTAATCGATGCAGCCTGTGGAAAGATAGTGTCCTGTGCCAGGCAGCTGTGGGTGGCAACATGAGTTGTCTCAATGTGATGCCAATTTCCACAGCCAATTTGGTCAATTCAGCTGGGGGGAAAAAATCAGTCCAGCCTGAAAATCAGTCAGAACTGTACCAGAGGTTATTGAATCAGCTGTGGTTGGTTGACTAAAATTTTTCATGTTTGAACCAGTTTTCATATTCTGTAGTTTTTCTTATAAGAACACTTGTAATCACAGCGATTCAGAACTTCCAGGACATGCAGGTTTTAAGAGGAAATAGCCACGGTTGTGTTTCCACCCAATAAGGGGTCGCTAACTGATGTTACATCTGCGTTACAAACGGAGTAGGAAAGTGACCATCTGGCCATAATCTATAAAGCTGTGTACTGTCAATTAGTTGTTGGTAATTAATTAGTAATGCTAGTGTTAAGGTGCGTTTGGTGGGTTAAAATTTTTAATAGTATTACGGATGTGCAATTTACATACCGTAAAACTCACCCCATTTTAAGTATTTGATTTAAGTAAATTTATAGACTTGTGCAACTATCGCCATAATGTAATTCCAGAATATTCCCTTGACCCTACAAAAGAGTCACCATACCCATTCACAGTTAATTCTTACCCTTGTTCCACTCCCGAGGGAGCATTGATTTGTTTTCTAACTTTATACGTTTGCCTTTTCTGGCAAATTTAAGTAACTAGGATCGTACAGTATGAAGTCTTGTGCCAGGCTCCTTGTGATCTGCTAATGTTTTGAGGTGCATCTGTGTTGTAGCATGTATCAACCACCCACTCTTCCTGTGACAGAATGACATTCCATTGTGTCCATTACATCACGCCTTGATCGATTACTAGACGGGCATGGGTGGGCGTATCTGGTTTGGTCTGTTGTGAATAATATAGCTGCTGGTCACATACAAGGCTTTTTGTGTTTTGAGACAGGCTCTCGCCCTGCAATCCTGGCTAATGGGTACTTGCTGTGTAGCCCAGGCTGACCTGAAACTTGAGGTGATCCTCTTGCCTCACCCTCCTGAGTGCTGGGATTACAGGCAGATGCACCCCTTCCCAGCTTGCACACAAATCTTTATATGGTGCTGTTTTTATATCTCTTGAGTCCTCACCCAGGGGTAGAATTAGTGTCTGTCTGTAAATATTTGTAATCACAGCTGCTCAAACAAAATGGCATACAAGTTTTATGAACTAACCATTTTAATACTTTCCTGGCATGGGAGATACCATGATCACAAAGAACTAACCATTTTTACTGTTGATTTATAATATATGGTCAGTGTAATTAACCAGTGAACTTTGACCAGTGTTTTATACTTTGTTTAACATAAAAAGGATAGTGACCATGAAACATGTTTATATTTGTTTTCTTGTTTTTTTTTTAAATTTATTTTAGAAGTGGGGGAGAGGTAGAGACAGAGAGAATGGGCGCACCAGGGCCTCCAGCCACTGCAAACGAACTCCAGACACATGTGCCACCTTGTGCATCTGGCTTATGTGGGTTCTGGGGAATCACACCTAGGTCCTTTGGCTTTGCAGGCAAATGCTTTAACCACTAAGTCATCTCTCCAGCCCTGTTTGTTTATTTTTGAGATGAGGCTTTACTGTTATCCAGGCTGGTCTCAAACTCCCAGGGTCAAGCCACCCTCTTGCCTTAGTTTTCAGGGTAGCTGGGACACCAGAAGCACACCTGGCTTATGTTTAATATTTAAAGACACTTTGGTATTTGTTTAGTTATAGGCTTCTGTAGAAAACTTATTATCCTGAGCATGGTACCAGGCCCTATTTGTAAACTCTTACATCCTTCCTGCTCACTGGTGTAGTTTAATCTAGGTACATCCTGGTATTGGATAAAACTGCATCATAACCACCTGTTGTGTACTCAAGCTGACCCTGCTACAACTCAGCTCATGACATCATCCTTTAAGCCCAGCTTAGTATAGAATCTCAGTAAAGGACTAAGAAAGTATTTTGACAAAAGACACAAGATGTGATCCTGACTGAACAGCATTTGTCATTCTGGAAGAAACTAACTTCTCTTGGAGTTGGTATAATGAAGGTTGGCCTCAGGAAGATGTAGGTCTGGCACAGTATATCAGCCAGTCGCCATACTGACTGTCTATAGAGTGGGAGTTGTTATCATGACCCATTCTACAAAGCAGGAGCTTATAGTATGTGTAGTGCACTGAGGTGTACAAAATCCTTTTCCCATTCATTGCATTCATTGAACAACTCATTTAACACCAGCTGTGTGTCAGGCAGTGTTAAACCTAGTCTCTTAATTCCCAAACAACTTTGCCAATGTAGGAAGATCAGATATCAGGATATAACTATCATATGATCAGGTATCAAAATCAGGATAGGAGGGCTGGAGAGATGGCTTAGTGGTTAAGGCATTTGCCTACAAAGCCAAAGGACCTTGGTTCTATTCTCCAGGACCCACGTAAGCCAGATGCACAAGGGGGCACATGCACCTGGAGTTCATTTGCAGTGGCTGAATGCCCTGGCACACCCATTCTCTCTCTCAAGTAAATAAATAAAATATAGGTTTAAAAAATGAGGGTGATAGCTGATCTTTCTTCACCCATATGGTCACCAGTAAGAATTCAAGGTTGTTTGGAGAATTGAGTGAGACTGGGAAGCTAGCTAGCCTGTGCTTGTGGGTTTAAATCACTTGTCCAGTGTCACGATCCATAAGTAGGGGCTGACTAGAAGATCTTGTGTTGTGTCCATAGGACACTTTCCTTGGCATCACTGCTTCCTGTAGAAGGATCTGGCCAACAGTAATCTATTCTGACTCCTCTGAAAGTCCACCCATGGAGAGTTAAAATCAAAGCAAGTATGGGATATCGGACATTAGAAATGAGCCACTCTTCCTTGTACCTTTGTATCTCCAACACCATGTTGACCTTTTGGCCAAGATAGCTTGAAACTAAACTTCAAATTAGGAAAACATCAAAGCATAACATTTAGCATTTTAAAATGCTAAAGGGATTGCCGGTCATGGTAGTGCACACCTTTAATCCCAGCACTTGAGAGGCAGAGATGGGAGGATCGCTGTGAGTTTGAGGCCAGCCTGAGACTATATAGTGAATTCCAGGCCAGCTTAGGTTAGAGTGAGACCCTACCTCAAAAAAAAAAAAAAAAAGAAAAAGGAAAAAAAAAAAACAACCAACGAAAAAGGGAAAAAATGCCAAAGGGGATTAAAGTTAATTTGGGGATTAAAGACTATGTGTTGTAAGAGTAAAAGCATATTTTTCTTTAGTGGGAAGAAAAGGACCTATAATTCTAGGCTTCTACATACCTCATTTGTATTTTCTTTGAGAAGATGTCTCAGTTAAAATCAATGCCCTACTATTCATTTGAGCTCCCATGCCTTCAATAAAACTAATTGATAAATCCTAATAATTAATGGCCTGATCAAGCCAAAATGACTTACATCTGCCCTGATGATACTTGTTTATAATCAGTCACTTTAATGACTCATCTTTTCTGTGCTTTGCTTACAGAAGAAAGACTATGATGCCTTTAAGTGAGCTGAATGAAAGGTCATGTAGTGAACTGCTGTTTTTCTTCTGTAACCTGATACTGCACTGAAACAGCATATATGACTACTTCTTTTAAATTTTTATTTTTTATTCATTTATTTTATCTGTTTAGAGAGAGAGAGAGAGAGAATGGGTGTGCCATGGCCTCCAGCCACTGCAAACGAACTCCAGATGCATGTGCCACCATGTGCATATGGCTTGCATGGGACCTGGAGAATTGAACCTGGATCCTTAGTCTTCACAGGCATGTGCCTTAACCACTAAGCCATCTCTCCAGCCCATAACTACCTCTTTTAAAGCAATCCTCTGCCCAATCAGATGTGTTCTTGCCTATAACTTTGGTAATCAAACCAAAAAAAAAAAAAATCAAGCCAGGCATGGTGGTGTACACCTTTAATCCCAGCACTTGGGAGGCTGAGGTAGGAGGATTGCTGAATTTGAAACCAGCCTGAGACTACCTAGTGAATATGGTGAATTCCATGTCAGCCTGGGCTACAGCAAAACCCTACTTTGAAAAACCAAAAAGAAAAAAGTAAAATCATTGTAGTGTTCTTGGAGCTATTATCAAGGGTTGTAGTTGCATGTTGAAGATGAGACCCTAATGTAGTAAGTGCAGTGATTATATTCTGTCTATGACTTGATAACTCAGCTGTAAGGTAAATATTATATGCGAGATAAAACAAAACTCAAATGAGGATAGCTAGCCTTAGCCCAACATGTAAAAGGATTCTCATTGCCTTAGTTCCGCAAGATGAATTCAGAGTTAGCTTAATCTAATAAAATCTTAACACAATATATATCCCATTTACTTTTAAAGGACTTATGATAGCTTATATGTAAGGTCAAAACAATGGATAAGAGGCACAAAGATAAGAGGCACTTCTGTCTTTAAAGAAACCACTGCTATGAAACTTTCCATTTACCAAAAACAATTAGGAAAATGGAACACACATAGGAATCAAGTGTTCAGATAGTAAACAAAAAGCTGAATGGGGTCTAGAGAGATGGATCGTCTGTTAAGGCATAGAAATCTTTTTATTTCCAACCAGTAAATATGGAGAGACTTCGCTAAACACATTAGACTAGAGTAACATCAAGGGGACTTTAGAAGGAGAGTGCTTTATGCTTTACACTCGTCAAGAGTTAGTATTACTCTAGACTATAGATAGAAGCTACAAATTAAGCCTTAAAATGATTCAACTATCTTCAGTTGACTTAATTACATTGCCAGTATCAAGTTCAAATTTTTTAAAGGATCAAAACAAAATCTATAACTCAGCAAAATAAGTTTCACGATACATAACACCCACATAAAAATTAGTAGATGAGCAAATAATGTTTCTCCTGATTATGGATGAAATACCATAACCAGGAGGAAAAAAAAAAAACCAGTCAAAAGAAACAGACCTTCTCTTCTATCACACACCAGAGTAAATAAACTTAGCTGATAGGGCAACTATATAATTTTCACAAGAGGAGAGAAATGAAAGATGTAAAAGTAGAACAACTAAAAATGAAAAATAAAATATCTGAAATAAAGATTTATGTTAGTAAAATTAATTATAGATCAGACATTCTAGGAGAAATAATGATCTTGAAGTTAGAGATGTAGAATTTATCCAAAATCAAGTCTCTTTTACTAGAAAAGAAGAGAATTTTGAAAAGGAACCTGGCCAGAGTAACCTTTGAGTCAGTATCCAGAAGTCTGTGGTATATGTGCTGTTGAAGTATCGGAGGAAGAAAGAGAAAATGAAAGCAAAAATAATTTAAAGAAATAATACCTTTATGAAACTTTCTATAAACCTGCAGATATAAGCCTAATGAGACCTAAGATAGCTTAAACAAAACCATACCATAGCATTACAAAATCAAAATTTTGAAGGTCGGTGATTAAAAAGAAAATAGTCTAAATTCCCTGGGGGGGGGCATTAGAGAACAAAAAAATTAAGAAAAACAACAGACTTCTTTCTTAGAGTTATGCAAGTCAGAGGACAATGGAAATGCATCTTTAAAATGTTGGGGAGGGGGAACCTGTCAATCTAGAATTCTATGTCCAGTAAGTATATTTTCCAAAAATAACAGATAAATACTTTTTCAGATAAACAAAGCTGAAAGAATTTATTGCAGTAGACCAGCATTATAAAAAACTGTTAAAGCCAGCCAGGCATGGTGGCACACGTCTTTAATCCCTGCACTCGGGAGACAGAGGTAGGAGGATCACCATGAGTTTGAGGCCACCCTGAGAATACAGAGTGAATTCCAGCTCAGCCTGGGCTACTGTGAGACCCTACCTCGAAAAAAAAAAAAAAAAGTTAAAGCCAGCCAGGCTTGGCCATGCATGTCTATAAGCCTAGTCTCAAAGGGATCAGAGGGCCAGGAATTGCCAGAGCTTGTGGGGGAAGAACAGCAAGCTCTGGAGTCAGTAAGAAACTCCAGGTGAAATAAGAACAGGCAGAAGAGTGATGGGTATAGACACACAATGCTCCACTCCAGCCACCGCAGTCGACACATCCCACTTCAAGTGAATGCACAGGGCACATACACAGAACACACCACACCACACCACACATGCCCAGGGAAGTTAAGTGTAAGGAAAATGACACCTGATGGACAGTTAGAGCTGCATAAAAGGATAAAATGGCACCCAAAATAGTAAACATGAATAAACAAGAAGAACTTGTCTCATTTTAAATTTCTCTAAAATGACATTGCTCTTTCGCTCAGAAGGAGTACATGTGAAGATTTATGAAGCAATATTCCTACCCTGTTAATTTCTTTATTTCTTTATTTTGGTTTTTCGAGGTAGGCTCTCATTTTAGCCCAGGCTGACCTGGAATTCACTATGTTGTCTCAGACTTGCCTCAAACTCATAGCAATCCTCCTACCTTGGCTTCCCGAGTGCTGGGATTAAAGGTGTGTGCCACCACGCCCAGTTGATTTCTTTCTTTATAGGAGTGTAGCATCAAATAGCAAGTACAACATGATGTGTTGGGTTGCAAACAAGTGGTACAGACACTTTGGGGCTATAGCAACTGAAAGGAAGTTATAACTTTGGTGGCCTTAGAAAATAGTGCAACAGGAAGGCAGGCACTTTGGATGAAGGATGGATAGGTTGAGGAGAGAGACAAAGTCTTGGTGACAAGTTTTTTTACTTCTGTCTAGTTGGAGGACAGAAGTCAGTTTGAGGAACACACTGTCAAAAGCACTGGAGGACTCCGACAAGTTCCCAGCCACATCCCTCCTTTCAGTCTGACACTGGTTAGCAGTTAACCCAGAGGCAGAGCACTTCCTTTTATTAATATTTTATTTTTATTTATTTACTTAGAGAGAGAGAGAGGCATAGAGAGAGAGAGAATAGGTGTACCAGGGCCCCTAGCCACTGCAAATGAGCTCCATATGCACGCACCACCTTGTGCATCTGGCTTTACATAGATACTGGGGAATCAAACCTGGGTCCTTTGGCTTTGCAGGCAAGTGCCTTAACCACTAAGCAATCTCCAGCCCTAGAGTTCTTTCTTTTTCATGGACGAAGTCCTGGATTTGGTGTCCAGCACCCCCCAAAATTTATGACTTAATAGTTCTTGTATTGTTTTTTTTTTTTTTTTTTCCTCACTGGTCGACTTGAGGCTAAATCTTTGCTGTTTTAGCATTTCTTGGATTCTGGGTCACCCCTTCTAGGAGCACAAAGCACTCCATTCATGAGCTCCTTCTGATATGGCTGCAGAGCAAAGGTCAAAGTCTATGATGAGTAGATCATCCAAAGAGTCATCCTAAGCCAAGGGCCTGTGGGGAGGGTTAGATTTGCAAAATGAGGCTGGGTGAAGTAGAATCAAAGATTTGCTTTAGTTCTGGAAATGATTATTGGAGATTCTGACTGGCTGTGACATGTATTCACTGCTGGGGCACATTTGAAAGTGCATCCTTGAGGCCAGGTGTGATGTCACCCACCTGTATGTAATACTGAGCACTCGAGCTTGAGGCAAGATTGGGCTGCATAGCAGGACTGTCTCAAAAAAATAAGTAAATAGAGCCAGGCGTGGTGGCGCACGCCTTTAATCACAGCACTTGGGAGGCAGAGGTAAGAGGATCCTTGTGAGTTCAAGGACAGCCTGAGACTACATAGTGAATTCCAGGTCAGTCTGGGCTAGAGCAAGACTCCACCTCAAAAAAAACAAAATGAAATAAAAGACTACAACCCTACCTATTCTTTTTTTTATTGACACCTTCCATAATTATAGACAATAACCCATGATGATTTCCTCCCTCCCCCCACTTTCCCCTTTGAAACTCCATTCTCCATGATATCCCCTCCCCCTCTCAATCAGTCTCTCTTTTATTTTGATGTCATCGTCTTTTCCTCCTACTATGATGGTCTTGTGTAGGTAGTGTAACCCTACCTATTCTTAGCGGGAAAGAGGGGCATGAATATGTTAGACAATATTTAACCTCATTCTTAAGGGGAGAAATGATGCAGTAAGAGTGACATATTTGAGGTTTAATATGGTTAATGTGGTGGTAGTGTAATGATGGAAATCAGGAAAAACCAGAGGCTGACAAATCAGCTGACAAGAGCCTCTGCCTTCCTGGTCATATGAACCTCAATTATATTTTATGTATTTATTGTCAAGGAGAGAGAAGGGCCAGAGAGAATGGGTGTGCCAGGGTCTCTAGCCACTGCAGACAAACTCCAGATACATGTACCACTTTGTGCATCTGGCTTTACGTGGGTACTGAGGAATCAAACCCTGGGCCATTAGGCATTGCAGGCAAGCACCTTAACCACTGTGCCATCTGTCCAGCCCACGAACCTCAATTAAAAGAGCCCCTCAAGTCAGATGTGACAGCTCACACCTATAATCCCAGCACTCGGGAGGCTGATATAGGAGGGTTACTGTGGGCTAGCGTGAGATCATGCCTCAAAACAGAACCCCTCTCCTGTAGCCTAGGTCATAATGTGTGCCACTCACAGGACTTGCCATAGCGCTGGGTTCCATGGTTACCCCTTACCAGTAAAACAGACTCCTCATATAAAATAATCCTGTGAGCTGGTGCTCTCTACTCATTGTTAACACATGCATTAGCAGATATTCACTGGGCACTTGCTATGTTTCTTCCTGGGGCTGGAAGTACAACACTTAATAAAAGAGATAAAGTGCCCTAATTTAATGGCAGTTACATTCTAGTACCAGTCAAACAGCATTTAAATGAACTCACATGTAAGCAAACACTTGACACATTGCTTCTCATATTGTAACTCGAGTTTAGTAGTTGTCAGTCCCAGAATTTGAACTTGAAATTTGAGTTATATACCACTCTTGGCAAGATGGTTTGTTAGCGAATTCTTCTGCAGGGTCGATGGTTGGGGGAGATTAATTCATTTGCAGATTCTTTTTCACATATAACACTTAAAAGCCCGAGCCTCTACATTTGGGTTAGTTCAGATTATATTCTGTATAAGTACAACCAGTTGTCTGCCCTAGACCCTAGACCACTTTTCTGTGAAAGACTCAATGTTAAAGTAGCTGCCATCCAGTATTTGGGGCTCTCGTCTTGCTTGAACAGTTTTTGTGGGGCCTCCCCAAATTCCAGCAAAAGCTCCTTGTTGTCACTGACAATGCTTCACAGAAGCCCTTTGTGCCATTATTTAATGACCGACTGCCTTGGCCAAAGCAACGTCAATTCCTTTGTTAACTGTAACGGCAGTCAAAATGATGTAAGGGAGAGAAGGATCCACGAAACCAAGACTGAGAGGAGCATGCATGCGCGCATACATCTTCTAGAACATTTCCGAGCATTATCTGACGTCGCATTTGTCACATAGAACATGGGAAATAGCACAATTTTCTCATTGTTCGGATCAGATATGACCTGTTACCAGCAACATAGGACTGATTATTTTCCCGTTGGCTTCCCTTCGGCCTTACAGCTCCGGGTTACACATGTAGAGGAAGCTCTTCTCATCTGTCTGCTTGTCCTAAAATGCCAGGGCGGGGATGATGGACTTATGTGCTCTTGTAGGAAACTAAGATTTCGTCACACTTTGCATAGGACCTTATATTTTGCTTTGTATTAAGTTTATGATTTGAAAGTTGAGTGAGCATATGGTTTCATGTCCACAAAAATGGGATGGTATTCACGTGTGCTTTAAAAAAAAAAAAAAGAGCACTGTCTGCATGGAATTCGTTTCATGGGCTTTTCTGGTCCCTTTTTAGATGTGAAGCCCTCTAACATGCTTGTTAACACGAGAGGACAGGTCAAGCTGTGCGACTTCGGAGTGAGCACCCAGGTAGGGTCTATCTGATGTGCAGTCTATCTCCTGAGTTGAAAAATCACCTAACGTCCATGCAGACAGGCGCTTTGCATCTTTCCCTGGCCTGGGAGTGTGTTATTCATTTTTTAATCTCTGAGCGAATTTCCTCCGTCAGAGTATGATTGTTCATTGTTTAATGACAGTGAAAACTGCTGATATTGTAATTACTACTTACGAATAGCAAACTCCATTGATATGCAGCTTTGATATGAAAGCGCTTTGGCCAGACAAAGGGGAGGGCAGCGTGGGAGCTGCGCCTGGGGAGCCCGACTGGCCCACAATAAAAATTAATATTGGGAGCAACAATGGTGGAGGGTCATTACAATAAGCAGCACAAATTTTAATTAATTTCCATTTTGGGCCTCCCCTGAGGAACCCCAGTGATGGTGACCCATGCGCGTGCTGCGATGTTGATTTGAATCGCAGCCACCTTTACTCCGAGCCAAACATGAAGACCAAAGCGAAGGTCATCGATGTATTAAGGGTTGTCAAAGTCTGTTATCCCTCCAGCGTATTTAGAGCCCGTCTATTCTAGTAATGCACAGGGCTCCGTTCACATCTTGAGCCATCTGACTGAAAAAAAAAAAGAGTGTTCAAATTGACTTTTTTATATATATATCAGGCGGGTTTGGTGTAGTAAAGCAATAAGCATCCTGTGTAAGTGAATTGTTGAAGGTTATCTGCCATAAACTGTAATGCACTGCTTGTTTAAATTGGAAATCACACTCAAAAGAAAAGAGAGATTTAATCATTTTTAATGCCTTTGTAGATAAATTTGTTCTCTTTTACATAATTTTTAGTTGATTTATAGCAATGATGATTGTAGGTTAAATGAGGAATAATTGCCCATTTTATTTCCACATTATCTTTATATTGTTCTAACATTCTGTTTTGTCTCATAGCTGGTGAATTCTATAGCCAAGACGTATGTTGGAACAAATGCTTATATGGCAGTAAGTAAACTTATGCAAAAATAACATTTAAAACCAACATCTTTATCTTTATGTACTTGGTAATGTATAATTCCTGAATTAATTCCACAGCTCTAGCCTAACAGATCATAAATTACAAAGTTAATCCAGTCATGATCCAATTTTCAAATCTTTCCACAAAATACAGGGTTTAGCAGAAGATAACAACTTATCAGACTTTGTTGATATAACTGGTCAGTTCAAGTATGAAATCACTGAGTTTTGGAGTTTAATCCTACAGGAAAAAAAAAAATGCACCTTACAGCATATTGGCTACTTTTCCACATTGCTTATTTAATTAACTCCAACATATACCAAGGCAGCAGTCAATAAAATTGGTTGTTTGTTCCAGGAAACCCAAACATGCTTTGTTACCAGATCAACATTAAACCACTGATATAGCCAAATTGTATTTATGGATCTCTGAATGTATGTTTTCTTTTTATTTTTATTGATTTATCAGATTCTTATAGGTATAGTAAGTAAGATAACTTATTTACTTTCACTATAATAAATTTGCCAAGAATTAAAAAAAATAAAGGCAAACCTCTTTTCCTTATCTTCTGAGTAAGAAAATTTATTTGTGGCTGTAAAAATGCTTATTGCATAGGTTTCCCCAATCCCATCAAGTGTGGGAGAAATGAACCCAGCAAGAAACTTGTCTAGCATCATTTGGACAGCAGAGTTTTTATTTCAATAGCTTAGAATTTGTTTTTACAATGATGGCTCTAGAATTATTTAGGCAATCCCTTTCAGTTCTAGTAGCTTTTATTACATCACAGTGGTCAGTGACTTGGTTATGGGTAGAGCCATAGGTCATTTCTCTGCAGTCTTTGTTCCTATGTTATCATCATGAGAAGATTGTAATATGGATGGAACCCTGGATCCATATTTGGTTATTTTTGTGACCATGCAAAGTATTTTGTTTTCTTTCAGATATCAGAATAATTTTTGTTTTCATTTCTGCTAAAGAAATTTATACTTTCTTTACTTTTATTTTTAAGTGATATTTAAAAAAATGAAGCTGGGCATGGTGGCACATGCCTTTAATCCCAGCACTCAGAAGGCAGAGGTAGGAGATCACCATGAGTTTGAGACCACCCTACATAGTGAATTTAAAAAAAAAAATTAAAAAGAAAAAAGCCTGAGCTAGAGCAAGACCCTAACTCAAAAAGCCAAAATTTTTTTAAAAGGATTAACTATTGAAGTTATCATATCTGCTTTTTAAAACTGCATCTTTTTTGTGGCTTTCCCAGGCTAGATAAGATTGGTGAACTACCCCACAGTTAACAAAGCCCTGGTCCTTCATCTTCAAAAGATTACGAAGCACCAGGATTTGGGGGAGAAAAAAAAAAAAGACACAAACGAAAGAACTTCTCAACTACCCATCATGTTCTGAGTAGCTTTAAATTGCACTAATAATTAAATTGCGTTCTATTTCAGTGTGCAAATCCAGATTACAGTTGTCTTCCCCAGGTGTACATTAAAGAAATTACTTTCCCCTTTCTGTGTATGGATGCATGTGATGCGTCCACATGTTAATTGAAAGTGTGAGGATTAGAATTATGAAACGTTACCTCAGATTGGCAAGGCTGAAATTGCTTTGTTTCTTGGGTGACTGAATTCCAGTCATCAATTTTGTAGTTCAAGCTGTAAAAAGCACAAGACACCATGGAAGCAAACATGATAGTTGACAGTAATAGCGAGAGCTTTCCTTAATTTAGTAGGCACTTGACGGCCAAGAACATGCTGAAGGCTGGAAGTGGGGGAACATGAATATAATCCTGTAGTACTTTTTGAAGTAGGGTCTCATTTTAGCACAGGATAACCTGGAGCTCACTCTGTAGTCCCAGGCTGGCCTTGAATTCACAGTGATCCTCCTACCTCTGCCTCTTGAGTGCTGGGATTAAAGGTGTGTGCCACCACGCCCAGGATCTAGCAGAGTCTTAATCCCTACCTATGGAGTTGCATACTGAGAGTAGGCCTGTCTTATAGCCAACATGCTGTAAGAGAATACTTCATTTGAGTGATCTGATAAAATGATGTAATAATCTCTTGTACATCCAGTTCCCTCAGTTCGTGTTCGTGTGTACTTGTCTACAGTAACAAGAATAGCTGACCCTCAATTAGCTCCATGTGCCCATCATTCTTGTAAGATTTTACATGTATCAACTCTTTAAGTCCTCACAACAGCCATGTGAAGTAGGTAACATTATTCCCATTTTACAGAAGAAGAAACGGAGTCAAGAGATGATTTGCCCAGGTTCACACAGCTAGTTAGTGGGAGAATCAGGATTCAGACCCGAGGGATCTGTCTCCAGAGACTGACCTCTTAAGTGTTGTGACTCTCTTATGTCCACGTTCTTGATGTGTCACTAGAATACCAACCTCACAGGGACAGGGTTGATTCCACACATTCTAGTCCTATCCCTTACTCTTGTGCCTTCCGAATGACTTAGTTCATAACCGCTTCTTTCTACAAGTGTCCTCTGTTCACTTAAAACCAAGCATTAAACTATTGTGTAAGAATCTACTTACAGGCTAGAGAGATGGCTTAGCAATTAAGGTGCTTGCTTGCAAAGCCAAAGGACCCAGATTCCATTCCATAGTACCCACATAAAGCCAAATGCACAGTGATGTTTATATGTGGAGTTTGCTTGCAGTGGCTAGAGGCTCTGGCACAGCCCTTTCTCTCTCTCCCTCTCCCTCTCCCTCTCCCTCTCCTCTCTCTCTCACACACACACACACACTTCCTGTCTCTTAAATATATATAATATATATATATATATATATATATATATATATTTTTTAAAAAAGAATCTCTTTACCTGTTAAGGTACGCAGGTCCCCAAATACAACCAGTAGTCTAGTCACATAGGTAGAAAAGAACGTAAATCAGAAACAGCCCTGCATGTGTGAAGAATGGTACCTTATCTTCCTATAATCTCAAATATAGAGTGTAAGAAACATGACAGGAAAAACAACTTTTGTAGCAACACAAGTGATCTTCAAAAGCAGTTTATGGATGCTGCAATCAGTGGAGCTCATAGAAGACTTGGAAAGACATTGTGACCCAACCTCCTCCTTGACCAGTGAGGAGCAGACCCTGGAAACAGAAGAGTCTGTTCATGGGCACAGGCTTCTCAGGAGTTGATGACTAGGTTCCATGGACATTATCAGCTAACGCTCAGAAGGACTTGTAACTAAATTTTAAGAACACTGTAAATTGAATCCAAAAAGCTTTGGGGTTTAAGTCAGACCATTTCTCAGAAATTCTCATTATTAAAAATTTTACTCTATTCTTAAGATAAAAGTTCCTGCAAACCTTAATACACAAGTCATTGTTTTTACCATAGCTTTTAAAGATCAGGTATAGAATTTGGACATGATTTTGAATCACTAAAGTCTTAACACCTCTCAAAACCATTTCTGAAACGCTGTCCTTTGGGCCCAGAAGGAATCTCATATGAACCGTTGCTTGAGGGGCGCGTTGGGGAGGTTGTTTTCTGTTTCCTGCTCAGCCGTGCCAGTCTTCACAAATTTCATCACCTGGAATTAAACCTCACCGACTGCATGCTGCAACCCATTTGGCCACGCTGGTACCACAGTAGCAATTATGCATGACTCAGTGATGCTAGAAGAGGCTGGTGTTGCAGACCATGCCCATGTGGCTCTCCTCAGTCATGCACGCTTTGTGGATGTGGTTAATCATGACACAACCCCACAGTGCGCATGTATGGTCACCGTCATCTCCACATCACAGATGAGAAAGGTGAAGTCTCAGAGGTCAGGTCACTTGGATCAACGCCTTTGTTGAAAGGATGCTGGTTACACACTTTCAAACCTTCTGAAATGCACTGAGGAACTAAGACAAAAACAAACAAACAAAAAACAAAAACAGGGAACTCGGGACCGGTTTTTTCTTTTTAAAAATTTTTTAAATTTATTTGACAGAGAAAGAGAGAGACAAGGAAAGAGAATGAGTATAGGTGCACCAGGACCTCCTGCCAGTGCAGCCAAGCTCCTGACACATGCACCACTTTGTGCATCTGGCTTTACATGGGTAATCGGGAATTGAACCTGGGCCATCAGGTTTTGCAAGCAAGTGCCTGTAACTGCTAAGCCATCTCTCCAGCCCCCAGGACAGCTTTCGAGTGAAATCCAACCCCAGCAGAGAGCATGTGTCAGCACTGTGCTGCCCTGAGGGCATTTCTAAGAACCACACTCAGGAGAGGGGGCAGCAATCAGGCTCCAGGCCCACCTAGTGGAAGGCTTCACTGGAGACCCTCTCTGTTTCATGCTGAAAGCCCAGCGGCCTCTCCTCAGTGGAAGGCAAACCGGATCCGAAGCATCTCCTCCTCCCAGACCAGGAACTGAGGAAGTGGCCCCTGGGAGCTAAGCAGAGAAGCCAGAGAGAAAGGGAAATCGGGAAAGGTGGTGACCCTCACTGGGACACAGTTTGCACCTGGGCATCATACTGAAAACAGGACTGGTCACCTCAGGCCTCAGAGAACTTCTCCAAAAAAATTTTTTTGTATTTATTTGTGCATGCATGTGTGCATTGCTGCTGCAAATGAACAGCAGATGCATGCACTTTTTCCGAAGAGATAAAATACCTATGTACCTTGGCATCTTTCTGCAACTGACAGTTAAGCCCTAGAGTATTGTGTTATAAACAGTCAGCTCTGGAATTAACTAAATACAGGTCCTGGATAAATTGTGACTGTCAGCTAGAAGCCTCTGCCTTAAGATCCTTGGTAGATTCTGATCCACAGATCAGCATGCTGCCTTGGTGCTCTATTCAGAACAGGCCAGGTTCTTTTGTTTGGTTGGTTGGTTCTATTTTGTTCTCTCTTTGCTTGCACCTCAGTCCAGAGGTGCTTCAGACAAGACTCTTTTTCTTATTATCCAGCTTTCCACGCTGTTGACAGCTGTCATGTGAGAAAGTAACCCCTGCCTTGGCTTTTTGACTGCGAAATATCCATCACAGATCTTCCGTCAGCAACGTGGTGGTTGGTTTGGTTTGGTTTCCTGTTTGTTTCTGAGGGGACAGGGCAGGCTTTGAATTATGCAGCCTCGGGCCATCATCTCTTGACTCCATAAATTCACAAGGTATCGAGGCTCATCTTGAACTGAAGTCACTTGCAGGGCCCTGGGCACATTCCCAAGGCCCTGTCTACTTTGTGGGCTGGAGAGTAGTAGCCCCGGAGCCTGCGCCCTGCTGTTGCTGGCATTTTTTTTCCTCAAGCACTGCATTACATCCGCGATCCTGTTCTGCTAGTTTACTGCAAGAATTTCTCCAGCCGGAGACCGTCAGAACCTCATGCTTACACTGTCTTACAGGTGATGTGTGAAAATCCAATGAGGATGGCACGTAATGTTACCTATACAGCTCGGGCACACATGTGACACTGTCTTGCTGCCCATCAAATGCTGTTGAAATATTGGCGCCCTGCGTTAGTGAGCTCATGCTTCCTAGAGTAACTTGCATCAACTCTCACACACTCTCTCCTGTTCTCTTACAGCCTGAAAGAATTTCAGGAGAGCAGTATGGGATCCATTCTGATGTCTGGAGCTTAGGCATCTCCTTCATGGAGGTATGTTGCTGCTGTTGTCACTTCTGCACTAGTGCACCCCACCGGGAAGAATAGCATAGCAGCCCTTCGGGGTGATGCATAGATACATATGATCTATGGGTTTGACTCGGCAGTCCTCATACTGATGTCCTGTGTAGCCACAGGCCGAGTCTGCGTTCTTCTAACGTACCGTTCACACAGATCCCCCATAAGACACACCTGAAGTGCTTGTTAAGAACACAGGTTCTCCGCTGCTCCCCAAAACCAGTTAAATCCAGATCTCTTAGAATCTGCATGCTGGGCACATTCCCTGGGTGATGGTCATGCACACTAAGGCTGGAGAACTGTGCTCTGGAAAGGGGATTCCATAAGACATGCCGTATGATGGCTGCCCTGTTGGAATGTGTGTACATACCCAAACGTGATTAAAGGGCAGCTGTGCTCATTTGGAGGGATGAGTTTCAAATTTGCCTCAAAAATTGTATAGATATATATATACAATACATATATACATACATATATATATGGTTCTATCACATGTATGTGGGGTGGAGGTAGTGTGATCTGGGGGTCATGTGCACGTGGCTTGGTTTTATGGTCTTACCTTGATTGCTGTATTTAGAATGGACTTTTTCTTAGTGAGCACCGCGGAGCCCCCGCTAACACTGTGCTGAGGCTTGGCCAGATGACTTGAATAGAACAGCACGGGGCTCCACTGGCATTTCAGCCACAGAGAGCCCAGTGCTGGCCAGTGCTTTTTGAAAAAGGAGAACCATGTTTAAATAACACCATAGATAGAGTGACAATCATGGGCTTATCACTTTTTTGGAGAAATGCATTTTCTGTGCTTTTATTTTTTGCAATGCATGAATGCCATTGCATTTTTTTGTAAGACAATATCTCTAGACTCAATTCACCTGCACGGCAGGAAGAAAAACTAAGATGCCCAGTGTTTAGGAAACCACATTCTGCTTCCTCACAAAGGGAATCTAAGAGGCCCATCAGAATGACGGGCAGCCCTCAGGACCAAGTTCCCAGCAGAATCCCAGAAGGATTGTTTTATTAGGCAGTTTCAGGAGGAACTAGTTCTTTTGATTTATAGGACACAGGCTTTGCTATGGTTGTATTTTAAGCAAGAGCCTTTAATCGCTGAGCCATCTCCCCAGCCCCATTGGTTGGATTTTACACATCGCCAGATATATAGTACAGGACTAGTGAGAGGTTACCTGATACAAAATTTAGAAACCCAGTTGGGAATAGGTAACTTGGATTAGAGTTCCAGCTTTGTTACTCGTTCCCCAGCTGGTCCTGGTCTGACCACTGTGCCCCGTGGGCTCAGCTCCTTCATCCCCTCACCAGTGACCTCTAAGCCCTCCTGAGACCAGCATTCTACACCCCTGTGGCTGCTCATCTGCTGTTGTCTTTGCTTAACTCTCACCAGTAGGTGTAGAAATAGATACGTGAATAAGATAGGGAAGTACCTTAGCCTAGCATAAAATGGGGAAGCGGGGGGGTGGGGGAGATGGCTCTGTGGATAAAGCACTACCACACAACTCTACGTACATGAGTGCATGTTCCCAGATACCACATAAAAGCCATAATCTCTGGTGGGCTTGTATAATCCCAGTGTGTCTGGGGCAAGAAGGGAGGCAGAGCAATGAAGAGCAAGGTGGATGGTGAGGGCCCTCCTCGAAATGGGGAGCAAGCACCAACCTCAAAGTTGTCCACTGATCTTGCATACACGCCGGGGTACACATGCACACATGAACCCACATGTACAACACGCACGCACACACACAAAATTAATTAAATTTACCAAAAAAAAAAAAAAAAAAATGGAAGCATAGGAGTACTGTCAAGAGAACTAGGGATACGGCTCGATTAGTAGAGTGCTGGCCTAGCACACACAAAGCCCAGGATGCCATCCTCAGCACCACATAGCCAAGAATGGCGGCACGTGCCCACAATCCCTAAGGCAGTAGAGAAAGGAGGATTAGGAGTTCAAGGTCATCTGGGTTCTGTGAGGCCCTGTCTCGAAAGAAGAGGAAGAGGGGACCAGTGGGGTTCAGATTTACAGCCCAGGTGAACAGCCACCGCTCGTCCTTCACTGCTGTCTTTGCATTCCTGCACCAAGGCTGCTGCACTTGCTGCATGGACAGCGGGGTTTGTTTTAAAACCCCCAGTTCTTGACTCTCATGGGGTACATTTGGTGAGGTATGGGGCACAAAAGAGGGCAAGAAGAGCAAATGGAGTGACAAGGCAATGTTCATTTGGTCAGTGGTGATCAGTGCAGTGGGAAGAGGGCATGGGCAGGGCTCTGGGGAAGGGCCACCGGAAATACAGAGGAGAGTGTGTGGCATGCACTCCGTGTGGGGAGGGGAAGCAGGTTGCCCAGTGTGGCTGGAGTGGAGTTAGCCAGGGAAAGTAAATTCATAGAGGTAGGTAGCCAGGAGCCCGGTCATGCACAGCCTGGGAGGCCAGGTTCAAAACTCGAGGCTGGGAGAATCAGTGATCTGACTTCAGTTTTCAGAGGGTTCTGAAGTATGGCTGTAGAGGAGCACGTATAGATCAGTTGAGGTAGGTGGGAAGATTGGTAGATCCCCAACCAGTGTATCTTACCTAGATGTATTGTTTTTCATAATAAAATATCTTTCTATTGGTATTTTGCTAGATACTTGCAAAGACTTATAAAAAGAGACGAAATTGTAGGGGAAAATGGTATTTTGGAGGTTTTTGATCATGTTCATTGATCCTGGAGGCAAACTATTAAATAGTCCCTGGGACATTAAGGAAGGCAGACTCATTAAATTGTAAGATAAGGGCTGGAAAGATGGCTCAGCAGTTAAGGTGCTTGCCTGAAAAGCCTAAGGACCTGGGTTTGATTCTGCAATACCCACATAAAGCCAGGTACACAGGGTGGCGCATGCATTTGGAGTTCATTTGCTGTGGCTGGAGGCCCTGGCAACACCCATTCTCTCTCTCTCTCTCTCTCTCTCTCTCTCTCTCTCTCTCTCTCTCTCTCATATCTAAATAAATAAAACAGAGGCATGTATTACCATGCCTGGCTTCTTGTGTTAAAAAAAAAAAAAAAACAAGGGCTGGAGAGATGGCTTAGGGGTTCAAGCACCTGCCTGCTAAGCCTAAGAACCCGATTCCAATCTCCAAGTCCCATGTTTAGCCAGACGCAAAGTGACGCAAGGGCGCAATGCCGCACTTGACCACAAGGAGGCACACATGTCTGGAGTTCATTCACAGAAGCTGAGAGGCCGCTGGTGCACCCATTCTCTCTTTCTCTCTCTCTCTCTCTTTTTCAAATAAAAGAAAAAAGTCCTCCTACATCAGCCTCCTGAGTGCTGGGATTATAAGCATGAGCCACCGTGCCCAGCTGGCAGCAGGAACATGGGACATCTGGCTGCATTCAGTCCACAAGAGGAGAAGCAGAGAGTGATGATGCTGGTGGTCAGCCAGTTCATACATATATATATATATATATATGTGCTACTACATGTCTATCCATATAGTCCTGGATCCCAGCCCATGGAATGGTGCTGCCCACAGTTAAGGCAGGTCTTCCCATCTCAGCCTAATCCAGATAACCACTCCAGGTGACCCTAAGTCGTGTCAAGTTGATGGTATAAATAAACTCTCATGGGTCAGCTCTGACGAGCAGAGCCCACAAAGCTGAGGACATCCTGCCCCAGGCAGACAAAGACACCCAAAGCCCTGAAGTGACAGGCTTTCGGGAGAGACATTTCTGAAGGGCTCAGGGTGGGAGGGGAAAGTTACACAGGAATTGACCTTCAAGTGTGATTGGTCTTTTTAAATTATTTTTGTGTGTGTATATTCACATGCAGGCACAATGCCATGGTGTGCATGTGGAAGGCAGGACAATGTCAGGATGTTGGTCCTCTCTTTCCACCTTGTTTAGGACAAGGTCTCTCTTGTTTTGCTGCTGGGAAAGCCAGGCTAGCTGAACTGTGGGCTTTAGTATTCTCCCCACTCTGCCTCCCATTGTGATAGTTGCACTGGGATGGATTACAGGCGTGTGAGCTACTGCATGTCTTTTTATGTGGGTGCTAGGGATCCAAACTGCAGTCAGCGGCTTGCAGAGCAAACACCTGTAACCACTGAGCCATCTCTGCAGCCCTGAATGGGGCAGTGTTGAAGGCGCTTGCCACTGAGAGAAGGGGGACGAGATGGAGAGCCTTGCCCACCCACCCCTGCCCTCTCTGAGGTGGCTCACTATGCCCTTGAGGAGCCATCAAGTGTCAAAGTGCACAAGGTCTCACCTACACAGTTTCACTGCCTGTGTGTGCATACCTTCCTCAAAGTACTTTGAGTCAACTTGTCTATTCCCTCAGCTTATCTATGGTAGAGAAAAAAAAATAATTAAAAATAAGTGGGAGTAGAGGAAATTGAGCAAAGGCACTACCCAAAATTATCCAAGAATCTAATAGAGACAAAATGGGAAGCGGAGTTTCCTGTACTTTCTCCATTCCACACGCGAGGCTCAGAAGCCTGCCTTCATTGTTTCAAACTCCTAAACACGCAAGTTCATCCTCGCCTGCTTCTTCTGCTGCCCCTTCCCTGTTAATGTGCTGCCACGGCCTCCACCGGGAGCCGTAACAAGATCTCTCACCACGCTCTTTCAGAAAAGATGATGCTATATGCCTCTAAAGTGTTCTGTTAAAAAAAAAAAAATCACAGACAGGTACATTTGTGCCTTAAGCAAAAGACCTTTAATATCAGACCAAGATCTTTTATCCAGGGCTGAATCACTCCCATCTCCTCTCAGGTCGCAACCTATTGCTCCTGGATAAAGTGGGTCTCCTCCAGGATTTTTTCAGCTGTTATGAAGTATTTGGGGTTGGCAAAAGTGCCACAACGATGAAAATTAAGGAGACTGCACAGCATGAGTAGAGGATGGGAGTTTACCAGGCGGGAGGATCAGCCCCTTTCTGTGCTGTGTGGTTAGGTTTTCCGCCCAGATCCGTAAGTGTTTTGCAGCTTCCCTCCTGGGAATCAGTTATGGAGCCAAGTAAAGGTGGCCTCCATGCGTGAGCTTACATGGGCTCACTTCACAGTGGGGAAGAAAACCCACATGGAATTTGCAGTTCTTCCTGAAAATGACACAGGAATCAGTACAGAAATGCAAAAAGGAGAGGAGAAAGACACGAGACCCACTAACAAGGCTGCAAAATTTCTGTTTCAGAAAACATTACTGGCTGGTTTGACTGGGTGACTCTTAGAATCCTTCACTCTGGTGCTGCTATTCAATACGTTAAGGCTAAAATTTAAAATTACACTAGATTGGCTAAAAATATGGGCTTTGTTTTTTATCACATTGATAGTTTTGTTTAAGCTTAGGGGTGGGAGATGCCTTAGGCAAATGAAGGCAAGGAGGCCTAACTGGCCTCTCCTCCCAGAGAGTGACACGAGGAGGGGGAGCCCTCTCTCTTGTTTCTCACTAATTACTTCCATTCATCTTCTGTCATTTGAGTCACAACATAAATCTATAGGTTGGACATAAACAGTCATGTGTAATCAAAAGATAGATTTTAAGATGGTTTTTTTTGAGCTTAACAAAACAAAAGCCAAAGCACACCCTTCTCTTGCCTTGCATTTGCAATTACCAGCATGAGGCAGCGGGTGGCTCATGGGAACCCTTGTCCTCCACAGGTGGAGACAGGAGCATCTTGAGCTCGAGGCCAGCCTGAGCTGTATAGCAAGACACACTACACACACACCTTAACAAATAAACAAGGACTAGAGAGATAGCTTAGCAGTTAAGGCACTTGCCTGCAAAGCCAAAGGGCCTACGTTCGATATTCCTCAATACCCACGTAAAGCTGGATGCACAAGGTGGAGTTCATTTGCAGCGGCTAGAGGCCCTGGCATGCTCATTCTCTCTCTGTGTCTCTCTCTGTCTTTCTAATAAATAAAATACTTTTTAAAACAAGCAAACAAAATGCAACAAACATGCACATTTCTCTGAAAGGCGAGGTTCTTGCTGTGCATGTGCTGCAAGAGCGGGTTCTGGTGAGCCTGTCCCGGTGGCTGGTTATTATCCACCTTGTTAAGGTTGGTGGCGGATAATCCCCTGACAGACTGTTGAGCAGGAGTCAGGCGGAAAGCCATCTTTAGCACACACACTCACACTTTTCACTTTGTTCCTCGCTCTTCCTGCCTTTGTTTGCCATCCCGGTCTCCCGAGTCTGAGGCTCTGAGCAGTCTGGCGCGATGTGCTTGGTTAATTGGTGTGTCATCTCGTCCTGCGAGGCCCTCTTCAGCATGATCACTGCTTTATTGAAGTGCTTTGAATGATGTGTTAAGCGATGAAAGCAAGGACCATGGCTTAGAAAAATGTCTCTAGATAGGTAAAGAATATATTGAGAGTCACACAAGGTCATTGTCATCAAAGATACATGGTCTTCTAAAGATTTTTACCAGTTCTAGTGTTTTGACAATTTTTGTTGAGTTTTTTTTTAACCTTTTCTTTCCATTTTTTAAAAGTAGGTTTTTTTTGGTTTGGGGTTTTTTTGGGGCGGGTATTCAAGGTAGGGTCTTGCTTTTGCCCACGCTGACTTAGAATTCATTTCAAGCTGGCCTAGAACTTACAGTGATCCTCCTACCTCAGCTCCATATTTTTTTTGGTTATACTGGGGATGGAACCCCAAGTTTCCCATGTAATAGGTGAATGCTCAACCCCTGAGCTGCACCCCCAGCCCTTTCTCAAGTTCCAGAATTACCTGTTTCCCAGTTAGAAATAAATCCGTGGAATACTATGCTCTTCTCTGTGGAATTTAAATACCATCCTTTGTGCTGCCAACCACACGCTCTCCTGCTGAAAGTCATCGCTTCCTCTCCCGACCATCCACATCAGGCTTGTGGCTTATCTGCTCCTCACTTTGAAACACAGTAATTTATATGAGACTCGCTTATTTCTCCTACATTGTCCTGCACAATCCCTACATGCTAGAGGGTACTCAGGAAATATTGTTTGGCTCAACATTTCCCTACTTTTTTTTTATGAGAGAGATAGAATTGGCACACCAGGGCCTCCAGCCACTGCAATTGAACTCCAGATGTGTGCGCCACCTTGCGCACATGTACAACCTTGTGTACTTGTGTCACCTTGTGAATCTGTCTTACATGGGACCTGATGAGTCAAACATGGTTCCTTATGCTTTCTTTACAGGCAAGCGCCTTAACTGCTAAGCCATTTCTCCAGCCCTTCCCTAGTTTTATAAGTCTTAAAGCAGTTTCTAGTTCCACAGAGCTCTAACATCAGTGTCCATAAATACTTTTTTTTTTTTTTTTTTTTTTTTGGAGAGAGAAACAGAGAGAGGGAGAGGAAGACAGATAGAGGTGGGCACGCTAGCAGCCTCTTAGCTGCAGCGAACAAAATCTAGATGTGTGCACCCCCTTGTGGTCAAGTGCATTGTGCGCTTGTGTCACTTTGCATCTGGCTAAACGTGGGACCTGGAGATTGGAACCAACGTTCTTAGGCTTAGGAGGCAGGCGCCTTAACCACTAAGCCATCTCTCCAGCCCCATAAATACTTTTTGAGTAGATCACGTGTCTTCAGTGTATGAAGAGTCTTCTGTTTGCCAGGCAGGCCCAAATTCAGACACCACCTCAGCCAGGGCATGACGTCACTTGTTGTTATGACCAAATACCTGCAGAAGCAACTTAAGAAGGAAAGGGTTTCTTCTGACTTAGAGATTTGAGGAGATACACGATGAGAAAGGCATGGCAGGAGGAAAGGAGCAGAAAGCAAAGGGAGAACAGGAAGTAGAGCTAGACTATAAAACCTGAGGGCCCGCCCCCAGGACCTAACCTTTCCAAACAGTGTCATCAGCTAGGGACCAAGTTTTCAAACATTTGAGCCTATAGAGGTCATGTCATGTTACAACCACAATAGCCACAGGCTGGAGAGATGGCTTAGCAGTTAAAGCACTTGCCTGCAAAGCCTAAGGACTCTTGTTCAACTCCCCATGTTCCACATAAGCCAGACTCATAAGGTGATGCATGCACAAGGTGGCACATGTGCACAAAGTGGCGCACACGTCTGGAGTTCGCTTACAGTGGCTGGTGCACCAGTTCTCTCGTTCTCTCTCTCTCTCTCTCTTTCTCTCTGTCTCTCTCTCATAAAAAAAAAAAAAAAAAAAAGCCGGGCATGGTGGCGCACACCTTTAATCCCAGCATTCAGGAGGCAGAGGTAGAAGGGTCACCAGGAGTTCGAGGCCACCCTGAGACTACATAGTGTATTACAGGTCACCCTGGGCTGGAGTGAGACCCTACCTCGAGAAAAAAAAAAAAAAAAAAAGCCAATCTATTGGGGCTTGCCTCAAAAAAATAAAACCATAATAGCCAATCGAAACTATGGAACATCAGCTACATCACTTAATCTTTCAGGGCCTAATTTCCTCATCTTTAAATGGGAGCTCCAAGGCTTTGGACATGGGTTACAATGAGGAAATTCATATCCCCTCTCTTTAAAAGGCACCAGCCAGAGCCCAGCATGGTGGTACACGCCTTTAATCCTGGGACTCAGGAGACAGGAAGATTATCAGTTCGAGAACACCCTAGGCTACAAGGTGGGCCCCAGGTCAGCCTGGGCTAGAATGAGACCCTGCCCCCCTGCCAAAACAGGAGGGGTGCTGGAGAGATGGCTCAGCAGTAAAAGGTGCTTTCTTGCAAAGTCTATCAGCCTGGGTTTGATTCCCCAGTACCCACACAAAGCCAGATGCACAAAGTGGTGCATGCACCTGTAGTTCATTTGCAGCAGCTGGAGGCTGTGGCATTCCCATTCATATTCATTTTCTCTAACCCCTCCCCCAATAAATATTTTTTGAAAGCCCAAAATAACTGAAAAAAAGCAACTTGGCCTAAAATCTGTGTGGAGTGAAACAAATCGAATGAACTACCAAGAGTGCCTCCAGGGAGTGAGAGAAAATACTGTCCCCGGAACACGAGGAGGCTGCTGTGACAAAGGACCTTTCAGAGCAAAACGGGGGAGGGGGAGGAGAGAAAACTGAGAGAACCAGGTCAGAATGTGCCATGTGGAAAATAGACGTTCCAGGAACAAAGAGCAGAAAACAAAACAAGAGGACATCACCAAAGAAAGAGTTGTGACTCTCACACAGTGTAGGAGAGCTGTGTGTTGTCTGAGACTGACAGGAGGACATCAGCAAAGAAAGAGTTGTGACTCACACAGTGTAGGAGAGCTGTGTGTTGCCTGAGACTGACAGAACATCACCAAAGAAAGAGTTCTGACTCTCACACAGTGTAGGAGAGCTGTATGTTGTCTGTGGTGTTTCCACAGAGAAACGGAACGAATACTTTTCTAGATAGCATCTGGCAATTTTTTTTTTTTTTTTTTTTTTTTTTTGTGCCCTGAGACTATTTTTGATAGAAAATCAGACATTAGATTTTTGGAAGAAGAACTTGTCATAAGAAGGATCAAAAGTTGGAGACAAGGACTTTGTTTTGTGGACTAGAAAAGCTATTCATGCGTCTCGTTTTTGTCTTTTCGTCGTCATCGGGTTTAATGAATGCCAGATGAAAATCATTAGAGATGAAGAAAAGGAAGTGTTGGCAAGCAGACGCATAAGCCGTGGTTAAACTATGCAAATAAAAACTGAAAGTTTCAAAAAGTGGTGTGGATCACCCAGTCCAGTCACTACGGCAGAAGCTTCTTGAGAAGTTTGATGAAATGTTTGTCATTGTCTTGAAATCGTTTTTAGAGTCAGGGACTGTCATCGTAATCCTCGAGCTTTATAAAGCTCAGGCTTTGCATCCCCCAGACTTGTGTTCACATGTTGGCACCACCACTGGCACCAGGGTGACTTTGGCCCTATTTGCTGCTCTGAGCATCAGTGTCATAGCCCACCTCAGACTGGGTAAGTAGCAGAAAAGAGAAGTTCATTCAGTCCTTGCCTCTGGAAGCTTCAGGAGGTCACACATGTGGCACAGAAGAAGAGTCCATTGGGCCCACTTCACCTTGGTAACAGATCCACGCTGGTGCTGACTCCTCCATTCGTGACGGTGGTCTCTCTGGGCCTGATCACCTCTCCAAGCTCCTATCTTGTAACACTGGCAATGCCAATTACATTCAAATATGAGTTTTGGAGGAGATGCCCAGACCGTATCAGCCAGTTTCTTATCTGCACAATAAGATAACAGTAGAATTCATCATCTATTCCTCAAATATTTATTAAACACCCTGGAAGGGTCAAACACATTATTGAATCAGATATGGTGGCACACCCCTGTAATCCCAGCACTTTGGAGGTGGAGATAGGAAGCCAGACCCTATCTTGAAAACTAAAAACAATTTTTTAAGTGTTGAACAGTACTAAGTGCTGGAGACACACTGATAATGCTCCGAGTAGGCATATTCCCTTTCCTTCCTCAGCCTGCAAGGTCATGAGGGAGGCAGAAAAAGAACAAAGACATCATGAAAGCAAGATTTGAGTATCTTTAATATTCTAGGTTCTTTTATAAACACTTTTTTTTTCTTTTTCAAGGTAGGGTTTCACTCTAGCCCAGGCTGACCTGGAATTCACTATGTAGTCTCAGGGTGGCCTTGAATTCACGGTGATCCTCCTACCTCTACCTCCAGAATGCTGGGATTAAAGGTGTGCACCACCACGCCCTATAAACACTTTTATTTAGCATTAACAATTTTTATTTAGCATTAAATTCTTTTATAACACTTTTATTTAGCATAAAGTTACTTTAAGAAGCAGTCTTTCAGCCAGGTGTGGAGGCTCACCACACCTGACATCCCAGCAGTCAGAAACCTGAGACAGGGGATCACCCTGAGTTGGAAGCCAGCCAGGGCCACATAGCGAGATCCTGCCTCAAAAAAAATAAAATAGAATAAAACAAAAGATTCATCTCAGCACCTGGGACAGTCAGGACCTTGTCTCCACAATGAAATAAACTATACAACAAAATAAAATGGAGAACAATGTCTGTATCAGAGTGAGTCACACCTAATGTCAAGCTTTTATGGTCTAGAAAAGGTGACTGCAGCTACTTCCAGGACGTCTGTAGCTATCTGTCTCCCCTCAGCGCAGGTCCACAGTCACCAGAGGCTGGAACAGGACAGAGCCTCAGCTGGAGACCATGTCAGCTGTCTCTGGGTGGGTTTTGTGGTTCTGGTGGGGCCGCAATGGCTTCTCCTCTATGCTCAGAGGCAGAGGCAGGAACCAGGCCTAGTAATGCCCATGGTTCCAGTTACTCAGGAAGCACAGGCACGTCTAGGGTGCTGCTTCAAAGGAAGGTTTCCTCCCTCCCCCCTTCTTTCCTTTTATTTATTTATATATTTTTTTCAAGGTAGGATCTCTCTAGCCCAGACCGGCCCTGAACTCCTGATGTAGACCAGTCTGGCGTCTGCCTCTCAAGTGCCGGGATTACAGGCCTGTGGCACCACACCTGGTGTATTTTCTCCCTTTTTAAAATGATTTTCAGAAATGTGAGTGGAGGGCAAATCTTACTAGATAGTATGTCCAGTCTGCTGCGTTGGCTGGTGAAACATCTAACCTGTTCATCAGCAGTGCCTTCTGGAAGCCAGCGAAGAGCACAAAGATGTGGGAAGTCCCAGGGCCAAGGACGCTCCGAGGACGATGGTACAGGCAGATGGGAGGATGTGGGTCTGGGGTCCTTGCTGTGCCTCCTGCCGCCCCTCATTGAAGAATGTGGAGGAAAAGGTCATGTAACCCTGTTTGTCACTTACTCCCCCACTTCACCTTTCTGCTTTCTGCAATTCTGTCTCAACTTGATTTTCTTACGCTGTCAGGTTCTCCCCCCCTTCTAAAGTTTTGTGTAAATCACGAGAGGGAGAAAAGAGCTCTGTTAATGGGACCGATCACTGCTCCCGTGCAAGGCGTGTGCAGGGCTCCAGCTGTCTGGGATTACCGTGCCTAAGCGTGCCTCTCCCAAGGTGGTCAGTGCTTGTGGTGGATGTGAAGCTGGCAGGCAGTGAGTCGGTCCCCACTGAATGCAGCATTGTTGAGCTTGCTTTGTGTCCCAGCCGTCCCAAGAACTGTGGGATTGACGAAACAAGGTGGAGCAGGTGCCCACAGCCCCAGCTCAGCATTCAGTGTGCTTCCCACTGACTGTAAGGACAGCACAAGCCCATATCATGTATACGCACAAACACACATGATTTGGAGGTTTTTTATTTATTTATGATCGAGGCAGGGTCTCACTCCAATCCAGGCTGACCTCGAACTCACAGTGATCCTCCTACCTACCTCTGCCTCCCGAGTGCTGGGATTAAAGGCGTGCGCCACCACACCCAGCAAATTTGAGTTTTCAAACACATTGAGTCAACAGAGCTGACTCAATAAAGAAATAAGACAGTGCTGGTACTTGACAGCATGTGTACAGATATTTGAAGAACTGTTAGTGGAGAAGACGCACGCTTCGCTGTGTCAACATCAGGGTGAACTTTCCGAAGCTTAAAACAAAAACAAAACCAACAAGAAGAGTTTCCTAATAGATGCTTCCTCATCTTCCTTCTCATTAACCCTTAGAAGTAAAAATGTTCCATTCCTGGGGACAGTTAAAGAGGGACTGAGGGCCAGGCGTGGTGGCTGGCGCACACCTTTAATCCCAGCACTCAGGAGGCAGAGGTAGGAGGATCACTGTGAGTTCAAGGCCACCCTGAGACTACATAGTGAATTCCAGGTCAGCCTGGGCCAGACTGAGACCCTACCTCGAAAAACCAAAAAAAAAAAAAAAAAAAAAAAGAGAGGGACTGAAAGGCCACTTGCCCCACATGAAATTCTTTGTAAGAGATAGGTCTGAGGTGAGACAGGGTAGTGAGTCGACACGTGAGTGTTGGGTTTATGCTTAGTGGCAGGCCTGAGGCCATCCCCCAGTCATCACTGGACTGTGAGCAACACGGACAAAATCCGTGTGTCCACTGACACACTCTCTAAAGAAGGGGCTCGACTGCAGCCCTCCCACCCAGGAAGCAGCAGGATGGTAGGCTTGGCCTGGGCTGTTTTTGGGACAGGTCTATAAAAAAGATGAGGACACACCTTCTAGTGCCATCTCTCAGCTCTACAATTCCATGACTGACAACCTGGGAAACTACCGCTGCTGAACTTTGAAATAGCCATGGTAAAGTGCACTCCTAGAATTCTGTCAGTACTCAGTCCACTGCTCCCTCCCAGGATCCCATCAGTGCTCAGTCCACTGCTCCCTCCCAGGATCCCATCAGTGCTCAGTCCACTGCTCCCTCCCAGGATCCCATCAGTACTCAGTCCACTGCTCCCTCCCAGGATCCCATCAGTGCTCAGTCCACTGCTCCCTCCCAGGATCCCATCAGTGCTCAGTCCACTGCTCCCTCTCAGGATCCCATCAGTGCTCAGTCCACTGCTCCCTCTCAGGATCCCATCAGTACTCAGTCCACTGCTCCCTCTCCCTCCCAGGATCCCATCAGTGCTCAGTCCACTGCTCCCTCTCAGGATCCCATCAGTGCTCAGTCCACTGCTCCCTCTCAGGATCCCATCAGTACTCAGTCCACTGCTCCCTCCCAGGATCCCATCAGTGCTCAGTCCACTGCTCCCTCTCCCTCTCAGGATCCCATCAGTACTCAGTCCACTGCTCCCTCTCCCTCCCAGGATCCCATCAGTGCTCAGTCCACTGCTCCCTCCCAGGATCCCATCAGTGCTCAGTCCACTGCTCCCTCTCAGGATCCCATCAGTACTCAGTCCACTGCTCCCTCTCAGGATCCCATCAGTACTCAGTCCACTGCTCCCTCCCAGGATCCCATCAGTACTCAGTCCACTGCTCCCTCTCAGGATCCCATCAGTACTCAGTCCACTGCTCCCTCTCAGGATCCCATCAGTGCTCAGTCCACTGCTCCCTCCCAGGATCCCATCAGTGCTCAGTCCACTGCTCCCTCCCAGGATCCCATCAGTGCTCAGTCCACTGCTCCCTCTCAGGATCCCATCAGTGCTCAGTCCACTGCTCCCTCCCAGGATCCCATCAGTGCTCAGTCCACTGCTCCCTCCCAGGATCCCATCTGTGCTCAGTCCACTGCTCCCTCCCAGGATCCCATCAGTGCTCAGTCCACTGCTCCCTCCCAGGATCCCATCAGTGCTCAGTCCACTGCTCCCTCCCAGGATCCCATCAGTGCTCAGTCCACTGCTCCCCTCCTCAGGATCCCATCAGTACTCAGTCCACTGCTCCCTCTCCCTCCCAGGATCCCATCAGTGCTCAGTCCACTGCTCCCTCCCAGGATCCCATCAGTGCTCAGTCCACTGCTCCCTCCCAGGATCCCATCAGTGCTCAGTCCACTGCTCCCTCTCAGGATCCCATCTGCTCAGTCCACTGCTCCCTCCCAGGATCCCATCAGTACTCAGTCCACTGCTCCCTCCCAGGATCCCATCAGTACTCAGTCCACTGCTCCCTCTCCCTCCCAGGATCCCATCAGTGCTCAGTCCACTGCTCCCTCTCCCTCCCAGGATCCCATCAGTGCTCAGTCCACTGCTCCCTCTCAGGATCCCATCAGTGCTCAGTCCACTGCTCCCTCTCAGGATCCCATCAGTGCTCAGTCCACTGCTCCCTCTCAGGATCCCATCTGCTCAGTCCACTGCTCCCTCCCAGGATCCCATCAGTGCTCAGTCCACTGCTCCCTCCCAGGATCCCATCAGTGCTCAGTCCACTGCTCCCTCTCAGGATCCCATCAGTACTCAGTCCACTGCTCCCTCTCAGGATCCCATCAGTACTCAGTCCACTGCTCCCTCCCAGGATCCCATCAGTGCTCAGTCCACTGCTCCCTCCCAGAATCCCATCTGTGCTCAGTCCACTGCTCCCTCCCAGGATCCCATCAGTACTCAGTCCACTGCTCCCTCCCAGGATCCCATCAGTGCTCAGTCCACTGCTCCCTCCCAGGATCCCATCTGTGCTCAGTCCACTGCTCCCTCTCAGGATCCCATCAGTGCTCAGTCCACTGCTCCCTCTCAGGATCCCATCAGTACTCAGTCCACTGCTCCCTCTCAGGATCCCATCAGTGCTCAGTCCACTGCTCCCTCCCAGGATCCCATCTGTGCTCAGTCCACTGCTCCCTCCCAGGATCCCATCAGTGCTCAGTCCACTGCTCCCCTCAGGATTACATCGATTCTCCTAGAAATCCACCAATACTCTATCCAGTGACACTGAATTAATTTTAAATACTTTTCAAGATCCTCGGACCATCTTACGTACATGCTCATCATGAGCATCAAACTTCCCACATTTCAAATGAAAAACTTAAGATCCAGGGAAAGGAAAGAACTTTTGCAGAAAGGTTGGATGACTGGATCAGGCAGCAGCAGCAGCCAAGTGTCCTGACTCTGACTCACAGGTGGACGCACACTGCTTCTGTCATGCTCCAGAAAAGAGTAGGTCGAGCAGCTTAAGGAAAGAAGAGAGGGGCTGGGGCGATGTCTCAGTGTTAAGTAAGAGCACTTCCCACTCTAGCAGGAGGGCCTGGGAGGGCTTGGAGCCCACTGAGTTCAATCTCCAGCACTCATATAAAAAGCTAGGCTTGGCTATGCACACCTGGAACCCCAGCCCTAAGGGGGACAGAGGCTAAAGAATCATTGGAACTTGCTGGTCAGCCAGTCTGACCAAAAAACAGCAGCACCAGATTCAAGGGGAGACCCTATCTGCCAAGGAAGCCTCTGCATGCATGTACACAGGACACATGCAACTACACACACTCACTATACAGACACATATATATCACACACTATGCACACAAAGAAAAACAAGAATGACCCTAATCCTCTATGTGTCTGCTAACTATCATAGGAAGTGGCAAGGTCGGGATTCCATGTGATCAGCAAACATCTATCTAGTGGCAACCCTGTGCTGGCACTGAGTCCAGACACTCTCTAAGAGCTCCTTGGCCAGTGCAGCAGACACACATGGAGTTGCACTGATGAGAGTGACAGCTGAAGTCAACGTGGGAGAGAGCTTTTCAGTTACCCATTATTGCTTAACAGACCACTCAAATTAGTACTTACGCCAGCAACCATTTATTCACTACAGATTCTCTGAGTTAGGAGCACTAGCAGGGGCCCAGCCATTCCACATAGCATCAAGGGCCTTCCATGAAGTTGTGATCAGATAGAATTAAGAATGAAAGCCGAGGAAGCCGGAGAGGTGGTGGCTCAGTGGTTAAAGGCACTTGCTTGTAAAGTTTGATGGGCTAGGTTCGGTTCCCCAGTACTCATGTAAAGCCAGATGCACAAAGTGGTTTGTTTGCAGTAGCAGGAGGCCCTGGCTTGTTTGTTCTCTCTCCTTTTCTCTCTCTCATAAAGAATTGAGGGCTAGGGAGCTGGAGAAATGGCTTAGTGGTTAAGGCATTTGCCTGCAAAGCCAAAGGATCCTGGTTTGATTCTCCAGGACCCACGTAAGCCAGATGCATAAGGGGCACATGCATCTGGAGTTCGTTTGCAGTGGCTGGAGGCCCTGGCATGCCCATTCTCTCTGTGTCTGCCTCTCTTCTCTCTCTCTCTCTCTGTGCTTGCCAATAAACAAATAAATAATAAAAAGAATTGAGGGCTAGGGCCAAGCGTGGTGGCACAAGCCTTCAATCTCAGCACTCAGGAAGTAGAGGTAGGAGGATTGCCATGAGTTTGAGGCCAGCCTGAGACTACATAGTTAATTCCAGGTCAGTCAGGGCTAGAGCGAGACCCTACCTCGAAAAACAAAACATAATTGAGGGCTAGGGATATGACAAAGTGGTTAAAGGTGCTTTCTTGCAAAGTCTGATGGCCCAGGTTCAATTCCCCCGGTACCCACATAAAGCCAAATGCACAAAGTGGCACATGCATCTGGAGTTTGTAGCAGCAAGAGGCCCTGGTGCACCTATTCTTATTCTCTCTTTGCTCACAAATGAATAGGTAATTTTTAAACATTTATTTATTTATGAGAGAGAAAGAGCTCCTGCCACTGCAAATGTACTTCAGACACATGTGCCATTTTGTGTGTTAACTTTATGTGGGTACTGGGAAGTCAAACCCTGGCCAGCAGGCTTTATATGCAAGTGCCTTTAACCACTGAGCCATCTCTCTAGGCCAGTGAATATTTTTTTACAAAAGAGAATAGCTGATGCCTAAAAGTCACCAAGTAAATGCATTTTTTTAGAGACTGGATTGTATCTATGATAGCTTCACCCACACGCACGGTGCCTTGATGGAGGCCAGGAAAAGCTCTCTGGTGCTCTCCTCTATTGGCCACACATACTCTCTCGGCGCCTGGCGTTCCAAGCTGCAGTGGTAAAAGCTGTAGCTCTCTTAAGGCCCAACCTCAGAAATAACAGGAGATCCATCCTGCCATACTGTACTAATCACACCTCTAGTTCTTGCTGAAGAAGTAACAATGTCACGCTGTAAGAGGACATCCAGAGTGGTAGAGGCTGCTAAGTCCGTCTCTGGAATTGCAATACATTGCAGAAAGCGTTCCAGAAGTGATGGCGCTGAGCTCTGTTTTGATGGATGGGGTGGATCTGGAGGACGGTCTCTAGATAGAGCAACAATATATACCAAGGACTGGATTGTCATAGCATCACCCCGTTGTAACTCCCTTGACCTTGAACTAGAAACGGAGTGTCGATTCAAAGGAGCTCAATAGACTGCACCCCAGCACTGGTGTTTTCTCAAGTACCCACAGCTGCACAGACTCTGGAGAGCAGTTTAGAGACGGAGACCCACAGAGGTAGGACTTGTCCCAATTAAAGCTCTCTTGTCAGAGGACACAGCTCTGCAGTATATAGCATCTTCAAAAGGTGTCATGTCTTCATTCTTTTTTTAAAAATCTTTTTATTATTTTATTTATTTATTTAATAGAGAGACAGATAGAGAATGAGCATGCCAGAGCCACTAGCCACTGCAAACAAACTCCAGACGTATGCTCCACCTTGTGCATCTGGCTTGACGTGGGCACTAGGGAATCGAACCTGGATCCATAGGATTTGCAGGCAAGTGCCTTAACTGCTGAGCCATCTCTCCAGTCCCATTTATTCATTCTTAAGAGGACCCAATGGTTAATGAATTAAGCACATAAAATAGCTTGGAGGCAGTTAACAATAATCTTTCCCTCTTGCAATGCTTTGGGCTTTAATAAGAAACCATCTGAGTTAATGTGAACAAGGGAGCTACTGATCATTCTAAGTTGTGAGCTATTGGGTAAGAAGGCACTGTCCGTTAATACGGTCAAACCGTGGAGCTGTAGAATGGGGCCATGTTAATTAAGGCCTGGTAGCTTAGAAGTAAGCAAACTTTGCACCTCCAGGCTCACCAGACCCATGGACATGCTCCGTGAGGGTTTATCAGAACTACCTAATGCTTAGGTCAGTTTGCTGCACTGTTCTGTTTCTGATGTCACAGTGAACATAATAGCTCGTGCTTTCCATTTGCTTATAGAAAAGTTAAAATCTACCAGGCATTAGAAACACAGGCCAATGTAGAATGTTAACCATGACTAGGTGGGGGGTTGTGGTAAATTCCTCAGGGGAAACTAAGAACAAGGAGTAGTATGAATTAGTCCACAGATTTATGGCTAGAGGGGCTGGAAAGATGGTCTAGCAGTTAAAGGCACGTGCTTGCAAAGCCTCCCAGTCCAGGTTCCCTTCCCCACTACCCGCATAAAGCCAAAGGCACAAACTGGCACATGCATTGGGAGTCCGTTTGCAGCTGCCAGAGACCCTACCGTGCCCATACATGTTCATTCTCTTTCCCGCTTTCCCTCCCTCCCTCCCCTTGTAAATAACAATATTTTTTTAAAAATAACAAGGGCTGGAGAGATGGCTTAGTGGTTAAGGCATTTGCCTGCAAAGCCAAAAGACCCAGGTTTGATTCCCCAGGACCCATGTTAGCCAGCTGCACAGGTGGTGCATATGTCTGGAGTTCATTTGCAGTGGCTAGAGGCCCTGGCGCACTCATTCTCTCTCTATCTTTTTCTCTCTCTTTCTGTCAAATAAATAAAAATATTTTAAAATTTTAAAACAAGAAGAATTTTGGCTAGAGTCTTCTGGAACTGATACCCAAAGAGGAGGGGCAGTAGGAGGAGCATGGGAGCTGAGTCCTGAAAGGGTAGACAGACTGGAATTCCCTTTGCTCATCTGTCACAAAGCTCAAATTCCAGGTAGGAGTCACCCTTGGTGTCGCATTTGAGCTTCCCAAACACTTGAAGAACAATGATTTTTGCTTTAGAAATTTAAAACCGAGGCTGGGATAATGGTTCAGCAGTTAAAGGTGCTTGCTCGCAAAGCCCGACATCCCAGGTTCAGTACTCTCCAGCACTCACGTGAAGCCGGACGTAAAATGGCCCATATACCTGTGATCCCAGGGCACCTACCATGGGAGGCAGAGCCAGGAGAACCTGGAGCTCCAGGGCCAAGTAGACTGGAGTTCATGTGCAGCAGCAGGAGAACCTGTGGACGGTGGAAGAAGTCCACTGCACTAGGGACGAGGCAACAAAACAGTCAAGACTACCTAGGAAGAGGAGGGTCCTCTGTGAAGTGGGGCCAAGGGAGAGGGGACAAAAGAGGGTAATAACAGGACTGGGCAATGATCAAATCACAGCATGTTCATATAGTAAAGTTCTCCATTTAAGCAAAGAAGAAGGTAGTAGAAAATCAGACACCTCAGCGTTGTCCTCTGACTGCCATGCACTCACCTCGGCATGGCCATTCCCATACACACAGACTATGTACATACATACGTAAACACAAATCATGTTTTTAAAGTGAACCAGTTGCTTCATCCGTCATAACTGAACTTGATCTCTCGTTAACTGAGTCTGTCACTGAATCTCCTCTAATGCATAGAATGCTATCAAATGAGACCTTTGCAGTTGTTTTTAAGTGGCTTTTAGAGATTGAGTTACATAGCCAGATATTTTAATTAGCATTGCTGTAACTATAGCTACTGGAGAAAAATCAACATAGAACAATTAGAGTGTCTGCAAATGTCACAAAAATAGGTCTTTTGAAATAGTTTTCCCCTTCTTTTTTTTTTTAATTTTAGAGAGAGAGAGAGATAGAGAATGGGCACACCAGCAGCCTCTCAGCCACTGTGAATGAATTCCAGACACATGTGCCCCCTTGTGCACATGTGTGACATTGCATGCTTGCGTCACTTTTTTGCATCTAGCTAAACGTGGGACCTGGAGAATCGAATGGGTGTTCTTAGGCTTCACAGGCAGGCGCCTTAACCACTAAGCCACCTCTCTAGCCCTCCCCTTCTTTTTTAATGTAACAATTAGTAACCTCATATTCATAGGGCCTAGTTGAAATTTTATATTACCTTGAAACAGTATCCAAGCAAAAAGTTGTTCAGCCAGAGATTTTGGTTTAATATGCTATAGACAGGCCGCTAGATCTACACCTATATACATATATACTCCTCTTTTAAGGAGGAAAAATGAAAAGATGGAAACACAGTCTTACTGTGGAAGAAGGAGAACTCTGTGTCTTGGGACAGCAGGGTTAAGGAGACCAAGCGGCGTTTAAAGATTCAAAACAACAGCATTCAGCATGAAACCTGCTTTTTATCACCCTTACCCAGCCATCAGGATGAAGAAAGACAGTGTCCAGCCACAGCAGTGGTTGGGTGGCAGGAGAATTAGAAGTAAAGGTGCTGGTGCCTGAGGGGTGGGTCATGAATTAATAATTGCTGTATGGCGGATGAGCCCCGTCAGAAGAGCTGAAAATGAGGAAGTTGCCTCGCAGAGCGCTATCAATCACTCAGTGACCATAACTTCCAGTAATTAGTGTATTTTATGGGCCTTTGCTTCAGTGGCTCGAAAGCACATATGCTACAGTCACCGCGAAACTTTGCTGGAGTAATATTCCAGGATGATTTATCCTCCTGCTGCACTGGGATATAACCCTATATTAGGTGAAGATTGTGAACTAAGCTGCAATAAAGTGTAAGTTTAGGTACAGTTTGCCCAGGTTGAGACCTCAATGTATCATGCTTTTCAGCTCATGGGCACGGCTACAGCAGCCATCATTTTTAACAGTGAAACAAATAACGCAATTAAAGATCTAGCATTAGGATATTGTCCTTGTGAATTACTGTTGCCCTCTCCCTGTTTAAGTGTCCCCTGTAATAAGCCCATTTCTAATTAAAAAAAAAAAAAAAAAAACAGCAACTAACTGTATTAGAAACATTTATTTGTAATGCTGTCTTCCTAGGGTAGAATGCAAGGCCTTCTGAGTGACTGAGACAGGCTTGATTTATCTCAATTTATCTTTATGTCTGGGCTCCTTAAGTTAAAATAAATTTACTTGCCAGGCATGTGGCGCATGCTTCTAATCCCACCACTTGGAAGGCAGAGGTAGAAAGACCACGGAGAGTTCGAGGCCATCCTGAGACTATATAGTGAATTCCAGGTCAGCCTGGGCTAGAGTGAGATCCTACCTGGAAAAAGCAAAATCAATAAAGAAATTTATTTGTTACCAGCAGAGTCTGGTGAAGAGAAGTGGTTCTTTTTGAGATGTTGGCCCCGTGTTGAGGAGCATGCCTCATAGGAACCTCACATTTAGGCTCTTTCTACCCTCAGATAAAAATGTGAGGCGCATGCTCTCGGGAGCCCTTGGCACTCCCTATAAAGGCACAATGAGTTATTTTGCCATGGCTCACCCACCACAGTGGAGTCTCTGGGGTCTTTGCAGACAGGGTCCTTTGCCATTGCCAAAACATATGTAGTGCCAGCATCCTAGCAATTTCACAAGCTTTGCAACCAACTCACAGTATGACCTTGGGCAAATTAATTAAGCTTCTGATGCCTGCATTGGGCCGTAATCCTGTTTGTGTTAAAGAAATCCTTGGAGTTCATAAAGTGTTATGTGAAAATAAGTACAAATTGGAGGCATGGCTCCATTGTATTCTGTCAGGGAGATGCCTCTCACCACTTTTAATGCCGGCATCCTTGGACGTCCTCACGTGGACGCATGGGAAGCTAATTTCTCCGAACATAGATGGAACGGTGTACAATTTGACGCTCTCATTATATTTATTATCCCATCTTTAATTTACAATATATTATAACATCATCCAAGTTAAACAATAATAGTAAAACAAACTAATTGTCTTTAATTAAAGTGAATTAGGTTTTGATTTTAATATATTTGATGTAGTGAGAAGCGATCTGGTGGAGGGTCCCGAAGGTTATTAGGGCGTATTTCAGTTGGGCCTGGTGGTGTTAGTAATAACCCTGTCCTCATGGTCCTCGACGTGAACAAACATGTCACTCCATCAGTCTCTGTTACTCGCACTTATGCCCCTCTGCAGGGGTTGCAGATTCCACAGGTTCTCAGCTAATGGCGTTATACATTAAAAATTGAAGCTCTCCTCACTCCGAGGCCTTTCGCGGCTTTGTTCTTGAGCCCCAGACACTTTGGAGTGCAGCTGCAAACTATAGGCAGAAGATTAAATTAATTTGTAACCCTATTTTTTTTCCTGCATTACTAAATCCTCCACATTTAATTGAAACCCTACTTCAAGACGCTTCGCGTCTCTGTGTCTTTGTTGTCAGTCTGACCTCGGAAGCACTTTAACACTGGCAAATTGCTGTTTTATCCTCGGATTGTCTTTAAACCATTCAAGAGAAGACAGTGAAATTGATGCCTAGGAACAAGAGTAAACTCTTCGTGTAGATTTTAAGGTATTTAATATTTATTATGGCTCTTCTCCACTGTACTCGGAAATGATTTAAACTCTTTCTCTAGGATCGCGTAAATTGGTCCTAGGATAAAATCTCACCTAGGGAATTTTATGTCATCCAGTAGTTAAGTCTGATTTTTTTTTTTTAAGTTTGCCTGTGTCTGAAATGCTCCAAGTGGCTGTTCATTTTTATGAAATGAAGGTTTCACTGCAACACACCATCTAAGTGCAAAATCCTTAGATGGAAATTTAATTGTGCAAAATGTGCACAAGGTAATTAAGAACAAATTTTAGAACATTTCAGACAATAAAATCCTCCTTCAGCTATATTGAAAATGCTTATTTTCAATTTGCAGTTATGCCGAGAAACATAGACTATGTCTAAATTAAGAATAAAAAAATCCAGTTGCTCTTTCAGATAACTTTGAATTTACCACTGGTCCCATTACATCGCTCATCATCCAAGTAGGTGACTTGATCACCAAAAAGCATATCCTGAGTTGCTGTCCTGTGGTGCTTTCATACTTTCATCCTCCTGTGGGGGTGTTCCATGACAATTATGATTTACAAAAAGCCAATTTTGTTGCTTTGTAAATATCTTCCACCCTAACTTTCTGTTGAAAAAGGATACAGTTATATGCATTTGACAGTTCTGATATTTCTCTCTCTCATACACACACACACACAGAAGCCCCAATATATGTACTATTTACATTATGAAATCAAACATGCTCAAGTGCTGCCACCTCAGAACAATCCATAGGTGATGGACAAACCAAAGATCAGTAGCTAGCTGGGCGTGATGGCACACACCTTTAATCCCAGCACTGTGGGAGGCTGAGGTAGGAGGATTAGTATGATTTTGAGACCACGTAGTGAATTCCAGGTCAGCCTGGGCCAGAGAGAGACCCTACTTCAAAAAAACCAAACAAAAGAAAGGAAGGAAGAAAAAGAAAAAGCAAAGATCCGTAGGTGGCACTGGGGAGTGTTCCGAGTTTTGCAGTGAAAGGAAAGTGGTCATTTCCGTGTCCCCCATCTGGTGATCACTCCAAGCCTCCACTTCCTCTTCCTGCCTCTTACCTAATAAACTTCCCACCACCACAACTCAGCAGCTTGCCGAATCTTAAATTTGTGGAATTAAATGCACTTTTTTAAATTTTTATTTATTTATTTTTGAGAGAGAGGCAGATAGAGAGAGAGAATGGGCACACCGGGGCCTCCAGCCACTGCAAACGAACTTCAGACATCTGGCTTGTGTGGGTTCTGGAGAACTGAACCTGGGTTTTTTGGCTTTGAAGGCAAGTGCCTTAACCACTAAGCCATCTCTCCAGCCCAGGATACACTTTTTTATTTAACAGTAAATAGAATCTTCTCTCTTCCTTCTGTCTACCTATGTGCACACATACCCAAATATAAGTAAATTAAAAAAGCTTTTCAGGCTAGAGAGATGGTTTGGTGGTTAAGGCACTTGCCTGCAAAACCTAATGACCCAAGTTCAATTCCCCAGTAGTGAAGCAGTGAAGCCAGATAGATGCACAAAGGGCCACATGTGTCTGGAGTTCCTTTGCAGCAGACAGGGGCCCTGGGGCATCCATTCTGTGTGTGTGTGTCTCTCTCTCTCTCTCTCTCTCTCTCTCTCTCTCTCTCTCTCTGCTTGCAAATTAATAAATTAGAAAGCTTTTCCAAATCTCTTACACAAGATAGCTGAGCTACTCCGGGAGTGAATGAAGAGATGGGAGAGCCCTGTGAGGAACTTCTGGCACTTTGATGCATTTCCATTTTTCTTTCTTTTTTTTTTTGTACCAGAGAAGGAAAGAATTTATAGAGTTTATTTCCTCTTACAATTCCAAGGTAAAAGTCCATCATGGCAGGGGAAAAAAGCATGTCAGGAGCCTACATTTCTCAATGTACTTAAAAAAAAAAGCTGGACTCCGGCTGCTATGTAGTGCTGTGTGTGTAAGTGCTGCTGTTGTCAAGATGATAAGAAGAGCAAAGGTTTCTATTGGCTCAGCCCTAATCTGTTTGCTTTGTTGCGATCCTTCTCCTCTCCCCTCCCTTTTACTTTAACTGTTAACCTATTTATAAATCTAAATCTACATACAGAGGTCATTGGATGGCTGAACTTAAACCATTTTACTCAGTAAATTTAATTAAGAAAATACAGTGCAACTCATAAGCAAATGAGTTTTTTCCTAGTTTTAAACCAAACCACCCTCTTGAGTGCTGATTGCCTTGCCCGACCCCTGGTGATACAGAAACAGGCAAAATTAAAAAGGACATTAAAGCTTCATTAAATCTGAAACACATTTAGTACAGTGACATATCTGCGGGCCATTTCAGAGAAGATTACATACCCTTCTTTTGTAAGTTTCCTAATTTATAATACCTTGACAATAAAAACTGGGGGAATGCAAGTAGATTAATAGACCAGTAGGGGTAAGAGATACAGAATGGCCTCCGGTCTGTCTGGCTGAGATACTCACTCAGAGCGCATGCATGCCCCCTCCCCATAGGGTTCTCTGTGTTTCTTTTGACTTTTTTTTTTTTGGTTTTGATTTTGTTGTTGTTGTCGTTTTGGTAGAGTCTTGTTTTAGCCCAGGCCAACCTAGAATTCACTATGTAGTCTTAGTCTGGCCTTGAACTCACAGTGATCCTTCTACCTCAGACTCCCTGAGTGCTGGGATTAAAAGCTTGTGCCACCATGCCCAGCAGAGAGAGAGAGAGACAGAGAAAGAATGGGTGCTCCAGGGGCTCCAGCCACTGCAAATGAACTCTGCAAATGCTTGCTCTACTCTGTGCATCTGGTTTTATGTGGATCCTGGGGAATCAAACTCAGGTCATTAGGCTTTGCAGGCAAGTGCCTTAACCACTGAGCCATCTCTGCAGCCCATTTCTTTTGACTTCTTTATAATTTTTACTTATTTACCAGAGAAAGAATCAGAGAGAATGGGTGTATCAGGACCTCAGCCACTGCAAACAAACTCCAGATACATGTGCCACCTTGTGCATCTGTCTTCTGTAGGTCCTAGGGAATCAAACCTTGGTTCTTTGGCTTTGCAGGCAATTGCCTTAACCACTAAGCCATCTCTCCAGCCTTCTTTTGACAGCACTGTGAAGAACTTGTTCTCCATGCAGCGCTGTCTGCTAAGAGCTCTGTTTCCTTCCTACTTTCAACTATAAGAGAGCTTTTAAAGGAGATCAAGGGCCTGGCTATATATTTCCTTCCACTTTGCCACAAGACAAATCATGGGGAACGGGCACGCCACTGTGGCTGCCTCAGATCTGGAGGGTCAGGGCATGCATGGAGGCAGTTTCCTCTGCTGGAGCCTCCAGTGCCAGCCCAATCACACCGCCACCTGTACTCAGCAGTAAGAGCTGGAACCACTGCAGCAGCCCAGGGGTGACGCTCCGCAAGAGAGGAAGGTGGCTGTCATGCTACTGTTGCAATGCCTAGTAGTCGAGGGCAAGGAACCCTTCCGTGTCATGTAAATCCAAGGAGGTCACAACCGCCAGATGTCCTAGAGGCAGTCCTTCCAGCATAGGTGACAGGTAGGACTGAGGTTTCACAGAGCTGGAGTGATGGCTTAGGGGTTAAAAGCACTTAATTGCAAAGCCTGCCAGCTCACGTTCAATTCCCCAGTACCCACATAAAGCCAGGAACACAGAGTGACGTATGTGTCTGGATTTTGCATACAGTGGCAGGAGGCCCTGGTGTGCTCATTCTCCTCCACCTCTCTCTCACTCTCTCTTTCATGTGTGCAAATAAATAAATATTTTTTTATTTTTATTTATTTATGTGCAAGCAAAGAGAGATAAAGAGAAGAGAGACAGAAAAAGAGAGAGAAAATGGGCGCTCCAGGGCCTCCAGCCACTTCAAATACACTCCAGGTGCATGCACCACTTTGTGCTTCTGGCTTTACGTGGGTATTGGGGAATCAAACTCAGGTCATTAGGCTTTGAAGGCAAGTCCCTTAACCACTCAGCCATCTCTCCAGCCCTAATTTTTTCTTTTTTGAGGTAGGGTCTCACTCTAGCCCATGCTGACCTGGAATTCACTATGTAGTCTCAGGGTGGCCTTGAACTCAAGGCAATCCTCCTACCTCTGCTCCCAAGTACTGGGATTAAAGGCATGCACCACCATGTCCAGCTTAAAAAAAAAATTTTTTTTTTAAGGAGGAAGAAAAGAAAACACAGGCAACAGCTGATCCAAGTTTATGTTTTGCTCCAGTTCAAGCACTGCCACCTGTCCCCAAGCAGACAGGATCCCTAGGCCCCCACTGGCCCACCGCACTGAGTTTCCTCTCTGTCTTCCTGCATGGCAGCATCTTACAGACCAAAGGAATGCCACCAGCCATCTTTTTACCTGGCCAGTTTGACGTCTGTCAACAGGGAGCAAGTGCATGTCCTCCTGCTGTCCACCAGCCTCTCCAGAGAGCTGCTCATGGCTTGAGATGTGGAGGCTTCTAGTAGCTTACAGAGAATTAGGTGTTTTCATGCAGTTGATTTTTAAAATATTTTATTTATTTATTTATTTATTTATTTATTTATTTATTTATGTAATAGAGAGGCAGGTAGAGAATGCATCAGGGCCTCCAGCCACTACAAACTCACTCCAGACACATGCACCACCTTGTGCCATCTGGCTTAGGTGAGTACTGGAGAATCAAACCTGGGTCTTTAAGCTTCACAGGTGAGCACCTTAACTGCTAAGCCATCTCTCCAGCCTCGCAGTTGATTTTTTTAATTTTTGTTTTATTTTCATTTATTTGGGAGTAACAGACAGAGAGAGAAAGAGGCAGAGTAGATAGAGAATGGGTGCACCAGGGCCTCCAGCCACTGCAAACGAACTCCAGACGCATGCGCCACCTTGTGCATCTGGCTTACGTGGGTCCTGGGGAATCAAGCCTCGAACTAGGGTCCTTAGGCTTCACAGGCAAGGGCTTAACCGCTCAACCATCTCTCCAGCCTCCCCCACCCCCACAGTTGTTTTTTGTTGCCCTTGTCAGTATTTCTCCCCTCTCCTCTTCCCTTGTCCTCTCCACCTAGCTTAGCCTCCTTTCTGCTCTCATAGTTCATGTTTCCTTTGGTCCTTTCCCCTCTTCCCTTCACCTCTGATTCACCTCTGGTGGTCTCCTGTCTAAAATCATAGCCCACTCTCAGCCTCACATCCCCATGTTACATACATGTAAGCATTAAAAGTTAGGATCCAAACCTCAGAGAGAACATGCAATTTTATTCTTTCTGGGCTTGGGTTACCTCACTTATTATTTTTTTCTAATGCCATCCATTTTCCTATAAATTTCATAACTTCATTTTTCTTCACTGCTGAGTAAAACTCACATGCTCCTTATTCAGTCATCCGTTGATGGCATCCAGGCTGAGCTCACTTCCTAGCTATTGTGAACAGAGCAACAATGAAATGGATGTGCAAGTATCTCTGTGGTGGGACCTTGAGTCCTTTGGGTATACGGCCAGGAGTGATATAGCTGGGTCAGTATGGTCGCTCAATGTTTAGATTTTGAGAAGCCTCCACACTGATTTCCACAGTGGCTATTTCCGTTTACATTCCCACCAACAGTGAACAGGCGGTCCCCTTTCCCACAGCCTCGCCAGCATTTGTTGTCATGAGTTCAACGATGTTGAACTTTTTTTTTTTTTTTTTTAATATCTGTTGGCCATTTGTGTTTGTTCGTTTGAGAACTGTCTGTTCATTTCATTAGTCCATTTATAATTGGCAGCTTTGCTGTTCAGTTGTTTTGGAAAGGTCTTGAGGGGGGGTGTTTAGTTTTTGCAGTTCTTCATTTGTTCTAGATCACAACCCTCTGTCAGAGGATGGCTGACAAACACTTCCCATTCTGTTCATTCTGCTCACAGTTTCATTGCTGTGAAGAAACTTCTTAATTTCATGGAGGCCCATTTGTTCATTCTTACAACTATTTCCTGTATGGTTGGAGTCCTTTCAGAAAGTTACCCATGCCTATAACTTCCACTGTATTGCTTGTGTTTGTGTTTCCCTGTAATGTCTCCTCTTGGTCTATTTTTTTTTTTTTTTTTGAGGTAGGTTCTCACCAGGCTGGCCCTAAGTTCACTATGCAGTCTCAGGCTGGCCTTAAACTCACAGTAACCTCTATCCCTCCTATCTCTGCCTCGTGAGTGTTAGAATTAAAGGCAGGGGCCACCTGCCTGGCTGCTCTTATTTTTTTAAGTCTTCCATTTGGCATTTCATTTACTTGTGGGTGTTTTGGTTTTGTTTTGTGTTTTTTTAAATACTATTTATTTATTTAAGAGAAAGAAACAGAGAGAGAATGGGCATGCCAGGGCCTCTAGCCACTGCAAACGAATTCCTGACACATGCGCCACCGTGTGCATCTGACTTATGTGGGAACTGGAGAATCGAACCAGGGTCCTTAGACTTTGCAGGCATGCACCTTAACCACCAAGCCACCTCTCCAGCCCCTTGTTCATTTCTTTTATATGGCCATTGTTAAAACTGGTATGAAAACTTTGAGTTTCAAAGTTTAACACCTTCATGTCTGTCCTTAGTAACAAAATAGTTACTCTTTGTAAGTAGATTTAGAGTTTTGTCATATATATATATGTCATTCATAGTTAGTCTACAAATAATTTATAAGACAGGGCTGAGGGATACAGTCCAGGCTGCAATTCTAATAAAGTCCACCTCCTCCTGTTACAGGAAATTATTTTAAGCATGATTTCAAATGAAAGGCTTCAAGCATGTCTGAGCAACATGCATGCTTTTGAAAACGTGTCCTGGTCCTCAAGATCTTGAAAGATAGCATTGGTGCTGGAAAGAACACTGCATTAAGTCACCAGACTTGGGTCACTGACTGGGTGTTCATTGTGTGAGAAACCCTTCGGTGGGACATAAGAGTTTTATCTGTGAACCCGATTAATGCTTTCATATCCACTCTCGCTTTAAAATTTCCCAGTGTTGTGATTCTCCTTTGAAGATAGTTATGCATGAAGGGTTTCAGGGCAGAGAGTGGGCCACGTTGTGAATGAAGTTGTACTTCAGCTATGAGTTTCTTTGAATAGGTTATGTGTGTTTGCTAAGCTTGTTCTAATGACTTTATGTCAAGCCTATTCTTTTTTGTAATCTTTATTTATTTTTATTGACAACTTTGATAACTGTAGACAATATCCCATGGTACTTCCCTCTTTCCCCCCACTTTCCTCTTTGAAACTCTACTCTCCATCATATCCCCTCCCCCTCTTAATCATTCTCTCTTTTATTTTGATGTCATCATCTTTTCCTCCTATTACGTAGGGAGTGTCAGGGACTGTGAGGTCATGGATATCCAGGCCATTTTGTGTCTGGAGGTGCACGTTGTAAGGAGTCCTACCCTTCCTTGGGTTCTTACATTCTTTCCACCCCCTCTTCCGCAATGGACCCTGAGCCTTGGAAGGTGCATTAGAGATATTTCAGTGCTGAGCACTCCTCTGTCACTTCTTCTCAGCACCATGGTGCCTTCTAAGTCATCCCAAGGTCACCACCATCTGAAAAGAGAAACTTCTCTAACCAAAAGTGAGAGTGGCATTAATATATGAGTATGAACATTAAGAGAAGTGCTTACTGGGCAGTTTGGTGGACATAGTATATACATTTAGCCAGACACCAGCAGAGGTTGTAGGTTTTCAATATCAGGGATGTATTCCCTTCCATGGAACAGGCCTCCAGTTCAATTAGAGAGCATTTGGTTTCCCCCATAACAGATATGCCATTTTATTGCACCCGTTGGCTCATTTGGCCTGGCTGGCCAAATTTAAGGCTTGCAGTGTCCACTGTTGAGTATCATCACTGGTAATTTCTCTCTCTCCCATTGAACTGCATACAGTGTAGCTTTTTCCAGCATTCTGTCAGCTGATCTATATGGAGGAGGCTTTCAGCTGAGCTCCAACAGGATTTCTCAGTGACCTTGCAGCCCAAGTATGAGGAGTCTTCAGCAATAGGGTCTTACCATCTATTCCCGGTGGGAACCAAGGGCCTTGGCAATAGCCTGAAATGTTTTGGGGGTATCAGTGACCTCCCTGGCCAAGAACTCACTGGAAGGTATCCCATCCCTGGCACTGAAAATTTTCTAGTAACAATCTATGGCTTCTGAGTGTTCCATTGTCCAGCAAAGTACGTTTCCATATGACTTGTTTATATCCTTTTAGATTTTGCTTAGCCCTCCCTCCACCTTTCCTTTACTCAGTCCCTTCCCCTGACCTCACTTAGGCCTTTTCACCCCCATTAATCTGTTTTTCTACTTACATATATACAATACCATCCTATTAAGTACCCCCCCCTTTCTACTTCTTTTATATCCCCTGTCTAGCTTACTGGCCTCTGCTACCAAGTTTTATTCCTACTTACATAGAAGTCCAATCATTTGTAGCTAGGATCCACATATGAGAGAGAACATGTGACATTTGGCTTTCTGGGCCTGGGTTACCTCACTAAGTATAATCCTTTCCAGATCCATCCATTTTCCTGCAAATTTCATACTTTCATTTTTCTTTACCACTGAGTAGAACTCCATTGTGTAAATGTGCCACATCTTCAATATCCACTCATCAGAACAGGAACATCTAGGCTGGTTCCATTTCCTAGCTATTGTGAATAGAGCGGCAATAAACATGGTCAAGCAAGTATCTCTAAGGTAGTGATATGAGTCTTTAGGATATATGCCTAAGAGTGGTATAGCTGGGTCATATGGTAGATCTACTTTTAGCTGTCTTAGGAACCTCCACACTGATTTCCACAATGGCTGGACCAGACTGCATTCCCACCAACAATGTAGAAGGATTCCTCTTTTTCCACATCTTCACCAGCATTTATGGTCATTTGTTTTCATGATGGTAGCCAATCTGACAGGAGCATGGAATCTCAACATGGTTTTAATCTGCATTTCCCTGATGACTAGGGATGTAGAACATTTTTTAGATGTGTATATGCCATCTGTATTTCTTCTTTTAAGAACTGTCTATTTAGTTCCATGGCCCATTTTTATTGGGTTGTTTGATTTCTTATTAATTTTTTGAGTTCTTTGTGTATCCTAGATATTAATCCTCTTTCTGTTGTATAGCTGGCAATGATTTTCTACCATTCTGTACGTTGCCTCTTTGCTCTATTCAGTGTCCTTTGCTGTACAAATGTTTTGTAATTTCATGAGGTCCCAGCGCTTGATCTGTGGTTTTATTTCCTGAGTGATTGGGGTTACATTCAGAAAGCCAAGACCAGTATGTTGAAGGGTTTCCCCTACTTTTTCCTCTAGCAGTTTCAGAGTTTAAGGTCTGATACTAAGGTCTTTGATTCATTTGGACTTAATTCTTGTGCATGGAGAGAGACAAGGATCTATTTTCATTCTTCTACAGATACATATCCAGTTTTCCCAGCACTATTTGCTGAAGAGGCTGTCTTTTCTCCAATCAGTATTTTTGGCATTTTTGTGAAAGATCAGGTGGCTATTGCTACCTGGACTTACATCTGGCTCCTCTATTCTGTTCCATTGATCTACATGTCTGTTTTTGTGCCATCCCATGCTGTATTTGTTACTATGGCTCTGTAATATAGATTAAAATCAGGTATGGTGATACCACCAGCCTTATTTTTGTTGCTCAAGATTGTTTTAAATATTCAAGGTTTTTTGTGTTTCCAAATGAATTTTTGGATTGTTTTTTTTCTATTTCCCTGAAGAATGCCATTGGAATTTTGATGGGGATTGCATTAAATGTGTAGAATGCTTTTGGTAAGATTGCTATTTTCACAATATTAATTCTTCCAATCGAAGAACAAGGGATGTTTTTCCATTTCCTAGTGTCTTCTGCAATTTCTTGCTTGAGTATTTTAAAGTTTTCATTGTAGAGATTCTTCGCATCCTTGGTTAAGTTTATTTCAAGGTACTGTTTTTTTGATGCAATTGAGAATGGGAGTGATTCTCTGATTTCATCCTCTATGTGTTTGCTAGCATATAGGAAGGCTACTGATTTCTGTGTGTTTATTTTGTATCCTGCGACATGGTTATAGATGCATATATGTTTAGCATTGAAATGTCCTTCTGTTGGATTGTTCTTTAATCAATATAAAGTGACCTTCCTTATCTTTCCTAACTAGTGTTAGTCTGAAGTCTACCCTGTCAGATATTAGGATAGTGACCCCTGCTTGTTTTCTAGGCCCATTTGCTTAAAACACCGTTTTCCAACCTTTCACCCTGAGATAGTGTCCATCCTTTGGAGAAAGGTGAGTTTCTTGGAGGCAACAAATTGAAGGATCCTGCTTTTTAACCCAGTCTGCAAACCTATGTCTTTTGGTTGGGGCATCGAGGCTATTGGTATTAAGAGTTATTATTGAAAGGTATGTGTTTATTTTTGCCATTTTTCTTGTTTTTTAGTTTTTCTGGTTTTACCTTTGCTGTCTTGTATTAAGTAGTATTTGAGTATGGTTTCTTTTTTCCAGGTTCCTTATATGTATGCTTTTCTTTCTCTTCAGCATGGAGGATCCTTTCAAGTATTTTGTGTAGAGCTGGTCTTGTCTTCAAATATTCCTTTAGCCTGCTTTTGTTGTGGAATGTCCTTATTTCTCCATCTATTTGAATGGATAGCTTTTCAGGATAAAGTAACCTTGGTTGACAGTTATTATCTTTCAGAACTTGGAATACATCACTCCAAGGCCTTCTGGCTTTTAAAGTTTGTGTTGAGTAATCTGCTATGATCCTGATGGGCTTGCCTTTGTATGTGCCTTGATTTTTCTCTCTTTCAATATATTTTCTTTGGTTTGTATGTTTGGTAACTTAATTATAATATGGCAAGAAGAGGTTCTTTCCAGGTTTTTTCTGTTTGGTATTCTAAAGGCTTCCTGTATCTGCATTGGCATCTCTTTCCCAATTTGGGGGAGTTTTCTTCTATCTATGATTTTGTTGAAAATGCCTACTATGCCTTTGGAGTGAAATTCTTCTCCTTCTACTATGCCCTGAATTCTTATGTTTGATCTTTTCATAGTGTCCCGAATATCTTGAAATTCCCATTCATACCTTCCTATTAGTTTGTCTTTCTCTTTGTTGGACTGTATTAGATCTACCACCTGGTCTTCTAGTTTATATATTCTCTTCTCTCCTTCATCCATTATACTGGTGAGATCTTCTACAGAGTTTTTTATTTTACTGACTGTGTTCTTCATTGCTAGTATTTCTGACTGGTTTTTCTTTACTATTTCTATTTACTTATTAATGTCTTGTATTGACCACCTTATTTCATTAAATTGGTTTCCTGTGTGTTCTTTGATTCCTTTGATTTCCTCCTTTTTAAATTTCATCCTTTTTAAATCTTTCTCAGGCATTTCCTCTAATTCAGTGTCACTGAAGGTCATTTCTGATGGATTAATACTTTTGGGTGGATTTATATTGTCTTGATTTTTTGTGTTTCTTATATTATAATGTAGAGATTTTTGCATCTTGAATTAATTTAATGCTTGGGTTTTCTAATTATCTGCAGTATTATTAGATGTATCAATCAGTCTGGTGTTATATATCTTCAGGGTAGGAGCTTAAGGTGCTAGGTGTGGCTCTTAAGACTCTCAGAATAACCACAAAAGTGACCCTAGGTGTTGGGTTTGCCTGCTATGAGAGTATTCAAGTAGGCTGAGCAGAACAAAAACAGGCAAATTCTATAAATTTAACTAAACAATGTATACATTCAGTGAAAAACAGTGCAGAGTATTTATGCAAGAGTAGGTATTATGACAAACAGATCCTCTAACAAAGTCACAGTCCCCAAGGATGTATGTTGCCCCACACCCTTAATCCTGTCAATTGGGAGGCTAAGATTTCTGGTCTGTAGAGGGTTCCAAGGTCAGCTTGTGAATGAGTGAGACCCTTGTCCAATGAACAACAGAAAAGGAAACAAAGGCACTATAAATCAGGAAGCAACAAACGACAAGCCCAGAATATAGCTTATTTAAGAAGGGCAAATCCGACCATCCATCAGATTTAGCACATAATTTACCCTGACATGGAAGGTGCAATTAGCACTTCCACTGCAAGCCTATATACCAGTCTCATTTGGCGGGTACTGACCTGGTGTAATCTCAGTTACCTTTTGGGATGGCTTTGGTCTCAATTATACTGCATGGCCGCTTGGGTCCCTCTTTGCTGTGCTGTGGGCTCAGGTAGGCTGGCTGGGTCTGTGGGTCGCTGCTCTGATTGCCTGTGCCGGGTCCTGTGTAGGTGAGCTCCCTTCCCCAGGTCTCTGGCACTTGTGCTGGCAGTGGGGAAGGGGAGGCTGTGGATGGTGGTTGAAGTCTTCCCAGTGGTCCTCGCAATCCTCTACCTCACGAGCCGCTCTGCTCATCTTTGCCATCCTCCCTTCCATCTTTCTTGAGTTTGGAAAGAGGCCAGTGTGAGTTGAAAATCCCCTCACCTGGCTTTTTTCCTATGGCTCAGGCCGAGCCTGGGGGCTTCGGCCACATGGAACTGGTGCCACCACTGCTGGGGCCACTTCTGCTTGCTTCGTGGGCTCTAGACGCTCTGGATCTCTCCTGCTTCTTTGCTGCGGTTGATAATTTATTATACACCTCACTTTTTAGTAGAAGACTGTATTTTGCTATTTTTTGTTGTTGTTGGTTTTGTTTTGTTTTGTTTTGTTTTTTGCTTTTTCTCCTACGCCGCCATCTTAACTGAAAGTCCTCAAGCCTGTTCATGAATGAGTCATTTTGGTTTTTCATGCAAGCCTCCAAAGAGCAAAACTGATGAGCCCAGAATCAAAGATCAGTGTACATGTCATGCCAAAACAGACCTGGGCTGGAGAGAAGTCTCAGTGGTTAAGGCACTTGCCTGTGAAGCCTAAGGACCCAGGTTCAATTCCTTAGTATGTACATAAGCCAGCTGCACAAGGTGATGCATGTATCTGGAGTTTGTTTTTAGTGGCTAGATGCCGTGGTATGCCCATTCTCTCTCTTTCTCAATCTCAAATAAATAAATAAACAAACAAAAGTATTAAAAGAGGGCTGGAAAGCCAGCATGGTGGCACATGCCTTTAACCCCAGCACTTGGAGGGTAGAGGTAGGAGAAGCACCATGAGTTCGAGGCCACCCTGAGACTACATAGTGAATTCTAGGTCAGCCTGGGCTAGAGTGAGTCCCTACCTCGAAAAACCAAAAAAAAAGAAAAAAAAAATTTTTAAAGGGGCTGGAGAGATGACTTAGCAGTTAAGGCATTTGTCTGCAAAGCCAAAGGACCTAGGTTCAATTCTCAAGAATTCCACGTAAGCCAGATGCACAAGATGACACATGCATCTGGAGTTTGCTTGCAATGGCTGAAGGCCCTGGCACACTCATTCTCTTTCTCTCTCTCTCTGTCTGCCTTTCTCTGTCTCTCTCAAATAAATAAAAAATAAATAAATAAAATAATTTTTAATATATTAAAAGATATGAAAACCAGGCATAGTGTCACATGCCTTTAATCCCAGCACCAGGGAGGCAGAGGTAGGAGGATCTGTGATTCAAGGCCAGCCTGGGACTACAGAGTGAGTTCTAGCCTGAGCTAGAGAGGCCCAGCCTCAAAAACTAAATAAATAAATAAACAGAGACCTAAGTATTCACTTTCCCAGTTTCCAACTCAGGCCTCAGTTCCACTTTCACAGTCTTACAATGGCCCCTTTCCCCATAGTGGTAGCTGTCTAACTATGGGTGGAAAGGGGATGAAAAAAATTAGCAGGTGAAAATAATGGCACAGTTTTTTTATTTCATAATACAGCCCCTTCCCACATCTGCCAACTTTTCATTTATCCCTGTAACAGAACACTCCAGATCTGGGCAGTAGGCACAGTCACATGTCCCCATCTTACAACAGAAAAAGATCTGTCTAGAAGAAACTCACACACACACACACACACACACACACACACACGTGTAAATGTGAATGATGCCCCCAAAGGTGAAAATATTCCTAAGAGAAACCACATCAAGGTAATGTTTTGTTATTAAAAAATAGAATGCTGTGGTCAGGGATGCAATATTATCTATTCAAAAATGTCCATTCTAAATACAGTTTAAAATGTAGTTACAGCAGTCATTTAGTTCATGCATTGGAGGTTTCAGCTTTTTATATTTGCTAGATGCAACTCTGAAATTGAGCACTTGTCTGTCTTAAGGAGGTCTGCCCTGCATGCAAATCTATAACCAGACAAATACTATTTCCTTTCCCAGCTTGCTCTTGGGAGGTTTCCATATCCTCAGGTAAGATTGTTCATTACTGCTGTTTGCCACTGTGACATCCATTCCTATGTATGAAGGCTCAGGGAACCATTGTGAACATTTGAGCCACATACAAATAAATCTGTCCTGTTAAATTGAAAAGCAATATCTTAAAGGGGTCATTAGAAGTCTCCATTGATTTTTGATTTAAAGAAAAACACTCTAGACTTACTTCCTTTTTGTGAAAGGTTGACTGCCATCACCATGCTCCTCCTTCGTGTGACACTGGAGGGGTTGTCCCTCATCCTGGCTCAGTACCCTGTGCTCGTGGTGAGGTTGGAGAAGGGTCCCAGCCTTTCTTCACACCAATCTATTATTATTATTATGTTATATTAATATATTATTTTTATTTTCACTAGGCCAGTTGGCCTCCAGTTTTATATGTGTGTGATTTTATACGTAATGTTTTTAGATTTTGATCCTTTCTGTCCACGCAAAGTATTGCAAACTCTAATCTTTATCATTTCCTTAAGATTTTTACTAGAGAAAGTGTTGGCACTTAACATATAAAGCTATTTTGTGGTTTGAAAATGATTCCCCAGTGTTTGGGGCAGGGTTGGAGAGTGGGGGAATAAAGTCAGTGAAGTGTCTAAAGGGAAGAAAAATGAACGGTTTGACTCTTTTCCTCTGCTTGATGCCCACTGTTTTTCTGCCATCTTGGTCTGAACAGGCCAAAGTGCCCGGAGGCACGTCTGATTTAAAGGTGGTGTTGGTCTCTGCTCTTTAAGCATCTATTAACTTGCTATTATTATGCAAATAAGTGTTGTATTACACATACTAATTTATGCATGGTTAGAATATGCAGATGCATCACAAACATGGTTATTGAATAATCGGAGGGGGCTCTTTTGCATTGCCATCTTTGGAAGCAGTTCTGAGCATATTCTCCCAGTGCCCATGTGCACACTTAAAGAGCCCTTTTCCTTCACAATTAAACCCTCAGCTCAGTGGAGGAGAAACTGTCTGAGTTACCAGGTTGGAGAGTGTTAGTCTCACTTTTCAAATTCGGAAGCTTCTTTGTTCAAGCATCATCTTTGCCCTTCAAGAGAAAAACTCTAAAATGTAACCGCTTGGCGTGTGTGCTAGTATGCAGTGAGATTTTAGCATAGACAGCCGTGCTGCCCAACTCTAGGTAGCCCATCAAACCAAAATCACATTGTCAGTATTTACAGCTCATTCGAATTTTTATCTTGGGAAGTCTTTTCCTCTGCTGGTAATTTTTAAACAATTCACTGTTTGGCTACTTTTTGTAATCCTGTAAATTTTTTAAATGAACAGAAGAGACCCTATATGGGAAAATTTTCAAACAAGTTTTAGTAGAACCCTTGTAAACAATTGAATAAAAATTCCATAGGCTGGGCTTGGTGGCACATACCTTTAATCCCAGCACTCGGGAGGCAGAGGTGGGAGGATCGTCAAGAGTTGAAGGCCACCCTGAGACTACAAAGTGAATTCCAGGTCAGCCTGAGCTACAGCAAGACCCTGCCTTGAAAAACAAAAACAAAAAAAAGTTCCATAGGCTGGAGAGATGGCTTAGAATTTAAGGTGGTTGCATGCAAAGCCAAAGGACCTTGGTTTGATTCCCCAGGACCCACATAAGCCAGATGCACAAGGTGGCACATGTGTCTGGAGTTTGTTTGCAGTGGTTGGAGGCCCTGGCATGCCCATTCTCTCTATCTCTCTCTCTCTCAAATAAATAGAATAAATAAATAAATATAATTTTTTTTAATCCCAAAGATTGCTGAGCGTGGCAACGCACGCCTTTAATCCCAGCACTTGGGAGGCAGAGGTAGGAGGATCGCTGTGAGTTCAAGGCCACCCTGAGACTACAGAGTGAATTCCAAGTCAGCCTGAGTTAGTGCGAGACCCTACCTCAAGAAAAAAATTAAAAAGTAAAAATTCCAAAGATTGAAGGCTGGAGAGATGCCTCAATGGTTCAGGCACTTTCCAACAAAGCCAAAGGACTCAGGTTCTATTCCCTAGTGCCCACGTAAAGCCAAATGCACAAGGTGGCATGTGTGTCTGGGGTTCTTTGCAGTGGCTAGAAGCCCTGGCATGCCCGTATTCTCTCTCTCTCTCTCTCTCTCATATAAATTAATAAACCAAAAAATTTTTCAAAGATTGAAAACATAGCCATATTCTTAGAGTTGCTAATGTCCAGAGATTTGCTGAGTGATGAGTGTACCAAGTGGATCACCATATCGTGTGGCAAATGGAGAGCCTGAAACCTGTGGCCAGCTTGGGAAGAAGCCGTCAACCTCCGCAGTAGCATTTCCCTGAATGGCTAACGTGAGCTTGGCCAGTCAAGTGAAGTCGGAAAATTCTAATAGGCTGAACTCCCTGGTGCTAGCAATAACATGTACGCCATCCCTCAAGTCATGAGAGGTGTCAACCAATTGGGGCTATTATATGGAATCGTGAGTGTAGCTTTGATGTTGTGGGGTCTGTTCCAGACTGTCCGAGAAGTTTGGGAGCTTCGTGGCTACAATCAGTAACGACTCGTGGTGGATTTGCATTGATTTTAGAGGCTTTGTACTCTTAAAGCTTAGGGAAAGGCACTTTATACATACCTTTCCTGACCTTCCCTTCTGCCTGCACATGAAGCAGGTAGAGAAAAATATCTAATTCTGTGTACTGCAGAGCCTAGATGATGGAATCAGTCCTTCTCTTGGGCCCACACTGCCCCATTTGAACTCCTAAGCACTGAAGTCAGCCTTCCCTTATAAACTAGGCAGGGAGACAGTCCTAGGACCAAAGCAGTCCTGCATTTACCAAGTCAAGGACTACCCTGTCCTCGTGCTCACCCAGTGTTCTGGCCCTGGAGGAACTAAGATCACAGAGTTTTGAATTGCTTTGCACCTTGAGCTGGTGTCTGTGCTGGGGAATTGCTGGTCTGTGCCCAAAGTCAAACCAAGCCACCGGATCCACGCTGTCTTCATGAGTGGCGATTTGAGAAGACAAAGCCCGTGGGACGACAGAGCTCTGGACCAGAAGACACCAGCATCAGCTGTGCTACTATTGCTGACCTTCGTCCTTGCTTTGGAAAATTTCCCAGGGACTTTGTTTACTGGTCCCTAAAAGGGGAATCCTGCCATATCTTTCTTTTCTATAGATTCCAGGTCTGCTACCCAAATGAAATTATGACTATGAAACCATCCGGGAAGGTACAGAAGGCCCCGCTGACCCCAGTATGGGACTCCAGCTCAAAGCAGCCTTTCCAAATATCAGTGGGAGATTGAAAAGGGTGTTTTCAGCAACCCGGCCAACAGCCTTAACTGGAGCAAAGGGCAAAGCTGCGAAGAGCAGTGAGCTTCTAGACCCTTCCTCCAGCCCACGGCATGTGTCCGGTTAGGGAAGAGAAGGGTGTGTGGAAGATATTAGGGAGTCAGTGTCCTAGGACAATGTGAGGATGAAAGGACTTGGGGGTTCATTGAAACAAGCATTCTGTGTGAATCACATTGTTTCCTAAGTCAGGTGTTAGTTAAAAGCACTGAGTTTGCTTTGGTTCTTAGATCGCATGACCTTATTGGCATGCGGTTTGGGATTCTAAGAAGAAAAGGGCTGGGGATGTGGCTCAATTGTTAGAATGCTTGCAGAGACAGGAGGATCCAAACTTCAAAGTTGGCTACATAGTGAGTTTGAAGCCAGCCTGATCTACATAAAACCCTATCTCAGAAGGAAAGGAAAGGAAAAGGTGATGGGCCACCATAATGGCAGTCTTCATTACTCTGCTTCTTATAAGAAAATGATGTCTGCACCCTTTCTGTCACCTGTCCCAGGCCTTGCATCTATCTCACCTGCAGCTCCCCAGTGAGCAGGTGAGGTACAGAAGCCACATACCTCGCTTTAGAGATGGGGTACAGTTAGGTCAACCCCATGACTAGCTTCGGTCCCTCAGCTTGCTGGCCTTTCACACCCCTGCTCTCCCTCCCAGCCAGCCCCACCAACCCCTCTTTTCCATTTGCCTTCCCTGCCAGAGGGTGCAGAGGGGAGTGTTGAGCATCACCGGGCTGTGCCAATGTAGATGACAAGACCATTCCCTGGAGCCTTTTTGCTTGTCTTGTCATGTGTTTAGTAGAGTGACAGGAGGATGCAGAGAGCCTCCCAGTGCCATTAAACTCAGGGTGCCAGGGAAGCACATTTGGATCATGAGAAGTTGCCTTTTGCAACATCTTACACCCCCACATCGTGAACAATTTAGCTTTGGTAATCTGGAAGGATGTGTGGGTCTGGACAAGGACTGGAGCTGTATAGATTTAAGTCAGGTAAATCCAAATACAGTTGGCTTAAAAAACATGATGGTGGGGCAGTGGTTTATTCAATGACACCAGAATTCAGGAGACATGAAAGAGATTACCCGCCAAAAACTGCTGTCCTCCATTCAAACTTTATAACAAGGCCCTGCGTTCCGACAATAGCCAGACCACTAGGGAGACTTGTTCTCAGGGAAGGGTCCACTCTGGCACCAGGAGGTTTGGTAAGCAAGAAGCCACAGGGAAGTAATGCTAACACAGATCCAAATGTATTTAAAGTACTTCTGCATGTATAAAAATATTGTGCTTCTTTTGGCTACAATTCCTGATCTTGGTTAATAAATTACATCAAAATGACCTGAAGTTAAGAAAGGGGGGAAAATTCTGAGCAAATAGTGCCCCTGGTATTGTAAAGCTTTGAATGTTTCACACCCCATTAATTTATTACTTCTCTTTCTTCATCTTTAAATTTCATTTTTTTTTCAAAAATTCCGACTCCCCGCTGCTGCAGTGATTTTCGTCTTGTTGTTAATTTCCCCGGCTCCATATGGAGCTCCAGACATTTCACCTGGAGGCTGTACTAGATTTTGCTGTAGTGATCGTACTTCCGGAGGCCAAAACTGTCATTTAGGGTTCCTGGTGCATCTGTCGGCGCCAGGCTTTTCACTGGCATGGGAGAGTGTGAATAACAAATTGGATGCACCTGAGATTCGGATGATTAGTGTGGTCTGTGAATCTCCATGACTTGTAAGCAGCTAGCTCTGGGGGAGGGGCGGAGGGCTGCACCCAGGGCTGGTGGGTCTGCACTCACACCTTCCTTTTGGGGCTTTGCAAGAGGCACGCAAACGTGCCAGGCAGCCTGAGTGCACAGATAGTAACAAATATTTCATCCTGCCTTGTCATTGATTAGAAAAGAGCCTTTAATTTCATTTCACCCCATGTTGTGATTAATTTGCATTCTTTGTCAGAAGTTAATGGAGTTTTTTATGGTTCACTCTGAAATCCTTGAAGACATCAGACTTGATCTGATGTTTATACAACCGCCAGCGGAATTTTTTCGTTTGATTGATGGCAAGCTTGATGTTATTCCAAACGGCTTTTTAAGCTGTTTTTAAGAATTATTTGAATAAAATGCAAGCAAGATATTGTTGTAACGATCAAGATTATCTGTTAAGAATCTGTTTCAAATAAAGACGATGATAAGTAGTAAAAAGGATCAAAAAGACAAGAGGAATAGTGAATTCTGGTATTATTAAAAATACGTAAGAATAGCATTCAAATAAATTCTTTCACTATAGAGAGAAGACCACTTTCATTGAAAACAAAATATACCATCATCTGGCCAAATAGGATAATTAAGGCTAAAGAAAAAAGAAAGTCGGAATCTTCGTGATTAGAAAACCTTCACTGTCTATTGGCTAATCCCCACCTATCCTGTCAGCTTCTGCTGCCAGTGTATTAATAGAGATCTGCTCCTCTTACGCCAAGGAGACAGGACTGTTAGCTGACCAAAATGATGACATATTACCGCTCTCAATAGAGAGGCATTCTTAAATCCCAGGACAAGCTATGTAGAAGTCGATTATAGAAGAGCTTATATGCAAGAAGAGCAGCTGGCCTTTTCCACGAGAGAGTGCAGAAAAGAAAACATCCCCGTCTTAGATCGAACGTGCCCTGGCCATTTACGGATACATGAATGAGAGAAATGTGTATGCGTCCCCATACACGATCTGTACACGAACAAGAGCAGCTGTAGGTGGCGTCTGCCTCAGAACCCCCAATACTAACCAAGGAAATGTGGTTTGCAATGCTTTTTGATTACTAATACCATTTGTTTGATTTGGGGGCTTTGCATCTCTTCAGCCGGTTCTCGCTTCACTCTGACCGCTTGCTGCCCATGAGATTTCCTCAGAGGTCAGAAAGCTATCAGGGCACTTTCATTTAAAACAGATTAATTTATTTGCCGGATCTGAAAGTTTGCTAAATAATTGGGTCTTTTAATTGAAGTTACTGCTTTCTGATCCTTATATTAACATGATCTAAGGTCCTCGTTCTTCTATGCAATCCATAGTATTGACCACATTTGTCCTGTTTTCATTTAAATGCAAGCAGCTTGTCAAGGGGAAATACTTTGTTTAACTTGGCTCAGAAACCTGCTATGTTAATGTGTTGGGTCCCCCCCTTCAATTGACAGACTGGCTTTTAAACATTCATTTATTTTGGATAGAGTGTGTGTGTGTGTGTGTGTGTGTGTGTGTGTGTGTGTGTGTGTGTTATAATAGAGTGGAAAACCGTTTGTAAAACTATTTTAGAACATTAAACACTCTTCAAGTGCTAATGTCAAAATACCAGAGGATTGTTTTTTCTTGTTTTGTCTTGTTTTTGAGACATGATCTTGCTGTGTAGCCCTGGCAGACCTGGCACCCACTATGTAGCCCAGGCTGACCTTGAACTCCTAGCAATCCTCCTGCCTCAACCTCCCAAGCCTTGGAATCAATGTTTACACTGCCATGCCTGGCTAAATTACCAGAGGGAATTGGTTTTTTTTTCCATTTTTATTTGTGTGTGTGTGTGTGTGTGTGTGTGTGTGTGCACAAGCATATACACACACAAGCACCAGGCTACCTTACCACTACAAACAAATACCACTTAAGTCACACTTTGCTTCCAGCTTTACCTGGGTAGCAAGGGAGTTGAACCCCAGCAGCAGGCTTTATAAACAAGTGTCTTTAACCTCTGAGCCATCTCTCCAGTCCCAATACCAGTTTTCTAACACTTAAATTTATGTACATCTTAAAAGCCTTTGACTGGTATATTGATTCTAATGCTAATATTGATCATTTTATTGGTTTACTTTCAATATCACATTTATAACATAGATCTCATTATCGTATTTATGTGTCCTTGCCTTATAATAAAGTTCATGCCTAGAAGTACAAAACCCCTAAGAAATTTGTCCTCTTTGAAAAGAGGAATGTGGAATCTGTCTGGTTGTATGAACTTTTTGAAGTTCACAACATCAAGGACTTGAGAAAGATTTTGAGTATCTTTTCTTCAATTTTAATATTTTATTTATTTACTTATGAGAGAGAGAGAGAATGGGTGTGCCAGGACCTCCAGCCAATGCAAACAAATTCCAGACACGTGCCACCACATGCAGCTGGCTTATGTGTGCATTGGGGACTCGAATCTGGATCCTTAGGCTCCACAGGCAAGCGCTTTAACTGCTAAGCCATCTCTCCAGCCCCTTACAAATCTTATTTTGAGTGAGATCCTTAACAAAGAAGTAGCAGCAATGGGCAATTAACTCAAATTAAAGGTGCTCATCTTTACTCCTGCAAGAGCCACACCCATGCAGGGTGGTTTTTTATCTAACCAAATTTCTAGCCCACGTGTTCTAACTTTTTCATTTATTAATCTCACTATTTAGGATATAGGTACTTAAAATACACTTACATTTCAACCCATAAAATCAGATTTATTCCATAAACTGTAGAGGTCAAATTTAAGTAAGAGGAAGATGTTTATTTGTATGCATTCACTTCTCCCCAAGGTGTTTTTTGAACTGCCAGAGCCAAATTCTTCTCCCAACATCCATCTCAGACATACCTAGACCCAGAGACAGGAGATGGGTTCCTAAACTTAAAATGGAATATAAACAGAAGAGAAGTTGTCCTCAAAGTATAGGTAGCTTAGAAATGTGGCAGTTTTCCATTAAAGATCAGTTAATTCCTTGCTAGTACTATGGTCAAGGCGTATGTACTTAGCCAGCCAGGTTAAAGATGCCTGTCTTTTTTTTTTTTTTTTTTTTTTTTTGGGTTTTTCAAGGTAGGGTCTCACTCTGGTCCAGGCTGACCTGGAATTAGCTGCGTAGTCTCAGGGTGGCCTTGAACTCACGGCGATCCTCCTACCTCTGCCTCCCAAGTGCTAGGATTAAAGGCGTGCGCCACCACGCCCAGCTAAAGGTGCCTGTCTTTTTAAACACAGACTCAAGTTGGTTTGGTTTTGTGGTGCCTTCTAAGGTATTGTATGACATCCATCTTTATTCAATTAGGTGTTTACTTGTCACTAATCACCTGCTCTGTGCCTGGCACTATGCAGGGGTGGCCTCAGCTCCCACATAAAGAAAAAAAACAGGCTTGGGAGATAGCTTAGCAGTTAAGGCACTTTCCTGCAAAGCCAAAGGACCCAGGTTTAACTCCCCAGGACCCACATAAGCCAGATGCACAGGGTGGCACATGCATCCATAGTTCATTTGCAGCAGCTGAAGGCCCTGGTGCACCCTTTCTTTCTATCTTCCCCCACCCCAACAAATAAAGTTTAAAAAAAGAAAAAAAGAGAGCTGGGCGTGGTGGCACACACCTTTAATCTCAGGCAGAGGAAGGAGGATCACCTTGAGTTCGAGGCCACCCTGAGACTACATAGTGAATTCCAGGTTGGCCTGGGATAGAGTGAGACCCTACCTCAAAAAAAACCACACAAAAAAAAAAAAAAACACCAAACCATGAAGTGGCAGCTGATGGAAAAGGAGCCTCCAGGAACTGGGACTGTGGCCTCACCTGAGAAGGGAAAAGGGGAGTGGTCATCTCACTGTAAGAAGCCAGGAAGGTTCCACAGAGTACAACACTTGAGGAGGGGAGGAAGGAAAGATAGCTGGGAACAAGTCTAGGAATTCAAGTCAAAAAGAATTATGTCCGGGGCTGGCTTAGCAGTTAAGGCACTTGCCTGTGAAGCCCAAGGACCCAGGTTTGATACCCATGTAAGCCAGATGCACAAGGGGGCGCGTGCATCTGGAGTTCCTTTGCAGTGTCTGGTGGCCATGGAGCACCCGTTTTCCCTCTCTCTCTCTCTCTCTCTCTCTCTCTCTCTCTGCCTCTTCTCTTCTCCCTCTCAAACAAAGAAATAAATAAATTTTGTTTTGAAAGAGGACTTATGTCCAGTAGAGTTAAAGGTCTAAGACAGGGGGTTGTGTTTGACACCCTTCCAGGACTTTAACTAAAGGGTACTACTGTTGTTCCTTTCACTTCCTTGGTTTAGCAGTTCCCCTGGGTAACTTGTAAAGCAATACCGTATGAAGGGAAAAGGTGTATGGAAGAAAAGGGGGCGCAGAGGAGCAGGAGAAGGGAGGAAGTGTATCAAGATGGAGGTGGCTTGCACAACAAAAGTGAAGAAGCTGGGCTCCAAGACTTCATGAACCCCTCTGAGAAGACTGGGAGCCAGCCAGCCTGAGGTTAGAAGGATTGTCCTGAGGGCAGTGGACAGACACTTGCCCTGGATAGCTTCTTGCCCATCCTCTGAATTTGATGGGCACAACATGGGACATTGTCTAGATGGCTGGGGAGCGAGTTGTCACCAGTAAATGAGCCATGACCTAAGAGGGCACTTTGAAAAATCGAAGGTGGAAAACAAGAGCAAGGTAATGGTAGTATTATTTATATTTCCAGAAAGTACTTCAGGGATCTGCTCATGTAGTTCTGAAAATATATGACTGTGTCTCATGCCAGAGAGGACTGAAATGAATTACTTCCCCGATCCCACCAGAGCCTTGCTGTACAATCCTTCTTTTTTTGAGTTATAATTTATCATTCACAATCATAATATATAGAATTATATACAGAATCTAGTCAATTTTAGTCTAGCAACTGGGGATCATGATTCTTTCACAATTTTTAAATAATCAGATTAGCCTAGAAATAGGATTGAAGTTTGAATCGGTGGCTGTGTTGTTCAGGCCTGGCTTGCAGGAGGGCTGAGCCGTCTTCTCCTCTCCCTTAGACCCTGTGGCCCAGAGGTCTTCCACTCTTCCCTGTAGGTGTTTCTGCTGCAGTCTATGGCTTCGTGGAATCCCGGAATTTCAAATGTGATATGATCTTGCAATGATCTAGGCTTCTATTTTAGAGGCAGAGACGGGAACCCACAGCCATTAAAAATGGAAGCATGCCGGGCGTGGTGGCGCACGCCTTTAATCCCAGCACTTGGGAGGCAGAGGTAGGAGGATCGCCGGGAGTTCGAGGCCACCCTGAGACTACATAGTTAATTCCAGGTCAGCCTGGACCAGAGTGAGACCCTACCTCCGAAAAAAAAAAAAAAAAAAAAAAAATGGAAGCATGGGAGCCTGGAGAGATGGCTTAGAGTTTAAGCCCTTGCCTGTGAAGCCTAAGGACCCCAGTTCAAGGCTCAATTCCCCAGGACCCATGTAATCCAGATGCACAAGGTGGCGCATGCATCTGGAGTGTGTTTGCAGTGGCTGGAGGCCCTGGAGCGCCCCTTCTCTATCTATCTGCCTCTTTCTCTCTCTGTCTGTTGCTCTCAAATAAATAAAATAAACAAAAAAAAATTTTTTTTAAATGGAAGCATGGGCTGGAGGGATGGCTTAGCAGTTAAGGCGTTTGCCTGCAAAGCCAAAGGACCCAGGTTTGATTCCCCAGGACCCACGTAAGCCAGATGCACAAGGTGACTCATGCATCTGGAGTTCATTTGTAATGGCTGGAGGCCCTGGTGTACCCCATTCTCTCTGTCTCTCTCTGTCTCTCTCTCTCTCTCTCTGACTCTCTCAAATAAATAAATACATGAAACTTTAAAAAAAAAACACGGAAGCATTCCTCAAAGGGTTGGATATCTCCCACTCCCAGTTCTGTGGTCTTTTCCCTTCAGAGGCTGGTGGGCCTCTGAAGATGAGGCCCACAAGGCTTTTGAGCCCAAGGGGCCTTCCTTACTTCACCCACCCAACTACTCAGGCACTGCGTGGAACTGGTATGTCTGCGGAGATGGGAATTGCTTTCAGTCCGGGGTGCTCTGTGTCTGTGCCAGCTGACTGGAGCTGGCATCCAGGGTTGGGGGTGGGGTTCCTCAACTGCAGTAGTGGCCACAGCAACAAAGACAAAGACAGCCACTTTCACTGTTGCCAGTGTTTTACTCATCCCCATTGACCCCAGAAAAGGCAGCAGACTTGGCTATGCTTACCTTTTAGATGTCGAACAAGCCTGGATTCATGCCTGGGGTGTTGAGAAATTCTTCCTCAGTTAAAAATGCAAATGGCACTAAGAACCCAGCCCTCTTTAGTGCCAATAAAGCAGACCAGATAAGTTCCTTAAAAACTCAATGAGGCCGGGCATGGTGGCGCACGCCTTTAATCCCAGCACTCGGGAGGCAGAGGTAGGAGGATCACCGTGAGTTCAAGGCCACCCTGAGACTACATAGTGAATTCCAGGTCAGCCTGGGCCAGAGTGAGACCCTACCTCAAAAAAACGAAAAAAAAAAATACTCAATGAGTTGGGGCTGTAGAGATGGATCAGCAGTTAAGGTGCTTGCCTACAAAGCCTAAGGACCTAGGTTCGACTCCTCAGAATACAAGTAAGCCAGATGCACATGGTGGCACTTGCATCTGGAATTCATTTACAGTGGACAGAGGCCCTGGCATGCCCATTCTCTCTTTGTCTTTCTCTATAATAAATAAAATATATATATTTTAAAAATTATAAAAATGAATTGCCTAAAAGGAGCAAATCCCTGATGTAATTTAGAACTGGAGATTGCCAAAACTCACTGGGAGGAAAGACAGTCCCAGAGACTCTAGGAGGTGAGAAAGGAGGCGGTTTATATAGAGAGCCAAACTATCACTGCCAAGGAACTGTGGGAAGCCAGGACAGCCAGTTAGAGCCAGGCGTGGACTCCATTGGACTGCACCATTGGGCTCTGCAGACAGTGACCACCAGGCAGTGAAGCAGCCTGAGGAGAGAAGTTGTGGGCCTATGAGCTCAGGGAGAAAGGACCAAAGGGAGTAAGAAAGCTTGTTCTATTTCTGTTCAGGTTTCATAGGTGGGGAGATGGCTCAGCAGTAAAAGGCACATACTTGAGAAGCCTGCTGACCTAGGTGCAATTCCCAAGCCACTCACGTAAGTTGGATTCAGAAAGTAGCCCAAGGGGCTGGAGAGATAGGTCAGTGGTTAAAGGCACTTACTTGCAAAGCATGACAGCCGGGGTTCAATTCCCCAGAACCCACATAAAGCCAGTACACAAAGTGGTGCATGTATCTAGAGTTCCTTTGCAGTGGTAAGAGGCCCTGGCATGCCCGTACTCTCTCTGCCTCTCTGTATCTTTCTATCAAATAAATTTTTTAAGAAATTAAATTTTAGGGCTGGAGAGATGGCTTAGCAGTTAAGGCACCTGCCTCCTTAGCCTGAGAACCCGGTTCCAGTCTCCAGGTCCCACATTTAGCCAGATGCAAAGTGACGCAAGGGCACAATGCCGCACTTGACCACAAGGGGGCGCACATATCTGGATTTCGTTCGCAGCAGCTGAGAGACTGCTGGCATGCCCATCTCTATCTGTCTTCCTCTCCCTCTCTCTCTGTCTCTCTCCAAAAAAAAAAAAATTAAATTTTAAAATGACACAATCCTGAGACTACATCGTAAATTCCAGGTCAGCCTGGTCTAGAGCAAGACCCTACCTAAAAAAAAAAAAAAAAAAGACATAAGCATCTGGCATTCATTCATTTCTAGTGGCAAGGGGTCTCACACATACACACACACACACACACACACACACACACACACAAACTTCTCAGAGTATCAGTGTCAGCCCCAGGGCTATAATCTATTTTGGGTTTAAAATTAATTTAGAGGCCTGGAGATGGGTTACCTGCAAAACTTAATGACCTGAGTTCAACTCCCCAGTATCCACTTAAAGCCAGATGCACAAAGTGGTGCTAGAGAGTACCCATTCTCCTCTCTCTCTCTCTCTCTCTCTCTCTCTCATTCTGTCTCTCTCTGGTTGAAAATAAATAAATAAACATCTTAAAAAATAATTTAGATGTACTTACTAATTCAGACCTAAACCCCATTATCTACCCCATACCTGGGGTAAAGTCATCTTTCCATCAGCCTACAGGCCGTGTGGGGTGGGGAATCTTACTAATAGAGGAAAGAACAGTAAAGGGCGCCCCAAACATTGTGAAGCCATGATGCCTCTCTCCAGTTGTGTGAAGAACTAAGATTAGACTTGTTTGCCACAGCTCCAAAACCACAGGCACATCTTAGAAGATGTATTTGGACTAAAAAGTTTAAAAAAAAGTTAAGGATGGGCTGGAGAGATGGCTTGCAAGGCACTTGCCTGCAAAGTGTAACTGCGCACGTTTGATTCCCCAGAACCCACATAAAGCCAGATGCACAAAGTGGTAGATGCATCTAGAATTTGTTTGCAGCTGCTAGAGGGCCTGGCATGCCCATTTTCTCTCTCTCTCTCTCTCTCTCTCTCTCTGCCTTTCTCCTTCCCTCCCTCTTATCTAGATCATCATGCCTTCATCCCTAAATAAATTCATCCATTAATTAATTAATTAATTTTAAAAGGAGCTTTCTAACAAGTATAAACTGCTCAAAATAGAATACCATCATGGAATGTTCTAGCAAAAACAAGACATCTGTCTATTGGAAATATTATAAAGAGAGTTTCTACATTGGGCAAAGAATCAAACCAGGTGGCCTCCAGCATGGGTCTGGTTCCGTGGCATGCAAGATTTATGCTAACAAACACACAAAGCACATGCTAACTCTAGAAAGCCCCTTTCTGCCGTCTTGGTGGATTGAATTCCTGGATCTGCCTGTCGATGAAGAACAGAAGAGTCTACAGGGCCCTCCCCCCACCTGTCCCTACCTCCACACAAGTTCATCTTCTGCAACTAGATCCTGCACTAAGTTATCCCTTTTTTTTTTAAGGTTTATCAATTTTATTGGTCTTTTGAAGGAACCAAATTTTGGCTTTGTCATTTTTCTCTATTCCCTGTTTCTTTTGTTTGTTTGTTTGTTTGTTTAGTTTAGTTTTTATATTTATTTGAGAGAGATAGGGAGAGAGAATGGGTGCCACAGGGCCTCCTGCCACTGCATACAAAATCCAAACACATGCCCAACTTTGTGGGTACTGTGGAATGGAACTCTGGCTAGCAGGCTTTGTAAGAAAGCACCTTTAGCCACGGAGCCATCTCTCCAACCCTAAGGCATCATTTTAAAACAAAGAAAGAAAAAAAGTTTGAGACACAAAATATATAAAATCTTCAAAAGGAAGATACTTAATGAAATCCTTTGTCAGACAGATCTGTTCTGTTGAGACGAGATTAGTTTTGTAATTCACATTGATTATTTTGAATTGCAATTCTAAGCCTCTGCTTCTCTCACAAAATTCGAGTCATAAACTTAAAAGTGTGTATTTGCCCAAAGGAGGATTTACAGTGGCCCCGCTACACGCATGCAGGACAGGACATGAGCTATATCAGTTTTAAATACACAAAGGGTAAAGGACAAGCAGGTCCTTTTTGCTCACTGACTGCCAGGCCCAGCAAATGAATCATGCTGCGCTGGACCTTGGTGCTCCTGTTGTATTTTGTGTGAAAATGCATTGTCCTTGATACTCGGGAAGGAGTGAGGGCCAAGCGATCTAATTTATAGCCGAGATGGTTTTCTGTCTGTTCCCATCTGAGCCGCACCCTCCTCTAGGCAGCCCAGAGCCTTTCTGTCCCTCCCAGCTGTGGGCTATCTAGTTTTCACTTTTCAAAACTGGCCACTCCTGACCACAGCTGGGTTCTGAGAGACGAGGGCAGTGAGTGGATCACAGGATGTGGGTGGCATGGTGACTTTCTTCTGCTCAGTTAATGAGAGCATGACTTGTGTTTACATGAGACCCTTACAAGATATGCTGTAGACTCACAGGCATAAGAACTTGAACTAGGACAAAGGCCGATGAAGTGGGGAGATGGAATAGCACAAGTGAACGATTTTTGCTCATGTCATGTCACCAGAAACAATGTACATTATCCATTTATTTGGCCCCATAGGCACTCGGTAAAAATATCGCTATCGCCGGGCGTGGTGGCGCACGCCTTTAATCCCAGCACTTGGGAAGCAAAGGTAGGAGGATCACTGTAGGTTTGAGGCCAGTCTAAGACTACATAGTGAATTCCAGGTCAGCCTGGACTAGAGTGAGACCCTACCTCAAAAAATGAAAAAAAGGGCTGAAGAGATGGCTCAGTGATTAAGGCATTTGCCTGCAAAGCCTAACAACCCAAATTTAATTCCCCAGTACCCATGAAGAGCCACATGCACAGAGTAGTGCATGCATCTGTAGTTTGTTTGCATCAGCTAGAGGGCCTGGTGTGCCCATTCATTCTCTCTCTCTTTCTCTTTCTCTCTTTCTCTCTCCCTCTCTCTCTCTCTTTCTCTCTCCTCTCTGCTTACAAATAAATAAAGTAAAAAAAAAAAGTGTGTATAGTAAATTTTGCTCTATAACTTGATTTAAAATGTCATTTGGAAACTCTTCATGATGCAGATCTGAAGCATGTGGAAGTGAATCTTTTCCCCACTGAAGGCATCTTGAGATCTGAACCCTTTGTTTTCACAAGTTAAGATGGATTGGAGGCATTGTGTCCCCTGTCCTTAGCACCTAGCCAGGTGCTAACACTGGACCATTTCTCGCTTGCATAAGCCAGAAGCAAGGCTCTTGCATGGGGAGCTCCACCCTTAGAGAGGGGTTGGGCTGCTAGCTCAATCCCTTCACTTTACACACTACAATCCTGAGCCCCAGTGCAAGGAAGAGGCTTTTGAGGCCTTGAGGATCTAGCTGGAATCCCAGGGGTCTTTCAGATTCCCAAGTTCATGTATACCTCCCACCCCCACCCCAACCACCTGAGCCCATTCTCAGGCCAGACTCCATGTATAACTTTGGGCACTATTCCACTCTGAGCCTCAGTTTCCATAAAGGCATAGTAACTAGAATGAACTGGAGCATCTCTGAGGTTGTTTCCATCTGAAAAATTCTTTAGGTCAATCAAGGCCCACAGTGGTGCCCAGAAGAGGGAGGGCATTCATCTAATTTGGTCCTAGAGACTGACTAGCAAAGTGTACGTGTGGAACAATTATGTTCTGCTCACTGTCCCAAAGTACTAGTTAGAGGCAGAAACCCTCGATGCAAGCACAGTGCGCAAGCAGGAACGTGGGCTTGGACAAGCCAGTTGTAAACAGCATTTCATATGTCATGAGGAACGGGCAGTCCATCCGGCCTAACAATATTACCATGCGCTCTGAACTGTGCCCCCACAGCTAGGCTTGGGAAGGCAGGCCCAGAATAAAGAGAGGGGTTCATGAAGCTGATATTTTATATTGCATACCCTTCATACCACTTTTTAAATTTTTTTATGAGAGAGAGAATTGGCTCACCAAGGCATCTAGCCACTGCAATCAAACTCCAGACACGTGCACCACCTTGTGTGCATGCGTCACCTGGAACAAGTTTCGTGGGATCTGGGGAGTTGAACATGAGTCCTTAGGCTTTTCAGGCAAGCGCCTTAACTGCTAAACCATCTCTCCAGCCCCCCTCATACCACTTTTAATGTGCTATAAATCTAGAGGCTTCACTTTTTCATGAACTGTGGGTGGAAGCAGAGGCAGCGGCTGGCGGGTGATGTGGTTTGGGTCTGTTTTATGCTCACTGCACCCGCACAGTAATGTGATCTTGAAAAAGGTAAGCAACAGAGAGTTTAGCAGTGAAAAATATGCCTAATATCAACACAGTCGAGTGCACGGCAGTTCAGAATTTGAAAAATATGACCGTGGCATTAAATTTTCTGGTGGAATTAACAGAGGAGCAGAATACAGCCTTTAAGGCAATAGATCTGAGACAGGGGAAGGAGATAATATATCTAACTCTATGGCCTGTGTGGCATTCATATAAAGAAAAGCACAGTAGCTTTATTTAATTGAGAAAATGAATCAATTACAATGATGTTGCATCATCAAATTCTTGTGAAATAGAAGACATAAGTCACTGCATTGTGTAACGGTGTTAAAAAGTAATTGAGTATCTTAAGCATTTTGAATCAATTTCAGGTACTGGCACTGCTACCTTAATACAAAATTTATGAAGATGATGGCATGTAATATGTTGCTATTGAAACTGTGTAATAAAACCCAGCAACAACATCTCTCTTTAAAAACCTGGGCAAAACCACATAGTTATAAGATCATAAAAAAAGACTTTGATTGCCAATCCTCCCTTTCTTGTAGCAGGCCTTAATATAGGACAACTTTAAGTTGTCTTTAAGTTATTCTGCTTTTAACCTTCAGAATAGGGCAAGGCAGAGGCCTCGCATAAGATCATGGGTCACCAGGAAATCCTCAGTTTGTTTGCCTCACACAACTCACATTCTGAAGACAGTGTCTCGTAAGCCATTCTTAAATTCATTTCAGAACATCTCATAGAATTGTTGCCATATTTTCCTCAGAGAATATTATAATGCCCTGACTCTAGGAAATTTGTGTGTGGTGGAGGACATTCTCTATCATGTCAAAAATGGATTTCTAAACCAGGCACAGTAGCTCAAACATGTAGAATACCAGAGCGCCTACAGTGAGATGAGAGGCAGAGACAATAGAATACCCTAGAAGTTCACGGACCAACTACCTTGGCAAAACCAGTAGCAAACAATGAGAGACCCTGCCTCAAACAAGGTGGAAGGCGAGGACTGATGTTCAAAGTTATCTTCTGACCCTCCCCCCCCCACACACACACATGCTCACATACACACACTTACACCAAAAACAATGACAATTTAAAATAGATTGCTAGTGTTTTGTTCATTACAAATAGCTCTACTGTTGAATCCATATATCTTACTAAGACAAGTGTGGGGCTACCGATGTGTGATTGGGAAAAAAAAAGAATGAAGGTTGGAGAGATGGCTTAGCGGTTAAGGCACATGCCTGTGAAGCCTAAGGACCGCGGTTCAATTCTCCAGGTCCCACGTAAGCCAGATGCACAAGGAGGCACAGGCATCTGGAGTTCTTTTGCAGTGGCTATAGGCCCTGGCATGCCCATTCTCACCCTCCCTCTCTCTCTCTCCCTCTCTCTGTATCTAATAAATAAATAAAACAAATAAATAAAAATAAAATCTTTAAAAAAAATGAAAAGCCCCAATAGAAATCTCCTACCATAGACGTTACTTGCATGCTCAAAGATCGTCTTCAGGTGGTGTGATTGTTTACTGGGTTCCTTAGCACTCCCGGTGCTTGTCGAGTGAGTCTGTACCTGCTGGGCTTTGTCGGAGTCTCCAGGAGCGGTCACTCAGGACACCGTGAATCAGGAGCTGTCAGCGTGCACTGAGAGTCGGTCAGCCCAGCACGGTCTTCCCAGGGTGCTTGGGAGGAGGCCGCAGGTTGGCAGCTCAGTCAGTTGAGATAGCTCATGGAAAAGTGGAAAAGCATCTTCTTTTTCCCCTCTACTTACTGTTTAGCATGTGTAGAGCATGTAGGAGGTGGGATGTGTGTGTGGTGTATGCACACGCATGTACAGAGGCCAGAAGAGAAGGTTAGGTGCCCTCCTCAATCCCTGGTCTGCATATTTCCCAGAGGTGGGACCTCTCCCTCAATCCAGAGCTGTCGTTTTCAGTCAGTAAGCCCCAGGAGTTCTCTAGTCTCAGCCCCCCTGCAGAACTGGGGTTGCAGATGTGCATGGCCACATCCAGCTGTTTACATGGGTGCTAGAGAATCAACTCAGGAGCTCTCAACCCTCAGGCTTAAGCAGCAAGCGCCACTGACCCATCTCCCCAGCCCCTGGGAAAGGCTTCTAAAACACTCGAACAGCCGGCACTTAGGCAAGGGATCGAAAGGTGCATGAGTTCTAAGCCAGCCTGAGCTACATAGTGAGATCCTGGGATGGGAAGGGGAACACAGTCAAGCACAAGGAAGAAGGGTTTGCTGATCACCTTGATGCCGACGAAAGACACAGGCATTGCAGCTGCCTTTCAAAAGCCCACTGCCTACAGACCCACACACCAAGACTGGCCATTTATTTCCTGTACCACGCCACATGTGAATCTATGCAAATCCACTTGTTTTTAAGGAACGTGATGGTCATGAGCCAGTGTTAAACAGTCTCTGAAGATGCCTGGCACCATGGAACCTGGGCCAGTGGCCTGCCCCTGCCCCATTCTCTGGCAGGCCAGGGTTTTTTTCCCAGCCTAGAAAAGAGATGGTCATTCTTGTACACCTTAGTGGTGTTACACAGGGCAAATGAGTGTGTGCAGGAAAGAATGTTAAGGGTACCATTAAAAATATATAAAGAGCCGGGCTTGGTGGTGCACGCCTGTAATCCCAGCACTAGAGGGGCTGAGGTAGGAGGATCACTGTGAGTTCAAGGCCAGCCTGAGACTAATTCCAGGCCAGCCTGGGCTAGAGCAAGACCCTACCTTGAAAAACTAAGATAGATCGATAGATAGATAGATAGATAGATAGATAGATAGATAGATGATAGATAGATGATAGATAGATAGATAGATAGATAGATAGATAGATAGATAGATAGATAGATAGATGATAGATAGATAATAGATAGATAGAGGAGTGGGGTGTATATACATGGTAGAGCACTTATCTAGCATTCATGAGGCCCTGGGTTTGATCTCCAGCACAGAGGGAGAGAAGGAGGGACTATTATTGTTTTCCCAGATGACAGGAGCTCATGTATTCCAGAAAGCAATTGACCTATAAGTACTAGTATTTGGTTCCTAAAAATGTCCTACTGAACAGCTGGGTGTGGTGGCGCACGCCTTTAATCCCAGCACTTGGGAGGCAGAGGTAGGAGGATCACCGTGTGTTCGAGGCCACCCTGAGACTACAGAGTGAATTCCAGGTCAGCCTGGGTTACAGTGAGACCCTACCTCAAAAAAAAAAAAAAAAAAAAGCCCTACTGAAACAATACAGAATCCAAGACTGTGTTTTCATTGTTTGTACTAACTTAGCATCTGGAGGGACATTGGAGTGTTTATTTTGATCACTAAATTGAAGTTTTATTTATCTTGTCTCATTCGGTTAACTTTGTAAGTGTTGGATGTGAGCTGCCTGCCCTCAGGATGCTGAGTGGGGACCAACACCACCCCAACTGCACCACGCTTTTACTCCCTGAGAGACGATGGAAAACTTCATGCATTCAGTGTTCCCAGAGACCTTGCTGCCCTGGAAACTGGCTTAAAGTAACTTTGAAAAGGGTGGAGTTTCCACCTTACTCCTAAGTTAGAGGCAAATACTTTGACCACATAATTAAAGTTTTCTTCACAAAATAGAGGATGGTGAGCAGACACTGGCAGGAATCCAAAATTCTAATTTCTGACTATGATTTAATTTCAATTTTAAATAAATCGGTTTTTAATTTAAAAAGAGTGAGCTTCATAACATTAGCAGTGATTGCAGCATTAAGCCCAGTGCTCACAATGTAGCAATATAAAACATTATTTATATCTGAATCGTAAACAGCCTTTTGAAATGGATTATGGTTTTTCTCCCTATTCTAATACAACCTGGAGGGTACTAAAAAGTGTTGTGTGAAATTAACATTCTGCTGACTTTCGCCTATAAATGAGAAGCGAGCTATTAACATTTGTGTATTTTCATTATGTAAATTGTGTTAACACATGCCCACAAATTGCCACCAGCAATGCAATAATTTTCTCTCAGTGATCATAATGTGTCCAAGTGAGTCGTTTTGATTATGACATGCTAATTACATATTGCCTTTTTTCAGATTCAGAAAAACCAGGGATCTTTAATGGTAAGCTTTATGAGTTCAGAAAAAAATTCACTTTTCTTTTTCCTGATGGCTGCTTCCTTTGCATGCTTGAATGCCTTGTTTTAAACTTAGCAAATTGCATTTTGAAGAAAATGCAAACCTTTAACTGCCTGTATTAGATTAGGTACCATTAGAAATAATAGAACATCCTGAGCATCCATGTTTTTATAAGAGTTTGCTGGTGTTGATTAATCTTGCTGTATTTTATTGCATTAATGATTTTTTCTTTCCACTCCGCTGTAAAGACATTGCACAGAGCCTAATACTTTCTCCTCTCTTCTTTCCCGTCCCAGCCTCTCCAGCTTCTGCAGTGCATTGTTGATGAGGTGAGGCGGCGTCTTATGCGCTTTCACTCCTAAAGTCATTCCTAATGGTGTGGAAAGCTCATATTTTGTTTCCTAATGAAGCACAATGCCCAACATCCTCGGAGCAAGTTGTGTTGTATTCTCTGAGCTATGTTACGTGAACTGGCCCTGTCCTGAATCCTGCTCTCCCCGCTCGGGCCCAGAATCCCTGCAAAGACAGACTTGTCCCACAGGCTGGTCCTCAGGGGTGTCACAGGCTCCAAAGACAATACATGGTAATATTAATTGATCCTGTCCCTGGCCAGATGGGGATGGAGCTGGAAATTAAAGTGGTATCACTTTTTCCATGGGAGGTATTTAAAGACGCTCCGTGGGTAAGGGTCAGAGTTGAGCAGCAAACAGGCGCAGGATGAAGCTGGTCTTCCTGGCTTTATTTACTCAAAGTATATCGGACTGTGTGTGTGTGTCTAAGGTTTAAAAGCTCTAGGTCAACAATTCAGCTTTCATTTCCTAATTAGGCATTTTCTGGAGAATATTCCCCTGACTTCATGAGTATTCCAGTGACTAGTTACCCTGACTGTCCTTTCCCGAGTCCCTCTGTCCCTTTCCCTCATGGTGTTTCAATGGTGTTCCCTCCTCACTGCCTTTCTTCCTCTGACTTTAACTCCCTTTTCTCTGCCCATCAGCAATCTTACAGTACACACGGCTGTCAATTGAGAAGCAGCGACTTTTTAAAAAAAAATTAATGTTTTAATATTTAGAACAGTAGTAAATAGAGAGAAGAGGCGACGAATGATTGAGATAGGAAAGTTTGAAATTCATAGTTATTCCTCTCAATTAAACATCTGCATAACCAGTTATGAGATTTGGGAGAAAAAAAATAAAGATTCTCTTAGGAAAAAAACAAACACGCACACATATCACCATCATAGGAAGACTGGGGCTCTCGCATCCTTTATGGCGGCATCAGTCAGTCAGTATATCCCCTGCAAGCCATAAACCACACTGGTGCAAAGAGACAGGCATCGTCCTGAAACAAATGGAGACGCCATTATCTCAAATATCAGGCGGGCCTCCTGGATCTAATAGCTCATCAGTATCTTCTGTTGTCTTAGATTCCAAAAGCATCGTGTCCCCATCAGAATCCTCCTAATTAAGCTGATTGTCCTGAGGTCCCCTTCCAGTTTTGCTTGGGGAAGTGCCCAGGGAAACTTGGCCCACCCAGTTTAAATGCACAGCCTGCTGCATCCCCAAGCTCCCCTCCGTTCTTGGTGTACCGGGCTCCTGGGCATGCAGACATCACCAGTACGTGCCAGAGAGCTAATGTGATGACTTACTGGATCAAATAGATGTTTTCTTTCCATGTTTAAGTAATATTTTTACTTGTTTAATTTTGGCAAAAAAAAATAACAACAACATGCAATTTGAAATTATCATAGAGTGACTTTGAAGGACAGAAGATTGTAACTTAAATGGCATGCTTGTCTTTAAAACGCATTTCTCCCTCAGTCAAGAGGAAACTCTCTCTGAGTGGGTGGACATCACCTCCTCACCACCTTCGGGTGGACAATAGCCACAGGAGAGTGTGCCAAATACTGGCAAGGGGAAACTGGCTATAATACCCATAAGCCTGCCCCCAACAATACACCACCTCCAGGAGGCATTAATTCCCAAATCTCCATCAGCTGGGAACCTAACATTCAGAATACCTAAGGTTTATGGGGGGCACCTGAATCAAACCACCACAGTATCCCTATTTACTCTAAAACCATACTAAAATATCTTCCTCTTGGAAACTAGGGAAGTTAATATCATCTTTACTAAAACCAAGCTGATCTTGGAATTGAGGCAAGTGTTCTAAAATAGAGTCACTAGGAAAGGGTTGGCCAGGACACCTGCCTGGAGCACAGTGCCTCACAGCATCAAAGAGTGTCGGTAAGGTCCAGTACTCATTGCGCCTGTCCGTGTGATGTGTCCCATTTCTCATGCTGTGACATGGTGTTCCTCATAGAACAGTCCAAGGATGACTACACCAGAATCACCTAAGACACGTTAAAAATGCAGAATCCAAGCCAGGCGTGATGGCACATGCCTATAATCTCAGCACAGGGGAGGGTGAGGCAGGAAGATCATGAGGTTGAGACCAGCCTGGACTCTGTAGGAAGTGCCTATGAAGAAGAAATGGAGGGAGGGAGGGAGGGAGGGAGGGAAGGAAGGAAGGAAGGAAGGAAGGAAGGGAGGGGAAGGAAGGAAGGAAGGAAGGAAGGAAGGAAGGGAGGGAGGGGGAAGGAAGGGAGGGAATCATAGACCCAGACCACTGAAGTATACTTTTTGAGGTCCAACAGGCTTATCTGAAGGAGACAGAAGCTTATCCCCCCAACTTGCTAAAGTGGACTGGGTGGTCTTGTGTTCATTCACCACAGTCACCAGTTGCTTATGTACGCTAGCCTGAGTTGAAAAAGCCAAGATCAGGTTAGCTGTAGCCCAGAGAGAACAGGACTCCTAGGCAGAACCATAAAGCTGACTGCAGCCAGAGTCTGTGAGCCAGAGAGCAAGACAGCATCACAGTCCTGCAGCCTGGGCCAGCACTTACACTGGGACTCGAGGATCCCCAGCCCCACCCCCCGTGCCTACGTTCTCTACATGGCTGGTCACACAGGTGTCACAGATGGGTCACCAGGAATTAGACTAGCTGGGGCCAACTCGTTGGGGCTGCCAGTGGATTGTGGTGCTGACAGCTAGGAAGCTGACATGAGGAGCCCACTGTCTCTCCATGGTCCAGAGCCCTGGAAGAACATGAACACAACCACAAATAACCGCGGTGCAGTGTGGGAGGAATACCATAGAACCGAAGGCAGGGGTGGGGGTTCTGGAGAAATGGAATTTACACTTGGTCTCAAAAGACAAATGGAGTTGCCGAAATTAAGAAAGGAAAAACTGTAAAAGTTGGGCAGAAAGACTTGAAACTATCTTGTAAATCATTTCTGAGATCACAGATGTGTTTTAGAGTCTTCAGGTTGTCTAAAATATGACAAGCAGGAAAAAATGGTTATTACTCTGAGCTTATCTATGTTTCAGGTATATTATAGTTAAAAGTGAATTCCATCCTAGCATCTGTAGATGCTCCAAAGAACCATTAACAGAGCTCTGATTTATGCTTCTGTTTATTCATTTTACCTATAAAAAGTGAATTCGTCAAAGTGATGTCTTATACCTGATCAGAAGTTGCCTCTATACAGAAGTGTTGATTTCTTAGAACTAAAGATTTGTACAATACTGACGTGCTTCTAAAGTAGGACAAACTTGTACTTACTGACAATGCACAGCTGGGCCCGGTGTCAGATGAACCGTAGTGGACATACTTAAGACACTGATAGCTGACTAATTCTGAGATCGCTGATAGGTCTTCAATGTTATGCATGTAAAAGACAGACAGTTTGGTCTTAGGAACGACATGGCATCGTGCTCTGTGATGGCAAGCTCATTCCTTCTGCTTTCTCTGATAAGAATCCCAAAAGACAGTGAGCATAGAAGCGGGGCTGCATATTCAGAGTCCAGAAACCAGGGAGCCAGAGAGTCCAGGAAGGGTAGAAAATAGAAATAATCAACAACAGAAATTTGGAAAATTCCAACTAGTCAGCGGGACAAAAGACAAACCAAATAGGACATTAGACAGTTCTTTGACGTGAAGAAAAGTGAAAATACAGCACACTAAAATGCATGAGAAAGCAGAAGTTAGAGGGAAGCTTTGAACTCTATCTAAATTAAAAATGAAGAAAGATCTCAGATCAGTAGTCCTACCTCCCACCTTAAGAAACTATAACAAGAACACACAACCGTAGCAAATAGGAAGAAACAAAGAAAAAAGGTTACAGCATAAATAAGTGAAATAAAGAAGAGAAATATCAATTAAACCATTGGTACTTTGGAAAGATGAACAAAACTGACAGGCTTGTAGATGTCTAAAATCAAGAACAAAGCCAGGGCCGGGCGTGGTGGTGCACACCTTTAATCCCAGCACTCAGGAGGCAGAGGGAGGAGGATCACCTTGAGTTCGAGGCCAGCCTGAGACTACATAGTGAATTCCAGGTCAGCCTGAGCTAGAGTGAGACCCTACCTGGAAAAACCAAAACAAAATAAAAAGAAGAAGAACAAAGCCAGACATAGTGATAACATGCCTTTAATCCTAGCACTCAGGTGACTTAGGCAGGTTGCTGCAAGTTTAAGAGCAGCTTGAACTACATAAAAAAAAAAAAAAAAAAAAAAAAACTTTCTTAAGAAGAGAAAATTAGGGCTGGAAAGATGACTTAGCGGTTAAGTGCCTGCCTGTGAAGCCTAAGGACCCTGTTTCGAGGCTCGATTCTCCAGGTCCCATGTAAGCCAGATGCACAAGGTGGCACATGCATCTGGAGTTTGTTTGCAGTGGCTGGAGGGCCTGGTGCACCCATTCTCTCTCTGTCTCTATCTGCCTCTTTCTCTCTCTGTCTGTTGCTCTCAAATAAACAAACAAACAAAGAAGATTAGTGAAAGACAATCCATTACCATCATTACATAAATAAAAAGAAAAGGGTGGCACACAACCATAATCTCAGTACTCTAGAGGTTCAGGCCGGAGAAGTACAAACTCAAGGCCATCCTAGGCTACTAGTAATATCTTGTCTCAATAAAAATAAATACTCTGAACATTTGTATGTCAAATGTAATAACCTTCATGAAATTCCTAGCAACACACAAACTACCAACACTGATGCAAGAAGTACAGGACAGAGTAAGCTGGTAATGTAGAGAGATTTTTAAAAAGTAAGCCGGGCGTGGTGACGCACACCTTTAATCCCAGCTTTCGGGAGGCAGAGGTAGGAGGATCGCCGTGAGTTCGAGGCCACCCTGAGACTACATAGTAAATTCCAGGTCAGCCACGTAAGCCAGATACACAAGGTGGAACATGTGTCTGGAGTGCCTTTGCAGCAGTTGGAGGCCCTGGAGCACCCATTCTCCCTCCCTCCTTGCCTCCCACCCTTCCTCCCTCTCTTTCAAATAAATTTTTTTATAATAAATATATATTTTTTTAATTTTAATTTAATTTAATTTATTTTTGGAGAGAGACACAGAGAGAGACAGAGAGGGAGAGGGGGACAGAGATGGGTGCGCCAGCAGTCTCTCAGCTGCTGTGAACGAAATCCAGATGCACGCGCCCCCTTGTGGGCAAGTGCGGCATTGCGCCCTTGCATCACTGCATCTGGCTAAACGTGGGACCTGGAGATTGGAACAGCTGGAGATTGGAACCAGCGTTCTTAGGCTTAGCAGGCAGGCGCCTTAACCACTAAGCCATCTCTCCAGCCCTCTTTCAAATAAATTTTTTAAATAAACAAAATTATAAAAAATATTTAAAAACAGCCGGGCGTGGTGGCGCACGCCTTTAATCCCAGCACTCGGGAGGCAGAGGTGGGAGGATCGCCATGAGTTCGAGGCCACCCTGAGACTACATAGCTAATTCCAGGTCAGCCTGGACTAGAGTGAGACTCCACCTCGAAAAAAAAAAAAAAAAAAAAAAAAATTTAAAAACAAAAACTTGCTGTAACACATTACTAATGAATTCCAACAACTGCTTAAAGAAGAATTAACTCGCCTAAAATATAAATTAGAAAATGCTTGTGGTTTCTCCTGTGAAGCTAATTCTATCCTGATACCAAAGCCAAAGACTTCACAAGAAAGAAAAGTATACAACAATAACTATTGTCAACATCAATGCAAGAACCCTCAAGAATATACCAGAAAGCTGAATTCAGCAGCATGTTAAAAATATTAACTAATCCCAGCACTCAGGAGGCAGAGGTAGGAGGATCGCCGTGAGTTTGAGGCCACCCCTGAGACTACATAGTTAATTCCAGGTCAGCCTGGGCCAGAGTGAGACCCTACCTAGAAAAAAAAAAAGAAAAAGAAAAAGAAAAAAAAAGGGAAGAAGAGTTCTAGATCTCAGTTGTGCTCATTTCATCAGCAAATGTGTGAAAATTGAAATTGGCTACACAACCTGATTTTTAAAAAAACATGCCTGAAACTCACAGCTGACATTATACTTTAAGTGGTAACTCATTTTCCTCCTCAAATCAAGAAAAAGTGTAAGGGGGGCTAGAGACATGGCTTAATGGTTAAATCACTTGCCTGCAAAGCCAAAGGACCCAGATTCAATTCCCCAGGACCCAAGTAAGCCAGATGCACAAGGTGCTGTATACATCTGGATTTTGTTTGCATGGCTGGCAGCTCTGATGCACCCATTCTCATTCATATTCTCTCTCTCTCTCTCTTTGTCTCTCTCTCTCTCTCCCTGTTCCTCAAATAAATAAAAATTAAAAGGTGCAGAGGCTGGAGAGATTGCCTAGTGGTTATGGTGCTTGCCTGTAAAGCCTAAGGACTCAAGTTCAGTGGTACCCTGGTACCCACATAAAGCCAGATGCGCAAAGTAGCACATGCATCTGGAGTTCTTTGCAGTAGCTGAAGTCCCTGGCATGCCCATTCACTCTATCTTCTGACTCTCTCTGATTGCAAATAAAGAAATAAAAATATTTTTTTTAAAAAAGAAAAGGGCTGGAGAGATGGCTTAGTGGTTAAGGCACTTGCCTGCAAAGCCAGAGGACCCAGGTTCAATTCTCCAGGTCCCACATAAGCCAGATGCACAAGGTGGTGTATGCATGTGGAATTCCTTTGCAGTAGCTAGAGGCCCTGGTGCACCCATTCTCTCTCTGTCTGCCTCTTTCTCTCTCTGTCTCTTTTTTGTCTCTTTCTTTTTTTTTTTTTTTTTTTTTTTTTTTTTTGGTTTTGCAAGGTAGGGTCTCACTCTGATCCAGGCTGACCTGGAATTCACTATGTAGTCTCAGGGTGGCCTCAAACTCTCGGTGATCCTCCTACCTCTGCCTCCCGAGTGCTGGGATTAAAGGCGTGCGCCACCACGCCTGGCTGTCTCTTTCAAATAAATAAATAAAAATATTAATTAAAAAAGAAAAGATGCAACTTCTAGTCAGCATTGTACTGGTTGTTATATGTAGAAAAGACATCCAGATTGAAGAAAAAGAAGTGAAACTATATTTGCAGATGATATATAAACAAGACTCTAGAAAATCCACACAAGAAAATAACTAGAACTGATAAGTTCAGGAAGTTACAAAATACAGGTCTGGGGAGATACCTTAGTTGTTAAAGTGTTTGTATGCAAGTAGGAGGACCTGAGTTCCATCCCCAGAACCAACATTTTAAAAAAGCCAAGTTGGGCTAGATATATGCCTTAGCCATTAAGGCGTTTGCCCGCAAAGCCAAAGGACCTAGGTTTGATCCCCTAGGACCCATGTAAGTCAGATGCACAAGGTAGCACATGCATCTGGAGTTCATTTGCAGCATCTAGAGGTCCTGGCATACCCATATTCTCTCTCTCTCTCTCTTTCTCCCTCCCCCCACCAATAAAATAAAGTTCAAAAAAAGCCAAGTGAGCCAGGTGTGGTGGCATACACCTTTAATCCCAACACTTGGGGAGGCAGAAGTAGGAGGATCATCATGAGTTCAAGGCCACTCTGAGACTACTCTAGCCTGGGCTAGAGCAAGATGCTACCTTTAAAAAGCCAAGCATGCACTTGTCATCACTCCTGGGAAGGCAGAAACAGGCAGGTCCCCCAGGCTCCCTGGCCAGCTCACTAGCCTACTTAGAAAGCTCCAGGCTAAGCCTGGCATGGTGGCACTCGCCTTTAATCCCAGCACTTGAGAGGAAGAGGTAGGAGGATCGCCATGAGTTTGAGGCCACCCTGAGACTACATAGTTAATTCCAGGTCAGCCTGGACCAGGTGAAACCCTACCTTGAAAAACCAAAAAGAAAGAAAGAAAGCTCCAGGCTAATGAAAGACCCGTCTCAAAATATGCAGACAGTGCCTAAGGAATGACACCCAAGGTTGTCCTCAAGTATCACACATACACACACACACACAAACACACCCCAAGATTGCAGGATACAATAATACAAAAATAATTTACTATTTCTATAAATTTGCAATCCAAAATGGACAGTACAAAAATGATGTATGTAATACTTACCATGTGTGTACGTGTGTGTGACAACCTGTACGATCTGCTCTCTCAGCAGATGTGATGTATGTAATACTTACCATGTGTGTGCATGTGTGAGACAGGTCGTATTCGGTGTCACTGAGACGCGTGGAAGTATGGTGAGATGAGACAAGGGTCGTATTTGGTGTCACTGAGACGCGTGGAAGTATGGTGAGATGAGACAAGGGTCGTATTCGGTGTCACTGAGACGCGTGGAAGTACGGTGAGATGAGACAAGGGTCGTATTCGGTGTCACTGAGACGCGTGGAAGTATGGTGAGATGAGACAAGGGTCGTATTCGGTGTCACTGAGACGCGTGGAAGTGTGAGTGAGATGAGATGAGACAAGGGTCGATTCGTGTCACTGAGACGCGTGGAAGTATGGTGAGATGAGACAAGGGTCGATTCGTGTCGCTGAGACGCTGCGTGGAAGTACGGTGAGATGAGACAAGGGTCGATTCGTGTCGCTGAGACGTGGAAGTACGGGTGAGATGAGACAAGGGTCGATCGGAGATGAGACAAGAAGTGAGATGAGACAAGGGTCGTATTCGGTGTCGCTGAGACGCGTGGAAGTACGGTGAGATGAGACAAGGGTCGTATTCGGTGTCGCTGAGACGCGTGGAAGTACGGTGAGATGAGACAAGGGTCGTATTCGGTGTCGCTGAGACGCGTGCGTGGAAGCTGACGGTGAGATGAGACAAGGGTCGTATTCGTGTCGCTGAGACGCGTGGAAGTACGGTGAGATGAGACAAGGGTCGTATTCGGTGTCGCTGAGACGCGTGGAAGTACGGTGAGATGAGACAAGGGTCGTATTCGGTGTCGCTGAGACGCGTGGAAGTACGGTGAGATGAGACAAGGGTCGTATTCGGTGTCGCTGAGACGCGTGGAAGTACGGTGAGATGAGACAAGGGTCGTATTCGGTGTCACTGTGACGTTGGAAGTATGGTGAGATGAGACAAGGGTCATATTCAGAGGATCTCACACACTACCTAAAGATACTTATGGACGAACAAGAATGGGGGTCTGAAAGTGGTTTTTTTTTATATTTTTTTGGTGAGGGAGGATTAATGCACGCACATGTGCATGTACGTGTAAGTCCAGAGAACAACCTGAAGTGGTGATCCTCAGGACAGCCATCACCCTGGTTTTTTTCAAAGCAGGGTCTCACTCTAGCACAGACTGACCTGGAATTCACTCTGTAGTCTCAGGGTGGCCTAGAACTCACAGAGATCCTCCTACCTTGCCCTCCCAAGTTCTGGGATTAAAGGTGTGTGCCACCATTTTTTTTTTTTTTTTTTTTGAGGCAGGGTCTATCAGTGGCCTAGAACTCACTAATGAGGCTAGGCTAGCTGGCCAGCAAGCTACAAAGGATCCATTTGTCTCTACCTTCCCAGTGCTGGGAGTATAAGCACACACCACCACTCGCAGTGTTGCATGGATACTAAGACTCAAACTCAGGTCCTCATGCTGACATGACAAGCACTGAGCATCTCCCCAGTCTCTGAGAGAGCCTACAGCATGGGATCAGCCTAACCAGACTTGTGCATTAGAGCAATCCCTCCAACCGAGGCATGGAATATGGATTAGAAAGGACAGCTCGGCAATTAAAGCTGTGATAAATTATGGGGCTTTAATTGGGATGGCTTTAGCCTGTTTGAGGCTTGTTTAGGAATTGAATTAACGCACTTGGTGAGTAGTTGGATGTAGCAGCATGAGAGGGAGAGGAATCAGGAATGAAGTACAGGGCTCAGGCGGTCAGGCACCCAAAGAGTTTGTGGGTCCCTTTGTGAACATGAAAGAAAAGAAAGGAAGAATGGAAGAAAAGAGAAGGGGGGAGAGGAGGAGAGGGAGGGAGGGAGGGAGGGGAAGGAAAAAAGGGAGGGAGGAAAGGGAGGGCAAAGAAAAGGAAGAAAGAATTCCCTAGGAAATTAGTCCATCCTGAACAGGGAAACTGAGAAGCTTTTAGGCTATGAGGAAAAGGGTCCTGGGAGAGGGATTGGTGAGAATGTTCACTTAATAATACCTGCCTAGAATTAACTTTGCAAAAACTGGTATTAACTAACTCCAGAGGGAATAATATCACATTGCCTTTCCAGGCTTCTGAGGTTAGTGAGAAGTAAAAAATAAAACATCTTCCACCTCTGCCATCCCCAGCATCCAAAGGGTACCTGTCCCTCCACAGCACACGGTCTACAGAAGAGAACACCTGCTGGCCTGAGCCCTGGGACGGCCTCAGCAGGCACAGAGCTTGTGACCCCACGGACAGCCGTGTACCTGCCCTGGCAAATGGGTAGTTCTGATGCACGCTGCCTTTCCCGGTGTTTGCAGTATGTATGTGTCAAAGACAAAGATCTCAGAAACTTGTCAAGTTAACACAAGTGGGGACACTAGTCCTGTCCTCCAACAGACTGATTCACCATTCCCACGTCTCATGAGGTCACAGGTACATCACTGGAAGCCTGAAAGTCAGTATTCTGCTTTTATGGAAGGCAATCTTCAGAACCCTAACACCCCCTTAGAAATGTCCAGTGTGTTTCAATTAATGTACTTAGGCCAGTTTAAAGACTGAAAATAGGTTAGCATTAAAGCCAGGGTTTCTTTAGTAATTACTTTTTTCTATTGGTAATAACTGTTTCTTTAGAAATGACATTAACATTCTACCAAAACACAGCAGTAATCCAAAAGTTAATGTTCTGTTCATTTATAATTATATTTAATTCATATTTATGAGTTGTTGGGAGGGTGGAATGAGACAGAAATTAGTTTTAAGAAAATGTTATAGAAGAAACAATGCAAAAGAATTTTTTCTGATAATATGAACGATGTACAAAGTCACTTGAAGGAAGAAAAATAATTTTTTTTTTTGAGGTAGAGTTTCAGTCTAGCCCAGGCTGACCTGGAATTCACCATGTTGTCTCAGGGTAGTCTCGAACTCACGGTGATCCTCCTACCTCTGCCACCCAAGTGCTGGGATTAAGGGTGCGCCACCATGTCTGGCTTAAGAAAAATACTTTTTAAAACACAGTTGCATAAAATTATATTTTACTAGCTACTGCTGAAATCTATATTTTTATTATTTTCTGGGGCGTTGAGTGAATTCAGTGGGTAGACTTTCTCCATTTCTATTTTTACTAACTAAAGTATTAACATATTTATCCCTGTGATTTTGTTTTGGTGAGTCAGATTGGGGGTGGGTGGCATTAACTGGGAAAAACCTGCATCTTTGGATGACATTGAACAAGTAGCTTTGTGTGGCTTCCTTTGACTTGTCCATGGAGCTTGATGTTTTATTAATGGATTAGTTTCTTGGAGGTGGAGGCCCATGAATGGCGTGTGAATGGGCAGTGGCCTGGTGGGGCCAATTTTGGCTCTGCCATTTAGCATGTGCCGCTCTGTTGTGAAGTCTTGCCCAGCTTTAGGGTATCACTCATCTCACCCACCCTGATAGGACCTGCACACCCTGAGCCCGAGCCGGTTGCCAAGGTCCATTCCCCGGCAGCTCGGGCTGGGGCACTGGTTCTGCTTTGCTGCCCAGTTACTGCCATGGTTTTGCCCGCTGTTAATTTTCCCTAAACCAGGGGATAGATGTGTGCAAGCAGTGAAATGTTCTCAGAAGGGATTGCCAAGGGGCCCACTGGGGTATTGCCTCCATTCCACAATGGAGACAGCATTCGGCGGATGTAGGTTCTTTCCTTCCTCCTGGAAATGGAAGCGTCTGGGCCCACGAGATCCCTGATATGCCAAGGTCCAGCGTAGCAGATGGTGTTATGATTTTCCAAATCCTGACGAACATTCTAACTGAACTTGTTCATTTCACAGTATGTAGTTCTGGTTCTTCCCCCATTTCCTCTCCCTCCCTCTCTCCCTCCGTCTCCCCTGTCTTTGTTCCTCCCACATTAACTAACTTTAAACTGAGGCAGTATCTCCAAGAGCCAGCTTTGACTCCCCTCACTGTTGCTCATTGCACAGACACAAGTGCAGCACATCGCATGCAATCCTCAGCCTTTGAATTGCAGCTGACGCAGCCTTTGGAGGTGTTTAAAGACATGTAAGCAGATGCCGCCAGCGCTCACGCCCACACCGTGCAGTGGCTGGAAGTCCTGTTTTTCCCCTTCTCCATAGCTTGCAGTGCAGGTGGCAAATGGTGGTAATTATTTTAACTAACAGTCGAGTGAACATTCAGGAGGACATACAGTGTGGCAATGTGGACTTTGGGTTTTCAGAGTCTGACTTGATTGTGTTACGGCTTGTTGGCTTTTCAGGTCACGGGCCTGCCAGATTCTTGCATTTGAGCAGTGTGCGGCTGTGGACCTGGTGCCTCTATGCCAACACCTTACCTGTGCAAAGCAGAATCATTCCTTCCACTTGGGAACGTTTGAGAGTCCCTGTCTTCCTCTTTTGTTTGCCCTAACATAGCCGACCGTGTACTTCTCATCTAAGTCGACTCTTTGGCAGTCAGAGCCCGGTGCCAGGCCAGAGTGGAGATAAGCATTATCACTGAGGTTCTGCATCAGACATGCGTAGCTGGACTTTTCCTGGGGAAAAAAGGTTGACCTTACCACTGTGTGCAATTCAGATACTATACAGGGACCAGGTAAAACCACAGGTAGGAATCGCTGAATAATTACTTCTAGACCAGCCTGAGCAGGAGACTTCCCACGAGGGTGAGCACATTCAGTAGCTCCTGAAACTCAATCTAGTGGATGTCAGTGGTCACGCCTGATTATTCGCAGCAATGTTTTATGGAAACGCAATGGGAATGTACAGGAAGCAGCACAGCCCAGAAAGAGGACGGTAATGGGCTTGACTTTTGTAAAGGATCAGAAAAGCATGGTTTTGTGGCTCTGCCCAAGCCTGTGAAAAGGGAGGTGTGGGGTGTTCATACATGTAAGAGAGAGAATGTGTGCATGCATGTCTGTGCTTGTGCGTGTGTGTGCTGTTCATACAGGCACTCTAGATACAAGAAACATAAAAGAAAAAGATGTCCATTGGCTTTGGAAAGTAGGTAATTGCAAATGGCAGTTTAAAAGATCAATTCAGGGCTGGAGAGATGGCTTAGTGATAAAGGTGCTTGCCTGCAAAGCCAAAGAACCTCGGTTCGATTCCCCATAACCCACTTCAGCCAGATGCACAAGATGGTGCATGCATCTGGAGTTCATTTGCAGTGGCTGGAGGCCCTGGCATGCCCTTTTCTCTCCTCTCTCTCTCTCTCTGTTTCTCTCTCTGTTTCTCTCTCTTTCTCCCTGTGTCTTTCTCTCTCTCAAATAAATAAATAAAAATAATAAAATATTTTAAAACAAAAAAGATCAATCTAGGGCTGGAGAGATGGTTTACTGGTTAAGGCACTTGCCTGTGAAGCCTAAGGACCTCAGTTCAATTCCCCAGTACCCATGTAAGCCAGATGCACATGGTGGGGCATGTGTCTGGAGTTGGTTTGCAGTGGCTGGAGGCCCTGACATGCCCATTCTCTCCCTCTCTCTCTCTCTCTTACTCTCTCTCTAAAATAATTTAATTTTTTTATTTGAGAGAGAGCAAGAGAGAGAGAGAAAGGAAGAGGCAGAGAGAGAATGGGCACACCAGGGCCTTTTCAGCCCCTGTAAATGAACTCCAGGTGTGTGCACCCCCTTGTGGATGTGTCCGACATTGCATGCATGAGTCACTTTTGCATCTGGCTATACATGAGACCTAGAGATTTGAACAAGCATTCTTGGGCTTTGCAGGCAGGTGCCTTAACCACTAAGCCATCTCTCCAGCCCTAAAAATATTTTTTAAATTTTTTTTTATTATTTGAGAGAGATACAGAGAGAAAGAGGCAGAGAGAGAGAGAGAGAGAATAGGTGCACCAGCTGCCTCTCAGCTGCTGTGAATGAACTTCAGATGCCTGCGCCCCCTTGTGGGCAAGAGCAGCATTGTGTGTTTGCATCACTTATGTGTCTGGCTAAACATGGGCTGGAGATCAAACAGGCATTCTTAGGCTTGGCAGGCAGGTGCCTTAACCACTAAGCCATCTCTCCAGCCCCCTAAAAATATTTTTAATTATAGGCTGGAGAGATGGCTTAGAGGTTAACACATTTACCTGCGAAGCCAAAGGACCTACGTTCAATTCCCCAGGACCCACATAAGCCAGATGCACAAGGGCACATGTATCTGGAATTTGTTTGCAGTGGCTAGAGGCCCTGGCATGCCAATTCTCTCTGTCTCTCTTCTCTCTATCTCTCTCTCTCTCTTGCAGATAATTGAATAAATTTTTAAAAATATTTTTAATTAAAAAGATAATAAATTTAAAAATATTTTTTGGGGGCTGGAGAGATGGCTTAGTGGTTAAGGCGCCTGCCTGCTAAGCCTAAGAACCCGGTTCCAATCTCCAGGTCCCACGTTTAGCCAGATGCAAAGTGACTCAAGGGCGCAATGTCACACTTGACCACAAGGGGGCGCATGCATCTGGATTTCATTCTCAGCAGCTGAGAGGCTGCTGGCGCACCCATCTCTGTCTCCCTCTCCCTCTCTGTCTGTCTCTCTCTGTGTCTCTCTCCAAAAATAAATAAAATAATAAAAAAATTAAAAAAAATAATAATTTTTTGAGTTTGGTGAAATTTGTTTTGTTATAGGGGATTTCATTTTATTTTTTATTTCTGGTGTCTGACGATTGGGAAAGTCTTACAGTTAGTCCCATTTGAGAAAACTTGGAGCAGGTTTTAGAAAGGGGTCCCGTTTACTTTTAATCTCAGTACTCAGGAGGCAGAAGTAAGAGGATCACAGTGAGTTTGAGGCCACCCTGAGACTACATAGTGAATTACAGGTCAGCCTGGGCTAGAGTGAGACCCTACCTCAAAAAAAAAAAATCAATCAATCCATTTACCAGGTCTCGTCCTGCCTGCTTCCAAAGCACTTTACCAAACATTAAGACCTTTGCCACATTCTGAAGATCTCTAAGTAAATGTAAATTTTTAAATGACCACAAGACAAGTAGACTACATGAGGAGTTCCTTGTGACGTTGATGGCAAAAATGTTCTTTTTCCTTTTTCCCCAATACTGAAGAACTTATAAAACATACTTGGGGGGGGGGAAGAAAGGAAAAATGCCTCTGGTGTCACATTTCAATCACCTAGAGACAGAATCCTTTACACCTGTTTGTTCATGTTTTGTAGGTTTTCTACGAGCCATCTGGTAGTGGTGTCCACTTGGCTAACAGCTGCTTCTCCTTGACTGAAGGGTTTCTGGGCAGGGTGGGTGTTTCAGTGGCGAGAATTCAGGCCTTTAGCGTGGTGCCAGGCCCATCTGAGACAAGTTAAATGTGCTGCTACTGTCAGCCCAGACCCAGCGGACAGAGCTTCACACCAAAATGCCCACACATGTAATTTGTCACATCTGGCAACCCAGAGCATGGGGTGAGCCTGTGTGGAAATTGAATCATCTTTCACTTTCTCCGCTCAGGGCTTCGTATAGGGTGGGATGAGTGAGTAGAAGGAGGGCTCTCAGCTCCAGCTGAGTGGCCAGAGGCGTCCTTCCCTGGTGACGTCATCTGCACGCCTTCCTCATGCAGGATTGGGCAAGTCTCATCTGCAGCACGAAACTAAAAGCACACTCAAAGCCATGGAATGGCTTGCTTTCACATACACTCGTGGCTTTAAACAGGCCTCGAGTGACTCTGTGCTGGCCTGCTGGACGGTTGTGGCTTACTCAGGGCAAGCAGGATGACTTCTCTGACCAGCCGGCACACCTGGCCCCTCCATTTTTTTTTCTTAGAAAGAGAGGGCCAAGAGGATGGGCAGCATGATAGACATGAAATGATCTAAGATTGTTGTGCTAATTAGTATGAACTGTAGGGCCTAGGACCAGAAATGATTGGACCAAGCCACAGGAGGATCAGACTTGAATCACAAGACTGACTTTTAAAGTCTGCACTGACTCAGTATAGAGCTCCATGTGACTCTCTTACGTTAAACATCTATCGGCTTGGTGCCTTGCAGAAGTATGCCTAGAAATGGGCTATTTTGTTTTGTTTGTTTTTTTTTTGTTTGTTTGTTTTTTGGTTTTTGCAAGGTAGGGTCTCACTCTGGTCCAGGCTGACCTGGAAAACTTTGCTTTTTAAAAAAAAATTTTTTCAAGGTCTCGCTCAAGCCCAGGCTGACCTGGAATTCACTATGTAGTCTCAGGGTGGCCTTGAACTCACAGCCATCCTCCTACCTCTGAGCCTCCCAAGTGCTGGGATTAAAGGCGTGCACCACCACACCCAGCTAAATTTTTATTTATTTGTGAGCAAGAGAGGGAGGGATAGAAGATGAGAGAGAGAGAATATGAATGGGCACACCAGGCTGTCTTCCACTACAAACGAACTCCAGACACTTGCATCAAATTGTACATCTGTCTTTACATGGGTACTGGGAAATCGAACCTGGGCCAGCAGGGTTTTCAAGCAAACATCTTTACTGCTAAGCCAGCCATCTCTCCAACCCTAAAACTGGGCTATCTTAGCTTTTAAAAGTTAGATGGGGGCTGGAGAGATGGTTAAGGCGTTTGCCTGAAAAGCCAAAGGATCCCCATTCGATTCTCCAGGACCTGCATCAGCCAAATGCACAAGGGGGGGGGCACGTGCATCTGGAGTTCATTTGCAGTGGCTAGAAGCTCTGGCACGCCCATTCTCTCTCTCTTTCTCTCTGTCTCTCTCTCTCTCTCTGCCTCTTTCTCTCAAATAATAAATAAATAAATAAATAAATAAATAAATAAATAAATAAAACGTATTTTTTAAAAAAGTTAGATGGCTTGCCATGTTTTATTTAACTTGCCAGGCCACGCTAATCTAACCACAGAATCACTGGACTTAGAATTCACAGGTACAGCCAATACCCCAAGGTTGAGAAGCTGCCCTTCTGTCTTCCTTGTGTTTTATTGCCAGAACATATGAAGTCTGGGTTTGAGGGACTATTTGCCTATGCAAAGAGAAAGCTCTACAACGTAGACATTGACATTCAGGATCCCCAGACCTCCATGTGCTCTCAGAGTGAGGCAGGAAGATGGTAGGGATGCAAAGAGTGTATGTCGTACTCGCTCTTGTAAGGTTGGGTATTCCTACACCTAATCCAAGAGTCCCGAGTCCAAAGCTTGACTCACCACCGCCGGACTAACGTGTTCACCAGGCTGAACTCAAGCCCTCACGGCTCCCTGGACAGCCTGGCACAGGCCTCGGTACTGTGGCTCGCTTGTCCCTCCGCCTGACAGAGCTGTTAGCCATGCATAGCTGAGCCCTCTGAAAGCACACGCATTCTCGCAGGATGTGGACTAAGTATCTGCCACCCCACTCTGCCAGGCTTATTGTCTTGGACATGGTCAGTGCCCAAGACAGTTGTCAGATGAATAAGAAATACATAACTTATCATTTCTGTGTGATGTTTTGTGCTTGTGCCTGGTCCTGTCTGAGTCACCACCACACTGCTGTCAGGTTCTTTTTAAAGCAAAGGTCCCTTCGCGTATTTCCAGGTGTGTACTTACACCAGGCTACTTTCTCCCTTGTACAGAGCAGAGTTCTCCTAAGAATTTGCACTTCCTTTGATTTTTTTGGGGGAGGATTTGGAGATAGAGTCTCACTCAAACCCAGGCTGACCTGGAAGTCACTATGTAGTCTAGGGTGGCCTCTAACGCGCAGTAATCCTTTTACCTCTGCCTCTCCAGTGCTGGGATTAAAGGTGTGCGCTAACCCGCCCTGCTCTTCCTTTGAATTTTTAAAACTAACCCCTTATCTTTATCTTATTAAACTTTCAGTATAATTTTAGATTCAAAAACACTTATAGAAAAGACTATGGGGACTCTGCCCACCTGCATCTGTCTACCACACTTTTCCTGGTGGTAACCGCTCATAAGTACAGACACAAGTAGGAGGCCGATATGGACACAGATAAAATCCACTGGCTAAGTGAGACTTTGCCAGTGTCACTGGAGTTGTTTGTGGCGGGGGATGACAGGATGCTAGGAATAAACATTAATGACGTGGGTCAAGAAACATAGTTTCAAAACAAAAATATCCTTTAAATAATGACCTCTCTTTTTTCTAAATCATTTCAGAAGTATTTTTCTTATTTATATGTACGTATTTGGCGTAACCAGCTCCCCTGCCTGCTCTCTGCTCTCGTGGGCATGAAGGAAGTTCAGCGGCAGACTGCGTGTGAGCTAGCGGCAGCTGCGGTTGCCGTTGGATCGCCTCCTTTCTCCTCCCTCTTCCTCCTCAGTGAGTGTGCAGGTACACACACACACACACACACACACACTGTCTGCTGCTTGCCTTTTTTCATGCCTGAGTTCCTCACTGACAAGTGCTAATAACAAAATACCCAGAGAGAGCGTCCAGTTGAAGTTAGCATACATTAAACATTCTGGACTTGTCCTCTTGCTCATAGATTGTGCATAATTAATAATTAAACAGTTTCAGTTGTAATGGGTTGACCTTGCTGAACTGTTCATTATTCACAAGGCAAAGGCATCACTCAAACTTTTTTCCCAATGTCCTTCGCTGTTCGCTGGCACACCACACACTTGTGTCCCCGTGGCTGGCAAAAGAGGCTGGCCAGGTAGTCACCAGAAGCTCAGGCTTGCAAGCTGTCCTAGACTAGAACTACTTACCGTTGTGCTTCGTGGAAACTGTTTTCCTGTAACCATCGTCTCCCCATGGCAGGATCCCACCCAGGGGACTAAGTCTCTGGTTAAGGCTTTGGTTAAGGTTGTGTCCCCTGTTGTGATGCACACCACGGTGCTGAAAAGGTCATAAGAAAAGCACCCCCCCAAAAAAAAATCCCCTTAAGATGATGTGTGGCACCCGGGGTCTTGAAAAGAGTGGCTGTCATTAAACAGTCCAGAGCCCGTTTGAGCCAGCACTGAGTTGTCAGCGCCCCTCCTTCTCCAGTTCACATCTGTGTTTTTAATTGCAGTTCTCCATCTTGCCCAAACCTATAGTTCACTGAGGAGAACATTTTTGATAAGTAGCATCAGTTCCTTTACCAGATTTCCCAGCATCCCTTGGGATGGGTCTCCGTGCCCTCTGAACCACTGTGATTGCATGCTCCCTTCCCTTCCTATGAGCTACAGGGAAGCTGGAGTCCAGATTTACTATTATTTATTCATTTGTTTATTTATTTATGTGAGGCAAAGTCTCACCCTAGCCTAGGCTGCTCTACAACTCACTCGGTAGCCTAAGCTGGCCTTGAACGCAACAGAGACTCTCCTACCCTAGCCTCCCAAATGCAGGGATTAAAGTCATGAGCCTGGGCTGGAGAGATGGCTCAGCAGTTAACATGCTTGCCTGCAAAGCCTAAAGACCTGAGTTCGATTCCCCAATACCCACGTAACACCAGATATACAAGGTGACTCACGCTTCTGAAGTTCCTTTGCAGTAACTGGAGGCCCTGACCTGCCCAATCTCTATCTGCCTCATTCTCTCTCTCTCTCTTAAATAAATATTTTTAAAGAGTTTTATTTTAAAGTCATGAGCCACCACGCCTACCTAGAGTCCAAATGTAGTGTTCATTGCCTGTCCTCTTTCCCACAAGCTGGAACTATTTAATAAAACAGGCAAGTTCTTGGAGGATTTTCATGTCCCCAGTCACACAAACTTTTACTGTATTTTCTTTAAAAATAAAGAATTACATTCTTGGGATACTCATTCAGCCTCCTTTGGTGTGTTAACAGCCCACTTTTGAGGAACTGGGAGCTCTCCCAGGCCACCTTTGCCCCGAGTTTATACTCCGTTCTAGCCTGTCTTCTTGTCACAGAACGTTCTCCTGGAGGATGTTATGAGAAGAAAGATCTGGCAGGATGCCCGTGAGATTAGCGTTCCCCTGCATCTTTGAAGGGTGTTTCTTCCCAGGCACCACGGGCATGAGAATCCACTCTTTGGCTCTGCAAAGTTGACTTGGGCTGGCATTTTCAAAAATCAAATAAATTATTCATGGATACCACCCAGTGTTCCTTAGTTTTGTAATATGAGGAAACGTAACAGGCTACAAAATCAGGTCTTAAATAAAATTAACTGTCCCTGCAATCGGCCACGTTTCCTGGTTTTGTTTCTCATCTGTGCTAAAATGACGTCTTCATCAAGATGCCCAGCCTATAATTCGTTAACTTGCTACCAAACTTGGAAATGAGACCCTCATTAGCATTGCCTTATAGCAGATCTTTCTAGAAAACCAGAACAGAATTTTAACCATCTCTGTAAATATGCATCCATAGTAAAACTAATAGAAAGAAAAAAATGAAGTCATCTTGACTTCCTTAATTCTTGTTTAAAACTACTGGTCAGACACTCCAGTACTGCATCTTCCTCGCCCCCTCCCCACAAAAGACAAGAAAAGCCATGAAAGAATGACTTAGAGCAACCTCCTAACTGAACAGAGTCCATTTTTGGACCTCGGACTTTGAACAGTCTTTTCACTGATGGTTTTTGAGACAATAAAATGCCATTTTTTGAACTGGACCTTGTAGATTCTCCAAGGCTTGGTGATAGAGATGTGTTGTTGTTTTTGGTTTGTTGTTTTTTTTTTTTTAACAGGCTGTGTCTGGAATTGATACATGTTTTATTTTTGCTCTTCAAACCAATGGGACCACTGTGACCATTTTACAGTACTGTTCTGGAGGGCTTGTCACAATATTGTGGACCTTGTTTCTTGTGAACAGCCAGTGTCGCTGGCTGTGGGTTTTTCATGTCCTGTCTATGTAATGTCTGTGTGTCATCCTTTGAACTAGGCGAGATTTTATCTCTCTCCCGTTTTCTTTTCTTTTCCTTTCCTCCTGGAAGCCTTTCTCCATTGATAAGAATCTTAAGTTTGGAGCCACTACCTCTCTCGTCCTCCAGATGAATAGAGTGAATTCAGAGGATGTATATGCAAAAGCCAGTAAATACTTTGTTCATAGTCCTTTTCTTTGCATCTTTTCAGAATTTTTTTCTGGGGCGGGGGCACTGCTTTGGCCCCTTCCATTCCTCTTAATGTAATTGTATTTTCCAGCAGTTTCCAATTGTTTGAATTGGAAACAAAGCCTTAATAAGAGTTCTAGTTAATTTTCTGTCTTGTAATTACTGATCTCATTTTTCTGATAATTGGCCACAGCAATTATATGTATATTTACTAATCACATAGGAGGCTGTGCAGTTGTATCTATCTGCCACCATTGATAATGACACGCATATTGCAGAGGTGCTTTTATCATCCTCTTTTTTCCACTACATCAAAGCTATTTCCTCTCGTTCTCCATAATGAATACATGCATGCATTTGACACAGTTGTGTGCTAGAGAAATTGTTTGGCTCCCACCAAATGCTGCACGCTCTGAGTCTCTAGCCTGCAGCGCTGGAAGGTTGTATGTAATGATATATTGCTCATCCAAATGGCCAAAGCACTCCAAAGCGCAGTGAGATTAAAATAAGTCATTCCTTTGTTAATTTAAATAGGTGCATGTATCATACTTTGCAGGGCACTTTGTGTCGGGATGTCAGGGAGGAAAAGAAGCCGCCGAAAGGTATTTTTAATAGCAAATGAGAATAGATGAGAATGGAGTCATTTGCAGCTGCCTACTTTATGTGGCTCTCTTGTTCCAACTGTAGGTCTAATGAGATGACTGTTAAAGTGCTCTGCAGTGTAATTTCATTACATCCTGAGCCGTTATACTACCAACCCAGTGCGTTCTCTGCCGTTCTTGGGAACACTCCTAAATTCTTAAAGCCTTCCTTTGCGACTGGTCATGGGGTTCACTCCCTGTGTTCTGTGGTCTTTTGAATAACAGTCCCCACCTCCACCCCAGTTTTGTCTGGTCGTGGAGGGGGAGAGTTCTTCACTGAATCCAAAACTCACTGATTTTTCTCATAGGATGAGTTGGCCTAGTCTGGCAACTCGGCTCAAATTCCTTTTCAGGAAACAACTTCCCCTGTAAATGGCTTTCTTTGAAAGAGAGAAAAAAATCGGACACAAATGTGCAGTAAGAATTAAGCAGCTAAGAGCAGTTGAATCTACAAATAAATGTAAATAAACAGGAAAGTGTAAGTAAATAGCAAATCCAGTAAAAGAAACAAAGGTCAACACAAGAATAATTTCACAGCTCTTTGTTAATTACAAGACCATTTGTGTGTTACTTAAATAATCATTAATTTCTCATTTACACTTTCCCTACCTTCCTTCCTACCCTGTGGCTATCATTGTCCTTTTTTCACCTCCCCTCCCTCTCTGCTCTCATGTTTCTCACCATTGTAAAACGTGTGTGTGGCTTGAAATTTGGCATCTTTACCAAAATGTGTGGAAGAGGGGATAGCCGGTCTTTTTAATTGGATGAGACCTTATGTCATTATCTCCATTTTTACACTGCTCCAGTGGGGGTGGGGGTGGAGACTAGGAAAGAAAGAAAAAAAAGAAAGAAAGAAAGAAAGAAAGAAAGAAAGAAAGAAAGAAAGAAAGAAAGAGAGAGAAAGAGAGAGAGAGAGAAAGAAAGGGAGGAAGGGAGGAAGGGAGAAGGAAGGAAAGGCAGGCAAGCAAGCATTGTTGTGACTTTTGGTGACTTGTTTTGTTTTGTTTTTTTCTTCATCCCAGGATTCGCCTGTCCTTCCAGTTGGAGAGTTCTCCGAGCCGTTTGTACATTTCATCACTCAGTGGTGAGCCGTTCTCAGACATGCCATGCCCTCAATGTAAAGGACACATGCCATTAACTCAGAGGCTCCGTGAGCCCTCATGGCCCTCCCTGCTTCCTTTTGGAGATGGGAGGGACATTGGGGGCCCTTAGGCAACAGGGCAGCAAAGCCGAAGGAATTGTCTAAATTATGTAAATGTTATTTACACAAAGGGTCAGCACCATCCTTCAGAGGCTCCTGTCTTAATGAACTGCTGGGAGTGGGCCCCTTCCTGGTGCCATCCTCTTTTATATTCTTTTCCCGGGAAATACACAGTTTTATAGCCCCTATTGAACAGACATATGAAGCTTATTTTTATTAACGTAACCTCAAGTCACCCATAAAACTGCCTGTCACTTAGTGGAAGCAGCCTACTTTATTAGTCCATCGGAGTCTCAGCAAGTACCTTGTCTTTGGATATATTTTAGACCCAGTACTGGGGTCTCGTGTCCCTGAGTTCTGAGGTTTTAAAGTCTACAGAAACATAGAGGTAGGGTAAAGAGCTGAGAGGAGCCTCCCGGCTCAGGGCAAGGAGGCCCAGCCTCTGGGAGCCCCGGCTGTTTTACACCTCAAGAAGCAGGCATTTTTCAGCCTTCCGCTTTTTCCTCCTGGTAGAATGCATCTTTGTTTTATTAGCCCTTTATCCCATCCTGCCGCATCCTGCTGGACACTTGTGGCCTTGGGAGGCCAAGGCGCTCCTCTGCCCTCTCCCTCAGCCCAGCATGAGGAATTACCCACAAGAGAGAGGAGTTTGGGACCCTAGGAATGATGGTGCCCAGAGCAGGAGCTAGGACCCACGGGACACTCAGGAGCTCCTTAGTGCTCCACTGTCCCTCCTTCACCAGAGCACTCCTCTCCTGATCCTTAGGGTCAGCTGGCTGGTGCAAAGTGCAGGACGGCCCCTGCCAGAAGCCTTCTTCATTCCTGCAGTGCTGTGAGGTGGCGAAATTGCAAGTCCTTGTTAAACCAGAATGGCTGTGTGCTGTCCCCTCCCCGCCATGATCCATCTGGTGATGGCACTAAAGTGAAGCCAGGAAATGTTCCTTAATATAAATGTCAGGCTCTATCACCTTTTTGACTAAGTATAATCTGTTACTGTTTAATAAAAATGTCTCTCACAGTTTATATCCCACAGGGGAAAAAAATACAGGGAAGAAATTTTTCCCTACTTAAAAAAAAATGTTAATTTTTTTCCATTTATTTAAAATACTTAAGCCAGGCATGGTGGCACACGCCTTTAATCCCAACACTCAGGAGGCAGAGGTAAGAGGATCACTGTGAGTTCGAGGCCAGTCTGAGACTGCAGAGTGAATTCCAGGTCGGCCTGGGCTAGAGTGAGATCCTACCTCAAAAAAACAAAAATAAAACAAAATACTTACACAACATCCTATAGCTTTAGAAACTATTTTTACTCAGGAAAAATTTCTGTTTCCAAAACATGCCCTGTTGGGGGGGGGGAAACGCATATTGATTAAACACTAGAAATGGAACTCTTTTGAAGATCATTAAAGGTGTCAGAACCATAGTCCAGAAACACGTATTAATCTCATATCCTCCTTTAAATGAGAATTACTATAAACACACAGAGGTACATCCTGGAAGGGCCCTGCTCTGAAATGCAGGGATTGGGACACAAAATTGTGTGGTCCCTATGCTGCCCTAGTGAAGGTTTGGATATCACAGAGACATGTCGGATTTGTGGCATCATGTCACAAATCTGTGTGATCTGAGGCCAGCCTGGAGGTGGGGCTGAGGTGGGCAGCCAGGGAGAAAAGTGGATAGGGTTTTATTATCCTCTCATCCAAAAAAATTAATCAGCTGTTACGTTACCTAAAAGTTTTATGGAGACAGAGGGAGGGATAACCTGTGTTGAAATTTCCACAGATGTCAGCCGAAGCAGAAGTGAGAGTTGGTAATAGCCTTGTTTTCCCAAGAGATACAGCTACTTTGGAATGTCAGATTAGGACTGTTACAAACTCCACTGGTGAGACAGCTTGAATCACTCGCTAATGGATGCAGTATTTGGGAGGTGCATATGGTTATTTATAGAGAAAGCAAATGTCCTCCGTGTCATTAATGGTTCATAACTACGGTTCTTATTTACCAAACGATCATTAAATCTCTCTATTTAAAAAAGAAAGGACTGTCAGCAAATGCAGATTGTGTGCCAGGTTTTCTTTGGCCTTATACAAAGAACAGGCTCTCTTCCCTATGATCGAAAAGGCAGTCTCTTAGAATGAGTACCGCCCCCAAGTAGGCAGCTCCCCACAGTCACCTTGGTCCCATTGGCTGGTCCTTTATCGAATAGTTAAGTATTGCTACAGTTACTAATTATCTCTCTTGCAGGGAAAACAAGAACTGTTGAATGAGGAATGTGGTCCTTTAAACAGATTAAATAAATTTAATACCTGATGAATAAATTATCAACTTGCATTTTTGCCAAAATAAATGCAAGTCAAGATAGTTTGTAACCCTTACCTGTGATCTTGTAGCATATGCTATATTTCTGACCTCTTTTACATACTGGTTGTCATTGAGCGTCATAACAGAGGAAGAGGTGTTTTCTAATTTGACTTGATAGTCACATTTCTTTTCTTATTCTTATCCCAATTACCCCCCCCCTCCAAAAAGCTCCTGAATTTAAAATTGAAATAAATGGGCAACTGAGTCAAGAAAAGAATATTGCTGCTCTTTCCACATTAATAGCAAAAGTAGAATTACTATATTTTAACTCATCTTTATTGCAAAATGTTACAAAAACTCAAAGTGGGGAGGTGTATGTTAATACCTTGAACAAAAATACAGCAGGTAGATTTTTGAAAGCATCCTAATTTCAGGGGAAATAGTGGTGGAAGTTAAGGCAAAATCTTTCAAATGATGTCCATGATATGAGGGTCTTTTTTTCCCCCACTACAGCATGCGAAAGCAGCCCAAAGAGAGGCCAGCTCCTGAAGAACTAATGGTGAGTAAATTTTTTAGGAGTATTTAAAATCTCCAGGTACAGGACTTTTTACTGCCTCCTGCCTTCTTATGGGCAGGAATTCTCTTTACTTTCTCCTCTTTCCTGTTCAACATTCTGTTCAAAACACCAGAATGGGGGAAAAAAACAGTAGCTCAGCTGGTAGAGGCTCACCTATTGCCTAGTATGCATCAAGCCCTGGGTTCAATCCCCAGCATCGTATAAACCAGGCATGGTGGTATATGCCTGTCTGTAAACCCAGCTCTTGGGATCAGAAGTTCAAGGTTATCCTCAGCTACATTGAGAGTTCAAGGACAGCCTGGGCTACGTGAGACCCTATCTCAAAAAAATAAAATTTATTTTTAATCCACAGGCTGGAAAGACAACTTTATTTCCTTCACTTGGGTAGGGTTTTTGTTTGTCTCTGCCATCCCGGGGACTAAACCCAGGATCTGGTGCATACAAGGCAAACACTGAGCTATCTATCCCCAGCCCCAGGTAGGTGTTTCTCAAGCTCAGACTTTCAGATTGTAATTTTCACTTGTGGAAAAAACCCACTTCACGTTTGAAACTTAATGCAGAACTCTGTCCATTCACACACTTAGCATCAGTTACTCCGTGGACCTCACTGGCCTCTCGTAAGTCTGAGGTCTAGTAACCGCGAACACGGCCACTGACATTTTCAGTTTGGTCTTCCAGGAAATGCTGACCATAGCGTGGAGTCCTCTTAGATTCACATAGATGAAATTAGATTGGCTGCAAAAGATCAAGTCACTGTGAATCTTTGGTCTCTCCTCAGACAAGACACTACAAGGCCGTGTTCTCAGCTCCAAGGCAGCTTTCTTTCATTGCAAATGACAGTTTTTACTCAGGCAGGGACAGGAGCAAAGCCGCTCCCTCGCAATTCCCAAATGGTCATTTATTCAGTGTGGACTGTTGATGTGACAGAGCACAAGCTGTGAGAGTGACGTGAGGACGGGACGTTGGTGAATAAAAATTGCAGTCTTGCCAATATTTTCATACCGCTGCCTGGCTCTGCATTACCGCAGCCAGAGCGGATCCTGACCAGTTTTCTTTCCCCTCTTTAAACAAGATGCATTTGGCAGATAACAGGCTAGAGGTTTCCATCCTCTGTATTCCATCCTGCAAAACACCCTAAGCACCCAAACTTCAGTGCACCACAGAGTTCACCCCACATACAGCACATTTTCATTTGGCGTCACCAGTGCCTTCGGGCGGGGGGGGGGGTGTTTCTCCTGCATGGCACACCTGGAGCAGAAACTCAGTTTTCCTGGCAGCTCATCCCTGCAATCTCGTAACTCTGTTGCACGTCCAGAAGACATATGTGAGTTTGGGGATTTTGTTTTGAGTTTGGTGAAGTTTGTTTTGTTGTGGGGGATTTCATTTTATTTTTTATTTCTGGTGTCTGATGAGTGGGAAATTCTTACAGTTAGTCCCATTTGAGACTATGAGTCCCATTGGAGCAGGTTTTAGAGAGGGGTCCCGTTTACCTTGTGCATTATTGTGCTATGGCTGGGTGGTTCAGCCATTAAAAGAAAAGAATAGGGTTTCATAAAACAGATATCCGGTGGCAAGTGCACATTTCAGTGCTACAGTGAGTTGGCCACTTATAAATAAAACATCTGTGGATCATGCATGTACTGATAAATGTATTATGTGGATGTATGTGTGGGTAAGGAACATCTCTCCAGGCTGGCAAGTCATTAAAAAAAAAAGGCTAAAGGATAAACCCTCCAAGCCCTGGAAGCCATTAGACGCACAAGTGCAGCTGTGCCTGTGTGTGGGAAGGAGGAAGGGTATGTGTTTAGGTGGACCCTGTGTGTGCTGTCTGACATCTTCAATTAATAAATACCAATCCGTCAATAGGATATGATGAAAAGATAGTTACAGGAAATACAGTCACCACCCTATACTTAATATAATATTCTCTGTAGTACTACTCACTGTTGGGTTTTGAATGACTTTATCCCCAGAGATATAGCAAAAGTGAGGTATCCCTTGTTCAGTGTGGCTCAGCTAAGAGGCCAGCAAGCGATGGGGAGGCAGCTGCTGTGGTCAGGACCACTGAACCCTGCCTGTCTGCTTTTGGCCAATGCAACTGGACCTGTGATAGAACTGGAGAGACAGTGGGGTGTCCCTTGTCTTGTTCCTGAGCCCCAGCCTAGAGACCCAGACTTAAAGAACCTGTTTCTTTATTCCTTCCAGCATATTAATGGCTTTAATTTTTCCTCTTTCCTATCTGCCTGCAACCTATTTGATAGTGCTCCCGTCTGGAAGCCGAGTGCGTGCTCTGGCATGCAGGAACCAGAGAGCCCATTTGTCACTGTAGGTGGGGGCCTGTGCCTTTTACCAAAAAAAAAAAAAAAAAAAAAGAACAGTTTATCTCCCATGTGCTGTAACTCCAGCCAGCAGGGGACCAACACAGGCTACATAGCTTGGGCCTTGTGAGCTGTGAGACCCTTGGGATTGTCAAGGTTTCCCTGCGGGTTTGCATTTTCCACATCACAGGAAGAAAAGTGGAGATGGAGTCTGGGGAAATACTGAAAGGTAGAGATTTGCCACATAGAAACTCTGGAATGTGCTCCAAGTATGACCAATGGGTGAACACAACATGTCCCAGCCTATATAAATCAGAACGCAGGACGGCTGGAGCAGATCGCCCTGACCCCTAGTCACGGCTGTGCACACATCAGCACTCAGGCCATCTTTGTATGTGATGAGATCACCATATAAACCCAGATATCCAATACCAAGCCTTGGAACCATCAAAGTCCTAGAGTCTGGAGTCATTTCCTTGTGTAGCTGCTTAATTCCCTCTACTTTGTGGGGTCTTCTTCCGACGGTTGTCCGTTTCTGTGCCCTAAGTGGAAATCTTAAAGAAGCTGGACCAGGAAATTCCCATCATGCTAACATTTTTCGGAGGAAGGCAAAGTCCACCCGAGCTGATGCCCTTGTCTGACCTGTGGGCGTCAAGCTACGTAAAGAATTCAGTCAAGCTTGGAATGGTGGCTTACATCTGTAATTCCAGTACTTAGAAGGCTAAGGCAGGAGGATTACTGTGAGTTCCAGGCCAAGCTAGGCTACAGAGTGAGTTCTAAGCTGTCTAAAAAGAGATGCACCCAGGCTGAGTGATGGCCCAGTGGTTAAAGGCGCTTCCTTACAAAACCTGCCTGCCCAGGTTCGATTCCCCAGTACCCATGTAAAGTCAGATGCACAGAGTGGCACGCGTGTGTCTGGACTTTGTTTGCAGTGGCAGGAGGCCATTATGTATCCATACTCTGCCCCTGTCTTTCTCAAATAAATAATTTTTTAAAAAAAAATGTAAAGATGCACTTGAAAATGTCATCACCAGCATCATGTGGGAGCAGATAAATCATCACACTGAGCAGGTATCTATGGACCACCGAGCAAAGGCCTTGCTAGACCCAGCAGATGATCTGAGGCTGAGAAAGCTACATAGGTAGAGTCTTGCGGAGGGTGGAGCTCCAACAGCTAGAGCAGAGCAGCTGAGGTAAAGACGCTGCAGGTTTCTGTGGGGTCCGTTTGAGGCACGGGGAGGGGGAGCTGCATGGAGGAAGTAGTGTTCAAGAAGGTTGGGTTTAGCCGGGCATGGTGGCGCACACCTTTAATCCCAGCACTCGGGAGGCAGAGGTAGGAGGATCGCCGAGAGTTCGAGGCCACCCTGAGACTACATAGTTAATTCCAGGTCAGCCTGGACCAGAGTGAGACCCTACCTCGAAAAAAAAAAAAAAAAAGAAGGGTGGGTTGAATTTGAAGGAGAGGATGGGTTACATTTTGATAGTTGAGGGGCCAATCCAGACAAGGGCACAGGACGTGTAAGTGTGTGCACATCCCTGACCCTTTCAAAGCAATGGGAAAGCTCTGCCTGTAACAGAAATCTTTTTGACATTGACCTGATAGGATGCTAAGCCCTCAGACTAGCTACATGTCACCTCCCAGTGTGCAGTCAGTCCCTGAAGAAATCCCACATCTGTTGAAAGAACTCTAGTGTCTGGGTCTAAGAAATTTGACCCTGCGTAGAGGCAGCTTTTGCACACCCACCCAGCACCATCTACATGTGACCTTGAGTGAATTCTTTGAATTTACTTCCTAGTCAAGTACAGTACACGTCTCTCATCCTGAGGAAGGCATGGACCTTCTTAAATCGGGAATCAGCTTTGACCCAGCAAGGAAAGCCAGCCATGTGGGCAGCCGTGAACCTTCAGCATGCCAGGCTAGTAAGACCCCCCCACACACACTCCTCACTCTGTGGCCTGGTACCAAGAAACTTCTAGAAAAGTTTTCAGGAAGTAGAGACTGAGGAGTTGGAACAGATTGTTCAACAGGCTTCAGGCAGCCTCGCTCTGCTTCTGCCAGTCAAAAAGATGGGCGGGGCTGCAGCAGGAGGATTGGTGGGGCAATTTCCCAAAATGCCAATAATCAGATTGAGGGAAATAAAATGTTACATATTATATGCCTGAACTCAAGGACAGAGATTCAACTTGAAATGGAGATTATAGTCTGGTCTTACTGTTCAAATTCTGTATTTAACTTTTTAACTTTTCTTTTTTTTTCCTTTTTTTTATTTTTTTTATTTTTTATTTATTTTTATTTATTTATTTATTTATTTTGGTTTTTCGAGGTAGGGTCTCACTCTAGCTCAGGCTGACCTGGAATTCACTTTGTAGTCTCAGGTAACCTCGAACTCAAGGCAACCTCCTACCTCTGCCTCACGAGTGCCAGGATTAAAGGCATGTGCCACCACACCCGTCTGTGTTTAACCTTTTTTTTTTTTTATTGACAACTTCCTTAATTGTAGACAATACCCCATGGTACTTCCCTCCCTCCCCCCACTTTCCCCTTTGAAACTGTACTCTCCATCACATCCCCTCCCCCTCTCAATCAGTCTTTTTTTTTTCATTTTGATGTCATGATCTTTTCTTCCTGTTATAATGGTCTTGTGTAGGTAGTGTCAGGCACTGTGAGATCATGGATATCCAGGCCATTTTGTGTCTGGAGGAGCATGTTGTAAGGAGTCCTACCCTTCCTTTGACTCTTACATTCTTTCCGCCCCTCTTCCGCAATGGACCCTGAGCCTTGGAAGGTGTGTTAGAGATGTTTCAGTGCTGAGCACTCCTCTGTCACTTCTTCTCAGCTCCATGGTGCCTTCTGAGTCATCCCAAGGTCACCATCATCTGAAAAGAGAAGCTTCTCTAACCACAAGTGAGAGTAGCATTAATATATGGGTATGAACATTAAGAAGAGTCCTTACTGGGCAGTTTGGTGAGCATAGTATATACATTTAGTCAGACAGCAGCAGACATTACACCCCTAGGGCTCATGACTACCCCTGTTGTAGGTTTCCAGTCCAATTAGAGAGAGGTTGATTTCCACCATAACAGACATGCCACTATCACACCCATTGGCTCATTCGGCCTGGGTGGCCAAATTTAAAGCTTGCAGTGTTCACTGTTGAGTATCTGCACTGGTGTTTTCTTTCTCCCGTTGAACTGCATGCAGCATAAGGAATAGAGTAAGAAACAGTATATTTGCTTCTGCAGATCTCAAAACCCCCTGAGGTAGGTTCGTTGGTAACTAAGGTGAGGCTGACTTAGCAGGGAGGACCTCTGCCACTCCTTCCCTGTGTCACCCTGTAGCAATGACCCCTCAGAGTCTTCCTCTGCAAGGCCAGAGGGTGTGCTGTACCCACAGCCTTGACCAAGGGTCCGTGATTTCAGCAACTCTGTGAGAGCCCCTGGAATTACATACAAAACCGTGTTGCATATGGAGATTTGCATTTTATTTTTTCTGAAGAGAGGAAGGCATCGCTGTCACTGGTTTTTCAGTGGGGACCATGACCCTAAGTGGTCATTCCACTTCCTCACTACCTTCTGGATCTGTTCCCGAGAGCTGTGGGCCAGGACCAGACAAGCCGCCACCCTCTGGGAGGATGCTTGCTTGGAGGGGGAGGAAGGGAAGGGAAGGGAAGGGAAGGGAAGGGAAGGGAAGGGAAGGGAAGGGAAGGGAAGGGAAGGGAAGGGAAGGGAAGGGAAGGGAAGGGAAGGGAAGGGAAGGACCTTCCCTGTGGGGCTCAGCCTGGCTTCCAACAGCTGTCAGGCAGTCCTTCCTCCTCCCAGCCCGTGCCCACTGGGGGTCTTGGCTGGAGCAGGGGAGGTGAGGGCCACGGGTACCCAGAGTTACAATTTGGGCTCAGCCCTGCAGACCCCGCCATGCATTTAGAGCACTTGCAGGAGCTTCCCGTGTCTAAGCTCTATTTAATGGAATCTATGCATAGCAAGTAATCAGGTCAGAAGCAGCGGCTTTCCCGGTTTGAGATCAATCGCCGGCTAATACTTTATCTGGGCCACTTTATTATCTCATGCTGATCCGATTCCCATTCTCCTCCTCCTCTGTAGCACTCACCCGGGCTGTGGGAAAAGTCAGGATCCCATACATATTAAAAGCATATACCCATTCTATCTGTATGTAAATGCGTGAGGCACAGCTGGACGCTGCCGAAGAGTTTGATTTACTAATAGTTATTATCTGTCCTCGCTGTTCAGTGGCAGAGAGAATTTCAGAAAAACAAGCTGGCGCAGAAATTGTCTTTATGCTACTATCTCTGCACTGCTTTAGTGATTGTTTAAAAACATGGGTTTTCTCCGTAGGTTCTAATAACGCCCGTTATTTTTGTGCATTCCCCTCCACATTCCAGAACAGGGCATCCTCGGTTAGCATTCCCTCCTGTTTGGTTTTTCCATCCCGGTCGCCTAAGAAGAAACTCATGGTGCAGTCTGCAATTGAAATTTAACATTTTGCTTAGAAAGCAAGTAAATAAGTGGGGCTAGAAATACAAAAGGCAGGTGTGGGTGTTAGGGGAGGGGTGTCAGTTATAATCGAAATAGTTCTTTTGGATCCCCCCTCCCCGGTTTAATCCTAGCAGCTGCAAACTTGAAGGCATCTCATTGCTCAGTGAAGGCTTTATGTATAAGAGGTGGTAATGTTTGGGGGCTAATAAACTGCTCTAGAAAAAAAAATCTGTTTAAACATTTAATTACTTGCAAAGAGATGTTAACTTGTTTAACTCCTCTGAATTAAATTGTCACTGCTAGCTCTTCTGCTTTTCCAAACCCGATTGTAATTACATTTTCAGAAGGTTTGGTTGGTTATGCCCTCAGTTAGTCAAAGTATATGATCAATTGGGCATCTGTGTGGTCCCTTCCAGAAAGCAGAAGGGTCACCCATGCTAGATTTGGGTCTCTCCAGCACTTGTGCGTTTCGCACTTCATGACGTCCTTTCGCATCAAGAGAGGAAACCTGATCACCATGAAAGGCAAAATGCGCTGGCCATTTGAGAGGATGATCCCCGCCCCCAGGGCTGTTGCAACAGCAAGAACATTCATTAATGAGAAAGATCAAAAGGAAAGGGAGGACCAGGATATGTGGAGGCTGGCAAAGAGCCTTGGCGAGACTGGTGGTCTTGAGGAAGGATGGCGATCTTATAGAAGAGGTCCTGGACAGTTGACAGACAGCTGGAGAGATAGCTCAGCAGTTAAAGGCACTTGCTTACAAAGGCTAGTGGCCTGGGTTCGATTTACCAGTACCCATGGAAAGCCAGCTATACAAAGTTTCACATGCACCTAGAGTTCATTTGCAGTGGCAGGAAACCCTGATGTGCCCATTCCCTGCCCCTCTTTCTCATTCTCTCTCTCTTTCTCTTTGCTTGCAAATAAATAAATAAAAATGTTTTTGGTTTTTCAAGGTAATGTCTCTGTCTAGCTGACCTGGAATTCACTATGTAGTGTCAGGGTGGCCTCAAACTCACCATGGTCCTCCTCCGTCTGCCTCCCGAGTGCTGGATGGCTCAGTGGATACAAGTGTCAGTTCTGTGCGTACCTGAGTTCAGAGCCCCAGATCCCATGTAAAACTTGATCAATACAACACTGGTGTCTGTAAACCCAGAAGCCTCAGCAAACAGGCAGGCAGAGGAGACAGGAGGATTTCCCTGAAGCCTGAGGGCCATCTGGCCTAGCGATCACAGTGCTGAACAACAAGAACAGAGAGAGCCTGTCTCAAACAAGGCTGAAGGCAAGTGCCAACACCCAGGCTGTCCTCTGAGCCCCACATGCACACGTGTGCCCGCACTCACACACACGAGTACAGACAATAAGCTGTCCTCTGAGCTCCGTGTGTACACGTGTGTCCGCACTCACACACACGAGTACAGACAATAAGCTGTCCTCTGAGCTCCGTGTGTACACGTGTGTCCGCACTCACACACACGAGCACAGACAATAAGCTGTCCTCTGAGCTCCACATGCACACGTGTGCCCACACTCACACACACGAGTACAGACAATAAGCTGTCCTCTGAGCCCCACATGCACACGTGTGCCCGCACTCACACACACGAGCACAGACAATAAGCTGTCCTCTGAGCTCCGTGTGTACAGACGTAAGCTGTCCTCTGAGCTCCACATGCACACACACACACACAGTACAGACAATAAGCTGTCCTCTGAGCTCCGTGTGCACACGTGTGCCCGCACTCACACACACGAGCACAGACAATAAGCTGTCCTCTGAGCTCCACATGCACACGTGTGCCCGCACTCACACACACGAGCACAGACAATAAGCTGTCCTCTGAGCTCCGTGTGCACACGTGTGTCGCACTCACACACGAGCACACTCTGAGCTCCACATGCACACGAGCACAGACAATAAGCTGTCCTCTGAGCTCCACATGCACACGTGTGCCCGCACTCACACACACGAGTACAGACAATAAGCTGTCCTCTGAGCTCCGTGTGCACACGTGTGTCCGCACTCACACGCACGAGCACAGACAATAAGCTGTCCTCTGAGCTCCGTGCCCGCACTCACACACGCAGTACAGACAATAAGGTGTCCTCTGAGCTCCACATGCACTCACTCACACACACGAGTACAGACAATAAGCTGTCCTCTGAGCTCCGTGTGCACACGTGTGTCCGCACTCACACACACGAGTACAGACAATAAGCTGTCCTCTGAGCTCCGTGTGCACACGTGTGTCCGCACTCACACACACGAGCACAGACAATAAGCTGTCCTCTGAGCTCCACATGCACACGTGTGCCCGCACTCACACACACGAGTACAGACAATAAGCTGTCCTCTGAGCTCCACATGCACACGTGTGCCCGCACTCACACGCACGAGCACAGACAATAAGCTGTCCTCTGAGCTCCACATGCACACGTGTGCCCGCACTCACACACACGAGCACAGACAACAAGCTGTCCTCTGAGCTCCACATGCACACGTGTGCCCGCACTCACACACACGAGCACAGACAATAAGCTGTCCTCTGAGCTCCACATGCACACGTGTGCCCGCACTCACACGCACGAGCACAGACAATAAGCTGTCCTCTGAGCTCCGTGTGCACACAAGCTGTCCTCTGAGTTCCGACTCACACACATGAGCACAGACAATAAGGTGTCCTCTCTGAGCTCTGTGTGCACTCTGAGTTCCCACACGTGTGCCCGCACTCACACACACGAGCACAGACAAGCTGTCCTCTGAGTTCCGTGTGCACACGTGTGCCCGCACTCACACACATGAGCACAGACAATAAGCTGTCCTCTGAGCTCCACATGCACACGTGTGCCTGCACTCACACGCACGAGCACAGACAATAAGCTGTCCTCTGAGCTCCGTGTGCACACGTGTGCCCGCACTCACACGCACGAGCACAGACAATAAGCTGTCCTCTGAGCTCCGTGTGCACACGTGTGCCCGCACTCACACGCACGAGCACAGACAGCAGTGTGGGAGGTACTTTCACCTGTTCCTGCCTTGGGCAGCACAGAATGCAGTGCACATCCAGCATTTCTGCCGTGCCCTACTGGTGGCCAAAGGGGAGTTTTTTATTTTGATCCAGGGCTTGCGTCCATGTCCTTGGGCCAAGGACAAAGAAAGGCACATTGCCGCTGCCCCCTTGGGTAGTACTAAGGACCACTGTGCTGGCAAAACTCTCAACTGTGACAGTTACTAACGATGGGTGGTCTTCGCGTGGGCTGAGTTGTCACGCCTTCCCTTCCTTGGCTGTTGCCTGTGTCGTGGTCGTGTTTGCTTCGTGTTTACTTTTATGAGGCTCACATTTGAAAACCTCCCACCTGAGCCTCCCCAGTGCTGGGATTACAGGCGTGGGCCACCAAGCTTGGCCACCATCCATGTCATAAAAATGAACCTTTAAAACCAGACTCATTTTTGCTTTGGGTTGCCCATTTGGAGGCAAATACAAACCAGAATTTGCAGGAGAAAGACTTGGCTGGGATTCCTTCCAGAACAAAAGTCATCCCTGCTGGGCTGAGGAGATGGCTTAGTGGTTAAGGCGTTTGCCTGCAAAGCCTAAGGACCCAGGTTTGGTTCCCCAGAACCCACATAAGCCAGATACCCAAGGTGGTACATGCTTCTGAAGCTCAGTTGCAGTGGCTGGAGGTCCTGGCACACCCATTCTTTCTCTCTTTCTCTTTATCTCTCTATCTCTCTCAAATCAATCAATCAATAAATAATATTTTTTAAAAAGTTAAGCTGGGCGTGGTGGCACATGCCTTTAAATCCCAGCACTCAGGAAGCAGAGGTAAGAGGATCACCATGAGTTCGAGGACACCCTGAGACTACATAATTAATTCCAGTTCAGCCTTGGCCAGAGTGAGACCCTACCATGAAAAAAAAAAAAAAATTAAAAAGTCATCACCCGGATCATGAGGGCCCCACATAGAGTCCAGTTGACAGCTGTGTTCTAAAGGCCATTGAAATAATGTTTGTGTCTGCTTATAAATAGGATCCCACGAGTGAAGAAGTTCATGTTAGCATTTTAATTGCACATAATTACAACAGCAGAATCCCTTTCTGGATGTGTGGGATGGCACCAAATCCGACAGCTTTAATTTGAGTTTTTGATGACATGTTAGCACTTCAGCAAGAACAGAGAGATTATAACCTCAGAAGACAGGCTTTGTATTCTCTCAGATGTGCCTGCTTACTCTTTTCATGAGACTTTAGCAGATAAATACATGTGCGCATGGCTCTGTGTGTGTGTGTGTGTGTGTGTGTGTGTGTGTGTGCCTTTCTTACCCATGCACACAGCAAGAGAGGTACAGATGGGGAAAACCTCACCTTGATCACAGGGCTATGACAGCTCTCGTTTCCCAGCTAAAGACCCATCAAGTTAGGTCTGTTAATGTGGCCTGCTGAAGCCGGCGCTTGTGTGAACCCAGGCCTGCGGTCCTTCTCATTGTCTGGAGCTGTTGCCTCCCCTGCATCTTGCTTCAAGGCAGTGAAGCTGCAGCACTCACGGCCCACAAGGAGAAGGCAGTTACCTTGGGTGCATCCATGGAGCCAGTGGCTCCTCTTTCCCATGAGTCCAGATTCACTAGGGGTGATGTTACACCACAGACTCCCCTTGGACACACCAGCTGCTTGCAGTTCTTGCCGTGTGAGTGTCCAGCCTAGAAGGTCCTCTCCTCTCTCCCTGAAGACCTTCCCTACATCTTTTGCTCTTCACAGAGCTTGCTGCCCTTTCTGAGCCTCCAGATTGCATTGTATCACCCTGGACCAGCCCCTGATGACACTTTATCTTCTCTCCAGAGTTGGTCCGTGTGGCACAAAGCTAACTCTGACAGCTCATAAGCATCAACTGGGAGATTTAGAAGAAGTTTTTTAAAAAGAAGAAGGAAAAAAAAAGAAAGAAACAAACAGGAGGGTCCCAACCTGGACTGAAGGATCTCTGGAATCTAGGTCTGGTCTAGGCATGTTTTTTTTATTTTTAAAACTCTCTGTGTGATGAAACACTGGCTTAACAAACTCACCTCTTTCTCCAACTAGATTGTAAGTTTGCTGAAGAAAGATGGCAATCTTGTAATTCAGTGCCCGCCTGTTCTGTCAGCCAGACAAAATGTTGTTCATTTTTCCTCACATGGACCTTTCTAACCCAGTCTTACTAGACTCCAAACAGCTGAAGACAAGCAGGACACTTGCCCTGTTCTCTAGGAATACCGAGAAGAAAGCTGAAAAAGCTTACCCAAAGGGGAACAGTCGCTAGACACGATGATGCATGGTGTTAAGTTAGCGCACCCATATTAGAATACATGGTCTGGTGAAAGGTCTCTGACTTCCTGCTAGAACTCATCTGGGTGATGTTAGATTTCTAAGAATGGTCTTTCTTAGTTATTTATTTATTTATTTGAGATAGAAAGAGGCAGATAGAGACTAGGCACACCAGGGCCTCTATCCACTGCAAATGAACTCCAGACACATGCACCACCTTGTGTATCTGGCTTATGTGGGTCCTGGAGCACTAAAACTGGGCCTTTAGGCTGCATGGGCAAGTGCCTTAACCGCTAAGCCATGTCTCTAAGCATATCATTATCAGATATCAGGGTCCCATCCCACCCTGAATGTGGGAACAGCCTGGAGTACTAGGCAGGAGTTGCTCCAAATGCATCTAGGGCATTCATTCTGACCACTGGAGAGTTCACCTCCAACTATTAATTCCAAACCAAGAGGTCATTAGTGAGCCAAGGCCTAGAGGAGACCACCTAGCCAGTACTGTCTTCTCCAGGTTAGATTGATGGCAGGGGAGCCCGAAATCCCGTGTCTTACCAGCATAGCATGTCAGACGCAAGCCACCCCATTGCCTAGCTCTTAGGAATAGTGATTAAGTTGGAAAAGACCAAAGATATTTATCCTCTGGGGCAGGAGGGGGGGCGGGAATATAAAAGAATCTTAAAGCTAGTCCTTGGGACTTGAGAATTGCTACTGGAGGTAGCAAAGTTGTTTTCCTGTGAGTACACACCAATAAATAGATGCAATTCTTATCAATTATTAATGAGTCTATCAGGGACGTCGGGGGGCTAGAAAAAAATATGAGAAGCCTCCTGTTTACAGTTGTAGCCAGCTGGATTTGTTTAATGGGTTGTTTGCTTTTTAATTTGTAGTAGTTCTGAGAGAGAGAGACCTTTGGGGACCATGAGTCTTGTGGCTTCAGATACAGTTATTTCAGAGGAGGGTAAACATGCCTGCAGATAACCTGAGGTTCATGGGGCCGTTCAGAGACTGCAGAAGGGCAGCGGAGGCATTTGGGCCTTCCGTCCTCTATTTAATTTTCAAGATGAGAATTAAACATTAGGCCCTGGTCTACCGAGAGACATTTACCGGAGCATGGACTAGTTTCTCTCCAGTATCCTGGTTTACCATTCCTCCACGCTCTCAGAATAAATGGTCACTGATTCTGAAGTAGGAGAATAGGTACCCTTCGTTTATTCCCGCAAAGGTTCCCCTGACACAAATAAAAATGGAATTTTCAAACGTAACCCGATTAACTCTTAATTGTATACCAATAGCCTGTGTGTGCCTCGGCTCCCTCAGAAGGCTCGGGAATGGCTTGCGTCTCTTTTTAAAGTTGGTTGGGGTGGGGGGAGATTCAATTAATAGCAGGACTTTCTAATTGTGGGATCGGTGTGGGGTTGACAAAAAAAAATTTGTATAAATAGGGTACATTTTTCCACTTAGGAGGGCTGTGCCGAGACATTTTTAATTGGATTTTCATGGTGATTGACAGCATTTGATTATGACAGTAACTTTATTTGGCTGGACTGCTTTAGCCTCTTGTTGGGATTTTTCCATCAAAGCTTTTTCATCCTCTGAATCCCCAGTGGAGCAGCAGTCATTGTGGAAGAGCCTTTTAACACCTTTGTTGTCGCCCTCCCTGGTGATGATTGGGCCCAGCTGGTAGCAGATAGGAAAATGCGCCGTTCACAAAGAGGCCGAGTCTCCCGCCTCTGCCGTTTCAATAATTTTAAGAGCCCCCAAAACCTGTTGAGGATTGGAAGTAGCTTTCGATGTGAAATGAGTGTTAAGTATTAGTAATCGGGAGATTAGGGCCCCAGGGACCAGGAGAGATAAACAACCACAATTAAGGCAAATCTGCCGATGTAAACAAAATTTAGCAGAAACAGATGCCCTAACCATTTTGGGGGATTGATTTGAGAGCACCAAGGAATCGATTTTTGTCTTGTTTACACTTTCAAACCCCTGTGATATACTGGAAGGCTAAATATTTCATACAGCCTGATTTTAGTTAATTTTTTTTTCAGCGCCTCGCAGTAGGCGCCTCTCTTCTCGCAGTGACCAGGCCTGAGTTTATTCAGCGTTCACAGGGAGCAGCTAATTGTCTATGAAGGGCCCCCGTGTTTAAATGGGCTTGACAGGAATTTAAATTTTCCTTCAATCAACCCCTGTGCTCACAGCCTGCTCCAGTTTCTAATTTTTAAATTAAACATGATTTTTTTTTTTTTAAGCCACAGCCTTGCCTCTGGAATGTTCTCACTCTGGCTCTCTAAAGGCAAATTGGCAGTCCTGGAAGGCTGGCAGATGCAGGCCTCACTGGAAAGTTTTCTCCAAAGCAGACCCAGCCCCTTGTCAGGAGGCCAGCAGAGCCCAGGCTGGGCACCTCCGGCGGCTCCTTTCCCAGCCTCCTGCATGGGCAGTGAGGCCTGGCGCCTAAAAAGTGGGTTAAGCATCCAAGGCAGGCGTGACCAAGCTTTCACAGCCTGCCGAGTCCTCACCCACAGCACGTTTGTGTTTCAGAAGCCCTCCCTGCCAGGGTGAGACAGAAAGAACTCAGAGCATTATGAACGCACACTCGCCACATTAGTGTCCTGAGCCCTGATTCTGTACAGAGAACTCCATCCCAATGCAGGCCTAACCCCCATGCATCCTGCAGCCTAGCAGGAGAGGGAGGATAAAACAGCACATAAAGGGCTGGAGAGATGGCTTAGCAGTTAAGTCACTTGCCTGCAAAGCCTAAGGACCCAGGTTCGATCCCCAGTACCCACATAAAGCCAAATGCACAAGGTGGCCTATGCATCTGGAGTTTGTTTGCAGTGGCTGAAGGCTCTGGTGTGCTCATTCTGTCTGTCTGTCTCTCTCTCTCTCTCTAAGAAATAAATAAATAAAACAGCCAGGAAGGATAGAACTCAGTAGTGGGCAAGGCACTCATTTGCCTTCTCCAGTCTCGCCTCAGCCACCCCTAAACACAGTCGTGGCAGCCCCAGATGCCAGGGCATTCTCTCATGCTCAGCCACACGGTGAACTTTCTGCTCAGTCTTCAAGCCCAACAACTTCCCAGGCTGCTTCAGTTGAATAGGTGGCTTCCTGGATCACATCATCCATCCCTCCTCCTGCCAAGTACCTCCATTGCTGGTGTGCTCCCCACACCAGTGGGGTGACTTTTACTAGCTGGCTACAGTCCAGAAACAAGAGTGTGGGCCCCAGGGGGGGAGCATCCCACTTACCTTTGAAACCTGAGCCTCTCACCCCACCCCTGGCCTGAGTGCAGTGCTCTGCAAATGGTTATTGACATGACTTGGTCGAAGTTGAGTGGATAAAATGAGTTCTAGAGAAGGAAGGGTTCCTGCCAGATTTGGGCATCTGAGGAGGCTTTGTGAATGGTGTGACAAGTGAGCCGGGCCTCATAGGACAGTGAGTTATTTGTGACAGTACATCACTAAACACAAATATGAAACCCAGCTCGGATCATAGGGGAAAGTGCCAGACCCTCTAATAACCTAACCATGCAGGTCAAAGCTTGCACCATCATTTATTTTCTCTGAACTAACTTAACAGAGATGGAACTAACAGTTGAACCCAGCCTGTGGCTGAGATGCTGAGAAGCAAAAAGGATTCTGTTCTCTAACCTTTAAAAAAAAGAAAAAAGATTTATTGTCACAGACTTTGTAGTAAACAGCCTCAATTTGCTGGGATGAACTTCCAAAACCAGCACAATTATGGGAGGAAGGGAATTTATTTGAATCTTACAGATCCAGGGGAAGTTCCATAATAGTGATCCCCTTTTCATAGGCCCAGAGAGAGAGAGAGAGAGAGAGAGCAAAGCAACCGCAACCAGCACCACATGCAAGCACACTGCAGGAACTCCATAATGGCAGAGCTCAGACACTCTGCACACCCTTAGGTTGGAATTCAAAATCCACCCCCACACCTTAGGGCTGGACCCTAGGATCTGCCCACAGTGACACCAAGTTACAAGCTTTAATAAAATGCCTGAATTGATTGGAGGACCTCCATTCAAACTACCACAGACTTGTAGCCCCAGTTGCTTGGGAGGCTGAGGCAGAAGAATCACTTGAGCACGAGGCCAGTTTCAGTAACATAGAGACTCATCTTAAAAAAAAAAAAAAAAAAAAAAAAAAAACCCTGAACCTGGCATTGAGGCTGGTTAGCTCACCCCCATTCAGAACCTATAAATGACTCCAATTTGGGGCTCTAGGTGGGCTTGTCCCCCCTCCTGCCTCTGCACGTGAGGCTTTACCCTGCTCTTGTCTTCTCATGGGCAGTTCTTCACATTCTCTCCTATTTCCTTCTCTTATTCTAATAAGGTCTCTCTAAACTTAAAAAAAAAAAAAAAAAGTAAGAAAATCCAGGGCTGGAGAGATGGCTTAGGGGTTAAGGCACTTGCCTGTGAAGGCTAAGGAGCCAGGTTTGATTCCCTAGTACCCACATAAGCCAGATGCACAGATGCACAAGGTAGCACATGCCTTTGGGGTTCATTTGCTATAGCTGGAGGCCCTGGCATGCCCATTCTCTCCCTCTTTCTCTTCCTTCCCCCCCTCTCTTTGTCTCTCTCTCAAATAAATAGTAAATAAAATAAATAAATAAAATTAAAAATAATCCATTATAGAGAAGTTACTCTATACAAATAAAATTCTTTTTTTTTTTTTTTTGGTTTTTTGAGGTAGGGTTTCACTCTGGTCCAGGCTGACCTGGAATTAACTATGTAGTCTCAGGATGGCCTTGAACTCATGGCGATCCTCCTACCTCTGCCTCCCAAGTGCTGGGATTAAAGGCGTGTACCACCACGCCCGGCTACAAATAAAATTCTTAAACACCAGAGTTAGAGTCTCTTATATGAATTTATCTCATTGTACCTTCACATGAACACTGCAAGGATTAATCTTATTCCCACTTTAGTGATGCATAAACCAGGCTCACATAGGTTTATTACCTGCCTGAAGTCCCACAGGCAGAATGTTCTGTTGCACTACATCAAAGCTAGGCCTACTGGTGCGTAGTGAGCCGGGGCATCATCATTGCGACTTGGAGAATTTCAGCTCAAAAGATTTCAGAACAATAAGGTACAAGTACCTCACAAAGCAATGTGTAGGACCCCCGCAGCTGTGCTAGTGAAGCCTGTGCCCCACCAGGACGCTCTGCTCAGAACACTGCTGTGGACCTTTCCATCTTGGGGCTCTTCCTGTGTCTGAAGGACCCTGAGCAAGACAGAGAAAGAGTGGAGCCCTCCAGCACTGTGGCGGGCGTGGAGGGGGGCTGCCTGAAGCTTGAACCCTGGTACAAACAGAATGCCACAGAAAGACAGGATGGAATTACCAGTTGGTTGCATAGGGAAAGTACGAGAAATTTAAGGTTTTGGTTTTGGCAACCTGTGGCCAAAACAGGCCAGAAATATGACCTGCTGGTTATCTGGCCACAATGTTCACCTTCCCAGGTCACCATCATGGTTTTATAGAAATACACAACTTCCGAGACACATTCTTTGAATCTGAGAGAGGCTTCGTGTGCTCCAGCGGACCTTAGCACAAACTATGTATCACAGTTTAATGCTGCCCAAAGTGTACACTGTAGATGGTGTGGCATCTGCATTGGGTCCTGGACACAGAAAGAAAAAATCAGTGCTAGCAGAGGAATCTTGCCTGTCTCAACACGTTCCTTGCCAGTTGACATTCTTGTTGCAAAACTTCTCTGTGAAGGAAACCACATGTCAGCTTGTATGGTGACATAGCTCCCGCCAGCTGCTTGAACTGAGCAGCTATAGGGAACATAGAGGGTGACCAGACACTGAACCCAGACAGCCCAGAAAGAAGGCTGCATCCCTGTGGCTCCCCCATACTGGAACCAAGTCATGAACAGCAAGTTCTGTTGAATAAATAATCAAAAAGAACTCTGTGGAACCTGTAATCCCAGCGCTTAGGAGGTGGGCCAAGAGGATCAGGAGTTCAAGGTCATCCTAGGCCACACAGTGAGTTCCTAGGCTATGTGAAACCTTGTCAGTGGCAAACTGATGAATGGTGTAAGAAACAAGAGAATGAAAGAGTGAGAGCACGGGCTGAAGCGATGGCTTAGTGGGTAAGGCACTTGCCTGCAAAGCCTAAGGACCAAGGTTCAATGCCCCAGTACCCACGTAAGCCAGATGCACAAGGTGTTGCATGTGTCTGGAGTTCATTTGCAGTGGCTGGAGGCCCTGGCGTGCCATTCTCTCTCTCTCTCTCTCTCTCTCTCTCTCTCTCTCTCATAAGTAAATAAATAATACTTAAAGAAAGAATGAGGTCACACAGACGAGGCAGCCCGGGAAACACCTGTGTGCCCTTCCTCGAGACACACTGGTTTGGGCATCCAAGCAGTTTCCAGTACAGACACTATGTGTTAGCCGTGTTCTTATTGCTGTGAGCCTGACTAGAAACAGTTTAAGGGAGGGTTTATGTCAGCTTACGATTTGAAGTTACAGTTCATGATGGCAGGGAAGGCCTGGCAGCAGGAGCTGGAGGCAGCTGGTCACATTCAGTTTCTCAGTGAGGAAGCAGAGAGCGGTGAACACTAGCGCCCAGCCAGCGCTCCCTTGCTGTAGTCCAGGACCCTAGCCTATGGGATGGTGCCACCCACAGTTCAGGTGGTTCTTCCCACCTTAATTAGCATAACCAAGATCATCCCTCAGAGGCAAACCCGGGGCCAGAGCTAATCTACATAATCCCTCAGACATGCCCAGAGGCGCAACCCCTAGGTGATTCTAGGTCCAATCAAGTAGATAGTCAGTATGAACCACCCCACCACCTCTAGGAAACTAGGTAAGCCACCACTGTTTACTCAGCTCATCCTTGACCCCACGTCACAGCCTTTGGTTTGGTTTTTTAAAATTTATTTGAGAGAGAGAGAATGGGCATGTCAGGGCCTTCAGCCACTGCAAACAAACGCCAGACGCGTGCTCCCCCTTGTGCGCATGTGCAACATTACACACTTGCGTCACCATGCATCTGGCTTACGTAGGACCTGGAAATTCAAACCTGAGTTCTTAGGCTTTGCAGGCAAGCCCCTTAACCGCGAAGCCATAGCTCCAGCCCCACAGGGCTTTTGTTCTTGCTGTTGACTTTCAACCTGGGGTGGAATTTATGAAAGTGTGTCTGCACTGTGAAGTGCTCGGCATACACAGGACTCTGACTCATGCAGCATTTCTCCTCCATGATCCCCACATCTAACGCTCCTGGCTATCTCCAACTCTTAACTTCATGGAAGACAGCCGTGTTCAGGGAAGGTTCCTGTGACTCAGAACACAGGGCAGCAGGCATGTTGAATTTCGCAGTCAATGTCCACTGGCTTGGTGGTTTCTCAGGGGTGGGTCCTGGAGGGTTGTTCCTTCCTGCTTGTTGGAAGCCTTGAGTCTTTGAGCCTGTTCCTGAAAGCAGTAAGGCCTGATGAGCTTGTGTTTGGAGGACATTCCTGAGAGTGTCAGTGACATGTCTCTTGTCCAGGCCTGTGAGTCCCATGGTGGCTCAGAAAGAAAGTCAAAAGCATTTGTGTCCTCAGGAGCAGATGAGGCAAGCACATCAGGAACATTCAGAGATGCGGAACAAGCCGCACCCCTCAGTAGTTGGTGTGAGGTCCAGGGCACTTGTTCGAGGAGCCCCAGTGGCCAGGAAGGAAGCTATGCCCCACATGAACCTGTGGGGTACTTAGAATTGCCTTAAGCTTGGGATGTAAAAAGGGATGGCACCGCTCTTGTCACCACTGCCCTCCTTCCCTAGTTGCCTGACTTCTGTGTGTTCCTTACCAGTGATCATGGGTTCCCATAAAATCTGGCTTTTAAGTGAGATAAAGGTGGATATATTACACACTCCGCGGCGCCTGTCCTAAGAGAAGCGGTCCCTAAACAGTAGCTGCTGGTGACAGTATCTCTAGCGGGAGCAGTGAGGGGACATTTCAGAAAGAGAAGCAGGACAGGTTGAGGCCAGGGGCAGTGGAGGACAGTGAAGATGACCTTGGGAGTGACAGGGTGACATTGGCTGGGCTGGGCTGAGCCAAGCTAGAAGGGCTTTGCACCCTCCAGAGCAAAGCAGGGAGCCACGTTGCTTACTCATGGGAAAAGTGGATGGTGGGTGTCTCACCACGACAGGCAGGTAGGTAGACAGCAGGCCAGGTGAACGGAACGGAGTTCTCTCCTAAGTTCACTGCCTGACGAAGTAGGAGACCGGACTCTGGCCCCAAACTGACCAGTGAGCAGGCATGCCCTAACCCTGCAACCCTTTTCTGAAATCCCTTGAAGGTCTCTAACCAAGATGACCAGAACCCGAGCTCCCGGCCTATAGCTTCTTGGCAGCGTGTCATTTGTCCCTCTCTGCCTCTTCTCTTCAGTGCCCTTTCCTTCTCTATCAGGGAGCGTCATTAGTATGCTAATATGGCTAGCCATCATTTTAACACTGACCCTCGCTGACCTGCCTTTGCAATTTCAGGAACTATGTCTGACTTCTCTGAAAGTAACCTTAAATTGTGGTCTTGTAAGAATTCCAGAGCCGCATCCTTTCCTCCGTCTCCTAATGAGGTTATGACCAAATGCTCATTATAATTGCTTTAGACTCCTTTTAATTTTCAAGCTTATTAATCATAAGAAGAGTTATTTAAAATTGCATAAATTAATCTTAGATTAAAAGCCCATCAAAGCCTCGAAACAATTAAGAATAAGTAGGATTTCCCTGGGGCAGGAAGTTTTATTTTAATATTGTAGTCAGGTGGATATCAGAACCTTGAAGTACGGTAGTGATTAATGTATGCAAAATTTAAATGAGATTTTTTTAAATGGCAAATCTAAATCACATATTGACCTAACTGTAGGTTTTAACCGCATTGACTGTCATATGTTTAAACTGTTTACTAATCAACATTTTAATTACCGCATGTGCTGGCAGACCCTAGGACAAATAAAATCCAGTATTTCAGAACATTGCCCCAAAATACAGAGGGTGGAGGGACAAGGTGAGCCGCTTAAACTCTCCATAAGGCATACTCCTAAGGGGTGGGGGCTTCCAGGGACATTTTCCTTCCCTACCCCTCTGCCATTGGGTTTCCTTTGAAGTTGGCTTATGTTTAATTAGGAAAAACTTCCCTTTATGTGTTTGAGCCTCAGTGGCCAAACACTATTTACTTAAACAGTGTGCAGTCCATGCTCCCTAGGCCCTCTTCCTGTTTATATTAGGGAGATAAGACGTTTCAGAGAGGAATCTGATTGGACTTCAGCCAAAGTCAAAGCTTGCCCTACTATCTGTCCTCTGTCATTGCCAAGTGGTCTGAGTGACACCCAGGAAAGTAGCTGTAGCTGCCGGCAAAGAATTCCTCCATGTTTACAGATGCTGTGTCTGTGTTGAAGGGAGTGGAGTAAGAGGTTTTGTGGAGGGACTGTTTCCACCTGGAAACTGGAATTCCCACTTTGTGGGGAAGGGACAGGAATGATCAAGTCACTGTTGTTGGGCGGGGGTGTTATAGTGGGCTGCGTGTGTGGTGTGTGCATAGGTGTGTACAGACACACATGCCCTGTGTGTGCGCATGCAGAAGCCAGAGAACTTCCGGTGTCCTCCTCTGTCACTTATCTGCGTGTCTCCTGGAGGTGAAGTCACTTGCTGATTCCAGAGCTTGCCAGTTTCACAACCCTAGTGGTTTCTCCATGTCTGCTCCCCGTAAGTAACGGGATTACAGATGTGTGCGGCCAAGCCCAGCTGTTTAGCGTGTGCTGGGGAAACAAACTCCGGTGGTCTCAAGGCCCTCAAGCTTGTGCAGGAAGCACTTTTACCGGCTGAGCCCTCTCCCCAGCCCCACTGAAAATTCAAGCAAGATCAAGCATGTAAGCACGGTATGGGAGGTAGAAAATAATGATTTCTCAAAAAAAAAAAAAAAAAAAAAGTTTATTCCTGCCCTTGTTGCAGTATGTTTTCTAAAGCCAGACTATAAGTTATAGCTAATAATTCACCCAGTACAACAGAAGTTAGCCTTCTCTTCTCCTCGGAGCCCAGCCCCACTCTCCAGAGGTAAGCATCCCTAAGAGCTGTATATCCTTGGTACCTTCCATCCTTCACGTTTGCACTTTGCTTTCTCATTGAATGTGTCTTCAGGCTCCTTCCACATCATACAAAGGTCTGCCTCGTTCTTTGGTTTTTCGAGGTAGGGTCTCACTCTAGCCCAGGCTAGCCTGTAATTCACTATGTAGTCTCAGGGTGGCTCGAACTGAAGGCAGTCCCCCACCTTGGCCTCCCAAGTGCTGCAATTAAAAGCGTGTGCCACACGCCCAGCTTTGCCTCATTCTTTCTAATGGCAACTAGGTACTCCATCATATAGATGCCACATGCTTATCTAATCAAGGCCCTTCGGTAGAACATACTGACTATTGCATGCTTCCGCTGTAAAGCTGTGACTCTTTGTTTGTTTGTTTGTTTGTTTGTTTGTTTGTTTGTTTGTTTGTTTGTTTTGAGGTAGGGTTTCATTCTGGCCCAGGCTGACCTGGAATTCACTATGTAGTCTCAGGGTGGCCTTGAACTCACGGTGATCCTCCTACCTCTGCTTCCCAAGTGCTGGGATTAAAGGCGTGTGCCACCACGCCCGGCAAAGCTGTGACTCTTGCATAGACACTTGATATGAGGACGCCAGTTCTTCCTCACCTCTTCTGATTATGATGCAGGATTTTGGAGTTCAGGGGATCCCCAGGCCTGTAAACCCCAACTTTTAGGTTCTTATCTGATTAACAAAGAATTGAGAAAACAGACTCCAAGAAGGGGAAATTATAAATTACGAAGTTTATTTTAGGAGAATTAGTATCCAGGGGAAGTCTAGAAAGACTCGGACCAGAAGGGAATTCTCCTCCTTGCCCAGCTGGAAAGGGGGAGGGGAGATGGAGGAAATCTCCCTCACAAACTTCCCCTGGAAGAAGCCTCTGGTACATATACAAATGGGTGGAAGGCGCACACACACGTCTCCCAGCCCCACAGTGAAGCCCTTCCCCTTCACCTAGAAGAAAGCTGAGATTGGATAGTGAAGGGCCAGTGCTTAGCTAAAAACAAAGCAAGAAAGCATCTGAGACGAAACACAGGTAGGAAGCCAACAGGAACATGCCCGGCAAATGCAAAACCTTCCTATTTCCCAGAAAACTGACCAAAGCCCAGACCAGGAGATCGATCCTGGTGCCAGGAGAATGAACAGCCAAGAGAGGGGCTACACACAGGGCAAGCCTGTTTCGACATCCAATTGGGATGAGCTTTGTCACCCGACCCAGGTGTGTAAGGGAGAGACCCGATTGGTTCGTGGACTCAAGGGGCTCATTCAGGAGGGGCCAGCCACCCAGGTGTGCTAGAAGGAAGACGCAGGTTGTACTGTTGCTGAGGAATTGCTTGTAGCCATCTTGGGTGAGGCTGGACCAGACCCAGGTTCTAGTCCTGCCAGGGCAGGACAAAGGTGGCCTTTGTCCCAGGCTGACTGTCTGTAAAACAGCTATCTTTCTCCTATTCAATACCAAGTTATCAGTCTTTAATCTCTGCCATCTGACCCATGGCAAAATGGTATGTGCTAGTTGGTTAATAGGTATTTCTTTTATTAAGTATGCAAATGAGCAAATTTCTCATGTGTTTATCAGCCAGGGTTTTCTTTTTGTTTCTTGTTTGGTTGTTTGGTTGGGTTTTTACATCCTTTGCTTATTTCTCTGCCGATATATCATCTCCTCTTTCTGAGCCTTGATTTCCCCATCTAGAAAATGAGGAGATGGACAGCCACCCACCAAGGCTCCTTCCCACTTTGTAGTCTAGGGACCAGGTCTGTGTCCCCTTCTGGCAGCTTCTCCATTGCCAAAGGTGCCGTCTGCTCACAGCCTTGCCCAGCCAGCATTAGGGTCGAGTAGCCAGTAGCTGGAGATCAACAAGAAGACTGTCCTTTTCTTCTTTCTTTGTTCGGAGTGTAACTTCCTTCCTTTGGGAAAAAAAAAAAGAAAGAAGAAAAGAAAGAACAGGCTTTGAAATTGCAAGGCAGAGCTGGGATTGAGCTTCCTTAAAGCTGCCTGTAGACATCAGGAATATTTATTTTCTCTATTTGTTTTAAGCCTGAGAAGACTGTGTGGTTTTTCTCAACACTGTCCTGATGGAGCCCTGACCAGCAAGCGTGCAATGCCCCTAGCCCTAATGTGCCATTAATGATAGGTTAATGTACAGTATAATGTTTTTTGGGACTACGGGTTCATTACACTTCTGAGTGTGAGGTCTTTCCACAGAGCGCCCAAGGTCCCATTGCATTATATCATGCAATAAAAATACCCTTTTCATATCACACACTAATAAACTGTATTTGAAATGCTGTCTGAGGCACTGCCGTCTTGTCTGTAGGCTGTTGGTGAGTGCAACAGTTGGATTCCTCGTCTCTGTTTTATGCTTTAGTTACACGGAAAGCTGAGCCCAGGAGAAGTCGTCCTTGTCTCGTTTGACATGGGAGTGAGTTTGGTCTTTAGGACCTGGACTAAGGGAGAGGGCTGCCTGGAGGGACGAGGGTCTCTCACACCTGCAGAGCAGGTGGCTACCGCTCCACTGCCCATCCCACCCACCTATGTGTGCTGTGCAAAGAGAATAGGGGGCATAACAAACCCTCCTGGTGTCTACCACACTGGGCAGTGAACACACGCAAGGCGTAGTGTGTTTCCTTGAAAAGGAATAGAAGACCACGGGGGGTCATGACCACAGGCCTAGTCCAGGACAGCTCTGCCCTATGGCTTTTACTGCATCCCTGAGAAGTAGGCGTGGGGCTGTCTCCACATTACATAGAAGGCAGAGTTCACAGAACCAGGTGGATGCGCTGTGCTCTGGAGAATGAAGTCCGCAGAACTGTCCCCTGTTCCCTCGGGTCGCCCCTCCATGCCATCAGCACTGTGAATGGCTGGTGTAAGCATGTAGCCTGGCACCCTCTTTAGGAGACGAGCCTTCCAGATAGCTGGCATCAGAGGTGATCTTGAAACTAGGGACACTTTAAGCAGGTGTCGTCTCTCTTCAGGAAACGGAAGGCAAACACGGGGGAGGGCAGGATCCAAAGACATTACAGCACCTGCCTTACATCTTCTCTCGGGCAGAACACTGGCATCAGTGACTTTGTCATGGTAGGCAGTTAATTCTGCAAGAGTGATCAGGATTTTAAACACCAGCCCTGAGATTTGGCCTGAATTTGACCATCACCTTTAAGTGAAGGGGCCACCTGTAAAAGACACTTTTTTTTTTTTTTTTGAGCCAAGATCTTGCTGTATAGTCCTGGCTAGCCTAGAGTTCACTGTGTAGCCCAGGCTAGTCTCAGACTCAAGATCCCCCTGCCTCTGCCTCCTGAGTGCTTTGATCACTGGCACAGGCCACCAAGCCTAGCATACCCCTTTACTTTCTGACTAGGCTCTTTGGAGATCACATGAACCCTTGGCCTGCAGTAAAAGCCCGCAACTGTCATGTTAAACTGCTGCGTGTCCACATTAGAATGAAATACATTGTGGGCCCCAACTGAAACCATGAACATCCGCCCCGATGCAGCTGCCCATGGGCCAGTGCTCATCCCTGCAAACCACCGTGTAGGACCGCGACCCTGTAGCAAAGGCAACAAGGACCAAGCGAGCCGCTGATCTGCCCCCTGCCCATCAGGGAGCATGCTGTGGCCATGGAGTGAACAACTCAAGCATCTTCCTGACAGCCGAAAGGCAGGCCGAGGAGTCTGTGCTCAGCTATGAGGGGAGAGAGGCCAGGACTGTGGATCCTGCTGCATTGCTGTACTGCTTAGAACGGCGGTGGAAGGACTGATGTTGGCGAGTGAACGCTAAGATCAGATGATCAGATGAACCATGTTGAAGGCTTGAACTGGTCTGGGGAGCTGAGATGTTAATGGAAAGAGGAAGTAGCTGAGCCCCTCCTGCAAAACGCCCTGAACACCGAGCTCTAGGCAGAGTCTCCATAATTGCTATGAGAAGGACATTTAAATTTCAGAGAGAAGTCGTTTTTCTTTTGGGAGGTACAAAGTTGGATGAAGCCTTCTGTTTTCAGATATGGAGACTTTGGAATACTTGGGTAACCCTCTCAAGGGTTAAATCCGCCTTTGGGGCTACCAGGACTTGAAAAATGTTACCCTGTATCAAGAAAACCAGAAGTGACAAGTTCATTTAAAAAGCCTGGTTTGTCATTGTTTATCTAATTTTCAGAGTTGACACAGAAAATTAAGCCAGCTGACACTCACTCTCCGACTGTCTCTCTGGCTCATTTCCCTGCCCCTTCCCTACCTGACCTTGCCACCACAACGTGCTGCAAAGCCAAAATATAAAACTTCCCACTGAGTTTCTGAGCTGCTCTGCAGTCATTCCAAGATTATGTCATAGGATGTCATCCCTAATGTTATTAAAAAAACAAGATGAGGTTATAAATCCACTCGGAGAGATACTTCTTTTTCCCTCCCTTCCACATTGACCATAAATCTTCAAAGCAATCAAACAGTCTGCAAAGGAAGCCAAGACAAACTTGGGTCCTCAGTGGCCCCACATGTCTTTACTAAACTCAGAATTCGGCTGGCCGGTCTGCCCCTGTAATATCACACAGTGAGCCCCAGCAAACTTTCCAGAAGGGCCCTTGGCAAAATGAGAGCTTTCGTGGTGTTCCAAAATTCAGGTTTCAGTGGGTCTTTTAATCCAGCATTGTCAGTAAATCAGATGCTCCACCAGAGGAAGTTATTCAAATGACTAAAGTGTATGTACCCCATATAAACACAAGAATAAAAGACACAGGTAGGAGGTCTTCTTAAGTGAATTACATACTCTCCTCTTCTCTTTTTGGTTTTTTGAGCTGTGGCTGGAATTCACTCTGTAGTCTCAGGGTGGCCTTAAACTCTCAGCAATCCTCCTACCTCTGCCTCCCAAGTGCTGGGATTAAAGGCGTGCGCCACCACGCCCAGCTTCTCCTCTTCTGTGAAACCGATTACACACATCAAGATTTTCCGTTTTTGCTTTTGTGTGTGTGCTGTGCAGTGCAGTGTGTGTGCATATGTGCTCACCTGTGATGTCTGGAACTGAACATCCAGTATCCCACTCCATTGCACTTTCACCCACCATGCTCCTATTTGAGCCAGAGTCTCCCGAAGAGATTAGGGTCACACCCAGATGTTTATGTGCATCCTGGGGATTGAACTTGAGCCATTTCTCTACTTAGGTCAACCTGGAACTCACTCTGTAAACCAGGCTGGCCTCAAACTCACAGCAGTCCTCCTACCTCAGCCTCCCAAGTAGAGTATGCTTTTTTTTTTTTTTTTTTTTTCAGTTTTTTGAGGTAGGGTCTCACTATAGCTCAGGCTGACCTGGAATTCACTATGTAGTCTCAGGTAGCCTTGAACTCACGGTGATCCTCCCAAGTGCTGGGATAAAGGCATGCACCACACAGCGTTTTGTTTTTGCTTTTGTTACACAGTTTTACTGGTGCCTGTGACTTTTTGCTACTGATGCTTTCTTCCTTCTAAACAGCCCTTTCTCCATCTTCTGTGCAGTCACTTGTGTTTCAGATTGGAACAGGAGATAATACTTTCGTTAGAATTCAGTCTTCAGGGCTGGAAAGATGGCTTAGCAGTTAAGGCGTTTGCCTGCGAAGCCAAAGGATCCCAGTTTGATTCTCCAGGACCCACATAAGCCAGATGCACAAGGGGCACATGCATCTAGAGTTTGTTTGCAGTGGCTAGAGGCCCTGGCGTGCCCATTCTCTCTCTGTCTGCCTCTCTTCTATCTCTCTCTCTATCTCTCTCTTCTTGCAAATAAATAAATAAATAGATAAATAAATAAATAAATAAATAAATAAAAATTTAAAAATGCTCTTCAATGTAAGACAGATAGTTTGAGGAGCTAGGTCAAAGTAAAACGTTCAAACTTTAACTTCCAGGTTCATAGAGTAAGGGGAAAGTATCACATTATGGTGGCCACGAACTGTAAAATGGATCTCCATCTGGAAACAAGCCACATCACTAAATGAAATATAAACTGACAATATTTTACGTAAATGTACCTTTTTTTTTTTATTTGAGACAGGGTCTGTCATTACCGTGGAGCTTGCCAGTTAGGCTAGACTGGCTAGTTAGTGAGCCCCGGACATCCCCCTGCCCTCACCTCCCCAGAGCTATAACTGCAAGCAAGTCCCTCCACACCCAGCCTTTTCATGTGGGTCCTGAGGATCAAATTCAGGTCCTCATGCTTGCAAGGCAGATACCTTACTGACTGAGGCATCTCCCCAGCCCTCACCTTACTCGTCATTTATGAATGGGGGTGGAGTCCAGATTGCTAAGATTTTGTTATTTTCTATGGGGTTCAAATAGCCAGGAATGTGCCACGGGTAGTCTCAGGGCTCTGAAGCCCAGGCTTAACTCCAGGACCGTCGACACCCTCCATAGTGCTGGCCATTGAACTTCTCCCAGAAAGGCACCTAGTGATACTGAGGCAAGCTCATATCTGAGCGCCACGGCCTGTCTGAGCACTGGCACCGGAGACGGCCGGCGTATTTGTAACAGGATGAAACGTGCGACCAGTCATTCATCCTGCGCGTGACCAACCACACAGCCTCAGAACACACAGGTCACCCCCTCGCTGCCACAGAAAACGCATTCCTGGCTCTGTACATTTAATTTTCTTCAACATTACCTTGCAAACCACAGTAAATCAATAATAGAATAGTTAAGTACCGCAGCTTCTTTGTGTTTCATTTTAGAAAAATGTTGCTGAAGGCAAACAGTGGAGTCTATTGGCAGCTTTTATTTGCAGAGGAGGAAAAACAAGCCAAACTTCCAAATGCTTGCTTTACTTTCTGTGGATTTCCTTTTGTAAAAAAAAAAAAAAAAAAAAAAAAAAAGCCGGGCGTGGTGGCGCTTTAATCCCAGCACTCAGGAGACAGAAGTAGGATTGCCATGAGTTCAAGGCTACCCTGAGAATACAGAGTGAATTCCAGGTCAGCCTGAGCTAGAGTGAAACCCTACCTCAAAAAACCAAAAAATAAAAAAAATAAAAAGCCAGGCGTGGTGGCTCACACCTTTAATCCCAGCACTTGAGAGGCAGAGGTAAGAGGACCGCTGTGAGTTCGAGGCCACCCTGAGACTACATAGTGAATTCCAGGTCAGCCTGAGCTAGAATGAGACCCTACCTCTAAAAACCAAAAAGAGAGAGAGGAGGACAGTTTTGAATGGGAAATGCTGGTGCCATCTGGATGTGGTAGCTCACACTTATAATCCCAACACTTGGGAATCTGAGGTAGGAGTTCAAGCCCAGCCTGGGTTACAAAGTGAATTTCAGGTCAGCTTGGGCTAGAGTGAGACCCTACCTCGAAAAATTAAAAAAAGAAAGAAAGAAAAAAGGCATGACATGGCGGCACACACCTTTAATCCCCCTCAGGAGGCAGAGGTAGGAGGATCGCCATGAGTTTGAGGCCACCCTGAGACTACATAGTGAGTTCCAGGTCAGCCTGGCTAGAGTGAGACCTTACCTGGCCGGGGGGGGGGGGTGCGAAGAGAAGGAGGGGAAAGGGAAGGGGGGGAGAAAACATGGACAGCAGAAACTTGATAGTAACTGATTTCTCAGTCCTGTATATTACAGACAGAATCTGGAGGGTTTGGCCTCTCGGAGTCTCTTGTTTCAGATTTTCCAAAGGGGCCAGCTCCCTGGACGCCAAACCCTCAGCCCACAGCAGCCCGTTCCATTGAACTGCATGAGGTTCCAAAAGCTCTGGGGCTTCATAACTGGAAACAGTGTCCATTTAAAATGATCTCTCCAAAATGATGCTGTCTCTTCCAGGTTTATCCTCTATGACTTGAGTAGCTTTTACAGAATCAAAACCTGTCTGTGTTGGTTTCAAGCTTTGTGGTTTCTCCTGTGAAGAAACTAGAGGAGCTATTAGTAAGATAGATTTGAAGCAGCTAGCAGCCTTACCTGAACGGGATACTTCCTGAAATAATGTAAGACAGTGGATATAAAGTGCTTTGAAGAACCAGGTTGCAAGTGTGATTGTAGGGCTGGAAAGCTGTCTGCCAGAAGATGTTTATCTGGTGCTTGTTGGCACCTTGCCTGGTCCCTCTGTTATCACTTCCATAAGTCTATGATCATCTCACACAGAGTGCCCTTCTCTCTCTCTCTCTCTCTCTCTCTCTCTCCCCTCCCTCCCCCTCCCTCTCTCTTTCTTTCTCTCTTCCTGTGGGTCTTCAATCGCTGCATGTTCATCCAGGACATTTTTGGAGGAGGCAGCAGGGGTCTTGAGACAGGGTCTGACAGTATAGCCCAGACTGGCTAGGAACTCACAGTCACTCTGCAGTTTCAGATTCCATCCGTCTGTGTGGGTTCTTGTTAGAGAGGAAGAAGCAGACAGAGAGAGTGGGCACGCCAGGGCCTCCAGCCACTGCAAACAAACTGCAGACTCGTGTGCCACCTTGTGCATATGGCTTACGTGGGTATTGGGAAATCAAGCTTGGGTCCTTGGGCTTTGCAGGCAAGGGCCTTAAATGCTAAGCTATCTCTCCAGCCCTCTTGTTAAATTGTGACTGGATGTGTGATCCTGTGTCCTTTTTTCATTGTTGATGGTTTTGCAATTTTGTCATTTCATCTCTATATCTTCCTATTTCACTCCTTTATGTTCTTACCTTTATTACTGTCTTATATTTCTTTGTATTTACTTTTTAAATTTTATTTATTTATTTATTTAAGAGCAAAAGAAAGGCAGATAAAGAGAATGGGTGTGCCAGGGCCTCTAGCTGCTGCAAACAAACTCCAGATGCATGTGCCACCTTGTGCATCTGGCTTACATGGGTCCTGGGGAATCAAACCTGGGTCGTTTGGCTTTGCAGGCAAACACTTTAACAGGTAAGCCATCTCTCCAACCCTGTATTTACTTTTGTTTTGTTTTGTTTTGTTTTGTTTTGTTTTGTTTTGTTTTGTTTTTCGAGGTAGGGTCTCATTCTAGCTCAGACTGACCTGGAATTCACTATGGAGTCTCGGGGTGGCCTCAAACTCATGGTGATTCCCCCTCCTCTGCCTCCTGAGTGCTGGGATTAAAGGCGTGCGCCACCATGCCTGGATGTATTTACTTTTTTTTTTTTTAATTTTATTATTTATTTGAGAGAGAGAGATACAGAAATAGGCAGAGAGAGAGAGAGAATGGGTGCCAGGGCCTCCAGCCACTGCAAACAAACTCCAGATACATGCACCCCCTTGTGCATCTGGCTTATATGGGTCCTGGAGAATAGAGCCTCGAACTGGGGTCCTTAGGCTTCACAGGCAAGTGTTTAACCACTAAGCCATCTCTCCAGCCCTGTATTTACTTTTTAAAAAAATATTTTACTTTTATTTATTTGAGAGAGAAAGAGGCAGATAGAGAGAATGGGCATGCCAGGGCCTCCAGACACATGTGGCACCTTGTGCGTCTGGCTTACGTGGGTCCTGGGGAATCAAACCTAGGTCCTTTGGCTTTGTAAGCCACCTCTCCAGCCCTATATTTCCTTTTTAACCTTATAGTGTGCTGTACTGGGCACTTGAACTTCGGATCTCTCTTCCTTTAGTGTTAAGTATTGCTCTGCCTGTGTTCCACAAACGTGTGCATTAATTTTGCTATGCCATATTCCTCCAGTTAATGTTTGTCTGCTATGTATTTTATTTGCCTTTACTTCTGTGTTCTTTTCTCTGAACAAATCTTTGCATTATGTTGTTGATGTTTTTAATTTCACCTAAGACTCTCTTTTAATTGATCAGTTTAATCATCTGTATGTATTGTTTATTGTTATTGATATATCTGAATTTTCACCATCTTGTTTTGTACATTCTCTTTACACAACTAGTTTTGCTTCTTTTTTTCTTCTGCTTTCTCCACTCTGTTGGAATAAGATTCCTTCCCTTCCCTTTTAGTCTTGCCATTGGTTTAGAAATTATCTTTTCTAGGGCTGGGAGACGTCTCCACTGTTAAAGATGCTGGCTTGCAAAGTCTGCCATCCCAGGTTCAATTCCCCAGAACCCACATAAGTCCAGATGCACAGAGTGGCATAGGCATCTGGACTTTGTCCGCAGTGGCAAGAGGCCCTGGCATGTGCCCTTGCTCTTACTCTCACTCTCTCCACTCTGTCTCTCTCAAATAAATAAGTTAAAATATTTTTAAAAGAAGAAATTACATTCTCTTTCTATCATCTAATTGATTTCTCCCAAATTTTTAACTTAGCAAAGCTTGTTTCCCCCACTCCCAAATAGTACTCAGTGTTTGCATACATCCCTTACCTCAATTGTAAGTATGGTTTGTTTCAATTACATATAATTTTTAAAAGCAACAGCTTAAACAAGGCAGGAGGTAATTTCCCACTCACACAAAAGTAGACAGGAAGTAGCTGCCTGCACTCCCTCTGTCCTGTGTGCCCAGGCCATTGGAGCTGCAGCCAACAGGAAAAGATGGGGTGGGACACACCTTCCTCTTCCACTGAGGTTGAAATTTCTAGGGACTGGATGGCAGTACATTTGCTCATGAGCATTGGCCAAAATTAGCCACAGGGAAGGCTGGGAACCTCACCGATTTGCTGGCACACCCATTCTCCCTCCCTCCCTCCCTCCCTCCCTCTCTCTCCACACACACACACACACACACACACACATATATATACATGTGAAAAGCCAGGTGTGGTGACACACACCTTTAATCCCAGCACTCAGGAGGCAGAGGTAGGAGGATTGACATGAATTTGAGGCCACCCTGAAAATACAGAGTGAATTCCAGGTCAGCCTGGGCTAGAGTGAGACTCTACCTCAAAAAAACAAAGAAAGAAAGAAAGAAAGAAAGAAAGAAAGAAAGAAAGAAAGAAAGAAAGAAAGAAAGAAAGAAAGAAAGAAAGAGAAAGGAAAAAGAAAAAAATATGACGGGGGCTGGAGAGATGGCTCAGTGGTTAAGGCACTTGTCTATGACCCAATGACCTAGGTTTGATTCCCCAGTACACATGTAAGGCCAGATGCACAAAGTGGCGCATGCATCTGGAGTTCATTTGCAGCCTGGAACTACAGAGTGAGTTCCAGGTCAGCCTGGGCTCAAGTGATCTCAAAAAAATGAAAAGATGGGGAGCAACTGAGGAAGACATTCAACATCAACCTCTGACCTCCACATGCACTCACACACATACACACATGTACACACACACACATACACACACATACACCCTCATACACGAGCATGAATATAGTCACACCACACACACAAAATGCTATGTAAAACTCAATGCCAGACCTCAATATGAATACAGAAAAGAAGTGATGTGCTTTAAGTATGAATGTGTTAGTATCATTGTAGACACTCAAAATTAGCCGCCAGCCTCCTCTTGAAGGACTCAAGCCTCGGAGAACTTGATCACAGGACAGTAGCCACCTTAAGTCTGCAACAGCCTTCGCTTTACCTCTGCGTGTTTGCTTTCAGTGTAGTGTCCAGGAGGGTCTGATGCAACCAGCCAAGGCCTCCAGTGAACCAATGGGGATGGTTTTAAAAGGAGGTTTAGTCATTGACAGTGTGTACCAAGTGTTTACAGTAATTGCCTGTGGTGAGCCCTAATACCCAAGGCTTTTGCCACTGACACCAGCAGGCACTCGGCATAGCCTTGGCTACTCGTCATCTCACTGATGTCACCTGACTGGCCAGGCCAGGGTCAGAAGAGTGTATTTTATTTTTACTACTCAAGGTTTTACGAATACAGAGTAAAGCACGTCTTCACAGAGTTGGAATGAAACATCTGTCGAAGCCCAGCAGTGCCTCCCACCCAGCTCCACAGGTTTCAGGTCCCCATTAGATCCTGAGGAAGACAGCTCACCATCAATGGTGAGAAGGGAAGATGCGTTGAGCCTTCAAGCAAGCCTCACAGGCTCTGTGAGGAAGGGAAAATGAGGGGCAGGTGACCTGCCTGGAGCCCCCCCCCCAGCATCTCCTATCACCATTCACAGGCATCCACCTGATGACATGGCTGCCCCTGCTGGCTCCCCTCAGCAGCTTGTCAGATGCCACTAGTTTGGGGTGTGGCTGGGATACCTGGGCCAGGCTCACCTGCCCACACAGGGTCCTTAGCACCCTCCCCCACACCCATGTAGCATCGTTGATCAGTGTGATGGTTAACTTCTATTTACCAACTTTGACAGGATTTAAAATCACCAAGGAAACAAACGTGTAGGAATGTCTGTGAGAGATTTTCTAAATTAGGTTGAGATGGGAGGAGCCAACTTAACTTCCGGTAGCACCATTCTGTGGGCTGGGGTCCTAGACTGTATAAAAAGGAGAGAACAGTGGGGCTGGAGAGATGGCTTAGTGGTTACGGCGCATGCCTATGAAGCCTAAGGACCCCAGTTCAATTATCCAGGTCCCACATAAGCCAGATGCACATGGTGGCACATGCGCCTGGAGTTCATTTGCAGTGGCTGGAGGCTCTGGCGCATCTGTTCTCTCTCTCCCTTTCTCTGTCTCTAAAAAATAAATAAATAAATAAAAATTTAAAAATGTAAAAAAAAAAAAAAAAGGAGAGAACAAGGTGAAGACCAGCATTCATTGCTGTCGGCTTCCAGACTGTGGGCGCCATGTGACCAGCTGCTTCATGCTCGGCTGCCATGCCTTCCCCACCATGAGGGATATAATCTGGACTTGTAAGCCGAAATAAGCCCTTCCTCGTGATCTTTGTCAGGTTGTTTGTTTGTTTGTTTGTTTGTTTGTTTGTTTGTTTGTTTTTGCCTCAGCAATAAGAAAAGTAATAAAGTGAGGCAAGAGGTGCCCAGGCTCACCCTACAGGAAGAGTCCTGGACCCACCCCAGCCTGTGGCCTCCTCACCCTAAGCACCCATTCTCCCTCTCCCTCTCCCTCTCTCTCTTTCTCTCTCTCTCTCTCTCTTTCTCTCTCTCTCTCTCTCAAATAATTTTTTTTTAAATGAGGGGCTGAACAGATAGCTTAGCAGTTAAGGCACTTGCCTGTGAAGCCTAAGGACCTATGTTTGACTCCCCAGATCCCACATAAGCCTGATGCACAAGGTGACACATGCATAAGGTGACACATGCACAAGGTTGTGCATGCGCACAAGGTGGTGCACGCATCTGGAGTTTGATTGCAGTAGCTAGAAGCTACTCTCTGAAAAAAAATTAATAAATACAGCTGGAGAGATGGCTTAGCAGTTCTGACACTTGCTAGAGAAGCCTAAGGACCTAGGTTTGACTCCCTAGAACCTACATAAGCCAGATACGCATGGTGGCGCATGTGTCTGGAGTTCATTTGCAGTGACTGAGACCCTGGTGTGCCCATTCATTCTTTCCCTCCCTCTCTCCACCACCTCCCCCAGGAGGTGAGTAGAGCTGGAGAGGCAGCTCAGTGGTTAAGCCACTTGCCTGCAAAGGCTAAGGACCTGGGTTTGATTCCCCATATAAAGCCAGGTGCACAAAGTGGTGCATAAATCTGGAGTTCATTTGCAGTGACTAGCAGCCCTAGCATGCCCATTCCCTCTCTCTTTGCCTGTCTCTCTCAAATAAGATATTTTTACAAATCAATTGAGTGCCTACAATCTACAATGTACACTATAGAGAATAGAAAGATCAGGCTCACTTTGCCTGACCTACTGTGTGCCAGGTATTGCCCTGAAGCCACAGCAACAAGTTATCAGATGATCCAACTGTGTATTGTTCATGGGTGTGTGTGTGCGTGCACTAGTGCATGTGGGGTGTATGTGGGGGCCAGAGGACAACCTCAGGTGTTGTTCCTCAAGTACTGTCTATCTTTTTTTTTTTTTTTGAGATAGGTTCTCTCATTGGCCTAGAACTCCCCTAATTAGACTAAACGAACTGGCTAGCAAGCCCCAAGGATCTACCTGTCTCCACCACCCCAGTACTGGGATTACAAGCACACTCTGGGATTGAACTCAGGTCCTCATCCTTACAAGGCAAGCACTTCACCAACTTGAGCTATCCCCCCAGCCCCGAATGCATGACGCTCTTTAGGGAGCATTATGTAGAGAAGAAAATGAGAGGACCCCCAAAAGGAAAATTCCTATGTAGGAAGAACCTCAGAGCCCAAGCAGAGGGAGACGGGAGGTGTCACTGAATGGGCATGGACTCAGAGCCCAGCTACTGAGCCTCAGGTGGCGCTTCCCCACCACAGCAGGCAGGCTTGAGGCCCCGCAGACCTGCCATGGCACAGCCACACCGCCCCTCCTCCTCTGCCTGTCCTACACAGGGCTCAGGAGAGTCCCGCTGAATTTTCTGCAGGAAGGCATGTCATTGCAGTGGACCAGTGAGTGAGAATTAGGGCCATCAGCAGAACCATGGAGCATTTGAGGTCCAGGGGCAAGCTGGACATGGTGCCGAGGGAGGAAGAGAAGGTGGTTTAGACAACTCCATCTCCTCTTGATGGCGTAGTGCATGGGCACCCGTGGTACACTGCCCTGGCGTCTCTGGTCGTTGAAGCAGGCTCATCTCTGCTCACTGTGCTTGCCCCACTTGTGGACTCGTCCGACCTCTTGCTGCTCCATCCTTCCGCCTTCGTGGCACCTTCATCTCTGTGGTGAAGTGTGCAGCTCACAACACTTGAGCCCCTGCAAGCTTAATTGTTGCAGTTGGTTGTGCAAGAAGGCAGGAAATGGGCTGGAGAGATGGCTTAGCAGTTAAGGCGCTTGCCTGTGAAGCCTAAAGGCCCAGGTTCGATTCTCCAGGTCCCAAGTAAGCCAGATGCACATGTGGTGTATGCATCCGGAGTTCTTTTTCAGTGGCTAGTGGCCCTGGTGCACCCATTCTCACTCTCTCTAAAAAATAAATAACTAAAAACATATAAAAGAAGGCAGGAGATGAGAGCCCCCACTGCCTGCTGAGGAGACCAGTGAGCTGCTCTGAAGTGCCAGCCAGGCCTACACCCCACCAGCACTGCTGTTTCACTGTGTCTGTCCTCCTGTGCTTCATCCCTCACCCTCTCCTCTCAGGCCTCCCCCTGAGGCCAGTCAGCAGGGGCTGGGGACAGAACCTGGTGCCCGGGTCACTTCCTTGAAGGGTAGCACAGTCCTTCAGCAAAACTCAGGAGATAGGGAGTCAGAGGGCAGGCCAGGGCCAGTGTCTCTGTGGACCTGACCTGGTGGTCGCTCTGCCTCTCAGCTACCACAGAGCACCCGGGGGTAGTGCTGCCCACAGAGAGGCCATCAGCCCTTCCTGGAACACAGAGGAATGTCTCCACTCCCCTCCTGCAGTTCTGCTTGGCTTATTCCTGAACAGATGATCCCAGTGATGGAGCATATGGCCCCAAAGTCACCCAGCATTCTGGGAAAGTGACACTGTGTTACCCTGGGCTTGGGGGGAAGGGGGTCATGGCTCCTGAGCACAGCTTCTCCCTTTGTTCTTCAGAAGGGCACAAGGTCACCTCTCCTGAGTGTCTGGAAGAGAAAGTGCATACACTAGGACTTCAGGAAGAGTTTCTCTATCGAGGCAGCCAGTCGAGAAAGCACGTGGAGGGTGGGTAAGGTACGAGGAAGAGAACATATGGAGGCCAATATGGAGTGGCTCTTGCCTCAGCCCCCCCCACCCCAGGTCTGTACCACCCACAGGAACCTACACACCACAGCCTCCAGTCCTTCTCCAGGACCTCTCCTCCTTTGTCATGAGCCCTGTGCTTATGTCAGGAGGCCCCAGAGTGCCATGAACAGTCGTAGGGGACCCAGCTAGGCTCTAGGCCTGGTTCCACCGTGCCCTTGGAAATCCATTTCCTGGGCTGGGCATCCTCCAGACTGTCCACCCAGAGACAGTCTCTCTCACCTTAGTCGGGAAGGCTGCGTAAGGGAACATGAGCCCCGTAGGAGAAGTCCAGGCAGCCCTTCCTCCCGTTCCCCACCTGGTCCTCCACAGCGTGGTCAGGTGCTGGGGTAGGGACACTTCTCTGCATGACAGAGAGAAGTGATGAAGCTTGACAGTTCAAGCACATGCCCAGGTGCCAGGGCTACAGGGCGCAGCTAGGGGCATTGGAAGAGAAGCCCCAAAGTTCTGCCAGCCAGCAGGTATGGCAGAGGACCCCAGAGGGACTCAGAAAGCTGAGAGCCTTCTCATTCTCCCCAGGGTCTCCTGTCTTCCATGGAGGCTACAAAGTTTTTGGTGGGTCATGGAAGAATACATTCCTGTTTTCCTCTGTCTCTGACCAGTGGCCTGGGCAGCCCTGTTGCCTAGCCCTGCTTTCTTCTGGTCTTCCTTGGGAACCCACAGGAGACCCTGAGATCGTGAATCTTGATCCTGGCATTTCAGAACAGGGAGGAGGATGCTGGCTAAATATAACCCGGCCTGTCTGGAGGCTAAGTAGGTTAGAACTTCCCTTCAATTGCACTGTGATTTATTTGCAGGGAGCTGGAGACTAACAGGGATTGACAGTGCCGTGACAAGATGATTCTTTGGTCTCTGGGCAGCAACTGGACCAGAAAGCTGGCCACCTAGAGGCCTTGACTTAGTAGCTATGGCTGAGGAAAGACCAGGCAGAGCATAGACTTAAGAAAGGCTTAAGAGGCTGGAGAGATGGCTCAGTGGTTAAGGCTCTTGCCTACAAAGCCTAACCATCTGGGTTTGATTCCCCAGGACCCTCATAAAGCCAGATACACAAGGTGGCACATGTATCTGGAGTTTATTTGCAGCAGCTGAAGGCCCTGGTGCACCCATTCTCTCTGTCTGTCTCTCTTCTCTGTATCTCCCTCTCTGCTTGTAAATAAATTAATTAAATATATAATTTTTAATAATTATATTTATTTATTTATCTATTTGACAGAGAAAGAGGGAGAGAAAGAGAGTGGGTGTGCCAGGTCCTCCAGCCACAGCATACAAACTCCAGACATGTGCACCCCCTTGTGCATCTGGCTAACGTGGGTCCTGGCAAATCGAACCAGGGTCCTTTGGCTTTGCAGGCAAATGCCTTAACCACTAAGCCATCCCTCGAGCCCAAAATTTTATTTATTTATTTATTTGAGAGAGACAAAGGCAGATAGAGAGTCTGAGAATGGGCACACCAGATCCTCCAGCTCTGCAAACAAACTCCACATGCGTGCACTACCATGTGCATCTGGTTTACATGGGTCCTGGGGAATCGAACCTGGTTCTTAGGCTTTGCAGGCAAGCACCTTAATCACTAATCCATCTCTCCAGCCCCTAAATACTTTTTTTGTTGTTGTTTTTTTTGGGGTTTTTGTTGTTGTTGTTGTTGTTGTTGTTGTTTTGAGGTAGGGTCTCACTCTAGCCCAGGCTGACCTGGAATTCACTCTGTAGTCTCAGGGTGGCCTTGAACTCACAGCAATCCTCCTACCTCTGCCTCCCAAGTGCTGGGATTAAAGGCGTGCACCACCACACCCAGTTCTAAATACATGTTTTTTTTTTAATGAAAGGCTTAAGGAGCTTTCTGGAAAAGGTAGCAAAGGTACACTAGCCAGTAGTGCAGACCACAGACAGATCATGGCCTCAGCAACCTTAGGCCTCAGCAGCACAGGCTGGGAAATGGGGCTGAGGCTGCCTTCCCTACCACACAGGGTTACTAAGAAAAAGAAATCAGGCGCTGGAGAGATGGCTTAGTGGTTACAGTGCTTGCCTGCAAGCCGAGGACCCAGATTTGATTCCCCAGGACCCACATAAGCCAGATGCACAAGGGGGTGCCTGCATCTGGAGTTAGTTTGCAGTGGCTGAAGGTCCTGGTGTGCCTATTCTCTCTTTCTCTCTCTCTCTCTTTCTTGAATAAATAAATAAATAATGTTTAGGGCTGGAGAGATGGCTTAGTGGGTAAGGCGTTTGCCTGCAAAGCCAAAGGATCCCAGTTCGATTCTCCAGAACCCACTTAAGCCAGATGCACAAGGGGTGCATGCCTCTGGAGTTTGTTTGCAGTGGCTGGAGGCCCTGGCGCACCCCTTCTCTCTCTCTCTCTCTCTGTCTCTCTCTGCCTCTTTCTCTCTCTCAAATAAATAAAATATATTTTAAAAAAATAAAACGTTTTAAAAAAAGTAAAAAGAAAGAAAGAAATCAGGACCAAGTGGGAAGAGGCCTTAGGATGTGTAAAGATGCCCAGTCTCGGGACTGCTGTCACATCTACTGCTCTCCCCCACCAGGGTCACCCATTCATCATGCAGTTCAACGATGGAAACTCCACAGTGGTATCCATGTGGGTGTGCAGGGCGCTGGAGGAGAGGCGGAGCCAGCAGGGGCCCCCGTGAAGCCTCAGCGGGACATCCAGGACCAGTCACCAATGTGGCAGCCTCCCTATGGCCCTTCTCTGTTTGCCAACTGCACCAGAAGAGCTTTGCTGAGCCCAGCTTCCTGCCTTCACCTGTCACCCTGCCCGAGGAGCGCCTCGAGGGGCCAATCTTTCATCCTCGGTCTGGGGACACTATGGTAGGACAGGTGGGCACTGAGAATGGAGGTTCCTCTGCCACCCTCGCCCACCTTCCGTTTCCCTAATCTTGTCTGTAAAGACTGTTGGGAATAAAAGTATTACTTCTTTGGACTGCATTTGTTCTGTGACTCTGACACACACCTGAGTGCAGGGGAGGGTCTGGGTCTGCACATGGGCAAGGACATGTATGACCAGGCCTGACAGCCGCACACGTGCAAGGCCACATGTGTTGCACGTAGCGCAGTGATGTGGTCCCTGGCCCAGCCTGTCTGACTTGTGAGAAATCATAGCTCAGAGGAGCCTAGAGCAAACCTCCCATAGCAAGATGCTCTGGGGCCAGGACTAGACCTCAGACCTTGCGGGGTGGGGGGGGGGGCGGGTGTCCTTCTGTGACCTCCTCCCAGACGGGAGTTGGAATTAACACTGATATGGCCTATGGCAGCCAAGGAGGAGACAGAAGTCCAAAACCCCACCCTGCCACCAGCTTCTCCACCATGGATCCCTCTGCCAGCGGCGCGTGCCTGCCACATTTCTCTCCTCTGGCTGCCTCGGGTAATCCTCCAGCCACCAGCTAGGGACATGTGACTGCCCCTCTTCACAGGGGAGAAATGGAGGTACTGAGAGGCCGATTTTCACCTGGTCTAAGGGACAGGCCAACACATCAAAAGCAAGCTCCTGACCTCCCACCAAAGCCCTTCTCGCGTTGCTTTTCTGGCTCAGCTAGTGGAAGCACTGTCCCAGTGCCATGCAAGAGCGCTGGTGAGAAAGACGCCTTTTATCCCAGCACTCGGGAAGCAGAGGTAGGAGGATCACTGTGAGTTCGAGACCAGCCTGGGACTACAGAGTAAACCTGGGCTAGAGTGAGAGCCTACCTCAAAACCTCCCCCCAAAAACAAGAGGGCTGGTAAGACTTGCTTCCCGCCCTCTCTCCCTTTCCTTCCTATTATTTATTTATTTATTATTATGATGATTATTAGTTTTTCAAGGTAGGGTCTGGGTTAGCCCAGGTTGACCTGGAATTCACTATGTAGCCTCAGGGTGGCCTCGAACTCAGGGCAATCCTCCTACCTCTGCTTCCCGAGTGCTGAGATTAAAGGCGTGCACTACCACGCTCAGCTTGGTCAGGTGTTTTGTCCCAGCAACAAGAAAGTAACTGCTTCAGTAGCTGACCCCTCTTTCACGTAATATAGTTTCAGTAGGACGGTCCATTAAAGGAGGGCTGGGATTAAAGGTGTGTGCCGCCACACCAGGCTTCCATTATTTCATACTTTATTTATTTTTTTTCCTTTTATGTGATGCTAGGGATGGAACCAGGCCCTTGCACATGCTAAGCAAGCCTCACTGCACAGTGACAGTAGTAGCCTCCCACCAGACTCCAGCTGTCACCTCCCTGCAGGCCTTCCTCCACATGGCGGCTAGGGGAACCTATTCAAGGCACAGCCTGTCCTCCCCAGACCTTTGGAGGTTTCTATATCACTCAGAACAAGCCGAAGACCCAGCAGCGGCCTGCGTGATGTATTCTATTCCGTCTGTCCCCAGCGATCACTGACCCTAGCCTCTGTTGTCTCCAGCTCTCCCTTCGCTGTAGCCAGCCAGCCTCGTTGCTCTTGAACTTCCAGACACACTCCTGCCTCAGGAGTACAGCAAAGACATCTAGCCTCCAAGCGTGTGTGAGGCTGGGGCTGGGAAGTGGGAAGAGGCCGCTGTCTTACCTGGGCACTGCATCTGCCAGCACCTCCTGCATTGGACAGAAGCCATGGGACTAGATCGTCCGTGGAATGAGAATGGCCAAGAAGCTTAGGCTACAGATCCAGTCATCTCCATCCTCCCGCTAAAGGGAAACAGACCAGCACAATGGGAGGTTGGAAGCTGAGCAGCGGTGGAAGGAACTTGAATCCCTGAGTCACCACATGAAGGACGGAGCCTCCTGAGGAGCACCCGCAGTGGGGTGCTGACGCAGCTGGGGCTAGTCTGTTCTTTCTGGACTTTCTGGTTACTGGCAGCTAGTACCGTAACAATTGTTTTAAATATTTTACTTATTCATTTATTTGAGAGAGAAAGAGAAAGAAACAGGGAGAGAGAGAGAATGGGCACACCAGGGCCTCCAGCCACTGCAACTCCAGATGCATGCGCCCCCTTGTGCATCTGGCTCAGGTGGGTCCTGGGGAATCTGACCTGGGGCCTTAGGCTTCCCAGGCAAGCACCTTAACCAGTAAGCCATCTCTCCAGCCCATAATGTGCCAATTAATGCAGTGTTGTGGTCCGCTTCACAGTGCTGGGATGAACTTCCAAACAGACACAGTTTATGGGAGGAATGGATTTATTGAAGCTTACAGATCCAGGGGAAGTTCCATAATGGCAAAAGAGGCCAGCCTCCTTGCACAGACCAAAGCAGAGAGAAAGACCACCAGCAGCAGCCAGCCAGCCAGCGCCACAAACAAGCACACAACCTCAGCAAACAGCAGGGACTCGGGCAGAACTCAGACTGCACACACACCTTTAGGCTGGAAGCAGATCTGCTCCCAGTAACACCTTTGGGTTGAACCCCAAGATCTGCTGCCAGTATGATACCTCTTTCAGACAGGCAGCTGGAAATCCCAGTTTTAATTACAAAAAAAAAAAAAAAAAACTTGCTGCATATGGTGGTGCACGCCTTTAAATCCCAGCACTCAGGAGGCAGAGGTAAGAGGATCACCATAAATTCGAGGCCACCCTGAGAATACACAGTGAATTCCAGGTTGGCCTGGGCTAGAGCGAGACCCTACCTTGAAAAATAAAATAAACAAACAAGCAAAAAACCCTTGAGTCTATTGGGGACATAACATCCAAACTGCCACATGCAGCTCTTTGGCTTTGGTGCCTGGTACACTCGCCCTCCCCCGGCCCCAGTTGCATAGCCTGCTTCACCCTACAGTTCTTCACTCAATCAGCCCGCACCAATGAAACTCATCCCTCCTCCCCACCCCCAGCCCAGCTCCCAGCACTCAGGTGCGCCGTGCCTGTGCCATGTTCCTCCATCTCATTTGTAAGTGATGAACCAATGGTTCCATTCATTTCCACCTGCCCCATCCTCCCTTGGAATGGAAGCTCACCAGGGTAAAGACATGGGGCTGTCACACCATTGTACTTGGTGCAAAAAAAAAAAAAAGTCTGGCCACGGAGATACATGATAAATGTTTGTTGGCCAGGTGGTCACCATGGTGAAACCATCTTTCCCAGCCCATGTTCAGTCCAGTGCCCTCATGAAAGGGCCCATAGGTGACACTTCCTTGGGTCTTCTAAGGCAGAGTTGAGTTGAGGGTCATTATTTTATTTATTTTTTTATTGACAACTTCTTTAATTGTAGACAATATCCCATGGTACTTCCCCCCCGCCACTTTCCCCTTGGAAACTTCACTCTCCATCATATCCCCTCAAGGGTCATTATTTTTGTAAGACATCAAGGTACCAGCTTGCAGCTGCCCTGGGCCTCAGGCAGAGCCCATTTCACGAAGCACCTGCCATTCTCCAGGCTCTGGGGAGGTCAAAGCACTGGCTGATGCTGAGACAATGAATACCATACCCCCGGGGCAAGGAGAGCGGTAAGCAGTATGTGGAGTGGGCTTTCCTGGAAAGAGGACCACAGAAGGGGTGCCCTGAGCCTGACCACCCCACCAGCTTCACCAGCAAGCACCCACACTTAAAACTCACTCTTGGGCTGGAGGGATGGCTTAGAAGTTAAGGCGTTTTCCAGCAAAGCCAAAGGTCCCAGGTTTGATTCCCCAGGACCCACATAAGCCAGATGCACTAGGGGCACATGCATCTGGAGTTCGTTTGCAATGGCTGGAAGCCCTGCTGCACCCATTCTCTCTCTCTCTCTCTCCTCTCTCTCTCTCTCTCTCTCTCTACCTGCCTCTCTCTCTTCTTCTCTGTCAAATAAATAAATAAATAAAATATTTTTTTAAAAAAAACCTCATTCTTGGAGGGGTTGGAGAGATGGCTCAGTGATTAAGGTACTTGCCTATAAAACCTAACAACTCAAGTTTCCATTCCCCAGGACCCACATAACGCCAGATGTACAAAGTGGCACATGCATCTGGAGTTCGTTTGCAGTGGCTGAAGGCCCATCCATTCTTTCTGTATACCTCTCTTCTATCTCTCTCTGTTTGCAAATAAATAAATAAAAATCTATATTTTTTAAAACTCAGGGATGGAGAGCTGGCCTAGCAGTTAAGGTACTTTCCTACAAAGCCTAAGGACCCAGGTTCAATTCCCCAGTACCCACATAAGCCAGATACACATGGTGGCACATAGGTCTGGAGTTCATTTTCCATGACTAGAGGCCCTGGCATGTCCATTGTTTCTCTATCTGCCTCTTTCACACTCTCTCGCAAATAAATAAATATAAATACATTTAAAAACTCATCCTTGGAGCTGGAGAGATGGCTAAGCGGTTAGAGGTGCTTGCTTGCAAAGCCTGGAAGCCCAATAGCCCAGGTTCAATTCCCTACTACCCACCTAAAGCCAGATGCACAAAGTAGCACTTGTATCTGGAGTTCATTTGCAGTGGCAGGAGGCCCTACAACGTCCACTCTCTCTCTCTCTCTCTCTCTCTCTCTCTCTCTCTCTCTCTCTCAAATAAACAATTTTTTTTTTGAGGTAGGGTCTCACTCTGGTCCAGGCTGGCCTGGAATTCACTCTAGTCTCAGGGTGGCCTTAAACTCATGGCGATCCTCCTACCTCTGCCTCCCGAGTGCTGGGATTAAAGGCGTGCGCCACCACACCTGGCTCAAATATTTTTAAAAAACTCATCCTTGTTCTGAGAAGATGCACCCAGTAACTGTCATCCCCGAATCCCAATTTAGAAGAAGGAAGGATGAAAAGCAAGCAGGCATTCCAAGCCAGGGCTTGTGCTTAGTACTAGCAACCTGCTTATTCCCCACCACAGTGCTACATGGTAGATGGTTGTGTCCTTATTCTGAATGGTTTACAGATGGAGATGCAAAGTGACCAACCAGCCAGGAAGTAGCAAACCACTGTTTGGCACTCGGATACTCACCCTTTTTTAAAAAAATTATTTTTCTGTTTATTTGAGAGAGGGAGAGAATGAGTGTGCCAACGTCTTTAGCCACTGCAAACGAACTCCAGACATGTGCGCCACCTTGTGCAGCTGGATTTACGTGGGTACTAGGGAATCAAACCTGATTCGTTTGGCTTTGCAGGCAAGCCAAAGCCTTAACCTCTAAACCATCTCTCCAGCCCCAGATTCTCACTTTTAACCAGGATTCCAAAGGCCCCTCACCCAGGAGCACAAGTGAGTGCCACATGCACCTGGCACTCCAGTGCAAAGGTCCCCAAACTCTAGCATACTAAGATAGTGCATCAGTACTTTTAGCATACCTGTAGGCCTACAGCCCAGGGACTATGCTTTGACCGGCTCCACACTGATTGGGAAAGTTGTGAAAGCTTTAGAAGTTGAAGCCTTGCTGGAAAAAATAAGTCATTGTGGGACAGGCCTTGAGGCTTTAAAACCCTGCCCCAGGCTGGAGAGATGGCTTAGCGGTGAAGGTGCCTGCCTGCCTGCCAAGCCTAAGAACTGCCGTTCGATTCTCCAAGTCGCACATTTACCCAGACACAAAAAGTGATGCAAGCTCGCAATGCCACACTTGCCCACATGGGGGCGCACACGCCTGGAGTTCGTTCACAGCAGCTGAGAGGCCACTCAAAAAACAACTCTGCCCCATTTCTTGTTTTCTCTCTCTTTGTCTCTCTCTCTCAAAAAAATGCACCATTTCTTGTTCTCTCTCTCTCTCTCTCTTCTCTCTCTCCTTTCCTGCCTGCTGATGTAACAAGCCTGCTTCCCACTCCTGCCAACATGCCTTCACCACCATGAAACTTCCCCTTTAAATGATAAGCCCAAAAATACACCCTTCTCTCCCTTCCTTAAGTTGCTTGGGGCCTGGTATTTGTTCACAGCAATGAGAAACTTATACAGGGGGAGGAGGGGAAGAGGCTGCTCACAGCAGCCTAGGCAGGGTTCTGCCTCCATTCTTAAGGTCAGGTGGGGCCCCCAAGAATGGCCCTAGACCAGCCCCTAGCTTCTCCTTTGAAGCGATCAGGAGTGATCACTTCACGAGCAGGTGGAAGGCACCCAGGAAGGAAACAGGCCAAACTGGCACCAGGTGCTGTGGCAAAGGGGGATATGAATGGTGATGGGATCAGGAGTTACTGCAAGGCGAGGAAGGAGGGTGTGGGGAGCCCAAGTGAGGAGAAGCAGTTAAGTGGCTTAGGATGCAGGCCCAGAACCTGGTTCTTCTGGGAGCCTGGCTGCCAGATCATGGGACGTGGGGCACAGTCAGCAACTCTTCGTGGCAGGGTTGGGTTGTGATGGAACTTGCTCTGTCAGCCTGTTGCCTTGGCAGGTATCATACCATATATCATACAATACCATATCATCATCATATACCATACCATTGCATAGCACACCATATCATACCCTATCATGCCATACCCATGTCTTATCATATAATATACCTACCATATCATATGATAGCATACCATACCATACCCTATCATACCATACCATACCATATCATATCACATTATATCATATACTTGTCATACATATTACAGCATACCATACCACATCATTTATCATATCTTATCATGTAATATCACATACCTACCATATCACATGATAGCATACCATACCACATCATTTATCATATCATATCTTATCATGTAATATCACATACCTACCATATCACATGATAGCAGACCATACCATCATTTATCATATCATATCTTATCATGTAATATCACATACCACATATCACATTATACCACATCATATCCTATCATACCACATTATATCATAGCGTGATCCACTAGAATGCTTAGAAACCAAGGTGCTGGCTGAAAGGAAAGGGAGTGGGGCTGCCAGGGCACAGCATGAGATCCCACAGACAACCTGGGCTGGAGGGGTCACAGAGAGCGACGATAATGCGGGACAGGGAGAACAGCAGAGCTAACCTTCCTAATGACAAATTTTCTGCTGAACAACCACAAATATCCGTCATGACTTTGGACACAGTCTGAAAAAGACTTTGTCCCCTCCCTTGGCGGTGCCATTTGTCTTGTTTTGAAGCCCAGAGATTGCAGGCAGGAACCTACAGCCGAAAGTTTGTCTTAATTGTTCTGGTGTCACCACCTCTCTGGCAGATAACAGCACAATGAACGAGTCGATGGGGCTGGGCCCTCCAGGTCCTTCCTCTAAAGTGAGACAAATGTTCCTGCTTTGAGCCCAACAGTCCATCGGCAGCTCTGTCATTTATTTACCTCCCTAACAGTCTGCATTAACTTGCAGAGGATAAAAAGTCTCTCCTGCCTGCAGACTTACTTAAAGGCAGCCAGTCACATGGATGTTGCTGGGCCTTCCTAGGAATGCATTCTTTTGATCTTTTCCCCTACTTTTCTGGGGAGGAAGGGAGAGAGGTGTGGGGAGAGAGCAATCGCCCACATTCCAAATAGAAAAGCAGGCAGCAAGGTAGGAAAGTTCTGAGCAATCCTATCTGTCTTGCGCTGTGGACTGGTCATAACAAATGACCTGCACCCCACACCTATGAAATTCTCTCTAAAATAATAATGCTTATCCCATTTATCTGGTGCTGACCTCTCTCTCCGTTGGAGAATGTGCTTCTCTTTTTCAGATGGACGCAGAACCTGAGGAGAGAATCAGCCCATCACACCTCACCAGGGTACCAGCTGAAACCACAGAGTAACTGGAGAAATGAGCAAGAGTGCTGCTTTCTTGGTGAACCTGGTATCAGCACAAGGGTGAAGGAGATAGACACAAAGAACAGTCAACTCCTACCAAACCAGAGATCCAGAGACACAGACGCTCCCACGACCTCATCACTGAAGTAGACCTAAAACGATCCCAACATGGCTCAGGGAGATTCCCGGAAGAAGGGGGAGGAAAGATTGTGAGAGCCACAAGTTGGGACATTATGCACAGAGATGTTGCCTCTTCCCCATAACTGATGGCTACCCCACAGTACACGACCCCCATTCCCCAACGAGGAGAGTCACTTCGGAGGGGGGTAGGACAGGGAGGAGGCTAACAATGGTACCAGCATGACTGTATACACACTATCTGCATAACTAATAAAAAAATGACCTGCACCTCGGTCTCATTTGGTCTTTTGTTTGTTGTTGAGGTAGAGTCTCACTCTAGCCCAGGATGACCCAGAACTCACTCTATAGCCCAGGCTGGCCTTGAACACACAGTGATCCTCTTACCTCAGCCTTCCCAGTGCTGGGATTAACGGTTCACTCCACTACACACAGTTTGACAGATTCTGTAACAAAATATGTTTGAATTTTGTGGTAGTTTTAATGCTGTGCCTTCTACACACTCATGTGTTGGAACACATGGTCCCCAGCAAAGTGGCTCTATTTGGGATGGCTTGAGGAGGTAGAGCCTTGCTAGAGGAAGTGTGTCACTGGGGGGCGGGTCTTGAAGTGCTACACCTGGTGCCCTGCTTGCCACTGACCCTCTTTCCTGCCTTCCTGCTGATGTGACGATGTGACACACGGACTTCCTGCTTTCCTGGCCACAGTGGACTCCGCCCTCTGGAACTGAGAGCCAAAATAAACTCTTTCCTTCCCTAAGCTGTTCCTGGTCAGGTATTTTGGCCCCAACAGCAGGTTTTAAGGGTTTTTATTATTTATACTTTTTGGGTTTTTTTAATATTTATTTTTATTTATTTATTTGACAGAGAAAGAGAGAGAGAGAGAATGAGAGAATGGACTGCCAGGGCCTCCAGCCACTGCAAACAAACTCCAGGCATGTGCGCCCTTGTGCATCTGGCTCACATGGGACCTGGGGAGTCGAACCCGGGTCCTTTGGCTTTGCAGGCAAATGCCTTAACTGCTAAGCCATTCCCTCCAGCCCCCCCTTTTTTGTAATGGGTCGTGCTCTGTAGCTCTGGCTGGCCTTGATCTCTTTGTTCATCTCCTTCTGGCTCCTCTGAGTGTTGAGATGCTAGGATGTGCCATCATCCCTGGCTTTGTTTTTTTGTTTTGTTTTGTTTTGTTTTTGTTTGTTTTTGTTTTTCCAAGGTAGGGTCCTGCTGTAGCCCAGGCTGACCTGGAATTCACTATGTAGTCTCAGGCTGGCCTCAAACTTACAGCCATCCTCCTACCACTGCCTCCCAAATGCTGGGATTAAAGGCATGCACCACTGTGCCCAGCCTCATAGCTAGCTTTTTGTTTTAAAAAATATTTGAAACCTCCTGGTCAGAATCACTCACCAAAGCAGAAGAGAGACAGATTCAATGTGATCTGAGTTCTAGTCCTCCTTCTGTACTGACTCACTGTGTGACCCTGGGCAGGATGCCTAACCTGTCTGGGTCTCAGTTTCCCCACTGGTAAAAGTACTGACAGTTGCATGAGGAGCTGAATTCAGATTCCCCAGAACTCATGAAAATGCCAGTATGGTGGTGCATGCCTGTAACCCCAATCCTGGAGGAATGAAAACAGGACAGTTGGCGCTTTCTGGTGATGCAGCTGAATCAGTGAGTTCTGTGTTGAGTGAGAGACCCTGCCTCAAAGTAAGAGGGAGAATGACTGAGGAAGACACCTGATGGCAATGACTAGCCTCCACACACATGCACACACACACACACACACACAAACATGTATACACACATACCACACACAAACACACTTCTTTTTTTTTATTATTTGAATGCATACAGAGACAGAGAGAGAGAGAGAGAGAGAGAGGGTGAGAGGGACAGAATGGGTGTGCCAGGGCCTCCAGCTAATGCAAATGAACTCCAGATACATGTGCCACTTTGTGCATCTGGCTTTATATAGATACTGAGGAATTGAACCCTGGTCTATAGTTTTTGCGGGCAAGCAACTTAATTGCTCAGCCATCTCTCCAGCCCCACACTTCTATTTTTTTTTTAATTCTTATTTATTTATTTGCAAGCAGAGAGTGCTGTTGCAAACTAACTCCAGATGCATATGCCACTTTGTGCATCTGGATTTACATGGGTACTAGAGAATCAAATCCAGGTCGTTAGGATCTTGCAGGCAAGTACCTTAACCACTGAGCAATCTCTCCAGCACCTCACTTCTATTTTTAAAATTTGTTTTATTTTTATTTATTTATTTGAGAGCGACAGACAGAGATAGAGAGAAAGAGAGAGAATGGGCACACTAGGGCCTCTAGCCACTGCAAACGAACTCCAGTTGCATGTGCCACCTTGTGCATCTGGCTTACGTGGGTCCTGGGGAATGGAGCCTCAAACCAAGGTCCTTAGGTTTCATAAGCAAGTGCTTAGCCACTAAACCATCTCTCCAGCCCACTTCTATTTTTAATAATTTATTTATTTACATGCGTGTGTGTAGGCATGTCAGGGTCTTTTGTGGCTACAAATGAATTCATGTGCCTCTTTTGAATCTGACTTTACATGGTGCTGGGGAATTGAGCCTGGTTCAGCAAGCTTTGCAAGCAAGCGCCTTTAATCATGAGCCATCTCTCCATCCCTGACAAACACACTTCTAAAGGGCTGGTCTCCACCTCTTCCTCCCGCCAGTCACCCCTGCCCCAATACACTTCATACACAAAAACTGACTCAAGATGGTTGGACCGTAGACTAAAATTAGAGTGCTGAAACTATAAACCCCGGAAGAAAGTAGGGCTAAGTCTCATGTCAAATCCTTCTTCGGAGGACGGGGAGATTGCTTGGTGGGAAAAGAGCTTGCTAGGCAAAGATGAGGACCTGAGTTCAGATTCCCAGTGCCCATGTGGAAGTCCCAATGAGACAGCACAGCAGTATGCTCCTGTAATTCCAGCACTGGGGAGGCAGAAATGGGAGATCCTTAGGGCTTACGGGCTAGCTAGTGTAGCCGAATCAGTGAACTCCGTGTTCAGTGAGAGACACTCTCAAAGAACAAGGTAGAGATTAAGGGCTGGAGAGAAAGCTTAGCAGTTAAGCAGTTGAGGTGCTTGCTGGCAAAGCCAAAGGACCCAGGTTCGATCCCCAGTACCCACCCAAAGCCAGATGCATTGTGCATGCATCTGGAGTTCAATTGCAGTGGCTAGAGGCCCTGGTGTGCCCATTCTCTCTCTATCTATTTCTTCCTCTCTTTCTCTCTGAAATGACTAAAATGTTTTAAAAGAGAGAGAGATTAATTCAAACTGAAAAGAGAGACTGATTGCAAGGGGAAGGGTATATGATGGAGAGTGAAGTTTCAAAGAGGAAAGTGGGGGAGGGAGGGAAATAACATGGAATATTGGCTACAATTAAAGAAGTTGTCAATAAAAAATAAAGGAGAGATAGAGAAAATTCTTTCAAGTAAAAAAAGAGAAATTAATAAAGACACCTCATATAAACCTCTGCCCTTCACACACACACACACACACACACACACACACACATTCACATGCATCTGCATACATAGGCACCCACACACATATGAAAACATATGCATGCATGCACACCATGAACACATACACACACAAAAAGCCTTCATAGATAGTGATGCCAAAAGCAAAATTAGAAAAAAACATAGAATAGGGCTGGAGACGTGGATCAGTGGTTAAAAGGTGCTTCCTTGCAAAGCCTGACGACCTGGATTTGACTCCCCAGTTCCCACATGAAGCCAAATGCACAAAGTGGCATATGCATCTGGAGTTTGTTTGTGGTAGCAAGAGGCCCTGGTATGCACATTCTCTGTCTGTTTCTTTCCCTTTTCTCTCTCTCTCTCTCTCTCTCTCTCTCTCTTTCTCCCTCCCTCCCTATTCCCCTCTCTCAAATAAATAAATGATATAATATAAATTGAACATCATCAAAATGAAAAATGCTAGTGCTTTAGGGGATACCATGATGAAAAATCCATGATTGCTCTCCAGCACCACAAAGAAAACAACAAAAAAAAAAAAAAAAAAAGCAAAGACTGTCAGTAAAAAGACAACTTAGCCAGGTGTGGTAGGAAGATCTCCGTGAGTTCAAGGCCATCCTGAGACTACAGAGTGAATTCCAGGTCAACCTGGGCTAGACTGAGACCCTACCTTGAAAAACCAAAAATAAATAAATAAATAAATAAATAAATAAATAAATAAATAAATAAATAAATAAAGACAACCTACATAGCAAGAGAATTGTTTGTCAATCACAGAGCTAATAAGGGACTTGTCTATAGAACACCAAAGAACTGTCGATGTCAAAGATCCAATGAGAAACAAGCTGAAGGTCTGAAAAGATGTTTCTCCAGATGAGATTTGCAAATTGCTTATAAGCCCATGAAAAGACGTTCACATCACTTCGTCAGGGAAATGCAAATGAAAGCCACAAGATACTACTTCACACACTCTAAGATGGAATTATAAAAAAGACAAATCAGGGCTGGAGAGATGGTTTGGCAGTTAAGGCTTTTGCCTGCAAAGCCAAAGGACCCAGATTCAACTCCCCAGGACCCACGTAAGCCAGATGCACAAGGGGGCACATGTGTCTGGAATTTGTTTACAATGGCTAAAGGCTCTGGCATGCCCATTCTCACTTTCTCTATATGCTTCTTTCTGCCTTGCTTTCTCTTAAATAAAATAAATAAATAATAAATTTTACAAAAAGGTAAATCAGGCTGGAGAGATTACCTAGTGGCTAGGGTCTTTGCCTGCAAAGCCAAAGGATCCAGGTTCAGTTCCCTAGTATGCACGTGAAACCAGATACACAAGGTGGTGCATGCATCTGAAGTTTATTTGCAGTGGTTGGTAGTCCTGGCACACCCATTCTCTCTCTCTATCTCTATCTGCCTCTTTCTCTATCAAATAAATAAAAGTTAATATTAAAAAGGCAAATCATAACAAGTATTGTTGAGAATGAAAGAAATTAAAACCAGGCAGGGGAGATGGCTCAGCAGTTAAAGGTGCTTGCTTGCAAAGCCTGCTGGCCAGGGTTCAGTTCCCCAGTATGCACATAAAGCCAGAAGCACAAAGTGGTACACGCATCTGCAGACATGCTTATGCCCTCCCCCCTCTCCTGGCAAATAAATAAAATAGAAAATTATTTCTTAAAAAAGAAGTTAGAGCCTGGCGTGGTGGTGCACGCCTTTAATCCCAGCACTCGGGAGGCAGAGGTAGGAAAATCACCATGAGTTCGAGGCTACCCTGAGACTACAGAGTGAATTCCAGGTCAGCCTGGGCTACAGAGACACCCTACTTCAGAAAAAAAAAAAAAAAAAAGAAAAGAAAAAGAAATTAGAACCCTCATATATGACTGGTGGGAATGCAAAATGGCTCAGGTCTTTGGGAAAATAGTTTAGAGGTCACTGAAAAGGTAAACCATGCCGGGCGTTTGGCGCACGCCTTTAATCCCAGCACTCGGGAGGCAGAGGTAAGAGGATCACCGTGAATTCAAGGCCACCCTGAGACTACATAGTGAATTCCAGGTCAGCCTGGGCCAGAGTGAGACCCTACCTCAAAAAAAAAAAAGTAAACCAGGGGCTGGAGAGATGGTTTAGCAGTTAAGGTGTTTGCCTGCAAAGCCAAAGGACCCAGGTTCAATTCCCCAGGACCCATATAAGCCAGATGCACAAGGGAGCTCATTCATCTGGAGTTCGTTTGCAGTGCCTAGAGGCCCTGGCACGCCCATTCACTCTCTACCTCCTCTCTCTCCCTCTCTCTCTGCTTGCAAATAAATAAATAAATATTTTTTAAAAAGGGAGCCAGGCATAGTGGCACATGCCTTTAATCCCAGCACTCAGGAGGCAGAGGTAAGAGGATCACCATGAGTTTGAGGCCACCCTGAGACTATTGTGATCCACACTTTAGCATGGATAACCTTGAACTCATCATGTTGAGCAAATGAAACCAGTCGTTTAAAAAAAAATTGAGGGCTGGAGAGATGGCTTAGTGGTTAAGACACCTGCCTACTAAGCCTAAGAACCCGGTTCCAATCTCCAGGTCCCACATTTAGCCAGATGCAAAGTGACACAAGGGTGCAATGCCGCACTTGCTCACAAGGGGGCGCAAACATCTGGATTTCGTTCACAGCAGCTGAGAGACTGCTGGCGCGCCCAATCTCTATCTGTCTCCCTCTCTCCCTCTCTCTCTGTCTGTCTCTCTCTGTGTCTCTCTCCAAAAAAAAAAAAAAAAAAAATTGAGGTCTATCCCGATGGGGCTTTTCCAGTAGCCACGTGTCATTGTAAACACTTCATACAGTAACTCTGTGGTTTTCCTTAACTCACAGGACTTCCTTGGGCCTGTGTGAAGGAACTACAAAACAATAAATTAAAAAAAAAGACCACACATAGTATATGGGTCCATCTATATAAAATTTCCATACTCAGCAAATCTAGAGACAGGAGGAGGGTAGGACAATGAAATATGAGGAGGGGGTTTTCTTCGAGGTGATGAAAATATCCTAACATTATCAGGGGTGATGTTGCAGGACTCTGAATATGTGAAAACTCATTGAATTGTACTTTTTTTTTTTTTTTTTTTTTTTTTAGAGATATGATTTCGCTCTAGCCCAGACTGACCTGGAATTCACTATGTACTGTCAGGGTGGCCTTGAACTCACGGCGATCCTCCTACTCTGCCTCCTGAGTGTTGGGATTCATGGTGTGATCTACCATGCCCAGCTGAATTGTACATTTTAAATGGATGAATTAAACACAGCTGAGCATGACATCTTGGCTTGTTATTTATCACAGTGGGGTCAGGGAGCCCATGTTGAGCTGCTAACCTGGAATCTTAGCCCTTCCTCCAGCTAATGTGGCACCCCATGCTTTGCCTAGAGCCCCAAAAATCTAGGCACAGGACTCCCCTCAACCTGTCCTGGGTAGCTGGACTCCACCAATGTTGGGGCAGCTCTCCCAAAGTGAGCTGAGGTGCTCAGGAAAGAGGGCGCCCCCGTGTGCTGAGAAACCACCCTGTGCCCCGTGTTCATGCAGGGTCAGAGCCAGGTGAGAACTTTCAGAACCCTAAGGGTGAATGCCTCCTTGCTTATGCACATAGGAACCTCATCCAAACCCCACACAGAGCACCTTAGTGCTGTGACATTTGTACAAGGTCCATATATAGAGAAGCTCTCTGGTTTGTTTGGTTTGGTCTTTGCCTTTGTATGTATGTGTGTGGTGTGTGCATGTGTGTACGTGGTGTGCAGACGTGTGCGTCCGCATGCATGAGTGTGCATGTGTGTGGATATATGTGTGCATGTGTGTGTGGAGGCCAGATGCTGATGTTGGGTATCTTCTTGGACGGCTCTCTATTTTTTTTTAACTGAGTTTGGGTCTCTCACTTGAACCCAGAGTCTAGTACTTTGGCTAGTCTGGCTAGCCAGCTTGCCTCAGATCCTCTGTCTTTGCTTCTCGAGTGCTAGTGGGTAGGCTGCCACACCCACCCAGCATTGACATGGGTGGTAAGGGTCTTCTGCAGCAAGCACTGGATCCACTGAGTCACCTCCCCAGACCCCTTGGTTTGTTTTGTTTTGTTTTTGAGGTAGGATTTCTTTCTAGTCCAGGCTGACCTGGAATTCACTATGTAGTTTCAGGCTGGCCTTGAACTCACAATGATCCTCCTACCTCTGCCTCACTAGTGCTCTGGGTGTCTGTTTGTTTGTTTGTTTGTTTGTTTGTTTGTTTGTTTGTTTGTTTGTTTTTTAAAGGTAGGGTCTCAATCTAGCCCAGGCTGACCTGGAATTCACTGTGTAGTCTCAGGGTGGCCTCAAACTCACAGTGATCCTCCTACCTCTGCCTCCCGAGTGCTGGGATTAAAGGCCGGCTTCCTGTTTTGTTTTTTAAGACAGGGTCTCACTCTGTAGCCCAAGCTGCCCTGGAGCTCTCAGATAGCCTCCTGCCTCAGCTTCCAGAGTGCTGGAATTGGAGGTGTCATCAACTACACCCCACTCAGATCAGGTCTTTGGGACTTCAGTCTCTGTTCTCTCTCCAGACACCCCTTCACCAGGCTAAGTGGAGAAGCAGATCCTATCCCCCTCCAAGTCTCACCACAGGGCTCTAAAAGAAAGACATGTACAGAAAGGTGTTTGGGGGGACTCCTCGTGCACCCCTTATTTCCATTAAGTCCTTGTTGGTGTGTCCCTGCTGTAGATGCAACTAACTGAGATCAAGCCCAGATCTTGGATCCCTCACGTAGTGAGTGGAAAAGTCCAATCTGGATCCATGTTCCCCCTTTGGGTCTCACCTTTGTTCCCAAAGAGCAGGGTCCAGGCAGGGGACCCCTAGACCTACATTTCTTAGCACCCCAGTGGACCCACACAGTGAAGCGGACCCAGTAGTGGCCACCCCCTCTCCCTCTACCTCACTTCTACTTTAGGGTTGGGGACCCAGCTGACCCCGCCCAGTGGCCTTCCCTTGCTGGGGACAAGGTTGAGGAGCTAGGCTGAGGTGTACGAGGTCGTTGGATTAATATCCAGATATTAAGTAAACAATAAATTAGCAAAACTACAAGAAAATTTTACAGCCCTTTGCATTTGGCAATCATTGAGTGTTAATTAGAAATTCATTACAATTAAAACCCTGCCTAAACAGGGCCTGCGCGCCTTAATTACATCTGATTTTTAATTCAGAATACGTGTTTACACAGTAAGCGCTACGTACCCCATGATTATCCCCAATCCTCTTTATACTGTACTAATTATGTAAATTAAACCTAATTAACTGACGAAAACTGCCGTTAATTCAACTGGTAAAAGATATGTGCTTGCGAAGGAGGCGCGGCCACCCAGCCCAGCCCAGCCCAGCCCAAGCCAGAGCTGGAATGTGGGGGCTAGAGGCTTGGCCCTGCAGAAGCGACACCCGACTCCGACTCTGAGGCAGTGCTGGTTCATCGGGGGCTGCTGGGAACGCAGCAGGGAGAGGATAAAAGAGACAAAAATCTTAATAATGGGAACCAGAGGGAGTGGCCAAAGGCAGTGACTTCCCTGTGGACTGCCCCTGCTCTGGATAGGTTTGCAGAGCCATCGCTGAGGAAAAGGGATGCCATATAGCTCCTGTCTGAGCCTGGGTTCAAGTCCCAGTTTTCTCCATCCACAAGCTTCCAGAACTTGAGCAGGTGATGTTGCTTGCTGAACCCTTTTCCTCCACACCGAGGGCAATAAGGAAGGGTGTGAGTTGTGCAGACTGTCCTTTCTGACCTTCCCCAAACTCGACGTGCTGAGCCTAGATCAGCATGTATGTCTTCCTGAGTGAGGAGCCTGCATGGGTTGACTTCCACTGCCCGGCTCCTCAGTTTCCTACCTGTGAAATGGAAATAAATTCTCTCAACCATGTTGTGAGAGTGGGCTTTTAAAATGTGCGCTTTCAAAAAGTAGTTCAGCAGGCACGGTGGCACACACCTCTAATCCCAGCACTCGGAGGCAGCGGCAGGAGAATCGCTGTGAGTTTGAGACCAGCCTGAGACTACAGAGTGAATTCCAGGTCAGTCTGGGCTAGAGTGAGACCCTACCTCAATATATATATTAAAATAAATAAATATAAATGTGGTTCACTGTGATGTTAACAGTCCCAGAAAGCTCAGGCCAGATCCCCAAACAAAATCCCCAGAAACCAGCACCATGCAGCGGCAACTCTCCCAAGCTCTCCAAGAGCCTTCAATCAATCTTTCTGCGCTCAGACCCACGAGCCAAAGCTTAGGTGGACCTGCAGCAGCTTGGCCTGGGCTGGGAGCTGTCCTTAGCTTGGTGCTGAACATGGAGCAGCTTGACACTCCACCCCCTCTGGTGGAGTGGGACCCATTGTATGAGAGGTCCCGAGGGGCCTGGAGTCCAGGCTGCAGGAAATGTCTAAGGCCAGGCCCGGAGGCGTTGTTGTCCTTTGAAGTACAATAGAGGCAGAATAGGCAGGCCCTCTTGGGTGGGGGGTGGGTGTCTTTCCATCCTAGTCTTCCCACCCTCTGTCACCCTGGGGGCAGCCTGACTGAGTGATCCTTGTCACCACCATACCAAATTCTGAGGTTGCCTTTAAAAAAATCATTAGGAGGCTAGGAATAATTATCAAGTGGGATTGTAATTATGGGATGGGGGAATGGGCCAAGGGAGGGGAGATAAGCAAGCTGGGGGTAGCCCTCTGGACTAGACTGAAACAGGCTCCCTGATTTTCCACGCAGGGAAGGTGGGGTGTGGATTGAATGCCAGAGTTGGAGTGGGACAGGCAGCATTGAATGAAGGGGTCAACCTCAGAGGAAGAAGGGCTGGGCAGGCTCCAGGGCTCATACCCTGGAGTGAAAGGCAAGGGGTTGGGGGAGAGGAGAAGAGACAGAAGGAGGGGAAGTAAGACAGAGCTTTCAGACTTGCTTGGACGTGGTTGTGGGGGGACGGCTCAGAGAATAAGTTAAGGGGGTATCTGGGTGTTCCTGTCTCTGAAGACTAGGCCTAGGCCATCAGTTTTGCTCTCCATACTTTGCATGGGGTCCCTGAAAACCAGAAGAGATAAGAAGGGGGAAAGACTCGGAGGAGAAGGGAAAACGAACCCCTGAGGAGCTGAACCGCTGGAAAGAAGAGGGCTGGTAACCCAGGAAAGCCAGAGAGAGGCGGGAGGAAGGGGGCGAGGGCGACCCCGAGCTGCTACCCGCGGAAGATTTATGGCGCCGCCCGGGTTCCAAGGACAGGCTGCACTCGCCGCTGCCTCCACCGCCAGTAGCCACGGTGGCCGCTGCGCCCCCTGCCCGGGCAGCCCGCCGCGCCCCGGGCCATCCCTGCCATTATTAACTTCTGTTTGATTAGGGTAATTGTTCAAACTTGGGTTGGACAGTATGATTAATTACAGTTTAATTAACGTGTCCATTAAGGACACTTAATGCCACGGGGCCAGGAAGGGGAGGTGGATGCAGGGGGGGGAGTGTGCCCAAAAACGGGCCAGGAGGGAGGGATATGTTGGTAATTCAAATGAAATAGAGGCCAAGATTAAGAGGAAAAAGACCCAGTGGAAGGAAAGAAAGGAAGGAGGAGACAGGGAGAGAGAGAGAGAGAGAGAGAGAGAGAGGAGAAGGAACTCTGAGAGAGGAAGAAGGTGACAAGAAGCGGCCCTGGCCTAGGGAAGCTGGCCCCTCACCACTGGAAAACTGTTAGCATCCTTGAAGGAGACTTGGTTCTGCCCCTGCGCCCGTCAGTGACAGTGAGAGATATTCAAGGTGCGGGGTAGAGGTACAAATCCAGTTTCCCAGTCCCCTGGCCAGTGAAGGAAGCCAAAGGGCGCCTCCAGCCCAAGCTAACACTTTCTTCCCGGCTCCTGCCCCTACGTCCCCACGGAGCTGAGGGGAGGCAGACGTGTCCTTTCCGGACTGAGCTCTCCCCCATTACCCTGGTCCTAGTCTTAGCCGCTGGCATCCGTGCCAACAGCTCCCCAGGGCCACTCTCAAGAGAATGAAGGGACCCTCCCTGTCCCTCTTTCTTTAGAGTCATTCTCAACTCCACCACTTGGCCATGGCCCGGTGATCCGCCTCTAGCCCCTTGGAGGAGAGCGCAGGGCCCTTCGCACTTGGTTCTTGGGGAACAAACTTTCAGGGTCCCCGACCCTTCTTCCCATTTGGTCTTGCTCTCTCTCTCTCTCTCTCTCTCTCTCTCTCTCTCTCTCTTTCTCTCTCTCTCTTCTCTCTCTCCCCTCTTCAATGCTGGGGGGCCGCAGGTGCGCGCCGCGGGCCGCAGGTGTGCTTGTGACCGCTTACCTGGGGCGCACCAGGCCCTGGAGGTGCGGGGAGGCGTCGCGGGCGGGTGGACCCAGGGAGGGCGCGAGTGACTGCGCGGGTGGTGGGTGTGGCGCCCCGGCTCGCAGCTGTCAGGCGCGCCGGTCGGCTGTGTGACCGCCACCTCGCCATGCGCTCTAGGCTTCGGCCTCTTCTTCGAGCCAGTCCCTGGCGGCCTCTTCCGGGACAGCGGCCCGGGACACATATCCCGGAACCCAGGAGGATCCTGGCGACCGGTACGTGGTGAGAAGCGCGGGAGGGGCCTCGGGTGGGAGCCAGAGAGCGCGGCTGTGAGTGTGTGTGTATGTGTGCGCGCGCGCGCGGGCGGGGAGGGGCCGCGCTGTCACCCGGAGAGCCCGGCGATCCCCCGACTCCCCGCCCGCCCGCCTGCCCGCCGCGCACCTCCGCTCTCCGCTCGCCCGGCTCCAGCCGCCGCCGCACGGTGAGTACCCGCGCTCCGAACCCGCCGCCCCCCGCGCCCGGCCACTCCAGCTTTTCTTTCGTTCTCTTCTCATTTTCCACTCTGTGGCTTTTTTTTTTTTTTTTTTTTTTTTTTTAATGAACGACTCCACAGCAGCCACCACGGCCCATCTCCCTCCCTAAGCTCGTTCTCCCCACCCCACCAAGACCCAGAAGCTGGTGGACGTTTGTTGAGCTGCCCTGGCCTTTACTCCTGGTCACTGCGAAAGGGCCCTTCTTCACCTTGCGATCTGTTTGGGCCCCTTCAAAAAAAATGCTGTTCCTCTCTCAAGGCCCCCTTTTCTCTGGGTTTCAGGGCCTGGAGTCCCCTTCCTGTACTTAAAGGATCTCCCCCTGGGGGGACACAGGACCCTCAGCTTCGGGTGGATGCGCTGGGCTCGGGGTGCCCTCTTCACTATATGCGGGCCAGGCACACTTGCCAATTTAGGGACACAGAACCCATCATTCTTTCCCAGAGCTGCGCTCCCCTCCCACCACCACCACCTCTGCAGAGGGTCTGAAAGCCCTCCCTGGGGCTGGTAAGAGTGTCTGGTTGACCTCTCAGCAAGGGAGTTAGGACTGTTATTATTTTTGCCTTCTTAAAATGTTACAAAGGATTCAATGCGAAGGGAGAGTCAACTTGTTTCAGTTTGATGAAACGAGATAATAGATAAATTGCCTGATACTTGAAGAGGTACAAGACAGATGGGAGAAAGAGGAGTGAGCTGGCAGAGACAGACAGCTCCGGGAAGATAAGATCGACACATGAGGAGACCTAAACAAATGCCAAGGGAGGGACAAGGACCAGCAGACCAAAGCGGCCAGTCTCTCCACTGAAAGCTTAGGAATTGGGACCCCCCCCACACACACACACACCTCATCCCTCCCCCTGTCCTGCTGAAGCTACCCTTCTGGAAAAAAACAAACAAACAAAAATGGACTTGCCTTTCCAGGCGAGTTTAGGGGAGGGGCCCTCAGGATTGGGCTGAACTGGAGGAGCACCTGCAGCCACTCACCATGCACAGGGTTGGTGCCCAGCGTGTCTGAAGCCACGTGGCTGAGCTGGGTGCCCTAGAAGGCCCTGAACATCAGTTCCTGGGTCCTTTCAGGCTGCTGAGGTCTGTGCTGTCAGCTTCCTTTCTGCCTCCATCAGAGATCAAAGCGAGGGACCAGTGGCAACTTTTTTTGTGTGTGTGTGTGCCTGTAGCTTTGCAGTGGCTTGCAAGACTGATTGAGATTCCTTCTAGTCCATATGGGCTGGGACAACCGAGCATGAAGGATGCCCAGAGAGGAGACGCGCCTCCCCCCCCCAAAAAAAAGAAAACAGAGCCAGCTGGGGAAGACTGCGTTTGGCCTGAATAAAGAGAAAAGCTCGGAGCGCGCAGGAACAGAAGCTATGGAGTGGTTTCTGAGAAACTTCCTAGAGAATCTCGCTGTCCCAAGAGCTGACCCAGATGGAAGCCAACTTTAGTCTGGAATGAAGCTAAAAATGCAGAAAATGCTGCTAGGAACTGCACGATCCTGGTCCTACTGATGGCTGGAAAGTATACGGTTTATATATCCAGCCGGAATCTTTCTGCTCAACGAACACGATACACGAGGCGTCAGAAGAGAAGCTCGGGGATTTTGGAAGCAGGCAGGCAGGGTTCGGAAGCCGACCGTCACCAAGCTAAGTGCAGTAGGGGCCGCCCGGTGTCTGGGCGCACAGCTCTGGAAAGGGTAGGGTTCAGCACCGCGAACAGCGGTCGCCTGCGCCTCTCATCCTCCTCCCGCAACTCCCATCCCTCCTCCTTTTCCTCTTCCCTGCCCCCACTCCTACATGCCTCAGTCTGGAGGTTGGGTAGTGACCGCCCCTCCTTTGCTTCCCCCCACCCCTCCCCGTACTGCCCCCTCACGCACGCGTGCATGCGCGACTGAGCAGAGGGGCCGCTGGTCCCCAAAGTCCCGGCTTCAGGACCCTGGCCGGCAGGGCAAGGCTGCGAGGTGGCTGAAGGCGAGCGAAACCGCACGCCCCCGGGAAAAGCCTGGATTTTGCCATGGCATTGCTGTGTGGCCTTGGGCAAGTCACTCTGCGTCTCTGGGTCCCACTTCCTTCCCAATCCGAAAATGGAATCGGGGTCCTTGCAGCTGAGCCATTAGCTTTCTCCTCTCTTAAACCCAGGGGATGGGGTTGTCTCTGCACAGACATGGGTGTGAATAACAAAAGGCACCCGTCCAGGGGGTGATTGAGCTTGGACCCCCTACTGCCAAGTGCCTCCCCCCCCATCCCCATGCAGTGGACTCGGTGCGCCCCGCTGGGCGGGCCCGAGCCTGGCGGAGGCGGCACTGAAAATGACTCATCTGCTCTCTGCTTTCTCTATTTCGCAGAAGCGGCGGCATGGAGACCCTCACCACTCAGCTGGGGCCGGGACGCGAGGGCAGCTCCTCTCCCAACTCCAAGCAGGAGCTACAGCCTTACTCAGGCTCCAGCGCCCTCAAACCCAACCAGGTGGGCGAGACATCACTGTACGGGGTGCCCATCGTGTCTCTGGTTATCGACGGCCAGGAGCGCCTGTGCCTAGCGCAGATCTCCAACACCCTGCTCAAAAACTATAGCTACAATGAGATCCACAATCGCCGCGTGGCCCTGGGTATCACGTGCGTGCAATGCACGCCCGTGCAGTTGGAGATTCTACGCCGGGCCGGGGCCATGCCCATCTCCTCGCGCCGCTGTGGCATGATCACCAAACGCGAGGCCGAACGACTGTGCAAGTCATTCTTGGGCGAGCACAAACCCCCCAAGCTTCCGGAGAACTTCGCCTTTGACGTGGTGCACGAGTGTGCGTGGGGCTCGCGTGGCAGCTTCATCCCCGCGCGCTACAACAGCTCGCGCGCCAAGTGCATCAAGTGCGGCTACTGCAGCATGTACTTCTCGCCCAATAAGTTCATCTTCCACTCTCACCGCACTCCCGACGCCAAATACACTCAGCCCGACGCGGCCAACTTCAACTCCTGGCGCCGCCACCTCAAACTCAGTGACAAATCGGCCACAGACGAACTGAGCCACGCGTGGGAGGACGTCAAGGCCATGTTCAACGGCGGCACGCGCAAGCGGACCTTCTCGCTGCAAGGAGGCGGCGCTAACGGCGGGTCTGGTGGGCAGGGGAAGGGTGGTGCTGGTGGCGGTGGCGGCGGAGGTCCAGGGTGCGGTGCAGAGATGGCCCCGGGCCCACCACCTCACAAAAGCCTGCGTTGCGGCGAAGATGAAGCCACCACCGGGCCTCCGGGGCCACCTCCACCCCATGCGCAACGCGGACTTGGCCTGGCCGGGGGAGCGAGCGGTCCGGCGGGGCCTGGAGGGCCTGGTAGCGGTGCGGGTGTGCGGAGCTACCCGGTGATCCCGGTGCCCAGCAAAGGTTTTGGCCTCTTGCAAAAGCTGCCGCCGCCTCTTTTCCCGCATCCTTACGGTTTCCCCACAGCCTTCGGCCTGTGTCCCAAAAAGGACGACCCAGTGTTGGTGACTGGGGAGCCCAAGGGTGGCCCTGGCCCTGGGAATGGCGGAGGTGCGGGCACTGGCGCGGGGGCGGGTGGCCCCGGGACCGGACACTTGCCCCCGGGAACAGGGACGGGTCCAGGCGGTGGAGCCATGTTCTGGGGACATCAACCTTCGGGAGCAGCCAAGGACGCGGCGGCCGTAGCAGCGGCTGCGGCGGCCGCCACGGTGTACCCGACGTTTCCCATGTTCTGGCCGGCGGCCGGGAGCCTCCCGGTGCCACCTTACCCCGCCGCGCAGAGCCAAGCCAAGGCTGTGGCCGCGGCGGTGGCCGCAGCGGCAGCAGCGGCGGCGGCGGCTGCAGGTGGTGGCGCAGTCCCCGAGCCCCTGGACGGTGCTGAGCCAGCCAAGGATGGCAGTCTGGGCGCGGAGGAACGCTGCCCAAGCGCTCTCTCCCGCGGGCCCCTGGACGAGGACGGCTCGGATGAGGCGCTACCGCCACCGCCCCTGGCCCCGCTGCCCCCTCCGCCGCCACCGCCCGCCCGCAAGGGCTCCTACGTGTCCGCCTTCCGACCCGTGGTCAAAGACGCCGAGAGCATCGCCAAGCTCTATGGCAGCGCGCGCGAGGCCTATGGCGCCGGGCCTGCTCGCGGGCCAGTGCCAGGCACGGGGACCGGAGGAGGAGGAGGCTATGTGAGCCCGGACTTTCTGAGCGAGGGCAGCTCCAGCTACCATTCGGCCTCGCCCGACGTGGACACGGCGGACGAGCCGGAGGTGGACGTCGAGTCCAACCGCTTCCCGGACGATGAGGGCGCCCAGGATGAGACTGAGCCCAGCATACCCAGCACGGGCAGTGGCCCAGACGGTGACCAACCCGCTGGGCCTCCATCTGTCACTTCCTCGGGCGCAGACGGTCGCACAGACTCTCCCGATGGAGGTAGCCCTCGCCCCCGGCGCCGCCTCGGGCCACCACCACCCAGCAGCCGGTCAGCATTCGGGGACGCAGCAGCGGACGAGGTGGTGCGGAGACCTGAAAGGAGCCCTTCAAGCAGTGGCTTTGAGCTTCGAGAGCCTTGTGGGCCCCTGGGAGGCCCCGCGACGGCCAAGGTGAGTCCCACTCGTGTGCCACTTTACTCCATCACCCAGTGCAACAAGCACGGAAGCCCGCGCCTGGTGGAAGGACGAGAATTTTGCTTTGCGCAGGCGGTCGGGAAGCAGGTAGAGGCTGCTCTGGGTAGGCCTGGGCTAGGGCGCGCGGTGAACCCGGGCTCGCTGAGACTGAGGGTTTTGAAGATGGGGAGGAGGCAGGCCTGAGGGACTTGGCGTGTGTTTTGTTTTTAGTAGACTATGGAAGTGGGGACCAGTCTGGCAGAAATGGCCAGACATTCAAAAAGAAACCAAACAAAACAAAAAGATCTGAGAGAAGAAAAGAAAAGGACCCAGAAATAGAGAAAACGCTCTGGAAGCTAGGCCCAGAGTGTTCCCGCCAGGTTGAGCATGATCCTTCCCCCCCCCTTAAAGACCGGAAGGTTGAGAGGACAGGGCGGCCCCTTGAATCTTCCACCACCCCAACTTGCAGTCTTCCCCCCCCCCGCCGCATCTTCAAATTCCAGTTTGGGGAAGCCCCAAGCTCCTAGCTGAGAAGCTGTTTCTGAGGTCTTACTGGGGCTGGGCGAGGAGGGTGGGTATCTGGTTGGTAGGGAGGGGCTGGAGGAGCTGGTTGTGGCTAGGCCGGAATGTTTGCCCATTTGAAAGTGAATACGCACTCCTGTACACTTCTACTGGGTTTGTTAAAATAGGGATCATTAACCCAATACGAACGTCGTTTTGTTTTGGTTTTGCCTGGAACCCGGCAGGGCACTGGCAAGGGGGAAAGTATCTAAGAAGAGGCGAACGCAGAAAATGGGGAGGAATTTGAGCAGCCAGAGGCTGAGGAGCCGCTTTGAGTTTCGAACAATTTCCTCGTGTGTGGCCATAATCATTGTCAATTTACTACATGGGGACGAGCTCTTGAGAATGCGGCGCATGAGTTACCACAGACCTAGTGGGTGCCTAGGTCCCCGGGCCCATGCCAACCTTCACCCCTCCATCAGCCTTCCTGATGGCTGAAGGTGGATAGGGCTGGACAGCTTCGGACAGAGACCAACTGGCCCTTCTAATCGCCTGTCATTTCTCCACTGTCGCAGACATACCCACCCGAGAGGGACGAACATGCGAAGAGCGCAGCGGCAGCAGTGGCCCTGGGGCCCACGGCTTCCTCCTACCTCTGCACACCAGAGGCCCACGGTAACTCCTGCAGAGATCGCTGACCACTGTAAAGCAGGGCCCAGGGCCAAAGTAGGCCTTCCAAAGAGAGAAAGAGAGGCCGCTGAGAAAGCAGCCAAAGCGGGGCGTGGGGGAGCGGGCAGAAAAAATAATAAAGGAAAAAGAAAGCTAAGCGTGCATTCCGAACTGTCACAGCTTGGTTACTTTGAAACAAGGACACCCCTCTCTCCCCTCTACAGCACAGGGACACACATACTCCAGGTCACCTCAAACATGATTTTAAACCTTTCAAAAATCACGCCTGGCCTCTTCTTCCAGCCCTCTCTTTTAACCAGCAAGTGTGCTTGGCCCCAGGGTCCGCAATGGCCAGGCCTGGTCCGGTTGGAGGACTTGGACTTAGTGGCAGTGCGTTAGAGTACCCCTGACCTCCAGTGTAGCTGAGGCCCAACTTGTCTAATACAAGGTTACAAGCAGAGGAAGGGTCCCAGGGTTTGACCAAGGCACCAGAGCATGGGACAATGTCCCCCTTGCACCACTGATTCCGGGAAGGTCGGCGCCTGGGCTGTGAGCTCCGCGGACAGACGCGGGGACTGCGCGCGCTGCGCTGCGCTCGCAGTGCCCCAGTATCTGCGCGCGCGATGTAGGTCGCTCGTCCCCGGTGGGCTCAGCTGCTCATCTCGCTTTTTTCCAAGGAGCTGGGGAGGGAGGAGGGGATTCGTGAAGCCTCGAGTGGAGCAGACCTTGGGATAGGAGGGGAAAGGGGGTGCTGGGCCCAAAGCCTCGGGGGCGCGCGCCTGGGCTCACAGCCGGGGAACCAGAGGCGGCCACTAGGTTTTTAATTAGGGCTTGGGCGCCCCAACCGTGGCAGCTCTGGCTGTATCGGGGTCACGGTTTCTGTGCTTCTCCTTGAAACTCGGTTTATTGCCTTTAAGAGCCAGATAAGGAAGACAATCACTCGGATGATTTAGAAACGAGGAAATCCTACTCAGACCAAAGGAGTATCTCCCAGCCAAGCCCAGCAAATACAGACCGAGGTGAGCCCTAGCAGCTTTTGCCCCCCCCCCCCCCACACACCATCACCACCACCATCAGCGACCTGGAAGCTGGGACCTGCTCAGGCTTGGAGGAAGGTTAGCTGTCTGGAGCAAGCCGTGCCAGTGAGCAGATACTTATATTGGGTGGAGAGCGCAGGCTAGATTTTTGGACTTGCTACCTCCATGATGGCTTTGGGACTGTTCTAAGGGGGTGGGAGGCATACTACGAGGAAATAGACCACCTCATCCACCTAAAATACAACACAACCTGCTGCAAAAGAGTTTATCTTCTCTGGGCCCACGCTCCTACCCCCCTCCCACCACCAAAGATTGACTGCTTGGAAGGCGGGCTGTACTGTATGCCTGTAACTGTCACGTCAAAAGGCAGCCTCTCTGGAGTGGGTTCCTGACTTGGCAGAATTCCCAGGAAGCCTGCTCCTCCCCTCTGAAGGCCATTTTCCCCTCTCACCCGCCCTTTGTACCCCAGGCGAAGATGGACTCACCTTGGATGTCACGGGAACTCACCTGGTGGAGAAAGATATCGAAAACCTGGCCAGAGGTGAGGTTTGGTCTGTGAAATGGGTTTAAGGATATGGGTAGGCCCTTCCTGTAAGAGGCTGCCATTCAGTTTGTGTGTGTAGGAAAGGCAAGGAATCGGGAAGAAGGGATAATATCTAGACACCCCCGGGGTCACAGAGGTGTCTATGAGGGTAGGGGGTGGGGTGAGTGAACCAACCCCTCCCTGGACAAGGCTTGAGTCTGTTTTGAAGAGTTCGGTGACAAAGAGAACTGTGGGCAATCACTCGGGACACTCTAGATCTTGCAAACACCATCTATGAAAAAAAAATGGGACTTTTTTTTCTGAGACATCAAGACAGCAGGGAGGTATTTATTTCAGGAATGTGTGACAAGTTGCTCCCCCCCCCCCAGAATGAACACATAAGCGTTAACACATTAATGCAGTGAGGACAGAGCTTGTGCGCAGAATGGGCCACCACTCCCTCCTGTTGCTGCTCAGTCTGAAGGGGGTGGGGGAGGGATGGCTTGAGACACTGAGGACTGTGGTTTGGAACCCCACTTTGCTTCTGATCTTCCATTCCTGTGTGTCAGAGGAACCTGCCCAAGAATGGGGAGGAGGCAGATGTGAATGGCCCCAAGTACCGGGCAGCCTCTCCTTCCACCCCCAGGACTAGTTGCTGAGGGCACTGAACAGACCGTTTCACACATCTAGGCCTATCTTAGAAACTGGCCGTTTCCACTCTTTCTACTTACAGATTTTGGCGGGATATGTCACTGCAAAGCCCCTGGGTGTGTGTGTCTGTTTTATCTGAGTGTCCTTGGCATGCATTTGGGGGACTGAGGATCTCCTGAAAATATAGACAAACTGTCTTTTCTCAGAGATGCCAGTCCGTGACTTTGGCCAGAATCGCTCTGATTTGTCCCAAAAGGAGGGATTAGCACTGTTATCTGAGGTGGGAAAGCGCATTTTGTGGGTCATCCTCTGAGATGTCAGACGGGTTATTTCCTGGAACCAGAGCCCCTGAAATCTGAAACTACTTCCCACCCTCTTGAATTGAATTGGATTGGCCCAAGCACCCTACTTCCTACCAACACGTCTTTGCTCAAACTCTTGGAGTACAACATGGAAAAGCCAGAGGGCTGAAGATCTAGCACAATTTCAGGGTGTCAGAACGATTGGCCAGGGCAGAACCTTGGCACCTAACAGGTCCCTTGAATTCCCTCCTGCTCCCCCTTTTACAGAAGAATTGCAAAAATTGCTTCTGGAGCAAATGGAACTGAGAAAGAAACTGGAGAGAGAATTTCAGAGCCTCAAAGGTTTGTCCGAGCCTTCCCTACTCCACGTCCACATCACATCTGGAACCTGCTCCCAGAACTCGGGGCAGGCAATGTCCACTGCTGGTCCCAAGAGATCCAAAGAACTCCCTTTCTCATGTTTCTAGCTTGGTGAAGGACTGGGTGGGGGGAGGGTGGAGTAGGGGTGAGGATGGGAGGGAGTGGGAAGGGGAGCTGGTTGGAGGAGGAGGCTGTGTGTAACAGCTCTCACTTAATCAATTTGCACAGATAATTTTCAGGATCAAATGAAGAGGGAATTGGCTTATCGAGAAGAAATGGTGCAACAGCTGCAAATTGTCAGAGGTAAGACGGGAGTCAGGTGAGCGCAAGCACAGGGCCGTAACTGCCTCTCGTCTGGCAGGAGCCGCAGTGTTGGCTCAGTCATTCCGATTTAAATTGAAGGTAATTTAACAATTATTTTTTTTATTTAATATCCTTTGTATACTCTGATTAGCCTCAGAATGGCAAGTGAGCCCAGCAAACGGCTTGCAGGCATCATTACATGGAGTGATTGAACTTCTTATCGCGGCAATTTCCATGGTTTCTAAATTAAAAATCGAGGCGTAAAATTACCTGGGAAGTAATGCCTAAGTTTGCTTTAATTTTGGTTAGATCCGTCTGCCTTTAAGCGCCATCCCAGGCCATTTCCTCCCTCCCCCAACTGCAGTTTGAAACGCTGGAGGTGGGGGGGTGGGGGCCTTCTCCCCAGTCTCAGGAGTTGTCTCTGCCAGAGCCTGAATCTGAGGAGTGAATGTAACCCCAGCTGTGACCTGGGCCAGCAGGCTAGAGGGTGGTCTGCATTTCCTCACCAGGCCCTCTCATGTCTTCCAGATACACTGTGTAATGAACTGGACCAGGAGAGAAAGGCGCGCTATGCCATCCAACAGAAATTAAAAGGTGTGAACTGAGAAACGAAAATAGGAGGGAACCCAGGGACTGGCTGGGCTAGGGAATAACGGAGCGAACAAATGGATGGGAGCCGGGAGTGGGCGATGAAATAGTGGATGGATGAATGAGCGAGTGAATGAATGAGTGAGTGAGTGAGTGAGTGAGTGAGTGAGTGAATGAATGAATGGCAAGAGTAGTGAGGGAGGAGGTCATGATCTAGATAAATCAGAAAATGAGAGGAGGAACGGGGGAAATCTAATATAATGGGGGAAATTATTCTACAGCTGTGGGGTAGGGGTTGGCTGAGTTCCAGGCATCAGATAATCGGCTTTCTGGCCTTGGAGCAAGGTGACCTCAGTTTCCTCTACTGTAAAATGGGACCACTGAACCAGACAGAAGCAGTTCCTGGATGTCCAGGGTCTTGCTTTGACCCCCACCCCCATCTCCTTTCTGAGAGCTGTTTCCAATGAGACTTTCTGATCCCAGAAGTGTTGGATGGGGTCGGGTGGACTTCCAGCGCCGCCAATCCAGGCAGGTGAGGCCGGCCAACATGGGTGGTCCATGCTGCGACTCTCTCTTTCCCCAGAAGCCCACGACGCCCTACATCACTTCTCCTGCAAGATGCTCACACCCCGCCACTGCACGGGCAACTGCTCCTTCAAGCCCCCGCTGTTGCCCTAGGGCCCGGCCTGCCCGCGCCCACCGCGCCCTTCAAGCCATGCTGCTGCTCCTGTGTGTAAATAACCCGCCGTCCTGCGGCCCAGAGCGAGGAACAAGCCATTCGGACCCATGTAAATACAGCCACCCTCCGGGGCACCAGGCTGGGTTTCAAAGTGTAAATACCGCCTCGCCCCTCCTTTGAACTCCAGGGCATCAGACCTCAAGGGGTTAAACTGGACCCACAAAGAGGGGTTGGAAATTAGAGATGAAAGGGGGAACCTCTCCACCCATCCCCTCCCGGGGACCCAGATTGTGACATTGTTGCAGCAACTTCCGCCCGGCGCGCCCAGTCCCGTCCACTTCTGACACTCTGTTCCTAACGACAACGTGGCTATGTGCAATGGATATGATATACACGTACCTTGAGTCCCAGCATCAGGTTCACTTTATTTATGCTGTAAATTATTTTTCTTCTCCTAGACACCCACTTCCGGTCCCCATTTTGCAATTCACACCCCCCCTTTGGATTTGTATTTTGTTGTTTTTGTCTTTTTTGTTGTTGTTGTTGGTAACCTCTGGATGTAACAGCACTTTAAAAGGGCGACAACTGACTCACGAGATGGTGACCACCTTGAGCCAATTTGGGGAGACCTGTATCCGTGACTTTTCGTTTTTAATTAAAAAAAAAAAAGGAAAAAAAATCTGTCATTTCTTTTGGGGCTGAGGAGGTGGGGAATGCAGGTCCTGGGAACCTCCTGCCCCTGGGATACTGAGAGGGAAAACTCCAGAAAGAGAGGAAGGGGATGGTGGCAATGAGGGTAAGGGGCAAAAAAAAAAAAAAAAAAAAAAAAAAGAAAAAAAGAAAAAGAAAAGGTGCCACCTCGCGATCTCCTTGCTGGGACTTTCCAGGGACCCCAAACCCTTCGTGTTGTGTGGATGAGGCAGAAGGGGAGTGCTTGCTCAGACCTCTCCCTTCTCCGCTTTTCTCCAGGCCAAAGTGAGTGCCTTGAGTCCTGGGGCGCAGTTGGGACGGGGTCTGGGCCCCACGTTGGGGATCGCGTGTGCGTTTCCCACGGTCCAAAAGCACCTCGAGAAGCTGCATTTTCTTCCTTCGTTAAAATGGGCAGGACAGGGCTGTAAGGACGCAGGTTCGAGTCCCCAGTGCCCATGGAAAGCCAGATGCACAAAGTGGCGCGTGTGTCTGAAGGTCGTTTGCAGTGGCTGGAAATTCTAGCGCCTCTCTCTCTCTCTCTCTCTCTCTCTGCCTCTCTCTATATACCTCTCTCTAATAAATAAATTTTAAAAATTTTAAATAGGCATAACATGACTATAAGCCCAAACAGGAGCCTGGAAAATATTTCTTTCAACCCTTCTTTCCCCCAGTGGAGGAAAGGATGCAGGTGTCCGAGATTCGTTAGAAGGGCCATCCCATCTGGGCCCTCAACCTCTGAGGTGTAGTGTGTAGACGGATCCGACCTAGAAAACTGAGTTCCTCCCCCCAAAAAAAACCCTCCTGGGCTCTGAATTCCTTCGAAAATGGCTTATTCCCCCTTCCCGCCCGCCAAAAATGTTAATAACCAAACGATTGGTATGGATGTAATTATCAATAATTATACGAATTATTGCTGATTGCAGAGCTCGTAGCTACTTTAATTAGCTTACCAGATTCTAATTAAGTTAAATGAAACATTAATAGGGAAAATATGCTTTAAAAAAAACAGCCCAGGATTTTTTTTTTAATGTGTATTTCTCGCCACTACGTTGCCACCTTGCGACAGATTTTAGGTATTACAGCCAATGCTAGAAGACCGACTCTAGTCTTTATCTGGCTCAGAGGTAAAGTGGAGTTTGGGGAGTTGGGGGAGACAGTGGGGGCACAAAATACTTTCTGGAAGGGTGTCTCTGCGTGTTTGGTTCGGCACCCTGATTCCTTAGAGGTGCTACAGGAAGTCTGGCTGTGGAGGCAAGGGACCAGATAGACACGCCCCTTTCTCCCAGCCCCCAATACATTCTCCAGAGGAACTCTTCTTTTGGAAGCTGGATGGGACCGATGGGTCTCTGACCAATCCAGAGTGAGAGACTGGGCAAAGTAACTTGTTCACACTCCTGAAAGAAACAGTGAGTTGCTTCACACCTCCACTTCCTCTGCAGTGCCTATCAGGAGAAGCACCCTCCACTCCTTCATCACAAGTGAATTCATTGTTTTGTTTCTGTTTTTGTTTTTTCGAGGTAGGGTCTCGCACAAGCCCAGGCTGACCTGGAATTCACTATGTAGTCTCAGGGTGGCCTTGAACTCACGACCATCCTCTTACCTCTGCCTCCAGAGTGCTGAGATTAAAGGCTTGCACCACCACGCCTGGCTCCTTGGTATTTTTGATTATGTGAATCTACTTCCTCGGGACCGAAAGGACCTCCACAACTGAGGTCACCTGCTGCTCATCCTTGACGCCTCCTCCGGACACAAGGCCCAGTGCACCACAGACGTGAGAAACGTCCACAGGAAAGGGTGGTTCATGCAGGTGCTAGGAAAGGAGTCCCTAGGTACTTCTGGACAACAGCCACAGAGAAGCAATTAAGCTCATTTGCATAAGGTTAATTAAGCACAAGCTTTCGGTTCCCTTCATCAGGAGGATTAGTGGGGGGGGGGTGGCCAGGGAAGTTATTGCCAACCTAAACCTAGAAGATGAAACTTTTCTTCCTACCCTAACTGTGTCCCAACGAGGGGCTCCACCATGCCCTCCTATGTTCCCAGCTACCCTGCCGCAGTACCTTGTGGTCTGCATTCTTTGCAGAAATGCATCTGGTACCTAGAATCCAGAGCACCCACAAAAGCACGTCTGGATCTGCCTGCACTTTCCATCTATTGTAAACAACCTTATCTCCCCTCCTCACCCAGGGGCCTCACCGGGAAGAGCTGTAGCCAGATTTGCCGAGGTCTCCATTGCCACTCCTAGAGCGATGCTGGACAAGTTGCCGGATCCCTCTGGGCTTCTTTTTCTTCCGGTGTAACACTACTTCATGGAACTGTTTTGTGAGCTTATATAGGCACAACACTGGTATAACATTGCTGGCAAACAAGTGCTCTTATAGCTGTTTGATAAGGTCATACAGCTCCCTCAAATATATTGTCCAAGCCAGGTGTGGTGGCACACGCCTTTAATCCCAGCACTTGGGAGGTAGAGGTAGGAGGATCGCTGTGAGTTCTAGGCCCCCCTGAGACTACATAGTGAATTCCAGGTCAGCCTGGGTTAGAGCGAGACCCTACCTTGAAAAACAAAAAACAAACAAAAAGATAGATAATTCCAGATATAGGAATAGTATTAGTTTTGGAACTGAGTGGTGCCAATCAAAAAATTACCAGTTATTGGGCTGGAGAGATGACTCAATGGTTAACGCACTTGCCTGCAAAGGCTAGGGACCCAGATTCTATTCCCCAGGACGCATGTAAGCCAGATGCACAAGGTAGCACATGTGTCTCCAGTTTGTCTGCAGTGGCTAGAGGCCCTGGCGGGCCCATTCTCTTTCTATCTGCTTCTTTTTCTCTTTCTCTCTCTCTCTCTTTCTCCCTCCCTCCCTCTCTCTCTCTCACGCACACAAGTTATAAATAAATAATAAATAAATAAATAAATAAATAAATAAATAAATAAAAATACCAGTTACTAATGTAGTTCCTGCAGCAAAAATGGATTATTCTTCCAGAGCCAGACATGGTGGCACTTGCCTTTAATCCCATCACTTGGGAGAAGAAGATATTTAAAACTGCCCACCCAAAAAAAGAAAAAAGAAAGAAAACCTGCCCACCAAAGAACTGAGGAAAATAACCAAAAGAGGGTCCTACTGAACCTTATTCTCAGCTGTGACCCAGTCACGTTTTGCCTCCAGAGAAGAGAGTCTAGAATGGAGCCTTGTATCTCAGCAAGGGACCTTGTCTTTTCATGATTGCGTCTTCTCAAAGGTATCTGGTCTAGTTTAGGACACTCCCTACTTTTCATCTTGCTCACGACATCCCCTGTAAAATTGTGACAGTGACAACCACAGGGTGGGACTGCTAGGATCATGAAAGTGAAATAAATATTGGTGAGCTCCCCCATGCCCCACCTGGTATAAGTGGTGATTATTATGTTTAAAATATTCAGAGAACTTGATCAGTCTTGATACAAGTTTCCTGGTACAATGTACTTCATATGCTTATTGTTACACTAGTCCTGTTAGGTTTTGGACCCCGAACTGGACAAACTTGGACAAAACGATGGCTTAAGGGTAAGGTGACATGTGACAGCGCAGAAGGATGCTGAAACAGTAGTGGTGATGGTCTCAAAGTAAAACTGAGCGTGGTGGCCCGTGCCTATAACTGAGAGGTGGAAGCGGCTGGATCAGGAGTTTAAGTCATCCTCGGTTACATAGCAAGTTCGAGGCCAGCCGGGCTACTTGAGTCCCTATCTCAAAAAGCAAAAATTAAAATAAAATTAAATTAAATTAAAATTAAAAAATCATAAACCTCAGCCAAAGACAAAATGAGAAATGCAATGCAGAAACCAGTCTGTCTAGACCCATGGGCTTTTAGTACCCCCTTTGGGTGTACTAAATTTCCTTTGTATCAAACAAAAGCAAGAACGTGTGGTAAGTGAAATCCAAAACTCAGTGGGAGAAAAATATGGAACGCTTCACGAATTTGCGTGTCATCCTTGCGCAGGGGCCATGCTAATCTTCTCTGTATCGTTCCAATTTTAGTATATGTGCTGCCGAAGCGAGCACGACAGTAAGCTCTTTCCAGAAGGTATATAAAGTCAAAAGACTGTAATCTTTTACAGTGACGGCGATCAAGTTGTATAAACTTTCCAAATTTCAAAATCATTTATAAAGTGAGACTTTTACGTCTTATATAAGGTATATTAAAATTTTTGAGTTTAGAGCTAATTTAGCATCTTGCCAACCACTTTATATTCCATATGCAAATGAAGGAACCATGGGAAACTGGCTCTTTCGAGACCCAGTACTGCGCACGCCGTCGGCAGTCACGCTCGGTCACGTGGTGCGCGTCGCGTGCGCGCTTCATCCGGGCGCGCGGGATCGAACGCGGAGGTGTCCCCAGCCTGCCGAGCGCCGCGCACGCGTGCATCCTAGGGGTGAGAGCGCGGGAAAAGACTGCGGGCCGCGGGTCCAGCCAAGGGCCACCCACCGTGGGCCCGGGGCTCATGGGAAGTGTAGTTCGCGCCTTCTGCTCCCTGCAACCCCGGCCATCCAAGGAGCCCAAGGGAAGTGTCCTGTTTGGAGCTCATGCTTCCAAATGGTGGAGGTCTGGGAAAGGCCAGGACTCTCTCTGCTCCTGCACTTCCTGTGGACCAGACACTTCACCTAATGGGGATCATCTCCCTCCACTTTGTAAGTCAGAAAACTGAGGTTCGGGGCAGGTTAAACCATCACCAGTCCCACACTTTTCTGCTGCTGATGATGATGAAAGAAAATTGAGATTTGGGTGTGTAAGCCTGGTTTCGAACACTGGTATGGTGCACAGTAGGTCTTCCAGCTTCCTCTCCCAGTCCCTCCTAGACCTTCCTCCCTTCCTTCAGTGCCACACCAAATACGGAGCATCTTATAATGACAGCTCGGGCTGTGGGGTGGGTGAGTGAGTGGGGAGGGAGCCAGGCAGATAGACATGAGAGACTTCTCCATGCTGAAGCCCGCTGTGAAGAAAGAGCCAAGGCGGTCCTGGTATCCCACACCTTTGATCCCAGCACTCCGGAGGCAAAGGTGGGAGGATCTCTGTGAGTTCAAGGTCAGCCTGAGACTACATAGTAAATTCCACGTCAGCCAGGGCTACAGCGAGCCCCTACCTCGAAAAAAATTAAAAAAAAAAAAAAAGTGTTGCTTGAAAACGCCTCTTTGGCTTTATTTATTCTGAGAAACACTTCCTAGCTCAGAGGGTTAGTAAATGGTCTCAAAATCTGCACAAGCCAGGCATGGTGGCACATACAGGAAGCCAGCCCAGCACTTCAGAATGGAAGCAAGATCAAGAGTTCATAGCCAGGTGTGGTGGTGTACACCTTTAACATCAGCACTCACAGGGCTGAGGTAGGAGGATCTTTGTGAGTTCAAGGCCAGCCTGGGACTACATAGTAAATTCCAGGTCAGCCTGGGCTAGAGCGAGACCTTACCTCGAAAAACAAAACAAGAAAGAGCTAGTGACTGAGGGACTATGCATGGGTAACTGACCTTGAGCTGCAACTTGATACACTCCTAAGAGGATAGGGACAGGGACTTCCAGGCAGAAGCCACGTGAACCAGTCTCACCAGAGCCAGTCCTTTATGGCTGGCCACCATGGAGGTACTTGGTACTCCTCTGTACTGTACTGCTCGTCCGTGAGTCAAGAGGACCCAGGCAGCTCAGGCAGATACTAGTGCCTGGCCTTTGAGGACATGATTGATTCCTTCCCCGCACCCTATGTCCTGTGTGTCGCCAGTGAAATGGAAATCAGGTGCAGACCTCCCATCTTCTCCTGTGACCTCCCTCCAAAGAAGTAGTGAGCAACTGCAAACCTCAGAATGCTAATACTGCCTTTATGGAGTAAACAGAGCTAATTTGGGCAATGATGTTTCCCTCGGATTTCCAAAAGGGAATTGCAGATAAACAAAAAGCTTATTAGTGTTGATAGGAGATGGTGCTGATCTTCAATTAGCATCCACGTCTTTCTTCATTTATCTGGAAGGAGAGCCTCTTCTGACACAGTGGTTGTGCACACACGTGTCTCAGTGACAGGTACAGCCCGTGGGTTCATAGCTGCCTTACGGACATAGTTATTGTTTGCCATTTCTGGCGATTGGAATCTGAGTTATTTTAAGCCAGAGGTGGTTTTGTTTGTCCTGGGGTTTTTGTTTGTTTGTTTGTTCGTTCCTGTCTGCTTTTTTCTTGTCCAGCTGGTATGTACCAGAGGACAGAGATCTAGGTTCTAGTTCCCAATTCTCCCATCATCATCCTTGTGAGGTTACCCAGTTAGCATGACTAGTGCTGGTTTATATCTCTTTCTCAAATAAATAAATATTTTTTTTAAAAAAAAGAAGTGAGAAAGCATCTCAAGAGTTTTCTTGTTTAAAAAAATATTTTAAGCAGGGCATGGTGGCACGTGCCTTTAATCCCAGCACTTGGGAGGCAGAGGTAGGAGGATTGCTGTGAGTTCAAGGCCACCCTGAGACTACATAGTGAATTCCAGGTCAGCCTGAGCTAGAGGGAGACCCTACCTTGAAAAACAAAACAAAACAAAACTATATATATATATATATAATTTGCTAGAGATAGAATATGGACACGCCAGAACCTCCAGCTGCTACAAATGCATTCCTTATGTATGCACCACTTTGTGCATCAGGCTTTACGTGGACACTAGGGAATCACACTCAGGTAATTAGGCTTTGCAGGTAAGCACCTTAACCATGGAGCAATCTCTCCAGCCCCTCGAGATGGTTTTTTAACATCTTGATCAGGCTTCACCGGCTGTAAATCTTTTTTTTTTTTTTGGTGTTGCTGTTTTTGTTTTTTCAAAGCAGTCTCTCTCTCACCCAGATTGGCCTGGAACTCATGTGGATCCTGCTGCCTCAGCTTCCTCAGCACTGGGACTAAAGGCACACACCACCACACTGACATGCTGTAATTCTTGTCATTGTGTAACTGGAGGGCTTTCCTGAGAGAATGCAGTTAGCAAGATGTAGAATGCCAACATCACTTTTGCTTTCTGTTTTAGAAAGGCAAAACATGCTGACCATCCTTGAGACATGGAAGGCCCCAAAACAGGCTGCAGGTCCCAGGGCCTGCTGAGGCATACAATGATCACTTCAGTCATGCAGGTACGTGGACAGTAGGTTTGTCACAGTCACCTTCTCGTTGCTGGAATAAAACACCTGACCAAGGGCTGGAGAGATGGCCTAATGGTTAAGGCGCTTTCCCAAAAAGCCAAAGGACCCAGATTTGATTCCCCAGTACCCACATAAAGCCAGATGTACAGGTGGCAGATGCATCTGGAGTTTATTTGCAGTGGCTAGAGGCCCTTGTCCCAAAGAAATAAAATATTTAAGAAAAACAAAACAAAACAAAAAACACCTGACCGGAAGCAGCTGATGGAAGGAAAGCATTTGTTTTAGGCTTAGTTTCAAGAGGGGGAGGTTATTGTGGCAGGGAAAGCTTGGCAGAACAGACAACAGGTGTCACATCAGCTGGGAGGAATCAGCAAGAATAGGATCCTCAAACTGGCAAGAGGGACTGGACTATAAAATCCCAAGGCTGTCCCCCAGTGACCTACTTCTTCCAGCAAGGCCTTATCTCCCCAAGGCTTTCCCACAACTTTCCCAAATTGCCACCAGCTGGGGACCTACTATTCAAAACACATGAGCCCATGGGGAGGGTACATTTCATTCCAACCCACCACAAGGTTCTGTGGTTTGAGCCCTAAAGGTTCATCTACTAGAAGCTTAGCTGGTACTGAGGTGACAGAACCTTTTAGAAGTGGGACTAAGTGGAAGATAATTATTAGGTCATGGAAATTCTACCCTCATGAAGGAGTTAATGTGTTTTCCAGGAAGTGAATTCTTGCTCTTCAGAGCGTGATGAAGGGCTGAGTTGATTATCATGAGGGTGGGTTAAACAGCTAGTTTGGGGCTAGAGAGATGGCTTAGTGGTTAAGGTACTTGCCTGCAAAGCCTAAGGACCAAGCTTCAACTCCCCAGGACCCACATATGCCAGATATGTATGGTGGCATGTGTGTCTGGAGTCCATTTGCAGTGACTGGAGGCCCTGGCACACCCATTCTTTATCTCCCTCTCTAAATAAGTAAAAATTTAAAAAAATTTTAAGTTAGTTTGTCAACCTTGGCTTCCTCTTCTGCTTTTTTTTTTTAATTTTTATTTATTTTATTTATTTGAGAGGGGGGACAGGTAGAGAAAGGGAGATTGGGCACGCCGGGGTCTCTAGCCATTGCACACGAATTCCAGACCCACGTGCCAGCTTGTGCATCTGGCTTATGCAGAACTGGGGAATGGAAACCGAGGTCGTTAGGCTTTGGAGGCAAGTGCCTTAACTGCTGAGCCATCTCTCCAGCCCGTGTCCTGCTTCATGCTATGTGATTTCTCCCATAGCCCACGCATGCCTGACAAAGGATGTCATTCTCCATATAGTAACAGGCACAAACATCGCCAAAGGCTATGCAGCTATGTAGATGTTTTTTTTTTTTTCCAAGGCAGGTTCTCACTCTAGCTCAGGCTGACCTGGAATTCACTATGTAGTCTCAGGGTGGCCTCGAACTCAAGACAATCCTCCTACCTCTGCCTCCAGAGTGCTGGGATTAAAGGCATGCACCACCATGCCCAGGTAGAAGTCTTTTTATTTATTTTAGAGAGAAAGGGAGAATGGGTGCACTAAGGCATCTAGCCACTCCACACGAACTCCAGACGCATACACCACTATGTGCATCCAGTGTTCTGGGGAATTGAACCTGAGTCCTTAGTCTTTGCAGGCAAGCACCTTAACCACTAAGCCATCTCTCCAGCCCTAGATGTATTTTCTTTTCTTTCTTTTTTTTTTTTCTTCAAGGTAGGGTCTCACTCTGGTCCAGGCTGACCTGGAATTAGCTATGTAGTCTCAGGGTGGCCTCAAACTCATGGCAATCCTCCTACCTCTGCCTCCCGAGGGCTGGGATTAAAGGCATGTGCCACCACGCCCGGCGGCAGAAAACAGATGTAGATAATGCATAAATGCAGGAGATAGAATGAACGTGGTATGAAACCAGAGAAACAACACACTAACACACTACATTTAGGGAGACCCAAGGGCAATCATGTCTTTCCAGGAAGTCCCAGCCTCATCCCTTCCAACCTTGAGACACTAAAGGTGAGGAGTGTGGGAGCCAGGGAAGACTGGCACAGGTCAGCTGACTTCATTTGCAGCCGAGTTATCACCAACTGTCAGAGCTGTTCAGGCTTCTCCACTCTGCAGGCCTATGGTGACCTGCAGTCTTCCCTGAGTATCTTGGGCCACAAAACCCCAAGATTCAAAGAGTGGGGTGCTCGTCCTGTTGGAGGTGGTACTTCCCACTGCCCAGAGTGGGAAAGGGCAGGGCCATCTTGGGACTGATATAACACATGCGTATAAACAACGGCACTTCAAACCAGGTGTGGTGGTGCATGCCTGTACATTGGGCACTTGGGAGATGGAGGCAGGAAGATCAAAAGTTCAAAATAGGGCTGGAGAGATGGCTTAGTGGTTAAGCGCTTGCCTGTGAAGTCTAAGAACCCCGGTTCGAGACTTGATTCCCCAGGACACACGTAAACCAGATGCATAAAGTGGCACAAGCATCTGGAGTTCGTTTGCAGTAACCTTGGCGTGCCTATTCTCTCTCTATCTCTGCCTGTCACTCTCAAATAAACAAATAAATAAACAAACAAACAAAGGATCACAGTGAGTTTAAGGCCACCTTGAGACTATATAGGGAATTCCAGGTCAGCCTGGGCTAGAGTGAGGCTGTACCTCGAAAAACCAAGAAAAAAAAGGTTCAAGCTTATTATTGGTTCCACTGCACAGTGAGTTGAGATTCTAGTAAATAAGGAGGAAGAGGAGGAGGAGGAGGAGGAAGAAGGAAGGAGGAGGAGGAGAAATGGTTACAAAATCAGGATGGAGTCGGCCAGCTTCTCTCTAGCTGTGTTAACATGTCTGTCTGGCTTTGCAGGCTGGGAGGAGAAGTGGAACACTCCTCCAAATCTTGGCACCCTGGGTGCTGACATCACTCACTCTAAGGTCACCCTGACAGTGTCTGGCTGAGGGCCAGGGGATAACTTCAGGCAGCAGTTGGCTTTTAGCCACACGGCGCTGCCTTTAAGCCCCAGCAACTTCTCAGCTGATTGGCTAGGTCACTGGCCCGACCATTCCTTGGGGAGCCTGGGTTTCTTGTCTCTAGAATGGAAGACACGACTCGGTCACTGGCGTTCCTGGGCTGTGAGGCAGGGTGAGAGACTGCACTGGAAACTGCTGAACAAGAAGGCAATAACAGTTTGTCCTTCTCCCACGGGAGCTCAGCAGCAAACCATTCCCCTTACCTGGTGAGCAAGCATTTGCATGTCAGGAAAGACCCAGAAAATCGGAGCACCGAGATGAACTGCCACATTGTATTAATATTTTCACACCACTTAACTCTCATTAAAATGTACTTTGCTGAATTTAATATGTGATTTCAAATGACACAACATATTAAGTGCTTAATATCCTAGAAATTATGAAACTATTATAGTCGATGCCATATGAAATAATTAGAGTGAATTAAACTTTAGCAGCCAAGTGAAGGAAAGACTTCAACTTATAACATCTTCAAGTAGCTTAAGCCACCACTGGAATCCCCAAAATAAATGTCCAGAAATTAGGCTCATTAAATAAGAACTGAACTTAATCTGTACTTACACCAAAAGGTTTGCTAAGCTTTGCCAATAGGGAGCACAGTCAGCTCGGGGAGTCGAGGGGTTCCTGGGAGACCCTCCCAGGAAAGAGTGACAGGGCTGTACCTGACTCTGTCCAAGATGAGGAATCCTGGCCAGGGGACAAAGCCTACTGCAATAACAGATGGTTATCTTTACCGCATCAATCCATTTGATGAAGTAAAAATGGAACAAACCTTTTTTTTTTTTTTAATTTTTAATTACTTATTTGCGAGAGACAGAGAATGGCGTGCCAGGGCCTCTAGCCTCAGCAAATGAACTCCAGACACATGCACCACCTTGTGCGTCTGGCTGACATGGGTCCTGGGGAATCGAACCTGGGTCCTTTGACCCTGCAGCAAGCACCTTAACCGCTGAGCCATCCCTCCAGCCCCATACCTACTTATTAAACAACAGAGCGTACTTGTGTTAGCTGTTTGATGGGCGTTTTGTCATTCAGTCCTCACAACGCATCTGTACTATAAGCTGCTGTTTCAGATAAGGACATTGTCACTGAGACAATGAATCACCCAAGGCCTTCATCAAATCCACAGTGCTCAGCTCACCCCATGTTATCCGCCTGTAAACTCTGCAGCCTTCTCATTATTCCTGTGTGTGTGTGCATGAGTGTGTGGTTGTATGCGAGGGTGCATTTGCGCACCACTCCCTGTTTTAACAACGATAGTGACCAGACATGACAATCTTCTACATGACCGTGACACAACTTTCATCTTAATGACCTAGGCACCATCACTTGACAGTTTCACTTTGTAAATTCGGGAAGAAGGAACTTGAGCTGGGGGTGGTGGGGCGCCTCTGTAATCCTGGCACTCAGAAAGCTGAGGCAGGAGAATCTAAAGTTCAAGGCCGATTTGGGCTACACAGTGATACCCTCCCCCCTCCCCCCAAAAAAGGAGGGTCTAGAGAGATGGCTTAGTGGTTAAGGCACTTGCTTGCAAAGTCTAAGGACCCAGGTTTGATTCCACAGTGGCTGGAGGTCCTTGTGCACCCATTCTCTCTATCTTCCTCTTTTTCTCTGATAAATAAATAAAATGTAAAAAAAAAAAAAAAAAAAAGGAAGGCTGAAGGGATGGATGGCCTAGTGGTTAAAGCGCTTGCCTGCAAAGTCAAAGGACCCAAGTTTGATTCCCCAGGACCCACATAAGCCAGATGCACAAGGTGGTGCGTGTGTCTGGAGTTCGTTTGCAGTGGCTGGAGGCCCTGGTGTACCCATTCTCTTTCTTTTTTTCCCTCTTTCTGCCAAATAAATAAATAATTTTTTAAAAGGAATTCATGTCTTTCTGAGTATCCTGGCATACATACCTTTGGAAGAGCAGATGTGTTCAGTCAGCTCTCTATTATAAGGAATACTCCTATCTTTATTTTGGGGGGTGGTGGTTTCGAGGTAGGGTCTCATTCTAGCCCAGGCTGACCTGGAATTCACTATGTAGTCTCAGGGTGGCCTTAAACTCGTGGCATCCTACTTCTGCCTCCCGAGTGCTGAGATTAAAGGCGTGTGCCACCACGCCTGGCAGGAATACTCATATCTTAACCTCAAGTCTCATACCAGTGTGAAAACACTGATCCAACTCACAATATAAGTTGTAGTGATTTAAATATGTTATTATTTACAGTCCTAATGGAAGCAAGATAAGTTGGCTCAAACAAACACACATGAGCTGAAAACAAGTATTTTTCATAGGTTTCAGGATTCAGTCCAATCTCATAGACTAGAAAATGAAGAAACAGCTTAAAAAAAATAAGTACTTATTTGCAAGCAGAGAGAGAGAGAGAGAACACGGGCACACCAGGGCCTCCTGCCACTGCAAACCAGCTCCAGACGCATTGGCTGCTTTGTGTAGCTGGCTTAAGGATCCATGTTTTTAAAATATATTTATTTATTTATTTGACAGAGAAAGAGGGAGACGGAGAGAGAGAATGGGTGTGCCAGGGTCTCTAGCCACTGCAAACGAATTCCAGATGCGTGTGTCCCCTTGTGCATCTGGCTAATGTGGGTCCTGGGGAATCCAACCTGGGTCCTCTGGCTTTGCAGGCAAGCGCCTTAACTGCTAAGCCATTCCTCCAACCCTTAAGGTTCCGTGTTTGACTCTCCAGATCCCACATAGGCCAGCCACACAAGGTGACGTCTGCGCAAGGTGGCGCATGCATCGGGACTCGAATACAGTGGCTGGAGGCCCTGGTGTGCCAATTCTCTTTCTCTCTCTCTCAAAAAAAGGCTAGTATTGGCCTGGCATGGTGGCGCACACTTTTCATTTCTAGCACTCAGGAGGCGGAAGTTGGAGGATCACCATAAGTTTGAGGCCACCCTGAGACTACATAGTGAATTCCAGGTCAGCCTGAGCTAGAGTGAGACCCTACCTCGAAAACAAAGACTAGTCTGTTGGGCTTGCCTCAAAAAAAAAAAAAAAAAAAAAAAAAAATCAAACGGCCATAAGATAGAAAAAAAGAACTTGCTCCTGGGTGGGTGTGTGAGGGAGTTTCTAGGCAAGGTGAACTGAGAGAGGAAGTCCCTCATCCAGAATGGATGGCCGCACCTCTGGAAGCTCCAGGAGTGCTCCGGAACTCTCTTCTTTTGTCTTGCTGCTCCTGCTTCTCGCCTTGCAGCTACTTCTGTCATTCTTTTAGCCTCGTGGACAACATGGCTACAGGGTCCTGTGGCTCTTGGGTCTGCATCTAGCCTCATGGCCTGAGCGGCCACCGTGCTCTTATGTAGTTAGCTGGGCTTGAATTGCCCAGCTTATGTCTTGGGAGTGATTTAATAAATCCTTTTTTAAAAAAAAATTGGGGGGGCTGGAGAGATGGCTTAGCAGTTAAGGCGTTTGCCTGCGAAGCCAAAGGATCCTGGTTCGATTCTACAGGACCCACATAAGCCAGATGCATGAGGGGGCGCATGCATCTGGAGTTTGTCTGCAGTGGCTAGAGGCCCTGGCGTGCCCATTCTCTGTCTGTCTGCCTCTCTTCTATCTTTCTCTCTCTCTCCTTGCAAACAAATAAATAAAAATTGAAAAAATTTTATTTTGGTTTTATTTTTTTGAGGTAGGGTCTTGCTTTAGCCCAGGCTGACCTAAAATTCACTATGTAGTCTCAGTTAAAAATTTTTTTTCATTTGAGAGAGAGAGAGAGAGCCTTTTCAGGTGCTGTGAACAAACTCCTGATGCATGCACTTTGCGTCTGGCTATGTGGGACCTAGAGATTCGAACATGCGTTCTTAGGCTTTGCAGGCAAACACATTAACCGCTAAGCCATCTCTCCAGCCTCCTTTTTTTTTTTTCTTTTTTCTTTTTTTAACATGTTTCGGTGACTTCTCATTGCTGATACAAAGCACTCTACCAGAAGCAGCTTGTGGAATGAAAAGGTTTGTTTTGGCTTATACAGTCAAGGGGAAGCTCCATGATGGCAGGGAAAAGATGGCATGAGCAGAAGGTAGACATCACTTCCTGGCCAACATCAGATAGACAACAGCAGCAGGACAGTGAGCTGAAGTCTAACAAGGGGGGAATTGGACGGTAACACCCATAAACCCAGCCCCAACAACACACCTCCTTCAGCAAGGCTCTGCCTCCCAAATTGCCACCAGCTGGGGACTAAGCATTCAAAATACATGAGTTTATGGGGGCCACCCTGAGACTATATAGTGAATTCCAAGTCAGCCTGAGCTAGAGTGAGACCCTACCTCAAAAAAATTGTTTTTTAAAGAGTTCAAAGTTGGGCTGGAAAGGTGGCTTAGCAGTTAAGGCATTTGCCTGCAAAGCCTAAGGACCTAGGTTAGATTCCCCAGGACCCATGTAAGACAGATGCACAAGGTAGCACATGCTTCTGGAGATTGTTTGCAGTGGCTGAAGGCCTGGTGCACACATTCTCTCCCTCTCTCTCTGTCTCTTCCTATTTCTCTCTCAAATATAAGTAAAAATTAAAAAAAAAAAAAGAGAGAGAGAGAGAAAGAGAGAGAGCATTCAAAATCATAGTGAGTTCAGGGCTAGAGACCCTAGCTTTTTTTTTTTTTTTTTTTTGGTTTTTCAAGGGAGGGTCTCACTCTAGTCCAGGCTGACCTGGAATTCACTATGTAGTCTCAGGGTGGCCTTGAACTCACAACGATCCTCTTACCTCTGCCTCCCAAGTGCTGGGATTAAAGGTGTGTACCACCACGCCCGGCTACAGACCCTGTCTTGACAAAAAAAATGGGAAAGGATACAGTTTCCTCTAAAATATATATATTATATATATATATATATATATATATATATTTAGGCTAAATATATATATATATATATATATATATATTTTTTTTTTTTTGCAAGCAAAGAGAGAAAATGGGGTCTTAGATGCTGCAAATGAACTCCAGACGCACGTGTCAGTTTGTGTATCTGCTTTATGTGGGTACTGGAGAATGGAACCCAGGCTGTCAGGCTTTGCAAGCAAGTGTCTTTAACCACTGAGCCATCTCTCCAGCATCCCTAAGGTTCTTTCTCTTGCAACTTCAGGTCTCTGCTCAGATGTTGTCTCCTTCAGGAAGCCTTGCCCTGATCTCCTTTTAAAAACAACACTCTTCTTCTCCTTCTCCTTCTCCTTCTCCTTCTCCTTCTTCTTCTTCTTCTTCTTATTGGTTTTTTGAGGCAGGGCCACACCACACCCAGCTGGCTCATTATTTTTCCTTTTGTTCTTCATCATAGTACTTAATAATGGTATTGAGTGTTTTTCACTGAAAATATGTCACATTTGTGTTTATTTGTGCATGAGGATCAAGACTTTTGTTTGGTTTCTTACTGCATCCCTAAGGGCTAAAACTGTCTAGATGTTCAATAGTTGCAGAGATCCAGAGATTAGATAGATGAATACTTCGGGGGGAGGTACTTAATAACTGCCAGTTCTCCACACCCCCTTTAGCTGAGCCCCTCACAAGTATTTCCAGAGGCTGGACTCAAGCAGTACCCTGTCCCTTCCCGCCCCTTTCAACCTGGGACTGAGACATTGCCTTCCACTCACGTTCTGATCTTCGGCCAGGTTTGACCATATGCCTTTCCGGAAACATCCAAGGGCTGAGGTCTTACAGAGGGTGCCCAGCCCAGGCAGGTTCCACCCTTTAGACTCTGCTCCTCCCAGGGGGTCTCCAAGACCACAGCTTCCCTGTCCCAGAGAAGGCGACTCTTCCCTTCAGAGAAGCTTGGCTCCCGCTGTGTGACCCAGGTTCTGCCGTCTACAGCACCTAGCGTTCACTCTCCAGCTTCGGAGTGAGGGCCCGCCAGAGCCTAGCACTCATCACTCCCCGCGCTAATGACTCCCCCCACCCCAGTTCTCTCCATCCCCTCTAATGCATGTAGCGCTGGTTCTTTCCAGCTTTGTCTCACCTGCTTTTCTCCCCTGGCCCCACCGCTGACCAGGAGCACCTCTGCAGGGGGAGGGGCTGGCTATTCATCCTTGTCCTCCAAGTCTCTCCCAAGATGCCTGCTATTGACGCAATACATCTATACATAAAGCCAGATGCACAAAGTGGCACATGCATTTGGGGTTCATTTGAAGTGGCAAGAAGCCCTAGTCTCTCTCTTTCTCCTTGCAGACAAATAAAATTATTTTTAATAAATAAATAAATAAATAAATAAATAGGGCTGGAGAGATGGCTCAGAGGTTAAAGGCACTTGCGTGTAAAGCCTGGCAACCAGGGTTCAATTCTCCAGTGCCCATGTAAGGCCAGATGCACAAAGTGGCACATTAATTTGGAGTTCATTTGCAGTGGCTGCAGGCCCTGGCTTGCCTATTCTCTCTCAGAGTCTCTTTTTCTTTCTCTGCTTGCAAATAATCAAATTAATTGTTTTTAAAAACAGTACCTAGGAATAAACCTAAGCAAGAAATTGTAAGGTTTGAGTTTGAACTCACGGAGATCCTACCTCTGCCTCCCAAGTGTTGGGATTAAGGGCATGTGCCAACATGCCTGGCTTAAACTTTTTTTAAGAGACTTTTTTTAATATTTAAATTTTTAAAAATTTATCTAATTATTTGAGAGAGCGAGAGAGAAAGAGGTAGACAGGCAGAGAGAATTGGTGCACCAGGGCCTCCAGCCATGCAAACGAACTTCAGGTGCATGCACCACCTTGTACATCTGGCTTATGTGGGTCCTGGGGAACTGAACCGAGGCCCTTTGGCTTTGCTAGCAAATGCCTTAACCGCCAAGCCATCTCTCCAGCCCCAAAATATTTTTATTTATTTATTATTTATTAGCAGAGAGAGACAGAGAAGAAACAGAGAATGGGCACACTAGGCCTCTAGCCACTGCAAAGGAACTCTCTCTTGCCCCCTGTCTGTTCTATCTTTCTCTTTTTTAATAACTACATTTATTTATTTGAGAGAGAGAGAGAGAGAATAGGTACGCCAGGGCCTCTAGCTACTGCAAAGGAACTCCAGACACATGTGCCACTTTGTGCATCTGGCTTACGTGGGAATCGAACCTGGGTCCTTAGGCTTTGCAGGCAAGCGTCTTAACGGTGAAGCCATCTCTCCAGCTCCTGTTCTATCTCTTTCTAATAAACCTTGCTAAACTATCCTTCTTTGCATTCCCTCCATCTGTCCTCATTCGTTGTTCTGCATAACAGGAGACAGAGAGCTACTGGCTGAAGGAATTTTTATGGTATCCTTCAGTGTCCTGCACTCTAACCCCCCAGCTAAGCCACCCACAGCCGAAAAGAGCTCCAACATTCTCAAAACCCAAACAGGAGTCAAGAGAATGTAATGGAGGGGTGTGTGTGAGCAAAGCACATGTATGGAGCTGTCATAATGCAGCCCAGTATTCTGTACGATAACAATAGAAAAGTGGGTCACTGCACAGGCATTCCTCAGGCTTGCTTGCTGATCTCTTCCCCTGAGCCATCCAGACCACCCACTTCAGTCAGACCCTCCAACAGGCAAAGCAAGAGTGGGCCAAAGTGCTTAGGAAAAAAGACATTGATTGTCTGGCTTCCAACATTTAGCCTACTTGGCCACCTTGACATGGCCTCTCTGAATACTGCATTTATTTTTCTTTTTAAAAAATATTTTTATTTATTTATTTGAGAAAGAGAGAGATAGAAAGAGAATGGGCATGCCAGAGCCTCCAGCCACTACAAATGAACTCCAGACACATGCACCACCTTGTGTATCTGGCTTACATAAGTACTGGGGATTCGAATCTGGATCCTTAGTCTTCACAGGTAAGTGCCTTAACTGCTAAGCCATCTTTCCAGTCCTTTCTGATTTCTTCTAAGGGCAGCTGTCAGGTGGGACCCACTGTTAGAAATGATTATGTTGGGGCTGAAGAGATGGCTTAGCAGTTAAGACACATGCCTGTGAAGCCTAAGGACCCCCAGTTCGATTATCCAGGTCCCACATAAGCCAGATGCACAAGGTGGCGCATGTGTCTGGAGTTCCTTTGCAGTGGCTAGAGGCCCTGGTGCACCCATTCTCTCCCTCTCTCTGTCCCTCGCTCTCTCTCTGTCTCTAATAAATAAATAAAAATAAAATAAAATCTAAAGAAAGGAAGGAAGGAAGGAAGAAAGAGAGAGAGAGAGAGAGAAAGAAAGAAAGAAAGAAAGAAAGAAGGAAAGAAAGAAAGAAAGAAGGAAATGATTATGTTAGCCCAACCTTCACAGCCAAAAGGATCACAAGGCCCAAGGCCAGGCAGGGTAGGGCTGCCACAGTGGCAGAATGTGACTCATTTGAAATCACAGGCTGTCTTTTGACAGGGTCTCTAAAGACCCAGGGCATAAATTAAAGAGCTGGTTGCCGGGGCCAGGTGTGTTATGGGGAACAGAGTTTGTGGGTGAGAAAGAAAGATGGCAGGAGAGGTAACAGAGACAGCCCCTCAGCAAGTGAGTCTTACAACTGCCCCCTTTCTGAGGTTTGAGTAGGGGGTCTCCCTGGCCCCAAGCACTCTAGCAATGCCTGTAGCCAACCCCAGGCCCTCCTTGCAGCAGATCAGTCCTGATTCTGCCCATGCCTGGGGTTGGTGGTGACTTTCCAACTTTCTGAGGGAACTCTGGGCTGTCAGTGTTGTCCGTGGCGGTTTGAATCAGATGTTCCCTATAAACGCATGAGTTCTGAATGCTTGGTCCCTTGCTGGGCGGTGGTGGTGCACGCTTTTAATCCCAGCACTCAGGAGGCAGAGGTAGGAGGATCGACGAGAGTTCGAGGCCACCCTGAGACTACATAGTGAATTCCAGGTCAGCCTGGGCTAGAGCGAGACCCTTGAAAAACAACAACAAAAAGAAACTGAATGCTTGGTACCCAGATGGCGGACATTTGGGAGGTAGAGCCTTGCTGGAGGAGGTGTGTTGTTGGGGCAGGCTTAGGGGTGTTATAGCCAGATCCTTCTTACCAGAGGTTATTTATTTATTTATTTATTTATTTATTTATTTATTTATTTATGGTTTTGCAAGGTAGGGTCTCACTCTGGCCCAGGCTGACCTGGAATTAACTATGTAGTCTCAGGCTGGCCTCGAACTCTCGGTGATCCTCCCACCTCTGCCTCCCGAGTGCTGGGATTAAAGGCGCGCGCCACCACGCCCAGCTTGGTTTTTTATTTTTTTACTTTTATTTTATTATTTTTTTGTTTTTGTTTTTTTGAGGTAGGGTCTCACTCTAGCTCAGGCTGACCTGGAATTCACTATGTCGTCTCAGGGTGGCCTTGAACTCATGGTGATCCTCCTACCTCTGCCTCCTGAGTGCTGGGATTAAAGGCGTGCGCTACCACGCCTGTCAATCTCCTGCTGTGGCAGAGGTGATGTCCAGCCTCTGCTCTACCACCTTTCCTCTGGCATCATGAGGCTTCCCCTTGGCACTGTAAACTGAAATAAAGCCTTTTCCTCCCATCAGCTGCTCTTGGTCGGGTGTTTTGTGCCAGCCGTGAGAAAGTGGCTATAACTGTGTCTGCAAGCAGGATCTTGCATCAGCCTGACCATGGGGTGGCCAGGTCTTCCTTTTACTATTAAATCGTGGTTCTGCTTACCCTAGATGCTAAGCCTCCTCACAGGCCCCACACTTGCCAAGGCAGCTAGGCTAAAGCCACTTCCTTACCCCTAACTGCCAGGGAAAGGCTAAGTATAGGACCACCTAGATCTGCATATTCTAAGACCCTTCCCCGAGCTCCCTTCCTTCCTGTCCCTACAGGAACCACTAATCTATAATATCATAATCATCGTTATTTAAAGTTTTTTTTTTTTTAATTTGAGAGAGAGAGAGAGAGACAGAGAATGGATGCGCCAGGGCTTCTCAACTGCTGTGAAAGAACTCCAGATGCATGAGCCCCCTTGTGCACATGTGTGACTTTGCACGCTTGCATCAGTTTTGCATCTGGCTAAACGTGGGACCTGGAGATTCAAACGGGCATTCTTAGGCTTCGCAGGCAGGCACCTTAACTGCTAAGCCATCTCTCCAGCCTTAAAGTTTTTTGTTTTTTTTTTAAATTATCTGTCCTGAGAACAAGAGGGAGAATGAATGTGTCAGGGCCTCCAGCCACTGGAAACGAGCTCCAGACCCGTGCACCACCTTATGCAGCTGGCTTACGTGGGTCCTGGGGAATTGAACCTGGGTCCTTACGGCTTCACAGGCAAGCGCCTTAACTGTCAAGCCTTCTCTCCAGCCCTAACATAATTATTGAGAAGGTAATTTAGGACCAGAGGAGATGGCTACGTGGGTGAAGTGCTTCCCTCACAAGCATGAAGATCAAAGTTCTAATCCCTTTACCACGTGAGCCTCCACATTCACGCCCGTGCACCCACATCTAACAGAAACTCCCACTCGGTTTAAAATATCCTGTGCCACATTCCGTGTGTGTGTGTGTGTGTGTGTGTGTGTGTGTTTTCAAGGTAGATGTTTCCCTCTAACCCAGGCTGACCTGGAATTCACTCTGTAGTCTCCAGGTGACCTCAAACTCACGAGATCCTCCTACCTCTGACTCCAGAGTGCTGGGATCAACCATACCCAGCGGGCTCCAATTTTTTGGATACCATTTCCTCCGTCACGAATGTTCTCAGTATTTTGCAGTCGCCTGAATCACATGGTAAGTGGCCAGGGGCATTTCTTTCCCACAGTTGCCAGGGGTGGGTGGTTGTAGAGGTCAAGAGAATAATATTATATGTACCAGGTTCCAGTCCTGGCACACTCGTGCCTGGCTTCTCCTTTAGGGCAAGTTCCAGGTCTAGGTTGGAAGCCCCTGGCTTAGAGAATGGGTGAGGATAGATAATTCAGTCCTTCCAACCCTGGGAGGCCCGGGCGGAGGGGGGAGACCCCAGCGAGAGGCTGTAACGCCGCTCGTCGCCACCAGAGGGCAGCAGCTCCGCAGAGGAGGCTCTGCGCTCCGCAGGCCTGCAGTGGATCCTGCGCGCTGGCAGGGGACGCCTCGCAGTCAGCTTTGCATCCCTGCAGAGCTTTTCCCCAGTCCCGGTCCGCTCCCCTCCAGGCGCCTCCTGCACGCTCTGCACACCGCCCTCTTGGCCCTCCTCTTCCCTCTCCTCTCCCTCCTCCTCCCCTCCTGGTCACCAGACTCTTGAGTGGGCGGGGGAGGACTGCCAAGGCCAGCCTGGTTGGGTGACCTGGTCCCTTCCCCTGTCGCAGCCCTCTGTCCTCTTTTTCTTTTCCCCCCTCCCTACATGAAGCAGGTCGAAGGGTTTCCAAGGCAGCAGGGCAATAATGGGGGAGCCCCTGGGAGCACCAGTGTTCCCCTAAGTGGTCAAGCCTGGAGCTAGGATGCAGCTGAAAGTGGGGGACCCAGGCGATTCCAGGAAGAAAAATGCCTAGCCTTTGAAGGGAGAGCTAGCGAAGGGCAGGATCAGAATGGGAACTGGGTTCTCAGGAGCAGTCCGAGATGGTTCCCTACTTGGCCAGAAAAATAAATAAATAAAATTCCGGTCACTGCAACAGAAAGAAAGGGGCCAAGCCTCCCTAGGGACAGCCAGCCCCAAACACCAAAGCGCGGCCTCTTGCAGGACTCCAACTGTGGAGCCTTGAGCGTTGACGCGGGAGGAGAGTGACACCTGCTTTTGAAAGTGGCGTGTCCACATACACGTCTTAAAACAAATACAAATACAAAAGCTGAAGGCCGGCTCTGGCCTTTGGATTAACCTCAGTGGGAAGAGGTTTCATTTTCTCTGTACGGTTCAAATTACTCATTAGTAGCAGAAAGAGGAACAAGGACTCGGGGACTTCTGGTTGGGGGGAAACCAAACAAAAAGCAACGCAAAACAAAACAAAAAAAAAAAAAAAAAAAAAGAAAGAAAGAAGGAAAGAAAGAAGGAAAAGGAAGGAAAGAAAGAAAGAAAGAAAGAAAGATCCTAACAAAATCAAATCGAAAAGCTGCCTTGTTAAAGAATTGAAAACTACACAAGAGAATGAAGAAAATAAAATGTCTCTGCCTCCCATCTCCATACATATTGTGTTTTGCGTTTTTTTTTTCTTTTCCTATTCTCTACAAAATGAGGATAACAGTGTTAACAGTGCAGGAATGTCTGAGTGAGAGAATATGTATGATAGCACAAGGGCTCACATTCCAGAAATGTTAGCTATTTTTACATGGGACAAAATCAGCGTCCTACTGTACATAATGAGGACTTACTGCTGGTTTTACTTACAGAGCCTTGCCATGTCAACTATTCTTCCACATTTATATAGTGTTTTTTCCCCACATTTATATTTTTAGTGATTGCGCAATATTCCATTCCATCGAAGTACAGTTTATTTAACTTCCCGCCCGCTGGTGAACCTTGAGTTTGTTTCCAATTTTTTTGGCTGTTAAAATAACAGCGAGATTCACGTCTTTAAACATCTATCCTTGTCAGCATTTTTGATTATTTCCTTAGATGGATTTTTTTTTTTCCAGAGGTAGGATTACTGGGACAAAGGACGCAAATATTTTTCAGGCTTTTGATTCAGGGTTACCAAAATGCTTCCCAGAGAGGTCTTGCCAAATGGCCCTCCCACCCGCAGTGTATGAGAATGCCTGTCCCACAGCACATACAAAGGAGGGATCTTTTGGGGATGGCTGAGATGTGAGTATGTGTTGGGCATTGCTAAACACGGGCTGGGACTGCGAGGAGGCTGGCCTGAACTGTTGGACATGGCCCGGGACCTTGGGCTGTGGGGTTGCAACTGCCCTTATCATCGGGAACCCACCCTGGTGATGGTGACTGGCCTTCCCTACCCTCAGGCAAGGTTGTAATGTGCCCTGTCATCACTCAGAGTGGGCAGAACTGGAAGGGGCCCTCCCTCCTTCTTGATCCCAAAAGCATCTGACCATTCCATAGTCAGGCTTTGCCCGTCCCTCACAGTTCCTGACCTTGTGGCTAGCTGCCCAAGAGACCCTTATGTGGCTGAAGTCACGTAGCTTTTCCCGCCACTTCTGTTCTCTCCCTTACAGCTCCTCCTTCGCAGCTCTGAAGTCACGTGGCTTTTCCCATCACTATGTCCCTTGCACTTCTGCCTTTCAACCAATTAGATAGCAACCTGTAAACTATGTATCCAATCGCCATATAGTCTGTATGTGCCTTCTCAACGTTTTTCAAGTGTTTATAAACCCACTTCCCTGTTGAATAACCAAGAGTGTGCTATCCATCAGATGGTCTCTTGGGTGTTCATTGCCCGTCATCACACTCACCACACCAGGACCTGCTTCCCCCCAACTCCTCCTGCACCCAGGACATTGGTGGCCAATGACCCTGGGGAATGGCGAGGACCTACAAGTATGTTGCTAGACCAAAGAGAAGGCAAGGGGAGTGTACATTTCAGGAGAGCGAGGGAATATGTAAAGTGAAGTCCATGGGGGGGGAGATGGACAAGATTTATAGATTGCCTCAGATTTAAGGGGCATGATTAGATGTGGGTATAAAGTCAGTGTAGAGGCTGGGGAATAGCTCAGCGGGCAGCATGCTTGCTTTGTAAGCACGAGGACCTGAGTTCGAGTAATGATGTAAAATGATGAACACAGCAGAGTGTATCTATAACCCCAGTGCTGGCGAGGCACAGACAGAAGGATTCATGGAGCTCATTGGCCCTCCTAGCTGGGGAGCTCCAGGCCAATGAGAGACCCTGACTCAAAAAGTTGGATGACGCAGCTGGGTGTGGTAGCGCACACCTTTAATCCCAGCACTTGGGAGGCAGAGGTAGGAGGATCGCCATGAGTTCCAGGCCACCCTGAGACTACATAGAGAATTCCAGGTCAGACTGGACTAGAGTGAGACCCTACTTCGAGAAAGAAAGGAAAAAAAAAAGTTGGATGATGGACTGGAGAGATAGTTTAGCTGTTAAGGCATTTTGCCTGCAAAGCCAAAGGACCGCAGTTTGATTCCCCAGAACCCATGTAGGCCATATGCACAAGGGGGCACATGCGTCTGGAGTTTGTCTGCAGTGGTTGGAGGCCCTGGTGTGCCATTCTCTCTCTCTCTCTCCCTCTATCTCTCTCTGCCTCTTTCTCTCAAATAGATAAATAAATAAATAAATTTTTTTAAAGTTGGATGAGGGATGGAGAGATGGCTCAGCAGTTAAGGCACTTGCCTGCAAAAACTAAAAATTTGAGGTTCAATTCCCCAGTACCCCTGTAAAACCAGATGCACAGAGTAACACATGCATCTGGAGTTCATTTGCAGTGGCTGGAGGTCCTGGCGTGCCCATATTCTTTCTGTGTGTCTATCTGCCTCTTTCTCACTCTCTCTCAAATAAATAAATAAATAAATAAATAAATAAATAAATAAATAAATATTTCTTAAAAAAAGAGCTGGATGATATTCTTTTTTAACATTTTATTGACAGCTTCCATAAATATAGACAATATGCCATAATCATAATCCCTTCCCACCTTTTTCCCTCGCCCAAATCCCCCCTCTACTGAATCCCTTCTTTCCAACTAGTCTCTCATCTATTTTGTTGTTATCATTTTGTTTTGTTTCTTGAGGTAGGGACTCGCTTTAGCCCAGGCTGATCTGGAATTTACTATGTAGTCTCAAGGTGGCCTTGAACTCACAGTGATCCTCCTACCTCAGCCTCCCGAGTGCTGGGATTAAAAGTGTGTGCCACCATGCCTGGCGATTTTCTATTCTTTTTAATGTTTATTCTGGTTCCTTCTTTTTTTTATTTTTATGTATTTATTTGAGAGAGAGAAAGGAAGAGAGAGAATGGGTGCTCTAGGGCTTCCAGCTGCTATAATCAAACTCCAGATGCATGCACCACCTTGTGTATCTGGCTTACATGGGTCCTGGGGAATTGAACCTGGGTCCTTTGCCTTAGAAGGCGAGTGCATTAACCACTAAGACATCTCTCTAGTCCTTCAGTTCCTTCTTTTATCCTATGGAGTCTTAGGTTTGGTCTCTCTTTTTTTTGCACACACGTGTGAATGTGTAGAGTATATGTGGTGTGTATTATGTGTGTGGTGTATGCACACATGTGCAGATGCATGATGTGTGTCCACATGTGGTGGCCAGAGTAGAACTTTGGGTGTTCTTTATAACTCTATCATGCACTTCCTTGAGACAAGGCCTCTTCTGCAACCCAGAGCTACCCTTTTTCACCCACGAGCCCTAGTAATTCTCTGGACTCTGCCCTCAGCAGACACCTAGCCCAGATTTTTTTTTAAATTTTTATTTATTTATTTATTTGACAGAGAGAAAGAGGGAGAGAATGGGCATGCAATGGCCTCCAGCCACTGCAAATATACTCCAGATACATGCCCCTTTGTGCATCTGGCTAACATGGGTTGTGGGGAATCGAACCTGGGTCCTTTGGCTTTGTAGTCAAATGCCTTAACCGCTAAGCCATCGCTCCAGCTCCCAGCCCAGTTTTTTATGTGGATTCTGGGAGAATCCAACTCAAGTGGTCTTTGGCTCTCCTAGGCCCTCATACTTAAGCAGCAATTACTTTTTAAATATATATTTAATTTGTTTATTTATTTGAAAGAAAAGAGAGAGAGAGAGAATGGGCACGCCAGGGCCTCCAGGCACTGCAAATGAACTCCAGATGCATGCTCTCCCTTGTTCATCTGGCTTATGTGGATCCTGGGGAATTGAACCTGGGTCCTTTGGCTTTGTAGGCAAACACCTTAACAGCTAAGCCATTCCTCCAGCCCAGCAACAATTACTTTTAACTGCTGAGCCATCTCCCCAGCCCTGGGTTTGGTCTGTTGATTGCATCCCAGAGTGCTTATACATGGTGCTCATGATTCTTTCTTATATTTTTAAAAAATATATATTTATTTATTTGCAAACACACATAGAAAGAAACAGACAGAGAGAGACAGAGAGAGAGAGACAAAGACATTTTGGGCACGCCAGCACCTCCAACCGCTGCACGTGCCACTTTGTGCATCTGGTTTTATGTGGATCCTGGGGAATCGGACTCAGGTCATTAGGATTTTCAGGCAAACGCCTTAACCGCTGAGCCATCTCCCCAGCCCCTAAGTGATGTTTGAGTGTGGTATTTTCTCCACCTTGTCCTCCATCCTTGATATTCTTTCTTCTGCTTGGTTGAGTCTACTGAGAATGCTTTGCACTGTGTTGTCTTATTTGGTTTATCACGTTTATTTTCAACACATATATTAATTTTTACTTAAAAAAAATCTCAATTCTCTTAGGGTTGGAGATATTTTTACTGAAACAAGCTCAGCAAGCATACTCTTTGGTTGTTGCCCTCTTGGCCCTCCTCTTCCCTCTCCTCTCCCTCCTCCTCCTCCTGGTCACCAGGCTCCTTGAGTGGGCGGGGGGAGGACTGGCATGGCCAGCCTGGTTGGGTGACCTGGTCCCTTCATCAGGTGCAGCCCTCTGTCCTCTTTTTCTTTTCCCCCTCCCCTACATGAAGCAGGTCGAAGGGTTTCCAAGGCAGCAGGGCAATAAGTACCCTGCCCCAGGAGGCACCAGTGTTCCCAAGTGGTCAAGCCTGGAGCAAGGATGCAGCTGAAAGTGGGGGACCCAGGCGATTCCAGGAAGAAAAATGCCTAGCCTTTGAAGGAGAGCACAGCGAAGGGCAGGATCAGAATGGGAACTGGGTTCTCAGGAGCAGTCCGAGATGGTTCCCTACTTGGCCAGAAAAATAAATAAATAAAATTCCGGTCACTGCAACAGAAAGAAAGGGGCCAAGCCTCCCTAGGGACAGTCAGCCCCAAACACCAAAGCGCGGCCTCTTGCAGGACTCCAACTGTGGAGCCTTGAGCGTTGACATCTCTCGGGAGGAGAGTGACACCTGCTTTTGAAAGTGGCGTGTCCACATACACGTCTTAAAACAAATACAACCCTTCCCTGAAGGCCGGCTTCTGGCCTTTGGATTAACTGGCTCAGTGGGAAGAGGTTTCATTTTCTCTGTACGGTTCAAATTAAAGATTAGTAGAGAAAGAGGAATGCAGGCTGGGACTTCAGTTGGGGGAAACCAAACAAATGATGTCACCAAAACAAAACAAAAAAAAAAAAAAAAAAAAAAAGAAAGAAAGAATGGAAAGAGGGGTTAAAGAAGAAAGAAAGAAAGAAAGAAAGAATGATTCTAACAAAATCAAATCGAAAAGCTGCCTTGTTAAAGAATTGAAAAACTACACAAGAGAATGAAGAAAATAAAATGTCTCTGCCTCCCATCTCCATACATATTGTGTTTTATGTTTTTTTTCTTTTCCTATTCTCTACAAAATGAGATAACTGATAACATGGTGTGTTCTAACAGGTGCAGGAATGTCTGAGTGAGAGAATAGGGCATGATGGACAAGGGCTCACATTCCAGAAATGTTAGCTATTTTTACATGGGGACAAAATCAGCGTCCTACTGTACATGAAATGAGGTTACTGCTGGTTTTACTGACAGCCCTTGCCATGTCAACTATTCTTCCACATTTATGGATTAGATTTTTTCCCACATTTATATTTTTAGTGATACCCTCAGGGTTATTCCATTCCATAGAAGTACAGTTTATTTAACTTAAACACCGCTAGAACCTTGAGTTTGTTTCAATTTTTTGGCTGTTAAAATAACAGCGAGATTTAAAGTCTTTAAACATCTATCCCTGGGTGTCAGCATTTTTGATTATTTCCTTAGATGGATTTTTTTTTTTTCCAGAGGTAGGATTACTGGGACAAAGGACGCAAATATTTTTCAGGCTTTTGATTCAGGGTTACCAAAATGCTTCCCAGAGAGGTCTTGTTAGAATGGCCCTCCCACCCGCAGTGTATGAGAATGCCTGTCCCACAGCAATTACAAAGGGGAGGGATGTTTTTGGGGATGGCTGAGATGTGAGTAAATGTGTTGGGCATTGCTAAACACGGGCTGGGACTGTTGAGGAGGCTGGCCTGAACTGTTGGACATGGCCCGGGACCTTGGGCTGTGGGGTTGCAACTGCCTTTATCATCAGGAACCCACCCTGGAGATGGTGACTGGCCTTCCCTACCCTCAGGCAAGGTTGTAATGTGCCCTGTCATCACTCAGAGTGGGCAGAACTGGGAAGGGGGCCCTCCCCTTTTGATCCCAAAAGCATCTGACCATTCCATAGTCAGGCTTTGCCCGTCCCTCACAGTTCCTGACCTTGTGGCTAGCTGCCCAAGAGACCCTTATGTGGCTGAAGTCACGCAGCTTTTCCCGCCACTTCTGTTCTCTCCTTACAGCTCCTCCATTGCAGCTCTGAAGTCACATATCTTTTCCCATCACTATGTCCCTTGCACTTCTGCCTTTCAACCAATTAGATAGCAACCTGTAAACTATGTATCCAATCGCCATATAGTCTGTATGTGCCTTCTCAACGCTTTTTCAAGTGTTTATAAACCCACTTCCCTGTTGAATAACCAAGTGTGTGCTATCCATCAGATGGTCTCTTGGGTGTTCATTGCCCGTCATCACACTCACCACACCAGGACCTGCTTCCCCCCAACTCCTCCTGCACCCAGGACATTGGTGGCCAATGACCCTGGGGAATGGCGAGGACCTACAAGTATGTTGCTAGACCAAAGAGAAGGCAAGGGAGTGTACATTTCAGGAGAGCGAGGGAATATGTAAAGTGAAGTCCATGGGGAGATGGACAAGATTTATAGATTGCCTCAGATTTAAGGGGCATGATTAGATGTGGGTATAAAGTCAGTGTAGAGGCTGGGAATAGCTCAGCTGGCAGCATGCTTGCTTTGTAAGCACGAGGACCTGAGTTCGAGTAATGATGTAAAATGATGAACACAGCAGAGTGTATCTATAACCCCAGTGCTGGCGAGGCACAGACAGAAGGATTCATGGAGCTCATTGGCCCTCCTAGCTGGGGAGCTCCAGGCCAATGAGAGACCCTGACTCAAAAAGTTGGATGACGAGCTGGGTGTGGTAGCGCACACCTTTAATCCCAGCACTTGGGAGGCAGAGGTAGGAGGATCGCCATGAGTTCCAGGCCACCCTGAGACTACATAGAGAATTCCAGGTCAGACTGGACTAGAGTGAGACCCTACAGAGAAAGAAAAAAAAAAAAGTTGGATGATGGGCTGGAGAGATAGTTTAGCTGTTAAGGCATTTTGCCTGCAAAGCCAAAGGACCGCAGTTTGATTCCCCAGAACCCATGTAGGCCATATGCACAAGGGGCACATGCGTCTGGAGTTTGTCTGCAGTGGTTGGAGGCCCTGGTGTGCCATTCTCTCTCTCTCTCTCCCCTCTATCTCTCTCTGCCTCTTTCTCTCAAATAGATAAATAAATAAATAATTTTTTAAAGTTGGATGAGGGATGGAGAGATGGCTCAGCAGTTAAGGCACTTGCCTGCAAAACTAAAAATTTGAGGTTCAATTCCCCAGTACCCCTGTAAAACCAGATGCACAGAGTAACACATGCATCTGGAGTTCATTTGCAGTGGCTGGAGGTCCTGGCGTGCCCATATTCTCTCTGTGTGTCTATCTGCCTCTTTCTCACTCTCTCTCAAATAAATAAATAAATAAATAAATAAATAAATAAATAAATATTTCTTAAAAAAAGAGCTGGATGATATTCTTTTTTAACATTTTATTGACAGCTTCCATAAATATAGACAATATGCCATAATCATAATCCCTTCCCACCTTTTTCCCTCGCCCAAATCTCCCCTCTACTGAATCCCTTCTTTCCAACTAGTCTCTCATCTATTTTGTTGTTATCATTTTGTTTTGTTTCTTGAGGTAGGGGCTCGCTTTAGTCCAGGCTGATCTGGAATTTACTATGTAGTCTCAAGGTGGCCTTGAACTCACAGTGATTCTCCTACCTCAGCCTCCCGAGTGCTGGGATTAAGTGTGTGCCACCATGTCTGGCGATTTTCTATTCTTTTTAATGTTTATTCTGGTTCCTTCTTTTTTTTATTTTTATGTATTTATTTGAGAGAGAGAAAGGAAGAGAGAGAATGGGTGCTCTAGGGCTTCCAGCTGCTATAATCAAACTCCAGATGCATGCACCACCTTGTGTATCTGGCTTACATGGGTCCTGGGGAATTGAACCTGGGTCCTTTGCCTTAGAAGGCGAGTGCATTAACCACTAAGACATCTCTCTAGTCCTTCAGTTCCTTCTTCTATCCTATGGAGTCTTAGGTTTGGTCTCTCTTTTTTTGCACACACGTGTGAATGTGTAGAGTATATGTGGTGTGTATTATGTGTGTGGTGTATGCACACATGTGCAGATGCATGATGTGTGTCCATGTGTGGTGGCCAGAGTAGAACTTTGGGTGTTCTTTATAACTCTATCATGCACTTCCTTGAGACAAGGCCTCTTCTGCAACCCAGAGCTACCCTTTTTCACCCACGAGCCCTAGTAATTCTCTGGACTCTGCCCTCAGCAGACACCTAGCCCAGATTTTTTTAAAAATTTTTATTTATTTATTTATTTGACAGAGAGAAAGAAGGAGAGAATGGGCATGCCATGGCCTCCAGCCACTGCAAACATACTCCAGATACATGTGCCTTTGTGCATCTGGCTAACATGGGTTGTGGGGAATCGAACCTGGGTCCTTTGGCTTTGTAGTCAAATGCCTTAACCGCTAAGCCATCGCTCCAGCTCCCAGCCCAGTTTTTTATGTGGATTCTGGGAGAATCCAACTCAAGTGGTCTTTGGCTCTCCTAGGCCCTCATACTTAAGCAGCAATTACTTTTTAAATATATATTTAATTTGTTTATTTATTTGAAAGAAAGAGAGAGAGAGAGAGAGAGAGAGAATGGGCACGCCAGGGCCTCCAGGCACTGCAAATGAACTCCAGATGCATGTTCCCCCTTGTTCATCTGGCTTATGTGGGTCCTGGGAATCGAACCTGGGTCCTTTGGCTTTGCAGGCAAACACCTTAACAGCTAAGCCATTCTTCCAGTCCATCAGCAATTACTTTTAACTGCTGAGCCATCTCCCCAGCCCTGGGTTTGGTCTGTTGATTGCATCCCAGAGTGCTTATACATGGTGCTCATGATTCTTTCTTATATTTTTAAAAAATATATATTTATTTATTTGCAAACACACATAGAAAGAAACAGACAGAGAGAGACAGAGAGAGAGAGACAAAGACATTTTGGGCACGCCAGCACCTCCAACCGCTGCACGTGCCACTTTGTGCATCTGGTTTTACGTGGATCCTGGGGAATCGGACTCAGGTCATTAGGATTTTCAGGCAAACGCCTTAACCGCTGAGCCATCTCCCCAGCCCCTAAGTGATGTTTGAGTGTGGTATTTTCTCCACCTTGTCCTCCATCCTTGATATTCTTTCTTCTGCTTGGTTGAGTCTACTGAGAATGCTTTGCACTGGGTTGTCTTATTTGGTTTATCACGTTTATTTTCAACACATATATTAATTTTTACTTAAAAAAAATCTCAATTCTCTTAGGGTTGGAGATATTTTTACTGAAACAAGCTCAGCAAGCATAAGGCTCTGGGTTCAGTCCCCAGCACCCCACACATCCCCCCAATCAAAATGACACACACAATCAATTTTCTTCCTTGAGGTAGGGTCTCTCTCTAGCTCAGGCTGACCTGGAATTCACGATATGAATTCATTCAGGGTGGCCTCAATCCTCCTACCTCTGCCTCCCGAGTGCTGGGATTAAAGGTGTGCACCACCACGCCCGGCCACAATCAGTTTTCTAGCTGAATTTTTCTTCCATGTTGCCTACGTTCATTGCTGTTGTTCACCTTCCTCATCCATCCTTCTCACATTGTCCTCTGTACTGGCGCCTTTCCTCCTTAGAGACGGGCTTGGATCTTCTACTTTGTATCTTCTTTGAGGTCACTGATTGTTTGTACTGGCAAACTTTTGAAATCTTCATCCAGCATGTTACCAAGTTTAGTATCTTTGAATTCGGTGGTGGCACAGTGAAATTGTTTGGAGGACTCATGTTGTCTTCCTTTTTGTTATTTGAGAGATTGAGAGAGAGAGAGGCAGACAGAGAAAGAGACCCTTCCCAGGCTCCCTCCAAGTGGCCGTGTGACAGACACCATGTGGCCACTGAGATGTAAAAGGGACAGCTGGAGCTGTGAGCACATCTGTGCCTTAGTATTAGGCACCTTGACCTTTCTCTTGCTGCTTCATGGATTCGGAACTGCAGGTGTGAGTACAGCAGGCCTCCTGTGACCAACCATGAGCTATAGTGATCCAGCTGGCAAAAGTCACACGCCACCGATGATGCCCTGTGATCCTCTCGCCTTACTGCTCCCCTCCGGACTTCTCGATAGGGAGACATGCAGACACCTGCTTGGGTAAACCAGGAGAGTTCACTGCATTTCTGGTGTGTGTGTGTGTGTGTGTGTGTGTGTGTGTGTGTGTGTGTGTAAAATATTCATTGACTATGTAAAGTACCTCTGGAGAGCATACACAGGAAACCAGCCACAGCTGTTTCCTGGACAGAGCAGTCATAAGAGATTCAAAGAGAGAGATGGCTCAAGGTACTTACTCTGCAGTTATCATTGTACTTTAATTTTATTTATTTATTTTATTTTATTTTATTTTATTTTATTTTTTTTTTGGTTTTGCGAGGTAGGGTCTCACTCTGGTCCAGGCTGACCTGGAATTAACTATGTAGTCTCAGGGTGGCTTCAAACTCTCGGTGATCCTCCTACTTCTGCCTTCTGAGTGCTGGGATTAAAGGCGTGCACCACCACGCCTGGCTTAATTTTATTTTTTAAATGTATTTGCAAGCAGAGAGATTCAGACAAAAAGAAAGGACGGGGTGGGGGGTGGGGAGCGTATATGTGCACACCAAGACCTCCAGCCACTGCAAACGAGCTCCAGATGCATGTGCCACTCTGTGCATTTGGCTTTACCCAGGTACTGGGGAATCGAACCCGGGTTATTAGGCTTTGCAGACAAGTGCCTTTAACTGCTCAGCCATCTCTCCAGCTAATGATGTTTTTAAATGTTGAATTGTTTTGGAGGCTGGGGAGGTAGCTCAGTGGTGCAAGGCACATTGCTTGCAAAGCCAGATGGCCCTGGTTCAGTTCCTGAGTACCGACATGAAACCACATGCACAAATTGGCACATGCATCTGGAGTCCATTTGCAGTGGCAAGAGGTCCTGATGTGCTCATTTTTATCCTCTCTCTCCTTGCAAATTAATAAATAAAATTTTTTTAAATGCTAAATTTTTGTTGGTTTATTTATTTATTTATTTTTTTTGGTGTGCACTGTATACGTTTGTGTGTGTGTGCACAGACACTTGGACTGGCTGACCAACGAGCCTCGTGCTCAGTGCTTGGGTTACAGGCACACACAGTGTGGCTTTAGGTGGGTGCTGGAGATGGACCTTGGGTCTTTATTGCTCATACAACAAGCACTCTTACCCACTAGGCCACCTCTCTCATCCCCTTTATTTATCTATTTTTTTTTTTTCGAGGCTTATTTGTTTTAAACCAAATAAACTCACAGGGTTCAATACATAACATTCAGTATACATTCATGGAGACCAAAATGTGAACTACTGGGCTGGAAAGATGGCTTAGTGGTTAAGCGCTTGTCTTTGAAGTCTAAGGATCCCAGTTCAAGGCTTGGTACTCCAGTACCCACGTAAGCCAGATGCACAAGGTAGTGTATGCATCTGGAGTTCGTTTGCAGAGGCTAGGGGCCCTGGTGTGCCCATTCTCTCTCTCTCTCTGTTGCTCTTAAATAAATAAATAAATAAATAAATAAATAAATAAATAAATAATTTAAAAATGTGAACTCTTTAATTTCCAAACCAACAGTTACATTTTTTGTTGTTCTTAATTTTTAATTTTTTTCTTTAGTTATTTATTTATTTGAGAGAGAGAGAGAGGGTAGATAGATAGAGAGAATGGGTGCACCAGGGACTTCAGCCACTGCAAACAAAGTCCAGGTCCTGGGGCATTAAACCTGGGTCCTTTGGCTTTGCAGGCAAGTGCCTTAACTGCTATGCTATCCTTCCAGCCCCTTTAAAGTTTCTTTTTAAGTTTACTGGCAGCAGGGCACAGAGAGAGAAAGAGAGAGAATGGACACACCACCCTTCAGCCACTGTAAATGAAATCAGACATATGTGCCACTTTGTGCATCTGGCTTGTGTGGGTCCTAGGGAATTGAACCTGGGTCCTTTGGCTTTGCAGGCAAATGCCTTAACCATTAAGCCATCTCTCCAGCCCCCCAAAATCTTTTTATAATTATTAATTTTTATTTATTTATTTGAGAGAGAGAAAGAGGCAGGTAGAGAGAGAGAATGGGTGTGCCAGAGCCTCCAACCACAAATTCCAGATGCATGTGCCATCTTATGCATCTGGCTTATGTGGGTCCTGGGGAATTGAACCTAGGACTTTGGCTTTGCAGGCAAGTATCTTAACCACTAAGCCATCTCGCCAACTGTGCAGTTTTTTTCTTAAGTGAAACAGAAAATTCCATGCTCTTTCTACAATCTGTGTCACTGTTTATTTTTGTTTTTGGTTTTTTTTCTTTATTGTTAAGAGGACTTTTGGAAAAATCTAAGTGGTGGCTTAAGGAGAATGAAGATTCATCAAACATTGAATACTACAAAGAATACGTGTTTTCTTTTTTTTTTTCTTTTCCCATAAGGTGGAGAGTACATGTGACCAGGATCACAACAGCAGCAGCCTTTGCATTTTTAAGAGAAGGCCGAGCCCTTAACTCAAAGGGCGGCTGGGCAGCCAGTAATGACTTTCCAGCCCTGTGATGAAAAGATTGTAGGGGGGATGGGAACCTGTGACAACACGGAGCTTAGGGGGCAGATCACCCCTTTGTCCTCAACTTAGTGCAACTGACCTGCACGCTCTCTGTGCATGCGCTGGGCAGACACCCGCCGTGTGGGGGGAGGAGGGAAGAAGGGTTCTACAAGAAGGCTGTGCTCCTGTAGAGAGGGACTCCACAGCTGGTGAGACCTGTCATCTGCTATTCATTACGCCCTCGAAGCTTGAAAGCTTCTTAGATTACCCGGCAGAGTTGGCTCTGGCAACACGTGGAAGAAGGAGGTTTGTCCTTCAAGGCTGGACTGCACAAGCAAACGCTGGAGGAGGCCATCCCCTCCGCCCCTGCCCATGCAAAATGACAAAAGAGGCAAAGCTGAGTTGAGGGTGTAGCTCAGTGGGACGAGGGTGCCTGTCTAGCATAAACGAGACCCTAGGTTCAGTCCCCAACACCACAAAAAGGAAGAAAGAAAAAAGACAGGGGCGAAGGAAGGAAGAAAAGAAAACAGGCTAAAGTTATTTCCATTGTTGGGTTCTATTCTTTTATCCCTAAAATGAGACTCATGTAACACTTACATGGTATTTTGAGGATGAAAGTCCTGAATTGGTGATAACCATCATTACTTAGTACGAACAACAATTATTGGTAATCCTTCTCTCAGAATTGTTGTGTGAATTGCAATCATTTTTTTCCTTTTCCTTTTAATTTTTTTTAAATTTTATTTATTCCTTTTGGCTTTGGTTTTATTTTGTTTTTCGGTTTTTCGAGGTTGTGTCTCGTCTCGCTCTATTTCAGGCTGACCTGGAATTCACTATATAGTCTCAGGCTGGCTTTGGGTTTACAGAGATCCTCCTACCTCTGCCTCCTGAGTGCTGGGATTAAAGGTGTTCGCCACCACACCTGGCTTGGGTTTTTCATTTGTTTGGTTTTGGTTTTTGGTTTTTCGAGGTAAGGTCTCACTCTAGCCCAGGCTGGCCTGGAATTCGCTATGTATTCTCAGGGCAGCCTCGAACTCATGGAGATCCTCCTGCCTCTGCCTCTTGAGTGCTGGGATTAAAGGTGTGCACCACCACGCCCAGCTTGTTTTGTTTTTTTTAGACAGGGTCTTGCTCTAGCCCAGGCTGATCTGGAATTATTATATAGTCTCAGGCTGGCCTTAAACTCACAGTGATCCTCCTACCTCAGCTTCCTGACTGCTGGAAATAAAGTCGTGCACCACCATGCCCGGTCTTTTTATTTTTTTATTTTTAAATATTTTTATTTATTTGCAAACAAAGAGAGATAGAAGATAAGAGAGAATAAGCATGCCAGGGCCTTCAGCCACTGCAAACGAACTCCAGATGCATGTGCTACTTTGTGCATCTGGCTTTACATGGGTACTGGGGAATTGAACCTGGGTCATTAGGCATTGCAAGCAAATGCCTTAAGTGCTGAGCCATCTCTCCATCCTTCTTTTTTTGTTAAATTTTTTATTTATTTTTTATTTTTTTATTGACAGCTTCTTTAATTTTTTTGTAGACATTTCTCCATCCTTCTTTTTATTTTTTTTTTAAAAATATTTTATTATTTATTTATTTGAGAGAGAGAGAGAGAGATACAGCAATAGGCAGAGAGAGAGAGAGAGAATGGGTGCCGGAGCCTCCAGCCACTGTAAACAAACTCCAGATGCATGCACCCCCTTATGCATCTGGCTTATGTGGGTCCTGGAGAATAGAGCCTCAAACCGGGGTCCTTAGGCTTCACAGGCAAGTGTTTAACCACTAAGCCATCTCTCCAGCCCTTTCTTTTTATTTTTTATGTTGGATTTCTTTTCCTCTCCTCTCCTCTCCTCTCCTTTCTCCTCCTCCTTCTTCTTTTTCAAGGTAGGGTCTCACTCTAGACCAGGCTGACCTGGAATTCATTATAGATAGTCTCAGGGTGGCCTTGAACTCACAGTGATCCTCCTATCTCTGCCTAGGATTAAAAGCATGCATCACCATGCCCAGCCACTTCCTTTCTATTTTTAGATAGAGTCTTATGTATCCCACGCTGGCCTTGAACTCATTATGTAACTGGGGATGACCTTGAACTCCTGATCCTCCATATTGTAGATGGATGGTATTACAGGCATGTACCTCTATGCCTGGTTTGTGCAGTGCTGGGAATTGAACCCAGGGCTTTGTGCATGCTAGGGGAGTACTCTGCCAACTGGGTCACCACCCTGGTTTAAACTGACCTCCAATTGGTCATCTTCCTGCCTCAGCCTGCTGAGTGTTGGGATTACCATTATGACAAGTTTGCAATGTCTGAATAAATCTAGTTAAAGGGCCTCCAGAAATTATAAGTAGTGAGTCAGTATTTGCAGGGGTTAAGAGTGGGAGTTAGGGCTGGAGAAATGGCCTAGTGGTTAAGGCGCTTACCTACAAAGCCAAAGGACTCAGGTTCAATTCCCCAGGACTCATGTAAGCCAGATGCATAAGGTGGCGCATGCATCTGGAGTTCGTATGCAGTGGCTGGAGGCCCTGAAGTGCCCATTTCTCTCTCCCCCTGCCTATTTCTCTCTCTGTCTCTATCTCAAATAAAGAAAAATTAAAAAAAAAAAAAAAAAGAGTGGGAGTTAGGGCTGGAGAGATGGCTTAGCAGTTAAGATGCTTGCCTGTGAAGCCTAAGGACCCATGTTTGACTCCAGGTTCCCACATAAGCCAGCTTCACAAGGTGACACAAATGTGCAAGGTCGTGTATGTGCACAAGGTGGCGCATGTGTCTGGAGTTCAATTGCAGTGGCTGGAAGCTCTGATGTGACAAGTCTCTCTCTCTCTCTCTCTCTCGTGCATGTGCTCTTGCTCTCTTGATCTCTCACTCATAAAAAAAAAATACTGAAAAAGGGCTGGAGAGATGGCTTAGCAGTTAAGCCATTTGCCTGCAAAGCCAAAGGATCCCAGTTGGATGCACAAGGGGGCGCATGCATCTGGAGTTCGTTTGCAGTGACTGGAGGCCCTGGCGTGCCCCTTTCTCCCTCCCTCTCCTTTTGTCTCTCTGCCTCTTTCTCTCTCTCAAATAAATAAATAAAAATATATTTTTTAAATTACTGAAGAAAAAAAGGAGTGGAAGCTAACCACCTGGGTTTGCAGCAGCTGTGCTCAGCTCTTCTTTTTCTTTTTCTTTTCTTTTCTTTTTTTTTTTTTTTTTTTTTGATGTTTCGAGGTAGGGTCTCACTCTAGCCCAGGCTGACCTGGAATTCACTCTGTAGTCTCAGGGTGGCCTTGAACTCACAACAATCCTTCTACCTCTGCCTCCAGAGTGCTGGGATTAAAGGCATGAGCCACCAAGCCCAGCTTTATTTTCCTTTCTTGAGACAGACTCTTATGAAGCCCAGGCTGACCTTGAACTCACTTTGTAGTCAAAGATGACCTTGAAGTCTATCTTACACCCTCTTTATGTATTGCCAGAGCTTCCTGCATTCCAGGCAAGCACTCTACCAGCTGAGCTACATCCCCAACCCTCTTTCCTTATCTTTTTAAAAATTATTTTTAAATCTTTTTATTTATTTATTTGGGAGCAGAGAGAGAGAAAAAAAAAACGGGCACACTAGGGATTCTTGCCACTGCAAACAAACTCCAGATGCATGTGCCAAGTTGTGAGTCTGGCTTTACACGGGTACTGGAGGTTCCAATCAGAACCACCATGCTTTGCAAGGAAGGATTTTTAGCCATCTTCACACCCCCTCCTAATTTGATGACATCATCTTTCTCTTCTATTTTGAGGGTCTTGCAAAGGTATTGCTAGGCACTGCAAGATCATGGATATCGAGGCCAATTTCTGTCTGGGCAGTTGCATTGTAAGAGGTCATATCCTTCCTTTGGCTCTTCCATTCTATCTGCCTCCTCTTCCGCAATTGTCCCTGAGCCATTGGCGGGACACCCCCTCACCTTTAAAGTAAAAATAATAGTACATGTGTTACTAGTTGGAGGAAGCTGGACCAGCTTTCTGCAGCCAGAGCATCTGTGCTGTGCAAAGGCCATGAGCAGCCAGGGAGTATTTTCCGTTATGCCAACAGAGTCAGAGGAATGGGCTTGTGCACAGGGCTTTACAACCTAGGTTTTCTCATCACTGTTGATGTTCAGGTTTTGCAGGTAAGGAATTGGAGGTGCGTCAGCTGAGCCAACATGTAAGACCAGTATCTAATCAATCGGTGGAGTGGGCAGGTCTGACTTGAGTCCAGGCGTCCTATGCAGCACCCTCGCAGCTGCCCTCCTGGGAAGTAGACAACTCCAGCCCCACCTCCAAAAGTCACCCTGGGAACGGAAAGCTGGCTACCCTCCAAGTCCCAGGGCGCCCTGGAGGCCTGCTCCCCCCAGCCCCCGCCCGTCCCTCCCCACCCCGGGAACAAAGTACACTTCTGCACCGGAACATTCCAGCAAACTGAAAGCACCACCACTTCAAGCAGCGGCCAGCCGGGTGTGCACACGCGGCGTCTCCATGCTCCCAGGAAGGACGCAGCGGCTCCGCGGGACCCTGCAGGGCACAGTCCGCCCCTGGGCACTGCCCACCTGCACCACATCACTCCTCTACAGGACATTTATGACCACTGTCCTTGAAAATAAGGACAGGTAGAACAAGGAGAGCCAAGCCAGTAATCCTGCCCTAGAAAAACTGTCATTCACTTCATTTGTGTTCTCACAAGTTTATTTTTGTGTTTTTTTTTTATTCCTCCTGGGCAAAATTAAACGGATGTACAGTTTAACAGGAATGAGATAGTGCTATTGTGCAATTGATCTTTAATCAGCCCTACCTAGTCTGGCTAAATGGGCATGATATGCCCAGCAAACTGCCCTCTAGTCAAGGCTACATACATACATAATGAGACCCTGTCTCAAGAACCAAAATAAATAAATAAATAAATAAATAAATAAATAAATAAATAAATAACTTTGAAGGCGTAACTATGTTTACCTTATTTAAAGCTAATAAACACATGCAATTTGGATGTTTTATGTATCAGTACAAATAAAACAATCTCAAATTATTTTAGGATGTTTTGTTATTTATAAGAAACCCTTTCTGGCCTGGAGGGATGGCTTAGCAGTTAAGGCGCTTGTCAGCAAAGCCAAAGGACCCAGGTTGGATTCCCCAGGACCTATGTAAAAGCTAGATGCACAAGGTGGTGCATGCGTCTGGAGTTTGTTTACAGTGGCTGGAGGCCCTAATGCACCCATTCTCTCTCACTGCCCCCCTCTCTCTCATCTGCCTCTTTCTCTCTCAAATAAATAAATAAAAACACTTTTCTTTTTTTCTTTTTTTAAATAAATTTTATTTTTATTTATTTGTTTATTTGACAGAGAGGGAGAGAGAGAAAATGGGTGCACCACGGCCTCCAGCCACTGCAAACAAACTGCAGATGCATGTGCCCCCTTGTGCATCTGGCTAATGTGGGTCCTGGGGAAATCGAACCTGGGTCCTTTGGCTTTGCAGGCAAAGGCCTTAACCACTAAGCCATCCGTCCAGCTCCCCCCCCCCCAGGACATTTTTCCTCATCCACGTCCTTTGAGGTTGGGTTTCTCTAGCCCTCCCTGCTTCTGAGCTTTCTGCCTCCAGGCTTTTAGATGCTGGGATTACTGAACCTCTCCCAGCTTTTGGCTTTTATTTATTTATTTATTTATTATTGACAATTTCTATACTTACATACAAAAAATGCATGATATTTCCCTCCCCTGCCCCCATACCCCTTTAGAACTCCAATCTCCATCATATCCCTTCCCTCTCTCCATTAATCTCTCTTTTAATTTAATGTCACCCAGGAAGGACGCAGCGGCTCCGCGGGACCCTGCAGGGCACAGTCCGCCCCCTGGGCACTGCCCACCTGCACCACATCACTCCCTCTACAGGACATTTATTTATTTACTGTTTTGAAAATAAGGACAGGTTGAACAAGCCCAGGCTGATCCAGTAATCCTTTATTAATTGTGAAAAACTGTCATTCACTTCATTTGTGTTCTCAAAGTTTATTTTTTGTGTTTTTTTTTTATTCCTCCTGGGCAAAATTAAACGGATGTACAGTTTAACAGGAATGAGATAGTGCTATTGTGCAATTGATCTTTAATCAGTCCCTAGATAGTCTCATTAACAGGGCATGATATGCCCAGCAAACTGCCCCTAGTCAAGGCTACATACATACATAATGAGACCTGTCTCAAGAACCAAAATAAATAAATAAATAAATAAATAAATAAATAAATAACTTTGAAGGCAACTATGTTTACCTTATTTAAAGCTAATAAACACATGCAATTTGATGTTTTATATCAGTACAAATAAAACAATCTCAAATTATTTTAGGATGTTTTGTTATTTATAAGAAACCAGTTTTATTTATTTTTGCCTGGAGGGACGGGGCTTAGCAGTCCATCCCATAGTTCAGCAATCTCCAAAGGACCCAGGTTGATTCCCCAGGAGCCCATGTAAAGCTAGATGCACATGGTGGAAAGGCCTGGAGTTTGTTCCACAGTTGCTGGAGGCCCTTGCACCCAAAATCTCACTGCCCCCCTCTCTCATCTGCTATTTTTCTCAAATAAATAAAAAAAAACACTTTTATCTTTTTTTTTTTTAAAAAAATTTTATTTTTATTTATTTGTTTATTTGACAGAGAGGGAGAAGAGAAAATGGAGTGCACCACGGCCTTTAGCCACTGCAACAAACTGCAGATGCATGTGCCCCCCCAGTGATCTGGCTAATGTGGGTCCTGGGGAAATGAACCTGGGTCCTTTGGCTAGAGAGGAAAGACTCTTAACCACTAAGCCATCCGTCCAGCTCCCAGGACATTTTTCCTCATCCACCCTTTGAGGTTGGGTTTCTCTAGCCCTCCCCTGCTTCTGAGCTTTTCTGCCTCCCCTACTGTCTCAGATGCTGGGATTACTGAACAATCTAAATGGTTTTGGCTTTATTTATTTATTTATTTATTATTGACAATTTCTATATTTTACATACAAAAATGCATGATATTTCCTCCCTGCCCCCATACCCCTTTAGAACTCCAATCTCCATCATATCCTTCCCTCTCCATTAATCAAGAGTTTAATTTAATGTCATCATCTTTTTCTTCTATTATGAGGGTCTTGTGAAGGTATTGCTAGGCACTGCAAGGTCATGGATATCGAGGCCAATTTCTGTCTGGACAGTTGCATTGTAAGGAGTCGTACCCTTCCTTTGGCTCTTCCATTCTATCTGCCCCCTCTTCCGCAATGGGCCCTGAGCCTTGGAGGGTGTGACAGAGATGTTTCAGAAAAACACTTTTCTTTAAAAAAAAAGAGAAGCCTTTTCTCCTGTCTTTGCTAACGAGACAACTTCATATGATATCTCTGTCGGAGGGGTAACTGCTGCTGAGCCATCCCTCATGCCCTTTTTTAAAATATATTTTTTAATTAATTAATTAATTTGAGAGCGCGAGAGAGGCAAAGAGGCAGAGAGAGAAAGAGAGAAAGAGAGAAAGAGAATGGGCGCACCAGGCCCTTCAGCCACTGCAAACAAACTCCAGATGCATGTGCCACCTTGTGCATCTGGCTTACGTGGGTCCTAGGGAATCGAACAGAGGTCCTTTGGTTTTGCAGGCAAATGCCTTAACTGCTAAGTTATCTAGGGCTGGAGAGATGACTTAGTGGAGATGGCGAGTGCCTGTGAATGCCTAAGAACGCACATTGTTTCTCCAGGTCCCAGATTTAGCCAGCTGCAAAGTGAGACTGCAAGTGTTGCACACATGCACAAGGAGCACATTTGTCTGGAGGACCCTCATGGCACTGAAAGGCCACTGGGCACTCAGTCTCTTCAGAGTCTGGCAAGTTAAAAACTATGCTTGGTCTCATATATATATGCATATATATCAACAGTATTTATTTATAAATTTATTTATTTGAGAGAATTGCAGCGGAAACTGCAGAGAGAGAACCTCCAGAAATTTTTTTTTTTCAAGGTAGGGTCTCGCTTTAGCTCAGGCTGATGTTGAATTTCACCATGTCATCTCAGGTGGTCCAACTCAAAGTGATCCTCCTACCTCTGCCTCCCAAGTGCTGGCATTAATGGTGTGCGCCACCACATACAACAGAGAAAGAGAGAAGGGGCATACAAAGACCTCCAGCCACTGAAACTCCCAAACTCGTGAGCCTTGTACATCTCACTTCACTCTGGTACCAGGGAATCACTATCATAAGGTCCATCAGGCTTTGTTTACAGCGCCTTAAGTGCTGAGCCATCTCTCCAGCCCTCAATTTCTCCTTTTTATTCAGTTGAGAACCCAGCCCAAGGAGCAGTGCCTCCCATAGTTAGGGTGGCACCCAGAGATTTGTCTCCCAGGCGATTTTAGATGCAGTCAAGTTGGCTGTCAGTATTAGCCAACACAGGTCCTGAGCTTAGGACCTCCTGGACCTTGCCTTGTTTTTCCTCATCTCCTCATCTGGCTTACATTCTCATCTGGCCGACATCCTTCGTCATAAACTGCCAAACAGGGGCTGGAGAAATGGCTTAGCAGTTAAGGTGCTTGCCTGCAAAGCCAAAGGAATGGTTCACTCCCAGGACCACATAAGAAATGGACAAAGTGGCTATGCGTCTGCAGGCTCCGCACACAGCTTGAGGCCCTGCATGCCTCCAGTCTCTCTATCTGTCTCTCTTTCTCTCTCTCAAATAAATAAACTGTCAGATGCAATCACAAACCCTGAGTTCTGGGGACATTTGCCACCAGTAAATGTTGAAGAGGGGTCACATACTCTTGTCCTGTGGTTTTCAGCCAATTGGCCAGAAGCAGAGATCAAAACCCAGGGTATACTGTTGGCTTGGACCAGGGGCATGGTCCTGTCACTAGTAGACAGAGAGTGTCATAACTGAATTGAATTGAGGAAAGCGCATTTCATGCCTCATCACAGACGTGTTCTGCATTGGGAGCGTATAGTAGAGGAGTGTTTTCTTCTCTGTCTGATTCTGTTTTATTGGCTTATTTTCATATGTTAGGATTGATTTTTGTTGGTTTGTTTTTTGAGACAGAGTCTATATATCCCAGGCTGGTCTTGAACTTACCATGTAGCTGAGGATGATTTTGAACTCCTTTTGTTTTATTTTATTTTTAAAATATTTTATTTATTTATTAGAGAGAGAGAGAACGAGGCAGATAGAATGGGCATGCCAGGGCCTCCAGCCACTGCAAATGAACTCCAGACCCATGCACCACCTTATGCATCTGGCTTAGGTGGGACCTGGGGAATTGAACCTAGGTCCCTGGGCTTCACAGGCAAGCACCTTAACCACTAAGCCATCTCCCCAGCCCTCCTTTTATTTTTTTTTAAAAATATTTTATTAGGCTGGGCGTGATGGTGCACGCCTTTAATCCCAGCACTCGGGAGGCAGAGGTAGGAGATCACTGTGAGTTTGAGGCCAGCTGAGACTACATAGTGAATTCCAGGTCAGCCTGGACTAGAGTGAGACCTTACCTCAAAAAGCCAAAAAAAATAATAATAATAATAATAATAATAATAAAATAAAAATTATTTATGTTTATTTATTTGAGAGGAAGAGGCAGAGAGAGAGAGAGAGAACAGGCACACCAGGGTCTCTCGCCACTGCAAACACACTCCAGACACATGCACTACCTTGTGTATCTGGCTTATATGGGTCCTGGGAAATTGAACCTGGGTCCTTTGGCTTTGCAAGCAAGTGCCTTAACTACTAAGCCATCTCTCCAGACTGAATTTGAACTTCTGATCCTCATGCCTCCTTCCTGAGTTGCTAGGATTTTAGGCATCTGCCACTACACCCAGGCTGTATGGTGCTAGGGACTGAACCTAGAATTTTGTGCATACGAGGCATTCAGTCAGGTTCATATTGCTGCCAGAAAATACCCAAGAGCAGCTGGTGGGGGAAAAAGATTTATTTTGGCTTACAGACTCAAGGGGAAGCTCCACAATGGCAGGGGAAAATGAGCAGAGGTTGGACATCACCTCCTGGCCAACATCAGGTGGACAACAGGGAGAGGAGAGTGTGCCAAACACTGGCAAGAAGACGCTGGCTATAATACCCACAAGCCCGCCCCCAACAATACACTGCCTCCAGGAGGGGTTAATTCCCAAATCTCCATCACCTGGGAACCTAGCATTCCAAACACCTAAGTTTATGAGGGACACCTGAATCAAACCACCACACTTGCTTGAACTGACATTGAACTCTTCATCCTCCTGCCTCAGTCTTCCGAGTGCTACTGCCTCCCCAGTGCTGGGATGATAGTTTGTTCTACCACACCTGACAATTAAAAAAAAAATCTATTCCTATCCTCTATCAATCTGAAAATTACTTTTGTCATTCTATTAGTGGTTCCTCCGTAACTCCAAGGGAATCTATGACTTATCAGAGCTCACTGTTACAGGATAATGTTATCTTCTCAGACAATGCAAGTAATTTACAATACTTAACTTCATTTATGAGCCTTCTCAACTTAAGTGCCATCTAAAACCATGAGTTTTAGTTTTATGCATTACAAATGTCATAAGATTAAGAAATATGTTCTTGCGGTGGCTGTTTTGACAGCCGACAGCCAATTAGATCATCCACTGTGGTGCTTTGAATGTGAATGTATGTTCCCCCATAGGCTCAGGTATTTTATTAAACCTTGTAACTTGGACCTCCAGGCACCTAGCTGCAGGTGTCACTGGGGGCGGATCCTGGAGTCCAGCACTAAGGTGTCACAGGGGGCGGATCTGAACTCCAGTCCAATTATGTTAGGTCTTTTTTTTTTTGTTTGTTTGTTGTTTTTTAGTTTTTAGTTTTTCGAGGTAGGGTTTCACTCTAGCCTAGGCTGACCTGGAATTCACTATGTAGTCTTAGGGTGGCCTCGAACTCATGGCGATCCTCCTACCTCTGCCTCCCGAGTGCTGGGATTAAAGGTGTGCACCACCACGCCCAGCCCTGTTAGATCTTCTTAATACATGGTTTTCCACATTATATTTATTATCTCCATCTTTATTCTCTATATTGTCTTCAGATTTTTTTTTTGAGCATATTACTTCTCTAGTATATGTGGTATGTGTAGAGTAAGCATGTGTGTGCAGCGTATGTGTAGTGTGTGTAGTGTAAGCATGTGTGTGCAGTGTATGTGTGGTGTATATAGTGAAAGCATGCGTGTGTAGTGTATGTGGTGTGTGTAGTGTAAGCATGTGTGTGCACGGATGCACTCGCCCCATGTGTACACATGAAAAGCCAGAGGAGCCGGGCGTGGTGGCGCACGCCTTTAATCCCAGCACTCGGGAGGCAGAGGTAGGAGGATCGCCGAGAGTTCGAGGCCACCCTGAGACTACATAGTTAATTCCAGGTCAGCCTGGACCACAGTGAGACCCTACCTCAAAAAAACAAAAAAAAAAGAAAAAAAAAGAAAAGCCAGAGGAGAACATCTGGTGTCTTCATCTGTCACTTTTCCATGTTGTTTCTCACTGAACCTGCTTTTTTATTAATGTTTAGTTTTTGCTCAGACTGGCTGACCAGTGAACCCCAGAAATCCTCCTAACTCCTCCCCACATAGCACTGTTGTTACAGGAATGTGTGGCCACACCCGGCTTTTTATAAGAGTACTAGATTTTTTACCTCGGGCCCACTCAGAACTTCATGCTTGCATGGTAAGCGTTCTTACCCACTGTGCCACCTCTTCAGCCTTCTCATGTAGACTTTATATGCCCAAAGCTCAGCTCCTAGGCGCCCTGAGGAGTTGTAGGAATCTATTGTAACATGGGTGGTGCCTTAGGAACAGGTCCTCAATCAACAAAGAGCTTCTTGGTTTGTAGAAAGCAGTCACTAAGTGACTGGACAGCATGCTGCGTGGAAGGCTGTCACTCTGAAAAAGGTGCGAACAACCCAGCTTGGTGGACTGAACTGCAGGCTGGCTGGTGCTGGGTTCTGCTGACATGTGGCCAGCGGCCAAGTCATATAGTTAGGCAAGAAAGCAATGGAAAACTAGCCAATTAAAGGGATGCCTGGGGCTGGAGAGATGGCTTAGCGGTTAAGGTGCTTGCCTGTAAAGCCAAAGGATCCAGGACCCATATAAGCCAGATGCACATGGTGGTGCATGCGTCTGGAGTTCGTTTGCAGTGGCTGGAGGCCCTGATGTGCCCTCTCTCTCTCTCTCTCTCTCTCTCTCTCTGCTTCTTTCTCTCCCTTTCAACTTAATAAATAATAACTATTAAAATATTTAAAGCCAGGCATGGTGGCACACGCCTTTAATCCCAGCACTTGGGAGGCAGAGGTATGAGGATGACTGAGAATTCGAGGCCACCCTGAGACTACATAGTGAATTCCAGGTCAGCCTGAGCTACAGTGAGACCCTACCTCGAAAAACCAAAAACAAAAACAAACAAAACAAACAAAAAACCCAAAGGGATGCCTTATGGGACTCAACTTTATGGAAACAGTCTCAGAGGTGTACGGATACCATCTCACATGTAGCCAGATGGTAATTTTCATTTTATTTATATTTTTATTTATTTATTTGAGAGAGAGAAAAAGAGAATAATTAGTGCCCAGGGCCTCCAGCCACTGCAAATGAATTCCAGGTGCATGTGCCACCTTGTGCATCTGGCTTACATGGGTGCTGGGGAAATCAAACCTGGGTGCTTAGGTTTCACAGACAAGAGCCTTAAAACTGCTAAGCCATCGCTCCAGGCCTAGATGGTAATTTGTAACGGTGACTGAGTGATTCCTACAGGCCAGTGCATTGGAAGAAGATGCTTATTGCTTACATTTCCCAAGATAAGGAAGCTTGCTATGCCTGTCGGGACCATGTGGGAGACACCAATTGAGAGAGAGTATTAAAGGAAGTCCTTGACCCCCAAACCCTGGAGTTGCGTTTGCATTTAGCCAAGGAATTGGGCAAAACAAACTGAGAAGGATAATTATTAAATTATTATCTTTTTTTATAAATAAGATTTTTTAAAATATTTATTTTTATTTATTTATGAGAGACAGAGAATGGGTGCACCAGAGCCTCTAGCCACTGCAAACGAACTCCAGATGCATGCGCCACCATGTGCATCTGGCTTATGTGGGACCTAGAGAATCGAACCTGGCTAATTAGGCTTTGCAGGCAAGCTCCTTAACCACTAAGCCATCTCTCCAGCCCTAAATTATTATCTTTATTTAGGGAAGTACGGAACCAAGGGAGGGAAAATGAATACACTCACGTGGCTTAAGAGCCCACGTGGAGGGCCGTGGAGAGGACAGAAAAGAAAGCACAAAGAGCTCCTGCCGTGTGGGAAGCAGGAGGGGTAAAGAGCTCATGTGGAAAACAGAGGTCACAGGCTCTCCCCTCAGCTCGGCTCAGGCTGGACGCAAGAAACTCACTGGAAGTGATGAACAGGTTGCCAAAAAAAAAAAAAGGCTGTCCCCTCCCCCACATTATTTATTACCTTATGACAGTGAGCCTTACCTTCTGGTTCAGGTGAGCCACAAAGACAACAGCGATTGCTCTGGGCTAGGGGCTGTCTCAGAAAGAGGCTAACCATGGTGCCAGCTTCCCAGGGCTGAACTTAACCAGCTACAAAGTTAGGACTAAATTTAAAAGCTAGGAGAGACTGCCCTCCCAGGAGGGGCTCAGGTTGTTTGTGGAAAAACAGATCTAGTGCTGAGAAGAAGGGATGGAGGAGTGCCCAGCACTGAAACATCTCTGTCACACCCTCCAAGACTCAGGGCATTGTGTGTGCACAGAAGAGGGGGCAGATAGAATGAATGGAAGAGCCAAAGGAAGGGTACGACTCCTTACAATGCAACTGTCAGACAGAAATTGGCCTTGATATCCTTGACCTTGCAGTGCCTAGCAATACCTTCGCAAGACCCTCATAATAGAAGAAAAAGATGATGACACCAAATTAAAAGAGAGATTAATGGAGAGAGGGAAGGGATATGATGGAGGTTGGAGTTCTAAAGGGATATGGGGGTAGGGGAGGGAAATATCATGCATTTTTTGCATGTAAATATAGAAGTTGTCAATAAACAAAATTAAAAAAAAAACAGAATAGGTAAAAGATAAGAAGTCAGATCACACTTTGATCTCTAGCAAAGTGGAGACTTGCAAGGATAGGCCCAGAGACATTCCTGCTTCTTACTTTCAGGGTTCTGGTCACCCTAAACTACCTAACAAAGCTCGCTGACTGCCTTTCACAATGTTACTCAGGAGACAGAAAAGAGGTCACAGGGCTGGAGAGGCTGTGTAGCAGTTAAGGCGCTTGCCTGCAATGCCTACCGACCCTAGGAACCATGTAAAGCCACATGCACCTGGAGTTCCTTTGCAGAGGCTGGAGGCTCTGGCGCACCCATTCTCATTCCCTCTCTCCTTGCAAATAAGTAAATAAAAATATTTTTTTCAAAAGAGAGAGAGGGGCTAGAGAGATGGCTTGGCGGTTAAGGCGCCTGCCTGCTAAGCCTAAGAACCCGGTTCCAATCTCCAGGTCCCACGTTTAGCCAGATGCAAAGTGATGCAAGGGTGCAATGCCACACTTGACCACAAGGGAGCACACACATCTGGATTTCGTTCACAGCAGCTGAGAGGCTGCTGGCGTGCCCATCTCTATCTGTCTCCCTCTCCCTCTCTGTCTGTCTCTCTCTGTGTCTCTCTCCAAAAATAAATAAAATAATAATTAAAAAAAAAGAGAAAGAGAGATGCCTGGCGTGGTGGCACATGCCTTTAATCCCAGCACTCTGGGAGGCAGAGGTAGAAGGATCGCCATGTGTTCGAGGTCACCCTGAAAATACAGAGTGAATTCCAGGTCAGCCTGGGCTAGAGCGAGACCCTACCTTGAAAAACAAACAAACAAAAAAAAAGAAAGAGAGAGCCGAGCCAGGCTAGGCGTGGTCGCGCATGCCTTTAATCCCAGCACTCACTGGGGAGGCAGAGGTGGATTGCTGTGAGTTCAGGGCCACCCTGAGACTACATAGTGAATTCCAAGTCAGCCTGAGCTAGAAAGGTGAGACCCTACCTCAAAAAACAAAAACAAAACAAAAAAAAGAGAGAGAGACAGAGAGAGATCACAGGCCACAGCCTGGATTAAGTTTTCCATGAGAAAGACAAGGCAGGGCATACATCTCAGGACTAGCCATTGTGAATCATGTCCAGAGGGCCACGAGGCATAAGGCTGCCCTTAGTACCAAGCCCTGGGTTGGTTTAGGGCCAGACAAATATTAGTTTGGTACATAAAGATTAGATTAGGAGCTGGGGAACTAGCTCAGTGGGTAAGCTGCATAGGCCTATAACCCCAGCACTGAGGTGAGCAGAGACGAGCGCATCTCTGGGGCTCCCTGGCCAGCCGGACTAACTGAAAAACAAGGAGCTCCAAGTTCAGTGAGAGACTCTGTCTCAGGGAAATCAGGCTGAAGAGCTATGCAGGAGGACAGCCAACATCCTCCTGTGGCCACCACGCACGTGCACATGGGACACATGCATCTGCATACACTGAGCACACACCCCGCACACCACATATACTATATCGCCCCCATAACCCCATTAAATGAAAAGATTAGATTAGGCCAGACATGGTGGTGCACACCTTTAATCCCAGCACTCGGGAGGCAGAGGTAGGAAGATTGCCTTGAGTTCGAGGCCAGCCTGAGACTACCTAGTGAATTCCAGGTCAGCCTGGGCTAGAGCAAGACCCTACCTCAAAAAAAAAGATTAGATTAGATTAGAAGGTGGCCCAGAGTATGTCCCATGGATGTCACACGGACAGATACCATCTTAGAAAACCCAGCTGAAATGGTGTGATGGTTAAGTTCTGTTGTCAGCTTGATCTATTAAGAATCCACAGATTTGGGTTGGAGATTGGCTTAGCGGTTAAGGTGTTTGCCTGCGAAGCCAAAGGATACCGGTTTGATTCTCCAGGACCCACGTAAGCCACATGCACAAGGGGTACATGCATCTGGAGTTCGTTTGCAGGGGCTAGAGGCCCTGGTGTGCCCATTCTATCTCTGTCTGCCTCTCTTCTCTCTCTCTCTCTCTCCTTGCAAATAAATAAAAATTAAAATAAAAGAATCCACAGACTAAAAAAAGAAAGAGAGAAAGAGAGAAAGAAGAACAAGAGGAAAGGAAAGAAGGAAAGAAAGAAAGAAAGAAAGAAAGAAAGAAAGAAAGAAAGAAAGAAAGAATCCAAAGACATCCCTCAGGGGCAGGTCTCCCTGGAAGGATAGACTGAAGGTGGAAGTCCTTCCTCCAGAGTGAGCCCTTCCCCCAGAGTGGTCATCCTCTGATGCTGGACTTCATGTAAGGAAGCTCTGGGAGAAACGAGCCCCTTCTTCCTCCCGCCTGGCTGCCTGAGCTGCTTGCTGGTGAGGGCCTTCCCTCGCACGTGCCTCTATCCTGTTCCGCTATCCTTCCTCCTTGGCATTGGAACCAAGGTTCCTCAGCCTTCCAACAGGGACTGAAGAGCAGCGTCTCTCCAGGACGCCTCCAGGCCTTCTGTGCTGGATGGGGACTGCCGAGGCATCCAGCCACGTGGACTGAGCAGCTACCGGCTTCCTTGACTCTCAAGCCCATAGACCGCTACTATTAGACTGCTATAAACTAATCCAATAAATTCTTCTTCTTTTTTGGGGGGGACTTATTTATTTACAAGCAAAGAGAGAGATAAAAGAGAGAAAACAGGCATGCCAGGACCTCTAGCCGCTGTAAAGAAACTCCAGGTACATGCACCACTTTGTGCATTTGGCTTTATGGGAATACTGGGGAATTGAGCCTGAGTAGTTAGGCTTTTCAGGCAAGCACCTTAACTGCTGAGCCCTCTCTCCAGCACAATTCCCTGATCCACCTTTTTTTTTTGTTTGTTTGTTTTGTTTTTTTTTTTTTTTTTCGAGGTAGGGTCTCATTCTAGCTCAGGCTGACCTGGAATTCACTATGTAGTCTCAGGGTGGCCTTGAACTCATGGTGATCCTCCTACCTCCGCCTCCCGAGTGCTGGGATTAAAGGCCTGTGCCACCACACCCGGCTTTTTTCTTTTTTTGGCTGCTCTACCTTTTTTTGTGGTTTTTTGAGTAGGGCTCGCTCTAGTCCAGTCTGACTTGGAATTCAGTATATAGTTTCAGGGTGGTCTAGAACTCAGCTATCTTACTACCTCTGCCTCGTGTGTGCCACCACACCTGGCCCAGTGCCCTTTTGAATGCAATTCATCCTATGGGTTCTGTTCCTCTAGAGAACCCTGACCAATACAAAGGACGTCAGAAGGTCTTCCAGGGTGAGATGATCATTGGAGCTAGCAAGTGTCCAAGCTGGTTGTTCCCCGCTGAAGAGACCACCTGGGTCCACAAAACAAGTGGACAGCTAACTGTGGCAGTGCAGAGAGGAGCTGAAGTTAGACACGTTCCTTCTGCACTTTCTGAGACATGTATCGCCCCACCTGCCACAAAAGAAACACACAGAACCTGGCAGGGTGGCACACGCCTTTAATCCCAGCATTCGGGAGGCAGAGGTAAGAGGATCGCCATGAGTTCGAGGCCAGTCTGAAACTACATAGCGAATTCCAGATCAACCTGAGCTAGAGTGAGACCCTACCTCAAAGACACAAAAGGGGGGGGACTGGAGAGATGGCTTAAAGGATAAGGTGCTTGCCTGTGAAGCCTAAGGACCTGGGTTCAATGCTACAGAACCCAATTAAGCCAGATGCACAAGGTCACACATGACCACAAGGTGGCACATGTGCCCAGATGTGCCAATTCTCTTTCTCTCATAAAAAAGAAAAAATATAAATAAATTAATAAAAATCTATCTTAAAAAATAATATTGGGCTGGAGAGATGGCTTAGCGGTTAAGGTGTTTGCCTGTAAAGCCAAAGGACCCCAGCTCAATTCTCCAGGACCCACATAAGCCCAGATGCACAAGGGGTACATGCATCTGGAGTTCGTTTGCAGTGGCTGGAGGCCCTGGCACACCTATTCTCTCTTTCTTTCTCTCTCTGCCTCTTTCTCTCAAATAAATACATTAATAAAAATCTATCTTAAAAAGCTGGGAGTAGGGCTGGAAAGATGGCTTAGTGGTTAAACGCTTGCCTGTGAAGCCTAAGGATCCCGGTTTGAGGCTCGATTTTCCAGGACCCACGTAAGCCAGATGCATAAGGGGGCGCATGCATCTGGAGTTCGTTTGCAGTGGCTAGAGGCCCTGGTGCACCCATTCTCTCTCTCTCTCTCTACCTGCCTATTTCTGTATCTCTCTCTCAAATTAATAAATAAATAAAAATAAAATATTTAAAAAAAAAAGCTGGGAGTAGTGGTGCACGCCTTTAATCCCAGCACTCAGGAGGCAGAGGTAGGAGGATCGCCATGAGTTCAAGGCTACCCTGAGTATATAGAGTGAATTCCAGGTCAGCCTGAGCTACAGTGAGACCCTACCTCAAAAAAATAATAAATAAATAAATAAATAAATAAATAAATAAATAAATAAATCTATCTAAAAAAAAAAAAGAAAAATTAGGGCTGGAGGTTAAGCGGTTAAGGCACTTGCCTGCAAAGCCAAAAAGCACCCAGGTTTGATTCCCCAGGACCCACGTAAGCCATATGCACAAGGGGGCCACACGCATCTGGAGTTTGTTTGCAGTGGCTAGAGACCCTGGCGTGCCCATTCTCTCTCTCTCTACCTGCCTATTTCTGTATCTCCCTCTCTCAAATAAATAAATAAAAATAAAATATAAAAAAATTTTAAAAAGAAAAATTGAAAGCAACAACAACAAAGACTTTCCTATGGCTTGGGGGCAGACTGGGGGAGAGGTCCTCACACTGCTGTAACATGGGATGGATGCTAAGAGCGCTGAGGCTATTAATGGTTTTGAAAGGAACAGGCACTCTGGACTGCGCTTTGCATAGCCGCTGGTAGAGGCAAATGCTGAGGGTTCTATAAAGGAATGGGAACAGAAGGTACTGTACTAATTTGGGACTGCCAAGTTGTATTTATTCAGACCAAGGAATATACTCACAGCACATGATGTCCAACAATGAGCAGAGAGATCCTGTCCTCACAGTAAGTTTAGTAAAGAGTTTGGTTTTTGTTTTTTTTCTGGTGTGTTTGAGGCAGGGTCTTGCTACATAGCCCAGACTGGCTTTGAACTCGAGATGCTCCTGCATCAGCCTCCTGAGTACTGGGATTACATTCCCAGCTCTAATAAAGAATTGGAATGGGGCTGGAGAGATGGCTTAATGGTTAAGGCGCTTGCCTGCAAAGCCAAAAGACCTTGGTTCAATTCCCCATTACCCATGTAAGCCAGATGCACAAGGTGGCGCATGAGTCTGTAGTTCATTTGCAGTGGCTGTAGGTCCTAGTGAGCCCACTCACCCTCTCTCTGTCTGTCTCTGCCCCCCCCCAAATAAATAAAAATTAAATTAAAAAAAAAGAATTGGGGGGCTGGAGAGATGGCTTAGCAGCTAAGGCGCCTGCCTGCTAAGCCTAAGAACTCTGGTTCCAATGTCCAGCGGTTCCAATCTCCAGGTCCCACGTTTAGCCAGATGCAAAGTGAGGCAAGGATGCAATGCCGCACTTGCCCACAAGGGGGCGCACACATCTGGATTTTGTTCACAGCAGCTGAGAGACTGCTGGCGCCCCATTTCTGTCTCCCTCTCCTTCTCTGTCTATCTCTCTCTGTCTCTCTCTCCAAAAATAAAAAAAAAATTAAAAAAAAATTGGGATGGTAGCCCGGAGGGATGGCTTAGCAGTTAAGGCATTTGCTTGCAAAGCCAAAGGACCCAGATTCGGTTCCCAAGAATCCACGTTAGCCAGATACACAAGGGGGTGCATGCATCTGGAGTTTGTTTGCAGTGGCTGGAGGCTCTAGCATGCCTACTCTCTCTCTTTCCCCCTCTTTCTCTGTCAAATAAATAAATAAATAAATAAATAAATAAATAAATAAATAAATACAATATATTGAGAAAAAAGTGCTGGGATTAAAGGTGTGCACCACCACACCCGGCTCAAAACTCTTTTTTTAATCCCTATCCCCAACAGACTTCAGGCTGTCATACACTGCTCAACTTCTCAACCTTTCAAATGCCTCTTCTGGATACATCACCCCCACACTGAGGAAGGAGAGCCCCACCCTGAGCCTCCCTCCCATGGTTCCTTCTGACCTTTGGTCTAACTCTCCTTGCCTTGTTAGTGCTTCTATCTTGTAATCAGAGGATTTTCATAATCCGTCTGGATTTTCTAGTTGTCCTTGGAGGAAAATTTGGTCTGAATTATCCAGACCACCCCCAATGGGAATGTAAATTCCTCTCCTTGAATAATTTTTTTCCACACTGTAAATAGACATCATATGAAATCTGTCATTAAAACCACTGTAAAGCGTCCAGTTCTGTGGCATTAAGTCCTTGTTCAGTGTGATAAAATCCTTACCATTAGCTAGCTCCAGAACACTTCCATCACCAGGAAAGGAAGTCCTCCCCGCTCTCCCCTCAGCCTCTGGAAACCACTAGTCTCTTGCCTCTCTAGACCAAAAAGAAATCTCATCCTGGGTGTGGTGGCATGCGCCTTTAATTACAGCACTTGGGAGGCAGAGGTAGGATGATCACCGTGAGTTCCAGGCCTCTCTGAAACTACAGCCCAACAAGCTCAGTTTTAATGAAACTGAGGCCATATATGAGGCCATATATTTAAACCATCACATCAAACTATCACATTCATCATTAACATTACTAAGTACATTATTCAAAAAATCTCAGAATAGGGCTGGAGAGATGGTTAAGGTGCTTTCCTGTGAAGTTTAAGGACCCAGGTTCGATTCTCCAGGTCCCATGTAAGCCAGATGCACATGGTGGTGCATGCATCTGGAGTTTGTTTGCAGTGGCTAGAGGCCCTGGTTCGATTCTCCAGTACCCGCGTAAAGCCAGATACACAAGGTGGCGCATGTGTCTGGAGTTTGTTTGCAGTGGCAATAGACCCTAGCGTTCTCCCCCTCTCTCTCTCTCTCTCTCTGTTTGCAAATAAATAAATAATTTAAAAAAAAAAGCATAAAAAAAAAAAAAAACACGCTGAGGAGTATGTCTGTCATGGTGTTTTTAGAGCAGGCCCTTCAGGCCCAGGCATGGGAACAGCTCCCCCGCCTGCTGCAGGCTCTGGGTTGCCGCTCCCTCCCTCCCTTCTGCTTCCCCTCACCTCCTGCCTGCACCTCGTCAATGGTGCCTTTAATACACTCTCCTCGATGATCCAGCTTAGAGTGGCTTCTAGTTCCAGCTGGGACCATCTCAGCTGGAAGACAGCCTGCCTCCTTTTCTCTTTCCCCACCATCCCTCCCCTCCCCAACCCCCACCTTTCACTTCTATCTCTCTCCCTATTCTCTCTCTTTCTCTCTCTCTTTCTCCTTTCTCTTTGGGAACTAGGGGCTGGCTATGCAGGCTAGCTATCACACTCTGCAATCTGCTCTGTGGCTGCCCTCGTCTCCGGGTGGTCAGGAACACAGTCTCCCTTCCCTCTGAACTGCTCTGTGCTCTGGCAGCCTTTCAGAGTGGGCCACCCATCCCCCAGGCTCTCAGCAGCCCCACCCTAGCCATCAGCCCACGGAGCTCACTCACAAGGCTGCCTAAGGCTTTTCTTCCTCAGATTATAGAAGACTGGTTTTATTTCCTAGTCTGACATCTTGAGGATGGGTGAGAACAACATTTCATGTCTAGAAGGAGACTTAAGCTCCCGCAGGCCAACACGTTAGGAGCTACGTTATTTTTTAAAATTTCTTTCTCCATCTCTGTACGTGTGTGCAGATTTTGTGTTAGTGGTTAAAAATATAATAAGCAAGGAAGAAGAAGGAGAAAGAGAAGAAGAAGAAGAAACCAAAAAACCTCCAGTCACCCTTACTAAAGATTCTGGCCTAACAAAAATCTTTAACAAACCCTTGTAAGTCCTGTTGCTGGGGAATATTTGTGCAACAGACCTGGAACAGCAAAAAAAAAAAAAAAAAAAAAAAAAAAAAGGAGTGGAGGTTTGGTTCACATTAAAGAAACACAAAGATTTTTCATCTGGCTTTGAGGAGACAAGAGCCACAGAGGGAACGAGAAAAGAAAGAAGGGATTGAGCATTTTTGCAAACAAATGATAAAACTGCCTTTTAAAGAAGTGGAGGGGGGAACCCCTTGTCCAAACAAGACTTTCGCCAGGGGTAGGAAATCATTTCTGCAATTGTTTACAATGCGCAAGAGTGCTTCCAAAGTCAACATGGGCTCGGAGCGTTGCCCTGGAGCCTCCTGCTCTCTGCCAGCCGCCTGCCATCTCGCGCTCAGCTATTTCTGGGACTTGGTTCCCTCCCTTGAAAAACAAAACTGTGTCCCTCGCTGTCATCCCCAATTAAAAAAAAAAAAGTTTTGCAGCTTCAATCACGTTTTCCATAACCCTTGTCCAACTGGTGACCTGGATGTGAAGTGTCTGGCTTGCAAAGTGTTGGGGGGAGGGGAGGGGTTTCTTTCATTTGTCAGGTGCCAAGGTGGAAATTTCCATTGCGCTCCCAGATAGCTTCACCTGTGGCCAACGAGACATATTCCATCTCCAGGAGAAGATTCTGACTAATGAACAGTCTGAGAGTCAGGCCTTTTCTGCAGTTTGCTCTGCAAGCCCAGAACAAACTTTGCTTTTACTAAAAAGCTCCCTGGTTCACATCTGGCTCTCACAATCACTTCTGTTTGCTTATCTGTTGTCTGTTGTGAGAAAGGCATTATGAATCCACTTCCTTCATTCATCCACCCGTTGGCTTGTTTATCCTATGGCTATTTGTTTGCTTGTCTGTCTGTTTGTGTGTCAAGGTAGGGTCTCACTGTAGCTCAGGCTGACCTGGAACTCTCTCTGTAGTCCCAGGCTGGCCTTGAACTCACAGCAATACTCCTACCTCTGCCTCCTGGAGTGCTGGGATTAAAGGCGTGCGTTACCACGCCTGGCCCCTTTATCCGGTGTTAATGCAGTCACATGGTTGGAAAATTTAAAAGCATAGTGAAAATAAGATCTCCTTTCTTCTCGGTCCCCATCCTCCCACTCTCCACCTGCCTACTGCTGTTTGGTTTTTCTGTTTTCTGTCCAAAGATGCTCTGCGCATATTTAAGCATCTTGGGGAGATGCAAGGAGAAAGGAGAAGGATCCCAGGAACTCGGCTTGGGTCTGTCTCTCTCTAACTCTATGTGTGACAGGATGCATGCCACTTTCCCTGCCTGGACCTCATTTATGACATCTGGGATGAATGAAAAGAAAGAATGACTGACATTCATTAGGCTTCTATGTTTCTGCCACTGTGTTGTGTTTTCTTCTCTCTCTCTCTGCACGTATATGTGTATGTGGTGTATATACCATATGTGTATGCATGTGAGCATCTGTGTGTGTGTGTGTGTGTGTGCATGTGGAGATCAGAGATTGAGTTCAGTGTCTTTCTCAATTGAACTTTACTTTCTTGTTTTATTTTGTTTATTTGAGAGAGAAAGTAGCAGATAGAGGGAGAGAGAGAGAGAGAGGGAGGGAGAGAATTGGCATGCCAGGGCCTCCATCCACTGCAAATGAACTCCATATGCATGTGCCACCTTGTGTATCTGACTTACATAGGTCCTGGGGAACCAAACCTGAGTCCTTTGGCTTTTCAGGTAATCACCTTAACCGCTAAGCCATCTCTCCAGCCCAAGCTTTACTTTTGTTTTAAGAGAATCAATCACTGAACCTGAAGCTCAGTGATTCTGCTAAACTAGCAGCAGGCTTTTTACTGACTAAGGCACAGGGGGCTGCGTGTTCACATGTGCTAGCATGCTAGGCAAGCACTCTACCAACACAGCTGTATCTTCAGTGCCACTCTCTTCTCTTTAAATTTTGTGCGTGTGTGTCTCACTAATTTGAGAAGTCAGTTACTATAGCCAGAGTCATTACTAATGCCATTTAATCAGTGACAAAACTGAGACACAAAGAAACTTAATAATTTGCCCGGGTCATGGCTAATTAATGGGAGGGCCTCAGTTTCATGAGGCAAGGCAGTCCAACACTGGAGCTCACGGCCACCAAAGCTACTCTGCCAGCACCCTGTCACACATGGATGGTATGAACTGTTCACAGGGGTGGCTTAGGATCAGACGCTGGCCCATCATGTCTCTCCCCAATTCTGGGGGTTAGGGTTCCATGTCCAGTGCCTGTAAAACCTTGGCCAGGCAGCTGTGACTCACCCAGCCCCATTTAGATGGTATGGTGACAGCTGGCACAGAACAGGCGACACTAAGGCAAGTCTAAGGCATGAACCCTGATTGAAGTCAGACTAGTGCCTCCTTCCCTGTCACCCCAGAAGCATGGGGACAACACCTAAAAAGTAAGAATTTCTTATTTTTAGAAAATGTAGAGATGCACATAATTTCTAAAAGCCAACTAGCATTTATTTTGCTTCAGTGTTTTGAGACAGGGTCTTTTTACATCGCTCAGGCTGGCCTTGAACTGGCAATCCTTTTGCCTTAGCCTGCCAAGTGCTGGGATTATAGATATGTGTGTCACCACCCTCAGCTTTAAAAAAAAAAAAAAAAAAAAAAAAAAAAAAGCCAGGCTGGGGAGATGGCTCAGCCATTAAAGAGGCTTGCTTGCAAAGTCTGCTGGCCTAGGTTTGATTCCCCAGTACCCACATAAAAGGCCAGATGCACAAAGTGGTACATCTGTCTTCAGTTTGTAGTTTGTTTATAGAGGCAAGAGGCCCTGGTGTGCACATACTCTTTCTCTCTCAAAATAAATAAGAACGTTTTTAAAAATAATTGGGGGGAGGGCTGGAGAGATGGCTTAGCTGTTAAAGACCCTGACTTGCAAAGCCTCAGAAAAAGCCAGATGCACAAAGTGGCACATGTGACATGCGTCTGGAGTTCATTTGCAGTGTCAGGAGAACTTGGTGCATCTAATCTATTCTCTCTCTCCCCTTATAAATAATTAAAATATTTTTAAAAAATGTTTAAGGGGAGCCGGGCGTGGTGGCGCACGCCTTTAATCCCAGCACTTGGGAGGCAGAGGTAGGAGGATTGCCGTGAGTTCGAGGCCACCCTGAGACTACATAGTTAATTCCAGGTCAGCCTGGACCAGAGTGAAACCCTACCTCAAAAAAACAAAAAAAAAAAAAAAAAAAAATGTTTAAGAGGTTGGAGGGCTGGCTTAGTGGTTTGGTGCTTGCCTGTGAAGCCTAAGGACCCTGGTTCGAGGTTCGATTCTCCAGTACCCATGTAAGCCAGATGCACAAGGTGGCGCATGCATCTGGTGTTCGTTTGCAGTGGCTGGAGGCCCTAGTGCACCCATTCCCGCTCTTTTTCTCTCTCTGCCTCTTGCTCTGTCTGTCTGTCTCAAATAAATAAATAAAAATTAAAAAAAATTTTTTTTAATGTTTAAGGCCAGGCATGGTGGTGCACGCCTTTAATCCCAGCACTCGAGAGGCAGAGAGGTAGGAGGATCGCCATGAGTTCGAGGCCACCCTGAGACTACATAGTGAGTTCCAGGTCAGCCTGAGCTAAGTGAGACCCTACCTCGAAAAAACAAAACAAAACAAAATAAAAAGTTTAAAACTAGCCAGGCGTCAGCGCATGCCTTTCATCCAGCACTCCGGACGCAGAGGTAGGAGGATCACCATGAGTTTGAGGTCACCTGGAACTACATAGTGAATTCCAAGTCAGCCTGAGCTAGAGTGAGATCTTACCTCAAAAAAAACAAAACAATGCTGGGTGTGCTGGTGCATGCCTTTAATCCCAGCACTCAGAAGGCAGAGGTAGGAGAATCGCCGTGAGTTCAAGGCCACCCTGAGACTACATAGTTAATTCCAGGTCAGCCTAGGCCAGAGTGAGACCCTACCTCAAAAAAAAAAAAAAAAAAAAAAAAAAAAAAACCCAAAAAAACAAAACAAAACAAAACCAAGTTAGCCTGAGCTACAGTGAGACCCTACCTCAAAAAACCAAAAAACAAACCAAAAAAAAACAAAAATAAATAAATAAGTAAATAAAAATAAATTTTAAAAAGTTAAGAAAAAGCTTAAAAATAAAAAAAAATTAAAACAACTACTATTTAGGGTCTTGTAACACAAGACAGCAGCCCAGGAACTTTTAACTCTTAGTTTTTTTTTTTTTTTAAGGTATTTATTTTAAGGTATTTTTTCAAACCAGCAGCTTGGAAATGTTTTCTTTTTCTTTTTAAAATACATTTTATTTATTTATTTATTTGAGAGAGAGAGAGAGAGAGAAAGAGGCAGAGAGAGAGAATGGGCATGCCAGGGCCTCCAGCCACTGCAAACGAACTTCAGATGCTTGTGCCCCCTGTGCATCTGGCTCATGTGGGTCCTGGAGAGTTGAACCAGCGTCATTTGGCTTTGCAAGCAAACGCCTTAACCTCTAAGCCATCTCTGCAGCCCCAGAAATGTTTTCTGTAAAGGAACAGGTAGCAAATATTTTCAGCTTCCTGGGCCATAGAGCCTTTGTTACAACTGCTTTTTGTTGTTGTTGTTTGTTTTGTTTTGTTTTTGTTTTTCAAGGTTTCACTCTGGTCCAGGATAACCTGGAAGTAACTGTGCAGTCTCAGGGTGGACTCAAACTCACAATGATCCTCCTACCTCTGCCTCCCAAGTGCTGGGATTAAAAACAACAGCTGCATTTTATTTATTTTATTTTATTTGTTTATTTGTAAGCAGAGAGATAGAGAGAGAGATAGAGAGAGAGAGAGAGAGATTGGGAATGGGCATGCCAGGGACTCCAGCCTCTGCAAATGGAACTCCAGATGCATGCGCCACCTTGCACATCTGGTTTATGTGGGTACTAGAGAATCAAACCCTGGTCATTAGACTTTGAAGGCAAACACCTTAACCCTAAGCTATCTGTCCAGCCCCTGTTACAACTTTTTTTTTTCGAGGTAGGGTGTCGCTCTAGCTCGGCTCTGTTACAGCTTTTTAACTCTGCCTTGCAGATAAAGAGAAGCCATTTGTCAAATTGGCATGGTCACTTCCCAATAAAACTTTATTTACAAAACGGAATTCTTTACAAAAATAGATTCAGTTTATGAGGTATAGTTTGCTGACATCTGTTATAAATAATTGATTGAATTTCTATTTCACAATTCATTTTCTCAATTTTTTTTTTTTGAGGTAGGGTCTCACTCTAACCCAGACTGACCTGAAACTCACTCTGTCTCCCCAGGTTAGTGTCGAACTCACAGCAATCCTCCTACCTCTGCTTCCTGAGTGAGTGCTGGGACAAAAGGTATGCACCACTACACCAGGCTCACACACAGCATTTTTTCTTGTTCTTGTTGTTGCTTTTTGTTTTTGTTTTTCGAAGTAGAATCTTACTCTAGCTCAGGCTGACCTGGAGTTCACTAGGTAGTTTCAGAGTGGCCTCGAACTCACAGTGCTCCTCCTACCTCTGCTCCTGAGTACTGGGATTAAAGACATGCAATAAATACCACACCCGGTACACACACAGCTTTTTTGCTGGGTGCTAGGGACTGAAGTTTGATCTTCATGTTTACCTGCTGAGTCCTCTGTCCAGCCCTCCCTCATTCATACTAATGGAGTTTTATTGTGACTATCAGTTAAATTCATATTCAATGTTGACATTATAATCATGTGGTAGGTAAATTCTCCTCAGAGTCAGGTAGTATGCCATATGACATTTCTTTTCTTACAACAGCTTTCACCGTTACCTGAAGCTGATAACCGTCTTGCTCTGTTTTCTGCTGCTGTGACAAAATAATTTAGACTAGGGATTTCAAAAACAATGGAGTTCTTAGCATGGAGCTGGTCACTGGTAAGGACCTTCTTGCTATCATAACACGGCAGAGGACGTGCCGTGAGAAGAGCAAACTCGTGGCAGCTCAGGTCTTCTCATCTTTGCTTTTCTTCTTTCTTTCACTCTGTCTCTCTTTTTTTAATCCCAGTACTTGGGAGGCAGAGGTAGGAAGATCAACGTGAGTTCAAGGCCACCCTAAGACTACATAGTGAATTCCAGGTCAGCCAGGGATAGAGAGAGACCCTATCTCGAAAAAACAAAAAAAAAAAATGTATTTATTATTTATTTGAGAAAGAGAGGGAGAGAGAGAGACAGAGAAAGAGGTAGAGAGAGAATGGGCGCACCAGAGCCTCCAGCCACTGCAAATGCACTCCAGACATATGCGCCGCTTTGTGCATCTGGCTTACGTAGGTCCTGGGGAATTGAACCTGAGCCCCTATGCTTCGCAGGCAAGTGTCTTAACAGCTGAGCCATCTCTTCAGCCTTCAACATATTTTTTTCCTTTTTTCTTTTTCCGAGGTAGGGTCTCACTCTAGCTCAGGCTAACCTGGAATTCACTATGTAGTCTTAGGATGTCCTCAAACTCATGGCGATTCTCCTACCTCTGCCTCCCAAGTGCTAGCATTAAAGGCGTGTGCCACCATACTGAGTTTAGCGCTCAACATTTTTAAGAATAGAGATTGTTAGAAGCCTGATATCTTCCTGACTTGAATACTTATATGCAATCTGTTTTTCTTTATTTCTTTTCTTTTCTTCTTCTTCTTCTTTTTTTTTTTTTTTTTGGTTTTTGGTTTTTGAGGTAGGGTCTCACTCTAGCTGAGGCTGACCTGGAATTCACTCTGTAGTCTCAGGGTGACCACTCACTCATGGCGATCCTCCTACCTCTGCCTCCCCAGTGCTAGGATTAAAGTTGTGCCACCACGCCCAGCTGTTTTTCCTTGTCTAAAGGTTTTTCATGATCTTATATTTGCTCATAATGTTTTAGAAGTTCAGTATGATATGCCTTGGCAAGACATAATTTCTAGTCACTGCACCAGGCACACAGCAGACTCTCCGTTTGGACTCACATTCTTCAGTTCTGAGAAATTTCTTTGTAATATTTCCTTCACAATCTCCCCCTTGCCATTCTCTCTGTTCTTTCTTTCTGAAGCTGCAATTCAAAGTCCTTTGAAGTAATCCTTTGCTTAAGAACGTATTTTCTAATTTCTGCCTTTATCTTTTTGATCTACTTTTATAGGAATTTCCTAGAGTAAATCTTCTGACCCATCCACTCAAATTATTTTATGCTGGCTACTTACTTTTGATTTCTCAAATCACTATCTTGCTTTCTGTTAATTTTTATAGAACTATGTTCTTTATTCTATTCTATTTTTATTTTTAAGAGAGAGGAGAGAGAGAGAAGGAGGCAGATAGGGAATGGGCATGCCAGGGCCTCTAGCCGCTGCAAATGAATGCATTCACAGTCCCTCTTGCTCTGAGGATGTGAAACATGGTTGGGACTCTGTAAGGCAGAGAATAACCTCTCTATATTGGTCCTCTTACACCTTGAGACAGGGTCTCTCTTGTTGTTTTCACTTGAAAGGCCAGACTAGCAGTTCTGAGGGCTTTAGGATTCTCCTGACACCTGACTGCACCTCCCATTGCTATAGGCCTGTAGGTCCCAGCACAGGCTCCATTTTGCATCTCGCTTTACATGGGTACTAAGGACCCACACTCTGGTCAGAAGGCTTGTGGAGCAAGTGTCTTTAACCACTGAGCAAGCTCCCCAGCCCAGTTGGGATTTTTGTTTTATTTTATTTTAATTAGTTAATTATTATTAGAGAGAAAGAGAATGGGCACACCAGGGCCTCTAGCCACTGCAAATGAACTCCAGACACATGTACCACCATGTGCACCTGACTTACGTGGATTCTGGGCAATCAAACCTGGTTCCTTAGGCTTTGCAGGCAAGCTCTAAGCCATCTCTCCATCCCCAATTGGGGCTTTGTAATTTGTACGTGTGTGTGTGTGTGTGTGTGTGTGTGTGTGTGTGTGTGTGTGCATGGGTATAGACACACGCATGTCATGGTATACGTGTGGAGGACGGTGAACAATGTCACGGTTCAGTCCTTGCCTTCCACCTTGTATGAGGCAGAGTCTCTTGTTATTCACTTCTGAACACCCCAGACCAGCTGACCCACAAGCTCCCTATCTCTGCTCCCATCTTGTCATAACAGGGCTAGAACTATAGGGCTGGGATTGAAGATAACTTGCTTCTGTGCCATGCTTTTTATGTGGGTTCTGGGCATGTGAACTCAGGTACTCAGACACTTCATCCGCTGAGCCGTCTCCTCAGCCTTGTTTCTGGTTCAGTCCACTTCCTGAACTATTGTTTCCTCTAAGTTCCTATTATCTTTTCTTTCTTTAAAAAATATTTTAATTTAATTTAATTTATTTGAAGGAGAGACTCTGGCAGAGAATTCACTAGAGTCTCAGGGAAAATTGAACTCCAGGGCCTCTACCTCTGCCCCAGTGCTACAATTGAACTCCACCACGCGGCTTTAAAAAATATTTTAATTTAATTTAATTTACAGAGGGTCAGAGAGAGAGAGGAAAAATGGACGAACCTGGGTTCTTACAAATGAACTCCAGATGCAGGCAATCTGCCTTAACTGGGCTAACCTGGGTTCTTTTCACAGGCCCAGCCCTGTTTTCTTTTCTTTTCTTTCTTCTACTTCTTTTTCTCCTACTCCTCCTCCTTCCTTTTTTTAATTTTAATTTTTATTTTGGTTTTTCAAGGTAGGGTCTCACTCTAGCCCAGGCTGACCTGGAAGTCACTATGTAGTCTCAGTGTGGCCTTGAACTCACGGCGATCCTCATACCTCTGCCTCCCGAGTGCTGGGATTACAGGTGTGCGCCACCATGCCCAGCCCCTATTTTTTATTTGTTTGATTCTCTCTCTCTCTTAAGTGCTAGAAGCTTTCCTCAACTTTTTGGCAATTTTGTCATTTATACTAAAGAACGAGACATTTAAAAACTGTGTGGAAGTTTTATGTTTCTCGATAGTGGACAGCTGTGAGACTTACTGAAGGAGATACAGAAAGGGAGAGTGTCATTATCAAACCAACCTCTTGTTTTTAGCTTCCTATCCACTAGCTTCCACTATGCCAAACACTCTGGGGGTCAGAAAGATAAGACAGGAGCTCTCTCCTCCCCTCTGGGCCCTCCCCTCTGGGACATCCCAAGAGCTGATTACAAGATTGCTGAGAAACACAATTGATATGGGCTGGGTCTTGGCTTTGACCATTGGCTATATGGGAAACAGGCTTTCCCAAAGATTTTGAGGGAAAAACATTGCCTCAATTAGACTAGTCTTTTCTTTTTAAAAATAATTTTAGAGCCAGGCGTGGTGGCGCACGCCTTTAATCCCAGCATTCAGGAGCCCAGGCTGACCTGCAATTTACTATGTAGTCTCAGTCAGCCTTGAATTCACAGTGATCCTCCTATCTGTCTCCTGAGTGCTGGGATTAAAGGTATGTGCCACCATGCCCAGCAAGATTTTAAAAACAACTTTTTGACAGTTTCCATACATAATAGACAATATACCATGATCATAGTCCCCTCCCACCATCCTCTCTTTTCCTCCTGCTGAATCCTCCCTCCACTGAATCCCTCCTTCCTAAATATTCTGTGTTCTTCTTCTTTTTTTTTTTTTTCGAGGTAGGGTCTCTCTCTTACTCAGTCTGACCTGTGAATTCTAGGTTAGCCTGGGCTAGAGGGAGACCCTACCTTGAAAAACCAAAAAAAAAAAAAGAAAAAAGAAAAAAAAAAAAGAAGAAGCTTCTCACTCTTTTGTTTTGTTTTGTTTTTTGTTTGTTTGCTTGTTTTTGAGAGAAGCTTCTTTAACCAAAAGAGAGAGGCATTAATTTATGGGCATAAACATAACAATTGAGAGGGTAGTTTAGTGAGCCAAACTTAAGACTCGAAGCCAGAAGTCACCCTGGGATGTGGGCTTTAGAGTAGGAATTTGGAGCTGGATCGCTTCCTGCCAGCTATTCGTGAACTGCCGTAGTGCATTGTGATGGTTTGAGCGTAAAATGTTCCCCACAGGCGCAAGTGTCTGTGATTAAGTCTCATACCTAGTCCCCAGCTGGCGGAGCCTTTGGGAGACAGAGCCTTGCTGGAGGAGGTGGGTCACTGGGGGTGGGCCTTGGGATTTTAAAATCTAGCCTCTGGGGCTGCCTTCGCAGTTAAGGCGTTTGTCTGCAAAGCCTAAGGACCTCAGTTTGATTCCCCAGGACCCACGTAAGCCAGATGCACAAGGGGGTACATGCACCTTCGTTTGCAGTGGCTAGAGGCCCTGGTGTGCCCATTCTCTCTCTCTCTCTGTCTTTCTCTCTCTCAAATAAATAAATAAATAAATAAATAAATAAATAAATAAAATATTTTTTTAATTAATAAAAATCTAGCCTCTGGCAGGAGAGATGGCTTAGCAGTTAAGGCACTTGCCAGCAAAGCCTAAGGACCCACGTGCGCACAAGGTCGCACATGCCCACTAGGTGGTACAAGTATCTGGAGTTCGATTGTAGTGGCTGAGGCCCTGGTGCACCAGTGCTCTCACTCTCTCTCGCTCTCTCTCTCTCCCTAAAAAATAAAACAAAATGAAATCTAGCCTCACTTTGCAAGTTCTAGCTAGCTCATTCCTCCTACTCTCTCCCCGCTGCTGTGGAGACGTGATCTACTTCCCCTGCCGTGATCAAACTTCCATTCAAAACTGTGAGCCAAAATAAACCTTTTCTTGCCATAAGAGGCTTCTGGTCAGATGTTTTGTTCTAGCAAGAAGGTAACTACAGCTGGGCGTGGTGGTGCACGCCTTTAGACCCAACATTTGGGAGGCAGAGGTAGGATTGCTGTGAGTTAAAGGCTAGTCTGAGACTACATAGTGAATTGCAAGTCAGCCTAGGCTAAAGCAAGATGCTACCTCAAAACACGGAAAGAAAGAAAGAGAAAGAAAGAAAAAAGAAAGAAAGAAAGAAAGAAAGAAAGAAAGAAAGAAAAGAGAAAGAAAAAGAAAGAAAGAAGAAAGAAGGAAGAAAAGTGCCCTGCTGAGGTTGGAGATGTATTTCAGTCAGCACAGTGTTTATGCAGCACTCATAAAGCCCTGGGTTCCAACCTCCATTAAATAGCATCACACCAAGCATGATGGTGGAACCCCTGTAATCCCAGCTCTTTGAAGGAAGAGGCTACGTATCAAGTTGAAGGCCAGCCTGGGCTACACCTGAGACCTTATCTCAGACAAACCAACCAACATGCATACAAACAAAACAAAATACGTAAAAATAAAATAAAAGGTTCTCCTCTCTCCCCCAAAATAAGTAACTAAAATTCACCCTGCTGGCAAACAGGGGTGTGATGTGAAACAGGAAATCTACAATCCCCAAATAGGGGAAATGGGAAAGAGAGCAAAAGCATGGAGCAGCCTTCCTCCCCGAGGCAGCGTGTGAAAACTTGGAAAGCCACTCTGACCCCTCCACTTCCCTCTCCCCTGAAGACCCTCATGTGACAGGTCTCCTGCCTCTTACCCTGAGGTAAAGAATGTCACACTGGCCGGCCAGGAGGAACCGGAGCAAACAGGCCTGGGTTTCTCACCATTGGATCCCAGCACACGCCTACGTGACTGTCCCATCGTCATCAGATAACCATCAAAAAAAAAAAAAAAAAAAAAAAAAAAGACTGGGGCTGTGGACATGGCTCACTGGTCAAGTACTTATTGTGCAAGAGTGAGGACCTGGGTTCCCATTCCCAGCACCCATGTAAAATGCTGGGCGTGACACAGTGCACCTGGGGTCCTAGTGCTGAGGGTACAGAGGCAAGAGGATCTCTGGTGCTTGCTCGCTACCTAGTCTAGGCCAATTGGTGAGCTCCAGGCTCTGTGAGAGACCCTGTCTCAAAAATAAATAAAGTGGGTCTGGAGAGATGGCTTAGCGGTTAAGGCGCATGCCTGCGAAGCCTAAGCACCCTAGTTCAATTCTCCAGGTCCCACATAAGCCAGATGCACAAGGGGGGGGGAGTTCGCGTCTGGAGTTCGTTTGCAGTGGCTAGAGGCCCTGGCGCACCCATTTTCACTTTCCCTCTCTCTATCTCTAAAAAATAAATAAAAATAAAAACAAACCTTTTAAATAAAGTGGTGTCATAAATAAAGCCGGGCATGGTGGCACATCCCTTTAATCCCAGCACTTGAGAGGTAAAGGTAAGAAGATCGCCATGAGTTCATGAGACTAATTCCAGGTCAGTTTGAACTAGAGTAAAAAACTCCAAAAAGCCTTTAACCCCAGGACTAGGGAGACAGAAGTAGGAGGAGTGCTGGAGAGTTTGAGGCCACCCTGAAATACATAGTGAATTCCAGGCCAGCCTGGGCTAGAGTGAGATCCTCTACCTCAAAAAAAAACACAAAAAGGGCTGGAGAGATGGCTTAGCGGATAAGGCGCCTGCCTCCTAAGCCTAAGAACACTGGTTCCAATCTCCAGCAGTTCCAATCTCCAGGTCCCACGTTTAGCCAGATGCAAAGTGACGCAAGGGCGCAATGCCGCACTTGACCACAAGGGGACACACGCATCTGGATTTCGTTCGCAGTAGCTGAGAGGCTGCTGGCGTGCCCATCTCTGTCTTCCTCTCCCTCTCTCTCTCTGTTTCTCTCTGTGTCTCTCTCCAAAAAAATAAAAATAAAAAAAGTTTAAAACAACAACAACAACAACAACAAAAAAAGCAAACCAAGAATCAAAGTAGCAACTTTGCCATGTTGAGTATCTCAGAAAGACAAGACATTATAACTGAAAGAGCACTGCTTGCCAATCAAAACCCCTCAATATCCAGCTACGATACATTGAACTTTAATTTCAGCACCTGGGAGGTGAGTTAGAGGCCAGCCTGGGCTGCACCTTGAGTTCCAGGTCAGCCTAGGCTAGAGTGAGACCCTGCTTCAAAACAAACAAACCAGCTGGACGTGGTGGCGCACGCCTTTAATCCCAGCACTCGGGAGGCAGAGGTAGGAGGAGCACCAAGAGTTTGAGGCCACCCTGAGACTACATAGTGAATTCTAGGTCAGCCTGGGCTAGAGCGAGACCCTACCTCAACCTCCCACCTCAACAAAGAGTTGAAAAAAGAAAAAGAAGGTGGGGCTGGGGGGGGTGGCGATGGCTCAGCAGGTAAGAATGCTTACTTTACAAACATGAAGTCCGGAGCTCAATCTTTAGGACTCATGTGAAAGGTCCAGCACCCACATCCCCAGCAGGATGAAGCCACACACTTCATCAGCACTGCTCAGAATGGGGCACAATTTAAAATTCATGAATTGTTGACTTCTGGAAATTTCCACTTAATATTTCCAGACCAGGACTGACTGTGGGGAAGTGAAACTGTGTGGGGGTGAGACTGGGAGGAGCTACTGTGCATGAAAGAATAGCCTTGAAGCCGGGTGTGGTGGTGCACGCCTTTAATCCCAGCACTTGGGAGGCAGAGGTAGGAGGATCTCTATGACGTCAAGGACAGCATGAGACTACGTAGTGAATTCCAGGTCAGCCTGGAATAGAGAGTGATCCTACCTCAAAAAAAAAAGGGGGGGGACTGGAGAGAGCGGTTAAGGCATTTGCTTTCAAAGCCAAAGCCAAAGGATCCCAGTTCAATTCTCCAGGACCCATGTAAGCCAGATGCGCAACGGGGTGGATGCATCTGGAGTTCCTTTGCAGTGGCTGGAGGCCCTGGCGCACCTATTCTCTCTTTGTCTCACTCTCTGCCTCTTTCTCTCTTAAATAAATAAATAAATAAATAAATAAATATTTTTTTAAAAAAAGCTAGGCATGGCCACATATCCCAGTAACCCCTGCTCTCAGGAGATGGGGCTCCCTAATCAGCCAGCCTAACTGAAAAGCAGCCAGTTCCAGGTTCAGTGAGAGACTGTCCAAGGTCAGTAAAGTAGAGGCATGCTATAGAAGGATACCTGACAAGGGCCTCTGGCCACCTCATGGATGCGATTAGGGCATGTGTATCTGCCCACATACACATACCCCCACACATGCATGCATCATGCACACACATAGCACCTATGCTCCACACACACATACAAATGAATAAATAAAAAGATCCCACGTAAGCCAGATGCACAAGGTGACAAAAGCGAGCAAGGTCGCACATGCGCACAAGATGGTGCTGGCATCTGGGGTTCGACTTCAGTGGCTGGAGGCCCTGGAGCACCAATTCTCTCTCGCACACGTGTATTCAGGTGCATGTTCTCTCTCTCTCTCTCTCCCTCATAAAAAAAATACAAACAAACAAAAAAAGAATTAAAATTAAAAAGAGAAAGATACTTTCCCATGATACAGAATTGAATCCCTTGGCAGGAAACCCAGGAGGTTCTACTGTCCGCTTTAAAGATGGGGGTTAGGAGCTTAGGCAAAGCAAAAGCTCTACGTTCAGTAAAGCAGAAATTAAAAAAAAAAAAAAAAAGAATGTCATTCTGCCCCTCCCTTCAGTTGCATATGGAGTGTCATGGCCAGCAGATAACAGGGCCCTGGCCCTGCTGTAGGTGAGTTCCCTGGATCACCCAGTACTCTGAGATCTAACCTTGATCTCTGAATAGACCACTGGGATAGCCAGATTTGACATACCCTCGGGTATAAAAGCCAGCATAGCCGGTGTGGTGGCGCACGCCTTTAATTCCAGCACTTGGGAGGCAGAGGTAGGAGGATCGCTGTGAGTTCCAGGCCACCCTGAGACTACAGAGTGAATTCCTGAACTAGAGTGAAACCTGACCTCGAAAAACCAAAAACTAAAAACCAAAACAAAACAAAACAAAAAAACAAAACAAAACAATGATTTGGGAGGCTGGAGAGATGGCTCAGAGGTTAAGGTGCTTGCTTGCAGGGCCTGAGGGTCAGGGTTCCATTCTCCAGTACCCATGTAAAGCCAAATGCACAAAGTGGCACATGTGTCTGGAGTTCATTTGCAGTGGCAAATGGGCAAATGGGTTTGCCCATTCTCTCTGAGCATGTATCTCTCCCCCCCCCCACCGCTTGCAAATCAATTTTTAAAAATTGGGCTGGAGAGATGGCTTAGTGGTTAAGGCGCCTGCCTCCTAAGCCTAAGAATGCTGGTTCCAATCTCCAGCAGATCCAGTCTCCACGTTTAGCCAGATGCAAAGGGACGTGAGGGCGCAATGCTGCACTTGACCATAAGGGGGCGCACGCATCTGGATCTGCTGGCACGCACCCACATCTCTATCTGTCTCCCTCTCCCTCTCTCTCTGTCTCTCTCTCTCAAAAAAAAAAAAAAATCTGGGCTAGAGAGATGGCTTAGCGGTTAAGGCATTTGCCTGCCAAGCCAAAGGATCCAGTTCCGATTTCCCAGGACGCACAAGGTGGTGCATTGGTGCTTGTGTGCATGTGTCTGGAGTTCGTTTATAGTGGCTGAAGGCCCTGACACGCCCCTTCTCTCTGTCTGTCTGCCTCTTTCTCTCTCAAATAAATAAAACATTTTAAAAAATTAAAAACGATTAAGAACAATTTTTTTTTTTTGCCATTGTAAGAGGACTGTCAGGAGCCAGCCAGTGTTATCTTCAAAGATTCAAGCATGCGGGCGTGAAGGGCTGCTGGCTCCCTACTGTCAACTCTCCAGTCTGACTACGACAAAACCCTGACAGTCATGGCTGATGACAGCAAACTCCCGCCAACGTAGCCATGCAGCACCCCACATGTGGTGGTTGTGCTAGATATGGCTTCTTTCCTAGAGCAGATGAATGCTGCCTCCCACACAGGGTGCCTGGCCACCAATCTGCCTCCTGACTTCTTTTTTCCAAAGGCTGGGAAGAAATAACTCACTCTCCCGTGGAGTGGGCAACAGGACGCAGTGCAGCGTGTCCCTGACCGTGCGAACACTCTTGTTCCTCTTATCATGGGCCAGTCCCAAGAGACCATCTGGACCTCCCACAGACCGTCACGTTAGTCCACTGTATCAGTAACATCGTGCTCATGAGACCAAACGACCAAGTACACTGTAGACCTTGGCATGACTCGGTCACTGCAGAGGGTAGGAAACAAATCCAGCCGGAACTCAATGCTCCACTCTAAGACCCAGTGGGCAGGGCAGGGCAGGGAACGTCCTCTGTAAGTAAGAAAAAACAAATGGTAGGTCTAAGGTCACATGACACTGACCTCCACAGCAGGGCTGAAGGCCTCAGGGTGGCCCAAAGTGCCAGAACCATCTATCCCTTACAAATGAGAAAGCAAAGTCCTGGAGAAGTTAAATAAATTTCCCCAAAACTCACTGGTGGATCTAAGATCAAAATCTACATGTGTCTGGCTTCAAAACCTTTGTTCTTCAGTAGCTTTGCCATCTGGATGTGCATTGGTGCTTGTGTGCATGTGTCTGGAGTTCGTTTATAGTGGCTGAAGGCCCTGACACGCCCCTTCTCTCTGTCTGTCTGCCTCTTTCTCTCTCAAATAAATAAAACATTTTAAAAAATTAAAAACGATTAAGAACAATTTTTTTTGCCATTGTAAGAGGACTGTCAGGAGCCAGCCAGTGTTATCTTCAAAGATTCAAGCATGCGGGCGTGAAGGGCTGCTGGCTCCCTACTGTCAACTCTCCAGTCTGACTACGACAAAACCCTGACAGTCATGGCTGATGACAGCAAACTCCCGCCAACGTAGCCATGCAGCACCCCACATGTGGTGGTTGTGCTAGATATGGCTTCTTTCCTAGAGCAGATGAATGCTGCCTCCCACACAGGGTGCCTGGCCACCAATCTGCCTCCTGACTTCTTTTTTCCAAAGGCTGGGAAGAAATAACTCACTCTCCCGTGGAGTGGGCAACAGGACGCAGTGCAGCGTGTCCCTGACCGTGCGAACACTCTTGTTCCTCTTATCACGGGCCAGTCCCAAGAGACCATCTGGACCTCCCACAGACCGTCACGTTAGTCCACTGTATCAGTAACATCGTGCTCATGAGACCAAACGACCAAGTACACTGTAGACCTTGGCATGACTCGGTCACTGCAGAGGGTAGGAAACAAATCCAGCCGGAACTCAATGCTCCACTCTAAGACCCAGTGGGCAGGGCAGGGCAGGGAACGTCCTCTGTAAGTAAGAAAGAACAAATGGTAGGTCTAAGGTCACATGACACTGACCTCCACAGCAGGGCTGAAGGCCTCAGGGTGGCCCAAAGTGCCAGAACCATCTATCCCTTACAGATGAGAAAGCAAAGTCCTGGAGAAGTTAAATAAATTTCCCCAAAACTCACTGGTGGATCTAAGATCAAAATCTACATGTGTCTGGCTTCAAAACCTTTGTTCTTCAGTAGCTTTGCCATCTGGATGTGGAGGCTGGGAACCGCACCATCTCATTGCTTCCTGGGTCTCTGGAAGCAGACTCTGAAACAGGCCTACAGGAAGATGATTGGAAAGTTGTCTCAAGGGCTGGAGAGATGGCTTCATGGTTAAGGCACATGCCTGTGAAGCCTAAGGACCCAGGTTCCATTCTCCAGGTCCCACATAAGCCAGATGTACATGGTGGCACATGCATCTGGAGTTTGTTTGCAGAGGCTAAAGGCCCTGGTATGTCCATTCTCCCTCTCTCTCTGTGTGTCTCTAATAAATAAATAAAAATAAAAATCTTAAAAAAAAAAAATCAAGATCAACACCGGAGGGGTAGTATAAAGGGCCAGACTGGGCAGAGAAAGGAGAGGCTGGGCTGGGATGCTATCACTGCAAACGCCTCAGTAACCTTCCTAGGGAGCCCTGGAGCTGAACTAGTGCTGCATAACTGTCCTCAAGGAACAAAAAAGGGCCGAGCTTTTATGTTCCTTGCACAGAGGCAGGAATTATAACAGAATGTCTGAGAATGGGTAATTTATAAAGAAGAGGGATTTCTCTCTTTTCACTTTGAAGACAAAGAAGTTCATGGTTGAAGGACTTTAAGCTCATGGAAACCTCTGGCTGTGTCATCCCAGGAAAGGTGGAAGGGTAAAAGTGTGCTAGTCGGATGTGGTGGTGCACGCCTTTAATCCCAGCACTTGGGAGGCAGAGGTAGGAGGATCACCATGAGTTCAAGGCCACCCTGAGACTACATAGTCAATTCCAGGTCAGCCTGGGCTAGAGTGGGACCTACCTTGAAAAAACAACAAAAAGTCTGCATGTGTGTGTGTGTGTCCGTGTGTGTGAGAGAGAGAGAGAGAGAGAGAAGGGAAGGGAAGGGGGCCCATTTCACTCTCTTGCAGTCACCTTCTCATTGCTGGGACAAAGGCCCCAACCAGAAGCAGCTTACACGAGGAAAGCATTAATTTTGGTTTACAGGCTTGAGGGAGGTTTCATCATGGCAGAGCAGAAAGCCAGGGAATCATGCCTTCTCTCAGCAGCTGGGAGGAAGCAGCAAGAGTGAGCTAGCCTGGAGCTGGAGGGATGGCTCAGCAGTTAAAGGCATCTTGGCTTGCAAAGCCTGATGGCACGGGGTTGAAAAAGCAAAAAAAAAAAGGGGGTCCGTGAGCAGAGTTTTGTTCATGTCTTTGGTTCTGCCAACCTAAAGACAGAGCCTAGTCTATGGTGTGCACTTAATAAGTGTTTTTTTAATATTTTATTTATTTAAGAGAGAAGGAAAGAGGGAGAGAGAGAGAAAAAACGAGAATGGGCACATCAGGGCCTCCAGCCACTGTAACCATACTGAAACTGTAGCCCTAAGCGCTAAGCCAAGGAGAGAGAGAGACATGGGGCATGTGTGAGCCTCTTGCCACTGCAAATGAACTCCAGACCCTTGAAAAACCAAAAACCAAAAAAATAAACAACAACAACAACAACATAAACCCCTGCAGCTTTTTCTTTCTTTTTTTTTTTTTTTCCCGAGGTATGGTCTCACTCTGGTTCAGGCTGACCTGGAATTAACTAAGTCTCAGCCTTGAACTCTCAAAAGTGCTGCCCTGCAGCTTTTTCTAACTCAGCTCCTGCCGCTGACTGCCCTGTGATTCCTCTTAGGCTTGGGCTACAGGTGGGGCCTCTCAGTCTTTTCATGTTGCTCTTATCATGGTCAATCAACTTTGTAAAAAAATCACTTACAACAATCATGTTTTAAAAAATAATAATGAGCCAGGTGTGGTGGCACATGCCTTTAATACCAGCACTCGGGAAGCAGAGGTAGGAGGATCGCTGTGAGTTCAAGGCCACCCTGAGACTACATAGTGAATTCCAGGTCAGCCTGGGCCAGAGTGAGACCCTACCTCGAAAAAAACTAAATAAAACAAAAAAAATTACAGGGCTGGAGAGATGGCTTAGCGGTTAAGGCATTTGCCTGTAAAGCCTAAGGACCCTGGTTCGATTCTCCAGGTCCCACGTAAGCCAGATGCACAAGGTGGTGCGTGTGTCTGGAGTTCATTTTGCAGTGGCTGGAGGCCCTGGTGTGCCCATTCTCTCCCTCTCTCTAATAAATGAATAAATAAATAAATAAATAAATAAATATCTTTTAAAAAATAATAATAATGACAAAGATGTCACCTGAAAGCTCAGGTGTTAAGGGCTTTGGAGAGGTGATTGGATCACAGGGTGTCACCCTCATGAGGTGTGTGGCTTTCCTCCACCACACACTCTGTCATGGTGCTCAATCTCACCACAGGACCGGAAGCAACAGGGCCACGTGACCTCAGATTGAGACTTCTGACACTGTAAGCCAAAGTCAGTCAGTCTTAACTCTCTGACATTGTTCATCTCGTGTACCTTGTCGCAGCAATGAGAAGGGGTTGGAGACCCCTCTCTGCTTCTAAAAGGGACAGGTGAGAGCTTTGAGCACGAAGGGAGCCACCCCCCTCCCTAGCATTCTATACAATCTGAGAGGGTGCACAACAGTGGTCCCAAACCAGCCGTGTTCCCAGCATCCCAATGATGAAGAGAATTGTAGCTGCCACATCTGACAGGACATCCAACCAAGCATCCTGTGGACTGTCACCCTCAGTCACAGCGAAGCTAAGGGGTTGCACATGGGCCTGGTCCACACCCACTATTGAGCCACCAGGTCTCACACATCCTTCTGACCCAAGTGCCTGCTGTGCAGGTTCTCCTGTACCTCCCCCTACACTCTAGGTCAAGAGCCACAACACAGGCCAGGACAGCAGGACACCCTCCCTTGACCCCTGACTAAGAGTCTGTGTTGATGACTCCTTGCTGGCATCACTTTGGTGGCTCAGTGGTTAAAGGCACTTGCTTGCAAAGCCCAACAACCTGAGCTCAGTCCCCCAGTTCCCACTTAAAGCCAGATGCACAAGGTGGCACATGCGTCTGGAGTTCATTTGCAGTGGCTGGAGGTCCTGGCATGTCCATTCTCTCTCTCTACCTCTTTCTCTCTCTCAAATAAATAAAAAATTTTAAAAAATATATTTTTATATATTATTATATAATTTTAAATATTTATTTATTTATTTATTTATTTATTTATTTATTTCAGAGAAGGAAAAAGGCAGAGAGAGAAAGAATGGGTGCATCAGGGCATGCAGCCACTGCAAACAAACTCCAGATGCATGTGCTCCCTTGCGCATCTGGCTTATGTGGATCCTGGAGAATCAAACCAGGATCCTTTGGCTTTGCAGGTAAATGCCTTAACCACTAAGCCATTCCTCCATTTATTTATTTATTTATTTATTTATTTATTTATTATCTATTTATTTATTTTGGGTTTTCGAGGTAGGGTCTCACTCTGGCCCAGGCTGACCTAGAATTAACTATGTAGTCTCAGGGTGGCCTCAAACTCATGACAATCCTCCTACCTCTGCCTCCTGAGTGCTGGGATTAAAGGCATGGGTCACCATGCCCAGCTCTTTTTTAAATTTTTTAATGTTTTTTTGAAAATTTTATTTGAGACAGAGAGGGAGAAAGAGAAAGAATGGGCATGCTAGGGCCTCCAGCCACTGCAAACAAACTCCAGACGCATGTGCCACCTTGTGTATCTGGCTTACATGGGACTTGGAGAATGGAACCTGGTTCCTTAGGGTTCTCAGGCAAGCGCCTTAACCACGAAGCCATCTCTTCAGCCCAGTAAAATATATTTTTTAAAAAAGAAAGAAACATATAATTGAAAGGACATTTTAAAAAAAAAAAAAAAAGAAAAACACAAAACTTTGACAATAACGTAGCTGACCCTAGCTTCTTCCTCAGAGGTAATAAGCTCCCCGGCTCTGGGCCTCAGAGTCCCTTTCTCTACCCCATCAGACACTGGTCCCAAGTTCCAGACCAGAATCAAGGGGCCTGGCCTTGGGAGGGTGTCTGCCCAGCACACAGTCTTACCAGCTCGTGGCTATGCAGGATGTCTCGAGAAGTGATTCTTGGGCTGGAGAGATGGCTTTCTTTTAAAGGAAGAAATTCCATTGTGTTCTGTGATACTTATGCAGACCCCACCAGCACCTTCACACCTTCAAGGAGCAGTTTTCTGTGGCTGGAGGGTAGGACTGCTCCCGCCAGGCCTGAAGTCACAGGATAGCTCAACCTTAGGAATGGATATGCCAGCCCACAGAGGGAGGAGCTACTGAACTGATTCCATGTGCAACAACTGTCCCCCAAAGCATAAAAACAAATCAAATCAAAACAACATCAAAATATCCAAATGGGGTGAATGTGGTGCGGCACGCCTTTAATCCCAGCATTCAGGAGGCAGCGGTAGGAGGATCACTGTGAGTTCGAGGTCAGCCTGGAACTACCGAGGGAGTTCCTGGTCAGCCTGAGCTAGAGTACAAGCCTACATTGAAAAATAAATAAAAAATAAAAAATAAACAGAAAAAAAAAATCTGAGTGGATGGGTGAAGAAAGGGACAGACAGGAGCAGACCCTGGAGCTTTGTCTTCTGCTTCAGTCAGGCGGCCTGGCCTTAACCTTGCTTCTCCAATTGCTGCCTGGATGGCCAGCTCCTTAGCAGCTGGCTGAGCTCCCAGGCCGCTGTCCTTGACCTCACCAGCTGGGGATGCGGCTTGGCACACTGAGAAGAGCCTGGGAAGCTGCCTGGGATGGGCCACCCCGCCCCGCCCTCTAGCTGCTCCCCTCAGGCCATTGTCTTCACTCAGAACTCAGAGCAGACCTTAACTCCAGACACATGTGCCACTTTGTGCATCTGGCTCTATGTGGGTACTAGGGAATCAAATCCTGAGTTGGCAGGCTTTATAAGAAAGCACCTTAACCATCTCTCCAGACCCTAAAAGCCTTTTTTAAAAAAAAAGTTGTAAAGGCTGTAGAGATGGCTTAGTGGTTACGGCACTTGCCTGCAAAGCCAAAGGTCTCAGGTTTGATTCCCCAGTACCCACATAAAGCCAGATGCACAAGGTGTCACATGTGTCTGGAGTTCATGTGCAGTGTCTAAAGGCCCTGGCCCACCCATTCTCTCTATCTGTGCCTCTCTCTCTCTCAAATAAAATATTTTTTAAAGTTATAAGCATTTTTTGAACTTTAGTGGAAAGGTTGATTACACATGCACCATACACACATATACACGCAACAATTAAAAGAGCTCTTAAGGGGTTGGAGAGATGGCTTAGCGGTTAAGGCGCACGTCTGCGAAGCCTAAGGACCCAGATTCGATTCTCCAGGTCTCACGTAAGCCAGAAGCACATGGTGGCACATGCATCTGGAGTTCGTTTGCAGTGGCTAGAGGCCCTGGTGTGCCCATTCTCACTCTCTCTCTCTCTCCCTCTCTCTGTCTCAAATAAATAAATAAAAATAAATCTTAAAAGAAATTAAAAGAAAAGAGTTCTTAAGGAGATGAGGGGCAAGCACAAGGGGGTGGCGGTGGTCTGAGGACAAGCTTTAGCACCCCCTGTAGTGCTGAGGGTCACGTGGACAGATGTGGGTGTGTGTATGGGAGTGGTGCCTGAGCACACATTCTCAGAGGTCAGGATTCCTCCCTCCACATTCCCCAGGGCGGGTCCCCAATCTCCAGCCAGCCTGGGACGTCTAGCAAACCCCACATCCTCTTTGTTGGCTCTTCTCCCTAGAGACACAGGTCAGGAGGAACAGGAGGGGTCGGGGCCAAGGGCAGGCAGATGGTGTGAAGGGCATTTCCTGTCCATCTTCTCCTTTAAAATTTATTATTATTTTTAATTTTTAAAATACCACATTTTAGGGCTGGAGAGATAGCTTAGTGGTTAAGGCATCTGCCTCCTAAGCCTAAGAACGCGGGTTCCAACCTCCAGATCCCACGTTTAGCCAGATGCAAAGTGACGCAAGGGTGCAATGCCACACTTGACCACAAGAGGGCGCACCAATCTGGATCTCGTTCACAGCAGCTGAGAGGCTGCTGGCGTGCCCATCTCTGTCTTCTTCTCCCTCTCTCTCTGTATCTCTCCAAAAAAAAAAAAAAAAAAACACATTTTATTCAGATTTTACAAAGGAGTGCGGGAAGGGGAAGGCTGGGAGATAAGAGGAGATCTAGTGGGGAGGAGAGAAGTACACCACGTGGAGGCCAAAAGCCCATGTGGGCGACGTGTAGCTCAGTAGTCCATGTGACCAGATATGGATCTGAGGAAAAAGTGTGGAAAGAAAAGAGAAAAGAAAGTTTAATCCCAGCACTTGGGAGGCAAATGTGAGAGGATCGCCATGAGTTCAAGGCCACCCTGAGACTACATAGAAAGTTCAAGGAGCTCCTGCCATGTGGGGAGTTAGAGGGGATAAAGAACCCATGTGGAGAGTAAGGGCTAGGGGCCCCTCCTGGCTGGGCCTGAGCCTAGGCCAAGACAGCCCAGACCCAGCCGAGGGAAAACTCACCCACAGCTGGAAGTTCCCAAGTGATCAGAGAGAGAGAGCAAAAAAATAAATAAATAAATAAAATTATTTATTTTTAATACACATATGGAGAATTAGGTTTCATTACGTTGTATTTCAAACAGATTCTGTTTTTTTTTTTTTATTTCCCTTCCTCCATCTTCCCACCTCCTCCCCCTGCTTGTGCCCTACCCCCCACCACAACCTCCTTTCCGCTTTCATACTACACGGTTCCCTTTGTTCTCCCCTCCCCCTTTCCCATCACCTCGTGTTCCTCTCTCATAGTCTACACTTACTCTCACCTCGCCTCGTTTACTTTATACAAACACTAAAAGTTAGGACTCACAGCCAGGCGTGGCAGCACATGCCTTTAACCCAGGTAGGAGTTGGAGGCCATCCTGAGACTAATATAGTGAATTCCAGATAAGCCTGGGCTAGAGTGAGACCCTACGTTGGGGTCTCAGATATGGGAGAGAACATGGGATTTGTGTCTTTCTGGGCCTGGGTACCCTCCCTTAGTATAATCTTTTCCAATTCCACCCATTTTCCTGCAAATTTCATAATTTCACTTTTCTTTACAGCTGAATAAAATTCCATTGTGTATATGTACTACATTTCATTATCCAGTCCTCAGTTGATGGACATCTAGGTTGACCATCTTTTCTTAATTCAGAAACTAAAAAAAAAAAAAAAAAAACAGTATTGGTGGGGTGAGGCCTGGAGAGATGGCTTAGAGGTTAAGGCACTTGTCTGCCTTATGCACAAGGTGACTCATGTGTCTGGAGATCATTTGCAGCAGCTGGAGGCACTGGTGCATCCATTCTCTCTCTCTCTCAAATAAATAAATACATTATTGAAAAAATGTTTTTTAAAAAAAAACAGCACTGGCTTCCAAGGACTCCTAAGTTATGCTACCTTGCATGGTAAGAGTTCAGTCACAGGGGCTGGAGAGAGGGCTTAGCTGCTAAGACACTTGCTTCGGGGCCGAAGAACCAGGGTTCAATTCCCCAGTGTCCATGTAAAAAGCCAGATGCACAAAGTGGCACATGCACCTAGAGTCTGTTTGCAGTGGCTGGAGGAGGCCCGGGAGCACCCATTCCCTCTGTCTCTCTTCTGTTTCTTTCTGCTTGAAATATTAAAAAAAAAAAAAATGCTGGGCATGGTGGTACACTCCTTTAATCCCTCTTGGGAGGCAGAGGTAGGAGGATCTCCATGAGTTCGAGGCTACCCTAAGCAGCCTGGGCTAGAGTGAAACCCTACCTCAAAAAAAAAAAAAGTGCAGTTACAGAATCCCAGGAACCACCTTGAACTCACCAGTCCAACCTATTAGTTTACAGAACATAGGGACAGTGACTTCTCTGATGTCACATGTAAAGGGGGGACAGTTTTGCTACTCCAGAGAAAATGATCTCGGAAGCCCAGAATAGTGCCTTCCTCTTCAAGGCTCTTGTCAACCAGTTGCTCAGTGACACCTCAGCTGCTTCCGTCGGACTCAGCACACATCACCCTAAACAAGCTAACGCACCAGGCAGGAAGTGTGATAACAGACACTTGCTTATGCAAGGGCATAAATGACTGACGCCAGGGTCTTCGATTCTAAGTGGTTCAGGTGGACGGCAGAGGAGAAGAGATCAGACAGACACTAGATTCTGCAGGGGCCGGGAGTGACTGGCGATGGGTGTTGTGGGAAGAAGACCCTGAGCTGGAAGGATGGAGGTACACCCCACCAAAGAGAAACCTAATATCTGGGTTGGAGGTCCCCAAACCAGCTTCTCTTTCCTCTGGGCAGGAAGCTGTGGGAATTCCAAAGGGCCAGGTCCCTCTGTGCATCTAATCCTGCTGCCTTGTAGAGAGAACGTGTTTTAGATTTATTCCCAACCGGCCTCTGTGAGGACCGCAGGTCATTCATTCCAGCCACCTGGGCCTGCTGGATGCCTCAGCTCCAACCTTGCACGACTTCCTTCCTTCAGCCCTGTGGGAAACCTGCTGCTGCTGCTCCCCCACCCCACCGAACAGGTTTTATTTTGTTTTAATTATTTAAGTTCCCTGTTTTATGTATCTAATCTCTTCATATTTTCCGTATGAAATTAGTTCCATGTGGTATTTTACATTCTCTGAGTATATTATAATCATTGTTTATCATTTACATTTAATTTAACCTTTTTTCTTTCTTTAGTGTTTTTAATTACTTAAGAAATACGTACCCATGGTAAAGGCTTCATAAAACAGCAGACTATATGAAGTAGAAAGTAAACATCACTTTTATTGATTTCTACTGTTAAAGGTGAGTGCTGGGCTAGCATGGTGACACATGCCTTTAATCCCAGCACTGGGAGGCAGAAGTAGGAAGATCACTATGAGTTTGAGACCAGCCTGGGACTACTGAGTGAGATCCAGGTCAGCTTGAGCTAGAGTGAGACCCTACCTCGAAAAATAAAAAGAAAGGTTAAAAAAAAAAAAGTGCTATTAGCACTTTGGTGTGCATCTTGTTTTATTTTATTTAGAAAGGGTCTTATGTGTAGTCATGGCTGAGTGGATAAGGCAACGGACTAGAAAGAGTTTTATTTATCCTTCTGACCCTCCTGCGTCCACACCCAGAATACTGGGGGATTACAGGTGTGCACCACCTCACCCAGTTTATGCTTTGCTGGAAATAGAACCTAGGACTTTTTGCATGCTAGGCAGATACTGTACTGAGTCCATCCCTAGCCACTAGAGTACAATGTTTTTAATTTTAAAAAAATTTTGTTTATTTATTAGAGATAGAGGGAAAGAGAGAGAAGGAGAGGGAGACGGAGAATGGGCACGCCAGGGCCTCAAGCCACTGCAAACAAACTCCAGATGTGTGAGCCCTCTTGTGCATCTGGCTTATGTGGGAGCTGGAGAATTGAACCAGAGTTCTTAGGCTTCGTAGCCATGTGCCTTAACCGCTAAGCAATCTGGCAATCTCTCCAGCCCTTTTTTGTTTTTTGAGGCAAGCCCAACAGACTGACCTTTTTTTTCTTTTTCATTTCATTTCATTTCTTTCTTTCTTTTTTTTTTTTTTTTTTTGGTTTTTCGAGTTAGGGTCTCACTCTAGCCCAGGCTGACCTGGAATTCACTATGTAGTCTCAGGCTGGCCTCCAACTCACAGCAGTCCTCCTACTTCTGCCTCCTAAGTGTTGGGATTGAAGGTGTGCGCCACCACGCCTGGCTAAACCATTGCATTTTAATGAAAGAAGATGAGTAATTCATTGATATAGTTTAATACCCACATTGCAACTGACCTCAGAGAAACTACCACCTGTCAAGTTGTGGTAAATGATCCAAGAGTACCCACAGTAATCTGTAAAAAAAAAAAAAAAAAAAAACTATTTAAAATAATCCTCCCTTTTCCGGCTACATATCTGTGTGAGGCCAGATTTTCTTCATGTGCTTAACCAAAACAACATCTCCCGACAGATCGAAAGCAGAAGCTTACAGGAGCATCCAGCTGTCTTCTGTTAAGCCACATATTAAAACACAATTGCAAGAATGTAACGCAGTGACAGTCTTCACAATAAATTATGTCAGCTCTCATGAGAAGGATATGATTTATGTTCAGACATAAAGAATTTATTACTGTTATTTTAACAAGCCAATAAATACATGTTTTCAAAATGTCTTCGTCTTCATTTCTAATATAGAAATACTTACAGTATTTCTTATGAAATACTTATGAAAGGTAACCTTTCATAAGAAAAGCTCTTTGGGAGGGCTGGAAAGATGTACCCGCAAGCTTTCAGGTTAGGGTTCGATTCCTCAGTCCCCACATAAAGTCAGATGCACAAAGTGGCGCACGTGTCTGGAGTTCATTTGCAATGAGAGGGAGAGGCCCCGGTGTGCCCATACACTTTCTCTCTTTCTTCTCTCTGTCCATCAAAAGAAAAGCACTTTAAGAATTTTCCATATTCTTTTTTTGGTCAATTTTTTAAAGATTTATTTTTATTTATTTGTTTATTAGAGACAGAGAGAGGGAGAGAGATAGAGACTGAGTGAGAATGGTCACACTAGGGCCTCTAGCCACTGCAAATGAACTCTAGACGCATGCACCACCATGTGCATCTGGCTTACATGGGACCTGGAAATTGAACCTGGCTCCTTAGGTTTTGCAGGCATGTGCCTCAACCTCTAAGCCATCTCTCCAGCCCTGCTTTAAGAATTTCTTTTGCATGTGCTGCATGAAACTTTTTTTCCTGGAGGGGGGCAAACATGCGTCTGTCTGTTCACCCAAGATAGGGCACAGATGACAGAACAAGACATAAATGCTCCAAAACCAATTCTGGTGAACCAATGAGTTTATTGGGGCCTCTTAGAGAGCATGGGTGACTCACAGGCAGCTGCATCACCAAAAAGCCCACCCAAGCCTAGGGTGATGACTCATGGACGCTGCATCTCTGCAGCTCGCTGAACGATTTGTAGGCAGCTAGGCTGGCCAGAGAGTATCCACAGCATACTTCCCATTGTAAAGAATTTTCCTTCTGTGACTAATATAGGCTGAAAGCAACAGCGATCTATGTGCACAAACACCAATGCTTAGCAGGCTTTTTTTTTTCTATTTTATTTATTTATGAGAGAAAGAGAGAGAATGGGCACACCAGGTCCTTTAGCCACTGTAAACAAACTTTGGACACATGCACCACCTTTTACATCTGACTGTACATGGGTACTAGGGAATCAAACCTGGGTCCTTTGGCTTTGCAGGCAAACACCTTAACCACTAAGCCATCCCTCCAGCCCTAGCAGCTACTCCTCTACTTGGGCCTATGACCTCCCCCGCCACAACAGGCCTTTGACCAGGTTGACAGTACTGGACATGACTTCGCTCTTCTAGAGTGGGTCTTGAATCCAAACGAAAAGCTGTTGGCTATACCCACAATAGTTCCACCATCTTCATCAGCTGGTACCTTTTGCCTGGCATGTTGGTAATGCAGCATGCCAGGTCTATAGCTCAGCAGGGCTGTTGGTGACAATTCTCTGCCAGCAGCCAGCGTCGCACCCTCAGGCATTATGGAAGCTAGCACGGTGAGGGTGAGGGGAGCTTCCAGCTCAGTGCCAGCCTGATTTCTCCCGGTCGTGCAGCCAAGCTATGTGGTGTATGAATGTGGTGTCTTCCACAACAGTTCTGCGATGCAACCATCAATAATGGCTGTAGTGGTTTGAATCAGATGTCCCACATACACTCATGTGTTCTCACTTCTCGGTCCGCAGCTGATTGACAATTTGGGAAGTGAAGACTTACTGTGGGTGTGTTGCTGGGGCCAGGCTTAGGGGTGTTTTAGCCAGCTCCCCCTTGCCAGAGTTGGGCTCCATCTCCTGCTGCTGTGTTCCAGCTGCTGTGACAGAAGTGACGTCCAGCCTCTGCTCATGCCATGCTGTCCCCTGCCATCATGAAGCTTCCCTTTAAAGACCATAAGCCAAAATAAAAACTTTCTCCCTCCAACTACTTTTTTTTGTTTTTATTTTTGTTTTTGATTTTTTTTTTTTTGAGGTAGGGTCTAACTCTAGCTCAGGCTGACCTGGAATTCACTATGTAGTCTCAGGGTGCCCCCCCAACTCTCTGCGATCCTCCTACCTCTGCATCCGGAGTGCTGGGATTAAAGGTGTGTGCCACCACGCCCGGCTATCCAACTGCTTTAAAAAAAAAACATCTTGGGGGCTGGAGAGATGGCTTAGTGGTTAAGGCACATGCTTTCGAAGCCTAAGGACCCCAGTTCGAATCTCCAGGTCCCACGTAAGCCAGATGTACATGGTGGCGCATGCCTCTGGAGTTTGTTTGCAGTGGCTAGAGGCCCTGAAGCACCTCCCTCTAGCCCAGACTGACCTGGAATTAGTCTCAGGCTGGCCTCCAACTCACAGCAATCCTCCTACCTTGGCCTCCTGAGTGCTAGAATTAAAGGCACGCAGCACCACACCCAGCCCATCAGCCTCTTTTTTTTTTAAAAAATGTTTGTTTATTTATTTATTTATTTATTTATCTATTTATTTGAGAGAGAGAGAGAGGCAGAGAGAGAGAGAGAGAGAATGGGTACACCAGGTCCTCCAGCGACTGCAAACGAACTCCAGATGCATGCACCCCCTTGTGCATCTGGCTTATGTGGGTCCTGGAGAGTTGAACCAGGATCCTTTGGCTTTGCAGGCAAACGCCTTAACCTCTAAGCTATCCCTCCAGCCCCCATCAACCTCTTTTGATCGGGTGCTTTTTCCCAGCAATGAGAAGGTAACTACAACAGTGGCAATAGCCTTTTATTTATTTATTTGCATGTTTGCATGTGTGGGTACACATGAATGTGTGTGTGTGTGCACGCGCGTGTGCGCATATGGAGGCTAAAGGTTGACTTTAGGGGTCTTCTCAGTGGCTCTCCATCTTGCTTACTGAGGCAGGGTCATTCTCTTGAACCCAGACTTCACTGGCTAGTCTAGCTAACCAGCTTGTCCTAGGGATGCCTCTATGTGGGTTCTGGGGATCTGAACTCAGGTCTTCAGGCTTGCACAGCAAACTCTCTACCCAGTGACCTACTTCCTCAACCAGTTCCTTCCTCCTACCAGCCCATTCAGCTATGAACTCACCCATCAATGGATCCATCCATCAATGGACTTCGAGCCCTGGTCTATAGAATCATATAGAGTCACCTCATATACTTTCCCGTCTCAGTAGCAGCACCAGCTTGGTTACCAAGCCTTCAGCACATGAGCCTTTAGGGGACACTTCAGACTCAAGCCATAACAGATGATTATCGGTGAAGATGATGGGTGTGGAGCATGACCATGTGTTTTGACTTCTAGGCTGGAAATGGATGCCAAGAGCTTGTGGCTAAACTCACAGTCCCCAGAGTGTCTGGAATAGATGCTGAACTAGCATGAAAAGGCTGATGCCTGCACAGAGATTATACGACCTGGCCTGCGGATGACTTCTGTCAATGGAAGGAAGGGGTAATGACAGATCGGTAATAAAAAAAACTCAAGCAGTTCCCAACTATTGAATAGTAAGAGTCTTTAGGACCCAGCTTAACATTCCAGGGTTCACAGTCATCCCAAGCCTCCAGTATCATTATTCAGGGCTATCACGTGGGGGAGCTTGGACTTCCTGAAAAGTGCCTTCTGAATGACCTCAATGGGTAGCCTCTTATCTTATGATAATCTTTTTGTTTTGAAAGATCAGTTGAATAATATTTGGTTAATGATTATAAATTGTTAAAAACTATTTTATTTATTTGAGAGAGAAAGAGGCAGGGGGGAGGGAGGAAGAGGGAGAGAATGGGCACACCAGGGCCTCCAGCCACTGCAAATGAACTCCAGACAAATGTGCCACCTTGTGCATCTGGCTTATGTGGTACCAAGGAATCAAGCGTGGGTTCTAGGCTTCACAGGCAAATACCCTAACCATTAAGCCATCACTCCAGCCCTGATTATAAACTTTTGTCCTGGGGCTGGAGAGATGGCTCAGTAGTTAAAAGCACTTACTTACAAAGCCCAGTAGCGTGAGTTCAGTTCCCCAGTACCCATGTAAAGCCAGGTGCACAAAGTGGTACATGCATTCAAAGGTCATTTGCAGCAGCAGCAGGAATATGGCATACCCATATTCTCTCTCTCTTTCTCTATTTCAAATAAATAAATAGAAATATTTTTAAAGGGCTGGAGAGATTGCTCAGTGGGTAAGGTGCTTGCTTGCAAAGCCTAATGACCCCATTTCAATTCACTAGTAACCATGTAAAGCTGGATACACAAAGTGGTGCATGCATCTGGAGTTTGTGATGGCTAGAGGCCCTGGCATACCCATTCTCTCTCTCTCTCTACTTGCAAATGAATAAATGAATAAAAGTAGAAATATGTATGTATAAACTTTCTCTCCAGGCATGGTAGCACATACCTCTAATTCCAGCACTTGGGAAACAGAGGTAGGAGGAGGATCACTGTGAGTTTGAATTCCAGGTCAACCTAGGCTAGAGCAAGACTCTACCTCAATAAAACAAAAAAGGGGCTGGAGAGATGGCTCAGCAGTTAAGGCGCTTGCCTGCAAAGCCTAATGACCCAGGTTTGATCCCCAGGTCCCACGTAAGCCAGATACACATGGTGGCGCATGCGCCTGGAATTTGTTTGTAGTGGCTGGAGGCCCTGGTGTGCCCATTCTCACTCACTCATTCTCTCTCTCCCCCTCTCTCTGTCTCTAAGAAATAAATAAGTAAATAAAAATAAATCTTTAAAAAGAAAGAAAGTCAAGGTCAAATGAATGATGAAAATGTGTTACACATTCACATGGGAATCATATGCAGCTGTAAAGAAAAAGGAAATTATGAAATTTGCAGTAAAATGGAAAATGTTATACTGAGTGAGGTAACTCAGGCCCAGAAAGAAAAATGCCACATGTTCTTTCTCATATGTGAATCCTAGCTTCCAGTTTCCAGATGTATGTATTTAACTTGGAGAATCTATAGAGACAGGGAAGGTAGAAAAGGGCAGTAGTTAATAGAATACAAAGCCGGGCGTGGTGGTACACGCCTTTAATCCCAGCACTCAGGAGGCAGTGGTAGGAGGATCGTTGTGAATTCGAGGCCACCCTGAGAATACATAGTGAATTCCAGGTCAGCCTGGGCTAGAGTGAAACCCTACCTCAAAAAACAAAAAAGGTAATACAGATCTATATGATACACACACACACACACACATATATATGTACATATACATATATACACACACATGCATAAAATTATCAAAGAAAATTATTTTATTTAAAAACAACTTCAGAGCCAGGAATTTTGGCTCATGTCTTTAATCCCAGCACTCGGGAGGCAGAGATAAGGGATCACCATGAGTTTGAGGCCACCTTGAGACTACACAGTGAATTCTAGGTCAGCCTGGGCTAGAGTGAGACCCTACCTCGAAAAATAAACAAACAAAAAACAAGTTCAAGGGCGGGAGAGAATGGGCTAGTGGTTAAGGCATTTGCCTGTGAAGCCTAAGGACCTAGGTTCTATCTTCCAGTACCACATAAGCCAGATGCACAAGGTTGGCACATGTATCTGGAGTTTGAATCCGGGTCCTTAGGCTTCACAGGCAAGTGCCTTAACCACTAAGCCATCTCTCCAGCCCCTATTTATTTATTTGTTTATTTTCTTAAGTCAGGGTCTCACTTTTGCCCAGTCTGACCTGGAGCTCACTCTATATCCCAGGCATCCCAAGTGCTGAGACTAAAGGTGTGCACCATCACTCCTGGCTAAATTTTTATTCATTTATTAGCACACTGTGTGTGTGTGCGCCAGGGCCTCATGCAACTACAAATGAATGCAAGATGCTTGTGCCACTTTTTATTTTTATTTATTTATTTATTTTGTTTTTTTGAGGAAGGGTTTCGCTCTAGTCCCGGCTGACCTGGAATTCACTATGTAGTCTCAAGGTGGCCTCAAACTCACAGTGATCCTCCTACCTCTGCCTCCCAAGTACTGGGATTAAGGGTGTGTGCCACCATGCCTGGCTTGTGCCACTTTTTTTTTTTTTAAGTTTTATTTATTTGAGAGAGTCAGAGAGAGAGAGAGGAAGAGAGAGAATGGGCGCACAAGGGCCTCTAGCAACTGCAAATGAACTCCAAATACATGTACCACTTTGTGCATCTGGCTTACATGGGTCCTAGGGAATCGAACCAGGGTCCTTTGGCTTTGCAGGCAAGCACCTTAACCACCAAGCCATCCCTCCAGCCCTTGTGCCACTTTTTGCATCAGGCTTATGTGGGTGGCTTGAGAATTGAAACCTAGTTCCCTTAACAACTGAGCCATCTTCCCAGGCCCTCCAGGGTGGTTTTAAGGAAAGAGAGTAGGTAATGTGTAGTAGGTATGGGCATGTGTATATATAGCCACAAGGGCTAATTTTTGTTTATGTAAGGAGTGAGCTGAGCCAGTTGTGATGGTACACAATCTTATAACTCAAGAGGCCAAGGCAGGAAGAGGGTAGTTTGAAGTCAGCCTGGATTATAAAGAGACCCATCTTAAAACCAAAAAACAGGGGCTGGAGAGATGGCTCAGCAGTTAAGGGCCTTGCCTGCAAAGCCTAACAACCTAGGTTTTATTACCCAGTACCCACGAAGAGCCAGATGCACAAAATGGCACATGCATCTGGAGTTTGTTTGTAGTGGCTGGAGGCCCTGGTATGTGCCCATTCTCTCTTCTCTCTATTTCTCTGCTTGCAAATAAATAAATTAATTAATTAAAAACTACTTAAAATAAATAAATAAAATTTAAAAATTTAAATATTTTTACTTATTTATTTGCAAGCAGAGAGAGAGAGATAGAAGAGAGGCAAACAGAGAGAGAATGGGCACCCCAGGGCCTCTAGCCACTGCAAATGAACTCCAGATGCATGTGCCCCTTTTGCATCTGGCTTACGTGGGTCCTGGAGAATTGAACTGGGATCCTTTGTCTTTGCAGGCAAATGCCTGAACCACTAAGCCATTTCTCCAGCCCTTTTTTATTTATTTGACAGAGAGAAAGAGGGGGAGAAAGAGAGAGAGAAAATGGGCGTGCCAGGGTCTTTAGCCACTTGCAAATGAACTCCAGACACATGCACCACCTTGTGCATCTGGCTAACATGGGTCCTGGGGAATTAAACCTGGGTCCTTTGGCTTTGCAGGCAAATGCCTTAACCGCTAAGCCATCCCTCTAGCCCCCAAAGACTTTTTTGTTTGTTTTTGAGGTAGGGTTTCACTCTAGCCCAGACTGACCTGGAATTCACTATGTAATTTCAAGCTGGCCTTGAACTCATGGCAATCCACCTACCTCTGCCTCCCGAATGCTGGGTTTAAAGGTATGCACCACCATGCCCAGCCTTTTTTATTTAATTGAGAGAGAGAAAAAAAGAGAGAGAGAGAAAGAAAGAGAGAGAGAGAAAGAGAGAGAAAGAAAGAAAGAGAGAGACAAAGAGAGAGAGAGACAAAGAGAATGGATACGTCAGGGTTTTTAGCTGCTGCAAACGAACTCCAGATGCATACACGACCTTGTGCATCTGGCTTATATAGGTCCTGAGGAATCGAACCTGGATCCTTTGGTTTTGCAGGCAAACACCTTAACTGCTAAACCATCTCTCCAGCCCAATAAAAATATTTTTAAAAACCCCAAACAGAAAAACAAAACACCAAAGTGAACTAAGTCAGAGTCCTCCCAAAGTGTCCCTACTTTCTCTCTTATGTGAGTACAAGTCCCTCTCTCCACATACGTAAACACACACACACACACACACACACACACACACTCTTGATCTATGGAGCCTGGAATATATATTAAAATCCACACAAGAGGAGACATACTTTCGAGCTGAGGCCCTATTTTTCCAATTTCTTTTCCTTTCATTTCTAGTCTGGCAGGAGGTTTTTATATTGCCTCTCAAGTGTGGGGGCCAGCCACTATGAAGGGCTTATAAAGAACAAAATGGGTTTTGAAAAAAAAGGAACTCAGTGGAATTCATTTCTAAGATGGTGTTCGTTTTTAAAACACCTACTCAGTATCAGCTAACGTGACTTTTCGATGGTCAGTTCAAGGTCATGGAATTCCTCTTTATCTTTGCTTTCTGAACCAACAGCTCTACCAGCTCCCACTTCCTTCTCCCACTCCCTTCCAGAATGTTCCCCCTCCTCCATGGTTTCCTTTCTCCGTATCCTTTTGATATAATGTAATACTTCCCAGCACCAGACATTATTAAATTGTGTGGATAGATAAGGACTCCAATGTGGTGGGCCAATGGGACGGGGCGGGGTTCAAGGACATCTTTTCCATCTGCTTCTCTGGGGAGTGAATGGAACCAGGAGAGTTTAAAGAAATGTAGGAATCCAGAGGCCATCAAGGGAAAAATGAATATATAGGGCTACATGAAATATTTAAACCTCTGGATGGCAACTCCTCCCCCCACCCCCGCACACACAGACAAAGTCAAAGCAAATGGAAGGGCGACAAAAAAAAAAATCTACAAACGTGAAATAAATGAAAGGCAAATGTTGGGCTGGGGATGTGGCTCAGGGGCACAGCACTTTGTCTGGCATGGACAAGGCAGGCCCTGGCCTCGATTCCCAGCCCTGCAAAAAGAGAAAGAAAAGTAAATGTCTCTTCTATACAAACTTCTATACAAACTGCAGTTTAATAAGAAAACAGAAATGCCAATGGGAGGCAGGCATGAAGACGCACGCTTTGAATCCCAGCACTCGGGAGGCCCAGGTAGGAGGATCGCCGTGAGTTTGAGGCCAATCTGAGACTACATAGTGAATTCCAGGTCAGCCTGGGCTAGATCAAGACCCTATCTTGAAAAACAAAACAAAACAGGGAAGAAAAAAAAAAAGAATAGAGAGGATCTATGCATACCAACTAGACAGAAACAGGACCTCGTGGCACATACCTGTAATCCCAGCAGTTGGGAAGCTGAGGCAAGAGGATTTTGAATTTGAGGCCAGCCTGGGCTACATAGCAAGAAACTATCTCAAAATAATAATTATTGTGAGCTGGAGGGATGGCTTGGCGGTTAAGGCACTTGCCTTCAAAGCCAAAGGACCCATGTTCGATTCCCCAGGACCCACGTAAGCTGGATGCACAAGATGGTGTATGCATCTGAAGTTCTTTAGCAGTGGCTGGAGGCGCTGGCATGCCCATTCTCTCTGTCTCTCTTTCTCTGTCTGTCTATCACTCTCAAATAAATAAATAAAAATATCTTTAAAATAATAATAATTGTGATGATAATCATATTGTTATGACCCAAATATAGTCAACAAAGTTAATGTGCTACAAAATTAACCCCCAAAACAACAGTAGCGAGAAGTGGAACTTTAAATCAAGAGGTGACTAAGTCACCAGTGGGCTAATGTTATTACAGGAGTGGGTTTGTGATGAAATCCAGCTTGAGTCAGTGGTGGTAACACAAGCCTGTAATCCAAGCACTTGGGAGGTGGAGGCGAGAGGTTTAGGAGTTCAAGGTCATCCTTGGCTACATAGCAAGTTCAAGGCCTGCTTGGGATACATACCAGGGCCTGTAGCAACTGCAAACAAACTCCAGACGCATGTGCCACCTTATATCTGGCTTACATGGATACCGGGAAATCAAACCTGAGTCCTTGGGCTTTGCAAGCAAACACCTTCATTGCTAAGCCATCTCTCCAGCTCCCAGGCCCCTTTTTGTAATTTAGTTAATTATTGGAGAAAGAAAGAGAAGAGAGAGAGAGAATGGGTACACCAGGGCCTCTAGCCACTGAAACGAACTCCAGATGCATGTGCCACCTTGTGTACCTGGCTTTATGTGGGTACTGGGGAATGGAACCCAGGTGGTTAGGCTTTGCAGGCAAGCACCTTAACCACTGAGCCGTCTGTCCTGCCCTGCTTTCCATTCTTTTCTTTGCTAAAAACAAATGTGTATGACTGGGATTGAAGGGATGGTTCTGTGGGCAAAGTGTTTGCTGCACAAGCATGAGGACCCGAATTCCCAGCACCCATGTAAAAGCCAGGCATGGTGGTGCACCCATGTAATCTGTGGAGAGATAGAGACAGGAGGATTCCAAGGATTGTGTGGCTACTTAGTTTAGCCAAATTGAGCTCTCTAGGTTCAGTCACCCTGTGTGTGGGAGGGGGGGCAGCAAGCGAGGAAGACACCTGGCGTCAATTTCTGGTCTTCATATGCACACAAAAAAAAAAAAAAGTTTGTGATTGCTTACAACTCACTCCATTGATTTCAAGACTACTAGGTTAACACCAGCAGTTTGAAATACACACGTAAGATTCCTGAATCACACATGCATTGGAAAGAATAGTTCCAGGAGGCACGGCCAAATTTACTGCACAGGAGCCAAGGCCATCTCTCTTCGACTCTCCTTGGTGAGAAATATTCAGCTGCCATCAGGTGAACTGTAGGCAGCCACATGATGAAATGGATGAAATGAGACCCCTGGAGTCTTAGGATAAATATCAGATGAATTATAGAGGGCTTTCTATGTGCCAGGCATTTATGCCAATTAACACATTTAATCCCCATAGCACCACTGTGCCATATGGAGCATTATTAATCCCCCAGGTACAGTTTCAGGACTTAACCTCCAGAAAGTAGCTGTTGAGCATGGATTCAGCAGTCACATCCAGTGTCCCTACTCACCCTTAGACATCCCATCTACCTCCTCCCTGCCCCAGATGTTCCTGGACTTTTCACTACTGAGCCACTTGGCCATCTTTTCAGAGGATGACATCCGGTATTGAGCTCAGCAGGAACTAAAGAGAATTTCACAGAGGCCTCAGACTGGAGCCAACTCTGTGGAGGTAACCAACGCAGATATCATTCCAACAGCTCACTAATCTATCAACACATTTCTTCAACAACAGGCTGGAAGACAACTTTGAACTCCTCAGCTACTTAGGGACTTTCAGATGGAGTGAAAGGGACATAAATGGCCCCCTATCCCAGGACTTCCACTTTTGCCCGTTTCAAGATGGAGTTTCTGGGAGATGGCTCGGTGGTTAAAGACGTTTGTTTGTTTGTTTGTTTGTTTGTTTGTTTGTTTGTTTGTTTGTTTGTTTGTTTGTTTTTTCGAGGAAGGGTCTCACCCTAGCCCAGGCTGACCTGGAATTCACTATATAGTCTCAGGGTGGTCTCGAACTCTCAGCAATCCTCCTACCTCTGTCCCCCAAGTGCTGGGATTAAAGGCATGCATCACCACTCCCTGCTTAAAGGCACTTTCCTGTAAAGCCTGACAGCCGGGGTTCAGTTTCCCAGCACCCACATAAAGCCGGATGCACAAAATGGTGCATACATCTGGAGTTTGTTTGCAGTGGCAAGGGGCCCTGGTACACCCATATTCAATTTCTTTGTTTCTTTTTCTCGCTAATAAATAAATAAATAAATAAATAAATAAATAAATAAATAAATATTTTTTAAAAGATGGAGTTTCTGCTTAAGATTTTACTTGGACAGCATAGCTATGTTATTGAAACATGTGAAATTCCTTTTTGGAGAGGTAAGAATAAATTTTAAGAAGTTAGCATTCTTTGGGAAAATCATTCACCTCGTGTGTGTGTGTGTGTGTGTGTGTGTGTGTGTGTGTACGCAAGGTTTTACTATGTAACCCAGGCTGACCTTGGACTCACAATCCTTCCACCTCAGCCTCAAGAGTGTTGGGAATACAGGCCTGAGCTGTCATGTGGACTTCCAAATGTGTTTTGTTTTGTTTTGTTTTGTTTTGTTTTGTTTTGTTTTGTTTTGTTTTGTTTTGTTTCAAGGTGGTAAAGTCCACACAGTGTAAACTTCTCCATTGCTGACATGCACTGCCCTCGTTAGAGTGTATAATATTTAGCACTGTCTGGCCTCTGGAGGAAATCTCAAAGCCATTAAGCAGCATCTCCCTGTCACCTTCCTGGCCCCTGGCAGCCATTAGTCTACTTTCTGTTTTTTATGAGTTGGCTGACCCTGGAAATTTCTAAAGTGAGTGAAATCATACAATATGTGGCCTTTTATGTCTGGTTTCTTTTAAAAAATATTTTATTTATTTATTGGAGAGATAGAGAGAGAGAGAGAGAGAAAGAGAAAGAAAGAAAGAAAGAAAGAAAGAAAGAGAGAGGAGAAGGCAGATAGAATGGGCACCATAGGGCCTCTAGCTACTGCAAAGGGACTCCTTGTGCATCTGTCTTATGTGGGTCCTGGAGAATCGAACCTGGGTCCTTTGGCTTTGCAGGCAAGTGCCTTAACCAGTAAGCCATCTCTCTAGCCCCAATTAAAAATACTTTTTTAAGCTGGACGTGGTGGCACATGCCTTTAATCCCAGCACTCGGGAGGCATTACTATGAGTTCAAGGCCACCCTGAGACTACATAGTGAATTCCAGGTCAGCCTGAGCTAGAGTGAGACTCTACCTTGAACCACCCCCCCCCCTCAAAATATATATACTTTTTAAAAAATTAGGATACAAAGCCTTTAATCCCGGCGCTTGGGAGGCAGAGGTAGGAGGATCACTGTGAGTTCAAGGCCAGCCTGAGACTCCATAGAGAATTCCAGGTCAGCCTGGGCTAGAGTGAGACCAAAACAAATAAGGGCTGGAGAGATGACTTAGCGGTTAAGGCATTTGCCTGCAAAGCCAAAGGATTCCTGTTCGACTCTCCAGGACCCACGTAAGCCAGATGCACACAGGGAGGCATGCATCTGGAGTTTGTTTGCAGTGGCTGGAGGCCCTGGCTTGTCCATTTTCTCTCTTTCTCTCTGCCTCTTTCTCTCTCTCAAAGAAATAAAATATAAAAAACAAAATTAATTAAATTAAATTAAAATTAGGATACACATTTTCAAACCTAATTTGCTTCTGTTGCCCCTCCTCCCTTCCTCTCTCCCACATCCCTGCTCCTCCTGGTATCCTTTTACCTCCATGTGTGTTCTGTTGCTGTCCTTTCCCTTCTCAACACCTCTTTTTCACCTCTTGTGCTCCCCTTTCTAGTTTCATGCTCTCTACCCACACCTATAACACACACACACACACACACACACACACACACACACACACTTGAAGCTAGGATCTGCATATGAGAGAAAACATGTAGCATTTGTCCTTTTTGAATCTAGGCTACCGCACTTAATATAATATTTTCCAGATCCATCCATTTTCCTGCAGATGTCATAATTCCATTTTTCTTTACAACTCAATGAAATTCTGTTGCGTACATGTACCATATTTTTATTATCCAGTCATCAGTTGACGGATATCTAGGCTGGATCATTTCCTTGCTATTCTAGTTTGTCTTGTTGCATGAAACTTTCAGGGTTTTTTGTTTTGTTTTGTTTTGTTTTTTTTGTTTTGGTTTGGTTTGGTTTGGATTGGTTTGGTTTGGTTTTGGTTTTTCCAGGTAGGATTTCACACAAGCCCAGGCTGACCTGGAACTCACGGTGTAGTCTCAGGGTGGCCTCGAAGTCACAGCAATCCGCCCACCTCTGCCTCCCAAGTACTGGGATTAAAGGCATGTGCCACCATGCCCGGCTCGAACTTTTCAGTTTTGATGAAATAAAACCTATTAATCTATTTTGTTCTCTTTTGTGGCTGTGTTTTTGGCCTCATTAAAAAAACAAAGACCATTGCCAAATTTGAAGCTGTGGAGATTTATCTCTGTGTTCATCAAAGTTTTATGAGTTTAGCTCTTCTAGTTCAGTCTTTTTTAAAAAATTAATTAATTTATTTATTTGAGAGTGAGAGAGAGAGAAAAAGGCAGAGAAAATGGGTTAGCCAGAGCCTTCAGATGCTGCTGCAAACAAACTCCAGATGCATGTGCCCTTGTGCATCTGGCTTACCTGGGTCCTGGGGAACTGAACCTGGGTCCTTTGGCTTTGCAGGCATGCACCTTAACTGCTAAGCCATCTCTCCAGCCATATTTTATTTTATTTATTTATTTTCAAGCACAGAGAGACTGAGCGCAAGAGAGACAGAGAATGGGTACGCTAGGGCCTCTAGCTGCTGCCACTTTGTGCATCTTGCTTTATGTGGGTGCTGGGGAATTGAACCTCGGTCACTACGCTTTACAGGAAAGCACCTTAACCACTGAGTCATTTCTCCACCCCCTAGTTCAGTCTTTTATCCATTTTGGTGCAACACAGGGTTCTAATTCATTCCTTTGCAGATGGACAGCCATTTTCCCACCGTAATTTCTTCTAGACTCTTTTTTATTCCTCACTGAACAATCATAGCAGACTTCGAAAGACAAGCGACTATACCTATAAAGCTTTATGTCTGGTCTCTGTATTCTATTCCATTGATCTGTATCTGCCTTAGGCTGGTACCAGTGTTCTGATGGGCATAGCTCTGTAGTAAGCTTTTCTTTATTTTTTTCCCATTTCTGAAACAGCATCTCAAGTAACACAGGCTGGCCTCAAACGATGTGGTGAGGATGACCTTGAACTTCAGATCCTCCTGCCTCCACCTCCCAAGTGCTGAGACTCATAGGCATGTCCCACCATGCCTGGTTTATGCAGTGCTGGGGACTGAACTCAAAGCTCTGAGCATGCTAGGCAAGTACTCTACCAACTGTATTTTTTTTAAATTACTTATTTATTTTATGAGAGAGAGAATGGGCATGCCAGGGCCTCTAGCCACTGCAAATGAACTCCAGACACATCTGCCATCTTATACCTCTGACTTTCATGGGTACTAGGGAATCAAACCAGAGTCCTTAGGCTTTGTAAGCAAGTGTCTTAACCGCTGAGCCATTGCTCCAGGCCCCTGTAGTAAATTTTGAAATGAAGAGTGAGTGAGTGCTCCAACTTATTTCGTTTTTAGGATGGCTGTGTCTCTTCACTGTCCCCTGTGATTTCATGTAGAGTTTAGCATCATCTTGCCCATTTCTGGAAGCAGAACTCCGGAATGCGGATAAGAGTTATATTGACTCCGGCCTTGCATCGTGGCTCACGCCTTTATTCCCAGCAGAGGTAGGAGGATCACTATGAGTTCGAGGCCACCCTGAGACTAGTGAATTCCATGTCAGCCTAGACTAGAGCATGTCACTACCTCGGGGATGGGGAGTAAACAAACAGCCAGGCATGGTGGAGCACACCTTTAATCCCAGCACTTGGGAGGCAGAGGTAGGAGGATCACCATGAGTTCGAGGCCACCCTGAGACTACATGGTGAATTCCAGGTCAACCTGGGCTACAGTGAGACCCTACCTCAAAAAACCACACACAAAAAAAGAAGTGTTATACTGACTCTGCAATGGTTTTGCATCACATAACCATCTTAGTCTCATCTTCAAAACCTTGATTCTCAGCCAGGTGTGGTGGCGCATGCCTTTAATCCCACCATTAGAGGCAGAGGTAGGAGGATCACCATGAGTTCAAGGCCACCCTGAGACTACAGAGTGAATTCCAGGTCAGCCTGAGTTAGAGTGAGACCCTACCGAAAAAAAAAAAAACAAAAAAAAAAAAACTTGAATCTGGGTGTCTTCCCATTTATATAGTTTTTTTTTGTTTGTTTGTTTTACTTTCAGGAATGTTTTCATTGTAGAAGTTCTGCATCTCAGTGGTTAAGTTTTGTTTCATTTTGTTTTAAAAGAAGAAAGTTTATTTTAGAGTAAGAGGGGAATAAAGGGAATGAGAACAAACTCCTCAGAGAGGAGAGGGCTCTGAGCTTGGACAACCCCTACATTTAAAAAATGTGTATTTACAGGCCTGGAGAGATGGCTTAGTGGTTAAGCGCTTGCCCATGAAGCCTAAGGACCCCAGTTCGAGGCTCGATTCCCCAGGACCCCACGTAAGCCAGATGCACAAGGGGAAGCACGAGTCTGGAGTTTGTTTGCAGTGGCTGGGGGCCCTGGCGCACCCATTCTCTATCTATCTGCCCTTTTCTCTGTCTGTCGCTCTCAAATAAATAAATAAGAAATAAATAAAAAAAAATTTTAAATGTGTATTTACTTAGTGTGTGTGTGTATATGTGTGTGTATTTGTGTGTGTATATATGTGTGTGTGTGTTAGATAGGAGAGGGCTCTGAAAGCTTGGAGAACCCCTACATTTTAAAAATATGTATTTAGGCCTGGAGAGATGGCTTAGCAGTTAAGCACTTCCCTGGTTCGAGTCTCGATTCCCCAGGACCCTCATAAGCCAGATGCACAAGGTGGCACATACATCTGGAGTTCGTTTGCAGTGGTCGGAGGCCCTGTTGCGCCCATTCTCTCTCTCTCTATCTGTCTCTTTCTGTCTGTCGCTCTCATATAAATAAATAAACAATTAAAATTAAAAATATGTATTTACTTGTGTGTGTGTGTGTGTGTGTGTGTGTGTGTTAGAGAGGAGAGGGCTCTGAGAGGTTGGAGAACCCCTACATTTTAAAAATATGTATTTACTTATTTGTGTGTATGTTAGGGAGAGAGAGAGAATGAGCGTGCCAGGCCCTCTAGCCACTGCAAAGGAACTTCAGACATATGTGCACCTTTGTGCATCTGGCTTGACAGGTACTGGGGAACTAAATGCTTGGCCTGCAAGCTTTGCATGCAAATGCCTTTAATTGATGAGCTACCTTCCAGCCCAGTTAGTTTTTTTCTGTAGATTTGTTTTAATTACTAGATTCTATTGGGGAGCAGTTTTAGGTTTGCAGAAAAATAGAGCACAAAGTACAGAGATCTCATATATCTTTTGGGGGGGAGGGGTTTCGAGGTAGGGTCTCACTGTAGCACAGGCTGACCTGGAATTCACTATATAGTCTCAGGGTAGCCTTGAACTCACAGTAATCCTCCTACCTCTACCTCCCAAATGCTGGGATTAAAGGCTTGCATGCCCCGCCTGGCCCCAAATATATTTTTGTTGTTGTTGTGTTTGTGTTTTTCAAGATAGGGTCTCACTCTAGCTCAGGCTGACTTGGAATTCACTATGTATTCTCAGTGTGACTTTGAACTCACGGTGATACTCCTACCTCTGCCTCCCGAGTGCTGGGATTAAATGCGTGCACCACCACGCCCCTGGCACTCTCTTTTCTTATTTATTTGACATTGTTATATACGGAATTATTTTCATGATTTCCTTCTCATCAGAGCCAAGTGTGATGGCTCACAGCCGCAATCACAGCAGTCAGGAGGCGGAAAAGAATTGTTGCAAGTCCTAGACCAGCCTGGGGTCCAGTGTGAGATCCTCTCAAAAAAAAAAAAAAAAAAAAGTTTTCCTTTTTACATTGTTCATTGCTCTTATTGTATAGTAAAATGACCAGTTCTTGTGTGTTGCTTTTGAGGTGAATTCATTTGTTGACTCTAGTTGTTATTAATATTTGACCTTTGCTGTAGTCCATATTCTGCCATTCTCACTTAATTGGGAAAAAAAAAAAAAAAACAAGTAGCAGCCAGGTGTGGTGGTGCACGCGTTTAGTCTCAGCACTCGGGAGGCAGAGGTAGGAGGATCGCTATGAGTTCGAGGCCACCCTGAGACTACAGAGTGAATTCCAGGTCAGCCTGGGCTAGAGTGAGAACCTACCTTGAAAAAAAAAAAAAAAAAAAAAAAAAAAAAAGAAAGAAAAAAATAGCAAGAACTTTCTTTCTTCTTTCTCTTTCTTTCATTCTTTTCTCTCTCTGTCTCTCTCCTTTTCTTCTCTCTCTCTCTCTCTCTCTCTCTCTCTCTCTGTGTGTGTGTGTGTGTGTGTGTGTGTGTGTGTGTGTGCTTGGTTTGTGTCATGGCAGTCTCACTCTGTACCCCATCTTGGCCTCTAATTCACAGCAACTCTCCCCAGTTTCTCCAGTGCTGGGATTACAGGTGTGAGCCAAGATGTCTGGGCCCCAACTACCTCTTAAGGCTTAGTTCCCCACGAGTTACCACTTTCCCTTCAGCATTTGCAGGGCTAGCTCACTCCCTGGACTTTATCCACAACTTCTTCCTCATCCCTTACTCCCTCGCCATCAGACCATTATTACCATCTCATGAGCCCAGCCCCAACTCTCACCCCACTGGTGACACCTAAGCCCTGATCGTCTGACTCCAGCAAATGAATCCCTGGCACCCTCTGCATCTGACCTCCCACCTAAGAGGAAAAACAACCTCTCTTCCACAGTTTGCTGGAGTGTTCTAGGAAGCTGTGGGACCCCCAAAAGCACGCGATCCTCTCTTCTGAATACCCCTGAAACCCTGCCCTGGGCCTCTGGATGCTCTGCACAGGCAGTCCTGGTGAGAGAGTTCAGACCAGTATTCTTTTTTTTTGCCCCGAGGTGGGGTTTCGCTCTAGTCCAGACTGACCTGGAATTCACTCACCCAGGGTGGCCTCGAACTCATGGCGATCCTCCTACCTCTGCCTCCTGAGCGCTGGGATTAAAGGTGTGTGCCAGCCACCACGCCCGGCTTCAAACCAGGATTCTTTTAGCGAGTTGGACGCCCCCCCCCCCACACACACACACTCCATCCCTCGGAATCTGGTTTTCATGTTCACGGAAAGGCAGCCGTGATGGTGAAACCCGCGAGAAGCTCAGACTCAGAGAAGCTGTGGGAGGATGCCGAGGGGTTGGGGATGCAGGCCTGGCGCCTGGGTAAGTGGGTGGGTGGATGGGAGGGAGGGAGGGGAGGAGGTACCAGCTCCCAGGCCCCGCCCGCCCGGTTGCCTAGGTGACGGGGAGGCGGGCAGAGGACCGTGAGGGGCAGGCGGAGTTGATCCAGCATCTCAGATCTTAATTCCATCTAGTGGCACCTACTTCAGCCTCTTTGATCCCACTAGCTCTCCAGGGCGGGAGCGTTAAACCCTAGGGACTTTCCTATTCTTTTAAGCTACGTACCCGGGGCTCTGTCGGGCCCAGAGAAATAGAGTGACAACGCTAGAAAAGCCTCCTGGCCTTTAACAAAATATTTTATTTATTTATGAGGAGAAAGGTGGGGGAGGAGAGAAAGAGAGAGAATGGGCGCGCCAGGGCCTCTTGCCGCTGCATGCACCACTTTGTGCATCTGGCTTACATGGGTGCTGGGGAATCGAACCTAGGCCTTCAGGCTTTGCAAGCAAGCGCCTTTAACAGCTGAGCCAATCCCCGCTCTTCCACCCCCGCAGACACTTGTTTCAGTGGAACTCTTACTCTGGACTCCACTATGCAGCACAGAGTGGTAGCGAGCGGCTACCCTCCTCCCTCCTCCCATCAAGGGTGGAAACTGGTTTGAGCCCAAACCCTGACTGTCCATGTAAGAAACCCCGAAGTCCGCACAGTGCCACCAGCATGCTCAAGAACATCCAGCAAGTGAGTTCGTGGCAGGATCCGGGTTGGGAAGGGCTTTCCGTGGCCAGGGAAGAGCAAGCGAGAGCAGGCTCCCCTGGGGTCTGGAGTTTGCTCTTGAAGGATGCGCAATCGCCGCTTCTTCAGAGGGAGCTGAAGCTGGGCGAGGGGAGAGTTCATCTCCTATAAAGGAGATGAAGCTGAGCAAATGTGGCTCTTTGACTGGCTCAAGCAGAAAATCTTTGATGAAATTCAGGGTGCCAGATGGCGCGGGGGTGGGGAGGGAGCGGTTGAGCACCGGGTCTGGGAATCTCATACCTTGGTTACAGGCAGCCCCATGACCTTGGGAGATTTATTTTCAAGAGGCAAAGGGCTCATCTCCTGGTCTGAAAGAAGAGTAATAGGATTAAAAGGTGCTTCGGGATGTTTCCTGTTGTTTCTAAATGTCAGGGCCTCCTTTGGAGGGGAAGGGAACAAGCACACTGGTCTTAAAAGACCCATTTGACTGTGCGTTTTAAAAATACTATATTTCTAGGAATAAAACTCAGCAGCAGAGGCCCGTAATAGAAATAGAAAGGGGAGGGGGGACTTAATACGATGGTAGTGTATATATATGTAAGTAGAAGAACAGATTAATGGGGGTGAAAAGACCTAAGCGAGGTCAGGGGAAGAGATTGAGTATAGGAAAGGTGGAGGGAGGGCTAATCATAATCTAAGAGGATATAAATAAGTCATATGGAAACCTACTTTTTTGGACAATGGAACAATCAGAAGCCATAGATTGTGACTAGAAAATTTTCATTGCCAGGGATGGGATACCTTCCAGTGAGTTGTTGGCCAGGGAGGTCACGGATACCCCCAAAACATTACAGGCCATTGCCAAGGCTCTTGGTTTCCCACCAGGAATAGATGGTAAGATCCTATTGCTGAAGACTCCACATACTTGGGCTGCAAGGTCACTGAAAACTCTTGCTGGAGCTGAGCTAAAAACCTCCTCCAAGCCGGGCGTGGTGGTGCACGCCTTTAATCGCAGCACTTGGGAGGCAGAGGTAGGAGGATTGCTGTGAGTTCGAGGCCACCCTGAGACTACAGAGTGAATTCCAGGTCAGCAGGTCAGCCTGAGCTAGAGTGAGACCCTACCTCGAAAAACCAAAAAAAAAAAAAAAAAACAACTCCTCCATGTAGACTAGCTGACAGAAAGCTGGAAAAAGCTACACTGCATGCAGTTCAATGGGAGAGAGAGAAATCACTAGTGAAGATACTCAACAGTGGACACTGCAAGCCTTAAATTTGGCCAGCCAGGCCAAATGAGCCAATGGGTTCAACAGTGGCATGTCTGTTATGGGGGAAACCAACCACTCTAATTGGACTGGAGGCCCGCTCCATGGGAGGGAATACATCCCTGATACTGAAAACCTAGGGTGTAATGTCTGCTGGTGTCTGGCTAAATGTATATACTAGGCTCACCAAACTGACCGGTAAGCACTTCTCTTAATGTTCATGCCAATATATTAATGCTATTCTCACTTCTGGTTAGAAAAGCTTCTCTTTTCAGATGGCGGTGACCTTAGGATGACTCAGAAGGCACCATGGTGCTGAGAAGAAGTGACAGAGGAGTGCTCAGCACTGAAATATCTCTAACACACCTTCCAAGGCTCAGGGTCCATTGCAGAAGAGGGGATGGAAAGAATGTAAGAGCCAAAGGAAGAGTAGGACTCCTTACAACGTGCTCCTCCAGACACTAAATGGCCTGGATATCCATGACCTCACAGTGCCTGACACTGCCTACACAAGATCATTATAATAGGAGGAAAAGATGATGACATCAAAATAAAGGAGAGACTGAGACGGGGAAAGGGGTATGATGGAGAATGGAGTTTCAAAAGGGAAAGTGGGGGGAGGGAGGGAAGTACTATGGGTTATTGTCTACAATTATGGAAGTTACCAATAAAAATAAATAAATAAATAAATAAATAAAAATACTATATTTCTTTCACATTTTTCAAGGCTAATTATAAAGTAACAGAGGATCATTGCAGAAAATGTGTAAAGTACAGAAAATGAAAGGGAAAAACACACACACACAGAAGTAATCAGGTAACTCATGAACACATCTCCCAGAAACAACCATTGTTTTGACATTTCTTCTGATCTTTTTTTCTATTTCTTCTTATGCATAACTTAGTGTGTGGTGATTTTGAACTTGAATTCATGGCAATCCTCCTACCTCTGCCTCCTGAGTGCTGGGATTAAAGGTGTGCACCACCATACCCAGTTTTAAATATATTTAACTAATGATTTATAAGAATTATTCATGCTGGGCATGGTGGAGCACACCTTTAATCCCAGCCCTCGGAAGGCATAGGTAGGAGTATCACCATGAGTTCAAGGCCACCCTAAGACTACAGAGTGAATTCCAGGTCAACCTGAGCTAGCGTAAGACCCTACCTTAAAAAAAAAAAAAATTTTTTTCGAGGCAAACCCAACAGGCTGCCTTTTTTTATTTTTTTTTTTTTATTTTTTTTTATGAGAGAGAGAGAATTGGTGTGCCAGGGCCTCCAGCCATTGCAATTGAACTCCAGACACATGCGTCCCCTTGTGTGCATGTGCAACCTCATGCATTTGCATTATGCCAGCTTACGTGAGACCTGCAGAGTCCAACATGTGTCTTTTGGCTTCACAGGTTTTGCAATCAGGTTCACATTGCTGGCAGAAATCACCCAACCAAGAGCAGCTTGTTGGGGAAAAGATTTATTTTGACTTACAGGCTTGAGGGGAAGCTCCACGATGGCAGGGGAAAACGATGACATGAGCAGAGGGGGGATACCACCTCCTGGCCAACATCAGGTGGACAACAGAAACAGGAGAGTGTGCCAAACACTGGCAAGGGGAAACTGGCTATAACACCCATAAGCCGGCCACCAACAATTCACTGCCTCCAGGAGGCTTTAATTTCCAATTGCTATCAGCTGGGAAGACTAGCATTCAGAACACCTAAATTTATGGGGGACACCTGAATCAGACCACCACATTCCACCCATGGTCCCCATAAACTGATAACCATACATGATAGAAAATACAATGCATTCAGTTCAACTTTCAAAGTCCCCACATTTTTTAATCAATCCTAATGATGTTCAAACATCCCCATAATCCAAGGTCTTTTAACTAAGGCATAATACCAAAAACAATCCCCCCAAAAAAACCATAGTGGCCCAGAATAAACATTCACACTGTGAAAGATGGCACTGGGCATAGCAAAGAAACATTCAATCAATACAAGATTAAAAACAACCAGGGCAAACATCAAACTCTGTAGCTCCAAGTCCAACAACTGTAGTCAGTGACAAATCTTCAAGTCCAATAATTCTAACCAGCAAGTCTCTGGAGTTCCAATTCCACCCCTCCAGCTAGGCTACTCACAGTCCTGGAAAACTTCACCCTGGGCCAGCAGCCCTCCTTAGCAGCCATCTCGTGGTCCCTGCGTCTCCACTGCAATCCACGGTTCATCCTCATGGCTCTGTTGGGTCTCCATGCAGGCATCCAGCAAACCTGCTAAACACTGCCCATGGCCATTTCCAAAACACAAGGCCGCGTTATAAATTCAATGACCCTCTCTTTCCTGCCTCCCGAGTGCTGGGCTTAAAGGTGTGTGTCACCACGCCCAGCTCTTTCCTGCGTTTCTTATACGCCACAATACCAGGTAGGGCGCCAATTTGTTAAACCAGGAGGGAATAAAGCAGACTTTGAAGAACAGGACACTTCTTCAGCATTCAAGCCTCTTCAAAAGACTGCATTCTTCCTGTTGTCCCAATGCAGGTCTCTCTTCTCTCTCTCTCTCTCTCTCTCTCTCTGCTTCAAATAAATAAAGCAGAGAGAGGGAGACAGAAAGAGAAAGAGAGAGAATGGGCATGCCAGAGTCTCTTGCCACTGCACATGAAGACACACGTGCCACTTTGTGTATCTGGCTTTACGCGGGTACCGAAGAATCGAATCCCAGGCCGTCGGGCTTTGTAAGCAAGCACCTTTAACCACTGAACCATTTCTCCGGGGCCCTAATGTTTTTTGTTTTTGTTTTTGTTTTTGTTTTTTCAAGTAGGGTCTCACTCTGGCCCAGGCCAACCTGGAATTCACTATGTAGTCTCAGGGTGGCCTCAAACTCACAACAATCCTCCTACCTCTCTGCCTCCCAAGTGCTGGGATTAAAGGTATGCGCCACCACGCCCCGGCTCCTAATATATTTTCTTTCATTTCATTTATTTGGGAGATTATTTGTGGAGATTGCTCAGTGCTTAAAGGCATTTGTTTGCAAAGCTTGCTAGCCTGGGGTTCAATTCTTCAGCTACCCACATAATGGGCATTCATATACAGGGGCAAGAGACTCTGGTGTGCCCATACACATGCACACCTGCAGTTAATAAATGAATAAATAAAAATTAATTTCTTTTGACATCAATATCATTCCATCTTCTATCTGATCCATATTATATCTAATTAGCTCTTGTTTGTTTTTTTAAAAAAATATTTTATTTATTTATTTGCACAGAGAGAGAGAGAAAGAGAGAGAATGGGGGTGCCAGGGCCTCCAGCCACTGCAAATGAAGACCAGATTTATGTACCACTTTGTGCATCTAGCTTTCCAGATTTCTGGAGAGAGGGGTTATAAGAGTATCACCTTTTAAAAATATAAGATAAAAATTACAAAAAAAAACTTCCTGGAAAAGTTATAAATAGCCTAGAGCTAAAATTTCAAATGTAAATGTGTATAGGAACATTCTATTTTTAAAGAGCTTTTTATTAATATTTCGTCTTCATTGGGTAAAGACAGAGAAAACAATAGATTCTTTACAAACAATATTTGCATACATGCATTGAAAATGAATGTTAATAAGCACATGAAAAACGTTCAGCATCACCAACAATTAGGAAAATGCAAATCAAAGAGAGAGGATACATCTTTACACCCTCAAGGATGCCTAAGATAAAAATAAAGCCAGACAATACTACGTATAGGTCAGGGGTGGGGGGGATTGGAACCCACGTACACAGCTGGCAGGATTGTAAAATGGTTCAGCCACTTTGTAAGATTGCTTGGCAATTCCTCAAAATGTTAGGCATAGAGTTACTAAGTTACTACATAATCTAGCAATTCTGCTCCTGGTATGTATCCAAAACAACTTGAAATCATATGTTTACACCAAAAAAAGTTGATATACAAGTATTCATAGCAACATTATTCATAACAGCTAAAAAAAAAATAATGAAAACAGAGCCGGGTGTGGTGGTGCACCCCTTTAATCCCAGCACTGGGGAGGCAGAGGTAGGAGGATCACCATGTGTTCGAGGCCAGCCTGAGACTACCCAGTGAATTACAAGTCAGCCTGGGCCAGAGCGAGATCCTACTTGAAAAACCAAAATAAACAAAATAATAATAATAATTTTTAAAAGCTGGATACTTGGGCTGGAGAGATGGCTTAGCAGTTAAGGCACTTGCTTGTGAAGCCTAAGGACCCAGGTTTGATCCCCCAGTACCCATGTAAGTCAGATGCACAAGGGGGCGTATGTGTGTGGAGTTCATTTGCAGTTGCTAGAGGCCCTGGTGTGCCCATTCTCTCCCTCTCTCTCTCTCTCTCTCTCTGTCTCTCTCACACATAAATAAATAAAATAGAAAGTGTTTTCTTTTTTATAATTTAAAATTTTGTTTATTTTTATTTATTTGAGAGCAACAGAGACACAGAGAGAAAGATGCAGAGAGAGAAATGCAGAGAGAGAGAGAGAGATTGAGAGAGGAATGGGTACACCAGGGCCTCCAGCCACTGCAAACAAACTCGATGCATGTGCCACTTTGTGCATCTGGCTCACGTGGGTACTGGGGGATGAAGCCTTGAACCAGGGTCCTTAGGCTTCACAGGCAAGTGCTTACCTGCTAAGCCATCTCTCCAGCCCAAAATAGAAAGTATTTAAAAAAATGTTGGATACTCATATGCTGGCCCATTGTCAAGCCATCAAAAGGAATGCAGTGTTATTAACATGCTACATGGAAAAAAGAAAAAAAACATTACAGTAAGTAAGAAAAGAAGTGAGACTCGGCAGGCCATGTGTGATCCCAGCTCTATGACATTTCCACAGCAGGCAAATCCAGAGACAGGGAAAGTAGAATAAAGGTTACCAGGATCTGGAGGGGAGGGACGACAGGGAATGACTACTAATGGCTTTAGGATTTCTTTGGTGGGAGATGAGCATGCTAATGACTGGATAGCCCTGTGACTATATAAACACAAGCAGGGGGCTGGAGAGATGGCTCAGCAGTTAAGGCACTTGCCTACAAAATCTAAGGATCTAGGTTCGATTCCTCAGTACCCACATCAAGCTAAATGCACAAGATGGCACATAGGTTTGAGTTCGTTTGCAATGTCTAGAGGCCCTGGTGTGGCCCATTCTCTCTCTCTACCTGCCTTTCTCATAAAATAAATAAATAAATAAATAAATAATCAATTACATAGTACTTTGTACTCAGACACTATACCTACTTAACACTGGTTCCCATTTCCTCCCTCTTTAATGTGTGGCAACCATCACTTTATTTTCTGCCTATTTTTTTCTCTTTTTTTAATTTTATTTTTTTTATTGACAACTTCTTTAATTGTAGACAATATCCCATGTTATTTCCCTCCCTCCCCCCACTTTCCTCTTTGAAACTTCACTCTCCATCATATCCCTTCCCCCTCTCAGTCTCTCTTTTCAGTTTGACTTTCTGCCTATTTTTGTTTGCTTGTTTCTTTTTTCATTTCATTTCATTTTTAACTTTATTTTGTTTGAGAGAGAGAAAGAGAAAGAGAACAGGCATACCAGGGCCTTCAGCCACTGCAAACGAACTCCAGACGCATGCGCCACCTTGTACATCTGGCTTACGTGGGTCCTAGAGAATTGAACCTGGGTCCTTTGACTTTGCTGGCAAGAGTATTAACCACTAAGCCATCTCTCCAGCCCTCTCTTTGTTGTTGTTGTTGTTTTTTCAGGTAGGGTCTCACTCTAGCCCAGGGTGACCTGGAATTCACTATGCAGTCTCAGGCTGGCCTTGAACTCACAGCAATCCTCCTACTTCAGCTTCCTGAGTGCTGGGATTAAAGGCATGCACCATCACACCTGGCAATTTTATACCATTGTCTTAAATTAAATTAAATTACTTTTTTTATTTATCTATTTGAGAGAGGGGTGGGGAGGGAGAAAAGCAAATAAAGAATGGGTGCTCCAGGGCCTTAAGCCACTGCAAATGAACTCCAGACACATGTGCCAATTTGGGCATCTGGCTTATGTGACTCCTGGGGAATGGAGCCTAGTTCTTTAGCTTCTCAGGCAAGTGCCTTAACTGCTAAGCCATCCCTCCAGCCTTCTATATATATATATATATATTTTTTTTTTTAATTTTTAATTTTTTTTTTTTAGTTTTTCAAGGTAGGGTTTCACTCTAGTTCAGGCTGACCTGGAATTCACTATGTAGTCTCAGGGTGGTCTCGAACTCATGGTGCTCCTCCTACCTCTGCCTCCCGAGTGCTGGGATTTCTATATATATTTTTAAGTTTAGCTCCATACCTAATAAACTCCCTTTCTTTGGGGTATGTTTGCCGACCCATTGGTTCTAACACTACTTTTGAAAAAAATTTTTTTGAGTTATTTGTGCGAGAACACGCCAGATGCTTGTACCACTTTTTGTGTCCGGCTTGAAACTGGGGCAGCATGCTTTGCTATCAAGTGCTTTTAACCGCTGAGCCATCTTCCCAACCCCACGACCACGTCCGTCGGGCGTCTCACTACTCAAGCATGTGCGCATCTTTGCAGTTGTCTTGTGGGCTGACAGCTGCCTTTGAGCAGCCTGCGCAGACACTGGAGCTCCTGCTTCTACTGCTTTGTACGCAAGGGCCTGCTGCTGGGCGGAACTTCAGCAGCTGCTCTTTTAGGCCTGGACGATTCTCATTCCTCCCAGATTTTGATAACCATTTAGCTCACAGCCCCTTCTCATCACTGCAAGTGATTACCCCTAAAGCCTGCCCCACAAGGGTGCGTGGAGAAATGTGAGGCTGGCAGACTCACTTCCTCCTGCTAGTTTTCTAGTGATTCACCCTGTCACTTCCTGCTGTCTCTCTCTCTCTCTCTCTCTTTTTTTTATTTATTTCTTTCTTTTCTATTTTTTTAAATTCTTAAAAAGATTTTATTTTTATTTATTTACTAGAGACAGAGAGAGGGAAAGAGAGAGAGGGAGAGGGAGAATGGGTGTGCCAGGGCCTCCAGCCACTGCAAACGAACTCCAGATGCATCTGACTTACTTGGGACCTGGAGAATAGAACCTGGGTCCTTAGGCTTCTCAGGTAGGTGCCTTAACCTCCAAGCCATCATTTGCAAATGAACTCTAAACACATATGCTACCTTGTGTATCTAGCTTATGTGGGTCCTAGGAAATCAAACCTATGTCCTTTGGCTTTGCAAGCAAGTGTCTTAACAGCTAAACCATCTCCCCAGCCAATGTTTTATTTATTTATTTATTTAAGAGAGAGAGAGAGAAAGAGGCAGAGAGACACAAACAGAAAGAGAGGGAAAGCTGGACATGGTGGTGCACGCCTTTAATCCTAACATTTGGGAGGCAGAGGTAGGTGGATTGCTGTGAGTTTGAGGCCAACCTGAGACTACATAGTGAATTCCAGGTCAGCCTGGGCTAGAGTGAAACACTACCTCAAAAAAAACAAAAAGAAAAAGAAAAGAGAGAGAGAATGGGTATGCCAGGGCCTCCAGCCACTCCAAACAAACTACAGATTCATGTGCCCCTTTGTGCATCTGACTTACATGGGTACTGGGGAATCAAACCTGGGTCCTTTGACTTTGCTGGCAAGTGCCTTAATCACTAAACCATCTCTCTAGCCCTGATTTTTTGTTTTGTTTTGTTTTTTTTGTTTTTTTGAGATAGGATCTCACTCTAGCTTAAACTGACCTGGAATTCACTATGTAGTCTCAAGGTGGCCTCGAATTCACAGTGATCCTCGTATCTCTGCCTCCCAAGTGCTGGGATTAAAGGCATGCACTACCATGCCTGACTTAATTTTTTTTTTTTTTTTTTGGCTTTTCGAGGTAGGGTCTTACTCTAGCCCAGGCTGACCTAGAATTCACCTTGCATTCTCAGTGTGGCCTAGAACTCACTGTGATCCTCCTACCTCTGCCTCCCGAGTGCTGGGATTAAAGATGTGTGCCACCACGCCTGGCTTGAAATCATTTTGTAATCACCATTTGGAAACAGGCATGGTAGTACATACCTGAAATCCCAGCAAGTTGGAAGAGTGGAGGCAGGAGACGGATCAGAAGATCAAGATCATTCCTAATTAACCACTGAGTTCAAGACCAGACTGGGCTGCATGAGACCCTGCCTCTCAAAAAAATAAAGGGCTGGAAAGATGGCTCATCAGTTAAAGGCACTTGTTTGCAAAGCCTGATGGCCTGGGTTTGATCCGCCAGTACCCATGTAAAACCAGATGCACTAAGTGGTGCATTTTCTCTCTCTCTCTCTCTCTCTCTCTCTCTCTCTCTGTCTGCCTCTTTCTCTTTGTCTTGAATAAAGAAATAACATTTTAAAATATTTTATTTATTTATTTATTTATGAGAGAGAGAGAGAGAGAGAGAGAGGCAGATAGAGAGCCTCTAGCCACTGCAAACAACCTCCAGATGCATGCACCACCACTAAGCCATCTCTCCAGTCCATAAACAAAATTTAAAAAATAAATTAAATTAAAATCACCACTGGGCTAGAGTGAGATCTTACCTCAGAAACCACCCCCCCAAAAAAAATCACCACTGCGTGCTGAAAAAATGGCTTAGCAGTTAAGGCATTTACCTGCAAAGCCTGAGGACTCCAGTTTGATTCCCCAGGACCCACGTAAGCCAGATACACAAGGGGGCACATGCATCTGGAGTTCATTTGCAGTGGCTGGAGGCCCTGGAGTATCCATTCCCTCTTTCTCTCTGCCTCTTCTTCCTCTCTCTCTCAAATAAATAAAATGAAATATATTTTTAAAAAATCACCACTGGGAAACTACATGGTAATAACCATTTCAAGTTCACAATAATTCTAAAATTACTGGCATGCATAAAGCCCTGCATTTGGTCCCAACGCCCCTCCCCAATTTAACAAAACACAGAAATTTATATAGTCTCCAAGCATCTTCCCAAAAGTTATTTATTAATTCTTTTTTAATTAATTCTTTTATAAGTAATAAAAAAAGATGTAAGGTTACAGTGGTGAAACCCAGAAGTTACCACCCTAACCTAGTAATCAGTTATGTTATGTCCCTCCCGATAAGGACACACTATCCCCTGAGTAACAGTTCAGATAAAAGTCTGCAAACAGGGACTGGAGAAATGGCTTAGTGGTTAAAGCACTTGCCTGCAAAGCCAAAGGACCCAGGTTCGATTCCCCAGGACCCATGTAAGCCAGATGCACCAAGGGGCGCATGCATCTGGAGTTCATTTGCCCTGGAGGCCCTGGAGCACCCATTCTTTCCTGCTTTCTCTCTCTGCCTCTCTCTCAAATAAATAAATAGAAATAAAATATATTTTTTAAAGTGTGCAAACAAGCTATGGTGGCATATGCCTTTAGTCCCAGCACTTGGGAGACAGAGGTTGGAGGATCACTGTGAGTTCCAGGCCACTCTGAAATCACATAGTGAATTCTAAGTCAGCCTGGACTAGAGTGAAACCTTACCTTGAAAAACCAACAAAAAGTAAAAATAAAATATTTGTTTAGTCGGGTGTGGTGGAGCACGCCTTTAATCCAAGCACCTGGGAGGCAGAGATAGGAGGATCGCCATGAGTTCAAGGCCACCTTGAGATTACATAGGGAATTCCAGGTCAGCCCGGGCTAGAGTGAGACCCTACCTCAACCCCTCAACCCCCAACTCCTCATCCCCCCCAAAAGTAAAATGGAGCCGGGCATGGTGGTGCATCCCTTTAATCCCAGCACTCTGAAGGCAGAAGTAGGATTGCTGTGAGTTTGAGCCCAGCCTAAGACAACAGTCAATTACACGTCAGCCTAGGATAGAGCAAAACCCTACCTTAAGAAAACCAAGACTTGAAAACCTCCTCCTTGTAGACCAGCTGACTGAAAGCTGGGAAAAGCTTCACTGCATGCAGCCCTATGGGAGACAGAACTCATCAGCGGTGAAAACAGTGGACACTGGAAGCCTCAAGTTTGTCCAGACAGGGTCAAATGACCGAACGGGTGCAATAGTGGCATGTCTGCTCTGGGGGAAACCAACTGCTCTCGAATTGGACTGCAGGCCCGCTCTAAGGGAGGGAATACATGCCTGGTACTGAAAATCTAATCAAAAGTCTATGTCAGGGGAGGTCATGAGCCTTAGGGGTATAAAGCCTGCTCTTGTCTGGCTAAATGCATATATTATGCTTGCCAAATTGCCCTGAAAGTACTACACTTAATGTTCATATTCATATATTAATGCTACTCTCATTTTTGATTAGAGAAGCTTCTCTTTTCAGATGGCGGTGACCACTGGGATGACCCAAAAGGCACCATAGTGCAGAGAAGAAGGGTCAGAGGAGTGTCCAGCACTGAATCATCTCTATCACACTCTCCAAGGCTCAGAGTCCATGGTGGAAGAGGGGACGGAAAGAATGTAAGAGCCAAAGGAAGGGTACGACTCCTTACCATGCAACTGTCCAGACAGAAATTGGCCTTGATATCCATGACCTCGCAGTGTTTAGCAATACCTTCACAAGACCCTCATAATAGGAGAAAAAGATGATGACATCAAATTAAAAGAGAAACTAACAGAGAGAGGGAGGGGATATGATGGAGAGTGGAGTTGTGAAGGGGAATGTGGGGAAGGGGAGGGAATTATCATGTTTCATTGTCTGTAAGTATAGAAGTTGTCAATAATAAAATTATACATTAAAAAAAAAAAGAAAAAAGAAAACCAAAATTGGACTGGAGAGATGGTTTAGCAGTTAAGGTGCTTGCCTGAGAAGCCTAAGGACTCATGTTCAACTCTCCAGATCCCATGTAAGCCAGACATACAAGGTGATGCAAGCACACAAAGTTGCATATGTGCACAAGGTGGTTCACGCTTCTTACAGTAACTGGAGGCCTTGGTGTGCCAATTTTCTCTTTCTTTCTCTCTCACTCGCTCTCTTTCATTAAAAAAAAAGGCCAGTCTGCCTTGATATCCTTGACCTTGCAATGCCTAGCAACACCTTCACAAGACCCTCATAATAGAAGAAAAAGATGATGACATCAAATTAAAAGAGAGACTAATGGAGAGAGGGAGGGGATATGATGGAGACTGGAGTTCTAAAGGGGCATGGGGGCAGGGGAGGGAAATATCATGCATTTTTTTGTATGTAAATATAGAAGTTGTCAATTAAATTTTTTTTAAAAAAAGGCCAGTCTGTTGGGCTTGCCTAAATAAATAAATAGCAAGTAAAATGTACTAAAATCATGGATAAGACAGGAGAAAGAAACTGCTTTAGACTGAAGAACACTAAAGAAATGTGGCTATGGGGCTGGAGAGATGGCCCAGTGGTTAAGGCGCTTGCCCATAAAGCCAAGGATCCAGGTTTGATTCCCTAGGACTCATGTAAAGCCAGAAGCACAAGTTGGCACACGTGTCTGGAGTTCCTTTGCAGTGGCTAGAGGTCCTGGCACACTTATTCTCTTTCTCTCTATATCTGAATCTTTCTCTCTCTCTCTCTCTTTCTCTCTCTCTTTCCCATACATAAATAAAATAAATATTTAAAAAAAAAAAGGGACTGGAGAGATGGCTTTGTGGTTAAGGGACTTGCCTGAGAAGGGTAAGGACCCAGGTTCAATGCCCTAGTACCTACGTAAGCCAGATAAACAAGTTGGTGCATGTGTCGGGTTCGTTTGCACTGGCTACAGGTCCTGGCACCCCCAATCATTTTCTCTCTCCCTCTCTTCCCCTCTCTCTCTGCCTCTTTCTCTCTCTCAAATAAATAACAAAATATTTAAAAAGAAAAAAGAAACCTGGTGCAATGTGTCTTCTTAGATTTGATCCTGGGTGAGGAGAAATATGGAGAAATACTTTTGTGTGTGTGTGTGTTTTCCTTTTTAGTATGAAGGTTATTTTGGGGACAATGGTGACATGTTTTCATCTGTGGATTAAACAATCATTATTCATTTCCTGATCTTGATGATTATTAGATTAAACAATCTTTGCTTTTAGAAAAACATACTGAAGTGTTTAGGGTTAAACAAACCCAAACACAACACCCTTGGGACAAGCCCTTGTGATGTGATCTGGAGCTCACTATGTAGCCCAGGCTGAGGCTGCAGATCCTCCTGCCTCAGCTTCTTCAAATGATTAAAAAAATATTTTTTCTTGGGCTGGAGAGATGGCTTAGCATTTAAGGTACTTGCCTGTGAAGCCTAAGGACTCACGTTTGACTTTCCAGGTCCCTCGTAAACCAGACGCACAATGTGATGCAAGCACACAAAGTTGTACACGCGTGCAAGAAGGTGCATGCATCTGGAGTTTGATTACAGTGGCTGGAGGCCTTGGCACACCAATTCTTTCTTTCACTCTCTCTGATAAAACCCAGTAAGGTATTTTGTATTTATTTATTTATTTATTTATTTATTTATTTATTTATTTATTTATGAATGAGAGTAAGAAGGAGATAATGGGCACGCCAGCACTCGGGAGGCAGAGGTAGGAGGATCACTGTGTGAGTTCTGGGCCAGCCTGGAACTACAGAGTGAGTTCCTGGTCAGCCTAGGCTAGCGAGAGACCCTACCTCAAAAAAAAAAAAAAAAAATAGAACTGGCATCTGACCTAGTCGTACCACTCCTGAGTATATACGCAAAGGACTGTCTCATAAGTGATACTTAAGAGATATTCACACTTCGTGTTTACTGCTGCACCATCGTAATAACCAGAAAGGGACCCAGCCTGGATGCCCATCAACAGATGAATCAATAAAGACTATGTGGTACCTATGTACACATTGGAATTTTATTTAGCCATAAAGAAAAATGAAATCCTGACATTTGCAGGAAAATAGGTAAAAACTGGAAATCATTATATTAAGCAAACTAAGCCAGACTCAGAAAGATAAACACTGCTTGTTTTCTCTCATTTCATATTCAGAATCTGGATTTAAGATTTTATATGTCTATAGTGTGTATACTTAGGTGTGTGCGAAGATCATAGAAAGGGTATCCAGAGATGAGGGGAAGCATCTTAAGGGAAGGGAGGGAAGAGAGCGCAATGGAATATCTGTGATAAGACTGCACGGGTGCGCTGGAGAGATGGCTCAGGGCTTAAAGGTGCTTGCTGGCAAAGCCCGATATCAGCATAAAGCCAGCTGCACAAAGTGGCACGTGTATCTGGAGTTTGTTTGTAGTGACAAGAGGACCTGGTGCACCTATTGATTCTCTCTACCCCTGCTTGCAAATAAATAAATAAAAATAAGTTAAAAAACAAAGCTGCATAGGGAGGTTTATATGGGAAAAGGAGGGGACAGGCCAGAGGATGTCAGAGGACGCAGGAATGGGATGCGGGGAGGGCAATGGAGGAGAGAAACATTTGTGAACAAAATGCCAGGGCTGGAGCAATGGCTCAGCGGTTAAGGTTCTTGCCTGCAAAGCCTAAGGATGCAGGTTTGATTCCCCAGTACCCATGTAAAGCCAGATACACAAAGTGGCACATGTATTCGGACTTCATTTGCAGCAGCTGGAAGCCCTGGTGTGCACATTTTCTCTCTGTCTCTCCTTCTCTCTGCTTGAAATAAATAAACATTTTTTTTTTTAAAAAAGTAATGACAGAGCCGGCGTGGTGGCACACGCCTTTAATCCCAGCACTTGGGAGGCAGAGGTAGGAGGATTGTCGTGAGTTCGAGGCCACCCTGAGACTACATAGTTAATTCCAGGTCAGCCTGGACCAGAGTGAAACCCTACCTCAAAAAAAAAAAAAAAAAGTAATGACACATATATATGAAAATTCCATGATGAAACCCACTATGTATAACCTAAAAAATTATTAAAGTTTTGCTAATCTGAAGGAGAAGAAGGGAATTCTATTTCCCATTGTTTTAGTTGGCATGCCTTTAATCATTTAGAAACATATTTTCCCACCCAAAAGCAGTAGATTTTTGTTGTTGTTGTTGTTGTTGTTTTTAATGGTGCCTGAGGGGACAGTGATAGTCACATTTCTCTCCAGGGTAAAAAGAGCAAAGCTGTTTGTAACTTCTAAGAAATAACACACAGTGCTTACCATACCAGAGCATGTAGTCCAATCACTTCTGACACAACCATAGAACCATGTGAGATTGAATCGACTATTTATTTAGACTCCTCAAATGAGAAAACAATCTTTCCGGGGAAGGAGAGAGAATGGGTGATAGGAGAAGGCAATTTCTTTGTCCGCTTGCTTGTCTACATCCGTCTTTCCACTGCCATACTATTTCCTGTAGAAATAGTATGTGCGCATCTATAATATATTGTATTGCATAGATAGATATGAAATCTGCTGCCTAATAAATACATTATTTTCTAATTCTACTATACAATATAATCAAAACATAAATTAATATAATATAATTTGATTAACATAATACAGTTAATATACTAAATATAATACAATATAAACATGACTTTCTAGGCATGGAGAGAATCTAGAGCTGAGGCCAATTGTCTCTTTTTTTTAATTAATTAATTCATTCATTCATTTGCAAACAGAAAGAGAGAGAGATGCAGACAGAATTGGCGCGCCAGGACCTCCAGCCACCGCAAACAAATTCCAGATGCACGCACCACTTTGTACGTCTGGCTTTATATGGGGAATTGAACCAGGGTCATTAGGCTTTGCAGGCAAGTGCCTTAACCACTAAGCCATCTCTGCAGCCCTCCCCCAGACTTTTTTGTAAGGCAGGGTCTCACTCTAACTCACGTTGAAGTGGAACTCACTGTTAGCTCATTGCGATCCTCCTACCTCAGCTTCCACAGTGCTGGGACTAAAAGCATGTGCCACCACACATGGGGCCGCTTGTCTTTCTTCAAGAGACGTACGCTCGGAGGAAGGCAAAAAACACATATGGCTCACAGGGCAGGCAAGAGGGTTAAGCCCACTCACAGCACCCCTCATAAGCATCCTTGCACGGCCCACCAGCCTGAGCCCCACCTCTGCTCTGAAACCCACCTTGCTCTCCTTTCCCTGAGCCTCGCTGTGTCTGGAATTCCCTTTCCACATTGACCCTCATCTAACTTAATCCTCCCGGGCCCACTCAGATGCCACTTCCTCCAAGAAGCCTCTCTCTCGTCACTGCTCTGGGTGCAATGCTGTCTGAGCCCCCTCTGCCTGCTCCACCTCCCTCTTGGTACTGCGCTTACTGCACTCACGCACCCTCATTTAGTCTGGGATGCTAGAGACCAGGACTTGATATGATGATGCATCCCTGTGTCCCTAGAACTCCCATCCCACTTACAGAAGACACTCAGTGAACATCTGGGCCAGTGAACATATCTAGACAGTGTCCTTCAACTTCACAGCTTTTCCACGCCATCTGCAATGAGTACAGTGTGCATATAAGATTGGCCTAGGGGCTGGAAGGATTGCTCAGTGGTTAAGACGCTTGCCTGCAAAGCCAAACAACCTGGGCCAATTCCCCAGTGTCCACATAAAGCCAGATGCACAAAGTGGCACATGTATCTGGAATTTGTGAGCAGTGGCTGGAGGCCCTGGTTGCCTCTCTCCATACACACAATGCTTACAAATAAATACATTTTTGTTTTGTTTTGTTTTGCATTGTTTTTCTTTTTCTTTTTCTTCTTCTTCTTCTTTTGTTTTGGTTTTTCTAGGTAGGGTCTCGCTCTAGCCCAGGCTGACCTGGAATTCATTCTGTATTCTCAGGGTGGCCTCAAACTCATGGAGATCCTCCTACCTCTGCCTCCCGAGTGCTGGGATTAAAGGTATGTGCCACCACACTCGGCCTTTTTTTTTAATTTAATTTTAAAAATTAATTTGCAAGCAGAGAGAATGAGTGCACCAGGGCCTCTAGCCACTGCAAACAAATTCCAGACATATGTGCCACCACGTGCATCTGGCTTACGTGGGTACTGGAGAATCAAACCTGAGTACTCATGCTTTACAACCAAGTGCCTTAACCGCTAAGCCATCTCTCCAGCAAGGCTTTGTTTTATTTTATTTATTTTTTTGGTTTTTAAAAAAAAATTATTTATTTATTTATGTATTTGAGAGAGAGAAAGAGAGACAGATAGAGAGAGAATGGGCATGCCAGGGCCTCCAGCCACTGCAAACGAACTCCAGATGCATGTGCCCCCTTGTGCATCTGGCTTATGTGGGTCCTGGGAAATCAAACAGAGGTCCTTTGGCTTTGCAGGCAAGTGACTTAATCACTAAGCCATTTCTCCAGCCTAAGGCTTTGTTTTTCAAAGTAGAGTCTCACTCTAACCCAGGCTGACCTGGAATTCACTATGTAGTCTCAGGCTGGCCTCAAACTCACAGCAATCTTCCTACCTCTGTGTCTCAAGTGCTGGAATTAAAGGCATGTGCCACTGTGCCTGGCAAATAATAATCATATATATATGTATTTGGTTTTTGACTCATCAAAGTAGGGTCTTGCTCCAGCCCAGGCTGACCTGGAATTCACTATGTAGTCTCAGAGTGGCCTCAAACTCATGGTGATCCTCCTACCTCTGCCTCCCAAGTACTGGGATTAAAAGCATGTGCCACCATGCCCAGCAAATAAAAATATTTTTTTAATAAAGAAAGATTGGCCTAAAGGTCACGGTCTCACCTCTGAGTGATTGCACACAGTTTGGACTATGGGCAAGTTCCCCAAACAAAAGCAGGACCAAGATGTATGGATGTAGGAAGAGTACTGAATTGGAAATCAGGAAGGCTGGGCTTCTCCCAAGAAGGCTCTTACCCAGTTGTATGACCTTGGGTGTTCATGCCCTGCACCTTGAAACACCCATCTGTAGAATGGGACTTGGAGGTTACCTCCAATTCAAGGATCTTTCCTTCTTCCACATTCACCCTGTCCTGGCCACCCATGAAGGCCTTCAGTTCTCGGGGGCTAAGTCAGTGGAGAAGCAACTGGGGGTGGGGGGCAGGGCCCGACACGTGCTCTCTCCGTCTTCCTGAAGGCTGTGGAGCTCCAAAAGATAGTTCTCATCTGATGCCTTTTCCCTCTCAGGATCCATAAATTCTTTCACTTACACACACGTATGCACATGTGGTCTGTCTTCACAAGTAATCATGAATATAAAGGGCGACCCCAGGCACAGTCCAGAAGATTAACTGTCAAAAGATAAAGATGAGTTCATTTTCTGAGGGACTATAGATATGGAAATGCAGAGGAAAGGGCAGAGAAGTTTGCACAGCCAAGTGATAAAAACGGCTTCTTACCGCAGAGCCTAGTGGTGCACCCCCACCCCAGAGAGGCTGAGGCAGGACCCTGAGGTGAAGGCCAGAAGCTTGGGGGATGACACATGGAGACCCTGTCTCGTCACACACCACACACACACACACACACACACACACACACACACAGAGGTTTCCTTTGGGAAGAGAAAAGGGGGTCAGGAGTTTCAAAAGACTTTATCCTCAACAATTTTTCAAAAAGAATGTAAGAATGCATGATTTCAATAATTAGAAATTTAATGGTAACCAACAGGAAGTTAAAAGATCTAAGCGAGGCTGGAGAGATGGCTTAGCACTTAAGGCATTTGCCTACAAAGCCAAAGGACCTAGCTTCAATTCCCTATGATCCACGTAAGCCAGATGCACAAGGTGGCGCATGTGTCTGGAGTTCATTTGCAGCAGCTGGAGACCCTGGCATGCCCATTCTTTCTCTCTCCCTCTCTTTCTCTCAAATAAATAAATAAAATTAAAGTATTAAAAAATAAATACAGGGGGCTGGAGAGATGGCTTAGCGGTTAAGGCGCTTGCCTACAAAGCCAAAGGACCTTGGTTCGATTCCCCAGGACCCACGTAAGCCAGATGCACAAGGTGGTGTGTGCATCTGGAGTTCATTTGCAATAGCAGGAAGCCCTGGCACACCCATATTCATTCTCTCTCTCTATCTATCTCAACTAAAAATAAAAAATAAATAAATAAATAAATAAATAAATAAATAAAGCACTTGGGAGGCAGAGGTAGGAGGATTGCAGTGAGTTTGAGGCCACCCTGAGACTACAGAGTGAATTTCCAGGTCAGCCCTAGCTAGAGTGAGACCCTACTTCAAAAGACTAAATAAGCCGGGCATGGTGGCGCACGCCTTTAATTCCAGCACTTGGGAGGCAGAGGTAGGAGGATTGCCGAGAATTCGAGGCCACCCTGAGACTACATAGTGAATTCCAGGTCAGCCTAAGCCAGAGTGAGACCCTACCTCGAAAAACAAACAAACAAACAAAAAAGACTAAATAAATAAAGCCGGGCATGGTGGCGCACACCTTTAATCCCAGCCCTTGGGAGGCAGAGGTAGGAGGATTGCCATGAGTTCCAGGCCAGCCTGAGACTACATAGTGAATTCCAGGTCACCCTCTGCTAGAGTGAGACCCTACCTCGAACACAAAACAAAACAAAAGATCTCAGTGGTATTTATTATTTTATTTACTTATTTATTTGAAAGCGACAGACAGAGAGAAAAAGAGGCAGATAGATAGAGAGAGAATGGGCGTGCCAGGGCCTCCAGCCACTGCAAAGGAACTTCAGATGAATGTGCCCCCTTGGGCTTATGTGGGTCCTGGAGAATCAAACCTCAAACCGGATTCGTTAGGCTTCACAGGCAAGCACTTAACCACTAAGCCATCTCTCCAGGCCCCTCAGTGTTGGAAGGTAGCTATGCTCACCACTAATACCACCAAAGCCGCACCAGAATGTTGGGACTTGATACCTGTGTGGGACTTTCCCCCTCATCTGCACGTGAAGATAGAGGGTAAAAAGCATAAATTTGGAAGAGATGGTTTAGCACTTAAGGTGCTTGCTTGCAGAGCCTGACGGCCCAGGTTTGATTCCCCAGTACCCATGTAAAGTCAGGTGCACAAAGTGACACATGTACAAGGAGCTCATCTGCAGTGGCAAGAGGTTCTGCATGCTCATTCCCCCTCCTCTCTCAAATAAACAAAACACAGATATAAAAATAAGAAATGCAAGCTGGGCGCACGCCTTTAATCCCAGCACTCGGGAGGCAGAGGCAGGAGGATTGCCATGACCTAGAGTGAGACCCTACCTCGAAAAACCCCCTCTCCTCAATAAATAAATAAATAAATAAATAAAAAGAAATACAGATGGCCTATAAACATATAAAAACATGTTCTATGTCCTTAACCATCAGGGAAATACAAACTAAAACTACTTGGAGATTCCATCTCACTCCTTCCAAAATGGCAATGATCAAGAAAACAAATGACCAGCACTCGGGAGGCAGAGGTAGGAGGATCACTGTGAGTTTGAAACCACCCTAAGAATACAGAGTGAATTCCACGTCAGCTTGGGCTAGAGCGAGACTCTACCCCGAAAAACAAACAAACAAAAAGAAAAGAAACAAGAAAAAGAAAACAAATGATAATAATGCTGGCGTGGATGTGGAAAAGCAGGTACTTTTCTACGCTGTTGGTGGCAATGTAAACTGGTCCAGCCATTGTGGAAATCAGTGTGGAGGTTCCTGAGACAGCTAAAAATAGATTTACCATTTGACCCAGCTATAGCACTCCTAAGGCCTATATCCTAAGGCCTCGTCTCATTACCTTAGAGATACCTGCACATCCATGTTTACTGCTGCTCTATTTACAATAGCTAGGAAACAGAACCAGCCTAGATGTCCCTCAACTGATGAGCGGATAATGAAGATGTGGCACATTTACACAATGGAGTTCGATTCAGCAGTAAAGACAAATGAAATTATGGAATTTGCAGGGAAATGGATGGATCTGGAAAAGTTTAGACTAAGTGAGATAACCCAGGCCCAGAAAGCCAAACACCGTGAGTCCGCTCTCATATGTGGATCCTAGCTTCAAATGTTCAGACTTGTGTGTGAGTTGGAGTCAAAATCAGAAGCAGAGGCCAGTAAGCTAGAAAGGGGCTATAAGGGAGGGAGGAGGGGGAGGACTTAAGGAGATGGTACTGTATATATGTAAGCAGATGAACAGATTTCTGGGGGTGCAATGACCTAAATGAGTTAGGGAAAGGGATTAAGTAAAAGAAGGGTGGGAGGAAGGTTAATAAAATTTGAGATGTTATGAGTCAGCCATATGGAAACCTACTTTTTTGGATAGTGGCGCACCCAGAAGCCATAGACTGTTACTAGAAAAAATTCAGTGCCAGGGATGGGATACCTTCCAGTGAGTTGTTGGCCAGGAAGGTCCCTAATGCCCCCAAAACATTACAGGCCATTTCCAAGGCTCCCACCAGAATTAGATGGTAAGACCCTATTGCTGAAGACTCCACATGCTTGGGCTGCAAGGTCACTGAGAAATCAAGCTGGAGCTGAGCTGAAGGCCTCCTCCCTGTAGACCAGCTGACAGAAGACTGGAAAAAGCTACGCTGCATACAGTTCAATGAGAGAGAGAAGTGATAAACAACAGTGGGCATTACAAGCCTTAGGTTTGGTCAGCCCTGCCAAATGATTCAACGGGTGTAATAGTATCATGTCTATTATGGGGGAAACCAACCTGTCTCTAATTGAACTGGAGGCCTATTCCATAGGAGGGAATACATGCCTGGTTCTGAAAACCAAATCAAAAGCCTACAGCAGGGAAGGTCATGAGCCCTAGGAGTGTAACGCCTGCTCCTGTCTGGCAAAATGCACCAAACTGCCCACTAAGCACTTCTCTTAATGTTCATACCCATATATTAATGCTACTCTCACTTTTGATTAGAGAAGCTTCTCTTTTCAGATGGTGGAGACCACTGGGATGACTCAAAAGGCACCAGAGTACTGAGAAGAAGGGACAGAGGAGCGCTCAGCACTGAAACATCTCTATCACACCTTCCAAGGCTCAGGGTCCGCTGCAGAAGAGGTGGCATAAAGAATGTAAGAGCCAGGCTGGAGAGATGGACCCCGGTTCGAAGCTTGATTCTTCAGGACCCACGTAAGCCAGATGCACAAGGGGGTGCATGCATCTGGAGTTCGTTTGCAGTGGCTGGAGTCCCTGGCGCACCCGTTCTCTCTCTCTCTCTCTCTCTCTCTCTCTCTCTCTCTCTACCTGCCTATTTCTGTATCTCTCTCTCTCAAATAAATAAATAATAAAATAAGAATGTAAGAGCCAAAGGAAGGGTAGGACTCCTTACAACGTGCTCCTCCAGACACAAAATGGCCTGGATATCCATGACCTCACAGTTCCTGACATTACCTACACAAGACCATCATAATAGGAGGAAAAGATCATGACATCAAAATAAAAAGAGAGACTAACTGAGAGAGGGAGGGGATATAATGGAGGGTAGATTTGTGAAGGGGAAACGGGGGTGGGAATTATGGTTTATTGTCTATAATTATGGAAGTTGTCAATAAAATGTTTTTAAGAATTTAGTTGGTTACACAAAGCACAAGGAAAAAAAAATATTAAAGTAGGCCAGCCTAGGCTAGAACAGCAAACTCTAAACAGGAGTGCAGCAGACACCTTTTCTCCCAGCACTTGGGAGGCAGAGGCAGGAGCATCTCTGTGAGTTCAAGGCCAGCCTGGAGCTACAGAATGAGTTCCAGATCAGCCTGGGTTAGAGCAAGACCCTACCTTGGAAACAAAACAAAATAAAACAAAATAAAAGACTCCTAAGATTATATATTTGCATGGAAAAGAAATGTTACATTGAAAAAAATAATCACGCCGGGTGTGGTGGTTCACACCTTTAATCCCAGCACTCAGGAGGCAGAGGCAGGAGGATCACAGTGAGTTTCAGGCCACCCTGAGACTACATAATGAATTCCAGGTTAGCCTGGGCTAGAGAGAACTTACCTCAAAAATACAAAATAAAACAAACAAACAAACAAAAAGAATCAGGAGGGTTGGAGAGATGGCTCAGCAGTTAAGGCACTTGCTTACAAAGCTTAACGATTCATGTTCAACTCTCCAGATCCCATGTAAGCCAGATGCACAGATGATGCAAACATACAAGGTCGTGCACATGTGCACAAGGTGGCACACGTGTCTGAAGTTCGATTGCAGTGGCTGGAGGCCCTGGTACACTAATCCTGTCCCTCTCTCTCTCTCTTTCTGTCTCTCTCTCATAATACATACATATATATATATATATATATATATATATCAGGCATTGAAAGTTTGCAACTAGCCAGGCATGGTGGCACGTGCCTTTAATCCCAGGATCTGGGAGGCAGAGGTAGGAGGATTGCCATGAGTTTGAGGCCACCCTGAAACTACATAGTAAATTCTAGGTCAGCCTGGGCTGGAGCAAGACCCTACCTCAAAAAACAAGAACAACAACAAAACAAAAGTTTGGCTGGGCGTGGTGGTGCACACCTTTAATCCCAGCACTCAGGAGGCAGAGGTAGGAGGATTGCTGTGAGTTCAAGGCCACCCTGAGACTACATAGTGAATTCCAGGTCAGCCTGGACCAGAGTGAGACCCTACCTTGAAAAAAAAAAGAAAAAAAAAAAGCTTGCAATTGGGCTGGAGAGATGGCTTAGCAGTTAAAGCACTTGCCTGCAAAGCCTAAGAACCTGGTCTGACTCCCCAGAAACCACATAAGCCAGACGCACATGGTGGCACAAGCGTCTTGGAGTTTGTTTTCAGTGGCTAGAGGTCCTGGTATGCCCATTTTCTCTCTCTAATTAAATTAAGTTTAAAAGTCTGCAACTTGTGGGGGGAGGGCTGGAGAAATTGCTCAGTGGTTAAAAGTGCTTGTTTGCAAAGTCTACTGGTCCCAGTTTGATTGCAGCACCCATGTAAAGCCAAATGTGCAAGTGGTAAGTGCATCGTGAGCTTGTCTGCAGTAGCAGGAGGCCCTGGAATGCCCATACCTGCTTATTCTCTCTCTCTCTCTCTCAAATAAATAAAAGCATTTTATAAATATTCTTTTTAATTTTTGTTTATTTTTATTTATTTATTTGAGAGCAACAGGCAGAGAGAGAGAGAAAGAGAAAGAATGTGCGTACCAGGGCCTCCAGCCACTGCAAACAAACTCCAGATGCATGGGCCACTTTGTGCATCTGGCTTATGTGGGTACTGGGGAATCAAGCCTCGAACCGGGGTCCTTAGGCTTCACAGGCAAGTGCTTAACCGCTAAGCCATCTCTCCAGCCCTATAAATAATTTTTTTAAAAAAATAAAAGAAAAGCCGGGCGTGGTGGCGCATGCCTTTAATCCCAGCACTCGGGAGGCAGAGGTAGGAGGATTGCCATGAGTTCGAGGCCACCCTGAGACTACATAGTTAATTCCAGGTCAGCCTGGACCAGAGTGAAACCCTACCTCGAAAAACCAAAAAAATAAATAAATAAATAAAAGAAAATAGCTGGGCATGGTTGTGCACACCTTTAATCCCAGCACTCAGGAGGCGGAGGTAGGAGGATTGTGAGTTCAAGGCCACCCTGAGACTACATAGTGAATTCCAGGTCAGCCTGGGCTAGAGTGAGACCCTACCTCGAAAAACCAAAATTTAATTAATTAATTTTATTTTATTTTTATTTATTTATTTTATTTTATTTTATTTATTTATTTTTTTTTTTTTTTTTTTGGTTTGCGCCACCACACCCGGCTTAAAAAAATTTTTAAATATAAGAAACAGCAGGTCTGGTGATGTGGCTCAGTGGTAGGGCTCTTGGCTAGCATGTACACGGCCCTGGGTTTGATCTCCATTGCTGCAAAGAAAGAAGAAAGGGAGGGACAGAAAGAGGGGGGAAAAGGGAGAGAGGGAGGGAAACCCATGGAGCAGTTACTGAACAAGATACACACAGCCAGATGCCAAAGGCATCATTTAATCCTGAGTGCTGAGGAGGAAAAGAAAGGCAAGATCTTTAGGGCTAGGGGTGCTTTGTGGTCAGAGGAAGCTTTTGGGAAATGAAGCCGTCCTGGGCATGGGGTGAAAGGCTCTCCCTTTAGTGGGTTCTGCGATAACTATCATGGAAAAGCATTAGTTAATCAAGAAAGACTGAGCCTCAGGAACATTGAGAACAGAATGTATTTGCATGAATCAAAGAACCCTAGTTTCACTTTGTTTCCCCCACCCCCACCCCATTAGTAATGACGACTGAATATACGGTCTCACACATGTTAGGCCAATTTTGTACTACTGAGCTGCACTCCTTTGAAAATTATTAGTATGTGTTGTCTAAACTCACCTTGAACTCATGATCTTCCTGCCTTAGCCTCCCAAGTGCTAGGATTACAGGCAGGTACCACCATGCTTGGTGGAATCTCATAGACTCTTTTTTTAAAAATTTTTATTTAGTTATTTGCAAGCAGAGAGAGAAGAGAGACAGAGAGAGAATGAGCATGCCAGGGCCTCTAGCCACTGCAAACAAATTCCAGATGCACGTGCCCCTTGTGCATCCGGCTTATGTGGGTCTTGGGGAATTGAACTTGGGTCCTTTGGCTTTGCAGGCAAATGCTGTAACTGCTAAGCCATTTCTCCAGCCCCATAGCCTCTTATTTTTTAAAAAAATATTTTTCTTTATTTATTTGTAAGCAGAGAGGGATATTGGGAGAGAGAGAGGAGAGAAGGAGAGTTTGGGTATGCCAGGGCCTCCTGCCACTGCAAACAAACTCCAGATACATGTGCTGCTTTGTGCGTCTGGCTTTACATGAGTACTGGGGAATCAAACCCAGGCTGTCAGACTTTACAAGCAAGTGCCTTTAACTGATGAGTCATTTCTCCAGCCCCTCTCATAGCCTCTTTAAAACTAGTAAGATAAACTGGGCGTGGTGGCGCACGCCTTTAATCCCAGCACTCGGAAGGCAGAGGTAGGAGGATCGCTGTGAGTCTGAGGCCATCCTGAGACTACATAGTGAATTTCAGGTCAGCCTAGGCTAGTGAGACACTACCTTAAAAAACCAAAAAAATAAAAAATAAAAACAAAAAAGAAAAACTAGTAAGATGGGCTGGAGAGACGACTTAGTGGTTAGGGTGCTTGTCTGCAAAGCCTAAGGACTTTGATTCCCCAGTCTCCACGTAAAGCCAAATGCACAAGGTAGCACATGTGTCTGTAGTTCATTTGCAGTGACTAGGGGCCCTGGTGTGTCCATTCTCTCTCTTTATCTGCCTCTCTCTCTCCCTAATAAATAAAATAAACTCTGCTCTTTTTTTTTTTTAAATATTTTATTATTTCTTTATTTGAGAGAGAGAGGTACAGAAATAGGCAGGTAGAGAGAGAACAGGCACGCCAGGGCCTCCAGCCACTGCAAACGAACTCCAGATGCGTGTGCCACCTTGTGCATCTGGCTTACGTGGGTCCTGGAGAATCAAGCCTCGAACCGGGGTCCTTAGGCTTCACTGGCAAGCGCTTAACCGCTAAGCCATCTCTCCAGCCCAACTATGCTCTTTTTGTAAAATTGTATTTGTTAGAAGTTCATCTTATGTTAACATGTTTAAGGTATCTTAATGCATGATTCAAATTTTAATAATTAATGACTATGATTGAAAGTTAAAATTTGATAATTTTTAAGCCTGACACTCCTATTTTCTCATTAAACAAAATCTGATGGATTGCTTGTAGAACAGGAATACCTTGCCAGGTTTCTGATTGACAAGGTCACTGATGGTCATAATTGCCTCCTCATTTATGTGCCATTGCCCCGCTGGGACCATTTCTTGAAACACTTCATACTTGACCTGGGTTTCTAAACCTGTCCCTATCAGTTATTTTCACTCTTACCCTAACACGTGTTGTCACATGAAAAAACATAAAGCACTTCTTTGTAACGATAAGAAAAACTATAAGGGTGCTACCAAGAGGCGAAGAATAAGGACACCCTTATAGTCATGTCAAGAAGATTTCATTCCCAGATGATTCACATGAAAACACTTGGAAGCAGACAGGAGAGCCAATAGGCGATGATGGGACAGTCAGAACCTAGCATCTGATGGAGGGAGGGAAGAAGGGAGAGAAGGAAGGAAGACGGGAAGGAGTGGAATCTTAGCTTGGAACAGTTCCTGGGACCCTGTGTGAACTGGACCTAGGCAGAATTGGAACACCCAGCAGGGGCTGTGGCATTAGAGCAAGGCAGCCTCTGCTGAAGACAGGCCATGGCAACAGGGAAAGGGAAAAGAAAGGTCTGATCACTTTCTCTCTTGGGCCCAAACTAGCTAATGTTTCCCCTTGGTTGAACCCAACAAGAAGAGAGCTTAGCCATCTTTCCAGCCCAAAATATTATTTATTTATTTATTAGAGAGAGAGAGAGAGAGAGAGAAAGGAAGAAGCAGAGAGAAAGAGAGAATAGGCATGCCAGGGCCTCCAGCTACTGCAAACAAACTCAAGATACATGTGCCCCCTTATGCATCTGGCTTATATGGGTCTTGAGGAATCGACTAGGGATCTTAGGCTTTGCAGGCAAAGGCCTTAACCACTAAGCCATTTCCCCAATCCTCCTTGGCAGTTCTCTTGAGAGAACTGTTATGAAATGAACAAGCCTGTCCTGCTCTGCTTCCTGGTTCTAGATGTACTCTTTCCTCCATTCATGCTCCACCATCCATCATGGGGTCAGAAGATGCACCATACACCATTTAGGCTTTCAGCCACCAAAACTTTGAGCTAAAAACAACCTCTTTTAGCTTTAGCTTGTCTCAGGTATTTAAAATTTTGTTTTGGGACTGGAGAGATGGCTTAGCAGTTGAGGCGCCTGCCTGCTAAGCCTAAGAATGCCGGTTCCAATCTCCAGGTCCCACGTTTAGCCATACACAAAATGACGCAAGGGCGCAATTCCACACTTGCCCACAAGGGGATGCACACGTCTGGATTTCGTTCACAGCAGCTGAGAGGCTGCTTGCGCACCCATTCTTTATCCATCTCCCTCTCTGTGTGTGTGTGTCTCTCAAAAAAAAAAAAAAAAAAAAAAGCCGAGATAAAATTTTGTTTTGTTTTGTTTTATTTGTTTGTTTTTGAGGCAGGATATCACTGTAGCCCAGGCTGACCTGGAACTCACTCTGTAGTCCCAGGCTGGCCTCGAACTCACGATGATTCTCCTATCTCTGCCTCCCGAGTGCTGGGACTAAAGGCGTGCACCACCATACCTGACTTCAAGTATTTTATTATAGTAACAAAAAGTGGATCTATACGCTGATAAAGTTGAATTTGATTTTGCCATAAACCACTATAACATCTAAGAGTTCCTGGCTTCCCCAAGAACCCACTTTCACGATCTTGGGTATGATAAGATTTAGGCATGATTTCCTAATTTACAGAGGAAAAGGAAGGTGAGAGAAGGTGCTCATATAGTGGGCCCAAGAGAGCTGAAGTGAAGACCAGCCCTCATGCCTTGAGTTCCAAGCCTATCTTATATCACCCAAGCTCCTTGCTCACCAGTCAGTAAGGACTGGACTTGGGCTCAGCCAGCTTTGAGACCCTCAATTTTTGTTGGGGGGTGGTAGGAGAGAGAACCTTCCTTCTACTATGGAATGTATTGTATTTAGCTGCTGTCACACTGGCTCCCCAACCCAGTTTCCGCCACGGCATATAAAAGTGGAGAGCTAATTATATGATAGTAATTACCTGGAAATTATATGTTTATTGGTTTTCCCGCGGGCAGATACTACTATTTTTGAACCCTTCATTGTTCTGCTCAGTGACAGGAGTCACACTGTCTCTACCCCAAATATTCCCTCCAATCTCGTGATGAGCAGACTTTTCAAATGAGGCCACAGCATGGAAAGCCTGCAGGGTAGGAAAGGGAAGGTTTGACTGGGTCTATGCAGGAGGCACCGGAAGCCTCCCTCGCCCACATCCACAGGCACCTCAGTTTTCCTTTAATAATCAAGTGCTTAGCATCCTCAGGTGGAAATGAAGTGTCTTCCTCTCTCAGTCCTTGGACACTAGGAATAGTATCCAACAGGAAGGGACCTCCTGTGCCACCGGATATATTTATATACCCTTCAATTACGCCTTGGTTAATTGTCCCCTTTTCTACCAGTTCTTGCAACAGAGAGAATCCAGAGCCTCGCCTGTAATTAGGGTGAGGAAATATGTCCATGAGATTGGAAAAGGGAGCCTAAAGTGGGTCAGAATATGGAAGGTGTTAGGTTAAGGAGCGAGGGTCAGTGTCAGATTCGGTCTGATGACTCAATTTCCAGAAGCTTCCCAGCCACTCCTGCCATAGAGTCCTTGCCTGAAAACCTGCCACTGGCTCCCCATCCTACTGTTATCATTGCTACGGATAAGACACAGAGTCAAGCTCTGTGGAGGATTTTAGCATCTATAAAATAAACACCTTTTGCCGGGCGTGGTGGCGCACACCTTTAATCCCAGCACTCGGGAGGTAGAGGTAGGAGGATGGCCGTGAGTTTGAGGCTACGCTGAGACTACAGAGTGAATTCCAGGTCAGCCTGGGCTCGAGTGAGACCCTACCTTGAAAAAAACAAAATAAATAAATAATGAAATAAAATAAATGCCTTTTCCATGAAGCACCTCATGCATACAGATAGGTGACTTGGCCATACAGTTTCTGGTACGAGGCATCCCCCTACACCTTGGGAAGAGCCAACCAGGAACCATGATGCCACTCTTGTTGGTGGTTCCACATGGGCAAAGTGAAGCTTAGGGGGCCAGAAGCTGGTCATGTCTTCTTCCCTGGAGGATCCTGACCCCTAACAAGAGGCCGGCTCATGGTAGGATGCAGGAACCACTCAACGTGCGTCAGCAAAGTGATCACTGCTCACTCCAGGACAGGCTCATGTCTGTGCTGATGTCCCCTGTTTGGAACACCCTCTGCTTATCTAAAAATACCCATCAGCTTTGGCATGAATTCTACTGACTTGGAGACCTCTCCAGAGACCCCAGCCCCCAGATATCCCTCCTCTCCACAGCCTGGCTAAGACATGACGAAGTAATCACAGGGCCATCTCCTCGTTCTCCTTCTCCTCTAGCCTTCCTCAATGAAATCATTAACTCTACTCGCTGAGTCTCGACACGATGCTGACACCAATTACTTACCTGCCCAACTACCTCATTTCGGAAACAGGTCTAAAGAGGTCAACAGCCTGCCCGAGCCCCAGACAGCTCTGTGAGTCAACAGCAGGGTTGGAACCAGAATCCAGGTCTTTGGATGAGCCTTCCGGGGTGCTTCTCATTCCACCAAGGGTAGGAAACGTTTCACGTGGGCTTGGTGGCTGCTCAGAACGATGAGCTGACAGACCTACCGCTTGTAAGACAGTAGCCAGCTTGATGGAACTGGAATTACTTAGTCATGTCAGGGACAGAGGAGGGCCCACCCCGCAACATAGGGGACCACCGATTAACCTGACTCAAAGCCTCTGCAGCCATTGAGGTTTGCCTGTCCCTGTGTCCTCACAACTCCTAGTGAGGTAATTCAGAGCAGCCTCTTTCACTCACACAATCTCAGTCAGTCTCCTAGCTGGGACAGCTCCTCTCCTCCTGCTGCCCAGCTTGATAGGAATGTGATATTGCCCACCCTGCCCTAACCCCAGAATTGGCTTCAAAGTTTTGGTTGGTTTGTTTGTCTTTCGGTTTTTCAAGGTAGGGTCTCGTTCTAGCCCAGGCAGACCTGGAATTCACTATGGAGTCTCAGGGTGGCCTTGAATTCACAGCGATCCTCCTACCTCTGCCTCCCGAGTGCTGGGGTTAAAGGTGTGCACCACCATGATTTCAAAGTTTTGATTATGGCTGGGCATGGTGGAGCACACCTTTAATCCCAGCACTCGGGAGGAAGAGGTAGGAGGATTGCCACAAGTTCAAGGCCACCTTGAGACTACATAGTGAATTCCAGGTCAGCCTGAGATAGAGTGAACCAACAAAGTTTTGATTATGAATTTGTACAGTTAAGAGAGCAACTTTTTTTTTTTTTTTTTTTTTTTTTTTTTTTTTTTGGTTTTCGAGGTAGGGGTCTCACTCTAGCTCAGGCTGACCTGGAATTCACTATGTAGCCTCAGGGTGGCCTCAAACTCACGGTGATCCTCCTACCTCTGCCTCCTGTGCCACCACACCCACGGAGAGCATCTCTTAATTGTACATGGGGCACACGCATGTGTACGTGTGCAGATACATGTGTCACAAGGACATCAACTATCCTCTATCATTCATCCACCTTATTTTCTTAAAGTAGTCTGAGGCTTGCTGTTTTTCATCTAGATTGGCTAACCAGCTAGCTCCAGTCTCCACCCCCTTCAGAGCTGGGTTACAGGCATGCATGGTCATGCACAACTCTTTTTTTCTAATTTTTTGTTTTGTTTTGTTTTGTGAGGTAGGGTCTCATTCTAGCCCAGGCTGACCTGGTATTTACTATGTCATCTCAGGGTGGGCTCCAACTCATGGTGATCCTCCTATCTCTGTGTCCCAAGTGCTGGAATAAAAGGTGTGTGCCACCACGCCCGGTTTGTAATTGATAATTTTCATACCTACACATATTGTATTTTGATCATGATCTCCTCCCATTATTTTTGTTTTCCATCCCCATCCCCTTTTCCACTGAACCCTTTCTTCTTTCCAAACAGTCCTTCTCCTCCTCTTTTTTGTTGTTGTTGTTTTGGGGTTTTGTTTGTTTGTTTGTTTTTGGTTTTGCTTTATTTATTTATTTTTTTTTTTTTGAGGTAGAGTCTTGCTCTAGCCCAGGCTGACCTGGAATTAACTATGTAGTCTCAGGGTGGCCTTGAACTCACAGTGATCCTCCTACCTCTGCCTCCTGAGTGCTGGGATTAAAGGCGTGCGCCACCACGCCCGGCCCCTCTTCTTTTTTTTAAATAATTTATTTATTTGAGAGAGAGAGAGAGAAAAAATGGGTGTGCCAGGGCCTCTAGCCACTGCCAACAAACTCCAGACGCATGCACCACCATGTGCATCTGGCTATAGGGTTACTGAGGAATCAACCTTAGTTCATAGGCTTATCAGGCAAGTGCCTAACCACTAAGCCATCTCTCTAGCCGCACCCCCCTTCTATTTTTAAAAATATTTTTAAATTTCTTTGCAAGCAGAGAGAGAGAGACCGAAAGAGTATAGAAATGCCAGGGCCTTCTGCCCCTGCAAATGAACTCCAGATGCACGTGCCACTTTGTGTATCTGGCTTTACATGGGTACTGGGGAATCAAACCCAGGTCCTTAGGCTTTGCAGGCAAGCGCCTTAACAACTGAGCAATCTCTCCAGCCCCCCTCTTCTGTTTTGATGGGGTGTTTTTGGCCTCTTCTCACATCCATAACAACATGTTGATGCATGCTCATCTTTTAAACATGGGTATTGGGAATTAAACTCAAGTTCTCATGCTTGCATAACAAACACTCTTACCTGCTGAGCCATCTCTCCAGCCCCTAGGGCAGCAACTTTTAAGATCCAAGCTGCTCAATAATGAACATTTTAAACTCCAACAAAGCCAAGGAAGATGGTTTTAAAAGACAGGAGGGTTTCATTTTATTTAATTTAACTTTTTTGATTGACAACTGCCATAAATCTAAATAATATACCATGATCATTACCCTCTCTCACCACTGCCTCTTCCCCCCCAACCCCCCCTCCCATGAATCCTTCAATATTTCCAATTAGTCTCTCTTCCATTTGTTTGAATATTTTTATTTATTTATTTGAAAACAGGGAGAGATAGAGAGAAGAGGGACAGAGAGAATGGGTGTGCCAGGACCTCTAGCTGCTGTAAACAACCTCTAAATGCATGTGCCACTTTGTGCATCTGGCCTTATGTGGGTACTGGGAAACTGAACCCAGGTCATTAGGCTTTGCAGGCAAGTGCCTTAACCCACTAAGCCATCCCTCCAGTCCCTCTCTTCTATTTTTTAAAAAATATTTTTATTTTATTTATTTATTTGAGAGAAAAGACAGAGAAAGAGAGAGAAATAGAGAATGAATACACCAGGGCCTCCAGTCACTGCAAATGAACTCCAGATGCACGCACCACTTTGTGCATCTGGCTTACATGGGTCCTGGAAAATCGAACCAGGGTCCTTAGGCTTTGCAGGCAAGTGCCTTAACTGCTAAGCCATCTTTCCCAGCCCCTTCTCTGCTATTTTGATGTCATGATTTTTTTCCCTCCCATTATGCAGGTCTTGTGTAGGTAGCATCAGCCACTATGAGGTCATGAATGTCAAGGACATTTTGTGTCTAGAAGACGGTATTGTTAGCCCGACTCTCCTTCCTTTAGCTCTTACAGTCTTTCCGCCACCTCTTCTGCAATGGACCCTGACTCACAGAGAGTATGACAGAGATGTCTCACTTAGTGCTGAACACTCCATGGTCTCTTCTCAGCACTATGATGAGTTTTGAGCCACCCCAATGGTCATCACCATCTGAAAAGAGAAGCTTGGGCTGGAGAGATGGCTTAGCAGTTAAAGTGCTTGCCTGTGAAGCCTAAGGATTCATGTTTGACTCGCCAGGTTCCACGTAAGCCAGACGCACAGTGATGCAAGCACGTAAGGTCACACATGTACACAAGGGAGTGCATGCATCTGGAGTTTGATTGCAGTGGCCGGAGGTCCTGGTGTGCCAATTCTCTTTCTCACTTTCTTTCCCTCTCTCTCATATATTAAAAAATTATTTTTAGCCAGGCGTGGTGGCTCACGCCTTTCATCCCAGCACTCAGGAGGCAGAGGTAGAAGGATCGCTGTGAGTTCAAGGCCACCCTGGGACTACAGAGTGAATTCCAGGTCAGCCTTGACTAGAATGAAACCCTACCTCAAAAAACCAATTTTTTTTTTTTTTTTTTTTTTTTTAGCTGTAAGCTTTTGATTGGGATTTCAGTACCAGGAATTCCCTCCCATGGTGCAGGCTTCAAGTCAAATCAAAGAGCAGTTGGTTTCCCCCCAACAGACATGCCACCATTGCACCAGTTGGTACATTTGGCATGGCTGGCCAGCCTTAAAGCTTACAGGGTCCACTGCTGGTTAACACCCTTGATGACTTTTCTCCCCCAACAGGCTGCATAACTCTTTCCAGCATCCTGACAGGTAGCCAACTGGGAGGAGGCTTCCAGCTCAGCTCCCGCGTGTCTTCTCCATGTCCTGAAGCCCAGGCATGTGGTATCGTTAGCAACAGGATCTTACCATCTAGTCCTGGTGAGAGACCAAGAGCCATGGCAGCAGTCTGTAATATTCTGGGGGCCATCCGGGGTCTCCCTAACAAGCAACTCACTAGAAGCTACCTCACCCCGACACTGAAATTTTTCTAATAACAATCTATGGCTTCTGGGTACAACATTATCCACCTCCACAGGATACATCTGCCCAAACTCTCTCTTTTTTAACATATATATTAGCTAGCGAAAAAGTAGGTTTCCGTATGGCTTATTCATAGAACTTAAATTTTGATTGACAGGAGAGTTTTCTGTTTTTTTGTTTGTTTGTTTGTTTTGTTGTTGTTTTTGGTTTTTCGAGGTAGGGTTTCACTCTGGTCCAGGCTGACCTGGAATTAACTATGTAGTCTCAGGGTGGCCTCGAACTCACAGCAATCCTCCTACCTCTGCCTCCCAAGTGCTGGGATTAAAGGCGTGTGCCACCACGCCCGGCTTGACAGGAGAGTTTTGAAATAAGGAAAGAACCAAACACAATGCTGCTAATAATGTACAACTAACTCCACTAAAGAGAAAGTGGATTTGCAAAACAGAAGACAAGTCTTCTTCCTCATGGATTTGAAAGAGTATTGCAAAAACAAATGTCTATAGGGGTTACATGGATAATGAACAAATTGTCTGGCTGTATAGGACAATAGGTAGTAGAAGGGACTGTGGCTAATTGAATACCTAAAAGAGTTCAAGTTCTCATTTAAAAAAACACCACTGGAAACCAGGCATGGGGGTGCACGCCTTTAATCCCAGCACTCGGGAGGCAGAGGTAGGAGGATCGCTGTGAGTTTGAGGCCACCCTGAGACTGCATAGTGAATTCCAGGTCAGCCTGAGCCAGAGTGAGACCCTTCCTAGAAAAGCAAGCAAGCAAACAAACAAGAGAGAAAGAAAGAAAGAAAGAAAGAAAGAAAGAAAGAAAGAAAGAAAGAAAGAAAGGAGGGAGGGAGGGAGGGAGGGAGGGAGGGAGGGAGGGGGGAGGAGGAGAAAGGAAGGAAGGAAGAAGAAAAAAGAAAGAAAGAAGAAAAAGAAAGAAAGGAAGGAAGGAAGGAAGGAAGGAAGGAAAGAAAGAAAGAAAGAAAGAAAGAAAGAAAGAAAGAGAGAGAGAGAGAGAGAGAAAAAGCTGTGCACTGGTAATGCAGCTCTTATACGCCCATTCTGGAGAGGTGGAGGCAGGAGGATCCTTGAGGCTTGCTGGCCAGCCAGTCTAGCTTACTTAACTAGCTTCAGGCCACTGAGAGACCCTGTCTCAAAGAAAGATGGATGGTGCCTGATAAACAACACTCAAGGTTGTCCTCTGGCCTCCACGCGTTGCACATGCGCATGTACTCACACATACCCACAAAGAATTGTGTGGCTAGGTAGGAGATGAGATGTACTGGGGGCTGGGAGATGGCTCAGTGGTTAAAGGCGCTTGCTTACAAAACTTACCAGCCTAGAGCCGGGCGTGGTGGCGCACGCCTTTAATCCCAGCACTTGGGAGGCAGAGGTAGGAGGATCGCCGTGAGTTCAAGGCCACCCTGAGACTACATAGTTAATTCCAGGCCAGCCTGGGCCAGAGTGAGACCCTACCTCGAAAACAAACAAACAAACAAACAAACAAAAAAAACTTACCAGCCTAGATGCAAATCCCCATTTCCCACATAAAGCAAATGCACAAGGTGATGCGTGCATTTGGAGTCCATTTGCAGAGTCAAGAGGCCCTTGCACACTCATACACATGTTCTCTGGCAAATAAATAAATAAAAATATTTTTTTCAGGGCTGGAGAGATGGCTTAGTGGTTAAGGAGCTTGCCTGCGAAGCTGAAAGACCCAGTTTCAATTCCCCAGTACCTACATAAGCCAGATGCACAAGGTGGCACATGTGTCTGGAGTTCGTTTGCAATGGCTAGAGGCTCTGGTGTGCCCATTCTCTCTCTCTCTCTGCTTTCTTCTCTCTCTCTCTCAAATAAATAAATAAATAAATAAAATATTTAAATTTTTTTTTCCAGGGCTAGGGAGATGGTTCAGTGATAAAAGGCACTTGCTTGAGATGTTCTGGTATGAGATCAATCCCTGGGCTTTGAAGGTGGGGTTTCCTGAAAAGTGGGATCAGAATGGCAAGGCAGGTCTGTAAGGCAGAAGGGTAAAGTGCGAAGCTTTCTCAAAGAAGTATGAGGCTGGGGCAGAGTTAGGGACTGGCAGGGCCCCAAATAAGACTGAGATGTACAATGCAGAACCCTGGGAAGGGTTGAATTTCTTGGTGTACTCCCTCAAACTCTGGGGGGGGGGGGGCGGGGGAAGCATATCTAATATGCAAGCTTAAAATGCTCTTCACTGATACATTGAAATCCCTCCAGTGACCTTTAGCCTGGCTTGGCTTCGATGATGTTATGGAGAATGAAGGACAGGTGGAAGGGTGAGAGAGACCTGTTGCCGCTGCTGTCGCTTGTAGAAAGCGCCTTGTCCTCAAGGGGACTATCAGCAAGGATCCATTTGGCTCAAGTGGGCTATCAGCGAGCGTGGGGGTCTTGCTCCTGGTGGGTCCCTTCCACAACAGAGGACTGTAACCCTGGAAGGCGAAGCAGCTGTGGCCTGGACCGACTTGGATGATGCCTCCTTCGTCCTCAGAAGGAGAGTGGGCTGGTGATAATAGCCGTACCTCCCCACAGGAGGCCGGATGACTCACTTCGCTGGGAACAGTAAAATGCTTGGGAAAAAAAAAATAGGGGCTCTATAAATGCAAAATATTATTACGAGCCCTCTCTCCACACACATCTTTCATCCTCCTGGGGTGGTGTCTTCAAGGCCCAGTCGGAATGATTCACACGAAAAGATGATGAAGTCACCCAGCCAAGTGTTCAGCCGTAGCTACAGACCCTGGGAAAGGGCAGAGCTTGCATGGCCTCTCCACTCCCTGTCGCGGGGAGGGACAAGCTGTGTCCCGCAGCGGGAAGTGTACAGACCGGGGTTTCCAACAAGCCTGGGTTTCAGTCTTGGCTCATGAATGGTGGTCCTTACCTTCTCTGAGCCTCAGGTTTCTCACCCCTCCCTGGGACGGTTACAAGACTTGATGGGAGAATCTTCTGGAATCTGTGAAGCTTTCAGCAACAGAGAGCAGTGTTACAGGCGAATTTATACCGTGGTCCCTGCTCCATCCATAGGTCATGTGGATGCCTGCAACCCTGCATAGCACTGAACTCAACATAAGATCGTCCTTGTTTATACAAACTTAAGATAAAGTTTACCAGTGAGACGCAGAGATTAACAATAGCTAATGATACATTAGAAGAATTAAACAGCATACGATAATAATAGCTATTTTAAAGCTGTGAATTATGCCAGGTGTGGTGATACATGCCTTAAATCCCAGAACTCGGGAGGCTGAAAGTAGGAGAATTGCCATGAGTTCAAGGCCAGCCTAGAGCTACAGAGTGGGCTGGAGTAAGACCCTGCCTTGAAAAAGCCAAAACAATAAAATTTATGAATTGGGCTGGAGAGATGTCTTATCAGTTAAGGAGCTTGTCCTGCGAAGCCTATAGACCCAAGTTCGATTCCCCAGGACCCATGTAAGCCATATGCACAAAGTGGAGCATGCGTCTGGAGTTCCTTATATGGGGCTGAAAGCCCTGGCGTGCCCATTCTCTCTCTCTACCTCTCTCTCTCAAATAAATAAAAATAAAAAAGAAGACGGGTGTGGTAGTGCATGCCTGTAATCCCAGCACTCGGGAGGCAGAGGTAGGAGGATTGCTGTGAGTTCAAGGCCATCCTAGACTATATAGTGAATTCCAGGTCAGCCTGAGCGAGAGTGAGACCCTACCTCAAAAAACCAAAAATAAATAAATAAATAAATAAATAAATAAATAAATAAATAAATAAGAATTTGATCTTGGCTAAATATTTGATTCTCTAGGACATAAAAACATCATCAGGGCTGGAGAAATGGCTTAACAGTTAAGGTATTTGTCTGCAAAGCCAAAGGATACCAGTTCAATTCTCTAGGACCCACGTAAGCCAGATGCACAAGGGGCACATGCATCTGGAGTTTGTTTGCAGTGGCTGGAGGCCCTGGTGTGCCCATTCTCTCTCTCTCTCTTGCTCTCTCTCTCTCTCTCTCTGCTTCTTTCTCTCTCTGTCTGTCGCTCAAATCAAATAAATAAATAAATAAATAAATGATAAACAAAAAAATTTCTTAGGAATTTTTTCTTCCTCTCTCTCTCTCTCTCTCTTTGTTGTTTCTTCAAGGTAAGGTCTCACTATATAGCCCAGGCTGACCTGAAACTCACTCATAGTCCCAAGTTAGCCTAGAACTCACAGAGATCCTCCTACCTCTGCTTCCCAAGTGCCTGGATTAAAGGTGTGCTCCACCACACCTTCATCAAAAAATTTTTTTTTCAAAGAGAGAGAGAAAGAATAGGCATGCCAGGGCCTCTAGCCACTGCAAATGAACTCCAGATGCTTGCACCACCTTGTTCGCCTGATTTCTTATGAATTTGAAGTAAGCAACTCAAAGGAGTATTGTATTTAATGCAATACAATTCTACATTACACTAATTGATACTTACACGCTAAAAGTCTTTGTTTTGCATAATCAAGCCATTATGTTTCTATGATGAGGAACTTTTCATGTACAATAAAACCACTGTAATTCATAACATACAATAGCTCAGAGTCTGAGCCAAAGTGTTTCAAGGCCGGGCCATTGGTATGATGGTGGTGCAAAGTGCATAGTTGTGTGTTCAGAAGCAACACTGCGGTGAAGTCCCATGATGCAACACAGGCTAGCACGGCCAGAAACACTGGTGGTTCATTACACATTCAATTTAGATTTTTGTTTTTTTCGAGGTAGGGACTCACTCTAGCTCAGGCTGACCTGGAATTTACTATGTAGTTTCAGGGTGGCCTCAAACTAGTTTCAGTGTTGGGGCCTCAGCTTTTTCCTTTTCTTTCCTTTCCTTTTCTTTTCGATCCTCCATTGCTATCCTCCTCTGCCTCCCAAGTGCTGGAATTAAAGGTGCACACCACCACACTTGACTGAACTATTTATTTTTTTTTTTTTGGTTTTTGTCTCAATCTAGCCCAGGCTGACTTGCAATTTAGTCTCTCAAGGCCTTGAACTTATGGCTAACCTCCTACCTCTACCTCTATCTCCTGAGTGCTGGAATTAAAGGTGTGTACCACCACATCTGACTGAAATTTTTTTGGGGGGGGGTTCAAGGTAGGGTTTCAATATAGCCCAGGCTGACCTGGAATTCACTCTGTAGTCTCAGGCTAGCCTCAAACTCACAGTGATCCTCCTACCTCTGCCCCGAGTGCTGAGATTAAAGGCGTGTGCCACCACATCTGTCTTCTGAACTAATTTTTAAAATTTTATTTATTTATTAGAGATACAGAAAGAGAGAGAGAGAGAAGGGGTTGCCAGGGCCTCTAGCTACTGCAAACGAACTCCAGATGCATGCACCACCTTGTGCATCTGGCTTACATGGGATCTGGAGAATGGAACCGGGATCCTTAGCCTTAACCACTAAGCCATCTCTCTATTTGTGAACTAATTTTTTTTAAAGTTTTATTTATTTATTTATTTATTTAGGAGAGGGACATATAGAGAGAAGAGTATGGGCATGTCAGGGCCTCCAGCCACTGCAAAAGAACTCCAGACACATGTGCCATTTTGTTCATCTGGCTTTGTATGTGGGTACTGGGGAATCAAACCCAGGCAGGCAGGCTTTGCAAACAAGCACCTTTAACCACTGTGCCATCTCCCCAGCCTTGTTCTCTACCTTTTGCTTCGATAATTTAGCCTTTTGTCTGGCAACTACTTGTTTTCATGACTTGGCCCCTCCCTGGACCGTGAACAGTTCAAGGGCAAAGAGTGGGCGTCAAACATATTTCACAAATGAACGCATGAATAAGTTATGATCCATCTGATGGAGGCATTCTAATCCCTTGTAAATGCGACGAGTATTTTGGCCCTAGGAATTCCACAGAGGATTGCTTTTATAATTCATACTTCCAGTTCAAGTCTCCTAGCGAGGGAGGAAGAAGAGACTCTGTCAGGCCTTTGGAGTCTGTCCCACCCCAGCACCTAGAATCTGATTTGGATTAAGCCCGACACTGTGTTATATATATTTTGAATCTCGTCTTAAAGCGGCCGTGGCTTGCTGCTATTGCCTCACATTTCATTTTCTGTGTTTCCTCTTTGATTTCTTCTAGAGCTTGTGAGTTAGTCATAAAATCGGGAAGAACGATCACCGCAGGCTGCGGGAATCTTGGCACAGGGCTGTCAGCGGCTGGGTGAGCCGCGACATAAGGAGGAAATGGCCTTCCACGTTGTCAGCCTTATCAGCTCTTAAGAGTTTCTTGCCAACATTTTAGGAAAATGATGCTACACTCCCCTAGAGCTATCGCGTATGTTTCTATCGATGGGAAGTCTTTCAACAAGTGTCTTCACTAGAAATACCTGTCATGTTGTATGAGTGGTTTTTTTTTTTTTTTTCCCACTAGATGAAGTCTGCAATCTGAGCTCCGTGTTGTGAAATCCTGATGCGGAGATATGTCATCCCCACACGCAGCCAAGGAATCACAGCTGCTCGGTGAGTGCAGGCTGAGAGCCTCAGTCCGTAAGAGCGTGGAATCCCATTCAGAATGTGCTCCGGAAAGAACAATTGGAAACTTTTTTTATTGTGAAAAAAAAATTGGAGGGGGGTGGGCAGAGGTTGGAGGAGCACCTTGAGTTCAAGGCCAGCCTGAGACTACATAGTAAATTCCACAGGTCAGCCTGGGCTAGAGTGAGACACTATCTCAGAAAAAAGAAAGAAAGAAAGAAGAAAGAGAGAGAGAGAGAAAGAAAGAAAGAAAGAAAGAAAGAAAGAAAGAAAGAAAGAAAGAAGGAAGGAAGGAAGGAAGGAAGGAAGGAAGGAAGGAAGGAAGGGAGAAAGAAAGAAAGAAAGAAAGAAAGAAAGAAAGAAAGAAAGAAAGAAAGAAAGAAAGAAAGAAAGGGAAAAATAAATGAATCAGCAAAATGGTTTACTCGGTGAGGAGACTAGGGGATGGATGGGCTTGGGAATAGCATTCTTAAAAATGTACTACTGGGGCTGGAGAGATGGTTTAGCGGTTAAGGCACTTGCCTGCAAAGCCTAGAGACCCAGGTTCAATTCTCCAGGTCCCACGTAAGCCAGATGCACATGGTGGCACATGCATCTGGAGTTTGTTTGAAGTGGCTAGAGACCCAGGCGTGCCTATTCTCTCTCTCTCTCTCTCTCTCTGTCTCAAATAAAAAATATTTTTTAAAAAATGTACCACTGTGAGTCAAGCATGCTGGTGCACAACTTTAATCTTAGCATTGGGAGGCTTAGGTAGGAAGATTGCTGGTGAGTTTGAGGCCAGCCTGGACTAGAGTGAGACCATACCTAAAAAAAGAAAAAGAAAGAAAGAAAAAAAGGAGGGAGGAGGAAGGGAGGGAGAGAGGGAGGAAGGAAGGAAGGAAGGAAGGGAGGGAGGGAGGGAGGGAGGAAGGAAGGAAGGAAGGAAGGAAGAGCCGGGTATGCTAGCACACATCTTTAACCCCAGTACTTGGGAAGCAGAGATAGGAGGATCACCATGAGTTGGAAGCCACCATGAGACTACATAATGAATTAGTGAATTCCAGGTCAGCTTGGCTAGACCAAGACCCTGCCTCAAAAAAACAAAAAAGAAAAGAAAGACAGACAACAAAAGGGCTAGAAAAATGGCTTAGTAGTTAAGGTGCTTGCCTGCAAAGCCAAAGGACCCAGGTTCTATTCTCCAGGACCCATATAAGCCAGATGCACAAGGTGGCACATGCCTCTGGAGTTCGTTTGCAGTGCCTGGAGGCCTTGGTGTGCCCATCTCTCTCTCTCTCTCTCTCTCTCTCTCTCTCTCTCTCTGTCTTGCTTCAAATAAATAAATAAAAATAATAATTAAGCCGGGCGTGGTGGTACATGCCTTTAATCCCAGCCCTCGGGAGGTAGAGGTAGGAGGATCACTGTGAGTTTGAGGCCACCCTGAGACTACAAAATTAATTCCAGGTCAGTCTGGGCCAGAGTAAGACCCTACCTCGATAAAACAAAAAACTAAAAACAAACAAAAATTTTAAAAAAAGAAAAAGAAAAAGAGGCTGGAGGGATGACTTAGCTGTTAAGCGCTTGCCTGTGAAGCCTCAGGACCCCGGTTCAAGGCTCTATTCCCCAGTACCCATGTAAGCCAGATGCATATGGTGGCGCATGCATCTGGAGTTCGTTTGCAGTGGCTGGAGGCCCTGTTGTGCCCATTCTCTATTTCTTCTCTCTCTCCCCCCTTTCTCTGTCTCTAATAAAATAAAATAAATAATTTTTTAAAAAATAAAACGTAAAGAAAATACAGAAAAAGAGCCAGGTGTGGTGGTGCATGCCTTTAATCCCAGCACTCAGGAGGCAGAGGTAGTAGGATCACCATGAGTTCAAGGCCACCCTGAGACTACAGAGTGAATTCCAGGTCAGCCTGGGCTAAAGTGAGACCCTACGTTGAAAAACCAAAAAAAAAAAAAAAAAAAAAAAAAAAAAGACAGAGAGAAAAGAAAGATTCACTCTAAGCCAGGGGTGGTGGCATACACCTATAATTCTAGCATTCAGAAGGCTGAAGTAGGAAGGCTGATGGTCAGTTCAAGGCTGGCCTGAGCTATATAAGAAGATCCGGTCTCAGGGGAAAAAAAGGCAAAAACAAAAAAAAAAAAAAAAAAAAAAGAGGGAAGAAAGGAAGAAAACACACCAATGCACCACTGTTTTTAATGTCATACTTTTTTTTTTTTTTTTTTTTTTTTTTTTTTTTGGTTTTTCGAGGTAGGGTCTCACTCTAGCCCAAGCTGATCTGGAATTCAGTCTGTATTCTCAGGGTGGCCTCAAACTCATGGTGATCCTCCTACCTCTGCTTCCCAACAGTTCTATTCTCCAGGTTCATGTAAGCCGGATGCACATGGTGGCGCATGTGTCTGGAGTTCGTTAGCAGTGGCTAGAGGCCCTGGCCCACCCAATTTCAATCCCTCTCTTTCTCTCTCTCTCTCTCCTTCTCTCTGTCTCTAATAAATAAATAAATAATATATATATTTTAAAAGTATGGAGAGAAACAAAAAGCAAATGCATCAGAGCCCTTTTATTCACATTGGCCATGTTTAAAGCTCTTCAACATACAGATATCCAAATGCCACAATGAGATTTCATTGACTAAGATGCCATGGTTTACAACATACATTATTGCTTTATACAGTTTTTGTTTGTTTGTTAGTGTATGTGTGTGTTTTCAAGGTAGGGTCTCCCTCTAGCTCAGGCTGACCTGGAACTCAGTAGTTCCAGGCAGGCCTCAAACTCATGGCAATCATATGGAGACTACTTAGTGAATTCCAGGTCAGCCTACCTAGGCTAGAGGGAAACCCCACCTTGAAAAAACAAAAATAGGGCTGGAGAGATGGCTTAGTGGTTAAGGAGTTTGCCTGCAAAGCCAAAGGACCCAGGTTTGATTCTCTAGGACCCATGTAAGCCAGATGCACAAGGGGCACATGTGTCTGGAATTTGTTTACAGTGGCTACAGGCCCTGGGTTGCCCGTTCTCTCTGTGTCTATCTCTCTTCTATCTCTCTCTCTGCTTGCAAATAAATAAATAAAAATAAAAATAAAAATAAAAATAAAATAAATTATATATAAAAAAAATAGAGCCGGGCATGTTGGCACACGCCTTTAATCCCAGCACTTGGGAGGCAGAGGTGGGAGGATCACTGAGAGTTCGAGGCCACCCTCAAACTACATAGTGAATTCTAGGTCAGCCTGGGCTAGAGTTAGACCCTACCTTGAAAAACCAAAAAAAATTTAAAATTTTTTTAAAAAGAAAAAAAATAAAATAAAATAAAAAGGGCTAGGTGTGGTGGCTCACACCTATAATCCCAGCACTAAGCCTGAGGTAGGAGGATCAGCATCACTTTGAGGCCCCAGTCTTGGATACAGAGGGAATTCCAGGTTATCCTGGGCTAGAGTGAGACCCTGCCCTAAAAAAATAAAAAGATAATAAGTAATTAGTGGGTTTTTGTTGTTTTTTGGTTTTTCGAGAATTCACTCTGTCATCTCAGGGTGGCCTCAAACTCACGGCGATCCTCCTACCTCTGCCTCTGGAGTGCTGGGATTAAAGACTTTCGCCGCCACGCCTGGCTAATTAGTTTTTTTTTAAAGGATTAAGAATATAGCTCAAAGCCAAGCGTGGTGGCGCATGCCTTTAATCCCAGCACTAGGGAGGCAGAGGTACGAGGATCACCATGAGTTCGAGGCCACCCTGAGACTACAGAGTGAATTCCAGGTCATCGTGGACCAGAGTGAGACCCTACCTCAAAAAAAAAAAAAAAAAAAAATATATATATATATATATATATGGCTTAGTTGGTAGGGTGTTTGCACAAGGCCCTGTGTTCGAACCCTAGCACCAAACAAGGTGAGTGTGGTGGTGCGTCTGTAGCTCTACTTGACCAGAAGTGGAAGCAGGAGGATCAGAAGGTCAAGGTCAAGCCAGGTGTGGTAGAACTTGCCTTTAGTTCCAGCACTGGGAGACAGACTGTTGCAGTCAGTTTTGCATTGCTAGCAGAAAATACTCAACCAAGAGCAGTTTGTAGGGGAAAAAAAATGGTTTAGTTTGGCCTCCAGACTTGAGGGGAAGCTCCATGATGGCAGAAGAAAACACTGGCATGTGCACAGGGTGGACCTCACCTCCTGACCAACATCAAATGGACAACAGCAACAGGAGAGTATGCCAAACACTGGCAGGAGGAAGCTGGTTATAACACCCATAGGCCCACCAACAACACACTACCTCCAGGAGGCTTTAATTCCTAAATTACCATCAGCTGGGAACCTAGCATTCCGAACACATGTTGATAGGGGACACCTGAATCAAAGCACCACACGGAGGTAGGAAGATCATTGTGAGTTCAAGGCCAGCCTGGGACTACAGAGTGAGTTCTAAAGTCAGCCTGGACTAGTGTGAGACTCTACCTTGAAAAAAAAGAGCTAGAGAGATGGCTTAGCAGTTAAAGTACTTGCCTGCAAAGCTTAAAGACCCATGTTCAACTCTACAGACCCCACGTCAGATGCACAAAGATGAGGTAAGCACAAGGTTGAACATGCCCAGTAGGTGGCATAAGCATCTAACGTTCAATTGTAGTGGATGAGGCCCTGACATGCCAACTCTCTCTCTCTCCCTCTAAAAAAAAGAAGAAGAAAACTTCCTTTAATGTAACAAATGACAGAAACCTTAAAAAAAAAAAAAAAAAGAAGAAGTTCAAGGCCATCTTCAACTTCACAGTGACTTTGAGGCCAGTCTGGTCTACATGAAATGTTAAAAATAATAATAAACTGGGCTAGAGAGATTGCTCAAAGTTTAAAGGCACGTGTTTGCAAAGCCTGATGGCCTGAGTTCATGTCTCCAGTACCCACATAAAGCTAGTTGCACAACATGGAGTTAGTTTGCAGTGGCAAGAGGCCCTGGTATGCCCATTCCCCCCTTCATGCCTCTATCTTTTTTGTCTCTCTCTTTCTCTTTGGTTGCAAATAAATAACAGAATAATAATAAAATAATAATTTCCTTGACGAAACAGTAGAAAGTACTGGCATTTCCTTAAGTGTTGGCCCTTGAGTGCAGTGCACGTTCCTTTAAGTCCTATCCTGAATGATGAAATGGGAAATGAATACGTTTGAATACTGGAGAACAATGGTCTCCCGGAGAAGCTCTTGTGCAATTGTTTGTGAGTTCCAAACCAAATGGGCCACTTTTTCCTGGAACCCCATTTTCACTTGAACAAACTTAAGACTGACAAAATGCACTTGCTATTCAGAGCAGAATACTTGGCAGGGGTTGGGGAGGTGGTTCGGTGGTTAAAGCGTCTCACTTGAATATTTGGCGGACGTTCTCTGACACATAAAGCGAACTGGTCACTTCCAGGAATGCAGCTGTGTGTGTGTGTGTGTGTGTGTGTGTGTGTGTGTGTGTTGCCAATGATAAAAGTCAAGCTTTTAATTGAAAATTAGATGTTGGGAAAAGCTGTATTTGCCACTGGGACCTTGACAGCCTTCTAATCCTTAGCAACCTTTGCGATGAGATTAGTGATGCTATTAACAAATGAGTGGGTTTTTTTTTATGTTATATAATAAAATAGGTCAACATTTGGAAGAGCTATATAACTCACTGAACCAATATTTTCCAAATGGCCACAGTGAACTGAAACAAAACTCACTAGAGAGTTAGTTTAGAGGGGACAGCACTTGCTGTGAAAACTGGAGGACCAAAGTTCGGATCCCCAGCACTCACACAAGTGCCTGGTGCACATGGTGATTCTCCTGTAATCCTGGCAGGAGGCAGAGACAGGAGCTCCAGGACAACCTGGCTACCTACACAAATCTTCGAGCTCTGGGTTCAGTGACAGATGCTGTCTTCTTCTTCTTCTTCTTCTTCTTCTTATTATTATTATTATTATTTTATTTATTTGCAAGGAGACAGAGAGAGAAAGAGCGAGGGAAACAGCATGCCAGGGCCTCTATCCACTGAAAACAATCTCCAAATACATGTGCCACTCTGTGCATCTGGCTTTATGTAGTTACTGGGGAATCAAACTCAGGTCTTTAGACTTTGCAGACAAATACCTTAATCACTGAGCATCTGTCCAGCCCCAAAGGCTGTCTTTTTTTCTTTTTCAATGAAGGAGATGGAGCTGGCTCAAAAAGTGAGGCCTGGGGGCTGGGGAAATGGCTCGGCGGTTAAGGCGTTTGCCTGCAAAGCCTAAAGACCCAGGTTCAATTCCCCAGGACCCACATAAAGCCAGATGCACAAAGTGGCACAATAAATAAATAAATACATTTTTAAAATTTTTGTTGTTGTTTTCTTTTATAAATACATTTTTAATGGAATGTAATCTGGTACAGCCATTGTGGAAATCAGTATGGAGGTTCCTGAGACAACTAAAAATAGATTTACCATATGACCCAGCTTATACCACTCATAGGCATATATCCTAAGGACTCATCTTACTTCCTTAGAGATACTTGCTCAACCATGTTTATTGCTGCTCTATTCACAATAGCTAGGAAATGGAACCAGCCTAGAGGTCCCTCAGCTGATGAGTGGATAAAAAAGCTGTGGTACATTTATACAATGGAGTTCTACTCAGCAGTAAAGAAAAATGAAATTAGGAAATTTGCAGGGAAATGGATGGATCTGGAAAGGATTATATTTAATAAGGCAACCCAGGCCCAGAAAGCCAAATGTTACATGTTCTCTCTCATATGCAGATCCTAGCTACAAATGTTTAGACTGTGAGTTGGAATAAAAATCAGTAGCAGAGGGGCTGGAGGGATGGCTTAGTGGTTAAGTGCTTGCCTGTGAAGCCTAAGGACCCAGGTTTGATTCTCCAGGTTCCACGTAAGCCAGATGCACATGGGTCTGGAGTTCATTTGCAGTGGCTAGAGGCTCTGGCACACCCATATTCTCTCTCTCTCTCTCTCTCTCTGTTTCTGTCTCAAATAAATAAAGATAAAAAGTTAAATAAATAAGGAAAAGCCAGGCATGGTGGCCCACACAAAAAAAAAAAAGTGAGGCCTGGCATCATGAGTCAGTGCAGTCTCTGCTGGCCCGTGGCCACTCCTGTGCCCTGTCACTCTGGCCCTTCCAGTGATCTGAACACAACAGCCCTTCCAGACGGCCTTCCCGCTCCAGCCCAAGCATGTCTTCCTGCCCTTCCGTCTTGCAACTTTCATAGGTCCTTTCTTGTGTATCCAGTCAGTCTTCCCCCAAAGAAACATCCTCTCAGCTCTTCAGCCCAGGTATTCAATTCCGCTCATTCATTCATTACATCATTTATTTCCTACAACACTCCACAAGCATTTGTACGTCATTGCTCTGTGCTAGCTACTGGGTTGATACGGTTTGGACACTTGCCCTGCGTGGTCACTACCAGCCTATGCCTCTACTGGTGAAGCCACCTAATGTGTTAAAATTGTCTTTTTGCAATTTTGCTTTTGTTTTTTTCTCCTTTGCCTGGAACTGTAGATTCTTTCTTTCTTTCTTTCTTTCTTTCTTTCTTTCTCTTCTTTCTTTCTTTCTTTCTTTCTTTCTTATTTCTTTATTTGTTTTGGTTTTTCTTGTTTGGGGTTTTTGGTTTTTTTAGTTTTTCGTGGTAGGGTCTCTGCTCTAGCCCAGGTTGACCTGGAATTTACTATGAAGTCTCTGGGTAGCCTCAAACTCATGGCAATCCTCTTACCTCTGCCTCCCGAATGTTGGGATTAAAGATATGCACCAGCACGCCCAGTTTGGAACTGTAAATACTGAAGATAAACTGCCCCTTAATGAGTAAAATATTAATTACCAGAGTCAGCTACTCCGGGACAAATGAAGGAGAGAAAAGTCAGTCACAAAACCGGGCGTGGTGGCGCACGCCTTTAATCCCAGCACTCGGGAGGCAGAGGTAGGAGGATCGCTGAGAGTTCGAGGCCACCCTGAGACTACATAGTGAATTCCAGGTCAGCCTGGACTAGAGTGAAACCCTACCTCGAAAAAAAAAAAAAAAAAAAAAAAAAAAGAAAAGTCAAACACAAAGACTGGTGATCAGTAATGTTCCTTTAGCTTAGAGAACTTGGAGCTCCTGATGACCTCTCAGATGTTATCAGAACATGCGTTAAAGACCCAGGTTTGATTCCCCAGGACCCACGTAAGCCAGATGCACAAGGGGACGCATGCGTCTGGAGTTTATTTGCAAGAGGCCCTGGCACACCCATTCTCTCTCTTTCTGTCTCCTCCCTCCCTCCCTCCCTCTCTGCTTGCAAATTAATTAATTAAAATTTAACTTTAAAAAGAAAGAAAGAAATGAACCACTGAAGGTAATGACTATCTGGCACTTACTCTTTTATAACTAAAAATAACGTCCCTTGAGTTTCCTGTTACAAGCTCTCTGCTTTCGGTTATTGTCGCAGACAGAGCTCTCAGGATGACCGTCCCAATATCTTTCCCTCAGCTAAGCTCATGCTGATCCAAGCTCTTTCCCTGCCACCACTTCGCCTCCTGACTGAGTGACTCCCATCATGTGACACACAGACCAAACCTTGGTGTGACAGCGCTGAGAGGTGGCAGAGCCTTTGAAAGGTGGGGCCATTTACTGGGGTATGTCCTTGAAGGAGACATTAGAAGCCCACGCCCTTTCCTGTCTCTCTTTGCTTTCTGGCCAGCATGAAGTGAACGAATTTCCTCCACCATGGGCTCTCCCCCCACCATGGATTCTCCCCCAGGCTCCCCAGTACAGACTTACACCATGGGCTCTTAATATAGGATTCCCACCATGGGTTCCCACCAGGGGCTCACCACAGCCCCCAGGTTCAATTCCCCAGGACCCATGTAAGCCAGTTTATATAAGGTAGCCCATGCATCTGGAGTTCATTTGCTATGGCTGAAGGCCCTGTTGCACCCATTCTCTCTCTCACATAAATAAATTTTTAAAATTATTTTTCAAAAACAATTTTAATTGTAAAAAGTATATGCAAAAGGGACAGGACAGAGCTCACACAGTGGTGTACTTGCCTCCCATGGACAAGGCTCTGGGTTTAATCTCTACCGTAACACCATCACCACCGTCCCCACCTAGTACGTGTTTAGCTCAAGCCTGAGCCCAAGCAGTGCTGACCAAAACTCAGAGGGTCAATGAGACTGGCAGGCTCTGTGACACAAGTGAGGTCAGCATGGGCTACAGTGAGACCCTGCCTTGAAAAAAAAGAAAAATAGAAAAAAGAATTTCCAGTGTTTTCCCTTATGAGTTAAAAGTATTTAAGACCTGATATATAAGTAAATGTCTCCTTTAAAGCACGTTGTATCTGTCACTTTAAAGGAAAGAGTGCTTTAGATAGCTTCTTGGCATTGTTCTTTCTTTATTTATTTATTTTATTATTATTTTTTTTTTTGGTTTTGCAAGGTAGGGTCTCACTCTGGTCCAGGCTGACCTGGAATTAACTATGTAGTCTCAGGGTGGCCTCGAACTCTCGGCGATCCTCCTACCTCTGCCTCCCGAGTGCTGGGATTAAAGGCGTGCGCCACCATGCCCGGCTTCTTTATTTTTTTTAAGTTAAAAAAAAAATATTCCATTTATTTGTGTGTGTGTGTGTAAGAGAGAGAGAGGGAGGGAGAGAGAGAGAGAATGGGCATGCCAGGGCCTCTACACACTGCAAACAAACTCCAGACGTTTGTGTCACCTTGTGCATCTGGCTTTATATGGTCCTGGGGAATCGAACCTGAGTTCTTTGGTTTTGCAGGCAAGCACCTTAACAGCTAAGCCATCTCTCCAGCCTTCTGGCATTGTTCTAAAACTGCAGAAACCATAATTGGGAAGGAATGTAGCACTGTGGTAGATTACTTTCCTGGCATGTATAAGGACCTGGGTTGGATCCACCCGGTCCTTCTGCACTGCAAGGCGATAACTACATTTGACCTTGGAAAAAAAGGACTCCAAATCCTTTCTGAGGATCTTCAACCTGGAAGAGTCTTTCTGCAGGTTGGAACTGCTTACTGAGGAACACTGGCAAAGTTATGTGGCACTGACTCAAGCCGTTTAATTTCACAAACACCCACACAATATTATAGGGGGAAAAATTTAAAGCAATAAAAAAAAAAAACTCTTCAGATAATTGCCATACATGTTCCTGCAACCTCAGAATAGTAATGACTTGCCTGGAAGCACCTCCACTGAAGAGCTGGTTTACAGAGTACACAATACAAGGCAAGGGAAATTGTTCATCCCGCAAAAGCAATTTTCACTATTGTAGGCTGCTTTAAAAGTTGTGAACTCTGCCAGGGATGGTGGTGCATGCCTTTAATCCTAGCACTCAGGAGGCAGAGGTAGGAGGATCACTGTGAGTTCAAGGCCACTCTGAGACTACACAGTGAATTCCAGGTCAACCTGGGCTAGAAAGAGACTCTACCTCAAAAAACCAAAAAAACAAACAAACAAACAAACAAACAAACAAAAAAAACACGAAGAAGAAATACAGATGGCATATAAACATCTAAAAAATGTTCAAATTAAAAGAGAGACTAATGGAGAGAGGGAGGGGATATGATGGAGACTTGAGTTCTAAAGGGGAATGGGGGGAGGGAAGGGAAATATCACATGGGTTTTTTCTTTGTATGTGAGTATAAAAGTCAATAAAAAATATATATATATATTTTTTTGGTTTTTGCAAGGTAGGGTCTCACTCTGGTCCAGGCTGACCTGGAATTAACTATGTAGTCTCAGGGTGGCCTCAAACTCTCGGCGATCCTCCTACCTCTGCCTCCCGAGTGCTGGGATTAAAGGCGTGCGCCACCACGCCCGGCTAATAAAAAATATTTTTAAAAAAATGTTCTACATACCTAGCCATCAGGGAAATGCAAATTAAAACTATGTTGAGATTCCATCTCACTCCTGTCAGAATGGCTACCATCATGAAAACAAATGACAATAAATGCTAGGGAGGATACAGGAAAAGAGGAACCCTTCTACACTGTTGGTGGGAATGCAATCTGGTCCAGCCATTGTGGAAATCAGTGTGGAGGTTCCTGAGACAGCTAAAAATAGATTTACCATATGACCCAGCTATACCACTCCTAGGCATATATCCTAAGGACTTGTCTCACTACCTTAGAGATACTTGCTCAACCATGTTTATTGCTGCTCTATTCACAATAGCTAGAAAATGGAACCAGCCTAGGTAGCCCTCAACTGATGAGTGGATAATGAAGATGTGGCACATTTACACAATGGAGTTCTACTCAGTGATAAAGAAAACTGAAATTATGAAATTTGCAGGGAAATGGATGGATCTGGAAAGGATTATACTTAGTGAGGTAATCCAGGCCCAGAAAACCAAACATCACATGTTCTCTCTCGTATGTGGATCCTAGCTACAAATAATTGGACTTCAATGTGAGCTGGAATAAAACTCAGTAGCAGGGCTGGAGAGATGGCTTAGCAGTTAAGGCGTTTGCCTGCAAAGCCAAAGGACCTAGGTTCAACTTCCCAGGACCCACATAAGCCAGATGCACAAGGGGGTGTCTGGAGTTCCTTTGCAGTGGCTAGAGGCCCTGATGTGCCCATTCTCTATCTGTCTCTTTCTCTCTCCTTCTCTCTCTCTCAAATAAATAAATGAAAAAAAAAAAAAACCCTCAGTAGCAGAGGCCAGTAAGCTAGAAAGGGGATATAAAGGGAATAGAAAGGGAAGAAATATCTCTATTACATCTTCCAAGGCTCAGGGTCCATTGCAGAAGAGGGGGCAGAAAGAATGTAAGAGTCAAAGGAAGAGTAGGACTCCTTACAACATGCTCCTCCAGACACAAAATGGCCTGGATATTCATGACCTCACAGTGCCTGACACTACCATCATAACAGTAGGAAAAGATCATGACATCAAAATAAAAGAGAGACTGATTGAGAGGGGGAAGGGGTATGATGGAGAGTGAAGTTTCAAAGGGGAAAATGGGGAAGGGAGGGAATTACCATGGGTTATTGTTTACAATTTTGGAAGTTGTTAATAAAAAATAAATTAAGCCGGGCGTGGTGGCGTATGCCTTTAATCTCAGCACTCGGGAGGCAGAGGTAAGAGGATCGCCGTGAGTTCGAGGCCACCCTGAGAATACAGAGTGAATTCCAGGTCAGCCTGATCTAGAGTGAAAACCTACCTTGAACCCCCCCCCCAAAAAAGAAAAAAAACAAAAAATAAAAATAAAAAAATAAATTAAAAAAAAATCAGGGTACTAAAATGCTTGCATGTGTCAAGCATTCAGGAGATGATCTTGGAAGGTTTGGTTTTTTTTTTTTTCTTTTTTGAGAAGGTGACATATAAGTCAGTGTTTAGTGAAAACAATTGACCATGTATAGAAGAGGGTAGAGGAGGTGTTGGAGGCAGAGAGTCCAGTATGCGAACAGTTATGGGGTCCTTTCAAGGGACACCTACATTCTGTTGTTTTTTTTTTTTCTTTCTTTCTTTTGGTTTTTCAGGGTAGAGTCTCACTCTAGCCCAGGCTGACCTGGAATTTCTGGAATTTACTCTGTACTCTCAAGGTGACCTCAAACTCAAGGGAATCCTCCTACCTCAGTCTCCCAAGTCAGCACTTGGAATTAAAGGCATGAGCCACCATGCCTGGTTCTTAACATTCTGTTAGTTAATGCTCAGTGTATCTCCTGCATAGTCGGCGACAGAGGCTAGAAGTGACCAAGAGAGATGCCGAGACAGCCTATGGAGACTGCCAAGGCCACTCTGAGCTCTTTATTTTTGGGGGTGAAGGATTAATGTTGGAGTTTACAAGTCCATGACCAATTTAACAATACGCTTGTTTAATCATTGACTACAGCACACCTGGCTTCTATTATTTTGTAACTGGACAGGGTCAAGTGAAGGACTAATGTGTTGATAAGACAGTGGGCAGGGACACAACTGGAGCCTCGAAAGGCTGGTAGAGCTCACCACTGGCTCCATTCAAACAAGAGGAGCCTGGCCCAGGGATTTTATCTGCCTAGGCCAGGCCAGGGCCAAGATGCAACTCCAGGCAGCCAGGATTGTTTCAGACCTCCAGGCCAGGCACCCTTCAGCAAGCAGGGCATTCTGGAGAACTATAAAACTAGTGTCTCTGAAAGAAAAAGGTCCGTTTCCCCAAAATGGGCATGGGACTGGGTGTTTAGCAGAAGCACGTCCATGGGAGTAGATTTCTGGGCACCCGTTAACACACATGGTCCCAGATTGAGGGTGGCCATGCGCTGGGTCCAGAGTTACTGGACCTCACACATGGTGGCAGAGAGATGTAAAAGATCTTTGTGTCCTGCTCGTGTGGGAGGGACAGAACATGTCAACAGTGACCAAGATGGACCCGAGGGGCGGGGGAGGGGGAGTGTGCTGAGAACTTTCTAGACTTTTTTTGGTATGCGTGTATGATGAGTCTACACGTGTCTGTGTGTATGCGTGTGCGGGTGTGTACATACCACACCCCGCCCTGGCCTTTCATCTTGTTTGAAGCAGGGTTTCTTGTTCCTGTCTCCGCCTCCCATCTTGCTGCAGGTTGGCTGGGATTATGAATGTTTTGCCAGTGTCTGCTTTTTTATTTATTTAAAAAAAATTTTTTTTTTTGGTTTTTCGAGGTAGGTCTTACTGACCTGGAATTTACTAGACAGTCTCAAAGTGGCCTCACACTCACAGCGATCCTCCTACCTTGGCCTCCTGAGTGATGGGATTAAAGGCATGCGCCACCACGCCTGGCTTCAGTGTCTGCCTTTTATGTGGGTGCTAGGGATTTGCACTCTGGTCCTCAAACTTGGGTAGAAAGCGCTTTGTCCACTGAGCCATGTCCTCATCCCTTTCTAGTGTCTTTAACCTCCTAGATTTCCCCTACAATTCTAGTATAAGCCACTCTTCTGGAAAAATAGATGCTTAAAGTCAATTTAATTTGACTTTGAAAGATAATGAGATGTGGGGTGCTGGAGAGATGGCTCACTGGTTTAGTTACTTGCTTACAAAGCCTAAAGGCCCTGGTTCATTTTCTCAGTGCCCATGTAAAGCCAGACACACAGAGTGGCACATGTATCTGAAGTTCTTTTGCAATGGCAGGAGGCCCTGGTGTGCCCTGGTGTGCCCCTCTCTCTCTCTCTCTCTCTCTCTCTGCTTGCAAAGAAATAAAAATATGTTTAAAGTATATTTTATTTCTTTAAGAGAGAGAAAGAGGCAGAGAGAGAGAGAGAATGGGTGTGCCAGGGCCTCTAGCCACTGCAAATGAACTCCAGATGCATGCACCTCCTTGTGCATCTGGCTTATGTGGGTCCTGGGGAATTGAACATGGATCCTTTGGCTTTGCAGGCAAACACCTTAAATACTAAGCCATCTCTCCAGCCCAAAATTATTTTTTCTTAAAGATAATGAGGGCTGGAAAAAAAAAAGATAATGAGTGCGGGGGAGAGATGGCTTAGCAGTTAAAGCATTTGCCTGCAAAGCCAAAGGACCCCGGTTCGATTCTCCAGGACCCACATAAGCCAGATGCACAAGGGAGTGCATGTATCTGGAGTTCATTTGCAGTGGTTAGAGGCCCTGGCACACCCATTCTCTCTCTCTCTCTCTCTCTCTCTCTCTCTCTCTCTGCCTCTCTCTCTCTCTCAGATAAATAAATAAAAAATATATTTTAAAAGATAATGAGACATGATGTTCTTTGTATCTAAATACTGTGGAGCGAAGGCTCGCCACTCTAATGACTTTTCAGTGGGTGTGAGACATGACTAGACCTGCATTCTGGAAAGATCACTTTGGTGGTTGAAAGTAAATGCAATAGCCGGGTGTGGTGGTGCACGCCTTTAATCCCAGCACTTGGGAGGCAGAGGATCACCGTGAGTTCGAGGCCACGCTAAGACTACAGAGTGAATTCCAGGTTAGCCTGGACTAGAGCAAGACCCTACCTCGAGAAACAAGAAAGAAAGAAAGAAAGAAAGAAAGAAAGAAAGAAAGAAAGAAAGAAAGAAAGAAAGAAAGAAAGAAAGAAAGGGAGAGAGAGGAAGAAAGAGGGAGGGAGGGAGGGAGGAAGGAAGGAAGGAAGGAAGGAAGGAAGGAGAGGGAGAGAGAAAGAAAGAAAGAAAGAAAGAAAGAAAGAAGGAAAGGAAGAAAGAGAGAAGAAAGAAAGAAAGATTGAGAGAGAGAGAGAAAGAAAAAGTAGACGCAATAGAGACTGTCTGTGGGGAAGGCCAGCCAAGATGCCATTATGATACTTCAGGAAAGGAAGTGACAAGACAAGGACAGGAGGAGTGGGACAGTGTGTTTGGGAGACATTTTGGAATTAGACTAAAGTGGTTTGGCAGCAAATTAAAAATAATAGATGCTGGGCTGGAGAGATGGCTTAGCAGTTAAGGCACATGCCTGTGAAGCCTAAGGACCCCAGTTCAATTCTCCAGGTCCCACGTAAGCCAGATGTACATGGTGGCGCATGCGTCTGGAGTTCGTCTGCAATGGCGTGCCCATTCTCTCCCTTTCTGTCTCTCTCCTTCTCTCTCTGTCTCTAATAAATAAATAAATAAATAAATAAATAAATAAATAATATTTTAAAAAATAGATGTTAGGCTGGAGAGATGACTCAGCAGTTGAAGGCACTTGCTTGCAAAGCCTGAAGGCTTGGGTTCAATTCCCCAGTTCCCATGTATGGCCAGATGCACATGCATCTGGAGCTTGTTTGCAGTGGCAAGTGGCCTTGGCACTCCTATACATTCATTCATTCCTTCTCTCTCTCTCTCTCTCTAAAAAAAATAAATAAAAATATATCAAAAATAAAGCCAGGCATGGTGGCACACGCCTTTAATCCCAGCACTCGGGACGCAGAGGTAGGATTGCTGTTGAGTATGAGGACACCCTGAGACTACATAGTGAATTCCAGGTCAGTCTGGGCTAGAACGAGACCCTACCTCGAAAAAAAAAAATGTTGAGGGCTGGAGAGGAGCTTCCCTGTAAAGCCTAATGACCCCAGTTTGATTCCCCAATACCCACGTAAAAACACAAAAAACAACAAAGTAGCACATGCATCTGGAGTTTATTTGTAGAGCAAAAAACCCTGGGCATTCTCTCTCTCTTCTCTCTCTCTCTCTCTCTCTCAAATAAATAAATAAAAGTGTTGGTCATGCGAGGCCAGCCTGAGACAATATAGTGAATTCCACGTCAGCCTGGACTACAGTGAGACCCTACCTCGAAAAAAACAAAAAAAAAAAAAAAAAAAAAAAAAAAAAAAAAAAAAAAGAAAAGAAAGAAAGAAAAGCATTGGTCATGGAAGCACTTGCCTATAATCCCAGGGCTAGGATGGTAGAGACAGTAGGATTCCTGGGGTTCACAGGCCAGTCTGTCTAGCCCAATCGGTGAGCTACAGGCCAATGCCAAAGAGACCCTATCTCAAAGAACATGGGCAGATGTTCCCAAGATGCCACTCGAGGTTGCCCTTCTGACCTCCACACACAGGCACACACACACATATACACATGAGCATGCACACACACACAGACACACACACACACAAACACAAACATAGATGCATAAAAAATAATTTTAAAAAATCACACACCTTTAATTCCAGCACTCGGGAGGCAGATGTAGGAGGATCGCTGTGAGTTCAAGGCCAACCTGAGACGACATAATGAATTGCAAGTCAGCCTGGGCTAGAATGAGACCTTATGTTGAAAATTAAAAAAAAAAAAAAATTCAAACTTGATAAACAGAGGAATGGGGTGGATAGAGAACAAATAACTCTTTGTGGTTAAGGTGTAAAATAGGTGGAGCAGAGGGAGGGAGAGCAAGTTCAGGCAGAAAATAATGAGTTTGGTTTGGAAAGTGCTAACTCACACTAAAGATGTCCCGGAAGTGACGGCCCACACTGGAGCCCCAGGAGGCTGAGAGAGGGGCCTGGGACTCTAAAGGCAAGGTGGCAGCTATCACTTCTTTTTTATTTTTGTTTATTTTTATTTATTTATTTATTTATTTGAGAGCAATAGACACAGAGAAAGATGCAGGAAGAAAAAGGGAGAGAATGGGTGCACCAGGGCCATTGCAAACAAACTCCAGATGCATGTGCCACCTTATGTATCTGGGGAATAGAGCCTTGTTGGGCATTGCAAAACACGGACTGGGACTGCGAGGAGGCTGGCCTGGGCTGTTGGACATAGCCGAGGACCTTGGGCTGTGGGGGTTGCAGCTGGCCTTATGGTTGGGAACCCACTCTGTCAAGGAAGCTGGCCCTCCCTTTTCACAAGGTCGTGGTGTGCCTCATCTTCGCTCAGAGGAGGCAGAATGGGCGGGCCCTCCCCTCTATCCCAAAACACCTGAGCATTCCATAGTCTAAGGTTTTGCCCGTCCCCCACAGTTCCTGACCTTGGGGCCAGCTGCCCAAGAGACCCTTATATGGTAGTAAACAGTCTCCTGCAGCCATGCAATATGTGGCTGAAGTCACGTAGCTTTTCCCGCCACTTCTGTTAATCTCCCTTGCAGCTTCTCCCTCGCAACTTCTGCCTTCCAAACACCAGCCAATTAGATAGCAACCCATAAACCTATGTAGCCAATCACCTTATGATCTGTATGTGCCTCCTCAACCTTTCTAAGGTGTTTATAAACCCACTCTCCTTTTGAATAAAGGAGAGCGCTATCCATCAGACCGTCTCCCAGGTGGGTCATTGCCCACCGCACTCACCCGCTCCAAGACCCTGCTCCCGCCAACTCCTCCTGCACCCGGGATGTTGGTGGCCAACGACACCCAGAAATAGCGAGGATCCTCAGAGCCTCGAACTGGGATCCTTAGGCTTCACAAGCAAGCACTTAACCATTAAGCCACTAAGCCATCTCTCCAGCCCCAGTTATCACGTCTGAAAAAAACAGAGCTTTGGCTGGGCATGGCGGCGCATGCCTTTAATCCCAAGCACTCAGAAAACAGAGGTAGATAAGTGTGAGTTCAAAACCACCCTGATTACATAGTGAATTCCAGGTCAGCCTGGGCTAGAGCCAAACCCTGCCTCAAAAAAACAAAACAAAAAAGCGGAGCTTTGCTGGGCGTGGTGACGCACACCTTTAAGCCCAGCACTTGGGAGGCAGAGGTAGGAGGATCACCATGAGTTCGAGGCCACCCTGACCCTACTTCCAAAAAAAAAAAAAAAAAAAAAAAAAAAGAAGAAGAAGAAGAAGAAGAGAGAGAGAGAGAATTTGGGCAGAAGTATCCTGTGGAGGTGTATAATATTGTGCCCCAAAGTCATACATTGTTATTAGAAAAATCTTAGTGCCAGGACTGAGATGCCTTCCAGAGAGTTGTTGACCAGGGAGACCTCTGATGCCTCCAAAACATCAAAGACTATTGCCAGTGCTCTTAGCTGCTGAAGAGTCCACATGCTTGGGCTGCAGGTCACTGAGAAACCAAGCTGGAGCTGAGCTGGAAGCCCCTTGTGCACCAGCTGTCATGATGCTGGAAAGAGCTATGCAACACACAGCCAGCCAGGCGAAATGGACCAACTGTGTATTGGTGGCATGTCTATTCTGGGAGAAACCAACCACTCTCTGATTGAATTGGTGACCTGCTCCACAGGAAAGAATTCATGCCTGGTACTGAAGACCTAGACAAAAGCCTATGGCTGGGCTGGAGAAGTGACTTAGTGGTTAAGGTGCTTGTCTGCGAAGTCTAAGGACCCAGGTTCAATTCCCCAGGAGCCATGTAAGCCAGATGCACATGGTGGTGCATGTGTCTGGAGTTCATTTGCAGTGGCTAGAGGCCCTGGTGTGCCCATTCTTTCTCTCTCTCTCTCATAAATAAATAAATTGGGCTGGAGATATGGCTTAATAGTTAAGGCACTTGCCTGCAAAGCCAAAGGACCAAGGTTCAAATCCTCAGGACCCACCTAAGTCAGATGCACAAGGTGGCACATGCATCTGGAGTTCCATTGCAGAGGCTGAAGGCCCGGGGGTGCCCATATTTTCTCTCTCTCTCTCTCTCTCTCTCTGCATCTCTCTGCCTCTCTCTGCCTCTCTCTCTCATATAAATAGATATTTTAAAAAAAAATTTTTTTTGAGGTACAATCTTGCTCTAGCCCAGGCGGACCTGGAATTCACTATGTAGTCTCAGGGTGGCCTCGCAATCACAGCAATCTTACTACCTCTGCCTCTCGAGTGCTGGGATTAAAGGCATGTGCCACCACGCCCAGCCATAAAATAAAATTATTTTTTTAAAAGCCTATGGCTGGTGAGGTCATAAGCCCTAGAGGGACAATACTACTGTTGTCTGGCTAAATGCATGTATTATGTCACCAAACTGTCCTCTACACATTTGTTTGTGCCCATATATTAATGCGACTCTTACCTGTGGTTAGAGAAGCTTCTCTTTTCAGATGGTGGTGACCACTGGGATGACTCAAAAGTCATCATAGTGCTGAGAAGAAATAACAGCGGAGTGTTCAGCACTAAGTGAGACATCTCTATCACACCCTCCAAGGTTCAGAGATCACTGTGGAAGAGGTATTGAAAAGAATGTAAGAGCCAAAGGAAGGGAAGGACGGCTTACAATGCTGTCATCCAGACACAAAGTGGCCTTGATATTCATGACTTCACAGTGGCTGACACTACCTACACAAGACCGGCATAATAAGGGGGCGGGGAATGATTACATCAAAATAGAAGACTAGTTGGAAAGGAGATTCAGTGGAGGGGGGATTTGGGAGGGGGAAAGAAGAGTGGTAGGAAGGGACAAAATGGATTATTTGTGCCCAGCATTCACTTAATATTATCATTTATTGTCGAACGTTACGGGAGAGCTCAGACACTACATATCCCTGGCATTGCTGGCAGAGAGATGAACAGCTCGTGAGTGTGTCAGGCAAACAAGATGCATTAGCCTAAGTGGTAATGTGTAATTTTAATGGGCCAACACCTCGTCTTGATGGAGTGGGGTGTATTTTAATGTAGGACTGTTTACTGTGAATAAGACGGAGCTTCTCCCATCACTCACTGTGAAATGTCTCAGGCTGGCAGACCTCAGGATGGTTAGAGCACTTGGTTTAGGAAGGTTGGCTGCCTTCTAAGTTCATTAACTTCTTATTGACCTGCCCGAGGTAAAAGGGAGACCATAGCACAAACCTGTGGCCTTGAGCAAGAGCCAGGTGCCAGTTTGCGACCGTTTGTTATCTTCCATTACTAGACTGTGAGCAACTGAAGGCAGGGCTGTACAGGATCTAGACTCCAGATGACCTTGACTCCCTAGCTCCCATTACCAAGCTTCCTACACTGTCCTTGGTATGCTTCTAAGAGGACGAGACTTGTTTGCAATTCCTATAATGGGTAGACTATATAAATCTCTTTGTCTTAAGTCATGGTAAACGTTATGACTTTATATAGCTACTCTGTCCTTGAGCTAGTTGAGGAAAGATGTATCATATTCCAGAAAAAAAATTAAAAATACTTTTTTTTTTTTTTTTTTTTGGTGTTTTGAGGTAGGGTCTCACTCTGGTCCAGGCTTACCTGGAATTCACTCAGGGTGGCCTTGAACTCACTGTGATCCTACCTCTGCCTCCTGAGTGCTGAGATTAAAGGTGTGAGCCACCATGCCCAGCTTCTTTTTTTTTTTTTTCAAGGTAGGGTCTCATTGGAGTCTAGGCTGACCTGGAATTCACTCTGTAGTCTCAGGCTAGCCTGGAATTCACAGCCATCCTCCTACCTCTGTCTCCTGAGTGCTGGGATTAAAGGTGTGCACCACCATGCCAGGCTTAAAAAATATTTTTTATTTACGTTTGTGTGTATGTATAAGCACACCAGGGTCTCTTGCTACTCCAAATGAATACCCATCTGACTTTAGGTGAATGGCTGGAGTATTGGAAGGCTGGCAGGCTTTGCAAGCAAGTGCCCTTAACTGCTAAGCCATCTCCTCAGCCACTCAGGGAAAAAAAAATCAGGTAGAGTCTCACTCTAGCCCAGGCTGACCTGGAATTCACTCTGTATTCTCAGGGTGGCCTCGAACTCAGGGTGATCCTCCTACCTTTGCCTCCTGAGTTCTAGGATTAAAGACATGGACCACCATGCCTGGCCTTCAGGAAATATTTTTTCATGAATTTTCTTAGGCCCAATGAAGCAAGGCAAAAACATGTGAAGCAGGCTGGAGAGATGGCTTAGCGGTTAAGGAGCCTGCTTCTAAGCCTAAGAACGCTGGTTCCAATCTCCAGGTCCCACGTTTAGCCAGATGCAAAGGGGTGCAATGCTGCACTTGACCACAAGGGGGCGCACGCATCTGGATTTTGTTCACAGCACCTGAGAAGCTGCTGGTATGCCCATCTCTATCTGTCTTCCTCTCCTCTCTCTCTCTCTCTGTGTCTCTCTCCCCCCCCCCGCTCCAAAAAAAAAAAAAAAAATGTGAAGCTTGGTCAGGACTTTGCAGGCTGTTGGTGACTAGCTATGTTTTATTTAAGCCATATTTATTTATATTACTAATTTCAGGAAATTAAATGTTTACACTGGAACTATTAGGACCATAAATGAATGTCTTTGATGAGTCAGAGTATATATTTGTACCTTCCTTCATTTAACAGATATTCAAACTGAGCCTGATAGTGCACGCATGTAATCCCTGCTTTGGGGAAGCTGAGGCAGGAGGATTTTGTGTTTGTGGCTAGCCTGTGCTACATAGTATATATAACCCTATCCAAACAAGAGAAAAAAAAAAGATATTCAAGCTATTCAAGATATTCAAGATATTCTAGCCCTCTGGAGGCTGGGATCTCCATGAGTTCAAGGACGTGATTCCAGCCTAGACTACAGAGTGAGTTCCAGGTCAGACTGGGCTACAGTGAGACCTTGCTTCAAAAACCCAAAATAAAAGGGCTGGAGGTATGGCTTAGCAGTTAAGGCGTTTACCTGCAAAACCAAAGGACCCAGGTTCCATTCCCCAGGACCCATGTTAGTCAGATGCACAAAGGGGCACATGCGTCTGGAGTTCGTTTGCCGTGGCTGGAGGCCCTGGCGCACCCATTCTCCCTCTCTCTCTCTCTCTCTCTGTGTGTGTGTGTGTCAAATAAATAAATAAAAATAAATAACATAGCCGGGCGTGGTGGCACACGCCTTTAATCCCAGCACTCAGGAGGCAGGGGTAGAAGGATCTCCGAGATTTCGAGGCAACCCTGAGATTACATAGTTAATTCCAGGTCAGCCTGGACCAGAGTGAGACCCTACCTTGCAAAACCAAAATAAATAAATAAATAAATAAATAAATAAATAAATAAATAAATAAATAAAATTAAAAACCAAAAAACCAAAAAGAGAGAGGAAGGAGGAAGGAAGGAAGGAAGGAAGGAAGGAAGGAAGGAAGGAAGGAAGGAAGGAAGGGAGAAAGGAAGGAAGGAAGGAAGGAAGGAAGGAAGGAAGGAAGGAAGGAAGGAAGGAAGAAAGACTGGAGAAATGGCTTAGTGGTTAAGGCATTTGTCTGCAAAGCCTAAGGACCCAGGGTTGATTCTCCAGGTCCCATGTAAGCCAGATGCACATGGTGGTACATGCAACTGGAGTTCGTTTGCAGTGGCTAGAGGTGTGCCCATTCTCACTCTCAATCTCCCTTTCTCTCTTGACCCCTCTCTCTGTCTCTAATAGATAAATAAAAATCTTTTTAAAAGGAAGGAAGAGAGAGAGGGAGGGAGGAAGGAAGGAAGCAGCGACAGTGGCAATGAACCTCGCTCCAAGTCAGTTGTACCATTATGTAGGGACAGCTAAGGATCTGCACTAAATTCTGGGTGGGGGGTTCAAGACAGTGTCTCGCTAGCCCAGGCTGACCTGGAATTCACTATGTAGTCTCAGGGTGGCCTGGAACTCATGGCAATCCTCCTACCTCTGCCAAGTGCTGGGATTCAAGGCGTGCACCACCACGCCTCGCCTACAAAAGTATTTTCAACTAACAATATCTTTACTTTACAATGGCTTTACCAGAGCATAACTCTATCATTAACCGGGGAGCACGCAGGTACCACCTTCAAGAAAGCTTGCTAGTTTAATTAGCTATTTACTTACTTTTTTTTTTTTTCCCTGAAGTAGGGTCTCACTCTAGACCAGGCTGACCTGGAACTCACTCTCTAGTCCCAGGCTGGCCGTGACTTTAAAGCAGTCCTTCTACCTCTGCCTCCCAAATGCTGGATTAAAGGTGTGTGTCATCACACTCAATTTATTTAATTTTTTTAAAATTTACTTAATTTTTAATGCATGTGTGTATGTACACGTGTGTGCAAATGCACTTGAGCATATATGTTCGTGTGTGTGTGTGTGTGTGTGTGTGTGTGTGTGTGTGTGTAAGCCAAAGAACAAACTCAGGTGTTGTTCCTCAGTAACAACATGGTCCACCAGTTTACCTGTTTTGTGCATGCAGGTATGTGATGTGTGTGTGTGTGTGTGTGTGTGTGTGTGTGTGTGTGTGTGTGTGTGTTTTAAGAGGGTCTCATGGGCTGGAGGAATGGCTTAGCGGTTAAGGCATCTGCCTGCAAAGCCAAAGGACCCCGGTTCGATTCCCCAGGACCCATGTTAGCCAGATGCACAAGGGGGCATACGCATCTGGAGTTCGTTTGCAGTGGCTGGAGGCCCTGGCGTGCCCATTCTCTCTCTCCCTCTTTCTCTGTCAAATAAATTACTAAAAAATAAAATTTAAAAAAAAAAAAAGAAGAAGAGGGTCTCATTGTCCTAGAACTCAGTAAGTATGCTATACTGGCTGGCCAGGGAGCCCCAGGGATCCTCCTGTCTCTGCCTCCCCAGCACTGGAATCACAAGAACTCGCCACTATGCCTAACATTTTTATTTTTTAATAAATTTTTAAAAATTATTTTATTTATTTTTGGAGAGAGACACAGAGAGAGAGAGACAGACAGAGAGGGAGAGGGAGACAGAGATGGGCGCGCCAGCAGTCTCTCAGCTGCTGTGGATGAAATCCAGATGCATGCGCCCCCTTGTGGGCAAGTGTGGCATTGCGCCCTTGCGTCACTTTGCATCTGGCTAAACGTGGGACCTGGAGATTGGAATCGCTGGAGATTGGAACCAGCATTCTTAGGCTTAGCAGGCAGGCGCCTTAACCACTAAGCCATCTCTCCAGCCCATGCCTAACATTTTTACATGGGATTGAACCCAGGTTTTTATGGTTGCATTTACTGACTGAGCTATCTTCTCAGCCCTTGATTCATGGTTGAAATGACATCTCATTCTGTAGATCAGACTGGCCTTGAACTTGTAGCCATCCTCCCTGCCTCTGCCTTCTAAGTTCTGGGAATGCAGGCGTGAGCCACCACACCTGGCTAAGCTTGCTCGTCTAATTGGGGCAGACTGTAAGGGAAAAGAGGTGGGCTGGGGTGGGGGCTGGTGAGTGAATAGCAGATTTTGGTGCTAAATGAACAATGCACATAGGGACCTCCTAAAGAAAGAATGTGTCTGGAGAGATGGCTTAGTAGTTAAGGCACTTGCCTGTGAAGCCTAACGACCCTGGTTCAGTACCCCAGTACCCATGTAAAGCCAGATGTACAAAGTGACGCATGCATCTGGAGTTCATTTGCAGTGGCCAGAGGCCCTAGAATGCCCATTCTTATTCTCTTTCTCTTTATAAATTAATAAATTAATTTTTTTTTTTCGAGGGAGGGTCTCACTCTGGCTCAGGCTGACCTGGAATTCACTATGTAGTCTCAGGGTGGCCTCGAACTGTCGGCGATCCTCCTACCTCTGCCTCCCAAGTGCTGGGATTAAAGGCATGCGCCACCACGCCCGGCAATAAATTAATTTTTTATTTGAGAGAGAGAGCTAGAAAGAGGGAGAATGGGCGTGCCAGTGGCCTCTTAGCCGCTGTGAACGAACTCCAGACACGTGCACCGCCTTGTGGGCCAATGTGGCATTGCGCCCTTGTGTCACTTTTTGCTTTTTGTGTCTGGCTAAACATGGGACCTGGAGATTGGAACTGGCATTCTTAGGCTTGGCAACCCTTAACTGCCTTAACTGCCAAGCCATCTCTCCAGCCCAATAAATTAATTTTTAAAAATAGAAAAAAATGTGTCACCCAGATACTTAGGTAGGGTATTTGAATGGGAGAGTAGATCACTAAAAGTCTGCAAAGAAAAAATGCAAGGAAAGGAAAGGGTGGGATAAGATGTTCCAGTAAAGGGGAGCAAGCTGTTACTCAGCCTCCAGGAACTGAATGCCCTCCCAGGACCTCAGGGCTGTGGTTAAAGTGCTAGTTGTTCATGTGAAACCTTTTGATTTTTATTCCCAAATGGGAACGAACAGGACATTTTGGGACAGTACGATTTATTTCACATCCGTTATCTTATCTCGGACTTACCAGGAGCTTGGGAAGTATAAAGGTGATGCAACTCCATCTCACAGACAAGAAGCCTGAAGCCTAGTATTGTCGCATGGCTCTGGGAATCTGGGAGTCGGGAGAGCTGGGGCTGTGCCCATCTGCGCAGGGCTCCTTTAATCCCTCTAGCTGCCATCTGCAAGTGCACTTGATACCCCTTCAGACTTGGGTGCCAAAGAGTTTCATTGGCGTCTCAGGGAGCTGACTAACAGATGTACCCAGGCCCAGAATTAATTAATTAAGTAATTAATTAATTAATTTTGCAAGTAGAGAGAGAAGAGAGACAGGTAGAGAGAGTAAGACACAGAGAGAGAGAGAGAGAGAATGGGCACACCAGGGACTCTAGCTACTACAAACTCCAGACGCATGCGCCACCTTGTGCATCTGGCTTTATGTGGCTACTGGGGAATCGAACCAAGGTTGTTAGGTTTTACAGGCAAATACCCTAACCACTTAGCAATCTCTCCAGCCCCCAGGCCCAGAATTTCTGCAGTCCTGCACAGTTATCAAGCCCACAGACACCCACACAAGCCTCACTTCCCTCTACTGCTTGATAGCAACTGTGCAACCTTGGGCCTGTGGTTTATAAGCTTCTGAGGCTCAGAGATGCCCATCCAGCTAAGTCCTTCCCTTCCCTCTTCACCAGCAGAGGTGACGCCATTGAACTCAAGGCTCTCACTGTGGGGGAGAGAGAGGGCCAAGAGTGACATATGGTACCACTCTCATCCAACCACTGGCCCTGCCCACATGGTCCCCTCCCTCCAGCTCAACTATGCTGTTACTTTGGTGCCACATTTGGGATCAGGCATCTTGTGCGTGTGTGCGTGTGTGCGTGTGTGTGTGTGTGTGTGTGCGCGTGCGCTATATTCACCCAGCCTAGACCAGCCAGCAGACACCCCTCCTTAGGGGCTTACCTCCCAGGAGGCAGGAACAGACTCCCAGCTGATCTGCTCCTCCCTACCCAGAAGACCTTTCTTTTCTTCTTTGCTCCCACCAAGGAGCTCTATTTTTGCCCCTAAACACTATCTATACCTGTAAATGACTTTCTTTCCTTTGCAAACCCCCTAATTTTCCTTCCAGCTCCTTGGCTTTTTTGGAAAACAAAAACCAGAAGGCTTTGCTTGTTCCTGCCTCCTGCACGGCCTCAGACTTCTTTCATTATATCAGCTATCAGAGCCAAGCGTCTGTTTGCAGGAGAGGAATATAGAGGAGTTGGTGGGGAGGGCAATCTACTAAAATCACACATAGGGTCTAGTTGCTTAAGCAAGAGATCACCAGAATCCTTGAACCATAGACGTGGGGTTCAGGTATAAAGGGATGAACCCTAGAAATGTGAAGAGAGAACAACTAATCCATACAAACCAATTAAATGTGGGAGCCACAGGGTTGGAGAGATGGCTCAGGAGTTAAGGTGCTTGCCTGCAAAGCCTCACATCCAGGGCTCGATTCCCCAGTATCCAGGTAAGGCCAGATGCACAAAGTGGTGCATGTGTCTGGAGTTCATTTTCAGCAGCTGGAGACCCTGGTATACTCATTCTCTCTGTCTGTCTCTCTTTTCTCTCTCTCTCTCTCTGATTGCAAATAAATAAATAATTTTTTAAAAGTGATAGGGAAGCCAGGTGTGATGGCACACACCTTTAATCCCAGCACTCAGGAGGCAGAGATAGGAGGATCACCATGAGTTTGAGACTACATGGTGAATTCCAGGTCAGCCTAGGCTAGAGTGAGACCATACCTTGAAACATATATATTTATGAATTTATATATGTAAGCATTATTTATTTATCTATTGGTTTTTTGAGGTAGGGTCTCACTCTAGTCCAGGCTGACCTGGAATTCACATGTAGTCTCAGGTGGCCTCAAACTCACAGTGATTGTAAGCATTATTAAGAGGGTCTCATTGTCCTAGAACTCAGTAAGTATGCTATACTGGCTGGCCAGGGAGCCCCAGGGATCCTCCTGTCTCTGCCTCCCCAGCACTGGAATCACAAGAACTCGCCACTATGCCTAACATTTTTATTTTTTAATAAATTTTTAAAAATTATTTTATTTATTTTTGGAGAGAGACACAGAGAGAGAGAGACAGACAGAGAGGGAGAGGGAGACAGAGATGGGCGCGCCAGCAGTCTCTCAGCTGCTGTGGATGAAATCCAGATGCATGCGCCCCCTTGTGGGCAAGTGTGGCATTGCGCCCTTGCGTCACTTTGCATCTGGCTAAACGTGGGACCTGGAGATTGGAATCGCTGGAGATTGGAACCAGCATTCTTAGGCTTAGCAGGCAGGCGCCTTAACCACTAAGCCATCTCTCCAGCCCATGCCTAACATTTTTACATGGGATTGAACCCAGGTTTTTATGGTTGCATTTACTGACTGAGCTATCTTCTCAGCCCTTGATTCATGGTTGAAATGACATCTCATTCTGTAGATCAGACTGGCCTTGAACTTGTAGCCATCCTCCCTGCCTCTGCCTTCTAAGTTCTGGGAATGCAGGCGTGAGCCACCACACCTGGCTAAGCTTGCTCGTCTAATTGGGGCAGACTGTAAGGGAAAAGAGGTGGGCTGGGGTGGGGCTGGTGAGTGAATAGCAGATTTTGGTGCTAAATGAACAATGCACATAGGGACCTCCTAAAGAAAGAATGTGTCTGGAGAGATGGCTTAGTAGTTAAGGCACTTGCCTGTGAAGCCTAACGACCCTGGTTCAGTACCCCAGTACCCATGTAAAGCCAGATGTACAAAGTGACGCATGCATCTGGAGTTCATTTGCAGTGGCCAGAGGCCCTAGAATGCCCATTCTTATTCTCTTTCTCTTTATAAATTAATAAATTAATTTTTTTTTTTCGAGGGAGGGTCTCACTCTGGCTCAGGCTGACCTGGAATTCACTATGTAGTCTCAGGGTGGCCTCGAACTGTCGGCGATCCTCCTACCTCTGCCTCCCAAGTGCTGGGATTAAAGGCATGCGCCACCACGCCCGGCAATAAATTAATTTTTTATTTGAGAGAGAGAGCTAGAAAGAGGGAGAATGGACGTGCCAGTGGCCTCTTAGCCGCTGTGAACGAACCCAGACACGCACCGCCTTGTGGGCCAATGTGGCATTGCGCCCTTGTGTCACTTTTGCTTTTTGTGTCTGGCTAAACATGGGACCTGGAGATTGGAACTGGCATTCTTAGGCTTGGCAACCCTTAACTGCCTTAACTGCCAAGCCATCTCTCCAGCCCAATAAATTAATTTTTAAAAATAGAAAAAAATGTGTCACCCAGATACTTAGGTAGGGTATTTGAATGGGAGAGTAGATCACTAAAAGTCTGCAAAGAAAAAATGCAAGGAAAGGAAAGGGTGGGATAAGATGTTCCAGTAAAGGGGAGCAAGCTGTTACTCAGCCTCCAGGAACTGAATGCCCTCCCAGGACCTCAGGGCTGTGGTTAAAGTGCTAGTTGTTCATGTGAAACCTTTTGATTTTTATTCCCAAATGGGAACGAACAGGACATTTTGGGACAGTACGATTTATTTCACATCCGTTATCTTATCTCGGACTTACCAGGAGCTTGGGAAGTATAAAGGTGATGCAACTCCATCTCACAGACAAGAAGCCTGAAGCCTAGTATTGTCGCATGGCTCTGGGAATCTGGGGGAGTCGGGAGAGCTGGGGCTGTGCCCATCTGCGCAGGGCTCCTTTAATCCCTCTAGCTGCCATCTGCAAGTGCACTTGATACCCCTTCAGACTTGGGTGCCAAAGAGTTTCATTGGCGTCTCAGGGAGCTGACTAACAGATGTACCCAGGCCCAGAATTAATTAATTAAGTAATTAATTAATTAATTTTGCAAGTAGAGAGAGAAGAGAGACAGGTAGAGAGAGTAAGACACAGAGAGAGAGAGAGAGAGAATGGGCACACCAGGGACTCTAGCTACTACAAACTCCAGACGCATGCGCCACCTTGTGCATCTGGCTTTATGTGGCTACTGGGGAATCGAACCAAGGTTGTTAGGTTTTACAGGCAAATACCCTAACCACTTAGCAATCTCTCCAGCCCCCAGGCCCAGAATTTCTGCAGTCCTGCACAGTTATCAAGCCCACAGACACCCACACAAGCCTCACTTCCCTCTACTGCTTGATAGCAACTGTGCAACCTTGGGCCTGTGGTTTATAAGCTTCTGAGGCTCAGAGATGCCCATCCAGCTAAGTCCTTCCCTTCCCTCTTCACCAGCAGAGGTGACGCCATTGAACTCAAGGCTCTCACCCTGTGGGGGAGAGAGGGCCAAGAGTGACATATGGTACCACTCATCCAACCACTGGCCCTGCCCACACGGTCCCCTCCCTCCAGCTCAACTATGCTGTTACTTTGGTGCCACATTTGGGATCAGGCATCTTGTGCGTGTGTGCGTGTGTGCGTGTGTGTGTGTGTGTGTGCGCGTGCGCCTATATTCACCCAGCCTAGACCAGCCAGCAGACACCCCTCCTTAGGGGCTTACCTCCCAGGAGGCAGGAACAGACTCCCAGCTGATCTGCTCCTCCCCTACCCAGAAGACCTTTCTTTTCTTCTTTGCTCCCACCAAGGAGCTCTATTTTTGCCCCTAAACACTATCTATACCTGTAAATGACTTTCTTTCCTTTGCAAACCCCCTAATTTTCCTTCCAGCTCCTTGGCTTTTTTGGAAAACAAAAACCAGAAGGCTTTGCTTGTTCCTGCCTCCTGCACGGCCTCAGACTTCTTTCATTATATCAGCTATCAGAGCCAAGCGTCTGTTTGCAGGAGAGGAATATAGAGGAGTTGGTGGGGAGGGCAATCTACTAAAATCACACATAGGGTCTAGTTGCTTAAGCAAGAGATCACCAGAATCCTTGAACCATAGACGTGGGGTTCAGGTATAAAGGGATGAACCCTAGAAATGTGAAGAGAGAACAACTAATCCATACAAACCAATTAAATGTGGGAGCCACAGGGTTGGAGAGATGGCTCAGGAGTTAAGGTGCTTGCCTGCAAAGCCTCACATCCAGGGCTCGATTCCCCAGTATCCAGGTAAGGCCAGATGCACAAAGTGGTGCATGTGTCTGGAGTTCATTTTCAGCAGCTGGAGACCCTGGTATACTCATTCTCTCTGTCTGTCTCTCTTTTCTCTCTCTCTCTCTCTCTCTCTGATTGCAAATAAATAAATAATTTTTTAAAAGTGATAGGGAAGCCAGGTGTGATGGCACACACCTTTAATCCCAGCACTCAGGAGGCAGAGATAGGAGGATCACCATGAGTTTGAGACTACATGGTGAATTCCAGGTCAGCCTAGGCTAGAGTGAGACCATACCTTGAAACATATATATTTATGAATTTATATATGTAAGCATTATTTATTTATCTATTGGTTTTTTGAGGTAGGGTCTCACTCTAGTCCAGGCTGACCTGGAATTCACATGTAGTCTCAGGGTGGCCTCAAACTCACAGTGATTGTAAGCATTATTTATTTATTTGAGACAGAGCGTGAGAGAATGACTCAAACCCTGCCAATGGCAAGCTTTGCAAGCATCTTTAACCCCTGTGGCTCATGCATCTGGAGTTTCTTTGTAGTGGCTAGAGGCCCTGGCGTGCCCATTCTCTCTCTCACTATCTGCCTCTTTCTTTCTCTCTAATAAATGAACTAAATTAAATATATATATATATTATATATATTATATTATATTATATATATTATATATATTATATATATTTATATATACATATTTATATATGTATTTAAATGTAATATATATTATATAATATAATATATTTATATATGTATTTAAATATATTATATATATATACATATATATATATATAAATTTTTTGTTTGTTTGTTTTTTTGAGGTAAGGTTTCATTCTAGCCCAGGCTGACCTGGAATTCACTATGTAGTCTCAGGGTGGCCTTGAACTCATGATGATCCTCCTACCTCTGCCTCCCGAGTGCTGGGATTAAAGGTGTGCACCACCACGCCCTGCTTTTTTTTTTTTTTAACCATGTCTATTTTCTTACAGGTGAATCCAAGAGGAAAAAAAAAACACTGTTGTGTTCTGAGTGTACTTGGCTGATCCCTCAGAATCATGGGTTAGTATCGAGAGACGGGACGACAGCCGGAGGCAATGAGCTAGAGAAAATGACCCTGTCGTTAGACTAGCCCCCAAGGGAGTGGGCAGCAGACCAAGATGCTGTGTCCCAAGGACACACAGTACTCAGAATCAGACAGGCGGATGCACTTTTGCTCTGGATCAGCAGTTTATTCAGAACAGGATGAATGCCAGAACTTGGGGGTTTCAAGAACCCTGGCCAGTTCCTCACAGGGTCGGGGGGGGGGGGTTGCGCTGATGATGTGAACAGAATACCCCAGTCATGGGGTCCAGAGGGTCAGGGAAGTGAGAAGAGAAAGGACACAAGGAAGATCCAAGCCTGTCACCTGGCTGAGTGTGATCCTCAAGCTCTTAGTGACTGAAGACTGGGAGACAATGTCTGGTAACTTTGACTAATGCTGAGGATGCAGGCCTCTTCCAGTGCTCATGGGCCATTGCTTCCAGCAGCCCCAGAGATACCCAAACCTCGGGATCTTCAAGTCCCTCGTATAAAATGGTGAAATATTTGCATATAACCTAGACATATCCTCTTGGATACTTGAAATCACATCTCAATTACTTGGTAATCATGCTTTGGAAACAGCAGCTATTGTGTGTTGCTCAAGGAATAAGACAAGAAAACAAAAACCCGTGCATGTTCAGTATAAATGTAATTTTTTAGATTTAAAAAATTATTTATTTATTTATTTGAAAAAGAGAAAGGCAGATAGAGACAGAAAGAGAATGGGCGCGTCAGGGCCTGGGGCCACTTCAAACAAACTCCAGACTCCTGTGCCACTTTGTGCTTACGTGTATCCTTGGGGAATCAAGCCTGGATCCTTTGGCTTTGCAGGCAAGTGCCTTAACTGCTGAGCCAGCTCTCCAGGCCCTCCTGTGTACATTACATCAAGTGTAGATTACTTGGTACCTAACACAACATTCATGCTTTGGAAACAGCTGCTATGCTGTATTGCTTAGGGAATGTGACAAGAAAACAAAAATCTGTGCATATTCAGTATACATGTAATTTTTAAAAAATATATGTTCAAAGCCAGGTGTTGTGGTGCACGCCTTTAATTCCAGCACTCGGGAGGCAGAGGTAGGAGGATTGCCATGAGTTCGAGGCCACCTTGAGAATACAGAGTGAATTCTAGGTCAGCCTGAGCTAGAGTGAAACCCTATTTCAAAAAACAAATATATAATATATATATATATATATTTTTTTTTCAAAAACTTAGTTGAATCCAAGGGTATAGAATTTATGGATATGGAAGACCAACTGAGGAAATGTGACTTGACTTTTCTTCTTTCTTCTCATTTTATCACTGTAGCATCTGATCACTAAATGGCTTCTATGACACTTCACCATGGCCTTAGCTCAGACTCCGCTGATGACCTTGAGCTGAGAGGGACAAAGAAGACAACAGACGTTGACAGAGATCACAAGATCTGGGTTACCTAAGATCTTCACTCCAGGGGAGGTATAGTCACCAAGGAATGAGGAAGAACCTAGGAAACATTGAACTCAGGGACAAGGGACTTGGATTTATGTTTTAATTCTACAATTTACTACTTATAAGCAAGCCATTGGCCCAGGTGTAACTAGTTCTCAAATTTTTAATGAGCCTCTACAACCAAGAACTGCATGAAACATTAGGCCTCATGTTCTCTGAGTCTTGTGGTGTCTTTGCAAAGTAACAGTTAGAGCAGACAATCTGACTAGATTAAAATTGTTGCTGGGCCCATTGTGGTGCCCAGGGTCTCTTGCCACTGCAAATGAACTCCAGATGCATGCACCACCTTGTGCATCTGGATTTTTGCGGGTACTGGAGAATTGAACTCTGATCCTTAGGCTTTGTAGGCAAGAGCCTTAACTGCTAACCCATCTCTCCAGGCCCCTCTTTTGTATTTTTGAAACAAGGTCTCTCTCACTCTATTGCTCAGGCTGACCTGGATGGAACTAGCCTAAATGGTCTGGCTGTCCTCAAACTCCTGGTCATTTTTTTGGAAGCATGAAAAGCTAACTGGTCCACCCATGTCAGAATATTTCATATTGTAAATGCCCCCAGAAAAACTCAGGATGAATCTCATTGAACATTAACAAATATACTCTACATTCCCCCAGTTTTGCCTCTGACCTGCGACATACAATGTCTGAACCTCAGAATAATCTCTTATCTTGCTAATCTTTAAAAGCATTAAAGTGTTTACCCTTGTATTTTGGATTTTTTAGAATGTAAGTGGTCCCAGTTTAAACAGTCCTGAGCACATTCCTCTCTCATTTAAACAAAGCCCAGCCAAGGTGATTGCACAGGTAGTTGTTTTTTTCCCCTTCCCCAACCCTTGGAGAATTTAATACAATTTTAGCTTATGGCTGAACTTCCATGCCTCTAAATGAGAGAGTGAGAGTGAAAGAGAAAGAGAAAGAGAGAGAGAATTGACGCGCCACAGTCTCCAGCCACTGCAATCCAACTCCAGACACGTGCGTCACCTTGTGCACCTGTGTGACTTTGTGCCATTTTGTCACCTTTGTGCATCTGGCTTATGCGGGACTTGGAGAGTCAGCCTGGACCAGAGTGAGACCCTACCTCGAAAAACAAAACAAAACAAAACAAAAGAAGTTGGAGGTCAGATACAGAGTTCATCTAGAGCCATCCATAGTAGACAGGAAGATCTCATGAAGGACAGGCGGTACCATGACTAGAACTGGTTTGGTCCAATGTCCTCTCTCCCCCTGGAGCTGAATGTTCAAAGAGTCTGGAGGATTTGAGGCCCAGTATTTGGTTTCCTTTTGCAGTCATCCAATAGCTGCAAAATGTAATAGTGCCAACCTCCTTAGAGCTATGAGAGATATGAAGAGGGGCTGGAGAAATGGCTCAACAGTTAAAGGTGCTTGCTTACAAAGTCTACCAGCCTAGGTTTGATTCCCCAGTTCCATGTAAAGCCAGATACAGAAAAAGAAGAAAGAAAGAAAGAAAGAAAGAAAGAAAGAAAGAAAGAAAGAAAGAAAGAAAGAAAGGGAGAAAGAAAGAAAGAAAGAAAGAAAGAAAGAAAGAAAGAAAGAAAGAAAGAAAGAAAGAAAAGGGAAGAAATAGGAGCCAGGCATGATGGTGCATGCCTTTAATCCCAGCACTCAGGAGGCAGAGGTAGGAGGATCACCATGAGTTCGAGGCCACCCTGAGACTACATAGTGAATTCCAGGTCAGCCTGAGCTAGAGTAAGACCCTACCTTGAAAAAAATAATAATAATAAAGAAATGGGGGCTGGAGAGGTGGCTCACCAGTTAAGGTGCTTGTAAAGCTTAAGGAGCCAGGATCGATACTTCAGTACCCATGAAAAGCCAGATGCACAAGGTGGCGCAAGCATCTGGAGTATGTTTGCAGTGACTGGATGCCCTGGTGCGCCCATTCTGTCTGTCTCTCTTCTCTCTGTCACCCTCTAATTGCAAATAAATAAATAAATAAATATGTATGTTTAAAGCTAGGCATGGTGGTGCATGCCTTTAATCCCAGCACTTGGGGGGGGGCAGAGGTAGGAGGATTTCTGTGAGTTGGGGACACCCTGAGACTATGTAGTGAATTCCAGGTCAGCCTGAGCTAGAGTGAGATCCTACCTCGAAAAACAAATGTGTGTGTGTGTGTGTGTGTGTGTGTGTGTGTTTAAAAAAAGATGCCAGGTATGGTGGCACACATCTTTAATCCTAGCACTCAGGATGCAGAGGTAGGAGGATCGCTGTGTGAGTTCAAGACCACCCTGAGACTACAGAGTGAATTTAGGTCAGCCTGGTCCAGAATGAGACCCTACTTCAATTTTTTAAAATTTAATAAGCCGGGCGTGGTGGCGCTAAATTAATTTTTTTGGTTTTTCGAGGTAGGGTTTTGTTCTAGCCCAAGCTGAGTACATTCACTATGTAGTCTCAGGGTGGCCCCAAACTCACAGTGATCCTCCTACCTCTGCCTCCCAAGTGCTAGGATTAAAGGTGTGCGCCACCACGCCCAGCTCAATCTCTCAATTTTTGTTATCAATTATTTGATGTTCTCTGAACAGAGCTAATGTTAATCCTTTGTGTTTATTACAAGTCTTTTTCTAAACACAATTTCTTCCTAGGGTCTTTTACCATAAAAATACTAATAGTCAGATGCAATAAATATACCATATAAATACTGATAGTCAGATGCAATAAATATACCATATAAACACTGATAGTCTGCTGTGACTTTCTTCTGGGTGTGCAAACATACATGTTTACGTGTGGAGGCCAGAGGACAATTTTGAGTGGTGTTCTTCAGGAAAATCCACCTTTTTTTGATGTTTTTATGAAATAGTCTCATTTTGGTCCAGGCTGACCTGGAACTCACTGCAGTTCTAAGCAAGCCACAGCCAACCTCCTACCTCTGCCTCCAAGTGCTTGGATTAAAGGTGTGCACTACCACACCCATTTTTTAAAAATATTTTTATTTATTTATTTGAGAGAGATACAGAAATAGGTAGGTAGAGAAAGAGAGAGTGGGTGTGCCATGGCCTCCAGCCACTGCAAACAAAGTCCAGATGTGTGGGAACTGAGCCTCAAACCGGGGTTCTTAGGCTTCACAGGCAAACATTTAACTGCTAAGCCATCTCTCCAGCCCCCACCCCTTTTTTTAAGGTAGTGTCTTGCTCTAGTCTGGGCTGACCTGGAATTCACTATGTAGTCTCAGGGTGGCTTTGAACTCATGGCGATCCTCCTACCTTTGCCTCCCAAGTGCTGGAACTAAAGGCATGTGCCATTATGCCTGGCGCTTTACCCTTCTTCTTCTCCTTCTTCTTCTTCTTCTTTTTCTTCTTCTCCTTCTCCTTCTTCTTCTTCTTCTTCTTTTTTTTGGTTTTTCAAGGTAGGGTCTCGCTCTAGCCCAGGCTGACCTGGAATTCACTATGTCGTCTCAGGCTGGCCTCGAACTCATGGCGATCCTCCTACCTCTGCTTCCCGAGTGCTGGGATTAAAGGCATGTGCCACCATGTCTGGCTCCTTTTTTTTTTTAAATAGTATTTATTTATTTATTTATTTATTTATTTATTTATTTATTTATTTATTTGAGAGAGAGAAAGAGAATGGGTGTGCCAGGCCCTCCAGCCACTGCAAATGAATTCCAGATGCATGTGTCCCTTGAGCATCTGGCTTACATGGGTCCTGGAGAGTTGAACGGGGATCCTTTGGCTTTGCAGGCAAATGCCTTAACCGCTAAGCATCTCTCCAGCCCGCCCCCCCCCTTTTTTTAAAGATTTTTATTTATTTATTTTGGTTTTTCTATTTAGAGTCTCACTCTAACTCAGGCTGACCTGGAATTCACTATGTAGTCTCAGGGTGGCCTCAATTTACAGTGATTCTCCTACCTTTGCCTCCCGAGGGATTAAAGGGATTAAAGGCATGTGCCACCACGCCCAGCTAAAGATTTATTTTTATTTATTTGAGACAGAGAGAAAGGGTGGTGAGAATGGGTGCACCAGGGACTCCAGACACATGGGCCACCACGTCCATCTGGCTTACATGGGACCTGAAGAATCAAACCTGGATCCTTAGGCATGAGCTTTAACCACTAAGCAATCTCTCCAGCCCTGCTTTACCATTCTTGATACCATCACCTGACCTCTACACCAGTGCTGCTACTCTAAGCTTTGCCAGGCGCTATCCTGTATCAGGGATGGGTCAGACTAGGGTGGTTTATGCTGTAGTCACAAATCCCAAAGTCTTAATGACTTCCTCGTAAGTAAGAGCATCTACTCACGGCCGTCTCTCAGGGGCCTTGAGGGAAGTCTGGCCTTCACCACATGCTTCTGTGAGCAGAGGGAGAGCCTGGCTCAGTGGCAGAGCTAGCACACCTTACCTCTGCTAACATGTCCTCCTTCAAAGAAAATCACATCTGAAGTTTTGCCTCTCTTCAAAAGAGACAAGGGCCGGGTGTGGTGGTGCGTGCCTTTAATCCCAGCACTTGGGAGGCAAAGGTAGGATGATCCCTGTGAGTTCAAGGCCACTTGGAGACTACATAGTGAATTCCAAGCCAGCCTGGACTAGTGACTACCTTGTAAGCAGAAAGGACCTGAGTTTGATTCACAAATAAAAAAAATGTCCCAGGGGCTGGAGAAATGGCTTAGTGGTTAAGGCGCATGCCTGCGAAGCCTAAGGACCTTGGTTCCATTTCCCAGTTCCCATATAAGCCAGATGCACATGGTGGCGCATGTATCTAGAGCTAGTTTGCAGTGGCTAGAGGCCCTGGCGTGCCCATTCTTTCTCTCTCTCTGTCTGTCTCTGATAAACAAAAATAAATGTCTCAAATACTAAAATGTCAGGCTTGGTGGTGAATGCCTATAATCCCAGTGCTGTGCAAGTGGAGACAGATCCCTGTGTGGGCTAAGGAGCCTAATTAGTGTATGCCAGGCCAATGAGAGATCCTGCCTCAAAAAAAAAAAAAAAAAAAAAAAAAAAAAAAGCTGGCTTTAGTGGCACACACCTTTAATCCCAGTACTTGAGCAGTAGAGGTAGGAAGAGCACCATAAATTCGAGGCATCCTGAGACTACATAGTGAATTCCAGGTTAGTCTGGGTTAGACCAAGAACCTACCTTGAAAAGCCAAAAAAGAAGAAGGAGAAGGAGAAAAGAAGAAGGAGGAGGAGGAGGAAGAGGAGGAGAAGGAGAAGAGGAAGAAGAAGGGAGAAGAAGGAGGAGGGAGTTTTTTTTTTCTTTTTTTTTTTTTGAGTTATGGTCTCACTATGGCCCAGGCTGACCTGGAACTCAGTGAGTCTATTTCAGCTCAGGATTTCTGGGAATAAAGAGGTTCACCACCCCATCCAGCTTCTGCCTCCTTCTTATCATTTGATCAGTGTGGCAGCCACCTCACTCCCAAAATCTGTTGTGTAGCAATTTTCTGCACATTGGGACATTGCATCCTGAAGGGAGGTTCCTTGGGAAGTTTAAACTGAAACATAGGCTCCTTGAGACTCAGGAAGTAAACACAACTCAGTGGTAAGGGAGACAGGATGTAAACACCTCACAGGGCTCAGGAAGTTCCTGAAACTTACAGGATTTACAAGGCCCCTCCCTGTGTTTACATAAAAAGTGACTACTTGGTGAAGAGGCCCTCCACCCACAGGAGCTTCTTGTCAGCCCTGCAGTGGAGTACCAGAGATGCAGCCTCTGAGCGTCCTCTGCCTGTTCACGCCTCTATGCCCCGGTAAGTAAATGGGATAAACTGATTGGTGATAAAGTAATTTTGGGGGTGTCACTGAGAGTGATGGAGCCAGTCTTGGCTGTTGGTTAGACTTTGCCCAGGCTGCTGTGCTGGATGGTCTTGTGGGAAATTTCCACTGAGGCACTGGCCTCCAGGTTCTGAATTTGATGAAGGAAATCCACAGGTGAAGTTTACAAAAATTTTATTATAGTGTTTAAGGGAAGTAAAGAAGCAAGAGTGGCTGGGCATGGTGGTGCAAGTCTTTAATCCCAGCACTCTGGAGGCTTTGAAAGGAGGAGTGTTGTGAGTTTGAGGCCAATCTGAAACTACAGAGTGAATTCCAGGTTAGCCTGGACGGTGAAAGAAAAAAAGAAAGAAAGAATAAAGTAAGTTCTCAAGTGGGAGAGGTCTCAAGCAGGGGAAATCCGCCCCGTGGTTCTGATTAGGGTCTTTTTGTGAGAATTGAGTGGATGGGGACTGAGCTGGTCAGTCCAGCTCAGCTCCCATGCCAGGTATCCTGGCACTTGGCCAGGTTTCCAGGAAAGGAGCAATCCCATTAACATGTCTGGGAAAGGGGAGCTCCTTTTTGGTAAAAAGAAATAAGGAAGCCAGGCATGGAAGTACAAGCTTTTAATCTCAGCACTCAGGCAGAGGCAGGAGGATCTCTGTGAGTTCAAGATCAGCTACCGAGCGAGTTCCAGGTCAGCCTGGGCTAGCGACCCTACCTTAAAAACAAACAAAAAGAAGCCCAGCGTGGTGGCGCATGCCTTTAATCCCGGCACTCGGGAGGCAGAGGTAGGATCGCCGAGAGTTCGAGGCCACCCTGAGACTACATAGTTAATTCCAGGTCAGCCTGGACCAGAGTGAGACCCTACCTCGCAAAACCAAAAAAAAAAAAAAAAAAAAAAAAAAACACAAAGAAGCGGGGCATGGTGGCGCACGCCTTTAATCCCAGCACTCGGGAGGCAGAGGTAGGAGGATCATCATGAATTCGAGGACATCCTGAGACCAGCCTGAGCTAGAGTGAGACCCTACCTAGAAAAACAAACAAAAAAGAAAAGTAAAGAAAAATAAGGAAAGAACAGACCTTTGTGACATTTTTGGTGGGAGAACTCCTTTAGGAAAAGAGTTAAGAACTGGAATCCCCCTTACTAGCTCAAGGACATTCTTATTTTGACTTTTGTGATTCTGCTAATGCTAACCTATCTCACTGGTTCACAGAGTTGGACTTTGGTATAACTGTTACTTTGGTCTGTCTGTTGGTGCTCTCTCTGGGGGGTGAAAAGATGGTTTTCAACCCCCTGTGTAAAATTGAACACACCACCACCATGCCTTTCCCACCATGACAGATTGAATCCTCAAACTGTGAGCCCAGATATAAACCCTTCCTTTAGTTACATTTGTCAGACACTACAAGGCGAGCCTTTGCTAACTGCCTAACCATGTGGTTTGTAGGCCTTTCAAATAAGTTTCAGGGAGGAATTTGGAAGAGATTGGATCTGTGGGCTTAAGAAACTAGAATGCTGGGCCTGGTGGTGCATGCCCCAGCACTGAGGAGGCAGAGGTAGATCACTGAGCTCCAGGTCACCCTGAGACTACATAGTGAATTACAGATCAGCCTGAACTAGAGTGAGACCCTACCTCAAAAAACAAAATAAATAAATAAAAATTAAAAAATAAAAAAGAAATGGTAGAATGCTGCAAGTAGTGGTTAATAGAAAACTCTGGTGGGGGTTTGGAAAACCAGAATGCAGAGAGATATGTGAATAGGAGAAGAAGAGCTCCTTTTGGAACTGGGCTGGAGGCCATTCATATAATCTCCCTCCACCCCCAGATAAGGGTTTCACTCTAGCCCAGGCTGACCTAGAACTTGCTCTGTAGTCCCAAGCTGGCCTCAAACTCAGTGATCCTCCTATCTCTGCCACCCAAAGGCTTGGATTAAAAGCGTGTGCCGCTAGACCCCCAACTCAGCCTATGAGACTACATAGTGAATTCCAGGTCAACCTGGGCTAGATCGAGACCCTACTTCAAAAAACCAAAAACAAAAGGTAGTTTAGAGGTAAGGAGAGAGAGAGAGAGAGAGATCAGTGAGGCGGACCAGGTGTAGAGAAAGCCACTGTAATTGTTCCAGAAATCAATGTCAGGTGGGCGTGGTGGCGCAAGCCTTTAATCCCAGCACTTGGGAGGCAGAGGTAGGAGGATCACCATGAGTTCGAGGCCACCCTACATAGTGAATTCCAGGTCAGCCTGGGCTAGAGTGAGACCCTACCTCAAAAAAAACAAAAAAAAAAAAAAAAAAGAAAAAGAAAGAAAGAAAGAAAAAACAAAACAAGAAAGAAATCAGTGTCACTGAAGGAAACCTCTTAGTCTTCACTGGACAATGGGAAAGGTTCCCTGAAGGCAAGACTGCACCCAGTGAAGGCTCCAATTTGTAAAAAGGGGGATTCAGGGCTGGAGAGACAGCTTAGCGGTTAAGGCGCCTGCCTCCTAAGCCTAAGAACGCTGGTTCCAATCTCCAGCAGTTCCAATCTCCAGGTCCCACGTTTAGCCAGATGCAAAGTGACGCAAGGGCGCGGTGTCGCACTTACCCACAAGGGGGCGCACGCATCTGGAGTTCATTCACAGCAGCTGAGAGGCTGCTGGCGCGCCCATCTCTGTCTCCCTCTTTGTCTGTCTCTGTGTCTCTCTCCAAAAATAAATAAAATAATAAAAAATTTTTTTAAAGGGGGATTCATTGGAAAGAGGAGGATCTGAATTGATAATACTATTAAACGGGTACCTTGGTCTAAAAAAACTGCCCCCATCATTGTACACACTACAGGTATGGTGGGCTAGGACCACAGTACTTTTTTTTTTGGTTATTCAAGGTAGGGGTCTTGCTCTCTAACCTAGGCGTATCAGGAATTCACTATTGTAGTCTCAGCATGGCCAGGAACTCACAGCGATCCTCCTACCTCTGCCACTGGAGAGCTGGGATTAAAGGTGTGTGCCGCCACACCCAGCCAGACTACACCTTGAGTTAGCAGCAGAACTTGGCAGTAATCGAGCTGTCACCGTGAGTTTGAGGTCATCCTGAGACTACATAGTGAATTCCAGGTCAGCTGGGGATAGAGTGAAAGCCTGCCTTGGGAAAAAAAAAAAAAAAAAAAAAAAAAAAAGAAAGGAAGAAAGAAAAGAAAGAGGTTACAGTATGCTGCAGACAGCAGTATTTGAGGGGAGACTGCTCAAGCCCTGTGTCCAAGCAGAGAACCAGAGGTTTGCTTGGTTCACACACCAGTCCACCTGTGACCAAGAAGCTTGGTTTTCAACTTCTGGCTGCCATATTGGATGGCTAGATCTGGGTACTTCCCTCCTGCCAGAGTTCCCACAGTGGGGGCTTTTCCTGAACTGATGGTTACCATAATGGAGATGAATCAGGTGTGAGCCAGCCAAAAATAGGGCACAAAGCTTGGTGAAATAGACTGCCAGGTGCTGTGTTTAGTTGGGAAGGCATCCAACAGGAATTAATATTTAAGCTGAGTTAAGTCTGTTCTTTTTCCTGAATTTGTCACACTGCGGTTTAAATTAGTGTTTCCCTGGTAACTAATGAAATTGTGTATCTTTTCATATATTTGTTGGGCATTTGGAATATGCTGTTTGATGATATACCAATTCATGTTTCTTACCCATTTTTTTTATAGTAGGTAAATTTTTTTTTTTTTTTTTTTTTTTTTTTGAGGCCGGGTTCACATTAGCCCAGGCTGACATGGAGCTCTGTAGTTCCAGGCTGGCCTCGAACTCACAGCAATCCTATCTCTGCCTCCCAAGTGCTGGGATTAAAGGTGTGCACCACCAAATCTGGCTAGTTTATTTTGTGAGCATATTGACTAATAGTCATATTCACATCAGGGTACACTCTTATCTTCCCTGTCCCCTACTGCTGTTCCAATAAGAGTCCTCTTTAGAGGGGTCATCAATGCATCAGTCAGTCTCTGTGGGTTGGGGGGGAACAATGCCTCAGAATACTCCTTTCCATCCTGTGGCTCTTACATTTTCTCTGCTCCTCTGCCACAGTGTTCTTTGAACCTTGGAGGGCGTGTTATTATTATTATTTTTTTTTTTGAGGTAGGGTCTCACTCTAGCCCAGGCTGACCTGGAATTCACTACATAGACTCAGGCTGGTCTGGAACTCACAGTGATCCTACCTTTGCCTCCAGAGCTCTAATGTATTTTTCTTTTTTTCTTTTTCTTTTTTCTTTGGCTTTCTGAGGTAGGGTCCATTCTAGCCCAGACTGACCTGGAATTCACTATGTAGGCTCAGGGTGGCCTCGAACTCACGGTGATCCTCCTACCTCTGCCTCCCGAATGCTGGGATTAAAGGCGTGTACCACCATGCCTGGCTTCTAATGTATTTTTCTAATACCCAGTGCATCAGTTTTCTTTTTCTGACACTATCTGGGTGACCTACAATTCAATTCAGTTCTGACACTAACTCCAGACCATTGATGCGGTGGCCATGGCATGGCTCAGTGGTTAAAGGTCTTGGCATGCAAAGCCTGCTGGCCTGGGTTCAGTTCCTCAGTGCCCACATAAAGCCACATGCACAATGTGGTGCATGCATCTAGACTTTGTTTGCTGTGGCAAGAGGCCCTGATGCGCCCCATACTCTCTCTGTTGGAAACATAAAAATATCCAAATACCAGTTACAAGTCTCTTAGGCTACTATCATATTTCTAACTCACCATCTTATATATAATACCATCTTTGGTTTTTAAACTTTTTTATCGACAACTTCCATAATTATGAACAGAAGCACATAATTCCCTCTCCTCCCACACTTTCCCCTTCAAAAATCCACTCTCTAGCATATCTCCTTTCCCTCTCAATTAATATCTTTTATTTTGATGTCATAATCTTTTCCTCCTATTATGGAGGTCTTGGGTAGGTAGTGTCAGGCACTCCAATATCATGGATATCCAGGTCATTTTTGTGTCTGGACAGTTGCATTGTAAGCAGTCTTACCCTTCCTTTGGCTCTTACATAACTTCCGCCCCCTCTTCTCAATGGACCCTGAGCCTTGGAAGGTGTGATAGAGATGTTTCAGTGCTGAGCGTTTCACTTCTCAGCACTATGGTGACTTTTCAGTCATCTCAGTGGTCTCCACCGTCTGAAAAGAGAAGCTTCTCTAACCAAAAATGACAGTAACATTCATATATGGGGATGAATGTTAAGAAAATGCTTACAGGGGGCTGGAGAGATGGCTTATGGTTAAGGCAGTTGCCTGCAAAGCCAAAGGCAGGTTCAATTCCCCAGTACCCACATAAGCCAGCTGTACAAGGGGGCGCATGCATTTGGAGTTTGTTTGCAATGGCTGGAGGCCCTGGTGCACCCATTCTCCCTCTGTCTCCTCTCTATCTTTCTGCTTGCAAATTAAAAAAAAAATGCTAGGCCCGGGCTTGGTGGCACACGCCTTTAATCCCAGCACTTGGGAGGCAGAGGTAGGAGGATCACCGTGAGTTCAAGGCTACCCTGAGATTACAGAGTGAATTCCAGGTCAGCCTGAGCTAGAGTGAGACCCTACCTTGAAAAAAACCAAAAAAAAAAAGTTTACAGGACAGTTTGGTGAGCATAATATACGCATTTAGCCAGAGCAGGTGTTACACTCCTAAATATCCCCTCCATTGACTTCCTTTTCTTTCCAACTAGTCTTCCTTCTATTTTGATGTCTTCAAAAAAAAAAAAAAAAAAAAACAACTCTGGGTTGGGCGTGGTGGTGCATGCCTTTAATCCCAGCACTTGGGAGGCAGAGGTAGGAGGATCGCTGAGAGTTCGAGGCCACCCTGAGACTACATTGTGAATTCCAGGTCAGCCTGAGCCAAAGTGAGACCCTACCTCGAAAAACAAAACAAACAAACAAAAAAAACCCTGCTTTTTATTTTATTTATTTATTTGCAAGCAGAGAGAGAAAAAGATAGAGAGGACAGAAATAGAATGGGTGTGCCAGGTCCTCCAGCCACTGCAAACGAAATCCAAATGCAAGCGCGTCCTTGTGCATCTGGTTTACGTGGGTACTGGTGAGTCAAACCTGGGTTCTTTGGCTTTTGCAGGCAAGTGCCTTAACTGCTAAGCCATCTCTCCAGCCTGATGTCTTCATTTTAAAAGTTTTTTTTTTTTTTTTTTGGTTTTTCGAGTTAGGGTCTCACTCTGGTCCAGGCTGACCTGGAATTCACTATGTAGTCTCAGGGTGGCCTAGAACTCATGGCAACCCTCCTACCTCTGCCTCCTGAGTGCTGGGAATGAAGGCGTGTGCCACCACACCCGGCTTTAAAAAGTACTTTTAAAATAAAATTAAAAATATTTATTTATTTATTTTATTATTTATTTATTTATTTATTTATTTATTTATTTATTATGTTCTAGCTCTAGCCCAGGCTGACCTAGAACTTACTCTGTAATTCCAGGTTGGCCTCAAAACTCACAACAATCCTCCTATCTTGCCTCCCAAGTGCTGGGATTAAAGGCGTGCAACACTACACCCAGTTTAAATTTTTTAAATTTGTATTTGAGGTGGCATCTCTTTGTAGGGCAAAAAGACAGGCTGGCCTCAAACCCAAACTTGTCAGATGCAAGCTCTCAGAACCATGTGTGCCATTATGTCCAGTTTATTCAGGGCTGAGGTTGAAACCCAGGCCTTCTTGTATGCTAGGCTGACCTGGAATTCACTATGTAACCTCAGGGTAGCCTTGAACTCACGGTGATTCTCGTACCTCTGCCTCCCAAGTGCTGGGATTAAAGGCGTGCGCCACCACACCCAGCTTTATTTTTGTTTTGTTTCATAGCAAGGAATATGCTAGCCCCAGATTTCTTCAAATCCACATATATATATATATATACTTTTTGCCTCTGATTCTTACATGTTCAAGGACAGAAAAACCAAAAACATGCTTTGAATTTGTGTTTTGGTGGAGAGGTCTAAGGTGCAGAAACATTTGAAAGTCATTATCTAGGGGCTTAAGAGTGGCTAAAGATTCTTGCTTGCAAAGCCTGCTGGACCAGGGTTCAATCCTCCAATATCCGTGTAAAGCTGGATGGGCATTTGTTTAGTGGCAAGGGATCCTGGTGTGCCACCCGCCCATGCGCAAATAAATAGTTATCTAGTAGACCAAAAGTCAAGGGCTTTTATGATACCACAGGGCTCATGTTGTAATAAAAAGTAAGGGCTGGAGAAATGTTTTAGCACTTAAGGTGTTTGCCTGTGAAGCCTAAGGACCCAGGTTCAGTTCCCAGTACCCACAGAAGCATGCATCTGGAATTCATTTGCAGTTGGAGGCCCTGGAGCGCCCATTCTCTCTCTCTCTCTCTCTCCCGCCCCCCCCCAAAAAAAAATAACAACTGGGTGTGGTGACACACACCTTTAATCCTAGCACATGGGAGGCAGAGGTAGGAGGATCCATGTGAGTTCCAGGCTTAGTGAATTCCAGGTCAGCCTGAGCTAGAGTGAGACCCTACCTTGGAAAAAAAAAACAATAAATAAATAAATAAAATAATAAAAGTATTTAAAGCCAAGGAGAAAAAAAAAAAAAAAAAAAAAAACAGCTAAGAATATTGAAATGGAGGCCCAAGGAGGGGACAGGAATGTGATGAGGATACTGTGATGTAGTTCAGGGGAAAAAATATTTCAAGAGAAAGGAAGCATGTCAACTGTTAGCAATTCCCTCAGGTCAATTTAGATAAGACCTGCGGGTTGACCTTGGGAACATGAAGATGATTAGTAATCTTTTTTTTTTTTAATTTTTTTGTTTTGTTTTGTTTTGTTTTTCAAGGTAGAGTCTCACTCTGGCCCAGGCTGACCTGGAATTCACTGTGGAATCTCAGGGTGGCCTCGAACTCATGGCGATCCTACTACCTTTGCCTCCCAAGTGCTGGGATTAAAGGTGTGCGCCACCACGCCCGGCAATGATTAGTAATCTTGATAAGGGGTTTGGACGCTGGAAGTTAAGCTGGATCTGGGTAGGTTGAGAGGTCATGTGATAAGAAGAGGCAGGAACAAGCACTACAGAAAGTTGAAACATCTCTTTTTTTGTTGTTTTTTGGAGGTAGGGTCTAACTCTAGCCCAGGTTTACGTGGAATTCACTCTAGTCTCAGGGTGGCCTTGAACTCACAGTGATCCTCATACCTCTGCCTCCTGGGTGCTGGGATTAAAGGCGCACACCACTACCGCCAGCTCAAGAAAGATGAAGCATCTTGAAGCAGAGGGTAAGTTGCTAACGGCAATTTTGGAAGCAAGGGAGTTAATTTTAGGTCAGAGGAGCTGCCGAGTGTACATGCTGATGAGAATGATTCAATAATGATGCTGGAGGAAATTGTAGGAGTCAAAGCTTTAGGAATGAGGGAGTGAAAAGACTCCAGGTCACTGGTGGAGGACCTGGCCTTCTTGGGCCCAAGGATATTTTTCGTATTAATATAAATACTACTGTGCAGATAAGAGACAAATTAGCTCTTGTTTGAAGGAAGACAAGGTAAAGTTGATCAGTAAAAGGTTGAGGTTTTGTAGGAAGTACAGGTTTTCAGAGAGGAAAGGTATGAAACGGTCAAGTCTACTTAAATATCAGTGTGGTGGAGGGTTGGGAAGAAGATTGAGAGGTTAAGGCTCTTACTTGAAAAGTTTGCCTGTCCTGGGTTGGATTCCCCAGTACTCATGTAAAGGCAGATGCACAATGTGGTGCATGTGTCTGGAGTTCGTTTGCAGTGGCAAGAAGCCCTGGCTCCCATCCTTGAAAAAAAAAAAAAAATTTATTTATTTGCAAGCGGGGGCAGGGGGAGGGAGGGAGAAAAAGGGGAGGAGAAGGAAGGGAGGGAGAGAGAATGAGCGAGGGAATGGGCACGCCTGGGCCTCCAGCCACTGCAGACAAAACTCCAGGCACATGTGTCGCTCTGTGCAATAGCTTTATGTGGATACTGGGTAATTGAACATGGGCCAGCAGGCTTTGCAAGTAAGTGCCTTTAACTGCTGAGCCATCTCTCCAGCCCTTTTTGGTTTTTCGAGGCAGGGTCTTGCTCTAGCCCAGGCTGACCTGGAATTCACTATGGAGTCTCAGGGTGGCCTTGAACTCATGGCGATCCTCCTCTTTCTGCCTCCCTAGTGCTGGGATTAAAGGGGTGCATCACCACGCCCAGGAAATAAACGTGTATTTTTTTTTTTTTTTGAGGTAGGGTCTCACTCTGGCCCAGGCTGACCTGGAATTCACTCTGTAGTCTCAGGGTGGCCTTGAACTCAGAGTGATCCTCCTACCTCTGCCTCCTGAGTGCTGGGATTAAAGGCATGGGCCCGGCCAAGCATTTTTTGAAAAGGGCTGGAGAAGCAGGGCGTGGTGGCTCACGCCTTGGGGAAGCAGAGGTAGGAGGATCATGATGAGTTCACGGACACCCTGAGAATACATAGGGAATTACAGGTCAGCCTGGGCTAGAGCGAGACCCCCCCCCCGGAAAAAACAACAAAATTATATACATACATATATATATGCATATATAATATAGATGCACACATATATATTTGCAAGCAGAGAGAAAATGAGAGGAGAAATAAAAATATCTTAAAAAGAAATCAGTGGAGTGGAGAAAGGCCTCTCGGATTATGCACACATCCTAATTTTTTTTTTTTTTTTTGTCTCTCAGTGAGCTTTTAGACCCTTCATCATACATCTCTTCTATAGTCTCTATAGAAACAAAGTAGTTAATGAATGGGTGTCAGCAGAACTTTGTCTTAGGACCACCCTGGTAAATTAGACCTGTTTGGGCAAGTAATTTTTTTTCTTTTTCCCTCTTGAAGTTTGATTTCCGAATATATATATAATATATATAGTGGGAATAACTTTTTCTCCTGCCTACCTCCCAGCGTTATCATGAGAACATGAGAATCTGAGTCAACCTAAAAAAAAAAAGAAAGAAAGAAAAAGCTCCATCCCGAGCTGTTTAAAATGTAACCGGTTGTTATTTTTAGCCCGCACGTGGCCGAGCAGGGTGCAGGTGCCGACGACATCTTGCTGATTGGGTGGGCGTTATTGTTTCTGTGACTATAGACAGAAGAGAGGCTTTGGACCAGGGTTCCGAGGACCGCGGAGGGGCGGAGCTTAGGCTTGGTATTTCCCCCCCCCCAGCATTCCCCCCCTTCCCGGGAAGGCTCCGCCCACTGAGCACGGTGGGCGGAGCGCGGGGGCGGGAGAGCCCGAGGAGGGGATAACTGTCAAACCTCCGCCGCTTGGCGCCACGATTTAAATAGTACGTGCCGCTCTGGCAGCGGTGCGTGCTCGGGGGCGGGGCTGCGAAGTACCCGGAGCGGACAGGCGGGGGTGTGTGTGTGAGTGTGTGTGTGTGTGTCTATGAGAGGCGGCTGAGGGGCGGGGCCGAGCAGCGGGAGGAGATGGGCGTGGCTTAGTGGGCGTGGCCATCTAGAGGGAGGGAGGGAGGGAGGAGGGTTGAACGCGCCGAGACTCTCCCCCCCCACCGCGCCGCCGGCGCCGCCAGCGAGCCTCACTGCGCCTGCGCTGACAGACGCAAGATGGCGGACAGTGCGGAACTAAAGGTAAAGCGCAGCTCGAATTCACTTCTAATATTCGGCCGCCGAGACGGCGCCGCCGGGGCCGTCGGCGGGGAGGGGGCTTGCTGGAGAATGGGTCTGAGCCCGGAGGTGTGTGTGGGGTGTGTCGGCTGGAAGCTTGGCTCCCCCCGGGACTTGAGAGAGAGAGTTGTAGGTGGGGTGGGGGAGAAGCAGCAGAAGCAGAAGCGCTCCTCAGTTTCGGCTTGGAGGAGGAGTGCAGGGCGGGGGGGAGGAGGAGGAGGACGAGAGCCTGGCCGTGGCGGGCCCCGGGTGCTTCGGGGTGTCGGGAGGGTGGAGGGTGGCGGGCAGCGCTGCCGGGTCGGTGCCCGGTTTGTTATTGTTGTGGGCGCCTGCGGAGGAGGAGGAGGGGGACCGACAGGGAGCGTGGACGGTAGGGGGCTGCCGCTGTCCCCGAGGCTCACCTTGGTGCCCTTCTCCTGTCCCCTCCATCCCCGTGGGGGGAGTGCTGATGTATGTGTTGGTGGAGGGGGGGGGGAAAGCGGGGTGTTCTGGTCCAGGATCGGGCGGGGTGGGGGAGAGAGGAGAATTGGGAAAGCTCCCCGCCACCGCTTCCTCTTCCTCCTCCTCCTCCTCCTGATCGTCTGCGCTCGCGGGCTCCCTGTCAGGCGGCTTCTTGCGTCTAAGACCCCCGGGAACTTGGCTCCGGCCGCCCCGCCCCTCCGTGGATCCCTGGAGTCCCTCTCTCCTCACCCCCCTCTTCCTCCCTCCCTCCCTCCATCCCCATCATCATCATCACCACCCCGCCCCGGACTCCCGCTCTACCCGCTGGCCGCGTATGTCAGGAAAGGCACCCCGGGGACATGGAGGGGGTGAGGTAGCCCCCGCTAGTGAAGAAGCGTGATTCCCCCCCACCCGGCCGGGGTGGGGGAGTCTTCGGGTGGGGATGCCCGGGGAAGGAGGCTGGGGTGGGGGGCGAGTGGGAATGGGTAGGAGAAGCGCTGGTAAAGTTTAGCGAGCCAGCCATGGGGTTCCCGCGGCTGTCTGCCTGGGGTGGGACGGGACTCTTTTTTTTTTTTTTTTTTCTTCTTCCACTTCTTGATTCTGGAACACCCCCCAGGGTGGTTGGTAGTAGGAAAGGGGTGCAGTCCCCTGGAAGAGTGTGTGTGTGTGTGTGTTTTTTGGGGGGGGCCACCCCAGGGTGATGGTGGGAGGGGCAGTCCCCTGGAAGAGTGTGTGTTTTATTTGTTTTGGAGCACCCCAGGGTGATGATGTGTATGGTGGTGGTGGTGGGGCGGCGCAGTCCCTTGTAAGAGTGTCTTTGGACCACCCCCATAGTGATGATGATGGGGGGGGGCAGTTCCCTGGAAGTGTCTTTGGATCTCCCCCCAGGGTGATGGTGTGGTGGTGGCAGGGAGCAGTCCCCTGGAAGAAGAGTGTGTCTTTGGAAGCAGTGGTGGGATGCAGCTATCATATCCTCTTCCCTGCTCCTGGTTTTGCTGGTGTGCATGCAGGGCGAGAGGAGCCTTTGAAGTGTGTGTGGGGGGCCGGGGGAATCCTCTGCACACACCATGATGGCGATGCTATATAGCTGGTGAGGTGAATGGTTCGTGTTTATATCCCCCGTTGTTGCCTTTTGTTTGTAGGGACATCTTGGCTGGCCATGTTGATTGGAACGAATTTCTACAACAGCCCCCCCTCCACCTCCAATCCTACTCCAGCTTCCCAATAAATAAAACGTTCCTCTTCAACTGTACCAATTACTCACGCCTCGCGAAATCAGATGAAAAGGGTGCCCCCTTTCCCCCTGCGTTTTTTTTTTCTTCTTCCCACCCCAATCTTTTTACCTGATGGTGGCTTCTTTACCGGAGCGGATATAGAGACCCACCACACAAGGCGTAGGGGGAGGGGGTGGAACCCTTATGATTAGATTGTGACAAATGGGGGCTCCGCTTGAATAATTTTGGTTTAGTAGCCTAGCAGTTCTTAACTAACGAATATTATTTCGAAGCTCTGAACGTGATCGTCTCTTCTCTGTGGCTTCTTGTGTGTGAACCAAACAGCTGGTTAGATCCCAACAGGGAACTGACATATCTCTGTAGAGTGGAGATTGGAATTAGAAATCTTTGTTGGGGGGGGGGGGAGCTTTGAGAAAATCTTTCTCATAATCAATAGAAATTAAAATTTTTTCTCTCTCCGTTATAAAGAAACAACTTCGAGAACAAGCAAACCTACCAGATTTGTTTCTGGGGGGAGTTTTTCAGTGGAGATGAAGTGAAAAATCATTTTCCTTAATAACTTTGCAGTGTTAACATCCCAAGTGCATTAAGATCTGTGTATAAGATTTAGGTATTTGGCTTTGGATGTCATTCCTTTTTCAGATTTACTTCTAATTAGTAAATTGTTTAAGACAGAGAAGGCTTGGGATGGATAGGTTTTTTTTCCCCCTCTTAACCCCAGTTTCAAAACTATTGACTGAAATGAGAAAGCTCCAGGAATTTGAATATTTGAAGATAAATAACTTTCGCAGAAAAAAGTGTCCAGCTTAAACATGGGTCTTTTGTATAGCTTTCCTATAATGCAGTCGCTATGTTACTGTCATCTTTGCCTTCAGATATTTATTTTGTTAGGAGCCTATTTGAATAATAGCTAAACATTTCTTTTATACATAGACCGTAAAGCTGGAAAGCTTTTTGGGGCTATGTGGTCACTCTTGATGCTGTCCAAAGAAACTGGTATGGGAAGCACATGCTGGGAGGTTTCCTTCTTTGTTCTTTCTCATTTTAAGAAAGTGCCTTTGGGGCTCCATGAAATCCCTGGGGTGAGTCTTGTTAGGTAAAGTTTCTCTCCACAAAAATGAGCTAGTATCATACAAACACTGAACACTTCTGGGAAATGTTATTTTTTCTAAAATTAATCTTTTTTTTTTTTTTTCTTAAGTCCTCCAAAATCTACTTGAGTTTTACTAGCGGAGTTGTTTTCCTCTTTTATGTTCCTGTTGTATAATTTTTTCAAATTATAATAACTGTTTTGACATGTTGGTGTGTCATTGCCTCTGTCTGAGACTTTGAGGAGCTGTGATAAATGACTTAGCCTATGATAACTGTGTTAAAATTTTTCTTAATATTACTTCATTGTGATTGAATTTACTGTTCTTTTTTGGAGGAATGGGGGAGGTGATCTCAGGAACGCCTACCATAGTTATTTAAGAATGTGCATTTGCCGGGCGTGGTGGCACCTTTAATCGCAGCACACTCGGGAGGCAGAGGTAGGAGGATCACCTAGAGTTCGAGGCCACCCTGAGACTACATAATTAATTCCAGGTCAGCCTGGACCAGAGTGAGACCCTACCTTGCAAAACAACAACAACAAAAAGAATGTGCATTTGATTTTTGTTGTTGTTGTTGTTGTTCAGTGAAGTTTGGAAGATACTTGGAATATTTTCTCAGGGATTTTTTGTTTGTATCTTTGGGAGGTAAACAGCATACATCTTACACACAGTAGGAAATATCAGTGAGAATTAAGAAAAACAGATTTTAAAAAATAATGGCAACATAGGTGCTTCTACCTGGGAGGCATTGAGTAAATACAGTAACTTTACTTATTCTAGTTCAGAGCCCACACTTCACTTGGCTATGGGGTTGTATTCGTAACTACTTTCCTAATGGCCCTTCTAGCCATTCTGTAAAGATCAGACGGGGAAAACAGGTCTGTATCCCCTGTAGGAATAGTGCACGCTGCAACACTTCAAGATATCGCCAATAAAAATTAAATTGTGAGTCATCAAATGAGTTCTCCATGCACATTTGCTTATGAAAACTTTAATTTTTCATTAGGGGAATACCCATAAATGACACTTGTTGGAATTTGAAGGGTGAATATTTCATTATTTTTAGGTACTTAAAAGCAGGAGGGTGTGATGGCCAGATGCTCTTGCTAGTTAGTAATCTTGATAGCTTTATGAATCTCCTCTTCAGTCCAACCTTATCACACATGCCCTTGGGAGGCTGAGACAGAAGGATTGGGAGTTCCAGGTGAGCCTGGACTATGTAACAGTAACAAAACACCCTAAACCAACCAGTCAACCAAAGACTTTTTTTTTTTTTTTTTTGAGGTAGGGTCTTTCTCTAGTCCAGGTTGACCTTGAATTCACTATATAGTCTCAGAGTGGCCTTGAACTCCTGCCTCTGCCTCCTGAGTGCTTGGGATTAAAGGCGCCTGCCATCACACCTGGCTTCTTTCTTTTTTGGTACAAGAAGCCACTTTGGAGTCCTTGGTGGCCTGGAACTGACAATCCTCCTGTCTCAAGCCTCCCAGGTGCTGGCATCTCAGGATGCACCACCACATTCATCTTTCAAATATTTTTTTCTTTCTGGGTTTTTGAGGTAGGGTCTCAGACTAGCTCAAGCTGACCTGCAATTCACTCTGTAGTCTAGGGTGGCCTTGAACTCATGGCAATGTTCCTACCTCTGCCTCCCGAGTGTTGGGATTAAAGGTGTGTGCCATCACGCCCTGCTCTTTGTTTTTTCCAGGTAGGATCTCACTCTAGCCCAGGTTGACCTGGAATTCACTGTGTAGTCTCAGGGTGGCCTCGAATTCACAGCAATGCTCCTACCCCTGCCTCCCAAGTGCTGGGATTAAAGCCTTGCACCACCATGCCTGGCCTCAAAGTACTTTTTAAAAAATAAATGTTTCTTGCATAGAACTCAGGCCATTTTATATTGCTGTTTTAATTTGCAGGAGGGTCAGTGAGAGGGAAGCAGTTCATCATTTTAGCAGAGTAAATAATGGAATTCAGTGAGAAGAGAAGCTTTTACCTGTCTGTCTACTGTATATGTTTATCAGTAAATTCTGTTGGTGTATTCTGCCTCTTTATTTTCAACAAATAACCACTTAGTTTTGATCTTTGTTGTGTAAATTGTCTGCTTTTATTTCAAATAGAGGCAAGTAAATCTGACAGTTTATTCATAGGTTTGATTTTAATCTCCATAACTTGCTTTTGTGAAGTGCCACGTTTAGATGGCTTTTGTTTTATGTCACTTTTTAAAACAGTTTGTAAAAACACTTTAGCTTTTAAGATTTCATGTAATTGTTTTGAAATATTGCCTTCTTTTTCCCATGATTTTCTCCTGGGTGGTTACATTGTCTCTCTCTTTAAAGACCGTTTTGTAATCCCCTTTAACTGAAGTGTGCTTTTTGGTAGCCAGTCCATAGCTGATTAACCATCAGCATGCTGCTCCAGGGTCCTTGCTGCTGGCGCGCTTGAGTTCAGTATGTTTAGCACCCTTTCTTTTTGGTAACTAGGGATAAGAAAGTTAAATTGGCTCATAGTTGTAATGGGATCTAGGAAGAAGTATGGAATTTTATGAATTCAATCTCCAATATTCTACCTCATGGGATTTTTTAAAAAAGAAATCTTTTTTTTTTTTTTTTTTTTTTTTTTTTTTTAAATTTTTCCCTGAGGTAGGGTCTCACTCTAGCCCAGGCTGACCTGAAATCCAGTATGTATTCTCAGGGTGGCCTGGAGCTCAGGGCGATCCTCCTGCCTCTGCCTTCTAAGTGCTGGAATTAAAGGTATGTACCACCATGCCTGGCAAGAAATCTTTTTTTTTTTTTTAAAGTATTTTAATTACCTATTTATTAGAGAGAGAGAGACAGGGTCAAAGAGAAAATGGACATGCCAGGGCCTCAAGCCACTGCAAACAAACTTCAGATGCATGTGCCCCTTGTGCATCTGGCTTGCATGAGTACTGGGGAATTGAACGTGGGTTCTTAAGCTTTGTAGGCAAGTGCCTTCAACTGCTAAACCATCTCTCCAGCCCAAGAAATCTGTTTTTAGTTTTTAGAGGTAGGGTCTCACTGAAGCTCAGGCTGACCTGGAATTCACTCTGTTATTCGCAGGGTGGCCTTGAACTTGAACAGGCAAGTGCATTAACCCCTAAGCCATCCCTTCAGCCTGAATTCTGTTTTTTTAAAAATGTTTTATGTAGGGATGGAGAGATTGCTTAGGGGCTAAGGCATTTGCCTGCAAAGCCAAAGGACCCAGGTTCGATCCCCCAGGAACCACTTGAGCAAGATGCACAAGGTGGCACATGCATCTGGAGTTCATTTGCAGTGGCTGGAGGCTCTGGCATGCCCATTCTCTCTCTCTTTCTCTCTCTCTCTCTCTCTCTCTCTGCCTTTCTCTCAAATAAATAAAAACAAAAAATTAAAATATTTATTTGCAAGCAGAGAAAGAGAGAGAGAGAGGATTAGAATGTGAATGTGTGTGGGCATGCCAGGGCCTCTAGCCAGTCACTACAAATAAACTCCAGTTGCATGTGCCACCTTGTGCATATGCTTTACTGGGTACTGGAGAGTCAAACCTGGGTCCTTAGCCTTTGCAGGCATCTTAACTGCTGAACTATTTTCAGCCCAAGGGATTTTATAAGGTACAGCCTCTAAAAAACAGAAAGATAAGGCTGGAGAGATGGTTTAGCAGTTCAGGCGCTTTCCTGTGAAGCCTAAGGACCCCGGTTCAATTCTCTAGGTCCCACATAAGCCAAATGGACATGGTGGCACATGCATCTGGTGTTTGTAGTGGCTAGAGGCCCTGGTGTGCCCATTCTCTCTCTCTCCCTGTCCCTTTCTCTGTCTCAAATAGATAAATAAATATCAGAAAAAAACAAAAACACCTGATTCACTACTTTATAGCTGACCTGGAATTAACGATGTAGTCTCAGGGTGGCCTCGAACTCTCTGCTATCCTCCTACCTCTGCCTCCCGAGTGCTGGGATTAAAGGCATGTACCACCACGCCCTGCTGATCTTACTGTTTTTTTCACACCTGGCACCAAGCTTGTTATTTGTTCTATTTTATTTTTTGTTTTTGAAAAGAGAGAAAGAAGCAGACACAGAGATTGAATGGGCATGTCAGAGCCTCCAGCCACTGCAAACGAACTCCAGATGCATGTGCCACCTGTGCATCTGGCTTATATGGCTACTGGGGGATTGAACCTGCATCATTAGGCTTTGGAGGCAAACACTGAACCACTAAGCAATATCTCTAGCTCTATTTTTGCTTTTAAAATTCTATTTAATTGAGAGAGAGAAGTAGGTACAGAGAGACATAGGGAGAATGGGCCCCTTAGGGCCTTTAACCACCACGGATGAACTCCAGATGCATGTGCTATTTAGTGGCTTACTTGGGTCCTTATGCTTCACAGGCAAGTGCCTTAACCACTAAACCATCTCTCCAGCCCCAGCTTTTTTCTTTTTTCTTTTTTTTTTTTGAGGTAAGGTCTCAGGGTAGCCTTGAACTCACTGTGATCCTCATACCTCTGCCTCCCAAGTGCTGGGATTAAAGGCATGTACCACCACACCCAGCAGCTTTTTTTTTTTTTTTAAAGTTTTTATTTATTTGAGATAGAAAGAGGAAGAGAGAGAGAATGGGCACGCGAGGGCCTCCACCACTGCAAATGAACTGGCACATGTGCCACCCTGTGCATCTAGTTTACGGGGGGCTTTTCTAAGCTTGGGTGATTCCTTGGTCTCTGCTCCCCTGTATGGGACTGCGGTTACAGATTCCTGTAGCCATGCCTGAATGTTTGCCAAGGTTCTGGCAATTCGGGCCCTCATGCTTGTGCAGGAAGTGCACTTGACCGCTGCTGCCTATTTTCCGGGTTAGACTGGCTGATCAGTGAGCCTCCCACAAGATTGGGGTTATAGGCTTGCATGACCACAAACCTCGGATAAACACTATTATTTCTTTGGAAGTCAGTTTGACAGCTACAATATATCCATTAGCAAAACAATAATTGTAGCTTAGCTCCTAAGGGCCTCTGACCTTCCGCTTTGGAGCAAGTTTATAGACTAGTTGAGTTTGCTCCTGTGGAGAGGGTGTTCAAATCCAGTTAGAAAGCAGAAAGCAGTTGTTACTCCTTTACCAGTTATGCCATGATTGCAAGTTTGAAAACAGCTTGCCTTGCAGATAGTTATGTAGGCAACAGCTTATATTGTTTCACGGTCCCTCCTCCTCCTCCTCCTTCTTCTTCTTTTTTTTGGTTTTTTAAAAAAATACTTTATTTTAAAATATTTTATTTTTATTTATTAATTTGACAGAGAAAGAGGGAGAGAGAGAATTGGCGCGCCAGGGCCTCCAGCCACTGTAAAGGAACTCGAGATGCATGTGCTACCTTGTGCATCTGGCTAACATGGGTCCTGGGGAATCGAACCTGGGTCCTTTGGCTTTGCAAGCAAACACCTTAACTGCTAAGCCATCCTCCAGCCTTTTTTTTTTTTTTTTGGTTTTTCGAGGTAGGGTGTCACTCTAGCTTAGGGTGACCTGGAATTCACTATGAAGTCTCAGGGTGGCCTCAAACTCATGGTGATCCTCCTACCTCTGTTTCCCCAGTGCTGGGATTAAAGGTGTGTACCACCACACCTGGCTTAATAGATTTTTTTTAATTGACAACTTCCATAATTGTAGACAATAACCCATGGTAATTCCCTCCTTCACCCCACTTTCCCCTTTGTAAATCTATTCTCCATCATATTCCCTCCCACTCTCAATCAGTCTCTTATTTTGATGTCATGGTCTTTCCTCCTATTATGATGGTCTTATGAAGGTAGTGTCAGGCACTGTGAGGTCATGCTATCCATGACCTCATGATATCCAGGCCATTTTGTGTCTGGAGGAGCACATTGTAAAGAATCTACTCTTCCTTTGGCTCTTACATTCTTTCTGCCACCTCTTCCACAATTCAGGATCCTTTCTTAATTAATTGTGTGTTGGGGGGAGAGAAAGAGGGAGATAGAGAGAATGGGCATACCAGGGTTTCCAGCCACTGCAAACAAACTCCAAATGCATGTACTACCTTGTGCATCTGGCTTATGTGGGTCCTGGGGAATCAAACCTGGGTCATTTGGCTTTGCAGGCCAAGTGCCTTAACCACTAACCCATTTCTTCAGCCCTAATTTTTTTTTTCGAGGTAGGGTGTCACTCTAGCCCAGGTTGACCTGGAGCTCACTATGTAGTCTCAGGGTGGCTTTGAACTCATGGCGATCCTCCTACTTCTGCCTCCCATGTGCTGGGAGCCCTAAATTAAAAAAAAAAAAACTTATTTGCAGGCAAAGAGAGACTGACAGAGAGACATAGAGGTAGTGGCTGGCCCCAGGAGATAAGCACTGCAAATGAACTCCAGATGTATGTGTTACTTTGTGCATCTGGCTTTTAAGTGGGTACTGAGGAATTGAACCTGGGAAGGTAGGCTTTGCAGGCAAATGCCTTAACCATTGAGCCATCTTTCCAGCTTCCCCCACCTTTTTTTTTTCAAGGTAGGGTCTCACTCTAGCCCAGGCTGACCTGGAATTCACTCTGTATTCTCAGGGTGTCCTCGAACTCATGGGAATCCTCTTACATCTGCTTCCCGAGTGCTGGGATTGAAGGCGTGCGCCACCACGCCCGGCTCCCTTTTTTAAAATACTTTGACAAATAGCATTGTAAGAATGTTTCAAGTTTTATTTATAAATATAAGAGAGAATGAGAATTAGGTGTGCCAGGGCCTAGAGCTACTGCAAACAAGCTTCAGACACATGTGCCACTTTTTGTATCTGGCTTTACTTGGGCACTGGGGAATCAAACCCAGAGCCTTCAGACTTTGTAGGCAAGTACCTTCAACCGCTGAGCCACCTCTCTAGGCCTTAAATAAACATAGTAACCTGACATAATTTTTGTGCTTTAGAGAACAATGCTAATAGTTTTGTGATTTAAATGTTTTAAGTGAAGTAAATAATGTTTGGTTTACCCATTGCTTTACTTTTATTTTTGTTTCTTTAATGTGTCAGTTAAGAATACTAAATGATGGCAAAGATAGATTATAAAATGGAAGAAATAGGGCTGGAGAGATGGCTTAGCAGTTAAGACACATGCCTGAAGCCTGAGGACCCAGGTTTGATTCTCCAGGTCCCACGTAAGCCAGATGCACATGGTGTGGCACATGTGTCTGGAATTCTTTGCAGTGGCTAGAGGCCCTGGTATGTCCATTCTCTCTCCCTCCCTCTCTCAGTCTCTAATAAATAAATAAATAAATAAATAAATAAATAAAAATGAATCTTTTTAAAAAATGGAAGAGGGGCCGGAGAGATGGCTTAGCAGTTAAGGACTTTGCCTGCAAAGCCAAAGGATCCTGGTTCTATTCTACAGGACCCACGTAAGCCAGATGCACAAGGGGGCACATTCATCTGGAGTTCATTTGCAGTGGCTGGAGGCCCTGGCACGCCCATTCTCTCCCTCTCTCTCTTTCTCTCTCTCTCTCTCTCTCAAATAAATACTATAAAAACGGAAGAAACATTTCTTCAAATCTTTGCTTCTCGCGTTCTGAGATTAAAGGTGTGCACCACCATGCCTGGCTTGTTCTGATTTAAAAAAATTTATTTATTTATTTATTTATTTATTTATTTATTTATTTATTTATGACAGAGGCAGAGAGAGAGAATGGGCGCTGCAGGGTCTCTAATCACTGCAAACAAATTCCAGATGCATGCGCCATCTTGTGTATCTGGCTTACGTTGGACCTGGAGAATCAAACCTGGATCCTTAGGCTTTGCAATCAAGAGCCTTAACTGCTAAGGCATCTCTCCAGCCCTCTTCTCATTTTTTAGTTTTATTTTATTTTTTGGTTTTTCGAGGTAGGGTCTCACTCTGGCTCAGGCTGACCTGGAATTTACTACGTAGTCTCAGGGTGGCCTTGAACTCTTGGCGATCCTCCTACCTCTGCCTCCTGAATGCTGGGATTAAAGGTGTGCACCACCATGTCTGGCCCTCTTCTCATTTTTTAATCCCAGTGTTGCCATGGTTTAAAGTTGGTAGGTGATACTGTTTGGAGGAGCTGACTGCAGAAAGGTTACAAAGGCTGTGAAAATATTTTTCTGTTTCAGGATGAAACCTTTATAGGGTTAAGCCAGTTATTAAATGCATATGTAAATTATGTTAAGAATGCTGTTTCTTTTAGGGGTTGGGGGGTTGAGACTGGGCACTGTGTAGATCTGGCTTCCTGAGAGCTGGGATGTTCTACCATCCTAGTGAGAATGCTGCCTGCAATCTGAGAAGTGCTGTTTTGTACAAGAAACGGTTGATGAAATTAAGGTTTAGAAGTAGATCATATTCTGAATTTGATGTGTCAGTTTTTAGTTTATTTATTTATTTGAGACAGATATAGGCAGGTAGAGAGACAGAGAATTGGGCGTGCCAGGGCCTCCAGCCACTGCAAGCTCCAGATGCTTGTGTCCCCTTATGCATGTGGCTTAAGTGGGTCCTGGGAAATCGAACCTGGGTCCTTTGGCTTTGTTGGCAAGCACCTTAACCACTAAGTCATCTCTCTAGCCCAATGTGTCAGTTTAATGTGTGTGTGTATGTGTGTGTGTGTGTGTGTGTGTGTGTGTGTGTATATATATATATATATATATATATATATATATATATATATATATATATTGGTTTTTTTGAGGTAGGGTCTCACTCTAGCCCAGGCTGACCTGGGATTCATTATGTAGTCTCAAGGTGGCCTCAAACTCATGGCAATCCTCCTACCTCTGCCTTCCAAGTACTGGGATTAAAGGTGTGCGCCACCACGCCTGTCCAGTGTGGCACTATAAAAATATATTTTTTTACTTGAGAGAGAAGAGAGAAAGAGACAGATAGAAAGAAGGACCTGCCAGGTCATACAGCCACTGCAAATGAACTCTAGATGCATGTGCCACCTTGTGCATCTTGCTTGTGTGGGTCCTGGAAAGCGAACCTGGGTTTGCAGCCAAGCACTGTAACCACTAAACCATCTCTCCAGCCCCAGTGTCGCACATTTTGGCTGTAGATCTTTTCCTGAGTGGGCAGTTTGTGGCACTGTGGTCCTGGTGCTTGGCTGAGGCAGCAAACTGCAGCTCCTACATAGCATGAACAGCTGATACCCACAGTGTGTGGTGTTACTGACTGAAGGTTAGTGGGTCAGATAAGTGCATTAATGCATAGTTTCACCTTCTAACGGGTTACCAGGATGACCATGTTTCATGGGAGGCACATCTCTAGCATGCATGACCCCCGAGCTTCCTGCTCCTGCTGGTGTTAGTGACCCCTTCCCGCTTGGGAACTGCCTTTGCTTCCCTCTGCTTCTGGTTCCATTGGTGTCACATGAAATGATAATTTGAGGGAAACCTCAAAATTTTCTGGTAAACTTTCATTGTTTGCCACAAACTTCTCAAATTCATCTAAATGAAGAAGCCATGCTTTTTTCTCTTTTGTCTTAGAAGAACAAATAAAGGAGCCCTCTGACCGAGAACTAATCCGTAGCTCTTCTGGCTCTTGCTAATGTCCCTCACTTCCTGCCCTGCTGTTCTCTGCTTTCAGTTTCTCCTGTCTTTCTTTGTTAATTTTACCCAAACATTTCTTTCTTCCTGTCACTCTGGGCTTTCCTTGTTAAAACAGGAAAGAGGTTTAGCTCCAGCGTGGTACTTAGGACTTTTTATAAAACTTTGACATCAGTCTGCTCACCTTGTGTTTGTTTTTTTCCTCAATCCATTGCAGAAGTCTGACGTGAGAGAGGAGTTGTTCTTTTCTTCTTGTTTTTTTAACTGTTTAAAAATTTTCCCTTTCTTTGAGACAGTCTCATTGTAGCCCACCCAATTTTACCTGGACCTCATTCTGTACCCTAGGCTGGCCTTGATTTCACAGTCATCTTCCTGCACTCAGCCTCCCCAGTGCAGTGCATGAGCCACCATGCATATCCTTGCTTCCTTTTATTGACTAGTGTTCTGTTTTTACTCTAATCCTTCCCTATCCAGTAGGTGCTTAGTATGTTTGCCAGACTAACAAATTATGTTACTGCTTGTTTCTGTCAGGAGTGGGGCTTGCTGTTCATATCTGTTGTGGTAGTCTTAAGTTGGAGGTGGGTTTATACAGGGTCTTATCTTGACTCTGCCCCCCTCCATGCTTCTTAGATTAACTTGAATAACATTAAATCTATGATTATTTATTTATTTGGTTTTTCTAGGGAGGGTTTCATTCTAGCACAGGCTGACGTGGAATTCACTATGTAGTCTTAGGGTGGCTTTGAACTCACTGTGATCCTTCTACCTCTGCCTCCCAAGTGCTGGGATTAAAGGGGTACACCACCATGGCGGGTTCTTTTTTCTTTTCTTTTTTTGTTGTTGTTCTTTTTGTTTTAATAAGCATGAGTTTTAAGTTTTTTGAATCTATTTATTTATTTATTTAAGAGAGATACACAAAGAGAAAATGGGCACACCAGGGCTTCTAGCCACTGCAAATAAACTCCAGATGCATGTGCCACTTTGTACATCTGGCTTTATGTGGGTACTGGGGAATTGAACTTGAGTGCTTGAACTTTGCAGGCAAGTGCCTTAACTGGTGAGCCGCCTCTCCAGACCACAAAGCACTTTGTATTTGAGTTTTATGCTAGTTTTATGGCATTGTGCTTAAAATAGAATTTGACATGCTACCTTGGACTTTATAGTGAACTTAAAGTATTTTATTTTATTTTTTTTGGCTTTTCGAGGTAGGGTCTCACTCTAGCCCAGGCTGACCTGGAATTCACCATGGAGTCTCAGGATGGCCTCGAACTCATGGCGATCCTCCTACCTCTGCCTCCCAGTGCTAGGATTAAAGCCGTGCGCCACCACGCCTAGCTTTTATTTTTTATTTATATATTTATTTATTTTTGGTTCTTCAGGGTAGGGTTTCACACTAATACAGGCTGACCTGGAATTCACTGTGTAGTCTCAGGGTGGCCTTGAACTCATGGTGATCCTCCTACCTCTCTGCCTCCTGAGTGCTAGGATTAAACACGTGTGTCAACACACCTGGTATAAATAATTTTTTTTTTTTTTTTTGGTTTTTCGAGGTAGGATCTCACTCTGGCCCAGGCTGACCTGGAATTTACTCGAACTCACGGTGATCCTCCTACCTCTGTCTCCTGAGTGCTGCGATTAAAGGCATGCACTTCCATGCCCAGCTCAATAAATGTTTTTTTTTTTTAAAGGCAATGGAGGCCTGGTGGATGGCTTAGCAATTAAGGCACTTGCTTCCAAAGCCTTAACAACCTGGGTTTGATTCCTCAGTTCCCACATAAAAGCTTAGATGTGGGCTGGAGAGATGGCTTAGCAGTTAAGGTGCCTGCCTGCTAAGCCTAAGAACGTGAGTTCCAATCTCCAGGTCCCGCTTTAGCCAGATGCAAAATGATGCAAGGGTGCAATGCCACACTTGCCCACAAGGGGGTGCACACATCTGGATTTCGTTCATAGCAGCTGAGGCCGCTGGCGTGCCCATCTCTGTCTTCCTCTCCCTCTCTCTCTCTCTCTCTCCAAAAAAAAAAGCTAGATGTGCAAAGCAGCACATGCATTGGAGTTAATTCACAACAGCTGGAGGTCCTGACTATCTTCTGTCCCTCTCTGCTTGCTAATAAATAAATAAATAAATAAATAAATAAATAAATAAATAAATAAATAATATTTTTTAAAAAGCAGCAGACAGAAGCAGTGTCAGTCTTTATCAACTGTGACAAAACACTGGACCTGAACAGCTTATAGGAAGAAGAGTTTGTTTTGGTTCGTAGCTTCATTGGTTTTGGACTACGGTCACCTTGCTTGTTGCTGTAGGGCCTTGGTGAGGTTGACTATCACTGTGGCAGCAGCTTCAGGTGAAACAAAGTGGTCTGTCTTCTGGCCTTCAGGACGTATAGAAAATGACAGGAAGGGGCCAGGCCAGGGTTCTTTTAAAAGTCCTCCTTAAAGATCTACTTTCTCCAGCCAGGCCCTGCCTCCTAAAATGTCCACTAACTTCTAAATAGTACTACCAGTTGAGGGAACATGCCTCCAATACATGAGCCTGTGTGTAGGGATGTTTTATGTTCAAACCATAATAGGTATTAGCTTATAACTTGGCTCATAGTGGGTGTTTTGATTTTTGGTTGTTGTTTAGGAAGTATCTGTCACATTCTGTCATTTATATATTTGAGTCTCCACTGTGTGAAATACCAGAATATTTGTGGTTTCAACTCATTACCACCTGTGTGTGATTATTTAAATCCTTGTTGTAATGTGATGCTTACTAAAAATTACATATTTTAAGGTTATAAAATGAAAGTATTGGGGATGGAGAGATGGCTTAACAGTTAAGGCACTTGCTGGCAATGCCAAAGGATCAATGTTTGATTCCCAAGTATCCACCTGTAAAGCCAGATGCACAAGGTGGCGCATGTGTTTGGTGTTAGTTTATAGTGGCTGGAGACCCTGGTGTGCCTATTCTCTCTCTCTGCCTCTTTCAAATGTTATTTATCAACTGTTGGAGTTTTCAAAGTTTGTTTCTCAGATCCCAGGTAAGTTCCCTTGGGGGTCCTCCAGGAACCATTTCCCAGTAATAATAAAGCATGATTTGGTGTGTTGGACAAAACTACTGTTGACTTAGCATGGATTAATGCTGTGGTGGCACCGAGGGGTACTAGAATTGGTATTCTCCATCAGCAGACTCTGGCAACTAAAGAAACACCTGCTGGCCTGGTTCTGTAGCTCAGAAGTAGAATGCTTGCCTGCCATGCATGAGGCCCTGATTTGGTTCAGTATGTACCCACACATTCACACATGTGGACATGCAAGGGCCCACAAAGAAACTAGATACATTTAATGTTCTTGGTGAAGCTGTTTACGTATTAATCTTACTATATCTTCAGTCCTTAAGTAAATTTTAAAGTATATTATGTACTGAAACAAAAATACCTGGAGGGATGGCGCGGTGGTTAAGGTGCTTGCCTGTGAAGCCTAAAGACCTGAGTTTGATTCCCCAGTACCTACATAAAGCCAGATGCACAGTAGCACATGTATCTGGGGTTCATTTGCAATGGCTGGAGGCCCTGGCATGCCTTCTTCTCTCCTTCCCCCTCTCCTTCTGCTGGCAAATAAATAAATAAAAATACTTATTTAATTTTGATTTGAGAGAGAGAATGGGCACACCAGGGACTTCCAGCCACTGTGAAAAAACTCTAGATGTGTGCTCCCCCTTGTGCTCATTTGCAACACTGCACGCCTGCATTACTTTTGCGTCTGGCAATACACAGGACCTGGAGATTCGAACAAACATTTTTTAAAAAAATATTTTCGTATTTATTTAATAGGCAGGTAGAGACAGAGAGAATGGGCATGCCAGGGTCTCCAGCCATTGCAAACAAACTCCAGATACATGCGCCCTCTTATACATCTGGCTTACGTGAGTACTGGGGAATTGAACCTGGGTCCTCTGGCTTTGTAGGCAAGTGCCTTAACTGCTAAGCCATCTCTCCAACCCTGTTGTTTTGCTTTCTCACTCTAGCCCAAGCTGATCAGGAACTCACCGAAAGAAAAGAAAAGTGGGCCTGGAGAGATGGCTTAGCTGTTAAGTGCTTGCCTATGAAACCTAAGGACCCGGGTTCGAGGCTCTATTCCCCAGGACCCATGTAAAGCCAGATGCACAAGGTGCTGCATGCATCTGGAGTTCGTTTGCAGTGGCTGGAGGCCCTGGTGCACCCGTTCTTTCTTTCTCTCTCTGCCTCTTTCTCTGCCTATCACTTTCAAATAAAATAAATAATAATAAACAAAAATTAAAAAAAAAAAAGGAAAAGAAAAGTGGGGCTGGAGAGATGGCTTAGTGGTTAAGGCACTTGCCTGCAAAGCCTAACAACCCTGGTTCGATTCCCCAGTGCCTATGTAAGTATAGATGCACAAAGTGGCCCATGCATCTGGAGTTTGTAGTGGCAGTAGTCCCTAGTGCACCCATGCTCATTCTTTCTACCTACCCCTTTCTCATCAATAACAAAAAAAAAAAACATTAAAAACAAACAAACAACAACAACAAAAAACCTTGTGTGGTGGTGTATGATTTTAATCCCAGTATTTGGCAGGTAGAGGTAGGAGGATCACCATTAGTATGAGGCCATCTGGGACTGCAGAATGAGTTCCAGGTCAGCCTGGGCTAGAGTGAGACCTTACCTCAAAAAACAGAAAAATAAAACTCTAGAAACCACAAATGGAGAAAACACATACTATTTGTCTTTCTGAGACTAACTCAGTTCACAAAGTAAGATCCAGTTCCATTCATGCTCCTGCCAAGACACGGCCTTGCTATCGTGACTCGTGCTCAGTACACAGTGACGCACAAGTATCTCTGATCTGCTCATCTGGGAGCAGCAGCACAGCTGGGTCACATGGCTGATCTAGCTTCAGTTATTTTTTGTTTTGTTTTAGTTTTAGTTTTACGAGATAGAGTCTTACTCTAACCCAGGCTGATCTGGAATTCACTATTTATTCTCAGGCTGTCTTGAAACTCAAGCAATCCTCCCACCACAGCCTCCCAAAGAGCTGGCATTAAAGGCATGCACCACCATACCTGGCCCCTTCTAGATTTTATATAGATGCATAGAATCCTGTATGTATATATGACCGGAAAGTAGAAGAAAAATCACCACAGAAACAAAGGCAGCCTGGATTACATGTGAGTTTCAGATCATTCAGGGCTAGAGTGAGACCCTACCTTCTAAACAAAAACCACACACACACATACACACACACACACACACACACACGCACGCACAAGCTTTTGGAGACACACTATGAAAGAAATAGAAAAACCTAATTTATAATTGTTTTCTACTTACTACATACTGAAATGATAACATTCGGGGTTGAGTACTTAAGTAAAATATATTATCAAAATTGAGGTTTTTTTTAAGCCCAGGAGGGTAGGGTCTCATTGTAACCCAAGCTAACCTGGAACCCACTGTGTAGGCTCAGGGCCTTGAAATCACTGTGATCCTCCTCCCTCTGCCTCCTGAGTGCTGGGAGAAAAGGCGTGTAGGCGTGTACCACCTCACCCACAGAATTGATACTCTTCATAGTGCTGAGAATTGAATTCAGGATCTTGCAAATGCTAGGCAAGTACTCTTCAAAGTGAGCTCCACTGCCATCTGCAACTATTTGTTTTTGTTCCTCCCCCCCTTTTTTTGAGGTAGGGTCTCACTCTGGCCCAGGCTGTCCTGGATTTTAACTATGTAGTCTCAGGGTGGCTTCGAACTCACAGCAATCCTCCTACCTCTGCCTCCTGAGTTGCTGGGATTAAAGGCGTGTGCCACCACGCCCGGTTTGTTTTTCCTTTTTTGTAGACAAGGTTTTGTGTAGCTCAAGCTCGCCTGGATCTTGCTATATCTTTTGACTGGCTTTGAACTTACAACCCTTACCTGAGTGCTAGGATTATATGTACAGCAAGATACCCAGCTCTCTTTAGTTTTCTTTAAAATTTATTTGCCATGCACGCAATTATGGTGAATAACCCTGTTCATGCATGTGGCTAACAGTGGACTCATAAGAGGTCCCTCATAGCCAAGCTTATTTAAACTGGGCTTGAAAAAGACGACTTCAGAGTTGGGGAATGCAGGAGACTCCTTCAAGCAAAGAGAATGGAATTTACAAAGATCGTGGAAGAAGGCATTCAGGATACATAGTGGATGCCTGCTGGATCCACGTCCAGAGTCTTCTATTGGAAAGAAATGAAGGTGCATGCAGATTGCTGTCAGAACTTCTAGGTTGAAACTAAAAGAAGCCAGGAGTGATAGTACACTCCTGTAATTGCAGCAAGGGGCTGAAGTTCAGGATTTCAAGACTACCTCAGTAAAAAATAACCTGTCTCCCCCCTCCAATCAACCGTCCATGAGAGTTGGAAGTCATGCCAGGAAAAGGAAAAGGACAATTGGATAAGAGCTGTAACAAAACCTGACCTCAGTGTGTGCCTTCAAGAAAGGCTTCTCTGTTTCTGGACCATTTGAATTGGCTTCCTCTACATCCACACCTTGCCCAGTCTTGGGCTGGCTCCGTTCCCCTCCCCTCCCCTCCCCTCCCCTCCCTTCCCCTCTCTTACCCCAATTGGTGTACTAGGGCCTCTAGCCACTGCAGTAGAACTCCAGATGCATGTACCACCTTGTGCATATGTGCAACCTTGCACATGCATCAGCTTGTACATCTGGCTTACGTGGGATTTGGGGGATTGAACATGGGTCCTAAGCTTTGCAGGCAAGCACCTTAATCACTAAGCCATCTCTCTAGCCCTACCTTGTCCAGTCTTTGTGTTACCCCTCCTTCTTTTCAGAATGGTCACCCTCACTGTTTCAGACTCACATGCATATTGACACTAATACAGTATGTTTCTAACTGGTTTTCTTCTATCTTAGTTTTCACTTTCAGTTTATTTACTCCTTGTATTTTTTTTTAAATTATATGCCAAAATCTCCTCGCCATCTCTACATTTTCTACCAGTTAAAATCCATAACAACTTTTTATAACTTTTCAAACTCTGTAGGATTAAGCACAGACTTCTGTAATTTAGTCCTCCAAACCAAGTGAATTACTGTTTGGACACATTTATATAGTGACTTGTAGGAATTAGAATATGTAATTTCCCTCCCTCCCTACATGCACAGGCTTGCTATGTAGCTCAGGGTATCCTTGAATTCAGGCAATCCTGCTTCAGACAGATTGCTGGGATTATAGGCATGGGCTACCACACCCAGTTGAATGTGTCATTTCTAATAGATTTGTGTTACCAGCATGGCTCATAATACTTTAAGACAGGTACCAGACTGTTACTACTCATATTTATGAGTTAAATAAGACACAGTCTCTAGACAGACTTGTACTTGAGTAGAAAACAGACATGTAGGGCTTCTATTTCTAACATAAGATTTGTACTAGGTTATACAGGAGTCAGCAGGAAGGCAAATTTACTAATGTTGGGGATGGACTTAAGTTGGAACATGGATATATGAAGTATATCTTAGGCCATGTTAAAAAATTATCCAGGCATGGTGGCACATGCCTTTAATCCCAGCACTCAGGAGGCAAAGGTAGAAGGATCGCTGTTAGTTAAGGCCACCCTGAGACTACATAGTGAATTCCAGGTCAGCCTGGGCTAGAGTGAGACCCTACCTTCGAAAACTAAAAAAAAAAAAAAAAAAAAGACCGTAGGCCTGGAGAGATGGCTTAGCAGTTAAAGCACTTACTTGCAAAACCAGAGGACCCATGTTCATTTCCCCTGGACCCACATAAGCAAGATGTACAAGGTGGCACATGCATCTGGAGTTCACTTGCAGCTTCTAGAGGCCCTGGCATGCCTATTCTCTCTCTACTATTTCAAATAAACAAAAAAAATGACCTTAAAAAAAAAAGAAAGTGAAGGGCTGGAGTTAGCCCTTAAGCCCTTAGCAGTTAAGGTACATGCTGGTGAAGCCTAAGGGCCCAGGTTTGATTCTCCAGGTCCCACGTAAGCCAGATGCACAAGGTGGTGCATGCATCTGGAGTTTGTTTGCAGTGGCTAGAGGGCCCTGGCTTGTCCATATTCTCTTCTCTCTGTGTGTGTCTCTAATAAATGAATAAATAAAAAAAAGTCTTTAACAACCCCCCCCCCCCAAAAAAAAGGAAAAGAAAGTGGAAAAGGATGATTCTGTTAACTAGTGCGTACATAAAACATCCTGGAAGCATTCAAAACAAACTGGTAATCTTGTACCCCTCTTACTTTCTGCTTTGACATTTGAGTCTCCTTATTGCCTACCGCCATCCCCCAGAGGAGGCTCTCAGACTAGGCGTGAGAGCAGCACTCACATTTAATCTATCCCTTCCTCTGTAAGGTTTCCTGGGTCCTTGGGGTATGGGATGAGGGATGAATATTTCTTGGTATACCCTTTTGTGTTACTTACTTATTAAAAATTTATTATTTATGAAAGAGAGAGAATAGGCATCCAGGGCTTCTTGCCACAGCAAACAAATCTGATGTATGTGCTACTTTGTGTCTGGCTTTACACGGGTACTAGGGAATCGAACTCATACTGGCAGGCTTTGCAAGCAAGCAAGGGCCTTTAACCCCTGTGCCACCTCTCTGGCCCCCCTTTCGTAATTTTTTAAATTTATTTGAGAGAGAGAGAGAAAGAGGCACGGGTTGGGGAGGGCTGAGGGAGAGACTATGGGCACACCAGGGCCTCCAACCACTGCAAACAAACTCCAGAAATATGTGTCACCTTGTGTATCTGGTTTACATGAGTCTTGGCGAATGGAACCTGGGTCCTTAGTTTTCATAGACAAGCCCCTTAACCACTAAGTCATTTCTCCAGCCCTTGTATTTTGTTAAATTTAACTTGTATAAGTGATTCACATAGTTCAATAAAGAGACAAAAAAGAAAGCAGTGACCTTTATCGTGAGTGCAGTAGGCAATCACTGAACAGTTGTTTAAGCACGAGTGTGACTTGATCAGACTTTGATTCTATACAGATGACTGAAAACAGAGGAGAATAACTGGGAGAAGGTACTGCTGCAGGCAGACTCTCCACTCTTTGTTCTCCTTTCAAGACTTTGGTCCTTCTAAATGTGTAGGCCAGTCTGACCTTGAACCCAGTGATTTTGCTTAACCTCCCAAATTCTGGTGTTTTCAGGCATGATCCAGCTAGAGAACATCCTTACAAAGTATCTCACAGACATCTAGGAAAGAGATCATAATATGAATTAAAGTAATAATAGGGTTTTTTAGACATTTTATGCTGGTAGGATTGGCAGGGCTTTAGGCAGGAGATGTAGAAGTGAAGGAAAATGTGGTGTGGTGTGTGGGATGCTGGACAACTGGTTGGGTAGATGGAGGGCTGGGGAGAAAGTTGAAGCATTGCGTTGTTTTAGTACTTTCTGGACATAAAGGAAGGAAGGGGTGGTTAGTAGATGTGTATTTGGAGTTGAAGATAACAAGGTTGGCTATAAGTAAAGATGGGAGTTACTGTTAGAGCTGGCATTTGGAAGTCATGAGATGGATGAGTTCCCCCAGAGGACTAGGTTGAATGAAAGAGAGATTAGGAATTCTCAAATGCGGTCAGGAATAATTTTTCAGAACAAGTTTGAAAGCATTTGGGAGGATGAGCCAGGAGGAGGTTTATAAGTTTGAGGCCAGCCTGGGCTGCATAGTGAGACCCTGTCTCAACTGAAAGAATGACTTTCTGCTAATTGTTTTGTTTGATAATACATGGTAGTTTTAGTTTATTTTCTTTCTTCTCTCTTCCTTCCTTCCTTCCTTCCTTCCTTCCTTCCTTCCTTCCTTCCTTCCTTCCTTCCTTCCTCCCTCCCTCCCTCCCTCCCTCCCTCCCTCCCTCCCTCTCTCTCTCTTTCTTTCTTTCTTTCTTTCTTCAAGGTAGGTGTTGCAGACAGCTTCAGGTTCGCTGAGATGAACTTCCAGACCAGGCACAGTTATGGAGGAAGGGATATTATTTATTGAAGCTTACAGATCCAGGGGAAGTTCCATAAAGGCAGGAGAAGCGGCCTGCTCTCCACAGGGCCAAGCAGAGAGAGAGAGAGAGAAACCAACCAGCCACCATAGCACACAGAGCAAAACTACAGCCAAAAGGTCACACAGCACACTTCAGGAACTCCTGCTAGGCACATTTGCATATCTTTACAATGGAATCTCAAACCCACACCTTAAGACCAGCCCCCAGTGACATTGCCTCTAGCAAGGTGATTGCAGATGCAAACTATAACTAATAAAACACTGAATATATTGGGGGACATATATTCAAACTACCACAGTAGGGTTTCACTCTAGCCCAGGCTGACCTGGAATTCACTGTGTAGTCTCTGGTGGCCTTGAACTAACAGCAATCCTCCTACTTCAGTCTCCTGAGTGCTGGAATTAAAGGCATGTGTCACCATACCTGGCCAATTCTTTTTAAACATTTTTATTTGAGAGGAAGAGGGGGTGGGGAGAGAGTGGTCAGGCTGGGGTCTCCAGTTGCTGCAAATGACTCCAGATGCATGTGCCACCTCGAACCTGGGTTCTTTGGCTTTGCAGGCAAATTCCTTAACCTCTAAGCCATGTCTACAGCCCTAGTTTTTTTTTTTTTTTTTTTTTTTAGTAGTTTATTTCTTTATTTAAGAGAGAAAGAAGCAGAGAATAGGCACGCCAGGGCCTCTAGCCTCTGTAAATAAATTTTTTTTTTTTTTTTTTTGGTTTTTCGAGGTAGGGTCTCACTCTGGTCCAGGCTGACCTGGAATTAACTATGTAGTCTCAGGGTGGCCTCGAACTCTCGGCGATCCTCCTACCTCTGCCTCCCGAGTGCTGGGATTAAAGGCGTGCGCCACCACGCCCGGCTTGTAAATAAATTCTAAACTCATGTACCAACTTGTGCATCTGGCTTATGTGGGTACTTGGAGGATCAAACCTGGGTCCTTAGGCTTGGTAGACAAGTGCCTTAACTGCTAAGCCATCTCTTCAGCCCTATACCAAATGTTATTTATTATTTTTTTAGTTTTTCAAGGTAGGTTGTCACTCTGGCTCAGGCTGACCTGGAATTCACTATGTAGTCTCAGGGTGGCCTCGAACTCTGCCTCCCGAGTACTGGGATTAAAGGCATGCACCACCACGCCCGGCTATACCAAATTTTAGTGGATGATTTGGGTAAATAGGAAAGAGGCAGAAGACTCAGATTTTGTAGAAAACAAAAGACTGGGAGAGGCATATAGATGACAGAACCAAGAGGAATTAGTTCAGCAGCATCAGTGTGACGTTCAAAAGTATATAATCCTAGGACTTGGGGTGCTGATGATACAGGAGGATCACCATGAGTTTAAGGCTAGCCTTGGCTACCCTGTCTCAGCAGATAAGCCTAATTATCATCTCTTGGGGACGCAGTAGGTGTCAAGTCCTTTTTTCAGCATAGATACGAAGACGAGCTCTGCCCTTGAGCCGCTGAAAGTCTCTTGGAGGACAGCAGTGATTTCCCACACTCACGGGCATGGGTGGAGAGGCATAGGGCTCAGTCTTTGAGAAAGACCTTGAAAGCTGGAGTAATCTGCTGTTAAAAAATCTTAACAGGGCTGGGCGTGGTGGTGCATGCCTTTAACCCAGCACTTGGGAGGCAGAGGTAGGAGGATCACCATGAGTTCGAGAGCAAGAAGGCGTTGGGCTAATTGGAGGGAAAGAGCCCTTTGAGCACACTTTAAGAACAGTTTGCCGGTATACATTGAGTGCAGGTTAGAAACTTTTGGTTCATAGAGATTTTCACTATTGTAGACTGCTTTAAAAGTTGTGAACTCAGCCAGGTGTGGTGGTGTACACCTTTAATATCAGCACTCAGGAGGCAGAGGTAGGGGGATCACTGTGAGTTTGAAGACACCCTGATAATACATAGTGAATTCCAGGTCAGCCTGGGCTAGGGTGAGACCCTACCTCAAAACAAAAAATTGTGAACTCTGACAAGTGTTTTAGCCAGGACTGAAGACTGTCAGTCAAGAAGTACAGGAGGCCTGGAGGGATGGCTTAGTGGTCAAGGCGCTTGCCTGTAAGAAGTATAGCAAAACAATGTAGTTAGAGGCAGGTGTGATGGCTTATTCATATATCAGCACTTGGGAGACTCAGGTGGAGGATCACTGTAAGTTCAAGACCAGCCTGGTCTACAGAGTGACTTACAGGTTAGTCTGGGCTAGTGTGAGACCCTGTCTTCAAAAAGGGAGCAAACAAACAAAAAGATACAGAAGGAGGGTTGGCCAAAAAGATCTTTAAAATTCTGTTTTAAGTTACCATAGTGTGCTTCTAATTATTTCCAAAAATGTTTAAGAATTAACAGTGCCTGTAGTTGTAGCATTCTTGTAGCCTTGTAAGGACTTCGGATCTGACTTGGGAGTATGAGCTCCGCTTCTTTCTGGCCCTGTAACCCTGAGTGGTTCTGGCTGCTACTTTGAAGCTTTTCTTTTGACACAGTCCCTCCAGGGCTTGCCTTGGTCCAAAAGTTGTTATTTAAAGACCTCCTTTCAAACTCATTATTTTCTTTCTTTTGTTGTGTTTGTGAAAATCCTCTTATTTTTAGGCTTCTTAACTTCTCGCAGGTAGGGAATATGGTTCTTTTTTCTTTTTTGGTTTTTCCAGGTAGTGTCTCATTCAAGTACAGACTGACCTGGAATTCCCTATGTAGTCTCAGGGTGGCCTTGAACTCAAGGTGATCCTCCTACCACTGCCTCCCAAGTTTAAATGAAAGGATTAAAGGTGTGCGCCACCATGCCCAGCATATGGTTTCTTTTAATTGCTTGTCTGACACAAGATAGTATCTCCAATTACAAATATAATGGTAAGGTTTATTCTTGGTTGGAGGAGGGTTAGTTAGGAAAGGATACTGGATCTTTTAGAATTTGATAGACTTAAAATTCCTTTCCTTTCTTTCCCCCTTCCTCCTCTTCCTTTATTTTTCTCCTTTCCTTTTTCCTTCCCTCCCCCCACCTTGTGTTTTTGAGGTAGGGTCTCACTGTAGCCCAGGCTGACCTGGAATTCACTGTGTAGTCTCAAGGTGGCCTTGAACTCATGGTGATCCTTCTACCTCTGCCTCCCAAGTGCTGGCATTAAAGGTGGGTGCCACCATGCCTGGCCTCCCTTTCCCTTTTTACAAATTTTATTTATTTACTTACTTGACAGAGAGAGAGAAAAGAGGAGACGAGAGAGTAAAAGAGGCAGAGAGAGGGAGGGAGGGAATGGTCAAGCCAGGTCCTCTAGGCACTGCAGATGAATTCCATGCATGTACCACCCCATGTATCTGGCTTTATGTGTGTAAACTGGGGAATCAAACCTGGGTCCTTTGGTTTTGTTGGCAAGCACCTAAACCACTAAGCCATCTCTCCACCCCCCCTTTTCTGTTTAGGTAGGGTCCCCCTCTAGCCCAGGCTGACATGGAATTTACTATGCAGTCTCAGGCTGGTCTCGAATTTAGTCTTCCTATCTCAGCCTCCCAGGTGCTAGGATTATTAACACAAGACAGAGAGGGATCGCCAACGGATCCAGGGCCTCTAGCTACTGCAAACGAATTCCAGATGCATATACCACTTTGTACATCTGGCTTTACATGAGTACTGGGGAATAGAACCCAGAATTGAACCTAGGTTGTTAGGCTTTGCAGAGCTTCTTGGCCTTATCTCCTCTATTCCCATTGTTACAGTGCCTTCTGACCTTACGCTTAGGTAAATAATCCCTGCTTATTTTGCTATAACTTTTAGCTAGAAGTGTTTCTTTTTTTAAGTTTTTTTTTCTTTTTTAAGATAAGCCCAAATGGACTGGCCTTTTTTTTTTTTTAATATGAGAGAGTGAGAGTAAGAGACGAGAGGAAGAATTGCCTTGCCAGTCTCCAGTCACTGTAATAGAACGCCTGACGCATTTGTGCGACCGTGCTCATTTGCATCACCTCGTGCATTTGGCTTATGAGGGATATGAGAGTTGAACATGGGTCCTTAGGCTTCGCAGACAAGCGCCTTAACCACTATGTTATCTCTCCAGCCCAGAAGTCTTTATTTCTTAGACCTTTTTTGTTCCAGCCATCCTTCTCCCATGCACTTAACCCACTGCGTGCTCACTCTGTCTCCTCTCCCCCACCCCTTGTGCCTAGTCTGTGTACTCTGCCCTGTGTGAGCTTGGTGCTGGGACAGTTGTGTGGGTAGCAGTTATGATCTGTCTTCTTCATCTAGCCTGTTGTTGTTCCTGCAGTCCCTTACTTTGCTCACTCTGCATTTCTAGAACAGCTTTGTGCAGAGCAGCATTTTCCTTCACTGTGAACCATATTTTCCTGCCTCTGTAAGAAGTTGGTCAACGTGTTAGTGTTCTAAAGTAGAATTGTAAGTTAAATTAAACTTAATATTGTATCCAAATTTTAAAACTTGGTGGATTAGATTTATTTTTAGTGTGCCTGTTGACAGGAAGGAGCACTTTGAAGCATGCATCCATATGTTTCATGAAATGTGGTAGGATGGAGATGACATTGATCAAAAGTTGAAGCCAGTGGTGGTGCACGCCTTTAATCCCAGCACTTGGGAGGCAGAGGTAGGAGGATCGCCATGAGTTCGAGGCCACCCTGAGACTACATAGTGAATTCCAGGTCTGCCTGGGCTAGAGTGAGACCCTACCTCGAAAAACAAAACAAAACAAAAAAAAGTTGAAGACAGGCTGGAGAGGTGGCTTAGCAGTTAAGGCACTTGCTTGTGAAGTGTTAATGTCCCAGATTAGATTCCCCAGAACCCATGTAAGCCAGATGCACATGTGTCTGGAGTTTGTTTGCAGTGGCTGGTGTGTCCATTCTCTGTGTCTCTTTCTCTCTGTGTCTCTCTCCAATCATCAGTCAATATTTAACATTTTTAAAAAGGTTGAAGCTATGAGACCCATTTCAAAAGTGTTAGTTTGTACATTGCTCACAAGACAGTGCATCCCCATTGATGTGTTGTCACGATGTGCCACGCTGTGTTAGTGCATTGTAATTAGTCTGATGGAGTTGACACAGGAGAGGAGGAAGAGGATCGGCTTGAGAGGCCGGTGCTGCAGATCATTTTCCAGTTGTCTTATGTGGAGACATAAATTAAATATGAGAAATCGGGGGAGGGGGAAGATGATTATAGAGAAGGATGTAATCAACCTGATCTACTGCTTTGAGGAGAAACTGGCTAACTAGGTTTTGTGGCTGAACTAGGCATTGTTGATAGATTGCTAATCTACCATTTGCTTATTAACCTTTCCCTCCCAAGCTGCCTTGAACCTACTGTGTGTAGCCCAGGATGGCTTTGGCCTTACAGAGTAAACTTCCTGAGTGCTGGAATTAGGTGTTGAACCACCATGCCCAAGTTAACTATTACTAATGGGAAAGCTTAAAAATGACCCAGAATTTTAGTCTCATTCAATAAATAATCTGATTTCAATGAATAAAATATTTATGTTCTGTGCATTCTTTGGTGAGTATAATTTTTTTGTTACTTTGTTTTTTTGTTTATAATTTTTCGAGACAGCACCTCACTATGTAGCTCTGGCTGGACTCGAACTCACTATGCAGATCAGGCTGGCCTCAAATTTATAGCAATCTTCCTGCCTCTCTCCTGTGCATGTAATTATAGAAGTTTAGACTTACAGAAAACGAAGTTATAAATGAAAGATGGCATTGACTAGTTGGTTTATCATTGAAGTTTATTCTGGTATATAGCTGGTTGTATAGGGTTACCTGATAAAGACTCAAAAGATCTGCTTTATGACCAGTCCCGTAAACATATTCTACAGAGGACATCTGAATGAGAATAATTGTTGTTCAACTGGAGCTTCCTAATTTTTATAATTTAGATAAGACCTTTAATAAGTAAGGCCATAGCTAATGGAACAAGACTGGCACTTTATGCTTAATTGCAAGAAGTACTGTCTTTTAAAAATATTTTTATTTTTGTTTATTTGAGAGAGAGAGAGAGATAGAAATAGGCAGGTAGAGAGAGAGAGAATGGGCATGCCAGGGCCTCCAGCCACTGTAAACGAACTCTAGATGCATACGTCCCCTGTGCATCTGGCTTACATGGGTCCTAGGGAATCAAATCTGGGTCCTTTGGTTTTTTAGGCAAGCACCTTAACCGCTAAGCCATCTCTCCAGCCCTGTACTGTCTTTTTTCAGAACATGCGTATGTGAGTCAGGATTGGTGTGTTGGCATGCATGTGTAACCTTTTATTTATATGCAAAGGGTTTGGGGAAATTGTATTTTGACTGGTGAGGCAATTCCCTTTTATTCTCTCTTCCTCCTGCCCCTTCCCTGAGAACACTAAAGACATACAGGCATGGAAGTGGAAGACCAGCATCTGAGTCACAGGTGTACAAGAAAGAGCAAAAAAGTACTGAAGGAAGATTGTCAGAAAACTCCCAGAACTGAAGGACTTGCTTGTCGAAATTTAAAAGGCCCAGCAATCATTAGCTCATGATAAAACAAGCCAAAAAAATTAGCCCTGAGGCACACTTATAAAACTTTAGAACACCTCAAGAGAAAATTGTGCTAGCTTCCAGAGTGCGAGATACAGGTGACTGTGAAGGGTTAGTATCTGAATGCCTTGGTTGGTTTGTTTCTTTTCTCTCCTTTTCCTTCCTTCTTTCTTTCTCTCTTTTCTCTCTCCCCTCCCTTTTCTTCCTTCCTTTCTTTCTTCTCTTTCTCGCTCATTCATTCATTTATTCATTCAGTTTTGGTTTTTCAAGGTAGGGTCTTGCTCTAGCCCAGGCTGACCTGGAATTCTCTATGTATTTTCAGGCTGGCCTCAAACTCACAGTGATCCTCCTATCTCTGCCTCCCAAGTGCTGGAATTAAAGGTGTGCGCCACCATGCCCAACAACTACATATAGCTTTAAAAAAAAAAAAAAAAGTAGGAGAGATGGCTTAGTGATTAAGGCACTTGCCTGTGAAGCCTAAGGACCCAGGATTGATTCCCCAGTACGCACGTAAGCCAGATGCACTAGGTGGTACATGCATCTGGAATTGATTTGCAGTGGCTGGATGGGGCGCCCCTTCTATTTCTATCTGCCTCTTCCTCCCATAAATAAGTAATAAGCTATTTGTATTTATTTATTTGCCATGACACAATGTATGGGTATACCAGGGCCTCCTGCCACTGCAAGTAAACTCTAGATGCATGAAACATTTGTGTATCTGGCTTTATTTGGTCACTGGGGAATTGAACCCTGGTCGAGTGGCTTTGCAAGCAAGTGCCTTTAAATCCTGAGCCATCTCCCCAGCCCTGCATTTTTAAAAAAATTATTTACTTATCTATATTTATTTGACAGGGGGAGATAGAGAAAGAAGCATGTAGACAGAGAATGGCACATCAAGGCCTCCAGCTCCTGCAAATGAACTCCAAGTGCATGCGCCACCTCGTGCACCTGGCTTATATGGGTACTGGGGAATCGAACCTGGATCCTTTGGCTTCGCAGGGAAGAGCCTTAACCACTAAACCATCTCTCCAGCCCCAATTTTTTGCGGGGCGGGGAGCAGGGTCTCTCTCTAAACCAGGCTGACCTGAAACTTAACTTTATAGCCCAGGTGGCCCCTAACTCATATTGACCCTCTTGTCTCGCATCTGGAGGAGTGCTAGGATTAAAGGCATGTACCACCATACCTGTCAACAACAACTTTTTTTAAAGTATGTTTTCAGTCTAGCCCAGGCTGACCTAGAATTCACTATAAAGTCTCAGGGTTGCCTCAAACTCACAGTGATCCTACTACCTCAGCCTCCCGAGTGCTGGGATTAACAGCATGCCATCACCACGCCCAGCTACAGCCCTTTAAAAATATGTTGAAAGTTTGAAGTGAAATTGAATGCTAAATGAATTAACCTTTGAATCAATAGTTTTGGTTCCCAATAAAAGGCATGTGGGTTATTTCCTTGAACTGTTCTTCATTCAGTATGAAAGGTGTATTTGGGAGTAATGGGATACTCAACAGGTTTCTCAAACTAAGTCTGTTTCTTCTGTAAAGAAAGATAATACCTGTCTCATAATACATGCCTCAAAATTAATTATTCAGGCTGGAGAGATGGCTTAGTAGTTAAGGTGCTTGCCTGCGAAGCCTAAAGACTCATGTTCGATTCTCCAGTTTCCATGTAAGCCAGATGTACAAGGTGACACAAGCATGCAAAGGTCGCACATGTGCACAAAGTGATGGATGTGTCTGGGAGTTTGATTGCAGTGCCTGGAGGCCTTGGAATGCCAATTTTTTTCTCTCTCACTCTCGCATAAAAATTTTTAAAGATTTTTATTTATTTATATTTATTAGAGACAGAGAGGACGAAAGTGAGAATGGGCTTGCCAGGGCCTCTAGCCCCTGCAAACGATCTCCAAACGCATGCACCACCCTGTGCATCTGGCTTACGTGGGACCTGGAGAATTGAACCTGGTTTCTTAGGCTAAGCAGGCATGCACCTTAACCACTAAGTCATCTCTCCAACCCTCATATAAAAAATTTAATAATTCATGATACTTTATTTGAGAGATAGAAAATGGTTGCTCAGTGCCTCTAGCTACTGCAGATAAATTCTAGATACATAGACCACCTTGTGCACCTGGCTTTGTGTGTATACTGGGGAATTGAGCCTAGGTCCTTTGGCTTTAACAGCAAATGCTTTAACCCCCCAAGCCATCTCTCCAGCCCAGTAATTCATGATAAATCCTGTTTTATTTTAATTTTTTTATTATTGACAATTTCCATAATTATACACAATAAGTCATGATCACCCCCCACTTTTCCCCTTCACAACTCCATTCTCCATCATATCCCCTCCCCCTCTCAATCAGTCTCTTTTATTTTTATTTTAGTTTTTTGGTTTTCTGATGTAGGGTCTCACTCTAGCTTGGGCTGACCTGGAATTCAGTATGTAGTATCAGGGTGGCCTCAAACTCATGGCAATCCTCCTATCTCTGCCTCCCAAGTGCTGGGATTAAAGGTGTGTACCACCATGCCCGGCCCAGTTTCTTTTATTTTGATGTCATCATCATTTCCTCCTATTATGATGGTTTGTGTAGGTAGTGTCAGGCGCTGCAAGGTCATGGATATCCAGGCCATTTTTTGTCTGGAAGAGTGCAGTGTAAGCAGTCTTACCCTTCTTTTGGCTCTTATGTTTTTTCCGCTACCTTTTCTGCAATGAACCTTGAGCCTTGGAAGGTGTGACAGAGATGTTTCATTGCTGAGCACGCCTCTGTCATTTCTCAGCACTAAGGTGCCTTTTGAGTCATCCCAGCAGTCACACCATCGAAGAGAGAAGCTTCTTGAACCAAAAGTGAGAGTAGACTCTGTATATGGGGTATGAACATTAAGAGAAGTGCTTACCTGGGAAGTTTAGTGAGCATAGTATATATATTTAGCCAGAAACCAGCAGATGTTACAGCCTTAGGGCTCATGACTACCCCTGTTGTAGGTTTTCAGTATCAGGGATGTATTCCCTCCCATGGAGCCACCCTCCAGTCCAATTAGAGAGCTGTTGGTTTCCCCCATAATAGACATGCCACTAATGGCAACTGTTAGCTTTATTTGGCCTGGCTGGCCAAATTTAAGGCTTGCAGTGTCAACTGTTGAGTATTTCCACTGGTGTTTTCTCTCTCTCCCATTGAACTGTATGCAGTGTAGCTTTTTCCAACTTTCTGTCAGCTGGTCCACATGGAGGAGGCTTTCCGCTCAGCTCCAGCAGGATTTCTCAGTGACCTTGCCACCCAAGTATGTGGAGTCTTCAGCAATAGTCTTACCAGTCTATTCCTGATGGGAAGCTAAGTGCCTCTGCAATAGCCTGTAATGTTTTGGGGGCATCTAGCTCAGCTCCAGCAAGATTTCTTACTGACTTTGCAGCCCACATGATAAATCTTGTTTTTAAATAAGAGCAAATCAGAGCCTTGACTTGCTAGTTCCAGCTGTCTTGGTAGTATGTGCTGTGCACTGAGTATTGCTTCAGCTGTTGCTTGCTTTTCCTGTAGAGAGAGTCAAAATATAATTGACAGTTGTCAAATATATTGTCATTTAACTTTTTCTTTAGTCCTTCACGGAAGAGATTTTATTTTATGTAAACTGTCAATGTGTTTTTCCATAAAATTTGACAATAATACATCTGTGCCATGTTTAATCTTGTGCCTCTTAAACATGGACGTTACCAGTGAAATTCATGGTAATTACTGAGTTGCTGGGTTTCTTTTCTTCCCCTCCCTCCCTCCCTCCCTCCCTCCCTCCCTCCCTCCCTCCCTCCCTTCTTTCTTTCTTTCTTTCTTTCTTTCTTTCTTGTGACTTAGAGAATGCAGTTGAATTAAGAAGGAACAATAGTTGTCTTTAAAATTTATACTTATTCCTTATAAAATAAGTACATTTAAGAAATGCCAACCTGGGCTTGCCTGCAAAGCCTAAGGACCCATGTCCGACTCTCCAGGTCCCACATAAGCCACATACACAGTGATGCAAGCACACCACGTGACACATACACAAAAGGTGGCGGACATATCTGGAGTTACATTGCTGTGGCTGGAGATACTGGCATGCCAATTTGCTTTCTCACACACATTAAAAAAAGGTCAATTTGGTCTTGCCTCAACAACAACAAAAAGCCAGGCTGGAGAGATGGCTTCAGAAGTTAAGGCAATTGCCTGTGATGCCTAAGGACCCAGATTTGATTCTCCAGGACCCACATAAGCCAGATGCACAAGGTGGTGCATACATCTGGAGGTAATTTGCAATGGTTTGAGATCCTGTCATGCTCATTCTCTCACCTTTCCTCTGGCTCTCTCCCTCTCTCTACTTATAAATAAAAACATTTGGAAAAACAAAAGAAATGGCAACTCTGTTTTGTTTAACTTCTAATTTATGTCGCACATTCACACAAGGGTGCACACATGTTGAGTTTGACTGCAATGGCTGGAGACCTTGGCACACCAATTTTCTGTCTTTGTCTCTGTCTCTCTCTCGCATTAAAAAAAGGCAATCTGTTGGGCTTGACTCAAAAATATTAAAGTACTTTATTTATTTGAGAGATAGAATGGGCTCCGTCAGGGCCTCTAGCCACTGCAAATGAACTCCAGATGCATGTGCCACCTTGTGCATCTGGCTTATGTGGGTACTGGGCCCTTAGGCTTTGTAGGCAAGCACCTTAAACCCTAAGCCATCCCTCCAGCCTGACCAACTTTAATTTGTAACTCATTTCAAATTATTTCTTTAAAAGCAGAAGCTTTTTTATTTTGAAATGGGTTCTTCCTAACCTAAGCTGCCTCCAAACTTTTTGGCACATGAGTTTGAGGCCAGCCTGAGACTATATAGTGAATTCGAGGTTCCTTTTTTTCCCGAGAGAGAGAAAATGGGTGCGCCAGCATCCTCTCAGCTGCTGTGAACGAACTCCATATACATTTGCCCCCTTGTGGGCAAGCTCAGCATTGCGTGACTTGCGTCTGGCTAAATGTGGGACCTGGACAATCCAGCTGGCATTCTTAGGCAGGCAGGCACCTTAACTGCTAAGCCATCTCTCCAGCCCTGAATTCTATTCCTTTAAAAGAAAATAATAAAACTGTTTTAAATTAGTTTGTACCTTTTTAGGGCGTTTTGGTGAGAAGGGAACAAAACTAGATGCTGGTAATATCTTACTACTAGTATTTAACTTTTAATATATAAATAGAAAAAAAAATCTGTAGAATTTGGGGTAGAATTTCTGTTGTTGTTTGAGACTGGGTCTTGCTTTGAAGTCTCATTCCCAGTTACTGGTGTTTCAGATATGGACCAGTGAGCAGAATTTGTTTTCAAAGTCTATATCTTTATATGCCTCTATCATGTAAGAACTTGGGTATTCATTTATCTCTGTGACTTCACTTTTGTCCAGTTTCTTGTTCGTTCCTGCCCTCTCTCCACATTTGATTAGTTCCTACTAATGTACAGTCCTGATCCTAGATCCTAAAGATAATGTGGTCACAGGCCCTAAGGAACCTCAGTTTGGACGAGGCATTACTGTTAAGAGAAAAATGATACCAAGGAGGATAAATGTGAAAAGAAATGTATGAAAACTTGGCTAGGAAAAATAGATAGTAAAAATAGTTCAGGCCTATTGGGCAAAAGATGACAGAGGCTGGACTTTGAGGGATCAAAATAATTCTCCAATGCAATGAAAGTGCTTATTTTTCTTTGATTAAACATGTATGTGTATGGAGAGAGCTCTTTATACACTGTTTGCACTATTTTGTTTTATTTTGTTTTACCACCTGCATGAAGCTTCCTCTCGGGTACCAGGGTCTTTCTAGGGAGTCGTAAGTTAAGGAAGAGAGAATAGATTTTATGTATTGGTGTTTGGTGTGAGGTGAGGAAATGAGTTGAGGAAATAGAGGGCCTTCCAGTCTTTAGGGCTCTGCCCTTAGCAGTGGTGTGATCCTTCCTCTTCTTTGGTTTCCATTTGCTGCTGCTGTAAAAAGTCAGGATTTGATTAGATGGCATTTCCTGTTGTTAACTTCTTAGTAGATGGGGGAGAAGGAGAAACAGGAAATAGATTTATGAACACAAGGTTAAAGGAAGGGAAAGAGATTTCTGTTCTGTAGATTCACACATTCTACATCTGTAGGTTGAATTCCTAATGGCTCAGTGTAAAATAGCTTTTGAATTTGACATAGCTGGGTTTTGAATCCTGATTGCTGTTTAGCCCTGTGGCTTTAGGTCAGTTACCTTTCTTTCTTTCTTTCTTTCTTTCTTTCTTTCTTTCTTTCTTTCTTTCTTTCTTTCTTTCTTTCTTTCTTTTTTTTTTTCGAGGTAGGGTCTCACTCTGGCCCAGGCTGACCTGCAATTAACTATGTAGTCTCAGGGTGGCCGCGAACTCTCGGCGATCCTTCTACCTCTGCCACCCAAGTGCTGGGATTAAAGGCGTGCGCCATCATGCCCGGCTTTTTTGTTTGTTTTTTGAGGTAGGGTCTCACTCTAATCCTGGCTGACCTGGAATCCACTCTGTATTCTCAGGGTGGCCTCGAACTCACAGTGATCCTCCTAGATCCTCCTACCTCCACCTGGGATTAAAGGTGTGTGCCACCACGCCTGGTTTACTTTACTTTTTGAGCCTCATGTAAGACTGAAAGAACATCTTATGCAATTGTGAAACAACCAGCATGAAAGCATCAACTCTAGTGTTTGGTTTAAAAACGTCCTTTCTTTGCTTTTCCCTCCCATCCCCTCCCCACCCCCTTTTTGCCTACCAAGTGCTGGGATTAAAGGCATGCACCACGCCTGGCTTTAAAAAGGTCTAGTTGTAAGTTCCAGGAATCCAGTTGGTACAGAAAGTAATATTTGATATATGTTATTGATAGCCTGCCTGTGTCTGGTGTTGAGGCTTTGGATTTCACATATATGCATTTTTCTTCCCAAGAAACAGGAGTTCTTGAGGACACATCCTGTTGTCGTGTGCTCTTCTGGAGATTCAGTGCATGCTTGATCAATACCTGACAATCTCATCCAAAGAGGGAGATAGTGTCTACCTAAAATTGTACCTTGAATAGTCCTATGTGGATGTCAGGGAGTTTATGAACATGAATTTCAAATTTCTTTGGCTATTTAGTTGGTTATATTGTATATAATAAAGAATGTTTAAGTTGTGAATAATTATTTTGGACCCTAATGTTTTACTTTTTTTTTCCTTGAAGCAAATGGTTATGAGCCTTAGAGTTTCTGAACTCCAAGTACTGTTGGGCTACGCTGGGAGAAACAAGCACGGACGCAAACACGAACTTCTCACAAAAGCCCTGCATTTGCTAAAGGCTGGCTGTAGCCCTGCTGTACAGATGAAAATTAAAGAACTCTACAGGCGGCGGTTCCCTCAGAAAATAATGACGCCTGCGGACTTGTCCATCTCCAACGTACATTCAAGTCCTATGCCAGCAACTCTCTCTCCATCTACCATTCCACAACTCACTTATGATGGTCACCCTGCATCATCGCCGCTACTCCCTGTTTCTCTTCTGGGACCTAAACATGAACTGGAACTCCCACATCTTACATCAGCTCTTCACCCAGTTCACCCGGATATAAAACTTCAAAAACTACCCTTTTATGACTTACTGGATGAACTGATAAAACCCACCAGTCTAGGTAAGATTACCATAGAAGGGTGTTTGGTCACTTTAGTGGGATAAAATTTTCATGTTAGCTTCTAGTTTGACCCAGTTTATTATTGATACTGAAATTTACATTTGATACAGGCATCTTTGGAGGAATGCTTTGGTTTCAGATGATATCACATATGTCAAAAGCTGTTGTTATGCCGGGCATGGTGGCACCCTCCTTTAATCCCAGTACTCAGGAGGCTACGGTAGGAGGATCGACATGAGTTCAAGGCCACCCTGAGATTACATAGTGAATTGCAGGTCAGCCTGAGCTAGAGTGAGACCCTACCTTGGAAAAAAAAAAAAAAAAGCTTTTGTTTATACAGAAGTAAAATATTACAATTCTAAGGTTGTGGACCATGAAAGAATAATATTTTGCTGCGCGTGGTGGCGCACGCCTTTAATCCCAGCACTAAGGAGGCAGAGGTAGGAGGATTGCTGTGCGTTCAAGGCCACCCTGAGACTACATAGTGAATTCCAGGTCAGCCTGGGCTAGAGTGAGACCTTACCTCGAAAAACAAAAATAAACAACAATAAAAAAAGAATAATATTTTAATTTGCTGCTTAACATCCATTACACATTAAAAAGGTAAAGCCAAGTAAATCACTACCGGTCTGTACATTCACGTCATAATTTTCAGGGGTTGGTGACAACTAAAAAGACTGACTGATTTTGGTTACTTGAATGTGTGGGTTATTTTAATTACCATAAAATAAAAGGAGGTTTGCTCTTTGTGTAGTGTTCCAATTTCAGCTTTTTTTAAAAAATGGATAGAAATATACGTGTTTATATAACATTGAAACTATACATATAGTATGAATGCTTAGAATTTCAGTTGCTATATTTCCTTCCCATCCTTATTTGCTTGTCTAGCATATAGAATTTAATACAGTAATCAATTTGTCATTTAACTGCTATAATGCGACCTTAACTTTACTTAATTACTTCCTGTGGATACAGATGACCCTGTTGTGATCTTTGGTGCCTTTGGTGTAATATAATTGAAGTATCAGATGTCCAGGTGGTGGGATGGTACAAATCAGTATTTGGTAAATGGTGACTGGCAAGCTCATTTCACCCTGTGGACTGTTCTGTGCTCTGTGTTTGGGCTAAGAATTTCTTGTGTTGTAGAGGGTTAAGACAGCTTTTAACTCAAAGCAGTCTTCCTGCCTCAGTCTCTTGAGTGTTGGGATTGCAGATAATGATCCACTATGCCTACATCAATTTTTTTCCTCTTGAAACGTAAGCAGCAACAGCAGCAAAGCCCAATGAATATGTAATGTGTAAATGCCTGCAAATTTTTTATAGAAAAAGGTGGTTGGTCCTATCATAAATCATTAAACATTACAGCTTTGAGGACTGGTGAGAGTTGAGAACACATTTTGAGAATATTTGCAGAAGACTTTTTTAGAGCAGGGAGGAACTCTCTTATATCAGTCTGGCCTTGAACTCCATGTGGTGCTGAGAACAATCTTGAACTCTCTTTTTCTTCTTTTGTTTTTTTCTTTTTTCTTTCTTTCTTTTTTTTTGGAGAGAGAGAGAGAGAGAGAGAGAGAGAGGAAGACAGAGATGGGCGCGCCAGCAGCCTCTCAGCTGTGCAAAAGAAATCCAGATGTGTGCGCCCCCTTGTGGTCAAGTGCGGAATTGCGCCCTTGCATCACTTAGCATCTGGCTAAACGTGGGACCTGGAGATTGGAACCAGCGTTCTTAGGCTTAAGAGGCAGGCACCTTAACCTCTAAGCCATCTCTCCAGCCCACTTTTTTTTCTTTTTTCGAGGTAGGGTTTCACTCTGGTCCAGTCTGACTTGGACTTTACTCTGTACTCTCAGGATGGCCCCCAAACTCATGGCGATCCTCCTACCTCTGCCTCCCGAGTGCTGGGATTAAAGGCGTGTGCCACCAGGCCCGGCTCTCTTCTTTTGGTTTTTCGAGGTAGGGTCTCACTCTAGCCCAGGCTGACCTGGAATTCACTATGGAGTCTCAGGCTGGCCTAGAACTCACAGAGATCCTCCTACCTCAGCCCCGTGAGTGCTGATGTTAAAGGTGTACACCACCACACCTGGCTATGAACTCTTGATCTTGCTTCCATTCTGAAGTGCTGGTCTGGCTTCCTGTATGTGCCACCATGCCTGGCTTGTGGAGATTTTGAGACATTTACTAACCCTCTGAGCTAGGAAGTGTTTCTCAGAATAAATAAGGCCAAGGAGTCATTTTCAAGCAACGCTATTTTATTTTTTCGAGGTAGGGTCTCACTTTAGCCCAGGCTGACCTGGAATTCACTATGTATTCTCAGGGTTGCCTCGAACTTAGAGCTTTCCTCCCACCTCTGCCTCCCTAGTGCTGGGATTAAAGGCGTGCAACATTTTTATGTCACATCCTGTAACACTTAAGAATTTACCTAATGGGGGCTGGAGAGATGGCTTAGTGGTTAAGGCACTTGCCTGCAAAGCCTAACGACCCATGTTGGACTCTCCCAGGTGCCACATAAGCCAGACAAGGTTGCACTTGTGCACAAGATGGTGCATGCGCCTGGAGTTCGATTGCAGTGGCTGGAGGCCCTGGCGCACCAATGTTGTCTCATGTTCTCTCCTCTCTCTCATAAAAAAAAGAACTTACCTAATGCTTCTAAAACTTATGTCTGCTTATTGTTAAAAGTGAATTGCCAACTTCTTTCTTGTTAGCAGTTTGTGTGTATACAAAAACAATAATTACATTTCTTATTTCTCATGGAAGGAATCATCTACATAGTATTATGTGGTTTGCCTTTAATTTTTCCATCTCTACTAGTCTGAGTGTCTCTACCATTTTAAATTAAAATGCCATATTTATATAAAGTTTATATGTACTCCTGTAGCTATAGTTCTCTGAAATATATTTAAGTGCTATCAGATAATCTGAAAATAGTTTCCCCTAGCATTGATTCAGTACTCGAGTAACATTACATATAGAACATAACTGCTGGAAATAATGCATGTAACATGTAGTTTGAACACTAATTTCCATGAGTAAACCCATTGTTTGTGGCATATAGTCACAAAATTACAAGATGAAGAGAATTACTTGGTAATATGTGAATAGATTTCCTCTTGTTTCCGTCATAGAATGAAGATAATTGACACAACCAAAAAATAATTTGTGGATCTTTATTCCTCAGGAAACATTTGTGGAGGGGATGCTGAGTGGAATCTGAAAAGTACTTACTGAGAAAAGATTATGAGTAATCTGGAGAATTTAGGATGAGCACAGTTATTTATTCATTAGAGACACACACAGAGAGAGAGAGAGAATGAGAGAATGGGCATGCCTAGCCACTGCAAACAAACTCCAGACGCACACACCACCTTGTGCATCTGGCTTATGTTGGGGACCAGGAGAATTGAACCTGGGTCCTTAGGCTTTGCAGGCAAGTGCCTTAACCATTAGGCCATCTCTCCAGCCCAGATGAGCATAGTTTTAAGTTGTTTTTATAGATTTTTTTTAGTTCTTACAACACTTTCTTCATTAAATGAAGTGGCTATGTTAACCATAGAATTTGCTTTCCTAAATGAGCCACCCCTCTCCCACTGGCTCATATGCTTTGACTCTGAGAAAATCATGTGTTCTGAAAAGTTAAACAGCTTTTAGTATTCTTCTTATCTATAAATATGCATACAGTTTAGAGTAAAACTCTTAAAGAGCTTAGTTTCAGCCTACAGTTGGTTAACTGATCACAACAGTCAAGAAGTTCAGAATGTGTGTAGTCAATTTACTTTTTCATTTTTTTCCCTCTTCCATATGGTTGTTAAGCATTAGATTTAAGGATGCTTAAAAATAGTCTGGGACTGGGGAGATGGCTCAGCATTTAAAGGCACGGCTTGTAAAGCCTGTTGTGCGCCTGTTTGATTCCCCAGTGCCCAAATAAAGCCAGATGCAAAATGTGATGCATTTTTTGCAGTAGCTAAAGGCCCCAGCACACCCATTTTCATTCATTCATTTGTTCATTCTCTCTGTGCTTGCAAATGAATTTAAAAATGCTTTTACAGGACTGGAGAGATGGCTTAGCAATTAAGGTGTTTGCTTGCAAAGCCAAAGGACCCTGGTTCGATTCCCCATGATCCACGTAAGCCAGATGCACAGGGAGGACACATGTGTCTGGAATTCGTTTGCAGTGGCTGGAGGCCCTGGTGTGCCCTTTCTCTCTCTCGTTCTTTCTACCTCTTTCTCTCTTAAATAAATAAAATATATTTTAAAATAAACATAAATAATAAAAATTTGTAAAATGAATAGCATTCTGCTCATCCTGAAATTAATTAATTGACAGGGTCTCCATTTTATATAGCTCAGATTAGCCTGAAAGTTGAGACCCTCCTACTTCTGCTTCCTGAGTACTGAAATTATAAATGGATTTTGCTGTGCCTGACTTGAATGTTTACAATTTTGTATATAGTTCTTAAGCATTTTTTTGAGACAGCGCCTTTAAAATTTTTTTGACAGTGCTTTTTAAAAGAAAAATTATTTATTTCATTTATTTGAGAGAAGGAGAGAGAATGGGCACACCAGGGCCTCTAGCCAATGCATATGAACTCCAGACACATTTGCCACCTGGTGCATCTGGTTTATGTGGGTACTGGGGAACTGAACCTGGGTTCTTAGGTTTGCAGGCATGCACCTTAACTGCTAAACCATCTCTCTAGCCCCAGTACCTGCTTCTTTTTCTTTTCTTTTTCTTTCTTTTCTTTCTTTCTTTTTTTTTTTTAAGTAGACAGGGTCATCTGGAGCCTTGCCTGACCTCCAATTCCTTATGGAGTGGAGGATGTCCTCCGCCTTTACATGCTGTGATTACAGGCCTCACTGCACCATTAGATTCTTTAAGGAGTGAGAGATTTAAAGATTTGTGAACCAGTTTGAATACAGACTGTTGCAACTGGGAAAAAACCTTTTACAGTCATTTCCTCTAGTTCCATGGCAACTTCCTGTCCAAAAAACTGCTTTTCTTTTTGCACTTAGCTGTCATAGGTTTTTGTAAACTTTCATTGCTTTGTTTGGATTTTTTGAGGTAGAGTCTCACTGTTGCCCAGGCTGATCTGGAATTCACTCTAGCAAAAAGTTGATTCTTTTTGCACTTAGTTGTCATTGATTTTTGTAAATTTTGTTTTGTTTTGTTTTGATTTTTGGAATTCACTGTGTATTCTCAGTGTGGCCTTGAACTCATGGTGATTCTCCTACCTCTGCCTCTCAAGTGCTGGGATTAAATGCGTGCACTACCAGTTCCCGCTTAGATTTTTATTTATTTAGTTGCAAACAGAGAGAGAATGTGTGTGCCAGAGCCTCTAGCTGCTGCAAATGAACTGCATGTGCATGTACCACTTTGTGCATCTGGCTGTACATGAGTAGTGGGGAATCGAACCTATGTCCTTGGGCTCTATAGGTAGATGCCTTAACCACTGAGCCATCTATTCCACCCCAAATCTTAAAGCTTTTTTTTTTCTTTAAAAAAAATTTTTTTTTATTTGAGATCAGCAGAAAGACAGACAAAGAGGGCAGATAGAGAGAATGGGTGCATCAGGGCCTCCAGCCACTGCAGACATTGTCCACATGCATGCGCCACTTTGTGCATCTGATTTACATGGGTCCTGAGGAATACGAGCCTGGAACTGGGGTCCTTAGGCTTCACAGGCAAGTGCTTAACTGTTAAGCCATCTCTCCAGGCCTCTTTTCTCCCTTTAAAAATATTTTATTTATTTATTTATTTATTTATTTATTTATTTATTTATTTATTTGAGAGAGAAAATGGCAGATAGAGAATGGGAATGCCAGGGCCTTCAGCCACTGTAAATGAACTCCAGACACATGCGCCACCTTGTGCATCTGGCTTACGTGGGTCCTAGGGAATCAAACCAGGGTCCTTTGTCTTCACAGGCAAATGCCTTAATAGCTAAGCCATTTCTCCAGCCCAACCTCTGCCCCTTGAGTGCTGGATTTAAAGGCCTGTGCCACCAAGTCTGGTCAGTCAAAAGAGACATTTTGATTGACCACATGGGTGTCATTCTATGCGCTTTATCATTTGTTAGGCTGTGGTTTGTGGTTTCTCTTTACATTTTGTTGTCTGAGAAAGTCTTTTCTGTTAAACACCAAGAATATCTCTTTCTTGGAGATACATATAATTTTCTTTAATCTGTTACAGTTATTTTTTAAATTATTTGTTTGCCAGCAGAAGGTTACAGACAGACAGACAATATGAGTGCGCCAGGGCCCTCTAGCCAACTGCAAATGAACTCTAGATGCATCCACTGCTTTGTGTATCTGGCTTTACGTGGATACTGGGGAATCAAGCCTTGAACTGGGGTCCTTAGGCTTCATAGGCAAGTGCTTAACCACTAAGCCATCTCTCCAACCCCCTGAAAAAAAACTTTTCAATAACAAAATCTATACATATACACATGCACACGTAAGCAGGCAAGAAAGCTTGGAATTTGCTTTTGGGGGGGGGGCAGCAAAATGGCCCATCTTACTTTGTTCTGTGTGGTGTGGGTAAGGTCTCTGGTGCATCTCTGTAACAGTGGTTACCTGTGTTTTCTGCCAAGGGCTCCTCTGACACTGGATTTTATCTTACAATTTCCTTTGCCTCAATTTGTAATAATTGAATTTTCCTTCTTCCACATGCCTAATGTCCAGGATCTGGAGATAAGGTGGTGCAAATTCAAGTTTTGGAAGGGTTCTCAAGGGTTTTTAAACAGGTTGTCTTTGAGCAGCTCAGCATAAACTATGCTCTTCTGTTCTTGAATTTTGGGGAATCAAAAGCACTCATTTTTCTGTAGACAGATTTTTTGTTTTTCTCTCTAGAAACTTTTCTTCCTAATTTGGCAGCACTGTTTTCTGATTTTCAAAACAATGTCAAGATTTACCTTCTAAATCTTTTATTCCTTTTGAAGATAATCTTTTTATCTGGTGATTTAAATTTAATATTTTAGTAGTGTTTATATAGCTGTCCAGAATCTCCAGGACATCTGGAGCATTTTAATAAATAGGTGTTTGTATTTGGATGTGATCTTGGGAAACCATGAATCATGGACTCTTTGTTGTTGTTAAAAGGGAGTCTTGATAGAATCAATAAAAGAACTCATATATGCTGGTGTAAATATGAAATAAACCTTTAACATTTTATTTATTTATTTGAGAGAAAGTGAGAGGTTAATAATACTAAGGATCTGAAGCAAATACAGTTTAGTGAAGAAACCAAGCAAGTTGATCTTACTGGAATAGAGCCTGACATTCAGGTGTCTAGCACACAAGGTCTGGAATGCAGCCTTTCACAATCTCCAGGACCCTTCGCAGCCTTCTCTGGCCCTGTCTCCTGGGTGCAGATTGGGTTGAAGAAAGTGGTCCAGCCAGCTGGAGCATCTCATTACCATCTTGTAACCAGGCCAGGTAGGATGCTATACCTAGAGGAGAACCTAATTTTGGATGCTTTGTTGACAAACACCTGGATGATTAGAAAATAGTTTAAAGCAATTTCTTAGAACTGTCATTTTGTTTTTGATAATAACTTACATATGATCCCCAGTAGTTTTGAGTGAGGTTTAGTTATTCAAATTCTTTTTTTTTTTAAGTTTTTAAAAATTTTATTTTATTTATTTAAGAGCGACAGACACACAGAGAGAATGAGAATGAGCGCATCAGGCCTCTAGCCACTGTAAACGAACTCCAGATACTTGCATCACCTTGTGCAGCTGGCTTATGTGGCTACTGGGGAATAGAGCCTTGATCCAGGGTCCTTAGGCTTCATAGGCAAGTGCTTAAGAGCCATCACTCTAGCCCCTACTTTTTTTTCTTTTTAGAATTTATTTGAATTCTTTGGCATGAGTCCTGGCTAAATTTATTAAAACTGGAATGTAAATAAGGTTTAGATGTGCCAGAGAAGACAGTATGCAAATGAGACCGGGTGTTGAAATTAGTGTTTGCCACTCTAAATTTATTTTATCTTATTTACTGTTTTTATTATTATTTTAGCCAACATTTCATGTAATCCAGGCTGGCCTCAAACTTGCTTTAGTAGCCATGGAGTACCTTGAATTCCTGATCTCCTACTTCACCTCCTAGGTTGCTGGAATTAGAAAGATTTCAGTGCTAAACACTCTACTGTCACTTCTTCTCAGTACTATGGTGTCTTTTGGGTCATCCCAGAGGTCACCACCGTCTGACAACAGAAGCTTCTCTAACCCAAAAGTGAGAGTAGCATTAATATATGGGTATGAAAGTTAAGTAAAGTGCTCACAGGGCAGTTGGGTGAGCATGATAAATGCATTTAGCCAAACAAGAGCAGGTGTTACACTCCTAAAGCTCATGACCCCCCACCCCTTAGGCTTTTGATTAGGTTTTCAGTATCAGGCTTGTATTCCCTCCCATAGAGCAGGTCTCCAGTCCAATTAGAGAGCAGCTGGTTTCCCCTGTAACAGACATGCCACTATTGCACCTGTTGGCCCATTTGGCCTATCTGGTCAAACTTGAGCCTTGTAGTCTCCACTGTTTTCACCACTGATGGCTTCTGTCTCCCATAGGCCTGCATGTATAGTGCAGCTTTTTCCAGCTGGTATAAGAGGAGAAGGTTTTCAGCTTAGCCCCAGTTTGATTTCTCTAAGACCTTGCAGGTCAGGCATATGGAGCCTTCTGCAACAGGGTCATCTATTCCTGGTGGGAAACCAAGAGCTTTGGCAATAGCCTGTCTTTTTTGTTTGTTTTTTTTTTTTCAAGTTAGGGTCTTGCTTTAGCTCAGGCTGGCCTTGAATTCACTGTGATTCTCCTACCTCTGCCTTCTCAGTACTGGGGTTAAAAGGTGTGCACCACCATGGCTGCCTTCTATTTCCTTTTTTAAGCAAGGTCTCACTGTAACTCAGGCTGGCCTTGAACTCAGTGGCAGTCATCCTACTTCAGTCTCCTGAGTGCTGGGATTCAAGGTGTATACCATAATGCCAGGCTTCCATTTCATCTTCTCTTGTTACATAGTATGTTATTTTGAGACATTTCTTTTTTTAAGAGTTTATTTATTTATTTTGTTTATTTTTTCAAGATGGGGTCTCGCTGTAGCCCAGACTGACCTGGAATTCACTTTGTAGTCTCAGGGTGGCCTCAAACTTAAGGCTATCCTCCTACCTTGGCCTGTCAAGTGCTGGGATTAAAGGCACATTATTGCTATAATGTTCAATGTTAATTTTTTCTATTTATTTATTTATTTATTTGAGAGAAAGAGGCAGAGAGAGGGAGGGAGGGAGAGAATGGGTGTGCCAGGGCCCCCAGCCATTGCAAACAAACTGCAGATACATGTGCCCCTTGTGCATCTGGCTTATGTGGATCCTGGAGAATTGAACCTGGATCCTTTGGCTTTGCAGGCAAATGCCTTAACTGCTAAGCCATCTCTCCAGCCCTCAACTTTAACTTTTACATATAAAGTTTTGTCATGCAGCTTTCTTCTTTAAAATATTTTATTTATTTATGTACTTACTTATTTGTGAGAGAAAGGGAGAGAATGGGCACACCAAGGCCTCCAGCCACTGCAAAACAACTCCAGATGCATGTGCCACCTTGTGCATCTGGTTTACATGAGTACTGGGGATTTGAACCTGGGTCCTTAGGCTTTGCAGGCAAGTGCCTTAACAAGTAAGCCATATCTCCAGCCCTCTTGTAGCTTTCTTGACTTTGCACATTGTTATTTTCTTTACATGAGATATTAAAGGTTCCTACATGATACTCCTTATCTCCAAACAGAAGTAATTTACTTTTTGAAATTTGGGTGAGTGCCTTTTATGTGTTGCTTGCTTCTTGCTCTGTTTAACTAGTACTGTATGGAACAGAAGAAGCAGAACAGCCCTTTTCTGTTCCTGAACTTAATGAAAGCTTTTAGTTTTTTACCATCAAGTGTGTTTTCTTATATGGTCGTTATTATATTGATGGTTTCTTTCCGTTTCTGTTTTTAGTGTTTTTACATGAAAGGGTGTTGAACTTTGTCGTGTCTTTTCTGCATCAGCTGGGAGGTGCTTTCAGCATCTTTTTCTGTGTGTCAGTGTAGTGAGTGCACTGAATTATCCTTGCATCCTGGGAAAGAAATCTCACTGGACATTCTGGACTTGTTTCTTAGGGAAAGATTTTGATTGGTTGAGTTTTGTTGCTACTTCCTTGAGATAGGGACTCAATCTAGCACTACTGGCCTTAAATTCATGGCAATCCTCCTGCCTCAGCCACCAGAGTGCTGAGCTTATAGCACAAACCACCACATCCAGCTTGTTCCTTTATGTTAATGCCATACACGTACAGCATTTTGCATCTAGCTTTATGTGGGTGCTGGAGAATTTAACCTGGAATGTAGGCTTTGCAAGCAAGTGCCTTTAGTTGCTGAGCCATCTCTCCAGCCCTTAAACACCAAAAAAAGTTGGTGGGTTTTTTTTTTTTTTTTTTTTTTGATTTTTGGTTTTTGAAGGTAGGGTCTCACTCTGGCCCAGACTGACCTATGTAGTCTCAGGGTGGCCTCAAACTAACTCAGGGTGATCTTCCTACCTCCACTCCTAGACATAATATGCCTTTAAGAATTTTGTAATAGCATCTAAATTATTTTCCAGAGAAAGGTTTGTGTTAATGTCAGTGTGTCAGTTCTTAATCTGGGCTTTCAGTAATGTCATATGCTGTAAAACTTGTTGACCATTGCAAGTTAATAGCTAAAAATGAAACGGTCATTATAGCTTTAATGTAAATGTCTCAGGACGAGCGAGGTTTCTTTTTTTCCTTTGTACATCTAAGATGGTTTATAGTTACTTTTCCTTATGAACTGGTCATTAGATTTACTTTGATTTAATTTTTTTAAGGTTTACTGAGACTTTATTAGATTAAGAAAAGGAAAAAGGAGAAGGCAGGAGGGAGTAGAGCCTCTGTTTTTGTTCTTCGTCCGAGTTTTAGAATTGAAAATGTTTTGAGGCTGATAATGAAGCTCACTCTGTAAAGTGCTTGCTAGCACATTTGTTGCTGTCAGTATTTTTCAATTTTAGGTGTTTAAATGGACACATAGCAATACTGTTGTGAAAATGTGTGCATCTTTCACATTTTTTTTTAGACATTTTACTTATTTATTTGAGAGAGAGAGGTAGAGAGGGAGAATGGGTGTGCCAGGGCATCCAGCTGCCACAAATAAACTTTAGATGCATGCACCACCTTGAGCATCTGGCTCACATGGGTCTTGGGGAAATCTAACCTGGATCCTTTGGCTTTGCAGGCAAGTGCCTTAACCACCAAGCCTTCTCTCCAGCCTTTCACATTGCTAATTGGCTTGCTATTCTCTTTTTTTTTTTTTTTTGAGAGAGAGAGAGAGAGAGAGAGAGAGAGAGAGAAAGAGAGAAAGAGGCAAAGAGGGAATGGGTACACCAGGGCCTTTTTGGCCACTGTGAACGAACTCCAGACGCGTGTGCCCCCTTGTGCGCATGTGCAACATTGCATTCTTGTGTCACTTTCTTGCGTCTTGCTAAATGTGGGACCGGGAGATTTGAACAAGCATTCTTAGGCTTCGCAGGCAGGCGCCTTAACCGCTAAGCCATCTGTCCAGCCTCAGGCTATGTTTTTGTTGTAGTTGTGTGTGTGTTTAAGAAGGTCTTGATGTTGAATCAAGCTGGCCTGGAACTTTCTCATGCTGCCATACTCAGCTCTTGTTTTGTTTCTACCTTTTGTAGCTCACTGTTTTGTTAGTACTTACCTGATACAAACTTTCTCCCCACTTACCCTCCTTTTGAGGCATGTTTTTTAAAATAACTATTAACAATGCATATTTATCATGAAATTCAGTCTTTTAAGGCATAAGATTTTAGCATAGTTGTAGACTTGTGTTTCTAACACCTGTTTCCAAGCATGTGCATTACTTCAAAAGACTGTACCCGTGAGTCACTCCTTAGTCCCCCTCCCGAGGACTCTGGAAGCACTAATATAACTTCTATCTTTTTGGATTTGCCTCTTCTGAGGATTTCGTAGAGATGGCAGCATGTGTGTCCCTTTGTGACTGGCTTCTTTCGCTTAGGATAATGGTTGTCAGGCTCATCCATGTTGTAACATGGCTAAAAACTGTGGTACATGTATTCCATACCCTGTGTCTAGTCATCACTTACTGGCATTTGGACTGTTTCCACTTTTTGGCTAACAGATGCATTTGTGCACAAGTTCTTGGGTGCATGTTTTCAGTTCTCTTGGTCACTTAACTAGGAATAGAACTTCTGGTTCATTGGTAACTCTGAAGATCCTTTGTGGAACTGCCAGACTGTTTGCCAAAGCAGCTGTGTCATTTAATTCTCCATTAGTCATGCATGCAGACTCTCATTTCTCCACATCCTTCCCAACACTTGTTATTGTGTGTCTTTTTTATTTTTGGAGAGAGACAGAGAGAGGAAGACAGATAAAGATGGGCGTGCCAGCAGTCTTTCAGCTGATGTGAACAAAATCCAGATGCGTACGCCCCCTTGTGGTCAAGTGCGGCATTGCGCCCTTGCGTCACTTTGCATCTGGCTAAACGGGGGACCTGGAGATTGGAACGGCTGGAGATTGGAACCAGCGTTCTTAGGTTTAGCAGGCAGGCACCTTAACTGCTAAGCCATCTCTCCAGCCCTTGTGTGTCTTTTTTAATATAACTATCCTGGTGGGCGTATGGTGGCACATTTCTGTTATAAATAGCATGGAGCTGGCTCTGTAAAAGTTTAAACTTAATTCTCATTTTTATGCTGACACGGCTCTGTTTAGTCTTTGTTCCACCATGTTAATTTGTTACCATTTTGCCACTTTGTTTCTGGTTTCTATAATATGGATTACGCTTTCCTTGCAAATTCTTTTCATTTTTCTTTTTTAAAATACATTTTTATTCATGTACTTCTTTGCAAGGAGAGAGAGAGATGAGAGACAAAGAGAATGGGCATGCCAGAGCCTCCAGCTGCTGCACAGGAACTCCAGATGCACCTGTCATTTTGTGCATCTGGCTTCATGTGGATACTGAGGAATCAAACCTGGCTCGTTAAGCTCTGAAGGCAAGCACCTTAACCGCTAAGCCCTATCTCCAGCCCTCCGTCATTTTTCTAATACACAAGATCTTTTCTGTGTGTATGGTTGGTGTTTTTTTGGTTTTTCAAGGTAGGGTCTCACTGTAGCTCAGGCTGACCTGGAATTCACTATGTAGTCTTAGGGTGGCCTCAAACTCATGTGAGCCTTGTACCTCTGCCTCCCTAGTGCTGGGATTAAAGGCGTGCACCACCATGCCTGGTGGTTCTTAAAACAAGGTTTTACTGTGTAGCCTAGACTAGCCTCAAAGTCAGGATGCTGCCTCAGCCTACTAAGTGCTGAGATCACAGGGGTGTGCTACCATGCCTGGTCATTGGTTTATCTCATTATTTGTATGTTTTTGTATATATTTGTGCATAATTTTTTTGGTTTTGTTTTTCAAGGTAGAGTCTTGCTCTAGTCCAGGCTGACCTGGAAGTCACTGTGTAGTCTCAGGGTGGCCTTGAACTCATGGTGATCCTCCTACCTCTGCCTCCTGTGTGCTGGGATTAAAAGTGTGCGTCGATATAGCTGGCCCTGTGCATAATTTTCTTATGCCTTGTAGGGTGCTATTTTTTTGTTTATTTGTTTTCTGAGGTAGGGTCTCACTCCAGCTCAGGCTGACCCTGCAGCTCACTATGTAGTCGCAGGTGGCCTCAAACTCACTGATCCTCCTACCTCTGCCTCCCAAGTGCTGGGATTAAAGGCGTGTGCCACCACAACCGGCAAAATGGCACACTTTAATTTGATTTTTCCTACTATCTTCTCAGTTATTTATTTATTTATTTATTTATTTATTTTAGTTTTTCAAGGTAGGGTTTCACTTTAGTCCAGGCTGACCTGGAATTCACTCTGTATTCTCAGGCTGGCCTTGAACTCATGGTGATCCTCCTACCTCTGCCTCCTGAGTGCTGGGATTAAAGGCATGCACTACCACGTCTGGCTCTTTTTCTTTTTTTGTTTTTGTTTTTGGAGGTAGGGTCTCACTCTAGCTCAGGCTGACCTGGAATTCACTATGTTGTCTCAGAGTGGCCCCCCTTCAGTCAATTCTTTTTAAAATATATGTTTTAAATTTATTTGAGATAGAGTGAGAGAGACAAAGATAGAGAGCTAGATTTTGGGTGCGCCTGGGTCTCCTGCCACTGTACTCCAGATACATGGGCCACTTTGTGCATCTAGGTTTATACGGGTACTTGAATCATTGAAACCAGGACCATCAGGCTTTGTAAGCAATTCCCTTTAACCGATGAGTCATCTTCCTCGGCTCTCTGCTCCTTTCTTCCTACACTCCTGTGTTCTCTGCTCTGTCCTTCATAGTGATTTCATCTAATCTGTGCCTACTTTATTTCACTATGTAGATATCTATCACAGATTAACATGCCTAAAATAAATCCTTCTTAGCTATAGTTTTTCCCTGTCTTTAAGATTATCTTTATTTGTTGTTGTTGTTGTTGTTGTTGTTGGTGGTGGTGGTGGTGGTGGTGGTGGTAGGTGTTTGTGGGTTTGTTTTTGTCTGGTGAGCAAACCCCCAGGGTCCTTGTATGCTAGGGAAGAATGCAACCTTTAAGGTCTGTATTTCGCCTCTAGTTTTATCCAATTTGTTGTTTGGATCAAAAAGTTGTCTTATCCTCGACTCTTACGTCCTTCTTCTTGGTTAGGAGTCCTTTTGTTCTTTGAGCACACCCAGAGTCTTACTACTTCTCACGACTTTCACTTCTGCTACCCTGACCTCAGCACCATTAGCCCCACTAGGGATATTGTCCTCCTATCCTCCTATCCCTCTTTCTCCCCCAGTTTCAATTATATGTCTCCCCACTCATAATGCAGGGCCGACACGGGGCCTGGGTTGAGGTGGACATGCGGTGGCTTCCCGCTGCAGTTAGTGTAAGAGTGCAGCCTGCGGCAAGCCCAGGAGCCGCTGTCTCTGTTCTTACCTTGTCTGCTTTGCCCTGTTCTCAGCGTTGCAGCCAGAGTGATTGTTTTGCAGTAACCTGATCATGTTACTCTTGCGCATGATTCTGTTGCCTTCCACCTGACTCGGTAAAATCCGAAGTTTTTATGACCTGGCCCACTCATTACCTCTTGCTGGTTTTTTGTTTTGTTTGGGAGGAAGGGCCTTGCTGTGCCCACAGGCTGGCCTTGAATGGCTGATCTTCCAGCCTCATCTTCCCAAGTAGCTACCATTGTAGGTCTTACTGTTTGTTGTGGTTACCTACAGCTGTTCTTTTGTGAACTTGACTCTAACCTCATCTATCATTTCACTATTTCTCAAATGTGCTGCCCTTGTGTGAGAGCCGTGACATGAGTGTGTTCTATCCCTGGAATACTCTTCCCACAGGTGCTCATGTGGCTATGTCCTTTACGTCTTCCAATCAAGGATGCCCTGGCATGCCCATTCTCTCTCCTTCCCTTACCTTCTCTGTCTCTTTCTCTCTTTCTCTCTCTCTCTCTCTCAAATAAATATATAAATAAATAAATAAATAAATAAATAAATAAATAAAATTTATTTCATTTTTTCCCCCAAATTCCTATTTCCTTACCTTACTTCCCTCTCCCTATGTAGGATCTCACTCTGACCTGGAGTATCCTCTGTAGTCCCAGGCTGGCCTTGGAACTCACAGCAATCCTCCTACTTCTGCCTCCTGAGTGTTGGGATTAAAGGCATGTACCACTGCCACACCCAACTTCCTACTTTTTTCAAGATAACATAGTCCACTTTCTAACGTTTCAAGATATAAGTGTTATGAGAGTAATGGTTTTGGTCCCTTGCTTGCTGGAGCTCTCCTTCAATACTGGTCTCACTTTTAGGCATTACATGGTTCCCAACAATTTCTGGAATCCTTCTTAATTCAAATCTAGCAAAAGGAAAAGTCTGTGTGCCAGTATTTCCAGGAAAAATCCTAAGGATCCTATGGCTAAGCTACATTAACTGCCAAGTTCAGCTTCTTACTAGCCAACCCTGCCCAGGGGAATGCAGTGTACTTGCTGGCCAAGCCTTGAATCATGATCCATTCTAACTCTGAATCTAGAAATAAAGCTACAGCAAATGTCTTAGGGTTACAGATGCTGCCGAGTATTGGAGGACTTTCTGCTAGCTTATAGATCAGTCAGTAGGTGTGTTCCTTGATTCTGCCCCACTGATTTGGGAAACAAATTTAAACAAAACATTTTTAAAATTATTAATTATTATATTTATTGAGGGAAGTATAGAACCAAGGAAAGGCACCCACATGGCTAGATACCCCATGTGGAGGGCCTGGGGGAAAAACTGCGGGAGGGGGGGAGAAAAGAACTTTCAGGGATTTCCTACTATGTGGGGAGCCCATGTGGAGAGTAAGGGCTGGGCCCAGGCTGAGCCAGCCCATGTACAACTGAGAGAAAACCTCAACCTCGGCTGGAAGTTCCCAAGTAGTCAGAGAGCCTGCCCTCCCCTCACAGACCGGCACAAGGTGAACCAGAGGGACAGCTGGTTGGTTTAAGGCTAGGGGCTGTCTCAGGAACAGGCTAACCCTGACACCAAATTCTGGGGGCTGAACTTGATTAGCCACAATGTTTAAATTCCTATGAAAGGGCTGGGGAGATGGTTTAGCAGTTAAGATGAAACCTAAGGACCCATGTTCAACTCTCCAGATCCAACATTAGCCAGACACACAAAGGTGAGGCGAATGCAAGGTTGCACATGCCCACTAGGTGGCGCAAGCGTCTGGAGTTAGATTTCAGTGGCTGAGACCCTGGCGTGCTAGTTCTCTGTCCTGTGTCTCACATTCTTGCTAAAAATAAAATAAAAATAAAGTAAATCCTATGAAAGGCCTCCCTCCCAAGATGGGCCCAGGTTGTTTGTGGAAAAACAAGTGTAGGGAACTAGGGAAGAGATAAGAAGTCAGATCATCTTTGATTTCTAGCAAGTGCAAACTTTCCTGCCTTTTTTACCTTCAGGGGTCCAATCACCCTACCTGTACCTCCCTCTAATAAGACACTCTGACTGCTGTTAGAGGACAGGGAGTGATGATGTCAGATCCTTAGTTACTTCCAGCTGAACAGGAGTGTAGAAATATGGCAGTTAGAGAGTCTATCCCAGAGAGGGGAACTATTCTAAACAACCCTAGAAGTGTATTGATGGAGTGTAGAAATATAGCAGCTAGAGAGTCTATCCCAGAGAGGGGAACTATTCTAAACAACCCTAGAAGTGTATTGATGGAGTGCAAGAAGATAGTTTTGGAAGAAAACGTTGGCAAGAAAGAATAAAGTGAGGAGATAATGAGAAATGGGCACAGCAGACTGGTCACCTTTAGGGTTGTCCTTCTTGTGGACTTGTAAGCCTTGGGGAGCATTGGAGGGATGGAGGTAGATGGAGTTGGATTGTTTCAGGATCATCTGAACTTGAGCTGGCTGAGATTTTCTTCTAGAACTGTTCATTGAATGGCACAGTACTGTCTGACATGGCTGGAATCTGTTTCTGTGTGGCTTGTAAAACAGATAAGATATTTGCAGAGTTATTAGGAACTTACATGCACCATTTAACCTTCATAATGGTGAATAAACCAAATTTTATGTGATAGCCTTCCAGAGTGTATCTTTTAAAATTTGTCCTGGGGGTAGTCAGAGCCAAAGGGTGGTACCATATAGCCACTGGGTGCCATGAAAGGCTGTACAGTATATTGTTGGCCTTAGGTCACCATTGTTCCCAGTATAAGGAAGTCTTCTGAATTAGGGACAGAGTCATCCATATATATTTCAGGTTTGAAAGTAACCATTTTGACATTTGCGGTTATAAACAAAATTTCAATATGATCATGTACTCTGTGTCTCTCTAAGTAGGAAGTATTATAAAATACTATAAACAGCTTTCCAAACTGCTTTTATCATGACCCTTTGCTTCCAGAAAATGTTAAGATTCTTATGTCTGTACTGTCTGTGAGAAGTATGTCTGCTAAAAGATAGTTTGATGAGCAAAGAAAAATTATACAACAAAAAAAGAAACAAGTACTTTTTAGATGTATACCTATTTGAAGAATTTTATAGCTCCTAAAGACTTAATATGTAACAAGATGGTCTTTTGAAACATGTTTTAGTGTGGGTGTAAATAAAACTGTAGTTCGTGAGGCAAAAGGAAGAGAACTTTGCCACATGATTCTGAAGTACATTTGTGTTATAGACTATTTTGATTTCAAGGAAGAATAATTTCTCAGGTTACCTATGAAAAGTTGATTGTGTCAGGATCAAAACCAAAATCAGAATGTTGTGTTTATATGTGTTTTCTCTGTCTGGCCATGTGCCTTTCCCATCCCTGTGTGTCACTCTCTGTTGATACTGAGTTATTATTGAAAGGTTTGTACTTATTTTTGCCATTTTTCTTGTTTTGTAGTTCTTCCGGTTTTACCTTTGCTCTCTTGTGTTAACTAGTGTTTAAGTATAGTTTGTTCTTTCCAGGCTCCTTATATGTGTGCTTTTCTTTCTCTTCAGCATGGCGGATCCTTTGAAGTATTTTCTGTAGAGCTGCTTTTGTCTTCAAATATTCTTTTAGCACACTTTTTTTGTGGAATATCCTTATTTCTCCATCTATTTGAATGGATAGCTTTGCAGGATAAAGTAACCTTTGTTGACAGTTGTTATCTTTCAGAACGTGGAATACATCATTCCAAGCTCTTCTGGATTTCAAAGTTTGTGTTGAGTAATCTGCTGTGAACCTATGGGCTTGCCTTTGAATGTGACTTGATTTTTCTAACTCTCTGCTTTCAATGTATTTTCTTTTGTTTGTACATTTGGTAGTTTAATTGTAATATGGCCTCTGCCTCCCGAGTGCACCACCATGCCCACCACCACGCCCGGCTTGAAAATTCCCATTTTACAGATAAATACTTAGTCAAAGCAGTGTGAATAGTTACTGATTGAATCTGTGTCTTTTATTGAAGGAAACAAATACTCTGTTTAGTTTTGAGCTGGGGTCTTATTAGGCCCCTGGCTGGCCTGGAAGATGAGATGATCACCCTGCCTCAACCTTCAGAGTTCTGGGGTTCCAGAAGTGCACTGCTGTGCCCGGCCTGAGGAAGCTGTCTCTTTGCAGTTAACTACACAGTTGTCAGTGTCGTCTGTTTGAGTAAGCGAGAGTTCGTTAAAGACTCCAAAGCCGACATTTGGAGCTAGGTGCTTCAATTTCACTTTGCTGGAGACAGCAAGAAATATTCTGTAACAGAAAGATGACTATTTTCACCTTTTCTTTCTGCTAGTGAGATGGAACAGTGAATATTTTTAGAGCAGTTGAAAGTCCGGCTCAGTGTTTCTGCCATCAGATTCCATCCCAGCAGCCTTGCTTGTTTTATGTATCTAAGTTCACCTGCTAGGGTTTGTAGTGGATTTAGGTGGCAACATGCGTCCTCTCTTTTTGATGTAGTTAATTTCTCTGTGGAATATTTATGGCACTGTAAGCAATACTTTTCTTTCCTAGAGACAAAACTTTGCTAATTTATCTTTAGGAAGGGTGAAGGTTGAAAGTCCTTATCCCATTAAGTGTCATACACCTTTAAAACTCCCCCGTGACTAGCATAAGGTATTATCGATACCACTGGAGCGTTTCATCTTGCCTGAAAGTGCCAACTTAGGGTGAAGTGAAATTTATATGACTTGTATCTTTTTGTTGTTATTTGTTTTTCGAGGTAGGGTCTCCCTCTAGAGCCCAGACTGACCTGGACTTTACTCTATATTCTCAGGGTGGCCTCGAACTCATGGTGATCCTCCTACCTTAGCCTCCAGAGTGCTGGGATTAAAGACGTGCACCACCACGCCTGGCATATTTTTATCTTTAATAGAGCTACTAGGCCAAGGACAAAAGTTCAGGCCACACAGAGGCCAAATTGCTAACTTGAAACTGTGCTTTTAAAAACTTAAATGACCTTCAGAGTGGGTAACAGTTACTCAGAACACTGTTGATTAATTACAAAATCTTATATAAATTCCAACTTCAGGTAGGAAAACCAAGATCTCATATTGTGTGTGAAAATCAGTGACTTTACTATGTTATTCATATGTAAAACTATTGCAGCCTGGTGTCCATTCATTACCATGCCATTGCTAGTGGATAGACTGAGGTATAAATGATTTATTAAATTTAAAAATAAAGATAATGGGGTTCATGGTGACATTTTCATGCATATGTGTAACATACTCTGTTCGTTTTCACCCTCCCATTATTTTCTCATTCCCTCCTCCTCCACCTTGCATATTTCAAGTGCACAAAAGGGGCCAAAGGATATAGCTTAGTGGAAGAGTACTTGTATGAGGCCCTGGGTTTGATTCTCAATGCAAAACAATTGCACGCATTTTGTTTGTTTGTTTGTTTGCTTGCTTGCTTGTTTTGAAGTAGGGTGTTACTCTGTCTCAGGCTGACCTGGAATTCATTATGTAGGCTCAGGGTGGCCTCGAACTCATGGTGATCCTCCTACCTCTGCCTCCCGAGTGCTGGGATTAAAGGCATGCGCCACCACGCCTGGCTGCGCATTTTAATATTATATGAAACCAGCACTGTCAAGATAATGGATATGTCCATTACTGCCAGCATTTGCTCATGACTCTTAGAAATGCTGCTCTGCTTTTGTTCACTCAGTTGGATGTGCAGTCTGCACTAAAGATTAGTTGGTGTTTCTTTTTTTTTTTTTTTTGGTTTTGCAAGGTAGGGTCTCACTCTGGTCCAGGCTGACCTGGAATTAACTATGTAGTCTCAGGGTGGCCTCGAACTCTCAGTGATCCTCCTACCTCTGCCTCCCGAGTGCTGGGACTAAAGGCGTGCGCCACCACGCCCGGCTTGGTGTTTCTTTTTTTGTTGGTTTTGTGTGGGGTTTTTTTTGTTGCTGTTGTTCTTGTTTTTGATTTTTTGAGGTAGGGTCTCACTCCAGCTCAAACTGACCTGGAGCCCACTATGTAGTCTCAGGGTGGCCTCAAATGTATGGCGATTCTCCTACCTCTGCCTCCCGCGTGTAGTTGGTGTTTCTACAATTGTATGTAATGAAATAGAGAACTGTACTCTTAGATTCTGAATAGGATCTGACAGTTTTGTTCATCTTATTATTTTGACATTTATCTACATTGTTGTCATTTGTTTAGATCCGGAATTCATTCTTTTTATTGCTGAGTGATATTTCATCCTGTGGATACACTGTATTTTATTTGCCCAATGATAGGACATTATTTACCTATGATAAGACATTTGGGTTGTTTCCAGTTTCTGCCTGTGGAAAGAAAGCTGCTGTTATAAGCAGAATTCTGGGTGGAAATGCATGATATTTGTATTTAAAATCCACTTAGTCACCTTTACTGACCTCCTTCCTGGGTTTCCTTTTCCTTTAAAGTAACTCGAATTTCTCATCAGTAACAACTGAGGATGTAACTCATTTGGTAGAGTACTTGCCTGGCATGCGTGAAGCCGGGGGCTGGTCCACAGCACCACATGAACGAGTTGCAGTGGTGCACACCTGCAAAATCTCACCACTTGTGAGATGGAGGCAAGAGGACCCGGATGGAGTTCAAGGTCATCCTTGGTTACATAGAGAGTTCCAGGTTAGGTCAGCCTGGGCTACTCGAGATCCTGTCTTGTGGAGGAAAAAGCAATTCAGGTTCTGATTGAACGTCTATATACTTTTATATCCTCCTTGTAAATTGCCCAAGAATGGAATGGGTGGATCAGTTTTTAAGCAACTGGTAGCTTGTATTTTTAACATTTTATTATTCCTGCTGTCCTCTGTTACTGTTCCACTTCACATTCTTGTTAACAATTGGTGTTGTCATCTTTTTTATTTTAGACACTATGTGACAGGTATGTAGTGAGATCTTAGAGTGAACTTAATTGGCATTTCTCACAAATTAAGGCTGTTGGACATTTTAAGAAAAATATTTGGGCTAGAGAGATGGCTTAGTGGTTAAGGCACCTGCCTGCTAAGCCTAAGGACGCCAGTTCAATCTCCAGGTCCCATATTTAGCCAGATGCAAAGTGACACAAGGGCACAATGTTGCACTTGCCCACAAGGAGGCACACACATCTGGAGTTCGCAGCAGCTAAGAGGCTGCTGGCGCGCCCATTCTCTCACTCTCTGTCTCTCAAATTAAAAAAAAAAGCTCAGGCTGACCTGGAATTCCCTATGTAGTCTCAGGGTGGTCTTGAACTCATGGCAATCCTCCTACCTCAGCCTCCTGAGTGCTGGAATTAAAGGCGTGCGCCACCACGCCCAACACTAATCATTATTTTTTCAAAACTAATTGAATAATAGGGTCTTTGCACTGATTCTCTGTCATTTCACTTGTCACCCAATAGGGTGAGCTGGAAAAATCCAAAGTCAGATTTATTTTACTCTTGGGAAAAATGGACAAGGATTGAAAAGCCGAGCAACTTTTTTTTTTTTTTAAAGTGGAAGCTCAGTTTTTAAAAATTACATTTTAAAATCACAGGGCTTTTAACATACAAAATTCTTATATTGTCTTCTAATTTCCTTAGAAAATGTGAGAAGTTTACCAATGGTTCTAGGGAGTCCCTTTCTTTCTTTCTTTCTTTCTTTCTTTCTTTCTTTCTTTCTTTCTTTCTGATAATATAATTGTAGCTGCTATTTAATCGTATTTTCTTGTTTGAATTTTGGCATATCATATATCTATGGGAGAAAAGTTATTTTCAAGTTAGATTAAGAAACAACACTGTTGTAACTTGAAGCACCTATATAGACTATTCCTCCCAAGACTGCCGTGGGGACTGCCCCTCCTTGGTGGACATGCAGAAGCTTTCTTCACTTTGATCCGTTTCCCACAGCTTCACTTTTCCTAGTTCTTAGCTGATGTTGTTTCATGAACAGTTTACACAGTCAAATAAGTTTAACAAATCACATCTTTGTATTCATGTTTGTCTTTTTCTCAGGTGTTGCCACTTTTACCTGTTTTTGTGTTAATATGTTTTCGTTGAAAACTCTTTCATTTCCAGCTTCAAGCATTAGATAATGATTTTCTACTATGGAAAAGATTTGAGTTACAGAGCTGGAGTGAAGGTTCAGTGGTTAAAGGCAATTGTTTGCAAAGATCTTGCATGTGAAGCCTAAGACCCAGGTTCAATTCCCCACATAAGCCAGATGCAAATGGTGGTACCTGCATCTGGAGTTCGTTTGCAGTCGCTAGAGGCCCTGGTGTGCCCATTCTCTCTGACTCCCTCTCTCTGTCTCTAATAAATAAATAAAAATAAATCTTTTTAAAAAAAGACTGGAGGATTGTTAAGTTAGATTGAATGAATCTTCTGTCTCCCTCTCTCTCTGGCTCTTTATTTCTCAAATAAATAAAAAATAAAATATATATATTTAAAGATTGTTACATTTCACTCCATTTCTGTTTCCCTCTCTTGACTGTGTTGTGATGGTGTTTGTCATCATGTCTATTATAAGATTATGTTGCTTATATCTGAGTAGTAATCTGTTTCTCTTTTCTTGCGTGCCTTCTATTTTTCTATTTATTTATTTATTTATTTATTTATTTATTTATTTATTTATTTATTGAGAATGACAGGGCGGGGGGGGGGGAATGGGCGCACCAGGGCCTCCAGCCACTGCAAATGAACTCCAGATGATGCACTACCTCGTGCAGCTGGCTTACATAGGTACTGGGACTCAAGCCTGGAACTGGGGTACTTGGGCTTCACAGGCAAGTGCTTAACTGCTAAGCCATCTCTCCAGCCCCTATTTTCCTATTTTAATAATGCTCATTTTCCTTTTTCTCTAGGGTATTCATCTCTTACTCATTCTGAAACTTTTTGTTGTGTGTTTTGTTTTGTTTTTCAGGGTAGTCTCACTCTAGTCCAGGCTGACCTGGAACTCTCTTTAGTTCCTACGTCAGCCTCCTGAATGCTGTGGCACCATGCCCCACACATTCTGAAACTTTTATGTGTAAATCTTTTTGTAAGATAAATGTCTAAGCCAGTCATGGTGGCATGTGTCTTTAATCTCAACACTTGGGAAGGACTGGTAGGACAATTGCCGTGAGTTCGAGGCTACCCTGAGACTAAATAGTGAATTCCAGGTCAGCCTGGGCTAGAGCGGGGGTGGGGGGAGATAAATGTCTGGATTCATGTGCATAAGGTAATGCTGCCAGTTTGATCTTTTCTGAGAATTTTTCCCTGCCTTCAGATGTCTACTAACCTGCTTCAGAGCTGTCACCTGACGCTCTTTCCTTGACAGAGAAAGAGGGAGGGAGGGAGAGAGAATGGGCGCTCCTGGGCCTCTAACCATTGCAAATGAACTCAAGACAAATGCGCCCCCTTGTGTATCTGGCTAACATGGGTCCTGGGGAATCGAACTTGGGTCCTTTGGCTTTGCAGGCAAACACCTTAACTGCTAAGCCATCCCTCCAGCCCTAGTTGGCCTTTTTTTTTTTTTTTTTTCTTTTTTTGGTTTTTCGAGGTAGGGTCTCACTCTAGCTCAGACTGACCTGGAATTCACTATGTAGTCTGAGGGTGGCCTCGAACTCATGGCAATCCTCCTACCTTTGCCTCCCAAGTGCTGGAATTAAAGGTGTGCGCCACCACGCCCAGCTATATCATCTTGATTTGTATGTCCAGCTTGGTTTTGTCTTGTGCTGAACACCAGAGCCAGGCCAGCCCTCTGTGCACTAGGTCAGCACTGCACCCCTGTGCAGGGTCTGTTCTAGTCTTGAGCTTCCTTTCTGAGCAGTTCTCACAGACTTGCAGGATCAAAGAGGGGTGATTATCCAGTTGCCTTAGAGAAGAGAAGGGGCCTAGGGATTTGGTTACTTCACAAACAGGTTTTCAAGAAACTCTGGTCTTAGCCACCTTCCTTTATCCCCACATCCGGAGGTCTTTTGTGTCATGTATTGGATCTCTAGTTTCAGTCAGCACCGTACTGGTCTAGGATGAAATTTTCTTGGGTCACTTTTTTTTTACCATTCGTATACCTACTTGCTTTTCTGTTTCCACACTTCCTCCACTCCTGTCCCTTTCCCACTCACTCTGGTGGCTTGTTGTTTTGGAATAAAGAGACAAGACAAGCTAACAAACAAAAACCCTTTTCTACTTTAAAAACCTTTCTTGCCGGGCGTGGTGGCGCACGCCTTTAATCCCAGCACTCGGGAGCCAGAGGTAGGATTGCTGTGAGTTCAAGGCCACCCTGAGTCTACATAGTGAATTCCAGGTCAGCCTGAGCTAAAGTGAGACCCTACCTCAAAAAACCAAAAAATAAAAAACAAAAAACTTTCTTTAGGGGCTGGAGAGATGGTTTAGCAGTTAAGGTGTTTGCCTGTGAAGTCTAAGGATCCCAGTTCTATTATTCAGGTCCCATGTAAGCTACATGCACAAGATGGCGCATGCATCTGGAGTTTGCAGTGGCTAGAGGCCCTGGCACTCCCATTCTCCCTCTCCCTCTCTCTGTCTCAGATAAATAAAAATAAAATACTTTAAAAAAAACAAACCTTTATATAATATTACAACAAGCTGGGCATGGTGGTACATGCCTTTAATCCCAGCACTCGTGAGGCAGAGGTAGGAGGACTGCTGTGAGTTTGAAGCCAGCCTGAGACTACATAGTGAATTCCAGGTCAGCCTGGGCTAGAATGAGACCCTACCTCAAAAACCAAAATACATACATTGCATCAAAGAAAAAATAAATGTATTGGGCTGGAGAGATGACTTAGTGGTTAAGGCACTTGTCTGCAAAGCCAAAGGACCTTGGTTCAATTTCCCAGTACCCATGTAAGCCAGATGCACTAGGGGCGCATGCATCTGGAGTTTGGTTGCAGTGGCTGGAGGCCCTGGCATGCCTATTCTCTCCCTTTCTCTTTCTCCCTCTTTCTCCTTCAAATAGATAATCAATTAATTAAAAATAAATGTATTAAGCCAATAATCCTTAAAAGGATTTTTTCTTCTTTTTATGTCCTTTTAAAAAATATTTTATTATTTATTTATTTGAGAGAGATAGAGATACAGAAATAAGCTGGTAGAGAGAGGCACCAGGGCCTCTAGCCCCTGCAAACGAACTCCAGATGTGTGCGTCTCCTTGTGCATCTGGCTTATGTGGGTCCTGGAGAATCGAGCCTCGAACTGGGGTCCTTAGGCTTCACAGGCAAGTGCTTAACCACTAAGTCATCTCTCCAGTCCTTATGTCTTTTTTTTTTTTTTTTTTTTTTAAGGCTGTTAGAAATGGCTACACAGGGCTAGAGAGATGGCTTAGCGGTTTAGGCGCCTGCCTGCTAAGCCTAAGAACGCCGGTTCCAATCTCCAGGTCCCACGTTTAGCCAGATGCAAAGTGATGCAAGGGTTCAATGCCACACTTGACCACAAGGGGGCGCACACATCTGGAGTTCATTCACAGCAGCTGAGAGGCTGCTGGCGCACCCGTCTCTATCCATCTCCCTCTCCCTCCCCCTCCTCTAAAAAAAAAGAAAGAAAGAAATGGCTATACATTGAAAATCATTCGGAAAGCTTTTAAGAAATTCCTGAATCTTCTGATTTAAATGAGAATGGTTGTGATTTTAGGATTGGTTCAGTTTTATTCAGTTATTTGTCTTGTAGTTCTCCAAATGACTCCTTATTTTTTCTCCTATTAAGCAGGTCTTAGGTAGCATCAGGCACTGAGGTCATGAATGTGCGGCCATTTTGGTCTGGATGACGTCATTGTAAGCAGTCCTCCACTTTCTTTGGCTCTTACATTCTTTCTGTGACCTCTTGTTCAATGGTCCTTGCCTGGAGGGCATGATAGAGATGTCTCACTTAGTGCTGAACACTCCACTGTCACTTCTCAGCCCTGTGGTGAGTTTTGAGTCACTGCTGTCTAAAAAGAACCAAATGTGAGAGTAGCATTAATGCATGGGCATAAACACAAGTGGTTCGAAGGAAGCTTGATGGGCATAATATATGCACTCAGCCAGACAACAGCAGTTGTTGTTCCTCAGGGGCTTATGACATAGCTCCCCAGCCATAGGCCTTGGACTAGGACTTCAGTACTGGGCATATATTTCCTCCTGTGGAGCGGGCCTTCAGAATGGTTGGTTCCCCTTATAACAGACATCTCCAAGATATTCTAATGAGCTAGCAGATTTAAAAAAATATATATATTTTTAATTTTATTTATTTGCAAGCAGAGAGAGAGAAGAGAGACACGGAGGGAATGGGCATGTCAGGGCCTCTAGCTGCTGCAGACAAACTCCTGATGCATGTGCCCCTTGTGCATCTGGCTTATGTGGGTCCTGGAGAATTGAACCTGGGTCCTTTGGCTTCACAGGCAAATGCCTTAATCACTAGGCCACTTCTCCAGCCCTATTTTTTTGTTTGTTTGTTTGTTTTTTTTTTTTTTTTTTTTTTTTTTTTTTTTTTTTTTTTTTTTTTTTTTGGTTTTTTTAGTAGGGTCTCACTCTAGCACAGGAAGTCACTGTTTACTCTGAGGGTGGCCTTGAACTCACGGCCATCCTCCTACCTACCTTTGCCTCCCTAGTACTGGGATTAAAAGTGTGTACCAGCACACCTGGCTTGTTTGTTTTTCAAAGTAGCGTCCTACTCTAGCCCTGGCTGACCTGGAATTTACTATGTAGTCTCAGGCTGGTCTTCAATTCCCAGTGCACCTACTATGTCTTCTGCCTCGAGTGCTGGGATTAAAGGCGTTCACCACCATGCCCAGCTTGAAATATTTATTAAACTATTTACATTCAGTAATAAAGATAGCAGTAGAAACTTTATTTTATAATTTTTAAAAAATGTTCTTATTTATTTGAAAGAGATAGAGAGAGTGAGTATGGGTGTGCAAACTCCAGACACATCTCCACTTTGTACATCTAGCTTTACATGGGTACTTTAAGTCAAACCTTGGCTGTCAGGCTTTGTAGGCAAGCATGTAACTGCTGATCCATCTCTCCAGCCCAAAGCAGTAGAAACTTTTAAAAACAAGATTTCCTTACAGTATATATATTTCATCCCCCTAAATAAAAATTTTAAAAATGAAGTAAAAACATATCTTGTAAAAGCAAGACATTATATGGGATAGTTCATTATCCAAAATAAAGGAGCACTGATAGTGTTTACTATATTTATTTTGAGGTTGGATCTTGCTCTAGCCCAGGCTAATCTTGAATTCACTATGTAGTCTCAGGGTAGCATTGGACTCACATCCTCCTACCTGTGCCTCCTGAGTGCTGGGATTAAAGGCATGTGTCACCACACCCATCTGTGCTTACTATTTTAAAAATTAACCAGGAATTTAGATTAAATATAAGAAAAATAAAAACAAAAACTAAAGTTATAGATGTTTTGAAGGTTTTTTTTTTTTTTTTTTTGAGACAGTCTCAGTACAGCATAAGCTAACCTCAAACTTGTAGCAATTCTTTGTCTCAAACTCTGAGGGCTGGGATTATAGGAACGAGCCACTACACCCAGCTTTAGTTTTGAGTGAAGGAATAGAATGTAGTAAAACAAAACTTTTTTTTTTTTTTTTTTTGGTTTTTCGAGATAGGGTCTCACTCTGGTCCAGGCTGACCTGGAATTCACTATGTATCTCAGGGTGGCCTTGAACTCACAGTGATCCTCCTACCTCTGCCTCCTGAGTGCTGGGATTAAAGGTGTGCGCCACCACACCTGGCTAAAACAAAACTTTCATGTCTTATGCTTGAATAACAACCACCAAAGTAAGGTCTCTCTCAAACTTCCGTAATATAAAAATGTTAGGAATACTTTTCTTGATTGTGCACACTTTAATGATGTGTCTTGAGGATGTCCTTTCTGTATCTGTACATGGTAATCATGTTCGTTTTTTGTTGTTGTTGTTCTATTATATGGATTGGTATTTAAACAGTTAGTAGTAGATATTCTGCATAGAACATTAATGTAAGGTATATAACTACTGTGTGATATAAATAAAGCCTAGGGAATATGAAGAAATGGACAGAGGTACAATACTCCAGAATAGGAAGATTAAAGTTGTGACAATATAAGCTCTCAAAGTAAGTTACATGTTTATTAGAACTCTACTTGATATGTTATTGGACTTTAAAAGTCATAAATAGTAGGAAATTTTTCTAGATGACCCTTTGTTTTAGACCTTGTTGAAGAACTGAAAACACAAGGGATATAGAGCAGTCTAATAAGGTATTAAAACAAAATGATGCTATAACAATCAAAAAACAGTATATTAGACAGTAGGCTAAGATCATTGGAAGCTGGGTATGGTGGCTCCCCTTATAAGCCCAGCATTAAAGAGGCTGAGGCTGGAAGATTTCAGGTTTGATGAGGCCAGCCTGGGATGCAGAGTGACTCCATCTGCAAAAAAAAGTGGGGGTGGGGCTGAAGGGATTGCTCACTGGTTAAGGCACTTGCCTGCAAAGCCCAAGGACCCAGGTTTGATTCCCCAGTACCCACATAAAGCCAGACGCACAAAGTGGCACATGCATCTGGAGTTTGTTTGCAATGGATAGAAGCCCTGGCATGCCCATTCACTCTCTGTCTTGTCTGTCTGTCTGTCTCTCTTTCTCTCTGCTTGCAAATAAATAAAAATATGAAAGACTAGCTCAGAACTGAAACAACCTGGACATAAAAGGATGTCATCCATGATCAAACACGCTTGTCCATAGAGAAGTAAGGATTAATTAACAAATGGTGTTCCTGAGCTTGCATGGTAGTGCACACCTACAATCCCAGCACTTGGAAGACAGGCAGGAGGATCGCCATGAGTTCAAGCCAGTCTGGTTGACAAGTTTGAGGCCAGCCAGCAAGATCCTGTCCCAAAACAAATTTAAATGTGTTAATAGAGTTAAGTAATTTGGATTAATAGAAATTTAGATTTTTTTTTAAACATTACATATTAAAATATGATTCAGGTGGAAAAAATAAAGAATTTACAAAGGAAGCCAGACATGGTAGCATATCCTAGGCGCTGAGGTAGGATGTCCATGAGTTTGAGGCCAGCCTGGGTTTATAGAGTGAGTTCTATGTTAGCCTGAGCTAGAGTAAGTCTCTGGAGGTGGTTGATAGAGTGAGCTACCTTAAGTTTTTAATTTGCATGCCATTGAATTGCAGTCAAAATGGGAAAAAATAGCAGACTGGAAAAAATAAGGGTGTCAAACTTCTACAGATGAAACTTTGATTCAAGCTTATCAATAGGCATAGAACAAAGTTAGATAATTAAAAAATAGGAAGTCCAGGCTGGAGAGATGGCTTAGCAGTTAAGGTGGCTGCCTGCGAAGCCTAAGAAAGCCTGTTCAGTTCTCCAGGTCCCATGTTTAGCCAGATGCAAAAGTGATGCAAGCACGCAATATTGCACAAGGGGGCACACAGGTTCATAGTGGCTGAGAGGCTGCTGGCACACCCATTCTCTGCCTCTCCCTCTCTCTGTCTCTCAAAAAAAGGGAAGTCCAATGAAAACAAACATGGACAAATTTTGAATGCAAATTAAATTAAATTGCTAAGGAGTTACCATGACCCACCCATGAAGTTAGCAACACCTCCTATGCTGGCCAGAGCAAGGGGTAGCAGCTAGATGAAACTAGATGACTTATTGGCTTGCGTATAAAACATTCACTTGTTGTTATTCATAAAAATCATTCATTGGCCATGAAACCCCACAACTCAGAATTGATTTAAAGAAAATAAACAGGGCTGGAGGGATGGTTTAGCGGTTAAGGTGCTTGCCTCCAAAGCCAAAGGACTCTGGTTCAATTCCCAGGACCCATGTAAAGCCAGATAGATGCACAAGGTGTCACATGCATCTGGAGTTCATTTGCAGTGGCTAGAGGCCCTGGTATCCCCTCCCTCCCTCCCTCTCAAATAAAAATTAAAAAGAAAATAATCAACCTCCTTTTCATAAACAAACTTATAAACTCAGATATGTTCACAGAGTTGTTGAGAAATAAGAAGCCATTTAAATGCTTGTTGGGGAATTAATTAAAACTTTCATTATGCCCCCTGCTGGAATGAATGCCATGCAACAATTAGGATGGCAGTAGATCCTGCAAGGGAAAAATGGAAGAAGATTCTAAAAGCAAGCTTTCGTGGCTGGGAATGGCTCAGTGTAGCACTCTTGTATAGCATATACCAGGCTCTGGGTTTGATTCCCCAGTACCATGGGCGAAGGGAGAAGGAACTATGAAATGGTTTATACAAATTTAGCATGGTAATGACTGGAAGGTAATTCTTAAAACTGAAGCAGTCTTGATGAGGTGATAATACCAAATTACTTTTCTATTTTCTGTGATCCACTGCAGTGTGCTGGTGGAGGAAGAGTGTGCAGGCAGGAGAGCTTGTAGACCTATGTTACAAAAGCATGGGCTTTGAAAAGGGGAAACCTGCAGATCTGAGTTCCAGTTCTCACTTTCTACTTAGAAGTGTGTGCTACTTTGAACCTCAATTTCACCATCTGGAAGAGGGCTTACACCTTTTCTTCATGATATTTGGGTGGTTGGCAATACTAGATCGAACTGTTAACAAGTACCACATCTCAAAAATAAATCAAGCGATGATAAATCTCTGGCTAACGACCAAGGTTCATTTCTTACTTATGCACTCACAGCCTATGGACTCTGTGTTGTCAAGGCAGGGGCAAAAGAAAGATGATGGTAAAACCACAGGCCAGCTCTTAAGGATCTGCTGCAAGTGGGATACTCCCATTCATATTTCATTGAAAGGCAGGAGCTTGTTAACTGCACAAGCAGTGCAGTCCTCCCATGGGGGTGGGTCTGACAGGAGCAGCATGTGTTTTGCACAAATAGTTATGCTATGGGAAGGTGTGTCCAGGTATAGCTAAAGAGGAAGATGCAGCTTATGAAGTCTCATCGAGGTCCAAGTGGGAGGAGAATTGATGGAGAGAAAACAACTGTCTCTGGGTAGTGAGGGCGGGCCAGAGCTTTGTGGCGTCAGTGCGTGGAAGTTAGAGTCACGCATATTTGGATTCCCTACAGGCACATAAGGAGGAAAGGGAGCACAAAAGGAAATGGCTTTAAAATATGCTACTTTACTGACATTCCTTAAATATGAGACGAGGGAAGGAAGAGAATATGGTGCCTTATTGAGTGTGAAGGATTCAGATTCCGAATGAGGACAATCACATGGTCACTCAGTAGCAGACCAGCGTGGAGGCCAGGTCTGCATGTCTTTCCTTTTCTCTGTCTGTCACAGAGCTGCTTATCACCAGCCCTTTTCTGCCTGACAAAATAACGTAAGTTCCTCTTCTACCTATACTAGAATTGAACAGAGAATGCATGGAAACAGAAGGGAGGGATTCTGGGTCATTATCTGCACACTGACTTGATCACTTTCACTTGCAGCAAAATACTTGAGCATATACAATACATGCATGGAACTTATTGAGCCTGACATGGTATCACACACCTGTGATTCCAGAGCTGAGCAGGCTGAGGCCAAAGAACCTTGAATTTTTGTTGTTGTTGTTGTTGTTGTTGTTGTTGTTTTCGAGGTAGGGTCTTACTCTGGTCCAGGCTGACCTGAAATTCACTATGTAATCTCAGGGTGGCCTCGAACTCACAGTGATCCTCCTACCTCTGCCTCCCGAGTGCTGGGATTAAAGGCGTGTGCCACCACTCCCAGCCTATAAGGAGGCATATGTAGGAGGGTGGCTGTGAGTTCTAGGCCACATAGTGAATTCTAGGTCAGCCTAGGCTAGAATGAGACCTGGAAAACAAAACAAAACAAATATTAGGTTCAGTGGAATTACTATTGTGCTAATAGCCCCTGCTATTAATATAAAAGAAAAATAACTTTAAATAGTTAAGAACTTACATATAATTGTATATTGTTTTTATAAATTAGATTTTTTTTTCCTTTAGTTTTTTTGAGGCAGGGGCTCACTCTTTATCTTTAGCATAGGCTGACCTGGAACTCCATAGTCACAGGTTGGCCTCAAACTCACAGCAATACTACCTCAGCCTCTGAGCACTGGGATTAAAGGCACACACCACCACACCCAGCCTATGAATTAAATTTTTTTTTTTTTTTGGTTTTGCAAGGTAGGGTCTCACTCTGGTCCAGGCTGACCTGGAATTATCTATGTAGTCTCAGGGTGGCCTTGGACTCATGGCGATCCTCCTACCTCTGCCTCCCGAGTGCTGGGAGGCACGCCCAGCTCTGAATTAAATTTTTAAGAACGTTTTATCTACTTATCCTTAACCACTGAGCCATCTCTCCAGCCCCCTAAATTAGATTTTATCTGATAAGCTTCTGTCAGGATAGTCACCTTTTCCTGTCTGCCTATGATTTGTTTTAGTTCATGGAATTGCATATCACTAATGTTGGTTATTGTTTTGTGTTGTTTCAGGTTAAAATTTTTATGATTCTATTTGGCCTGAATTTTTCTGAAAGGGCTAGTGGTAGCTTAATTCACTCTCAGAAAGTTTTTTTTGTGCATTCTTTCCTTCATTCATTTTTCCAGTACTATGGATTGAACTCAAGGCCAGGTCTGTCCCCAGCCCCAGAACAGTTTATAAATTGACTCTTAAAAACCCAAATTCTGGCCTGGAGAGATGGCTTAGCGGTTAAGTGCTTGCCTGTGAAGCCTAAGGACCTCGGTTCAAGTGTTGATTCCCCAGGATCCACGTAGGCCGGATGCACAAAGTAATGCATGCATCTGGAGTTCATTTGTAGTGGCTGGAGGCCCTGGTGTGCCCATTCTCTCTCTCTCTCTCTCTCTCTCTCTCTCTCTCTCTCTCTGCCTCTTTCTCTCTCTGTCTGTCTGTTGCTCTCAAATAAGTAAATAAATAAACAAAAACTCAGATTCTGAAGCCAGACGTGGTGGCACATGCCTTTAGTCCGAGCACTCAGGAGGCAGAGGTTGGAGGATCACTGTGAGTTTGAGGCTAACCTGAGACGACATAGTGAATTCCAGGTCATCCTGAGCTAGAGTAAAACTCTCCTTCGAAAAGCTGGGGGAGGGACCCACAAATTCTGTGAAGTCTAAGGACCCAGGATCAATTCCTAGTACCCTCGTAAGCCAGATACACAAAGTGGCACATATTTCTGGAGTTCATTTGCAGGGGCTAAAGACCCCCACAAGCCTATTCTCTGTCTCTTCTTTCTCACACCCCAACAATAAATAAATATATAATAAAGAATAACAAAATACCACCAGCATTTGTAGCAGTAGTGAAGTCTGAAAACATGTAGTATAAAAATCGTTTTTCCAAAAAGTGGTGGCAAACCTATGAGCATTACAGTGTACAGGAGATTTGAGCATTGAACCTGATCTTTCTGTGTGTCACAAGAAACAACCTCGTTAATTTAGTTGTAATCTTGTCTTTCTAAATCTGTGTGTGTGAAACATACTATAGTCATGTATTTGAAAATATAAAATTTTGCATAGCAAATAATGTGAATTTTTGTACTTGGGAAATTATTTTAGCACTGTTTGAATGGAGCCAAAGATTCAAATTAGGCTGAGCCTGCTGGACTAAAATCTCTATAGAGAAGGATCCTCTGAGAAACAAAGGACTTACGTTGCTGACAGAGGGAAATACTTGCTTATCTTCGTTCTGGTCCTTCATGGTTATTGCCAGGTTGTCACTTCTCAATTAAGTCATTTTTTTTTTTTTCCTGGTTAGCAACTGTTCCTTAGTGATTGTAAAACAGAAATGCAAATCTAGTCTTTAAAGATACTCCTATGTAGAGACACAGCTTTAGACCAGTGCTTTTCTGTTTTCCCAGTGTGACTGTGACACACTGCATTCTCGTGGTAGTGGAAGGACAGTGCTCACAGGAAGCAGCAAACACAGGTTGAGCAAGAGGTTGAACCTGCAGTATTGGCTGCTTTTTCAACATGTGTATGAAGTAGCCCACAGGCCAAGAATTCCTTGGTAATAACTCTTAATAATACTTTCATTGTAGAAAATTACCTTGGAAAAGTGCTAGTCAGTAGTTTCAGCTGCTATTGCTTTTTTTTCCCCTTTATTTTTGAGACAGGGTCTCATGTAGTCCAGGCTAGCTTCAAACTCACTTTGTAGCTGAGGATGACCAGGTACTTCTCATTCTCTCACTCTAGCTCCTCAGTGCTGGGATCAAATCCAGGGCTTCGTGCATGCCCGGCAAGCACTCAGCCAGCTGCTGCATCCCTGGTCCTATGTCTTCAATTAGTATCTTTGTTTATTCATTCAAACATCGTTCAGTGTTTCTTTGTGCCTAGTATTCGGGGAACACCATGGCGTGTGTCGCTCTCTACTGAGAGCGTAGGTTAGGAATGTCTGTTCTAGACTGACCGTGCTTGCATACCTGCTTGTAACAATAGCAAATTTTCAAATGAAGTCATTCAAGAGTAGGAAAAAACTATATGATACTGTGTAAAACTTGCACAGTGGCTGAGTGTGGTGGCACACACCTAACCCTAGCAGCATTCAGAGTGGACACATACTATCACTAGTTTGAGGGTAGCCTGGGCTACATCACATCATAGTGAGACTGTTTTGAAACAAACAAGCCAGGGGAGGATAAAACTTTTGTTTGTGTGCGTTAAGTAGAACAGATCCCGGGCTGGAGAGATAGCCCAGTGGTAAAGGCATTTGCTTACTAACCCTGATGCCCCCAGTTCAATTCCCCAATACCCATGTAAAGCCAGATGCACAAAGTCGCACATGTGTCTGGAGTTTGTTTGCAGTGGCAAAAGGCCCTAGCATGCCTATACTCCTTTCCCTTCCCTGTCTTAAATAGATAAATAATTTATCTTCTTTTAAAGCAGGTGTCATTTCAGCTGTGTGGCTATCAAGGTGTGGTTATGTTTGCTACTTGGCTCAGAAACCATGCGTAACTAAACGAGTTTGTGCGATTGTATTTTAAATAACACGGATCTGTGTGCTGTTGTAGAAATGCGCTTTTTCGATGCAAATGTTTACATGATGACTTTTTTATATTTAGGCTTTCTTTGCTAATGTGTTCTCTTAATTTGAATTCTTATATGTTATTTCTGGGTTTGGGCATTTCTATACCATTCTGTTTTTCGAGGTAGATTCTCACTCTAGCCTAGACTGACCTGTAACTCACTCTTTATAGCCCCAGGCTGGCTCTCAACTAACGGCAATCCTCCTGCCTCTGCCTCCAAAATATTAGGATTAAAGGCATGCACAACCACACCTGGCTATATGCCCTTTATTTTTTTTATTTTTTTTATTTTTCAAGGTAGGGTCTCACTGTAGCCCAGGCTGATTTGGAATTCACTATGTAGTCTCAGGGGGGCCTCAAACTCATGGCGATCCTCCTACCTCTGCCTCCCGAGTGCTGGGATTAAAGGCGTGCGCCACCACGCCCAGCTGTATGCCTTTTTATTTGTTACATGTAGCATATTTCTTAATTTTCAGTGCATTATAACTCTAGCATATAGCCCAACCAATTAAGAATGTTTTTGCTGTGTCTCCTGTATTGATGAAGGTGATTGAAAACGTAACTCTTGTGTCCTTCAGCGTCCGACAACAGCCAGCGCTTTCGGGAAACCTGCTTTGCCTTTGCCTTGACGCCGCAGCAGGTGCAGCAGATCAGCAGCTCCATGTAAGCCGTCCTCTGGGAACCACCTTGCCCGGGAACCAGCCAGCGCTGTCTGTGAGAGGGGCGGGGTGTGACGACTCAGCGTTAGAGCAGCCTCGCACATTGCACGTGTCCTGGGTTCTGTCTCCAACATCTATCTTTCCTTCCCCCCTCACACACACCTATGAGTGAGTTAATAGTGTCATGCAAATACTAGTATTGAAAATCTTGCTGTTCAATGTTTATTTTCTTTAAGAATATGAACATCTCTGGTACTTGTGGAATTACAATGTCTTCTTCATGTACATAAAAATAATTACAGGGACCAGAGAAATGGCTGAGTGGTTAAAGGCCTTGTGTGTATTAAAATAATTGTAATTTTTACTCTGTTTTAGGGATATTTCTGGGACCAAATGTGACTTCACAGTGCAGGTCCAATTAAGGTACAGTGTTGACTATATTATATACTCTAAATTTAAAACATGTTTAATTTAAAGAATTCTGTTTGGTTTTCAATGATTGTATTGCAAATATGGGTTTAGGTATTTGGAAAAGGGAACATACTCTTTTGTGAGCAGTCTTGATTTCTATCCTTTTTGTAGTTTCTCCATGTTGCCTCAGTTGGTTGAAAAGGTCCAGCTAATGTATGTTTGATACACTGGTCAGTTCTGTAGAAATGCAGCTTCCATGGAGGAATATGCAAGATGACCAGAGCATGGGTTCATAGCTGCACCTTCAGCTTCTTTTCTTAGTTCTTTAATTTCTTCTTGAGGTATTTCAGAAATCTTCTGCTTGCTTATATAAACCTGTTGCTTTTATTACTCAGAAAGTAGCCACGTAATGTTCCATGCTGGCTTTCCTCAGTAAGCTATTTTCTATGTCCTGGGGAAGATGAACAGCCTGGTATCAATGCTTAGATACTAACTATAGGATGTATAAAGTAGAAATGCACTAGTAGGCTAGCAAAGAGATTACTCTAAAGGGATCTCTGCAGCCCCTTCATGTGGAGACTGCTGACCTGGTCTTTGAAACAGCGAGAAAGCAGAGGACAGGTGGAGATGGAGAGCTGAAGAGGCTGCCCATTCATACCTCCTTGCTTGGTACCAACAAACAACCTGTGGAGTCTTGCCTCTGTAGCCCAGGGATAGGTTACTCAAGTCTTGGTTTCATAGATGATTGTGTATGAAGGTGTACTTTGTCCTTATGTTAACTAAGTAAAATAAAGGACAATTGTCAGAACCTTCATAATTCATTACATGTTGCTGAAATAGCCTATACTTCTTTTGTTTGTTTGTTTGTTTGTTTGTTTGTTTGTTTTTGAGACGGGTTCTAACACTGCAGCCCAAGCTGGCCTGAAACTCACTATGTATTCCAGGCTGCTGTGGAACTTACTGCAGTTCTCTTTCCTCTGCATCTTAGCTGGGCGTGGTGGCACATGCCTTTAATTCCAGCACTTGGGAGGCAGAGGTAGGAGGATCTCCGAGAGTTCGAGGCCACCCTGAGACTACATAGTGAATTCCAGATCAGACTGGGCTGGAGTGAAACCCTACCTTGAAAAAACTTGCCTCCGCATCCTAAGTGCCGGGATTACAGGTGTGCACCACCATGCCCAGCTGCTTATTTACATCTATGTGACATTACCTTTTGGAAATGTTCATGCACATATAGTTTATTTTGATCATGTCCACCCCCATTGCCCTTTCTTATCCCCCTCCAATAGAAAGAAAATAATTTCATAGCGTTCTGTTTCTATAGCAGTGAATTATTCTCACCTTATTCACCATTATTTGCTGTTAGTGACATCAGTTCTCCATTACTTCCTATCCTCAATTTATACCTGAGGTCCATTTCACTTAGACAGATCAGGAGTAGCTGTGAAATTACTACAGCAGTATAGTGTGGACTCATTTTGTGCATTTAAGACTTGGTTTTCATTCTCTTGACTGAAAATGGCACCATATTTAGTCACTTTGTGTACATAGGTTGTTATTAACTTTTCTATAATAAGTCTGTGTGTATGTTGTGCTAACAAGTGATGAAAGACTGTTATCTACAGGTATCTTACTCATTTATGGCATACTTAAATTTTCTACATCTTTCGGTTATCTAGTTTCTCTTCTAGTTTATTGAAATCATCACAAATCAACAGTGCCCCCACACACACATGTAAGTGCACATGTGCGATTCAAACCCATGTTCAAAGGTCAACTGTACTTTAAGCCTGTTTACATGTTTATTCTTATGTGAAATACTCTGTTGTTAGTTAATAGATCATCTTTTCAGTTAGTTATTGGATAAAATATTAGAGGTCATATCTTAATAAAGGAACTTAAACTCGACCTTCATTGTTTAGGTTTTGTTTATCAGAAACCAGTTGTCCACAAGAAGATCACTTCCCACCCAATCTTTGTGTGAAAGTGAATACAAAACCTTGCAGCCTTCCAGTAAGTCCTAAAAGCTAATTTTTTATAAAAAATGCATTGTCCACATAACCATCAAATAAAGTCATCAAAACTGTTGTTAGTCATAGCTTTTACATTAGGGGAACATTTTTGTTTTTGATGTCTGTTCATGTGACTGGGTAAAATATTTTCACCAGTTACATACAGTTAGCAGTTACGACAGGAACCATGGAGAGAAAGTCTAACATTTTAGTTGGGTGTGGTAGCTTTTGTGTTTTACTGGCTTTTAGGGTGGTGTTGCAACAAGCTCTCAACTACATGCATGTGACTCTGTAATCCTATGGGAGAGAGACAATGCTATGCCTTACACAGGGGTGAGGGTGGGAACTCAGTTTGGTCCCCTTAGAAATGCTCCTTCCTTATATTCCTGTCTGAGCTTTTTGTGAATTCATCTTGATTCCTAGATGTAAGAGACGTTGAATTTCTCCCCCAAGCATTTTTCTCAGGATTATTGTAGCGAGACTGTTCAGAGAGATGGTGGCACAGGTAGCTCGTGACTGTGTGCTTCTCTACTTCAAAGGGAAAACTATGGTGTTTTCTAGTTTATGGTGTGATTTGTATAATTGTTAGAATTTTCTCTCTCCCTTTCTTTCTTTCTTTCTTTCTTTCTTTCTTTCTTTCTTTCTTTCTTTCTTTCTTCTTATTTTTTTTTAGGGTTACCTTCCACCTACGAAAAATGGTGTGGAACCAAAGCGACCCAGCCGACCAATTAATATCACCTCACTTGTCAGATTATCAACAACAGTACCAAATACCATTGTTGTTTCTTGGACTGCAGAAATTGGAAGAGTAAGTAAGCTTTTGTTTCTGTTATTTCCCTGTCAGAAGGAAGGGTTAATCACCATGGCTACCTGAGCTTATGTATAAATTACACTGTATAACGAGTTGCAGAAGGATGTTTGTCACACAGTGAATTTCAGCGTGTTCCCATTGGAAACATTGGATCATGCAGTATCCAGTGTTTTAGAGCCTGATGCTGTCAAAGCTTCTTCCATGTCCATACACACTTTCTGTAGTGTATAGTACTACAGAATCAAATACTGACATTCATATTTCTTAATTTAACCTTCTTTCTATTATTGATCACTTATTTGATTTGCTGATTGATCTAGTTACTGTTTGAAAGAACATTTTGCATGCTGTCCTGGTAGCTGTATCTTTGCATTCACACATGATGATTTCCTTATGGTAATTCTCAGAAGCAGGATTGCTGAGCCAAAGTTCATACAAAGTCTTAAGAAATTTTGTGTACATTGACAAATTGCTTTCCCAAAAGATGTATAAATGTGTTCCTTAATTTCCAATTTCTTCTATGCATGCCTGTAAACACTATTACCTTTTTCTTTTTCTTTTTTTTTTCTTTTTTCTTATTTTTTATTTTGGAGAGAGAGGTAGGTAGAGAGAGAATTGGCACACCAGGGCCTCAACCACTGCAATTGAACTGCAGATGTTTGTGCCACCTAGTGGTCATGTACAACCTTGTGCTTGCCTCACCTTTGTGTGTTTGGCTTACCTGGGATCTGGAGAGTTGAACATGGGCCCTTAGGCTTCGCAGGCAAGTGCCTTAACTGCTAAGTCATCTCTCCAACCCTGTTACCTTTTTTAAAATACCATTTTAAAAACTAAATAATGTTTCCAGTTAGTACCTCTTTCATTGAGCATGGTGTTTTGAACTATCACATTTTAAAATTGTATACATGGCCATTTTCTGCTGTTGCTTTCTCTTTTTTAATTAATTTATTCATGAGAGAAAGCTGGATTGAGAATGAATGAGTGCATCAGGACCTCCAGCCGCTGCAAAGGAACTCCAAGTGCATGCACCACCATTTGCATCTGGCTTATGTGGGTACTGGGGAGTTAATCCTGGGTCCTTAGGTTTCACAAGCAAGCGCCTTAACCACTAAGCAATCTCTCCAGCCCTCTCTTGCTTTTTTACTGTACTGGCTTTGGTCTGTCAACCCTGCTTAAGCTAATATAAGCTTAGATTTCTAGACTTAAGTTTTAATTTTTTACCTTTAACTATTTAATCCATCTTAAGTTTTATGTGTTGTACAAAACAATTACTTGCACTTATATTTTTATTAGCCAGGTGTGGTGGCGCATGCCTTTAATCCCAGCACTTGGGAGGCAGAGGGAGGAGGATCGCTGAGAGTTCGAGGCCACCCTGAGGATACATAGTGAATTCTAGGTCAGCCTGAGCTAGAGTGAGACCCTACCTCGAAAAAAAAACATTTTTTTTTTTTAATTTTTGTGGGGGATTGGATAGAATATGGAATGCCAGGGCCTCTTGCTGCTGCAAACAACTTCAGATGCTTGCTCCTGGTTTTGCAAACAAGTCACCTTCCCAGTCTCCTACTTTTACTTTCTAATTGGCCTGTTCTATAACACCATTAAATAAATGCTGATTTGGAGACTGACATTGTTTTATAGATCGTGATAATGTTTCTGAACTTTTATGGGTTTGTTTTTTTTTTTTTTTGCGGGGGAGCAGGTTTTGAGGTAGGGTCTAGCCCAGACTGACCTGGAATTCACTATGTAGTCTCAGGGTGGCCTTGAACTCAATGATCCTCCTACCCCTGCCACACTTACTTACTTATTTATTTGTTTATTCATTTATTTTTTGAGGCAAAGTCTCACTTGGGCTATCCAGGTGCTCACTCTGTAGTCCATGCTGGCTTTGAACTCACAGTGGTGTACTTCAGCCTCCTGAGTGCTGTGATTAAAGGTGTGCATTTCCACTCTTGGCTGAAGTTCGTTTGTTTATTGTGGTGCCAGGGATCAACCCCAGAGCCTTGCATACACTAGGCAAGAACTCTACTACTGAGCTATATCCTCAGTGCTCTCAACTTCTTTTAATGTTTTTTGTTTGTTTGTCTGTCTGTTGTTTGTTTGTTTGTTTGTTTGTTTGTTTGTTTTTTTCAAAGTAGGGTCTCACTCTGGTCCAGGCTGACCTGGAATTAACTATGTAGTCTCAGGGTGGCCTTGAACTCCCGGCGATCCTCCTACCTCTGCCTCCCGAGGGCTGGGATTAAAGGTGTGCACCACCACGCCCGGCTCTTTTAATGTTTTTTAAATATTTTTTTATTTTTACTTATTTATTTGAGAGACGGGGGCAGATAGAGAATGGGCATGCCAGGGCCTCTAGCCGCTGCAAACAAATCCCAGACGCATGTGCCGCCTCGTGAATCTGGCTAATGTGTGTACTAAGGAATCGAACCTGTGTCCTTAGGCATCACAGGCAAGTGCCTTAACTGCTAAGCTATCCCTTTAGCCCCTCAACTTTTTATATATTGTTACTTAGTTTAACATTCATTTTCTGGGAAGTCTTCTCCCAAAATTAGTATTAAAATTATTCTGGCTTTATGATTTTAACTCATCTTCACAATTTAAGATGTATTGAATATTCCCTGTGTTCTGTGCACTGTACTTAGGACTGTGATAGAGTTGTTAGAAGAAAAGGCCTTTTTCTTATGGGGCCTGCAATCTAGGGGTTTGGCAAGCCCACATAAAGAACTGTGAGCTTATTTATTACAAGTTCTGTAATAAACGCACTGAATGAGGGAGAGGTCATTGAAGGAGCAGTGACAAGCAGAAAGGTGAGAGAAGGCTAGGAATCAGGAAAAGAATGGGTCAGAGGAAATTGTCCATCTGTAGATCAGACCAGTGGGGGCGGGGGAGGGGCGGTGTGGGCCTTTGCTTTCCTAAAAAGATTAAAGGGATTCTCTGGCTACAATGCAGAGAAAAGGGAATGTGAGATGCCTGGAGAGGAAAGACTGGGCTTGGCCATGCAGGGCCTTTTGTAGGTAATGGTGAAGTTGACAGGACCATACTCAGAATAGTAAATGGTTTGAATGGAAGCAGAATCATGCAGAGGTCTGTTGCAGAAAGTATTAGTGAGAGAGACAATATCTCAGTCTCCCATGGTAGCCCTGGGCATGGGAGTCAGCAGGGATCTGCAGGACTGGAATGGATTTGCAATGGGGACCAAGACAAAGGGAAGTGTCGCAGTGACTCCTTGGTTCCTGGCTTGAGTGGCTAGGTGATCCCATATATACAGGGAGAGGAAATGGCAAAGGACTGAGGGAGCAGTGCTTTCTCCGGCTTTCTTTGGAGGAGGAAGCATTGAAGGACTGGATGGAGAAAATAATGAGTTCACTTTTGATTTGAAGCTTCTGAGTTTTGAGCTACTTTTGAAATACTCTGGATAGGCATTTGAGTGGACAGGTATAGGGGATAAGTTTGGACTAGAAAAAAAATGAGTCATCTGCATATTAGTGGTCAGTGGAGCCACTAAGCAGGACAGAAGGAGGAGGTCTGACTCTTGTCCTTGAGGCTCCAAAACATTCAGTAGTGGCTGAAGAGAATGAGCCTGCAGAGGATCTGGGCACAGTGTGGCTGCGTAACGTCCCAAGAAGAAGCTGGTTGGTGGTACTGAACAAACATTAGATATCCAGTGAATTAGGACTGGGAGGGGGCAACATGATGGTAGCAGGAGCTTATTTGGTAACGGAGGAGTAGAAGCCAGTTATGATGAGCCAGAAGTGAGGCGGTAGAGACACCTTGGAAAGAAGAGAGGATGGTGAGCTGGAGAATTGTTAACATGTCTAGATCATGGCAGGGATCTCCAAGAGTGGAAGACATCCCCAGGAAGGTGGGAAATTCGTAATGAACCACATTATTGGAGGAACTCGGAGTAACTGGAGCAGATAGTGTCTTAAGTGGAACAGTGAAGGTGGGATGAACGTTTGTGCTTGGTGTTAGAGGAAGAAACTGGGGATTGAAGAAGACTTGAAGAGCAAGTTTACAAAGTTACTGGTGTAAATACGGTTAACTCTACCACGTGGACTGTAGAATTATGTGATCCCATTTCCTCTTCTACCTTTAAACTTCCATGTCTTTCAGAGACTTTTAGTGAGACTTCTTTAAAGTTACAGATCAAGTTAGGGAGAATTTTATTTATTTTAATATTCTGCAATCCAGGAACTGCATTTTTCTTCATTTACTGAAAATCCTCATTTTTATTTTTATTTTTTTTTTTTGGTTTTTCGAGGTAGGGTCTCACTCTGGTCCAGGCTGACCTGGAATTCACTATGTAGTCTCAGGGTGGCCTCGAACTCTCGGCGATCCTCCTACCTCTGCCTCCCGAGTGCTGGGATTAAAGGCGTGCGCCACCACACCCGGCTTCATTTTTTTTTTTTTTAATGAGAGAGAGAGAATTGGCATGTCAGGGGCTCCAGCCATTTCAGTCAAACTCTAGACGCATGCACCACCTTGTGCGCATGCTCAACCTTGCGTATGTGTCACTTTGTGTGTCTGCCTTACGTGGGATATAGGGTGTCGAACATGGGTCCTTAGACTTTACGGGCAAGCTAAGCCATCTCTAGCCCCAAAAATCCTCTTGGATGATCTTTAGTGGCTTTCTTTAAAATTTTTTAAAAATATTTTATTTATTTATTTATTTGAGAGAGAGAGAATGGGTGTACCGGGGCCTCCAGCTACTGCAAAAGAACTCCAGATGCATGTGCCCCCTTGTACATCTGGCTTATGAAGGTCCTAGAGAGTCAAACCGGGATCCTTGGGCTTTGCAGGCAAATGTCTTTACCGCTAAGTCGTCTCTCCAGCCCTATTACAACTTTTACTAATCAGAATTTTTAAATTATCAGAATAATTTACTTCATTTAGTACTTATCAAACTTGTATTACTTGAGAGAAATCATTTAGATACTTCTGTAAAGAGGGTCATAATGACTAGACTGTGTTTCAGATGGAAAAGGAGCTTACGAGCCTCGAGTACAACTTTACAGAAGTTTGAAAAGTGAATAGACAAACAACATAGTACAGAATGTATAAATTGTTGGGGTTAGGTAGTACTTTGAATGGTCAGCAGGAATAATATATTTACTTTGATACTATGTCACTGTTCGGTTTTGACACTTTTTGCTGATAAATCCTTCCGTATGATGTTATATATAATTCTGCCCTATCAGTGTGAGTGTCATTTGTTAATGCCTGGCATTCTTTTGGTTACATGTCTCAACTAGAGTGAGCATACCTTTTCACTGAACTTGTGGCTTTTTCTTGCTCTCGTCTCTCATCTTAAATATTTATAGAAAGCCTTAGGGTAATTCCAAGTTCTGAAGGTTCGGTTGTCAGCACAGAGCTTTCAGTGTTGATTAGCATTTCTCCAGTTTCTATTCTACTCGAAGCATTAAACAAATAAGCAGTGATGGGGAGCAAGGATTAGGTCCCCCTGAAAGACACACAGTTCTTTATTTAGAGCACTGTGAGTGCTCTGAAGTGTGGGTAGTTGGGAAGTTCCTCACTAATATGTTGTGAGATTTGTTACTTTAATGTTTCAGTTGTTTCCAGCAAATGTGCAGCATGTGAACATAGTTTTCTGAATCTTACATGAAAATGTGTCCTTCTAGAAGGTATCAATGGATATTTTCTCATGTTGCCAAAAAGTGAATGTATATTTAAAGATTGAAAAGTAAAGGGCAGTTGGAATGTGGTCTGAACTAGGGAGGTTGAAAGCAAGTTAGGTACATGCAAAGCACGGGATGGAGAGAACGACACTGGCCTTGGCCGTGCAGTCCCGCACACAGCATCCGCACACAGCATCCTGACCCTTCCTCTTGCCTTGTGCTGCGATGCCTGCTCTGTCACCAAGCAGTTAATCACACAATCTTTTTGTGCCTCGATTTTCTCAACCTTTCACCCAGAACAGTACCTATCCTGTCCTATAGGCCTTTGACAGAGTTAAATGAAGTACATAGTATTTAAGAATGCTTTGAAACTGTAGCTGTAAAATGCAAGGTGACATTTTTTTTTTCTTCTCTTGCTTCTTTTCAAGTGGCTTGATCTACTTAGGCCAAGCACCAAAAAGAAAGTGATCCTTCTATTTAGACCTTCCTCTTACCCCCTTTGTAAGTCTTGGCCCACTTTTCTTCCTCTTAGCCAACCATGTGCCCTTCAGTCAGCCTTGGCTTGTCAACTGTTTTCTTTGTCCCTCCCCCCCACATCTCAGGGTAGTCCCTCTGTGAGCAGTGGGTATTCATCTATTCAGCCTCTTCTCTTTGCAAACCATCTTTAAATTCTTTTGCTTGTGATCACAGCCCAAGTAGAGTCTCTTTAAGATCTAGTAGAAGACATAGAGAAAAGTTAGAACATAGATGAGGAAGCCAGTCTGATTTGGAAATTTTAAATTACTGCTATTGCAGATGGATCTGTCACCTATTGAATGTAGTTTGATAGCTTGGACATCTTAATGGCTTTGGTTTATGTTTAGACTTCATAGTGTTCTTTCATAGCACCAGCTCTCTTACGCTCATTAGCTTCAAGCATAGGCAGCCATAGAAGCACAACACGCCTGGGTTTAAGCTCTAGGTTTCTCGCTTGCATTATGCAGAATCGGGGCAGGTTCTTTCACATACCTGTACTTGAGTCTTCATAATGAAGACAAGCTGTGACTGCCTTGACAGCCTTTTCATCAGGACAAAAGGAACAGTTGCTGATGAAAACACCCGAGTCGGTGCTTGAGATACAGTAGGTGCTGTAAGAAGCATTGGTTGTCTTCCCTGTCGTTGTGGGATTAAAACAGCTGTATTATTTATTCATATATGTTACTGGTGTTCTACATCTTTTTTTTTCCAGACTTATTCCATGGCAGTATATCTTGTAAAACAGTTGTCCTCAACAGTTCTTCTTCAGAGGTTACGAGCAAAGGGAATAAGGAACCCGGATCATTCTAGAGCTTTAAGTACGTATGCTAAATTTATTTTATTTATGCAGCGAAACTTTTGTTAAAGGTGAGAGTAGTGTCTTGTTTTTTGAAAACTAGAGCCTATTGTAGATGATTAAAACTCTGGGAGTCTTTTAAACTAAGACCTGAGTAGCTTAATATCTTGGTTGTGATCTATATTTTGTTGATCTTAAAATTAACCTTGTAAATTTGTCACTTCTAGAACACAATATTTTGCAGCTTCATAAAAGTAGTATTTAAGGAATTTTAGGAGATAAAGAGGACATACTGGCATAAATTTGAAGAGAATTATTTTAGGGGTCTGGGGAGATGGCTCAGTAGTTAAAGGATCTTGCTTACAAAGCCTGTCAGCCTGGGTTGGCCCCAGTTTGATTCCCCAGTACCTATGTAAAGCCAGACGCACAAAGTGGCACGTGTGTCTAGAGTTTGTTTGCAGTGGCAAGAGGCCCTGGTGTGCCTGTTTGTTCTTTTATTTCACCCCCCCCCACACACACACTTCTTTCCTTGTCCATAAATCAATAAATACATATTTTTATTTAAAAAAGAGAATTATTTTAGTTCCCAAGATAAAGTTCTCAGGAAAAACATACAGAATTATATGATGACTATATCTGTGCATTACCATTTAAAATGAGTCAGTGGGGTGGTAAATAATAAATTGAGTTCTGCCATTACATTACTTCGTTACTAAATATCTCATTCTTATAACTGTAACAAGATGCTTGTAACACACGGTTTTTATGCCTTTCAAAGTCTGGGTTCTTGAGACTTACTAAATGTTTCATCTTGATATGTTAAATTTAAAATGTAAATAAGGTCTGCAGATGGGTTTAATAGCCTCCATTTTTGAGGGTCAGTGGCCTTGTTTTAAAGGCGATATAAGCTCTTCTTTTTTTTCCTCTTCATGATAAGACAGGTCTTCATGGATGAATTTAGAAATGAAGACTCTAGCTGGGCACACGCCTTTAATCCCAGCACTTGGGAGGGAAAGATAGGAGGATTGCCATGAGTTCAAGGCCACTCTGAGACTACATAGTGAATACCAGGTCAGCCTGAGCTAGAGTGAGACCCTCCCTTGAAAAACAAAAAGAAAAGAAAAGGAAAGAAGGAAGGAAGGAAGGAAGGAAGGAAGGAAGGAAGGAAGGAAGGAAGGAAGGAAAATGAAGACTCTGTGCTTAAGGAGCAACACTTTTAAAGGGATAGCAGTCCTTATAGGAGACTTAGTTTTTGTTTTTTAAGACAGAGTGACTATTATATATAGCCCTTGATGGCCTCAAACTTGGTGTGTTCCCCCGCTTCAGCTTCCTGAGTGCTAGAGTTGGGGTGTCAGCTACGACACCTAGCCCTTAAAGAATTTGTGGAATGAGTTGAGTAATGGAACCCACTCAGATTTGTAGTTAAACACTGGTGAAAAGAACAAACATAGGAAGGGCAGTTTTCCTCTAACTTCCCTATGTAGTGTTAAAACCCCCCCCGCTTTTTTTTTCTGTAGCCTATTTAAAGATCCCACTACTCTATTACAATGTACCCTTAGTGGTTGACTAAGGGAGCTTTCTACATTCAAAGTTACAAATTGCTATGCATGGCAGTGTACACTTTCAGACTTGGCTGCTGAATAGGCTGAGGCAGGAGGATCACTTGAGCCCAGGAGGCAGACGTGATCATTCTTTTTAAATTAATTAATTAATTTTTTTATTTGAGAGAGAGAGAGAAAGAGTGGGCATGCCAGGGCCTCCAGCCACTTGCAAATGAACTCCAGACACATGCGCTCCCTTGTGCATCTGGCTTTCGTGGGTCCTGGAGAATTGAACCGGGATCCTTTGGCTTTGCAGGCAAACACCTTTAACCACTAAGCCATCTCTCCAGCCCATAGATCTTGGGAAGTAGGGGTTCCTGAAAGAAGGGTGAACATCTGCCCTAAAAGAGAGGCAAGAAAGAGTTTTTCTTTGCTCACATTTTGGAAAACTCATTTTTGGTTTTCCACTGACAGTGTTTGTGCTTGCCCCACTGTGTGGAAAGGGACTGAATACCAGGACCGAGACAGATCAAGTTTTTGCATTTATGCTCTCTTCCCTGTATGTGGCTAGAGCTCCACCTGGAGGCCGAGTGGGAAGGTGTCTCATTCAGGAAAATATATGAAAAAATGACTGTGTTCCAGGCATAGGAGAACATGACATTAATTAAAATGAATACCTCCTCTGGATCCCCCAGAAGTTTGTAGTCTGGTGGGAAAGACAGACATTAAGTAATTGCACGTTATTAATGAGTTAAAGTTGTGTGACATGTGCCTTGAAGAAGAAAGACAGGGATGTGTGTATAGAGATGCAGCAGGGAAACGTAGTCCTCTGGTGCTGTGCTGCTTAAGACAAGATTGTAGGACGAGGAACAATTAGCCCAGAATTAAAGGGAATATGTTTTGAGAGAAAAGGCCAGTGGAGAGAGCTTGAGTGGAATGAAGGAGGAGTATGGTCCAAGAGATAGACAAGTATAACTTGATGGAGGTGTTAGAAAGATCCATGAGGGAAAAGCATGGAAGGCTGTTCAGACAGAAGTGGCGTGACCACTTTGAAGACTGGGCAATGAGAGAGACTGGCTGACTCGGTGAGACTCGTCAGGAACTTGTTGATAGTGATGTAAGGGAGGGTGGTGTATTAAGCTAATGATAGAAATAGAAGATTTGAAGGGTTGAAAATGTTGGTGATGTGGGGAGTGAAGGTAAAGGAGGGTCCAGGGTGAGTTCTAGACTTCTTAAAAACTAACATGTTAGATAGCACCACTTTCTGGACTGGAAAACAGTATTTAAAACTTAAAAGATCTGTTGCAGATCTGACTGCATTCTTTGACTTTGGTTTTGAGGTGGAAATGCTCAGAAACAATATTATACACCTGACTTCTTCCCTCACCTGCCCTTGGCCAATGTTGCAGACCTTCCCTCTCTAAAGACAATTCCTGACACTTCCTCCTCTCCTGTTCTCTGTTCCGGAGGTCTTCTCTAGACACAGCTTTCACTTCCTCCTGCTCTCACCATTTCTTCACAACACTGTCCATGTGCCGCCTCCATGAAACTGTCTTTGCAGGAATCACAAGTGGCTTCTCACTGCCACAGATGAAGGATTCTTTTGGGTTTAACTTGGATATTGTACTGCATTTGATACCAGCCACTTTCTCCTTGAAATGCGCTTTCCTATCAGGCCTTGTGCTCTGTCCACCTTCAGAGCATTAGTGTTAAGCATCCTGAACAGTCCCTTGATGTCCGTCCTTGGCCTGGTGGGTGCTTTTCTTTTGACTGATGAAAAGACATGCAGAATAACAATCGGGTTTCAGTTCCTGGTTTCTTGTCTATAAGATGACATGTTAGGCTCAATGTATATTTAGTTATTCCCAGCCTATCATACTCTGGTATGAGTGAAGGACAGAAACTAAACCATTATAGCCATAGAACAACACTATCTGACAGAGCCACCTGTGATGGAAACATTCTGTATTTACACTGTTATATGTATGGTAATCACAGGCAACAGATAGCTATTGGGCACTTAGAACCAAGAAACTGAATTTTAAATGTTATTTCAACTTACTCAATTTAACTTTAAATACAGCCTCTTCTGGCTGACTGGTAGCTCATAAAGCTGGCATTAAAAACAAGGGGTTAGGGCTGGAGAGATGGCTAAGCGGTAAAGGCGCCTGCCTCCTAAGCCTAAGAACACTGGTTCCAATCTCAATCTCCCATGTTTAGCCAGATGCAAAGTGACGCAAGGGCACAGTGCCACACTTGACCACAAGGGGGCGCATGCACCTGGATTTTGTTCGCAGCAGCTGAGAGACTGCTGGCATGCCCATCTCTATCTGTCTCCCCCCAAAAAAAAAAAAAAAAAAAAAAAAAACAAGGGGTTAGGGAACCTAGAGAGATTTAGCAGTTAAGCCTGTGAAGCTTAAGGACCCCAGTTCGAGGCTCAGTTCTCCAGGACCCACGTAAGCCAGATGCACAAGGCGGCACATGCATCTAGAGTTTGTTTGCAGTGACTGGAGGCCCTGGCATGTCCATTCTCTCTATATGCCTCTTTCTTTCTCTCTGTCACTCTCTCAAATAAATAAATAAATAAAAATTAAAACAACAACAACAACAAGGGGTTGTTTTTGTTTTTTGTGGGGTTTTTTTGAGGATTTTTTTGTAGCCCAGGCTGACCTGGAATTCACTGTGTAGTCTCAGAGTGGCCTTGAATTCAAGGCAATCCTCCTACCTCTGCTTCCCGAGTGTTGGGGTTAAAGGCATGCACCACCACGCCCAGCTAAAAACAAGGATATTTTTAACATAATTAGCTATAACTTTAACCATAGAATAAAATACCATTACCACTGCAAATCACAATAACACAAGAAATCTTAACTCACAATTCATTTTTAATTAATTCTTTGATATGGTGTAAGGTAAGGATAGAGGTTTGCTTCCCTTACCACACAGATAACTAGTTATTCCAATAATTGTTTAAAAGAGTATTTTTCCTCATTTAACTTCACTAGCATTTCTCAAAAAGTGATGGATCATACATGTATTTGTTTCTGGACTCTTCTTTATTTAGTGTATGCTCAAGGACTGTAGCTTGTGAGCAAGCCTTGAAAGCACGTAGGCGCTTAGGGCTCTTTGTATGTACAAGCCAGCCTGTGAAACACATAGAATGAAAATTTGGAATTCTCAGGCATGAAGTGACTTGATCAGAAGCAAACGTGAAACACTCTGAACTACCCACTCATGCCTCTTTCCTGCACCTAGTGGGTGGTCATTTGTAAAGTCGAATGCACTAAATGGAATTCTCCTTTGTGTCTTGGTCGAGACTAACACGTATGCAAACATATGGGTGGAATACCCAAAACTTGGACCATCTCAGGACTGCAGACTTCATCATGCCCATAAAGGCAGGACACACAGACCTGTGCTCTGCAGTTATTCATGCTTACTTACCACAGTACTTCTCCCTCTCCCAGTTTTGCCACCATGTTACCCGTCTCGTCACAATTGGCTCATGGCAGCTCTGAAACTCCAGTCAGCTGTGTCCACTTCACTCCAGCTAGGGCCCCCTTGAGACAAGTTATCGAAAGACAGTTTCTAAAGTGGTTGAATATTTTCTTCAGGCATTTCCTGTCTCAGGGTATTGTGGTGTTGCTTGAGTGATGGCTCCGGTTTCTAGATGAGAAGTAAGAGTCTCCTATGTTAAGCAGAAGGACAGTAAAACAATACCCTGAAAGGGGACTGGAGAGATGGCTCAGCGGTTAAGGCGTTTGCCTGCAAAGCCAAAGGATCTGGTTTGATTCTCCAGGACCCACGTAAGCCAGATGCACATGGGGGCACACGCATCTGGAGTTCGTTTGTAGTGGCTGGAGTCCCTGGTGTGCCCATTCTTTCTCTATCTCTCTGCCTCTTTCTTTTTATCAAATAAATAAATAAAATATATTTAATTTTTTTTTAAAGAACAAATACCCTGAATAGGATCTCTAGGGCCTCCTCATTCAAGAACTGTAGGATGTTTGAACTGAAAAGACATAGAAATTACCCAGTATGGATTTCAAATTTACTGTAAGTAACATTAAGCTGAGAGAAGATGATTGACTTAACTAAAGATAGTGCATCTAATTACAGAAAGATAATCAATAGGACAAAAAAGTATGTGGTGAAGAAAGTAACTGGACTTTTTCCTTTTCATAATTTGAAGTTAATATTACTATGTTGTATGATAGTTTGTTCATTATCTGTACTTTGAAAAATTGCTACCTTTATAGTGGCTTTTAAAAATGCAAGAATCTTAAAGTCTGTTAGTCACTTTAAAGGAATAAAACCTTTAGTGTCTCTTAGAATTATAAAGAGACAGTATCTGCCATCACTTGAATATATAGACTTGTAGAAATTTCTTTCATGTTACTGCAATAGGTATGAAGTATCGTCTGTAGGTATAATAAGACTCTTCCTGCCTTTGGTTATTTTAGAAACTTGAGCCATGTAATTGTTTTTATCTTTCTATTCAGTTCATTAGAAAATAATTTCTATATTGTTTCTGAAGGTTTTTTAAAAGTTTCATATTTTGCTCGGTGCACCCCTTTAATCCCAGCACTCAGGAGGCAGAGGTAGGAGGATCACTGTGATTTTGAGGCTAGCCTGAGACTACATAGTGAATTCTAGGTCAGCCTGAGCTACAGTGAGATCCTACCTCGGGCTGGAAAATGTTTCATATTTTAAGCTTTTTAAGTGTTAAATTGGTAACGTATCTTTTTGTTAAATGTGTTGTTTGTTCTCTCTTTAATGAATTTCAGTTAAAGAGAAGTTAACTGCTGATCCTGACAGTGAAATAGCTACAACCAGCCTACGGGTTTCTCTACTATGTCCAGTGAGTATTAATTAATACTTGCTTTTGTGGCTTACTATAAATTTCCTCTATTAAGTATTTAAAAAATTGTTTACTTTTAAAATATCCCTACCACTGTTACAGTTTGTAAGAATAGAAAAATATTGACACAGGATTTGTGATCTAAATAGCTCTAAAACATTCCTCACTTTTTGTGAAACTCCTATTACCTTCAGGGTTACTGCCTCAGGCACAAGCAAAAAATCTCAACCTGAGGGTTGCCTATGAACTCAGGGTACCCATGAAACCCTCACTTCCTAAATCAGGACTTTTCTGAATAAAAATCTAGCTGTAATCATCCATGTTTAATTCAGTCATTGCCAACATTATAACATGATTATAAGAATCTACCAGGTAGTAATTATTCCCCACCACCACATACATGAAAAGAGGCCTGGGGGTGTTGAGGCACACCTACAAACCCAGCATTCAGAAGATTGAGGCTGGAGGATTGTTGTGACCTTGAAGTCACTCCTGGGCTACATAGTGAGTACAAGGCCAGGCCAACTTGAGCTATACTTAGAAAGACCCTGCTTCAGAAAACAAAAGAGAGGGGGAAAGAGAGAGAGAGATGCCAGGCCTGGTGGCACACACCTTTAATCTTAGCACTCGGGGCAGGGGTGGGAGGATCTCCGTGAGTTCAAGGCCACCCTGACATGACAGAGTGAATTCTAGGTTAGCCTGAGGTAGAGTGAGATCCTACCTCAAAAAGAAAAGAAAAAAGAAAATATTGAGCCTAATTGAGTTTGATGTTTCTACAAATAATCTAAGAATATATTTTTTAAATATTTCATTTACTTATTTATGAGAGAGGCAAATAGAAAGGGAGATAATGAGCACACCAGGGCCTCCAGCTGCTGCAAAACAACTCCTGACACATGCACCACCATGTGCACCTGGCTTACGTGGATCCTGAGGAACTGAACCTGGGTCCTTTGGCTTTGGCAATTGCTTTAACTGCTAAGCTATCTCTCCAGCCCTAAGAATATTTTTAAGCCAGAAAATGAGATCAAAAGTAATCATTTGGCGCCTGGCATGGTGGCACATGCCTTTAATACCAGCAGTCAGGAGGCAGATGTAGGAGGATCACTGTGAGTTCAAGGCCACCCTGAGACTATATAGTTAATTCCAGGTCAGCCTGAGCTGGAAACCCTACCTCAAAAAACAAAACAAAACAAACAAACAAACAAACAAAAAAACACTAAATAGGGCTGGAGAGATGGCTTATTGGTTAAGGTGCTTGCCTACAAAGCCAAAGGACTTAGTTTCCATCCCTAGTACCCACATAAGCCAGATGCACAAGGTGACACATGCATCTGGAGTTGGTCTGCAGTGGCTAGAGGCCTTGACTTGTTCTATCTGCTTCTCTCATAAATAATAAATAAATAAATGTACTTTTAAAAACCAATTGTATGAAAACACCATAATGAAACTTAATTCTCTGTAAGTTTATCAGTCTCTGTGAGTTCATTTGCAGAGGCTGAAGGCCCTGGCATACCTATTCTTTCTCTGCCCTTCTCTTTCTCTCACTTGTTTACAAGTAAATAAGTAAAAATAAAAATATGATCTTAAGACTTCTGTGACACTATGAGGTGAAGCTAGGAGTGTCCAAAGCTTGCAGGCCAGCTAGAGTGGAGTTTTCCTCCCATCTCTATGTGTGCACCCATGCACACAAACACACACCACAACTTTTAAAAATACTGGGAGGGGCTGGAGAGATGGCTTAGTGGTTAAGACACTTGCCTGCAAAGCCAAAGGACCCAGGTTCTATTCCCCAGGACCCGCACAAGCCAGATGCACAAGGAGGTGCATGCATCTGGAATTCGTTTGCAGTGGCTGGAGGCCCTGGTATGCCTGTTCTCCCCCCCCCATCTCTCTCCACTTGCCTATTTCTGTATCTCTCAAATAAATAAAAAAAAATAAAAATAAACATTTAAAAAATACTGGGTAAATATTTAGAAAACAAAGTAACACTTTTTAACGTTCATAAAATTGGCTCAGAATCAGAGAACTAGAGGGTGAGGAGACAATTTTTTTGTTTTGTTTCGTTTTTTTGTTTTTCGAGGTAGGGTCTCACTCTGGCCCAAACTGACCTGGAATTTACTATGTAGTCTCAGGGTGGCCTTGAACTCACGGTGATCCTCCTACCTCTGCCTCCCAAGTGCTGGGATTAAAGGCAAGCTTCACCACGCCCGGCTGACAATATTTTTTTTTTCCTGAGGTAGGGTCTCAGTCTAGTTCAGGCTGACCTGGAATTCACTACGTAGTCTCAGGGTGACCTCGAACTCACAGTGATCCTCCTACCTCTGCCTTCCAAGTGCTGGGATTAAAGGTGTGCGCCACCACACCCGGCTAGATACTTTTAGAAATAAACTGAAATATCCACTTTTACCCAAATCTTTGTTTATCTATGTTTTCCTGCTACCTCATTTCATTGAAAAACATCAGTTCAGTGAATATGATAAATTCAGAAAAATACAAAAATGTCATTTCTCCATTTAAATCACTGAGAAAAGTCTTCATACCCCAACGTAAACATGCTTGCAGTTATGTTAAGACACATTTATTTATAACATTCAACACTTATGAAACAGTCTTTTATATAAATAAGCAGTCTGGTGTAAATTGTAGCTGTTGTATTTGTGGAATAGTTTTGCATGTTATATTTGAGGTGCTTTCCCTAGATTATTAGAAAATGCTAATATATATATTTTTTTGGTTTTGGTTTTTGTTTTTCAAGGTAGGGTCTCACTCTAGCTCAGGCTGACCTAGAATTCACTATGTAGTTTCAGGGTAGCCTCAAACTCATGGTGATCCTCCTACCTCTGCCTCCCGGATGCTGGGATTAAAGGCATGCGCCACCATTCCTGGCTGCTATTCACATTTTTTAAAAAGCATTTTTATTTACTTTTTTGAGAGAGAGCGAGAAAGTATGAATGTGCCAGCACTTTGTGCTTCTGGCTTTACATGGGTCCTGGGCCATCAGTCTTTGTAAGCAAGTGCCTTTAACCACTGAGCCATCTCTTCAGCCCACCAATCACATTTTGTTCCCTGTACCTCTGTTTTTTCTCTTGTTTGTTTGTTTGAGGTAGGGTCTTGCTTTAGTCCAAGCTGACCTGGAATTCACTATGGAATCTCAGGGTGGCCTCGAACTCACTGCAGTCTACTGCCTCTTTCTCCCAAGTGCTGGGATTAAAGGTGTGCACCCATGGCTAACTTCCTTACACCTCTTGATTTAGTGGGCCAGATTTAAATTTTTCTTCCACATTTCTCCTGCTTCTCCTCATTAGTATTGTAATTATGCATAAGTTAGTTTTTGGAAGCAGGTACCAGTTGAAAATGAACTGTTGGACCTGGGCTGGTGAGATGGCTTATTGGTTAAGTCACATGACTGCGAAGCTAAGAACCCATGTTCAACTATCCAGATCCCATGTAAGCCAGATGCACAACGTGAGGATGTGCAAGGTCACACACATATCTGGAGTTTAGTTGCAGCATCTGGAGGCCCTGGCACACCAATTCATTCTCTCTCTCTCTCTCTCTCTCTCTCCCCCTCCCTCTCCCTCTCCCTCTCCCTCTCTCCCTCTCTCTCTCTCTCTCTCTCTCTCTCTCTCTCTCTGTCTCGTAATAGAAAAAAATGAAATGGAAGGGGTTGGAGAAATTTTTCAGTGGTTAAGGTGCTTGCCTCCAATAAGGAGCCAGGTGCCATTCCACAGTACCTATGTAATGTAGTGTATGCATCTGGAGTTCATTTGCAGTGGCAAGAAGCTATGAGCTGGGCCTGGCAGTGCATACCTTTAATCCCAGCGCTTGGAAGGCAAAGATACAAGGATCACTGTGAGTTGGAGGCCAGTCTGGTACAACAGAGTGAATTCCAGGTCATCCTGGGCTAGAACTAACTTTGAGTTGTTCCACCAGCCTGTAAACCCAGATAGAAATGGATGGAATTGATAAAAGAAAAAATTTTGGAAGTATATTTATGAGATACGTATTATGATGAAAAAGTTGGTTTTTCCTTTTTTACACTTTTCTTGTCTTTGTAATAGAAGAAGCTCATGTTTCATTGCCATCATTAGTCCTTTGCTGTGAGGTGGCTTAGATTTTAGTATGCACTTTTCTCTAGCCGCATTGCTATTTATTATGTGACGCCACTAGAGCGAGGCTAACCATGTAGAAAGCACACTTAGGATCTGTTTACAAAAAGGTTTGTTTGTGAACAATGCAAATACTCATCTTGCCCTAAATAGAGAAATTTGTGATCACAAGGTGAAGGTATCAAGCTCTTCTGATACCAACTTAGAGAAAATAGATCTCTCTGTCGGGTAGACATGAAAAACTTAATAGCTGGTTTTTAAAATATAGGAGATGAGGATTGGCGCTTTTTTTATGATTCTTTGAAGCAATGCATTTGAAAGTGAGCTTCTTTTTCTTACTCCCACATTCAGTTCCTTGCAACTCTGGGAGGCCCTCTTGTCGGTGAATGTGCTCTTGCCTGTGTTCACAAAGGGTTTAACAGCTTCATGACCCTTTCGCTGACTCGTGTTCAGTTATGACTTGGGCCAAAGAACAAACTAGCTCTTGACAGCCCAAGACCATCTGTTTACCACTGGATGTTTGTAGACATCCAGAAACATTTTCCAAATAATTTTCTGCTTGGTGGTACCAAATTAAGTTTTTGTATAATACATCTATTTATTTATTTACTTACTGAGAAAGAGAGAAAGAGGCAGACAGAAACAGACAAACAAAACACTGGGTGTGGTGGTGCACACCTATAATCCTAGCACTTGGGAGGCAGAAGTAGGAGGCTTGTTGTGAGTTAAAGGCCAGCCTGAGACTACAGAGTGAATTCCAGGTCAGTCTGGGCTAGAGTGAGACCCTGCCTTGAAAAAAAAAACAGAAACAAAAGGAGAGAGAAAAAAATGGGTGACACTAGGGCCTCTAGCCACTGCAAACGAGCCAAGTGCCACCTTGCGCATCTGAGCTTCATGTGAGTACTGGGGAATTGGACCTGGGTCCTCTGGCTTTGCAGGCTTTGCCAAGCAATCTCTCTAGCCCTGAGTTTTTATATCTTAAGCTTGACCTTAACTGTGAGGTGCAAATTCCTACTATTGTCTTAAGATGAAATGAAGAAACCAGATGTTAAAGACAATTCTGCTGGGTGTGGTGGAGGATCGCTGTGAGTTCAAGGCCAGCCTGAGACTACAGTGAATTCCAGAGCAGGCTGGACTAGAGTGAGACCGTACCTCAAAAAAAAAAAAAACCAGAAAAAGATCTTAGACAAACAGCATACAAGGTTCATAGAACAGCAGAACTTGTAATCGTTTCTGAAGATAATAGGCATTGTGAAATAAAGAAGAATGCTTCAGAACCCAAGCCCAGGCCATGGAGTTCACACTGAGAAGTGCTTGTTCTCCCAGGCTTTCATCTCTTACCTTCATCCTCAGCCTGCACAGCCAGTGTCTTAGCACTACATGGGACCATTCCTGCTGTAGAGCAGATTCATTTCCAGATGCTGGTGATGTGGCATGAGCCTGGCCTGTTTCTAGTAGGAGACATATCCATAAGTAAATAGCTGAGTCTCTTGCAGGGTAGAGTTGGGAGCACAGAGAACAAGGGAGCTCTGTTTGCTTTGGGTCCCTCCTGCCCTGACTTTGGACACTAAACTGGCATTCTTCCTTCTCATCAGTATTTAACTGGTTGAGTCCTTTCTGAGTTCTCCACGAAAACACATCCAGTTTAAGTACAGAGGGAACTATGACTGTAGAAACAGAAGAGGGCCCCAGACAGGTTCAGTTTCTTTCCTGAAACACAGTAAATCATTGGTCTAGAACAGTAATCGGGGGCCCCCAGGACAGTTAATTTCCTTGCTGGACTAGGAAATTGCACGTTTCCCTGGAATTCTTCTAAGCCAAGAGTCTTTCTCTTAATTCATACTCTCTTCATGCCTCTATAGTCTTAAGCTCACAAACATGGAAAAATGTGTTCATGTGTTTGGCAGTTGGTAATCAGAAGTGTGTAACATATACTGTGTAGCCATTTTGGGCATGGGGAACCCCATAATGGTTGAGAATGTACTTTTGGGAAGGAGGCTGTGACATTGTGGCTCCCTGTGCAGGTCTCTGAACAGTGTCTCTACCTCAGGCCAGAGCCAAGTGCTCAAGGACCAGATGAAGCAGGTTTCCTCATACATGGGTCGACTTGTGTGGAGCCTAAAGAGAAGTCTTCTAAGGTGCTAGAGGCCCGGCTGTTTGAGGAATTGCTTGAGATGATACCAGAATGGGCTTCTTCCTCAGCCACCACGTAGTGCCTTTGTCATGCATCATCATGGGGGAGCGAATGATAAGATTTAGTCTTGTCTTGGAAATACTCTTGTTCAGGGAGAAGGCTGAGAGTAGATACTGTGTCTTTGTATCATGGGTTTTTTATTTTATTTTATTTTATTTTATTTTATTTTATTTTATTTTATTTTATTTTATTTTATTTTATTTTATTCTGAATGCTTAATTAGATGGTTCTTGTTCAAACAAGCACTCTTAACTGCTTGGCCAACTGCTCAGCCCTCTTCACTTTTTTCAAAACAATGACTGCTTTAAAAAAATATGTGCACTTCTTAAGAAAAATGCACACACAGGAAATCTCCCATGTAATTTTAGAGGGTCTCAGGGCCATCCTTAACAAAACTCATCCACAGCTCAAGATTGAGTCAATTACCCTGGTGGCGGATTTTCCTTGTTTACTGTACTTGATAGCCACAGGAATACTAAAAATTTTCAAAACTTGCTGGCCTGTTTTCATTTGCAAGGGGAGAAGGGGTGAGAATGAGATTGGACAAACCAGGGTCTCTTGTCACTGCAAACTCCAGGTGCAGGTGCCATTTTGTGCATTTGGCTTTACATAGGTACTAGGAGGAAGAACCCAGGCTGTCAGGCTTTGCAAGCAAGCGCCTGAACTGCTGAGCCATTTCTCCAACATTTTTTATTTATTTATTTGAGAGAGAGAGAGAGAGAGGCAGACAGAGTCAGGCGTGCCAGGGACCCCAGCCACTGCAAAAGAACTCCAGGCGCATGTGCCCCCTTGTGCATCTGGCTTACATGGATCCTGGGGAAACGAACCTGGGTCCTTTGGCTTTGCAGTCAAACGCCCTAACTGATAAGCCATTTCCTCAGCCCTCTCTGACACTTTTTTAAAACTTTATTTATTTGGGGCTGGAGAGATGGCTTAGTGGTTAAGGCGCCTGCCTCCTAAGCCTAAGAACGCTGGTTCCAATCTCCAGCGCTTCCAATCTCCAGGTCCCACGTTTAGCCAGATGCCAAGGGGCACAATGCCGCACTTGACCACGAGGGGGCGCACGCATCTGGATTTCGTTCGCAGCAGCTGAGAGGCTGCTGGCATGCCCATCTCTTATCTGTCCTCCTCTCCCTCTCTCTCTTGTCTCTCTGTGTCTCCCCCCCCAAAAAAAAAATACATATATTTATTTGAAAGTAGAAAGAGAATGAAAGTGGGCATGCCAGTGTCTAGTGCCACTGTGTAGTTTTTTAGCTTACAGATGGATTTCATGGAAAATGTGTTTGATTAGTTTTTCATCTTGATAAAGCAATACACTGACATGTTCATGAAGTTTTTATCCAGTCAGAATACATGCACATTGTGGTCAGGAAGTTTTCAATCAAAGCTTAGGTTTTACACAACAGTTTTCTAATACTTGACTTTCCCTGTCTTTTAAAGCTTGGTAAGATGCGGCTGACGATCCCGTGTCGGGCCCTTACGTGTTCTCACCTGCAGTGTTTTGACGCAACTCTTTATATTCAGATGAATGAGAAAAAGCCCACCTGGGTTTGTCCTGTCTGTGATAAGAAGGCTCCATATGAACACCTTATTATTGATGGGTATGTCATTTTTTCAGTTTTTCTTTGTATCTTCAAATGACTGTATCTGGGTTTATTGACTGTCAGATTTGAAGTAAAAACTCAAGCCGTGTGTGGTGGTGCGCGCCTTTAACCCTAACACTTGGGAGGCAGAGGTAGGCAGATCTCTGAGTTCGAGGCCATCTTGAAACTACATAGTAAATTCCAGGTCAATCTGAGCGTAGAGTACGACCCTGCCTTGAAAAGCACCCCCCCCCAAAAAAAAAGTGCTGTAGGTAATTTCTTACATATTTATAGAATTTCCATGAATCTAGAAATCACTTAATTCAAATCAGTATTATAAATACCATCTTGAACCTATATTGAAAAGGCGTAATTACCATTAAAGCACTAGTGAGTCTTAACTAGAGTATGTATATACCTTTTGTAACATGTGTCTATCTGCAGATGTGCAGACCGTATCAAAGAACGCAGGAAAGAATTAGAAGTTCTGGTTAATTCAAGTTTATCGAAAGAGGGGCTTTTACAAACTCCAGCAAATGCCCCCCATCCGTGCTCAGGCAAGCAGCCCTAATAAAGCTCACTGGATCCCAGGCAAAGTCATGACCTGGGGGGGGGGTAGTTGGGAAAAAGACGCTGAAAGGGGCGAGAGAGGGTAGTGGGGTAGTTGTGATTAAAATAGATTATGTATAATGTGAAGGGGGTGCCTTATAGAAGGTGTCCTGTTTCTGAAGACAGGATCTGCTTCAGTACTGGTCATGACCTGTCTTCCCACTGGGAGGACTTCTCAGAAAGGATCAGAAGCTAATGGAAGCTTCCTTCTTTTTTTCTATTTGCATTTCTGGTCTTCTCTTTCTTCCTTTTTCTTTCTGTCTTCATCTGTTGCATCACTGTAATCCGTTACTTTGTCTTTCTGTCCTGCCAGAAAGTTGTGCATGATGCTATTAGTTTGTTTATTCACCTTTTTGCCACTGAACAAGAAAAAAAATGTGTCAAGGAGGCTCTCTACTTAGTATTTCTGGTACTCTAGCAAAACAGACAAGGCAGCTTATTTATTGTATTTTTGAAAACAGATGTCTGAAGAGAATGATTAAGAAGCTGAACAAATCAATACATTTATTATAATTTAGAGCTTTAAAGATGTCAATCGTGGAGAAAAATAAACATGTGACATGAGTGTTTTATGTTCAATTTTTCAAAAATGAACCTAAATTAATAGTATTTTTTTTTATTTTACCAGCTATATCTACTGCATAGTTTTGATTTCTTCCCTTTCTTATAGTAAACATGTCTATCTCAGAAAAAATTGGAAAACACAAAAATAAAAAGCTTTCTGGTTTTTTTTTGTTTGTTTATTTGTTTGTTTCAAGGTAGGGTCTCACTCTAGCCCAGGCTGACCTGGAATTCACTTATAGTCTCAGGCTGGCCTCAAACTCAAGGAGATCCTCCTACCTCTGCTTCCCAAGTGCTGGGATTAAAGGTGTGCAAGACTTAACTTTTAATTGCACATTTTTATACATGTTGCTTCAGTTAATAAGATTTTCTTGCTGCAAGCAATGTGGAATATGCAGAACATATATAGAGAGGAAAATAAATATACTTGAAATCACCACCAGTGATAAACTCGTGTGTGTATGCTGTACTCAGAGTTTTATGTAATAATTTGATGTCTTTTTCTTGGTCCTTTCTCAGCTTTTTTGAACAGTTTTCTATATTTTTAAGCCTCTTTTTTGTGGTCACCTGACTCACCTTGTATGCGTGCCACAGTTCAGTTGTCAATGCCTGGATTTTGACGGTGGTTAGGGTTACCTGCTTTCTCTTCCCTTGTTCATTTTTGTACAAACAGAGATCTAAACATGTCAACTGCAATATTTCTAGTTAAAATTGTGATGTCCTAAGGACTTTTTTTTTTTAATAGCTTGTTTATGGAAATCCTAAAGTACTGTACAGACTGTGATGAAATACAATTTAAGGAGGATGGCTCTTGGGCACCAATGAGATCCAAAAAGGAAGTACAGGAAGTTTCTGCCTCATACAATGGAGTGGATGGTGAGTGATAGTCTTTGTTAAGGATGGCGTAGTCTCTGCTGCAGTAAGCCACAGCTTTCTATGTTAAAATGCTTATATTTTTAAAAACACCCAGTAGCTTGATAATTATTAAATTATTGATTAAATGTTCACAATTAGAACTCACGGTTTTTGAGCCAGTGTTTCATGTAGCCCAGGCTGGCGTTCATACTCACTATGTAGTTGAGGCTGGCCTGTTGCTCTCGCCTCATCTTCCGAAGTGCTGGAATTATAACTAAGTATGCATCACTGTGCATGGCTGCAAAACTCATTTCAAATCTACTTGGTTTTCTTGACAGCTTTAAAATTTTCCTGATAACTAGATTTCAAAGTGATATGATCTAATAAGATACTTGTAAAGTCATAGATTTGAAACACTGTCCTTTTTGAATTATTAGTAAATTAGTACAAAGTAGCAGACATTCCTTTTGCTTTAAGTGTGTGTATTTGACTTTTAGTGTGCTGGAAAGAGAGGTTGTGGTTCATTTTTTAAATAAAATTGGAGGGGTGGCTGGAGAGATGGCTTAGCCATTAAGGCACATGCCTGCGAAGCCTAAGGACCCCGGTTTGATTTTTCAGATCCCACAAAAAGCCAGATAGATGCACAAGGTGGCGCATGTATCTAGAATTGGTTTGCAGTGGCTAGAGGCCCTGGCGCGCTCATTCTCCCCGTCTGTAATAAATAAATTTAGAAAAAATATATAAAATAAAATAATTTTTGGTTCTTTTAGTATGTCTGTGTAGATAAATTAATCCCCAACCTTGTTCTCATACTTTTATTCCAGGAGTCGGGATATAGCTCAGTGGGAGAGCATTTGCCCAGCATGTGCAAGGCCATGGTACTAGAAAACTTAAACAAAATAGAAGCTGAGCTTGGTGGTGCACACCTTTAACCCCAGCATTTGGGAGGCAGAAGTAGAAGGATTGCTATGAGTTTGAGGTCAGCCTGGGACTACCGAGTGAGTGCCAGGTCAGCCTGGGCTAGAGTGAGACCCTACCTCGAAAAACCAAAAAAAAAGAAAAATCAAAACTTAAAATAAAAAAGGTGGGTGTGGTGGCACATGTCTGTACTCCCAGACTAGGGAGGCAGAGGTAGGAGGATCACCATGAGTTCAAGGCCACCCTGAGACCACATAGTGAATTCCAGGTCAGCCTGAGCTAGAGACCCTACCTCAAAAAAACAAATACAAATAAATAATTCATAGTTTTAAACTGAGTAGAACCAAGCTATTGTTACATTTCCCCTCTGGCCCCAATAGTATGTTAAATCTAACTGATACATCACTCTGGTGTCACTGAGGAAAGAAAAGTATGACACAGGTCTCCCTTGCCTTGAATTTGACTTTCTCACACAGGATGCTTGAGCTCCTCGTTGGAGCATCAGGTGGTTTCTCACAACCAGTCCTCAAACAAAAACAAGAAGGTAGAGGTGATTGACCTCACCATAGACAGCTCATCTGACGAGGAGGAGGAGGAGCCATCTGCCAAGAGGACCTGCCCTTCCCTGTCTCCCACATCGCAACTAAACAATAAAGGGTGAGTGCTTTCAAATAGTTTCTACTTTGAAAGTGAACTTGGTAAATAAAATTAAGGACCTGCCAAATAAAATAATTATGCTTGATTATGAAACTTACTTAGATGTTGAGTATAGGGGCACAGGCCTTTAATCACAGCACACAGTAGGCTGAGGTAGGAGGATTGCTGTGAGTTTGAGGCTAGCTCAAGACTACATGGTGAGTTCCAGGTCAGCCTGGGCTGGAGCAGAACCCTACCTTGTAAAAATAAACAAAAAATACCACTTAGGTTAAGTTTTTCTAACTATGTAATATTCTTTTTTTTTTAATTTGAGAGACAGAAGAAGAGGCAGTGAATGGGTGTGCCAGCAGCCTCAGCTGCTGTGAACGAACTCCAGGCTCTTGCACCCCCTTGTGGACATGTGTGACATTGCACACTAGTGTCACTTTTGCATCTGGCTAAATGTGGGACCTGGGGAATGGAATGGGTGTCCTTAAGCTTTTCAGGCAGGCACCTTAACCGCTAATCTTTCTCTCCAGCCCTAATATTATTTATTTATTTATTTACTTATTTATTTATTTACTTGCTTGCTTATTTATTTGCTTATTTATTTACTTGAGAGAGAGGCAGAGTGAAAGAATAGGCACGCCAGGGCCTCCAGCCACTGCAAACGAACTCCAGACACATGCGTCCCCTTGTGCATTTGGCTTACATGGGTCCTGGGGAATTGAACCGGGGCCCTTAGGCTGCTTAGGCAAATACCTTAATCACTAAGCCATTTCCCCAGCCTGGTATGTAAAATTCTTGATGAAAGTAAGACATTAAAAGAGTCACTTGGGGGACTGGGGAGTAACCCAGTGGGTAACTGCTTCCTATACAAGCATGATGCCCTAAATTTGGCTCTTCAACGCACATAAAAATGGTCCATGACTGTAATCCACCACTTGGGAAGTGGAGATGGAATTCCCTGGGCCTCACTGGCTAGCTAGTCTAACCAAATCAGTGAGTCCGGGATCAAGAGGCTGTCTCAGAGAAAGAGGTGAAGAGAACAATAGAGGAAGACACCCAATGTCAGCCTCTGACCTCCACACCCACCCACCCACATGCACTTACATACATATACATGCTATATAGAATAGGGGCATGTCAAAAGATGATTTTAGGGCTAGAGATGGCTTAGCGTTTAAGGCACATGCCTGTGAAGCCTAAGGTCCCTGGTTTGATTCTCCAGGTCCCATGTAAGCCAGATGCACAAGGGGGCACACACATCAAATTCGTTTGCAGTGGCTAGAGGCCCTGGCGTGCCCATTCTCCCTCTCTCTCTCTCTCCCCCTCTCTCTGTCTCAAATAAATAAATAAAAATCTTTAAAAGAAAAAAAAAAAGATGACTCTAGGTTTAGGAATCTGCCAGGTGCTGTAGCACTAGTGTGTATGACTCTGGTGCACTAAGGCGGACACAGGAGAATCACCCAGAGCTCACCCAGCCTCCATCCAGGCAGAAGGTGCGGTCACTATCGAGGCTGTCCTCTGACACCCCCCCCATGGGATTCTAAACATACTGTGCTTCTCAAACTGTGGCTGCAAGAGAGCTTATTAAACACACGTTGTTTCTTCCACGTCTGAGTTAGGAGTGGAGACTGAAAATTGTTGTATTTCTAGTAAGCGCCCAGGTGATCCTGAAACCTGCTTGAAGGATTTAGAACATTGGCTAAAAACGGAAGAAAATAGAAACCAAACTTGCTAGAGATTACTGTTTGGTGACTCACGTATGTAATCCGAGCACTTTGGGGGGTTGAGGTAGAATCACTGTGAGTTCAAGGTCAGCCTAGCCTAAAGACCCTGGGGGAAAAGAGTGTGTGTGTGTGTGTGTGTGTGTGTGTGTGTGTGTGTGTGTGTACGCGTGCACATATGTGTGTGTAACTGCAAGGTAGGTGCTTATATATGTGAGGATGGCAAGGGAAGAAGGTAAAGATGGCTCAGATTCAGTGTAGGTTATTTTCTGTTTTGTCAACCTGCTTCTGGATTTGCCATTATTCTCCATCAGCAATACTATACGCTGGGAGCTGGGTGTTGTGACGCATGCTTGTACCCCATCACTCAGTAGTCTGAAGCGGGAAGATTGTTGCTAGGCCAGCCTGGGCTTACATAGTCATATTCATATGAGTTTGAGGCTAGCCAGGGACTACAGTGAAGTCTGGAAAGAACAACAAATAAAAAGCTGTGTTGCCAGGCGCGGTGGCGCACACCTTTAATCCCAGCACGCAGGAGGCAGAGATAGGAGGATTGCTGTGAGTTCAGGGCCACCCTGAGACTACATAGTGAATTCCAGATCAGCCTGGGCTAGAGTTAAACCCTACCTCGAGAAACCAAAAAAAAAAAAAAAAAAGCTAGCACTTGGAGGAGGTAGAGGCAGGATCAGAATTTCAAAGGCATCCTCAGCTATATTAAAATTTGAGCCCAGTCTAGGCTATATGAGACCTGTCCTATTAAAATCAAAGTACTGTACCTTTGTTATATTTGGATTCAGTTCATTGGCCTCTTACATGGCTGGAATAACACAGTAAGGGTAGCCCTTAATCCTCCCTAGTACCACCATAATTAACTTTCTTTTAAAAATAAGTTTTTTTTCGGGCTGGAGAGATGGTTTAGCGGTAAAGGTACATGACTGCAAAGCCCAAGGACCCAGGTTCAATTCTCCAGGTCCCATGTAAGCTAGATACCCATGGTGGCACATGTGTCTATGTCGTTTGCAGTGGCTACAGCCCCTGGTGCACCCATTCTCTCCTCCCCACCCCCGTCTCAAATAAATAAATAAAAATTTTAAATATTAGTTCTTTCATTGGGTGTGATGGCACATGCCTTTAATCCCAGCATTTGAGAGGCAGAGGTAGGAGGATTGCCATGAGTTTGAGGCCACGCTGAGACTACATAGTGACTTCAGGTCAGCCTGGGCTACAGCAACCCTACCTTGAACCCCCCCCCCCCCAAAAAAAAAAAAAAGTTTTCCTTTTTTCCTCAGAAAGGTAAAAGAGAAGATTTTGAGTTTCCGGCCATTGAAATAATTCACTCTGCTGCTCTAGAGTTCCCCTTTCTTTGTTTTCATTGTACTTCTCTCCCTGTAAAAACTTCCCACTAGGGGCTGGAGAGACAGCTCAGCAGTTAAGGTGCTTACCTGCAAAGCCTAAGGACTTAGGTTCAATTCCCCAGTACCCACATAAGCCAGGTGCAGAAGGTGGTGCATGTGTCTGAAATTTGTTTGCAGTGGCTGGAGGCCCTGGCAGGCTCATTTTCTCTCTTTCTCTATCAAATAAATAAATGAATATATATGCATATATATCCATCCGGGCGTGGTGGCACACTCGGGAGGCAGAGGTAGGAGTGGGTAAGTTCGAGTCCACCCGGGAACTACATAGTGAATTCCAGGTCAGCCTGGGCTTTGCATCACTTCTTGTCTTGCTGCTTGCGCTTGATGCAACAGGCCTTTATGCAGAAGATGTGCTTGACGACTGTGCTGGGCATTGGGTATACCAAGTTCACTGTGCAGATACTGTTCTCAGCAAGCTCGGATTCCTGTTCCCTTCTCACTCCTCAGATTCCCAGACTCCTCTAGTCTTGACTGTATGTGTTTTCCTTGTTTGGAAAGGCATACCTTGATTTCTTGCTAGCCAACCGTTCAGTGATTAAAGTGTTGTGTCTGAGAGGCTAAGCGATGGGATTCCAGACTGTGTGTGGATTATGAATGGAGGATACCATTTCATCTATTATGTCTAAAAGTTATTAATAATTGTGAGTAGTCTGATATATAGTGTATCATATTTTTGAGGTACGGTTTCACTCTAGCCCAGGCTGACCTGGAATTCACTCTGTAGTCTCAAGGTGGCCTTGAACTCAGGCCAATCCTCCTACCTCTGCCTGTCAAGTGCTGGGATTAAAGGTGTGTGCCACCACGCCCGGCTTAATTTATAATTTTTGTTGCTTGTATTTCTTGTTTTGGATTGTTTTATTTCCCTAACATAAAAGCTAGAAAAGCTAGAGCTCATTATGAAACATAACTTCTTCATTTGTTAAGCTTAAACTGACTCGTGAAATACGTGGATATTTTCTTTGTACAGCATTCTGAGTCTTCCTCATCAAGCATCTCCAGTGTCCCGCACCCCCAGCCTTCCTGCTGTAGACACAAGCTACATCAACACCTCCCTCATCCAAGACTACAGGCACCCTTTCCACATGACACCCATGCCCTACGACTTACAAGGTGAGTCACTAGTTCTTCACTGTTGTCACATGGGTTGATGAATGCCTTTGATCGATGTAGTCCTCCTTTGGGTAAGTGTCAGGAAGAACAAGAGGATTTAGAGAACAGGGCCTTTTTTTTTTTTTTTTTCTTGAGACGTCTTGCTGTGGTAGTCCTAGCTCCCTTGAACTTGGTACATCTGGCTTCCTTTTTTTAGTATATGTGCTGCCAAGGTGAGCACAGAATCTGGCTTCCTTCATGTTGTTCCAACTTGGTGGAATTATAGGCATCTGTGCCCGCATGCCTGGCCTTATGTTGTATTATCCTGTAAATCATACTGAAATTTAGTGTGTTTAGCATGTCAGTGCACTCTTGTGTCACAGAGATTCACAGTATGTGTGACTTTGTAGCTGGCTGTTTAACCCTCCAGAAGTTGTAATTACTCTTAACGCTGTATGAGGTCTGTACCTTTCCGTACCTTCTCACACAGATGAAGGCATTAACATCACCACTAAGAACCACAGCACTGTTCACCTGTAGATCCTCTCATACTGTTACCTGTTCTCTATGGACAGTGAGTGGTCACCAGAGTGTTGTCGTCCTGTTTCCATCTGCATCTGCTGCAGGGTGGAGGATGCCATGAGGCACTTGGCTCATGTGGCTTTCCTTGCTCCTGATCATGTCCTGGGCCATGTGCACAGCATGTGGATAGGGAGGGGTCTGTTTTCATCTATGGATTAGGATTGGCTTCATGTCACCAACCCAGCTCCTAGGTGCCCCCTGCCTCCCACCACCTCATGCCACCGTAGATACTCATGAGTTTGGAATCTGGTACAGCTGGTGGGAAGTGAACAAATGTGAGAAAGAAAGTTAGAATTTTGCCTTCGTAACCTCTTTTCACTTTATACCTTGTCGTCTGTAAAATCAGCCCAGCAGCCATCGCAGATCTCATGAGGTGCTCCTGTAGTAAATGACATGGAAAGGTTACTTAAGAGGAGTCAGTCAGAGCAAGGCATTCATTGGTTGCGTGTAGACTGTTGCTTCCTGGCATGATGGTGAATGAGGTGTAGAACACTTCTCTTACTCTTTGTGTGTAAATTCAGTCCCAGATTGCATGGGAGATAAGGCTTGTTTTTTTTTTATTTTTATTATTTTCATTTTTATTTATTTATTAGAGACGGGGGAGATGGGTACGCCAGGGCCTCTACCCATTGCAAATGAACTCCAAATGCATGTGCCACCTTGTGAATCTGGCTTACATGGAACCTGGAATATTGAACCGGGATCCTTAAAGGCTTTGCAGGCAAACTCCTTAACTGCTAAACCATCTCTCCAGCCCAGCTTGTGTGTGGTTTTGTTGTTGTTTTTTGTTTTGTTTTTGGTTTTTTTGTTTGTTTGTTTGTTTTGGTTTTTCTAGGTAGGGTGTCACTCTAGTCTAGGCTGACCTGGAATGTCAGGTCAGGGTGGCCTCAAACTCACAGCCATCCTCCTACTTCTGCCTCCCGAGTGCTGGGATTAAAGGCGTGTGCCACCACACCCAGCTGCTTGTGTTTTTAAAATGAAAAAATTTTTTATTTAATTTTTTTTATTACTTATTTTGAGAGAGAGAGAGAATGGGTGTACCAAGACCTTCAGCCATTGCAAATGAACTCTAGACATATGTGTTACATGTGTCTGGCTGTGTTGGACCTGGAGATTCAAAATGAGTTCTTAGGCTTCATGGGCAAGCACCTTAACCACTAAGCCATTTCTCCAGCCCTTATTTATTTATTTTGAGAGAGAGTGAGAACAGGTGTGCCATGGCCTCCAGCCACTGCAAACAAACTCCAGACACAGGTGTGACCTTGTGCATCTGGCTTACGTGGGTACTGGGGGATCAAACCTGGGTCCTCAAGCTTCACAGGTAAGCATCTTAACTGCTAAGTCATCTCTTAGACTTTGTGTTTCCTTTTGAAGTATTGGACTATCTGGAAATTTTTTGTTTGTTTTTGTTTTTTCAAAGTTGGGTCTTACTCTAGCTTAGGCTGACCTGGAATTCACTATGTAGTCTCAGGGTGACCTCAAACTCATTGGCAATCCTCCTACCTCTGCCTCCCCAGTGCTGGCATTAAAGGCGTGAGTCACCACACCCAACTTTGTTGTTGTTGTTAACTAAAATAATTTTTTTCCCTCCACAGGATTAGATTTCTTTCCTTTCTTATCAGGAGACAATCAGGTATGTATGAAAAAATTAGTTATTTTAATTATTATATCATAAAATATTTTAAAATATAATGTGTATTCAGGAGAAAAATTTCCTTGGAAAGCATAGGATAAATATGCTCTGTATGTATAAATATGCTCTTGACAGCCGGGCGTGGTGGTGCACGTCTTTAATCCCAGCACTCGGGAGGCAGAGGTAGAAGGATCGCCATGAGTTTGAGGCCACCCTGAGAATACAGAGTGAATTCCGGGTCAGCCTGGGCTAGAGTGAGACCCTACCTCGAAAAAATTAAAGTAAAAGTAAAGTAAAATAAAGTAAAATAAAATATAAAATAAATAAATATGCTCTTGAAACTAAAAGGCGTGATTTCAACAGTGCCTAGGTAGGTAATAAAAAAAAACAGTGTCTGCTGATTTTCAATACTGTTGTATAAATAAACAGGGCCACGAGTCATGTGACTGATTGCACAGTTCCTTCTTACATGCTGCTGGTGTATAAATGTGTAGCACACACAGCTGTACGTGGTCATACACGGTGCTGTGAGCAGTGCTTTGTCAGGCTGGCCGCATCGACTCTATCATTTTCTCCTGGGCTTGCTTTCATCTCATAGTGCTTCATTCACCATGACCCCTAAATGTACAAAATCCACTGCTCCAAGGGCATGTCCCGTGACAGTTTTGGAGACTGAAGGGATGAAGGAGTGCAGAGGTGGAAAGTTGGAGGTGATGAGTGTGACAGCGTCGTCCACCACAGCCACAGGTGTGAGGACCAGAGCAAAGCGGGGGAGCTGTAAAGGAGCAGCTTTGTTGAAGATGACAAGACTAATAAAAATGAGAGAAATGTCTCACAATCTGGATTAAAGACCAGGCACAGCAGCACATCCCTCAGTACCATGATGATCATTGCCAAAGCAAGAGTTTGTTTGCCAGGTTAAAGAAAAGGCAGGAGCCAGGCATAATGGCCCATACCTTTAGTCCCAGCACCCAGGCGGTGAGGCTGAGGTAGGAGGATTGCTATAAGTTTGAGGCCAGCTTGCAGTTACAGAATGAGTTCCAGGTCAGCCTGGTCTAGCATGAGATCCTGCCTCAAAGGGAAAAAACAAAAGGCAGGTTTTGACTGTTGTGTTGAATTCACTGCTAGCTCTGGGTGGTGTGAACTATTGAAGCAGCATTTGTTACATCCCATGCAGGTGAGTGCAGAGCCCACGAGTGCCTGTCTGAGGTACCTGAGGTTGATTTGCAGATGCTTTCCAGGGCAGATCTTCAATTTGTAAGAAAGCTTCATACTCTAGGAACAGGTACCAGAAGGTCACTTATCCATAAAGTCGAGTCAGTGCCAGGTTGGAAGGCTTTTCAAGATTGAGTGACCGGGGCTGGAGAGATGGCTTAGTGGTTAAGGCACTTGCCTGTGGAACCTAATGACCGGGGCTCAATTCTCCTGTATCCACGTAAAGGCAGATGCACAAGGTGGCACATGCATCTGGAGTTCGTTAGCAGTGGCTGGAGGCCCTACTGCACACATTCTATCTCTGCTTGCAAATAAAAATATTTTTAAAAACAAAGAAGATTGAGTAACCATCTCACTTGGGACCTAAGTGAGAATCCAGGGCCTTCAAGTGGGTTGAGCTCACGCTGCAGAACCCAGCTACCTTCCAAGTTGCCCTTCTGGATTCTGTACCACACACGGGGAGTCCTCTCTGATTTCAGAGAGTTTGCCGAGGAGGAGGAGGAGGTCATACAACCAAGTAAGACAGTGGTGATGGTGGCTAACAAGAGGCACTCCCAAAGGCAGATCCTGAGGGGCTGATGAGTGTGGAGTCAGTGGAACTGAAACAGGAGTTCAGGCTGAAGAAGAGGCCAGAGAAAAGGAAAGTGCAGGGAATGGAAGAGAAGAATCCAAGGAGAATTCAGGGAAAACCCTATGTGAATCTCATGGACCCAAGGGGCTGGGACAGTGGTCAAAGACTACTTGCTTGCAAAACCTGCAGCCCAGATTTGATTCTCCAATACCAATGTAAAGCCAGATGGACAAAGTGGCATATGTATCTAGAATTTGCATGCAGTGGCAAGAGGCCCTGGTGTGCTCTGTCTCTCCAGCCCTCTCCCTCTCTCAAATAAAAATAAATTTTTAAAAAATCCAGACTAAGGGGATGGAGACATGGCTTAGTGGTTAAGGCATTTGCCTGCAAAGCCAAAGGACCCAGACTCGAATTCCCCAGGACCCACATAAGCCATATGCACAGGGTGGCACATGCATCTGGAGTTCGTTTGCAGTGGCTAGAGGCCCTGGCATGCCTATATCCATATTCTCCCTGTCTGTCTCTCTCAGAAAAGTAAGTAAAATATTTTAAAAAACACACACACAAATCTTGGACCTTGAGCCAGGCGTGGTGGTGCGTGTCTTTAATCCCAGCACTTGAAGGCAAAGGTAGGATTGTCGTGAATTCGAGGCCACCTTGAGAGTACATACATAGTTAATTCCAGGTCAGCCTGGGCTAAAGCAAGACCCTACCTCAAGAAAATAGAAAAGAAAAAATCTTGGACCAAAATACATGAGAGTGGTGTTTGGTGGAGCTCTGTTTACAAGAAAATCTAATGATTGGGCATGGTGGCACATGCCTTTAATCCCAACACTTGGGAGGCAGAGGTAGGAGGATCACCATGAGTTCGAGGCCACCCTGAGATTCCATAGTGAATTCCAGGTCAGCATGGGCTAGAGTGAGACCCTACCTCAAAAAAAAAAGGAAAGGAGGGGCTGGAGAGATGGCTTAGTGGTTAAGCGCTTGCCTGTGAAGTCTAAGGACCCCGGTTCGAGGCTCTATTCCCCAGTATCCACATAAGCCAGATGCACAAGGTGGCCCATGCATCTGGAGTTCATTTGCAGTGGCTGGAGGCCCTGGTGTGTGTCCATTCTCTCTCTCTCTCTCTCTCTCTCTCTCTCTCTCTCTCTCTCTGCCTCTTTCTCTCTGTCGCTCTCAAATACATAAATAAAAATAAACAATTTTTAAAAAAAGAAGGAAAGGAGGCTGGCCTCTGTGGGCATGGTTCTGAAGACTGGCCCCTGCTCAGGAAGAGTTCTGGCAGTGCAGAAGAGGGCGCTGTCATCAGATAAAATAGCTCCATGTGTGTCACTACCCTAAGGACTTTCCAGGGGACAACATGACAGTAAAATGAGCCCTGGGCAGCTGTGGCTCTGCTAGATTTCCACTGAGCTTTGTGGTCTGGGCATGCCTATGTCCACAAGCACCCTGTGCTCGGTGCCTCCAGTGCGCAGCACTGTAACCCCAGGCAGGCCCAACCCCTCAGTGACAGACGACCTCATAGCTCCCTTCTCTTTCCTGTTGCTTCTGAGCATTCTAGAAACAGAACTTGAAGACATGCATGCAACACAAGAAAAAAAAAATATATTAAAAAAATGAAGCAATCAAAAAAATGTTACTTCCATTTCAGATCCAAAAATGTCTCAAAATCAGTGACCCAGTCATTACATCAAAGATACTTGATTTTGCAAAATGTCTTGGGTATTTCAGAAACCACAGCTCCCCTGCTGTATTCAGTTAGGACATGTTGTGCTGCGCTGCGCTGCGCTGTATACCTTGAACTCATGCTGATGGTGAACATGTTTTGTCTCTGGTCTCTCTAGCATTACAGCACGTCCCTGCTCGCCGCCGCAGCAGCGGCCGTCTCTGATGATCAGGACCTCCTCCACTCGTCACGGTTTTTCCCCTATACCTCCTCGCAGATGTTTCTCGACCAGTTAAGTGCAGGAGGCAGCACTTCTCTGCCAACCACCAATGGCAGCAGCAGCGGCAGCAACAGCAGCCTCGTGTCTTCCACCAGCCTGAGGGAGAGCCACAGCCACACTGTTGCCAACAGGAGCAGTGCGGACACAGCGTCCATCTTCGGCATCATCCCGGACATTATCTCCTTGGACTGACTCTCTGGCCCTGCTGCTCCCACCCCATCCCAGATTAAATGAACTTGGCAGAAGAAGAGAACTTTGTGCTCTGTTCAACCTTACTCTGTTCAGAGAAGTACACAAGTGTGGTTTTTTTCCTTTTTTTTAGGGAAAAAATTAAAAGAAATGTACAGAGAACAAAACTATATTTTCAGTTTTACTTTTGTATATAAATCTAAGACTGCCTGTCTGATAAAACACTTGTTTAAAAAAAGAAAAAGAAAAAGAAAAAACAAGCTCCCCCACACCACCCTCAGTCCGTTTCTTCTGGGTTCTGGCGTTCCCATCGTTCGTTCTATGGTTTGGTTCGTGTTATTTCAATGGCATTACTTTATTTGCAATAACAGAAACGGAGTTGCATGTATGAAGTTTTAAATTGTGGGCTTTGATATGGGGAGGGGTTAGGGGAATAGTTTGATTTCCATTTTTTAAGAACAACAGGCTTGGGCTCTGTTGGTTTGTGCATATTTTATCCAGCCTTAAGTTATAAATCTCATCGTTCCCTCTGCATTCCCTGTGTACCTTCAGGACATGGGTGTGTATGTGTGTGTCTGTTCTGTCATCACTGTCCCCTCTCTTGTATCAGTTGCCTGCTTCTTTAAAGTGCTCTGAAGGTCTTGAACTCACACATAAGCATCTTTATCAACCACCCCAGTTGCATGTTCTCCACCATAGGTTCTCTCTCGTTGGCTAGAGGCCCCTTAAGAGTAAGTTCCAGAGGTACTGAGTAAAGCTGTCTGGTGTAGGAAGTAGGCTCGCAGACCTGTGAAGAATTCACTGGTGGATTTGAAATTGGGGCTGCCGCTATTGTACACTTAAACCGTTTGTGAGTACCTGCTTCTGGCTGGCCACAGGGTGACAGATTTTCATTGAAGATGGAAACCAAAGCACTACCAAAGTAGGACGTGGAGGTCACTCCAAAGCCCTGTTGGATGTCTTATGCAGCTGGCAGGAAAAGTTAATCACCCCAAAATTGAAGACAAAGCAAGTCCGTGACCCCAAAAAGTACATTTCATTTGTAATACAGGTCCCACGTGTGGACCCACAGAAACTATTCGATAAGCAGTTGGCGTGCAGTGTTTGGGCCTTAGTGTGCTGTTTTCCAGTTCTGCGTGTTCTTGTTCCCTTTGCCTTGATTCTTTCCCCTCACCTTGTAACTGCAAGCCTGACGTAGGAAAGCCGCTTTTGTCAAAGAATTCAAGACTCAGTCTTGTCTACTCTTAAACAGAGCATGTAAATACACCGAGGCTGCTTCGGGAGAGCAGCGAGGAGGGAACGGATGGAGAGTGATCTCCCCTCTGAAATCCTCATCGAAGAAGATGTCTGTTCTCAGGTGTGGAGAATATATTCCAGTTGGTTAATAGAGTGCAGGTTCATTACAAAAGACCACTTCCCACACTAGGTTTTATGTCACAATTGCTGAGTGTTCTCAGAGTGGATGAAAGACCACTTTATGTGTAAGCTTCTTTTAAACCTTGCGTTTGGTAACAAAATGACTTATTTTAACCCAGGTAGAACTCAAGATGGCTGTATCTTCAGTTGTATGATAAAAATCAATGATTCACATGACTATGTGGCACCTAAAAATAATATTTTTTTAGCAACTCTGCTACTAAATTGTTGGCTTGAAGTTTGAAAAAAAAAAGTTGGTGTTGATATGTATATGTGTGTGTGTGTGTGTATATATATGTATTTATAAACAAGTGTGTGTGAGTAACAAGTGAGTTACATAGTCTTCCCTACGCATGTGTATTCCACACATAAATGGCTGAGTTATAGTCACAATTTGCAATAAAACAAAATGTTCATTGTCAGTTAAAACGAAAAATAGTTACGTTTTTGAATGAATCTGATGTTTCCGTGAGTAAACATTTTAAGAATTCTCATTGCCATATTAACTTAGGCTGACCTCAGGCAGTATTATAATTTGTCTAAATTGGCATTGGGGTAGAAATCACTAAAACCGGGATGTTTCTGTTTCAGTAGGAAACATTACATCAACTACCTGAGGAAAAACGAATGGGCCTTCCTTTCTTCTCTGTTCCTGTTGGCGGTGGTCTGAGGATTGTGTGTGTGAGGTGGGATTACAGGGTGAATGGTCCACTTGAAAACCCATCCTTCTGCTTTCTTTAAGCCAGTTTTGGAGAAGACTGGTTTCCTTCTGTGTTCTGTGTTGCACCAACCTAAGGGAAGAATTGGTAATAGAGAGAGAAGTAAATGTCCAGTGGCTTTGGTCATGTCCCTGTGGGAGAGCTAACCAGTTGTCTTTTTTATTTTAGTTCATTCCACTTCATGAGGAGCTCATTTCCTTTAGTTAGTTGTTGACTTTTAAAATGTTGCATTAAGTAATAGTTACATTGCTGACCTCATGGTCGGTGTCAGCCAATCATACATTCGTGATCTTTTCTGAGTAGTAGTATAGTATTGTCCCACACTGCATCTTTATCTCCTGAGTTTTCTTTTTTTAAAGCACATAGTCTGTTCATCTTTGTTTGTTCCCTTAGCCCACCCTTGCCCCCCCAAACCTACCACTACTGACATGCTGCTGCAGGCCCAGTCTGAGCATCTGTAGAGCTGCCAGCAGTCCCTTGAAGGTCTCTCAGTGCACACACACTTGTGTTTCTATCCAGTGCTGTGTGTGTGCGTGCATGGGTGCGCACATGCACACATCTTTGGTAACAGCAGGGTTGAAGCGGCTTTTCGTTACTATGTGGGCATTATTAGACACATCTTTTAAAACGAAATCTGAAGCTTAGCCACACCACACTTTGGCTAATTTATTTTGAGCATTAAATTTTTTCTGCTACTAATTTAGATACTATCACACTTCTGTGTTACTAACTTAAGAAAGATTTATTACGTCTCTGAAAAAAAAATGAGTGTGTTTTCGTTTTTTTGTTGTTTTTTTGGACAGATTTTCCTTTGAGACAAGTGCGTGAAATTGAATGAAAACATATCCCAATTGTAAATTAATAAATGTGCAAAGAGCATTGTCTTTTAAACAGTTTTGGTTTTAAATGCCTAAAATCTTTCAGGATCTTCAGGACTTTCAAAAGCACATTTGAATTTCTTTTAGTAAGAATTTTGTTTTATGAATACATGTTGAATTTGTTTGTTTGTTTAAACACAAATTTTAGATTTCAGGAAGGGAAGGAGACTAGCTGGTGGTCCCAGAGTGTGCTGCTGTTGTTTAATTAACAAAGGGGAAAATGTAAATAAACAGATATAAAAGTTACCATAAATTCCATGAACTTAAATCTGTGATTCATTGCCTTAAAAACTTTCTCTCTTAGAATTTCCATACCGCATGCCAAACCAGTAAAATGGCTTTTAAAGGTGTATAGTAGGCCAATGTCAGTTTGTATAAAAGTACCAAGTGAAAATATTTATTACATGCATTGGAAAAAAAATTGTTTACCTATTGAATGTTACCTGTTTATGTAGAGCTCTTTAGATGTAATAAAGAAAAGCCTTCGGTTAATTTGTCTTCTGTAAAGCAATACTACTGGGTATGCAAGGGACAGTCCTATGAGAAAAATGCCAATTCTGTGTGCATCCCAGGCCCCCCCTTTTTTTATCGTTCTTTTTTAAAAATTTTATTTATTTTATTTTATTTATTTTGAGAGAGGGAGAGAGAGGGAAAGAGAATGGGCGTGTCAGTGCCTTCAGCCACTGTAAACAAAGTCCAGATGCATGCATCACCTTGTACATCTGGCTTACGTGGGTCCTGCCTAGGGAATCGAACCTGGGTCCTTTGGCTTCGCAGGCAAATGCCTTAACCACTAAGCCATCCCTCCAGCCCCCAGGCCCCTTTCTTTGAGCCGGTGGTTTCAGGGCATAACGTAACTAATACTTTCCGCAGCATGCTCTGAGGTAAGTAACAGCGGGCCACTGTTTACTTTCTTTGTGAAGCTCTGTGCTGAACCACAGCTGTCCGCTAGTTTGCAGTCCGCCGCTGGGAGCGCTAAGGGAGCCAGGTGCTAGGTAGGTTCCTTGGAATTTGAGGAATGCTCACTGGAGCCCCTGTGGGATATTCCTGGAGATGAACCTTCAGCAACCTAACCCCCTTGACTAGGGCAGTGGGTGGGGAGGAGAAGTCTGGGTTGTGGTCATCACCCCCAAACTATTTCACATTCCAGTTAGGTAGACAGAAGGGATTCATAAACCTTGAGGGCTGGGGTATGGTTGAGTTGGTCGAGTCCTGGCCTACCTTGCAGGAAGCCCTGGGTTGTTGCATTCCCCAGCAACATAAACCGGGCATGATAGCACACACCTGTTAATGTTGGCACTTGGAGGGTGGAGATGGAAGGATCGGAAATCCAAGGTCATCCTTGGATACATAGCAAGTCTGAGGCCTGCCTGGGCTACATAAGACCTTACAATTTAAAACTAGAGCCAGTGACCGTTTTGATACGATTCATCTACAGAAACAGCTCAGAACTTGGCCCTGCCTCAGCACCATCCTCAAGCTCCTGTCTGAAATCACTACTATTTCATAGTGGCTGAGCTAGAATTGCTCCCTAAGACTGGCTGGGGACTGGAGAGATGGCTTAGCAGTTACGGTGTTTGCCTGCAAAGCCAAAGGACCCCGGTTCAATTCTCCAGGGCCCATGTCAGCCAGATGCACAAGGAGGTGCATGCATCTGGAGTTCATTTGCAGTGGCTGGAGGCCCTGGCATGCCCATTCTCTCCCCCCACACACACACACTTTGCATCTTTCAGATAAAGTTTACAAAAAAAAAAAAAAAAAAAAAAAAAAAAAGACTGGCTGGAATCAGGTGTGTTGGAGGTTTGGATCCCTGCGTGAGGGTAAAATACCACCCTTCTCTCTGCTAGGCCAAGGTCTGACACCATCCCCTCGAGAGTTAGCATGGAAGTAATGAAGTTTAAGCATTAATTGCCCTCACTTACTCTGGCCTATCCCAGGGTCCTGAGAGCAGCCCCAAAATTCTATATTTCTAATTTTCTTAAAAATTATTTGAGGGCCAGAGAGATGGCTTATCGGTTAAGGTGCCTGCCTGCCAAGCCTAAGAACCCGGTTCCAATCTCCAGGTCCCACATTTAGCCAGATATAAAGTGACGCAAGGGCGCAATGCCGCACTTGCCCACAAGGGGGCGCACGTGTCTGGAGTTTGTTCACAGCGGCTGAAATGGTCCTGGTGCGCATTATTATATGCATTAGATTTTGAAACCAAGTCTTGGCCATACCACCCAGGCTGGCCTCAAATTTTCAGTCTTCATAGGTGTGCATGTGCCACTATGCTGGGCCTATTTTTGTATTAAAGAAGGCTGCCAAGCTGGGCATGGTAGCACATGCCTTTAATCCCAGCACTCTGGAGGCAAAGATGGGAGGATCACTTTGAGTTCAAGGCCAGCCTAAGATTATATAGTGAATTCCAAGTCAGCCTGAGCCAGAGTGAAACCCTACCTCAAAAAAAAAAAAAAAAAAAAAAAAAAAAAAAAAAGCCGGGCGTGGTGGCGCACACCTTTAATCCCAGCACTTGGGAGGCAGAGGTAGGAGGATCGCCATGAGTTCGAGGCCACCCTGAGACTACAGAGTGAATTCCAGGTCAGCCTGGGCCAGAGTGAGACCCTACCTCAAAAAAAAAGAAAAAAAAAACTGAAAAAGACTGGGAGGGGGAGATGGCTCAGCGGTTAAAACACTTGCTTACAAAGCCTAGAGACCCAGGTTCAACTTTCCAGTACCTACGTAAAGCCAGATGCACAAGGTGGCACATGTGTCTAGAGTTCCTTTGCAGTGGCTAGAGGCCCTGGTGCACCCATTCTCTCTTCCTGCCTTTTTCTTGCTCTCTCTTTTAAATAAATAAAATATTTTTTTAAAGAAAATAAAAGAGCCGGGCGTGGTGGCGCATGCCTTTAATCCCAGCACTCGGGAGGCAGAGGTAGGAGGATCGCATTAGTTCAAGGCCACCTTGAGAATACGGAGTGAATTCCAGGTCAGCCTGGGCTAGAGTGAGACCCTACCTTGAAAAACAAAAAAGGAGAGAGAGAAAGCGCTGGAGAGATGGCTTAGCGGTTGAGGCATTTGCCTGTGAAGCCAAAGGACCCAGGTTCCGTTCCCCAGGACCCACATAAGCCAGATGCGCAAGGCAGTGGCTAGGGGCCCTGGCGCGCACATTCTCTGTCTGTCTCCTCTCTTTCTCTGCTTGCAAATAAATTAAAAAAAAAAATTTAAGAGAGAAAAAAACTTTTTTTTAAAGGCTGCCAAATCACCTACTCTCAGCCACTTAGGAGGCTGGCAAGTTTAAAAGTTGCCAAATGTTACAAACCTTTACTTCCCAAAACCCCAATCTGCCCCTGCACTGTTTTGGCCCAGGTTTCAGCTAGATGGTCACAACTTCGCCTAGTTGATGCTTGGGCCATTTACCTCCAGCTCCACCCCAAGCCCTTTCTTTGCCAGCACTTGGGAAGCAGAAACAGGGAGATCACCCAGGAGTTTGAGGCCAATCTGGTCGACATAAGGAGTTTCAGGCTGGCCAGGGCTACCATCTTGAGACCCTTCTCTACTGAGCGTGTGGCTTCCATACTCCCAGCCCTTGGGAAGTTGAGGTAGGAGTGAATTTGGGTTCTTCCTCCTGGGCATGGATTTGGATTTATGGCAGGCCCGTACCCCTGGTCCTGTCATAGTGTCCCATGCCAGAGCATACTGTGGCCGCGAACCATTGCCTGCCCTCTCCCTGTAGGCTGCTGGCACTGAAGTGGGTTGCACATTGCAAATAATAATAATAATAATAATAAGTCCTTTCTTTTGTTTGAATTGGCAGTTTGTGCTCACTCCACTGGCAGTTATATTTTTGGGAACACAACAGTACTTTGGGCAAATGGTACCCTCTTCCCTCAGGACTTGAGTTTGGCCAAACATCATGGGTAACAGTTGAACCAAACCAGTCACTTATTCTTGGTTCCCTGCAGTTTTGCCAATGCCTGACCCTTCCTTAGTAAAAGATTAGTGTCTGGTCTAACCTCCCCAAAGGTATACCCCTTTTGTGATTTGGTTTTTTTTTTTTTTTCTTTTTTTTTTTTTTTTTTTTTTTTTTTTTTTGGTGAGGTACAGTCTCACTCTGGCCCAGGCTGACCTGGAATTCATTATACAGTCTCAGGGTGGCCTCAAACTCTCGGTGATCCTCCTACCTCTGCCTCTCGAGTGCTGGGATTAAAGGCGTGCGCCACCACACCCGGCCAATTTCTATTTATTTTATTTGCAAGCAGAGAGACAGACATAACTCCAGACGCATGTGCCACTTTGTGCATCTGCCGAAACCAAATTTGATCCATATAAGAGTTGAAAACAGGAAAAGAAAAGATACCTAGCCAGGCATGATGGCACACACCTTTAATCCCAGCACTGGGGAGGCAGAGGTAGGAGGATCACTGTTTGAGACCAGCCTGTGATTACCCTGGTGAATTCTAGGTCAACCTGGGCTAGAATGAGACCCTACCTTGGCGGGAGGGTGGGGAGTTGAACATCTTGGAGCGCATTGAGCATCTCTGAGTCCCAGTCTGGTTTCCCCCACTCATGAACTGACTCCCTACTACTGTTTTCTAAGCTTCTGGTATTTTAGCCACAGCTTTGGTACCATTCCTATTTCTCTGTACTGGGGAAGTAGCTTAAAGTCATGATCATTCTGGGTCATGGGAGCAGGTCATCCTTGTTCCTGGAATGACTACCAGGGCCCAGCTCCAGATTCTCCAAGGAGCCTCAGAAAGGCCTCCTTGACTCTGCAAGACCTTTGAAGGTGATGCCACTTCTTTTGGTGTGTAGTGTCAAGTTGGATCACTTACTGTCGCTCAGCTAATAGGAAGTTCATCCCAATGTACTTATACCCTGCTGATGAAAGAGCATCCTGGGACTGGAGAAATGGCTCAGTAGTTAAAGGCACTTGCCTGCTGACCCTAGTACCTACTTAAAGCCAGATAAGCCAGGTGTGGCGCACGCCTTTAATCCCAGCACTAAGGAGACAGCGGTAGGAGGATTGCCATGAGTTTGAGGCCACCCTGAGACTACATAGTGAATTCCAGGTCAGCCTGGGTTTGAGTGAAATCTTAAAACAAAAAAAGCCAAATGTACAAAGTAGTGCATGCATCTAAAGTTGCAGTGGCAGGAGGCCCTGGAGCACCCATACTTACAAACTTTTTCCCTCCCTCTGTCCTTCCTCTTTCTCAAATAAATACAAATCACACCTTTTAATCCCAGCACTTGGGAGGCAGAGGTAGGAGTATCACCATGAGTTCGAGGCCAACCTGAGACTACATAGTGAATTCCAGGTCAGCCTGGGCTAGAGCAAGACCCTACCTTGAAAAATAAGTCTCCTGAGCTCTCACTATGGCTAGTGAGATGGAAAGAAGGATTTATAAGGGGACCTGTGGTGCTCTTAAGAAATCCTGTGAGGGGCCTGGAGAGATGGCTTACTGGTTGAGGCACATGCCTGCGAAGCCTAAGGGCCCAGGTTCGATTCTCCAGGTCCCATGTAAGCCAGATGCACATTGTGGCGCATGCGTCTGGACTTTGTTTGCAGTGGCTGGAGGCCATGGTGCACCCATTCTCACTCTCCCTCTCTGTCTCTAATAAATAAAAACAAATCTTAAAAGTAAAAGAAAGAAATCCTGTGAGGGTGCTGGAAAAATGGCCCAGCCACTAAGCTGCTTGTGTGCAAAAACCTGCCCACCAGGTTCAATTCATTTGAAGCAGCAGGACTCTGGTGCGTGTGCATACGCACACACAAGTATGCAAGTAACTTTTTATTAATAGATTTTATTTGAGAGAGATAAAGAGGCAGAGAGAGAGAGAGAATGGGTGCACCAGGGCCTCCAGCCACTGCAAACGAACTCCAGATGCATGCCCCCCCCTTGTGCATTTGACTTATATGGGTCCTGGAGAATCGAACTGGGATCCTTGGGCTTTGCAGGCAAATGCCTTAACCACTAAGTCATTTCTCCAGCCTGCAAAGAATTTTTTTTTTTTCAAGGAAGAAGAGTCTCATTCTAGCCCAGGTTGATCTAGAACTCACTCAGCTGGCCTTGAACTCATGATGATCCTCCAACCTCAGCCTCCAGAGGGTACCTCACCACTCCTGGCTGCAGATAAGTTTTAAAACATGTGTGTTTGCCCTTTGCTTCTTGCCCTTTATTTTGGAAATGTATGTAGAAGGTGGTTCCAGCACCCACATACAGACTACAGTCTTGCAGACTGCCTTTTTTTTTTTCTTCAAGGTAGGGTTTCACTCTAGCTCAGGCTGACCTGAAATTCACTCAGTAGTCTCAGGGTGGCCTTGAACTCACGCCATTTGTTTTTTCAGAGAAACACTACCGTGGTAACTCCGATTTCCACATTCTTTTTTTTTTAAAGATTTTATTTTTATTTACTTATTTATTTATTAGAGACGGGGGGGGGTGAGAATGGGCACGCCAGGGCCTCTAACCACTGCAAATGAACTCCAGATACGTGTGCCCTCTTGCGCATCTGGCTTACGTGGGACCTGGAAAATCGAATCGGGGTCCTTAGGCTTTTCGCAGGCATGTGCCTTAACCGCTAAGCCATCTCTCCATCCCCGATTTCCATATACTTTCTGCAAAGTAATTGTCAGTCATTTCAAAGTCATGCTCTTCATCTTTCCATGGGTGGGCTCCATGACGTAAGACAAGAATCCAATTTCCATTAGACCCAAAGGCTGAGAGTGGCAAATGGTCTATCCAAAGTCTCACAGGAGGGAAGTGGCAGAGCCAGGGCTGGAACACGAGCCTGACGCCCAACTTACCTAGGCCCTTCCTGCCGCGCAGGGCTGAGCACATGGTGGTTACTAAAATCAACACAGGCCTAACGCCATGACTGAATTATTTATTGCTTCTTATCACCGCTGCAGATGGGTAGTGCTGTCTTACTGCTATGGGGGGTTTTATTTATTTATTTAAGAGAGAAAGAGGCAGACACACACAGAGAGAGAATAGGCGCACAGGGCCTCCAACCACTGCATATGAACTCCAGACGCATGTGCCACCTTGTGCATCTGGCTTACGTGGGTCCTGGGGAATCGAACCTGGGTTCTTTGGCATTGCAGGCAAGCACCTTAACTGCTAAGCCATCTCTCCAGCCCTGCTGTGATTTTATTTTATTTTTTTTTTAAATAACAATCAGTCCAGGTTTTCAGGCCCAGGAGGCTGTCTTGCACGCTTGTCAGTAGTCCTGCACGGGAAGGGTGATCTTCTGGATGAATTCGTCGTATTTCACCTGGCCGTTTGCTTCGATCCCTGCTTCCTTAAAAAGCTCGTCCACTGCAAGAAAGCACATTAATTCCTCAGGTGGGATTTGCTGAGTTGAGGGGAAGGGGTCCCCAGAGGTCTTCCCTCAGAGTCCAGTGGGGCTGCTATTCCTGTAGACTGGGAAACCAAAGAACAGAAAGATGGCCTGCTCCCAACTCTCCCCCCACCTCCAGAGACCACTGGTTCAATTTTCAGACTTTCTGCAGAGGCCGCAGTATACCAGTGAGCATTCAGTCACCAAAGCCATTCTGCTTTCTTGTAAGGAGAACATACGACCCATGTCTGTATTTAGAAAAACCTTTTGTCCTGGACATTTTGTCTCACCCAGCCCACCTTCAGCCCCATGGGCTTCCTCCACAGCTCCGAACTTGACTGTGCTGGCCCAGGCCTTGGCCTGCCCCTTGTGTCCGTGATGGCACTTTTCTCCACTCCCTGTCCCCACCAATGCAGGACCCAGTGACAAGTGATCTGCTACCATCACCCCCCTCATATCCCCTACCAAAAAAAGTGAGGATATGGTAGTATGGTTCAATGGTACAGCACATGCCTTACAAGCAATCTGGCTTCAAACCCCAGCACTAAATTTTTTTGAGGAGGGGCTTTTAAAAATAGGGTCTCAGCCGGGCGTGGTAGCACACGCCTTTAATCCCAGCACTTGGGAGACAGAGGTAGGAGGATTGCCGTGAGTTCAAGGCCACCCTGAGACTACATAGTTAATTCCAGGTCAGCCTGGACCAGAGTGAAACCCTACCTCGAAAAACCAAAAAAAAAAAAAAAGGGTCTCGGGCTTGGAGAGATGGCTTAGCAGTTAAGCATTTGCCTGTGAAGCCTAAGGATCCCGGTTCGAGGCTCAACTCCCCAGGACCCACATAAGCCAGATGCACAAGGTGGTGCATGCATCTGGAGTTCATTTGCAGTGGCTGGAGGCCCTGATGCGTCCATCTCTCTCTCTGTTGCTCTCAAATAAAAATAAATAATTAAAAAAATAGGGTCTCACTCTAGCCCAGGCTGACGTGGAATTCACTATGTAGTCTCAGGGTAGCCTCAAACTTACAGCTATCCTACCTCTGCCTCCCAAGTCCTGGGATTAAAAGGCATGTGCCACCATGCCCAGCTCCCAGCACTAAGTTTTTAAAGTATATTTGTAATTGTTTATTAAAGTGTATTATAAAAATTAAAGTGTATTTTAATTGTGTAATAAATAATTATGAGAGAAAATTGGCATATGCCACTGTACCCAGTAATAAAAATATTTTTAGGGCTGCAGAGATGGCTTAGTGGTTAAGGTGATTGCCTGTAAAGCCTAAGGACTCATGTTCCACTCTCCAGATCCCATGTAAGCCTGACACACAAGGTGATGCAAGTGCACAAGGTGGCGTACATGTCTGGAGTTGGATTGCATTGGCTGGAGGTCCTGGCATGCTGATTCTCTCTCATAAAAAAAAAATAATAATAATTTTAGAAAACAATAAAAATACAAGCTGGAGAGATAGTTTACCAGTTAAGGCGCTTGCCTGTAAAGCCAAAGGACCCAGATTCAATTCCCCAGGACCCACATAAGCCAGATACACAAGGTGGCGCATGTGTCATCTGGATTTCTTTTGCAGAGGCTGCAGGCCCTGGCGTGCCCATTCTCTCTCTCTCTTTTTCTCTCTCTCAAATATATAAATAATTTTTTTAAGCCTGATGCTTACACTACTGAAAAGAAAACAAAAATGGGCGTGGTGGCGCATGTCTTTGATCCCTGTGCTTGGGATCAAACCAATAGGAGCTCTGAATGCTGGAAGAGACGAATTCATTTTTCATTCTGCCAAAGGTTTCCAGTATGCAGTAACTAGGCAGGTTATCAGTATCAGTGACTGTCCAGAAGGGGGCAGCACTTCACAGCCCGCAGCTGTCGTGTGCACCACCCGCTGAGACCCCCTTCCAAAGCACGGCGCCCACCTTTAATCCCAGCGCTCGTAAGGCAGAGGAAGGAGGATCACCGTGAGTTCGAGCCCATTCTGAGACGACATAGTGAATTCCAGATCTGCCTGAGCTAGAGGGAGACCCTACCTTGAAAAACCAATAAATAAATAAATAATAAATAAATAAAATATATATGGCTGGAGAGATGGCTTAAGCGGTTAAGTGCTTGCTTGTGAAACCTAAGGACCCCCAGTTCAAGACTTGATTCCCCAGGACCCACGTAAGTCAGATGCACGAGGTGGCGCATGCATCTGGCTTCATTTTACAGTGTCTGGAGGCCCTAGTGAGCCTAGTCTCTCTCTCTCTCTCTCTCTCTCTCTCTCTCCCTCCCTCTTTCTCTGTCTGTTGCTCTCAAATAAATAAAAATAATTAAAAAAAAAAAAAAAGGCCGGGCGTGGTGGCGCACGCCTTTAATCCCAGCCCTTGGAAGGCAGAGGTAGGAGGATTGCCGTGAGTTCGAGGCCACCCTGAGAATACATAGTGAATTCCAGGTCAGCCTGGGCTGGAGCGAGACTCTACCTCGAAAAACCAAACAAAGAACAAAAAATATATATTTGAAAGATGAAACTTCTGTGCTGCAAGAGACAGCAAGGAAGATGCATCTGCCTAACCCCGTGATTTTTGTTTGTTTGTTTTTTGTTTTTTTGCGATAGGGTCTCGCTCTAGCCCAGGCTGACCTGGAATTCACTATGGAGTCTCAGGGTGGCCTCGAACTCAGCGATCCTCCTACCTCTGCCTCCCCAGTGCTGGGATTAAAGGCGTGCGCCACCATGCCCGGCTCCTACCCCGTGATTTTTAAAGGATTTACACCATGCCTTTGTGAGGGCAGATAAAAATCTGAGCACGCTGTCTCGAAGAATGCAAGCTCTTGTAGGGCCTCCAGGGATGTCTGTGATAAGCTCATTTCCAGGGAGGAAACACGAGGCAGCAAAGCATCCAAGGTCCCCCCAGGGCGGAGGTGTGGGGAGGTGCAGAATTCAGACCCAGTTTAAACCCCAGCCTGAAAACCCTGCAAGTATACTATGGTTTGTCTCAAGGATAAGGGTCTGTGGGTATCCAGGCCTTTCCCTGGCCCCCACTGTGGCTGAGCCCAGCCTTGGAATGGACTACAAGCAAGCTCGCCAGCCAACCTGAGAATTTAGCTGCAGAGATCAATGGTGTGGATCCAGGGCCAGGTCGGGGCAGCAGCTATGCCAGTAGGCTGGAAAAACGGACAGGCAAGTGATCCAGCATGTAGCCAGGGCTTTCCCAGAATCCCTCGGGGCCCTCATCCTGCTCTGGACCCCCCCCCCCTCGGCTCTGGCCAGGATGGCTTCTCCAGCCACCCTTGCAAAGGAAGCCCAGAGTTCCCTTCTTGGAAGCACAGTGGTTTCTCAGTTTAGAAATGGCACCAGCAGCCACCCCGAGCCAGCTGTGTGATGCCAGCGCTGGGTATGGAAGGGTTCCTCAGACCCTGCGTTCTGCTTTAGCCCTGATATTCAAGAGCCCCTCCCGAGCAGGGTGTGGTGGCACATGCCTTTAATCCTAGCATTCAGGAGGCAGAGGTAGGAGGATCGCCATGAGTTCGAGGCTACCCTGAGACTACACAGTGAATTCCAGGTCAGCCTGGAAACACGAGGCAGCAAAGCATCCAAGGTCCCCCCAGGGCGGAGGTGTGGGGGGAGGTGCAGAATTCAGACCCAGTTTAAACCCCAGCCTGAAAACCCTGCAAGTATACTATGGTTTGTCTCAAGGATAAGGGTCTGTGGGTATCCAGGCCTTTCCCTGGCCCCCACTGTGGCTGAGCCCAGCCTTGGAATGGACTACAAGCAAGCTCGCCAGCCAACCTGAGAATTTAGCTGCAGAGATCAATGGTGTGGATCCAGGGCCAGGTCGGGGCAGCAGCTATGCCAGTAGGCTGGAAAAACGGACAGGCAAGTGATCCAGCATGTAGCCAGGGCTTTCCCAGAATCCCTCGGGGCCCTCATCCTGCTCTGGACCCCCCCCCCTCGGCTCTGGCCAGGATGGCTTCTCCAGCCACCCTTGCAAAGGAAGCCCAGAGTTCCCTTCTTGGAAGCACAGTGGTTTCTCAGTTTAGAAATGGCACCAGCAGCCACCCCGAGCCAGCTGTGTGATGCCAGCGCTGGGTATGGAAGGGTTCCTCAGACCCTGCGTTCTGCTTTAGCCCTGATATTCAAGAGCCCCTCCCGAGCAGGGTGTGGTGGCACATGCCTTTAATCCCAGCATTCAGGAGGCAGAGGTAGGAGGATCGCCATGAGTTCGAGGCTACCCTGAGACTACACAGTGAATTCCAGGTCAGCCTGGGCTATGGCAAAACCCTACCTCAGAAAAAAAAAAAAAAAAAGCCCTTGGCTTGGCTCTTTGGGCTTTTCTTCTAAGGGGACACTTGTGCTCCCAGGATGTCTCTGTACTAAATGAAGTCGCCCCCCACCCCCAAGTGAGAGCTTAGACACGGTGAGGTCCAAAAGATGCCCACTGTGCCATGCACCGGCAGCCACTGCTGCCCCTGGGACCCTAGCTGGATTGTCGTCCGCCTGCCCTCCACCCTGGCCCGGCTTCTTACCTCCAGCCCCAGTCCAGTACTGCCTCAGCCAGCTTGATCTCCACTTATACGGCCTGCAGCAGTTGGCCATGTGCACAACCCTGGGTGGTGTGCACAAGTCCCCGCCCCCTGCCCTCCCCAGCTGACGGGAGACAGGGCCCAGCCATTACCTTCCTTGTGGGTGAGCTTCTCTCCCAGTTTCATGAGCTTGGACCGCAGCTCGGATGCCATGATATAGCCTTTCTTCTCTTTGTCCGCCATCAACATGGCCAGGAGAATTTCTTTCTTTGGGTCCTCTTGTTTTATTTGCGTGTGCATGATGGTCAGAAAGGTGGAGAAATCCAGCTCTCCGTGTTTGTCTAGGAAAACCCCAAACTGCACAGTAAGGGGGAGGAAAACCTCTTGGGAAAACCAACAGGCCTCCTGCCTGACTTCTTTTTTTTTTGTTTGTTTTTTTCGAGGTAGGGTCTCACTCTAGCCCAAGCTGACCTGGAATTCACTCTGTAGTCTCAGGGTGGCCTCGAACTCACAGCGATCCTCCTATCTCTGCCTCCCGAGTGCTGGGATTAAAGGCGTGCGCCACCACATCTGGCTCTGACTTCTTTTTTTAATATTTTATTTTTATTTATTTACTTGAGAGAGAAAGAGGCAGGGGGAGAGAAAAACTGAGAGAGAGGAAGAGAGAGAAAGAATGGGCACACCTGAGCCTCCAACCACTACAAATGAACTGCAGACACATGCGCCACCTTGTGCATCTATCTTTATGTGGGTCCTGAGGAATCGAACCTGGGTCCTTTGGCTTTGCAGGCAAGTGCCTTAACCCCTAAGCCATCTGCCCAGCCCTTTTGTGGAGAGGAGGGGTGTTAAGATAGGGTCTCACTCTAGCCCAGGCTGACCTGGAATTCACTATGTAGTCTCAGGGTGGCCTCCCAACTCATGGTGATCCTCCTTCCTCTGCCACATGCCACCACACCCAGCTCTGCCTGATTTTTATCGTGGCTGGCTCCAGGGCCACCTAGTTCAAAGTTCCATGATGGTGAGTGTGGGCATAAGCAGGCTGCAATACCTGCTACTGAGTCCCCACCATGAGCCAGCTGCTCACATGACTGGACAGGTTTCATTTCATCATCCCTCCGCACTCTATAACCATGGTTACTATCTTTCCATCTGGCCCGTTCAGGAGCTAGAAGGATGGAGTCAGGCACAGGGCCAAGGCAGAGCTGATCCCATGCTTCCCTCCTTCTTGCATGGGAGGGAACCGAGGTCTTGTGTCCCGTCCCCTCTTGGCAGCCACCAGAGCGCACCAAGGGTGGATGGGCCTCAAGTCCTGGCTCCTCCCTCACTGCTTGCCTGCCTTCCTGCTGCCTCCTGCTCTCTAACCTCTGAGTATGTCCGGGAGCCTCAGCCCACACCCTGGTCTGACCACAACAAATCAGAGCTTCTGACTGACACTTCCTGTGGAAAGGACACACACAAAAAAATCAAGGAAATCCCCCTCCCCTTCAGAGCTGGAAATGGACGTCTCAGGTTTCAGACCAGTGGGCTGGGACTGTTAGAGGCCTTGTCCCCATTAGCAGTGGCGACACTCATGTGACCTCCATGGAACTGAGCAGATGAGAACTCCAGAGATTTGGGGGGTGGGTCTCTGGCCTCCTGATCACATGCACTTGCTGGGCCACCCCTTTCTCTGGCCTCTCTACTGAGTGTCCAGTTCTCAGTGCAAGCAGACATCCTGGTGTCAGGTACCGCTCCCAGATACTTTCCATTCTTTGTTAAGCATTTTTATTTTTAAGCCGGGTGTGGTGGTGCACGCCTTTAATCCCAGCACTCGGGAGGCAGAGGTAGGAGGATCGCCTTGAGTTTAAGGCCACCCTGAGACTATATAGTTAATTCCAGGTCAGCCTGGGCCAGAATGAGACCCTACCTTGAAAAACCAAAAAAAAAAAAAAAAAAATTTTAGAGAGAATGAGAGAATTGGCACCCCAGGGCCTCAGCCACTGCAGTTGAACTCCAGATGCTTGCGCCACCTAGTGGGCGAATGTGGGATCTGGAGAGTAGTAGAACCTGGGTCCTTAGGCTTCAGAGGAAGCGCCTTAACCGCTAAGCTATCTCTTCAGCCCCTGGCTTAGCGGTTAAGGCACTTGCCTGCGAAGCCTAAGGACTCAGGTTCGACTCTCCAGGTGCCCATGATGGCACATGCATTTGGAATTCATTTGCAGTGGCTAGAGGCCCTGGCATGCCCATTCTCACTCTCTCTTTCTCTGTCTCTAATAAATAAAAATAAAATCTTAAAAAAAAAAAAAGAAGGGGGCTGGAGAGATGGCTTAGCAGTTAAGGGGCTTGCCTGAGAAACTGACGGACCCATGTTCCACTCTCCAGATCCCACGTAAGCCAGATGCACAAAAGTGACGCAAAGGGCTGGAAAGATGGCTTAGCAGTTAAACGCTTGCCTGTGAAGCCTAAGGACCCTGGTTCAAGGCTCGATTCCCCAGGACCCACGTAAGCCAGATGCAGGTGGGGCACATGCATCTGGAGTTTGTTTGCAGTGGCTGGAGGCCCTGGCATGCCCATTCTCTATCTATCTGCCTCTTTCTCTATCTGTTGCTCTCAAATAAATAAATAAAAATAAACAACAAAAAATTTTTTTAAAGTGACGCAAGCACAAGGTCAAACATGACCACTAGGTGGCACAAGTGCTTGGAGTTTGTTGCAGTGGCACCAATTCTCTCTCTCTCTCTCTCTCTAAAATAATTTAAAAAAAGAAGAAGGGCTGGAGAGATGGCTTAGCAGTTAAGGTGCTTGCCTGCGAAATCTAAGAATGCATATCTGAATCTCCAGGTCCCAAGTAGCCAGATACACAGTGACGCAAGCATGCAGTGTTGCATGTGCACACAAAGGCACACACATCTGGAGTTCATTCACAGTGGCTGAAAGGCCCTGGAGTGCTCATTCTCTTCTCTCTCTCTCTCTCTCTCTGTTTTTCAAAAATAATTAAAAAAAAAAAAAGAAATAAAAAAGCCGGGCATGGTGGCACACGCCTTTAATCCCAGCACTTGGGAGGCAGAGGTAGGAGGATCGCCTTGAGTTTAAGGCCACCCTGAGACTGCATAGTGAATTCTAGGTCAGCCTGAGCTAGAGTGAGACCCTACCTCGAAAAACCAAAAAAAAAAAAAAAAAAAAAAAAAAAAAAAAAAAAAAGAAATAAAAGTTCTTGTCAGTGGCAAAAAATAAAACAACAAAAAAACAGGGGGAGTGGAGAAATGGCTGAATGGTTAAGGCGACTGCCTGCAAAGCCTATCAACCCAGTTCAATTCCTCAATACCCACGTAAAGCCAGGTGCCCATATATATGTGTGTGTGTGTGTGTGTGTACTCTCTCTGCTTGCAAATATATCTTTAAGTGGGGTATGTGTCTATAATCCCAGCACCGGGGAGGCAGAGACAGAAGGATCCCTGAGGCTTGCTGGACAGCCAGTCTAGCCTACTTGGCAAGTTACTGGCCAGTGAGAGACCCTGTCTCACAAAAGTTAGTGCTTGATGCCACCTGAGGAACTATACTAAAGGTAGTCCTCTGGGTCTTCATGCACGGGCATGCACACCTACCTGCGCACACACACACACACACACCTCAAAGAAGCTTAAACTGGATATGGTAGTGCACACCAGAAATAAAGAGGCAGCCGGGTGTAGTGGTGCACGCCTTTAATCCCAGCACTCGGGAGGCAGAAATAGGAGGATCACTGTGAGTTTGAGGCCACCCTGAAACTACATAGTGAATTCCAGGTCAGCTTGGGCTAGAGTGAGACCCTACTTCGAAAAACCAAAAGAAAGAAAGAAGAAAGAAAGAAAGAAAGAAACAAAGAAAGAAAAGAAAGAGAAGGAAAGAAAGAGGTAGGAAGATCAGGATCATTCTCTGCTATGCACCAAGTCTGAGGCCAGCCTGGGCTATAAGAGACCCCGTCAGACAGAAGAGAGACAAAGATAGAAAAGAGAAGAGAGCCGGGAGTGGTGGTGCACGCCTTTAATCCCAGCACTCAGGAGGCAGAAGTAGGAGGACTGATGTGAGTTTGAGGCCACCCTCAGATGACACTGTGAATTCCAGGTAAACCTGGGCTAGAGTGAGACCCTACCTCGAAAAACCAAAAAAAAAAAAAAAAAAAGTGAAAAACAAGTCACTGCAGAAACTTGTTCATTTCCTATTATAAAAGCCTGGTATATTCCGGTTGAACGTACAGGGGACAGTAACGGAAGGTGAAGAAATCGCCCTTAGTTCCTCCGCCTCCAGAGAGGAACTGCTTGCAAAGAGACATTTCCAGTGGGTTTCTTCAGGTTTTGTCGTAAGCTTTCAGTCTATGTAATCAGAGGGGTGGAGCTCACCACCGGCTCCACAGCTTGGGCAGGTGGCTGGCTGGCTCCGATGGTGCCACCCTCATGGAGCTGTTTGTGATAGGCACACGGCAGATCCTCAACACAGGGACATTTCTCCATAGAAACGACGCTGGGGGCTGGGGAGATGGCTCAGCACGGAAGAGTGATTGCTGCAAGCATGTGGGCCTATGACGGTCTGAGACAGCCAAGTTTGATTCGCCGAGAACTAAGTAAGCAACTGGCCATGACCACATAGCCCTAGCCCTAGCCCTGTGGGGAACAGAGACCAGGGAACCACTAGGACTCGCGAAAGCCACAGCACTGTGTTCTGAGGGAGACTCTGTCTCAAGGAAATATTCAGATGAGTGACAGAGGAAAGACACCCAACATCTTCCTCTGGCCTCTGCCTCTGCTTTTGCACATGCACAGACATGCACATCTGCATGCATGCACGTGCGCACACACAGACACCATCGCCATGTGTACTACACATGCAATTGATTAAGTAATTAGAACAAAAAAAAGCAACACTGGGGTAATTGATAACACAATTTCCTATGGCTGTGACGGACACGGGGCGCCCCCTGTAGGTTGGGGATGTCACTAGCTACTGTGCGGATGAAGTACGGCATAATTGGCAGGCATCTCTATGCTTTCATCCTGGTGATGCTCGCTCGCAACCACCGGCCATTGCTCTTCTGAGTTTTTCCCACCTCCACTGTTCTGCCCCCACCCGCTGGGCCCTCCCCAAGCCCGCCTGCCCCACTCACCGATGCCGTGAGTCTGCAGGTGCCGCTGCACCTCCCCGGGTGTTGGGCTGGCCCCCAGGCACCTCATGGACACTAGGAGATCTGTGGCCTTTATCTTCCCCCTCTGCTGCTTGTCATACAGGGAGAAGCATTCCTTGTACTCTGCACAGGGCCATGATGGGAGAATCAGTGGTATCTGTCACTCTCCACCCATGTCCCTGTCCTTCTCCTTCCCTTTCATTTCTCACTCCCTCCAGTGCTGGAGGTGAACCTGGGACCCTGTGCATCTTTGGTAAGCACTCTAACATTGAGCTTCCTCTGTTCCACCCCCCATCCCCAGGTTGCCTAAGTACAGCATATGAAAATATAAAACTATCAAACAGAGGGCGGGAGAGATGGCTCAATGGTTAAGGCACTTGCCTGCAAAGCCTAATGACTGGGGTTTGATTCCCCAGTACCCACATAAAGCCAGTGCACAGGGTGGCACATGCATCTGGAATTTGTTTGCAGAGACTGGAGGCCCTGGTGTGCCCATTCTTTCTCTCTCTTTCTGTTTCTCCTTACAAATTAATAAAATATAAAATAAAAATTAAAAACAACAACAACAACAAAGCTGGGCGTGTTGGCACACGCCTTTAATTCCAGCACACAGGAGGCAAAGGTAGGAGGATCGCCATGAGTTTGAGGCCACCCTGAAACTACAGAGTGAATTCCAGGTCAGCCTGGGCTAGAGTGAGACCCCACCTCGAAAAACAACAAAACAAAACAACAACAACAACAAAAAAACACAAATGGGGCTGGAGGGATGTCTTGTCTGCAAAGCCTAAGGACCCATGTAAGCCAGATGCGCAAGGTGGCACATGCATCTGGAGTTCATTTGCAGTGGCTGAAGGCCCTGGTGCACCTATTCTCTCTCTCAAATAAATAAAATAAATTTTAAAAAGTGGCTGGGCATGGTGGCACATGCCTTTAATTGCAGCACTTGGGAAGCAGAAGTAAGAGGATCGCCATGAGCGGGTAAAGGCACTTGCTTGCCAAGCTTGACAGCCTAGGTTTGATTCCCCAGTATCCACGTAAAGCCAGATGCATGAAGTGGTACATGCGTCTGGAGTTCATTTTACAGTGGCAAGAGGTCCTGGAGTGCCCATACTCACACTCTTTCTGTGTCTGCTTCTCTCTCGCGCAAATAAATAATTTTTTTTTAAAGTGTGTGTTTGGGCTGGAAAGATGGCTTAGTGGTTAAGGCACCTGCCTCCTAAACCTAAGAACGCTGGTTCCAATCTCCAGCGGTTCCAATCTCCAGGTCCCACATTTAGCCAGATGCAAAGTGATGCAAGGGCGCAATGTCGCACTTGACCACAAGGGGGCACACGCATCTGGATTTCGTTCGTTCACAGCAGCTGAGAGACTGCTGGCATGCCCATCTCTATCTGTCTTCCTCTTCCTTTCTCCCTGTCTCTCTCTCTCTCTCCAAAAAAAAAAAAAGTGTGTGTTTATCATAAATTCAAATTTAACCAGGTATCTTGTTTTAATCTGGCCAATCAACCCCCTTATTTCCTTCTCTGTTCCTTAAATTGCTACCCCAATGTTCCATTCCTGGGCCAGCCCAGGAAGAAAGGGCCCACAGCAGGGTGAACCAGACTTCCAAGGACCTTTGCAAACACAACACAGAAACAGTCCTATTAAAACATTAGCTGGGGGGCTGGAAAGATGGCTTAGCGGTTAAGGCGTTTGCCTGCAAAGCCAAAGGACCCCGGTTTGATTCTCCAAGACCCACATAAGCCAGATGTTTGCAGTGGCTAGAGCCCCTGGCGTGCCCATTCTCTCTCTCCCTCTCTCTCAAATAAATAAATAAAATATATTTTTAAAAAAATTAGCTGGGCATGATGGCACAGGCTTTTAATCCTAACACTCAGGAAGCACTGTGAGTTCAAGGCCACCCTGAGACTACATAGTGAATTCCAGGTCAGCCTGGGCTAGAGCGAGACCCTACCTCAAAAAACAAACAGAAAAAGCATTAAAACATAGATGTGGTTACATTAAGCGTCTCCAGCTAGTTGGGTGTGGTGACGCATGCCTTTAATCCCAGCACTCGGGAGGCAGAGGTAGGAGGATTGCCGTGAGTTCAAGGCCACCCTGAGACTACATAGTGAATTCCAGGCCAGCCTGGAGAGACCCTACCTGGAAAAAAAAAAAAATGTAAGAGCCAAAGGAAGAGTAGGACTCCTTAAGACGTGCTCCTCCAGACACAAAATGGCCTGGATATCCATGACCTCACAGTGCCTGACACTACCTACACAAGACCATCATAACAGGAGGAAAAGATGATGACATCAAAATGAAAAGAGAGACTGATTGAGAAGGGGAGGGGATGTGATGGAGAATGGAATTTCAAAGGGGAAAGTGGGGGGGAGGGAGGGAAGTACTATGGGATATTGTCTACAATTAAGGAAGTTGTCAGTAAAAAATAAATTAAAACACACACACACAAGTCTCCTGCTGCCAGAGACCAAGGCCACGTGAGCCCACTCTCCCCGGAGCCCGTCAGTTGAGGCAACCTTGAATTAGAACTTCAGTCTTATACATGTGTCTCCCTGCCTCACCCCATCCATTACCCCTACAAGAACAGCCCTTTCCTTACAGACCTGGGAGGAGCAGAGGCCTTCTTCATCTCCCATGCTGTCCTCTACTGGCTCTGTGATTTCTCTCAGTCTGTGCCCAGACATAGCCCACATCCCAAAAAACAACACTCATAAGAAGTACCACTCTGAGATGCACAAGGTGGCACATGTGTCTGGAGTTCGTTCACAGTGGCTGGAGGCCCTGGTGGGTCCCATTCTCCCTCTCTCTCTCTCTGCCTTGCACTCTCAAAAAAAAAAAAAAAAAAAAAAAAAAAAAAAACCACCTTGAGCTAAAGGGAAGGTAGGACTGTTTAAAATGCACTCTTCGCCGGGCGTGGTGGTGCACCTTTAATCCCAGCACTTGGGAGGCAGAGGTAGGAGGATCGCCGAGAGTTCGAGGCCACCCTGAGACTACATAGTGAATTCCAGGTCAGCCTGAGCCAGAGTGAGACCCTACCTCGAAAAAACCAAAAAAATAAAAATAAATAAAAAAAATAAAATAAATAAATAATAAAATGCACGCTTCCAGACACAAAGTGGCCTGGATATCCATGACCTCGAAGTGCCTGACATTACCTATACAAGACCCTCAGAATGGGAGGAAAATAAAAGAGAGCCAGGCGTGGTGGCGCACGCCTTTAATCCCAGCACTTGGGAGGTGGAGGTAGGAGGATTGCTGTGCATTCAAGGCCACCCTGAGAATACATAGTGAATTCCAGGTCAGCCTGGGCTAGAATGAGACAACCTCGAAAAACTAAAAAAATAAAATAAATCAAACAGAGACTGGGGGAGGGAATTACCATGGGATATTGTCTACAATTATGGAAGTTGTCAATAAAAAGTAAATAACAAATTTAAAAAAGAGACTAATTGAGAGGGGGTGGGAATATGATGGAGAGTGGATTTGTGAATGGAAAAGTGGGGGAGGGGAGGGAATTATCATGGTTTATTGTCTATAATTAAGGAAGTTGTCAATAAAAAAAAAAAAAAAAAGGGGAAAAAATGTACCACCTTGGAGCCAGGCATGGTGGCGCACGCCTTTAATTCCAGTACTCAGGAGGCAGAGGTAGGAGGGTCGCCATGAGTTTGAAGCCACCCTGATACTACATAGTGAATTCCAGGTCAGCCTGGGCTAGAGTGAGACCCTACCTTGAAAAACAAAATACCACACTGGGGGCTGAGGAGATGGTTCAGTGGTTGCTTGCTTGCAAAACCTACTGGCCCTGGTTTGATTGGTTCAATTCCCAGTACCCATGTAAAGCCAGAGGCACATGTGTGTGTGGGCACATGTGTCTGGAGCTTGTTCAAAGTGGCAAGAAGCCCTGGAGTGCCCATGCAAAGTAAGGTCTCATTCTAGCCCAGGCTGACCTGGAATTCACTATGTAGTCTCAGGGTGGCCTCGAACTCACAGTCATCCCTCCTACCTCTGCCTCCCGAGTGCTGGGATCAAAGGTGTGTGCCACCATGCCTTGCAACTTCATTTAAAAAAAAATCTTTTTGTTGATTTTTAATGTATTTATTAGAGAGAGAGAGAGAGAGAGAGAATGGGCATGCCAGGGCCTCCAGCCACTGCAAAAGAACTCCAGATGTATGCGCCACCTTGTGCATCTGGCTTATGTGGGTCTTGGGAGTCCTTAGGCTTCACAGGCAAGCACTTATCCACTAAGCCATCTCTCCAGGCCCACAGCAGCTTCATTTTTTTACCTGGTCTCCTTTCTAGTTTTTCAAGATTTATCCACATTTACTTCCATCTACCTACATACTTAAATACGTTCCATACTGGGACCCACATTTGACAAGAGAACATGTGGATTTGTTTTTTGAATTTGGGTCACCTCGCTTAATATAATTCTTTCCAGATCTATCCACTTTCCTACAAATTTCATTTCATTTTTCTTTATAGCTGAGTAAAATGCCATGGTATATATATGTGCCACATTTTCATTATCCAGTCGTCAGTTGACGGACATCTAGGCTGATTCTATTTCCTGTTGTGAACAGAGCAGCAATAAACATGGATGTGCAAGTATCTCTGTGCTGGGCTTGCGTTTTAAAGGCCTCAGGAGAACGTGCTGGGCAGTGTGCCCAGGGCCTGAGCAGAATTGGCTTGCAGCTCTCCCTACAGCCCTTCCCTCCCAGCCCAGCAGCAGGGGCCCCCTAGAGGTCGAGGCAAGCCAGTTGGGAGCTAGGGGAAAAGACCCCAGCTCTGCGCATGGAGATTCTGACTGCTGGGGGTGAGCTGTCCTCTGCAATCCCCTCTAACCCCATCTGTTTTCCGAAGAAGACAACAAAGGCCTATGGGTTGTGTGGGCACCGGATCAATGGCTCTCCAGAGAGACCCACTGCATTCCCCCTGGGCCCTGCATTAGGAACTGGGGGCATAGGGCAGGGCCCAAACAGGTCTCTCTCTGAACAAACGGACAGATGTTCTATCCTCTCCCAATCTCAACAAATACGCCTTGTCAGACCTGCAAAGCCAGATCTGAGCTTGGGATTCCGGCACTAGAACAAGCAAAGGGGACACATGGAGCAGGGAGAGCTCCTTCACTCCTCCTATCCTCCCAGCCTAGCCACCTAACACATCACGTCACTGTCGTCAACTGTTTTCCTCCCTTGATTACGTCCCAAGAGAGATCTTTGTCGCCTGTGTTCAGGGCTATATCTCTAATGCCTGGAACAGAGCTGACAGGTTGTGAGAAAGGACTTTTTTATTTGTTGGATGAAAGAATGAATTGAGTTAAATGAATTGGATTAGAAATCCCCTCTAGGCCTTCCCTTGGGAAATGCAAATGCCCCAGACAAGAAAGAGACCTTCCTACTCCTGGTGTGATGGGGAAAGGTTAGTAACAGATGCTAATGTAATTCGTACACGCGTTCCGTGCACTTTATAAAGGATAGGTAGCACACAACTCACATTGAATAAAACATCCAATACTCTGTATTATAAATTCCATCTAGCCAGTTGATCGGCACAAGTGAGTTTTGCCAGTTCTTTTATTCACGGAGAACCTACCCCTTCCGTTCAACAAAGGAATGTCAATCTTTCTCCAATGAGTTGGAATAATATTGCCATTAAGTCTGGCAAGTGACTTGCTGTTAGATTATTTCTCACCGAGTACAAATTACATTCACTAAACTGAAACTTCTTTCAAGTCTTTGGATCACAACAGCTTTAGCTTTCCACTGGGACTGGACATGGTTTGAGTCTACTTTATTTAACAATGGCTGGTTTTTTTCCCCTAAAAATATCTTATTTTAGAGCCAGGCGTGGTGGCGCACGCCTTTAATTCCAGCACTCCGGAGGCAGAGGTAGGAGGATCACCATGAGTTCGAGGCCACCCTGAGACTACATAGTGAATTCCAGGTCAGCCTGGGCTAGAGTGAGACTCTACCTTGAACACCCTCCCCTCAAAAATTATTTATTTATTTATTTATTTATTTATTTATTTATTTATTTATTTGAGAGAGAGAGGCAGGTAGAGAGAATGGGTGTGCCAGGGCCTCCAGCCACTGCAAACGAATTCTAGATGCATGCACCACTTTCTGGCTTACATAGGTACTGGGGAATCAAACGTTAGGTCCTTAGGGTCCTTAGGCTTTGCAGGCAAGCACCTTAACTGCTGAGCCATCTCTCCAGGCCAATAATGGCTGTTTTTAACAACCTGCTTAAGAAATTACAAAAAGGAGCTGGGCGTGGTGGCGCACGCCTTTAATCCCAGCACTCGGGAGGCAGAGGTAGGAGGATCACCATGAGTTCAAGGCCACCCTGACACTACATAGTGAATTCCAGGTCAGCCTGGGCCAGAGTGAGACCCTACGAAAAAAAAAAAAAAAAAAAAAAAAAAAAAAGAAATTACAAAAAGTGTAACTCATGTAGCAGCCTGGTGAGATGACGTCATTTTCCCTGTTTCACAGACGACAAAACTGAGGCTCAGGGATTAGCGACACCCTTGTTATTTTGGTGCCTCCAAAGCCTCTGATCTTCTCACCTTCCTGGTCCAGGCTTTCCTCCAGTAAATGTCCCTGGCCAGTTTATTGGTGTCAGACACTGTAATACAAAGAGAAATTACCTTCTTCCCCTCTGGGAGCTTCAGGAGTCGCACATATCCGGGCATGGCAGGGAGACTACTGAGCGAGCACTGGCCTCCAGCCCTGAGCCCACCATTTGACGTCACCTTTATATCTGGTTAAGAGGGGCCTTGGTTGGGTCCAGGGCTTTAGAGTCCCTTGGCCTGCCCTCTCTGGCCCAATGCTCTGGTTTAGTGGGTAGAGAGTCAAGGGATCTAGGGGGGAACCTATGGCCTCCCCACCCCTGCCAGACCCAGCTCTAGGCTGTCGGAACACTGGAGTACAGAAGCCACTTCCGGGGCCTGCAGGAGGCTGTTGCTGGGTCACAGGCTGTATGGGCTAGGGTGCCTACAGTTTTATGTTACTGAAAAGGCATCGTTTCAGCGGCGACTTGGAGGAGGGGAACCATCAGATCTATTGCTGTCTGCTGTTGGGGCAGCTTGAGGGGCACAGCTCGGGGAACAGCTAGTTATGATCCAAAGGCTCCCAGCTGGGCTCGGGCTTCTGCCAAGTGCTCAGTCACCAGGCCCTTGGCCAGGATACTGGGCTGAGCTCCGTTGTAACCCAGTTCTCTCTCTCTCTCTCTTTTTTTTTTTTTGCTGTTGGGGAAATGGAACTCTGTTCTGCAGAAAGGGAAGAGCCCAGAGAAAGGCGTGCTCACAGTGAACTCAGACAGGGGGGACCCCAGCTGGGCCCCCCAAGAAGTATTCTGCCCAAGAGAACGACCCTGGGCTCTGTTTCCTGTCTCCACTGACTACAAAGCCCCTGTTCTCAGCCCTGGGGTTAATGGTGCCTTTCCAGCCTTAACCTGCCTCTATGACCCAGTTTGAAAACCACAGTGACACACACAAAGAAGCCACCCCACCTTCTCAGAGAGCCAGTGGCTCTGCAGCAGCTGGCCCCAAGCCTGTGGGTGGGCCACCCCTTGCTTCCTTCCCGCCAACAAAAGTGAGGCAGAGCAAATTGCCTAATGAGACCCACATTTTGTGTGGAGTTACTAATTAAAGAGCAAATGCAACCTACCATTAATTTGGTCCTGGGAAAGGAACTTGGCCTGCAGCAGAGAGAGAGAGAGAGAGAGAACAGTCAGGGAGGGCTTCCTTAGTGGACCTTCCCCCCCCCCCCATGGCAGGTGACAGGCCCTCACTCACCATGGCAGGGTGGGGGCTCGATGCTCTCGGAGCTGTGTTTGGTTCTCTGGCTTCAAGTTGAAAGTCCGTGAGGCTGGGTGGAGGCCCTGGTAATAAATCCTCAGCTGCCATGGAGACCGGGCCCCATGCCACCGGGGTCAGATTCCAGCTTCCCGTTTGGATGCCCCGCTAGCCTGGCAGGTTGATTTTGAGGAATGAACTCCAGGAGGGCTCTCTCTCTCTCTCTCAGGACACATGTCCCTTATTTCTGGTGGCTGATGCTCCATAGCAACTGGACAAATGCCAACATCCCTTCCTGGGAGCCCAGACTGAAGTGAAGAACAGAAAAGGGGCCCAGGGCTGGAGAGATGGCTCAGCAGTTAAGGCACTTACCTTAATGGAACGACCTGGGTTCGATTCCCCAGGACCCACATGAAGCCAGATGCACAAGGTGGTGCACCCAATCTGGAGTTCCTTTGTAGTGGCAAGAGGCCCTCATGCACCATTCTCTTTCTCTCAAGTAAATAAAATTTGTTTTTTTTTTTAAAGGGGGGGGAGGGGCCAGAGATAAGGCTGACTCTGCCCACGCCCAAGTCTGCCTTTGGGGACCTTTTCTTTTTCCTGAGGCTAAGCTGCGACACTGCAAAAATCTTTGGTGGAGTGGGACATCGCACATACTGTCTCACTGAAGGTTTGTCATCCACACTGTCTCAGGAAGAATGGAGGCTGTCCACAATGGGCCCTGCTCAGCTGTTTCACGCACAGCATTGGGATACATGGTTCAGGTGGAACACCTGAACCTGGAGTTCAAATTCTTCATCTCCTGTGTCCTGTCACTCGACCTCTTTATGCCTCGGTTTCTTCACTGTTATGGGCTGCTGTGAAAATCAACCAGCCAGCATGTAGCTGGTTGTCCCTCCTGGTGGGTGGGTGGGGGGGTGTCTGGGGCAGTAACGGGTGCCATGGCTGGGTTTCCAAGCACTATGGCCATTTGTGGAGGCCTTGGAATGAGAGGCCTCTTGGTGACTTTTCCGGGGCCTGGGCCTGGGCCTGGGCGGAAGGAAGCCCATCCACTTCCTCCTTCCCCTCCTCTCCCTTCCCTACCTCATCCTGTAGCAAACTGCTGACTCCCAAATTCCTCAACATTCTGCAGTTCCCCTCTCCTTAAAGGACAGGACAGGGTGGATGGTTCCCCAGAGCTGTTGCTGGGCCCTGGCATGACCCAGTTGTCAGGGGATCCCCTATCCTTCATCCAGTGCTAGTGGGTGGCTTTGCCTGTGGGGCTCCTGGCTGGCTCCGTTGTCAGCTGTCATACATGGTCACGCAGGCTGTGCCTGACACAATGGACCAGCCTGAGCACACGATCCTAAGGAGGAGGGGCCTCCGTTAACTTGTGTAAGGACACATGGACCCATGGGGTCTCTCTGCTGTCCTGATCGCCTCTGTGTGGAAAGTTCTCACCCCTCCCCAACATGTGGTCTCCCGAGTCACTTCTTCACGCCTGCTTCTAGACCCAGAGAACCTGGCTTCAGGGCCTGACTCCTCCCTGTAGCGCTGAGGAAAGGCCAAAGGCTGAGGAGGAAAGCTGGGGCGGCACTCTGCACTTGGGAGGCAGAGGTAGGCGGATTGTTGTGAGTTCGAGGCCACCCTGAGACTACATAGTTGATTCCAGCTCAGCCTGGGGAAGAGAGCTAGACCCTAACCTCGGAAAAAGAAAGAAGAAAGAAAGAAAGAGAGAAAGAAAGAAAAAGATGATAGATTTTGCTGGGAAGAGCTCTAAGCATCTGATCACAACCTTGCCATACACACTTCGCCCTCCCTAGGGATGTGGGCTGCAGTGGACCCCACTTTACCACTGCCCTGTGCTGTGTTCCTGAGTCAAGCTCTTCTCATGACCATGTGGAGCTGACTGACGTGGCAACCCCTCAGGACCCTCTGTGGAGTCTGGGCCTTAGTGTATACCTGCTGAGTGAAGGATTGAGGGCAAGAAATGGCCCTTAGCCGAGCATGGTTGCGCATGCCTTTAATCCCAGCTCCAGGAGGCAGAGGTAGGAGGATCGCAGTGAGTTCAAGGCCACCAAGACTACATAGTGAATTTCAGGTCAGCCTGGGGTAGAGCGAGACCCTACTGACCACCATTCTGAGCCCTGGCTATACAAAATGTGGTCATAGACTGCAACCTGAATTTCCCTTGGGAAGTTGAGGGGACAAGGACATCCCCACCCCCACCCCCAGCTGCACCTAGTGGGCGCTGTGAGATCCCAGCATTCTTTGGTGCCCAGCATGGCCATTTACAAGTGTGCAGCCTATGAGCCTTGGCGGCAAAGGCTGCTTGTGCCACAAACGTGGTAGCTGAAAACAAGACCTTTATTCTTTCAGTCAGTAGGGGCGCTCATTCTCTGCCCCTTCCAGCGTCTGGTGCGATTTGGCAATACCTGGGATTCCAGGCCCAAGGCTCATTAGTTGTGGGTTTTTTCTTTCTTTCTTTTTTTTTTTCTCTCTTCTTTCTTTTTTTTATTTATTTTTTTTTGGTTTTTAAAGGTAGGGTCTCGCTCTGGCCCAGGCTGACCTGGAATTAACTAGTCTCAGGGTGGCCTTGAACTCACGGTGATCCTCCCACCTCTGCCTCCCAAGTGCTGGGATTAAAGGCGTGCACCACCACGTTCGGCTTCAATTTGCTACTTCTTAACTGTTCTAAATTTTCATTTTCATGCTCTTCCATCTGTTCCTTTCCCCTCCATGCCACCCTTTATCATCTTTCACTGTTTCTTTTCTTTTAAATTTTTAATTTCTATTTATTTATTTTATGAGGGAGGAGAGAGAATGGGTACTCCAGGGCCTCTAGCTACTGTAAATTAACTCCAGATGTATGCGCCATCTTGTGCATGTGGCTTTATATGGGTATTGGGGAATCAAACCTGGATCCTTAGGCTTTTCAGGCAAGTGCCTTAACATGCTGAGCCATCTCTCCAGCCCTTTTTGTTGGTTTTCTGAGCTAGGGTCTCACTCTAGCCCAGGCTGACCAGGGTAGTGTTTAGTGATCCACCTACCTCTGCCTCCCAAGTACTGGCATTAAAGGTATGTGCCACCATACCCAGTTCACACTAGCTTTAAAATATTTTATTTTTATTTATTTATTTGACAGAGAGAAAGAGGGAGAGAGAAAGAGAGAATGGGCATGCCAGGGCCTCCAGCCACTTCAAACGAACTGCAGATGCGTGTGTCCCCTTGTGCATCTGGCTAACGTGGGACCTGGGGAATTGAACCTGGATCCTTTGGCTTTGCAGGCAAATTTGCCTTAACCGCTAAGCCATCCCTCCAGCCTTCACGCTAGCTTTTATTCAGGCCTTACTACCAAGCAGGGATTGGCCTGTGGAGGGACCCCAGTATAAAAGGGGAACCTGAGGCCTGGGGCTCCCTGAGAGTCTGAAAGGCAGAGCTGGGCAACACAGGGCAGCTCATGAAGCCAGCGGTGGCTACACGAAGAAGCTGTGCTATCCTGTGTGGATGGGACCTGGCCCCAAGGCCTGGGAGAAGGCAGGCTGGGGTGGGGGGGAGAGGTAGAGACCACCACACTAGGTACAAAGGCCCCTGGCAGAGGTAAGGGAGCCGTGCAGAAGTGACATGACTGCAGAGAGCTTTGTGGCGCTCCCATTCCAGGGCTTGAGAAGCCTGCCTCCAACCTACCCTAGAACGGCAGTGACTGGGAGCAAGGCCTCTGGCTTCCTGGGGTGCAGGTGACCAATACCATGTGCTGTGTAAGGTGTGGTGAGCCTGGGGGACACATCTCTCCCTATGCCAAGGGAGGGCAGTGACAAGGTAGAACCACTTCTCCATGCTGAGACGGCTCCCCAAGAGAATCAGTGACCCCAGTCTATGACACAGTAACCTAGTGTACAAGGCCAGGTGGCCTGAGGGCAAGCTAGGTGCTGGGTGGGTGGCACACAGTCCCCTCCTGCTTTCTGCCTTGCTCAGGCCTCTCCTGCACTCCCACTGGAAGACATCCCACAAAATTCAGGCCAGCACTGAGCAACGGGAGTGTGCTCAAGGACACCCCTCCTCCAATAGTAGTCAAACGCAGAGACCCAGATCCTGGCTTTGGTTTGCATCCCCAAATTAAATCCCAACCTGAAAAGATTCAAACCAGGGCTGGAAAGAAAATGGTTGAGCGGTTAAGGTGCTTGCCTGTGAAGCCTAAAGACCCAGGTTTGATTCCCCAGTACCCACGTAAGCCAGATGTATAAGGTGGCACAGGGGTCTGGAGTGTGTTTGTAGTGGCTAGAGGCCCTAGCACATCCATTTTTTTCTCTCTTTCTCTCTCAAATAAATAAATAAATAAATAAATAATAATATATTTTTTAAAAAAGATTCAAACCAAACAGGAGCTTGACCAAAACAGTTGAGTCTTTCAATAAGGACTTGGAATACAGACAATCCCCAAGTAAAACACCACATTCTCACATTGCTCACGCACACACGCACGCACACATGTGTTCTCCAGGGCCTGTCTTCCCCGGCAGAGCAGTGGTAGGTATGAGGCTCAGCGCTGACTGCTGACGTGCAGTGTATAGAAGGCCCAGGGCTCGGGGACGTAGATGACCCCGGGGTACTTCTTCCTGAGTACGGGGTCATTCCACAGCCAGGCAACCCACAGCGCCACCAGCGACAGGGTGAGGGCGAAGGAGTAGAAGAGGAAGAGGCCGTTGCCGTCCAGGTAGAGGTGCCTGCGCTCCTGATGCAGCACGAGGGCCAGCATAGCAAAGAAGGTGAAGACGAAGAGGATGAAGATCTGGCCCTCGGTGACCAGGTACCTGGAAGAGGGGTCAGCCATGGAGGTAAGGTGGGTGCCATGGCGACCTCGCCCTGCCTGGCACCCTGCCTCCCGGGACCCAATGTCATTCTGCCCTTCAAGTCAGCCAAAAAACAAACAAACAAAAAAAAACAGCTAGTGAGTCAGCCCAATGCTGAGGGCCACTGGAAGCCACGGCTCAGGCGGGAGTGGTGGTGCACGCCTTTAATCCCAGCACTTGGGGAGGCAGAGGCAGAAGGATCACCGTGAGTTTGAGGCCACCCTGGGCTAGAGGGAAACCCTACTTCAAAAAACTAAAATTAAGCCAGATGCACAAGGTGGCGCATGTGTCTGGAGTTTGATTGCAATGGCTGAAGGCCCTGGCATGCCTATTCTTTCTCTCTCTCTCTGCCTCTTTTGCTCTCTCTCTCAAATAAATAAAATAAAATTTAAACAGTAGCAAAATAACAACAACAATAATAAGGCACAGCCCATAGGTGGCACATATTGCTTTGATTTGAAGTACTTCAAAAATGTCTGAGCTGGAGCTGGGCATGGTGGCACACGCCTTTAATCCCAGCACTCGGAAGGCAGAGGTAGGAGGATCGCCATGAGTTTGAGGCCACCCTGAGACTACATAGTGAATTCCAGGTCAGCCTGGACCAGAATGAGACCCTACCTTGAACTCCCCCCCCCCAAAAAAAGTCTGAGCTGGGCATGGTGGTGCATGCCTTTAATCCTGGCACTTGGGAGGCAGAGGTAGGAGGATCACTGTGAGTTTGAGGCCAGCCTGAGACTACAGAGTGAATTCCAGGTCAGCCTGGGTTAGAGTGAAACCTACCTTGAAAAATGAAAAACCAAAAAAAAAAAAAAAAAAAAAAAAAAAAAAAAAAGCATTTGAGTTTGTTGGCAGTATTTAAGTAACAACATTTATAGAACAGAATATGTCAAAACATGGATATCTGGCTCTCCCATCACATCAGAATATTTTCATATGACAAAACTTGTCTTGAGGAGCAAGCAGCTGTTCCTCTGTAGAGAACACTGGCCAACACTTTGCTGCAGTTCCCACAGTCCCTCTGGTTTTGAGTTTGGGAACACAGATGTTCTTTATGGAAGTTGTCATGACTGTCCCCTTGGAGGCTGGGACACCGCCACATCTCCCAGAAATGCTACAGTACCCCAGGCAGCGTGAAGCACAAGTCCAGGAGCTCAGGGGCATGCGGAGGGTTTCGGCAGGGTTATTACTTATCTCCGTGCCTCTGGGGACAGTGAATGACCACCCATTCTTCCAAGGAATTACAGCTCTGAAAATTAGTGGCCTGGGACTTAGGAATTCACGTGACATTGTAGAGGCTGTTTGCTCCCTTAAGAAGGGAACACAATGGCCCTACCTCTCAAAGTGACTGACAAGAGCTGTGTGGATCTCTTACTTAGAAAAGCATATGGTGGCCAGGCGTGGTGGCACAAGCCTTTAATCCCAGCACTGGGAAGGCAGAGGTAGGAGGATTGCCGAGTTCGAGGCCACCCTGAGACTACACAGTGAATTCCAGCTCAGCCTGAGCCAGAGTGAAACCGTACCCTCAGGTGCCATATCCACTCACCAGTAGTAAAGGCCACTGGGCGCCACCAGGAGCAGGGCAGGCCCCGGCATGGCGCTCTCAGCTTTGGAGGCAGTGAAACAGCCGCTGAAGTATATGAAGAGGATGAGGAAGAAGGGGATGTACCTGTGACAGAGAGGCCACACCTTAAGACCAGCAGTGCAGGCCATATGCCTCCACCTAGGGCCCCTTCCTATCATCTACCAATCTGCCAGTTCCTTGCGTTGACTCACGGGGTGTGACCTCATGGTTTACACAGCACTTGGCATGGGTGAGGGGTGCCCCTCTCCACCCAGTCTTTCCCACTGTGGATAGTAGTGGTCAAGGGCTGGACAGGAGCAGAAACAAAAAAGGCAAGGCCTGTGCGAAGCAGAGGTCCCAGGCTCTACACTGGCCTGGCCCCGCCACTCTGCATGGGGATGAGAGCGGATGGGGCTGTCTCGTCCACATGCCCCAGATGTCAGCTGTTCCAGCCTCACGCTAGCCTGGAAATGGAGGTGCCCAGCAGAGCTGAGGTGTGAGAGAACGCACTGCTGGGGGCCTCCAAGGGACTGGCAGAGACCCTCATTCACCCAATGTCACCCAGAAGTACGGTCCTTTCACTTCCCACATAGGGCTCCTTTTCCCCCTTTCTTGTGATTCTGCACATGCACACACGCACAGTACTTTCTTCCCACGTTCTACCTTCTCCCACGCCCTGTCCACTCTTCCACCCTCTCCTGTTTGTTCCCAGGCCTGTCCTCTCTCCTCCCTTCCCAATCTTCAGGGGAAAGAGTCCTCTGGCAAAGCCATGAAGACCTGTTCAAGGGTCCCCTAGACTGTCTGAGCCAGGACGCTGGGCCTCCCATGACCTCAAACAGACCCAACAAGCACCAGGGCTGGACATGAGTGGTGTAAGCGAGCCACGGGAGCCCAGGGCTGGCTTGTCACTTCCTAACTACCACCTGCCCTCAGCTCTTCCCTCTTGCTTTTTAAAAATTATTATTTTACTTTTATTTATTTATTTGATAGAGAAAGAGGGACAGAGAGAGAGAGAGAATGGGTGCCAGGGCCTCCAGCCACTGCAAACAAACTCCAGACGTGTGCGTCCCCTATGCATCTGGCTAACGTGGGTCCTAGGGAATCGAACCTGGGTCCTTTGGCTTTGCAGGCAAACGCCCTCTGGCTTTAGTTTAAACTGTGTGGTGTGAAGGGAGGTGGCCAAAGAAATCTCCTGGTTCAGGCCCTGAATCTCCTGAGGCAGAGCCCACATTTCTGAGGTTTCTTACTAACTGCAGCGGAGGTGGTGGTGGTGGTGGTAGGGAGGGAACCCCCCCCCGGAGTTCTAAGATGGGGGAACATAAATTGTACCCTGTCAACCTGGCCCCCGTTAGCTTCTTCTCAGCTTCCTACGTCTCCCTCCCCTACTTCACCATCTGCGGTTGTTTATCAGGGCTGTGTTCTTCCCAGCCCCAGGCTCCAGGCTCGGCTGCTCTCTGCCCTCTAGTGGCCGCTGTGGGAACTGCTGGCTGGGAAGAGGGGCCTGGGGCTGATGAGGGTAGACTGACAAGTGGCTGGGGCTCCCTGGGACTGGGGGTCCCAGGCATGACACCTTCGCAGAAGAAGATGATGCCATTCTAGACTCTTCACTCAAACATTAGGGACCTGAGGTCCAGGGGTCCTTGTCCAATGTCTCCTGGTGCCCAGGGCCCTGGGAAGGCAAGACCAGCCACTCACTCACCACATGGAGTGGCCCAGGTACTCGTCGTAGTAATAGAGCAGCTCAAAGGAGTCGATCTGGGAGAGGCACAGGCGTGGCAGGGTGAGAGGAGGAAGTGCTTGGTGGGGAGCTGGGGCCCTAGGCATCACCTCTTCCAACCTCAGACCGCCCCTCTTCCCTCTCCAAGACCCCAGCAAGGCAGTCACTCCCAGCCATAGGATCTTGTTATAAAGACCAGGATGGCCTCAAACTTGGCAATCCTCCTGTCTGGTTCTTGAGTGCTGGGGTTACAGGTTTGCACCCACACACCCAACCACCGTGCCTGCCTGCCTTCCTTCCTTCCTTCCTTCCTCTTTCTTTTTCTTTCTTTCTTTCTTCTTTCTTTCTTTCTTTCTTTCTTTCTTTCTTTCTTTCTTTCTTTCTTTCTCTTTCTTCTTTCTCTCTCTCTTTCTTTCTTTGCTTTTGTTGGTTTTTCAAGGAATTCACTATGTAGTCTCAGGCTGGCCTCCATCTCATGGAGATTCTCTTACCTCTGCCTCCCAAATGCTGGGATTAAAGGCCACCACGCCCCAAGTCTGTGCCACTTTCTTATTAACCCATGAAATTCTAGCTTGGTGAGGCAACAGCGCCCTCACCTGGCTGCTTGCCATTAAGAAGAAATCGGACTTGGAGACAGGTTTGGGACAATTTCTCCAGCCTCCCAGGACGGGAACCCCACCCCCCACTCCCATAGGATAGCCGTCATGGAATGGGGCGGGGGGAGCGGCCTCACCAGCGTCTCCGGCTTGAGATTCTTAATGATAGGGTTCTCGCGGACAGACAGGTGATGCTGGTAACCACTGAAGAGCAGCCGGTGGTTGACAGAGTCGCCCACCAGGTGGATGCTGGCGCCCATGATGAAGGTGATGATGCTGACGTAGATCACGGAGCTGGGCAGCGTGCGAGGGGACCGCTCGATGAGCTGAGGTTCAGAACGGGGTCCATGGCATGCTCCCCGCCTCCACCACGAAGCGTGACACCCTCTGCATCCACCCCTCCCAGCAGAGTGGTTGGAAAGATTCCCCAGAAACACTGGGTCCCTTTAGGGTGACAGCCCAGGACCATATCATGTGGCCTCCTGAGCAGAGCAGGGGGCCGTGGAACAACATCCCCTTCTCTCCAGAGGATCAGGCTGCAGGAGGCTGTAGCTCACTGCTCAGGGTCCTACCACTTGCTGGGGACCTAGGGGTGGGCATCCAAGTTTTCAAGGCAGGAGCCACCACTACTCCATATGTGCCTGCAGGGGGCTGGGCGGGCATGCTGCAAAGGCTGGATTTCTGAGGGACTGGTCCTCAGCAAACCGGAAGATCTGGAAGTCTGAGGGTGGGGGTGAGTAGTCGAAAACCACAGAAACTACAGTCTTCCTACTTGTGCAGAATTGAAATATCTTGGTTTTTTTTTTTTTCCCCAAGGTAGGGTTTCACTGTAGCTCAGGCTAACCTGGAATTCACTATGTTGTCTCAGGCTGGCCTCAAACTCTTGGGGATCGTCCTACCTCTGCCTCCCAAGTGCTGGGATTAAAGGTGTGCGCCACCATGCCCAGCTGGAAATATCTTTTTTACAATTTTTTTTTCAAAGTGAATGGTATTTTTAAAAAAATTTTATTTATTTATTTTCAAGCAGAGAATTTATTTATTTTCAAGTCCTGGAGAATTGAACTGGAATCCTTTTTCACAGACAATAAGCCATTTCTCCAGCCCCCTTTTAAAAACATTTTACCAACAAACTTCCATAATTATAGACAATATACCACGATAATTACCTCCCCTTTTATTTTTTTTCATATTTTATTTATTTAAGAGAGAAAGGGGCAGGTAGAGAGATAGACAGAATGGGTGTGTCAGAGCCTCCAGCCACTACAGACGAACTCCAGATGCATGTGCCACCTTGTGCATCTGGCTTATGTGGGTACTGGGAACTTGAACTTGGGTCCTTAGGGTTTGTAGGCAAGTGCCTTAAACACTAAGCCATCCCAGGCCCCCTTTTATTTTTTATTTTATTTTATTTTTTTGAGGTAGGGTCTCACTCTAGCCCAAGCTGACCTAGAATTCACTATGTAGTCTCAGGTTGGCCTCGAACTCAGGGCAATCTCCCTACTTCTGTCTGCCTCCTGGGATTAAAGGCGTGCGCCATCATGCCCAGTTTGCTGTCATTTCTTAAACACTATATAATATAACTAGTGAGACTATTTATTTACTTAAAGTAGTCTAGAGATTACGTCATCTCCCAGCCAGGCTCTCCAGGCCAGCGAAAGGGTCCAGCCTCCATGGCTTGACCACTCTTTCAGCCATTTGGTCTAACCTCTCCCCATATACCCCCATCGCTCCTTTTCCTCCTCAGCTCCCCCACATGTTTTCTGGTTTCCCCATCACAGCTTTGTCTGCAGGTCCCTCCTCCCATCATCTCTTTCATTCACCTCTGGCATATCCTGTGGGTCCCCTCCAGAGGGAGTGTCTGCATTTTCCCCTGCCCCCGCCCCCAATACAAGTGGGTAAAGACTGAACCTAGTACCCTGGACCTGGTACCAGCTCATTATTGGACAGGAGGAAAGATGGGGAGGGGTTCGGCCCGACTGTACCTTGAGTAGAAGGAAGGGTGTGATGACATTGTAGGCCATGTGGAAGTAGTCCCCGACGCTGGGCTTGTTGAGAGGAAACCATTCCAGAGGGAATACCAGCTGGAAACAAAGAGGCATGCACTCACCACAGGACCACAGGCCTCCCACATACTGAGCTCTTTCTATGCTCTTGGCAGCCCAGAGCCCAAAGGACTTCCAGAGAGGGAGGCTGAGTTCCCCAGAGGGTAAACCGTCCCCACTCACAGTATGGATATAAATCCAGGGCCTGGCCTGGGTCCTTTCCCAGTAGTATCAAACAAATGTCCCTGGATTACAAGAGGATTCTTTAGGACTTTGCTACCAACTTGCTGGGTGACCCTGGCATACCAGGTCCTATGATGATACGATCTCCTGACCTCTAGGCTTTGTGTGTGAAAACTGATCTGTCTTGCTAAGCGGATGGTCAGTTTCCAGAGCAGGCCAGAGTAGATGTCAGAGGACAATGTAGAAAATAAACAATCTCAGGGCTGGAGAGATGGCTTAGTGGCTAAGGCACTTGCCTGTGAAGTCTAAGGTCCAAGGTTCAATTCCCCAGTATCCACATAAGCCAGATGCACAAGGTGGCACATGCATTTGGAGTTCTTCTGCAGTAGCTAGAGGCCCTGGTGCACCCATTCTCTGTCTTTATCTGCCTCTTCCTCTCTCTTCTCTTTCTTGCTCATAAATAAAGTAATTTTTTTTAAAAAAAAGAAAAGAAATATTCTCTACAAAGTAACTCTGACTCTCCTCCCACAACTCAGGCTCAACTGCTCTAGTCTGGAATGCCCTTTTGTCTGCTTCCTGGTCCACCCTCAGTCCTGCCCTTGCCAGGGCCATCAGGAAAGCTCCAATACAATGTCAAAACATTCCACAGAGCCAGGCATGGTGATGCATGGTTTTAATCCCAGCACTTGGGAGGCAGAGCTCAAGGCCACCCTGAGAATACAGAGTGATTTTCAGGTCAGCCTGGGCTAGAGTGAGACCCTACCTCCAAAAAACCAAAAAATAAAAAATTAAAATTAAAATATGCGTAGGAGCTGGAGAGATGGTTCAGTGGTTAGAGGTGCTTGCTTACAAAGTCTGAAAACCTGGGTTCGATTCCTCAGTACCAGATACACAGAGTACCATAGGCATCTGGAGTTCATTTACAATAGCATGAGGCCCTGACCTTCTGGCTATTCTCTCTCTCACCTCTCAAATAAATAAATAAGTAACAATAAATAAATACATAAATACTTAAAAATGTCTAATAAGCCAAAAAAAATAAAAAGAAAAAAAAGAATCAAGGCTAAAGAGATGGCTTAGCAGTTAAGGCACTTGCCTGCAAAGCCTAAGGACCCAGGTTTGAGTCTCCAGGTCCCACGTAAGCTAGATGCATGTGGTGGTGCATGCGTCTAGAGTTCATTTGTAGTGGCTAGAAGCCCTGGCGTGCCCATTCTCTCTCCCTCTGTCTCTAATAAATAAATTAAAAAATAAAAAGAAACAGTAAAAAAAAAATCATTAGGTGTGTTGGCACATGCCTTTAATCCCAACACTTGGGAAGCTGAAGTAGGATTGACATGAGTTTGAGACCAGCCTGGGCTACAGAGTGAGTTTCCAGGTCCGCCTGACCCTTGGAGACAAAGGGAAGGTTTCATCAGTTGGCACTGGGAACTACGTGGACTCCCTCGGTTACAACATGCAAAATCAGCCAGTAAGTTTCACAGCTATACTTACATGATGCAATTCCAAGACAATGGGCAGAATGGCCATGGACTCTGTTTCCTTTCCTGAAACCCTCTGACCTGGCTCAGTGGTTTGGGTGAGCCTGGCACACCTGCCTCATGATATGGGCAATAGGGTGGGATGACTACTGAGAGTCCCCCATGCCCAGGTCCCCTCTCTAGTACGACTGGCCAGTCACATGGCTAAGCACGTCTCAGTATACTAGAAGGAAGTGATCCGTCCATGGACACTGAAGTCACACTGAGACTTCCCCATGTGGGCAGGGCTTAGCCTCACACTCACCATGGCAATGGGGCGGCCAAAGTCCAGAACCCAGTTCTGCAGTGTGAAGTACAACCAGAGGTCGAAGTGGAAGGGAGCGGTGCGGAACGTCTCCTCAGCCTTCGCGGAGCCATGCCTGCAAAGGAGCAAGACAGGGGGTCAGTTCTTCTCCCCCCTTCCCCTCCGAGATGAACACCGGGAGGTCTGGGAACTTGACGGCAGGAAGACACACACGCGGCCTCCAGAAGAAAGGCTTGACTGGAAATCCTGGAGTCCAGTCAAGGAGAATGCGTGGGTTTCCAGTGCCATGGCTGCAGCTTCCCTGGGATTCAGGAAGATATTACCAAACAGGTGGAAGAACTGTGGTGCTTTCTCCCCTATAAAATGATGGGGGAAGCCATGCTCGGTGGTGCACACCGTTAATCAGCACTCAGGAGGCAGAGGTAGGAGGATCGCCGTTAGTTCGAGGTCTCCTTGAGACTACATAGTGAACTCCAGGTCAGCCTGGGCTACAGTGAGACCCTACCTTGAAAAAAAAAATCGCCATGAGTTCAAGGCCACCCTGAGACTACAGAGTGAATGCCAGGTCAGCCTGGGCTAGAACAAGACCCTACCTCGAAAAACAAAACAAAACACCGAGAGAAGAAAATGAGGCAAAAGATGCAAACATGGCTGGAAAATGTAGCTATGAGAATGTATGATAGTAGATAACTTTCACTGAGCACTTACAATGTTAGCTGTTCACAGGTGTGATGGTGCTGGTCAGGCAGGTTATGGAGCCTTTAGGAAGCGGAGCCTTGCTGGTGGAAGTGTCACTGGGGGAGAATCTTGGGGTGTTGTATAATTCAGCTGTTTACCTTTTTTTCCTCCTCTCCTTCCTCCCTGCTGTGTGATGTCAGTTTCTATGACACGTGTGGTGTGGTGCACGTATGCATGTGTGGACGAGCATGCCTTTTGCATGCATGCGGAAGCCAGAGAATGCTGGGCGTTTTCCTCTATTGCTCATCCACACGTTTCCTTGACATGGAGTCTCTCACTGAACCAGGAGCTGATCAGCAAGACTCAACAGTTCGCCAGTCTCTGCTCCCCACAAGACCAGGGTTACGGAAACACATGGCCATGCCTAGCAGTCAGCCTACGTCAGGACTGGGGAACTGAACTCAGGGCAAATCAGGCCCTCCCAAGCCCTGCTCGAATTTCAAGCACTCTTATCTGCTGAGCCATCTCCTAAGCCCTTATTTGTGTGTGTGTGTATGTTTTCTGGATAGAACCCAGGATCTTGACCGATTTGGCCAGCCCTGCCTACTCTTGTGACCTACCTCCTGAAGACAATCTAGTACTCAAAAGACAACCCGGTGAGGCTGTTCCCCCACTCTACCCTGCTCCAGTGTCTCTGGGTCATAAGGTGGAGGAGTTCTTTCAGATTATCCTCACAACAATCTCATTGGCAACCAGCCTCAGGAGCTGAAATCCCAGATTTTCTAAAATTGGTAACAGACTCCTGGTTACAGGGACAGCTCATAGAACAGACTCATAGTGACAGGGACAGCTCATAGATTTTACCTCGCCTGAAATCAAGTTCTTTACCTCTCTTCTTCTTTAAAAAAAAAAAAAAAAAAAAAAAAAAAAAAAACTCCAGGCTGGAGAGATAACTCAGTAGTTAAGGCACTTGCCTGCAAAGCCTAACAAGCTGGGGTTGATATCCCAGAACCCACGTAAAGCCAAATGCACAAAGCAGTGCATGCACCTGGAGTTCATTTACAAAACCGGAGGCCCTGGTGTGCCCGTTTTCTTTGTCTCTCTTCTCTCTATATCTCTTTGCTTATTAAAAAAAAATTAGGGGGGCTGGAGAGATGGCTTAGCAGTTAAGGTGTTTGCCTGCAAAGCCAAAGGATCCTGGTTCAATTCTCCAGGGCCCACATAAGCCAGATGCACAAGGGGCATATGCATCCGGAGTTCATTTGCAGTAGCTGGAGGCTCTGGTGCACCCATTCTTTCCCTCTCTCTCTCTGAAATAAATAAATTTAAAAATCACATTAAACTGGGCATGGTGGCGCATGCCTTTAATCCCAGCATTCGGGAGGCTGAGGTAAGAGAATCTCTGTGAGTTCAAGGCCACCCTGAGATTCCAGAGTGAATTCCAGGTCAGCCTGGGCTAGAGTGAGACCCTACCTCAAAAAACCAAAAAAATAAAAATAAAAAAACGAAAGCACCTTAATCACCGAGCTATCTCTCCAGCCCCATCTCTCTTATAAAAAAAAAAATTTTTTTTTTTTTTTTGTTTTCAAGGTAGGGTCTCACTGTAGCCCAGGATGACCTAGAATTCACTATGTAGTTTCAGGGTGGCCTTAAACTCACCAGTGATCCTCCTACATCTGCCATCCAAGTGCTGGGATTAAAGGCATGTGCCACCATGCCCAGCTGAATATTCTACATTACTTTTTTTGTAACTACAAGATGAATATATGTATATTCAAATAAATAAATAAATTATATATATATATATATATATATATATATATATATATAGAGAGAGAGAGAGAGAGAGAGAGAGAGAGAGGACATGTAATACTCTCCTATGGCCTCTATGTGCCTGCAGGTGCATCTGGAATACACACACATACATAACACATATTCACATCATGCCAAAGGGAAAAAAAAAAAAACCCACTCTTTGTCAGTAATGACCTCTGGGCCTGAAGGATTTGGATTTAGAAGGATGAGAATCCCCAGTGCTTCACTGTGAAACTTCCAAGGTGGACACAGACTGAGAATTTTTTTTTTTAATTTGCAAGTAGAGAGAGAGAGGGGATGGACACACCAGGGCCTCCAGCCACTGCAAATGGACTCCAGATGCATGCACCACTTTGCATATCTGGCTTTACGTGGGAACTGGAGAATCGAACCTAGGTCCTTTGGCTTTGCAGGCAAGTGCCTTAACCTCTGGGCCATCTCTCCAGCCCCAAGAGGGATGTTTATTATAAGGAATAAAGGGATTTTGAGAGCTCACTGGGCTGGGGTATGGCTCAGAGGCAGACCACTTGCCTAGCAGTTAACAAGGCTCTGAGTTGAATCCCTATCACCTCAAAACAAACAAAAAAAAAAAAAAAGAAAGAAAGAAAGAAAAAGAGAGAGGGAGTTTGGAAGAGGGCTAAGTTGCTAAAACACCTGTTATACAAGTGCAAGGATCTGAGTTCAGATCCCCAGCGCCCCCATGCTGCCAGGTGGGCATGGCGAGCCCACTGTAATGCAATGCTTGGGAGATGGAGGGAAGAGATCCCTAGGAGCCAGCTGGCTAGCAGGACCAGCAGGGTCAATGAGCTTTGGGATCAAGTGAGAAAGTGTCTCAATTAACAGTGGAGACTAATTGACCTACATCAACCTCTGGCCTCCACACACCCGCATGTACACACGTGTCGGCAAACGTATGAATACTCATATAAACATACAGGCATACACACCACACACTCATATATACACATGGAAAAAAAAAAAATCCATGGGGGGAGTGGCACTTGATGGATGCCTCTAGAAGTGTGTGGCACACACTGGGGGCTCAGGAACAATTTCCCTCTCACTAGTCCAGCCTAGCTTCCTACGGCAGGAAGATAATAATGTCAGTCCTTGGGCAGACATCAGCTTGGGAATCAAAACTGGTGAGCATCTGTCTGGTCTTCTGCTGCTGTTGGGACTGATCATGAGAGATCATATGGGGTAAAAGCATCTTCCCCATCCACCAGCTTCAGGCTGAGTAACCTCAAACTTGTCCCAAATTCCTGACTCCATAGGCGGCCCCCCCCCCCCCCAGGTCTCAGTGCCCAGCAGCTGCTGCCTAGAACAATGGCGAAGGCACAATTGCAGGTAACCTGAAACAAGGTTAGCCTTCGCTCTCGCTCTCCTCCACAGTCTCCCAAGTTGATCATATGGGGAAACCGACACCATGACAGTTGGGAAGCGGATCTGCAAGCCTGCATGACAGAAAGGGAAGAAGTCTTGTCCTGGAGAAGTAAACAGAGACTTATGAATGGGGACTACAGAGAGAGCCTGACTTTACTTCTACATAAAGGATGAAGCTAAGCCGGGCGTGGTGGTGCACGCCTTTAATCCCAGCACTTGGGAGGCAGAGGTAGGAGGATCGCTGAGAGTTCGAGGCCACCCTGAGACTACATAGTTAATTCCAGGTCAGCCTGGACCAGAGTGAAACCCTACCTCGAAAAACAAAAAAAAAAAAAAAAAAAAAAAAAAAAAAAAAAACATAAAGGATGAAGCCAGGCCTGGCAGCACACGCCTGAGACTACATAGAGATCCTACCTTGAAAAACAACCACAACAATAAAAAAGGAGGTTGAAATAGCAGACATGATGAAAAGTGGGTCTTTTCTTTTCTTTTCTTTTCTTTTCTTTTCTTTTCATTTTTCAAGGTAGGGCCTTCACTCTACCCCAAGCTGGTCTGGAATTTGCTATGTAGTCTCAGGCTGGCCTCAAACTCACAGCGATCATCCTACCTCTGCCTCCCGAGTGGTGGGATTAAAGGCGTATGCCACCACGCCCGGCTCAAAAATATTTTAAAAATAAGTCTGCCATGGTGGCACACACCTTTAATCCCACTACTCAGGAGGCAGTTAGGAGGATCACCATGAGTTCAAGGCCACCCTGAGACTACATAGCGAATTCCAGGTCAGCCTGGGCTACAGCGAGACTGTACCTCAAAACCAAAAAAAAATTATTTTCTTAAATAACGTAAACATTATATATTCGTATTTCAGTGCTTAGAATTAATCTACTAACAAAATCTAGAAAATAGGGGTTGGAGAGATGGCGCAGCACTTAAAGACACTTGCTTGCAAATCCTGCTGCTCTAGGTTCAATTCCCCAGTATCCACATAAAGCCAGACGCACAAAGTGGCATATGCATCTGGAGTTTGTTTGCAGTGGCAAGAGGCCCTGGCATACCCATTCTCTTTCTGTCTCTCAAAAGAAATAAGGGAGCCGGGCGTGGTGGCGCACGCCTTTAATCCCAGCACTCGGGAGGCAGAGGTAGGAGGATCGCCGAGAGTTCAAGGCCACCCTGAGACTACATAGTTAATTCCAGGTCAGCCTAGACCAGAGTGAGACCCTACCTCGCAAAAACCAAAAACAAAAACAACAAAAAAGAAATAAGGGGGGCTGGAGAGATGGCTTAGTGGTTAAGGCACTTGCCTGCAAAGCCAAAGGACCCAGGTTCGATTCTCCAGGACCCACATAAGCTAGCTACTCAAGGTGGGGTATGTATCTGGCGTTGTTTGCAGTGGTTAGAGACCCTGGCCTACGCATTTTATTTTCTCTCTCTCTCTTAAAATAAATAAATAAATAATATTTTTTATTAAAAAAAAGAAAGAAGCAGGGCTAGAAAGATGGCTCAGCAGCTAAGGCACTTGCTGGCAAAGCCTGATGATCAGGGTTTGATTCCTTGGTACCCATGTAATACCAGATGCACAAAGAGATGCATGCATCTGGAGTTTATTTGCAGCACTAAGGGGCCCTGGAGTACCCATTCTCTCTCTCTCCTTGCAAATCTAAAATAAATAAATATTTTAAAATAAATAAATAAAAGGACAGCCCAAAATGTAGAAGATAATTTGGATACCCTGAGTGCCTGGGTCAGCACTGGGCACACAGAAGGTGTTTACAAATTTCCTGTTGAACTCAAAGAATGTTTCTGGCGAGTAAAAGCGTGAGCCTCAGTCGGGTCAGACTCATTAGCTTTCCTGGACCTATTTCCTCGTCCTTGAGATGGTCACCTCAGGCTGAGGGCAGACAAATAAATTTCATAGCTGGGCTGGGGAGATGGCTTAGTGGTTAAGGCGCTTGCCTGTGAAGCCTAAGGACCCAGGTTTGATTCCCCAGTACCCACATAAGTCAGATAGATGTACATGGTGGCTCATGCATCTGGAGTTCATTTGCTCTGGGCTCTGACGTGCCCGTTCCCTCTCTCTCTGTCAAATAAATAAAGTTAAATAAATAAACTAATTTTCACCACCAGGCATGGTGGTGCACGCCTTTAATCCAAGCACTGGGGAGGCAGAGGTAGAAGGATCTCCATGAGTTCGAGGTCACCCTGAGACTACATAGTGAATTCTAGGTCAAATTGGGCTAGAGTGAGACCCTACCTCGAAAAATAAAATAAAGACAAGTCTCATGTAGCCAAGGCTGGCCCTGAACGCTCAATCCTCCGGCCTCTTATTACCCAAGCGCTGGAATTCTAGGTGTGCACCCCACCATGCCCTTAAATGTTCTTGTGTCTTCTACAGAGTCCTGTAAAGTTCCTCAAAGATTTAGCTGTTCTCTCTGCTTGGTCCCCCTGCTTGCTGAGGGACTCCGGCTTCATGGTGGCCCATCCATCCCTTCCTTCCTTAGCCTGGCCCAGCTCTGGGACCACCAAAGGTGTTTACTGGACATCTGCACAACACAGTAGGATGTTTCTGGTCAGGAAGACTGTCCTGCCCAGCTCTGCGGATAAGCCCAGTTCAGCTCCTCCCTGGGGACGGGATGCGAGCTGCCCACACTGCTCGGCTGTCCCCGGTGGCAGACCCACTTTCTTGGACAAGGAGTGGGCCACTTGATGAAGCTAAGTTCTGTTCAGGGCAGGGGGGGCATCCGATGAGTTGGGCTCCTGAGCGAGCCGGCTGGCTGTCCGCTCGCACGCTCGGGGTGAGCGACCCGGGAGGACCCACCGTGGACCAGGGCTCCAGGCCCCGGGATCCCCAGCAGGGGACGAGCGCGGTCGGCTGCCCAGCCCGCCGGGGCTCCGCAGGACCCGCCCGCCGCTCGCACCCACCTGGCCTGCGCGCCCGCACCGCCCGCCGCTCCCGGGAGCTGCCGCCTGCGCGCCGCGGCCTCCATGGTCCCCGCCCGCCCGCCGCGCTCCGGCCGCCTTCCCCAGGAGACGCGGGCTCCGCCGGCCACGAGGGGCCTCTGCACCCGGCACCGGAGGGCTGGGGCGGCGCGGGCGGCGCGGGAGGGGAGGAGCTAAGAGGGGGCGGGGCGGGCGGGAGAACGGGGGAGGAGGAGGGGGATGGGAGGGAGGGAGGAGGAGGGAGGAGGGGGGGGGAGGGATGGGAAGAGGAAGGGAGGGAGGAAGGGAGGGGGAGGGGAGGGGAGGAGGGAGGGAGGGGGGGAGGGGAGGGGAGGGGGAGGGGAGGGAGGAGGGAGGGAGGGGGGGAGGAGGGGAGGAGGGGGAGGGAGGAAGGGAGGAGGAAGGAGGGAAGGAGGAGGGAGGAGGGAGGGAGGAGGGGTGGAAGGGGGGGGGAGGGGGAGGGAGGGAGGGAGGAGGGAGGGAGGGAGGGGGGAAGGGGGAGGGAGGGGGGAGGGAGGGAGGGAGGGAGAGATGGGAGGGAGGAGAGATGGGAGGGAGGAGGGAAGGATGGGAAGGAGAAGGGAGGAAGGAGGAGGGAGAGGTGGAAGGAAAGAGGGGGCGGGAGGGAGGAAGAGATGGGAGGGAGGGAGGGATGGGAAGAAGAAGGGAGGAAGGAGGAAGGAGGAGGGAGAGGTGGAAGGAAAGAGGGAGGGGCGGGAGGGAGGAGAGAAGGAAGGGAGGAGAGAGAGATGGGAGGGAGGAGAGAGGGGTGGGGGAGAGGGGGAGGAGAAAGGGATGGGAGGGAGGACAGAAGGATGGGAGGGAGGAGGCAGAGGTAGAGGTAGGGGAATCATCATGAGTTCAAGGTCAGCCTGAGACTGACTATATAGTGAATTCCAGGTCAGCCTGGGCTAGAGCAAGACCCTACGTCAAAATATTAATCAATTAGTTAATAAATAAATAAATGTGTGTGTGTGTATCCTCAACAGGAACTAAATAATGGGTGGGCTAAGAGAGTAGAGCCCAGAGGAACACTGAATTATCTCCAAGTTGGGGGTGTGTCTGGCTTTATGTGGGTACTGTCTCAAGGTCATTTTCCATCAGCCCACAGGCCACCCCCTCAATCACCATCCCAAGCCCACTAGATACCATATTTACTTTGTTTTTATTCGATTTTTCGAGGTAGGGTCTCACTCTACTCCAGGCTGACCTGGAATTCACTATGTAGTCTCAAGGCAGCCTCAAACTCATGGTGAATCCTCCTACCTCTGCCTCCCACGTGCAAGTGCTGAGATTAGAGGTGTGTGCCACCATGCCCGACACCATATTTACTTCAATGCTTTCTTTCTCTCATTTGTTTTATTTTATTATTATTATTATTATTATTTTCTTTTCTTTGGTTTTTCAAGGTAGGGTCTCGCTCTAGCTCAGGCTGACCTGGATTTCACTATGTAGTCTCAGGGAGGCCTTGAACTCATGGTGATCCTCCTACCTCTGCCTCCCGAGTGCTGGGATTAAAGTGTGCACCACCATGCCTGGCTCTCATTTTATTTTTGCTAGACATAAGCAGAGCAGGTGATTTCCTGATTTTGGAGCAGAGAAGGAGTGTACTCAAAGTCAGCCAAAGGCAATGCTCAGATCGAATCTCTGGTTTAATTCCAGTGAATCTAATCTGCAGATTGATGTTGATGAGCAGCTGAGAACGACTGAGGCTTCTGGCTCTGACCCTAATCTCTCCTTCTCTCATTCCGCTGGGCTCCAGGGCGAGGGCCTGAATTGCTCAGCATGTGATCATGAATTTAATAACCCTTGGGTGGGTTTTTAGCCATGGGAGGATGAGACTGTATGGAGGGGGAGCCTGTGACCCATTTAATCTTCCACTTCTGCAAATATCAACAGATCTGCCTTCTGCATGCAGGAGCAGCTGCCCCTGAGTGGAAGAGAGTCCAAGCTGACTGTGCCAGGCTCTCCTGGGTGAACATGCCTTGAGTCCCCAACCCACACAAGCCCGGTAGGATTTGCAGCCCCTCACTTTCCCATCCTATCAGGACCCCTTTAAAAAGACATTCCCTTTAGCTCTTAAATTTTGTGGGAGTGTGGTGTGGGGGGGTAAAATGGATGTCATCTCTTGGGCACTGAGGGTTTTGTAATTTCAAGCTTTTGCCTGTGACTCCTTGGGGGATGTGGTCATTTGCATACCTGAAGGGCAAGTGGTCTCAGCATTGCAATCTCAGTGACTGACATCAAGGAATCAAGGACTCTTTCTGCTGCTAAATCCTTGGGGTCATTTAGCCCAGTGACTTGGGCCTTACCGCGAGTAGAGTTTCTCAATAACTTACTTTCTCCCTCCTTCCCTTCCTTTCTTGTTATTTTCTTTTACACAGAGAGAGAGAGAGAGAATTGGTGCAACAGGGTCTCAACCACTGAAATCAAACTCCAGACGCTTGTGCCACCTAGTGGGGATGTATGACCTTGGGCTTGCCTCACCTTTGTGAGTCTGGCTTACATGGGACCTGGAGAGTTGAACATGGGTCCTTAGACTTCACAGACAAGTGCCTTAACCGCTAAGCCATCTCTCCAGCCATCTTTCATTCTGGAGAGATGGCTTAGCGGTTAAGGCACTTACTTTCAAAGGCTAAGGACCCAGGTTCAATTTCCCAGTACTCATGTAAGCCAGATGCACCAAGTAGCGATATGTCTGGAGTGTGTTTGCAGTGCCTGGAGGCCCTGGTGCATCCATTCTATCTATCTGCCTCTTTCTCCCTCTCTCTCACACACATAAATAAATAAATGAAATATTTAAAAGATAGATTATGTATCAAGACTTATATAATCATAAGTAGCTAACATGAAAATTTCCCAGTGCCGTCAGCATCCTTGGGCTGGCAGAGCTGCACCAGACCAGGCCCTGCAAGAGTTAGGAATTGGCTAGAGGCTCTTGCTTGTGGCCCTCTGAGGATGCGTGACTGATTCAATGTGAACCAGGGACTCCCTCCAGCCCACCGATTGGGGCAATGTCCTTGGGGCCAGATTCCTTCCTGAGCCCCTCAACTACTTTTATGACTGAACACAATCTGTTATTTGGCATTAGGGAGAGATGGCTCAGTTTGGTAAGAGTGCTTGCTTTCAGGGGTAGAGAGATGGCTTAGTGGTTAAAGCACCTGCCTGCAAAGCCAAAGGACCCAGGTTTGAGTCCCCAGGACTAACGTAAGCCAGATGCACAAGGTGGTATGTGTCTGGAGTTCATTTGTAGGGCTAGAGGCCCTAGCATACCTTTCTCTCTCTCTCTCTCTCTCTCTCTCTCATCTGCTTCTTTCTCAAATAAATAAACAAAATAAAATCAAATCAAATAAACAAAATAAAAGAGGGCCACAGAGAATGGCATTAGGGATGTTTGAGCCATTTGAGATTGTATGCAACATGTTTGCAGGATTTTTTTGTGTGGAGGAAAAAAAAGGTTTATTTTGGCTTATACACTCAAGGGGAAGCTCCATGATGGCAGGGGAAAACGATGGCATGAGCAGAGGCTGGACATCACCTCCTGGCCAACATCAGATGGACAACAGCAGCAGGAGAGTGTGCCCATTTGCAAGATTTACAGGTTGAATATCTCTTACCTAAAATGCCTGGAACATTCAGCGTTTCATATTTTGGATTTAAAAAATATATATTTAAGGGACTGGAGAGATTGTTCAATGGTTAAAGCATTTGCCTGCAAAGCCTAATGTTCCAGGTTTGATTCCCAAGTACCCACGTAAAGCCACATGCACAAGTGGTGCATGTATGGGGAGTTCGTTTGAAGTGGTTGGAGGCCCTGGCACACCCATTCCTCTGTTTCTCTTCTCTCTCAGCTTGTAAGTAAATGAAATAAAAATATTTAAAATATAAAAAAAATTATTTAGGCAAGGCATAGTGGCACATGCCTTTAAACCCAGCACTCGGGAAGCAGAGGTACAAGAATTAGCAAGCTATTGGGGCTAGGGAGATGGCTCAGCATTTAAAGGCACTTGCATGCAAAGACTGCTGGCTGGGATTTGATTCTCCAGTATCCACATAAAGCCAGATGCACAAAGTGGCACATGTGTCTGGAGTTTGTTTGCAGTGGCAAGAGGTCCTGATGAGCCCATAGTCTCTCTCTCTTTCTCTCTCTCTCTCAAATAAATAAATAATTTTGGAGGGGAAAGTTCGAGATAGGGTGTCACTCTAGGAAGTCTTTTCATCACAGAGAGGCCACGAACTACAACTCCCAGAACCCCCCACGACTGCAAATGAGACTCATAGAGAAGCCACGAACTACATCTCCCAGAACCACCCCCAACGATTGCAAATGAGAATCTCTCTTAGAGAAGCCACGAACTACATCTTCCAGAACCCCCCCAAGACTGCAAGTGAGACTTCGTCGTGAGAGGTTAGGAATGTAGGCGGGAAGGGAGTGGGCTCGCTGGTCCAGAGGTGCTGCCAATGGATTTTTAAGTAGCTTCGGGGTTTGTTTCCAAGAATCCCAGAAACCTGGAAATCTAAGCCCAGAGAATCCCTCAATTGGGTAGTACAGATGCGAGTTGTAAGGTGAAGCTGTTCTTGCTCCCTCAGCTTTCCAATAGTTGATTTTCCTGTATTCAGTACTTCGGTACCTAACATGTCAACGACCAATCTGTTACCTCTTATTATTATTATTACTACCTGTTAGCTCCAAATTCACTTTTTTAAAAATGGGTGTGCCAGGGCTTCTAACCATTGCAAACAAACTCCAGATGCATGCGCCACCATGTGCACCTGGCTTACGTGGGTTCTGGAGAATCGAACCTAGATTCTTAGGCTTCACAGGCAAGCGCCTTAACCACTAAGCCAACTCTCCAGCCCCAGATTCACTTTTCAACATCTATTCTGTGATAACAGACACAATGACTTTGAACATGATTTAAGGCTTTTTAGCAGGGGAGTCAGAAAAGCCACTGGGGGAGAAAGGGGCATCTGCTGGCCCGGTTACCATATCTTTGGAGACAAGGCACGATAGGAAAGGCCAGAGTGCGGATGCTTCAATAAAGTAATGTTCTCGTCCTTAACAAATGGCAAGTCTCTAAGATGTAGTAAATGCTATATATTTAAAACTTTTTTTTAAACTTTTTTTTTTTTTTTCAAGTTAGGGTCTCACTCTAGCTCAGGCTGACCTGGAATTCACTATGTAGTCTCAGGGTGGCCTCGAACTCACGGCGATCCTCCTACCTCTGCCTCCTGAGTGCTGGGATTAAAGGCGTGCGCCACCACACCCGGCTTTTTTAAACATTTTATTCATTTATTTGCAAGCAGAGAGAAAGAGAGAGAGAGAGAAAGAGAGAGAAAGAGGCAGAGGCAGAGGCAGATCTATTTAGGGAGAGAGAATGGGTGTACTAGGGCCTCTAGCCACTGGAAACGGACTCCAGATGCATGTAACACTTTGTGCATCTGGCTTACATGGATACTGGACAATCGAACCTTGGTCCTTAGGCTTGGTAGGCAAGCACCTTAACTGCTAAGCCATCTCTCCAGCCCCCATATTTAAAACATTTTAAGGGAGCCTGTAGTTCCTCTATTTCACCACTGTGTGGCAGACCAGTATGTTCAATAAAATAAGTTCTGAATGGAAAAGGCCAAAGAAAAGAAAATGTCATTCTTTTTTTTTTTTTTCAAGGTAGGGTCTCGCTCGAGCCCAGGCTGACCTGGAATTCACTATGTAGTCTCAGGGTGGCCTCGAACTCTTGGCGATCCTCCTACCTCTGCCTCCCGAGTGCTGGGATTAAAGGCGTGAGCTACCACTGCCTGGTGAAAATGTCATTCTCTCTCCCTTTCTCTGTATCTGCCTTTCTCTCTCTCAATCTTAACTAAATAAATTTAAGAAGGGCTGGAGAGATGACTTAGTGGTTAAGGCACTTGCCGGCAAAGCCAAAGGACTTAGGTTCCATTCCCCAGTACCCACTGAAAGCCAGTGCATCAGGTAGTACATGCATCTGGAGTTCCTTTGCAGTGGCTAGAGGCCCTGTTGTGCCCATACTATTTGCCCCTCTCTATCTGCCTCTTCTCCCCCATAAATATATATATATATATATATATATATATATATATATATATATATATATATTTTTTTTTTTTTTTTTTTTTTAAGAAAGGCCAAGCGTGGTGGCGCACGCCTTTAATCCCAGCACTCAGGAGGCAGAGGTTGGAGGATCACCATGAGTTTGAGGTCACCCTGAGACTACATAGTGAATTCCAGGTCAGCCTGGGCTAGAGTGAGACCCTACCTCAAGAAACAAAAAACAGAACAAAACAAAAAAAAAAAAACTCTGTTTCAAATCACAACAACACAATACAGTCCTGTGTGTGCCACCAAGCCCGGCTTGAAATAGAGTTTTACTCTGTAGCCTAGGGTGATCTGGAACTCACTATGTAGCTTGAGCTAGCTGCAAACTCCTGTCAATCCTTCTGCCTCAGCTTTCTGAGTCTGAGATCACAGAAGTGAGTGACACCTTACCCAGCCAGGGCTGTATGTTCTCAGAGTTCAAATGCACAATCAAGACAAATCAGGCAGCATTACTCAGTGTGACTCTTGCAACTGGCTATTTGGCTGCTGGAGTTGTTGGCTGCTTTCTTTTTTTTCTTTTTCTTTTCCCCTTTCTGTTGCCTGATTATGTAACTTTTTCCCCAAACTTTAAAGTGTGCTTACCATGTAAAGCCAGAGTCACAAAGTGACACGCATGTGTGGAGTATGTTTACTTCAAAAGAGTGTCTGCCTGATTGAATGTTGATTCCTATTTCTCAGAATTTTCCAGTATCTGCCAAAGTTGTTATTCTTGTTTTTAAAAATATTTTTACTGGGCTGGAGAGATGGCTTAGTGGTTAAGGCACTTGCCTGCGAAGCTTAGGGACCCAGGTTCGATTCTCCAGATCCCACATAGCCAGAGATGCACAAGGTAATGCAAGGTTTCATATACTCACAAGATGGTGCATGCATCTGGAGTTGGATTGCAGTGGCTGGAGACCCTGGCACGTCCATTCTCTCTCTCTCACTCCTTTTCTCTCTCTGATTAAAATAAATATTTTATTTATTTATTTGCAAGGAGAGAGAGAGAGAGAGAAAGAATAGGCATGCCAGGGCCTCTAGCTGCTGTGAATGAACTACGGACGCATGTGTCACCTTGTGCATCTGGCTTACATGGGTACTGGAGAATTGAACTCTGGTCATTAGGTTTTGCAGGCATGCTCCTTAGCCATTGAGCCATCTCTGCAGCCCCTAAAGTGGCTAACATGGAGCATGAGGGTGGTCACTTGGCCTTCCTCATGGTAATTGATACACCTAATGTCCCCGTTTGTTGCTTCACTGACTTGGGACGATGTTTCTTAATTCATCACCTTAGAACCGCCCTTTCATGAATGTCTAGATGGCACTGTACTGTGCGTGAGGGACAGTTTACAATGTTGTAATAATGTTGACCCAGTCTTGCAATATTTTTGCAATAATCATCCATATTGCTCACAAAAATTCTGGTGCCAAACAGCTTATTCACATGTCATTGGTGTGTTACTGACAAAGGCTGGCAGCCGGGCGTACACCACCACATCTGAGGGTCTCACTTTAGAGACCAGGCTGACCTGGAATTTACTATGTAGTCTCAGAGTGACCTGAAACTCACTGCCATCCTCTTGGATTAAGGGCGTGTGCCCGGCTTATTATTTTCTTTTTCAGGGGTGGGGGGAGAGAGAATGGGTTCAAAAGAACTCCAGATTCATGTACCAGTAGGTGCAACTGGTTTTACATCGGTTCTGGGAAATCAAACCCGGGTCATTAGGATTGGTAGGCAGGCGTCTTAATCGCTAAGCCACCTCTCCAACTCTGAAATCCTTATTTTGATCTCTGAATATGAGCTTTTTTTTTTTTTTTTTTTTTTTTTTTTTTTTCGAGGTAGGGTCTCACTCTAGTCCAGGCTGACCTGGAATTCACTATGTAGTCTCAGGGTGGCCTCGAACTCATGGTGATCCTCCTACCTCTGCCTCCCAAGTGCTGGGATTAAAGGCGTGCACTACCATGCCCGGCTTGAATATGAGCTTTGTAAGTGGTGTCACAGGAGAATGACGCTTGCTCCTGGCCTGGAAGTCTAACACGGAAGCGCTTCTTTGTTCGTCTGGCCTCCACTCCCCTGCAGAGACGCCAGGCTGCCGCAAGGTGGCGCAGATGGCCTTTGCTGGCCCGGGGACAATCCATCCCTTTCCTGTGCTGGTGGCCCGGGACTTCTCGTCCACCACTGTCTCCGAGCACCAAGAGGGACACACACTGAGGTCTCAGTACCTCTGGGGCTGGACACCTTGTCTTGGTACTGCTCAGATCTGACCCCACCCTGCTGTGACCGAGCGCTTCCGCAGAGGGAACATGCCCAAGACATGGAAACAGAGAGAGGGAGAGAGAGAAAAGGAACTCCTGACGCATACGCCACCATGTGCTTACATGGGACCTGGAGAATCGAACCGGCCTTAGGTTTCCCAGGCATGCGCTGTAACCGCTGAGCCATCTCTCCAGCCCCTTCCTCGGGCTTTTATCTGGACGCTATTTACCTCCAAGTCCAGCAGTTCTGATTCCAGTGGGCCCCCACAGTGAACTGGCCTTATCAACATTTCTTCATCCTTCACGTCTTACCTGGGTCCTGTCCACCACCCCCACCTTAATTATTCATCATCTACTCTTGCAAATGTGTCCTGAACTCCCTGACACCCTCTGTCTCCTCCACACTCATCCGGCGAACTCCAGTAAATCCAGTTCTCTGCTCTGTCTGGCCCCAGTAGGCAGTCCTGGGTTTTCCCAGGACAATTATCAGGTTCCAAAGGGCAGCAAGAAACCAAGCCCCAGCCTGCAAGCCCTTTTTAATGTCTCGGCCTTAGTCATGTTCACAAAGTCTTATTGGCTAGGGTAGGTCACATGGTCAAGCCAACACAAAAGCGGAAGATGTGGGTCAGTGAAACTCAATTTAAAACAACAATAACAAACAAACAAACAAACAAACAAACAAACAAACAAAACCCGATTGATGCCTAGCATGGTGGTACAACCTTTAATCCCAGCATTTGGGAGGCAGAGGTAGTTGAATCACCATGAATTTGAGGCCATCTTGAGACTCCATAGTGAATTTCAGGTGAGCCTGAGCTAGAATGAGACCCTACCTGGAAACACATACACGCACCCACACCCACCCAGCCAGCCACGTGGCTGATGCCTGGCCTGGTGGTGCAACCTTTAATCTCAGCACTTGGGAGGTAGAGGTAGGAGGATCACTGTGAGTTCAAAGCCAGCCTGGGACTACATAGTGAATTCTAGGTCAGCCTGGGCTAGAGTGAGACTCTACCTCGAAAAACCAACGCCCCACAAAAATAACTGGGCTGGAGAGATGGCTTAGCAGTTAAGGCACTTGCTTACAAAGCCAAAGGACACAGGTTTGATTCCCAGGATCCATGTAAGCCCAGATGCACCAGGTGGTGCATGCATCTGCAGTTTGTTTGCAGTGGCTGGAGGTCTTGGTGTGTCCTTTCGATCTCTTTCCTTCTCTCCCTCCTTCCCTCTTCCCCTCTCTCTATTAAATAAATAAATAGCCAGGCATGGTGGTACAACCTTTAATCCCCTCACTCGAGGGGCAGAGGTAGGAGAATTGCTATGAGTTTAAGGCCACCCTGAGACTACATAGCCCAGGTCAGCTGGGCTAGATGAACCAAGAAAGAAAAAAAAACTAAAATGATTAAAAAACAAAACAAACAAACAAACAAACAAACAAAAAAACAACCAGCAGGGTGTGGTGGCATATGCTTTTAATCCCAGCACTTGGGAGGCAGAGGTAGGAGTACTGCTATGAGTTCGAGACCACCCTAGGGCTACACAGTGAGTTCCAGGTTAGCTTGGGTTAGTGTGAGACCCTACCTCGAAAATAACAAAAAGCCCATCCTCTAAAACAACTCACAAAACAGCCACAATTTTGCCCCAGCTCTGTAATATGATAGGAAACTGTGGTTTTCTTCTATAAGTTAAATGCAGAATTATTATCCACTCTTACATATACATGAAAACTAATAACCAATTTAAACAAAATCTTGTATTTGAATGTTCATAGCACGTTTACTTCTCATGGTAGCTAAAAGATGGACACAACCCAAATAATCAAAAGATGAATGAATCAGCGAAATGTGGTATATCCATTTGATGGAATATTAATTACCTAACTGTGAAAGGTAGTGAAGTGTGCATGCACACACACACATATGCACACACACACCACAGGGAAACGAAGCATCTTTTAATTTGATAAGTATTACCAAAGTGCTCTCCACCTTTATAGTCCTATCATTGTTGTAAATGTTTTGGTCTTTTAAAAAATATCTTTTTAATATATTTTTTATTTATATTTGAGAGAGAAAGAGGCAGAGAGAGAGAGAGAGAGAGAGAGAGAGAGAGAGAGAGAATGGATCGCCAGGGCTGTCAGCTGCTGCAAACGAACTCCAGAAGCATGGGCCACCTTGTGTAGCTGGCTTACATGGGTCTTGGGGAATTGAACCTGGGTCCTTTAGATTTGCCAGCTAGCGCCTTAACCACTAAGCCATCCCTCCAGCCCTTGGACTTTTATTTTTTTAAAGATTTTTAAAATTATTATTTATTTATTTGAGAGAGTGAGAGAGAGAGAGAAAAAGCAGATATATATATAGAGAGAATGGGCACTCCAGGGCCTCTAGTAGCTACAAACGAATTTCAGATGCATGCGCCATGTTGTGCATCTGGCTTTACATGGGTCCTGGAGAACCGAACCTGGGTCCTTTGGCTTTGCAGGCAAGCGCCTTAACAAGTATGTGGATACTGGGGAATCGAACCCAGACCAAGAGAACAAGCTTTGCTTGCCATCTCCCCAGCCCTGCTTTGATCCTTGACAACATGACAGGCCATAAAAAGAATGAACTGAAATATCTGAATTATGCTTAAATCCATGAGTTTTTAAAAATTTTTATTTATTTATTTATTTATTTATTTATTTATTTATTTATTTTGGTTTTTCGAGGTAGGGTCTCACTCTGGCTCAGGCTGACCTGGAATTCACTATGTAGTCTCAGGGTGGCCTCGAACTCTCAGTGATCGTCCTACCTCTGCCTCCCGAGTGCTGGGATTAAAGGTGTGCACCACCACGCCCGGCTTTATTTATTTATTTTTAATTTTGTATTTATTTATTTATTTGACAGAGAAAGAGTGAGAGAGAGAGAATGGGTATGCTGGGGCCTCCAGCCATTGAAAACAAACTCCACATGTGTGCAGCCCCTTGTGCATCTGGCTAACATGGGTCCTGGGGAATCGAACCTGGGTCCTTTGGCTGTGCAGGCAAATGCCTTAACTGCTAAGCCATCCCTCCAGCCCTATTTATTTATTTTTATTGACAACTTCTTTAATTGTAGACAATATCCCACGGTACTTCCCTCCTTTTCCCCCACTTTTCCCTTTGAAACTTCACTCTCCATCATATCCCCTCCTCCTCTCAATCAGTCTCTCTTTTCAGATTGATGTCATGATCTTTTCCTCTTATTATAATGGTCTTGTGTAGGTAGTATCAGGCACTGTGGGGTCATGGATATCCAGGCCATTTTGTGTCTGGAGGAGCACGATGTAAGGAGTCCTACTCTTCCTTTGGCTCTTACTGAATCCATGAGTTTTTAATAATTTTAAAAAATACAAAATTGCCGGGCATGGTGACACGTGCCTTTAATGCCAGCACTCAGGAGGCAGAGGTAGGAGGATTGTTGTGAGTTCAAGGCCACCCTGAGAACACAGAGTGACACCCTACTTCGAAAAACAAGAAAATAATTCATTGATTCTTTTTTTTTTTTTTTGGTTTTTCGAGGTAGGGTCTCACTGTGATCCAGGCTGACCTGGAATTAACTATGTAGTCTCAGGGTGGCCTCGAACTCTCAGCGATCCTCCTACCTCTGCCTCCCAAGTGCTGGGATTAAAGGCGTGCGCCACCACGCCCGGCTCAATTCATTGATTCTTTCTGGAGGATATTAAGAAAACAATTCACTTTCAGGAGATTAACCAGGAAAGTATCAAGTGTAATCGACCCTTTCTTTCTAAACTGTCAGGAGAGCCACACAGTGGAAAAAAGGAGTTTCTCTATGAAAATTCTCCAATAAAGAAAGTTCTGGGCGTGGTGGTGCATGTCTTTAATCCCAGCATTGGGAGGCAGAGGTAGGAGAATTGTGAGGTCGAGGTCACCCTGAGTCTACGTAGTGAATTCCAGGTCTGCCTGGGCTAGATTGAGACCCTACCTCCAAAAAATAACAATAAAAAAAACAAAGAAGATGTGATATAAACCCTAAGGGATCATGTCTATAGACAATGATCATCAACAGAGGTGACAGGAGAAAAAGAGAGGGAGAGGGAGAGAGAGAAGAGGACTCTTAGTGTGTTATGTCCTAGACCTCCTAACAGGCGAGCCCTGGACTAGCTTGTCTGAGCACCCTCACCTGATCAAGTCAGTAAAGTCACTACCAATTACCCAGCTACAGAAACTATACAGACAGGAACATGTTAAACAGCATACCAAAGAGATATAGTCAGCAAACCCTCATCTCTTTCAGAACTCTACAGGGCAAGAAACCTGGTTTTTTTCCCCTATAAGTTAAAAGGAAGAAAAAGAAGAAGAGGGAGAGGGAATCTCTAAATTAAAACAAATTTGAGGTATGGAGCAATAAATATATATGAGTCTGGGCTGCAGAGATGGCTTAGCGGTTAAGGCACTTGCCTACAAAGCCAAAGGACTCGGGGTCGATAAGCTGGTACCCAGGTAAAAACACGTGCACAAGGTGGCGCATGTGCCTGGAGTTTGTTCTCAGTAGTTGGAGGCCCTGGTACACCCATTCTCTCTATCTGCCTATCTCTTCCATAAATAAATAAATAAATAAATAAATAAATAAATAAATAAATAAATAAATAAATAATAAATAAATAAATAAAATATATATGAGTCATAATTAGATTGTGTCTCAAACAAAAATATACCAGCTCTTGGGCTGGAGGGATGGCTTAGCTTGGTTAAGGTGTTTGCCTGCAAAGCCAAAGGATCCCAGTTCGATTCTTCAGGACCTATGTAAGCCAGATGCACAAAGGGGTGCATGTATCTGGAGTTTGTTTGCAGTGGCTGGAGGCCCTGGTGCGCCCATTCTCTCTCTCTCTCTGCCTCTTTGTCTGTCTGTCACTCACAAATAAAAACAAACAAACAAACAAACAAACAAACAAACAGAAAAATACCAGCTCTTGTTTGTGAGAAATTGGAAACTTGAACCCTGATAGGATACTAAGAAGTTGTCAATTTAAAAGGTAGGATGGGCTGGGCGTGGTGGCACATGCCTTTAATCCCAGCATTCGGGAGGCAAAGGTAGGAGGATCAACATGAATTCAAGGCCACCCTGAGATTACGTGGTGAATTCCAGGTCTGCCTGGGCTGGAGTGAGACCCTTCCTTGAAAAACCGAAAAATGAAAAAAACCAAAAAATAAAATGTAGGATGGTTTAGCAGTTAAGGCATTTGCCTGTGAAGCCAAAGGACCCAGGTTCAATTCCCCAGGACCCACATAAGCCAGATGCACAAGGGGGTGCACGCGTCTGTAGTTTGTTTGCATGGCTGGAGGCTCTGACGCATCCATTCTCTCTCTCTTTCTCTCTCTCTCTCCCTCTTTCTCTGTCAAATAAATAAATAAATAAAAATAAAAAATATTTTAAAAATAAAAATAAAAGGTAGGATGGCAAGGCATCGTGGCACCTGCCTTTAATCCCAGCACTTTAATCCCAGACCAAGGTGGGAGGATCACCTTGAGTTCGAGGCCACCCTGAGACTACATAGTGAATTCCGGGTCAGCCTGGGCTAGAGTGAGACGGTACCTTGAAAAACAACAACAAGACACTATGTCATGGAGTGCAAGCAGAAGCCTAGCTCATGGGTGTAGCTACACCTGCGGTGTTTGCACAATGACAATATTGCCCAATAAGGCATTCCTTCCAACAAATCCCTGTCATTAAGTGATGCATGGCTGGTTTCAGATTATATAGTAGGATCCAAACAAGGAAGGTGCTGAGATTTTTGCACTTGCCACAGTTCATAGGTAATGACAGGACATGAAGCTTCTAGCACAGAGATAAAAGATAGCAAAAGCCTAGTTCATCCCTGTTGCATTTGTTCTGCTCCTCACAGTCCTGTTTCCCATGGGCAACACGGAGGGCCGTGTAACATGGGCAGATAAAGGAGGCTTCATATCAGAGGAATTTAGGGCCCAGGCACTTTCTAAGCAAGCCACAAACAAGCCGATCTGGTGGCTCGTGTAACTAGTGACAGAGTTTGCTCGCTGACAGGCGGTGAAGGGCTTAGCCTTGCACTGGCACACAGCAGGAGTTTCAAGGACACTCAGGACCTGTGGTAATTCAAAAGTATTCAAGCCAGGCTGGAGGGATTGCTTAGCCTTTAAGGCGTTTGCCTGCAAAGCCAAAGGACACAGGTTCAATTTCCCAGGACCCACATTAGCCAGATGCACAAGGTAGTGCATGCGTGTTTGCAGTGGCTGGAGGCCCTAGTGTGTCCATTCTCTCTCTTTCACTCTGTCAAATAAATAAATAAAAATATTTTTTTAAAAAAGTATTCAAGCCTATCATGATGGCATCTGTCTAGTATCACTTACTTGGGAGGCTGAGGCAGGAGGATCACCTGAGCCCAGGAGTTTTAGGACAACCTGGGTAACAGTGGGACCTTATCTCCTGGAGGAAAAAACAAAAACAAAAACAAAAATACTTCAACATGTGGTATTAAGCCTTGCTATTTGACATATGTATAAAGCAGCACATATATTATTATATGATTTTTTTTTTGAGGTAGGGTCTCCCTCTAGCTCAGGCTGACCTGGAATCCACTATGTAGTCTCAGGGTGGCCTTGAACTCATGGCAATCCTTCCTCCCCGAGTGCTGGGATTAAAGGCATGTGCCACCATGCCTGGCTTATTAATATTTAATTTTTATTTATTTATTAGAGAGAGAGAGAGAGGGAGAGAGAATGGGTGCCAGGGCCTCTAGCCACTGCAAATGAATTCCAGATGCATGTGCCACCATGTGTATCTGGCTGATGTGCATTCTGGGGAATCAAACCTGGGTCCTTCAGCTTTATAGGCAAGTACCTTAACTGCTAAGTCATCTCTCCAAACCACTATTTAAAAAAAATATTTTTATTTGTTTATTGGCAAGCAGAGAGAAAGACAGAGAAAACAGAAAGATGATAGATAGATAGATAGATAGATAGATAGATAGATAGGGAGAGAATGGGTGCACCAGGGGCCTCTGCCACTGCAAATGAACTCCACTTTGTGCATCTGGCTTATGTGGGTACTTGGGAATTGAAACTGGGTCGTTAGGCTCTGTAGGCAATATCCTTAACTGCTTAGTCATATCTTCAACCTTCTTTTTTTTTTTTTTTTTTTTTTTTCGAGGTAGGGTCTCTCTCTAGCTCAGGCTGACCTGGTATTCACTCTGTATTCTCAGGGTGGCCTTGAACTCATGGCGATCCTCCTACCTCTGCCTCCTGAGTGCTGGGATTAAAGGTGTGTGCCACCACACCCTGCTCTTTTTTTTTTTTTTTTTTTTTTTGAGATAAGGTTTCACTCTAGCCCAGGCTGACCTGGAATTTACTATTTAGTCTCAGGGTGGCCTTGAACTCATGGTGATCCTCCTACCTCTGCCTCCCAAGTGCTGGGATTAAAGACATGTACCACCACACACGGCTTATTTTTTTTTATGTTTTAAAATAAGTGGTTTCCTTGATAATAATACCTAATTTTCCACACATTTTATTATATATGTATAAACATTATTATGAAAAGGAGTTGGCCAGTTTGATAATTAGACTGCCAGAGGTGTTTGTGGCAACAAGTAAGGTCAAGAAAGTGAAGGTTTACAAATGTATTCTTAGGGCTGGAGAGATGGTTTAGTGGTTAAGGCACTTGCCTGCAAAGCCTAAGGTCCCAGGTTCTATTCCCCAGAACCCACATAAGCCAAATGTACATGATGGTGCATGTTTCTGAGTTCTTTGCAGTGGCTGGAGTCTATGGCATGCCCAGCATCTCTCTCTCTCTGATAAATAAATAAAACTTTTTTTTTTTTTTTTTTTTTTTGGCTCTTCGAGGTAGGGTCTCACTCTGGTCCAGGCTGACCTGGAATTAACTATGTAGTCTCAGGGTGGCCTTGAACTCGCGGTGATCCTCCTACCTCTGCGTTCCAAGCGCTGGGATTAAAGGCGTGCGCCACCACACCCAGCTCATAAAACATTTTTTTAATGTAGGGCTGATGGCTTAGTGGTTAAGGCAATTGCTTGTGAAGCCTAAGAACTCATCTTCAAATCTCTAGGTCCCTTATAAGCCAGATGCACAGTGATACAAGCATGCAATGTTGCACATGCACACAAGGGAGCACACACATCTGGAGTTCAATTGCAGTGGCTGGAGGCCCTGGTGCGCCAATTCTCTCTCTCCCTCTCTTTTTCATAAAAAAAATGTAGTCTCAGGCTGGAGAGATGGATTCACGGTTAAGGCACTTGCCTGCGAAGCCTAAGGACCCAGGTTCGATTCCCCAGTACCCATGTAAGCCAGATGTACATTTTAGTGCATGTGTCTGGAGTTCATATGCAGTGGCTAAAGGTCTTGGCATGTAGGGTCTCTCTCTCTCTCTAATGATTAAATAAAATATTTCATAAAAATAATTTAAAATGTATTCTTGGGGGGGCTGGAGAGATGGCTTAGCAGTTAAGCACTTGCCTGTGAAGCCTAAGGACCCCGGTTCGAGGGTCAGTTCCCCAGTACCCATGTAAGCCAGATGCACAAGGTGGCGCATGCATCTGCAGTTCATTTGCAGAGGCTGGAGGCCCTGGTGCCCCATTTTCTCCCTCCCTCTCTCACTCTCTCTCTGTCACTCTCAAATAAATAAAAATAAACAAAATTTAAAAAAATGTATTCTTGGGGCTGGAGAGATGACTTAGTGGTTAAGGCACTTGCCTGTGAAGCACAAAGGTGAGGCAAGCACAAGGTTGTACAAGCCCACTAAGTGGCGCAAATGTCTGGAGTTTGATTGCAGTGGCTGAAGCCTTGTCACACCAATTCTCTCTTTCTATCTGTCTGTCTCTTTCACTCTTTCTAAAAATAAAAAAATAATAAAAAATAAATTCTCAGGCTGGAAAGATGGCTCAGTAGTTGAAGGCACTTGACTGTAAAGTTTAACAGCCCGGGGTTCGATTCTCCAGTATCTATGTAAGCCAGATGTGCAAAGTGGCACATGCATCTAGATTTGTTTGCAGTGGCAGGAGGCCCTGGTACACCCATACTCACTCTGTCTGTCTGCTTCTTTCTCTCTCTCTCTCAAAATAAATAAATAAATAAATAAATAAATAAATAAATATTTTTTTCTGTTTTTATTCATTTATTTATTTACAAGGAGAGAGAAAGAGAGAGAAAGAGAAAGAATGAATATGGCCACCCCAGGGCCCCTAGCTACTGCAAACAAATTCCAGATGCATGTGCCCCTTGTGCATATGGCTTACATGGGTCCTGGAGAATTGAACTGGGATCCTTTGGCTTTGCAGACAAATGCCTTAACCACTAAGCCATCTCTCCAGCCCCCAATTCTTTTTTTTAAAAGTTCACTTGAAGCCTTTAATCCCAGCACTCATGAGGCAGAGGTAGGAGGATCGCCCTGAGTTTGAGACCAGCCTGAGACTACATAGTGAATTCAAGGCCAGCCTGGGCTAGAGCAAGACCCTATCTTGAAAAACCATTAAAAAAAAAAAAAGTTCACTTGAGTCTAGGTGTTTGAGTCCAATCCAGGTAACAAAGTGAGACCCTGTCTCTTGGAAAACAAACAAGCAAACAAATTTTAAATACTTCAGGCTAATAAAATTACTAGAAATTTATCACTGGTATATACAGACAAAAATGTAAGTGAAAAGATGTTTATAGGGCTGGAGAGATGGCTTAGCAGTTAAGGCGCTTTGCTTGCAAAGCCAAAGATCCCAGGTTTGATTCCCCAGGACCCATGCAAGCCAGATGCACAAGGTGGTGCATGTGTCTGGAGTCAGTTCCAGCAGCTTGAGGCCCTGGTGTACCCATTGTCTCTCTACCTCTCTCTCTCTCTCTCTCTCTCTCTGCCTCTTCCAAATAAATAAATATAATAAAAATAGCTGGGTGTGGTGGCTCACGCCTTTAATCCCAGCACTCAGGAGGCAGAGGTAGGAAGATCACTGTGAGTATGAGGCCACCCTGAGACTACATAGTGAATTCCAGGTCAGCCTGAGCTGGAGTAAGACCCTACCTCAAAAAACCCCTAAAAAACAAACAAACAAACAAAAATATTATAGGCCAGAAGACAACCTGGTGTCTTTACAGCAGAAATGTTTGGTAACGTTGGAAAAATGCCTGACTTTATGTTAAATGAAAAAAAGGAAATGAAATTCAAGTATGTATCTTTTTTTGTAGGGGAGAGTGAGGGTTGAGTCAGGGTCTCACTCTATCTAGCCTAGATGCCATTTTTAATTTAATTAAATTAATTAATTAATTTTTTTGTTTGTTTTTTTCGAGGTAGGGTCTCACTCTAGCCCAGGCTGACCTGGAATTCACTATGTAATCTCAGGATGGTCTTGAACTCATGGTGATCCTCCTACCTCTGCCTCCCAAGTGCTGGGATTAAAGGCGTGCGCCACCACGCCCGGCTTTAATTTAATTTTTTTGTGAGATGGTCCCTCATTGGCTTGGTACCCACCAAGTAGACCAGACTGGCTCCAGAGAGCAGCCTGTCTCCACCTCCCCACACCTCAAATTTTCTATGGATTTTGAGGATTGAACTCAGGTCCTCATGCTTTGCAAGGCAAGCATTTTACCTATTGAGCTATCTCCCCAGTCCCATGGCAGTATTATTTATACTAGTAAACACCTTAAATGTCTAATACTCAGGGAACAGCTACATTGTGACACATCTAATCTGAAACCTGTAGCCACTTTGAATTGTTACAGCAGAAATGTTTGGTAACGTTGGAAAAATGCCCATGACTTTATGTTAAATGAAAATAAAAAGGAAATGAAATTCAAGTATGTATCTTTTTTTGTAGGGAAGAGTGAGGGTTGAGTCCGGGTCTCACTCTAACTCACCCAGGCTGACCTGAGTCTTACTCTGTAGCCCCAGGCTGGTCTTGAACTCACGGTGATCCTCTTACCTCAGCTCTGGATTGCTGGGGTTAAAGGCATGCACCACCATGTCTGGCTTTCTTTGTATTTTTTTTTGTTTGTTTGTTATTTTTTGTTTTTCCGAGGTAGGGTCTCACTCTGCCCCAGGCTGACCTGGAATTAACTATGTAGTCTCAGGGTGGCCTCGAACTCATGGTGATCCTCCTACCTCTGCCTCCCGAGTGCTGGGATTAAAGGCTTGTACCACCACGCCCAGCTCTTTGTATTTTTTTTTTTTTTTTTTTGAGGTAGGGTCTTGCTCTAGCCCAGACTGACCCGGATTCACTATGTAGATTCAAGGTGGCCTCAAACTCAGTGATCCTCCTAATTCTGCCTCCTGAGTGCTGGAATTAAAGGCGTGTGCCACCACGCCCAGCTTGTGTATTTTTTTTTTTTATATGACTACCATTTTTTCTTTTAAAGACAGAGTCTCATGTAAGGCTGGCCTCAAACTCTCTATGTAGGCAAGAATGGTTCTCCATATCCGCCTGCCTCTACCTCTCAAGTGCTGAGATTACTGCAGACTTAACAACCATGTCAAGCTCCATTTTATTTAATGTAATATATATGTACATGGGTTTAGAAAGACTAACTGAAAATTTACTAAAAATCTTATTGCTTCTGATATAGGTCTCAAAGCATACTTGAAAATTTATGTTCATGGGCTGGAGAGATGGATTAGTGGTTAAGGCGCTTGCCTGCAAAGCCTAAGGATCCAGGTTTGATTCCCCAGCACCCACATAAGCCAGATGCACAAGGGGGTGCATGCGTCTGGAGTTGATTTGCAATGGCTGGAGGCCCTGGCACACCCATTCTCTTTCTCTCTCTCTCTCTGTCTCTCTCTACCTCTTTCTTTCACTCTCTCAAATGAATAAATAAAAAAAAAATTAAGGGCTAGAGAAATGGTTTACAGATTAAGGCGCTTGCCTGCAAAGCCAAAGGACCCAGGTTTGATTCCCCAGGACTCACATAAGCCAGATGTACAAGGTGGCACAGGCATCTGGAATTTGTTTGCAGTGGATGAAGGCCCTGGTGCACCCATTCTCTCTCTATCTACCTCCCTCTCTCCCTCTCTAATAAATAAAATAAAATAAAATAAAATAAATAGATTTTTTTAAATTAAAAAAATTACATTTGTAAGTTTCCCCAGTATCGATCATATGGTTGCTTTATAACAAGAGAAATTGATTTTTACAGAATATATAAGAAAAAATATAGGGCTGGAGAGATGGCTCAGCAGTTAAGGCACTTGCTTGCAAAGCCTAAGGATCAGGGTTTGACTCCCAAGTACCCACATGAAGCCAGATGCACAGGTGACACATCTGTCTGGAGTTTGCTTGCAGTGGCTAGAGGGCCTGGCGTGCCCATTCTCTCTCTATGTCTCTTTTTAAATGCTTATTTATTTATTTATTTATTTGACAGAGAAAGAGGGAGAAAGAGAGAGAGAGAGAAAATGGGCACGCCAGAACCTCCAGCCACTGCAAATGAACTCGACATATGCGCCCCCTTGTGCATCTGGCTAATGTGGGTCCTGGGGAATCAAACCTGAGTCCTTTTTGGCTTTGCAGGCAAACGCTTTAATCGCTAAGCCATCCCTCCAGCCCTCTATCTCTTTCTTAAATAAAGAAAAAAAATTTTTTAAGCCTGAAAATTTAAGTTATTTTTTGCAAGAGGCTTTGAGAATAATAACGTAATACACGCACGTACAATGTCATTAACATGTTTCTGGGGCAGTTGGCTTTATGTTGAAATTGATGAGGCTGGCTGTTAAGGAGTGTCCTCTCTCTGGCCCCTGCAACCTGCAGGCGTTGAGTCCCGGGAGTCCCAAGTCCCACAAGGCTCCCACCTAGGTTTGCTTCTGTTACGTCCGGATCTGCCATCCAGCCCTCCTTCCTCCTGTGTGCACCGGTCCGGACTTGTCTCCTGGGTGAATCATGCCTCAGACACGTAGAAAGCCTCAAGGGCCGAGCCTGTGTCTCTGGAAGAGCTGGGGCCCCAGCTTCCAGGGTGGTATGAAATGCTCAGACAGTTTCGCTGCAGGTTCCAGGCTAGAGGGCAGGCGTGGGTGTTGCCATATTTTCTGGGTTTCAGGGCCAAGACTCCGCCTCTAAGCTTTGTCACCAGACACAGGCAGGAGAAAGGCTGCTTTTCCTTTGGTGTGACTTGAGTGTGCGTGTGCGTGTGTGTATGTGTATGTGTGTGTGGAGGGGGCTCTTGTGGTCCTCTCAGCCCAGCCGACTTCTCGCTGATTCACTCCTTTCTTCTTGAGATGGGGACACCTGAGAGACTGTTTTGCAAGGGAAAGAGAATTCCAATTAAAATATGCCTCTATTATGTCCTCATAGGAGAACCAAGGCCTATGAGACCAGCTGGGCTTAGGGCTTGGATCTATGTCTCAGCTATAAACAATGACAAACAAAGCAATTACATACAGTAAGTGTGTGCCCTTGGCTCTCCCTGCCCTTCTGTTAGCTCACTGGACTGTCACCACCACTGGCAGTACTGGGATCGCCACGTCTCTTCTACAGCCTAGAAAACTGAGGCATAGAATAGGTAATTGACCTGTTCTAGGTGTCACAGGGTCAGTGTCAGGGAAACCTCAAGCAGCGTGATTGGAATTTATTCCTTTATCTATTTATTTTTAATTTATATATTTTATTTTATTTTATTTTATTTTATTTTATTTTATTTTATTTTATTTTATTTTATTTTTGAGATAGGGTCTCACTCTGTCCCAGGCTGACCTGGAATTCACTATGTAGTCTCAGGGTGGCCTCGAACTCATGGCAATCCTCCTACCTCTGCCTTCCCGAGCACTGGGATTAAAGGCATGCACCACCACCCCGACTTGACATTTATTTTTTTAATGTTTATTATTATTATTAACAAGATATTTAGTATGGATACATCTTTTCCCTTGTTCCTGTCCCCATTCCATTGAGGATGCTCCTCAGTGGGGTTACAGGTATTCTCCATGGAGTTGTGGGTTATGCATTGTGGGAGCAGCAGTCAGTTATGTTTTGGGGGGAAGGGATGCCTCTGGGCATGATGTCTTAAACTGTGGCTCTTTTTTAAAAAAAAAAAGTCTATTTATTTGAAAGAGAGAGAGAGAATGGGTGCTCCAGGGCCTCGAGTCACGCAAACGAACTCCAGATGTATGCTCCCCCTTGTGCCTCTGGCTTACTTGGGTCCTAGAAAATCGAATCAGGATCCTTTGGCTTTGCAGGCAAATGCCTTAACCGCTAAGCCATTTCTCTAGCTCAATCTATGGCTCTTACAATCTTTTTGGCTCTTCTTCCTCAAAATTCCCTGAGCTGTACGTAGTGGGTGAGTTTTAAGTATACTTCAGTGATGAGCTTGTAGGAGCCTCTGAATCTCTGCTTTGGTAGGTGTTGGGTGTTCCCAGGGTCTGTCTCCTTCACCCTGGTGCTGATTATCAGGTTCAGCATGGAAGCAGCACTCTTGCTCGTCTCCCCATTCCTCTGTGGACTCAGCTGTGGCTTGGCTGAAGTATGAGGGGTAGTTTATCTCCTCCGGTCTCACTACCTTTCTGTGCACCCTCCTGCACAGGATATCCTGGAATTGGGGACCCAGTGACATTTTGATCAGGAAGGTGGAGCAAGGGACCTACGTCTGCAGCAAGCTTGCAGGGTCCAAACAGCCCCAAGCCAGCCACAGGAGGACCTATTGGGACCTCCTTTATTTTATTTTATTTTATTTTATTTTATTTTATTTTATTTTATTTTATTTTATTTTATTTATTGTTTTGGTTTTTCGAGGTAGGGTCTTACTCTAGCCCACACTGACCTTGAATTCACTATGTAGTCTCAGCTATTATATATTTTTTTATTTATTAAAGAGAGAGAGGTTGAGAGAGAGGATTGAGAGAGAGAGAGGATGAGAGAGAGAGAGAGAAAGAATAGGCATGCCAGGGCCTCTAGCTGCTGCAAATGAACTTCCAGACACATGTGTCACCATTTGCATCTGGCTTACATAGGATCTGGAGAATTGAACCTGGATCCTTAGGCTTTGCAGGCAAGCGCCTTAACCACTAAGCCATCTCTCCAGCCCTATCTTATTTTTTTATTTATAAGAGAGAGCGCACGAGAGAGAGAAAATTGGCACATCAGGGCCTTAGCCACTGCAAAGGAACTCCAGACACATGTGGTACCTGTGTGCATGCTTCACTTTGTGCATCTGGTTTATGCAGATTCCAGGGAGTTGAACCTGGGTCCTTAGTCTTCACAGGCAAGTACCTTAACCTCTAAACCATCTCTCCAGCCCTAATTTATTTAAAATTTTTTTAAAAAAAAATATTTATTTATTTATTTATTTGAGAGAGAGAAAGAAGCAGAGAGAGAGAGAGAGAGAGAGAGAATGGGCACACCAGGGCCTCCAACCACTGCAAATGAACTCCAGACACATGTGCCCCCTTGTGCATCTGGCTTACGTGGGTTCTGAGGAATCAAACCTTGGTCCTTAAGCTTTGCAGGCAAGTGCCTTAACCATTAAGCCTTCTTTCCAGTCCCCTTTATTTATTTTTAAGATAGAGTCTTGTTACATTGTTCAGCTTGGCCTTGAACTCAATCCTCTCACTTCAGTCTCCCAATTGCTGGGATTACAGGCACAGAAACACCACGCCTGGTGAGACAATGATTATTTATTTATTTATTTATTTATTTATTTATTTATTTATTTATTTATGAGAGAGTGGCAGAGAGAAAGAGAGAGAGAGAGAGAGAGTGACAGAGAAGAGTGACAGAATAGGCATGTCAGGGCCTCCAGCCTCTGCACATTGAAAGTCTGGGTCTGTTGAGAGTGCTGTGGTATACAGAGCTAAGATGTTCCCTTAAATAACGTATTTATGGCAGAATCATAGCTGGACAGATGGAGCTGGATGACAATCTAGAGGTTATGTGGTTTAAACTCATCTTTGTGGATGACAAGAACTGACTTGTTTTGCATATTCCCACAGGGTTTGGAGGGGAAGAGGATTCAGTGAGATAATGAAATGATAGCCACCTCTTGCTGAGTTCAGGTGCTGTGTGTGTGTGTGTGTGTGTGTGTGTTTTAACATGCTCAGCCTTCCAGCCAGATAGATGGGCATGCACTCCATTTCACAGATAGAGAAATTCCACTGTTGAGAAGTTTAGGACATAGTTTGTATGAAGCCTCATAGCTAGCAAAGACGCTGGCAGAATCGATTCTAGAGCTCCGTTCTATTAGTGTCTGCTCAGTTCTAGAAGGTGGCTAAGAGGCCTGGGAAAAACTACCTGTGCTCGATGGATGGGAAAGTGCTTTGTAGACATGTCATTATTAGAAAGGGAAAAGGGGGGCTGGAGAGATGGCTTAGCCGTTAAGGCACTTGTGTGTGAAGCCTAAGGACCCAGGATGGATTCCCCAGTACCCATGTAAGCCAGATGCACAAGGTGGTTCAGGTATCTGGAGTTTGTTTGCAGAGGCTGGAGGCCCTGACATGCCTATTCTCTCTGTTTGAAAATTTATGTTCATGGGCTGGAGAGATGGATTAGTGGTTAAGGCGCTTGCCTGCAAAGCCTAAGGATCAGGTTTGATTCCCCAGCACCCATAAGCCAGATGCACAAGGGGGTGCATGCGTCTGGAGTTGATTTGCAATGGCTGGAGGCCTGGCACACCATTCTCTTTCTCTCTCTCTCTCTGTCTCTCTCTACCTCTTTCTTTCACTCTCTCAAATGAATAAATAAAAAAAAATTAAGGGCTAGAGAAATGGTTTACAGATTAAGGCGCTTGCCTGCAAAGCCAAAGGACCCAGGTTTGATTCCCCAGGACTCACATAAGCCAGATGTACAAGGTGGCACAGGCATCTGGAATTTGTTTGCAGTGGATGAAGGCCTGGTGCACCCATTCTCTCTCTATCTACCTCCCTCTCTCCCTCTCTAATAAATAAAATAAAATAAAATAAAATAAATTTTTAAATTAAAAAAATTACATTTGTAAGTTTCCCCAGTATCGATCATATGGTTGCTTTATAACAAGAGAAATTGATTTTTACAGAATATATAAGAAAAAATATAGGGCTGGAGAGATGGCTCAGCAGTTAAGGCACTTGCTTGCAAAGCCTAAGGATCAGGGTTTGACTCCCAAGTACCACATGAAGCCAGATGCACAGGTGACACATCTGTCTGGAGTTTGCTTGCAGTGGCTAGAGGGCCTGGCGTGCCCATTCTCTCTCTATGTCTCTTTTTAAATGCTTATTTATTTATTTATTTATTTGACAGAGAAAGAGGGAGAAAGAGAGAGAGAGAAAATGGCACGCCAGAACCTCCAGCCACTGCAAATGAACTCGACATATCGCCCCCTTGTGCATCTGGCTAATGTGGGTCCTGGGGAATCAAACCTGAGTCCTTTTTGGCTTTGCAGGCAAGCGCTTAATCGCTAAGCCATCCCCTCCAGCCCTCTATCTCTTTCTTAAATAAAGAAAAAAAATTTTTAAGCCTGAAAATTTAAGTTATTTTTTTGCAAGAGGCTTTGAGAATAATAACGTAATACATACGTACAATGTCATTAACATGTTTCTGGGGCAGTTGGCTTTATGTTGAAATTGATGAGGCTGGCTGTTAGGAGTGTCCTCTCTCTGGCCCCTGCAACCTGCAGTCGTTGAGTCCAGGAGTCCCAAGTCCCACAAGGCTCCCACCTAGGTTTGCTTCTGTTACGTCCGGATCTGCCATCCCAGCCCTCCTTCCTCCTGTGTGCACCGGTCCCGGACTTGTCTCCTGGGTGAATCATGCCTCAGACACGTAGAAAGCCTCAAGGGCCGAGCCTGTGTCTCTGGAAGAGCTGGGGCCCCAGCTTCCAGGGTGGTATGAAATGCTCAGACAGTTTCGCTGCAGGTTCCAGGCTAGAGGGCAGGCGTGGGTGTTGCCATATTTTCTGGGTTTCAGGGCCAAGACTCCGCCTCTAAGCTTTGTCACCAGACACAGGCAGGAGAAAGGCTGCTTTTCCTTTGGTGTGACTTGAGTGTGGTGTGTGCGTGTGTGTATGTGTATGTGTGTGTGGAGGGGCTCTTGTGGTCCTCTCAGCCCAGCCGACTTCTCGCTGATTCACTCCTTTCTTCTTGAGATGGGGACACCTGAGAGACTGTTTTGCAAGGGAAAGAGAATTCCAATTAAAATATGCCTCTATTATGTCCTCATAGGAGAACCAAGGCCTATGAGACCAGCTGGGCAGGGCTTGGATCTATGTCTCAGCTATAAACAATGACAAACAAAGCAATTACATACAGTAAGTGTGTGCCCTTGGCTCTCCCTGCCCTTCTATTAGCTCACTGGACTGTCACCACCACTGGCAGTTACTGGGATCGCCATGTCTCTTCTACAGCCTAGAAAACTGAGGCATAGAATAGGTAATTGACCTGTTCTAGGTGTCACAGGGTCAGTGTCAGGGAAACCTCAAGCAGCGTGATTGGAATTTATTCCTTTATCTATTTATTTTTAATTTATATATTTTATTTTATTATTTTATTTTATTTTATTTTATTTTATTTTATTTTATTTTATTTTTGAGATAGGGTCTCACTCTGTCCCAGGCTGACCTGGAATTCACTATGTGGTCTCAGGGTGGCCTCGAACTCATGGCAATCCTCCTACCTCTGCCTTCCCGAGCACTGGGATTAAAGGCGTGCACCACCACCCCCGACTTGACATTTTATTTTTTTAATGTTTATTATTATTATTAACAAGATATTTAGTATGGATACATCTTTTCCCTTGTTCCTGTCCCCATTCCATTGAGGATGCTCCTCAGTGGGGTTACAGGTATTCTCCATGGAGTTGTGGGTTATGCATTGTGGGAGCAGCAGTCAGTTATGTTTTGGGGGGAAGGGATGCCTCTGGGCATGATGTCTTAAACTGTGGCTCTTTTTTTAAAAAAAAATGTCTATTTATTTGAAAGAGAGAGAGAGAATGGGTGCTCCAGGGCCTCGAGTCACGCAAACGAACTCCAGATGTATGCTCCCCCTTGTGCCTCTGGCTTACTTGGGTCCTAGAAAATCGAATCAGGATCCTTTGGCTTTGCAGGCAAATGCCTTAACCGCTAAGCCATTTCTCTAGCTCAATCTATGGCTCTTATAATCTTTTTGACCCTGCTTCCTCAAAATTCCCTGAGCTGTACGTAGTGGGTGAGTTTTAAGTATACTTCAGTGATGAGCTTGTAGGAGCCTCTGAATCTCTGCTTTGGTAGGTGTTGGGTGTTCCCAGGGTCTGTCTCCTTCACCCTGGTGCTGATTATCAGGTTCAGCATGGAAGCAGCACTCTTGCTCATCTCCCCATTCCTCTGTGGACTCAGCTGTGGCTTGGCTGAAGTATGAGGGTAGTTTATCTCCTCGGTCTCACTACCTTTCTGTGCACCCTCCTGCAGGATATCCTGGAATTGGGGACCCAGTGACATTTTGATCAGGAAGGTGGAGCAAGGGACCTCGTCTGCAGCAAGCTTGCAGGGTCCAAACAGCCCCAAGCCAGCCACAGGAGGACCTATTGGGACCTCCTTTATTTTATTTTTATTTTATTTTATTTTATTTTATTTTATTTTATTTTATTTTATTTATTGTTTTGGTTTTTGAGGTAGGGTCTTACTCTAGCCCACACTGACCTTGAATTCACTATATAGTCTCAGCTATTATATTTTTTTTATTTATTAAAGAGAGAGAGGTTGAGAGAGAGAGAGGATGAGAGAGAGAGAGAGAGAGAATAGGCATGCCAGGGCCTCTAGCTGCTGCAAATGAACTTCCAGACACATGTGTCACCATTTGCATCAAAAGCACATAGGATCTGGAGAATTGAACCTGGATCCTTAGGCTTTGCAGGCAAGCGCCTTAACCACTAAGCCATCTCTCAGCCCTATCTTATTTTTTTATTTATAAGAGAGCGCACGAGAGAGAAAATTGGCACATCAGGGCCTTAGCCACTGCAAAGGAACTCCAGACACATGTGCTACCTGTGTGCATGCTTCACTTTTGTGCATCTGGTTTATGCAGATTCCAGGGAGTTGAACCTGGGTCCTTAGTCTTCACAGGCAAGTACCTTAACCTCTAAACCATCTCTCAGCCCTAATTTATTTAAAATTTTTTTAAAAAAATTTATTTATTTATTTATTTATTTGAGAGAGAAGAAAGAAGCAGAGAGAGAGAGAGAATGGGCACACCAGGGCCTCCAACCACTGCAAATGAACTCCAGACACATGTGCCCCCTTGTGCATCTGAAAACACGTGGGTTCTGAGGAATCAAACCTTGGTCCTTAAGCTTTGCAGGCAAGTGCCTTAACCATTAAGCCTTCTTTCCAGTCCCCTTTATTTATTTTTAAGATAGAGTCTTGTTACATTGTTCAGCTTGGCCTTGAACTCAATCCTCTCACTTCAGTCTCCCAATTGCTGGGATTACAGGCACAGAAACACCACGCCTGGTGAGACAATGATTATTTATTTATTTATTTATTTATTTATTTATTTATTTATTTATGAGAGAGTGGCAGAGAGAAAGAGAGAGAGAGAGAGAGTGACAGAGAAGAGTGACAGAATAGGCATGTCAGGGCCTCCAGCCTCTGCACATTGAAAGTCTGGGTCTGTTGAGAGTGCTGTGGTATACAGAGCTAAGATGTTCCCTTAAATAACGTATTTATGGCAGAATCATAGCTGGACAGATGGAGCTGGATGACAATCTAGAGGTTATGTGGTTTAAACTCATCTTTGTGGATGACAAGAACTGACTTGTTTGCATATTCCCACAGGGTTTGGAGGAAGAGGATTCAGTGAGATAATGAAATGATAGCCACCTCTTGCTGAGTTCAGGTGCTGTGTGTGTGTGTGTGTGTGTGTGTGTTTTAACATGCTCAGCCTTCCAGCCAGATGGGCATGCACTCCATTTCACAGATAGAGAAACTCCAGTGTTGAGAAGTTTAGGACATAGTTTGTATGAAGCCTCATAGCTAGCAAAGACGCTGGCAGAATCGATTCTAGAGCTCCGTTCTATTAGTCTCTGCTCAGTTCTAGAAGGTGGCTAAGAGGCCTGGGAAAAACTACCTGTGCTCGATGGATGGGAAAGTGCTTTGTAGACATGTCATTATTAGAAAGGGAAAAGGGGGGCTGGAGAGATGGCTTAGCCGTTAAGGCACTTGTGTGTGAAGCCTAAGGACCCAGGATGGATTCCCCAGTACCCATGTAAGCCAGATGCACAAGGTGGTTCAGGTATCTGGAGTTTGTTTGCAGAGGCTGGAGGCCCTGACATGCCTATTCTCTCTGTCACTCTTCTATCTCTCTCTCTACTTGCAAATAAATAATAAAAACATTTAATTTTATTTTTCTTTTCTGTTTCTTTCTTTCTTTCTTTCTTTCTTTCTTTTTTTTTTTTTTTTGTTTTTTTGAGGTAGGGTCTCACTCTAGCTCAGGCTTATCTGGAATTCACTATGTAGTCTCAGGGTGGCCTCGAACTCACTGCAATCCTCCTACCTCTGCCTCACGAGTGCTGGGATTAAAGGCGTGCATCACCACACCCAGCTTTAAAATGAGTGTCTTTTTAAAAAATTAATTAATTAATTATATTTATTTGTGAGAGAGATAGAGAAAGAGAGAGAGAGAGAGAGAGAGAGAGAGAGAGAAATGGGTACACCAGGGCCTCCAGCCACTGCAAATGAACTCCAGAAGCATGCACCACCTTGTGCATCTGGCTTACATGGGTCCTGGGGAATCAAACTTGTGTCCTTTAGCTTTGCAGGCTAGTGCATTAACCTCTAAGCCATCCCTCCATCTCTAAAATGAGTGTCTTTATTGGTGTTTGAAACATGACATTTTGCATGTCCTCTCTGTAAAAAGCATTGCCTCAGCTGGGGAGTCTGGGTCAACATGGCTTGGAATGAGCACGCTACATGGAAGGTCTGCTTGTGGGCCACCATAAGCTGGGGAACCTCACCCATCCTGCTTTCTGTCCAGGGGAAAGGCCGTGCAGCTCACTGTTATCAGTAAACCCATCAAGATGCAGCTACTTGCCAGGGCTGGGGAGAAGGCTCAGCAGTTAAAGGTGCTTGCTTGCAAAAACTGCCAGCCCAGGTTCAATTCCCCAGCACCCATGTAAAGCCATATGGGCATTCTGTTTGCAGCATCAAGAATCTCAAGCGTACACACACACACACACACACACACACACACACACACACAAATAAATTTTAAAAAGTTTTGGTTTTTTTAAGGTAGGGTCTTGCTCTAACCCAGGCTGATTCACTATGTAGTCTCAGGCTGGCTTCAAACTCATAGCAATCCTTCTACCTCTTCTTCCTGAGTGTTGGGATTAAAGGTATATGCCACTATACCCAGTTTAAATAAAATTTTGAGGGCTGGAGAGATGGCTTAGTGGTTAAGCGCTTGCCTGTGAAGCCTAAAGACCCTGGTTTGAGGCTTGATTCCCCAATTCCCATGTAAGCCAGATGCACAAGGTGGTGCATGCATCTGGAGTTCACTTGCAGTGGCTGGAGGCCCTGGCATGCCCATTCTCTCTCTCTCTCTGCCTCTTTCCCTCTCTCAAATAAATACAAAAAATAAAATAATAAAAAATTTCTTATTTATCATTTATTTGAGAGAGAGAAAATAGTTGGGCCAGGGCTTCCAGCCATTGCAAATGAACTCCAGGTATATGTGCCCCCTTGTGCATGTGGCTTACATGGTACTGAACCCAGGTCCTTAGGCTTTGCAGGCAAGAGCCTTAACCACTGAACCATCTCTCTAGCCTAAATTAAAAAAAAAATTTTTTTTTTTTACAAGATAGGGTCTTGCTCTAACCCAGGCTGACCTGGAATTTACTCTGTAGTCTCAGGGTGGCCTCGAACTCACCGTAATCCTCCTACCTCTGTCTCCCAAGTGCTGGGATTAAAGGTGTGCGCCACCACACCCAGTTACTTTACTATTTTTTAATTTGCTCAGTAGCTCTCTGTCTGGGAGAGGCTGATGGGTCAGAAGTACATGGAACTATTTCTGGGCTCTGACATTTGGAAAAGCAGCCTTGTCCTGTTTACACACGCTCTCTCCAGATTTGCGCAACCTGACCACAAAAAAAAAAAAAAAAAAAAAAAAAAAAAAAAAAAGCTAAGCCCAGGGAAACAGGCAAGCAAATCACCTCTAGTCAGTCCATGGCTTACTGAGCAACCAGGCCAGCCCAGAACCCTGTGCTAATCACTGCTTTAGTGGCCCAAGTCTCTTGACCTTAGGCCACTAGAACAGAAGTGGATTTTAACCTGGGGGAAAGAGGCGATCTAGTCTGGGCCTGCCTGGGATGACTCCCGGTCCAATCAGTCATGCTATCAAACTCAGGTAAGGAGGGCAAGAGGCTTCTTTCCCTGCTATGATGAAACTTCCCCTGGAAACTGTGAAGGTCTGAACAAACCAGATTTGTGGAAAACAAAGTTGGAATAAGGGGCTTGTGACCGGGTCTTTTAAACCATTTTCTTCAGAAAAATAGGTGGGGAAAGGACGGTGCAGGACTGTAAAAAGGCTGTGAAGTGGTCTTTTCTTGGGAAGCAGGCATTCCTCTATGTTCTGTCAGCTTGTTTCTGGTTTATCAAAGTGGAGGTGGGGGTGCTGGGCAGGGAGACAGAGAGAAGCAGAGAGGCAGCAAGGAGAGAGAGGTGGCAGATGAGCCTGGCTGCTCTAAAGTGACAGAAAGAGGTCAGATGAGGGTTGGGGTGATGGCTCAGTGGTTATAGTGCTCACCACTCAAGCAGGAGCACTCGATCTCCATACCCAAACCTCACGTAAAATGTTGGCTTCAAATTCATGCTGATCCTCCTACCTCTACCTCCCAAGTGCTAAGATTAAAGGCCTGTGCCATTGCACCTGTCTCTTCAGCCCCTATTTTGAAGGTTGTTCTTATTTAATATGGTAAGGCCAGGAAACTCCATCATTTGCACAGAGACCTGCAAATAGGTATAGCTGTGCTGCAGAGTGGGAGAGAATTTGTAAAGTGCCTGACATCATATCCTTATCCAAGCCTCTCTTGACAGACTTCCCTGTTTCTACTTCCCAGGCTGTCCTCGAACTCATGATGCTCTTCCTACTTCTGCTTTGGGAGTGCTGGGATGAAAGACGGGTCCCACCACACTAGGCTCCTGTCTCTACTTTTGACTTGTAGAGTTTACTTTCCACACAGCAGCCACAGTGAATTTTATTTTATTTTTTTTGGAGGGGAAACAAAACCAAAAAACAGAGGTAGTACCTTGTTTGTTTGTTTTTTTCCTGCTTAAGAGTCTCCAAATGCCATGAGAGTAAAATTTACACCCTTTGTAAGGGTCACTGGGCCCACACGACTTATCTCTTGCTGACTTTGCCTCTCTGCACTGTTGTACAGTCAGCAGTCACACCACCCCTTCCGTTCTTGAGCTTCTCCTCAGAGTGTTGTTTGTTGGGGCTTTGTTTTTAAGGTAGGATCTCACTCTAGCCCAGGCTGACCTGGAATTCACTATGTAATTTCAGAGTGGCCTTGAACTCAGTGATCTTCCTACCTTTGCCTCCCGAGTGCTGGGAACCACGCCCGGTCCCTCAGAGTTTTTGTACTAGCTACAGTCTCTGCCTACCCTCTGTTCCCATCACCTGTGATGGAGGTTTAAATTCCCTGGCTCACACATCCAACAATGTTCAGTTTGCTTCATAACATTTAGTAATGTTACCAACTCAACTAGCTCGTTTATTTGTTTCCCTCCACTGAACCAGTGATGCTAAGCAAAGCCTGGTTCACAGTTGACAGGTAGAATTTGATGGATAAATGCTCTTTTTCTTCTTCAAATCCTAACAGTTTCGTTTACTGTGTGAGACAACAGAGATTCTTCAAGCTCAGGGTTACAGGCTTGCCCCATCCATGGAATTCCCCTTCCTTCTCAGAATACTTGCCCCCTCTCCTTTGCCCTAGCAGTTCCCTTCAGCTCCTTATTATACAACTTAATCCCTCTGTCCTTGGACTTTAATTTTTTTTTTCTTCAATGTAGGGTTGAAGGCTGACCTGGAATTCACTATGTATTCTCAGGGTGGCCTCAAATTCATGGCGATCCTCCTACCTCTGCCTCCCAAGTGCTGGGATTAAAGGCGTGTGCCACTAAGTGAGTTGGACTTTAATTTTTCTCAGAGCCTGGTGCGGTGGCTCAGAGACTCTTTCCCTAAAGTGCATTCCTTGGGTGCTTACCCACCCAACCTCCCCCCCCACCATGAAGAGAAGATCCCACATTTTTTTTTTTTGTTGAAATTTTTACTTATTTAGAGAGAGAGAGAGAGAGAGAGAGAGAGAGAGAGAGAGAGAGAGAGGGAGTGAATGAGCACTCCAGGGCCTCCAGCAGCTGCAAATGAACTCTAGATGCATGTGCCACCTTGTGCATCTGGCTTACGTGGGTTCTGGGGAATGGAACCTGCGTCCTTTAGCTTTGGAGGCAAGTGCCTTAACTGTTAAGTCATTTTCATGTCCCCCTTCACCGCCCCCCCCCATTGTTCATAATAAAATTTAGTAGCTTCTGTAGCCCATGTATGCAGCACTCTTTTTTCATCTCGGTCTCTAAGGGCCACCAGGGTCCTGTGTGGGTGAGGACAAGGGTCCATGAGCTAGGGCACTGGGGACTTTCAGGTCTGAATCCTAGGCTGAGCCAACTGCGTGCAGCGGAACCTATCTTCGCCATGGTTTCGTTAGGCAGCCGGTCATATTAGGGAAGAGACACCCCACTTAAGCGTCCCTCCCGCCCAATCTGCGGAGGCGCGCCTTCCTCCCTCGCCAAGTTCCGGTGCTGCTCCCCGCGTCGCTCCGCCAAACACCCTACGCGTGACTCGCGGAAGCACTCCTCGGCGCCCAACACTTCCGAGCGCCTTTTCCTCCGGCTAGGGACTGCGGAAAGCGGAGGAGGACGACGACGCGGCATTTTTTTTTTTTTTTTAAAGTCCGTAGGCCGACCGGGGTAGGCCAGGCCGGACTTGGGTCGGGTGTGAGACGAACCGCCTCCATCGTTCACCATCCGGGGCGCGCGCGGGCGCGCGCGGATCTCTTGAGACCCCACCGGCGACCCGTAGCTCGGGCGCGCGCCTTGTCGCATCCCCGCTGGAAGGAAGGGGGGGGGGTCCGTCCTGAGTCCCCGGGGCGGCGGCCGCCATGGAGCTCCCGTCGGCCCAGGGACCACGGGGACGGCTCTGAAGTCGTCTTGTTTAACTCCCCCCCCGGGTTGGATCGTCGACTCGGCCATCTCGGCGTGTCCGCCGTCCCTGGGCCTCGCTGCTGCCTTGGCGCGGCGGCGGCGGCGGCGTCCTGTTGAATGGGCCGTGCGGGCCCCGGCTGGGAAGTGCTGGCGGACGCGGCCTCCGGGGGCGCAAGGCAGCAGCCGCGGTGGCGACCAAACGGGTGCTGGAGTTGGCGGCGGCCATGGAGGGCCTGGCTGGCTATGTGTACAAGGCGGCCAGCGAGGGCAAGGTGCTGACTCTGGCCGCCTTGCTTCTGAACCGCTCCGAGAGCGACATCCGCTACCTGCTGGGCTATGTCAGCCAGCAGGGTGGACAGCGCTCCACGCCCCTCATCATCGCAGCCCGCAATGGGCACGCCAAGGTGGTGCGCTTGCTGTTAGAACATTACCGGGTGCAGACCCAGCAGACTGGCACCGTCCGCTTCGATGGGTAGGTACATTATATCCCGGCTCCGGCCTCCCCCTTCTTGTTGTGTGTGTGTGTGTGTGTGTGTGTGTGGAGGGGAACCCAGCAAGTCCTCCCCTCCTCCCTCACCCTGGTTTCGTGGAGGTATCCACTCCTTTTTTTTTTTTTTTTCTCATCTCCTTCACTTGTCACGACAGTAACACACCCATCGGGTCCTTGAGATCTAATCTAGGCTACTAGTTGGGTAGACTGGTGTCGAGATTGAGGTCAGAAATTAAAATTGAAGTCCTCTGGTGAGTTAGTTACCCTCCCATTTCTTATTTTCTTTCAAATGAGTGGTCCAGCCAAACCCGAACAGATCGCTGGGGCCTTTATCTCAAAAACAAGCCCCCCTCCCAGATCAAGTAGTAGATGCAACTCTTGAGAGAGTGTCATGCGGCCAGGCGTCACTAGACGTGACTCTGACTCACATTGCTATATTGCTGGCTGGTGTTTTGGCAACAAAAGTGGCATTGGACCTGGTGTGGAAGATGATGTGATGTTGTGGGAAGACTTGATCACTTAGTGTTCAGTGCAGGAAGTTTCAAAAACTCATGTCATGATAGTTACAATATGTCCTTTTAACTTTAGTGTCCATCTTTTTGGGGCACGATAATTGTGAGGTTTGACTTTATCTTCTCTTCTGTACTGCAAGCTTATGAAGTGTTGTACACTTTGTGTGCGTGTTTGAGGCAGGGTCTCAATGTAGCCCAGGCTTATCTGGAACTCTGTAGCCTAGATGTCCCCCCCCCCCCCCAGGTAAGGTCTCACACTAGCCCCAGCTGACCTGGAATTCATTAAGTAGTCTTAGGGTGGTCTCGAACTCACAGGATCCTCCTACCTCTGGCTGTGCAGCGGTGGCATTAAAGGCAAGCATCCCCACGTCTGTCTGGGCGGTCCTTGAACTAATGCAGTAGTCCTTCCTCAGCCTCTGGAGTGCTGGGATTAGAGGTGCGCCACCACACCCAGATCATTGATTTGTTTTTGTTGACCATTGCCAGTGCATAAGCTATTTTAGTATTTTCTTTTGAAGTACTTGGGGGTCTAAGCATAAAAATTTGTGGTTTAGTTTTGGTGAACAGAAACTGCCTGGCCAAAGCCTATTTGATAGAGCATTTCTTCTTTGCCTCTTAAGACAGGGACTTGTTACATAGCCCAGCACTCTCCATCCTCCTGCTTGGGCTTCCTGATGCTTGGGTTACAGGTGTGGGCTTTAAAGCATCTTTTTTTATTTTTTTAAGACTGGGGCAGTGTTAAATTTTGGTTTGGTTCTTATTTATGCTTAAGAAAAGCTTTGAATTTTGTTTTGGATGAGATGAAAACACTTTAGAGCGTTATATTTTAGTGCAATGATAGGTAGCCCTGAAGGGTGGCTTGTCTCTGGTACCGCCTCTGGATATTAGGAACATGGTGCTGAGCAAAGATGGCCACTTGGTTCATGTTTGTTTTTCCTCTCTGGCTTCAGTGTCTTCCGTCACTTCTTGCATTCTCATAGCCTTACCTTCAGCCAGAGGAGGAGTGACTGGGGATGAACCCTGGACCTCCAGCGCGATTCCAGCTGTACAGACACCTGTGTCCATTAAGTTAGGAATCTCTGACAGTGAGCAGCTGCAGGGAGTGCTGCTGCGAAGGAGCTTGCGGAGGAGGCCTGTGTGGATAACAGCCAGGAAGAAGATAGTTTTCTAAAGAATCTAGAAAGGCTCTGGTTAGTGCTGTCTTTTTGGATCATCAAAGAGAAAGCTATTTTGAGGTACCAAGTGTGGCAGTGCACACACCTATAATCCCAGCACTTAGAAGTAGAGAATTGTGGCAAGTTTGAGGCCACCTTTGTGTTGTGAGTTCCAGGGCTGTATAACAGCAAGACTGTTTGTCAGAAGTCCAAAACCAACCAACCAGCCACCCAAACAAAAGCCTCTGATACCTAATGCTCAGCCTGTACACCTGTCTGGATCTTTTTTTTTTTTTTTTTTTAAACCGTTATTTAGTTGGGAGAGAGAGAAAAAGGCAGATAGAGAACGGGTGTGCCAGGACTTCCAGCCATTGCAAACAAACTCAAGACACATGCGCCCCCTTGTGCTTCTGGCTTTACGTGGGTAATGGGGAATGGAACCTGGGTCCTTTGGCTTTGCAGGCAAACGCCTCAACCACTAAGCCATCTCTCTAGCCTCTTACCTGGATATCTTGTCCATCTTTTTTTTTTTTTTTTTTTCCGAGGTAGGGTCTCGCTCTAGCTCAGGCTGACCTGGAATTCACTCTGTATTCTCAGGGTGGCTTTGAACTCATGGTGATCCTCCTACCTCTGCCTCCCGAGTGCTGGGATTAAAGGTGTGTGCCACCACACCCGGCTTTTGCCCATCATTCTTTACTGGCAAGTGACATTTAGGGCTAAGCAAGCAAGCATCTGTTGGACACCTACTGTGTACCAGGCTTTTTGGTAAGGATGTGTCTGCAGAGATGAATGAGTCCATGTTTCCCCTGTGCAGGATGACAGGAAGGAGAGAGAAGTAGATGAGTCATGTAAATGTCATGCCACGTAGGGTTACAGAAGCCTTTTAGCCTATAAGGGAACAGATGAGGGAGTCAGGACGGCTTCCCGGAGGAGGTAGTACTTGAGCACATGAGGCATGGAGATGAGAGAACAATCTGGTACACTTCCAGCAGCAAGTGTTTTGGTGCTGTTGCAAGAAGAGATCAGCTAGGGAAATTAAGAGATTGTAGGACACTGGGAAGATGGAGAGATCAGATTTGATGATGTTTGTACAAACAGCAAATGTGGCTGTTGTTGGAACTACAGTCTCAAGTCTCTATTTGTAGTTTTGTCTGATCCTGGCTGAATCTATATATCCATTTAGCTTGGATCATTACAGTTATTAGCTGCCATGTTAACATAGTTTGGTATTTATTTACTTACTTATTTATTTATTTAGGTAGGTAGGTAGGGTCTTATCTAGCTCAGGCTGACTTGGAATTCACTATGTTTTCTCATTGTGGCCTCGTACTCATGGTGATCCTCCTACCCCTACCTCCTGAGTGCTGGCATTAAAGGTGTGCACCACCACGCCCGGCTTAGTATTTATCAGATACCTGTGTAGGTCCCATCCTGGGCTATAGTCTTTAGAGTCTTCTGAAGAAGTGTAAAGTTTCTACTTTGATGAGCTTACCAATTAATAGAAGAGAAGAACTGAAGCTCATGACCGCTTCCTCAGCCCACTCACATAAATCTGTGAGATAATTTTGCAGTTTATTCCAGGGATTTTGACATTTCAGGACCAGAAAAAGACATTGGGATTTGCAAATGTAATGATTTCTCTTTGCACTTATTTGAGACATTTTGAATGTGCTAGTGGTGTGAACAGTGTGAAGTTCACTTTTGCTTGGTTTTGAGTTTTGTGGTACTGGGGGTAGAGCCCAGAGCCTCCAGCATGCTAGGCAGCAGCTCTGCCATTGACACCCCTGCCCTGGCTGGCTTTTGAGTACTTAACCCTTACCTTAGATCCATTGGAAGTCAAGGCTAACAGGTTCTCTTTGTGTGCCAAAGTAGATGTGTGTTAATTTCCAGTAGATTGCATGCTATCTTTACAACTGGGGCTGGAGAGATGTAGGTTAGCGCTTACCTGTGAAGCCTAAGGAACCAGGTTCAATTCTGCAGAATCCACATGGCGCACATGGTGGTACATGTCTGGAGTTTGTTTCCAGTGGCTGAAGGCCCTGGTGCGCCCATTCTCTTTCTCTCTAATAATAATTAACTAATTAAAATAAAATAAGGGCTGGAGAGATGGCTTAGCTGTTAAGGCGCCTGCCTCCTAAGCCTAAAGAACGCTGGTTCCAATCTCCAGGTCCCACGTTTAGCCAGATGCAAAGTGATGCAAGGGCACAATGCCGCCCTTGACCACAAGGGGGTGCACAAATCTGGATTTCGTTCACAGCAGATGAGAGACTGCTGGCGCACCCATCTCTGTCTGTCTCTCTCTCTCTCTGTCTCTCTCTCTCTCAAAATAAATAAATAAATAAATAAATAAATAAATAAATAAATAAATAAATAAAATGCCAGGCGTGGTGGCATATGCCTTTAATCCCAGCACTTGGGAGGCAGAGGTAGGAGGATCGCCGAGAGTTTGAGGCCACCCTGAGACTACATAGTTAATTCCAGGTCAGCCTGGACCAGAGTGAAACCCTACCTCGAAAAACCAAATAAATAAATAAATAAATAAATAAATAAATAAATAAAAAAAACAAAAACCCCAACTGGGCTGGGGAGCTTGCTCAGTGGTTAAAGACACTTGCTCCACAAGCCTTCTGACCAGAGTGTGGGTCCTTAGTACCCGTGTAAAGCGAGATGCAAAATGGAGCCTGTGCTGGGACCTACAGGCCTATAGCAATGGGAGGTGCAGTCAGGTGTCAGGAGAATCCTAAAGCCCTCAGAACTGCTAGTCTGGCCTTTCAAGTGAAAACAACAAGAGAGACCCTGTCTCAAGGTGTAAGAGGACCAATATAGGGAGGTTATTCTCTGCCTTACAGAATCCCAACCATGTTTCACATCCTCAGAGCAAGAGGGACTGTGAATGCATTCATTTGCAGCGGCTAGAGGCCCTGGCATGCCCATTCCCTATCTGCCTCCTTCTCTCTCTCTCCCCTCTCTTAAAAATAAAAATAAAATGGAATATAGAACATAGTTCTATAAAAAATAACAGAGAAGCTGGGTGTGGTGGCTCACGCCTTTAATCCCAGTACTTGGGAGGCAGAGGTAGGAGGATCGCCGTTGAGTTCGAGGCCACCCTGAGAATACATAGTTAATTCCAGGTCAGCCTGGACCAGAGTGAGACCTACCTTGAAAAACAAAAACAAAAAGTAGTAACAGCAAGATAGTGATTTGAGAAATCAAAAGTAACTAGCCAGAATGAAAGTACTTTTGAGTGGATGGGCCAGAAGATTCTAGGAAATTCCTTCAAAAGTAGATCAAAAAGATAAAGGCAAAAATTAGAAAACACGTTTAAAAAATTTTATTTTAGTATTTTATTTTTCTTTATTTATTTGAGAGAGAAAGAGAGAGAGAAAGAGAGAGAGAGAGAGAATGGGCGCATCAGATCCTCCAGCCGCTGTAAATGAGCTCCAGATGCCCCTTGTGCATCTGGCTTACATGGGTCATGGGGATTGAACCTGGTCTTTAGGCTTTGCAGGCAAGCACCTTAACCACTAAGCCATTTATCCAGCCCGAAAACATGTTTTTAAGCAAAGGATTACTTCAAAGGACTTTGAATTGCAGCTTCAGAAAGAAAGAACAGAGAAAATGGCAAGGGGGAAATTGGGAAGGAAATATTACAAAGAAATTTCTCAGAACTGAAGAATGTGAGTCCAAACGGAGAGTCTGCTGTGTGCCTGGTGCAGTGACTAGAAATTATGTCTTGCCAAGGCATATCATACTGAACTTCTAAAACATTATGAGCAAATATAAGATCATGAAAAACCTTTAGACAAGGAAAAACAGCTGGGCGTGGTGGCACAACTTTAATCCCAGCACTGGGGAGGCAGAGGTAGGAGGATCGCCATGAGTTCATGGTCATCCTGAGACTACATAGTGAATTCCAGGTCAGCCTAGGCTAGAGCAAGAACCTACCTTGGGAGGAGGGGGAGAGAAAAATAAAAAAAAAAAAGACTAGATTGCATACCAGTATTTAAGTATTCAAGATTATGGGATGTCTCTTGCCCACTTTATTTCATCCTATCTATTTATTTATTTATTTATTTATTTATTTATTTATTTATTTATTTATGTTTTTCAAGGTAGGATCTCACTCTGGTCCAGGCTGACCTGGAATTAGCTATGTAGTCTCAGGGTGGCCTTGAACTCATGGCAATCCTCCTACCTCTGCCTCTCGAGTGCTGGGATTAAAGGCGTGTGCCACCATGCCCGGCTCATCTTTATTTTTAAAAAATATTTTATTTATTGATTTGTGAGGGGAGAGAGTGTGTGCATGTGTACTTAAGGGTTTCTCGCTGCTGCAAATGAACTCCACATGTATGCTACTTTGTGCATCTTGTTTTAAGTGGGCTTTAGTGGGGAATTAAACCCAGCTTGGGCCATAGGCTAGCAGACTTTGCAAACAAGAGCCTTTAATTGCTGATCCATCTCCCCAGCCCTCCTCCCTCATCTATCTTCCTTTCTTCCTTCCTTCCTTCCTTCCTTCCTTCCTTCCTTCCTTCCTTCCTTCCTTCCTTCCTTCCTCCTCCTTCCTTCCTTCCTCCCTTCCTTCTTCTCTCTCTCTCTCTCTCTCTCTCTCTTTTTTTTTTTTTGAGGTAGGGTTTCGCTTTAGCCCAGGCTGACCTGGAATTCACGCTGTTGTCTCATGCTGGCCTCGAACTCACAGTGATCCTCCTACCTCTGGCTCCCAAGTGTTGGGAATAAAGGGGTACACCACCACACCCAGTTTTTTTTTTTTTTTTTTTTTTTTTTGAGAGAGACACAGCAGTGAGAGACAGGGAGAGGAAGACAGATTAGAGAATGGGCACGCCAGCAGCCTCTCAGCTGCTGTGAACGAACTCCAGATGTGTGCGCCCCCTTGTGGGCAAGTGCAGCATTACACCCTTGCGTCACTTTGCATCCCAAACGTGGGACCTGTAGAGTGGATCTGGCATTCTTAGGCTTAGCAGGCAGGCGCCTTAACCGCTAAGCCATCTCTCCAGCCCTTTTTTTTTGGTTTTTGAGGTAGGATCTCACTCTAGCTCAGGCTGACCTAGAATTCACTATGTAGTCTCAGGGTGGCTTTGAACTCACAGTGATCCTCCTGCCTCTGCCTCCCAAGTGCTGGGATTAAAGGTGTTTGCCATCACACCCAGTTTACCTCATCTTTAAAAAAGGGTAACGTTTTGGAGAGATGTGGTTAGTGGAATATGCCTGATTCTCCAGGATCATAAGCCAGATTGGAAGGTGCATGCATCTGGAGGATCAGTGGCTGGGGTTGGCCAGCCTGGACCCTCTCTCTCTACCTGCCTATTTCTGTATCTCTCTCTCTCAAATCTCTTAAAAAAAATAAAAAAAAAAAAAAAAGAAAGGTTTTGTAATTTATATTTGTTGTGGAAGGTTTTTTGAAGGATCATGGGTTTTTACAAAATTCTCAATTTCTTAAAAAGAAAGGTTGTAATTTATTTTTGTTTTATTTTTTGAAAGATTTTTAAAAATTTATTTATTAGAGAGGGAGAAAGAGAGACATAGGGAGAGAATGGGCATGCCAGGGCTTCCAGCCACTGTAAATGAACTCCAGACACACGCACCACCATTTGCATCTGGATTACGTGGAACATGGAAAATCAAACCTGGATCCTTAGGCTTTGCAGGCATACGCCTTAACCGCTAAGCCATCTATCTGTCCAGGCTGTAATTTTTTAAAATTATTAATTTATTTTATTGACACCTTCTATACTTACATACAAAAAACATATGATATTTCCTTCCCCTCCCCCCATTCCACTTTAGAACACCAATCTCCATCATATCCCCTCCCTCTCTCCATTAGTCTTTCTTTTAATTTGATGTCATCATCTTTTTCTTCTATTTTGAGGGTCTTGCGAAGGTATTGCTAGGCACTGCAAGGTCATGGATATCGAGGCCAATTTCGGTCTGGGCAGTTGCATTTTAAGAAGTCATACCCTTCCTTTGGCTCTTCCATTATATCCGCCCCCTCTTACGCAATGGTCCCTGAGCCTTGGAGGGTGTGACAGAGGTGTTTCAGTGCTGGGCACTCCTCTATCCCTTCTTCTCAGCACTATGTTGCCTTTTGGGTGGTCCCAGTGGTCATCGCCATCTGAAAAGAGAATCTTCTCTAACCAGAAGTGAGAGTAGCGTTAATATGTGAACATGAACATTAAGTATAGTGCCCCCAGGGCAGCTTGGTGGGAATAATATATACATTTAGTCAGACAAGAGCAGGCTTTATACCCCTAAGGCTCATGACCTCACCTGCCATAGACTTTTGCTTAGGTTTTTCAGTACCAGGCATGTATTCCCTCCCATAGAGAGGGCCTTCAGTCCAATTATGGAGCAGTTGGTTACCCCAAGAGTAGACATGCCGCTATTGTACCCGTTTAGTCATTGGGCCTGTATGGCCAAACTTGAATATTTAGTGTCCACTGTTTTCACTGCTGATGATTTCTTTCTTTCTTTTTTTTTTATTGACAACAAAATATACTTACATACAAAAAGTGCATAGTATTTCCCTCCCCTCCCCCCATTCCCCTTTAGAACTCCACTCTCCATCATATCCCCTCCCTCTCTCCATTAGTCTCTTTTTAAATTTGATGTCATCATCTTTTACTTCTGAGGGTCTTGCGGAGGTATTGCCAGGCACAGCAAGGTCATGGATATCAAGGCCAATTTCGGTCTGGGCAGTTGCATTGTAAGGAGTCATACTCTTCCTTTGGCTCTTCCATTCTATCCGCCCCCTCTTCCGCAATGGTCCCTGAGCCTTGGAGGGTGCAACAAAGGTGTTTCACTGCTGGGCACTCCTCCATCCCTTCTTCTCAGCACTATGTTGCCTTTTGGATCATCCCAGTGGTCATCTCCATCTGAAAAGAGAAGCTTCTCTAACCAGAAGTGAGAGTACTGCTGATGATTTCTGTCTCCCATACGGCTGCATGCAGTGCAGCTTTCTCCAGCTTTCAGTTGGCTGGTCTACAGGGAGGTTTTCTGCTCAGCATCAGCTTGCTTTCTCAGTGACCTTGCCTCTCAGGCAAGAGATGTCTTCAGCAATAGGGTCTTACTATCTGTTTCTCAAGGGAAACCAAGGGCTTTGGCAAAAGCCTTTAATGTTTTGGAGGCTACCAGGACCTCCTTGGCCAACAACTCACTGGAAGGTATCCCATCCCAGGCACTGAAAATTTTCTACTAACAGTCTACAGCTTCTAGATGTCAGGCTGTAATTTTTTAAAAAATAATTTTTTAAAGGTTTTTTTTTTTTTTTTTTTTAATTCTAGCCCAGGCTGACCTGGAATTCACTATGTAGTCTTAGGGTGGTCCTTCTACCTCTGCCTCCTGAGCGCCACCATATCTGGCTAAAGGTATTTTTATTTGCAAGACAAGGGAGAGGAGATGGTAATGAGAATGGGTGTGCTAGGGTCTCCTGCCATTGCATGTGAAATTCAGACACATGTGCCACTTTGTGCATCTGGCCTTACATGGGTACTGAGTAGTTGAACCAGGTCAGCAGGCTTTGCAAGAAGGTGCCTTTAACTGCTGAGCCATCTCCCTAGTCTCCAAAAGGTATTATTTTAATTGCTAGATTAAAGATAATACTTAATGTAGCATATCTTGAGTTTTAGATAGCTTATATTCTCAGCATATAATTTTATATTTTGAAAACCAGTGTGAGGGAGGTTAGAGATGCAGCTCTGTGGTAGAGCTTCTGTGTAGCATGTGCATGGTCCTGTGTTCACTCTCCAGTGCCCATGAACCAGACAAAACAACCCCTTTGCCCTTACCAAAAGAGGCAACTCTGCTAATCCTTGCAAGGAAACATTGTTGCTAACCATGTAAATAACTCTATATATTAACAGTGTATTTACTTTTTGTTCAAAATGCTCTTTGAATTGAAACAAATGTTGAACAATAAGGACTGTTTTTGTTCCATTTGATCGTTATGCTGCAGTATACAAAGACCTTTTGTATATTTAATCTCATGGTAACCTATTATATATCTGTAAAATGGGCATAATAATAGTATCTATCTCATGGGGTAGGAGGTTTTTGGGATTATTGAGATACATATTGTGTATTAAGCAGTTAACATTTAGTGCTTGGCACATTGAAATACTTGATATAAATAATTATTTTTTCTTTTTAAAATTTGCTATGTAGCCTTAGCTGGTCTAGAACATATTATGTAGCTTAGGATATCTTCAAACTGGATATCTTTCTGCCTCAGCCTCCTGAGTATTGGTATTACAGGTATGTGCCACCATGCTTGACCCTGATTCATTCTTTTATTTATTTATGTCTTTTTAATTAATTTACTTTTTAGAGAGAGAGAAAAAGAGGCAGATAGAGAATGGGCACACCAGGGTCTCTGGCCACTGCAAATGAACTCCAGACACCATCTTGTGCATCTGGCTTACGTGGATACTGGGGAATTGAACCTGGGTCCTTAGGCTTCTCAGGCAAACACCTTAACCACTAAGCCATTTCTCTAGCCCTTTTTTTTTTTTTTTTTTTTTTTTTTTAAATATATTTTTGGTCCCATTTTCCTCTTGTTACCCTCTTATATTGTTGGAATTCACCATGGAGTTATGAATGCCTCAGTCTTTGTGGAGTCGGGGACAATGCCTCAGGATACTCCTTCCCACGTTGTGGATCTTAGAATCTTTCCAGTCCCTCTTCCACAATGTTCTCTGAGCCTTGGCAGGTACAAAAAAATTTCAGAAGCCTTATAATTTTTTTTAGTTTTATTTTCTACACAGTGAAATACACAGATCTCACCTATAGTTTGATGAGTATTTTTCCATATCTGAATGCCACTCAGATCAAGAGATGGGCTGTTTCTAGTGCTATCCAGTCTCTTCTTTGTCAGCCATCCCTTCCCCATAGGTGACCATTATTAATGAGAAGGTTTTTGCATATAAACATTTTGTGTCATTATTTGAAATACTTGAATTATTACAAAATGGGCAATTTTTTTTGTTTGTTTTTGTTTTTTGAGGTAGGGTCTCACTCTATCCCAGGCTGACCTCGAATTCACCCTGTATTCTCAGGGTGGCCTTGAACTCATGACGATCCTCCTACCTCTTGTCTCCCGAGTGCTGGGATTAAAGGCATGCGCTACCATACCCGGCTCTGGCTTGCATTTTATTTTGTTTTATTTTATTTTATTTTATTATTTTTAAATATTTAACGCTTCACAAATTTGCGTGTCATCCTTGCGCAGGGGACATGGTAATCTTCTCTGTATTGTTCCATTTTTAGTATATGTGCTGCCAAAGTGAGCACGCATTTTATTTTTAGCAAGAGTGACATTAGGTGTTTCTTGTGATGTTAACTGAGATCAAACTATGATTTTTAAAAAATATTTTACTTTTATTTATTTTTTTTAATATATGTTTATTTATTTGAGAGAAAGAGGCAGAGAGAGAGAGAGAGAGAGAGAGAGAGAGAATGGGCACTCCAGGGCCTCCAGCCACTGCAAATGCACTCCAGATGTTTGTGCCCCTTGTGCATCTGGCTTACGTGGGTCCTGGAGAGTCGAACTGGGATCCTCTAGCTTTGCAGGCAAGTGCCTTAACTGCTAAGCCATCTCTCCAGGCCCCTTATTTATTTATTTGAGACACACAGAGAGAGAGACAGAATGGGTGCACAAAGGCCTCTAGCTGCTGCAAATGAACTCTAGACACATGTGCCAGCCACCTTGTGCATCTGGCATATGTGGGTCCTAGGGAATTGAACCTGGGTCCTTTGGCTTCACAGGCAAGCACCTTAACTGCTAAGCCATCTCTCCAGCCCCAAACTATGATTTGTTCTTAATTTTTTTTTTTGCAAGCAGGTTGGGGTATGGGGAGTGGGAGTACTAGGTCCTCTTGTCATTGTAGATGAACTCCAGGTGCATATGCCACTTTGTGCATCTGGTTTTACATGGGTACTGGGAATTGAACCCTGGGCTGTCAAGCTTTGTAGTCAAGTACCTTTAACCATTGAGCCATCTTCCCAGCTCAAACTATGGTATTTTTATGTCTTAGTTCATTATGTGGTGCTGTACCCAAATAATTAGCACTGGCTAATTTATATAGAATAGAGTTTATCTCTTTTGGTTGTGGAGGCTGTAGAGTCCAGGCTCAAGGAGCCACAGGTGAGGGCTGTAGCCTACAGAGGAGCAACACTGCCTGGCATGGTGGAAGGCAGAAGGGCAAGCCACTGTAAGAAACCTCTTCCATAAAGGCCTGAACTGCACATTGGGAGCGTCTGCATTTTGGAGGGGACACATTCTTCCCATGGCATCACGTGAGCTGTTCTCTCACTCTGGGAGGTATAATTTGACCTGTGCTACAACCTAAGGGTGTACTGTGAGAAGCTCATTCCTGAGGTTTTTGTTCTGCTTAAGTCACTCCAATGAATATTATTTTCTGGTTGGCCTTTTCCCTTAATACTGCCAAATATACTTAATGGTTGCAGCACCTCAGCTCCAAATATCTTCAGCAAAAGTCCACTTTTTAGATTTTGTAAAATCTTCATTAGCAAGATCAAGAATTAGGAAAAGAGGAATGGGGAAAAATTGAAAGTGGAAAGCTGGGGAGGACTGGACTGTAGCACATGTCTGATTTTGTATGTTATGTAGCAAGTGCTGCCCATGCCTGAGGTTCAGTAAGTAGGTGGTGACTGTGAAGCCACCAAGCCCAGTCATGTCAGGGAAGATGCCTGTATAGATCTTTTCCCTCATAGTAACTTACTTCGAGGATATGCACAGATATAATATACACTTATGTACATATATTTAAAAAGGCTTTAAGTTGGAATAGAAAAGTGTACTAATTAAAATACATTATGACTACAAAGTGAGCACGTTATTTTCCATTGTGCATTCTCCCATTCAGCATACTTCCCAAAGCTAACCAGTATCTTGTTTCATTGTGTGTGTGGGGGGGGTGTAGAGGGGGCTTTGCACATGCCATGGCACATGTATGGAGATCAGAAGACAATCCTGAGTAGTGGTCTTTGCCTTCTGCCTTTTTGAGGCAGTGTCTCTTTTTTACTACTTCCAACACCAGGGTGGCTGGATGATTCACGAGCATCCAGGATTCTCCTTTCTCTACCTCCCATCGTACGCTCTAAAGGCTGGATTATAGATGCAGCCTTTATGTCCAGCTTTCTATGAGTTCTGGGGATCCAAACCTATCGAGCCATCTGCAGTATCTTCTGACACCATAGATGGCTGTGCCAAAGTCATCTGTCTTCCCTCCCTCCCTCCCTTCCTTTCTCCTTCCTTCTTCCTTTTGTCTTTTTTTTTTTTTTTTTTTTTTTTTTAAAGAGACAGGGTCTCACTGTAGCCCAGGATGCCCTGGAAATCACTCTGCAGCCTCAGACTGGCCTCGAACTTACAGTGACTGTCCTACTTTAGAATCTTGAGTACTGGTATTAAAGGAATGTGCCGCCACACTGGCCTCAGAGTCATGGTATGACATGTGCTGTGTTTCTTGACTTCTTTGGGTCAGCATCATGCTTATGTGATCTGTCTGTACTGTTTGGAACAGTCACTGTCTCATTCTTTTTCACTGTTGTGTAATAACTAATATTTATGTGACTAACTTCATCTCAAAGGAAAATTATCTGCTGCTTCTTCCTCTTTTTCTTCACCCCTTTTCTTTCCTAAAGTAGTGTCTAGCAGGACATCATGGAGGGACTGGAGTTGTTTGTTTGTTTGTTTTCGAGGTAGGGTCTCACTCTAACTCAGGCTGACCTGGAATTCACTAGGTAGTCTCAGGGTAGCCTTGAACTCATGGCAGTCATCTTACTACCTTTGCCTCCCAAGTGTTGGGATTAAAGGCGTGCGTCACCACGCCCGGCTTGGAGTTGTTTTCTTAATGGACCACTGCAGCTGGAGGCTACAGAGAAGGCAGCCATGCTAAGCTATTAAGAACCAGTATCTCATCTTGGAGTAAATTGTTAAAAGCCCCCATATGTATATTTCCTGTGGTAAAAATTGTTACAAACCCCCATACATACATTTCCTCTGGTAAAAATTTTTATAAACTCCCATGCTTACATTTCCTCTGAAAATAATTTTAAACCCTCCATATAATTCCTCTGGTTTAAATTGTTACAAACCCCTGTACATACATTTCCTCTGGGTTTTCTGAAGTGTGTTTACTTGCTGCTAACAGAGAGTAGGTCATTTTTGAGTTTTTTTAAAAAAATACATACTTTAGAAATAACAGTGATAATTTTATTGAGCCCATAGTAGCATAGTTACTGTGTAGTAGGTACTGTGTAAAAGGCTTTGCAGAAATTACCTTTTTTTTTTTTTGAGGCAAGCCCAACAGACTGCCTCCCTCCTTCTTATGTGTGTGTGAGAGAAAATTGGCACTCCAGGGCCTCAGCCACTGCATTCAAACTCATGTGCGGCCTTAAGCACTTGTGTTACTGTGTGTCTGGCTTACGTGGGACATGGAGAGTTGAATATGAGTCCTTAGGCTTTGCAGGCAAGTGCCTTAACTGCTAAGCCATCTCTCCAGCCCACCTATTTTTATTTTTACCAAACAAGATATCTTTTTAATGTTCTAGAGAGCAAGGTATTGTTCAGTGCAGGTAAATACTTCCTTTTGACATGGTAGGGCCGGTGGTGTCCCTTTTGTAACTATCTGTTCTTTTCCACACAGGTATGTCATTGATGGTGCCACTGCTCTTTGGTGTGCTGCGGGAGCTGGACATTTTGAGGTTGTTAAGCTTCTAGTCAGCCATGGAGCCAATGTGAACCACACCACAGTAACTAACTCGACCCCTCTGCGGGCTGCATGCTTTGATGGCAGACTGGACATTGTGAAATACTTGGTGGAAAATAATGCCAACATCAGCATTGCCAACAAGTATGACAACACCTGCCTAATGATCGCAGCGTACAAGGGTCACACTGATGTGGTCAGGTATCTTTTAGAACAGCGTGCTGACCCTAACGCCAAGGCACACTGTGGGGCCACAGCATTGCACTTTGCAGCTGAAGCTGGGCACATTGACATTGTGAAAGAGCTGATAAAATGGCGAGCTGCCATAGTCGTGAATGGCCATGGGATGACGCCATTGAAGGTAGCTGCTGAGAGCTGTAAGGCTGACGTAGTTGAACTGTTGCTCTCTCACGCTGACTGTGACCGAAGAAGTAGAATCGAAGCCTTGGAACTGTTGGGTGCCTCCTTTGCAAATGACCGTGAAAACTATGACATCATGAAGACGTACCACTATTTATATTTGGCCATGTTGGAGAGATTTCAAGATGGTGATAACATTCTTGAAAAGGAGGTCCTGCCACCGATCCATGCTTACGGTAATAGAACTGAATGCAGAAACCCTCAGGAACTGGAGGCCATTCGGCAGGACAGAGACGCTCTTCACATGGAGGGCCTTATAGTTCGTGAGCGGATTTTAGGCGCCGACAATATTGATGTTTCCCACCCCATCATTTACAGAGGGGCTGTCTACGCGGACAACATGGAATTTGAACAGTGTATCAGGTTGTGGCTTCATGCGCTGCACCTCAGGCAGAAGGGCAACAGGAATACACACAAAGACCTTCTTCGGTTTGCTCAAGTGTTTTCTCAGATGATTCACTTGAATGAAACCGTGAAGGCCCCAGACATAGAATGTGTTTTGCGGTGCAGTGTTTTGGAAATAGAACAAAGTATGAACAGAGTGAAAAACATCCCCGAGGCCGATGTGCACAGTGCCATGGATAACTATGAGTGTAACCTTTACACCTTTCTGTACCTGGTGTGCATCTCCACCAAGACACAGTGCAGTGAGGAAGACCAGTGCAGGATCAACAAACAGATCTACAATCTGATCCACCTGGACCCTCGAACTCGTGAAGGTTTCACCTTGCTGCACCTGGCTGTCAATTCCAACACGCCGGTCGATGACTTCCATACCAATGACGTCTGCAGCTTCCCAAACGCACTGGTCACGAAACTCCTGCTGGACTGTGGTGCAGAGGTGAATGCTGTGGACAATGAGGGAAACAGCGCCTTGCACATTATTGTTCAGTACAACAGGCCCATCAGCGACTTCCTGACCTTGCACTCCATTATCATCAGCCTGGTGGAAGCTGGCGCACACACGGACATGACTAACAAACAGAACAAGACCCCACTGGACAAAAGCACCACGGGGGTGTCTGAGATACTACTGAAAACTCAGATGAAGATGAGTCTCAAGTGCCTGGCTGCCCGAGCAGTGCGGGCCAATGACATTAACTACCAAGACCAGATCCCTAGAACTCTTGAGGAGTTTGTTGGATTTCATTAAAGTGACTGGATATGTAAAATCGTTTAATGTGGTGCTAAAAAGTAAAGGACTTTAATCACAGACAATAGAATTATGTGTTCATAAATTTTACTTTTTTCCCTGCTATCATCTTTCAGCCCATCCTTCTTTAAGTCTATCTTTGCTCTTCTTGCCTCATATGGTAATTGATCTCAAACACACTCAAAGAAGCCACATTGTTTAGGTGTAACTGTAAGGTGTTGGGACACTGGTCAGTTAATTGTCTTATTATTTTTTTTTTGTAAGGAATGAGTATAAGGTACTTTGTGTAATAGGGGACATTAGTGATGTAAAGATAATGTTTTCAACAGCTGCCTACAAAAGTATTTGTGTTAAGCCCATGTCAGCATGGCACCTATGCACCTGCTTCAAGAATCCCATGAAGACGAAGAAGAAGGGACGTCGGAAGCAGTGGGAGATGCAGGCATTCCGCAGTGCTCAGCTGTTGCAGGTCTCTACCCGTGTATGGAGAGTGATGCAGCACATACCAGCTCACGTCAGGAAGGCTTGGGAGACTTAGCTAGGGAGTGGTCTGAGAAAATTTGCATAAATTCATAAATTTCAGTCCATGAAAGCTGTTATGCTGGGAGTGTCTTCTAAGTGGTATTCTCTCTCTCTCTCTTTTTTTTTTGAGGTGGGTCTCGCTCTAGCCCAGGCTGACCTGTAATTCACTATGTAGTCAGTCTCAGGTTGGCCTTGAACTCAAAGTGATCCCCCCTTCCTCCTCAGCTTCCCAAGTGCTGGGATTAAAGGCATGTGCCACCACTCCCAGCCTAAGTCAGAGAACTTTGATGGGGTCTAAGTTTCAGCTTGGATTCTCCCACAGTCGCTGTTTGGTTTACTACATCTAATGTGTAGTCATGTGCACTTTGCACTTGGTTTAGCTCACAGACATGAAATGATGAGACTGTGCTTTCTTTTCTCTTCTTTCCTTTCCTTTCTTTTTTCTTTTCTCTTCTCTTCTCTGTTCTTTTCCTTTCCTTTTTCTAGGTAGGGTTTTGCTGTAGCCCAGGCTAACCTGGAATTCACTATGAAACAGCTTGTCAGCATATGATTAATACATTCTGTTTTGTCCCCTTCTAGCCCTCTCCTTTTTGGGGTTGTATCTTTTAAAATCTGTTACCTTCCAGAGGATATATATTTATGTCTCCCTTGCTAGGTATAAGAAGAAAAGGAATAAGGGCATTAAAAAATTTTACTTTTCACTCAGCCCACTGTAGGAAATCCAAGTAGGAAGACCAGTGTTATGGTATAGAAAATGGAAGTATTTAGTGATGAAATTAATTCTTGATGCCATATGAAAGGTATTTCTCAGAGCCACAGATTTTTCTATCACGGGATATCATGTATTCCAGCATGTTGTTTTGATGTTTTGTTTTGACAGCAACATTTCAGCTGTCAGACTTCAAGAGTACTCTGATTTTTTTTTTTTTTTTTTTTTGGTGTTGGTTTTGTGAGGTAGGGTCTCACTCTAGCCCAGGCTGATCTGGAATTCACTATGTAGTCTTAGGCTGGCCTCAATCTTTTAAACATCATAGAAATGTGAGTAAAAGGCCATTGATCAATATTGAACAAAATGAGGGTAAAATGAGCCGTCTCTAATTTTCTCTAGTGCCAAATGAATGTTTCTACTATGCATAGTGCATGGTACTGTATGTGAAGACCTGGCTGCTTTTCTCCTTGAATAAAGAGCGTTTTGCTAATATAGCATCAGGTGAAACCTGTACGACCTGTAAGGTTTCCGAGAGCATTTTGTGTATGATACTGTTTTGTAAAATGTAAGAGGAAAGTTGTAGTTGCATTCGTATAAAGCAATGACATAGCCCAAATCAGCTCCTAGGGCCTTAAGTGGAGGAACCTCACACAATGGAATGCTTTCTGGGGTAGGAGAGGAGACTCGAACACCTTCCCCCAAGGATGCAGGGTTGAGTGGCTAAATTGTACTGTGTGTGTGTGTCTTCTTGTTTCAGTCAGGAATGTTTTGAGTGTAAATTCTGTCATGGTACTAGATTTCTATTTTCCTAACTTGAGATTTGACTAGGACGGTTTTTAGAATGGCTTAAAGGGATATTGGAATGAGCCCTACTTTGTAAACTGCTGGCCTTGATCTTCCTGATGTGAGCCAAGGAAATACTGTACCTTGCTCATGGAAGAGAACAGGTAGTTCTCAAGATGAGTGAGCCTTGCCTTCTCCAAGACTCAGATCAGATCTCCGACTATAAACCTGCACATCGGACAGTCAGTCTGTGATACTTGGTAGTGGCTTCCGTTTTTAATACATAGGATTTTTAAACACCAAAACTCAAGATACCCTGTAATGTTGCACGCTTTAAAAACGCATTTCATACCCCTCACTACCCGGGACCAATACTACTCTAGGCATGACTTACTTATAAAATGAGGGTAATGCTTGTATGCACACATTCAGACATCAGAATGTGCTGACAGTTCTCGAGAAGGGAAGATGATGCTGGAGAAGGTAAGCTGTGCTCACTGAAAGCTGACAACGTTGGAGAAAAGGACGACAGGAATAAACGGAGCTGTGCTAATGGTAAATAGACTTTTCTACACTATAGTAGTATACTGTGCTGAGAATCTAATTCTGTCTTGTAAATCAATCCTGATACACATTGTGAAACACCTAGATAAAACCGTTCTTGAAACAAGTGATCTATATGCCTGTTTTTTTATATCATTTTGTTTTGGGTAGAATTTCAAATATGCTTAGCCAAATCTCCCATAAACTTTTTTTTTTTTTTTTTTTTTTTAAGGGAAATTAGGTAAGAACAGCGATTGTTCTATAACCCAGCGTGCCTGCCGCCTTCATCCTGCAGGCACCCTTGTCATTTGATGTTTCTCACTGGTAGAATTATATTTGAGCTGCAACTCTTCCTTGAGAGCAGTACAGATTCTCTCCAAGCTTCTCTGTCCTGCCCAGGAATTGGCATTAGTCTGGATGAACTAGAAACCCAGGAGGAGGTTTTCCTTTGCCAGTCTGGTAACACTGGTGTGGATCTTCTGCTTTTAATGGAGTTGGTGGAACTGACTTCTTGAGCTTCAGTGCTGACTGGAGCATGGGCAGCAGATCCACCCCGTCCGTGGATGAAGGGGGACTGACGCTGACAGCAGGACTGATAGGCCACCCTGGATCGCGCTCACAGCCCAACTGTCTAGAGCTTCTCTGAGGTGGGAACTGCAAACACAAACCCCAAAGCGCAAGCTTTGTTTTGGCTAGTTTCTGAGAAGGGCTTTTATTTCCTTGTACTAATGGCTGACTGACTGCCATGTTAGGACTTAGGTATGATAGCATTGCTTGAAGTAAAATAGGATTTGGGGGCAGCAGCTCCCCAAACTGCCCACGCTGTGTTTGTGGAAATTAAAACTTGAGGGAGCATACCACACTTGACCAGGGCCTCTACTCAGACCGTGTGGATGATTCAGGCAGAACTTCCTTTCCTTTCGAATGGGCCTGCCTGAGGAGTGAGTTGTTGGACCCGGGGTTTCCAGTTGGCTGGTTGGACCCAGTGAGTTCTTCAACTAGTAAGTGGATGAAAGTCTCCAAGCCTTGTTTGTAAGGCAGGTTTATTATAAAAATCTGAAGCTAGCCAGACGTGTCAACACTCAGGCAAGTATTGTTTTTCTCACTGCCTATACTTACTGCAATACCAAGAGGGGTGAGTCAACCCCCAGCTCCAGGTTGTATGCTGTGCTCCTTCCCACTCTGAAAATGCACATGTCTGCATGGCTCTCATTTCTTGAAGCTGTTGACACACCTGGCAGGGCCTTCTTGGACATTTCTGGCAGACCTGCCCATACCTTCAAACAGGCTGGCGTGTACAGCATCCCCTTTTGCCAACTACGAGGTCTTGAAATACACTGATGATGGTGGTACATTAATTTTCACAACTGTAAAGTAAAATGGTCTCTAGTCCTAGGTTTGTGGAGTGTACCTTCGTGTTCATGTACGGGGAAGGGATGGTGACTTGATGGTTATGGGGAGTGTATTTGTGATGTGTGTGCAGGGCGCAGTGTTGCTAAACTATTAACAGCTTTCCTTGAGGGGGTATCACGGGGTGGGGGTGGGGACAACCTGATCAGAGCAATGAAGGAGTCAAGATGGGAGCTTACCAAGTGATGAAGCAAACAGGTTTTGCATCTATTTTTTTAAATCAGGTGTTGTAAACTTTGTGCATGGCTTTTTTTTTGGTTATTAGTCAGTAGAGGAGAAAAGATGAGGGGGAAACCCTCTGCTTTCCTACCATTCTTTTCAGAGGCACATAGGTGGGGAGCAAAATCTGACCAGCCTTAACCTAGTGACAAGATCCTGTCCTGTATGACGCCCACCCCATCCTGCAGTCCTCATTGTTGAGGGGCGAGTTGTATTCTTGTAACTCACTGTGATTGATACCGAGCAGTGACGCCATTCTATTGTGTACTTTTGTCAACCCATTTATGTGACTAATAAACATAGTAAACTTGCTGACTGCATCAGAGGTCTAGTAGTGATTTCTACACTGCATGCTATTTTCTGTTTGATTTTGACACATAGAATCATTTTTTTAATCTCATTGCAATCAACAGTCCTAATAGCTCAGCTAATTTGAGACTAAAACAATCTTGCTGTGTAAAAGGAAAAATGGTGTTGTGTTCAGTAAATGTTTGAAAAAAAGTATCTTGAAGTGTGTGTCTTTATTGTTCAATGTGAGATAGTCTTTTTTTTAGTTCATTTAAAAATCGTTGAAATGATACATGTGTATGGAAAGATTCATGTATTAAAGAAAAGTTCAAATATTGTACAGAAAAGTTCTTTCCTCTTCGTATTTGGACTCTGCAGAGGCGATTATAATTGTTTTTGAAGCCAGGCATGGTGGCACATGTCTTTAATTCCAGCACTTGGGAGGTAGAGGTAGGATCACCTTGAGTTCAAGGCCACCCTGAGACTACATAGTGAATTTCAGGTCAGCCTGGGCTAGAGCGGGACTCTACCTCAGGAAAAAAAAAATTTTTTTGAGTGCTTTTCTATAGTTTTTTGGCCATATATGTATTTTTCTTTTTTTTAAAATGCAAATAGACTATCATTAATATATCAAACATTTTACAATTTCCATATATATTTATTTATTTTTGATGATCCTCCTACTTTTGCTGGGATTAAAGGCGTGTGCCACCAAACCCAGCCCCATATATATTTAAATACTTCATAGCATTTGATTTGGTCTTAAAATGTATTGAACCAGATCTTATTGATGGGCATTTAGGTTTTCAGTTTCTAAAATTCTAAATAATGCTTCATGATCATCCTTGTAATATTCATTTAACAATCCCATTTCCAGCACTGGAAGCTTTGGTTTTAATGTGTAAAGTCTTGGTAGATTGTGAAATTTCTTTCTATCTTACATCAGATATTACTTCATTTAGATTTATCGGGATGATTAATGGTTTTGGTGTGTGTTCATTTATTGTGACTATGTATGCACACACAGTTTATATTTCCTTTGTTTGGGCTGTGGTCTTTTCTTGGTGTTTTTTAGAAATCCTGTGGAAATTTAGAGAAATTTTCTTCATCATTTAACAGTTATTTTTTGACTTTATGGCAAATTTTGTATCAGAAATTAACATTTTTGTGTTGTTGAATTTACCATACTTAAGAAAATTCTGAGTTTTGTGTCCTACTTATCAGGCTATCCTGATTCCAAGACCATGACATCTTTTAAAAAATTTATTTATTTGAGAGAGAGAGAGAATGAGCACACCAGGGCCTCCAGCCACTGCAACAAATTCCAGATGCATGTGCCACCTTGTGCATCTGGCTTTATGTGGGTACTGGGGAACCGAATCTGGGTCCTTTGGTTTTGCAGGCAAGCACCTTAACCACCAAGCCATCTCTCCAACCCTGTACTTGGGTCTTTTTATGAATTTCCCATTCTGTTCTGTCAGTCTGGACAGATGGAGGACAGCGCTGTGAAGAATATTGTTTGGGTTCAAGTACTGGCTCAGCCGCTGACTAGCTCTGTGACCTTGGCAGATTACTATTCTACCTACGCCTCAGTTTTTGTAAAGTAGCACAGCAGTGTTTTCTAACTTGGGCTGCAAAGAGCAAAGAAGACAAGATGGTGAACACAGTGCCTGTCATATGTTAGGCTCATGACCCTTGGCAAACGTTAGATATTCTTGGGTGGTTTTGTATTCATTGTCCTTTCCTGTGTGTGTGTGTGGGGGGGGTTAGCTTTTTTTTTTTTTTTTAAAATTTGATTTTTATTTATTTGTTAGAGACAGAGGGAGAGTGAGAATGGGTGCACCAGGGCCTTTAGCCACTGCAAACGAACTCCAGACAAGTGCACCCCTTGTGCATCTGGCTTACGTGGGACCTGGAGCATTGAACCAGGGTCCTTAGGCTTCACAGGCATGTATGTGCCTTAACTGCCAAGCCATCTCTCCAGCCCAAGCTTTTGTTTTAATTGTACGTCCATTGTTCACATGTAACATGGTGTTATTTTGCAATGTGCCAAAAGATTCTTTTCTTTATTTAGTTTTTTCTTTTTTCTTTCTTTTCTTTTCTTCTTTTCTTTTCTTTTCTTTTCTTTTCTTTTTTTTTTTTTTAAGGTAAAGTCTTTCTGACCTGGAATTCACTATGTAGCCTCAGGGTAACCCTGAACTCATATGGCAATCCTTCTACCTCTGCCTCCCAAGTGCTGGGATTAAAGGTGTGCACCACCACCACACCCATCTCTTTCTTTCTTTCTTTCTTTCTTTCTTTCTTTCTTTCTTTCTTTCTTTCTCTTTCTCTTTCTCTTTTCTCTCTCTCTCTCTCTCTCTCTCTCTCTCTCTTATGAGACAGAGAGCAAGAGAGAGAGTGCCCCCTCCAGGTCCTCCAGTCACTGCAATCAAACTCCAGATGCATGTGCCACCTTGTGCATATGCATGACCTTGCACATGTGTCACCTTGTGCTTTACATGGGTTACGGGAGAGTCGAACATGGGTCCTCAGGCTTTGCAGGCAAGTGCCTTAACCGCTAAGCCATCTCTCCAGTCCAATTTTCTTTTTTAAAAAATAATTCATTTGAGAGAGAGAGAAGGATAGAAAGAGAATGGGCACACCAGGGCCTCTAGCCACTGCAAACAAACTCCAGACACGTGCCACCTTGTACATCTGGCATTATGTGTGTACTGGGGAATCAAACTTGGGTCATTATGCTTTGCAGACAAATGCCTTAACTGCTAAGCCATCTATCCAGTCCTAAAAGATTATTTTCTTTAGCATTGAATCAGGTTAATTTAGAGAGACTTTAATTTTGAGCCTTTCTTGTTTTTTTCTTTGTTCTGTGTTGTTTTGTTTTGCTGCGATGGGGTCTTGCTATATGTCCAAGCTGGCCTAAAATTTGCTGTGTGGCCCAGTCTGGCTTCATACTTTGCATCCTCCTGTCTCTGCTGCTTTGAGGGCTAGGATTCTAGGTGTGTGCCACTATGCCCAGCTCAATATGAGCCTTCTTATCCAAAAGAGAGCTGGATCTGTTTAGTTGGTCATAGAAATGTCTTTCTGTCCAGACTTTTTTGTTTGTTTGTTTGGTTGGTTTTTCAGGATAGGGTCTTGCTCTAGTCTAGGCTGACCTGGAATTTACTATGTAGTCTCAGGCTGGTGTAGAACTCAAGCGATCCTCCTACCTCTGCCTCCTGAGTGCTGGGATTAAAGGTGTGCGCCACCACACTGGCTAATTTTTAAGGTTAGCTTTATTTTGATTTATTTTTTTGGTATTTCAAGGTAGGGTCTCATTCTAGCCCAGGCTAACCTGGAATTAACTATGTACTCTCAGGGTGGCCTTGAACTCATGGCAATCCTCCTACCCCTGCCTCCCAAGTGCTGGGATTAAAGGTGTGTGCCACCACGCCAGGTTTTATAAGGTTAGCTGTAGTTGTTAAAATATTTGTGTGTGTGTGTGTGTTTAGGGTTGGGGGTGGCTGCATGTACCATGGCATGGGTGTGGAGGTCAGAGGAGAGCCTTGAGTTGTCTGTGTTCCACCTTTGAGACTGAGTCTCTTGCGGCTACAAAGGAACTATTAGACTACAAAGGAGCATCAGAATAGCTGGCCTGTGAGCTTTGGATTCTCCTGGCTTTGCCTCTCATTATTGAAGGTACATTGGGATCACAGACTCATGTGCCACTTTGCATCCAGATTTATGTGGGTACTGTGGAATTGATCCTGAGCTAGCAGGCCTTGCAAACAAGTGCCTTTAACCATGGAACCATCTCCCCAGCTCCTTTAAAATTTTAAAATATTTTTCAGAGTGGGTATGGTGGCACACACCTTTAATCCCAGCACTGGGGAGGCAGAGGGAGGATCACCATGAGTTCGAGGCCACTCTGAGACTACATAGTTAATTCCAGGTCAGCCTGGGCCAGAGTGAGACCCTACCTCGAAAAAAAACTTTAAAAAATTTTTTTTTTCTTTTCAATACTAGGAGTTGAACCCAGGGTTTCTCGCCCCCAGCCCTGTTTTTATTTTGAGACAGTCTCACCAAATTGACCAGGCTGGCCTTGAACTCTAGCCCAAGCAGGCTTGCTTTCTTTAGGACTGAGGGTCGGGGTCGGAAGTGGGCTCTGAATCTTTTGGCCCAAGGGGCTGTGTTCTTTCACTGTGAGGCTGGAGAGATGGCTTAGAGGTTAAGGTACTTGTCTGCAAAGCCTAAGGACCCGGGTTCAATCGCCAGGACCCATGTAATTCAGATGCACAAGGTGGTGCATGTATCTGGAGTTCATCTGCAGTGACAGGAGGCCCTGGTGCACCCATAGTATTTCTCTCTTCAATAACTAAATAAATAGATAAATAATATTTTAACAACATTTATTTCTTGGAGAGAGAGAGAGAGACAGGCAGACACAGAAAGAGAGATACTATAGGTGCACCAGGGCCTCTTACAACTGCAAATGAACTCCAGATGTTTTATGTGGGTGCTGGGGAATTGAACCTGGGCCATCAGGTCTTGCAAGCAAGTGTCTTAACTGCTGAGCCATCTCTCCATCCCTAGGTGGCTTTTTAAAAAATGCCAACAAGAGCCGGGCGTGGTGGCGCACGCCTTTAATCTCAGCACTCGGGAGGCAGAGGTAGGAGGATCGCCATGAGTTCGAGGCCAACCTGAGACTACATAGTGAATTCCAGGTCAGCCTGAGCTACAGTGAGACCCTATCTCGAAAAAACAACAACAACAACAAAAAGCCAACAAGTGTCATCAGAGCCTGTGCTCAGTTCCTGTCTCAGTCATAGCACGTGCGTCCAACTTCCCCCAGAGCTTTCTCAGGACTCCTGGAGACTACAGGAAACGTGACACCCCATCCTGGAGACCTGCTGTTACTATAGGTCCTCCAGGCTCCAGGCTAAAAGGGGAGTAACTTGAACTGCCTTGATTAAAAAAAAATGGTTTTATTTATTTTCAAGGAGAGAGATTGAGAGAGAGAATGGCCATGTCAGGGCCTCTAGCTGCTACAAACTCCAGATGCATGTGACACTTTGTGCATCCTGCTTTACATGGGTACTGGGGAAATGAACCTGGGTCATTAGGTTTTGCAAGCAAGTGCCTTAACCTTGGAGCCATCTCTCAAGTCCCTAATGGCCTCGAACTCAAGGTGATCCTCTTATCTCTGCCTCCTGAGTGCTGGGATTAAAGGCGTGCGCCACCACGCCTGGCCAGCCCTGATTTTGACAGCGCAGTTCCCCAGTTTTCATCACAGCAAGCCGTGTGTGCAGGCTAACCCATTGCTTCTAGGTTGTATTTTCACTTGTCTGTTGAACTCAGCTCAGCACAAGTCACCTGGAGTAGCTTGCATTTAAAGCCAGATGCACAAAGTGATGCATGCATCTTGAGTTCGTTTGCAGTGGCAAGAGGCCCTGGAGAACCCATTCTCTCTTTTGCAAATAAATAAATGAAGATAAAAGAACAGAATGGAGATGCTTTGGTTTGCACGCAGCCTGTCTGTAAAGAATAAACAAGTCCAGTCGGGCATGGTGGTGTGGTGAAACCCTACCTTGGAAAAAAAAAAAAAAGATCCGGGCGTGGTAGTTCACGCCTTTAATCCCAGCACTTGGGAGGCAGAGGTAGGAGGATCGCCACGAGTTTGAGGCCACCCTGAGACTATGTAGTGAATTCCAGGTCAGCCTGGGCTAGAGCGAGACCCTACCTCAAACCCTCCCTCCCCCCAAAAAAGAAAGAAACAAGTTCAAGTGTGGTCACTATGAAAACCCCAGAGCTTGGAGGGCCTGGGACCTGTGAGCAGAGAGCTGGAGGCCATAGGGATGCATTTGGGTTCCAGCCATCTACCTGGCCAAAGATGGGGTGGCTGATCTGGGGTCAGGGGAGGGAGATGAGCAGTGTCCCACCACCAGAGATGTCACAGTGAGCTAGACCAGGCTGCCCCTGGAAGAAGGTCACAGGGTGGACAGGATTGTCCCCAGCGTTCAGACACAGTGGGGAGGAAGTGGGTGCCCTCCTCCACTTCCTCTTCAGAGCCAGAATATGGCTAGCTGCCATCTGCTGTGCCCACAGAATGGGGATACCAGTGGTTGGTTGTTGTTTTTAAGCACTTTAATTTCTTAAAAATATTTCCACAGTTAAAGGTCGTGCTATGCACAGGGGAACGGATGCCTTGGCTGTGTCTTTCACTTCTATCTCAACAACCGGATAAAAGGTTAAGGCATAAATTATTCTGTCGGGCACCCAGCATGCCCCTTGTCCCTGGGGGTGCCATTGTTGGTCATGTCACTTGTCCTGTGGTCTGGCGGGTGAGCTGTGTGCCTGCAAGGCTTAAAGGCTCTGGGGGTCCTTTCATGGGCTTTGTTCAGTGCGCCCCCGGAGCCCTCCTTCTCCCACGCACTGGTGGGTGGAAGGGAGGGGCACATGCTCGTGTGTATGTGTATGGGCTGATGCAAGGAGAGGAGGCTCCCCACCCTTAGCCCTGTGCCTGGCTGCAGCCAAGGCCAGTGCATTTGTGTCGGGGCAGGCTACAGTGGGAAGACAAGTGGGAATGGGGAACCCAAGGGCTTGCGTCATCTACAAGGTCCCCACGAGGTACCTGGGAACAAAAGCAGCCAGGAATGGGTGTGTGTGGGGGGGAGCTGAAACAGGCAAGGGGCGTGTGCAGGTGGTGGTCAGTGTGACACACATGTGCCCCTCCTGATGCCAGCATCCCAAGCCCCACCTGTGCATCAGGCATAGTGTCTGAATCCCAGTCTGTCGTCATGCCTGGCCGGCTGCTGTCACCTTCAAGCCTTCGGCTCAGGTTCACGCATAGAGAACTTCAGGACCTGTCTACAGGGAAGGAGTTAGCCGAGACGTGGGAATCCAAATATACTGGTGAGAAAGGTGAGAGGGCATTTTGCAGAATCTGGGTGTGCCGGCGTGTGGGGGCCTTCTGGAACAAGAGGCTTAGATGAAGTGTACAGACTGAGTTTGTCTTCTTAGCGGGTCTCTTCAGAGGTGGGCACGATTAGGTATTCCTAGCACCTTAGTATCTGGGGCAACGGATGTTTGTCCACAGTCCCTGGGGAAGCCTTGGAGGGATCCCTTCAAACCCTTAGGGATCTGTTCTGGAGGTGTTTCAGCCTCCCACTGGGAAGGCTCTTCCCAACATGGGCTTGAGGTCCATCCCAGAGGGGATCAGGCGCCATTGCTTGGGAGATGAGGTCAAGTGCAAAGCCAGCTGGCGTCCTCTCTGCTCCAGCTTGGTGGGGCCGCAGGTCTGGACCTGCACGCCCCTGGACTGGTCTGGTGTCCAGCCCTCATTAACTTGAAGCGGCCGCTGGAATCTCACTCCAGCTCTTTAGGGATGGGGTCCAGGCCAGGTTCCCTCTTGCGCTTGGCACTTTTAAAGAAGCCGAGCTGTATGGAGGCAAAAGGGGGATGTCTCAGGGGTGGATAAATGGACAGTGCCTGTGTCACTTCCTGCTGTCCCTCCACTAGTCCCCCTCTGGCTTTTTCCCTTGGAGGGCTTTCCCGATACCTCAGTTCAATTATGCTGAGTGACCCTGCCTCAGTTAACATCCCTCTCTGGGCCTCTCTTTTCCTCTATCATGAAGAGATTGAAACCAGGGCTTTTAACTAGAGGGTCAGAGACTGAGGGCTCTGGTGGTTTTTTTTTTTTTTTTTTTTTTATTTTTCGAGGTAGGGTTTCACTCTGGTCCAGGCTGACCTGGAATTAACTATGTAGTCTCAGGCTGGCCTCGAACTCTCGGCGATCCTCCTACCTCTGCCTCCCAAGTGCTGGATTAAAGGCGTGCGCCACCACGCCCGGCTTTCTGGTGGTTTTTTTTTTTTTTTTTTTTTTTTTTTTTGGCAGCTTGATGTTGGAATTTTGTGTGTGCTTGCTTAAATTCCCACCCCCAATGAACCCTAGTCCCCCCTCCCCCAAAGGCTGACCTATATGTAGTCTCAGGGTGGCCTCGAATTCATGGATCATGAGGCGATCCTCTTACCTCTGCCTCCCAAGTGCTGGGATTAAAGGCATGCACCACCACGCCTGGCAGAACGTTAGTTTCCATGGGTTTCTCAAAGGGTCTCACACAAGGGCTGGAACCACAGTTTGAGTGGCCGTTGAGGGGAGGGCTTTGGTGCCATGGGAACAGGCAAACAGCAGGGAAAGGCTGGGTATTGGTGCCAGCTCCCAAGGACAGGAGAACATGGCTGTGACACAGTGCCCAGAGCTCTGAGGCTGTCAGGGATGCTGCACCATCCCTGCCTGCAGGGGCCTCACCTTCCACAGTGCCAGGACCAGTAGGGCCAGCAGCAGGAGGCCTCCCAGGGTGCTGCCCACGATGACCCAGATGGGGACCTGCCAGTCTTCTTGCTTGGAGATCTCAAATGTGATCTGTAAGGGAGGTAGGGCGGGGCAACAGCATCACTTTGGGATCAGCAACAGGAGACAGTGGGCCAGGTTGGGAGCTCCGTCCTTCCCTGGGGAAATGTCACAGGGAGGGACAGGTGGCACGACAGCCAGCTCTGCCCAGTAGACGTCTGACTGGGTGGTCCAGGGGTGCTGCTCCAGTGAGACGCTGCTTTTGGCCTCAGCTACTTGCTTCCCCTGGGTTTTCCAATACACGGCGACTCTTTCTCCATCGTCTTTGCTACTTCCTCCACTCCCGTAAAAGTCTCAGTGTTGGTCTGTCTCATGGGGCAGTCCTAAACCTGTCCCTTCTCTGCAGTTACTAGGGGAATGGTTAAGGCGTTTGCCTTCGGAGCATAAGGACCCTGGTTCAATTCCCCAGGACCCACGAAAGCCAGATGCACAAGGGGGCGCATGCGTCTGGAGTTTGCTGTGGCTGGAAGCCCTGGTATGCCCATTCTCTCTTTCTCTCTACTTCTTCCTCTCTCTCTCTCAAATAAATAAATAAATAAAATACTTTAAAAAAGTCTTCTAAACATCTGTGCTTATCTCCTTTGAGCCACACTGTTCTGACTCTTGGTTAGAAAATCTTTTTGTTTTTTGTTTTTTTTTTTTCAAGGTAGAGTCTTGTTCTAGCCCAGGCTGACCTGGAATTCACTATGTCATCTCAGGCTGGCCTCGAATTCACAGTGATCCTCTTACCTCTGCCTCCCAAGTGCTGGGATTAAAGGCGTGCGCCACCATGCCCTGCTGAGAATCTGCTTTTTTTTTTTTTTTTTTTTTTAAAGATGGCAGCAAATACCAGGGTGATCCAAGACCCATCAGTATAACAAGCAAGGAAAGCTAACTACCTAGAAAAAAGATGAGTCATTGATGACATCTGATAGAGCTCAGGAAACTTTACAGAGGAAACGGCAGATTAAATATTAGCGCTGCTCTTGCTATTAGCCTGAGAACGTCCGTTAGGGAGACAGCGGTACACACTGGGGACGCTCTAAACTCATCAAACGCCAGGTGTGGTGGCACACGCTTTTAATGGGGATGTAGAGGCAGGAGGATCTCTGTGAGTTTGAGGCCAGCTTGAGAGTACAGAGTGACTTCGAGGTCAGCCTGGGCTAGAGCGAGACCCTTCCTCCAACTACCCCCCCCCCAAAAAAAACCTCATCAAAGCAGAAAAATCAGACCCTGCTAAGAAGGCAACACTAAAGGAGACTGGGAAACACCCTCCAAGGTTCAGGGAACGTTGCGGAAGAGGGGGTGGGAAGAATGTAAGAGCCACAGGGTGGAAAGGTGTACTTTGAGGTGTTTCCCCCCCCAACAGAAACTTACTGGTGCATTTTATGATCCCCCCACGGTGATTAGAGACAACCCCACAGAGGAGGAGCTTCAGAGTTAAGAGGTTGGGGGAGAGGAGACGTAAGAGTATAACCTGATGGGAATATGAACAAGTTACAATATGTTCGTATAGCGAATTTGTCGTTAAATAACACATGATGGTGGCATCATCTATTAATAGACATAATAATAATAATAGATGGTTTCCTGACCTTGTCTGTTCTATAACCTAGCAACCTATCCTACAGCCTTGGGCCAGCGTTTCTGACATGTGACCAGTAGGGGGCAGCAAAGTCCTATGCCTAGCTGCCCTTAGTGTGTTCACAGGCCCAGGTGTTCTCTAAGACTCAACTTAAAAAAATTTTTTTTTGTTTATTTTTAATTAATTTATTTGAGAGCGACAGACAGAGAGAGAAAGAGGCAGAGAGAGAGGGGAGAGAATGGATGCCCCATCCAATGCAAACGAACTCCAGATGCATGCACCACCTTGCGCATCTGGCTTATGTGGGTCCTGGGGAATTGAGCCTCTAATCAGCGTCCTTAGGCTTCACAGGCAAACGCTTAACTGCTAAGCCATCTCTCTAGCCCCCCCCTTTTGTTTCTTTTTGGTTTTTCGAGGTAGGGTCTCGTTCTAGCTCAGGCTGACCTGGACTTCACTATGTAGCCTCAGGGTGGTCTCGAACTCATGGCAATCCTCCTACTTCTGCTTCCGGAGTGCTGGGATTAAAGGTGTTTGCCACCATGCCCGGCTAGACTCAACTTTTTGTTCAGGACAGTCTCTCTCTCTTCTCTCCCAACTCTCTCTGACACAGAGAACCTCACCCATTTCTTGGACCTGACTGAAGCCAGAATGATCTGAAATGATTTTACCTGGTAACAAATGAGCCCCAATACTGTATTTCAGTATTTCAGTATTCTCATACTCCATGGCCTTCACAAATGCAGATTAACAGATTTTTTTTTTTTTCGAGGTAGGGTCTCACTCTGGCCCAGGCTGACCTGGAATTCACTACGTAGTCTCAGGGTGGCCTCAAACTCATGGTGATCCTCCTACCTCTGCCTCCCGAGTGCTGGGATTAAAGCTGTACACCACCACGCCTGACTCAGTTTTTTTTTTTTTAACAAAACAACAAACAGGGTTTCTTGTATCACAGGCAGGCCTCCAATTCAATATGTAGCTGACTTTTTGCCTCCAAGAGAGGATAACAGGTGTGCATCACCACACCTCGTTTGTGCATGGCTGGGGACTGAACTCAGGGTCTTGTGCACACCAGGCAGGCACTCTACTCTTGGAGCCACACCCCAGCCCCATGAGCAGACTTCTAACACTCATGTTTTTGTACTTCATTAGAGCTGAGGCACCAGTGAAGGGGAGAAGAAGTTAGGCTGCTCACAGTAGGCCATCAGCCTGTCCCAGACAGACCCCTGCTGAGGTTCAGCCAGCCACCTACCCTCAGGGGTGTGGGCACCAGCCTCGATTTCCTCTAGTATAAAAAACACAAGTGTCCCTCTGTCCCCACCCCAAATCAGAGAGCACAGAGCTTGGTACCCCAAGGCACTGGGCCAGTGCGTTTGTCTATGCTTCCTAGTCTTGACCTGAAGGCCAGTTCACCTGGCCTTTCTCTCCCCAGCTTGCCTGTCTCTCTCCTGCTGGAGTAGAGGAGGATGGGGCTCACCTGACGGCTGGGGTCCTCCTCTCGGAAGATGAAGGGGCTGTGGAACTGCCTGTGCAAGGCTGCGTTTACTGTGATCTTCATGGACCGGAACTTGAGCTGCACAATCAGAGGCCTCCTCAGAGATGGCTCTCCAGAAGGTTCTCTTTCTGACCCTTCCAAGCAGCCCCCAGTGGAAGTCCCCAGAGCCACCTCATTCCTTGTCTTCCTTGCAGACTTACTGGGGGCAGTGGGGGTGGGGGGAGAGCTCTACTTACTGCTTTTAGGGTCCTCAACCACAGGTTCCCCACCAGGTAGAAGCTGATTTCCTGGTTTGGGGCCAGCCTCACGTTGCAGTTGATAGAGACGACATCGGAGGTGCTGTGATTCTGGAAGGGAAGAAGTAGGGGATTGTGGGGACAGGGGTGGTTGTCACCCCTGGATGTGATAGGAAATGTGAGCAGGAGCTTGGGCCATCAGATAGATAGCCAGTCCCAATGCTGGGTCAACTGGAGAAGGGAGGCAGCCACATGACTGGAGAAAGGAGGTGTGTGTGTGTGTGTGTGTGTGTGTGGCAGGGGGCGGGGGCGGGGCGGGGGGGGGCGGAACAGAGGCTGTTCTGTCCAGGGGACAGTTGCAAGGCACATGAGGCTCCATTTGAAGTTGTGTGCAATGACCAGAGTGGGTGTGTTCTGGGAGCAGAACTTAGGTTCCACTTTAAGGAATCAATAAGTGTTATTACCATATAAAGCACAGATAAAAAGATAAATGGGGGTGGGCTGGAGAGATGGCTTAGCAGTTAAGGTGCTTGCCTGCAAAGCCAAAGGACCCAGTTTTGATTCCCCAGGCTGGTCTTGAACTTAAAGTGATCTTCCTACCTCTGCCTCCCAAGTGCTGGAATTAAAGGCTAATTTTTAAAAAAATAAAATAAATTAAAAAATATAAATGATACAATATTGCAACAGATGCAGAGAAAGTATTTTAGGAGACCAAATTTCTGTTCATGATATAAACTCCTATGGAACTTTCTCAATCTCTCTCTCTCTCTCTCTCTCTCTCTCTCTCGTGTGTGTGTGCGTGCGCATGTGTGTACATAGCAAGTATCCTTTCCTTTAAAGTCAGGATCAAGGCATTTCTGACAACCCTGGATGCCTGAGCCACAGTGATATGACAAGAAAAGCAAATTTGTAAGGATTGACTGGAAAAATTAACAGTGATAGAAAATCCAAACAAACCTTTAAGCATCTAGAATTTACTAGGGTAAAGGTTCTTGTGATATGTCTTGCTGTCCATCCCAGTCACTGTGAGAAGCAGTGCTCTCAAAAAGTGCTTTGTGGGGGCTGGAGAGATGGCTCAGTGGTTAAGGCACTTGCTTACGAAGCCCAAGGATCCAGGTTCAATTCCCCAGTACCCACGTAAGCCAGATGCACAAGGTGGCACATGTGTCCGGGGTTCATTGGCACTGGCTGGAGACCCTGGTGTGCCCATTCTCTCTCTCTCTCTAATAAATAAATAAAAATTAATAAAATAAAATAAAACCTTTCAAAAAAATGCTTTGTCCAAGGCATGTGTTTTGGAAAATAAAACTAAACCAAGCAGCAACTTTTGCCTGGTTAAGGGGTAGTGGACATATGCTGAGAAGCTGGTATCTGGAGGTACAGGCGATGCTGAGCAGGGACATCTGGAAAGTAGCAGATGCCTGAGGAGGCTCTGGGAGTCAGAGCTGAGCTGCCCCCATCTCTGGAGTGGGCGGCCCAGCCAGTGAGGTCAGAGGTCTGCAGTAGAAGGCATGCATGTTCTGGCCTCGGGCCCTTCCCTCTGCTGAGCTGGGTCCTGCTGGCCCTTTGTGGCAGTTTGATTCAGGCGTCCCCCATAAACTTCAGTGTTCTGAATGCTAGGTTCCCAGCTGATGGAGATTTGGGAATTAACGCCTCCCGGAGGCAGTGTATTGTTGGGTGCTGGCTTATGGGTATTATAGCCAGTTTCCCCTTGCCAGTGTTTGGCATACTCTCCTGTTCCTGTTGTCCACCTAATGTTGGCCAAGGGGTGATGTCCACCCTCTGCTCATGTCATCATTTTCCCTGCCATCATGGAGCTTCCTCTCTAGTCTGTAAGCCAAAATACACCCTTTCCCCCCGCAAAGCTGCTCTTGGTTGGGTGATTTCTGCCAGCAACGTGGTCCTCACTGCAACACGCTCTGAACCCAGGCGCAAGGCACTCATTCTGTGTGTCTGTCTGGTCCTTCAAAAGTGGGGCTCACACAGGGCCAGAAATGTAATTCCCTGTCTGTCTCCTCATCCCAGAGTTGAGCTCATTTAGGGGCTCAGGGACTTATTTCTTCCCTTGTCCTCCTCTTGTTCTTCCCTCCTTCCCTCCTCACCCCTCTCTCTTCCTCTTTCCCTGTCCTTCCCTCTCTCATCTCTCCTCCTCTGTCTATATTATTTGGCTTACTATTTTTCCTTTCTTTTCTTTTCTCTTTTCTTTTCTTTTCGTTTTGTTTTCAAGGTAGGATTTCACTCTAGGCTGACCTGGAATTCACTATGTAGTCTCAGGGTGGCCTTGAACTCATGGTGAGCCTCCTACCTCTGCCTCCCCCAAGTGCTGGGATTAAAGGCGTGTGCCACTCCCAGCTGGCTTACAATTTAAAAAAAAATTAAAAAATTATTGCAAGAGAGAGAGAGAGAGAGAGAGAGAGAGAGCCTGGGCACATCAGGGCCTCCAGCCACTGCAAGAGAACTCCAGACACATGTGCCACTTTGTGTATCTGGCTTACATGGGTCCTGGGGAATCAAAACTGGATTCTTGGGCTTCATAAGCAAGTGCCTTAACCACTGAGCCATCTCTCCAGCCTGTATGTATGTATGTATGTGTGTATATATGTATGTATCTGTGTGTATATATGTATGTATCTGTATGTATATATATATATATATATATATATATATATATATATATATATATTTTTTTTTTTTTTTTTTTGAGGTAGGGTCTCGCTCTAGGCCAGGCTGACCTGTAATTCACTATGTAGTCTCAGGATGGCCTGGAGCTCACAGCAATCTTCCTACCTCTACCTCCCAAGTGCTGGGATTAAAGGCATGCGCACCATGCCCTCTTGGCTTACTATTTATTATCAATTTAATTGAGACAAAGAGTTAAATAAAATATACTGAAGGAAAATGCAAAAATTAGTTGTGGTCTCTTTTTTGCCCCTCTTCCTCCTCTCTCCCTTTAAAAAATATTTTATATTTATTTATTTATTTGAGAGAGAGACAAATAGGCAGGTAGAGAGACAGAGAATGGGCACGCCAGGGCCTCCAGCCTCTGCAAACGAACTCCAGACCCATGCACCCCCTTGTGTATCTGGCTTACGTGGATTCTGAGGAGTCAAACCTGGATCCATTGGCTTTGCAGGAAAATGCCTTAACCGCTACGCCATCTCTCCAGCCCTTGTCTCCCTTTTTTTTTTCTCTCATCTTTCTCTCTCTCTAGTTTTCTTCTTTTTTTCTCTTTCTTCCCTTTCTCTTTCCTCTTCTTCTCTCTTCTCTTTCTCTCCTCTCTCCCTTTCTCTCTCTCCTTCTCTCTTCTCTCCCTTTCTCCCATCTATTCTTTTTCACTCTCTCTTCTTCCTCTTCCTCTCCCCTCTCCCTCTCTAGACAGTATCCTCCTATGTTGTCCATTTAGGTCTCAGACTCAGTGGGCTCAGCGGATCCTCCTGCCTCAGCCTCCTGAGTGCTGCGACTACAGGCATGTGCCAGCCATCACATCCCGTGCAATAAACTCGTGCCGACACACCCCTGGCCAGGAAAGCCCCTGGCGTGGGGTAGTACTCTAACCATGTCCCTGTGGCTCTTGGTTCAGGGACACTCACCAGCTGTGGGGCACGACTCAAATCTTCCTCAGTTGGCGTCGTCTGGTACTCGGTACCGTTGCCCCAGATGTTACAGGACGTGTTCACCTGCAGGGAGGGCAGACACACCCATGCGCACACTCAGAGCCTTACCACCCGTTCCCAGGGTTACTCCTTTTCCCTCTTCTACCCAGTGCCCTGGACTCGGCAGAAAGGAGTTGCATCTCAGGCTAGAGGATGTGTCTGTCTGTCTTTGCTCCCCTCCCAAGTTGGCCCCTGGGGCATGGGTACCTGGTCCGTGAAGAAGTCCCGCAGCATCAACAGGCGATTGCCACCCCTGGTGGCGATGGGCACAGTGATCTTCATCATCACCCCATGGATGGGGAAAAAGCCCAGGTTCTGCACCTGTGGTCAAAGGAGGGGGGGGGTCAACATATGGGGCAGCATGTGAGGAGGGGGACACTGAGGCCCAAAGGGGCCTGCGGTTCCAGGGACAGGCCCGTGCAAGCCCTGGGTGTTAGCACTGTGGAAACTTCAAAGAGTTGCCACATCATTAGTCGGCTGCCTGGAGGGCAGGGCAAGAGGTTGATGAGGGCTGGGCTCGGGGACACTGGGATACCACAGAGAGGCAGCAAGGGCTTCTTCCACCATTGAGTCCTCTTGGCTTGGGCATTTTGTGGAGGCTAGGAGTGGAGATGGTGACAGCTGCAGAATACATATATATATATATATATTATAAAATTTTGTTTATTTATTTGAGAGAAAGAGATAGAGAATAGGCATGGAGAGAGAGAGAGAGGGAGGGAGAAGGAGAGAATGGGCATGCCGTGGCATCCAGCCACTGCAAACAAACTCCAGATGCGTGCACCCTCTTGTGCATCTGCCTTACATGGGTCCTGGGGAATTGAACCTGGCTCCTTTGGCTTTGCAGGCAAGCACCTTAACCGCTAAGCCATCTCTCTAGCCCTATATATGTATTATATTATCAGTCAGCTGAGTGTCTGCTAGTCCACCTGGTGGGAACACAGTTCGTGCCAGAGTAGCAGTGGTTCCACACAGGGCCTTGGGATCAGGGAGGCTAGCATGCAGCCCTGGGCTGGCCCCCTGAATGAGCTGTGGGGCTTTGGACGGGGTATGATATCTCTTGGACAAGCCACGTGGGTCTCACGGTGTCCGCAGGCCTGTTTCTGGCTTTAGGAGAAGAGGACACATTTCAGGGCGAGGGGAGATCCAGGTCCACTGTACCACAGGCAGGTTTTGCCTAGTTTTCAGTCTCCTTCCTTCCTTACTGGCAGCACCTAGTCGAAGAGCCCATACTTCATGGCCTCCCTTACAGCTAACTCACAGTGCTCTGTGCAGTGAGAGGTAAGTGGAAGTGTGAGGAATGGCCAGGGAGGTTCCTGAACAAGGAGGGCATGGATCTTCTCCTTCCTGTGGCCTGGAGTGAGGATGTGATGGCTGGAGCTGCAGTGATCTCGGACTGTGAGATGAATCTGAAGTGAACCATCTCATGCTGGGGATACAGTTGGGTTTCCCAGCTGATGACTCTGAGAAGCTCATAACTGCGGGCTTCCCTTGTGGGTGAAAGTAAACCCTGGTGGGAAGGGGTAGGATGGAGAGTGGAGCTGCAAAGGGGAAGGCTGGGAGGGGGGAGGGGGGAGGGAATTACCATGGTTTGTTGTCTATAATTATGGACGCTGTCAATAAAAAAATACGTTATGGGGCTGGAGAGATGGCTTAGCGGTTAAGGCGCATACCTGTGAAGCCTAAGGATCCAGGTTCAATTCTCCAGGTCCCACATAAACCAAACATGGTGGCACATGCATCTAGAGTTCATTAGAGGTCCTGGTGTGCCCATTCTCTCTCTCTCTTTCTCTCTCTCTCTCTCCCTCCCCTCCTCTATCTCTAATAAATAAATAAAATATTTAAAAATGTTATGTATGTGTATAAAATAAAAACATTAACTATAAAAAAAGAAAAACCAAAAAAATGTGGTATAAAATTTCACCACCCGTTTATGTCTCTGCATTACATATAAAGAAGAAATGTATGACTGTGTTAAGAAATGGAATCAAGGGCTGGAGAGATGGCTTAGTGGTTAAGGCCCTTGCCTGCAAAGCCAAAGGACCCAGGTTCGATTCCCCAGGGCCCACGTAAGCCAGATTCACAAGGTGGCGTATGTGTCTGGAGTTTGTTTGCAGCATTTAGAGGTCCTGGCATGCCTATTCTCTCTCCCTCTTTCTACCTCTCTCTCTCTCTCTCTCTCTCTCAATAAATACATAAAAATTAAAAAAGAAAAAAGAAAGAAAGAAATGGAATCAAGCCGGGCATGGTGGCACACAACTTTAATTCCAGAACTCGGGAGGCAGAGGTAGGAGGATTGCCATGAATTTCAAGGCCACCCTGAATTCCAGGTCAGCCTGCACTAGAGCAAGACCCTATCCAAAATACAAAAAAAAAAAAAAAAAAAAAAAAAAAGAATCAAGACAGAAAGAAAAGTTTTGAAAAAAAAAAAAAGCATTCAAACCATGACAGTTTTTATTCTTTTTTTTTTTTTGTGTATGTGGTGTGGCATACATGCATGTGTGTATGTGTGTGTGTGCACTCACATGCGGATGCCAGGGGTCGATGTCAGGTGTCTTCCTCAATTGCTCTCCACCTTTTTATTTTTTTTGATGGAGGGTTTTACTCTAGGCCAGGCTGACTGAAATTCACTATGTAGTTTCAGGGTGGCCCTGAACTCATGGCGATCTTCCTATCTCTGCCTCCCAAGTACTGGGATTAAAGGCGTGCACCACCACGCCTGGCTTCCGCCTTATTTCTTGAGACAGGGATTCTCCCTGAACCTTACTGATTCAGCTAGACTAGCTAAGCAGTAAACCTTAGGGATCCTCCGGTCTCTGCGTCTCAGTGCTGGGATTATAGGCTTGCATTACCATGCCTGGTTTTTGTGTTTTCTTTTCCCTTTCTTTTTCTTTCCCTTTCTTTCGCTCCCTTTCTTTCCTCTCTCCTTCCCTCCCTCCTTCCCTCCCTCCCTCCCTTCCTCCCTTCCTTCCTTCCTTCTTTCCTTCTTCTTCTTCTTTCTTTCTTTCTTTTTTTTTTTTTTGGGAGAGTCTCACTCTGGCCCAGGAGACCTGGAAGACAGCAATCTCAGGGTGGCCTTGAACTCAGGAACCTCTGACAGAGTGCTGGGATTAGGCGTGCGCCACCAGCCTTTCTCAGCTGCTGAGAGACAGAAAGGGAGAGAAAGACAGAGATGGGCATGCCAGCAGCCCCTTGTGGAACAAAATCCAGATGCGTGAGCCCCCTTGTGGTCAAGTGCGGCATTGTGCCCTTGCATCACTTTGCATCTGGCTAAACGTGGGACCTGGAGATTGGAACCAGCGTTCTTTAGGCTTAGGAGGCAGGCGCCTTAGCCGCTAAACCATCCCTCCAGCCCCTTTCTTTGTTTTTTTGAGGTAGGGTCTTGCTGTAGTCCAAGCTGACATGGAATTTGCTATGTAGTCTCAGGGTGGCCTTGAACTTACAGTGATCCTCCTACCTGTGCCTCCTGAGTGCTGAGATTAAAGGCGTGTACCACCACACCTGGCTCCATGCCTGGCTTTTATGTGGGTACTGGAGATCCCAACTCAGGTCCTTATTATTGCTTTTCCAACTGAGCCATTTCCTCAGCTTCAAACCACTGCTTTTTAAATTTTTTTATTTTTACATTTATGTATTTATTATTTTTGAGAGTGGCAGACAGAGAGAAAGAGAGACAGAATAGGGACACCAAGGCCTCCAGCCACTGCAGACAAACTCTAGATGTGCATCTGGCTTATGTGGGTACTGGGGAATCAAGCCTTGAACCGTGGTCCTTAGGCTTTACAGGTAAGCCTTTCACTGCTAAGCCATCTCTCCACTCCCACTGCTTTTTATATTAAAAAAATTTTAAATATATTTTATTTATTTATTTGAGAGAGAGGGAGAGAGAGAAAATATGGGTGTGCCAGGGCCTCCAACCACTGCAAATGAACTCCAGATGCATGCGTCCCCTTGTGCATCTGGCTTATGTGGGTCCTGGAGAATTGAACTGGGGTCCTTAGGCTTCTCAGGCAAACGCCTTAATATTTAAAATTTTTTAGGCAGCCACCTTTATGCTTCAATATATCCTCTCGGGGTCCTGCCTGGGTGTCTTTCGGATGAGGAAAAAGCTCAGACGGGGGGAGTAACTTTCCACAAGCCACACAGTAAGTGCAGAGTTGAATCTAGGCTCCAGGCTCTGGCTATGATTCTGGACTTTTCCTCTCTATCTGGGGGAAGGGAGCAGGTCCCAGCTCCTGCCCTTCACTCACTTCCCGGCTACCCTCAAGCCATACCTTGAAAACACAGTTGAAGGGAGGCCCGATGCCGTCATATCTCTCCAGGGAGCTGTTGGCCTTGACCTCGTAGTGGCTCAGGCTGCTGCTCCTGCGGTGGGGAGGGTGGCTCAGGCTGCTGCTCTGAAGCCCGTGGTGGGGAAACACTGTGGGGAGGGGGTGGGTCAGAGTCCAGTGCCTCTCTGGACCTCTTTATCCATGGCAGGGTGGAAGCAACAGGTGCCTTCCCACACTCTGTTTCTGACATGTCTTGTCACTTATTTGTTTATTTGGTGCAGTTGAAGGGAGGCCCGAGTCATATCTCCAGGATCGTAGTGGCCAGGGGCCTGCGGTGGGGAGGGGTGGTCAGGGCCATGTGGGTGGAGTCAGTGTTGGTCCAATAGACAGGTGCCTATCTCCTGGGGCCATGAAGCCAGTGCCCTCCGTGGCTGCTGGGAGACACTGTGTCATGAAGGACTCTGAGGCTCCCTTGTCTGCTCATGTGGGTAGGCACGAGTTTGAGAGTCCAGTGCTGGCCTCTCTGAACTGACCTCTTTATCCATGGCAGGGCCTTCTTGGAATGCAACCCTGGGTACCTTCCCACACTCTGTTTCTGACATGTCTTGTCTTCTTTTTTACTTATTTGTTTATTTGACAGAGGAATAGGAAGAGAGAGAGAGAATGGGCGTGCCAGGGCCTTCAGCCACTGCAAATGAACTCCAGATGTATGTGCCCCTTGTGCATCTGGCTAACGTGGGTCCTGGGGAATCGAACCTGGGTCCTTTGGCTTTGCAGGCAAACGCCTTAACCGCTAAGCCATCTCTCCAGCCCGTGTCTTGTCTTCTTTGCATTGGAGGTGGGGGACTACTCAGTGGCCCAGGGGCTACTTCCTAGCTGATTGGGAATATTGCTGGTGTGGTGTGGACCGGATTGAACTTGTTTTTATTAGTTAATTTCTGAGAGGGTTCTCATATAGCCTAGGCAGGTTTCAAACTTTCTACGTGGCTGAGGATGACCTTGAAGTTCTGATCTTCTTGCCTGTAGCTCCCGAGTGCTGAGATCAGCGGCATGCACCACTTTGCCCAGTTCATGCAGAGCTTCATTCCCAGCATCAGATCAGCTTTTAAGAGCCCAAGCCCTTTTCCATTCTATTTCCTTCTCCCTGTCCCACCCCCATTTTGTCCCTACTGGTTGTTTGGGGAAGGGGGCATACCAGGCCTGAGTCTCCTTCTGCTAGTCCGATGCCCTGACCAGCACAGATACAGGGCTGTACTTGTATCCATCAGGGACACGCCTGGTCCCATGCCACATTCCCTCCGTGCTGGGTCTGGGTGCCATCTCAGGTATGTGTCATACCTCATACCTCCCTTTCCCTCCTCCCAGGGTGCAGAGACAGCCCACCTGGTAAAGAGGACGTCGGCCTCATATTTGAGGTGGAAGCGCAGGAGGGCCATGTTGTCCTCTTTGGTGCTGTCCTGCTCGTCGCTGTCACTGTAAGGAGAGTCAGGGTCAGGGAGGACGCTGTGCCCTCTGCATTAGCTCAGCCCGCCACCTGCCAGCTTACTGCAGCCAGAGAGATTTTAGATACTGGACAGGGGCCACAATGGCTTACTCCACCTGCTCAGCCCTGGATCAGAGCAGGCCAGGGAAGCTGAGGGGTGTCCTAGAGAGAACAGCCCAGGAGGTGGGTGGGGTCGTCAAGACACCTTCAATTTTTCCTAGTGCATCAAATGAGAATTCTCCCAACATGTGGAATTTATTTATTTATTTTTGCTTTTTTAAGATAGGGTCTCACTCTTGCCCAGGCTGACCTGGAATTCACTATGTCATCTCAGCAATCCTCCTACCTCTGCCTCCCAAGTGCTGGGATTAAAGGCATGCACCACCACACCAAGCAATACTTCCTTTAGAAAAAATTTTTTAAAGATTTTATTTTTATTTATTTATTAGAGTCGGGGGGGGGGGAGAGAGAGAGAGAGAGAGAGAGAGTGAGAATGGGCACACCAGGGCCTCCAGCCACTGCAAACAAATTCCAGACGCATGTGCCACCATGTGCATCTGGCTTACATGGGACCTGGAGACTAGAACCTGGGTCCTTAGGCTTCGCAGGCATGTGTCTTAACGGCTAAGCCATCTCTCCAGGCCTTGAATTTTTTTTTTTAATTTATGTATTTATTTGAAAGGTGGGGGGTAAGAATAGGTGTACCAGGGCTTCTAGCCACTGCAAATGCACTCCAGTAGGAACGATCCATTCTCTGCTGACCTTAAGAAGTTGCAGTGAGGGCTGACACACAGTAGGGTTTAACCCCACAGCTCCTTAAAGTGCTTTCTACAGAATAGGGGACAGGCAACGGAAAGTGGTGGTGACAGGACAGGCAGCAGGCTGGCCCATGCTTGCCGCTGACGTGACTTCAGTTGCAGCAGGAGACAGGCTTGTGTGTTGGGGAAATGGGTTCAGAGCAGGGTGGGAGCAGAGCTGCTTGGGGGGTAGGGCGGGGGCAGCGAGATTCTGACCTGCTGGAGTGGAGCTGGATCTGCAGGTGGTGCAGGAAGATGGACTTGCTGAACTCGAAGTCTAGACGGAAAGACACCTGTGGGGGAAGAGGGCCTGAGCTGGGTGCTGGAGGTACATCCAGGCCCTGTCCTGCCTGATCTACCTCCACAGCTCCCTGCCTGCCTGCCTGCCTGGAAGCCTCCTCTGTCTGTCCCTCCCCTTGCCCGTAGGCTGGGAATGATTGAGGGAGGAGGAATTGGGCTGAAGGGCAGAGCTGAGGACTACCAAGGATGGAGCCAGATGGCAGCTCAACCTGGAATTCACTCTGTCGTCTCAGGCTGGCCTCGAACTCACAGCGATCTTCCTACCACTGCCTCTCGAGTGCTGGGATTAAAAGCATGTGCCACCACATTGTGCCTTTTATTTATTTATTTATTTTTGAGGCAGGGTCTCATATAGCTCAAGCTGGTTTTGAACTCCCCATGGAGCTGAGGATGACCTTAAACTCCTAAGCCGTCAGCCTCCACCTCCTGAGTGCTGGGATTATAGACATGCGTGCACCACCATGTCGACAGGGTATGGCGCTGGGGATTAATAAACTAGGCAAGCACTCTATCAAGTGAACAACATGGCAGACGGCCTCCCTCCTTTGTTTCTATTTTATTTATTCATTTAACCTTTTTTTTTTTTTTTCGAGGTAGGGTCTCACTTTAACCCAGGCTGACCTGGAATACACTATGTAGTCTCAGGGTGGCCTCGAACTCATGGAGATCCTCCTACCTCTGTCTCCCGAGTGCTGGGATTAAACACATGTGCCACCATGGCTGGCTGCTCCTTGGTTTTTAACAAAAGCCAACCAGATGACAGCCAGGGCACCTAAGACTCCTTGGGAGTTTCAGGGAAGCTTTAGTGTCAGAAGAGAATAAGGCCAGTGTCTCTGCCCCTTCCATGAGCCTCTGCTCGGTGGCTCCTGGTCTCTGGGTCCCAGTTCCTGCCCCTTTCTGCTGGTCCCAGCCTTCACCTTGGCCTTGGCCTTGAAGAAGGGGTAGCTGACGTTGCAGATTTTCTTGTGCAGCCTCCTCTCCTCGTTCACACACTCGATGCTGCTGTCGGAGTCATCCTGGGATGGGCAAGGCAGTCAGTAGATAGGCCTGAGACCCGGGTCTGGAGCTCTGTCCTCACCGTAGTCATACCTCCATCTTTTTTTTTTGTTTGTTTGTTTTTTTTTCGAGGTAGGGTCTCACTCTAGTCTAGGCTGACCTGGAATTCACTCTGTAGTCTCAGGGTGGCCTCAAACTCACAGTGATCCTCCTACCTCTGCCTCCGGAGTGCTGGGATTAAAGGCGTGCACCACCACGCCCGGCTTCACCCCTCCATCTTTACCCCACACCCCACCCCACCACTGAACCACAGAGTTCCCAGATGGAGGCCAGGCACGTGATTGGCTCATGCCCCTGGGGCATGAGGTAATTCAGGGGACAGTGGTGCTCAGTGGCTGGGTGGAAAGGTAGGCATGTGCTCAGTCCCCCATGACTGTGGAAACCGAGGCCCAGATCCGACTCAGACTGTGGACAACAGTGGAGCTAGGAGAGCACTCCAGAGTCCCTCCACAAGCTGCTTCCTCATACTCTGAGACCCTTCTATGGCTTTCTTTTTTTAATTTGAGAAATAGAGAGAGAGAGAGAGAGAATAGGCACGCCAGCAGCCTCTCAGCTGCTGTGAATGAATTCCAGATGCATGCGCCTCCTTGTGGGCAAGTGTGGCATTGCGCCCTTGTGTCACTTTTTGTGTCTGGCTAAACGTGGGACCTGGAGATTGGAACTGGCATTCTTAGGCTTGGCAGGCAGGAGCCTTAACCGCCAAGCCATCTCTCCAAACCCCCTTCTACGGCTTTTTTTCTGGAAGGGTGCTCACAGCACCATGCAATGAGGTTCTCTGGTCTCCAGTGACTTTGTGACATGGCAAGAGGGCTGCTGGGCATTTTATTTTATTTTTTTAAATTCTTAAAAATTTTTTTTTGTATTTTATTTATTTACTTTATTTGAGAGAGAGAGAGAGAGAGAGAGAGAGAGAGAGAGAGAGAGAGAGAGAGAGAGAAAGGGCACACCAGGGCCTTCAGCCACTGCAAACTAACTCCAGATGTATATGCCCCCTTGTGCATCTGGCTTACATGGGTCCTGGGGAATCAAACCTGGGTCCTCTGGTTTTGCAGGCAAGCACCTTAACCACTAAGCCATCTCTCCAGCCCCTGTTAGGCATTTTTGTGCAGCTCTGAGCTGCCTGCTTGAGGGCCAGGTGTGAACAAGAAGGGCATGCCGAGAGGCAGTGGTGGCTGAGGGGACTCAGAGAGTTGTGGGTGAGGGGTGAGAGTAGCAGATGGTGGTGGTGGGGGGGACCTTGAATGTGATGGTGAGGTGTCTGGGAATCTTCTGTGAAGGCATCTGGGGGTGGTGGAAAGTTTTATTTCGGTGGGTAAATGGGTTCCAAGCCTCATTAGCCAGAACTTTCTGAGGAAGCCAGGGAATGGAGCGTAGGTGGGTGTGCATGCACTGGTGGGACACGCACGGTGGGCAGGCTGGGCGTGTTCCCGAGTGGCATCACGGTGGTAGTTGCAGTCCCTCCTCTCTCATCCTCATCCTCAAGGTTCACACTTCCTGATCCCCTGCATCCCCAACTCTGGCGACATACCGAAGTCCCTCTGGAGCTTTAAAAGCTACTGATGTGCGGCCCTCAGAATCCCCACAGGAGGGGATGCAGGTATTTATTTTATTTATTTATTTATTTATTTAATTGTATTTTAAAAATTTTTTGGTTTTTTTTTTTTTTTTTGACAGAGTCTCACTCTGGTCCAGGGGACCTGGAATTAGAGAGTCTCAAGAAGATTGTCCAGATTGGGGGTGCGCCACGCCTGGCAAAATATTTTATTTTAAAATTTTTATTTGACCAGAGAAAGAGGCAGAACTCCAGCCACCAAATGCAAATGCATGCACCACCTTGTGCATCTGGCTAACGTGGATCCTAGAGAGTTGAACCTGGGTCCTTTGGCTTTGCAGGCAAATGCCTTAACCATTAAGCAATCCCTCCAGCCCTTATTAAATTAATTAATTAATTTATTAATTTATTAATTTATCTTATTTTATTTTAGTTATACTTCCTTTCCCCCTTTTCCCATGACTTTGCCTCCGGGCATCTTGGCAGAGGTCCTACCTTCTGGATCAGGCTGGCAAACTGCAAGTTTTCCGACTGTGAGATGTTTAAGACGGTGCTGTAGGCGTTCTCGCCCCTGTTCTCCAGCGTGGCCTCCACTGCCACCCGGCGGCGTGTGCTCTCTATGATGAAAATGGTGGTGTCAAAGGACCGCGTGTATGTGGCGCAGTCCTGGGCAGACTTCCTCAGCACGCGCTGGCAGTACTCCCTGTGGGAAGACAGCACCTGCATCATCCTAGACGTCCTTTACCAGGATGGATAAAGGATATATTATTACCAGATGGATGGATAAATTCACTATACAGTCTCATTATTTCTTTTCTGTTTTGGGGGCGTGTGCCAAGAAGTGTTTTGTTTTTTTCTAAATATTTTTTATTTTTATTTATTTATTTGAGAGAGAGAGATAGAAAGAGGCAGAGAGAGGGAGAGAGGAGAATGGGGGTGCCAGGGCATCCAGCCACTGCAAATGAACTCCAGATGTGTGCGTCCCCCTGTGCATCTGACTTACGTGGGTCCTGGGGAATCTAACCTGGACCCTTTGACTTTGTAGGCAAATGCCTTAACTGCTAAGCCATCTCTCCAGCCCCATGGTCAATGTTTTGACAGGTATATTTTCATTTTTTTAAACTTATTTTTATTTATTTATTAGAGACAGAGAGAGGGAAAGAGAGAGGGGGAGAGTGAGAATGGGTGCACCAGGGCCTCTAGCCACTGCAAACGAACTCCAGATGTGTGCTCCCCCTTGTGCATCTGGCTTACGTGGGACCTGGAGAATCGAACTGGGGTCCTTAGGCTTCACAGGCATGTGCCTTAACCACTAAACCATCTCTCCAGCCCAGGTATATTTTCTATCAAATCATCTTGTTGGATTAAAAAGTTGAAGTTCTCTCTATCTACCTCTTTCTCTCTCTCAAATAAATTATGTAAATAAATAAAAAAGTTGAGCACAAATCATTGCAAAATTTATGATATGAATATAAAATGTGGTCATCCTTAGCACCTTTCTATCATTTAGCTAGGGACCCCCTATCTGCGGGTTCTGAGGACAAGCACTCAGAACTCCAGGTCACCTGTTTTCAGTTTTTTTTTTTTTTTTTCTTCGAGGTAGGGTCTCACTCTGGCCCAGGCTGTCCTGGAATTAACTATGTAGTCTCATTTAACTAGGGATCCCCCTACCTCTGCCTCCCGAGTGCTGGGATTCTGAGCGCCACCACGCACTTTGAACTCCAGGTCACCTGTTTTCAGTTTTTATCTCTATTCAAAACAAAGCTGAGAGATTGGATCAGATTAGTGGTATGTGTATGTGTGTGTTGTGTGCATGCATGAATATATACATGCCTGTATGTGTGTGAGTGTCAGCGTTTGTGCATGTGTTAGAGGCCAGAAGTTGATGTCAGGCATCTTTAGTCATTCTCCACCTTATTTATTTATTTTATTTATTTATTTATTTATTTATTTATTTATTTATTTATGAGAGAGGGAGAGAGAACTGGCACACCAGGGCCTCCAGCCACGTGTGCCACCTTGTGCGCATGTGTGACCTTGCATGCTTGTGTCACCTTGTGCATCTGGCTTATGTGGGACCTGGAGAGTTGAACATGGTCCTTAGGGTTTCGCAGACAAGCACCTTAATGGCTAAGCCATCTCTCCAGCTCTTCTAAATTATTTTTTGAGAGTCTCATGCTGAACCTAGACTTCACTAATTCAGCTAGAATAGCCAGCCAGGGATTCTCCTGTCTCTGCCTCCCCAGAGCTGGGATTATAGGCAAATGCCATTACACTCAGCTTTTATGTGAGTACTGGGATCTGAACTTAGATCCTCACACTTGCATGGTAAGTGTCTTACCCACTGAGCCACCTCCCCAGTCCCTAGTGGCTTTCATTTTAAAAGACCTGCATTGTGAGGCATACAGAGGAGAAGGCACCTGCCCGAGGTCACACGGGAGTTAGAAGCAAAACTTGGGCTCCAATTCATGCTCTCAGTTCAGTATCTGAGCTATGCTGTCAAGGAAGAAGGCAGGTGGGGAATAATCCAGGTCCCCACATCCCCGGGCCAGCAACCGGCGAGGGGCCAGGTTGTGTGTGTGGAGAGGAGCGACTCACATTGCCGTGGGCAGATCGCTGCGGGCGTCCAACACGAGGTCAGGGACACAGTGCTCGTCCTCATTACAGCCATTCCAGAAGGGCACCTGCAGGGACAGCCGGAGTGGGTAGCTGGACAGGGGACCGTGGCCTCCAGCCCTTGAATCTGGCGCACCCAGGTTCTGTCTCTATACCCCAGATGGGGCTCTTGTCTGCCCTCTCCTTTTTCCAGGCCTCTCCCTTCTAATTTTCTTTTTTTTTTTTTTTTTTTTTTTTTTCCTCCAAGGTAGGGTCTCACTCTAGCCCAGGCTGACCTGGAATTTACTCTGTAGTCGCTGGCCTTGAACTCACGACGATCCTCCTACCTCTGCCTCCCGAGTGCTGGGATTAAAGGCGTGCACCACCAGTACTTTTGCCTCTGCTACAGTCTCTCATCTCTAAGATACAGCTCAAGGCTCTGCCCCTCCTGGTCCCTCAAAGTTCTTAGCCAGGCTGCACCACAGGGTCCCCTCATCCAGGATCACAGTGCTGGTCAACAAGGATCAAGCATCTGGTGTTTACAAGGCAAGAAGCTCGGTCTTGGATACACACTGACACGTACCGAGACTCTGAGGGTAGTGGGCCAGCCGTCGTCCAGCATGGGCCCATGGTCGGGGTCCTCCAGGGAATATTCAACTGAGAAGGCCACTGGCTTCACGTAGTCAGCAGTGTCCTATATGGAGGGGAGGACAAGGTTCAGAGGAGAGAGCGATGGCTTCTGGGACAGGATCCCTGACATTGAACTTCCATCTCACTAAACTGGGAGGGCTGTGTCTCTGTCACCCTTAGGATAGGTGCCTTGGGTGCAAGTAAAAAGCATGAGCCAGGGGGAAGGGCCTGCAGCTTACTTCTGCCAACCCAGCTTCTTCTGGAAGTTTCACCAAGTCCTGTTAACCCTTCAAAGCCTTGTTCTCATCACCCATATACCTGGCAGTGTGTCCTCATCCTTCAGATCCTCTACGGACCCCTTTTCCTGTGACATTCAAATAGCCCAGCTGTTCTTTTCTGTTTGATTTGAAATTTTTTTTTTTTTGAGACAAAGTCTCGCTATGTAGCCCAGACTGGCCTCAAATCCTCCCGACTCTGCTTCCTGAGTGTTGAGATTACAGGCATGAGCCACTATGCCCAGATTGGGGGGGGCAGGGGCGGAGGGACATGATTGTGGGTCAACCTTCCCTTCCCAACAAGGAATGAGTCATAAACCTCTTTTCATATCCTACCACTGTGGTAACAATGTTGGGTGAATGAATGAACAAATGAACATGTGAACAGGAAAGGTGATTCTGGCAGTCCTCATTCTAGCTGACTAAGATGTCCAGAGCTGCCTGAAACCATCTGGCCCCTAGAGCTGCGGTCAGGGCATTTCTTGATGGAGACAAACTTCTTGTGCTGGAGCGATGGCTTAGCAGTTAAACCACTTGCCTGCAAAGCCAAAGGACCCAGGTTCGATTCCCCAGGACCCACGTAAGCCAGATTTACAAGGTGGCACATCATCTGGAGTTCTTTTGCAGTGGCTAGAGGCCCTGGCGTGCCCATTCTATCTGCCTCTTTCTCTCTTTTCTCTCTCAACTAATAAATAAAATATTTTAAATTAAAAAAAAAGAAAGAAACTCATCTCTTTCTTATCTACCAGGTCACCGCCCTGCAGGATACCTCACAGAAGAAGAGAGGCAGGGATTTTGTGGGGGTACAGCAGGGTAATGGGCAGTGTGTCCACAATGGCTTTTCTTTCTTTTTTTTCCTTTCTTTCTTTGTTTCCATGTGTAGTTGTGTACGCATGTGCATTGAATGTTCACGTGTGTGTGTGTGTGTGTGCGCGTGTGCATGTGTGTGAGGGTGGAGGTCGGAAGTTGGTGATGGGTATCTTCCTGTCTCACTCTCTGCCTCATTTCCTACTAAGCCACGGCGCTGCCCGCACTCTGCCTTATTTCCTGAGATAGGATTCTCACTTGGAGCCAGAGTTTGATGACGTGGCTGGCATGACAGATGGGTGCTGGAGGTTAGAACTTGGGTCCTCATGCTTGTGTGGTAAGTACTTTACTGGTTGAGCCATCTTCCCAGTGTGCTCCCCACAACCCCTGCCACACCCTGTGTGCATGAAGTTTCTTCTCAGGGACACGAGGCAGCCAATGTTGGACCTACTGTCCTGGTTGGCTTCTTGGAGTCTACTGTTGGCACCAGATGGGCCTGGCAGGCACTGGGCTCTGATGCCTCCTGGGGCAGATGTCCCTCAACTCTGTCCCCTTCCTGTTGGGCCTTTTGCACCCTGCAGTTGGGCTCCCAAGCTCACCAGGACATGGAAGCTGATCCGCTGACAGTGCTTCTGGCCCGAGGTGAGCAGGACAGCCCTGTTGGTGAACTGGTCCCCACCTTCATCCAGGTGAGCCCGCGGCATGTATCGCCTCTCATCCATGGTGGCATTATACCTGATCCCTGGAGGAGGGGACGGGAGCAAGACAAAGCTGGGACCTCGTTCCCACCCATGACTGTTCTCCTGTCTGACCCTTGGGAAATCTGCTTCCTCCAGGGAGGCCCCCCCCCCCGCCCCGCAGGCTAGCTGGCCTCAGCCCTCACTGGAATCATTCTAGTGGTCCAGTGAGCAAATAGTGTCACAAGGAGACATGAGGGAGAGGAGCAAAGGGGAGGGGAGAGGAAGCAGAAATCAGAAATAAGGGTCAGAGCCACTCAGCCCTGCTGACAAAACATGCCTGTCAGCCCTCCCTTTACTGTCCTGTCTCCCACCACTGCTCTGTGGCCCTGGGCAGCATGTAGGAGCTGCTGCTAGAGGCTCCTGTCATGCTAGGGAAAGGCCCGGTCCCTTTTGTCCCTCACACAGCTCTCTGGCTGCTCTGCCTCCATTCATTTCTTTTCTTTTTTCTCTTTTTGTTTTTTTTCAAGGTAGGGCCTCACTCTAGATCAGGCTGACCTGGAATTCACTATGTAGTCTCAGAGTGGCCTTGAACTCACGGTGATCCTCCTACCTCTGCCCCCCAAGTGCCGGGATTAAAGGTATGCGCCACCATGCCCGACTCTGGCTAAGGTTTTTTAAATTAATTAATTAATTAATTAATTAATTTTGTTTTTATTCATTTCTTGTTGAAGATGGAACTTCAAAGAGAGGAACACAGCCAGTACAGCGTCCTTTGCTTGTCTGGTCCTATGTCTTTTTCCTGGTAGAAATGCAACCTGGGGGCGGAGCAGGGTCTCCATGTCCTAAAGCCTGCAGCTGTCTCTTCCGGGGCTGCCTGACCCAGGGCTGCAGTGAATCGGTGCCTGATGCCAGCCCTAGGTAGAAGGAAGTGGTCCCCGCTCAGGCCCATGCTGCTGTGTTCCTGACACTTGGTTTTCGGCTCCCTTCCGCAACTGCAGGCATGGCTCTGTGTCCAGACTGACTTGCGGCTCTCATTCCTGTCTGCTGCCTGCTTTTAGCCCCATGTTCAGACCAGTACTGCCATTTTTTATTCTTCTCCTGTCCTCTTCTGTCTTGGACAGCTTCACCCACTGCCACCCTTACCCTGGCCACCCTGGCAGGAGCCCCTTGCAAGGAGCCATCAGAGGTACCCAGCAGGCTTTAAGGTGGTTTTAGTTATGACCTGGACTTCAATAAAGCCTAGACCATGAGCCAGAACCATGGCGATGCCCACAGAGATACTGGAGTTAGGGTGAGGGGTCCCAGGGTCTGGCTTACCGACAGTGGCCGTTTGGAAATAGGGCGCCAGGAAGATGGGCACGAAGCAGAGGAAGGCGGCTAGGCAGGTGGCATCCCTGCCGTTGCGCACACAGTCTTTGTGAAAGATGTTGATCTTGGATGGCTCAAAGCGGAGGCTGGCATTGATCTGAACCACAGGCCGGGACCTGGAGAAGACCCAGTGAGCTGGGGTAGGGCTGGTACCCAGGGGCAGAGGCAGAGACCCAGGGCAGGAGTGAAGCCTGCAAAACCAACGCTGGAGGGTGGGAAAGGACGGGTAGGGCTCTGGATGACACAGGATTAGCCAAAGACCACAGGTTGGGGACTCAGCAGCCCCAGGGCCCTGAATAAGCTCTCATCCAGAGAGCTTAAAAAAAAAATCCCATGTTTGGGGTTGGGGATGTAGCTCAGTAGCGTGCTTGCCTGGCATGCACAAAGCCCTGGGTCCCATCTCCAGCACCCAATAAACAGGGTATGGCAGTACCTGCCTTGAATCCTAGCATTTCTATAAAATTATATTCAGGTAAGAAATGTTGGCGGAACTGTACCCAAGTGTTCAAAATATCAGTGTGAAGGTGGTAGAAAGTGGAAGAATCTTTTTTTTTTTTTTATTACAAAGTGTTTTAAAAAATGGTTGACAATTTTGAGGCATCTTTTTCAGTATTTTTCAATTATAGATTTTCTTTAAGTAATTGCAAATAACTTAAATGATGTAATATCTCCCATTTCATATATTTTGTTTTATTTATTTATTCATTCAATCATTCATTCACTCATTCACTCATTCAGGTCTCCCTCTAGCTCTGGCTGACCTGGGACTCACTATGGAGTCCCAGGTTGGCCTCAAACTCACAGCAATCCTCTTACTTCTGCCTCCCAAGTGCTGGGATTAAAGCTGAGCATTACCACACTTGACTACTTGTTTTGGAGTGTGCGTGCGCTCACACACATGCTGTGCCTGCCTGTGTGCATACATGTTCATATGTGTATGTGTGCATGTGTGTGTGTACTAGTGCGGAGGTCAGAGGTTGATGTCAGGTGTGCATCTCAGTTGCCTCTACCATACTTTTAAAAAAATTATTTGAAAGCCGGGCGTGGTGGCGCACGCCTTTAATCCCAGCACTCGGGAGGCAGAGGTAGGAGGATTGCTGAGAGTTCGAGGCCACCCTGAGACTACATAGTTAATTCCAGGTCAGCCTGGACCAGAGTGAGACCCTACCTTGCAAAACCAAAAAAAAAAAAAAAAAAAAAAATTTGAGAGAGACAGAGACAGAGAGACAGAGAGGAAGAGGTAGAGAGAGAGAGAGAGAGAGAGAGAGAGAGAGAGAATGGGCACACCAGCAGCCTCTCAGCCATTGTCAATGAATTCCAGACATGTGCACCCCCTTGTGGGCAGGTTTAGCATTGCGCCCTTGTGTCACTTTTTGCATCTGGCTAAATGTGGGACCTGGAGAATCGAACAAGCATTCTTAGGCTTGGCAAGCAGGCACCTTAATCGCTAAGCCATCTCTCCAGCCCTCCACCATACTTTAAAAAATATTTTATTTATTTATTTATTTTGAGAGAGAGAGAGAGAGAGAGAGAGAGAGAGAGAGAATGGGTGCGCCAGGGTCTCTAGCCACTGTAAACTAACGCACCACCTTGTGCATCTGGCTTATGTGGGTCCCGGGGAATTGGAACAAGGTCTTTTGGCTTTGCAGGCAAATGCCTTAACTGCTAAGCCATCTCTCCAGCCCTACTTTTTAAAAAAATACCACATTTTATTCAGATTTCACAAAGGAGTGCGGAAAGGGGAAGACTGGGAGGTAAGGGGAGATAAAGTGGGGAGAAGAGAAGTACACCGTGTGGAGCCCAAAAGCTCATGTGGGCCACGTGTAGCTCAGGAGTCCATGTGACCAGATACGGACCTGGGGGAAAAAAGTTCAGAAAGAAAAGAGAAAAGAAAGTTTAAGGAGCTCCTGCCATGTGGGGAGCTGGAAGGCATAAAGAACCTATGCGGAGAGAAGGGCTAGGAGGGTCCTCCCAGCTGAGCCTGGGCTGGGGCCTAGCATATATTTTAAAAATCTTAAATTGAGTGGGAGAGATGGCTTAGTGGTTGAGGCACTTGCCTGTGAAGTCGAAGGACCCAGATTCAATTTTCCAGTATTCACGTAATCTAGATGCACAAGGTGACGCATGTGTTTAGAGTCAGTTACAGTGGCTGGAGGCCCTGGCACACCCATTCTTAATCTCTCTCTATCTGCCTCTTTGTCTCTCAAATAAATAAATAAATAAGATGTAAACAATTTTTTTTTTTTTTTTGGTTTTTTGAGGTAGGGTCTCAAGCTAGTTCAGGCTGACCTGGAATTCACTATGTAGTCTCAGGGTGGCCTTGAACTCACAGCAGTCCTCCTACCTCTGCCTCCCAAGTGCTGGGATTAAAGGTGTGTGCTACCACGCCCGGCTTGATGTAAACAATTTTTTAAAAAGCTTAAATCAACTTCCTTTTGAACCTGAAATTCCTAATCTATGGGAAAATATGTGAACTTTTCTAAGATGCTGAAGTAGAATCCTGACAAAAGGAAATGACGTCTGAGAGGATGGAGGAAGACTAACCCCGTATCCCATCCACATTCTCCCACACTGGAGATAGAGGGGACAGATACACCCAATGCCTCCCTTCATCTCTCCATGCCCAGGAGCCAGAGCTTTTTGGAGAAATCCCAAGAGGAGATCTTTGTTTGCAAAGCCTAAGGACCAGGGTTCAATTCCCCAGGACCCACATAAAGCCAGCTGCACAAGGTGGCGCATGCATCTGGAGTTCCTTTGCAGCAGCAAATAAATAAATAGCAATTTGTCACCAGGATGGGAATAAGGTCAGTGGTAAAAGACAAGGAACAGGGATTTAAAGCGGATCTTTGCAAGTCTGCTGTGACCCTCAGGAGAGCCACGAGTGAGGGAGAATAGGGAAACCAACCACAAGATCACCGCGTGGCCGAGGGCGCCCACTGCCAGGTCCACGAGTCCATCGTCATTGAGGTCCAGCTGCCCGTGGATGCTGCAGCCGAAGTGCTGGAGGCCGGGAGTCAACGCTGACGCTGAGATTCTCTGCAAGAAGAGAGGAGGGTGCACGGTGGGAACCCAGGACAGCAAGCTTCCCCAGTCACAGGCACTTTGACCTGGCATATTTTAATTAATTTATTTATGAGAGAGAGGGAAAGAAAGAGAGTGAGGGAGAGGGAAAGAATGGGCACGCCAGGGCCTCTGGCTGCTGCAAACAAAGTCCAGACATCTGTGCCACCTTGTGCATCTGGTTTATGTGGCTACTGGGGAACGGAACCTGGGTCCTTAGGCTTCCCAGGCAAGCGCCTTAACTGCTAAGGCATCTGTCCAGCCCAGCACCTGACATTTTCACCTTTTTTTTTTTTTTTTTTCTTTTCCTGAAGTAGGATCTCAGGCTATCCTGGAATTCACTATGTTGTCTCAGGGTGGCCTTGAACTCATGGCGATCCTCCTACCTCTGCCTCCCGAGTACTGGGATTAAAAGCATACGCCATCACGCCTGGCTCATTTTCACCTTGAAATCACAGTTTGGATTAAAATATTATGTCTTAGCCGGGCGTAGTGGAGCACGCCTTTAATCCCAGCACTCGGGAGGCAGAGGTAGGAGAATTGCCATGAATTCGAGGCCACCCTGAGACTACATAGTTAATTCTAGGTCAGCCTGGACCAGAGTGAAACCCTACCTCGAAAAAAATATATATATATAGTCTTAAAAGATTCCTCTTGGGGCTGAGAAGATGGCCCAGTGGTTAAATTCAGTTCTCAGCCACTCACATAAGTCAGATGCAAAAAGTGGAGCAATAGTCTGACGTTCGTTTGCAGCAGCAAGAGGCCCCAGCACACTCATATGCACACACACCATACAATGTACTCATATCAACATTTCCACTTGAGACAAGCATACCTAGAACAGGCAATATCCTTCCTGCAGGAGGACTTGCGGAGGACTCTGAAACATGGACGCACATGGGAGCTGCTTGGGGACCCTCCTCCCCAGCCCTCTGCTCCACCTGTTCCCCACAGGGCCCTCACCTGCTTCGGATTCTTCAGGATGCTGTTACGGAAGCCGTGGAAGATGTAGATGACCCCTCCGTGGCTGTCCTCCAGAGGGGCCCCCACCACCACGTCATTGTAGGAATCTTGGTTGAGGTCTCGAACAGAGGCGATGCATGCCCCAAACCGGGCATTCTGGTAGCTGTGGGAATCCTTCAGCGTGCCATTATAAACGAATCGGTTCTGCAAACCCTAGGCCAAGGGATGAGATAGTTAGGGTGCCTAGACCCCCCAAAATGAAAAGCAGGAATGTCTTTGGGCCTATCTTTATAGTCTCCACTCTGCTAGAGATCAGAGAACAATCTCCCTTCTCCTCATCTCTTGATTAAAGGAGTTCCCTAGACCTGGTTTTCCATGAACAACTTGAACCCCTCCTTGGGAGGGAGGTTCCCCTTTCCTAGAATTTATATCTGATTCTGGCATTGTGGTTGGTTAAGCTCAGTCCCAGAACTTGGCATCATGGCTGCCCTCTTCTTGAGCCAGCCCCTAGCCCAGACGAATCAGCTGTCATTCTGGCTCACCTGACCCTGAAGGTGAAGCCCACCACAATGAGGTTATAAATAGACCCTTACTGGGGTGAGGGACAAGCTCTCTTGGCTGGCTCTCTTCCAGGTTCTGGTAAGCCTTCCGGCTGAGACAAAGGGAGACCCTCCCCTCTTCACTCCCACATGGGCCGGCTATCTACCCCAGCCTGCCCTCCACATGGCTGGAGCTCTCTGCACTTTTTCCCTCTCTTAATCTAACAAAGTCTCTCTAAACCTTGCCCTCTGGTCTATGGATTTTAATTCTTTAAATTCATAAGACAAGATTCTGGGGTACCCTACATTTATTGGTGCATCAGCATCTTGGTGTATTGGCAAGGAACCCCCAAACTCCCATTTCAGGGAGACACTCAGGAGGCTTAATATTGGCCCTCAGGGTCATGACTCCTTCTGCCCGAGCTGTAGCACCTGCTGTCTACTCTGTTTCCCAGAATGCCCCTCTGGTGACACGAGACCAGTGACAAGAGGGTCTCCCGTTCTGTTCTCCCTAGCTGGCTCTGGCAGGTGCTACCCAACTCCTCTAGGAGCCTGGGTTCCTTCAGGGTCACCCAAGTCAAAGCAGGGCTCCAGTGGCCCGAAGCCGCCCCACTCCTCCCAGCTGTGGTACCTGTCTGAGGCTGTAGATGTACACCTTGCCCCGCTCGCGGCCCTCGCTGAAGTACATGGGGGCACCCACCAGCAGGATGTCCGTCAGTCCGTCGTCATCGATGTCCACCGAGGTGATCTCACTCCCAAAGTAGGAACCTATCTGCGGCACAGATAGCAGCGCTGGGTGACAGCCCTCACCTCGCTAACCCTAACCTGCTTCCTAACTGCAAACTAGGACTGTCCTTTGACCTGGAATGTTTGCAACCCCTGTGTGTCATCCCTTCCCATGTCCTTCCTTGCTTTCATCTCCTCTGGGCACATTTACCTGGGCTCATGGTGTCCTTGTCCCTTTCTTTTGGTTGCTCCCCCTCCCATCCTTTATTTCCGTTATTTATCTTTTATCCTCTACTGAGCAGTGATAGATTATAATGCAAAAAAAAAAAAAAAAAAAAAAGAAAGAAAGAAAGAAAAAGCCAGGCATGGTGGTGCACGCCTTTAATCCCAGCATTTGGGAGGCAGAGGTAGAAGGATTGCAGTGAGTTCGAGGCCAACCTGAGAATACATAGTAAAGTCAGGTCAGCCTGGACTAGAGTGAAACCCTACCTTGAAAGAAAGAAAGAAAGAAAGAAAGAAAGAAAGAAAGAAAGAAAGAAAGAAAGAAAGAAAGAAAGAAAGGGAAAGAGAAAGAAAGAAAGAAAGAAAGGTAAAAAGGAAGAAAGAAAAAAGAAGAAGCCAGGTGTGGTGACACACACCTTTAATCCCAGCACCTGGGAGGCAGAGGTAGGAGGACTGATGTGCGTTCGAGGCCAGCCTGGGATGACAGAGTGAGTTCCAGGTCAGCCTGAGCTAGAGTGAGACTAACTCAAACACACACAGTATGAGGAAGAAATCTGCACAAGCTACAAATTGTCATGATGTTCAAATATGATTACTGTGGATGTTAAGACTGTATTTTCTTCTGCTGTTTCCTACTAAGTTATGTTACCAATTTGTATGTGCATGTAAATATCTTCTGCATGTACACGTGTATGCGTGTATGTGTGTTCACATGTGTGTGGGCGAGCATATGCATGGGTGGGTGGTGTGTGTGTATATGTGGTGGCCAGAAATTGGCACTGAGTGTCTTCTTTGGTCATTTCCCCACCTTATGTACTGAGGCAAGGTCTCAGCGGAACCCAGGGTTTGCTGAAAACCACTTTACATCTGGAGGTGGCAGGCAAGGGAGTGCTGGGGCTTCCTGTGTCTGCGTGCCTTGGAAATCTCCTATCTGTGCCTCCCAACCACTGAGATTACAGGTGGGTCGCCTCACCTCACTCTGCATTTATGTGGGTGCTGGGGTGAGAATTCAGGTCCTCACACTTGTGTGGCAAGCACTTTATCCCCTGAGCCCTGTCCCTAGCCTTGTAAATACATTTTTATTTATCTATTTTTTATTTTAGAGAGAGAGAGAGAGAGAGAGAGAGAGAGAATTGGCACGCCAGGGCCTCCATCACTGCAATGGAACTCCAGACACTAGTGCCACCTAGTGAGCATGTGTGACACTTTGTGCCTGCCTCACCTTTGTGTGTCTGGATAATGTGGGATCTGGAGAGGAAAACATGGGTCTGTAGGCTTCCCATGCAAGTGACTAAATTGTTAAGCCATCTTTCCAGCCCTACATTTTTCTTTTAATTTGAGAGAGAGAGAGAGTCAGAAGAGAATGGGTGCGCCAGTGACCTCAGCCACTGCGAATGAACTCCAGACGCGTGCACCCCTTTGTGGGCAAGTGAGGCATTGCACCCTTGCGTCACTTTTGTGTCTGGCTAAATGTGGGACCTGGAGATTCGAACGGGCATTCTTAGGCTTCGCAGGCAGGCGCCTTAACTACTAAGCCATCTCTCCAGCCCCAGCCCTACATTTTTATTTTTACAATTTGTAGTCTGTAGTCCTGATTTTTAAATATAACAATGTGTCATGAGCCCTTCTCTATGACATATTTTTCTACTGCGGGTGATTCCAGGTTAGCTATTCATTCTGATGTGTTTCATCAAGTCGCCCTGGTTAGCTTGCTTTCAAGTTTCGGTGTCACAAAGCTCTCTGACATTTCTGTCGGGGATGAGGACCTGTGCTTTTTCGTTAAAGTCTGAGCGCTATCTCTGCTCCTCCAGTCCTTGGGTGTAATGCTCCCCACAGGGGTGAAGGCGCCACCCCCTTTCATCAGAAGCCGGATGCTCCCCTGTCTTGCTTGCGGCTCTACTACCATGTCCCAGCCAAATATGTATTTTGTTGTTGTTGTTTTTCTAGGCAGGGTCTCACTCTAGCCTTGGCTGCTCCAGAACTCACTCTGTTGCCCCAGGCTGACCTCAAACTTACAGCGATCCTCCTACCTCAGCTTCCCAAGTGCTGAGACGACAGGTGTGCGCCATGCCCCTGGTCATTTGGGAGAGTCGAAGCCCTTTAGAATGACTTCTTGGACTCCCTTCCCAGTCTCTGCCTTACCTCCCCTGGCTCCCAACCCTGGACCCCTCTGCCCCATCTGTCATTGCCAGCACCTGTCATTTCCCAGTTACTTCTCTTCTCTAAAGGCCCTGGCTGCTTCTCAGCCTCTTTCCACACTAACTTTTCCCTTGCTCCTCCCAGCTTCTCAGGTGACTCTCTGATCCCAGCTGAGGCCTCACTTCCTTGTCGAAGCTCTTTCCACTCCACTGCACTGTCTCTCCTCACTGCCCCAGACCTCTTCCCCTCCAACTAGGACCTGTTCCCTCCATGGGGGCCTTATGACAATGGGTTCCTAACAGGGTTCATCCCAGGGGTTGGAACATGCTGGACAAATGCTCTACCTTTTAGCTAAGCTCCCAGCCTGGTGGTCTCATTTTATGGGGAAGGACGGGACACTCAGAGAATTGTAGTTGCTTGGCCAGGGTCAGAAGAAGGTGAACGATCCTCCACTGGGCCTGTCTGACTCAGGAAGCCCCAGAAGTCCCTTTCCACCATCACCAGCATAGGGTTGTTTTCAGATATCTATTCTAAAATCTTAAAAGCGTTGAGGAGGAGCATAGAAAATACAGAGAAGGGTTGGAGAAATGGCTTAGCCATTAAGGCACTTGCTTGAAAAGTCAAAGGATCACAGTCGATTCCCCAAGACCCATGTAAGCCAGTTGCACAAGGTGGCACATGCATCTGGAGTTTGTTTGCATTTTCTCATTCTTTCTATCTCTATCTGCCTCTCTCTTGCTTTCTCTCTCTCTGTCAAATAAATACAAATAAAATATTTTTTTAAAAATACAGAGGAAAAAGAACATACTGAGCCTTGGGTGGGGACGAGTGATGAGTCTACATAAGTTAATTATGAAGCAGACAGCAGGAGGCGGGGAGAGGAATTCATGTCAATCTGTGGCCTCAGCTATGTGGGTCACAGGGATTTAGAGTCCATTTATTTTAACTGCCTTCGACACTGCGGTTTATCATTCGGATGTTGGAGGCGAAACCGGGTGGGAAAGATGTCATAAATTCATCAGGAAATTCCTGCCAGCTCTCCAGGTCTAGCCTTTCATTCCCAGAGGAGCCTGGGCGGAGCAGGCTCTGGAGATTCCCAGCCTGCACATAAAGGGTGTGTCAGTGCCCCATGGGTCTGGAAGAGGAGCGACAGGATGAGGGTGTTCTACAGCTAGGGCGTAAGTTGACCAGAGAGGAGCGTGGCCTCGTGGTGACAGGCCAAGGACAGTGGAAGCTGCAGGATGGGGCTGTTCTCAGGCACAGGAGAGCTGGGGGAGCACGGTGGGGCCTAGACAGCCTCAGCTCGGGCCCAGAGTGCCAGGGAAGCTGCCAGGCAGGAAATACTAAGGCCTGTTGGAAGGGGGAGGGTCAGGTGGTGGCATCATGTAAGAGGGCCCCTCCTGAGGTCTGGATTCTTTTTTTTTTTTTTTGGTTTTTCCAGGTAGGGTCTCACTCTGGTCCAGGCTGACCTGGAATTAACTATGTAGTCTCAGGATGGCCTTGAACTCTCGGCGATCCTCCTACCTCTGCCTCCTGAGTGCTGGGATTAAAGGCATGTGCCACTATGCCCGGCTTGGATTCTTTTTAAAAAAAAATAATTTGGGGGCTGGAGAGATGGCTTAGTGGTTAAGGCACCTGCTTGCCAAGCCTAAGAACGCCCTTTTGATCTCCAGGTCCCACGTTTAGCTAGATGCAAAAAGTGATGCAAGGGCGCAATGCTGTGCTTGGCCACAAGGGGGCGCACATGTCTGGAATTTGTTCTCAGTGGCTGAGAGGCTGCTGGAGCACCCATTCTCTCTCTCTGCCTCTTCCTCTCTGTCTCTCTCAAATAATAAAATAATAATAATAATAATTTGGGCTGGAGAGATGGCTTAGTGGTTAAGGTGCTTGCCTGCAAAGCCTAAGGACCCAGGCTCGATTCTCCAGGTCCCACATAAGCCAGATGCACAAGGTGGCGCATGAATTTGGAGTTTATTTGCACTGGCTAGAGGCCCTGGCATGCCCCATTCTCCCTCTCTCTTTCTCAAATAAAAATAAAATAGGGCTGGAGAGATGGCTTAAAGGGTAATGCGTTTGCTTGCAAAACCTAAGGATCCAGGTTCAGTTCTCTAGGTCCCATGTAAGCCAGATGCACAAGATGGCGGATGCGTTTAGAGTTCATTTGCAGTGGCTAGAAACCCTGGTGCACCCATTCTCTCTTCGTCTCTAATAAATAAATAAAAATAAACGTTAAAAAATAAAATAAATAATTATTTATTTATTTGCAAGGAGAGAGAGAAGGGCCAGGGGTGGGGAGACCAAGAACTCTTGCCTCTGCAAATGAACTCCAGACACACACACACACCATTTTGTGCATCTGGCTTTACATGGGTCCTAGGGAATTGCATCCAGGCCGTTAGGCTTTTGCAAGCTAACACCTTTAACCACTGAGCCATCTCTCCAGCCCTGGGTTCTTAACTTGACCAGGCTGGGAACCCATCATAAGATCTTGAAGAAGCCATGTTGGTCCCAGGACCACAGGCTTTCTCAGCTGCTGAACTGACTCCGGGTGCTGTGTGTGTATATGTGCATTCTTATGTATGTGGGAACACATGTATGTGCTCGTGCGCATGTGCATGCATACATGTGAAGACCACAGGTCAACACTGAGTGTCTCTTCAGCTGCTCTCTGCCTTATACATTGACATTGGGTCTTTTACCAACACAGAGAGATAAGCTATCCACTGAACTCCAGGGATCTCCTATCTCCACCTCCACACGTGTGCACCCTCATACCCAGTATTTCACGTGGGGGCTGGGGATCCGAACTCAGGCCCTCAAACTTGTGCCACAAGCACTTTTAACCCACATAGCCATCTCCCCGGTCCTGTAATGATTTCTGATCTCGTCATCACCACTGACTCTTGCTGGAGCTTTCCAATTGGCATCATGACTGTCCAGTTCAATCGGGTTGTTAATCACATCCCAGGCAGGGCATTGGTGCAAGCAGTGTACCCACTGCTGGGGATAGGGGAGAAGCTGGTATCCCCATGGGCCTTGCTGTGGAAGGCACACACACCCTCTGGATGTGCATAAGGGAATGACGGACTCTTCAAGGACCCCTTGAAACCAGCAGAAGCCCACGCCAGACAGCTATCCCCAGACACTACCTGTGGCCTGGCTTCCAGCACACGGCAGCAAGGGGCTGCCCGAGGCAAGAGGTTCATGAAATCAAGTGAGAACTCCCCCTAAGATCTCCCTACAACAGGGAACTAGGCCTGGTTTTGTGGGAAAGGAACGATATGGGCTCCACGTCTGTTTCAAGGCAGTAAGAAACCACTTCTGGGCTGGAGAGATGGCTTAGCGGTTAAGGCGCATGCCTGCAAAGACTAAGGACCCCGGTTTGATTCTCCAGGTCCCACATAAGCCAGATGCACAAGGTGGCTCATGTGTCTGGAGTTCATTTGCAGTGGCTAGAGACCCTTGTGCACCCATTCTCTCTCTCTCTCTGTCTCTAATAAATAATAAATAAAAATAAAATCTTTTTTTTAAAGAAATCACTTCTGCAGACACATTCAATCATAGTGAGAATGTGAACTGCGTCCCCTACCTGGGGAGAACACTTGTGGGTATAGGACCTTCCTATCAAGAGGGCCTTCTGGTCAACCTGGGACTGACTCCCATGCTTCCCCCCTGGCCCGCCCACCGCAGCTGGCTCTGCATTACCTGCTCGCCCCGCAGAGCCTGGTGGATGGTGAGACTTCGGTTGTTGTGCATGGTGAACAGGATGACTTTGCCCGTGTGGTTGAACCTCGGGGCTCCGGCCACATACACTCGCCCCTGCCTGGAGGACATGACCGACGTCACCGTGTACCCTGCCGCAGGAGGAAACAGGCTGGTCTCTCTCTGGTGCTGGGTGCTCAGCCAGGCACGAGGAAGGGCAGCGATTCTGCCTCACTTGTGCGTGGTGGAGTAATAAAAGGGGGGTGGAGGGTGTAGCTCAGTGCTAGAGCACAGGCTTGGCATATACAAGGCTCTGGGTTTTGTCCCCTGCACTGCCAAGCCAAGATAACTCCTGAACAAAAGGAAGAGTGGGTATTGATTTGACTTACATAGGAGCCAGCCACAGGCCCTCTACCCAGGCCTGGAACTGTTGGCACAGGCCAGGTCCCGATGGTCCCCTTCCTTGGGGGCCCTCCTATGCACTCTGTCACCACTCGCCCTCCCGTGGCCTCACCCAGGTATGCGCCATGGTTCTTGAGCTCCTCGGGGAACTCCTTGAGGTAGGACTCTCGGTGAGGAATCACCTTGCCCACGCTTGTTTCCTTCAGCACGGCCCCGTTCCAGTCGTAAGCTCCGACAGCTCCTAGCAGAATCCCGTCCTGGCATCAGAGAGGGATACACCTCAGATCCTGCTTCCCAAGAACTTCTTGCTGTTTTTCTTTTTATTTATTTATTTTGAGATAGATAGATAGATAGATAGATAGATAGATAGATAGAGAGAGAGAATAGGTGCGCTAGGGCCTCCAGCGGCTGCAAACGAACTCCAGACGCATGCGTCACCTCGTGCATCTGGTTTATGTGGGTCCTGAGGAATCAAACTCAGGCTATCAGGCTTTGCAAGCAAGTGCCTTTAACCACTGAGCAATCTCTCCAGACCTTTTTTTTTTTTTTTTTTTTTTTGCATGCACATGTGGGTGTGGTATAACTATGCATAGGCATGGTTGCATAAGCATGGGCACACATGTGTGAATATTGGTGCACATGCGCCTGTATGTACATGTGGAGGCCAGAAGTCAACGCCAGGCATCTGCTTCGGTCACACTACACCTTATTTTTTGAGCCAGACTCTCTTACCGAACCTGGAGCTCACCAATTCAGCTAGACTAGGTAGCCGGCAAGTGCCAGGGATCCCCCTCCAGTCTCCACTTTTCTAGCACTGGGATTAAAGTTGTGTGTAATCATGCCCAGATTTTTTTTTTTTTTTGAGGTAGGGTCTCACTCTAGCTCAGGCTGACCTGGAATTCATTATGTAGTCTCAGGGTGGCCTCGAACTCACGGCGATCCTCCTACCTCTGCCTCCCGAGTGCTGGGATGAAAGGCGTGTGCCACCATGCCCTGCTATGCCCAGATTTTTAAAAAATAATTTTTAAAATTTATTTATTTTAGAGAGAGAGAGGAAGAAGCAGAGAGAAAGATCGAATGGGCATGCCAGGGCTTCCAGCCACTGCAAATGAACTCCAGACACATGCGCCTCCCTGTGCATCTGGCTTATGTGGGTCCTGGGGAATTGAACCCAGGTTCTTAGGCTTTGCAGGCAAACACCTTAACCACTAAGCCATTTCCCAGGCCCCTCATGCCCAGATTTTTATGTGGGGTCTGGAGATCTGAACTCAGGTCCTCAGGCTTGAGTGGCAAGCACTTTACCAACTGAGCCATCTCCTTAGTTCACCTTAATTTTCTTTTATTGAAAAAAAGGTGTTTTTAAAATTTATTTATTTATTTGACAGAAAGAGAGAGGGGTCATTGAATAGGCACACCAGGGCCTTTAGCTACTACAAACGAACTCCAGACATATGCACCACCGTGTGTATCTGGCTTACTTGGGTACTGGGGAATTGAACCTGGGTCCTTAGGCTTTGTAGGCAAGTGCCTTAACTGCTAAGCCATGCCATCTTTCCAGTCCTTTTTTTCCTTCCTTCTTTCCTTCCTTTCTTTTCTTTTTTTCCCTCCTTCCTTCCTTTCTTTCTTTTTCCCTCTTTCTTTCTTTCTTTCTTTCTTTCTTTTTTTTTTTTTTTTTTGGTTTTTTGAAGTAGGGTCTCACTCTAGGCCAGGCTTACCTGGAACTCACTATGTAGTCTCAGGGTGGCCTTGAACTCATTATGATCCTCCTACCTCTGCCTCCTGAGTGCTGGGATTAAAGGCGTGCGCCACCAGGCCTGGCTCTTTCTTTCTTTTTTCTTTCCTTTTCTCTTTTCTTTTCTTTTCTTTTCTTCTTTCTTTCTTTCTTTCTTTCTTTCCTTTTTTTTTTTTTTGTGCTGGGGATGGATTGCCCATGCTAAGGAAGTACTCTGTCTTTGAGTTCTACCCCCATTACCAGAAGCAGTTAAATTACCCTTTTCTCCCGCTGATCCCTCTGCGAGTCCAGCTGGTTGGATCGGCTCAAGTTTCTCATGGTACTTTAAGAAAAGAGCCAAGTTGATCTTGTCATCAAAGGGTTAGAAAATGCCAGCTCTCTAGAGTGGGACTGACTGTCCTGGAGGAATGCATTTTCAAATATAGATCAGCTGGCTTGGGGAAGACTTGATGGCCATATTCAATGTCATACTTTCTAATTAGCCTTCTCCCTTCCTACTACTCTGAGCCCCAGCTGCAGCTGGGAAGCTTTGACAGTGGGCTGGGCAGGGACTGGAGTCAGGAACGTGAATGTATGCTGTCCATTGTTACTGCCCACATCCCTTCCTCCATTCTTCATAGCCTACATTCTCATGCAGCCACTCATATGAGTCCATCAAGACCCTGTGAAGAGACAGCCTGTTCTGTTGTCTTGACAGATCAGCAGCTGAGATTTGGGGAGTGGGCCAGGGCTGGCCCAGGGTCACACAGCACATCAGAGTGTTTTCCAAATCTCCACATGGACCTATTTCTAGATTCCCACCTGAGGCTTGCTCTTCCTTCCTTCCTTCCTTTCTTTCTTTTCTTTCTTTCTTTCTTTCTTTCTTTCTTTCTTTCTTTCTTTCTTTCTTCTTTTCTTTCTTTCTTTCTCCCTTTCTCTCTCTTTCTCTCCTATGCTTCTTGGCTTCTGGAGAGGCATTGGAAGAGGCACTTGTGGGTTTGCAGACAGGTGGGAGTTCTGCATGGCCTAAAGACGGGATGGCTAAACTCAGGTGCCTGCATCCTGTTGGGAAGGTCACCCCGATTCTCTTGGGTGGAGTTTTAGAATTCCACTGGGATCAGGATGTTTAGATTCAAAAGCATAGGGCCAAGGGTAGTTCCTATCTCTCACCTAGGCCACTATAACCCTGGCAGCAGTGTGTGGGGGGGTCTTCCTCCATAGTGAGTGGGTTGGGGGCAGGGAGAGTCTTACTGAGGATAGGGACACTGTGTGGTGGGCATGCAAAGGCCACTAAAGCAAACCTTTGTATGTTACAATCTTCTCCCACGTGTGTGTGTGTGTGTGTGTGTGTGTGTGTGTGTGTGTGGACACTCAGAAGCTAGGTGTATGGCCCAGCTGTGAGGATTCTCTGATTAACATCTCCCAGCCTTCCCACCTTATGAGGTCACTGAGCTCCCGTGACATAGCCCTAGGTTGTTTCGAGGCACCAGAGCATGGCTAGGACACTGGTTTGCAAGTGGACTTGATTCGTCCCGCAAGTGATATCTGGCCTGGAAACATTCGTGGCTGTCATGATCCAGGGTGAGTTGCAGGGTGCCACTGTAGACATAAGGCGCCGGCTCTGTGGATGTTAGGGGTTCAAGACTCCCCCAGGATGGTGAGATAGGACTCCCGGAGTTTACATGCCATGACATCAGACTGCCCGCTCAGCTCTGTGCTCCCTCTGGCCCAGCCTCTGCCTCAGTATTGCCTTCCTAGCCAACCTAGATGCCCTATGACCCTGAGACCACGGCACCGGCTTGTCCATGTCCCACACCAGGGTTGGGTCACAGACCTGGCACTGGAGGCAACATGGTACTCAACTGGGGTGGCTCTGGCCCTTGGGTGATATCTGGCTATGCATGGGACATTCTTGGTTGTCACAGCTTGGGATAGGGGTGAGGGTGCTATTGGTATCTAGTGGGTAGAGGCCACAAAGGGTGCTGAGTGTCATAGTAAAGTCACAAGCAGGGCTGGGCACCCTGTACTGTCACTCACTCTCCCACCCAGAATGTCTCCAAGGGTTGGAGCCTGAGCTCAGGGTCGGGCTGTCCTCTGCTACAACTAGAATTCCAAAGACTGCAGCGATGACCTTGAGCGGGTTTCTCCTGCTGTTCTCTGCCTTAGATTGTTTAGCTGTCAAGAATTAGGGCTGGAGAGATGGCTTAGCAGTTAAGGCGCATGCCTGCGAAGCCCAAGGACCCAGGTTCGATTCCCCAGGTCCCACGTAAGCCAGATGCACGTGGTGGCGCATGCGTCTGGAGTTCGTTTGCAGTGGCTGGAGGACCTGGAACACCCATTCTTTCTTACAGTCTATCTTTCTTCTCTCTCTGTCTGTCTGTCTCTAATAAATAAATTTTTAAAAAATCTTTAAAAAAGTTGATAAAAGAATTAGCATTAGGGTTGGAAAGATGGCTTAGTGGTTAAGGTGCTTGCCTGCAAAGCCAAAGAACCTAGGTTTGATTCCCCAAGACCCACGTAAGCCAGATGCAAAGGGTGGCACATGCATTTGGTGTTTGCAGTGGTTCAAGGCCCTGGCGTGCCCAATCTCTCTCTTTCTATCTGCCTCTTTCTTTCTATCTCAAATAAATAAATAAAAATTAAAAATAAAAGAATTAGCATTAGTTAGAAGAATTAGCATTTTTCAGTCCTAGCACAGCGCTTGGCCAATGTATCCTTGGAACACGGTAGTTCATTCATCACCCATGAAGCACTTCTAGGGGTTGCGGGGATAAATTGAAACCCATCTCACCTGTAAAGGCACCACTGCCATTATATATGAGAACTGTTCTGAAGGAGGAGAAGGCAGGCTATTCTGAGGGTCCTTGCTGGGAGTTGAACACACCATGAAGTTAGGAAGGAATTGTCAGAAAACCCTACCTGGTTTCTCCATAAGTCTCAAAATAACCCTTCCGTTCCAAGCCTCAAGATTCATTCCCATGGATATTTCTCAGCTGTCTCTCCAAGACGGAAGTGCAGAGAGGGGAAACGATTCATCTGAGCCCACACAGCCAGACAGCCATGGAGTTAGGACACAGATGCCAGCTATTTTTTTTCATTCTACCTCTTGGTGGGTTTCATTTGGCATGACTGGGTGCCCGGGAGGAGGGAGACAATGATGAACTGTGTGTAGGTACGGTGGGAGACCTGCCCCTGACAGAGGGTACCACGACCTCCTGCACGTCCTCACAGATGCAAGGGGACAGTCTTTATGGCTTGCCCAAACTGACAGGTGGGAGAGTCCACTTTAGAGAACTCTGGAGTTCTTAACTCCAGAGTGGACACTAGATACCAACTCCTCCACGTGTCATTATTGGTCGGCTTCTCTCATCTCCGATTGAATCAGACAGGCAAAAGCTAGTTCAAGAGCAGATTCTTGGGAAAGATCACACGGCCACTTAGGTAACAGCCAGGAAGCCTAGCTGTCTAGCTCATGCCCCAGGGGACCTGAAGGCAGGGCACCAGCTGGAGGCAGAAGAGTAGCCAGGGACCACAGGAAGCTTCAAGAATGATCTAAGCCTATTTCCAACCAGAGCTGGGTTGGTCCTGTCTGGTTTATCATAGGAAGGACAAAAGAGATGGTGCCCACTGGTTTGGGCATAGACGAGGGGCACCCTAATGGAGCTGCTTCCTTCTGTACATTTTGGGAGGTTAGGGTAGATTTATGGACCCCAGAGTAGCAGGGTTGAAGTGGGGTTCCTCCCACCGAGCCCAGGGTAGGAGGAGCGCTCCAACAGCCCTGTCACCGATGGGTGTCAACCATCTACCATCTCCTTCTTCCCTCAAGGTGCCAGGGTTCCAGACTCTTGAGTCTACTCCTACCCTCCTAAAAAATATTTTAGAGCCAGGCGTGGTGGCCACGCCTTTAATCCCAGCCCTTGGGAGGCAGAGGTAGGAGGATCACTGTGAGTTCGAGGCCACCCTGAGATTGAATTCCAGGTCAGCCTGACCTAGAGTGAGACCCTACCTCGAAAAACCAAAAAAAAAAAAAAAAAAAAAAAAAAAATTTATATATATATATATATTCATTTATTATCCCCCAGGGCTAGGGGTCTTTCTCCTAACTCAACAGCCCCAGGGGAGCTTTAGGCTCCTTTAGCCTGTCTTTGGAGAGGCAGCTGATGCAGGTCATCTGTGGTCACTTCTGGACAGAGAACGCTGGCTTGCTCAGAACATGGACTCACTGGGGTTCAGGGCCAAGCTTACAGGCTGGTTCACTGCCCCAGGGCCCAGAGCAGCCTGCTGATCTTGAAGACCTGCCACCACTATGCCCACAGCAGCATGGTTGACCCTGAGAGCTGAGGCACTGGGCTCCTGAGGCAGGCTGGCTGTGGCCAATCAAGATGGCACTGTTGGCCTGGCCCTGGAAGACCTTGTGATCTAAAATAGAAACCCAATGGCTGGTCACAGTGCCAGACAGCCCACTATGACACAATTCCTTGGGATTTGAAAAGAGCTGTTTTTTTTTTTTTTTTTTTTTTTTTTTTTTTTAAATAATACTAGAGTCTCAGGTTCAGATGTAATCACTGTCTCTTTAAATATCTGATCAGATGAAAATTTCTAGGTGACAGACACATTTTAAAAAAAAACAAACAAAAAACCCCAAGCCAGGCGTGGTGGCTCATGCCTTTAATCCAGCACTCAGGAGGCAGAGGCAGGAGGATCGCCAAGAGTTCAGGGACATGATCCCCGTGATTGGGGAAATGGACCAATTGTGGAGTGTTTGTAGAAGCTGCACAGGGCAGTCATGACCTTGACTGACCGAATGAACAGGCTAGGTGTCAGATCTTAGGTCCCATATAGCTGGGGCCTTCAAACACTCTCTGTGCTGAGGCATTTGGCCCATTTCCAGACTCAGCCCGAGCTCCCTGATTCCAAGTCTGCACAGAGATGGTGGCGCCTGTCTGTGTGGAGCACACGCAGGGGAGCGGGCACTGATACAGGCCTGCTGGCATGTTTCCCTGTGTGGGACTCTCTGATTCTAAGGTGCCCCCCCCCGGTTCCTGGACATACATAGATCATAGCTTCAGATGCCACCTGCCAATGTCCCAGGGCTCTTCAAGCATGAGATGAGATGCAGGGTCCTTAGGGGAAAGTTTCCAGTGCTGAGCACCTGGACTGGGGCTGCTGGGATGTGGATCAGTTGCAACGTGCATTTCACTGTGTTCAACACAGTCCCGGGAAATCCTAGAGTGAACTGAGTTTCTGTCCATCTGCATGCTGCCTGGCATGCATGAGCGTGCCCACCTCCCTGCCAATCTGGGATTTCTGAATTCCAGCCTCCTGGAGTCCCTCTCAGGAGCAGCTTCTGGGTGCAAAAGGAAGGGGGTGCTCACGCTTTCTCCACTCATTTCGCTTCAGCCGCAGCAAGTCACTTAAACTCTCTGTGACTTATGACTCCATTTTTCTTTTTCTGGTAAGCCCAGGCTGACCACTATGTAGTCTCAGGGTGGCCTTGAGCTCATGGTGATCCTCCTACCTCTGCCTCCTGAGTGCTGGGATTAAAGGCGTGCACCACCACGCCCGGCTCCATTTTTCTATCTGCAGAGTGGGCGCCAAGACAGCCACCTGGTCCTCCTCATAGAGGTCATTAGAGGATGGGCAAGATGAGAAGACACAGAACCAGCATAGACCAAGCAAGGCCTTTTCTGGCAAATCAGGAGGCCTGTGCATGCCCATAATGCCAGCCTCCGCAGAACACACACACACACACACACACACACACACACACACACACACACACGGGGCACCTGTCTGTCTGAAGCACACCCAGGGGAGCCCGTGCTGCTATAGGCCTGCTTGTATGTTTCCCTATATGGGACCCCTAGGATTTTACAGTTTATGAAATATTACCACAGACACCAACTTTGACTTTCTGTGAAGCTTTAGACCCCCTTTCCAAACCAGCCCCAGGTGAAATCTACAGCCAGTGAGGGTTCAAGACATAGCCCCTGCACTGGAGAGATGGGTTAGCAGTTAAGGCGCTTGCCATTGAAGCCAAAGGACCCAGGTTTGAGTCCTCGGTACCCACGTAAGCCAGATGCACAAGGTGGCATAGGCGCCGAGAGTTCATTTGCAGTGTCTAGATGCCCTGGTGTGCCCATTCTCTCTCGATATATATCTTCCTCTTTCTTTTTTTAAAAATTTTTAAATTATTTCATTTATTTTTGGAGAGAGACAGACAGAGAAGGAGAGGGTGACATAGAGATGGGCGCGCCAGCAATCTCTCAGCTGCTGCGAATGAAATCCAGATGCGTGCACCCACTTGTGGTCAAGTGTGGCATTGTGCCCTTGCGTCACTTTGCATCTGGCTAAACGTGGGACCTGGAGATTGGAACCGGGTTCTTAGGCTTAGCAGGCAGGCGCCTTAACCACTAAGCCATCTCTCCAGCCCATCTTCCTCTTTTTAAATACATACATAAATAAAAATATTATTTAAAAAATGACACAGCCCATGATACCACGTGCTGCTTGTGACATCCTGTGGTCCTCCCATTATGGGCCAGGCACACAAGAGACCTCTGTAGTCCCAGAGTGTGCACAGAGATGGTGCCACCTGCTAGAGTTGTAACCCGTGCATATCCTCCCAACACAAACACAGGCCCTGCCCTGGCAACACAGGTCATCCCAGGCAGTGCATCAAGAGGCTCTTGCAATTGGTTTTTTGTCACCTGACTTTTTTTTTCCCCCTTTTGGTTTTTTGAGGTAGGGTCTCACTCTAGCTCAGGCTGACCTGGAATTCACTATGTAGTCTCTGGGTGGCTTCGAACTCATGGCAATACTCCTACCTCTGCCTCCTGAGTGCTGGGATTAAAGGCATGCGCCACCACACCCAGCTGTTTTTTTTTTTTTTTAAATGAGAGAGAGTGCCAGGGCCTCTGCCAATGCAAATGAACTCCAGATGTGTGTGCCACCTTGTGTGCATGCGTCACCTTGTGCATCTGGCTTACATAAGTTCTGGGGTGTCAAACCTGGGTCTTTAGGCTTCACAAGCAAGCGCCTTAGCTAACCCATCTCTCCAGCCCTGACCTGTTTTTTTGTTTTTGATTTTTTGTGTGTGTGTGTGTGTGTGTAGGACCCTTGACCTTGGGGTGGTGGCGGGGGGGGGGTTGAAGGAGAATGAATGACCTCCAGCACCCAGCTCCTTGTAGATGGATATGTGGGCTTTGACTTCTGAAAAGCGCTGGAGATAACAGAAATAAATTGAAGACATTGACTTTTCCCATTCCAGGTCCCAGAAGATTCTGGGGGGCAGAGAGACATCAAGAATGATAGATGAGGGACTGGAGAGATGATTCAGCAGTGAAGGCACTTGCCTTGCAAAGCCTAAGGACCCAGATTCGATTCCCCAGGACCCACGTAAGCCAGATGCACAAGGTGGCGCACGTGTCTGGAGTTCGTTTGAAGTGGATGGAGGCCCTGGTGTGCCCATTCTCTCTCTATCTGCTTCTTTCTCTCTCAAAATAAGTAAATAAAACATTAAAAAAAAAAAAAGAATGCCAAGAAAGACAGCCAAGAAAGGTGAGATGACAGACTCCGAGCTGGGGCCAGTAAGAGGACAGATGTGAGGGACAGAGCGTGAGAGCGGCGTCACAGGGTACCTCCACCACGTGCGAGGAAAAGCCCGTCTGCGACATCTCCAGCCCAAAGGACGTTTCGTTCTTGTTGGTACCTGAAACAGGAGGAGAAAGACGTGAGCACCACGCTCCTCGGCCTCGCACCAGATGAGGCTCAGCTGTGAGGCATCTTCAGAACTGGGGTTCTCTTTGGAAAGAGGGTCTCGAGGCAGGACCTGCACTGCCATCATCAAGGAGCACCGAGTGCTGTCCCGGGTGGGGAGTCGGGTGGGAGGGACTCCTCAATCCTGCAAAGGGCTGGCGTGGGGGCAGATCATGTTATGAGGTCCTCACGCATGCTTACGAGTGACAAAGTGTGTGGGGGTGGGGGGTTGGAAATCATTAAAAATGCATGGAAATAGGTCTGGAGAAATGATTTAGTGGTGAAGGCGCTTGCCTGCAAAGCCTAAGAACCCAGGACCCAGGGTTTTGTTTGTTTGTTTTGTTTTGTTTTTTGGTTTTTTGAGGTAGGGTCTCACTGTAACTCAGGCTGATCTGGAATTCACTATGTAGTCTCAGGGCAGCCTTGAACTCACAGCAAGTCCTCCTACCTCTGCATCCCGAGTGCTGGGATTAAAGGCATGTGCCACCACGTCCGGCAAAACCCAGGTTTGATTCCCCAGGACCCATGTAAAACCAGATACACAGACTGGAGAGATGGCTTAGTGGTTAAGGCACATGCCTGTGAAGCCTAAGGACCCCAGGATTCTCCAGGTCCCACGTTAGCCAGATGCACAAGGGGGCACATGCATCTGGAGTTCGTTTTTAGTGGCTAGAGGCCCTGGCATACCCATTCTCACTCACTCTCTCTCTCTCCCTCCCTCCCTCCCCCTGTCTCTAATAAATAAATAAAAATAAAATAAAGTTTTTAAAAAAGTATTTTAAAAAACCCAGATGCACAAGGTGGTACACCTGGAGTTCCTTTGCAGTGGTTTAAGGCTCTGGTGTGTCAATTCTCTCTCTTTCTCTCAAATAAATAAATAAATATTTTTTAAAAGAAAACAAGATGGAAATCATGTACATTGAAGGAAGAAGTGGAATTCCCCACTGTCTTCATTCATGGTTGCAGGTAACTTTGGCTGGCTCCTCAGCATTGAATTGACCCCTGGGAGGGGGGCTTGTCACTGCTCTAGATTCACACAAGGAAACCCATGGGTGTGGGCTGAAGGTCCTCTCCACAGAGGGGGCCTGTGAACATATCAGTATGACAAGATCTCCTTGCCCAAAGGTGATTATTTCCAGGAGAACCCTACCAGTTGGGATATTTGATTTTTGTATCTGCCTAGCTTTGTTTGGGACAGCCACTTTTGTTTCCTTTCTGTGTTTGTAGCTTGAGACTTCCACGCACCTCTTTCTTCTCCTCCACCTCCTCCTCCTCCTCCTCCTCCCCTCCTCCTCCCCTCCTCTTTCTTCTTCTTTTTTTTTTTTTTTTTGAGATAAGTCTCACTCTGGCTCAGGCTGACCTGGAATTCACTATGTAGTCCTCAGGGTGGCCTCAAACTCTCAGCGATCCTCCTACCTCTGCCTCCCAAGTGCTGGGATTAAAGGTGTGCACCACCATGCCTGGCTTCTCTTTCTTCTTTTTCTAACCTGCCCATATGCCCAGAGTCCCGTGTGGGAAGAGCCCACTGTAGTGATGTAGGGTGCAAATGAGATCTATGCAAATGTAATTCTTTTTTTTTTAATGCCTGTCAGCAGGCACCAAGTAGAAGATTTTTATTATTGTTTATTTATTTATTAGAGAGATACAGAAGGAGATAGAGAGAAAGAGTGAGAATGGGCACACCAGGGCCTCTAGACACTGCAAATGAACTCCAGATGCATGTGCCACCATGTGCATCTGGCTTACGTGGGACCTGGAGAATAGAACCAGGGTCCTTAGGCTTTGCAGGCATGTGCCTTAACTGCTAAGCCATCTCTCCAGCCCTGCAAATTTAATTCTTTGTAGGAGTTCCTCAGATGCCTCCTTCCTATTGATGAGCTAAACTGTGTGTTTGTTTGTTTTTTGTTTGTTTGTTTGTTTGTTTTTTTTGGAGACAGGGTTTCATGTAGCCTAGACTGGCCTCAAACTTACTATGTAGCTAAGGATGACCTTGAACTCATGATCTTCCTGAGTATAGGTTACAGCTGTGTGCTCTCGTGCCTCGTTTATGTGGTGCTGGCGATGGAAGCCAGGGCTTTGCGTATGCTGGGCAAGTACTTGACCAACGGAGTTCCATCCCAGCCCTAAACTATGTTTTTGGCTTGTATAAAAGTAGCAGAGTAAAAGGAGGAGACACGTACAGACTGACTCTTTTAGGTTATGGAGCCAAGCCTGCTGGGTTCAGGCTAGGGTTGCCAGATAAAATAGAGGGTGCCCAGTGAAATTTGAACCTCAGACAAACAATGCATATATATATATTTTTAGACAAATTCTGTCCCAAGCACTCTGTTTTATGTTTGCTACATTTGGCAGCCCTAGCTCAAACCTCTCCCACCTTCCAAGTGTTCTCAGGAGTAAACGGACAGAATATTAACATGACCACCTTCGGGCACGTTTATGAAGTTCTTAACCTCCTAGTCAGCAGAGAGCAATGCTGAGCTGTTGGCAATCTCGGTGAGCCCAGGACTCCTGCTACGCTATTGCTATTTTGTGCCATTGGTTCCCCTTCTGTGGCGTTCTCCCAACACAACCCATGACTGACCTTCCAGGCTGAAGATCCTGTCCCCAAGAGCATCCACAATGTCCTTCAGGGCCGCCTCATCGGTGACATTGAAGAAATGTTTGTCGTCTGGGTCGCTGGCGATGTATTTGATTTCATTTAGAAAAGTTTCTGGATTGATGCCTCTGCGGTTGTAGTAGCCCAGGACCTGCCAGGGAACAGGGCCAGGGACAACAAACCAGGTCATAGCACAGTTTTCCTCATGTACCCTACAGCCCCTGACCCCAAGGACCCTGAGGTGGGCTGGGGACAGGGGCATTTTTCTCAAGTTATCACTTGCATGTTGAAGCAGATTCTCTTTGAAGGGGGTGGTGGTTTGAATGTGAAATGTTCCTCACAGCCTCATGTGGTTGTGATTAAGTCTCCCACTTAACCCCTAGCTGGTGGAGCCCTTGGAAGGTGGAGCCTTGCTGGGGGAGGTGTGTCACTGGGGCCTTGGGATTCTACAGTCCAGCTCCACTTGCCAATGCTAGCAAGCTTACTCTCTCGACTTCCTCCCTGTTGCTGTGGAGGTGTGATGCCCAGCTGTCTGCTCCTGTCACGTTTTCTCCACTACCAGGAAACTTCTTGAAACTGAGAGCCGGAGATAAACCCTTTCCTTCCATAGGCTGCTTCTGGTCTGGTGTTTTTTTTTTGTTTTTTGTTTTTTTTTTTGGTTTTTCGAGGTAGGGTTTCACTCTAGTCCAGGCTGACCTGGAATTAACTATGTAGTCTCAGGGTGGCCTCGAACTCTCGGTGATCCTCCTACCTCTGCCTCCCGAGTGCTGGGATTAAAGGCATGCACCACCACACCCGGCTTCTGGTCCAGTGTTTTGTCCCAGCAATGTGAAGGTCATTGCTACCTGGGATAACTTGAGGTTAATCTCCTTGAGCTGAGCTGGGGTTCCAGGAGATGGGAGGCATTGGGGGATTTTCTGGGTTTTCGAATCTCTCTGGACAGGAAGGTAAAGCAAGTCCTGTGACTTTTCCAGAACATGCTGGCATGGTGCCAGACAGTGTCAACCTGTCCTCATAAGAGCACAAAGCAGCAGGTCCATTTGAGGGCCAGAGCTGGGGGTCCCAGGAGGGAGGTTGAGGACAAAGCTTCTGAGAGTAGCCAGAAACTCTGGGGCAGAGACAGGACTTACGGCCACAGCATATCTGGTCACGTTGTCCTTCTCACTGTGCTGGATCACCTTCTCCAGGTCTGGGCTGTCGTGGGACTCCCCGTCCGTGATGACAATCATCACCTTCTTAGCTCCTTTCCTCCCGCCCTTCCGGAAAGCCTCCGAGCTGGAACCAAGGCACAGGGGCCGGTCAGGAAGGGGACATGGGGATAGAGCGTCCCCGATTCTCTCCACAGGGCGGCCACAGAAGCCACGGCTGCGTTCCTCTGGGCACCCCAACAGGCCAAGGCACCTGGATCACACTGCCCTTTTCACCGGGTGCTCAGCTGGGCATTGGATCTGTGTTTTTGTTTTTGTTTTTACAAGGTAGGGTCTCGCTCTAGACCAGGCTGATCTGCAACTCACTCTGTAGTCCCAGGCTGGCCTCAAGCTCACAGTGATCCTCCTACCTCTGTCTCCTAAGTGCTGGGATTGAAGGCGTGTGCCACCACACCAGACTGGATCTGTGTGTGTGCGTGTGTGTGTGTTTTAATTTTAATTAATTAATTTGAAAAAAGAGAGAGAGAGAGAAGGAAGAGCAGACAGAGAGGATGGGTGTTCCAGGGCCTCCAGCCACTGCAAATAAACTCTAGATCCATGCTGTTCTTTGTGCTTCCAGCTGGGATCCAGACTGAGGAATAGAACCCAGGTCATTAGGCTTTGCAGGCTGAGCCATCTCTCCAACCCCTGTTTTTTTTTTTTCAAGGTCGGGTCTCACTCTAGCTCCGGCTGACCTGGAATTCACTCTGTAATCTCAGGGTGGCCTCAAACTTTTGGCGATCTTTCTACCTCTGCCTCCCAAGTGCTGGGATTAAAGGTGTGTGCCACCACGCCTGGCTCCCTGTGTTATTTTATTTTATTTTTTTTTTTTTTTTTTTTGGCTTTCTGAGGTAGGGTCTCACTCTACCTCAGGCTGAGCTGGAATTCACTAAGTAGTCTCAGGGTGGCCTCGAACTCATGGCGATCCTCCTACCTCTGCCTCCTGAGTGCTGGGATTAAAGGCGTGCGCCACCACGGCCGGCTCCCTGTGTGTTTTTAAAGTGATATTTGAAAGCCCTTTGGGAGTCTTTATCTTGATTTTTTTTTGGGTAGGCAGAGGGGACAAGGAGGAGGAGGGTAACCTTTAGGGGAGCTAAGTTAGCAGCTCAGAATTTTGTGTATATGTGTGAGCATGCATGCGTGTAGGCACATGTGTGTGCATTGGGTACACACGCATGTGGAAGCCAGACATTGACAATGACTGTCTTTCTCCATCACTCTTCACCTTCTTTACTGAGGCAGGGTCTCTCACTTGAACCCACAGTAAACCGACCTGGCTATTCTAGCTACCCCGCTTTCCCTGGCCATCCCCTGTACCCGCATCCTGAGAGCTGGGAGGACAGGGGCCACCACACCCACCAGGCATTTACATGGTTTCTGGGTATTATGCTTATGTGGGCAAGTGCTTTATCCACTATTTAGATGCCCAAGCCCTACCCAGACCCATGGGATCAGACTCTCTGGGATTTATTTGATTTATTTGAGACAGAAACAGGCAGAGAGAGGAGAGAGAGAATGGGTGTGCCAGGACTTCTAGCCTTGGCAAACGACCTCCAGATGCATGCTCCACCTTGTGTACCTGGATAATGTGGGTCCTGGAGAGTTGAACCTGGTTCCTTTGGGTTTGCAGGCAAGCGCCTTAACCACTAAGCCATCTCTCCAACCCGGCATTGATATTTTGATTGATAAGGACTGACAAGGTGAGATGCCAGGGTAAGTCAACATTCCAACCTCTGCCACACAGCATATGTGGTTTGAAGCTGGACACGCTTCTGACTTCTCCTACCAGCATAGCTTTGATTCTATTTTGGAAAATATTAAATATCAAATTCATGGGAAAATATTGTTCTTATTCGCTTTTTATTATTTTTTTTCAGTGCCCTGAGCATGAGTGTAGTCCAGCCATACCCAATGTGGTACAGCTGGCAACTGGTTCAAAACATGAAAAATTGGTTCTTGGTGTCTCTGTGGCCAGCTTGCCATTAGACCAAGGGGCTTCTGAGAAGTACAAATATAGTCCTGTCCGAGTCTGACCCAGCAGGTAGAATTTTCCAATAAGAACTTAAAACTAAATGCCACTCTTAGCCACTGTGGTGGTTCCTATGCGTCTGACCCAGAACTGGCCTCTGATTGAAACTCCATAATGACGGGTTAAAAGACCAGAAGGCTTTAGTTTACAGTGGTATCTCTTGTGACATGACCACTTAATGAGCTCGTGTGTGTGATTGAGATGTTGGGGAATTCACAAATCCTGGACTGAGCGAGCTCAGAACTTCTTCAAGTTACAGAGAAGAGGTAAAGTCACCTGTCATTCTCTTATGTCATCTCTATGCGATTCTGGAAATGTTGACTAAGACCCATCCAGTGCTATTGTGAGCTGTGGATGAAGGGGTCCACAGCAGTACATTTCACATGGCCAAACAGAGTTTATGCTTAAGCCCAATCTAGAAGAGGAAGAAGTCTCCTCTCAAGAGATTCTGGATCCTTCCATGACCTCATTGAAGGGCCTTTAATCCCAGCACTCGGGAGGCAGAGGTAGGAGGATTGCTATGAGTTCGAGGCCACCCTGAAACTACATAGTGAATTCCAGGTCAGCCTGGGCTAGAGCAAGACCCTACCTCAGAAAAGAAAAGAAAAGAAAAGAAAAGAAAAGAAAAGAAAGGAAAGGAAAGGAAAGGAAAGGAAAGGAAAGAAAAGAAAAGAAAAGAAAAGAAAGGAAAAGAAAAGAAAAGAAAAGAAAAGAAAAGAAAAGAAAAGAAAAGAAAAGAATAGAAAAACGTTAAATAAAACCCAAACTCCATGCAAGTCACTATGGTAAAAACAGGTTTTGTTACATGGAGATAACAAAAGTTTCCGAATCATGTTTCCATGCAGCAGCCCAGTGTACATGTCTCCATGAAATGCATCTGTGATAGTGTGAGAACTGCCATCAATTGTCCGATTTCAAATTGTGATCTTGTGTTGGGCAAAGGGACTTGGATTTGTTCCTTTGTAAATTGCAGTATTAGTTCTTTGAGGGTAGTCAGAATTGTATCCTCATGACACATTCTACTAAGCTAGGAAGCAGATAACCCACGGAGATTTAGGCCACACCATGTCTTTTTCCCGCTCACAGTGGGTTCCATTGCTCTCAGGAAATGCCTAGGTTCTGACAAAGATACAACAAGGCACTTGGTGGTACACCCCATTATCTCTGTGAGCCACTTACTTCCCTCCACACCCTCTCCAGAGTCTCTCTCTCTGAGAGAGAGAGAGAGAAACAGAGACAGAGGGAGACAAGGACAGATAGAGATGGGCGCGCCAGCAGCCTCTTAGCTGCTGTGAACGAAATCCAGATGCGTGTGTCCCCTTGTGGTCAAGTGCAGCATTGCACCCTTTCGTCACTGCATCTGGCTAAACGTGGGACCTGGCGATTGGAACCAACGTTCTTGGGCTTAGGAGGCAGGCACCTTAACCACTAGGCCACCTCTCCAGCCCTCTCTCTCTCTTTTTAATACTTTATTTTATTTATTTATTTTGAAAGAGAGTGGGAGAAAAGTGGCAGATAGAGAGAGAATGGGCATGCCAGGGCCTCCAGCCACTGCAAACGAACTCCAGATACATGTGTCACCTTGTGCATCTGGCTTATGTGGGTACTGGAGAATTGAACCTGGGTCCTTAGGCTTCGCTGGCAAGTGCCTTAACCACTAAATCATCTTTCCAACACACCCTCTGGTCTCTTGACCTCCCTGTTCCCTCTGAATTAGAAGATGAAGATTAACACTTGTCACTACTCTTCTGCCAGCTGGGAGTCACCGAGGCCAGAAAACATTTTTTTTTTCCTGAGGTAGGGTCTCACTCTAGCTCAGGCTGACCTGGAATTCACTCTGTAGTCTCAGGGTGGCCTTGAACTCACGGCGGTCCTCCTATCTCTGCCTCCCAAGTGCTGGGATTAAAGGTGTGCACTACCACGCCTGGCCCAGAAACCATTTTTGTAACCCCTTGAATCTTTTTGCTCTTTGAATCTTTAGGAGATTCATAGGAAAAAAAAAAATAAGATGATTCTTCTCCCCAAAAAACACACTGCTGGGTGTGGTGGCTCATACATTTTTTTTTTGAAAGAGGCAGAGAGAATGAGAGAGAGAGAGAGGAGAGAGAGAGATAGAGAATGTGCACGCCAGTGGCCTCTCAGCTACTGTGAACAAATTCCAGATGCGTGTGCCCCTGTGTGGGCAAGTGTGGCATTGCGCCCTTCCATCACATCATTTTACATCTGGCTAAACATGGGACCTGGAGAATCGAACAGGCTTTCTTAGGCTTGGCAGGCGCCTTAACCGCTGAGCCATCTCTCTAGCTCATGGCTTATACTTTTAATCCCAGCACTTTGGAGGCTGAAGTAAGAGGATCACCGTGAGTTCAAGGCCAGCCTGGATTACAGAGTGATTTCCAGATCAACTCGGGGCCAGAGTCAGATCCTGCCTCAAACAAACAAAACAAAACAAAAACGCTGAAAACCTCAAACAAAACTGAACCAACTAACTAAACAACAACCAAACCCACTACCAATAGCAACAACAACTGCATTACACTTAACCAGATGAGGACAGAAAACTTTTCACCTTAAAAGGCATCAGCTGAGCCAGGCACTCGGGAGGCAGAGGTAGGAGGATCACTGTGAGTTCGAGGCCACCCTGAGACTACATAGTGAATTCCAGATCAGCTGGAGCTAGAGTGAGACCCTACCTCGAAAAAACCAAAAACAAAAAAAATTAAAAAAAAAAGTAGCTGAGCTCAGGCCTGTAATTCCAGCTTCTTGTGAGGTTTGGGCTATGTAGCAAGACTTTATCTCAAGAGAAAGCATGCAAACGGGGTTGGGAATATAGCTCCGTGAAACACAGCTTGCCTAGAATAACAAATCCCTGGTTCCATCCCAAGTACTGCAAATGATGAATATATAAATACATAAATGTAATTTAGGACCTGCATGTGGCCAGACTGGAAGGTTAGAATTTCAGATTTCCCTTGCAGCGAAGGTTGTGGCCCCAGCTGCGCTCTTGAGTCACCAACGGCTCAAAGTACCTGGTGAGTCACACAAGTGTAATTGACCTGAGGTTGGTGGGCCGCAAAATGCATCTGTTAGTTTTGCAGTGGGAAAGTGACAGCCCCGTGGTCACACTGGCTTCTTTTCACTGTCCAGCCATCAGAAGGGCCCATAGAAGTGTCAGGTGTCACTCCAGCAATGGCCAAATGCAGAATAACTGAATTCCTCGTGACGATGAGTGGAAGAGCCATCCGTGCACGGAGGAACGCTAGCTCAGGAAATGCCTGAGTGAGTTTCATCCACAAACCGAAATGCATGAGCTGGGCAGTGACTTCATCAGAGAGAGCGAGCTGTGAGGTTGGCAAGGTTGTCATCTTTTCACCACATGAAAACACAATACAACCAAATAGATCTTGCCGGGTGGAATTCTGTGAAATGTACCCACTAACCCTAACGAGGTGGGACGATAGGGTAATGGGGCTGTGATCTCAATGAACTCACAGTCATAGCTATACAATTCAAACATTGAAATCTAAATGCTCGGGGCGTGGTGGCGCACGCCTTTCATCCCAGCACTCAGGAGGCAGAGGTAGAAGGATAGCAATGAGTTGGAGGCCACCCTGAGTCTACATGGTGAATTCCAGGTCAGCCTGAGCTAGAGTGAGACCCTACCTTGGGAAAAAAAAAATCTAGATGCTTTTGACACAGTCAGTGTAGAAGTCTGGGCCTTGACTCATGAGCTCTTAAGATTAGCTAATTTCACTGGGGTAAGCACAAGGTTTTCAGCAAAGACAGTGGTTTTGGAATAAGCCCTGGATTTCTGTGTCAACAGCATCTACAGACAACATTCCTTCGGATGAGTGAGTACTGGTGTGACCTCCTTCCTTCCCTTCCCTTCCCTTCCCTTCCCTTCCCTTCCCTTCCCTTCCCTTCCTTTCTTCCTCCCTTTCTCCTTCCCTCCCTCCCTCCCTCCCTCCCTCCTTCCTCCCTTCTTTTCTTTTTGTTTTTTGAAGTAGGGCCTTGCTCTAACCCAGGCTGACCTGGAATTCACTATATGGTCTCAGGCTGGCCTTGAACTCATGGTGATCCTCCTGTCTTTGCCTCCTGAGTGCTAGGATTAAAAGGGTGCACCACCATGCCTCCAGGCTCTTTCTTTGTAAAAAAATTTTTTTTATTTTTATTTTTTGGTTTTTCAAGGTAGGGTCTGATTTTCATTATCCCTTCAATTTATTATTTGTGTTACAAGAATGAGGAACGCTTTGTGTTCAGAGGCAGAGATCAAGACCGAGACCCTGGCTATGTGGCTGCCAAGTGAAGAGCCATAGTTCACTTCAAAAAGGAAAATCGGGGGCTGGGGAGATGGCTCAGTGGGAAGGGAGAGAGAGAGAATGGGCGTGACAGGGCCTCTTGCCACTGCAAACAAACTCCAGATGCGTACACCACTTTGTGCATCCGACTTTATGTGGGTACTGGGGAATTGAACCCAGGCCATCAAGCTTTGTAAGCCAACACCTTTAACTGCTGAGCTATCTCCCCAGCCCTTCCTTCCTTCTTTAAAAGTTAGTTATTTGTGTGTTTGTTTTTGTATGTGGTATATGTGTGTATACATGCATGTGGAGGCTAGAGTTTGACATTGGGGGTCTTCCTCAGTCACTCTCCACCTTATTCTTTGAGACAGGGTCTCTTACTGACCTAGAGCTTACAGATTCAGCTAGACTAGCCAGCCAGTGAATTCAGGGACTCCCTGTATATGTCTCCCCACAAATGAGATTACAGATGCATGCTACCATGCCCCACGTTTTTTAAAACATGAATCCCGGGGATCTGAACTCAAGTCTTCATGCTTGCACACCGGTGCTTCACCCGCTGAGCCACGTCCCCAGACTGCTAGTGTGATTTCTGAGGGACTTGTCTCAATACAAGTTCAGCTATTAGATTTAACCGTATTCTTCACACTCCCTACATTCTTTTCGATTGACTGGGGCAGGATGTTTTCCAAATTTGATTGCAACACCGTCTCCCATCCCAAATACCTTTTCTGCCACGTGACCTTGCTATTCCTCCATTAAGAGGCAAGATGGTTCTAGGCTGGCCTTGGTAACTTGCTTGGCTAACAGAATGTGGCATAAGTGACATTTGGGGGGCTTTGTGCTTAGGTCACTTCCCAGTGCCTGTGTACTGTGCTGGGACTCCTGTGTACTTAATTTTGGGACGGTCCCTCTCAGAACTGTCAGATACTGTGATAAGAGGAAACTAAGCTACATGGCAATGGCTGGGCACTCAGCTCACCAGCCCCCAGCCAACTGACACATGGATGTGCTCAGATGTCCAACCCAGCTGAACTTTCAGAGGACATGAGTTCTAGTTTGAAACTACAAGCTCAATTGTAGTTTGTAGCCAGATTATCGCTACACAAGAGGACAGACATAAGAGGGGGTGGGGCTGGAGAGATGGCTTAGCTGTTAAGGTGCCTGCCTGCTAAGCCTAAGAACGCCCATTCGATTCGCCAGGTCCCACGTGTAGCCAGACACAAAAGTGACACAAGGACGTAATGCCACACTTGCCCACGCATCTGGAGTTTGTTCACAGAGGCTGAGAGACCTCTATCTGTTTCTTCTCTCTTTCTCTCAGTGTCTCTCTCCAAAAAAGAAAAAAAAGAAAAGAAAAAGTGAGAGAGAAAGAATCAAGCATTTGAGCCCTGTCTACCTTCAGCACTTTGAGGAATTAACAACTCACTCTTGTTAGTCATTAAATGATACAGTAATTTGTACATGACAATAGATAATTAGAATAGTATCTGAAATCTGATTTTTTTTTTTTTTACCGAGCAAATTCAATGCCAAATGCCGTCCGGGTCTCCGTCCCTCCTCTCTGTTCAATGTGGCTGGCAGCTTCGACCACGTCTTTTACAGACTTGTAGTCATTGAGGTGAAACTCATGGACCGCATCTTCTCCGTACTGAACGACTCCGACCTGCGAAGCAGAGCAGAGGCATCCGAATGTCTGTATCCTGGAACTTAGGCCTTCTGTGGCAGGTTGTGTACTGGGATGGTCCCCTCTGTGATGGTTCTGGGGGAGGGGGGAGGAGCCCCCTTCCCAGGCATCACCAACACCAAGGAAAGCAAAGTTCTGGGAATGAACAGATGTCTCCATGGGACAAGAGGGGAGGCGTTGGACAGAGAAAGGGACTTAGTGATTGAAGGGCAAGCAGTAATAAAGACCTGTGGTAGAAAAGAAAAGTAGTTTATAGAAGCCAAGGGTGGTGCCTTTAATCCCAGCATTCCGGAGGCAGTGGTAAGAGGATCGCGGTGAGTTTGAGGCCAGCCTGAGACTGAGTAGTGCATTCCAGGTCAGCCTGTGCTAGAGGGAGACCCTACCTTGACAAAAAAAACCAAAAAAACAAAACCACACACACAAAAAGTCCTGTAGTAGGGACCAATGATAACACATTACTGTTGGTGGATGGGAATACCAAGCTAACGTGGTACAAGAGCCCTTTGAATGCTGGACGATCACATCAATGTTCCTGAAAGATGTGTGACCAGACTAGGCAGAAAGGGTCGGCTCTTAAAAGGAGGCACCTTTTTTTATTTTTATTTTTTATTTATTTATTTTTTGGAGAGAAACACAGAGAGAAACAGAGAGAGAGAGCGGGAGAAGGAGAGGAAGATAGAGATGGGCGCGCCAGCAGTGTCTCAGCTGCTGAGAATGAAATCTAGATGTGTGCGCCCCCTTGTGGTCAAGTGCAGCATTGCATCCTTGTATCACTTTGCATCTGGCTAAACGTGGGACCTGGAGATTGGAACCTCTGGAGATTGGACCAGTGTTCTTAGGCTTAGGAGGCAGGCGCCTTAACCCCTAAACCATCTCTCCAGCCCAAGGGAGGCATCTTAGGATGATCCCTCACCACGCCCATCCCATCTGGCCCCTGCTGCTTTCCTGCTCCCGTTGTAGGATTCAATGTTTGCACGTCTCATCCAATCAGATCTCTCTTCAACAAGCACTGAGGTGTGGGTGAATTCCTCCTCTGAGCCCAGGTCGAATGTCTGGGATACCTGGTGCAGGTGTGTGCTGAGCGTGACTTCTAAAGTATTATGTTTACTGGGCCCTTGGAGACATGCTATCTGGAGCTGCAACAGCGACACGTCTGGGTCTCCTCACTGGTGATTATTCGTCTCTCCCACCAGCTGGGCTGGGAAGAGACACTTTTTATTAGGGTTGTTAAAGTTTTTTTGAAAAATATTTTAATATATTATTTATCAGAGAGAGAGAGAAAGAGAAGGGGCACGCCAGGGCCTCTAGCCACTGCAAACAAACTTCAGATGCATGCACCACCTTGTGCTGGAATTGAACCTGGCTCCTTAGGATTTGTGGGCAAATACCTTAACTGCTAAGCCATCTCTCCAGCCCCTGTTTTACTTTTAATCTCTTTATCTAAGGTCCATCTTTGTTAACATGGGTTCCTGGACCACGTGGTGTATCTCTCTTATCCCCACTTCACCTTCCCTTCCTCAGCTCTTTCCCATAGCCACATCCCCGTGATACCGGAATAAAATGTGGCGATTTAAAATTATTCTCGTGGCACACTCCTTTAATCCCAGCACTCGGGAGGCAGAGGTAGGAGGATCGCTGTGAGTTCAAGGCCACCCTGAGACTACATAGTTAATTCCAGGTCAGCCTGGACCAGAGTGAGACCCTACCTCGAAAAAAAAAAAAAAAAAAAAATAATAATAATAATAATAATAATATTAAAATTAAAAATAAATAAATAAAATAAAATAATTCTCTTTCGTCTGGTTTGCCAATTATTTGGTTCATTTACAGATCTGAACTCGGGGCTTGTGGTTTCAGGGAGCACCCCAACACCCCATGTTAGGTCAGCTCCTCGTTTCAGATGGTCTTCTGGTGGTGGGACCCTGTCACCTCAGAGAGTTTACTCCCTTCTTCATAGTTTTACTTGTTAGAAATGATTAATTTAATTTATTTGCAAGCAGAAAGAGAGAGAGAGAGAAAGAGAGGATAAATGGGTGTATCAGGGCCTCTTGCTAACGAACTCCAGAGGCAGCAATCAGTATCTGGCTTTCCATGGGTACCGGGATTTGAACCCAGGCTGCAGGCTTTGCTAGCAAGTGCCTTTAACCACCGAGCCATCTCTGCAGCCCAGAAATAATTTCTTAGAATGACTTGATGTCTGCCTCTTTGGCACTGCAGTTTCTTGATTCTCATTCAGCCAGAGTGCTAGGGAATAAATCTATGCCCATGTCCAGACAGCATTTTGAGCGGGCCGATGTGAACTGCTTTCCAGTCACCTTATCTCCAGGATCCACACGTCTGATTCTCCATGGCCTCTCCCCCATAGCTTTAAAAAATTTTTTGTTTACTTTTATTTATTTATTAGCAACAGACAGACAGAGAGAGAGAATGAGAGAGAGAGAGAGAGAGAGAGGGAGAGAATGGGCACACCAGGGCATCTAGCCACTGCAAACGAACTCCAGATGCATATGCCCCCTTGTGCATCTGGCTTACATGGGTACTGGGTAGTTGAGCCTTGAACCTGGGTCCTTAGGCTTCACAGGCAAGCGCTTAACTGCTAAGCCATTTCACCAGCCCTCGCCCCCATAGCTTTTTGATGTCTGCTCTCTCTTTCCTGTCTTCTACTCTCTTTCTAGGTGGTCCCTCTTCCAAAGGTGGGTCTACCTCGGAAGAGGGGCTTTGACCTGTGAACAGAGGCCTCTGCCAAGCTCACCCTTCACATATCCACCACGGTTAGGCATCTCAGTAGGACAGTGGGATTTACCAAACCTTACCTTTGTGCAAAAATGCTTCCCGATATCCTGAGGCAGCATGGGGTCATGGGTTTAGGAGGTTCTGTTCAGTGGAGGAAAGAACCCCCGAGCCCCTCACCTGAATCTGCCCTGGGCCAATGTAAAACTTCTTCAAGATGTTGATGAGGAAGTGCTGGACCTCCACCCAGGGGTAGATGCTGTTGGAACCATCCAGGACAATGATGATGTCCATGTAGGTCTGACACCCTGCCAAAGGAGGACACAGTCAGGGCTACCCAAGAATCCAGGGCTTGCAAGTCTCTGAGATTCTGGATGTTCAAAGGCAAACGAAGAATGACTGACATGTAGCAGTCTGGGGCTGGGAGCTGTCCTCAGGCTGGCACTTGTAATTTGAGTGACATGAATGAGGAGTCGAGGAGGTCCTGACAGCTCAGTCCCACCGCTTGGTGGGCTGTTTGAACAAAGCCGAAATTGAACCTGACTTCTTTGCACCCCAGAGACTTGCCCATTGCCCACTGGTCAGTGCTTTTATTTATTTATTTATTTATTTATTTATTTATTTATTTAGATTTTTCGAGGTAGAGTCTCATTCTAGCTCAGGCTGACCTGGAATTCACTATGTAGTCTCAGGGTGGCCTTGAACTCACAGTGATCCTTCTACCTCTGCCTCCAGTGCTGGGATTAAAGGCGTGCGCCACCAGGCCCAGCTATTTTTATTTTTTTTATATTTCTTTATTTTTTGGTTTTTCTCTTTTTATTTATTTATTTGACAGAGAGAGAGGAAGATAGAGAGAGGGAGAGAGAGAGAGGGAGAGAGAGACAGAATGAGCATGCCAGGGCCTCCAGCCACTGCAAATGAAATTCAGACGTGTGCGCCCCCTTGTGCATCTGGCTAACATGGGTCCTGGGGAATCAAACCTGGGTCCTTTGGTTTTGCTAAGCCATCCCTCTAGCCCTATTTCTTGTTTTTTTGAGGTAGGGTCTCGCTCTAGTCCAGGCTGACCTGGAATTCACTATGTAGTCTCAGGGTGGTCTTGAACTCACGACGATCCTCCTACCTCTGCCTCCCTCGTACTTGGATTCAAGGTGTGCGCCACCAACACCCTGCTTGCTACCTTATTTTTTTTTTTTTTTTTTTTTTTTTCGAGGTAGGGTTTCACCTGGTCCAGGCTGACCTGGAATTAACCTTGGCAATCCTCCCACCTCTGCCTCCCGAGTGCTGGGGTTAAAGGCGTGCGCCACCACACCCGGCAGCTACCTTATTTTTGACGCTGAACCTGTTATTCACCAATTCAGCTAGATAAGCTAGCCTGGCCAGCAAGCCCCAGGGGCCCTGCTGTCTCCACCTTCCCAGCACTGAGAGGGTCATGTGGTGCCACACTCAGCTTTTCCATGGGTGCTGGGGATCCAAACTCAGGTCCTCAGGCTTGTGTAGTACTCACTTCCCCACCGAGCCATCTCCCCAGACCCCGATTTTCCTCTCTGAAGTGAACTATGGCTCTTCACTTGGCAGTGACATAGCCGGGGTCTCGGTCTTGATCTCTGCCTCTGAACACAAAGCGTTCCTCATTCTTGTAACACAAATAATAAATAGAAGGGATAATGAAAATCAGCAAAGAAGAATGAGCAAAACATGGGGACCACAGCAGAAGTTAAAAAAAAAAAGCCTTTTTTTTTTTTTTTTTGGTTTTTCAAGGTAGGGTCTCACTCTGGCCCAGGCTGACCTGGAAGTCACTAAGTTATCTCAGGGTGGCCTCGAACTCATGGCGATCCTCCTACCTTTGCCTCCTGAATGCTGGGATTAAAGGCATGCGCCACCACACCCAGCTAAAGCCTTTTTTTTTTTTTTTTTTTTTTTTTAATCTAAGCATCATTGGCTGGGGTGACATTGAAACATTGCATACACTTCATATCCAGACATCTGCTTATTTTCACTGGAGAGCTTTCATTGTCATAAAATCTACTTTACAACAGTGTCGTAAGCCTCTTGAGTGTCAGCCATTCCTGTCACACTGTGAGGCGCACCGTGTTTCATCTGGTGCTCCCCAGACAGAGGAAGGCAGGGGTGGCTGCGAGCCCAGCTGTCTGCAGAGGGTTTGCGTTTGATGAGCATCTCAGAGACTCTGTGTGGGTTCCGCGGATGCTCAGCTCCTCCATGCCACCTGCCGGCTGTGGACAGCACGTGGCCACCTGCAACTTTCAGCCTGACAGATATTGATGGGTTTGACCTTTGCGCTTTAGCTCAACACACTCAGAAGGACCTGTCTGTCACACGCAGGAGCTCTGCATGGTGTGGGGACCTAGAGGACACTCAGACCAGCGCTTCCATCTGCAGGAGTCCACAGTCCACCAGTAGGACCAGGAAGCTAAATGTTTTCTTACTACAATGTATTTATTATTTTCTGCATTTATCATAATTTTCAGGTGTTTTTGTTTTTGTTTTTTGAGGTAGGGTCTCTCTCTAGCCGAGGCTGACCTAGAATTCACTCTGTAGTCTCACAGTAGCCTCGAACTCATGGTGATCCTCCTACCTCTGCCTCTTGAGTGCTGGGATTAAAAGTGTGTGCCATCAAGCCTTTTTTTTTTTTTTTTTTTAAACAAACACTTTGGGAAGAATCTGCATCATTTGGGTCTTGTTTTTTTTTTTTTTTTGGTTTTTCGAGGTAGGGTCTTGCTCTAGTCCAGGCTGACCTGGAATTCACTATGTAGTCTCAGGGTGGCCTTGAACTCATTAAGTGATCCTCCTACCTCTGCCTCCCAAGTGCTGGGATTAAAGGCGTGCTCTACCATGCCAGGCTGGGTCTTGGTTTTCATATACAGCTGAGCATTCCTTTTGGGAGGTTCCTCCCACTGATGCCTGTTTTAGGACCCCCTAAGATAGAAGCTACATGGGGGTGTCCTGGCACCTGTACTTGAGAAGCCCCAAGGCAGTGTTGTGTGTGCCCACAGGGAGGCCTCCACAGGGAGAACAGACAGTCTCTTGGCCCAGAGGGGACTGCTGCTCTAGGGCTGGGATACTCCCTTGGGGGACACCCCTCCCCATGCATCTCCACATCCCCTGACCTCCTGTGCTCTGGGCCATTTTATGTGAATGGACCCCACCCCTCCTCAACCCCCAGGAGGACAGCTTTCCATTCCCCCTACCCACTCCCCAGGCACCATCTGTCCACCTTTGACTGGGCCTTTGTTGGGGGAAGGCTGCGGGAGCTGGAGGTGCTAATCCCCTCACCCTCCATAAACAGGCAGCAGCTGCTGGCCTGAGGGTATTTAACCTAGAGGAAATGGTGAGGCTCCCAGCCAAGAAGTCTGGGCTTCTAGCTCCCCAGGCTTGCTTGGCAGCTGGGAATGGAGGGTGAGGTTTGGTATCCATGAAGCTCGGGGGCAAGCTGCTTAGGAACACTGACTAGGTGTCACCATCACCCAGGCCACTTTTTTTGTTTGTTTTTTATTTTTAGAGAGAGTGACAGCAAGATAGAGAGAGAGAGAGAGGGAATGAGAATTGGTGTGCCAGGGCCTCAGCCACTGCAATCAAACTCCAGACACTTGCTCCACCTAGTGGGCATGTGTGACCTTGTGCTTACCTCACCTTTGCGCATCAGGCTTATGTGGGATCTGGAGAGAGATCAAACCTGTATCCTTAGGCTTTGTAGGCAAGTGCCTTAACTGCTAAGCCATCTCTCCAGCTCTACCCAGGTCATTTTTGCTCTCCTTGGCCCTCTTATTGCACTGTAGGGCATCAAGGAACGACAGTCATAATATAAAGTCTTACAGGCAGCCTCTCTGGATGCCAGGATCATCTTCACAAGCTTAGTTCACTAGCTCCATACTGTGACATTGTAGACGAGGGCAGACTGGGATTAGGCTATTACAGAGGCCCAGCCAGGAGAACTGACCCCTTCCGAGTCATTCAGACAGCAGGGAGGCAATTGTCCAGTCCAAATGCTGCTGTGTGGTCACGAGACAGTGAGGATCAGAGAGCTCCAAGCCTCTCTGGAAAGTTCCCCACTCAGCCCGAGCCTGAAGATTTGAAGCCACTTACTTTGGAGAGCTGGGGCCACGGTCTTGGAGAACCTGAAGTTGGAGTTGACTCTCGAGCACATGCCGGTGGTATAGTATGAACTCCCACACTCATGAGACCACAGGGGGCTGCAGGCCTGCGAAGGAGTACAGCACACTGCTTCATCACTGGGGGTTCAGACAGGGTCCAGCCCCATCCACCAGAGCCCCAAACAGACATGTCTATCCGTGTGTGTGGACGCCCCAAGGGGTAAACGGTCTGAGTTTCACTGACCTCTTTCTTGCTTTTTGTTTTGTTTTGTTTTTTCGAGGTAGGGTCTCACTCTAGCCCAGGCTGACCTGGAATTCACTCTGTATTCTCAGGATGGCCTCGAGCTCATGCTGATCCTCCTACCTCTGCCTCCCAAGTGCTGGGAATAAAGGTGTGTGTCACCACACCAGCTGGCCTTTTTTTAAAATTATTTTTTTTAGAGAGAGACACAGAGAGAGACAGAGAGAGAGGGAGGGAGAGGGAGACAGATAGAGAATGGGCGTGCCAGCAGTCTGTCAGCTGCTGTGAACGGAATCCAGGTGCGTGCGCCCCCTTGTGGGCAAGTGCGGCATTGCACCCTTGCGTCGCTTTGCATCTGGTTAAACGTGAGACCTGGAGATTGGAACCAGCGTTCTTAGGCTTAGGAGGCAGGCGCCTTAACCACTAAGCCATCTCTCCAGCCCTTTTTTTTTTTAATGCAAGAGAGTGAGAGAGAGAGAGAAAGACAGAATTGGTGCAGCTGGGCCTCCAGCCACTGCAATCAAACTCCAGATGCATGCGCCCCTTTGTGAGTTTGTGTGACCTTGTGCGTCTGGTTTCCATGGGACCTGGAGAGTTGAACGTGAGTCCTTAGACTTCACAGGCAAGCATCTTAACTGCTAAGCCATCTCTCCAGCCCGGGCTCTGCTTTTCTTTCGATGTCATTTATAGTCATATACCATCCTATAACCCAGTGGAGACTCAGCCCCCACCTTACTTGCCCACCCCACATAACCCCACAGGGTGTGGGCAAGCCTCCATGGAAGTGGATCTTTCAAGGGTCACTAGACTAACTCCTCTAACTGTGGAGGCCCACTCTAGGCAAAATTCCAGAACAGGAGAAAGAGAAAAGAATGTCTGTGTTCTGCTGTGAGATTTGCTACCAAAAACATTGACACCAGGTTGGTCAGGAAAGGCTGAGAGATGAGTCTCAGTAGGACAAGGGAGTGGAAAGTCCCTGTCCAATGTGTGGACAGGCCTAAGGCCTTACTGTGCCCTTAGTTGGGGATAATAAAGGGCTGTGGCACCTTGGGACTTTTCCTGGCCAGGCTACTATGCCCTCAAGTCCCCATGACCCCAGTCCTCCTGCTGTCATGGTGTCTAGTGCTCCCCAGCCCGGATGTCAGCAGAAATGGCTGCCGGACGACAAGAATGGCGGAAGACTCAAGTCCTCCATCTGGAAGCGGCAGTGCTTCTCTGTGAGTTGTCTGGGGATTTCTCCACTCTGAAATCCCACCTTGCAATGGGTTCTAGGACTATCCATCCCAGAAGGCGCCTCTTTTGAACCCTGAGCACTGCCCAATCCTCAGGGTGGTTCAGATCAAAGCAGGTGGTGCCCATCAATCCACACTGTGATTGGGTGCACTGGGGTGGGGCCAGGCACCTTGTCTGCAGCTGGCCTGGATTTCACTATGGAGTCTCAGGGTGGCCTTGAACTCACATCGATCCTCCTACCTCTGCCTCCCGAGTGCTGGGATTAAAGGCGTGCACCACCACACCCGGCTTACACATTCTTTATTTGCTTATGGTCTCTCGTGAATGTAAATCCCAGGTGATTGGGTGCTGCTGTGAGCCTGCTGTGCCGCGATGGACGCAATGCCTACTGGATGGTCCAACAACTGCGTAAGGAACAAATATCTCTGCAACCTTAGCCCAACACACTCTTCTCTTTCCTCCTTACTGAGATCTGTCTCTGGTTTGAAAACAAACAGGAACCTTCCATGGTCTTCCTTCTCTAATGCTGGACAGCGCAGCTGGCCAGTCTCCCAGGATCCCTTCCCTAGGGTGCATAGATCTGTGATCATTCAGTTTTGGCTTCCATACAAAGCCAGTCCAGGCTGTGAGGTGCTCCCCGGCTCCTTCCAGCAGGCCATGGGAAACAGCATCTGCCCCAGAGAGCTTACATCCCAAAGGACGATGGCACTAGTCCCCACCAGACTGTGGGTATCTCTACCATTCCCAGTCCATTTCTATTCTGTCCCTCAGCCGTGCACATAATAGGTTCAGTCCTTTTATCCCTGCCTGGACTGTCCCCCTAAAACATAGGGCACAGCCACTAGAAAGACATGCGCCTGTGCAAGAGTGACCTGTTGGAGCATGTGGTGATGAACCATCTGGAGGGTCGAGGGGACCTCCTTGTGGATGGACTTTCATCCCTGCCTCCCCCATCCCCCCGTGCCCTCTGTAAGTCAGTCTGGGGGGGGAAGGCAAGGCTGGGGACTGCCATGGGGCTTGGTGACTCTTACCAGGAAGCTGTTGTCCTTGGGGTTGGTGGCAAGGCTCAGACCAAGGCGCATGTTGTCTTTCCTCTCGGACACGTTGGATAAGGTGACTCTTCCTGAGATGAGGGGAGAAGCTCAGCCTGCAGTCCCCTCTTGCCTGCCCTCTGCCCAAAGCCTGTTGCTGCTGCAGCGGGGCTCCTCATCTGCCTGTGCCCCTCCCTGGATGTAGGGTGGTCCCGACCTTCCCTGGGTGTGCTCGCATTCCTTCTTCATGGCTCCCTGGGACTCATGAGCGTGCTGAGGTTCTGAGAGGTCTAGCAATGGCACAAGATCACTCAGTGCCATCTCCTATGCCAATTTTGCCTCCTCTGCCAAATGACCGTACCCCAAACATACCATTGTGTCCACTGAGGTGGCTTACTCTGTGCAGGACCCTGTCTACATCTCCCACTGACACTCACCATCTGGGGCCCTGTTCTTTCAGTGCCCACCCCTTCTCTGTCCACCTGACTTGTGCTGAGCAGGGGTCTTTCGGGGGGGGGGACAGATAGCTTGGCCACTGACCTCCAGAGGTGCAAAGTCTTGCTCAAGAGCAACACTGTGCAGCTGGCAGCTAAGAGGGACATTTAGGAATAATGGAATTGGCCAGCTGGGGTCAGGTGGCTCTGTGGCAGATCAGAAATCATGGACCAATTACATAATTAAGGTTTTCTGAATTATTCCATCAGGCCAATGAAGGGAAGGAAAGGAATGAATTCTCCATTAGTGGAGTGTGTATATGTACGTGTGCATACTTAAAAGGGATGGGAAGCCAAGCGTGGTGGGGCATACCTTTAATCCCAGCACTTGGGAGGCAGAGGTAGGAGGATCGCTGTGAGTTCGAGGCCACCCTGAGACTACATAGTGAATTCCAGGTCAGCCTGGGCTAGAGCAAGACCCTACCTAAAAAAAAAAAAAAAAAAAAAAAAAAAAAGGTATGGGAGGGAGATGTTGGGGTATGCCAATCCTAATCTACTGTGTAGAGAACTCCATGTCCCCTACCTGGGGGCTTTGAGAGTCCTTAACCTCTAATGGCTTGCATTTTGCTACTTTTAAAAAAATATTTTATTTATTTATTTGAGAGAAAGAGGAGAGAGAGAGAGAGAAAGAAAAAAAGAGGGAGAGAATGGGCACACCAGGGCTTCTAGCCACTGCAAACGAGCTCCAGACGCATGTGCCACCATGTGCATCTGGCTTACATGGGTCCTGGGGAATCAAACTGGGAGCCTCTGGCTTTGCCGGCAAATGCCTTAACTGCTAAGCCGTCTCTCCAGCCCTGCATTTTGCTACATTGAAGAGACTAGACGTGTGAAGAGGTGGCCTGGTTTTCTGGGGACCAGGGGCAAAACAGTAGAGGCCCGAGAAATGCATGCTTGACTTGCTGGGGACGCAAGGCACTGTGTCTGCTTTGCCCTCTCTCCCTCCACCTTCCATCGGGATTTGAGACAGGTTTTCGTGTATCCTAGGCTTGCCTCAAACTTGCCATGCAGCTGAGGAGAATGTGTCTGTCGCACAGGTGCTGGGATCACAGGTCTGTACCAGCGCACAATTTATTCAGAGCTGGGATGGGACTCAGGCCTTTGTACATGCTAGGTAAGCCCTTGACCAATGGAGCCAATGGAGCCACACCTCAGACCCTACTCCATGCTCTTTAAAACTTAAAGGGTGACATACAGTAATGCTACTTTCACTTTTGGTTAGAGAAGCTTCACTTTTCAGATGGTGGTGACCACTGGGATGACTCAGAAGGCACCATAGTGCTGACAAAAAGCAACAGTAGAAGGGCTGGAGAGATGGCTTAGTGGTTAAGGCACCTGCCTGCAAAGCCAAAGCACCCCGATTCAACTCTCCAGGACTCACGTAAACCAGATGCACAAGGGGATGCATGCATCTGGAGTTCATTCTCAGTGGCTGGAGGCCCTGGTATGCCCATTCTCTCTCTCTGCCTCTTTCTTTCTCTTAAATAAATAAATAAATAAATAAATAAATAAATAAATATTTTTTTAAAAGTTTTTAAAAAGAAGTGACAGAGGAGTGTTCAGCACTGAAACATCTCTAACACACCCTCCAAGGCTCACGGTCCATTGCAGAAGAGGTGGTGGAAAGAATGTAAGAGGCAAAGGAAGGGTAGGACTCCTTACAACGTGCTCCTCCAGACACAAAATGGCCTGGATATCCATGACCTCATGGTGCCTGGCACTACCTACGCAAGACCCTCATAATAGGAGGAAAAGATGATGACATCTAAATTAGAGACTAATAGAGGGGGAGGGGATATGATGGAGGGTGGATTTGTGAGGGGGAAGAGGAGGGGAAGGGAATTATCATGGTTTATTGTCCATAATGGAGGAAGTTGTCAGTAAAAAATAAATTTAAAGAAAAAAGAACTTAGGGTGTGGGTTAGGAAGGGATGTGAGCGTCCCAGAAGATTGTACAGCTGGGAGGGAAAGCTGGCAACTTAGTACTGGAATGGCCAGGAACTGTAAGCCACCAGTGAGGCCTTTCTTCCACTGTTTATTCGCTGAAGCTTGAGCCCCAGCAGCACTGGGGTTTGAACTCTCCACCCACAGTGCTGGCACAGCAGTAGACCGTGGGAACCTCCAAAACCATATGGCCTCCTTGGGAATCTGGGTTCTTTTCCTCCACCTGCTTATTTCTGGAACCACAGCCATCCCCTGCTGTGCCAGCTACCACGTCTGTCCCCTCACCCCTGTAGCTCCACATGACCCTCGAAGGCAGAGCTAGCTACCCTGCTGGTGGAGGGAGACAAGGCCGGTCTCCAGTGAGAAGTGCAGCTTTGCACTCCGGGTGGGACTTTGCTCCCTTCGGCTGGCAGCACGACGCCCGGTCACACCATCTGTCCTTTAGAGCAAGATGTTTAGCAGATGCTGGAGATTGCTCCCAGTGACTTTCCGGGTCCCTGCCTCCGTGAGCCAGAGCCTGCATGCAGACAGCCTGCTGCACAGTGACCACAGGGTGGCCATGGCTGCACGGCTTGGAATCTCAGCTCTGCGACTTGCTAGCCAGGTAGCTGTGGACAGGTCTTCTCGTTCCCCCACACTGTCACTTCCTCCTCCGTTAGAGGGTTGGATCTCATTTGTGTGGGTGTGGGAAGTGTCAGTGCCAGGCCTGCCCATGATGAGGGTTATCTACGACACACGGATGCTAGCTGGCTATTGCTGCTAGGTTTTCAGAGGCAAAAAGAAGACAACGCACATTTTGTTCCCACTGGGACAGAAAACCACCCAATGCAGGGGCAGCAGATGAGGCAGCCAGAGCCAGCCTGGGATGCTGACGGTCTAACTTTGAATCCTGCTTGGTCCCTGAGGGAATGTTGTCTCCTCTCTCTGGCCTTTCCTCATCTGTCATGTGGGGACAGTGAGGTGCTCATGGGACAGCTGGGAGGAGACAGGGCATGTGTCAGAGCCTGCTCTATAGCTGACGCTGTTGGACTGGTTGTGAAGAGGCCAGCGGTCACTTACCCAGGTTGAGCTTGGTGCAGTTGCCATGGATCACTGGACACTTGTAGACATCTCCTGTCTTCTGGTGGCCATTGGTTTCGAGAGGGGCACCCACAACTAGCCTGTAAAGGAAGGTGTGGTGGCTTGATTCAGGTGTCCCCCAAAACTCACGTGTTCTGAATGTCTGATTCCCAGCTGATGGAAATTTGGGAATGGTGGCCTTATGGAGGAGATGTGTGTTGCTGGGGGAGGGCTTATAGGCATTATAGCCAGATCCCCTTGCTAGTATTTGGCTCACTCTCCTGCTGCTGTTGTCCACCTGCTGTTGGCCAGGAGGTGATGTCCAGCCTCTGCTCATGCCATGTTTTCCCCGCCATCTTGGAGCTTCCCCTCGAGTCTGTAAACCAAAATTAAAACCCCTTTCTCGCTGGGCGTGGTGGCGCACGCCTTTAATCCCAGCATTCGGGAGGCAAAGGCAGGAGGATCGCCATGAGTTCGAGGCCACCCTGAGACTACATAGTGAATTCCAGGTCAGCCTGGGCTAGAGTGAGACCCTACCTTGAAAAACCGAAAAAAAAAATTAAAAAAAAAAACAAACCCCCTTTCTCCCATCAGCTGCTTTTGGTCAGGTGCTTTGTGCCAGTAACGTGAAGCTGACTGCAACAGAAGAAAAGGGGAGCCAAGCTGTTGGGGGGAAGGGGACACTCTTTCCTGGCTGGTGGATGGGCTGGAGGGGAAGATAGGGTGGGGTGGAGGGACTTCTGCAGACCCATAGGCCTGGACCTGGACTCTGACCCTGAGGAGGGATGCTGACTGCATTAGTCACTTTCTTATTGCTGTGACCAAATGCCTGATAAGAAGCAATTTCCAGGCAGGCCTGGTGGCACACACCTTTAATTCCAGCACTTGGGAGGCAGAGGTAGAAGGATTGTCCTGAGTTTGAGTCTACATAGTGAATTCCAGGTCAGCCTGGGCTAGAGTAAAACCCTAGCTCAAACCTTCCCTCATCAAAAAGGAAACAACTGGGCTGGAGAGATGGCTTAGTGGTTAAAGCGCTTGCCTGTAAAGTCTAAGGACCCAGGTTCGACTCTCCAGATCCCACATAAGCCAGACACACAAAGGTGACACAAGTGCAAGGTCACACATGCACACTAGATTGCCCAAGTGTCTGGAGTTCGATTGCAGTGGCTGAGGCCCTGGTGTGCCAATTTTCTCTTTCTCTCTGTTTCTCCCTCTCTAAAATAATAATAATAATATTAATAATAATAAAGAAGAAACTTAAGGGAGGAAGGGTTTATTTTTGACTAATAGGTCAAGTTTACAGTCCATCGGGGGGGGGAAGACTTGGCAGCAGGAGCTTGAGGCAGCTGGTCACATTATGTTGACCATCAGGAAGCAGAGAGAGATGAAAACTGGTACTCAGCAAACATTCACTGTTGTATCCAGTGGAAGACCCCAGCTCGTGGAATGGTGTCACCCACAGGTAAGGTGGGTCCCACCTCAAATAACTTAATCAAACTAATCCCTCACAGGCAGCCCCAGGGCCTAACCTAACCTACATAATCCATCATCAACATGCCCAGAGGCTTGGTGATTCTAGGGCCTCTCAAGTTCACTATACAATTGATCATATCAGGCTTTCAGCACCGAGTTGGAGCCTTGTTGCCAGGGACTAGGGTGTAAAATGATGAAGCCCTGGACTGGAGAGCTAGCTTGGTGGTTAAGGTATTTGCTTGCGAAGCCTAAGAACGCATGTTCGCATCTACAGGTCCCATGTAGCTACATGCATGGTGATACAAACACACAATGTCACACATGTGCCACAAGGGCGTGCAGGCATCTGGAGTGTGTTCACAATTCACTGATTGCCCTGGTGCACCCATTCTTTCTCTCTGTGCCTTTTTTCTCTCTGTCTCTCTCCTCAAAAATTAAAAAAATTTTTTTAAAGATGAAGCCCAGCCGGGCATGGTGGCACATGCCTTTAATCCCAGCACTTGGGAGGCAGAGGTAGGAGGATTGCCATGAGCTTGAGGCCACCCTGAGACAACATAGTGAATTCCAGGTCAGCCTGGGCTAGAGTGAGACCCTTCCTGAAAAACAAAACAAAACAAAACAAAAGATAAAAAAACAAAAAAAATTAAAGATGAAGCCCTGCAGCAAATGGGATGGACACACACCCCCACCACAGGAGGCAGTGGTACATGGGCAGAGGTAATGGGTTGATGGAGGTTGGAGGACAGTCTGCCAGCTCAGCAGGCCTCCTAACCTTGCAGGGCAGTCCTTTGGCTTGATTCAGGGTAGGGCATGTTGCTCAGGTGCTTTTAAGTCTGCTCAGCTGGGCAAGGCAGCCAGGGAACTGACGTGGAGTTAGGAAGGCCACCTGCCTTTGTGACCTTATGGGGGAAAGGTCTTTGAACATGGGAACAAGCCAAGGACTTAGGTTGAGCTCGTCTTGTGTTTTCTAGGTGGCCCTACATCTAATGGCAAGTGTCTTCATGAGAGACACAGAGGAGAGATGGGAAGGAAGAGGAGGAGGAGGAGGAAAAGAAGAAGGTGAAAGTGATGCCACCATAAGCCAAGGGATGCTTGGCACTCCCAGCATGTGGAAGATGCTTCCAGGGAGCCTGGGAGAGAGGTGGACCTGCAACTACTTCAGTCTTTGCCTTACATTAAAAATTAATTAATTAATTAATTAATTAATTTGAGAGTGACAGAAAGAGAAAGAGGCAGAGAGAGAATGGGTGCACCAGGGCCTCCAGCCACTGCAAATGAACTCCAGATGCATGCACCACCTTGTGCATCTGGCTTACGTGGGTCCTGGGGCATCGAACCTGGGTCCTTTGGCTTTGCCAGCAAGCACCTTAACCACTAAGCCATCTCTCCATCCCTTTACCTTGCATTTATGAGAGAAGCCATTTGTGCTGTTTAAGCCACCTGGCCTGCGATAATCTGGGACAGCAGCCAAAGGAAATGCACACCTTGCTCCGGAGCACACACATTTCCAGAGAAATGACTGCATGCAGTGTGCACAAGAAAGACCTGTGACTCTGGGGACACACATGAGCTATTTGGAAAAGCTTCCCTTGAGGCTGGGGAATTCCGCTCTGGCTGGGTCACCCTGAGAGCAGCCCCAGAGGTTCCCTCAGCCTCTGCACCTCATCTCCAGCCCCAGAGCCAGCACTGGTAGGGCGGCCTAGAATTCATTGCTTAGGGAGGTTACGGGAACCTCTGCACAGCCTGAAGTCCTGGGGGCTGGCTGCCCACCTGTCAGGTCCACAGTACTTCAGCCCAGCTGGGCCTTGGGTGCCTGTCCAGCTCTCTGTTCAGACCTATGGCTCTTAGTGATGGTTAATCACTAATTGTCAAGTCGACAGGATGTGGAGTTCACCTAGGAGACCAATCTCTGGACATATCTTTGGGAGTTTCTAGATTAGATTAATTGAGGTGGGAAGACCCACCCTAAATGTGGGCGCACACACTATGGGCTGGGGTCCCAGACTGAATGAAAAGGAGAGAGCTGGCTGAGCAGCAGCACTCATCTCTCAACGCTTCCTGACTGAGGACAGAACGTGACCCAATGCATCACGTCTCAGCCGCCATGCCCTCCCTGCACTGATGGACAGCATCCCCTTCAAAATGTTAGCTGAGGGGCGGGAGAGATGGCTTAGCGGTTAAGGTGCTTGCCAGCAAAGCCAAAGGACCCAGGTTCGATTCCCCAGGACCCACATAAAGCTTGATGCACAAAATGGTACATGTGTCTGGAGTTCGTTTGCAGCGGCCAGAGGCCCTGGCATGCCATTCTCTTTCTGTCTGCCTTTTTCTCAGATAAATAAATAAATAAATAAATAAATAAATAAATAAAATAAGAGCTGAGTGTGGTGGCACACACCTTTAATCCCAGCATGAGGGAAGCAGAGGCTGGAGGATCACCGTGAGTTTGAGGCCACCCTGAGACTACATAGTGAATTCAAAAAAAAAAAATATATATATATATTAGGTAGAGTCTCACTCTGGCCCAGGCTGGAATTCACAATGTATTCTCAGGGTGGCCTTGAACTCATGGTGATCCTCCTATCTCTGCCTCCTGAGTGCTGGGATTAAAGGCATGTAGCACTACACCCAGCAAGCCAAAATAAACCCTTTATCCCCTAAATCACTAAATGGCTTCTTGTCAGGTATTATTTATTTTATTTTATTTTATTTGAGAGAGAGAGAGAGAAGAGGTGCACCAGGGCATCCAGCCACTGCAAACAAACACCAGATGCTTGCACCCCTTGTGCATGTCTTACATGGGTACTGAGGAATCGAACTGGGGTCCTTAGGTTTCACAGGCAAGCGCCTTCCCCGCTAAGCCATCTCTCCAGCCCTTGTCAGGTATTTTGTTGCGGCAATAATGTAAATAGTACACTGACCAAAGAATGCTATCCCTTCCCAGAGACAAGATGCTACCATGGGAAAGGCCCTTGAAGCTGTCAGACCCCAAGGGCTGAAGGACAGTTGATCATGGGACAGGGGAGGTAGTCAGGAACCCTGAACTCCTGCAGCAGTTGTTAGCCGCCCTGCCACACAGGCCAAGGAAAAGCTTCAACCTCTCGCTTCCCACCTATGGTGGAAGGGCCAAGTCTGGCAGGCTGTGGCCTCACAAGTTGACAGCACCTCCTTGTGGTCAGCTGCTCTCCAGCCCTGGCCCCTGACTGCCTCAGGGCTGTCAGTAAAGGAGGGCAGGCCCAAGTTGAGGGGTTGACAGAGCCCTGTTGGAAATGAAGTGTCTGTGAAATAAGAGCTGAGGTTTCTCCCCCTACCCCCCCCCGAACCAAATAATGACAGATTCTAAATATAGCCCTTTATTAAGCATGCCTGTTTTTTTTTTTTTTTTTTGACTGGCAGGGATTAATTGGATCCATAAAATCTATTTGTCTAGACGACATGACTTCTGGCTACTTCATACTGTGAGAGGGATTGTATGGGCAAGGCTGCTCCTTCCTTCCAAAAAGAAGGAGGAAGGTGGTAGTGGGGAGGGGTGGGGGCACGGGAGATGCTTTCTGGATGCAGTGCCTTCCAGTAGCAGCTCGGAGGGTGTCACTGGGAGGACCAGCCACAGCAAGCTCTAGATAAGGGCAACTGCAGCCATTTTCTGTAACAGCCAGTGTCCTATATTTTCTAGCGAGCACCCCAGCCTGATGCAAGCAGGCTCCTCACTGTTCTTCTGAGTTCAGAGTGGAATGTTGAGGATCCAGGGCTGAGTGGAGATGGGCACAGGGAGAGGGGTTCTCAGTAGAGGGTGCGGATCTTAGCTGGGAATCTAGGAGCTGGTCCCATCGCTAGCTTCCTGAGAGGGTGGGAGGAATGATCGAGCTGACCAGGAGTGCGATGTTCTTGGCTGTGAAATGGGGCTAATGACTGCGACACGGCTTCCCTCCCAGGAGCCCAGACACCAGGAGACCTTAGGGCACAGGAAGAGCCTTATGTGGGTCAGATCTGCATAAAGACTCAAGACCATGGGTTCTGGTAGTGGCTAAGATAGGACAACCAAGCAGTAAATCCCTATTCATCGTGACCCTAAATTTGCAACAAGAATAAGGGTGGCTCCCCAACATCTCCATTCTTCCAGATGTCATTTCTCTGGGGGGGGGGTCCTTGGCACTTCCTAGGGGAGCAGGGTACATAGTCAGACATGGAGACCCCAAAAGGGGAGCTGAATAGGCCCCACATTTTTTTTTTTTTGGTTTTTTGAAGTAGGGTCTCACTCTAGCTCAGGCTGACCTGGAATTCATCTCAGGTGGCCTCGAACTCATGGCGATCCTCCTACCTCTGCCTCCCAAGTGCTGAGATGAAATGCGTGCGCCACCACGCCCAGCTGGGCCCCACATTTTATGGCAGGGTTGGAACTGGAGATCTCATGAGATGGCTTCCTCGGAGTTACCCCAAATGTCTCTTTGCCAGGAGGGAGGCTGGGCTGCCTTGCCTGCTCTGCCCACTAGAGTCTGGGCATGACGTGTGCCTGGCGGGCTTGAGGTTTGGAGGATATGATTCAGGCTCACTTTGAGGGGATAACTGCAGAAGCCGAGGGGAAAGGCCCACGTCACCGCCAAGAGCAGCCAAATTGCTCCTGGGGTCTGGCAGCCCCAAGACCCCCTGTGGCCTCAGCCTTATATAGCCATGTGCAGACTCAGGCAGTGAGGGGCCTCTTGGGCTGGATACTCAATATCTTCTGGTGTGGGTATAAGACAGCACAGCAAATCTGAAGGTCGTGGTGAGCACTGGCCTTCCATGGCTGAATGTTTGAGTCAGCAGCTGTGGGCTCCCAGCATTCTTCCTGGGGAGGTCTGGGCAGGAGGGCTTTGGCTGGTGGGGAGCTGGCAGCAAGCATTTCAGCAGCAGTCCTACAGTGCCTTTTCCCTGGAGGCGACCCTTGTATAATCATACAAGCTGATTCCTTATCTTCAGTCTGTCTATGTGTGTATGTCCCACTGATTCTATGTCTATGGATTACCATGTTATATATGAAACATGACAATTAAAGACCAGCCAGACAGGAATAGACTCATGCCCCCAGCTCATGTTCGTAGTGGGTGAGGGGTGGGTGAAATCACCAAACACCATGTGCACTGCTTTTTCTGTTGTTTGGTGAATGTCTAGAACTGTCCCCCAGGCCAGTCCCAGGGAAGCAGAAACTTTTTTTTGTTTGTTTGTTTTTTCGAGGTAGGGTCTCACTCTAGCGCAGACTGACCTGGAATTTACTATGTAGTCTCAGGGTGGCCTTGAACTCTCGATGACCCTCCTACCTCTGCCTCTTGAGTGCTGGGATTAAAGGTGTGTGCCACCATGCCCAGCTAGAAACTCTTTTATAAAAATTAATTAAGTTATTTATTATTTATTTATGAGATATGAGAGAGAGAGAGAATGGGCACAACAGGGCTTCTAGCCGCTGCAGATGAACTCCAGATGTATGTGCCACCTTGTGCATCTGGCTTACATGGCTACTGGGGGATTGAACTTGGGTCCTTAGGCTTCACAGGCAAAACTTTAACTGCTAAGCCATCTCTCCAGCCCCAGAAACTCTTTTGTTATATATATGTCCCGTTTTTTTTTTTGAGAGAGCCAGAGAGAGAGAGAGAATGGGTGCACCAGCGGCCTCTCGGCTGCTGTGAACGAATTCCAGACATGTGCACCCCTTGTGGGCAAGTGCGGCATTGCGCCCTTGCGTCATTTGTGTCTGGCTAAATGTGGGACCTGGAGAATCAAATGGGCATTCTTAGGCTTGGCAGGCAGGTGCCTTAACTGATAAGCCATCTCTCCAGCTTTGTATGTCCCATTTTACAAGAGCCCTGCACTCCAGGTACCTGGGAACTGCTGTTGAGACTGAGAGCTGTAGGGAAACTTCCTGGGGCCAGCTTTGGTGGGGGCACTCAGGTCCAGGGCAAGGTCAGGGTGGGAGCCAGGTGGCAGCACAGGCAGAGCTGTAAAGGGGCTCCTGTGTGTCCTGCGTCATAGGCAGGGATGGAAGAAAACCATCGGGTGGAGGCTGAGATTCTAAGCTTAGCCAGACTTTCCTTTATTTTATTTATTTCTTTGAGAGGGGGTGTGAAGAGGCAGATAGAAAGAGAATGGGTGCAATAAGGCCTCCAGCTACTGCAAACAAACTCCAGACACATGCCGTAACCTTGTGCATCTGGCTGATGTGGGTACTGGGGAATGGAACCTGGGTCCTTAGGCTTTGAAGGCAAGCGCCTTTACCACTAAGCCATCTCTCCAGCTCACAGATCTTGTATTGCTTCGTGTCTGCTGAGGCAGGTACCGGCAGCTTAGCTCTCAAGCAGATGGTGGAAGCCGGATTCTGTGAGCACTCACGACTATTGGATGCCTGGGAAAGCAGAAGAGAGACTCCGATGGAGGGGCCCCGACTCTGGAGGAAGAGGTCCAGAACTGAACGGCTGGCAGGGACTGTCTAGGAAAGGCCGGGTGTGGCCTTGGTCCCTCCCCTGACCAGCTTCGTGGCTCCTCTTTGCAATGGTTGGACCTCATATCCCGGGAAACTCAGCGACCATTTGATGACCCACTTCATTTTAACGGGTCACAGGCAATGTGATATACTAGCAACTTGGTTTTGGTTGCCTGGGCTCGCTCAGGATATACATGTCAGGATTCGCGGGCAGTTTCAGAGCCAGGACTCTGGGTCCAGCACTCCTTCTACCACTGTGAAGAACTTGGAAACTCAGAAGTCCAGACTGGGCAGTAGGGCTGCTCTGGAGAGCCCACAGGCCCACCCCCATGATCCTCTCTCATCCCTAGAAGCCCTGTTGTGCCCATTACACACATTCCTCTCCTCAGAGCCCTCTAAACTCAAAACCACACTGGCCTTCTGTCTCATTTCTCTCCTACCATCTTTCTTTCCTTCTTTCTTTCTTTCTTTCTTTCTTTCTTTCTTTCTTTCTTTCTTTCTTTTTAATTTAAAAATTAATTAAGTTATTTATTATTTATTTATGAGATATGAGAGAGAGAGAGAATGGGCACAACAGGGCTTCTAGCCGCTGCAGATGGAACTCCAGATGTATGTGCCACCTTGTGCATCTGGCTTACATGGCTACTGGGGGATTGAACTTGGGTCCTTAGGCTTCACAGGCAAAACTTTAACTGCTAAGCCATCTCTCCAGCCCCAGAAACTCTTTTGTTATATATATGTCCCGTTTTTTTTTTTGAGAGAGCCAGAGAGAGAGAGAGAATGGGTGCACCAGCGGCCTCTCGGCTGCTGTGAACGAATTCCAGACATGTGCACCCCTTGTGGGCAAGTGCGGCATTGCGCCCTTGCGTCATTTGTGTCTGGCTAAATGTGGGACCTGGAGAATCAAATGGGCATTCTTAGGCTTGGCAGGCAGGTGCCTTAACTGATAAGCCATCTCTCCAGCTTTGTATGTCCCATTTTACAAGAGCCCTGCACTCCAGGTACCTGGGAACTGCTGTTGAGACTGAGAGCTGTAGGGAAACTTCCTGGGGCCAGCTTTGGTGGGGGCACTCAGGTCCAGGGCAAGGTCAGGGTGGGAGCCAGGTGGCAGCACAGGCAGAGCTGTAAAGGGGCTCCTGTGTGTCCTGCGTCATAGGCAGGGATGGAAGAAAACCATCGGGTGGAGGCTGAGATTCTAAGCTTAGCCAGACTTTCCTTTTATTTTATTTATTTCTTTGAGAGGGGGTGTGAAGAGGCAGATAGAAAGAGAATGGGTGCAATAAGGCCTCCAGCTACTGCAAACAAACTCCAGACACATGCCGTAACCTTGTGCATCTGGCTGATGTGGGTACTGGGGAATGGAACCTGGGTCCTTAGGCTTTGAAGGCAAGCGCCTTTACCACTAAGCCATCTCTCCAGCTCACAGATCTTGTATTGCTTCGTGTCTGCTGAGGCAGGTACCGGCAGCTTAGCTCTCAAGCAGATGGTGGAAGCCGGATTCTGTGAGCACTCACGACTATTGGATGCCTGGGAAAGCAGAAGAGAGACTCCGATGGAGGGGCCCCGACTCTGGAGGAAGAGGTCCAGAACTGAACGGCTGGCAGGGACTGTCTAGGAAAGGCCGGGTGTGGCCTTGGTCCTCTCCCTGACCAGCTTCGTGGCTCCTCTTTGCAATGGTTGGACCTCATATCCCGGGAAACTCAGCGACCATTTGATGACCCACTTCATTTTAACGGGTCACAGGCAATGTGATATACTAGCAACTTGGTTTTGGTTGCCTGGGCTCGCTCAGGATATACATGTCAGGATTCGCGGGCAGTTTCAGAGCCAGGACTCCGGGTCCAGCACTCCTTCTACCACTGTGAAGAACTTGGAAACTCAGAAGTCCAGACTGGGCAGTAGGGCTGCTCTCTGGAGAGCCCACAGGCCCACCCCCATGATCCTCTCTCTCATCCCTAGAAGCCCTGTTGTGCCCATTACACACATTCCTCTCCCTCAGAGCCCTCTAAACTCAAAACCACACTGGCCTTCTGTCTCATTTCTCTCCTACCATCTTTCTTTCCTTCTTTCTTTCTTTCTTTCTTTCTTTCTTTCTTTCTTTCTTTCTTTTTAATTTATTTTAATTTATTTATTTTATTTTTTGGTTTTTCGAGGTAGGGTCTCACTCTGGTCCAGGCTGACCTGGAATTAACTATGTAGTCTCAGGGTGGCCTTGAACTCTAGGCGATCCTCCTACCTCTGCCTCCTGAGTGCTGGGATTAAAGGCGTGCGCCACCATGCCCGGCTTGCCTGCTTGCTTGCTTGCTTGCTTGCTTTCTTTCTTTCTTTCTTTCTTTCTTTCTTTCTTTCTTTCTTTCTTTCTTTCCTTGTTTTTTTCTTTGTTTCTTTCTTTTTTCCTTCTTTCTTTCTCTCTCTTTCTTTTTTTGTGACATCAGATAGGAGCGCTTTCACCATGCTAGGGAACAAAGTAGAGACCCCTCCTCTAGCCAGGCCTTTTCTCTCCATCTCCATGGAAAAATGTAATCTCCTCCAGCCAGCGCAAGCCCAGTGGCTAATGTGTTCAAGATGGGGCTGGGGAAGTGCTGAGCACAGCAAGCCAGTCTGTGGCATGGGGACCCAGAGCTGGATGGCCACAGTGTGTGTGTGTGTGTGTGTGTGCGCGCGTGTGTGTGTGTGTGTTTACCTTGGGATGCCAGCGGGGGGAAGCCAGCACTATAGGCCTCCCAAGGCTGTCGGCAGGGAATGCCCTCACTCTGGCTCAGACACCTGGCAAGGCCTGGAATCCTGGCAGCTGGGAAAATGAGATTTCCTCTGCCAGCTCCTCCCTTATTCTTCAGACCTTCACAAAACTCTTGTGAGTGCTCAGGAGCCCTTTGTGTGAGTTTGAACAAACACATCTACTGTGATAGTTAACTTAATGTGACAACATGACTGGACCACAGGGTTCCCAGATCTTTGTTATTCATTATACAGGTATTTCTCTGAGAGTATTTTTTTTAAACTATTTTGTTTTATTTTATTTATTTATTTTCAAGGGGGAGAGGAGAGGAGATAGAGAAAATAGGTGCAACAGGGCCTCTAGCCACTGCAAACAAACTCCAGATGCATGCACCACCAGGGTCCTTAGGCTTTGTAGGCAAACACCTTAACTACAGAGCCATCTCTCCAGCCCTGAGGGTATTTTTGTGTCTGATTAACATTTCAACTGCAGACTGAATGGGGAAGATTGCCTTCTCTCATGTAGGCAGTGTGTCTGGCTCAATTCATCAAAGGGATGCTAGAGTAAAAGCACTGACCCAACGATGAGAACTCTTTCTGCTGGATTTGAACTTGGACGCCAGATTTGATTTTTCGGTTTTCAGACTTGAGCAGAAATATTAGCTCACCTTGGAGCTCAAGCTTGCTAACGTGTGTGTGTGTGTGTGTGTGTGTGTGTGTGTGTGTGTGTATTTGTGTGCATGTGTGTGTGTGTATTTCCATGTGTCTGGGCTGGAGCATATGTGTGTGGAAACCAGAAGTCAAAAGTCAACACTGGGCATCTTCCTCAATTATCTTTCACTTTATTTCATTTTTAATATTTTATTTATTTATTTATTTGTTTGTTTGTTTGTTTAGAGAGAGAGAGAGAAAGAGGCAGATAGAGAGAGAGAGAGAATGGGCGCACCAGGGCCTCCAGCCACTGCAAACGAATTCCAGACACATGTGCCCCCTTGTGCATCTGGCTTATGTGGGTCCTGGGGAATTGAACCTGGGTCCTTAGGCTTCACAGGCAAATGCCTTAACCGCTAAGTTATCCCTCAGCCCTATTTTATTTTATTTTTTTGAAACCAGGTCAGTCTCTCATTAAATCCACAGCTCACCAGCTAGTCAGCGAGCCCCAGGGTTTCTCCCGCCTCCCCTTCTCACCACTGGATCGATAGGGGAGTGCCACTGAGCCTGGCTTTGATCTCAGTGCTGGAGACTCAAACTCAGGTCCTCATGTTCGCACAGCAAGCACTTTATCCACGGAACCATCTTCCCAGCCCTCAAGTTTGCTACCTTTAGGATTAGAAATCTACTGGTTTGCCCCTTCACCCTGCTTGTCTTGGAAACTGCCAGTCCCTATAATCACAAGCCAGTTCCTTATTCTAAGCATGTGTGCATGTGCACGTGTGTGTGTGTGTGTGTCCATCCCTCTGGTTCTGTTTCTATGGTTTACCCTAAGAAATACACACAGAGGGCTGGGCATGGTGGCACACACCTTTCATCCCAGCACTTGGGAGGCAGAGGTAGGAGGGTTGCTGTGAGTTCAAGGCCACCCTGGGACTACAGAATGAGCTCCAGGTCAGCCTGGGCTACAGTGAGATGCTATCTCAAAATAAATAAATAAATAAATAAATAAATAAATAAATAAATATAAATGGAGCTTTTTGCTGCCAGACCACTGCCACCATGGGTCCCATGTGTGCATCTAGAAAGGGCCTGTCCCAGTTGGTCCTGCGTTGCCTCTGCACTGTCTCCACTGGGCTGAAGATGACATCGGGAGCATATTTACAAACTGGCCAGGAAAGGCCTGACACCCTCACAAAGTGGTGTGATCCTCAGGGACTCACATGGCGTTGCACAAGTGCGTTTTGGGACAGGCAGTAAAATCTTGTGAATCCTGAAGTCAAAAGGACTCGCTCCTGGCCTTCCTGAGCACTGCTGACATTTAGTTAAGAAAATAGTTGCTGAGCCAGGCGTGGTGGCGCACACCTTTAATCCCAGCACTGGGGAGGTGGAAGTAGGATGATTGCCAAGAGTTTGAGGCCACCCTGAGAATACAGAGTGAACTTCAGCCTGGGCTAGAGTGAGACCCTACTTTGAAGAAAGAAAGAAAGAAAGAAAGAAAGAAAGAAAGAAAGAAAGAAAGAGAGAGAGAGAGAGAGAGAAAGAAAGAAAGAGGGAAAGAAGGAAAACAAACAAGCAAGCAGTTGCTGTTGGCAAGCATCTTGAGAGGAACAGAAAGGATAGGGATGCTAAGTTCCGTCTGATTCTGACAGAGAGCCGGATTCAGCGATTGGCTTTACTGAAAGACCAAGCAGGTGCTTCCTCCCACTTGGAAATATGCGTCATCCACAGCCTTGGCTCTAGTGGCATGAATTTGTCTTGTGTACTCCAGCAGTAAAATGTCTTGAAATAAAAAGAGGGAAAAAAGAAAGAAAGAAAGAAATAGGGGCTGGAGAGATAGCTTAACGGTTAAGTCCTACAAAGTCTATAGACCCAGGTTTGAATCCCCAGTACCCACGTAAGCCAGATGCACATGGTAGTGCATGCATCTGGAGTGTGTTTGCAAGTGGCTAGAGGCCCTGGCTTGCCTGTTCTCTCTCTCAAATAAATAAATAAAATGAGATTTTTAAAGTATATTTATTTATTTATTTATTTATTTATTTATTTATTTATTTATTTAAGACAGAGACAGAGGCAGATAGAGATAGAAAGAATGAGAGAATGGGTGCGCCAGAGCCTCCAGTCACTGCAAACGAACTCCAGATACATGTGCCACCTTGTGCATCTGGCCTATGTGGGCCCTGGGGAATCGAACCGTGGTCCTTTGACTTTAGAGGCAGGTAGAGAATGGGCACATCAGGGCCTCTAGCTGCTGCAAATGAACTTCAGATGCACGTACCACCTTCTGCATCTGGCTTCATGTGGGTACTAATGAATTGAACCTGTGTCCTCAGGCTTTGCAGACAAGTGCCTTAATGTCTGAGCCATCTCTCCAGCCTCAAAGCTCTTTTAAAAAAAAATTTATTTATTTATTTGACAGCGACAGAGAGAGAGAGAGAGAGAGAGAGAGAGAGAGAGAGAGGGGAGAGAGAGGGAGGAGGGAGAGAATGGGTGCACCAGGGCCTCCAGCCACTGCAAACAAACTCCAGATACATGCGCCACTTTGTGCATCTGGCTTACGTGGGTCCTGGGGAACTGAGCCTCGAACAGGGATCCTTAAGCTTCACAGGCAAGTGCTTAATCGCTAAGTCATCTCTCCAGCCCCTCAAAGCTCTTTATATGAAGAAACAAACATGTGGGGGTATGAGTGAATGCTATGAGGAGTTTAGTAAGTACCGGGGATTATGCTTGGGGCTTCCCCTGAAGGTAACTTACTTAGTCCTTACAATGGTCCTGCAAGAGACAGACAGCAGTCCCATTCTGAAGCTGAGGAAACTGCAGTAGAGATGTTAAATCTCCTAGCTGGCTCCTGGCAAAGGCACAGCTCTTAGTCCTCCCCCTCCTCCAGGTCACCCTCCTCCTTGGTCTCCTGCCCCTGCAGGGGAGCCAGCAGGGGAGCAGCAGCCAGCTTGCATTAGGGAGCCTCTGATTATGCAGAGTCCTTCAAAGCACTTTCCGTCTGGCTTCCCTTTCTTTTTCTCCATCACAATTACGACAAATGACTCTTCCAGAAGTGCTCTTATTTTGAGAAACCATAAAGAAACTAAAAGGCTGTGGACTCAACTGAACAACTGGCGAGTGAAGTCTGTCATTACATTTTTGGAAGTGTCCTCCCTGCCCCCCGCCCTGCCCCGCTTGGGTTCCAGAGTCAATGATTGGCAGCTAGGGTAGAGGCGGATTCAGAGAGGAGCTTGGGCTGCGGGATGAGCTGACTGGGATGGGCCAGGGCTGCTGCCCACTGCCCACCTGCTGCCTGGCTTGCTTGTAGCTGACCCTTCCAGGCTTTGCAGGGGAGAGAAAAGGACAGGAGGGCTGGGGAGATGGCTCAGTGAGTAAAAGTGCAGTGCTCACCGTGCAAGTGTGACAAACCCAATTTGGATCCCCAGAACCTGCACAAAGCCAGAGGCTGGTGGTCCTTTCATCTGTAACCCTCAAATGCCCACAGCGAGATAGGTGGCAGAGACAGGACAATCTCTGGAAGCTCGCGGGCCGGTTAGCCTGGTGTATGCATCAGTGGGGAAAAACAAGGGACCCGACCTCAAGCAAGGTGGAAGGCAGGACTGACACTCCATGTGTACACACACACACACAAAGGCAGGACGTTTCCACCTCTCCCACATATAGTCATAGTCCTAGTACCCTATGTAGCAAGATACCAAGCTTTGAAGCTTCTCTGAGATGAAGTTTGGGTCACACTCAGACTTCTAGAACCATCTTCTTCCTTTTCCTCTCTGTGGTCCTGAGCCATGCACTGGAGATGCACTGATAAACAGGGAGCAAGCTCTGTTCTTAGATGCTCACAGCCTCCCTTCTCTCTTTGATTTCTAAGCCATCTCTCCAGCCCGCTTTACTCTCTTTTTAACTCTTTATTTCCAGCTCATTTTCCCCTTTTCCATCTCATTTTCTTTCTTTCTTTCCTTCCTTCCTTCTTTCTTTCTTTCTTTCTTTCTTTCTTTCTTTCTTTCTTTCTTTCTTTTCTTTCTTTCTTTCTTTCCCTCCCCCTTTCTTCCTTCCTTCCTTCCCTTCTTTCTTTCTTTCTTTCTTTCTTTCTTTCTTTCTTTCTTTCTTTCTTTCTTTCTTTCTTTCTTTCTGTTTGTTTTGGTTTTTCGAGGTAGGGTCTCACTCTGGCTCAGGCTGACCTAGAACTAACTATGTAGTTTCAGGGTGGCCTCGAACACTCGGCGATCCTCCCACCTCTGCCTCCCGAGTGCTGGGATTAAAGGCGTGCGCCACCACGCCCGGCATTCTTTCTTTCTTTCTTTCTTTCTTTTTTTTAATACCACGTTCATCCTGCCTCCATCTGAACCAGGACCTTCTAGGCCAGGTTGTCCAAACTGAAAGACTGGCAGCGGGTGGATTGTAAGATTGCAACCTCTATCTCATTTTCTTTTTTAAAAATTATTTATTTATTTATTTATTTATTTGAAACCGAGAGAGGGAGAGTGAGAATGGGTGCGCCAGGGCCTCTAGCCACTGCAAACAAATTCCAGATGCGTGCACCCCCTTGTGCATCTGGCTTACATGGAACCTGGAGAATCGAGATGGGGTCCTTAGGCTTTGCAGACAAACTCCTTAACCGCTAAGTCATCTCTCCAGCCCTCTACCTCATTTTCTATTTCTCCTGTTGTTTGTTTATTTATTTATTTGATTTTTCGAGGTAGGGTCTTACTCTAGCTCAGGCTGACCTGGAATTCACAATGTAGTCTCAGGATGGCCTTGAACTCACAGTGATCCTCCTACCTCTGTCTCCCAAGTGCTGGGATTAAAGGCGTGTGCCACCACGCCCAGCTATTTATTTTTTTTCTACAATCCTCTTTCCATATGGCTCTGGACTACTGGAGTTGAGTGACTCATGGCCACTGCAAACGAACTCCAGATGCATGCACCCTCTTGTGCATCTGGCTTATGTCCTGGAGAGTCAAACTGGGATCCTTTGGCTTTGCAGGCAAATGCCTTAACTGCTAAGCCATCTCTCCAGCCCCCCTTCCCATGTATTTAAAAAAAATATTTTATTTATTTAATTATTTGAGAGGGAGGGAGGGAAGGACAGGAAGAGAAAGAGAGATAATTGGCATGCTAGGGCCTCTAGCCGCTGCAAACAAACTCCAGATGCATGCACCACCTTGTGCATCTGGTTTTATGTGGGTACTGGAGAATGAACTTGGGTCCTTTGGCTTTATGGTTAAGCGACTTAACTGCTGCTAAGCCATGTCTCCAGCCCAAATATATCTATTTTATTTATTTACGACGGAGAGAATGGGTGTGTCAGCTTCTTGTCACTGCAAATGAACTCTAGTCACATGCACTACTTTGTGCATCTGGCTTTACCTGGGTACTGGGGAATTGAACCTGGGCCATCAGGCATTGCAAGCAAGTGCCTTAAACTGCTGAGCCATCTCTCTAGCCCCCTTCCCATATATTTTAAATCACGTCTAGGTTCCTTTTAATTTCTCATATTGTGTCAATGGCTGTGTAAACGGTTGTTATAATGTGTTACATGCAGAATAGTGACTCCTCTTGCAGCTCTCCACAGCTTCTTCTCTCTCTCCTGTTTTCCAGGGCCTGCCCAGTGGCTTGGCCTGGAGCCCAGGCCAGTGTTTCCCAAGAATATAGCTTCCCTCACTCTCTCCTCTCCCTGGTCCTTGAGCAGGGGACGGTGTCACCCTAGCCTGGGCTTTGCTTCTGTAGTGATTTATACTTTAACCATAATGAGTCATGGTGTGGATTTAAAAAAAAAAATTTATTCCAAGAGAAAATAGCAGAGGGCATTTATATGCTGTGGGCCCAGGAGCCTGCTCTGGGGGCCCAAGTCAGGAAAGAGCAGAGAATATGCCTCAGTGAGATTTCTACAGCAGCAGAGACCAAGGCTCCTCCAGGCCTGACTGTCACCAAGGAAGGGGGACAGGCTTGGGTAAGATCCCGGTGCCCTTTCTTCTCTCTGGACACCATATCCCTGAGGGAGAATATACCCTCTGCTCACATAGAGTTAAATGGCCTCACTTCCAGGGTCTCCTCCCTCCACGGATCACTCTACATTAAGACTCTGGAGAGCCATTCTCCTATGCCAAAAGCCTCCAGTGGCTCCCTTTTACCTCCTACGTACAGCCCTCTCTCTCTGGCATTCAAGGGCTTCAGTGATATGACCAATTCTCACTCTTCTCTTGGTGCTTTCAAGCTGGGATTGGAATTCTATGAACACGTCTCTCTCTTTTGGCCCGTGGGCTTGGCCGCTGCACCTTGCACAAACAGCTATGTGGATATCTTTCTTACTAGGCCCTGTGGATCTTCAGCCTCGGCTCTCACAGGGCCAGGAGCGGGGCTGGTAGGTGGGTTCCTGGCAGTGAAACACTGTGGGTTCCTGCCAGTCTTGGGATGGGGCTGTTTCCATTGTGTTCCCTTGGACCTAAGCAGGCCCCTGCCCCGGGAGAGATCTTGGCTCCAGTCGCGTTTTGACACTATATCTTTTCTTGGAGTCTCAGTGGCTTCATCTGTGAAGTGGGGACAAACGTATTTCCCTTAAACGTTTCTCGTTTCCCTAAACCTGCACTGTGATGGCTAACCTTGATTGGACTTAGAATCACCTTGACAACTATATTCCCTGCCCCCGCCCCCCGCAGTTGAGTCTGTAAGGGTGTTCCAGAAAGGGTTAGCTTGAATAAGGAAGACTCACCTTCACTGTGGGGAGCACCGTCCCATGGGCTAGGGCCCTGGACTGAATGAACAGGAGACAGTGAGCTGAGCACCAGCATTCACCTCTCTCTGCTTCCTGACTGTGCGTGCCACACCTTCCCCACCATGATGGACCATACCCTCGAACTGTGAGCCAGAATAAACCCTTCCTTCCTTAGGTTGCTTTTTAAAGGTTTTTAAAAAATATTTTATTTTACTTATTTATTAGGGAGAGAGAGAGAAGAGAATGGGCATACCAGGGCCTCTAACCACTGCAAACAAACTCCAGATTCACATGCCACCTTGTGCATCTGGCTTACGTGGGTTCTGGGGAATCTAACCTGGGTCCTTAGGCTTTGCAGGCAAGCACCTTAACCACTAAGCCATCTCTCCAGCCCCCTTAAATTGCTTTTTTTTTTCGGTCAGGAATTTTTTAACAGCCATGAGAAAAGTAAATAATACATGCTCCAGGCAGTTCCCCATGACCTTGAATTCTCAAAGCCCACACAGCCTTAAAGTGCCTCCTTTCGGAATTCCTGCTTCTTGAACACTCACGGGGGAAGGAGGCAGAGTGTTCCACCTTGTAGAAAGGAGAGGCTGAGGCATCTCCTTTAAGGAAGAGAGCTAGCCTCAAGAATATACTGTGACCCCGTGGGGCCCAGTTCCATTTCCTCTGGATAGTAGGAGGCTTTCTGTTCCAGAAGACACAGGGCTGGGGTCCCCTGCAGGCCTGTACTGGAATTTCTGGGACATCAAATGGTCCTTGGTTACATTTCAATGGAAACGCACTCATGTGGATTGGATTTCTCTGAAAATACACAAGGGTTTGCAAAGCAGGGGCAGAGAACACCCAGCCCTGGAGGAATTTGTTTTCTCTTTTCCTTTCTGTGCGCCTGTGAGCGTTGTTATTGTTGCTGAGACTGAGGTACGTCAGAAACTGTTCAAGATGTCGTGGCATCCCCGGGCTCTTGGCTGGGCCTACTGAGAATTCCAAGCTGGGCATGGCGGGCCAGAGGGCCAAGAGCTAAAACTGTAAACAGTCACCTCGCCACCTTATAGTCCAGCTCCTCATCCTCCAGTCTTCCCCTCAAGGCACTGCGTCCTGGACACTTGCAAGGCTCCCTGCCTGCGGGATAAGGTCTCCTCTGGGTGTTTGCGGTGGGCAGCGGCAGGCTGCCCAGAAGACCTCGGCCGTGCTGAGGGCTGGAAGGAGGCTGTCTCCCTGGTGTCTCCCTGTCTGACACCCACAGTGCAGTGCAAATGGTGAGGCTGGGAGGACGGGCTCCCTGGAAGACCCTTGTGGGGAGCTCTTTCAGCAATGCAGATGCCCTGGCCCAGGAGACACAGACTAGGGGTATGAGTTCTGCCTGGAGGGGGGCAGGCTGGCAGCCAGATCTGTACCATAAGCCAAGAGGATCCTGGGTCCATGGGACCTCATTAACCATGAAGCTCTGCTGTTTGCAGCAGCTAGCCCCTCAACCGTCATTGTCTGCTTTGCTCAACACTGGCTCATGTTTGCTATTCATTGACTTTGTCCTGATCCTGAGATGGAGGCACCTTCTTCGCTTTGACATGTGGGTGATCAGAAGTTCAAAAGGGTTGAGAGTCTTCCCCCAAGGCCTTCCTCCAAGTGGTAGAGTTTTGTCCTTTTTAATTTTAATTTTTTTAAATTTATTTGAGAGGGAGAGAGAGAGAGAGGGAGGGAGAGAGGGAGAGAACGGGTGTGCCAGGGCTTCTAGCCACTGCAAATGAACTCCAGATGCATGTGCCACCTTGTGCATCTGGCTTATGTGGGTCCTGGGGAATCGAACCTGGGTCCTTTGACTTTGCAGGCAAGTGCCTTAACCACCAAGCCATCTCTCCAGCCCCAGAGTTTTGTCCTTGAAGCCTTCGCTCTTATCCTTTCCTCTGAGGCACCCCCCTGGCACCTTGCCACTCAACATACTCCACCGGGACCATGCATAGCAGTCAGCCAGTGTCCCTCAAATGACACTGCCATCGGCAGCCTGTCTTCCCACAGTTAACACTTACAGAGGACTTGGTGTGAGCAAGCCCTCTGCAGGCTGTCTGCAGGACAGAGCAAGTGGGGGACAACAGTGGGGGAAGCAGCAAGTGGATCCGTCAAGTAGGATATTCAGTGTTGTCCTCATAAGTGGGGACGGGACCTCTTGAAAGGTCCAGGGTGCTGCTGTCCACCCCACATGTGGCACAGCTACCTGAGACCCCCAGTGTTGCTCGGAGCTCCTCTGTGGTGGTAAACAAGTCCGGGTCCAGGAGCCATGGGCGTACTGCTGTCCAACCCAGTAGTCAAGGCACTCTGCCTGGCTACTTGCTATGTAGCTAAGGATGACTTTGAACTTCTGATCCTCCCGCCTCCACCTCCCAAGCGCTGGGATTACAGGGCATAGCCTCCTTCCCATAGGCTTGGGCTACACTCAGAGCAGCAAAAGCGGTCAACGGTGGATTCCATCCTACCTTCCAAGATACTGTGCAAACTCCCTTCCTTCTCCATAAAGGCCTCCCAAGAGGCCCCAGCTAGGGCTTCCTCTTCTGAGTCTAATGCAGTGCCTTCCATGGGCAAGGCACTGTGATGGGGGAGATGATGTTGGTTAATGTCCCATAGGGAACACAGGCTGTGGGTCCAAGTGGCTCCCTTATAACCTTACAAGTGACATTCAGAAAGAAAGCCCGGGGAGGAGAAGGTCATTCCAGGATAGAAGGATCCAGAAAGCCCTCATGGAGAAAGTGATCTTACAAAGATGGTAATTACTACCAGGTCATCTTTTGTCTCTTATGACTTTTAGATTATTTCAAGGATATGTGTACCGTCTCCTTAAATGGTCTGTGATTTACTTGAGAGTGAAAACATGCCTCATTCATACCAATATTTTTGCAGAGCCTTGTAAACTTATTCACAGATGTTTAATGAACAAATATTGGTGAAGTTAAGTTCTATCATGGAAAAATCCATTCAGCTTATTTTATTATTATTTTGCTTTTTCAAGGTAGGGTCTCATTCTAGCCCAGGCTGACCTGGAATTCACTGTGTAGTCTCAGGGTGGCCTCGAACTCACAGTGATCCTCCTACCTCTGCCTTCTGAATGCTGGGATTAAAGGCGTGCACCACCACACCCGGCCCCATTCAACTTTTTAAATTTTTTTTAGACATGGCCTCATGTAGCCCAGGATGGCCTCAGACTTGCTATGAAGCCAAGGATGACTTTGAACTTCCAATCCTCCTGCATCCATCTCCCAAGTGCTGGGATTATGGGTATCCCTATTGGTTACTAGGTTATGCAGGGCTAGGGATTGATCCTAGGGCTTTGTGAATGCTTAAGCAAGCACTCTACTGTCTGAATGCATTTCCAACCCCATCAGCTTTATCTTTAGATCCTCAGACCTTCGAAAGAAAATGGACACGGTGTATCCTGTGTCCAGGTTAGTGGAGAGAACCTTATGTCATTGCTTCAGCCTTCAAAGTGCGTTTTGAGCACCGACTAAATGCCAAGGACTTCGGGAAGAATGCCAATAAGACACAAAGCCTGCTTGAGAAATGGTGTGAAAAAGGAAATGCTGGGCCAGAGAGATGGCTCAGCAGTTGAGCAATTGACTGCAAAGCCTAACAATCCTGGTTTGATTCCCTAGTACCCACGTAAAGCCAGATGTACAAGGTGGCACATGCATCTGGAGTTTGTTTACAATGGCTAGAGGCCTTGACATATCCATTCTCTCTCTCTCTCCTGGCAAATAAATAAATAAATAAATAAATAAATAAATAAATTTTAAAAAGGAAATATTAACTTCTGCAGGGAAAGCTTAGTGGGAAAGGATGGTCAGAGGAGGTTTCTCAGGGGATTTGAGACTGAATGTGATAAAAGACCAGGAAAGGGCTGGAGAGATGGCTCAGCAGTTAAAGCTCTTGTCTGAAAAGCCAAAGGATCCAGATTTGATTCTTCAGGACCCACATAAGCCAGATGCACGTGATGGTACAGGTTAGTAACAGCAGGTCCATCTGAAGCTAGAAGTATAGCTCAGGGGTAGAGTGTCTGAATAGCAGGCATGAGGCCCTGGGTTCAATCCCCAGCACCAGAAAATTAAAAAAAAAGGTATGACCAACATGCTAATATCAGAAAAGAAGTATTCAAACTATTCAAAAGAATATCAGAAAGGAGAAAAATACAAGAAAAAAAGCCAGATGAGATAAATAGACATGTCACAGATGACAGGATGGTAGATGGATAGTTGTCAACTGAATTACGTGATTTATTTATTATTATTATTATTATTTTTAGTTTTTCGAGGTAGGGACTCACTCTGGCCCAGGTTGACCTGGAATTCACTATGTAGTCTCAGGGTGGCCTTGAACTCTCGGCGATCCTCCTACCTCTGCCTCCCAAGTGCTGGGATTAAAGGCGTGCACCACCACGCCTGGCTTTTTTAAAATTATTATTATTTATTTGAGAGAGAGTGAGAGAGAAAGAAGCAGAGAGAGAGAAAGAGAGAGAGGAGAGAAAATGGGCACACCAGGGCCTCTAGCCATTGCAAATGAACTCCAGATACATGTGCCACCTTGTGCATGTGGCTTATGTGGATACTGGGGAATTGAACCTTGGTCCTTAGGCTTCACCGGCAAGTCCCTTAACCACTAAGCCATCTCTCTGGCCCATGCATGGTTTTTTACATGGGTTCTGGGGATCTAACTCAGGTCCTCATGTTTGTGCACCATGTGTGCTTCCCCACGGAGCCATCTCCCCGGCCCCTTCAGAAAATCTTTTTTTTTGTTTGTTTTTTGGTTTTTCGAGGTAGGGTCTCGCTCTAGCTCTGGCTGATCTGGGTGGCCTTGAGCTCTCGATGATCCTTCTACCTCTGCCTCCCCAGTGCTGGGATTAAAGATGTGAGCCACCACGCCCGGTCTTTAGCAAATCTTAAAATCGATATACCCACAGCAAGACAAATCATAAATAAGAGAGACATAGTGAACTACTAATAAGAAAAATGAAAATGAGCATGTGGGGACTGGAGAGATGGCTCAGCAGTTAAAGGTGCTTGCTTGCAAGGCCCAACGGTCTGGGTTTGATTCCACAGTGCCCACAAAAAGCCAGATGGCACATGCATCTGCAGCTTGTTTGCAGTGGCAGGAAGCCCTGGCATGCCCATGCTCATTTTCTCTGTCTGTCTCTCTCAATAAAATAAATAAAATAAAAAAGAGGTTCTAGAACTTAAAGACACTGAAAATAGAAATAAGAGGCCAGTGAATAAAACTTCATCAGTGAAATTTGAATGAAATGGACAAATCACTTGATAAACACATTATTAAAATGAACACAAGAAAAAGAAAACTTCACAGTTCATTATCTTTAAGAACTTGAATCTCCAATTGAAAACCTGCCCAGAAAGAAAACTCCAGACGCTTGCTGCACTGGTTGATTTACCAAACATTTGAAAGCATTAATACAAATCTTACGTTCTCCAAGGTGACAGCAAGTGAGAACAGTTTTCAGCACATTTTTCCCCCCTGATCCCTGTATAAACGTAATGTCCAAACTGGACATGAACATAATAAACAAGTAATTTACAAGCCAATATATTTCATGAAGCAAAATGGCAACGAATGTGTCATAGAGACAAAAGTCTCAAGACTCTGTGCAGGAGAATGCATAATAGACACATGAAATTTATCCTGAGAGTGCAAGTCTGATTTCATTCAAAAAAAAAAAAAAATGACAAAGCAAACAAAACCCTCCAAAGCAAAAAAGCAAACAAAACAAAACAAAACAAAAAAACAAAACAAAACAACAACTGAACACCTGTTCATGCTTTAAAAAAATAATCTCAGAACCCAACTTACTTTAACTCAAAAGTATCTACAATAAACAAATGATTAAACTACATCTTGTTTAATTATGAAATATTGGAGGTTTCCTCCCTGAAAACAGAACTCAGAAAAGAAAGTTGAGTATTACGTCTCTTAGTCACCCTTGAACTGGGGTTCCAGATGCTGCAATCAGACCGAAAAATAAGCAAAGATATGAAGATTGGGAAAGAAGAAACAAAACTGTATTTCTGTTGGATGACCTCTCTGGATACTTAGAAAATCCAAAAGAAACCACTAGGAAATTATTAGAAATAATAAATACAACGCAAACATTCAAACATCATTTGTATTTTAAAATTTTTATTATTTACTTGAGAGAGAGAGAGAGAGAGAGAGAGAGAGAGAGAGAAATGAAATGGCAGAGCTATCTCCCCAGCCTATCATTTGTATTTTTATGCACCAGCCAGATTAGAAAACAAAATAAGAATATCTCATTCTTAATATCACAAAATACAAAATGCATAAGAATCAATGTAATCAAAGATAGCCAAGACTTTTACATGGAAAGTTCCCAAGCCTTACTGAGGAACATTTAAAAAGCCAAATAAATTAAGAGCTGCATAGTCATGCATCGGGAAACTCCATGTTCTTAAAATTTCACTTCTCTCCCAATTGATCTACCAATTTAGTGTAACTATAGTCAAAATATCAGCACATTTTGTTGGAGAAAATTGGAAGGCTGGTTTTAAAATTCCTCTGGAAAGTGTACAGGCCCTAATGCAGCTAAAACAATCTTGTCAAAAATAAGCAAATATGGAAAAGTCACACACCTTACTTCAAGACTTATTTAAAAGTTATTTTTTTATTTATTTATTTATTTGAGAGTCAGAGAACGAGACAGGTAGAGAGAGAGAATGGGCACACCAGGGCCTCCTACCACTGCAAACAAACTCCAGACACATGCGCCACCTTGCTCATCTGGCCTACATGGGTACTGGGGAATTGAACCTGGGTCCTTTGGCTTTGCAGGCAAGCACTTTAACTGCTATTATTTAAAATTATATTTAAAATTTCTTTTTGAGACAGGGTCTCATGTAGCTCGGGCTGGCCTCGAAGTCGCTATGTAGCTGAGGATGGCCTTGAACTACTGATGCTCTCACCTTCATCTCCTAAATGCTGGATGACACGTGGGCCCCACCACACCTAATTTGTGCAGTGCAGAAGCTTCACAGAGTGAAATATCAAAATGCCCAATAACTTAACGAAAAGTTGCTCAATATCATTAGTAAACAGAAATGCAAATGAGATCCACACTCAGCGCCCTCTGTACTGCCGGAATGGCTACGATCAGAGGGACAGCGCCATGTGTCAGGGAGGGTGTGGAAAGAGTAGAGTTCTCTTGTCTCACTGGAGAAGAGTTTGAATTGGTAAAGCACTTTGGGGGGAAAAATGCTTGGCAGATCCTACTAAAATGAACTGGATGTCTATACTTTATCTCAGCAACTTAAACCTCGGGTTACATGCCCAACGCACAATGTGGATACACATCCATCCAAAGACACGCAGAAGCACATTAGTAATGGCTCCAAATATCCGAACACCCACCAGTAGTCGAGGAAATAATGCCAGGCTAACGGAGTGCCCCACATAATGAGCAAGCAGGGAGTGCGATACATTGGGCAACATGTTAATCTTCCCAGACACAAATACTCAGAAAAAATAAAAAACAAATAAAAGAGGCTAGATAGAAATGAGGGTCCACAATGTGGTACCATCACCCACCTGCAGTTCAAAACTGCAGAAGAACCTCTGGGGACAGGAGTCAGAATAGGAGTTAACCTGCAGGGGCACCGACTGAGGAAAGGTGCAAAGAACCTGGTATCAATCAGCACATGGGTGAAGGAGATGGACACAGAGGACACTCAGCTCCTACCAAATCTGATATCCAGAGATACAGACACTCCCAAGACATCGCCGCTGAAAGAGACCTACAATGAACCCAGCATGGCTCAGGGAAATCGTGGAAAAGGGAGTGGAATTGTTAGAGCCATGAGTTGGGTCATTATGTACAGAGACATTGCCTCTCCCCCATAACTGATGGCTACCCCCACAATGCAAGACCCCTAATCCCCCGTGGGGGGAGGACAGGGAGAAGGCTAATGATGGTACCATCATGGCTGTATACACACTATATAGATAACTAATTTAAAAAAAGAAGAAGCCTGTGAGGTGCTATATGCTGTATATCTTGTTTGGGGAGCTGGCTTCTTGGGAGCGGATGTATATTAAAGTTCAGTGGGTTGTGCACTCACAATAGCTACCCCTTCCTGTATGCAAGTTAAACCTCAACAGAAAGATAATGAGTAGGATGAAGAAGGAAGGAAGAAGAAAGAAGGAATGGTAATAAAGGAAGGAAGAGGGAGATGAGGCAGAAGAAGAGGAGCAGGTGATGGAGGAAAAAGGAAAAAAGAGGAGGAAGAGGAGTGGGAAGAGAGGGATGAAGAAGGGGGGTGAAGAAGAGGAAGAGGAGGAGAAAGAGGAGATAGAGGAGGAGGCCAGGAGAGAAAGAGGAGGAGGAGGAACAGGAGGAACTTAGCTAGGTTGGGATGGTGCAGACAGCAGCAGGGGACAGGTGAGGGCATCGCAGGTGGATGGCTTGTGCCAAGGTGCAGAGAGCCCCACACAGTGAGATGGTATCACTTCAAGAGCCTGCTGAGCTGAGAAGAAGGACAACGGAAGAGGCGGAAGAGAGGGGGTAGGCAGGGGTCAGATTGGGAAATGGCAGGGCCTGGGATATCTGCAGCCAGTGTTCTAGAAAGGTGTCTAGAAAGTGACGCCGAGGTCTGGAAGACGGAAGGGCCTGCCCTCTGTCAGCAGAGGAGAACTGCGATTAGCTGTGCATGCGAATGAGGGAGGCCTGCTTGGGGTGGCGAAAGTACTTGCGGGGGTTGATTCCTGCTTGGCAATTTGGCAGGGTTACGAATGGACATAGAAACAGATGTCTGGACACGTTACGTGAGTGATTTTCCACGTTAGGTTGGCTGTGTGGGTGGCACCAGTCCATGGGTCTTAGACTGGATACAAGGGAGACAGTGAGCTATGCGCTAGGATTCCTGGCCGTGGACACGACGTCACCATCGCTTCACACTCCTGCCACCTTCTCCGCCTCGATGGACTGTCACCTTAAACTGGACGCCAGAAGAAACCCTTCCTTCCTTCAGCTGTCTCATGTCAGGTATTTGGTCACAGCACTGACTTGTGAGGGTGGCTGGGCAGATGGTTTAGTAAATTTAGCAATTTTACTAGAAATGCCATTGGCTTGCACTTTTTTTTTGGTTTTGTTTTGTTTTTGTTTTTCAAGGTAGGGCCTCACTCTGGCTCAGGCTGACCTGGAATTCACTATGCAGTCTCAGGGTGGCCTTGAACTGATGGTGATCCTCCTACCTCTGCCTCCTGAGTGATGGGATTAAAGGAGCGTGCCGCCACGCCTGGCTGGCTTGCACCTTTGATAGAAGTGGGTTATATGATAAACTATGCTACAACCAAGTTACTAGAAAATCGGAAATGGAAGCTTCCTTCCTCTTGGTTGCCATGTCTGGAGGGTCCTTGATTCTTTTTTCTGTTTTGTTTTGTTTTTGTTTTTTGAGTTAGGGTCTCACTCTAGCCCAGGCTGACCTGGAATTTACTATGTAGTCTCAGGATGGCCTTGAACTCACTGGGACCCTCCTACCTCTGCCTCCCAAGTGCTGAGATTAAAGGTGTGTGCTACCACATCCGACTTTTTTTTTTTTTTTTTTTTTCCAAGCTAGGGTCTCACTATAGCCCAGGCTGACCTGGAATTCACTATGTAGTCTCAGGCTGGTCTCAAACTTTCAGAGATCTTTCTACCACTGCCTCCTGAATGCTGGGATTAAAGGTGTGTCCCCACCATGCCTGGCTGGTATTGGACCCTTGCTGGCTCTCTCTCCGCTTTGATCCACTCCCTTCCCCTGCCCCACCATTGCCTTTTGAAACTTGCAGGACACCCTCACATGGACACATAGTACTCCAAATTGAGGGGGACAGAGGTATTGTTCCACTCATAGGAAACCACAGGGGCTCCAATGTCGACTGCCTTTTGTCACATAATCCAGGGGAGTCGTACATTTCTATTTCATACATGAGAAGACAGAGGGCCTGGGATATTGTATGTTCAAGATCTCATTGTCAGGTGTGGGGTCTATCTATCTGAGCTGCTGGGACAAGGATTCAAGTCACAGGACACAGGAGAGTCAGTGTGTGAGCGTCGGTCTGGCCAGCAGTTGGGCCCATGGTAGGAAGGAGGGCGCTGGTTGGGAAATGGTACCAGGACGGCTCTCACTCACCACTTCTTGCCGCTGACATCTTGCTGTTGCACCGTGTAGCCAAAGAAAGCGGCCTTGGGGCCAGAGATGATCCGAGGGTCCCTGGTGTCCGTGTTGAAGGTGTCCGTGAACCCTGGGTGGGAGGAGAGGAGAGGAGAGCAACGGGAGTCAGGAGGGTGGAGGTGCAGACTTAGGGGTGTGGCTGCTGATCAGTCTTCTGCCACACAGGGGCTGGGAAACAGGCAGACACCCCTGTCTTTGAAGAGCCCCCATATGAGATGGTTGACTCCATTCTGCTTGGGAGAGCCCATGGTCTGGCCCCAACCCTGAATATATCTGTCAATCAATAGAGGAGGCATACCCAGTTTCTCTCTACAGGAACTTGTGGCCTCACCGATTATGGAAAAAGACAGCTCTCTTCCTCCCCATCACTCCTTCCTCCAATCTTGCTTCCTCCAGCTCTGGTTTTCTTCCTCTGTCTCCTCTACTGTTGATTGGCTGGCTCTCTCACTTGAACCCTGACCTTGCCAGTTTGGCTAGTCTTGTTAGCCAGTTTGCCCCAGGGATTCTGTCTCTGCCTCCTTGAGTGATGGGATTTCAAGCGGGCGATCATGCTGCTCAGAATTTACATAGGTGCTGGGGAGCTGAACCCTAGTCCTCACACTCATGAGGCGAACATTTTACTGACTGATCCATCTCCCCAACCTCGGATTAATCTCTTTCTTTTAAAAAATATTTTATTTATTTAGTTAGTTGAAAGAGGGGGAGAGAATGGAAGAAGGAGAGACAGAGAGAACAGGCACACCAGGACCTTCAGCCACCGCATATGAAACTCCGGATGGATGCGCCACCTTGTGCATCTGGCTTTACATGGGTCCTGGGGAATTGAACCTAGGACACCTTTGGCTTTGCAGGTAAGTGCCTTAACCACTAAGCCATCTCTCCAGCCCAAGCCTGATGACTGTTAACCCAGTGGTTCATGACAGTTTGAGGCGTGTCTGTCCAGTGTCCTTACGTTGAGGTTCCATTCTTACCATTTTTCTTCCCTTTCCCAAATAGCTTCCCAGGGATCTTAGGAGTGTACAAAATTTCCCACAAGCCCCAAGACCCTCATCCTGGTCCAGTCTTCTTTTGGTGTTGGTGTTCCTATTGTCCCCAAATACACTTTACCTCTTCAGGGCCTCTGCACTGCCCCTTCCTCTGCCTGGGGCCCTGATGACCCTTCACCTCCTGTACAATTATCACCTCCTCCCTCACTTCCTCAGGGCACATCTGATCTTGCCTATGAGCCTTCCTCCCCTGAGGCACTGTTGACGTCTCCCCTTACAAGCACAGCTAGCGGCTGGCTGTCCTGGAAGGTGAGGTCATAAGGCCACACCTGTCTCCTCCACCATGTGTTCTCTGAGGCAGCTCAGAACTCCCGTAACCGAGAGCTCCACTGTGCCAGGGACCAGCTCAGATGCCACCTCTGCCCTAAACAGTCATCCGTCCAGGGTGGCGGGGCCCTGGGTGTGGGCTGCTCACGGTGCCCTTGACTCTGCGCTGGATGGCAGTCATGCCTGCCTCGCTCTCTTATAAGGTTATCTGGGCAGCAGTCATCAGTCCCTTTCCACAGCCCACGTCCACAAGATGAGACAGCCTCTCACGCAGAGCCTCTCATCTGAGACTGTTCTCAGAACCAGCTCCTGGTGGAGTCTTCTGACTTAATTTACCCTCCAGCTCCCTGATCATCCTGTACAACCAAGATAGCAATAGCATCTGGGCGTGGGGGAGCGCGCTTTTTATCCCAGTGCGCTTAGGAGGCCTCTGGCCACTGCAAACGAACTCCAGATGCATGTGCCCCTCGTGCATCTGGCTTACGTGGGTCCTGGAGAATCAAACCGGAATCCTTTGGCTTTGCAGGCAAATGCCTTACCCACTAAGCCATTTCTCCAGCCCCCTATGGAAGCGCTTTTAACCACTGAGCCATTCTAATGGATAAATAAGGACACCAAGGCACAATGGAGGTGGGCACGTGGCCAGTTCAGCATCTTTCTGTATTCAGACCCTGAGCCATGTGACTTTACAGGTTCTGCCAAAAAAAAAGGGGAAGAGTGTATCTCCCTCCACCCTCCTCCTGTCTACCTGGCCTTGGGCTGGGCAATATGGGAGAAATAAGAATACGCCAGTTCCCAGCCCAGGCCTTGTCAATTTCTTGTCTTATCAATTTCTGCTTGCTCATTTGCACGCCCACAATTGCTATGAGAAGGGTTTGCTCAAGGCTAGCCCCTGATCCCGGACTGAGGATGAGAGACATTTACAACACAGCTACTCCAGCTCAGCTGCCCCAGCCATGAGCGGTATACCCACACATCCCTCCTCACGAGCCATCCCAGGGAGGCAACATGGTAGCTCCATTGAGCTTAGCTTGAACAGTGGACACTACAGCTGAAACCAGATGTGTGAACTAAATGCTTGTTATATATCCTGCGGTTTTGAGGGACTGTTACAAAGCATTATTAAAGCATGTGTTTACTGATACAGCCTGGGTCCTAAATGATGGATTTTTTTGTTTTGTTTTGTTTTTCGAGGTAGGGTCTCACTCTAGCCCAGGCTGACCTGGAATTCACTATGTAGTCTCAGGGTGGCCTTGAACTCCTGGCGATCCTCCTACCTCTGTCTCCTGAGTGCTGGGATTAAAGGCGTGCGCCACCACACCCGGCTGGATTTTTTTTTTTTTTTTTTTTTGGTTTTGCGAGGCAGGGTCTCACTCTGGTCCAGGCTGACCTGGAATTAACTATGTAGTCTCAGGGTGGCCTCAAACTCTCGGCGATCCTCCTACCTCTACCTCCCGAGTGCTGGGATTAAAGGCGTGCGCCACCATGCCCGGCTCGGCTGGATTTTTTAAATTTTTTTTTAGGCAGGAGAATGAGGAAGAGGAGGAAAAAGGGAAGGGGCAGAAGAGGAAGAGGAAGTAGAGGAAGATGAGAAGTAGGAGGAATTGCAATGATTGAGCAAAGACATAAAGAGCAAGCAAGATGGGGAATCTATGGAGATTCCCAGATCCTGGCATGGTAACCCAAGCATTTCCTTTGAAAGATTTCACCCTAAGCCTTGACATTGGGCAGGGATGGGTCTATCCATATCCTGGCAGGAAGTGGCAGCGTGGCCTAGTAACCAAGTCGCAGCCTCTCCCTACCTCAGCCACGTACCAGGCCCAAGAGCCAAGCTGTCCTGCCACATCCTGGGATATCCTGGGAATGGCACATGCAGACAGACACACACCCAGACAGCCCAATGTGGATTGTGGGCAGACACAGAGCTTCTGTGGCACAAAGGCCTCCTTTATTTCATTTTCTCTCTTACATGTCACCATGGGACCAAGTTATCATGGGGTCAAAGGCAGTGTGCAGATATATGCTATTAGAGAGGATTATTGTATGTATTACATATATATTACATATACATACATATCTCTGTGTGTTTTTATGTATATACCCCAGAGAATCCACTGACATGTTCATGCCTGTGGTACACCTTCAATGTGGGCTGAACTCTTCCATTTCACAGATGGGAAACCTGGCATAATGATTCTCCATGGACATACAGCCAAGTTCATGGCAAAGCTATAATTAGAACTCAAATTTCCCCACCCGGTCCAGACTTGACTTGGCTGAGGTTGATGGTAAGGACAAGGAACAGTTTTCACTTCTAGGCTTCCTTGGAACATACATTTTTAAAATTTATTTATTTATTTATTTGAAAGAGAGAGAGAGAGAGAGAGAGAGAGAGGGAGAGAGAATGGGTGCATCAGGGCCTCCAGCCACTATAAGAGAACTCCAGATGCATGTGTCACCACAAGCACCTGGCTTATGTGGGTACTAGGGAATAGAACCCGGGTCCTTAGGCTTCATAGGCAAACACCTTAACCACTAAGCTATCTCTCCAGTCCCCTTGGAACATACTTGGCAAGGCGCTGTATTGAGTTCGAGACTCGAGCAGAGAGGGTGGGGTATGCGTAAGGTCACCAGCCTTTCTTCAAAACCCCTGTTTATTTTCCACCACTTCTTCTGTGTGACTTGTTCTATCATTCTGCACACCCATTAATGTCTGTTTGGGTTGGACAGGGCTTTGGTTTCTGGGCTGGAGAGTGGAAATGCCCGGTTGGGTAAGACATGACTTCAGAGTCTTCACCGTGCTCAGCGGGCCAACGGCCATGTTTGTAAGTCAACAGAGTGTGAACAGAAGCCAAGAGAAGTCTGGACCAGGGTGGGGACATCTGAGTTCTAATCAGCTTTGTCATTAACTTGGTGTGTGTCCATGGGGGGCTCACTGTGGCTTTCTGGCCCTGGGTTCTCCATCTGTGAGATGAGAGCACCCAGCCCCACAGCTAAGGTGTGTTGCCCGCATGTTCCAAAGGGTTCTTCTGGGCAAACACACGGCTGACTTCCACTTGTCAGCACACAGCATCTGTCTGAAATCGCTGCAAACAATTGAGAATTGGAGACCAGGCAGTGGGAAGGAATGTAAGCTCATCTTCATGTTGGCCAGATCCAAACTCATCTGGGAAGGGAAATCTCTAGGCAAAAAAATGATAATATTTTGCATTCCCAAGCCAAAGGAAAGGATTAAAGGAAATCGTCATTTCATGCTCTGTATGATGCAGGCAGCTCTTGTTTGCGCCTTGAAGAGCTGGCGGCAGGGTCTTACTTTCCTGGCTGGGGTTTCTGGACACATCAGACATCAGAAAGACGGTGGTGGTGGGGGTGGGGCTTGGTGGGAGGCCAGGCAGTGTGGTCACCTTTCCGTAGAAAGGCCAGCCTCGTGTCGAAGCTGGTCTATGCTGCTCAAACCACAACAAGATCTTTAGCAAGAGGGCAGGGCATCACCATGCCTGCAAGAGCTGTCAAAATTCCCAAACAATGCAGAATATGACCGTGTGATACTGGGACATTGGGGTGACTAAGGAGTTTCCCTCCCGGAGATCTTCTTGGAATGTGCACACCTAGGGAGCCCTAGGGGTTATGGCATGAGAGCTAGGGACAAGGCTGAAGACCAAAAAGTGGACTTTCCCCCCTTTTTCCTTCTCCTTCCCTCTTTCCTTTTTCTCACTTACTTTCTTTCTCTCTCTTTCTCTCTTTCTTTTTCGCTTTTTTCTCTCTTTTTCTCTTTCTTTCTTTCTTTCTTTCTTCTTCTTTTCTTTCTTTCTTTCTTTCTTTCTTTCTTTCTTTCTTTTTCTTTCTTTCTTTCTTCTTCTTTTCTTTCTTTCTTTCTTTCTTTCTTTCTTTCTTTCTTTCTTTCTTCTTTCTTTCTTCTTTCTTTCTTTCTTTCTTTCTTTCTTTCTTTCTTTCTTTCTTTCTTTCTTTCTTTCTTTCTCTTTCTGGCAATACTAGGGATTGAACCCAGTGTCTTGTGCCCAGGAGGCAAGTGCTCTACCACTAAGCTACGTCCCAAGTCACTGGACTTCTGACTTTGAACCCGTTGTTGTAGGCCGAGAGAAGGGGACTTGAGAAGAGGGCGCCCATTTCCCAGGAGCTAAGAATGAGGCTGGGTGTGAGGAAACTTGGTTTCTCTGCTGGTTCTACTCTTCACTAGCCGTGTGACCTTGAGCAAAATATTTCCTCTCTGTGCGTCAGTCTCCCAGGTGGGCTAAATCATTTCCAGTCTCGATGTTCTGAATCTGTTCCTTTCTCCCTGAATTCATTTCCACCTCATCTCCCTTCAGAGAGGAGACCAGCCCCAGGGAGTAGCTCTGGGTATGAACAGATGGCTTTCCCCTGCAAGTCTCTATCAGATCACTTTCCAGGCAAAGGGCATTCTTTTGCTCCTCTCCAGCACTTTGTCCAACACAACTATCCTTCAGCTTCAAGGCACTTTTGTTCTTTAATTTTTATTTTTTTAAAAATATTGTATTTATGAGAGAGAGTGAAAGGGAATGAATGGGCCTCTCCAGCCACTGCAAACGAAATCCAGACACATGTGCCACCTTGTGTATCTGGTTTACATGGGTACTGGAGAATTGAACCTGGGTCCTTAGGCTTTGCATCTAAGCCATTACTCCAGCCCTCAAAGCACTTTTGAAAGTGAGCTGCGTTTCTGCTTCTCACAACGACTCAGCACGCAGCCAGGCCTGTCTGTTGTGAGTCAGGGGAATGCCCATGGAGTGGGGAGGATGGTGGCATGGTGACAGCCAGTCACTTCTTACCATCAGGCTCTGAAACCCTCCTGTACTTTAGCGCAAACTTGTCCCCGCTTGGGTCTCCCCCAGCAGAAGGAAGCACTCCCTGTTTATTGTCGCAAAGCCCACAGTGTGCTCTAGTGTCTTGAATCAACTCAGCAGCAGCTTAATTCTTCACCCAATGACAGCCCTTGGGACCTCCTGCTTCTGTTTACTGTGCATTTTGTCCCAGGGCGTTTCTCTGAAAAAAAAAACCCATGGCGTTCTTCCCACTTCACATTCCTCCAGCCCCTGATGCTAACCACAGTTCTTCCTCATCTTCTCTCTCTCTCTCTTCCCCTACCCCCTCCTCCTTCCTATCTGTTGTCGACAAGCAAGACAGGGCCTGTCTCTGTATGGGCCTTGTACCTAAGGCTTCCAGCCTTCATGCAGGTGCAGAACTCCACGCATGCGGAGAAAATGGGCTGTGCACGAATGACAAGCTGGGGGAGGGTCTGCAGAGAAGAAGGAACGCCAGGGAAGAGAGGGAGAAGGAGCTAAGCAAGGGGGAGGCTTCTCTGGAAAGGCGTCACCTCTTTCCTTGGCTTGAAGAGGAATCTCTCACAGGGAAATTATCTCATTTGAGAAGCAGCAGGTCCCCAGCCCACACCCTCTCTTCTGGCAGCACAGGCGGATAGAAGCAGGACCAGGTCCCCAGGAGGCTGTGGTCGCAGTAGACCAGTGGCTCTGAGTGCACAGGCAGACAGCAGCAGGACCAGGTCCCTTGGAGGCTATGGTCACAATAGGTGCATTCCCTGGGATCTATCTGCACTTGTGGGGGGGGGGGTCTCATGAGCATACTGGGATTCGGGACTTGCCTTTGTGTGACTAATGAAAGGGCTGGGCATTCTTATTGATAAATTCCAGTCAGGGGTCCTGAAGACCCCAAGCGCCTAACGGGTATGCTGAACATGTTGAAAGTGACCTGTGTCTTTCCAGGAAGGTCTTGAGAAGGGTCACAGGCAGCTCCCTTTACCCCGTGCCCAGTGCCAGTGAAGCCTCCTCCCCCTTCTATCCTGTCACAGTCTGTCATCCCCATTCTCTCAGTGTCACAGTCTGTGTAGATAGCATTAATTGGTATAGTGACCTTCCCTACCCCCTTAGTTCCCCAAAGCAATGGCAGATGAATTTTCTAGATCAGAAACAGGCAGGGCTGGGCAGCGTGTGGGGTACTGTGGGTACCTCTGCCTGTGCCGGGGAGAACAAGCATTTGCAGGGCAGGTGATATGCCTGTGGAAGTATCCAGAAAGGGTGAGGAAGAGCAAACGTCAGCGAGAGCCACCATGGCCCGCTTCCTTTGAGGGGAGAAGGGGGAATTTGCCTATGTGCTGGTTAAGCAGATGTCAAACTCACGGAAAACAGGCCTGAAAATTGAAAACAGCAAAAGCACACAGAAATCGCTGTAATTAACATGGTTTTTCCTCCCAGCCCCAGAGAACCATCTCATGTCCGTGGAGGGTTCTGGGAACACCTCCTTCCAAAGGAAGAGACACAGTTGGATGAAAGCTGCCTGTCTTATCACTTTTCCTTTTCTCTAGGTTGGGAAATTGATCAAAACTTGACTTCTTGGGCTGGAGGGATGACTTAGCAGTTAAGGCGTTTGCCTGCAAAACCAAAGGACCCACATTAGCCAGATGCACAAGGGGGCACATACGTCTGGAGTTTGTTTGCAGTGGCTGGAAGCCCTGATGTGCCCATTCTCTCTCCCTCTCTCTCTCTATCAAATAAACAAATAAAAATTTAAAAATTAAAAAAAAAAAAAACTTGACTTCTTGCCAGGCGTGGTGGTGCACACCTTTAATCCCAGCACTCAGGAGGCACAGGTAAGAGGATCTCTGTGAGTTCAAGGCCACCCTGAGACAACAGAGTGAATTCTTGGTCAGCCTGGGCTACAGCAAGATCCTACCTCGAAAAACCAACCAACCAACAAACAACCTTTTAAAAAACCAACAAACAACGATTCTCCAGGACCCACGTAAGCCAGATGCACAAGGGGTGACTTCTTCCAGTGGCAAGCTTTTAAAAATACTCAAATAAATAAATAATAAAAGTGTTCAAGTGTTCGATAGGGTCATTTAAAGTACAATAAAGTCTTGATCAACACACACACACACACACACACACACACACACACACACACACACGCTGCTGCTGAGTCAAAAACGGAATCTCAGGAGATGTGGCTGCAGATATAAACCTGTGGTACTTTGCTGAGTCAGGCACTGGCCAAACACACAAGAGTTTGGGTCACTGACTTTCTCCCCTCACCTCATAGTGGCCCAAGGAGCCTATATTAGCCGGGTGTGGTGGCGCACACCTTTAATCCCAGCATGCAGGAGGCAGAGGCAGGAGGATCACCATGAGTTCGAGGCCACCCTGAGACTACATAGTGAATTCCAGGTCATCCTGAGCTAGAGTGAGACCCTACCTTGAAAAACCAAAAAAAAAAAAAAAAAAAAAAAAAAAAGCCCGTATTATACTCCAGCCTAGCTCAAATGTACCCTTTAAGCCACACTATCAACTGTTCAGTTACAATCAGGCTATTTTCACATGGAGGTAGTGGAACATGTTACACTTCCTAGGACCAAGGGTGCCCTTGGCTTTGCACACCAAACTTGTTTCTCTCCTCATCTCAGGGAAATGGTCTCCCCACCTCTCTGACTGCTCAGGTCAGAAGCTTAGAAGTTGTTCCTCATTATTGTCCTTCACTTCCCATCAACAAATCCTGTAGGTTTGACCCCTCAGTTCCTCTGGACTGTGTCTAGTCTTATATGTTGCTTTTACTACGTAGACTAACCCATTCTCATCATTTTATGTGCTCTATGTCTCTTTTCAGGTTCTTGCTCTATAGCCCAGGCTGGTCCTCAAACTTAAAATCATCCTGATCCAGCCTTCCAAGTGTGGAAATTATAGGCCTGCACCACCATGCCCAGCATTATTCTTGGGCTTTTGTAAGAACCTTCTATTCCTTGATTTTAATTGTGCTCAGCTCCAAACTATGGTCTTCTCAGCAGCCTGAATGATCTTTTAAAAATGTCAACCAGGGGCTGGAGAGATGGCTGCGTTAAGGCGCTTGCCTGCGAAGCCTAAGAACCCATGCTCAATCTCTCTTCAGATCCCACATAAGCCTGGTGCACAAAGGTGAGGCAAGTGCAAGGTCGTATGTGCCCACTAGGTGGCGCAAGTGCCTGGAGTTTGATTACAGTGGCTGAGGCCCTGGAGTGCCAATTCTCTCTCTCTAAAAAAAATATGTCAACCGGGCGGAGCATGGTGGCACATGCCTTTGATCTCAGCACTCAGGAGGCAGAGGTAGGAGGATCACCATGAGTTCAAGGCCAGCCTGGGACTGCAGAGTGAGTTCCAGGTCAGCCTGGACTAGAATGAGGCCTTGGAGGAAAAAAAAACCCAAAACAATGCCAGTCAGCAGTAAGTGGGTCATCTCTGTCACACCCTCCAAGGTTCAGGGTCCAATATAGAAGAGGTGGCGGAAAGAATGTAAGAGCCAAAGCAAGGGCAGAACTCCTTACAATACACTCTTCCTGACACAAAATGGCCTTGATATTCATGACCTCACAGTGCCTGACACTACCCACACAAGACTTTCATAATATGAGGGGGAAAATGATGACATTAAAATAGAAGAGAGTCTAATTGAAAAGAAGGGATTCACCGGAGGGTAGACTTAGGAACTGGCCTCAGAAACTAGATCCAACCCTAGCATAATTTCTAGCTTGTCTTGCAACTCTGCACTCTGCTTCTTCTCGGGCCTCAGTTTCCTTATCTGGAAAAGGCATGTACTGGACTAGATTTCCTACCTCTATGTCCCGGCATGGGGTTTAAAGAACGCCGTCTGCCCACACACTTCCACCACTTACTGCAACCCTTCAGCGCCGGAGTCACCACAAAGCGTGTTTACACTGACGTTAGCTGTGAGTTAGTACACAGCCTGTGCGGCTGCCTCACATGCCTCCCTGTCCTGACACACTAAACCAGCTCAAAGCGCTCAGAAAGTTCGGGTTGGGTTTTCCGGCCGCTGGGCTTGTGTCTCCTCTCTTGCCATGGGGGAGTGGAACTGGAGCTCTGAGCCTCCAAGATGAGCCTAGCTCAGGGAGCGCTTGGGCAGAAAAAAGAAAAGAAAAGGCAAGGCTGAAGATGTACAATTAGTGGCAGGGCTCTCCCTCGGACAAGAGGAAGTTTAGATAATAAAGACCTAGAATGGCCAGGCCATTCTGCCCTTGCTCTTTGAACATCAACTAAAAAAAGGAGCTGTGGGAGCCCTTCCCTTCCTACAGGCTCGGCCGGGCAATGCATACCCACACCCAACTGGAAAGTTCCCTGGCTATATACGGGGCTCAACATAGATCCAGCAGATGCCACTAGCTATGCTCACTGAGGGTGGGGGACATTGAGGAGGAGATGTCCTTTGGTTCCTTGAGTGTTGTGGCTTGAATGGAATGTCCCTCCTAGGCTCATTTGCTTGAACACTTAGTCCCCAGGGGGTGGCACATTTGGGGGAGGTTGTGGGCTCTTTAAGAGGTGGAGCCTTGCAGGAGGAAGTGCGTCACTGGGGGTGGACCTTGAAGTTTTATGGCCCATTTCCTCCTGTGCTTTCAGACTCTGGAACTGCACAAGCCAAGGGTGGCCACTTGTCTGGGCCACCCTTGTCTGGTTGCAATGTGATAAATCAGCCACTATGACGTCTGGAACTGTGAACTGAATTAAACCCTGTTTTCCCTTACGTCACTTCTATCAGGTGTTTGGTCCCAGCAGCAAGAAAGGAACTAATACATCACTCTGTAGAGTGGTCCTTTTGGGTTTTTGGTGCATGTCAGTTTTTCATGGTTGTAAATCCCTATCCATTGTCCATAGCCACTTTCTGAGTCGATGCCTCATGACTCCACCTGCTATTGATTAAAAACAAAGGACCACTTACTATGTGACTAGGGAGGAAGAGGAGTCACGTTTCAAGAGCGCGGCAGTGACGGATTCAGATACGTGATCTTTAATAACTCCAGCCACATACATTTGGGGTCTGAGGTAGAGACTCGGCCCACCAGACAAAGGAAGTCTCTGTTCTTAAAGGTTCCCGAGGCCATGGGATGTTCTGCATCAAGAGGAGGCGGGCTCAGTTAATAAGTGACCTGTCCTTTTAGACTGTGTGAGGGCAGTCACAAAGACCCTTGATGGGGAGGGGGGTTATTTGAAGTGTTATCTCTCTCTCTCTTTTTTGGTTTTTGGAGGTAGGGTCTCACTCTAATTCAGGCTGACCTGGAATTCACTATGTAGTCTCAGGGCGGCCTTGAACTCTTGGTGATCCTCCTACCTCTGTCTCCCGAGTGCTAAGTTTTTTTGAGGCAAGCCCAACAGACTGGCCTTTTTTTTTTCATGTGACAGAGAGAGAGAGAGGGAGGGAGAGAACTGGTGTGCCAGGGCCTCTGGCCACTGCAGTCAAACTCCAGGCATGCGTGCCCCCTTGTGCGCATGTGAAAACTTGCGTGCTTGCATCACTTTGTGCGCCTGGCTTATGTGGGACCTGGAGAGTTGAACATGAGTCCTTAGGCTTCGCAGGCAAGCACCTTAACTGCTAAGCCATGTCTCCAGGCCTGATATGTTACCTTAATCAAGCTACCTTGGACCCCAGGTGACAGGGGTGTTGGGTGTTCTCCCTGCTAGCAGCAGGGGGTGGAAGAGGACTCAGGTGTCTGTGAGAGCAGCTGTCACTTCTCAAAGCAACACGAGGAAAGGAGAGGGACTTGGGGGGGGGTTGATCTTTGGGACAGCGCACTTGTGATTTAACACTGCCTTGTTACTGATAAACTAGTTTCCTGTCGCTGGAGAGATGCAAGCCATGGGTGGCCACTTGTCTGGGATGTTTTGACTCTGTTAATGGGGATCCCAGGCAGACATTTGGTTTCTGTGCCTCTCAGGGGGTCCTTGAGGCTAAGGATTCTTCAGGAACGTGTGGATGAGCAAATCCGTCTGTGCACTGCGCCCACCTGGGTGTTAGAGGAAACTGCTTTGAAATAGAGTCCTTGTTGTCAACTTCTTTTCATGGGTATCAGTTTTTCTATATAGAGTTCAAATTCTGGCTCAAGAAATGTTCTTAGAAGCATAGAGGCACAGCCCCTAAGGGGATTTTTACGAACATGACGGCCCATGGGGGTTTATATTAGAAGTAATCCAGTAGAGATCTTGAGACATTCAGGTTGGCCCTTGTAACATTCAGGGTTGGAAGAGACCACTGCGCTAACTTCTGGCTGCTTTCAAAAGACCTCTAGGGGTGGGGGAGGTAGCAAGTCGAACATTCGGCCAGCCAGAAACCACTCTGTATGATTCAGCTGTGATTGTTTGCCTGACTGGCAGAGCTGAGCAGAGCCAGGTCTGAGCGAGAACACTGGCTGGCATGAGCTGCCCGAGACAGTGCCACGAGGGTTGTGTGCATGTAGATAAGATGGCGGGACACCGCACGTGGGAAGAGAATGCGAGAAGGAAGTGAACGGGGCCCACTGCCCAAGGGACCCAGGCCACTTTGTGAGGCGTAGGGTTGCTATCCGTGAGTCAGAGAAGCCTCTAGAAATAGAACAGCTCTTCTGGAAAAATCCAGGAGAGTTTCTTAAATGAGGAGGCGTTTCCAGGGCATGGAGAGAGCAGAAATCTCCTCCTCACGTTAGCCCCCCACACCCACTAAAAACCTTTGCTCAGGAGGGAATTGGGGTTCCCTCTTCTTTTCAGGGGAAACAGACTATTCAGATGTTCTTGGGCTTCCATGTTAAAAAAAAAAAAAATCCCCCTCTACCTGCATGGGTGAGAGACTGAGAAGATGCCTCCTCCAGCATCCGAGACCAGTCAGAAACAGAAAGGGACTTTGTTATCTGGTGATGGGTGCACGCTCCTATGGGAGAGGAAGTGGCCACTCCTGATGACTGGATACCTTCCAGCTTCTCCAGACTGTCCTCTCCCAGTTCCAAGTGGACAGCTGGCTTTTGAGGGGGCCTTGACCAAATTGACAAAGGGAGAGTCAGGACAGCTAAGAAATCACACTGCGGCAATGGCGAATGTCTAAGTCCTTCTCATAAAGAGTTCCCCAGGGCCTGGAGAGATGGTTTAGTGGTTAAGCGCTTGCCTGTGAAACCCAAGGACCCCGGTTCGAGGCTCAATTCCCCAGGACCCACATAAGCCAGATGCACAAGGGGGCACATGTATCTGGAGTTTGTTTGCAGTGGCTGGAGGCCCTGGTGCACCCATTCTCTATCTATCTGCCTCTTTCTCTCTCTGTCTGTCGCTCTCAAATAAATAGATAAATAAAAATAAACAAAAAATTAAAAAAAAAAAAAAGAGTTCCACAGTCAAACCTGATGTCAACATAGCACTGTAGTTCTGGATTAGGGCTGAAGGGAATCTCGGCTTTCCCAGGGCCAGATCACTGCTGCCAGTGAAGAGAAACAGACCCAAGCCAGGCGTGATGGTGCACGCCTTTAATCCCAGCACTCGGGAGGCAGAGGTAGGAAGATTGCTGTGAGTTCAAGGCCAGACTGAGACTACAGAGTGTATTCCAGGTCAGCCTGAGCTAGAGTGAGACTCTACCTAGAAAAAAAAAAAAAAAAAAAAAAAAAAAAAGAGAGAGAGAGAAGAGAGAGAGAAACAGACCCAAAGTCTGTGTTTGACCACCTTGAGTCCTTTCTTTTTTCTCGACACACAACTTTGGCTAATTGTGTGTGTGTGTGTCTCAACTAAACACCCTCCCACCCATGACACCAGTGGGAGACTGTGTGGAAACTGAACCCTCGGAAGCTGTCTCTGGAGTCTGACTGCCTGGGTTCGAATCCCAGTGGTCTTGGCTAAGTGACCTAACCTCAGTATTGGCAAGCATTACCGTGGTGACTCGCATTTGTCCAACGCTCCCTCCCCGTGCAAGATTGTGTTTGCTACTGGGTGGCATTTCTAATTTTTCATATGAATCCTGTTAAAGCAGGCATCACCGTTCCTACTCCACAGGCTAAAGAGAGGACGTGTCAAGACCAGTGTCCAAACCCCATGTCAGAGGATGGTGCACCCGATCGGGACTTGGCTGGGCGTATACTCAGTTTCTCCATCTGTACATTGGGTTTCATGTCACCTTATAAGCCACCAGGGGCAACTCTGGCTTCCAGAGATTGAACTATAACCTGGGGTTCACAGTCAGCCCAGTGGTCATGGCGCAGGGTTCTAGGCTACCTAACTACACCAAACAAACAAAAGTCCTTGCTCTTGGGCTGGGGGAGGGCTAAGTGGTTAAAGGTGCTCATTTGTAAAACCTGCCAGCCCAGGTTCGATTCCCCAGTACCCACATAAAGCCAGATGCACAAGGTGGCCCACGGATCTGGAGTTTGCTTGCGATAACAAGAGACCCTACTGTACCCATATTCTCTTTCTCTCTCTGCTTACAAATAAAATAAATAAACAAATATATTTTTAAAAAGTCCTTGCTCTCAGCCCCGTCATCTTCTCTGGGTGCTCCCAGCCCCTTCTGGATAGCAAATGACATGGCTACATTCTGCAATGTATGGTTGATGTCCGAATTACTACCTTTCTGCGGGAAATGAGGCATTTTAAACTTCTGCCGGCTGTACCCTCCATTTTTGCCTAGGACACCATGTTATATACCTGCCTTTCCACTGTGTATTTAAAGCAAGGAATTTCCTGCGTCTGTTAGAACCCCCACAGAGTAGCATGAAGTAGCAGTGGGCAGCATGGGGCCAGTCTTTCTCCATCTTCCTCCCTTCAAGAGACTTCCCAACCCTTTAGCACGTGACCCTCAACTGCCAACAAACTCATCTTGCTTAGAGAGACAAATTAAGTGCTCAGTGACCAGGGAAATGTCAGGATGACCATGTGTTTGCTGGGTGGTCTGGAATCTTAGGAAAGGTGGACAGCTTATTGTAAAGGGATGATAGATGCCCAATAGGGTTTGGGGGTGACTGTGGTAAAGTAATGGGGGGATTTTCATTGATTAGTTTTTAAAAATTTTTTTTAAAAGATTTTATATTTATTTATTTGTTTATTAGAGACAGAGAGAGGGAAAGAGAGGGAGGGAGAGTGAGAATGGGCACGCCAGGGCCTCTAGCCACTGCAAATGAATTCCAGACACATGTGCCCCCTTGTGCATCTGGCTTATGTGGGACCTGGAGAATTGAAGAGGGTCCTTAGGCTTCACAGGCATGTGACTTAACTGCTAAGCCATCTCTCCAGCCCCAATTCATTCATTTTTTATTTGCTTATTTCTGTATCTCTCTCTCTCTCTCAAATAAATAAATAAATAACAATAAATTTAAAAAGAAAAAGAATGCAGGCAGGTCTATACTGAAAAGGGAGAGAAGAGCAGGGACCATCTGGGTGACAATTTGGCCTCATGTGGGACGATGGGCAGAGCCTCTTGCTGGGCTTGCCAGCGTCTCTGCCCCTGGCTGGCCTCACCGTCAGCAGCAAGCACATTCCACAGCTGACGATGGGCTTGTGGTCTGGCCTGGCTCTTTCGATGGTTTCTTCTGCTCTTGAAAAAAAAAAAAAGATTCTGAGTTCTCTTTAAGTTTGGGGCATGAATCACTGCTTCTGGGCTCAGGAAGGGGATGGAGGGACCCAGGCTCCGTGCTGTGGGGCGAGAGCTCTTGTCACAGAGTCCAGCTATATGACGGCTCCTCAGTCCAAACACTTGGTCCAATCAACGTACCATCTGCCTGAGGATCCCTCCACCTGCCATGCAGGCTCCACTGCTGACTCAACTCCCCTGCTTGAAGCTCCTCACCCCTCACTCTCTCCTCAGGCCACCAACCCTGTCCCTTTGACCTTCTCCAGTTTTCCTTCTCTGGAGCCCCAGCCCCATGAGACCTCATCGCCTGGGCTCACTCCATTCATCTCTATATTCATCTCAGGCTCTGGAGTCTTGCTGGGTCACTGCAGTAGATGTCCCATCCTACCTGTTTGTCATTGCCCTGTGGCACCCAGCCTCCCGCTGCCTCCTAGGGAAACGTCTCCAAACACAGATTAGAACATCTCCCTGTCCTCCCTCAAAAGCCTTCAAGGGCACCCATCCACCAAACCCAAATGCTCTAGTCGGTGTCCAGGTGATCCTCGGTGGCCTAAGCTGGCTATTCTACTCCTGCTGTTCCCGTCATCACCGATCCTAGCATCCTGCATCCTGCTGACTGAACAGGTGTTTTGCCCAGATATACTCTCTAGCAGCCTTCTTTTAAAAAAATATTGTGGTGAGGGCTGGAGAGATGGCTTAGTGGTTAAGGCGCTTACCTGCAAGGCCTAAGGACCCAGGTTCAGCTCCCCAGAACCCACATAAGCTAGATGCACAAAGTGGTACATGCATCCGGAGTTTGATTGCAGTGGCTAAGGCCCTGGTGCACCAGTTCTCTCTCTCATAAATTTTTTTAAGTAATTTTTTTACTTTTTATTTGAGAGAGAGAGAGAGAGAGAGAGAAATGGGCACACCAGGGCTTCCAGCCACTGCAAATGAACTCTAGAAGCATGCCACTTTGTGCATCTGGTTTATGTGGGTCCTGAGGAATTGAACCTGGGTCCTTAGGCTTCACAGGCAAGTTCCTTAACTGCTAAGCCATTTCTCCAGCCCAATAAAATTTTTTAAAAAAGAATAAAAGGGAGATTGATTTAGAGGGGAAGGGGATATGATGGAGAGTGAAGTTTCAAAGGGGAAAGTGGGGGGAGGGAGGGAAATAACATGGGATATTGTCTACAATTAAAGAAGTTGTCAATAAAAATAAAAATAATATAAAAAAATAAAATAATTAAAAAATATTGTGGCGAGAGATAGATAAACAGATAGATAATAGACAGATAGATAGAATATGCCAGGGCTTCTTGCAGCTATAAACAAACACCAGATGCATGCGACACATTGTGCATCTGGCTTTATGTGTGTGGTGGGGAATAGAACCCCGGCCACCAGGCTTTGCCAGCAAGCACTTTAACCACTGAGCCATCTTCCCAGCCCTCTAGCATCCTTTTTGCTAACAGATTAATCCTTCTTGCATATAATCTGTCTCTTCCCTTGTGAATCTCAGAGGCCTCTCTCTGCAGCTCTCTGATGACCCTATTACGTCTCCCCTTGTATCATTACAGCCAGTTATGCAAAACTCTGCTCACTCCTACCAAACCAATGTTTTATTACTTTATAGTTTGCATCTATCACCTTGCTAGAGCAAAGGTTGAGAGCTTTATTACTTTATAGTTTGCATCTGCAATCACCTTGCTAGAAACCATCAGTCCTTGGAACACAGGAATTTTCTCCCTTCCTCCACTGGTCTGGGGTTAGCTCCGAAGCTGTCTGCAACAGTAACAGGCTACTCTGTTAGGACCTCCTGAGGTGATGTGCAAAGAAACTTAAGCCACTTGGACTGTCCTGTCCTCAGATACCTCTCTGTTCACTCGGACAGACAGCTTTTTCCTTCATTCTGCACACATTCATTGAACACTTGATATGGCTGGCATTGTGCACGAGTGAGAATATAGTGGTGGGGCTGGAGAGATGGCTTAGTGGTTAAGGGCTTGCCTGTGAAGCCTAAGGACCCTGATTGGAGGCTCAATTCCCCAGTATCCACGTAAGCCAGATGCACAAGGATGCGCACGTATCTGGAGTTCGTTTGCAGTGGCTGGAGGCCCTGGCGTGCCCATTCTCTCTCTCTCTGTCTCTCTCTGCATCTCTTTCTCTCTCTGTCTTCACTCTCAAATAAATAAATACAAATAAACAAACAACAACAGCAAAAAGAATACAGTGGTGATCAGAGTTGTGGCTTGCCAGGACATCAAGGAAGGATGGTTGGGCAATTGTAATGCTCTATGGAGGCGGAAGTACGAAGTACCTTGAGACCACACAAGTGGGACTCCAGGCTCTGCCTGATGGGGTCAGGTGAGGCTTGTAGGAGGGCTGAGAATAAGTGGGGTGGGGCACTTAGGAGAAAGGAAAGAGGATGCAGGCGACAGTAGTATAGAGGCAGGAGGAAGCTGGCATGCTGGGGAAGAAAGAGCAGCCCATCTGAGCTGGGGCTGTGGGGCTGGGAGATGCCTGTACAAGTGGTCCTGCTAGTGGGATTCCTGAGAGCAAGCCAAGGCTGGGATTCGGGATCTGCATGACTTTGCTAGAGTCTGGTGAGTGTGACATACTCATTTTGGGTTGTAGCTTTATTTTGGCTGCTGTTGAGAGAGGCCTGGATGGATGGCAGCAAAAAGGATCATAAACTCTATGGTTGGGGTGGGTCCTGGGGCCTCTCTGCTCAGCTCCCAGATCCCAAGCCACTGCCTCTTCTCTGTAATGGAGTTCCACTTCCCCAGATGTCCTGACTTTGCTTACGTGGGTCCTGGAGAATTGAGCCTCAAACTGGGGTCCTTAGGCTTCACAGGCAAGTGTTTAACCGCTAAGCCATCTCTCCAGCTCTACTCTGGCCATCTTGAAAGAGCCTCACTTTTTTTTTTCCCCTTTGGCACTGGGTTCCACAGTTTATATAGCAGGACCTAGAAGTGTGGTAAGCAGTGTGAACAGACTTACAGACAAGCTATGTCTACAAATGATTTATGGGATTTGATGACTCCCAGCAATCACCACGGGGGGGGGGTGTCATGAGTTCCAGGCAAAGAATAATTCAAGGAGAAGGCAAGGATGTGAAAATTGCTCAGTGATTTGTTTTTGTTTTGTTTTGTTTTGTTTTGTTGCTTTTGTTTTTGTTTTTTTGTTTTTTTTGGAAGGAAGAGAGAGGACACCTGAAGGTCTAAAGACAACTGTTTCAATGTCCTTATATTACCTGCCTGCTAGCAATAAGGAGAACCTCCCATCAAAGCTTCATTTCTTGGAATACAGTGGCATTTCCTCCTCAAGTCCCCGGATGGCTGTAGGAAATGTGTTTCTGAACTTCACCTTTGGCCGGATGACTCCGTCGCAGGGCCCGCATGTGATCTTGGGAGTCATGAGACATTGCTCAACCTCTGAGTCTCATTTCTTCCATCCATCTAACAGACACATCACCTTTGGCAGGGTGTCTGGCCTGTCCTGACGGATAGTGGTAACATGGGGAGTACTCTTTGAACACTGTTGGGAGCGGCATCTACTAGCCCATGTCATAACCTTTCCATGGCCTTCCTGATGCCCAGCTCTCTGATCTGCGGAGAACAGATGGGCCCTAGAAATCGTAGGGTCAGGAGTTCTGAAAATCTGGCTCCGCTGGATGATACTGGCGGGGGTGGAAGCTGTTGGCTCCAGCTGGAGAGGCAGGAACTCCTCTCTGTGTCATCCTGCTTGGAATCCAGGAGCGTGTTGCTATAACAACTCACCTAACTTGCCCCACATGCCACATGGAAAAGTAAAAAAAAAAAAAAAAAAAAACCCTCTGCCTACAGCATCACCCAAGCCACAGGCTGGGCTCTTCCTCCCCATAGGACCAAGTTACCCATCAGTGACAGGGACTCGGGGAGGAGGGCATGTCAGAATAGGAAGCTGAGTAGCTAGACTTTGCTGGGCAGGTCCTCTACCTCACCTGTTTATTCATTGTTTGGCCCTGGCATCTAAAGGAGTACCATTCTTAGCCCTTTGCTCCTTTTGCATAGCTCAATTAAAATGCAAATGCTGGGCTAGAGAGGGGGCTTAGCTGTTAAGGTGCTTGTCTGCAAAGCCTGAGGTCCTAAGGACCTAAGGATGTAAGCCAGATGCACATGGTGGCACATGCTTGTAGTGGGCTACAGGCCCTGGCATGCCTCTCTCTCTCTCTCTATCTATCTATCTATCTATCTATCTATCTATCTATCTATATATACATATACATACATATATAGGGATACACACAGAGAGAGACATATATATATATATATGTCTCTCTGTGTGTGTATCCCTCTCTCTTTCAAATAAATAAATAAATAAATAAATAAATAAATAAATATTTTTTAAAAATAAAATAAAATGCAAGTGCCTTTGGGAAGCATGCATCAAGTTGTCCTTACTCATCACCATTAATTAACTCACTAGACCTGAAACTCAGAGCAGGTTTTTTTTTTTTTTTTTTTTTTTTGAGACACAGAGAGAGAGACAGAGCGAGAGGGGAGGCAGAGAGAGAGAATGGGCACGCCAGCAGCCTCTCAGCCGTTGCGAACGAACTTCAGATGCATGTGCCCCCTTGTGGGCAAGTGTGGCATTGCGCCCTTGTGTCACTTTTGCATCTGGCTAAACGTGGGACCTGGAGATTGGAACTGAAGTTCTTAGGCTTAGCGGGCAGGCGCCTTAGCTGCTAAGCCATCTCTCCAGCCCTCAGAGCAGGTTTTGATTAGGGAATAGGCAGAAGAGGGAGGACAGGGCTCCTCAGCTGCCCCCCCACACAGGTGGGTTGAGTGGCAGTACCTACAGATTCAGTGGTAGAGCCCTTGTTGGCCTTACGCTGTCACAAGTGAGGGAGAGAGACTCTTACTGATGAAGTACCTCTTGAGGCTCCTTTCTGACCAAGCCAGCGTCTCTCCTGGAGGAGTCTTGGTCTAGCTGAGAATGAAAAAGGGAGGCTGGGGTGCTCCTGGGCAAAGAAGCTGTTTGTACTCTGATCTCATCTCTTAGACACAGTTCCTTCCCAAATGGCTCCATAACATCCTTCTGTGCCATTGAAGCTCATTTTCCAAAGAGGATATCATGCGTGGATTAAGAGCAGAAGCTTGTGGGCTGGGGACGTAGCACGGTAGCAGAGCACTTGCCTAGCATGCACAAGGCTCTGGGTTCAATTCTGGTACCAGGAGGAGAAAACAAAACAAAACATGGGGCTGGAGAGATGGCTCAGTGGTTAAGGCATTTGCCTGCAAAGCTTAACCACCTGGGATCAATTTCTCAGGACCCATGTAAAGCCAGATGCACAAAGTGGTACATATAGCTGGAGTTTGTTTGCAGTCGCTGGAGGCTCTGGCATGCCCATTCTTTCTCTCTCTCCTTGCAAATAAATAAATAAATAATAAATACATTTTACCAAAATAAAATAGGATCAGAGAGATCCCAGCACTGCCACTGACTTTCATGGCCATGATGACCCTGGACGAGCCTTGGAATCTGACAATTGCGGCAGTGACTCAGGAAAGCTGTACAAGGTGTGAGAGGTGAGAAAGAGCTTGCCACGATGCCTGGCATAAAGCAAGTAAGAAATGATACGAATTATATTAACAATTCATGTGATTACAGGGTGCCCGACATACAATAAACACCCTTTTGGACCACATGTGGATCACTAATTAGAGCACCAGGCCTCTGAAGTCCTTATTCTATGCATTTTGCAGCTGAGCCCCTGGAGAGCTTATCTAAGGTCCTCCATGTTGTAGGGATCTACACCCAAGCAAGTCTGCTTCACCACCCCCTGCACACGCCCGCCCATCATTACTACCCAATAAATGGCAAGCAGTCACGGCTCTGGTGAGAGGAAAACAGGAGGCAGCAGGGAAGGGGCCGGCCCCATGTACTGTTCCCTCCAGGTGAGAGCCCCACATCTTATAACTAGGGCCTAAGTACACGGATGAAAATTATCCATGGGAGGCTGGCGAGATGGCTTAGCAGTTAAGGTATTTGCCTGCAAAGCCAAAGGACCCAGGTTCAATTCCCCAGGACCCACATAAACCAGATGCACAAGGGGGCACATGCGTCTGCAGTTCATTTGCAGTGGCTGGAGGCCCTGGCGCACCTACTCTCTGTCTCTCTCTGCCTGTTTCTCTCTCTCAAATAAATAAATAAAATATTAAAAAGTGCCGGGCGTAGTGGCGCACGCCTTTAATCCCAGCACTTGGGAGGCAGAGGTAGGAGGATCGCCAAGAGTTCAAGGCCACCCTGAGACTACATAGTTAATTCCAGGTCAGCCTGGGCCAGAGTGAGACCCTACCTTGAAAAACAAAAAAAAAAAAAAAAAAAAAAAAAAAAAAAGAAAAAGGTTATCCATGGAAGTATTGTTGAAGCTTACTTATTTTTGGTTTACAGACAACCTGCTCCGGCAGCTTTAATCTCTGCTGCTGCCTTCTCCCCTCACTGCCAATAAACTTCTGGCCATTTAGTTGAGAGACACAGTAACTACAGCAGGCATTCCATGCCGGAAATGTTCCCTGGGGCTCATAATTCCTTTGAGGAAAGTCATTTCAAACAGCTTTGGGTCCTTGGTGACAGTCTGAAATTTAGGGACAAAGAAAGTAGGAAGGGGTTGGGACATTAAGTGAGTAGCAGGGATGTTCTGCTTGAGATGTGTGTGTGTGTAGTATGTGTAGTGTGCATGGTTGATGCATGTATGTATGAAGATGCATGTATGTGTATCATGTGAGGCCAGAGGAGGACATCCAATGTCCTTGTCTATTGCTCTTCTGCCTTATTTTCATCCATTGTCTCTCCCTGGACCCAGAACTTCCCCCCACCCGCCTTTTTTTAATGTTTTATTTATTTATTTGAGAGATAGATAGATAGAGACACACAGAGAGAAAGGCAGATAGAGAAAAAGAAGGAATAGGCATGTCAAGGCCTCTAGCCACTGCAAACAAACTCCAGATGCACACACCCTTTGTGCATCTGGCTTATGTGGGTCCTGGGGAATCGAACTGGGGTCCTTAGACTTCACAGGCAAATGCCTTAACTGCTAAGCCATTTCCTCAGCCCCTTCCCCCCTTTTTTGGCTGACTAGTGAACCCCAGAGATCCTCCTGTCTCAGGTCCACTCAATGCTGGGGTTATAAGCATGTATTTTCTTAAACATGCGTGCTGGGGTTTGAACCAGGTCCTCATGCTTGTACAACAAAGCACTCTTCTTACCCACTGAGCCATCTCTGCGCCCACGATGTGACTATTGAGCGTGACTATTGTTTGTCTTTGCAGTTGGTCTATAATGATCGACTTTGACTCTAAAAGGAAGATTCCGAAGTTTGTGGTGAGGCAGTCATACCCCAGACTGGGCACTGTGGAGAGGAAAATGAGTTTCTCCGAGTTCCAAAATGAACTCCCTTCCACACGGCAGGAGCCAGGCCAGCTAGCTCAGAACGCAACTTTTACTCTAAGCGATAGGAAGATTGGGGTGGAATCTCGGGGGTTGGCGGGGATAAAAGGGAGGGTTTTCTGCTGTCGGAGAAAGAGGGTGGCTTAGAGAGGGAGGTTCAGAGAGGGCAGAGGGAGGGGAGTACTGAGTGAGTTCCCTGGAGGTCTAGAGTCCTGTGTGGGTAGGCTGGGAACTATGGGAATGGCAGAGTGATTCATATCCCATCTTTGTGGGTCCTCCATGGGGTGTGAGTAAGTAGAAAGAATGAGACTCCGCTTTACCTCTTTGAAAACCCAAGGCCTGGGGGCGACATGGAGGGGTCCAGAAACACCTAAACTCATGGTGGCTGAAGGGTTTGAACAAGAGGAAGTAAAGTGACACTGACAAAATGACAAGGGACAACCCCTCTGCTCTCCCATGCTGCAGAGCAGGTTGGGCCTTTTTCATCTCAGCATAGTCACAGCACTTTTTTTGTTTTTGTTTTTTTTTTTTTTTTTTTGGCTTTTCAAGGTAGGGTTTCACTCTGGCCCAGCCTCCTGAGTGCTGGGACCTGGAATTGCCCTTGGTTTTTTTTTTTTTTTTTTTTTTTTTGAGGTGGGGTCTCACTCTGGTCCAGGCTGACCTGGAATTCACTCTGTAGTCTCAGGGTGGCCTCAAACTCTCAGCGATCCTCCTACCTCTGCCTCCCGAGTGCTGGGATTAAAGGCGTGCGCCACCACACCTGGTCTAGTCACAGCACTTTAATGGGCTTTATCCATTCAAGGTTGTCCTGTCAAATAGGACCCCCACCCACAGTACACACTAGGACCATGCTGGTCCCCTGTGACACCAAAAAGGAGAGATGGCTTAGCAGTTAAGGCACATGCCTGAGAAGCCTAAAGGACCCAGTTCTCTCTCTCTCTCTCAAAAAAAAAAAAGAGAGAGAGAGAGAGAGAGTGTGTGTTCATAGTTCCTGGGACTCGTGAAAGACTAAAAAAAGTGTCTATTTTAAAATGTTTTTATCTTTATTTACTTATTTATTTGATAGAGAAAGAGGGAGGGGGGAGAAAATGGGCACACCAGGGCCTCCAGCCATTGCAAACTCTAGATCTATGCGCCCCCTTGTGCATCTGGCTTACGTGGGTATTGGAGAATCGAGCTTCGAACTGGGGTCCTTAGGCTTCACAGGCAAGCACTTAAACGCTAAGCCATCTCTCCAGCCCAGAACTTCTTAAACTAACACATGAACAGCCAGGTTTTGTGTGTATGTGGCAGTATGTGTGGTGCTGTGTGTGTACGGTGTGTGCACATGTGTGTGCAGGTGTGCGTGCCCCGTGTGCATGTTGCATGTGTGCAGAGGCCAGAGGAGAATGTCACAGGGCTTCTGTCACTTTGTCTGCATGTTTCCTTGGGATGGAGTCTCTCTCTGAAGCTAGAGGTGTCATTTTCAGTCACTCTGGCTGACCAGCGAGTCCTGGTGATTTTCCAGTCTCAGCTGTCCACGGGACTGGGGTTACAGGTGTGTGTGGTCATGCCCAGCTGTTTACACAGGTGCTGAGGTATTGAACTCAGGGCAAATCAGACCCTTTCAAGCCCCCAGGCTTGCCCTTAGATGCTGAGCCATCTCTCTTGCCTGGTGACGATTTTGAAAATACAATCTTTCCTGAGCAGCTGTGACCTGCCCAGGATAACACAAGGCAGGATCACCCAGCATGGGGGTGAAGGCCTCAGAGTCTCACTGTCTGGGATTGGCCTGGACTCTGCCCGTTTAGACTTCATGTGCCTAGCAAATTACTACACAGCCCCCTGCCTCAGTTTCCTCTCCCATTACATATGTGTGTCATGGTCAGCATTTTATAAGCTTTTGTTTGTTTTTGAGAAAGAGCAAGAGAGAGAGAGAATTGGCATGCCAAGGCCTTCCAGCCACTGCAATCGAACTCCAGACACATGCACCATCTTGTGCACGTGTGCGACCTTGCGCACTTGCGTCACCTTGTGCATCTGGCTTACATGGGACCTGGAGAGTCGAACATGGGTCCTTAGGCTTTGTAGGCGAGTGGCTTAACCACTAAGCCATCTCTCCAGCCCATGGACAACTTTTTAACATGGGTTCTGGGGAGTTGAACTATGGGCCGTTTCAGGCCTTCGTGCTTAAGCAGCAAGAGCTCTTAACCACAGCCTGTGCCCCCGGCCATCTTAAACCCTCAGGGAAGCTGTCTTTCTTCCTCAGCAGCAACATCAATACTCAATACACTGATCATTACACAAGGACCTACAGATGCCCAGAAATATAACTGTCAAGCTCAAGCCCATGAGAGTAGTCTAAGCAAGTGCACTGGGGGCTCAGAGACCTATGTGCCAAGGCCCTAAAGAAGCCAAGACTCTCATAGCCCCTCCCCCACACAGACCTGGCCTAATACCTTGCTCACAATGGAACCAAGAGCTTTTGTTGACACTGAAGTTGTCTTGAACTCAATGTGATCTTGGTGTGGGTTTTTTTTTTAAGATTTATTTTCATTTATTTATTTATTAGAGACCGAGAAGGGGGACAGAGAGAGAGAGAGAGAGAGAGAGAGAGAGAGAGAGAAAGAGAGAGAGAATGGGTGCGCCAGGGCCTCTAGCCAATGCAAACAATCTCCAGGTGCATGCGCCACCATGTGCATTGGGCTTACGTGGGACCTGGAAAATCGAACATGGGTCCCCAGGCTTCACAGGCAAGCATCTTATAACCGCTAAGCCAACTCTCCAGCCCAACACTCTCATTTTAAGTCCAATCCACTCAACACACTCCTTCAGGTCCAGTACACGGTCAATGTCACCAGGAAGCCTTGCTTGTCCAGAGGACACTGAATTTCTCCTAAATGAACACGGATGCAGATCCTCGTTCCTTTGCTCAGTTCCCTCCCTTGAGCTCCTTATCCAGCCCCTGTTCTTGCCTTGTTCTCGGCCACATACAGGGCCTGGCTGCACACGTGCATAGGCCCTACCCCCGGCTCCTTGCAAACAGATGTCTTTCCAGCACTGACTGATATGTTTTAATGAGTCCCATATTTCAAAAACCCAAACTGACCAGACATAACGCAGGAGCGGTTTTCTGCATATAAAGGGAGCTCTGACTCATAAACCCTGTCTTCCGAGGTCCTGTAACACCACCGTCCTTCCTGCCTGCCCTCACCTCCTTGAAAAGTGCCAGCATTGAGCCCTACTGGGTACCAAGCCTTCTGTTGACTTTTCTTAATGCAGCCACAGTCATTCCCAGAGTTTCCAAAAGTCAGCACTTTTCCTCCACCATCCAGCCCCAGGAAACCTGTTGGAGGGGCTGCACTGCCCATGTAGAACTAGAACTGGAGTCTGATTCCAAAGCTTTTGCCCTTAGCTTTCCGAGGTCTGGACTGTCCCCAGCTTCTAGGAAGCCAGTCCACCCCAGGTTCTGGGGCCACCTACCTTGAACTACTCAAGAGTGGTGCATTCCTTTCCTGTGACTAGGGACAGTCTCTGTCTAAATGGCACCTCCAAGCAGGGAGGGTGGTGCACGCCTGTAATTCCAGCACTCCGGAGGCAGAGGTGGGAGGATCGCCATGAGTTCGAGGCCACCCTGAGACTACATAGTGAATTCCAGGTCAGCCTGAGCTAGAATGAGACTCTACCTCGAAAAACAAACAACAAAATAAAATAAAATAAATAAATGGCACCTCTATTGGCGTAGGTTTCTTAAAAGCGTGCTTGCCAGACAGTAGCGCTTTCCCTGCCCCGCCCCCAGTCCCAAACATCACACACTGACACTTCCAACTGTGCATCTGGGATCTAAACCGAAGCCACCGGGCCACAAGGCCCTTTCAACTGCAGGCCTTCCCTCGCTGTAGACTGCCAGCAAGTTGCCCCCTTGTTTTCCTGGGTACCAGTTGATTGGAGACAGAGATTGCGGCTGGGGGAGGAGGTTTCTACCTGTCCAACTGCCACTGCTTCCGGACCCCCTGTACTGGCCCCAGCTAGGACTTCGAGCCATGCAAATAAGGGAGGCAGGCCTGCAGCCCACACTCCACCAGTTGCCCCAGCAGCATTCAGATATACTGGGGAAGAGTTTTGAAACTTCTTGCCCACTGCAGGATAGCGCGGTGGCAGACATCCGCCACATGGTGAGGACGCATGGTGAGGGCTGCGCAAAGGCTGGGGTACCCTGAAACGGAGAGTCCACGACTGGCCTTTCTTCTAGGCAGTCCACCCTGCCAGCCGGGAGCTTCCCACACCTGGAGCGCATTAAGCTGGAGGCGCATCTAGGCGAAGGCGGCTTCCCCGGAGATCACTGAATAATTCTACATAATTCTGAGCTTGGATCGAGGGTACTGACCTCCCCCTACTCGGATGGATGACAGGCATCTTTTCCTCCGGACCTGGACTGAGGGACTGTGCCCACACTCTGTGGTCCTGCCTGAAGAGCCCTTGCCAACGCCTAAGGGACCAACGTCCCAAAACTTGATGGGTCTCTGTGGTTTGAAGAGACTCTGAGCAGCTTTGGGCGCCTGGATCTCCAGGATCCTCGCCTCGTGGGTTGGCGAGCCTGGCTCTCTAAACTTCTGGATGCTTCCCCCCCCCGCGCTCGGCAGGACAGCCGAGCCGGGACAAGCTTCACTCCACGAGTCCTGTCCCCTGTCCCTTCCCCAGTCCGGCCTGAGTGACCCAGTGGCCTTGTGCGAACCCCAGCTCCGCCCTCAGAGGCATCTAAGGTGCCCATCGGTGCCAGAAGCCCTCGGCACTGTTCCACCCAAGTCCCCTGCCACTTCTCCCAGACACACCAGCCCCACCCCGGTGGAGGGAGGCGCATCTCCCCTCGCCCTTTTATTTTTGCAGAACAACTTGGCAGAACCGGTACACTACAGCTGGTTCCCCAGAGATCCACGTCCCCAAGTGCTGCCAAAAAAAAGTGGCGCGGAGCGTCCCCCCTCCTAGCAGCTGCAGCCCAAGTTCCTGCGGGCCAGGGAGGAGATCCCAGAAGCCAAAAAAAAAGAGGGGACACGTACCTGGCCAGAGGCTGAGCGCCCAGGCCACGAGAAGGCCCCTGGGCAGGTCCATGGTCCGGTGTCGCGCGTGGAGCGGTGGCGCGGTGGCGCGGGGCTGCAAGCCAGAGCGGCAGCTCCTTCCTCGGCGCGGCGCCCCGAGCCTGCACCGCTGACAGCCCCGCGGCGCGCGCAGAGGAAGTGGGAGGGCCCGGCGGCCGGCGGGGAGGGGCGCGGACACCACAAATGGGCTCTGGCTCCCGGCCAATCTCGGCCCCTCTTGCCACCTGGGCAGGCCTCGACGCCTCTCCACGTCTCTCCATCTCCTCTTAGACACACACCAGACCAGCGTGCTCCTGGGTGCCACCTTGCCAGCGAGGCACCTGCCTGCTTCTCTCCGCCGCCCCCTCCACCCTACTTCCATCCTTCAACCCAATCAGGGTCTGTTCTGGAAGAGTGGTCTATGATGCCACTGCTCAGAGAGAGAAAAGAGCTGCACAGAGCCAAGAGGGGGTACTTAACACGGGAATACCTTCCGTGACACGTCTTTGCACACGCTGAGTGAATGTCCACGGGCCATTCATTTTTCAGACATCCCTTGGTCTCCCAGCGCTTTGAGGCCTAACATGTAAAGGTCACAGTGCTTCTTGGGTCTCTGGAACAGGCGCTGTTCACCACTTCTATATCCTCCACTTCTATGGCTTCAAACCTCCACTTCTCAGCCATTCACATCCCACATCAGGAGGGCTAGGGACCTCATGTCACATAGTTCCATGAAGTTCCTTTTGGGAACCTAGACTTTACTTTGTAACCATTGTAATCATAGACAAAGTTAAATGCACACTTGTTGCATTTAATTTTTTTATTATTATTTTATTTATTTTTGGAGAGAGACGCAGAGAGACAGACAGAGGAGAAGGAGAGGGAGACAGATAGAGATGGGCACGCCAGCAGTCTCTCAGCTGCTGTGAACGAAATGCAGATGCGTGCGCCCCCTGTGGGCAAGTGCGGCATTGCACCCTTGCGTCACTTTGTATCTGGCTAAACGCGGGACCTGGAGATTGGAACCTCTGAGATTGGAACCAGTGTTCTTAGGCTTAGGAGGCAGGAGCCTTAACCCCTAAGCCATCTCTCCAGCCCTACTTGTTGCATTTATTGGGCGCATCCAGGCCGCAAGTCACTGCAATCGAACTCCAGATGCATGTGCCGTCTTGTGCATCTGGGGAATTGAACCTGGGTCCTTAGTCTTCTCAGGCAAATGCCTTAACTGCTGAGCCATCTCTCCAGTCTGAGCTGTCACCCTGTCATTGTCATCTTCTTCCTCTCCTCCTCCTCCTTACTTTCCTCCTCCTCCTCCTTTTTGGTGTGTGTGTGTGTGTGTGTGTGGTGTGCACGCACACACTTGCAGAACCCCGAGGAAGGTGCTGGCGTCCTCCTCTGTTACTCCTTGGCTTTATTTCCTTGAGTCAAGCTTCCTCACTGAACCCAGAGCTTGCTGGGTTTTGGTTAGACTGCCTGGCCAGCGAGCCCCAGTGATCGTCCGCCATGGCTTTTCAAGCAGGTTCTGGGGATTGAACCTAGGCCTTCAGTTTGGACAGCAAGCGTTCTTATCTTCTGAACTGAGCCATCTCCCCAGTCCTCTCAAAAGCTTTCAAAATCAGGTCTTTCCCTCCATCCTTCTCCTCTCTCTCTCTTTCTGCTCTCTCTTGTCTTCTTCCTCCTACAACTCCTCCTTCTTCTCTCTTTCTGTCTCATCTCCTCTTCCTTCTACCCCTCATCTCCCCTCCTTCTTTTTCTCTTTGTCCTCTTCTCCCTACGCTCCACCACCCAAAGATGAAAAGAGCTTCCTCTGGTCGGCACATCTGTGAGTACGGTGGCTGGTCTTCCCAACAGTTTAGCCCGTGTGTGGGCATGTTAGAGTGGAGAACCCTTCGCTCTCTCAGGAAAACCTTCCCGTGCCCACCAGTCAGCTCTGCGGATTCATGCTCATTATCTTGTCATCACTGTGTGTTGCAGAGAAACTACCAATGTGACCATTTGTGATTCCTCTTCCTGGGAAATCTGTTTGGTTCACAACTGCGCACCAGGAACAGAGGAGCTGGGTGGACAGATGTGTACAGGGAATGTGTGGGGACATAGAGGGTCAGGGAGAGATGGTAAGGGCTTCCTAGAGGTGACATTCAGCAGATGAGTTGAGGGCTTTACCATGCTTTGCCGGGAGTGGTGGCACACACTTTTAATCCCAGCACTCAGGAGGCAGAGGTAGGAGGATCATCATTCAGCCACCCAGATGAATTCCAGGCCAGTTGAGTCGAAAAACAAACAAACAAACAAACAAACAGACAGACAGACTTTACCATGCTTTGACAGAGAGAGAGAGGGAGTGGTGGACAAAAAGAGGGAGACCCGGGCGTGGTGGTGCATGCCTTTAATCCCAGCACTCAGGAGGCAGAGATAGGGGGATTGCCGTGAGTTCGAGTCCACCCTGAGACTACATAGTTAATTCCAGGTCAGCCTGGACTAGAGTGAGACCCTACCTCAGAAAAAAAAAAAAAGAGGGAGAAGGAGGAGGAGGGGTAGGAGGAAGAAGACAAGAGAGAAGAAAGAGAGAAGGAGGAGGAAAAGGGAGGAGGAGAAAAGAAGGGAGAAGAAGGGGAAAGGAAAGAATGAAACAAAATAAGAAAGAGGAGGACAGAAAAAAGAGAAAAGAACAAAGAGCCAGAGGAAAGGAAAGAAGGAAAAAGGATGGAAGGAGAGAAAGAAGAAAGGAAAGGAAGGAAGAAGAGAGGAGGTATGGATGTAGTCTAGGTTGAAATGAATCAGTGTTTACATCTGCAGGGTGGAGTTTCAGACAGGGCAATATGACACAAGGAAGAAATTTCTTGCTCTTTTCAAGGAGCCCATTAGCTCCGCCTCTGCTCCCCTCCCATCTCTTCTGCCAGGCTAGAACAGAGCACCCCCTGGGCTTGTAACAGGTGTGTGGAATGAGGCAGACACTGGGTGACAGCATGAGGTAACCAAGTCCAGAAGTCCAGGAGGATCTTGGGAAGCCTCAGAGTCAAGCCATCACCCATGCTCTTTGGGGCTCTCCAGTTTTGTGGCCAGTGGTGGCTTGAGTGAGGGTGCTTTGAACCTGGACCACCAGATGGACCATCACCATCTTATTAAAGAGTATTTAATCATCTTGCTTGCTGGTTTGTTTTGTGGGGTCGGAGACAAACCCAGGGTTCTCAAACATGCTAGGCAAGTGCTATGTTGCTGAGCTACATCCCCAAACCTTCCTTATTAAACTTTATTTTTTTATTTTAATTTTACTTATTTACTAGAGACAGAGAGAGGGAGAGACAGGGAGAGAATGGGCATGCCAGTTCCTCTAGCCATTGCAAACTGACTCCAGACACATGCTCCACCATGTGCATCTGGCTTACGTGGGACTTGAAGAATCGAACTTGGGTCCTTAGGCTTCACAGGCATGCGTCTTAACTGCTAAGTCAGCTCTCCAGCCCTTCTTTATTAAACTTTATACACAAGGCAGCAGTGTATAGAAGACAAATGCATCATTTGGGTTCTGTTTTTCACATATGTGTGTGTAGAGTATGTGTGTGGTGTGGTGTGTGTGTGGTATATGCATGTGTGTGAGGATGTGCATGTACATGCAGAGGTCAGAGGAGAATATTGGTTGTCTTCTTATTGTTTATCCACATATTTCTTTGAGACAGGATCTCTCCCTCAACCCAGAACTGCTGCCCATCAGTGAGCTCTGGCTTCTACCCCCCACCCCTACTCCCAGTGGACTGGGGTAACAGACTGCATGGCCACATCCAGCTTTAAAAAATATATTTTATTAGACCGGGCGTGGTGGTGCACGCCTTTAATCCCAGCACTCAGGAGGCAGAGGTAGGAGGATTGCTGTGAGTTGGAGGCCACCCTGAGACTACATAGTGAATTCCAGGTCAGCCTGGGCTAGAGTGAGACCCTACCTCGAAGAACCAAAAAAATTTTTAATTAATTAATTAGAGAGGGAGAGAGAGAGAGAAAGAGAGAATGGACATGCCAGGGCCTCCAGCTACTGTAAGGAATGAACTCCAGATGCATGTGTCACCTTGTGCATCTGCACATAAATGGGTGCTGGGGAATCAAACCTGGGTCTTTAGGATTTGAAGGCAAGTGCCTTAACCACTAAGCCATCTCTCCAAGCCTCCTTCCTTCCTTCCTTCCTTCCTTCCTTCCTTCCTTCCTTCCTTCCTTCCTTCCTTCCTTCCTTCCTTCCTTCCCTCCTTCCCTCCTCCCTCCCTCCCTTCCTCCTTTCTTTCTTTCTTTCTTTCTTTCTTTCTTTCTTTCTTTCTTTCTTTCTTTCTTTCTGTGGTTTTAAGAGATTCTGACACTGTTTCCACAGTTGCTGGACCATTTTACTTCCCCACTAGCCATACATACAGACTGATCTGTAATTCACTATGTAGTCTCAGGTTGGCCTTGAACTCATGGAGATCCTCCTACTTCTGCCTCCCAAGTGCTGGGATTAAAGGCGTGCGCCACCACTCCTGGCTTCTTTCTCCTTTCCTCCCTCCATTCCTCTGTTCCTTCCTCCCTCCCTCCTGTCCTTTTTCCTTCCTTCCTTCCTTCCTTCCTTCCTTCCTTCCTTCCTTCCTTCCTTCCTTCCTGTCACCAAATGACATTCTATTGCATGGGTGCTCCCTGTCATGTCTATCCAGTCAGCCGGTGATGTTTATTTGGTTATTTCCACTTTGGGCTGTGACGACTGATGTCACCACAAACATCCTTGTAGAAGCTTCTGTTCTCTTGGGGACACACAGTCACCAGCAGCATAGCCATGGACCGTGTATAGGAAGGTGCCCCCCCCCCATGTATCCTAGTTGTGTAGAAGACCACGCCATCTAGGTTTCTGGGAGCACTCTGTGACATTTGCAAGGCAGTGATGTGGTGCATCAATGCACTGCTCACAATGGGTCCCTGTCTTTAAGTGACACATGGCTGTACCTAGGAGTGGCATTGATGAATCATAGGGCGATTTTATGTTTGGTGGCTTAAGAGAATCTAACACTGCTTCCACAGTTGCTGGACCATTTTACTTCCCCACTAGTCACACGTGACTGCCATATGTTTCTGTTTTACTTTTTTTGAAATCTATTTCACACCCATGGCCTCATTTCACCCTCCCCTAGTAGCCCTGCAAGGCACGACATTCCTTTTTGTTTTCCTTTGGTTTTATTGAGGTAGAGTCTCACTCTAGCCCAGGCTGACCTGGAATTCACTATGTAGTCCCGAGCTGGCCTTGAACTCACAGCGATCCTGCTACCTCTGCCTCCCCAGTGCTGGGATTAAAGGCGTGCGCCACTACGTCCTGCAACATTCCTCTATCTATTTATGTATTTACGAGAGAGAGAGAGAGAGAGAGAGAGAGAGGCAGGTAGAGACAGAATGGGTGTTCCAGGTCCTCTAGCCACTGCAAATGAACTCCAGACACATGCACTGCCTTTTGCATCTGGCTTACATGGGTACTGGGGAATCAACTCTGGGTCCTTAGGCGTTGAGGCAAGTGCCTTAACCATTAGGCAATCTCTCCAGCCCTACATTACTTCTCTTAAAAAATTATTTGTGCATGTATGTATGGGGCACATGCATGCCACACACGTGCCACTTTGCATCCAACTCTATGTGGGTGCTGGGCAATCAAACCCAGGGTGACAGGCTTGATAAGCAAGCACCTTTCACTGCTGAGCCATCTTCCCAGGCCCTACGTTCTTTTTGTTTTTTAATAGATGAAGATATTATATAAGTGAAGATTCTACCAGTGGTGAGGAGATTCAATAGCAACGGACTGAAGCCAAGAAAGAAACATAAAGGCTCAGGTAACTGACTAGACAGTGCCAACACAGTGCTAACTGCAGACACAGCTGGGGCAAGAGCCTTCCATGAATGTTATTGCTTCCTTTTCTTTTAGTTTTGTTTCACCCTGTGCTTTCCTACAGGGCATAGGGCTCCTCTGCCTTTCTAGAAAGGTAGCAGGCAGGGCCCGAGAGCTTGCTCAGTGGTTAAAGGCGCTTGTTTGCAAAAACTAGTGGCCCATGGGCTGGAGAGATGGCTTAGCGGCTAAGGTGCCTGCCTGTTAAGCCTAAGAATGCTGGTTCCAATGTCCAGCGGTTCCAATCTCCAGGTCCCACGTTTAGCCAGATGCAAAGTGATGCAAGGGCGCAATGCCGCACTTGCCCACAAGGGGGCGCACACATCTGGATTTCGTTCACAGCAGCTGAGAGACTGCTGGCGTGCCCATCTCTGTCTCCCTCTCCCTCTCTATCTCTGTCTCTCTCTCCAAAAATAAATAAAAATAATAATAATAAAATTTTTAAAAAACTAGCGGCTCAAGTTCAGTTTCCCAGAACCCATGTAAAGCCAGATGCACAAGGTGGTGCATGTGTCTGGAGTTCATTTGAAGTGGCTGGAGGCCCTACCACACCCATTCTCATATTCTCCCTCTCTCTTTTCTCTTCTTCTTCTCTGTCTCTCTCTCAAATAAATAAATAAATAAATAAATAAATAAATAAATAAATATTTTTTATAAAGAAAGTTAGCAGACAACCGTCATAGGGGATATGATAGATTTTAAAGATATAGAAACAGCCTTGCCCCTTAGAGCCAGCAGAGAAGCCCAGGGTTCGGGTTTGTATGTCCTCCCTTAAACAAATCATAGTGTCTGGAGGACATGGTATTATAGCTGGCCTAGTCTGGAACACACACCCAGCCCCGGGGGCTTAGGAGGAGATGGCACCCTCACTGACAGCCCCACCAAGACCACATATTATAGGAGACAAGTTGTTCCCTAGGGAACCAGGAAAGGCAGTGGGTGGGGGAGGGGCGACAGAGTGTGCTGGACACACAAACCCGTAATTGTCAAGACCACTTCAAAGATCTACACTCAACGCGGCAGTAGCTTCACTCAAGACTCCATAGCTCCTGCGCAGCGGAAGTGCCGTGGGAAGTCAGGTCTTCCGAGAAGAGAATCAGCAGTTGTCACGACACATCCCCGTTGGAAGGAAGAAGCAGGCGTTCCAGACCAGGACTGCACCAGCCTGAGCAGCGCAGAGGGAGGCTCCACGGTGGTTCCCATGCTTGTGGTCCCTGGCTTCCCCAGGAAAGAACTAGCAGTGGGTGGGGCGCTAACCATGGCCAGCTCCAGTAGGTCCAATACACTGTTCTCCCGGCAAAGCACTCGCGTGGCCTGGTCTGCGTTCGCTTTGGAGAGCCACTCCTCTCGTGATCGTGCCTTGTTTTTCACTTGTGTGACTGTGATCCACTTGTCTTGGTTTGCCTTGAACTGAAGGATTTTTTTCCCTCCAGGTTGCTGGACTTTCGGTGTCCAAAGGGGGACAGTGGCAGGACATGGGGGTTGACACCTGTCATCTTGGCTCTTGTGAGTCCAGAGGCAAGCAGATTGCAAGTTTAGGCCAGCCCGAGCTATATAGTGAGACCCTGTCGCAAAACAAAACACAACAAACACACTAACAACTGGGATAACATCTGGCAAACTGGGATGAATTGGTTTTCCATCTCTATTTTACGAGAGAGAGAGAGAGAGAGAGAGAGAGAGGCAGGTAGAGACAGAATGGGTGTTCCAGGTCCTCTAGCCACTGCAAATGAACTCCAGACACATGCACTGCCTTTTGCATCTGGCTTACATGGGTGGGTACTGGGGAATCGACTCTGGGTCCTTAGGCGTTGAGGTAAGCGCCTTAACCATTAGGCAATCTCTCCAGCCCTACATTACTTCTCTTGAAAAATTATTTGTGCATGTATGTATGGGGCACATGCATGCCACACATGTGCCACTTTGCATCCAACTCTATGTGGGTGCTGGGCAATCAAACCCAGGGTGACAGGCTTGATAAGCAAGCACCTTTCACTGCTGAGCCATCTTCCCAGGCCCTACGTTCTTTTTGTTTTTTAATAGATGAAGATATTATATAAGTGAAGATTCTACCAGTGGTGAGGAGATTCAATAGCAACGGACTGAAGCCAAGAAAGAAACATAAAGGCTCAGGTAACTGACTAGACAGTGCCAACACAGTGCTAACTGCAGACACAGCTGGGGCAAGAGCCTTCCATGAATGTTATTGCTTCCTTTTCTTTTAGTTTTGTTTCACCCTGTGCTTTCCTACAGGGCATAGCGCTCCTCTGCCTTTCTAGAAAGGTAGCAGGCAGGGCCGGAGAGCTTGCTCAGTGGTTAAAGGCGCTTGTTTGCAAAAACTAGTGGCCCATGGGCTGGAGAGATGGCTTAGCGGCTAAGGCACCTGCCTGCTAAGCCTAAGAACACTGGTTCCAATGTCCAGCGGTTCCAATCTCCAGGTCCCACGTTTAGCCAGATGTAAAGTGAGGCAAGGGCGCAATGCTGCACTTGACCACAAGGGGGCGCACGCATCTGGATTTTGTTCTCAGCAGCTGAGAGACTGCTGGCGCGCCCATCTCTGTCTCCCTCTCCCTCTCTGTCTATCTCTATCTCTCTCTCCAAAAATAAATAAAAAAAATAATAAAAAAATTAAAAAAAAACTAGCGGCTCAAGTTCAGTTTCCCAGAACCCATGTAAAGCCAGATGCACAAGGTGGTGCATGTGTCTGGAGTTCATTTGAAGTGGCTGGAGGCCCTACCACACCCATTCTCATATTCTCCCTCTCTCTCTTTCTCTGCTTCTTCCTCTGTCTCTCTCTCTCAAATAAATAAATAAATAAATAAATAAATAAATAAATAAATATTTTTTATAAAGAAAGTTAGCAGACAACCGTCATAGGGGATATGATAGATTTTAAAGATATAGAAACAGCCTTGCCCCTTAGAGCCAGCAGAGAAGCCCAGGGCTCGGGTTTGTATGTCCTCCCTTAAACAAATCATAGTGTCTGGAGGACATGGTATTATAGCTGGCCTAGTCTGGAACACACACCCAGCCCCGGGGGCTTAGGAGGAGATGGCACCCTCACTGACAGCCCCACCAAGACCACATATTATAGGAGACAAGTTGTTCCCTAGGGAACCAGGAAAGGCGGTGGGTGGGGGAGGGGCGACAGAGTGTGCTGGACACACAAACCCGTAATTGTCAAGACCACTTCAAAGATCTCCACTCAACGCGGCAGTAGCTTCACTCAAGACTGCATAGCTCCTGCGCAGCGGAAGTGCCGTGGGAAGTCAGGTCTTCCGAGAAGAGAATCAGCAGTTGTCACGACACATCCCCGTTGGAAGGAAGAAGCAGGCGTTCCAGACCAGGACTGCACCAGCCTGAGCAGCGCAGAGGGAGGCTCCACGGTGGTTCCCATGCTTGTGGTCCCTGGCTTCCCCAGGAAAGAACTAGCAGTGGGTGGGGCGCTAACCATGGCCAGCTCCAGTAGGTCCAATACACTGTTCTCCCGGCAAAGCACTCGCGTGGCCTGGTCTGCGTTCGCTTTGGAGAGCCACTCCTCTCGTGATCGTGCCTTGTTTTTCACTTGTGTGACTGTGATCCACTTGTCTTGGTTTGCCTTGAACTGAAGGATTTTTTTCCCTCCAGGTTGCTGGACTTTCGGTGTCCAAAGGGGGACAGTGGCAGGACATGGGGGTTGACATCTGTCATCTTGGCTCTTGTGAGTCCAGAGGCAAGAAGATTGCAAGTTTGAGGCCAGCCCGAGCTATATAGTGAGACCCTGTCGCAAAACAAAACACAACAAACACACTAACAACTGGGATAACATCTGGCAAACTGGGATGAATTGCTTTTCCATCTCTATTTTTTCCTTCTTTCTTTCTTTCTTTTTTTCTTTCTTTTTCTTTTTGGTTTTTTTGGTTTCACTCGAGCCCAAGTTGACCTGGAATTCACTATGTAGTCTCAGGCTGGCCTTGAACTCATGGCAATCTTCCTACCTCTACCTCCTGAGTTGGGATTAAAGGCATGAGCAACCACACCTGGCCCTTTCATCTGTATCTTGAATTATCTGCCCCACTTTTCCAACACCTCGCTCTTCCATCTCAGTTTGGTTATTTCTCTCTACCCGCTCTGCTCTGCTCCAGGGCGCATCTCTTCATGCAGCCATTCCCCGTATAATTGTGTGTGTGTGTGGGGGCTCTCCCTTGAGGCACAAACTGGCTTCCAGGCCCCTCCTCATGGGTCTGGCCTTCTCCCTGTACCATCAGTGTGTTTGTGTTTAGGGTATGTAAATTCATTTAAAGATAGAGTCAAGCAAGCTAGGCGTGGTGGTGCACACCTGTAATCCCAGCATTCTGGAGGCAAAGGTAGAAGGATCATCATGAGTTCGAGGCCACCCTGAGATTACATAGCCAATTCCAGGTCAGCCTGGGCTAGAGTGAGACCCTACCTTGAAAAACAGAAAAATGAAAAAAAAAAAAAAGATAGAGTCAAGCAAACTTCATTACTGGGAAGGCTGATCTTAGGGGAAAAAATATAATAAATTCCAAAGCCCTCTGCATCCCTCAAAAATGAAGCAGAGGGGGCTGGAGAGGTAGATCAGTGCTTAAAGCACTTGTGCAAAACCTAAGGACCCAGGTTTGATTCCTTGGTACCCATGTAAAGCCAGATGCACAAGGTGGCAAATGTGTCTGGAGTTTGTTTGTAGTGGTAGACGCCCTGGCATGCCCATTCTCTCCCTCTCTTTTTTCCTCTCTATCTGTCTCTTTCTTTCTCTCTCTCCCTCTCTCAAATAAATAAAATATTAAAAAATGAAGCAGGGAAAAAGTCCACCAGATTGTATCTTATCTGCAGTTTGAGTGGGCCCATATTTGGATGATGAAAGATGATTCCATGTGTTAAACAAAGGCTTAGGAGGCTTCCCTTGTTTTCTATCTGTCACACCAGGTCTCATCCTTGCCAACAAAGTGACGGAGGTTAGCTCTAAGCATGTGTTCACCCCAGGAGAGTGTGGTTCCAGCCACTTTCTGAACTGCCGGAGCCAGGCAGGTTCCACCCCTCTTCCTGATCCTGTGCCCAGCCTGGATCTTATTCCCACTGCTGATGGTTGGTGACTGGGGTTTCTATCAGGATCAAGTCCTGTACACAGCCTATAGTGAATCCGGGAAGCTGTTGTGTGATTGTCATTCCTCAAGCCACAAGTATGTTCAACATTTGCAGTAACGATTTATCAAAGGAAAAAGTATATTCCCAGTACAAACAGATATGCAGGCCAGAGAAAACATCCCTTTGAAGAGAAAGTATGGCAAAAGGTGTGGAGAGTCCAAATCACCTGGGCGGCCTTTAGGTGTACGTGAACATTCTAGCTGAGAGACTGTTGTTTATGGGGCTTAGGTGGGCTAAACCCTTGACATCGGAGCAGACAGAAAGCCCCTCACCAGCTCGACATGGTACTACAGGCCTGTAATCCAGGAGGTGGAGGCAAGAGAATCAGGAGTTCAAGTTTGGTTATAAGACAAGTTTAAGGCCAACCTGAGCCATGTGAGACCCTATGGCAAACCAACCAACCACATCAGAATACAACGTCATGGCAATAGTATAAGCAGCTGTCCTTATAGCACTTCCCACAGGTGAAATGTGATTCTTACTTCATCTTCGGTTTTTTTTTTAAAATATTGTTTGTTAAATATTTTATTTATTTATGAGAGAGAGAGAGACAGTGAGTATGGGTGCACCAGGACCTCTTGCCACTGCAAACGAACTCCAGACACATGTGCCATTTTGTGTATCTGGCTTTATATGGGTACTGTGGAACTGAACCCCAGATTTAAAGTCTCAGCTATCTCCCCAGCCCTCATACTCAGTGTTGAGGCATCTTCAGCACTTCCACACTGGCACTGGACTGAGCCCAGATGTCAAGGAGAAACCACGAAAGTCAGGGTCAGGTTGCTGCGGGCAAGGGTAGAGCTGGGTTCCCTTGTCTTGGGAAACAGTTACACTGTTAAGCAAGACATGGGTGGAGCAAGAAATTCCCATGGTGCATAGGGTTCAGGACCAAGGTTACGATTTGGCCAGTGATCAAGAGCTGCACCATCCTATAAATGCATGGGATGCAGGACCAAATTAGATGTGGGTCTTGGCTCCCCTCAAAGCTCTAAATCTCAGTAAAAAGACATGAGGCTGAGGCTGGAGAGATGGCTTAGTGGTTAAGGCGCTTGTCTGCGAAGCCTAAGGACCCAGGTTTGATTCCCCAGGACCCACATAAGCCAGATGCATGTGGTGGCACATGCATCTAGAGTTCATTTGCAGTGGCTAGAGGCCCTGGCATGCCCATTCTCTCTTTCTGTCTGCCTCTCTCTCTCTCTTAAATAAATAAATAAATAAATAAATAAATAAATAAATAAATATTTTTTAAAAAGATATATGGGGCTACAGAGATGGCTTAGTGGTTAAGGTGCTTGCCTGTGAGGCCTAAAGACCCATGTTCGACTCTCCAGATCCCATGTAAGCCAGACACACAAAGGCGAGGCAAGTGCAAGGGCACACGTGCCCACTAGGTGGTGCAAGTATCTGGAGTTTGATTGCAGTGGATGAGGCCCTGGAGCGCTAGTTCTCTCTCTGTGTCTCTCTCCAAAAAAAAAAAAAAAAAATTAAAAAAGATAACCGTGTACATTAATAATGCAAACAACATCTTCCACTGACTGACCCCTTGTAGAGTAGGACACTTTGCTTGTAGAATGTCTTTCTGTCCTTGTGGGAATCTTGTGAAGTTGTGTCGTCACTACCGGCCTCCTGCACATGGAACTTGGGGCGCAGCACGTGGAAAAGGCAGATTTGAACCTGGTCTCACCTGACTGCAGGGTCTATGCTGCTAACCACTGTGCTTCACCCTTTTTGGCATCGGATGGTCAGTGTGACTGTGATGTGGACTGTAACCGAACTGCAAGCAAAGTGCTGCGGGACAGCAGAGGAGGGCCTGAGAGGGAGGCCACAGCTGAGTGGGAAAGTGGGCATGCTGAGCAGAGGAAATGAAATGGACCATACATAGACTGCAAAAAAAAAAAAGCAAGTTTGAAGTGTGCTGTGCTGGGGGCAAGAGACATTGGACAGAGGTGGTGACAGATGTGTGGGGACAGTAAAAACCCTAGTTTCTGGCTTTTGTTCCTTGGAGGGTTAGCTCCCCTCTGGTGTACTTGGGGGAAAGAAGGCTTGCTTCGTGTTTCCGGAGCCCTGGTGGAGCCCCTTTGGAGAAGCTTCTTTGTTCTGACCTTGGCCAAGCTAAGTCTCTCCACCCACAGAGGAGGAATACAGATTTGCTCTCACCTACAGATTCTCAAATGACTTGATGGGGACAGGCACACTTGCACGAACGCCTATGTGCATGAGCACACATAGACTAGTGCCTGATTCAACGTAGCCCACATCCACATTCAAGCCGAGTCGCAGGTCCCCGAGGAAGCCTCATCCACCCAGGGCGGCTGGCATATCGTCACGGTAATGCTCCCATCACTTCTCAGAACAGTTCTTCCTCCCACCCTCGGTTGACACCCGAGTCCTGTGCCCGAAATGCCACAGACAGATCCTTCAAAGGACATCCTCGGGCTGCACAGAACACTCACTGATGAAGCTTTTCTGTTTTCACCCTTTCTTTTTTTTTTTTTTTAAATAATTTTCTTTTCTTTTTCTTTTCTCTTCTCTTTCTTTCTTTCTTTCTTTCTTTCTTTCTTTCTTTCTTTCTTTCTTTCTTTCTTTCTTTCTTTCTTTCTTTCTTTCTTTCTTTCTTTCTTTCTTTCTTTCTTTCTTTCTTTCTTTGAGAGAGACTATGGGCACACCAGGGCTTCCAGCCACTACAAATGAACTCCAGACGCATGTGCTGCCTCATGCATCTGGCTTTACATGGGCCCTGGAGAATCGAACCTGGGTCCTTAGGCTTCTCAGGCAAGCGCTCACACTGCTAAGCCATCTCTCCAGCCCTATTTTCACCCCTTTCATCAAATTCCAAGGACACAGATCCTAGATGTGGGGTAGGGTTGATACAGAGATGAAACGCGCCACAATCGCTCCAGGTTAAATTCCAGGAGACTCTTGAATTCCATAGCGATGAGTGTGGGCTTCATCTGCTAGGCAGTGAAGAGGCTTCACGTGAGCCAGGAGGACAGTGGAAGGATATGTACCCCAACCAGGCAGGAGGATGGAGCCCGAGGCTTCAGCTCATGAACGGGACTGGAGAAGAGGTATTGCTGCCAGGCCTCTCTCTCCCTCGAGTTGTTACTTCCTTCCATGGGCATTGCAAGAGCCACCTTCCCCACCCCAGGCGCCATGGGTACTGGTCTCTCTGCTTGTCACAGCATCCCCCCCCCCACACCCATTCTTTTGCTTCTTATAGGTCAAATTGGAGTCTGCCTGCCTTCAAGACTCAGAGAAACAAGCCTTCCTCATGTCTTTGTGGCTTTATTTTCACCTTGCTCTCAAACATCATGTATTTCCAATTTTTGTTTTGCTTTTGTTTTTTATTTATTAGAGACAGAGCGAGGGAAAGAGAAGGGAGGGAGAGTGAGAATGGGCCCGCCAGGGCCTCTAACCACAGCAAACGAACTCCAGACGCATGCTCCCTCTTGTGCATCTGCCTTACGTGGGACCTGAGCCATCTCTCCAGCCCTAGAAAATCTTCTGACAATTAAGTCTTTCTCTCAAGTCTACTTTCAGAATAACTCAGTCTAGGGCTCATGATGAAGCCACTTGCTCTATTGCTTCATAGTTAGAAAGGGACAGAGTCAGGATCCGAACCCAGGAATGTGGGTATGACACTGGCGGTATCTGCGGCCCACTCTCTTCTCTTGAGAAGCAGATCTGCATATGCAACTCCTGTCAGTCATTCACTGTGCACCCTCAGTTGTCACAGACTTTCTTCCACAAGGTCTGAACAGAGTAAGCACTTTCATAGGAAAATGAAGAAGTATGGTGGGCAGGAGTCCTTTTCCCTTCTGTAGTTGGAAGGCCCAGAGGGAGAAGATGACCTGTGTGGGGGCACCGGAGTGAGCTATAAAAATCCACACCTTGGGCTGAAATAGGTTAAGGCACCTGCCTCCAGAGCCTAACGACCCAGGTTCAATTCCCCAGTGCCTGTGAAAGCAAGACGCACAAAGTGGCACATGCATCTGGAGCTCATTCGCAGTGTGGCTAGAGGTCCTGATGTGCCTGTGCTCTCTCTCTCTCTCTCTCTGCTTGCAAATAAATAAAATAAAATATTTTTAAAAATCCACACCTTAGCTGGGCATGGTGGTGCACGCTTTTAATCCCAGCACCGGAGAGGCAGAGGTAGGAGGAGCACCATGAGTTTGAGGCCACCCTGAGACTACATAGTGAATTCCAGGTCAGCCTGAGCTAGAGTGAGACCCTACCTCGAAAAAAAAAAAAAATCCACACCTTGTCTCTTCACTTAGCTGAGAGTTGTTTAGCCCTCTGGCCTGATGTTCTCAACCCAGAAGGGTGTGCAGGGATCTCTGAACAGCCCCAGTTGCATGATGGATGTTGGAAATGGAAAGAAAGAAGCAGAGCAAAGACAGCCCAGGGCTCACCATAAAGAGGCATGTTCGTGATTGCATGACCCGTGACAAAGCCTACGGTTTGATATCTGTCTCCAGCCAGACTTGCTGGCCAACTTTGCTAAACCCTGTGGCCAGAAGAGAGAGAGAAAGAGAGAGAAAGACTGTTTCCTGTTAACTCCCATTTTGCCACAGGATTGACAGCTGGCCTCATCCCTGCAATCAATTCCTAGCCAGGCTGGGGCGGCTCCCAGTGGGGTACTTTCTCAGAGCTCCCTGGTCCCCACTTCTGTAAGGGTGACCTCCTGCTCTCTCGGGGAGGTCAGCCCATATTGTCCCAGCTGCTGCTATTCATCCCAAGCATGCATCAGAAATAAACATCTTCCAAGCGATTTGCAGCTGGGGCCAGAGGCCAAGTGGTGGTGGCGGCGGGAGGTGCGGTGGGTGGAGCGTTTTAGTTGATGTTTGGGTAATAAAGGTTTCCGCAAGCATTTAAGGATTTAAGTATTGAGCCCAAGGCCCCTTGAGTACTTCCTCCTCAGTCAAGACCCAAAGCCAGGAGAACTGTTGGAAGGGAAATGGAGATAGCATTGTCTCAGGTTTTCAGTCTGCAAATGGCTGGTGGTCCCGGAAGTTGCTCTCGAGGCTTTGAGGGTAGGCAGTGTAGAAGTTAAATATGGGCTCTTGGGTCAGAGAGACCCTGTTGCAGCAAGAGGACTTTCCACCTATAGCCATTGCTATAAAGTGAACAGCAAGTTCATTTCTTTTCGTGTTGTGTGTGTGTGTGTGTGTGTGTGTGTATACATGTGCCATGGTGAGCATATGGAGGTCAGAGAACAACTTTCAGATAGGTCTTCACTTTCCACCTTGTTTTTTAAAAATTTTATTTATTTATTTGCAAACAGATGATAGATAGATGATAGATAGATAGAGTGAGGGAGAGTATGCGTGTGCCAGGGCCTCTAGCCACTTCAAACAAATTCCAGATGCATATGCTACTATGTGAATCTGGCTTTAGGTGGGTACTGGGGTATTGAACCTGGGTCATTAGGCTTTGCAAGCAAATTTCCTAACTGCTAAGCCAACTCCCTAGCCCTTCATCTTGATTTTGAAGCAGGTTCTTTTTTTCAAAGTTCCGTTCACAAGCTTCTGGGACCTTCTCCTGTCTCCACCTCCCTTTTTAAAAATAATTTTTTAAATTTTCAAAATTTTTAAATTTATATTATTCTAATTTTATATTCATATTGGTGACTCCATTATCTTCCTCCCTGTCCTCCCCCCTCTGAAGGGACCCTCATCATTGGGGAATGTGGGTCATGCATTATGGGGATAGTCAAGAATTATGGGGGACAGGCAAAGTCTCTGTGCAAAATGACCCAACTTGTGGCTCTAACAGTCTTTCTGCCTCCTCTTCCGTGAATTTCCCTGAGCCATGCATTATTTTTATTTATTTGAGAGAGGGAGAAAGAGAGAGAGAGAATGGGCACCACCAGGGCCTCTAGCCACTGTAGACGAACTCCAGATGCATGCACCACCTTGTGTATCTGATTTACATGGGTCCCGGGGAATTGAATCTAGGTCCTTTGGCTTTGCAGACAAGCACCTTAACCACTAAGCCATCTCTCCAGCCCTCTACCTCTGTTCTCACCTTCTCAGGCATACTGGGATTACAGAAACCTGTTACAGCTTCTGGCTTTTACATGGGATTCTGGGGATCTGAACTCTTGCCCTCAGGGTTGTGTGGCCACTGCTTTATTCACTGAGCCATCTCCCCAGCCTGAAAGCAGTAAGCTTATAGAGTGCTTCTTGTGCTAGATACAGTTTTAAACACTTGATATATCACCTCATTGAACAATCACAGCTCTGTGATGCTGGGGTGATTACCACTTCTATTTTACAGATGAGAAAACTGAGGTACAACAGAGACTATTTTACAGATGAGAAAACTGAGGTGCAGCAGAGACTTGCTCAGCTGATGTGTGGTGGAGCCTTAAGATACCCTCTAGCAAGCTGGCTGTGAGATCCTTGACCACTCTCTCCCGTTTCTGCAGTTGCCGTACCAGGTGAAACATAGCCTACAGGGGCTTGGCACAATGCCTGCCACATGGCCAATTCTCAATAAATGTTAGCTTTTGACATACAAAGCAGTGTAAAGCAGGTTGGTAAGGCTGCCTGCCTCATTTGAGATTTTTAATGAGGCCTGACATTTGTTTAGCTGAGTCTACAATTTTAAGAACTTTCCCTGGGCTTGGCAAGATGGCTTAGTAGTTAAGGCACTTGTCTGCAAAAGCTAACCACCTGAGTTCAGTTCCCAAGTACCCATGTAAAGCCAGATGCACAAAGTGGTGCATGTATCTGGAGTTCATTTGCAGCAGATGGAGGCAGGCTCTGGCATACCCATTCTCTCTGTCTCTCTATATCTGTCTGCTTGCAAATAAACAAATATTGTTTAAATAAATAAATAAAGTTCAAACAGCTTTCCCAATTATGTTTCTTTCTTTTTTAAAAATAAGTTGAAGCTTTTATCTTTTTATTTATATATTTTTAAGATTTTATTTATTTATTTATTTATTTATTTATTTATTTATTTATTTGAGACAGAAAGAGGGAGAGGGAGAGATAGAGATAGAGAGTGAGTGAGAATGGGCGTGCCAGGGCCTCTAGCCACTGCAAACGAACTCCAGACTCATGTGCCACCATGTGCATCTGGCTTACGTGGGACCTGGAGAATTGAACCCGGGTCCTTAGGCTCGGCAGGCATGCACCATAACCGCTAAGCCAGCTCTCCAGCCCTTTGAAGGCTGGGGGGCAGAGGACATTTAGGATGGACATGAGAGGGTCAGTGAATTGCAGAGCATCCACGCTAGCTCCCTTGTCATTCTATCAGTCAGCAGGTCTTGACTGACATCCCAGAGTCTGACTCACACCCTGCGTGGGCTGCAACAGATACTAATGGACCACCAACCTGTGACCCTTCACTGTGTTCAACTCAGCACCCTTTCACACACATCTGCCGCTCAACTCTATAGAACGGGCTGCGGTTTATATACTGTACCTCCGAGCAATAGAGACCCAAAAGGGATTATAACAAAGACAGATACTGTAAATTCATAAGATCACCTAAAATACAAAATAAAAATAACAGACCAAGTAGTCAACGATAGAACCCAATCATTTGGGTAGCAGTTTATGGACAAGTATGACCTCAGTTCGACCTCCCGACAGTCCACCGCTGAGCATAATTATGCCGTAAAACTTGAGTTTAGAGCCAGGTGTGGTGGCTCACGCGTCTCCTACTGGCACTTGGGAGACTGAGGTAGGAGGATTGACAGCGAGCTTGAGGCCAGCTTGAGGCTGCAGAGTGAGTTCCAGGTCAGCCTAGGCTACAGTGAGATGTTGCCACCAACAAACAAACAAAACACGTTCGGGAGAGAGACTATAGAAGCAGGCTTACATCTCCTCTTATTGAGTCTTGCTTGGGACTTTTCAGTTCCTAAGGGATTAGCATTAATGCCTGCCACTATATTCCAGTAAAAGACTCTGGGGTTAGAATGCTTGGTTTCTCTTTTTGCAAGCTCTACATTTGGAACGCCCTTTTCACTGTCCTGGGATGGTTAAAAAGAGTGTGGGTGGGGATGTAGCTCAGAGATAGAGTTCTTGCCTAGCCCAGGAGAGGCCCTGGGTTCAATCCCCAGATTGGAAAAAAGTTAGAGAGAGTACTATCTAGTATTTCCCTTAGGACTGGATTTTATGGCGTGAAATTTTCTCAGTTTTTGTTTGCATGAAAATGACGTTGTCTCACTTTGGCTCCTGAAGAATGTTTTCTGGGGGCATGGAAGTGTAGGCGTCACCCTCCCCTCCCCCAGCACACCGAAGCTCCTGCTCCTCTTCTGGGTCCTGTTATGTCTGTTGAGAAGTTCAGTTGTCAGTTTAGTTGTCACGACTTCATGACTTCTTTGATATACAGTGTCTTTTCTCCTATACCTGCCTTCAAGATCTCCTTCCTTCCTTCCTTCCTTCCTTTCTTTTTTTTTTTTTTTTTTTTTTTTTTTTGAATTTTTCAAGATAGGGTCTCACTCTGGCCCAGGCTGACCTGGAATCCACTATGTAGTCTCATGGTGGCCTTGAACTCACAGTGATCCTCCTACCTCTGCCTCTTGAGCACTGGGATTGAAAGCCTGCACTACCACACCCGGCTACAATTTTCTTTTTAAAAAAATATTTTATTTATTTATTTATTTATTTATTTATTTATTTGAGAGAGAGAAAGAGGCAGATGGAGACAGAGAGAGAATGGGTGCTCCAGGGCTTCCAGCCACTGCAAATAAACTCCAGATACAAGTACCACCTTGTGCATCTGGCTTACATGGGTACCCGGGAATCAAACCTGGGTGCTTATGCTTTACAGGCAAGCGCCTTAACTTCTAAGCCATCACTCCAGCCCTAAGATTTTCTTTTTGATGTTGGTGTTGAACTTTACTATGTTGTGGGTTTGTTTTATTTATTCTTTTTAAATAAATAATCTTTAAAAATTATTTATTTATTTTGAGAGAGAAAGAAGACTGAGAGAGAGAGAGAGACAGAGAATGGGTGCACCAAGGTCTTCAGTACTGCAAACAAACTCCAGACACACACCTCCTTGTGTGCATGTGTAACATTGCACACTTGAGTAACTGTGCGTCTGGCTTATGTGGGACCTAGAGATTCGAACAGGAGTTTTTAGGCTTTACAGGCAAGCACCTTAACTGCTAAGCCATCTCTCCAGCCCTGTGTGGGTCCTTGCCATTCCTGGGGGAGATAACAGAAGTGGCAGGGAAAGCTACATGACTTCAGCCACATATTGGATGGCTAAAGCTGAAGGGAGACTGTTGATAAGGGTCTCTTGGGCAGCTAGCCACAAGGTCAGGAACTGTGGGGGGCAAAGCCTGACTATGGAATGATCAGGTGCTTTTTGGGATCAAGGGGGGAGGGCCTCGCAAGTTCTGCCCTCTCTGGGCCTTGACAGGGCATACTACAACCTTGCCCATGGGTAGGAAAGGCCAGTCACCGTTGCCAGGGTGGGTTCCCAACCATAATGCCAGCTGCAACCCCCACAGCCCAAGGTCCCCAGCCATGTCCAACAGCCCAGCTTCCTCACAGTCCCAGCCCATGTTTAGCAATGCTCAACAGCCCTAAATAATCTTTAAAAAGAACTTATTTATTTACTTATTTATTTATTTTTAAAGAGATATAGAGAAAGGGAAAGAGGTAGATAGAGCAAGAGAATGGGCACACCAGGACCTCTAGCCACTGCAAATGAACTCCAGACATATGTGCCACCTTGTGCATCTGGCTTACGTGGGTTCTGGGGAATCAGATCTGGGTCCTTAGGCTTCACATTCAAGTGCCTTAGCCACTTAGCCATCTTTCCAGCCCTTACTTATTCTTTTTTAATTGAATCCTTCACATCTCTTACCCCCTCTGTGCATTTTAAATTTTTTTCTTCCTATCTGTGTATCTTCCTTTTCCTCTTTCAATTTTTTAAATCTTTTCTTAGCTGAGTCAAAATTATTCCATTTTTGAGCCAGGCATGGTGACAAACACTTTTAATCCCAGCACTAGGGAGGCAGAGGTAGGATTGCCAAGAGTTCGAGGCCACCCTGAGACTACATAGTTAATTCGAGGTCAGCCTGGACCAGAGTGAGATCCTACCTTGAAAAACCACAAAAAAAAAAAAAAAAGAAAAGTGACAGGCAGACAGAGAATGGGCATGCCAGGGCCTCCAGCCACTGTAAACAAATTCTAGATACACGTTCCACCTTGTGCATCTGGCTTATGTGGATCCTGGAGTATCAAGCCATGAACCGGGGTCCTTAGGCTTCACAGACAAGCGCTTAACCGCTAAACCATCTCTCCAGGATCTGGGCTTACTTCTCTTCTCACATCTCAGCTCAGTTATTTCTTAACATCTTGATGGTGTTTCCATACTTACAAGATGAGTTCCGGAAAAATATTTTGCCTAGTTTTTCCAAATCCTTCTTAGAGGAAGCATTTGTCTAGATTATCCAATATGCCAACAACATTGGGACTGTCATCCGGACTATGACAACGCCATTTCCTCTTGGTGACCTTTACTATTTTATAAAATTCTGCAAGAATCTTCTAGAGGGGCTGGAGAGATGGCTCTATGATTAAGACTTTTGCCTGCAAAACCTCACGACCCAGCTTCGAGTCCCCAATACTCATGTAAAGCCAGATGCACAGAGTGATGCATGCATCTGGAGTTTGATTGCAGTGGCTAGAGGCCCTGGTGCACCCATACTCTCTCTCCATACCTCTGCTTGCAAATAAATAAAGAAAGAAAAAAAAATTTTTTTTGAGGTAAAGTTTCACTCTAGCCCAGACTGACCTGGAATTCACTCTGTAGTCTCAGGGTGGCCTTGAACTCATTGCGATCCTCCTACCTCTGCCTCCCGAGTGCTGGGATTAAAGGGGTGTGCTATCACGCCCGGCAATAAATAAATTTTTTAAAGGTAGAAAAAAATATTATAGAGTTTCCAATACAAAATAAAACTCTGAAATCGTTATTTTTGTCCAGTAAAATCTAAGAGATAATCCAGGAACTAAAATATCTGTCCACTCATCTATTCAACAAATATTTATTGAATGTGTGTGACGCCCCAGGAAGTGGTCTAGGCCGAGCAGACATCCTTCTTCTTCAGGAAGCTTAAAGACTACAAAGAGAGGATGAGATTTGGTTTTGTTTTTTTTTTTAAAGCTACACTCAAATGTGATGAGAGATTGGGAGGAAAAACAAGAGCAATCGATTGCAATAGGACGAGGGAGCCAAATACCTCATCTTTGGTAGTGCTTCATCTGCAGCCCCAGAAAGCTAAGCCCATGTGGCCTTCAGTAACGAGTGCGCAGTCCAGAGGCGGAGGAAGAACCTCAAACACAGGCCGTCACGACTGCATTATGAACCTTCCCGTTGCTGGGACAAAATCCTTGACCGAAATCAGTGTAAGGGAGGAAGGGTTTATTATAGCTTACAGTTCCAGGTTACAGTCCCCATGATGGTGGGTGGGGAAGGTAGGGTGGCAGCCAGGGTCAGGTCACATTTAGTCCGCGGTGAGGAAAGCAGAGAGAGATGAATGCTGAGGCTCAGCCAATTCACATGGCCGAGGAGATGGCTCAGATGTTAAGAGCAAGTGCTGCTTGAGCATGAGAGCCTCTTGAGCTGGAGGCTGTCAAGTTTGATTCCCCCCTGGAACCCATGTAAAAAATCTGGGCATAGCCATGCATATCTGTAACACCGGTGTACAGAGCCGGGAGACCAGGGAATCACTGGGGCTTATGAATAGGCAGCACTTCTGGGTTGAGGGAGAGAGTCCCCCTCCCCCACCGTCTCAAGGAAATACGCAGATGAACAAGAAGAGAAAGACACCTGACATTCTCCTCTGACCTCCATGTGCATGCACATGGGCCATGTGCGTCTACACACACGTACATATACCCCACAGCACACACATACTCTACATACACACACACACAAAAGAGAGAAAGTGCTGGAGAGATGGCTTAGTAGTTAAGGTGCTTGCCTGCAAAGCCTAAAGACTCAGGTTGGATTCCCTAGGACCCATGGAACACCAGATGCACAAAGTGGTGTGGTGTCCTGGACATCTGGAGTTCATTTGCAGTGGCTAGAGGCCCTGGCATCTACCTTCTGTTACGGGCTGTGTAGGAAGAGTGAGGGACAGCTTCAAACTGGGTCTTTTGTTCCCGTGTGTCTGGAGTCTGACTGGGGACAGAGTCCCAGGAGCAGTGGTGTGGGGCTCTTTCCTGGCTTGGGTTCTGTCTTCTTTTTAAGGGAAAACCAGGTTCTTTTAACCAATGAAAGCCCCCAAACTTCCTACATAGTGGATGACTGGGAAAGACTTCAACTGTTCAGATCACAGAATACGGGGCATGAAGGGACAGGCCTTGGAAGGGGCAGGGAGAACTTCCATGCTCCAATGTTGCCCTGGGCATCAAGAGGAGAGGCTTACCAGCCAGGCTCTACCACAGACAACTTGGTCCAGTTGTTCTTTTCTTAGATCATTCAAAGGCCACTTTGGCCAGGAGTGTGGTCCTTGAGATCAGATAGACTTACTTCTGAACTTCAGCCGTCATCACCAATCATGGGACCTTGAACAAGCAACTTAACAACTCTGAACTTCAGGGTTGGCCTAGAATCTGCTGAGTTACTGCCAGGGTTTATAGCATAGGCCTAATGTAAGCGTTTATTGAATAAGTTATGAGCTCTCCCGGAGAGGAAAAGGAGTGGGCCCCCCTGATTCTCATCCTCCCACTTGCTTCTTTCGGAGGCAGAGATTGGGAACGTAAGTGCCGTGAACGCGTGGGAGCCAAAGGTAGTTCTTTATTGTCAAGGCTGTTATTTCCCATCCCTCCCTCCCCGCTGGCATGCAGGCCAGGGTTTCCTAGCCATCATACCACTTTCCGTGGCTGCAGTTGAGCATGGGGCAGGGAGCCAAAGCTGCCAGCTGAAACCCAGAGAGTGACCGTAGATGGTTCTGAAAGACATTTTTTTTCCAGAGTGGCCCATACATAGAAAGAAGCTCATGATTTAGTCTTCAAATAATTGTACCTTGTCATCATCATCTTGCTGCGCTCCATGGGGTCCTCTCATGAACCAGAGGTGGTGACAAGCACAGACAAGCCATAAGTGTAGTCTAGCATATAGGTGTTAAAGAAAAACCCACCCAGTGGCTCAGGATGTATAGTTCAGTTGATAGAGTACTTGCTCAGCAGGCATGAGGTCCTGGGTTCAATTCCCATCAGTGCAAAAAAAAAAAAAAAAAAAAACAACTGGGTGTGACAGTGCACAAGTGAAATTTCAGCGCTCAGGAAGTGGAAGCTAGAGGATCAGAAGTTAAAGTAATTGTTGGCCATGTAGTGAGTTCAAAGCCAGTCTGAGATGCATGAGACTCTCTCCAAAACAAAACAAAACAAAACAAAACAAAACAAAACAAAACAAAACAACAAACAAGGCACCAGGGCTGGAGAGAAGGTTCAGCCATTAAGGTGCTTGCCTGCAAAGGCTAACGACCCTGGTTTGATTCCCTAGGACCCACATAAAGCTAGATGCACATGGTGGTACATGTGAATGGAGTTCGTTTGCGGTGGCTAGAAGTACTGGCATGCCCATTCTCTCTGTTTGTCTCTCCCCTCTCTCTCTCTCTATAAATAAATAAAGTACAAATTAAAAACAAATCATGACACAAACTACATTATGAAAGAAAGTCTGAGCTGGGATGGCGCTCAGTGGTGGAGTGCTTGCCTGGCACACACTAGGCTCATCCAGAAGGTCTAAACCACTCTCACAAACAAACTTCTCAGTTAACAACAGAGGAAGATACCCAATGAGCAGGTACTTCCAAAGGGGCATCCGCAAGATAGGGAACCAGTCCAGACGCCCATACAAAGAGGGATGTATAAAAATATATATACATATGGGGGCTGGAGAGATGGCTTAGCAGTTAAGGCATCTGCCTGCAAAACCTAAGAACGCTGGTTCCAATCTCCAGGTCCCACGTTTAGCCAGATGCAAAGTGACGCAAGGGTGCAATGCCACACTTGCCCACAAGGGGGCACACGTGTCTGGATTTCATTCACAGAGGCTGAGAGGCTGCTGGCATGCCCATTCTCTATCTGTTTCCCTCTCCCTCTCTCTCTATCTCTCTCTGTCTCTCTCAAAAAAAATATATATATAGTATATACACACAGTGGAGTTTTATTCAGCCAAAAAGAAGAATGGAGTTATGACATTTGCAGGAAAATAGATGGAACCAGAGGTGTTATGTTAAGTGAAATAAACAAGACCCAGAAAGACAAATATCATGTTTTCTCTCAGATTTGGGATCTAGAATTGTATATGTGACTTTCGCATACATAACATGAAAGTGTAGAAGGGGGACTAAAAGAGGATGAAGAAGGAATTTAAAGGGAAGGAGGAATTGAGGGAATAATGGGGGAGAAAGACAAAATACTGCATTTTTTTCCTTCACATGTGGAATCTAGATAAATACATATGAGCAGTGAGGGGGGAGGAGGAATGGGCTAAGTGGCAGGGAGTGAATATGAGCAAAGTACAATGATAGGTATGCATGAAAATGCCATAATGAAGCCTTTTATGTTGTATATTAATTAAAATTATGAAAAGAGCACCACGGTGCTGAGAAGAAGTGACAGAGGAGTGGTCAGCACTGAAACATCTCTACCACACCTTCCAAAGCTCAGGGTCCATTGCGGAAGAGGTGGCGGAAAGAATGTAAGAGCCAAAGGAAGGGTAAGACTCCTTACAACGTGCTCCTCCAGACACAAAATGGCCTGGATATCCATGACCTCACAGTGCCTGACACTACCTACACAAGTCCATCCTAATAGGAGGAAAAGATGATGACATCAAAATAAAAGAGAGACTGATTGAGAGGGGAAGGGGATATGATGGAGAGTGGAGTTTCAAAGGGGAAAGTGGAGGGAGGGAATTACCATGGGCTATTGCCTATAATTATGGAAGTTGTCAATAAAAAATAAATTTAAAAAATATGAAAAGAGGGCTGGAGAGATGGCTTAGTGGTTAAGGCACTTGCCTGCAAAGCCTAAGGACCCAGGTTCAAGTCCCCAGAACCCATGTGAGCAAGATAAAAATGGTGGTACATGTATCTGGAGTTTGTTTGTTTGCAGTGGTTATAGGCTCTGGCTTGCCCATTCTCTCTCTAATAAATAAATAAATAAAATGTATTTTTTGGTTTTTTGAGGTAGGATCTCGCACTAGCCCAGGCTGACCTGGAATTCACTCTGTAGTCTCAGGGTGGCCTCGAACTCACAGCAATCCTCCTACCTCTGCCTCCCGAGTGCTGGGATTAAAGGCGTGTGCCACCATGTCCTGCCCAAATAAAATAATTTTAAAAGTTATGTAAAAGGGGTTGGAGAGATGGCTTAGTGGTTAAGGTGTTTGCCTGCAAAGCCAAAGGACCCAGGTTCGACTCTCCAGGACCCATGTAAGCCAGATGCATAAGGTGGTGCATGCATCTGGAGTTCATTTTCAGTGGCTGGAAGCCCTGGCTTGCCCATTCTCTCTCTCTCTCTCTCTCTCTCTGTCTCTCTCACTCTGCCTCTTTCCCTCTCTCAAATAAATAAATAAAAATAAAAATATTTTTTAAAAAGTTATGAAAAAAGGGTCATATCAGTGGAGAAAAGACAAAGGAGGGTGGGTGGGAGGGGATTGTGATCAGGTTACGTTGTGTGTGTGTGTGTGTGTGTGTGTGTGTGTGTGTGTGTGTGTATGGAGGCTGTCACTAAGAAGTTTTTAAACCACTGTGGAGGAGTCATGAGGAACCATTGCTAATGGGCACAAACATTCTTTTGGAGATGATGGTCATGTTTTAAAATTAATTATGGCAATGGATGCAAAACTCTGTATTAAAATGCACCAAACTGTATCTTTGAAATGAGTGAGCTCTGTGTATATGAACGATGTCTCAACATACTGCTTAGAAAGCACATATACAGTGAGATACACCTCCATGCCTCCGTGTGTGTGTGTGTGTGTGTGTGTGTGTGTGTGTGTGATCTGTATGTGGTATATACACATGTGTGCAGATGCGCACACATTCAGAGGCTGGAGGAGAATGTTGGGGGTCCTCTTCTATCCCCCTTCCTTGTGTTTCCTTGAGATGGAGTTCGCCAGGGTTTTGCTTTCTTTTTTTGGTCAGAGTGGTTTACCAATGAGCATCCACAATGGTCCTGTCTCTGCTCTGCACAGAACTGGGGTTCTATTTATATTTATTTATTAGAGGCAGAGAAAGGGAGAGAAAGAGAACGAGAATGGGCACACCAGGGCCTCTAGCCACTGCAAGTGAACTCCAGATGCATGTGCCACCATGTGCATCTGGCTTACATGGGACCTAGAAAATCAAACCGGGGGCTTAGACTTTGCAGGCATGTGCCTTAACCGCTAAGCCATCTCTCTAGCCCAGGACTGGGATTTTAAGCATGGGTGGCCACTTACCCATGAGTTTATTAGAGATCAAACTCAGACCCTCTCAAGTTCTCACACTCATGCAACAAATACTCTTTATTTGCTGAGCCATCTCCCCAGCCTCCTGACAGATTGTTAACATTAAATAAGACAGAGAGTATCACCTGGCGGTAAGGTTGGGAGCACCTAGAACAGTTGCTGATGGGGATGTTAATTGACCATGTCCCTTTGGGAAACTGTTGGGCAGTGTCTCCCGAAGCTGAACAAATAAGGACCCTGATTTGACAATTCTACCCCAGCATGTGTTCCCAAAAGACATGCATTATATTGTTTTAAAGTCTGCTGTTCATAATAACCCCGTGCTAGAAACTACTAAATCCTCATGAACAAGGAAAAAGAAAGAGTAAATGGAGTGTGATGACGCCACCCCACAGGCTAATACTGTGCTGCTGGGAGAATAACAGACCTTATGTAGCAATATGACTAGAGCTCACAGATATGAGACTGAATAATTATGTACCACATTATTTCATTTAAATGAAGTTCAAAAGGCTGGTAGAACTAATTAGCACTTGCATGGGAAGATGTTGAGGTCTTGTTCTCGGAGGGAAATGACTGACAGGGGTATGTGAGAACTGGGGACGTTAATTCGTAATCTGAGTACTAAAAGTTGGTCTGGCCAGGCGTGGTGGCGCACGCCTTTAATCCCAGCACTCGGGAGGCAGAGGTAGGAGGCTCGCCGTGAGTTCAAGGCCACCCTGAGACTACATAGTTAATTCCAGGTCAGCCTGGGCCACAGTGAGACCCTACCTCGAAAAAAAAAAAAAAAAAAAAAAAAAAAAAGTTGGTCTGTTCCATTTGTAACAGTTAAATGGGTACTTAACTCAGGATGTACATGAATATCAATAAACAATTTCTAATGTATGTCCATAAACCATTTTTTTTAAATACACAGCACAAAAGACAGCAAAAATGTATAAGGAATCTGGAAATAAATTTAACACAGAAGATGTTCCTTTGTGGATAAAATCATGAAACTTTACTGAAAGAGAATAAAGAAGACAGACAGAAATGGAGTGATAGACCATGTTCTTAGAGGAAATAGCATCATGCTGTCTGTTTTCCTTGAGTTTGCATATGAATTTAATGCAATTTTAATTAAAACCTGAAAAGTTTTATTTTTCATTTAACAAGCTAATTCTTAAACGCATATTTGATAGAAAAATATTCAAGGAGAACCAAGATTCTGATTAAACAAACAAACAAACAACAAACCAGGTGGTAGAGTTACCATGTCATATATATGGATTTATCAGATTTTATAGTAATGAAGACAGTGTGCCATTAATATCGGGGTGAAACAAAAGAGGGAACCCAGATTAAAAAAAAGAACACCTCACATGTGTGGAAACTCGATTTATAACAAACCAGACATTCAAGATCTGCAATGCTAAGCCAGTTGGTTATCCATATGGAAAGAGGTGAAATTAGATTCCCACCTTGTACGATATACATAAACCAGTTCCAGATGAAAGCTCAAGTATGAATGGGAGAACTTGGAAGCTATTGGAAGCTCATGTAAGAGAATATATCTATGACCTTAGGGTAAAGAAAGATTTCATAAATAAAACTCAATAGGTACCATCCATAGAGACAAAACTGATAAATTTAATGGCATTACAATTGGATTTTTACTCATCGAAAGATATAAAGAGGGGCTGGGGAGATGGCTTGCTGGATAAAGCACTCGTTGCACAAGCATGAGTACCTGCGTTTGGATTTCCAGACTTCGTGTAAAAAAATCTGGACACTGTGGCAGGCTCCCATTATCCCAGCACTCTGTCAACCAGATGGGAGGCAGAGACAGAAGATTTTCCCAGGAGCCCTGGGGCCAGCTTGTCTGGTGGAATGGAGTATAAACAAGGAGAGACCTTACCTCAAACAATGTGAAAAACAAGGACTAACCACTCAAGAAAGAGGGAGAGTTATGTTTTTTGAGGTAAAACTCAGAAAAGCAGACAGGACACTGGGTGTGATGGCGCACATCTTTAATCCCAGCACTCAGGAGGCAGAGGTAGGAGGATTGCTGTGAGTTAGAGACCACCCTGGGACTACAGAGTGAATTCCAGGTCTAACCCAGGTCAGTCTGGGCTAGAGGGAGACCCTACCTCAAAAAACCAAACAAACAAACAAAGAAGAAACAAACAAAAAAGAAAGAAAGAAAAAAAGGAAGGAAGAGAAAGAAAGAAAGAAAGAAAGAAGGGAAGAAAGAAAGAAAGAAAGAAAGAAAGAAAGAAAGAAAGAAAGAAAGAAAGAAAAGAAAGAAAGAGAGGAAAAAGAAAGGCAGACAGGCCCTGCAGTGAAGGTGTGTGGGCAACTGTCCCATCTGAACAACTTAGTAAGACCCTATCTGAGAAAAAAAAAAAAAATTAAGGGTTGAATATATAGCTTAGTGATAGAGAGAGAGCCTAATGTGTGTGAGGTCCTAGGACTGATCCTCTAGGACTGCAAAAATAAATACATAATGAATAAATAAGAGTGGAAGAAAGAAAGGGAAGAAGGAAGGAAGAAAGAAAAAAAGGAAGGAAGGAGAGGCTGCATTTATTTACTGAGCCATTCACGTAGGGGACTTATGCATCGAGAATTTTGGTATCCAGGGAGGATCTGGAAGCCGTGGATATTAAACGATGACTGTACTGCGTCATTAACTTGCAAAGTAAAACATGTATGCATATTAGGGTGCCCACATTCTCTCCTGAAGGGGGACTGTCTGGAACCCTCACCACCAGCAGGGAGTGGTCTGTATGCTTACAGGGGGAACAGGGACCGTCCCTCTGCACATGGATGGCTGTACAGCCAAGCTGGAATCTTCTTGCTCTATTCATAAAATTTCTCACCTCTCTCTCCTTTCAGGGATGACACGTGCTTCATCTAATGAACAACCGTTTACCAAGTGTTGCTACGAAGAAAGTCCCATGCTGGGAACATAGCCTTGAACAGAACAGAGTTTAAGGTCTACCATGGGGCCCAGACGGAACCAATAAACCCAATGGCGCTAAACGAAAGCTGAAAAATGCGGTGCCCAGTGCAGGTGTGTTCCACAAATAGATGAATGAGTCAAGATTGAATGAATTGAGCCTGCTTTATAAATGAAACTGCCACCCACTGGCAAAGGCCCCTTTCCCCCCTGCACGCCTGGGCATGGCCAGTGTTGCTCTGGGCAGTCCGCCTCTCTCTGCTCTTCTGTGATTGGCCAGCCCCTCCCCATCTGACCTACACTTTCTTTATTTGGACCCTTCGATCAGGATGTGACTCAGTCTTGTTGACATGGGACCAGGTCTGTCTTTGCTTATTGCCACCTTCATCTAAGCCCTCAGGGGAGCTTGTCTCCTGGGGAGGCCTAGTGTCAATGACACTTCTGTGGCTGTGGCCAGCAGGGTGGTCGTGAGAGTAGCCTGAGCTTGAGAGGGGGACGGTGGAGCAAATGCTCAGAGGCTGGGAGACGCTGCTTTCTTTATATAGTGGGGAGGACTCTGGGCTAGGCATCAGAGAGAGGCAAGATTGAGGCTAAGGGGCAATGATGGAGGAAAGAAGGGAAGTATTTCTGCAGAAAGCGGATCAGGGAAATGAATACAGCACCAGGTAGAAGGAGCGCACTTGCTCAGCTACCATGAGGTGATTCTCAACTTCCAAAGGATGCAGAACCTGGTCCAAATGAAGGGACCAGGTTGAAAGCCCAGGGATCCGGACCAGGGATGTTAACTCCTTAGTTACTAAGTCACTGTGTTTTTCAGCAGCCTGTTTCTGAAATGCGAGGTGAGGTAAGGATGGTCTTTTTTTTTGCACTGAGAGACAGAGAGAGAGAGAGAAAGCACACCAGGTCCTCCAGCCACTGTAAAAGAATTCCAGGCACATGTACCACTTTGTGCATCTGGCTTTACATGGGTACTAGGGAATCAAACCCAAGTTGTTAGCCTTTACAGGCAAGCCCCTTATCTACTGAACCATCTCTCCAACCCATGGGTGGTCATTTTTTGGAGACAGGTCTTACTCTGTACACAGTGTATCCTGGAATTCACTATGTAGCCCAGGCTGACCTCGAACTTGTAGCAGTCCTTCCAAGTGTTGGGACCTCAGATGTGGCCACAACGCAAGGTTATTTTGTGGGGGTTTTGTTTCATTTTGTTTTTGCATGTGTATGAGTGGTGTGTGTGTGTGTGTGTGTGTGCAGAGGCCAGAGGTGGATGTTCAGTGCCTTCCTCGATCTCTCTCTACCATATTTATTGAAACAAGACCTTTCACTTGAACTCAGAGCTCACAGATTCAGCTCCTCTAACTAGCCAGCTTGTCTCCGGGGTTTCCCCATCTCTGCCTCTTGAGTTCTGGGATTACAGGCAGGCTGACCTTGAACTCACAGTGATCCTCCTAAGTGCTGGCATTAAAGGCATGCACCGCCATGGCCAGCTGATGGTCACTTTTTCAAAATAAGATTTTTATTTATTTATTTATGAAGAGAGAGAGAGAGAATGGGAATGCCAGGGCCTCCAGACATTGCAAACCAACTCCACATACATGTGGGTACTGGGTGGGGGAATCAAACCTGGGTCATTAGGCTTTGCAGATAAGTGCCTTAACTGCTGAGCCATCTCTCCAGTCCCTAGATGGTCACTTTTGAAAGGAGCTCTGCCCGATTCTACAGGAACTGTAGATAAGGGAGTTGAGTTGGGATTCACCAGTTCTTCCTTGGAAAGATCACAGTGTAGCTGGTTAGAACTAACAAGGCAGGTGTTTAAAAAAAAAACAAAAACACCAGAATGAGCAACAGACACAGAACTAGCTGCAGGTCCTGGAGGTCGTGTTGGCTGATGGTTACAGTGAGGCTCCCGGTTCACATAACCACCCCAGGGCTTCAGTCCCAGCTCTTGCCACTGACAAGCTGTGTGACCTTGGGCAAGTTACTTAACCTCTTCAGAATTAGGTATTCTTTTCAGCTGCCAAACCCACTGGGGAGCAATAATGTGCCTGGCATTCACAGGAGAGGGCCTCTTAGCAAAGTCCTCAGTGTGCAGCTAACCTCGGCTTCTGTGTTACTTTCTCAATGCTGTGATCAAATAGCCAACCAGAGGCAATGTAAGGAAGGAAGGGTTTATTTTGGTTTACAGTTCAAGATTATAGTCCATCATGGCAGGGGAGATGTGGAAGCAGGAATTTGAGGCAGCTGGTTATAGTCCACAACGAGGAAGTAGAAAGAGATGAGTGTTGGCATCAGCCAGCTTTCTCCTTTAAAAAAAAAAAAAAAAAAAAGTGCCAGGCGTGGTAGCGCATGCCTTTAATCCCAGCGCTCGGAGGCAGAAGTAAGAGGATCGCCATGAGTTTAAGTTCACCCTGAGACTACAGAGTGAATTCCAGGACGGCCTGGGCTAAAATGAGACCCTATCTCAAAAAAAAAAAAAAAAAAAAAAAAAAAGTGTGATTTTATGAAGCAGGGTCTCGCTCTAGGCCAGGCTGACCTGGAATTCACTATGGAGTCTCAGGGTGGCCTTGAACGCAAGGTGATCCTCTTACCTCTGCCTTTCAAGTGCTGGGATTAAAGGTATGCGCCACCACATCTGGCTTATGCAGGTCTTGTGTAGGTAGTGTCAGCCACTGTGAGGTCATGAATATTAAGGCCACTTTGACTTTCTGCCCTGGCCACCACAGGTGAGTCATCAGGGCATATACACATGCATGCACCGCCCCCCCCCCATACACACAGAAAGAGAGAAAGAAAGTCTCAGGCAGCCCTGACTCCAACTGTACATGTGACCCCCACGCTGCTTCGGGCCCCCTAGTTCTTTATCTATAAAACCTGGGGATAGAGAACAGGCAGCTGCTGTCCGTGCTGCTCTGTGATCTCTGTAAAACAAACCCCACCCAGCTCTGACCTTGCCACTGCTGTTTTAACGACACGAGTGGCAAGGCGTCCAGCCTTCTGTTTGGTTGGAGTTCATACAGAGGTAGTTAGATCTGACTCTCACAGTCTTGCCTCCTGAAGATCTGAAGATTAACAAGGCCACGGTTGACTCTGGTTCTGAATTTCAGGACTAATAAAAAAAAAAAAAAAAAAAAAAAAAAAAAAAGCCTCTTTAAATGTAAATTGACTCCAGACTAACCCACAGGCAGCTCTGGGGTGGTAGGAGGAGACCTTGACCTTGGCCTTGGGGTCGGTGGATGGGGACAGAGTGCTGACTCAGCCAGTCACCATCCATTGGATTTTCGTCAAGACACTAACCTGAATGTGCCTTTACTTTCGTGTGTACATGAGGGCTGGCGGGCCTCTGTTCCCAAAGACCCAAGGGCAGAGAAAGTGTGGTCCCAGACATCACCATCACTTCCTTATCCCATTTCTGCTTGGTGTTGAACTTGGCTATCCCAAGACTTGGGAGCCAGAAAGGATACTACCATCTCCATTTCCAGATTGAGGAACCAAGGCTCAGAAAGGAAAAACAAAATTTCCAAAGCCACACAGCGGTGGCAGAGCTAGGATGAGAAAGCCACTTCCTGCCTCCTCTCTACATGACACCACTTGTGCAAACCTGCATTTTACCAGCATCGTGAATGAAGACGACTCTGGATTAAGGATCTTGTCTTGTTAGATCAGGCAATGCCAGGCTAACTTTTACTGCAGGGAGAGGGCGAAGCATTCTTTGACCACTCAGGGTCTGTGCTGTCCTGCCATGAAAAATGAGTGAGAGGGCTGGAGACATGGCTTAGTGGTTAAGGCATATGCCTGCGATGCCTAAGGACCCTGGTTCGATTCTCCAGGTCCCACGTAAGCCAGATGTATGTGGTGGTGCATGCGTCTGGAGTTTGCAGTGGCTAGAGGCCCTGACGCACCCATTCTCACTCTCTCCCTCTCTCTGTCTCAAATAAATAAATAAATAAATAAATAAATAAATAAATAAATAAATAAATAAATAAATGAGTGAGAGCTCCTCCCCCAGTCAGAGATGACCATGGCTCAGGAGAGCGAGGCAGGGCCATATGGCTGTTGACCACAATCACCAGCAGGCCCCATTTCCAGTAGCTGTCCCAGAAGTTGTGACCCAGGCCTGTAATTTCCAGCCTGGGCCCGGACCAAGAGCAACTCCACCATTGGATCAGCCACTTTTTTTTTTTTGGCTCCTTGGCTGGCAACTTTGCCACCAGACAGCAAGAGCCCAGAGTCTCCTTTTGCTTCAGTGTCTGAGGTCTCCTCTCTGTCTCATCCAGCTCCCCAACCACGAGGAAGCCAGTCCCCTCACTTTGGCTCCAGCCTCGTTCTGAACTCCCCATCAGTCACTAACCTTGCTGGCTTCTTCCCATCAGCTGAGTTGTACATTTTCCCCCCAAAAGGGCCTGGGCTGGGCTTTTTGCCACACAATCTGACAATCTATACAGATAACTGCAGGGCACTTTCCCACAAAAGGCGGCAGGGGGGTGGAGGGGAGAATGGCCCAGAAATTAGAGAATTTTTCTCGTTCTCCTGCTCCTTCACTATTTCCCAAAATGCCCACGCAAAGCCAAACAGAGGTTTTCTAGAAACAGATGCCGAGATCACAGGCCAGGCTTGGAATCTTGGGTTGTTCAGCTTTACCAGGGACTAAGCTGTTGAGGCCTCCATTCTCTGTCCTTGGGAAAAGAGGGGGTGATGGTTTCCACAGCTGAGAATTAGAGAGGATGCAAATGTGATAATTTATTTGAAGCACTTACTTAGCACTGAGCACAATGCACGCGATGGGTTCAAATGCCAGTGGCCATTAGCCCAGCAGACACTCAGCTGGGACTGTCTGGACATTGGTTTCAGGTTCAGCTCAGTCAAGAATTGGTATGTGTCCTCGTGTGCCTGGAAAGCAACTTGACTCCTCAAAACCTTACTGAAAACCACGTAGATTAACGAAGTCTTTTTTTCTTTCTTTCTTTCTTTCTTTCTTTCTTTCTTTCTTTCTTTCTTTCTTTCTTTCTTTCTTTCTTTCTTTCTTTCTTTCTTTCTTTCTTTTTTTTTTTTTGAGGTAGGGTCTCACTCTAGCCCAGGCTGACCTGGAATTCACTATATACTTTCAGGCTGGCCTCGAACTCACAGTGATCCTCCTACCTCTGCCTCCCGAGTGCTGGGATTAAAGGTGTGCACTGCCATGTCCGGCTTTAAGAAAGACTTTTCAAAAAATATTTTATTTTTATTTATTTATTTGAGAGAGGGAAAGAGGCAGAGTGGGGAGGGGGAGAGAATGGGCACACCAGGGCTTCTGGCCACTGCAAACGAACTCCAGGCACATGTGCCACCTTGTGCATCTGGCTTATGTGGGTCCTGGGAAATTGAACCTGGTTCCTTAGGCTTTGCAGGCAAGTGCCTTAACTGCTAAGCCATCTCTCCAGCCCAAGACTTTTTGAGGTGGGATGAAAGTGAGGTTGTAACCATATTTCCTCTCCACCCTGTGTCTCCAAGGTGCTGTGTTCCACCCTCTCCCTCCATGCAGTCTCAACGGCTCTGCCCAGCAATTCAGACTGGGCCCACATTTGCATTTAGCGCTAAAGGAAAAGCTGGCCCGCCCCAGCAATGGTTTAGCAGCGGTGAGGGTAGTTCTCCTTCTGGGGCTCTGGTCCATCCTTCAGCCCAGCTATGTGTCGTTCGTTCTGGCTCTATGGGGTGCCTTCTCTGAGGAGCGTTACAGATGGGAAATCCCGTTCTAGCGCAGGGAGTCTGGGAGCTCTTCAGAATGGTGAGCTGACCTCTGCCTCCAGCACCATCACTTACCTACCCTGGAGGGGGGCCCATGCAGTCCATATTGTCCTGGCCAGACAGGTCCTTCAACACTCATCTGTTTCCTTTAGAAAACATCCCTCAGCTTATCCTGGCCTTTATCCTTCTCAAGAATTGCAGTCTTGTGGGGCTGGGGAAATGGCTTAGCGGTTAAGGCGTTTGCCTGCGAAGCCAAAGGACCATGGTTCGATTCCCCAAGACCCACGTCTGGAGTTCGTTTACAGTGGCTGGAGGCCCTGCATGCCCATTCTCTCTATCTGCCTCTTCCTCTCTGTCTCTCTCAAATAAATAAATAATTATATATAAAAGAATCCCAGTCTTGGGCTTGGGGAGATGGATCAGTTGACAAAGTGCTTGCATGATGACCTGAGTCCCATCACTAGAACCCACGTGACAAAAAAAAAAAAGCTGGACACGTTGGCACTCACCTTTAATTCCATGGTTGGGGATGCGGAGACAGGAGCTCTCTGGGGCTCACTGGCCGGTTGCTCTAGCCTCCTTGGGGAGGTCCCAAGGCCAGTGAACTATACACACACATGTGTATGCACACACACACACACACACACCATCTCACATGTGTGGCTGTATGTCTATCTGTCCTTTCAGCTTTCATACAGCTTTTCCTGGCTGCATGCAATGAAGTGCCCAGTGCCACCACTCAGGTTTGTCCACTACCTCCTCTTATTCTCTTTGGAGACTGGTCACAGCTGACCACACACTCACTGTCATTTGCCATTAGAAACTTGAACACTCAGTGGCTTAGAATGCAATGTGAGAACCATTTGTTTCTTATTTGTTTAGAAAGCTTATTAAAAATGTAGACTCTGGGCTTCCTCCCAGGTCTGCTGAAACCCAGCCTCAGGGGACAGGGCCCCGGAGTAAGCAAACTCCCCAGGAATTACGATGCATAGTTGAAATTTCACAGCAGAGCTGCACCCAGTAAACTCAGGACATCTCGCATATTCTCTAGCTTGTCCCCTGGTGGGTTTGGCCAAAGGAAGAAGCAGCTCTTATGGGTGTGGGTGGGGAAGAAGTAGATTTTGTTTTGTTTCTTTTAAAAAAATTATTTATTTGAGAGAGGGAGAAAAGGGAGAAAGAGAAAGAGAGAGAGAGATAATGGGCACGCCAGGGGCTCCAGCCACAGCAAACCAACTCCAGAGGCATGCGCCACCTTGTGCATCCGGCTTACATGGGTCCTGGAGAATTGAACTGAGGTCCTTTGGCTTTGCAGGCACACGCCTTAACTGCTAAGCCATCCCTCCAGCCCAGTTTTGTTTCTTTGATGAGAGGGCAGTGTTCCTTGAGTAATAGAATGCTTCTCTCCTAGTATTTTATTTACATCATTTCTGTAGCTACAGGGGTATGTATACTTTTAAATTGGGGTCTTTTAAGGATGCTTTTAATAATTAATTAATGTATGTGTTTGCACGTGTGCATGTGTGTGGACGCATGTGCACGTGTGGAGGTCAGAAGAGTTGTCTGTGCTCCACCTTCTTTGAGACAGGATCTTTGCTGCTGCAAATGAGTCTGGTGCTGGGGAATTGAACCTTGGGCTGACAGGCTTTGCAAGCAACTGCTGAGCCATTTCCCTAGCCCACGGTGAAGCGTGGGTTCTGAACTCCTTACGAGCAGAAAGGAACATCCCATGCATTCATAGCCACACAGACACACGTGCACACACACTCACATGCTCACCCCCAACGTCACATAGTCACCTCCTTCCTTTGGAGGCACTGAGACTGTTAGCATGAGGGGAGGGTCAGGTGGGCTTCCTGGGATGTCTGGAGCCTGGAGGCTGAAGGAGGGATGCACATTTGTTGTTGGCAGACCTCTGCGCAGATCTCTGACCATCTCTTTCAGGCCAGCTCCTGCCTCCAGCCAGCGATTGCACTTGTCGTTATGCATAAGTGATGGGAGCATCTGTAGAGCAGAGAGTGCTGCCAACGGGCATGGAACTGGCATTTGGCCTCCTGAAGAGAGCAAAACACATCTTTAAATGTTTTATTCATTTATTTAAGAAAACGAGAGAGAGAGAGAGAGAGAGAGGCAGATAGAGAGAATGGGTGCGGCAGAGCCTCTAGTCACTGCAAACAAACTCCAGATGCATGCTCCACCTTGTGCATCTGGCTTTACATGGGTACCAAGGAATCAAACCCAGGTCCTTAGGCTTTGTAGGCAAGCACCTTAACTGCTAAGCCATCTCTCCAGCCCCCACATTCTTGAGGCTAGTTTTAAAAAAATTTATTTATTTATTTATTTGGAAGAGAGAGAGAAAAGAGAGAGAGAGAGAATGGACATGTCAGGGCCTCCAGCCACTGCAAAAGAACTTCAGACACATGCACCACCTTGTGCATCTGGCCTACGTGGGTCCTGGGGAATCAAACCTGGGTCCTTTGGTTTCACAGGCAAGTGCCTTACCTGCTAAAGCCATCCCTCAAGCCCCTTGTCAGATATTTTATAGCATAAGAAAACCAATACAGGACAAATACTTCAGGACCTGGCACACAGTAGACACTCACGACATGTATATTGAGTAAATGGCTGTAGAAATCAAAGCAGAGTCTTTGGCGTGCCCTTCCCTTGGGAACTTGGGACACAACCAAGCTGCAATTTTCCCTCCTAAGAGTGCTCCCGGGAGACAGAGAGACCACCAGCCAGAGAGTCCCCGAAGATGTCATTTCTAGTGACCTCAGAGGAGCCATGGGGTGAGGTGATTGGCAGTGGAGCGGATGAAATTCAAGTTCAGAGCCTGTGTGTGCACGAACCCCTCTGAGGCCCAGGTGGTCTTTAGGCCCCCTTGGGCTCTCATGCTTGTGCAGAATACTCACATAACGGCTGGGCCATCTCTCCAGCCTACCTCATCAGTTCCTTCACAGCATTGACTTTGGGTTGCTGGGTTATGTCTGTCTTTTACTTCACCCATTTCCACTCATTATTATCTCCTTTCCTCGGCTTTCTTTAGATTTTTTTTTTTCTGGAGAGAGAGAGAGAGAGAGAGAGAGAGAGAGGGAGACAAATAGAGATGGGCGCACCAGCAGCCTCTTAGCTGCTGTGAACGAACTCCAGATGCGTGTGCCCCCTTGTGGGCAAGTGCAGCATTGAGCCTTTGCGTCTGGCTAAATATGGGACCTGGAGATTGGAAGTGGCATTCTTAGGCTTAGTGGGCAGGCGCCTTAACTGCTAAGCCATCTCTCCAGCCCTTAAGATGTTTTTAATCATTGTTTTGTTGCCAACTTAGGTCGTGTATCTCTTTAATGTTCAGTATCCAGTTTCAAAACTGTACTTATAAATGACTTATAAATGACTAAGAAAAGTAATAGGAAGGAACTATAATCAAAATACATTACATGAGGCCACAGGGCTGGCTCAGCAGTTAAGGCATTTGCCTGCAAAGTCTAAGGATCCAGATTTGATTCCCCAGCACCCACATAAGCCAGATGCATAAGGTGGCGTATGTGTCTGGAGTTCATTTGCAGTGGCTGGAGGTCCTGGTGTGCCTATTCTCTTTTTCTATCTGCCTCTTTCTCGCAAAAATAAATAAATAAATAAATATTAAAAAAATACATTACATATATATGTGAAAATTGTCAATAAAATTTTTTTTGTTAAAAATAATGACTATGTATAAAATAAAAGGAAAAAGTTAAAAAAATAAAAAGAAATGACTATACAACTCAAACATTGCATGTCAAAATTAAATCCATAATTTAAAATTTCCCCAAGAGGTAATCTCCAAGGCCAGATGGTTTTACTAGAGAATTCCTTCAAGATTTTAAAGAATTAACAGCAAAACTTCTCAATTCATTTTTATGAAAGTCTTTGACCTGATGCCAAAACTGGATAAATGAAGAGAGATTTAAAAAAAAAAAAAAAAACCCTGTAAGGGGCTGGAGAGATGGCTCAGTGGTTAAGGCATTTGCCTGCAAAGCCTGAGGACCCAGGTTCAATTCCCCAGTACCCACAGATGCACAAGATAGCGCTTGCTTCTGGAGTTCATTTGCCTTGGCTGGAGGCCCTGGCATGCCCATTCTCTGTCTCTCTACCTCTTTCTCTGTCTCTCTCATAAATAAATAAAAAAATATATTTTTTCAATACTCTATAAATAGCAAATAGAATTTAGTGCACATAAAAAAAAACCTATATACACATACCAAGTGTGGTTTATTCCCTAAGGATGCAAGCCTTATTAAATATTTGAAAACCAGCCAATACGATCTCCATATTAACAGTAAAGAAGAAATATTATAAAACATGTTATCTAATTTGATGGAGAAAGAGCACCTGACAAATTTTAACTTTCATTCATGATAAAACAAGATCTTCAAGTCCAAGAGAGGCTTCTTGAGCCGGGTGGCGCACGCCTTTAATCCCAGTACTCGGGAGGCAGAGGTAGAAGGATCGCCGTGAGTTCGAGGCCATCTTGAGACTACATAGTGAATTCCAGGTCAGCCTGGGCTAGAGTGAAACCCTACCTCAAAAACCAGAAAAAATAAAACAAAAACAAAAAAATGTACAGCTAACTTATATTTAATGATGAGATCAAAGCAAAGTAAGGCTGTCCACTCTTGTCACCAGGGTCACAAGGCAGGAAACCAAAGAACAAAAATATGGGTAAGGCAGGAAGAAGTCAAACTGTGCCTGTTTGGAGATGATGAGTATCTTTGTAGAAAACCTTTAAACATCTGCAAACACAGACCCAACCAATAAACACCCAGGACTTACAAATGAATCCGGTAAGGCTTCAACATGCCACACAGGGGTACAAAAACCAATCAAATTTCCCTACACTAACAACAAACACACTGAAATTAAAATATTACCATTGACAATTACTCAAAAACAGTGAAATATGTATAACTCTAACAAAACATGTCCAAAAATTATTTCTATAAACTACAAAACACTTATGAAAGACATCAAAGCTCCAGATAGCCCTGGCTGGTTTTAGATTTTTGTTTTATTTATTAATTATTATTATTATTATTTGAGAGAGACAGAGAGAGAGAGAGAGAGAGAGAGAGACAGAAACAGAGAGGAAGAGGCAGAAGGAGAGAATGGGCACTCCAGTGGCCTCTCAGCTGCTGTGAACAAACTCTAGATGCATGCACCCCCTTGTCGGCAAGTGCAGTATTGCACCCTTGGGTCACATTTTGCGTCTGGCTAAACGTGGGACCTGGAAAATTGAACGAGAGTTCTTAGGCTTTGCAGGTAGGTGCCTTAACCGCTAAGCCATCTCTCCAACCTTTTTTTTTTTTTTTTTTTTTTTGAAACAAGGTATTACTTTGGCCTGCAATTTACTATGTAGCGGCAGTTGGTCTTTAACTCATGGCAATCCTCCTGCCTCAGCCTCCCAAGCGTTCAGATTATGGGTGTGAGCCACCACGTCCAGTTTCAAAGATCTAAATATAGCAAGAAATGTGTGTTTGTGGATCAGAACACTCAACATAGTAAAGAGGTCAATTTTCCTCCAAATTGATGTGTATGTTTAACACAAAATATATTCCAATTCTAGGAAGGTATTTTGTAGATATGGGTAAGATAATTAAAAAAAAATTATTTGCAAGAAGAGAGAGACAGAGAGAAAGAGGAAGAAAGAATAGGTACACCAGGGTCTCCAGACACTGCAAACAAACACCAGAAGCACATGCCACTTTGTGCATCTGGCTTTACATGGGTACTGGGGAATTTAACCCAGGCCATCAGGCTTTGCAGGCAAGTGACTTAACTGTTGAGTCATCTCTTGAGCCCATAAGATGATTGTTTTGTTTAAAAAAAAAAACATACACAGAAAAACAAAAGAACTAGAATACCTGAATGATTTTGTAAAGGAAAATAAAGAGCTGGGGAGATGGCTCAGTGGTTCAAGGCACTTGTTTACTTATTACTCCAAAACCACAGGAATCAGAACCGTTTCCTGGAAGAGGAGCAGCTTGTGGGTCCGTGAAACAGCAGCAGAGGCCCAGACACAGACCCCGCGCACAGACCCAGCTGACTGTTGCCGAAAGTACAAAAGCGAGTCAGTGGAGAAAGGGGAGTTTTGGGCAAATGGTAACAGATCTTTGACAGAAACCTCCCACCTTATGTAAAAAAAAAATCACAAACTTACATGGGAAGCATAGAACTTTCAGGAAAAAAAAAATAGGGGAAAATCTTTGTGGTCTAGGGCTAGACAGGAGTTCTTAAACTTGACACCAAAAGCATGACCCATAAAAGGAAAAATGTACAAGTTTGACCTCATCAGAATCAAAACCTTTTGCTCTGAAACATTCCCTGTTAAGTAGATGAAAAACAAATTGGGAGACTGGGAGAGAACATTGCATACCATGTAACTGACAAGGGCTGGAATCTAGTCTAGATTGTTAAAGTGCAACAGTGAGGGGAAAAAATTCCAACAAGCCAATTAGGGACATGGTAAGAAAAAAAAAATGTGCCCAGACATTTCACCCAGAGGACACAGAGATGACAAATTAGTATATAGAGATGTCTCTATCTCATTAGGTATTACAGAAATGCACATTAAAACCCAGCACTTGGGAAGCAGAGGTAGGAGAATCGCTGTGAGTTTGAGGCCCCTCTGAGACTACACAGTGAATTCTAGGTCAGCCTGGGCTAGAGTGAAACCATACCTCAAAAAAAAAAAAAAAATACAGCAAGGAGATGTCACACCATCAGAATGACAATTAAAAATAGTGACACGGGCTGGAGAGATGGCTTAGTGGTTAAGGCGCTTGCCTGCGAAGCCTAAGGACTTTGGTTTGATTCCCCAGTACCTACGTAAGGCAGATGTACATGGGGCACAAGCGTCTGGAGTTCATTTGCAGTGGCTAGAGGTCCTGGCGTGCCCATTCTCTCTTTCTCTCTCTATCTGCCTCTCCTCTCTCTCTCTCTCTGTCAAATCAATAAAATATTAAAACACATAGTGACAGTGCTAATAGACCAGATAGTGACATCTACCTGGCAGAATGAAAAAGGGGGCTCTGGGGTTATCCCTCAGTCAGTGGAATACTTATCTAGCATGCATGAAGCCCTGGGTTTGAGCCCCAACACTGCACAAACCAGGAGTGCGGGCATACTCCTATAATCCCAGCACTCAGGATGTGGAGAGGACGGTCAGAAATTCAAGGTCATTCTTGACTACATATGGAGTTCAAGGTGAATCTGGAACACACAAGACCTTGTCAACAAAAAAAAAAAAAAAACAAAAAGAGGAGAGAGAGATGATGGATAGATAGATTGTCAAAAAAGAGGAGATAGATAGATGATAGACAGATGATAGATAGATAGATAGATAGATAGATAGATAGATAGATAGATAATAGATAGATAGATAGATAGATAGATAGATAGATAGATAGATAGAGGAGGGGAGTGGAGGGGAGAGGAAGGGAAGCAAAGAAGAAAGGAAGGAAGGGAGGGAGGAGGAAAGAAGGGAAGAGAGGGAAGGAGAGAGAGAGGACAAGGGAAGAGAAGGGGAAAGAGTACACAGCTGCTCTGGAACACAAGATGGAAGTTATTTTAAAATCTAAACATGCAAGTACCATATGACCCAGCAGTTTATTGAGCGTCTGGGCATTTATCCCAGAGAAATGAAGGCTTCCCCCATGTAAGAATTATCTACAAATAGTTCTAGCAGTTTGATTTGTAATAGCTCCAAACTAGAAATTCTTCCCCTTAACCTCACTGAGTGTGCTTTATGACTTCTAAGATAGGTGTGATAATATTACCAATCTCACTGGATGGTTGCACTTGAATAGATCAAGCACATTAAGCTTTGATCCTTTTCCTGACTGTAGCCAATTGCTTACCTTGGGTAGAGTCATGGACATTAGAATCGATCTAAAGGAGGGGAACTTAGGGGGTGCCTTAACCACCCATCCAGTAATTTTACTTTTTAAATATTAAAAAAATTTTTTTGAGGTAAGGTTTCACTCTAGCCAAGGAAGACCTGGAATTTACCATGTAGTCTTGGGGTGGGGCAAATGGTAACAGATCTTTGACAGAAACCTCCCACCTTATGTAAAAAAAAATCACAAACTTACATGGGAAGCATAGAACTTTCAGGAAAAAAAAAATAGGGGAAAATCTTTGTGGTCTAGGGCTAGACAGGAGTTCTTAAACTTGACACCAAAAGCATGACCCATAAAAGGAAAAATGTACAAGTTTGACCTCATCAGAATCAAAACCTTTTGCTCTGAAACATTCCCTGTTAAGTAGATGAAAAACAAATTGGGAGACTGGGAGAGAACATTGCATACCATGTAACTGACAAGGGCTGGAATCTAGTCTAGATTGTTAAAGTGCAACAGTGAGGGGAAAAAATTCCAACAAGCCAATTAGGGACATGGTAAGAAAAAAAAAATGTGCCCAGACATTTCACCCAGAGGACACAGAGATGACAAATTAGTATATAGAGATGTCTCTATCTCATTAGGTATTACAGAAATGCACATTAAAACCCAGCACTTGGGAAGCAGAGGTAGGAGAATTGCTGTGAGTTTGAGGCCCCTCTGAGACTACAGAGTGAATTCTAGGTCAGCCTGGGCTAGAGTGAAACCATACCTCAAAAAAAAAAAAAAATACTGCAAGGAGATGTCACACCATCAGAATGGTGACAATTAAAAATAGTGACACGGGCTGGAGAGATGGCTTAGTGGTTAAGGTGCTTGCCTGTGAAGCCTAAGGACTTTGGTTTGATTCCCCAGTACCTACGTAAGGCAGATGTACATGGGGCACAAGCATCTGGAGTTCATTTGCAGTGGCTAGAGGCCCTGGTGTGCCCATTCTCTCTCTATATATCTGCCTCTCCTCTCTCTCTCTCTCTGTCAAATCAACAAAATATTAAAACATATAGTGACAGTGCTAATAGACCAGATAGTGACATCTACCTGGCAGAATGAAAAAGGGGGCTCTGGGGTTATCCCTCAGTCAGTGGAGTACTTACCTAGCATGCATGAAGCCCTGGGTTTGAGCCCCAACACTGCACAAACCAGGAGTGCAGGCATACTCCTATAATCCCAGCACTCAGGATGTGGAGAGGACGGTCAGAAATTCAAGGTCATTCTTGACTACATATGGAGTTCAAGGTGAATCTGGAACACACAAGACCTTGTCAACAAAAAAAAAAAAAAAAAAAAAGATGATGGAGAGATTGTCAAAAGATGATGGATAGATAGATTGTCAAAAAAAAAAGAGGAGAGATATGATAGATAGATAGATAGATAGATAGATAGATAGATAGATAGATAGATAGATAGGAAGGAAGGAAGGGGAGGGGGAGTGGAGGGGAAAAGAAGGGAAGCAAAGAAGAAAGGAAGGAAGGGAGGGAGGAGGAAAGAAGGGAAGAGAGGGAAGGAGAGAGAGAGGACAAGGGAAGAGAAGGGGAAAGAGTACACAGCTGCTCTGGAACACAAGATGGAAGTTATTTTAAAATCTAAACATGCAAGTACCATATGACCCAGCAGTTTATTGAGCGTCTGGGCATTTATCCCAGAGAAATGAAGGCTTCCCCCATGTAAGAATTATCTACAAATAGTTCTAGCAGTTTGATTTGTAATAGCTCCAAACTAGAAATTCTTCCCCTTAACCTCACTGAGTGTGCTTTGCGACTTCTAAGATAGGTGTGATAATATTACCAATCTCACTGGATGGTTGCACTTGAATAGATCAAGCACATTAAGCTTTGATCCTTTTCCTGACTGTAGCCAATTGCTTACCTTGGGTAGAGTCATGGACATTAGAATCGATCTAAAGGAGGGGAATTTAGGGGGTCGCCTTAACCACCCATCCAGTAATTTTACTTTTTTAAATATTAAAAAAAATTTTTTTTGAGGTAAGGTTTCACTCTAGCCAAGGAAGACCTGGAATTTACCATGTAGTCTTGGGGTGGCCTCGAACTCACGGCAATCCTTCTACCACTGCCTCCCAAGTGCTGGGATTAAAAGTGTATGCCACCACACCTGGCTTAAATATTTTTTTATATTTTATTTTTATTTATTTACTTGAGGGAGAGAGAGATATACAGAAATAGGCAGGGAGAGAGAGAGAGAGAGGGAATGGGTACACCAGGGCCTCCAGCCACTGCAAACAAACTCCAGACGCGTGCGCCCCCTTGTGCATCTGGCTTACATGGGTCTGGGGAGTTGAACCTGGGTCCTTTGGCTTTGCAGGCAAGCACCTTAACTGCTAAGTCATCCCTCCAGCCCCAGTAATTTTATTTTTTTAAATATGTACTTAGGAAAGCAAATTGCTTGACACACATATAAGAAGATGGTTATTGCCTTACAAGCTTGCAGTCTGGTGACAGAGATAAAGGAACGTTCCAGGAATTCTTGCAGAGGGCACAAGACTAACTGAAGGAGTCAGGCAGGAGGAGCAGAGTGCAGGTTTTTGTACAATACCTTTGTTCAATACCCAGGTGACTTGATGTCACACCCTGGACTAGTGACTTGAGATGAGGTGTAAGACACTGAGACAAGAGTGTGCCTCAGTGCTTGCTCCTGACCACAGAAGAAAGGGGGTGGGGACACTGTAGGCGTCTGGAAGATTCCATGATAGACAAGGTTCTCTCAAAACAAGACTTGATGTGCTCCAAGTTCAGGTACAGTGAGTCACATGAGGGTGGGGTTCCCTGGGAACAGTGCTAAGGAAGTGAGAGAGGAAGTGAATGAGGGAGGAACACCTAGTGGGTTGCAACCATGTTGTCAACCTGTGAGGTATTGTGTAGACTAGGTGAGCCTCCAGGTAAGTCTGGAGGGATTAATTTGATTAAGTTAATTAAGGAGGGAAGACCCAGCTTCACTGTGGGACACCATTTCTTGAGCCAGGGCCCTGGCTTGGATAAAAAGGAGAGAGCTGGCTGAGCAGCAGCATTCACCGCTCTCTGCTTCCTGACTATGCTGAATGTGAGCAGCTGCCTCGAGCTCCTGCCGCCGTGCCTCTCTCCCCGCATGGTGGACTGCAACCTGGAACTGTAAGCCGAAATAAGCCCTTCTTCCTTTAAAGTGATTGTTGTCAGGCATTTTGTGCCAGCAATGAGAAGACTCCAAGCAAGGGCACATGGCAGGCAACGTTACCGCTGAGGGCATTGGGGAAGTTGCAGAGGACACCTCGGGCTCCTGTGCAGTAGGCATTGGCTGTGTGTATGTGTGCTGGTGGTGGAGAGGAGGGAAGCTCTATTCCTTCCACCTTTGGCCTCTCTGCCTTGAGCATCAAAAACAGTGTCCTGAAGGCCACAGGTACTGATCACTTGCAGCCAAGTTCTGAGACACCAGAGGATGGAATCTGAGCATCTCGGTGGGGATCCAGACGTCCATCATGGAGGCTGATGACCTTTTTTTTAAAAAAAAAAAAAATTTATTTATTTGCAAGTAGAGAGAGATGGAGATAGAAGAGGCAGAGAGAGAGAGAATGGGCACGCCAGGGCCTCTAGCCACTGAAAACGAACTCCAGATGCATGTGCCCCTTTGTGCATCTGGCTTACATGGATCCTGGGGAATCAAACCAGGATCCTTTGACTTCTCAGGCAAATGCCTTACTGCTAAGCCATTTCTCCAGCCCCTGATGACCTTTTGGGGAAAGAAGGAGGTGGGCATTTCAGAGGGCCGAGTGACTGTATCCAAGGCCATCACGCTTGCGGTCCTACTTCTCAGATTCCTAGCAAAGTGCAGCTAAAACATCCACAGTGCTTCGGAATGTTCTCCACCTTGCCACAGCCCTCCCTCTGGCCCAACACACACACACACACACACACACACACACACACACACCCAAGAAGATGAGGTATTTTTAGTTGTGCTCATTTGCTCTCTGTCTGGAGAGACCAGGGTTGCATAAGAGGCTTGGCCGGGATGGTGAGCTGCAAACCAGTGAATGGTAAAGCCATTGACTCTGGGGCCGGGGGTGGGGTGGGGGGAAGAGCAGCCAGTGTGGCTTAGCTGAGCTGGCAGGGCCCAGGCCTCTGCCAGCACTTCAGAGGGAAAACCTGAGGCATGCCAGGGAGACAAGGTGACTTCATACGAGCCAATTTGCTGTGAGGAATAACATTCAAGTTGTCCCGCTGGCCCTGCCTTTTTGGAATTTGGGGATCACGTTGGGTCTCAGCTGGGAGGAAGACCTCGGGTGCAGGTCAGCTGCACGGGCTGCTCCCTGTCAAGAGAAATGAGACCTTGAGGTAGACGAGTGCAAGGTCAAGGATGGTTGTGAAACAGAGATTCTAGAATGTTCCACCATGCTGGGAGATGGTGTGATAATGAACCCTGATTGTCAACGTATTGCCTCTGGAATGAACTGAGAGACACCCCTCGAGGCAGCTCTGGGATGGCATTTGCAGGAAAGATGAAGGGAGGGGAGGAGACTCACTCCCAGAGTGGGTGGCGCCTTCTGGCAGTACCCCGATATAAAGAGGTCTGAGGGGAGAACGGTGTCATTCTTGCCTGACTGCTTTCACTTAAAAAAAAATTATTTACTGGGCTGGAGAGATGGCTTAGCGGTTAAGGCACCTGCCTGCAAAGCCTAAGAATGCCTGTTCCAAACTCCAGGTCCCACGTTTAGCCAGATGCAAAAGTGACCCAGGTGCGCAATGTCACACACGCGCCACAAGGGGATGCACACATCTGGAGTTTGTTCACAGCGGTTGAGAGGCCCTGGAGCGCCCATTCTCTGTCCCTCTCTCTGTCTCTCTCAAAAAAAATTATTATTCATTTATTTGACAGAGAGAGAGTGTGTGAGAGAGAGAATGGGTGTGCCAACAAACTCCAGATGCATGTGCCTTTGTGCATCTGGCTTTATTTGGGTGCTGGGGAATCAGACTGGGTCCTTAGGCTTTGCAGTTAAGTGCCTTAATGGCTAAACCATCCCTCCAGCCTGGTTTTCACTTCTTGCTGGTGTGCATATCCTATTGCTGCTGCATCTTTTACAGACATTGGAATCCAGCTTTTGAAGACCAACGGTTGTCCAGGTAACCCCCAGGCCTTCAATGCCCCATTGGTACTGCTGAGGCATCCAGCCTCGTGGACTGAATGGCTACCAGGTTCTCAGACTCTCCAGCCTACAGATAGCCATTGTTGGACTGGCCCGTCCCTATGCTCTAAGACTGTCTGATAAATCCTGGTTCATAACATACTCTTTCTACTGGTTCGGTTCTAGGGCACCCTGACTAACACAGATGGGTAGGAGGCAGCCTACCTTACCTGATAGGTTTGGCATGGGCGATCATCTCCATATGGTTCAAGGATACCGGGAAGCCATTTTTCTTGGTCAAACATTCCCCAGGGCAAGGCTAACCCCTCAGAACCACATCGGCCAAATGCTGCTTTGAGCTCAAGAGTATAAAACATAACACTTGGGCTGGGGAAATGGCTTAGCGGCTAAGGCGTTTGCCTGCGAAGCCTAAGGACCCTGGTTCGAGTCCCCAGGACCCAAGTAAGCCAGATGTACAAGGGGGAGCACACATTTGCAATGGCTAGAGGACCTGTCATGCCCATTCTCTCTTTCTCTCTGCCCCTTCCTCTCTCTCAAATAAATAAATAAATTTTTTTAAAGTTCTTGGGCTGGAGAGATGGCTTAGCAATTAAGGCTTTTGCCTGCAAAGCCAAAGGACCTTGGTTTGATTCCTCAGGACCCACGTAAACCAGATGCACAAGGAGGCTCATGCATCTGGAGTTTGTTTGCAGTGGCTGGAAGCCCCGGTGCTCCCGTTCTCTAGCTCTGCCTCTTTCCCTCTCTCAAATATTAAAAAAAAAAAAAAAAAAAAAAAAAAAAAAAAATAACACATGACCCTTGACATAATTCCAATTCATCCGTGGAGTGCACTTTGCTGTTTGGCTATCAATACATTTGATATGCTCTCCTGGAGAAATGGTTCTCAGAGCCACCCCTAAGGCTCCATAAACAGCTTCCTTCTACTTCTTCTGATTTCACAGCTTCCCATTCAATTTGCTTGAACAAATTTCACAGTAAATTGTTCATGGATCTCAAGATGTAACCTTGAGAGCCTGTGTCCTCACATGCCTGTCTTTCTCTGCTTTTCTGAGTCCTCCAGCCACCGTAGACACCTGGATCTGGGTAGTTCAGACGAGTCACAAAGCCCACATTTCCTTTTCTGGCATGCGCTGAGAGGCTATGCACAGTGCCATGTTCAAGCACACACCCAGCACCTTCTGGAACCCATTGGTGGGGAGCATTATTTCACTTGCTTTTGTTGTTTGTTTTTTTAAAGGTAAGGTCTCACTCTAGCCAAGGCTGAACTCTGTAGCCCTTTCTCTTTTTCTGTCTGTCATCTATTTGTCTCTCTTTCTTTCTCACACACACACACAAATAATTTTTTTTTTTAAAGAAATTTCCCAGGCGTGGTGGCACACGCTTTTAATCCCAGCACTTGGAAGGCAGAGGTAGGAAGATTGCCTTGAGTTCAAGGCCACCCTGAGACTACAGAGTGAATTCCAGCTCAGCCTCAGCTAGAACGAGACCCTACCTCAAAAAACAAAAACAAAAAGAAAAGAAAAGAAAAAAAAAGAAATTAATTTTAACATAATTATTTGGTATACATAGTTTAAACATATTTTATTTATTTATCTGAGAGAGAAAGAAAGAAGAAGGAAGAGAGAGAGAGAGAATGGGTGCACCAGGGCTTCCAGCTACCACAATGAACTACCACAAATGAACTCCAGATGTAGGCACCCCCTTGTGCATCTGGCTCACATGGGTCTTTGGGGATCCAAGCAGGGTCCTTAGCCTGCACAGGCCAATGCCTTAACCACTAAGCAATCTCTCCAGCCTGTACATATTTTTAGAGATAGAGAGAGCAAGAGATAGAGAGACAGAGAGAACTGGTGTGCCTGGGCCTCTAGCTACTGCGATTGCCCTCCAGACACCTGTGCCACCTTGTGCCCATGTGTGACCTTGTGCATCTGGCTTATTGGGTTCTGGGGAGTCGAATCTGGGTCCTTAGGCTTCGCAGACAAGCTCCTTAACCACTAAGCCATCTCTCCATCCCTGGTGTACATAATTTACAGTTGATAAAAGACAAAAGTAAACTGGCAGGCTAAATGAGATGGATATGCTAATTAAATGGATATGCTAATGAGGTGGGTATGCTAATGAGATGGATATGCTAATGTGATGGATATGCTTGTTTGCTTTTGCAGAAAAGGTGGAACTTGTTGAGTAGATGATACTACTGGAAGCAGATCATCTTCCACACTTTTAAGACTTGATGGATATTTCAATTTGATCATCATCAATGCTAAGAACACCACTTGATAGAAATACATTGTACAAAATGGCAGAAGTATGCTTAAGACCATTTCAGAAATTGCTGAAAACTCTATTCTAATCCCAGACCGAAATGCACTGCACAATTTTTTTTGTAAATTATTTTTTATGAGAAGAGAGAGAGAATTGGTGTGCCAGGGCCTCCAGCCACTGCAATTGAACTCTGGACAAGTGCAACCCCTTGTGCACATGTGTGACCTTGCATGCTTGCATCATCTTGTGTGTCTGACTTACGTGGGACCTGTAGTCAAACATGGGAACTTAGGCAAGTGCCTTAACTGCTAAGCCACCTCTCTTTTTTGAATTTATGGTTTTAAACTTTTTATTGCCAATTTTCAAACATTTACTGATGTGGATTGATCATAATCATATTCCCTCTTTTTAAATTATTTTTTATTTATTTTAGAGAGAGAAAGAAAGAGGGAGGGAGAGAGGGAGGATGGGTGCACCAAGGCCTCCAGCCACTGCAAAGGAACTCCAGATGCATCTACCACCTTGTGCATCTGGCTTTTGTGGGTCCTGGGGAATTGAACCTGGGTCCTTAGGCTTCATAGGCAAACGCCTTAACTGCTAAACCATCTCTCCAGCCCCTATTCCTTCTTTTAATTTTATTATAATTAATTTATTTATGCACATATGTGTGTATGGTTGTGCCACTGTCTTTTGCTGCTGTAAATGAATACCAACTGGCTTTATGAGGGTGTGTGGGTGGGTGGGGAATTGAAATCCAGGCTTTGCAAGCAAGTGATCTCCTTTAACCACTGCACCATCTCTCTAGTCCCCCATTACTTTCTTTTACCCTCCACCCCATTCCCATTCTGCCAAACCTCTTCTATCTTACTAGTCCCACTTCTATTTAAAAAAAAGGAGGAGGGGCTGGAGAGATGGCTTAGAGGTTAAGGCGCTTGCCTGCAAAGCCAAAGGATCCCAGTTCGACTCTCCAGGACTCATGTAAGTCAGATGCACAAGGGGCACATGCATCTGGAGTTCATTTGCAGCGGCTGGAGGCCCTGGCACACCCATTCTCTCTCTCTCTGTCTCCCTCTTTTTCTCTCTCAAATAAATTAAATATATATATATATATATATATATATATATATATATATATTAAAGGAAGAGGGCTGGAGAGGTTGCTTAGCAGTTAAGGCACTTACTTGCCTCAGAAGCCTAAGGACCCAGTTTTGATTCCTCAGTAACCACATTAGCCAGATGCACAAGGTGGCTCATGTGTCTGGAGTTTGTTTGCAATGGCTAGAAGCCCTGGCATATCTGCCTCTTTCTCTCTCTCCCTCTCAAATAAATAAATAAATAAAATATAAAATCTTTAAAAAGAGATAAGGAAGCTGGGTGTTTAATCCCAGTCGGGGCGGATAACTTTTAATCCCAGCCCTTGGGAGGCAGAGGTAGAAGGATAACTGTGAGTTCGAGGCCACCCTGAGACTACAGAGTGAATTCCAGGTCAGCCTAGGTTACAGCGAGACCTTACCTCAAAAAAAACAAAATAAGAGGGCTGCAGAAATGGCTTGGTGGTTAAGCGCTTGCCTGTGAAGCCTAAGAACCCCGGTTCAAGGCTCAATTCCCCAGGACCCACGTAAGCCAGATGCACAAGGTGGTGCATGCATCTGGAGTTTGTTTGCAGTGGCTGGAGGCCCTGGAATGCCCATTATCTCTCTATCTGCCTCTTTCTCTCTCTGTCAACTATCAAATAAATTAAAAAACAAAACAAGAAAAGGAGGAGGCTTTAGGGTGCAAGAGTTGCTCGATGCTGGTAACCTGGGAGGGTGGGGGTCCCCTGGTGAGATGGGGGAGGGTTGCAGAGACCCAGTCCCGTCTGGCCTGTGGCTGCTGCAGTGGTCCCATGAGCCCCTCCGCCATTGTCCAAGGGTCGCTCAGTCACCTTCAGGACAGCTGGGAAGTGGCCCAGGGTTGCCTTAGCAATGGGGCAAAGACTCTCAGGCAAGGAGAAGGAAAACCACAAAAATTGAATCCGGCCCTGAAATGAAAAATATCCAATGGCTGAGATTTTTAGGAAAGAGGAAAAAATGAAATAAAAACAGTCGGGTGCATGAATCACACTGCCTCCTCCCAATTACCAGCGTTTAGGCTCCACAGGAAGCTTCCGACCAAGGAACCTTGGATGTCGCTGCTGGTGAGGGCTCTGAGCTCCCCCGCCTGCCCGCTTCTCATTTGGCCCTTTCTGGTGGAAAACAGTTGCCCTCGCTGCATAGAGCCCCGAGCCTCCGTTGGCTGGTGCATGTAGCCAAGAGAACAGCCGCAGGCATACCACAACCTCCCAGGGCCTGTGTTTGCCCCTCTGCAGAGTGAAGGGGTGGGTCCAGATGGACTTAGGGTCCTTGCAGCTTCTATACAGCCCGATGGCCTTTGGTATGAGAAAGCATCAGAGGCCACTCTTGGTGTTCAGACCATTTGTCATGTTTTAAGGATGCTTTTTTCTGTCCACTGAGCTGGAGAGATGGCTTAGCAGTTAAGTTGCTTGCTTGTGAAGCCTAAGGGCCCATGTTCAACTCTCTAGTTCCCACCACTAGGTGGCGCAAGCATCAGGAGTGAGATTGCAGTGGCTGAGGTCCTGGCCTGCCAATTCTCTCTCTCTGAAAACAAAACAAACAAAAAAAAAACAGTATTTTTTTTTAAACAAAAGACAATGGGAGGAGGTTTGGATTTGGGAGGAAGGACAGAATGTCATCTATGGACATGACCGAGCTGGGAGCTTCTTGAGGAGGTGGCTGGCTCCAAGCTTGGACACTAGGGTTGACGACCACTTGCTGGTGAGGGTACTGATTCAGGAGAGGGAGGCCAGATGCCAGGGGGTTGGACCAGATGTCCCCTACAGAGCTTACAGTCTATGAATTCAGAGCAGCTTGGTAGCAGCCTTCCCTCACGTTTGGGTCTGCATCTCCTCCATCCACATCTGCCCTTTGTCCATAAAAACAGGAGCTTCATGTCTTTCCAAGATTTAAAGACACATCCTGGGAAGATTCACAGTGGGGCCCAGGGGTGGGGGTGGGGGTTAACTTGTGCAGGAATATGGTGATAGCGGTTTCCCTCACAGAGCATGCAGCCATCAGGGACAACAGGATAGAGGCAGGAATCTCCTGAGCCCTCCACGTGGGTCTGCAATCACCCGGCAAGGCTCCCCACTGAGCTGTCTCAGTGCCACATCTCCAGGAGACACTGAATCCCTACAGGATTCCATTGAGGTCCAGAGACGCTGCAGCATAGCGGGTCCCCCGGCTTGCTGGCCTTTGTTGAAGGGCATTGGATATGTGTTGCAGTAAACACCAGGTTCCTGTGGCCCAGAGCTAGATGGCGGGGTTTGCATCTGGTCTGCTTCTTACTAATGATGTGAAGCCAGGCCTGCGGGAGACTGGTGTGTTTTTTTTTTTAATTTAATTTTTATTTATTTATTTATTTGAGAAAGAGAGAGGGCAAGAGAGAGAGAGGGAGAGAGAGAATGGGCACACCAGGGCCTCCAGCCACTGCAAACGAACTCCAGACGTGTGTGCCCTCTTGTGCATCTGGCTTACTTGGGACCTGGAGAATCAAACCGGGGTCCTTAGGCTTCTCAGGTATGTGCCTTAACCGTTAAGCCATCTCTCCAGCCTGGAGACTGGTGTTTTGAGTTTGCAGAAGGAACCCGCAAAGATGGGACAGCCCCTACAGAGGAGGCTCCAGAGACAGCACGGGGAAGGGTTGGGGGCTGGAGTGCTGAGAGACGACAGATGGCAGCACTGTTAGACCAGGGCTGGCAAGGAGGGAGCTGGGCAAGGCCTTGGACCACTCACTCCTCCTGCCAGTATCCCCACGGGTGGAATCCAAATGGAAACTGGAGGAAGACAGGCCAGGTATGGATGGAGGGACAGACCAGCCTGGAGAACATAGGGCAGTGCAGAGGAAGGTGGAGGGTGGAAAAGACCCAGTGCCACAACCTTCTGTACCTCAGTTTCCTTGTTTGTGAAATGGCATATGCCAACAGGATGCCTGTCAGAATCAAATGAGCAAATCTATGACTTGTCTATCATCTGTCTACGCATCTCTCCCCCCATCAATGCTTAACAGGACCTGACACATCAGATGGCATCTGAGCCTTTGCTATGCCCACGTTATCACCCCACTCCGCACCTTTGTTTCCTTCCACCAGGCACCAGACAAATTTCCTTCTTCCCTTTGCTCCTGACCTGACCCCTGCCAGATGGTACTTGGGAAGACCTGTCAAGTCAGTTCTTACTAAGGTGAGCAGAACCAAGAACGGCTTCAGGAGCTTCCTCTGCTGGGGCGCTCGCATTTTCTCAGGGAGCAGCGTCACTAAGAATGTGAAGGTAAGACCGGGGAGATGGCTCAGTGGTCAAAGCGCTTGTGGCACAAGCATGAGGACCTGAGCTCAGATCCCGACACTGGGAGTAATGGCGCCTGCCTGTAATCCCAGAGGTGGAAGCCTGAGTGATGGTTAAGTTTGGGTCAACTTGATGCATTTAGGAATCCACAGACATTCCTAGTAAGTGGGTCTCTGGGGTGGCTTCCAAGGAGGATTAACTAAAGGAGGAATCCTTCCCCCAGGTGAGCCTTCCCCCAGAGTGGGCGGCTCCTCTTGGAGGGGGCCTTCATCTAAGGAAGCTCTGGGAGGGAAGGTATCCCCTCCTCCCACCTGGCTGCTTGCTGCTCCCTGCTTGCTGCTTTCCAGCGTGGACTGAAGAGCAGCGTCTCTCTAGGACGCCTCCAGGCCTTCAGTGCCGCATCGGGACTGCTGAGGCATCCAGCCTCGTGGCCTGAGCAGCCAGCCACCAGGTTCCTTGACTCTCAGGCCTGCAAACTGCTGTAAACAAATCCAAGAAAGTCCCCCCCCCCTTTTTTTTTTTTTTTTTGGTTTTGCGAGGTAGGGTCTCACTCTGGTCTGGTCTAGGCTGACCTGGAATTAACTATATAGACTCAGGGTGGCCTCGAACTCTCAGCGATCCTCCTACCTCTGCCTCCCGAGTGCTGGGATTAAAGGCGTGCGCCACCATGCCCAGCCGAAAGTCCCTTTAATACAATTCATTCTATCTGTTCTGTTCCTTCAGAAAACCCTAACTCATACGGCCTTCAATCCCAGTCTTGGGGAGGTGGAGACAGGCAAATCCCTGGGGCTTCCTTGATAGCTAATCTAGCCAAATTATGAGCTCCAAATTCAGTGAGACCTACCCCCCCTCCCCGCCCCGTCTCAAAAAAATAAAGGAGGAGAGTGACCGAGGAGGACGCCCAAGACAGACCTCTGGCCTCCACATGTACACACTCCCCCATATGTGCATGTGCCCCCATGCATTCCAACATGCATGCACACGTACACATGCAAAAAAATAATTTGGGGCTGGAGATAAGGCTCAGCAGTTGAGGCACTTGCCTGCAAAGCCTAAAGACCTGGGTTCGATTCCCCAGTGCCCACATAAAGTCAGATACACAAAGTGGCACGTGCATCTGGAGTCTGTTTGCAGCGGCTAGAGGCCCTGGTGTGCCCATTCTCTCTGTCTCTCTTCTATCTCTCTCTGCTTGCAAGTAGATAATAAATAAATATTAAAATATAACCCAGGGGCTGGAGAGATAGCTTAGCGGTTAAGGCGCTTGCCTGCGAAGTCCAAGGACCCATGTTCGACTTTCCAGATCCCACGTAAGCCAGACATACAAAAGTGAGGCAAGCACAAGGTTGCACACGCCCACTAGGTGGCACAAACATCTGGGTGCGATTGTAGTGGCTGAGGTCCTGGCGTGCCAATTCTCTCTCTCTCTCTCTCTATATATATATATGTATATATATATAAATAATAATAATAATAATAATAATAATAATAATTTGGAGTTATATAGATGGGACCTCAGGGTTTTTGTTGCTGCTGAAATCACTCAGTAACAAATGAGAACCTGGACTTTCTGCGGCCTATTATAATACAGAGCAGCCCCTGCCCAGGGATAAGCTACAGGCTCCTGATGGGAAGAGGCCGTACTCACCAGGCACTTGCCAACTCTGGACAAGCCAGCCCTCACCCTGAGCCTGGCAGAAGTCTTTGTGTGGGCCCCTCAAAGCTGGTCAAGGCGCCTTCAATGCCTAGACCTCAAGAAGCCCAGAGAAGGTGACCCAGCCCAGGTCACCTAAGGCTGGCAGTGAGTCTGAGGTGAGAACCAAGCGTCCAATCTCCAGACAGGAGTCCTCCTTCCGGTACACCCCACAGCCCACTCAGAAGGATACACACTTGAGCGGCCAGGGACATCTCGGGGTGTCTGTTGGTTAACTTCACCAGTTGGCCCCAGAGCAGATGGGCCTTTCTGCTAGAAGAGAATGTGTGATCCAGAGAGGGACTGAGCATGACCTTGACTGTGCCCTCCTCAGTAATGTCCAGTGACCCATGACCCCCTGTCCCCAGGCCATGGGACTTGGCAGTGTCTTAGGACGTGTGGCCCAGTGCTCACCTATGGAAGTGCCTCGGAGAAAGGCTTCAGCTGACCTCAGAATGACTCTCTGTCTACCTCATAGCCTGGGTCCTTCTGGGCCATGGGTCATCTGCCCGGGACACACATGAGAGCCCATTGTTTATGCAGTGTTTGCTCACAATAGCAACAGAAGTCCCCTGTGCAGCTTCTGATGGCAAAATGCTGTCAACTAGGAGGGGCTGCGAAGGAGCTGGCAAAAATCAAGCGTAGGCTCACAACAATCTCTGCGGAACAGACCCATACTCAAGAAAACATTTTTGAAAATTGAAACAAAAAAAAAAAATAAGAAAAACAAGTTCAAGTTCTTGCCCCAGCTATGACTCATCAGTACAAAGCGAGGCCTTGCTCAGTCCCCTCTGCCACATCACAGCCTCCGTGAACCTTTGTGACCCCTGATGTAGCACGAACTCCACCCAGGCGCCCTCGGAATCCAAGGCCAGCAAGAAGAAACCATTAGGTAACAAGGTAGTCCAAAGCCTTGTCTCAGAAGCACGAATGAATAAACTCATTGATAGGCTTTGAGTTTTGCATGGGTGTGCACTTTTCTTATGGGCTGAGCTTTCAACAAGACTTCAGCCTCCCACTTCCCCCACCTCCCTCTGTCCTCAGCCAGAGGTTCCTGGTGATATGTTGATTCTTTAAGGTCCATTGTCACAGAGTCCTTTTTTTGTTTTGTTTTGTTTTGTTTTGTCTTTTTTTTCTTGATTACTTTGTTTTTTAATTTGAGAGAGAGAGAATGGGTGCGCCAGCAGCCTCTCAGCTGCTGTGAACAAACTCCAGACACGTGTGCCCCCTTGTGCATCTGTGCAACATTGCGTGCTTGCGTCACTTTTGCGTCTGGCTAAATGTAGGACCTGGAGAATCAAATGGATGTTCCTAGGCTTTGCAGATAGGCTCCTTAACCACTAAGCCATCTCTCCAGCCCTTTTTTTTTTTTTTTTTTTTTTTTTTTTGAGGTAGGGTCTCACTCTAGTCCAGGCTGACTTGGTATTCACTATGTAGTCTCAGGGTGGCCTCAAACTCACAATCCTTCTACCACTCTGTCTCCCGAGTGCTAGGATTAAAGGCATGCACCACTGTGCCTGGCAGAGTCCCATTTTTAATACCAAGAGTGAATTTTCAGAGAGCCATTGGCTGGAGTCATTTACTTACCCCTGTTCCCCTTCCATAACACCCGGACAGCCCTCTACGAAAGAATAAACAGGCTGGCCTGGAGAGATGACTTAGGGGTTAAGGGACCTGCCTCTAAGCCTAAGAATGCCCGTTCGATTCTTCAGGTCTCACGTTTAGCCAGATGCAAAGTGATGCAAGGGTGCAATGCTGCACTTGTCCACAAGGGGCGCACGTGTCTGGAGTTTCATTCACCGTAGCTGAGAGGCTGCTGGTGCACCCCTTCTCTATCTGTCCCTCTCTCTCTCTCTCTCTCTCTCTCTCTCTCTTTGACTCTCTTTCTCTCTCCAAAAAAAAAAAAGAATAAACAGGCAATCACATTGCTTTATTAGATTATCCTGGGTGTGCTGGCACACTAGAACCAGATGTTCCAAAAAATTCTATTTTGTGCGATCTTATGAAGGAGGAAATTGGAGCTCCTAGAGTGGAAGTGACTTGTCCTAAGTTGTTACAGTCTAGTCTGAAGTTGGGCTGAGGGGCTGGGGAGCTGGCTCAGTTGCTACAATGCTTTTCAAACAAGCATTAACCTGAGTTTGAGCCCCTAGCACACATGGGGGTGTGTGCCTGTGATCCCAGCTCTGGGGAGATGGAGAGCCCTTAGGACTGGGCTGGCTAGCTAGTCTAGTTGAACTGCTGAGGAACCCTGTCTCAAAAATTAAAATGGAGGGCTGGGAAAATTGCCTAGTGGTTAAGGCATTTGTCTGTGGAGCTTAAGAACCCAGGTTCAATTCCCCAGTACCCATGTAAGCCAGATGCACATAGTGGTACATGCATCTGGGGCTCATTTGCAGTGGTTAGAGGCCCTGGCCCGCCCATTTTCTCTTTCTCTTTATCTATTCCTCCCCCCTCAAATGAAGAAAAAAATAAAAATAAAATAAAACAACAAAAAAAATAAATAAGGTAGCCGGGTGTGGTGGCACACACCTTTAATCCCAGCACTCAGGAGGCAGAGTAGGAGGATCGCCATGAGTTCGAGGCCACCCTGAGAATACAGAGTGAATTCCAGGTCAGCCTGGGCTAGAGTGAAACCCTACCTCGGAAAATCAAAATAAATAGGTAAATATAAATTAGGTGGAGAGCAATTGATGAAGACATCAGACAATGTCACCTGGCCTCCACACACGTGCCCACATGTACCTACACACACATGCAAATAGAACATCAAACCCAGGCATGGCAGCATGTGCTTATAATCCTGGCACTGGGGAGGCAGAGAGAGAGTTGAGCCTACTAGGTGAGCTCCAGGCCAGTCAGGGAGGCCCTCTGTTTCAGAAAAGGTGGGTGGTGTTCCTGAGGTTCCCTCTGGCTTCCCGATGCACACACACACGTGTACGTGAACACACACGCAAAGAAGCTGGGCTCAGATTTGAACTCACATTCCCCAGCGGCTAGAAGGCTGACTGAATCCCCTGGCCTGCCCGCTACCTCTCCACACTCCAGCATCCGTCTGTGTTTTCATGTTTACATTCTGCTTCCTCTCATTTGACAGGTATTTAGCAAGCACTGCCACGGGCTAGGCATCGTTCTACACAGTGAGCAGGGCACAGCGGAGGGCAGAGAACTGCCTGGGAGTGACCCATGATCAAGCAGGAGACAAAACTTGAGCTGAGGGCTGGAGAGATGGCTCAGCGGCTAAGGCACTTGCCTGCGAAGCCTAAGGACCCAGGTTCGATTCCCCAGTACCCACATAAGCCAGATGCACAAGGTGGCGCATGCGTCTGGGGTTTGTTTGCAGTGGCTGTAGGCCGTGGCGTGCCATTCTCTCTCTATCTGCCTCTTCTTCTCTCTCCTTCCCTCCATCTTTCTCTTGAACAACTTACTAAATAAAATATTTTTTAAAAAAACTTGAGCTGAAGAAACAGTGCAAGTGGGGACACAGGCTCACGGCAAGAGAGCCAGAGTTATTCCTGAGGCTTTTTTCTTTTTCTCGTGTCTTTCTTTCTTTTTATTATTTTATTTTTATTTACTTATTTATTTTTGGTTTTTCAAGGTAGGGTCTCCCTCTAGCTCAGGCTGACCTGGAATTCACTATGTAATCTCAGGGTGGCCTCGAACTCAGTGATCCTCCTACCTCTGCCTCCCAAGTGCTGGGATTAAAGGCGTGCGCCACCATGGGTCTCCTGAGGCTTCTTCAACAAACAAGTCCACTGCCTCAGGGCAGGGACAAGCTGTCTGAAAGGAATTCTGCAGACGTCACCCCACCCTGAGCCTGGGTTGCATTTTTTTTTCCTTAACTAATGAATGTGTGGGACCATAGTCAGCATTTTGACTCCAAAATCATAGTACCCTGGTTCAGAGTTGTCCCCAACGATGTTTATGAAAGGAATGAGTTGATGACTGAATGAGTTAGCAGCTGGAGACTCATTTATTCAAGGGTAGCCAAAGCCCTTCTATACTCTGGACCACAGTGTCGTCACCCGTCCACTGAGGCCACGTCTAAGAACCCCTTCCTGAAGCATCCAGTGACTAACATGACCCCAGCATGCCTGTGTGGTTGGAAACCCTGTCTGCCATGTTTGTCCCCCAAAGGGCCATGTGTCAGCCCCCAGGGCAGATTTCTGTGTTGTCTGGGTGACTTCACCCTAGAGACAGTTGTCACTCTCTTAGTATGAGCAGGGACAAGGCGGTTATGCTCGAAGACACTGTGGCTGGGGTTTGTCGTCAGAGGCAGATGGGTCGAGACTCTAGAATAAATGGCTTTCCTCAAACTCCTCTCCTGCTGCTGCCTAAAGGTCATCTGGTTTGTGATTTATTCCTGTTGGCTCAGCGCTATGCTTCTCCCCCGACAGGTCCTCTTTAGGAAGTTGCAAAACTTGGCAGAGTAGAGGGACTTATAAGTAAACGTCACTTCCCAATGGACTCCACCGCCTCCCCGAGGACCAGTCCGTACACAGATGGGCTGCGGTAGAAGCAAAGGCCTTCACAATGCCACAGTGATGGCAACATCACCACTGTATTGAGCATGGGTCTGTGTGGCCCACTCTGTCCATGTACTTTGGCCTGAGAGGATACGTATTCTTGCCCCTAGTTTATAGATGAAGACAACAGAGAGTTGGGGAGATGGTTCAGGAAATAAAGCTCTTGCTGTAACTCTGAGTACCTGAGTTCTGAAAAACCACACCTCAAGTAGAAGCTGGGAGCTGTGGCAAGCTTCTGTAATCCCAGGTGCATCTAAGATAAGAAGAGAAGCGGAGGGCTGGAGAGATGGCTTAGCGGTTAAGGCGCTTGCCTACAAAGCCTAAGGACCCATGTTCAACTCTCCAGATCCCATGTTAGCCAGACGCACGAAGGTGAGGCAAGTGCAAGGTTGCACATGTCCACTAGGTGGTGCATGCGTCTTGAGTTTGACTGCATGCCAATTCTCTCTCTCTCTCTTGCTCTGTCTAAAATAAAATTTAAAAAAAAATTTTTTTTAAAGTAGGGAGGTGGAACAGTGGAACAGTGACCAATGAGAGACCCTGCCTCAAATGAGGTGGAAGGTGAGGACTGGCCCCCAAACTGACCTGGAAGTTATCCTCTGATCTCCACACACATACCATGGTGCATTCACAACCCCCCCCACAAACATACACAAGATAAATAAATAAAGAAACAGAGTCAGAGAGGCTGAGACACTCACTCAAGTTGACATAGCTGGATGCTTTCTGCCCACAAGGCCACCATGCTGAAACCACCTGCTCGGAAGGGGTTGAGGGTTGGTGCCTAGTGGGAGAAAGACAGGGCAGATGGACAGTCAGCTACGTGAAGGTGTAAGCAATGGAGAGCTGGGGGTGGGCAAACACGTGTGATCAGGAAAGTTTATTCTCTTCTGGATGGACAGACGGATTTTTATATCTTCTTTTTTATTTTTAAATATTTTATTTATTTATTTGAGAGAGAGAAAGAGGCAGAGAGAGAGACAGAGAGAGAGAGAATGGGTGCACCAGGACCTCCAGCCACTACAAATGAACTCCAGATGCATGCGCCCCCTTGTGCATCTGGCTTATGTGGGTCCTGGGGAATCGAACCAAGATCCTTTGGCTTTGCAGGCAAACGCCTTAACTGCTAAACCATCTCTCCAGCCAGATCTTTATATCTTGACAAGGAGTTGTTAGAGGAGGAGGCACTTTCGCGGGGCTGGGTGGAGGAGGCACTGAATGGAAGGGGCGTGAGCACCATGGTCAAAGGGCACAAGGTTTCAGCAGAGAGAAAACCCATGAGATTTTTTTTCCACACTCCCTCTGTTAAAAACTGTCCCCGACAGGTGGTGTATTGGTTACCTTCTCCTTGCTGGGACAAAATACCTGATGAAAAAAATTAGTTTAAGCCGGGTGTGGTGGCGCACGCCTTTAATCCCAGCACTCGGGAGGCAGAGATAGGAGGATCACCATGAGTTCAAGGCCACCCTGAGACTACAGAGTGAATTCCAGGTCAGCCTGGGCTAGAGTGAGACCCTACCTCGAAAAACCAAAGGGGGAAAAATTAATTTAAGGGAGGAAGGGTTTATTTCAGCTTACAGCTCTAAGTTCCACGGCGCATCATGGAAGCAAGAGCTGGAGGCAGCTGGTCACGTTCAATTCCATGAGGAAGTGGAGAACACTGAATGCAAGTGCTCAGCTAGCTTTCTCCTTTTGAAAAAAACTTAATTTATTTATTTACTTCAGAGAGATAGTGAGGGAGAGAGAGATAAAGAAAGAGGCAGACAGAGAGAGAGAGAGAAAAAGAGTGGGCGTGCCAGAGTCTTCAGCCACTGCAAATGAACTCCAGATGCATTCATCACCTTGTGCACCTGGTTTATGGAGGTACTAGAGTATCGAACCTGGGTCCTTAGGCTTTGCAGGCAAGCCCCTTAACCCACTAAGCCATCTCTCCAGCCCCCAGCTTTCTCCTTTTTATTCAGTCTAGGACCCTCAGCCCATTGGATGGTGCTAAACACAGTTAGGGTAGGTCATCTCACTTCAACTACCCTAATCAAGATAATCCCTCAGGGCTGGAGAGATGGCTTAGTGGTTATGGCACTTGCCTGCGGATCCTAAGGACCCAGGTTCGACTCTCCAAATCCCACATAAGCCAGACACACAAAGGCAAGTCAAGCGCAAGGTCACACATGCCCGCTAGGTGGCGCAAGCATCTGGCATTCGATTGCAATGGCTGAGGCCCTGGTGTGCCAATTCTCTCTCACACCCTTGTTCTCTCTCTTAAAAAAAGAATAGATAAAATAAAAATGCTAATTCCCTACAGGTCTTGTCAATTTGACTATCAATATACACCACCACAGAGGGCTCAAGGACATGATACATTAATGCATCGAGGTATCCTGGACAGGAAAAAAAAAAGCACTTTTAGGAAAAGCTAGGGGCATCATGATGTTAAGTTTCCAGTGAGGACCCGTGCTGGCTCGTTCGTGGGGACAGATGAGTCAAGCATGACAGATGTAGGGGAAGCCGGGTGACGGCTTCATGGGGACTCTCTCTCTCTACATTGTTTTTGAAAAGCCTCTCAAGTAAAGAGCTCATGTGATGAAAAACAAAACTGACTCCTCCTCCAGGCAGCAGAGCCCAGGGAGCTGAGCAGAGCTGGGACTGTGGAGTTGCTGCCGTCTAGTGGTGAGAGGTGGGCCCTGCAGATGGCAGAGGGCCCAGAGGGGAGGGTGCAGATAAGAGACGCCCCCGCCAGCAGACAGAGAGCCCTAGCCTGCATGTGGCTGGAGGTGAGGGCTAAGCTGGGAACAGGAGCCAGCAGAAGGCCAGGCATGGAGGGGACCTAACTGAAGGAAGGATGTGGTGGCTCTAGACCCATATCTAGATGTGGTAGCTATAGTGGTGGGGACAGCTCCAGGACAGGGGACAGGGTATGCAGACCAAGCCCAGATTCTGATCCAATCCAGCTGTTTTCTTCCTTACTGTGCTTCCCAAACTATTGGTGACAAAGGAATGGTGTGTGTGTGTGTGTGTGTGTGTGTGTGTGTGTGTTTAAAATTTTACTTCCAGGGCTGGAGAATTGGCTTAGTGGTTAAGGCACTTGGTTGCAAAGCCTAAGGACCTAGGTTTGGTTCCCTGGTACCCAAATAGGCTGGATGCACAAGGTGTCATATGTGTCTGGAGTTGGTTTGCAGTGGCTGGAAGCCCTGGTGCACCCATTCTCTCTCTCTACTGCCTCTTCCTGTCACTCTTTCTCTCTGTCTCTCTCCCTCTCTCAAATAAATAAATAAAATATTTTTAAAAATAAAATTAATTTCCAGCACAATGAAGATCATTTTGGGGGGAGTCTATTCCCTTCCAACATTTCAAAATATTGTAAACAGGTCTGCAAGCTATCTGAGGTCACACAAAGCCTAGAAGCTGCAGGGAGCTGCAGGGAGTGGGGATTTCATCTGGGGTCAGGCTGTCTAGAGCAGCAATCCTCCCACTTCTCACAGCTCAGTCAGCGCTCAGGCAGTGTGGCGGTTTGATTCAGGCGTTCCCCGTAAACTTAGGTGATCTGAATGCTAGGTCCCCAGCCGATGGCAATTTGGAAATTAATGCCTCCTGAAGGCAGTGTATCGTTGGGGGCGGGCTTATTATAGTCAGTATCCCCTTGCCAGTGTTTGGCACACTGTCCTGTTGCTATTGTCCACCCAATGCTGGCCAGGAAGTGATGTCCACCCTCTGCTCATGCCATCGTTTCCCCTTGCCTTCATGGAGCTTCCCCTCGAGTCTGTAAGCCAAAATTAACTATTTCCCCCCCACAAGCTGCTTTTGGTTGGGTGATTTCTGCCAGCCACACAAACCTGACCACAACGGGCCGCCTTGTAACCTGACTGCTTTCCTTGTTTCCTTCAGATGGTTCTCGAAGCTCCTCTTCAGTTCTTTTTCCTGGAGGCTGGATCATGGATTGCATTCAATGGAGGGAGGAAACGTGTGGAGAGGAATGTCGGAAAATGCTTTTGCCAGGCCCAGGCTCTCAGCCGGCATCCCCAGAGCTTGTGGCTGGCATGGGGCAGAAAGCCCAGGGTAATGGGAGACCTTGATAGGTGGTCAGAAAGATGGCCCCTGACATTGTTCCCAGGTCTCCACTGCTGATGGACTGTGGAGGGGAGGAGAGATTTGCCCAGTAGTCCATACAAGAATAGCCCCTTTGCTGAGCTCAGGTGGCACTCAGCAGCTACGGAGACGTGAAAGCTAGGCGCGCAGTCACAGGCAGACACACGTCAAATTGCCGAGCTACAAACCTGTGCTCGTCTCTGCTCTGTGGAAGCGTCAGGAGGATGGGAACACCTTGGTTGAGAACTTGGTTGAGAAATGAGATTTCCCCATCCTCTCCTCTCCCTCTCTTATATTTTTATTTAGTTATTTTGGCTTTTTGAGGTAGGGTCTCACACTAGCCCAGGCTGACCTGGAATTCACTCTGTATTCTCAGGTTGGCCTTGAACTCCCAGCAATCCTCCTACCTCTGCCTCCCGAGTGCTGGAATTAAAGGTGTGCACCACCAGGCCCTAATTATTTACTTATTTCACAGAGAAATAGGGAGAGGGAGAGAGAGAGTATGGGCGCGCCAGGGCCTCCAGCCACGGCAAACGAACTCCAGATGCATGCACCCCCTTGTGCATCTGGCTAACATGGGTCCTGGGGAATCGAACCTGGGTTCTTTGGCTTTGCAAGCAAATGCCCTAACCACTAAGCAATCCCTCCAGCCCTCCTCTCCCTCTCTTGACTGCGTTGACTGCTTCTCCACAGGGATGAAAGACATGGCCTTTGAAAGCCACCTTATTTCAGGCATCAGCTTATAGCAGAGACGATGCCTGAGAAAGGCGGAAGTGGGATGGCCACAGAGAGTGTGTGGGGTCCCCCAGCTCTTAGGAAAGAGGCTGGACGTGTGTCCATTTGTGAACTGTAGGTACACTCTTCAGAGTACACTCCTTGGAGCAACAGTTGTATTAAGTACTGAGGGGGGAGGGTGACTTCTGTTCTCCTCAGGGATCCATGTGTTCATGTATCAAATAGTAAGTAAAAAGAGTCACCGTGGGTTCATGTTCCCGTCCACACCCTGGGGCTACAGTGACACACAGGAGCCTTTTATAACATGGCAGCATATTCCTTTACATTTATTTATTTATTTATTGTTGGAGAGAGACAGAGAGAGAGGGAGAGGAAGACAGATAGAGATGGGCATGCCAGCAGCCTCTCAGCTGCTGAGAACGAAATCCAGATGTGTGCGCCCCCTTGTGGTCAAGTGCAGCATTGCGCCCTGTGTCACTTTGCATCTGGCTAATGGTGGAGATTGGAACCGGGTTCTTAGGCTTAGGAGGCAGGCACCTTAACTGCTAAGCCATTTCTCCAGCCCTACTTTTATTTTTTTTAATATTTTATTTATTTGCAAGCAGAGACAGAGAGAGGAAGGACGAGAGAGAGAGAGAGAGAAGGAGAAAGAAAGAGAGAGAATATGAGTGCACCAGGGCCTCCAGCCACTGCAAACAAACTCCAGACACATGCACCACTTCGTGCATCTGGCTTTACATGGGTACCAGGGAATTGAACTCGGGTCGTGAGGCTTGGCAGGCAAGGGCCTTCACCACTGAGCCATCTCTCCAGCCCAGCATATTCCGTTTCCCAGGGAGATGGTCTAATGGCCCAGCTCCTCGCTGTGACCATCCCCCTTTCCAGCCTCTGCCTGTCCATTGCTTCTCCAGCAGAGGAGCAGCTCTTGCTTGAATCTCTCGGTGCTCGGTGGTGACTCCCTTTCTGCAAAAAGGATCAAGTGCGCATGCTTGTCACAGCATGAGAGGCCACTGGAATGGAATAAATCATGTCATTGCCATTTGCACACACTCTTGGCACCCCTGGTCCGTCTGTCTCCAGGCCTGGCTCCTCCCCTTGCAGCCTCATTTCCCACTGGATCCTTCCCACCTTGTGTTTCTTGGCTCTGGCAGCTCCTGGCCACTCCTTCCAGCGTGCTTTCTGGTCTCTGCTCCTTTCCTTAGAGTTTGCCTAAGTGATTTTAGGGCATCTTTTTTTTTATTTTCTTTTTTTACATCTTGAAGCTCTGTTAATACTTGGAACCCTCCACTGGGAAGCTGTATTAGTCAGATGTGTTTGTGGCTGTGACCAAATGCCTGATCTACGCAACTTAAGGGAGGAAGGATTTATTTTAGCATCTGATTTTTGGTGGTTTGGGTTTATCAGGGCAGGGAGAATGTGGTGGAATAGAGCAGCTTACATCATGGAAGCTAGGAAGGAGAAGGAGAAGGAGAAAGACAGGGGGCCTGTTCTGTAGACTTTCCCAGTTTCCTCCTTTTAGTTTTTTTTCTGGGGTCCCCAGTCTATGGGATGGTGTCACTTGCTTTCAGGGTGTGTCTTCCCAGCTATGGTGATTCATCTTTTTTTTTAATTTATTTATTTATTTTTATTTGAGAGTGACAAGCAAAGAGAAAGAGGCAGAGAGAGAAAGAAGAAGAAGAGAGAGAGAATGGGTGCATCAGGGCCTCCAGCCACTGCAAACGAACTCCAGATGCATGTGCCCCCTTGTGCATCTGGCTTATGTGGGTCCTGAGGAATTGAGCCTCGAACTGGGGTCCTTAGGCTTCACAGGCAAGCGCTTAACAGCTAAGCTATCTCTCCAGTCCCCACGCCCAACTTTTTTGAGGCAGCGTCTTGCTCTAGCTCAGGCTGACCCGGAATTTACTATGTAGTCTCAGGGTGGCCTCGAACTCACTGTGATCCTCCTACCTCTGCCTCCTGAGTGCTGGGATTAAAGGAGTGTGCCACAATGCCTGGCCATGATGGTTCATCTTGCTTGACAACTTGAGGGGATTTGGAATCAACTAAGTGAGCCTGTGAGGATCTTTCTTGAAAGGATGAACTGAGGGGAGAAAGTCTTCCCTCAGAGTGGGTGGCACCTTCCAACGGGCAGTCCAGATATGAAGAGGACTGGGGGAGCGGCATTGTGGTCCTCCCGTCTGCCATTGCTTCTTGCTGGTGTGCCTGTTGCTGCTGCTAACATCAGAACCCAGCTTCTTCAGTCTTTGAACATGGTCTGATGACCAGAGACTCCCTGGGAATCTTCCAGGCCTTTTGTGCCAGACTGGGACTACGGAGGCACCCAGCTTTGTGAAGTGAGCAGCGACTGGGGTCCTCAGCCTCTCCTGCCTGCAGCTGGTCATTGTTGGACTACGCAGCCCATCATGTAAACCATCCTAGTAAATTCTCTTTTATTTTTAAAGATTTTATTTACTATTTATTTATCTGAGAGAGAGGGGCAGACACAGAGAGAGTGAGTATGGGCATGCCGGGGCTTCCTGCCACTGCAAACAAATTCTAGATACACTGCCATTTAATGCATCTGTCTTTATGTGGGTACTGGGGAATCGAGCTTGGGTCCTTAGGCTTTTCTGGCAAGTGTCTTAACTGCTAAGCCATCTCTCCAGCCCCTAAGTTTACTCTTGGACATCCACATTATATATTTTCAGGCACACAAATAAATACATACACTTACACACACATAAATAATAGAAATGGGGAAAGAAATTCACAACACTCAGGAGGCTGAGGTAGAAGGCTCACTGTGAGTTCAAGGCTACTCTGAGACTACATAGTGGATTCCAGGTCAGCCTGGACTAGAGTGAAACCCTGCATCAAAAATCCAAAAAATTAGGGCTGGAGAGATGGCTTAGCAGTTTAGGTGCCTGCCTGTGAAGCCTAAGAATGCCTGTTCAATTCTCCAGGTCCCATGTTTAGCCAGATGTAAAGTGATGCAAGCATGCAATGTCACACATGCGCACAAGGGGGCGCATGGGTCTGGGATTCGTTCACAGCAACTAAGAGGCCACTGGCATGCCCTCTCTCTCTCTCTCTCTCTGTGTGTGTGTGTCTTTCTGTGTGTCTGTCTTTCTCAAATAAAAAAAAAGTGATTAAAAAAATCCAAAAAATTAAAACGAAAAAAGAGAAAGAAATGCACAGATAAATACACTCCAGTGTTGGATGCATATGGGGGTGATATGAATCTAGAGACTTCTGTACTTGTTGCACATTTCATGGTATTATTTGCCTGTTGAAAACTAAGTGCATACATTACTACGATCACAGTTCCAAGAGAAAACAGAAAAGTAGGGAAAAGTCAGTTTGACCACTGTCCCTTCCAAACAGCAGGTCCTTTTAGCTACTGTACCCCACTCCTACTGGGGAACGATAGCAGGATGAGACCCCAGGAGAGCAAGCACCACCTGGGGAACAGTCCCCGGATTCTGCTCCAACCCGGCTGCTAGGTGTGGTGGTGGTTCATGTTCAAGGTCAGAAGCGCAGGGGAAATCAACTCATTGTCCAACGGCAAGCTGAGGTTGAGCATGGAGGACGACATCAGACAGGGGAGGGGGTCTGTTTTTCCTCTGGGACTCAGATACTTGTGGGAACTATTGTTCCCCAGTGTGGTTTTACAAAATGTCATTCTCTGCAAATTCCATGGGCACTGCAGACTGATTGGCCCGTCTAGGAATTTGAGGGGCCGGGAGCAGAAGGAGTGTTTTACGGGAGGAAGGGGGTTCAAAGCCAGCAGGCTCTGTGGAGTCCACCCAGGTCTTGCGCTGTTACACTTGCAGAATCACACCTCGTTAAGGGGAGCCCAGCTTCTCAGGGTTGTCTTTAACAAGCTACCCCTTGGGGCTCCCTGGCTTTATGTCAAGGTTTTCCAGGAAAACTGCTGTTTGTCCTGGAGCTGAGATAAGTCCCGAGTGGCCTCCAAAGCAAGAAGCAGATCCCATCAGACGAGGGGTTTGGTCTTTGCCTGTCAACCCACGTGGCTTAGCATGTCCCTTGAAGCCACCGCACGGGTTCCTAATTCTTTCCAAGTCATAAAGCGCTTTGCCATCAGACCTACAGAATACCAGTAGAGGATGGGCAAGGAGTCCAGTTTCCATTTTACTGAGTCTCAGAGAGGTTAAGGGACTTGCCCATGATCACATAGCCAGAAAGGGCAGAGTTGGGAATTGAATCCAGGTTTCCCAAGGCCAGTACCTGACACCTGAAGGTGTCAGCCCCCAATGCTGAGGCACGAGTCCATGCACACTTAACAAAGCACAGCCCAGGCCTGGCTTACCTGCTCTCCTTTCTCCTTTCTTTCTTTTTAATAATATTTATTTATTTGCAAGCAAAGAGACAGACAGAATGTGCACGCCAGGGCCCCTAGCCACTGCAAACAAACTCCGGATGAATGTGCCACTTTGTGCATCTGTGGGTACTGGGGAATCGAACCAGGATCATCAGGCTTTGCAGGCAAGTGCTTTAACTGTTGAGCCGTCTCTCCAGCCCACCTGCTGGCCTTTCTTAAGTGGCACCAGTCTCCAGGTTTCTTGAGTTTTTGCCCCTTGTTTATTTAAGCCTTACTGTAGAGTCGCAAGTAACAATTGATGACCAAACCAAGAGTAACGTACAGGCCAGGGCACAGCAAGCAGTCCAGAGAGTGACCAGCTGGGGAGTTCAGGGCTCAGGGTGCAGTGCCCCCACCAGGGGCAGCAGCAAGGGTGAGGTGGTTCAGTAGATTCTCTTGGAAGGACAAGAGCCCAGAAGGCTGTTTTCTGTTGTGTTATCTTCAGATTGACACCTGAGGTAGCTTTTTCGGGGGTCAACAACTCTCCCCCACCTCCCCAAGAACTTGCTGTGTCTCTTGGGCCAAGGCCACATCCTACGCCAAGTTAGAGCCCTCCCTGGCAAAGCATAGGGTGCTGATGTGGACATAGGCTAGCAATGGCCACTCCTGGCAGCATGGCCTGGTTCTGTGACACCATGGATTCCCCATCCTTCATCTATTTTTTTGTTTGTTTGTTTGTTTTCTGAGGTAGGGTCTCACTCTAGCTCAGGCAGACCTGGAATTCACTATGTGGTCTCAGGGTGACCTCGAACTCATGGCCATCCTCCTACCTCTACCTCCCGGATGCTGGGATTAAAGGCGTGCGCCACCACGCCCAGCTCCCCATCCTTCATCTTGAACTCGCTGCTTTCCAGGGCTTTCTAAAACCCTGAAGCCTGAGAGGCCTGGCTCTCGGGGAGGAGTGACTTTGCCAAAGCTCTCTCCCGTCTGCTCCTCACTGCTGGGAGGGACCCGGGGGGACCCTCCCCAGATTCTATGTGTCTTTTCCAACAGGATAGAAAAGTGGTTTCACTTTCCAGGAAACCCTCTGTCCCAGGCTCCCGCAGTGAGATCTGCCAAGGCCTGGGCTATCAATGCCAGCTTAGTTAGTTCATGGAAGGGGCCTGGAAGAGGCTTCGGGCTGAAGACCTGGGTGATTGCTTTTCCTCCTGGGCTTTGTGGGACGGGAAGCCAGTGATCCTGTGCCAGTGAAGGCAGCCCACCCAAGAAGGTGTGTACGGCACAGTGACCCGATGGCCTGAGCACACAGACAAGGTCGGACAGGTCCAGGGTGGTATGGCATAGAACTGAGCACACAGAATGAGACAACGGAATGAGCCCAGGCTGGAGGGCACATCATAGATGCCCCTGTTCTGCGAACAGGTAGACCACCTCTGCTGGGGTCTCTGCAGAACACTGAGTTCTTCCCCTGCTCCCTTCCACCCCCTTCCTCTTGCCCCTTGTTCCAGTGTCTCAAGGATGCATCCAATGTTCTCACCCCACTTCCCTTCACATGCAATGTATTCACCCTTCTTTGTGTTGAACGTCTCCACTTCATCTACCCAAGATCCAAGTCGAAAGTGGCCTCTTGGGCTGGAGAGATGGCTCAGCGGTTAAGGTGCTCCCCGTTGAAGCCTAAGGACCCAGGTTCAGTTCCCCAGGACCCACATAAGCTAGATGCACAAGGTGGCACATGCATCTGGAGTTCGTTTGCAGTGGCTAGAGGCCCTGGCCCACCCATTCTCTCTCTCTCTCTCTATCTGCCTCTCTTCTCTCTCAAAATAAAATAAATAAATAAAATATTCAAAAAATAATAATAATGCAAGCTGCCTCTTTCTCGAAGCTCCTCCACACTTCCAGCCAGAGCTGAACATTTTCCCTGTGTGTATCTAATGATGCATCCATAAGGCTTGTTAGCACAGGCCCCTTTGCTCTGGAGCTCACTGTGTTTGCCTGCTGTCCCATGTACACATCTCTCCTGTACCCCCAGAGTCAGGTGCTCTGTCCTATTACGACAGGTACTCTGTGCTCTTGGAAGACCCTGAAGTTTTGTAAGGATGTAATACTGAAGTTAGCCAGACAATAGCTAGTATTTATATAGCTATTACAATAGCTCGCTATGTGCCTGGGCAGACTTCGAGTATGTTATTAACTCACAAACCCTCCTAACAACCCTGGGAGGCAGGCAGTAAAGTCATCCAATTTTACCAATTGAGGCAGCTAAGACAGAGACAGGCCAGCAACTCCCCGTCCTAGCCAGCCTTGCAACTTACATCGGACTTCTTCATTCATTGCAAGCTTGTCTGCGATGCACTTTGTCCAACACACTCAGCCTGCTCCAAAGAGCTGGACTCTCCAAAATCTATACAAATTTGACACCTTCTTATCATAGGAAAATTTCAAAACCAAAGCATTGTAAAAAAAAAAAAATAGTAACTGATAGTTACTATTGAGCCTGGGATAGGGGCTGCTTGGCCACAGATGAGTGAAGGCATGAAGGACTTTGCCCATCTATACCCAGGGGCCTACATCTGTAGCAGCTACTGGGCAGAAAAATCCAGCCCTGGGACACTTGCTTTCTAGTCCTGAGAGAATTCTCTCTCCAAGCCACCCTGGCTGGCTATTGACTGCTGGTCAGTGTAAGCTCACTGATGATTTCAAAGTCCTCTGTCCTGGCTAGCTATTGCTGCGTAACAAATCAGCCCAAACACTCAACATACGTTGCATCACAGTGTCTGAGGACAGCAGTCTGGGAGCTGGCGGCTCTGCTTGTGATCTCTCGGGAAATCAAGCTGTCTGCCCAGCTGCAGCTCTCCAGGGCTTGACCGTAGCTGGAGCTCCTGCTCCAGGCCCACTCGTGTGGCTGTGGGTGGTTTGGTGGGAGGTTTCCTTCCTCCTGCCCCATAAGGCTCAGGGTATGGTGCATGCACCACACATACACACACACACACACACACACGTATACACCAAGATGGAGACTATAGTGACTGTGTGTGTACAGAATGTGTGTACAGTGTGTGTATGTGTGTGTATGTGTGTCTACTATATGTGTATGTAGCATGTATGTGCATATGTGTATGTATGTATGTATGTATGTATGTATGTATGTATGTATGTATGTATGTACATACGTACTCTGGTGTTGCTCCTCAGGTACTACCCATCATTTTGGACACAGGGACATTTTCTCTCTCTCTGTCTGTTTGTCTGTCTGTCTGTCTGTCTGTTTTACTGGCCTGGAGTTCTCCCAGTAAGCTACTGGCCAGAAAGCCCAGGCGTCTTCCTGTCTTTGCCTTTCCACTGCTGGGATTACAAGCATGCACCACCACACACAGTTTTTATATGGGTTCTTGAGATTTAAATGCACATCCTTATGTTTGTATAGCAAGCATTTCACTGATTGAGCCTAGACCCTCTCTCTCTCTTTCTCTCTCTCTCTCTTTTTTTTTTTTTTTTTTTTTTTGGTTTTTCGAGGTAGGGTCTCACTCTAGCTCAGGCTGACCTGGAATTCACTATGTCGTCTCAGGGTGGCCTCAAACTCTTGTCTACCATGCCCGGCTCTCTCTCTCTTTTTTTTTAAAGCATGTATCACCAGGCGTGGTGGCGCACGCCTTTAATCCCACCACTGGGGAGGCAGAGGTAGGAGGATCATTGTGAGTTCAAAGCCAGCCTGAGACTACATAGTGAACTCCAGGTCAGCCTGAGCTATAGTGAGACCCTACCTTGGAAAAAAAAAAGTGTGCATCCATAAAAAATATGTTGTTAATAATAAAAAAGCATGTGTATGTGTGTGTACATATCCGTGTGTGTGCAGGTGGAGGCCAGAGGACAACTTCAGACGCCATTCTTCAGGTGCTGTCCACCTTTTTGTTGAGATAAGGTTCTCTCTGGCTGGGAGCTCACTGAATAGGCTACACTGGCTGGCCAGCAAGCCCTAGGGGTCCATCTGTCTCCCCCTCCCCAGAGCTGAGATAACAAGTGCATGCCACCATGCCCATCTTTAAAAAATGTGAGTTCTGGGGCCTGGAGAGATGGCTTAGCGGTTAAGGCGCATGCCTGCAAAGCCTCAGGACCCTGGTTCGATTCTCCAGGTCCCATGTAAGCCAGATGCACATGGTGACGCATGCATCTGGAGTTTGTTTGCAGTGGTTAGAGGCCCTAATGTGCCCATTCTCTCTCTTTCTATATATATCCCCTTCTCTCTGTCTCAAATAAATAAATAAATAATAAAAATGTGAGTTGCGGGGATCAAATTCAGGTCCTCATGCTTGCAGGACAAGCACTTTATTGAGCCATCTCCCCAGCTTTGTAGTATTTCTCTTTTTAAGAAATATTTAATTAATTTGTGCCAGGCGTGGTGGCACACTCCTTTAATTCTAGCATTCGGGAGGCAGAGGTAGGAGATCGTCATGAGTTCTAGGCTATCTTGAGACTACATAGTGAGTTCTAAGTCAGCCTGGGCTAGTGTGAAACCCTACCTCAAAAAAAAATTTAATTTATTTATTTGCAAGAGAGAAGAGAGAGAGAGAGAGAACAGGTGCCAGGGCCTCTAGCCACTACAAATGAACTCCAGGTACATGTACCACTTTGTGCATCTGGCTTTCCTTGGGTTCTGGGGAGTTGAACCTGGGTCATTAGGCATTGCAGGCAAGCACCTTAACCACCGAGAAATCTCCCCAGCCCTGTAGTGTCTTTTACAGCCAGATCTTGGAAGCTAGACCCCTCACTTCTGCTATATTCTCTTGTCCTCACAGGTTGACCTTGCTCCTGCATAAAAGAGACCAAACTGCGCACGGTGGCAGGAAGTGGAGGCCACTGGGCACCACTTAGGAGGTTAGTGGGTACAATGCCCAAGCGGGGTCAGAATCGGGAAAGGAGAGCAGATCTTGAAGACGCGGATCAGAAAGGTAGTGTTTAGGAATGGAGACGGGCAAACTTCAACCTGACTGGGTGTTTAGCGGGAGCCAGACCATAATAACCTCATTGGGCACAGGTCTTCGAATGGTATGACTTTCCTCCTCATTTTGCCCCAGAAAGTTTCCATCAGGGATTTTGGTTTGCTTTGTCCAGGTGGTTAGGTAAGCCTGCTATGAGCTCTGGAGTCCATCCAGGCCTCTACAATTTCAGCCTCACCCCCATTTTCTTGGATTCCCACTACCCACCTCCTCCTGTTCATCTCCAGCTGCCCCACATCTGGCCTGCCGCTGCCGCTGCTGGAAACTTCATTCCCTGGGGAGTAGCGCAAGGGGCAGCTGCAGAGGCAGCCAGCAAATTCCTGCGGCATGAACAGGTTGATTTTCTTCAAACGATTTAAAAGCTCTGGGCAGCCAGACATGGCTCTATGGGGTAATGACATTTGCAGGCCTCCAAACCTGGCTTCCAGCTCCTGTGCATGCCCCCCCCCCACCCGTCTCTCTTCCTCTCCCTCCCAACCCCACTCTCCCTTTCTCCTTCCTTTTCAAAATGGATACCTCTGAATCCCGGCATCCTTCAACCAGGTTCCCTGAGGTCTCCTCTCTCCTAGAGCCCTCTATGCCTGGGGGTCTGATTGGACTGGACAAAATCCAATTCTTTCTTTTTTTTTTTGAGGTAGGGTCTCACTCTGGCCCAGGCTGACCTGGAATTCACTATGTAGTCTCAGGGTGGCCTCAAGCTCACGGCGATCCTCCTTACCTCTGCTTCTGAGTGCTGGGATTAAAGGTGTGTGCCACCACGCCTGGCAAAATTCAATTCTTATAAACTAGGCATGCCAACCACGAGGCCTAGTGCTCCAAGCATGGCCAGCACACCTCCACCTGCTGGCTCCTGTGATGATGCACCCATGCCCTGCGCCTGCCAAGCTGCTCAAGCAAGGTCTGCCCCATGGTACCAGGCCCACTTAATTGTGTGTAACAATGGGACTGGGTCCTGGGATGCTCAGATATCTGATTATACATTAAGCCTGGGTGTGTTTGTAAGGAGGGTTTCCAGAAGATAGTAGCATTTAAATCAAGCAAAGAAGTAGAAAGAGGTTGAATTCTCTTTCTCTCCTCCTCCCTTGCACCAGGCCTTGTAGACCAGTATCCTTGGTTATCAAGCCTTCTGACCTGGACTGGGTGCAGTGGCTCTCCTGGTCCCCAGCTTGCAGACAAGACAACACAGGGCACGTCAGCCTTCATTCTCACAAGAGCCAGTTCCTCCTGTCCATCTTCACGCATAGATGTACATCTCCTCCAACCTGTTCTGTGTCTCTGGAGAGCCCTGAACGATGCATGTCCCTCTGAAGAGTAAGAAAATAGGGCTCTGAAGATCAGAGCTCCTTTCTGCCTTCGGCTCTGGGCCCCTCAAACCAGACAGCTTGGGCTGGCTGGGTACAGTCCCTGCCATCCCATCTCACAAGACTGTCGAGGAAATGAGGTGCCAGTCACTGCCACGGGATTCTGTGCTTCTCCTCCTCTTCCTCTTCTTCCTCCTCCTCCTCTTCTTCTGAAGCTCACCTCATATGCTAGACGGGCTGGCTCCTCAGCAAGTCCCAGGGATTCTCATCTCTACCTTTCCAGTGCTGAGATTCAAACTGCTTGTCACCCCACCTGGCTATTTTTAGAGAGAGAGAGAGAATATTGGTGAGCCAGGGCCTCAGCCACTGAAATTGAACTCAGATGCTTGCGCCACCTAGTGGGCATATGCCACCTTGTGCTTGCCTCACTTTTGTGCATCTGGCTTACATGGGATCTGGAGGGTGGAACATGGGTCCTTTAGCTTCGCAGGCAAGCGCCTTAACCACTAAGCAATCTCTCCAGTCCTTTTGAAAATTGTGTTTGTTTGTTTGTTGTTTGTTTGTTTGTTTGTTTATTTATTTATTTATTTATTTATTTATTTATTTATTTATTTATTTATTTGAGGGCAACAGGCAGAGAGACAAAGAGAGAGAGAGAGAGAGAATGGGCACACCAGGGATTCCAGCCACTGCAAACAAACTCCAGATGCATGAGCCACCTTGTGCATCTGGCTTATGTGGATACTGGAGAACTGAGCCTCGAACTGGAGTCCTTAGGCTTCACAGGCAGGTGCTTAACTGCTAAGTCATCCTTCCAACCCTTATTTTTATTTTTTATCTCACCTGGCTTTTAAAAATGTGGGTCTTGGGCATTGAACTCAGGTCTGTATTCTTGTACAGCAAGCAAGGACCCACTGAGCCATCTCTCCAGCCTCCTAGTTCCATCTTTTTGAGGATTCTTCATGTTCACTTGCATAATGATTGCGCCAGTTTACAAACCTAATCTCTTTCCCACATCCTCACCAGTATTTATTGCCACTTGAATGAGGTGAGATGGGATTGAAGAGTAGTTTTAATTTTCCTTTCCCCATGGCTAAAGATGTTGAAAGATGTATTTTATTATTTTTTAATTGTCTATATTCAATTTATTAGTCCATTCATTGATTGGACGGCTTGAAAATTTTCACGTGTTTTTTTTTTTTTCAGTTCTTTGTATATTCTAGATATTAACCCCCTTCCTGAAGGACACTTGGCAAATGTGTTTTTTTTTTTTTTCTCCTTGCTTTTCTGGTACTTTCTTTTGCTTTACAGAAGCCATTGCTCATTATTGTGTTGAGTTACTTGTCAATTTGTTTGTCATGTGTCATTCTCATGAAATTAGAACCACACCTCCTAAGAGGTGAATACCTACAGAGAACTCCCTGGGGCTGCAGGTGAAGGGTGGGAGCAGCTCCCCAACTTTTACCACCACATTTGATACCCAACTTCCTAATGTTTGCTGATATTGAGGGTGTAAGGAGGCATGTTCCAGAGTTTACAGTTCCCCAGGCTGACCTGGAATTCACTATGTAATCTCAAGGTGGCCTCGAACTCACAGGGATCCTCCTACTTCTGCCTCCCAAGTGCTGGGATTAAAGGCGTGTGCCACCACTGCTGGCTTCACATAACCTCTCATAGACTTCTTAACCACTTGGCATTTTCCCTCTGTGAATTGTGTGTTTATTTTTTTTGTCAACGGGTCAGTGCCCGTGTGTCTTAAGTAGCTGATGAGTCATAGAAGCTCCTCATGTCTCTATATCTCGTCTGTTTTAGTCATTAAAACTATTTTTTCCTCCCCAAGAATATCATTTAACTTTGCACAATGTGTTATTTGTTGAACAAAACCTGTCAATTTTTGACATAGACAAACCCTCACTTTTCTCTTTTAAGATTTGCACATGTGGAGACTTGTTTATGAAATCATCTCTTGCTCAAGTCACAGATATTCTTAGACTGTATTCTTGGTATAACTTGTTTTATTTTCCTTGGGGGGAGGGGTTTGAGGTAGGGTCTCACTCTAGCCCAGGCTGACCTGGAATTCACTATGTAGTCTCAGGGTGGTCTCGAACTCATGGCAATCCTCCTACCTCTGCCTCCTGAGGGCTGGGATTAAAGACATGCACCACCATGCCCAGCTCTCTCTCTCTCTCTTTCTATCTGCCTCTCTTCCTCCCTTTCAAACAAAGAAAAATGAAATAAATACTTTAAAAAAAGTCAAGTAAGTCTGGCATGGTTATTATGCCTGTAGCCACAGCACTTGGGAGTTCAAGGCCAGCCTGGTCTACATCGTGAGACCTTGTATCAAAACAAACAGACTGAAAGAGAGAAGAACATTTGTAATCTTCCTACGAAGACCCCAGTTTTTCTAAATCATTATGGGGTTGTGCTGTGCATGCATGCATTCATATGTGTGAGCGTGGGTGAGCAAATTTCATGACACGCATGTGAAAGTAAGGGGTCAACTTCCCATATCAGTCAGCACCTTCCACCTTGTTTGAGGCAGGGTTTGTTTGTTTGTTTGTTTGTTTTTGTTTGTTTTTGTCCTCCACTGAGTACACCACACTAGCTTCAGGCGAGTCTCCTGTCTCTTCCTCCCATCTTGCCATAAGCATGCTGGGATTACAGACACACACTACTGAGTCCAGCTTCATGTGGGTTCTGGGGACTCAAACTTGGATCCACGTGTTTGGGTAATAAGCACTTTAACCATGAACCCATCTCCCAGCCTCTCCATGAAGATTTCTATTAGGGTGGACGTTGTGTTGCCCAGACCTGGAGCCAGTCCTAAGAAAGTCTTATGTATGTTCTGCCCAAGTCAAGAGTTTTCCTCAAAGAGCAGCAGGCGCTTCCAGGATTCAGGTCTTCATGGGCTTGAGCCTGTCTGCATTTGTCTAGAGCGAGGAGCAGCTGCGAATAGAGGTGTAGATGATGGAGGTGGTCATCAAGCCTGTTATGAAACTGTGTAGGCTAGGTGTCAGTTTGGAGCAGAATCCGGAGCAGGGGGCTCAGAGTCAGGCTTCAAGTTCAGGTTCCTTCACTCAAAGGCTATGTAACCTTGGGCCAAGCACTTCCCCTCTCTGGCCTGTGTGTCTAAAACCCATGAGATGATTTGAGGTCCTTTCCAGTTATGATTTGTCACTACGTAGAAGTATCAGTTACTTGAGAAAAGATAGAAAAGGATCCATAGTTTCAAACAAGAATTTTTTATATAATTTTAATTTTTTTATTATTTTATTTATTTTTGGAGAGGAACACAGAGAGAGACAGACAGAGAGGGAGAGGGAGACAGATAGAGATGGGCACGCCAGCAGTCTCTCAGCTGCTGTGAACGAAATCCAGATGTGTGCGCCCCCTTGTGGTCAAGTGTGGCATTGGGCCCTTGCGTCGCTTTGCATCTGGCTAAACGTGGGACCTGGAGATTGGAACCGGGTTCTTAGGCTTAGGAGGCAGGCGCCTTAACCACTAAACCATCTCTCCAGCCTTCAAACAAGAATTTAAAAAAAAATTTTATTTCAGGGCTGGAGAGATGGCTCAGCAGTTAAGGCGCTTTCCCGGGAAGCCTAAGGACCCAGTTCAATTTCCCAGGATCCACACAGATAAGGTGTACAAGGTTGTGCATGCATCTGGAGCTCGTTTGCAGTGGCTAGAGGCCTTGGTGTGCCTGTTCTCTCTCTTTCTTTCTCTCTCCCCTGACTCTCTCTCTCATTTTCTCAAATAAATAAATAAATAAATAAATAAATAAATTTTTTTTTTTTTTTGCAAGCAGAGAGAGAGAGAGTGGGTGCAACAGGGCTTCTAGCCATTGCAAATGAATTCCAAATGCATGCACCACTTTGTGCATGTGGGTCCTGGGGAATCGAACCTCTGTCGTTAGGCTTTGTAGGCAAGTGCCTTAACCACTGAGCCATCCCTCCAGCCCCCAAAGAACAATTATTAAGTCAAGTCATGATAAAATGAACTGACTCATATGAATAATGTTAATTACTGTGTTTGACTGCAAATTGATGATTGCCCTTGAGGACCCACGTGCCTTCCAGGGCAGGCACAGTGCCCGAAAGTCAGTCCTGGGACACAGATGCATTGGTCACATCATTTTCATCTATTCTTGGAGATGTGGCATCTTCTCCTGCCTTGTCTGGCTTTGTCTAGCATGACACAGAAGATGAATCACCCCAAAGCTGGGTAATGCAACACCACCAGCTTCATGACACATGGTGTCATCTTTTCTTGAATCACGTCAGGCTTTTTGGTTATTTCTGCGAGCGAATCTAGGAAAATCAGGATCATTCTTCCACGAATATGCAGCTTCCATCTGCTGCCCTCTTGCTGTGCCTTTCCCTCCTTCGGATGTGCCTACTGCCTTGTTCTTCCTGTGCCGAGTCATAGTGGACGTTGCTTTTCAAAGACACTTCAGATAGTCACTAAACTGCATCCCCATGGTGCCAAGGCACGGCAGAAGTGACAATGACACAAATAGCCCTGACTGGCATTGTGCTGCAGAACTACATCACAGCAGCTGCCGGGCGAAAAGCAGCTCATGAAAGGCCATTGATAACAAACACGCCCTGATTTCAGAGAATGGCTAGAATGTGGCGCTGTAAGGAAGGTGCCAATTACAGTCAAATGGAAAGAATGTGCCAAACTGTGTGACCCGGGTGTGATGGCTGATCTCCCTTGCCAATTTGACAGGATCTAGAATCACCTAGGAGACCAGCTGCTGCGCATGCCTGTGAGGCCGTTTCTAGATTAGGTGAATTGAAGTGGGTAGACCTGCCCTAACTGTGGACAGCACCACTTTATGGGGTGTCAGACTGAATTAAAAAGAGAAAGCAAGCCAGACATGGTGGTGTACGCCTTTGATCCCAGCACTCAGGAGGCAGAGGTAGGAGGATTGCTGTGAGTTCAAGGCCAGTCTGGGACTACAGAGTGAGTTCTAGGTCAGCTTGGGCTAGAGCGAGACCCTACCTTAAGAAAACAGAATCGAGAGAGAGAGAGAGAGCTGAGCACCGGTGTTCTCTCTCTGCTTCCTGACTGTGGATGTAATGATGTACCAACTTCAAATTCCTACTACCAAGATTTTCCCATGATAATAGCTCATGCACTTGAACTAGGAGCCAAAACAAACCTTCCCCTTTTTTTTTTTTTTTTTTTTTTTCAAGGCAGGGTCTCTCTCTACCCCAGGCTGACCTGGAATTCACTCTGTATTCTCAGGGTGGACTCAAACTTACAGCAATCCTCCTACCTCTGCCTCCCGAGTGCTGGGGATTAAAAGCGTGCGCCACCACACCTGGCTCCTTCCTTCAAGTTGCTTCCATCAGGTATTGTGTCAGAGCAAGGAGAAAGTAACACATAATCAGTTAACCCGTGTGTTTCTGGAGATGCTCCTGAACCTCTCCCTCCCCACCCTTGAAGGCCTCTGTGTTTTCTGCCATGAAGAGACGCTGGGAGACCCACTTCCCCCCTCTTGCTTGCATGAGCGCTGGCACGTGCTTGTTTTCTGGCTGATGTAGAATTAGGTTGGGCAGAGCACAGGTCTGCACAAGGGTTGAGGTGGAGGCCAGGCTGATAGCAGTGAGCTTCTGGCAGTTAGGGGCAGCCATTGTTAGACTGAGCCCCACAGTCCAGGCTGTCTCCTGCTCAGAGCTCATCTCTCCATGGTGTAACTCGAGATTCATGGTCAGTCAGTGGCCAAGATTGGGAGTTGGAGTGTGCAAGGCATTATGGGTCTATGTGGGAGGTTTGGGGGGGGGTTCAGTATATACTTAGGGGTCAGTGTGGGGCTTGGAGTCATGAACCAGAAAACAAGTGGCCTTGGCCCTGAATAGCTTACTCTCCTAGACCCTGCAGGAGCCTCACACCTGGTCCCCTTGGACCACAGCTTCAGCTCCCGGCGTCTGTAAAGGGTGAGCTTAGCACCTCTGGCCATGGCACAGCTTGTCATGGCTCTACTGGAGCTCTGGGCAGTGTGCCACTCTGTCCCAGCAAGCTGCCTAGAATCAGCACTGCCCACCTTCTCAGAGCAGCACCTAGAGAGACGGGGATGGCCCTGAGTGACACAAGCCTTCTGGCACCCTGATGAGCCACTCAGAGGCACTGCTTTGTGGAGGAAAGGGTCCTGGGTGTAAATTCTGCTTTTCCCTCCCTGAGTGAACAGTCTCCACCTCCCATCTCAGCATCGGCATGCTGGGGTTACGGAAGCTACTATGGCTTCCTGCTTTTTATGTGGGTGTCTGGGGATCGAACTCACGTACTCCTGCGGTGAATGCTTTATCCACTGAGCCATCTTCTAGGCTCCACAAGTGGTTTTTTTTTTTAACATTCTGTGGCTTCTTCACAGTTTCTTGACTCCCCCTCAGTAACTGAGTCAAGAAAAAGTGATGATCATTCTGAGAGGCACAAGCAGGGTCTGTGCCCCAGAAAGGTCTCCCCTCCTAGTCTCCGGGGGGTTCTTTTCACTTTCAGACTGTTCCAAGGATCCCCCCCAACCACCGCCCTGAAAAGCCTGCCACTGTCCCCTCAGCTGCCATGGAAGAAACGACCTCCATTTTTCCTGTTTGGACATCCGTGCTTCGTGGGACTCTTAAAATCTGATCTGTGTTTACAGTACATGTTCAGATCCTCGCAGGTTCTATTTTTACTCCTCTGGCTGGCCAAACTCTGCGGCAGGCAATTCCAGCACAAAGGGCCCTAATTAATTTCTCCTGCCTTTAAATATATTTTTTTTCTAAGTATGCATTTGAAAAGGACATTGAAATGAAATTCCAGGACTCTGGAGGTAGATTCTGAACATATTTCTTTCAGCTTTCCACTTGGAAAGCTGCCTGCCCCTCGCAGCCCTCCGGGTGGCCTGGCTGAGGGGTCCTATTCTGCAGCTGGGTAGAGCTTGCGGCCCCTCTTCCTCTGGGATGGACAGCCTCCTCCATCTGTCTCTCAGACAGCTGAAGGCCAGCTTCTCAGGCTACTAACCTCCCCACAACATGCAGAGTCTGAGGGCCCAGGGACAAGATGAGGGTCGTGCTCACAGGCCTGGCAGAAATGAGGGTGAAAGGGGGGCCTCTGAGGGCCGGACTCTTGAAAACAGGACTGAGGCCGATGGAAAAACCATTAAGACAGATTCCTTTGCTCTGATTCGCATTCCCAGTATGGCCACTGAGCCAAACCATACACAGTGGTTGGTGATTTATTATCACCCTGGCTGTCGGGACCTCGCAATATTCTTCCTCAAACTTGCCTGTGTCCTCAGAAGGTCTCCGGGCATCTGAGCTCAAAACCCCAGGGCAAGAGAGGTGTTTCTGCAATGTAGAACCCAGGACTGGGGGAGTCAGCCTTATCCTGTGTGAGTGACACGGGTCTTCGAGTGGCTCACTTAAAGGGAAGCCGGATGGAAAGAGCAGATGTGTTTTGAAAACAACACATGAAAAGGTTCTTCCAGTCTCATCTCTTCACTGCCAGGGTGCAGGCTCCAGCTTCCTGGAATTGAGTCTGAAACCAAGGCAGGGGAGCTAGAGGCATCCAAGATGTGAATTTACCCTCCTGGATTCAGAGGCCTGGGCCTGAAATCCCACCGTGAACGCTTCATGCTGTAGGATGTAGGAACCATCCCTGGCGAAATGTGTAGAACAATTAGTCTGCATGGTATTAGAATATAGATGTGGTCACTTTAAAAAGAATCCCCCTGGGCTGGAGAGATGGCTTAGCGGATAAGGCGCCTGCCTCCTAAGCCTAAGAACACTGGTTCCAATCTCCAGCGGTTCCAATCTCCAGGTCCCACATTTAGCCAGATGCAAAGTGATGCAAGGGCGCAATGCCACACTTGACCACAAGGGGGCGCACACATCTGGATTTCATTCTCAGCAGCTAAGACACTGCTGGGCACCCATCTCTGTCTTCCTCTCTCTCTCTCTCTCTCAATCTCTCAAAAAATACAAAAAAAGAATCCCCCCTAAGGCTGGAGAGATGGCTCCAAATCCCATGTGAGCCAGATGCACAAAGGTGAGATAAGCACAAAGTTGCACATGCCCACTAGGTGGCACAAGCATCTGGAGTTCAATTGCAGTGGCTGAAGCCCTGATGCACTAATTTTCTCTCTCTCCCTCTCTCTCTTTCTCTCTAAAATAAAAATAAATAAATAAAAATAAAAAGAGTCCCCCTCTTCCCTGAGACCAATCAGGCAGACAGGCCCAACAGTCCTGCTATCTGGGACCAAGGTCAAAGGAATGATGGGGAAATCAAGAACAATCCTGTGCTGCCAGGGAAGGCCAAAGCCACCTGAGTCCTGGTCTCAGGTCCTGTGTACAAGTTGAGCTGTGTGTAACAGCCTCTCCTCCTTAGAGACCTTGAAGGGCCTTCTTATTTTTTTAATGTTATTTATTTATTTATTTGACAGAGAAAGAGGGAGAGAGAGAGATTGAGAGAGAGAGAGAGAGAGAGAGAGAATGGGGGCACCAGGGCCTTCCGCCGCTGCAAACAAACTCGAGATGCATGCACCCCCTTGTGCATATGGCTAATGTGGGTCCTGGGGAATTGAACCTGGGTCTTTTGGCTTTGCAGGCAAACGCCTTAACCGCTAAGCCATCCCTCCAGCCCTGAAGGACCTTCTTGATCTTCCACTCTCCACTGCCTCTGTGGCTTCTAGCATGTGGTTTGGAACTTTCTCCCTCCCCCAGCAACCCATAAAAAGGGATACTCTGGGCTGGGAAGATGGCTTAACAGTTAAAAGTGCTTGCTTGCAAAGCCTGCTGGCCCAGGTTCGATTCTCAAGTACCCAAGTAAAGCCAGGATGCAGAAAGTGGCATATGCATTTGGAGTTCATTTGCAGTGGCTAGAGGCTCTGGTGTGCCCATTCTCTCTCTCTCTCTCTCTCTCTCTCTCTCTCCTCATAATAAGTAAATAAACAAATAAATTTTTTGTTTGATTTTTCAAGGCAGGGTCTCACTCTAGCCTAGGTTGACCTAGAATTCACTACATAGTCTTAGGCTGGCCTTAAACTCACAGTGATCCTCCTACCTCTGTCTCTCAAGTGCTGGGATTTAAAGGCATGCACCACCACACCTGTCTATATTTTCTTTAAAAAGAGACACCCCTCTTTGTTCCCTCAGAAGCCTTGACTTCATAACCCCATCCAGCTCTTTCATGGCCTGCTAACCTTCCTCTAATAAACCTTTTCCCCCAAAGAAGTCCATCTCAGCTCTTCTCTCTACAGTGAGAGATAGAGAGAAGAGAGACAGACAGAGAGAATGGGTGTACCAGGGCCTTCTAGCCACTGCAAACAAACTCCAGATGCATGCTCCACTGTGCATTTGGCTTTAAGTGGTAATGGGTAATCAAGCCAGGGTAGTTAGGCTGTGCAGGTAAGTGCCTTAATCTCTGTGCCATCTCTCCATCTCTTTAAAAAAATTTTTTTTAGAAAGAGAGAGAATTGGTATGCCAGGGCCTCAGCCACTACAATCAAACTCCAGGTGTTTACACCACCTAGTGGGCATGTGCAACCTTGCACTTGCCTCACCTTTGTGCGTCTGGCTTACAAGGGATCTGGAGAGTCAAACATGGGTTCTTAGCCTTCACAGGCAAACACCTTAACTGCTAAGCCATCTCTCCAGCCTTTTTTTTTTTTTTTTTTTTTTTTGTTTTTCAAGGTAGGGTCTCACTGTGGTCCAGGCTGACCTGGAATTAGCTATGTAGTCTCAGGGTGGCCTCGAACTCATGGTGATCCTCCTACCTCTGCCTTCCAAGTGCTGGGATTAAAGGTGTGCGCCACCACGCCCGGCTCTCCAGCCCTTTTAAAAAATATTTTTGTACTGGAGAGATGGCTTAGTGGTTAAGTGTTGCCTGCGAAGCCAAAGGACCCAGATTCTATTGCCCAGGAGCCACATAAGCCAGATGTACAAGGTGGTGCGTGTGTCTGGAGTTCGTTTGCAGCGGCTAGAGGCCCTAACATGCTCTCTCTCTAAATAATAAAAATAAGCCGGGCATAGTGGCACACACCTTTAATCCCAGCACTTGGGAGGCCAAGGAAGGAAGATTGCCACAAGTTTGAGGCCACCCTGAAACTACATAGTGAATTCTGGCTTAGCCTGGACTAGAGTGAGACCCTACCTTGAGAAAACAAAAAAATAAATAAATAAATAAAATAAAATAAATAAATAATAAAAATAAAATATTAGCAGCCGGGCATGGTGGCACATCACATGCCTTTAATCCCAGCACTTGGGAGGCAGAGGTAGGAAGATCATTGTGAGTTCAAGACCACCCTGAGACTACATAGTGAATTCCAGGTCAGCCTGGGCTAGAGTGAGACCCTACCTTGAAAAACAAAAAATCAAAGAACAAAAGTAAACAAACAACAACAACAAAAATGGCTGGAGAGATGGCTTAAAGATTAAGGCATTTGCCTGCAAAGTCAAAGGATCCTGGTTCAGCTCTCCAAGACCCACATAAGCCAGATGCACAAGGGGGCGCATGTGTCTGGAGTTCGTTTGCAGTGGCTGGAAGCCCTGGCATGCCTCTCTCTCTGCCTCTTTCTCACTCTGTCCCTCTTTCTCTCTCTCAAATAAATAAAATATATTTTAAAAAAAAAACTTTAGTTGGGCATGGTGGTACACGTCTTTAATCCCAGCACTCAGGAGGCAGAGGTAGAAGGATTGCCTTGAGTCCCGAGGCCACTCTGAGACTACATAGTGAATTTCAGATCAGCCTAGGCTAGAGTGAAACCCTACTTCAAAAAACCAAAAAAAAAAAAAAAATGTATTTAGCCAGACGTGGTGCTGCATGCCTTTAATCCCAGCACTTGGGAGGGAGGCTGAAGTAGGAGAATCACTATAAATTCAAGGCCAGCCTAGGACTACAGAGTGAGTTCCGGGTCAGCCTGGGCTACAGTGAGACCGTACCTCAAAAACAAACAAACAAAAAATATATTCTATTCATTTGTGGTGGGGGAGGGACGGAGCCATTGTCGCTGCAAACAAACATCAGAAGCTTGTACCACCTTTTGCGTCCAGCTAACATGGATGACTTAGGACTTGAACCTGGACTGGCAGGCTTTGCAAGCAAGTGCCTTTAACTGCTGAGTCATCTCCCCAACCCCCATGTAAATAACATTTGCTTGCTGTCTCCTCCTCCTCCTGAATTCTCCAGAGGCACCTCAGGGGTCTGTGTATACAGTAAGGGCTCTAGGAATACCCACTGAGCTGAGTCTCGACTGAGTAATTACAAGTGCAGGTTCCAGCCTGACCCCAGCTCTCAACTGTTGCATCAGATTTTATATAAAAAGGAACCCAGGAGAAGCAGTCATATTCTGGTGCCAAAAGGAACCCACAGGAATTAATGAGAAATACAACATAAATTTGCAAAAACCCTTAGTCTTTATTCTCCTCTGTCTTAGGCACACCTGAGTGTATCTAAGTCATACAAAGCTGCCCGTGCCAGACAGGCAACCTTCAAACAGCCCCAACACCCACCCACTCCCCCCCCGCCACAAAAAAACCAAAGTTTTAAAGCAAACTGACATCACACAACAGTTAATGGGGCCCGATATGCACTAAAATGATGGGCATGCAAATTGAAGCCGTTTCTTAAATAAGTCACTCAAAATTCCAGGGGTGGCTATGGGGAATACAAGCTTCGTTTTCCGTGTAAATTGTGAAACATTTTGGAAAGAAGAGCTGACTTTGAAACATTGTTGAAACAGGCAGGAAGAACTACAGATGTTTCCAAGCAAATTATACTAGTGAGCTTGTCAAAATTTGGAAAAGGATGGCTTTCCCCATCTGGGTCATGGGAGGACTCAACACCCACAGAGCTCAACTCAACTCAACAAGAGCCATGAGCAGGGAGTGAGGGAAAAGAGGTTTCATTTGTTAAAAAGCAGAAATGCAACTTGTACTACTTATTTACTCAATAAAAATCTTTAGACTTCTGTCTCAGGTCCACATCTATAGACATCTCAGAAACCAAAACCCAGGAAGATGGACCAAGCTTTCAGTACTCAGGGCTGGAGAGATGGCTCAGTGGTTCACCAGGTGCACAAAGTAGCGCATGCATCTGGAGTCCATTTGCAGTAGCTAAGAAGCCCTGGTGCATCCATTCTCCCCCCCCCCTTTTGCCTCCCTCTCTCTCTCAAATTAATTAATTAATTAAATATTTTTTAAAACTTAAATTACAAATCCAATATTTTAAAAAAATTTTTATTATTATTTTTAATTTATTTTTGGAGAGACAGACAGAGAGAGATAGACAGAGAGGGAGAGGGAGACAGAGATGGGCGTGCCAGCAGTCTCTCAGCTGCTGTGAACAAAATCCAGATGTGTGCGCCCCCTTGTGGTCAAGTGCGGCATTGCACCCTTGCGTCACTTTGCATCTGGCGAAACGTGGCACCTGGAGATTGGAGCCGCTGGACATTGGAACCAGCGTTCTTAGGCTTAGCAGGCAGGCGCCTTTGCCGCTAAGCCATCTCTCCAGCCCCAAATCCAATATTTTTAAAATGATTGTGTTGTGCTCAAATTTTCAACTTCAGTTTCAGTTTCTGTTTTACTAAAATGTTACAAAAAAGGTAAACAAAACCCACGGAAACAGAACTAAGAAACCACAAAATGACTTAATTAAGCATTTATAAATTCATACAATTGTTTCCTTTAAAAGCTAGTAGCTAAGGTGTGAAGCTGCGTGATGATGATCCCAGCACTTGAGAGATGGAGGCAGGGGGCTCAGGAGCTTAGGTCATACTCTGCTAGATAGCAAGTTCAAGGCAAGCCTGGGCTACATGCCACTCTGTCTTTAAACAAACAAGGGGCTGGGGAGATGGCTCAGTGGTTAAGGTATCTGCCTGAAAAGCCCAAGGACCCCCCAGGTTAAATTCCCCAGTACCCATGTAAAGCCAAATGCGCAAGGTGATGTATGCATCTGGGGTCGTTTGCAATGGCTAGAGGCCTTGGCGCACCCATTCTCTTTCTCTCTCTCTCTCTTTCTGTCTCTTTTTATTTCTCTCAAATAAATGAATAAAATATTTTTTAAAAGATTTTATTACTTCTTTACTAGAGACAGAGAGAGGGAGAGGGAGAATGGGCATGCCAGGGCCTCTAGCCACTTCAAACGAACTCCAAACATGTACACCTCCTTGTGCATCTGGTTTACATGGGACCTGGAGAATCAAACCAGGGTCCTTAGGCTTCGCAGACATGTGCCTTAACCGCTAAGCCATCTCTCCAGCCCCAATAAAATATTTTTTTAAAAAAACTAAAAGAGAGCTGAAGAGATGGCTTAGCGGTTAAGGCATTTGTCTGCAAAGCTGAAGGAACCTGGTTCAATTGGTGCACAAGGGGGCATACGCCTCTGGAGTTTGCAGTGGCTGGAGGCTCTGGTGTACCCATTCTCTCCCTCTATCTCTCTGTCTGTCTCTGTGCCTCTTTCTCTCTCTCAATAAATAAATAAATAAAATATATTTTTTTAAAAAGGAAAAAATCAAAGCTGGTCACTAAAGCAAACTCTATTTTTAAATTGATTTTTAAAATTTTTATTTATTTATTTGCAAGCAGAGAGGGGAGAGAGAGAGAGAAGAGAGACAGACACAGAGAGGGAATGGGCATGCCAGGGCCTCTAGCCACTGCAAACGAACTCCAGATGCATGTGCCCCTTGTGTAACTGGCTTTTGTAGGTCCTGGGGAATCGAACCTGAGTCTTCTGGCTTCGCAGGCAAATGCCTTACCCACTAAGCCATTTCTCCAGCTCCTAAAGCCCCCTCAACAGTTGTTTACTACCCTGTAACCCAAGGGAGTGGTCTGTGACCCCTCTGCACACACACCTGCTGGATCCCACCTACCACCTCCACCTCCACCTCCTCTGGGAAGCCTTCTCCTCTCCTTACACCTCCATGCACACACACACAGATGGACACACAGACAGCTTACCCACAACTGCATTTAAGTTTGACCCTGGCCCCCTGTTGCTCCTATTACGGTGGAACTTATTCACATCATGGAGTTTTGCCTTGTATGTGTTTTAGCATTTCACCTCCAGACCCCACCAACCTGGCAGATGCTCAACACACAGGTGACTCTGAATAACAAGCTCACTTCCACCTTCAGCATTTATCTATCAAATGAACCAGTGTTCTCATGTCAGCCAACCTAAGTGGCCCTTTCCCTCTTCAGCACTGACCAAAGACTACTAAATTACCTGGGAAAACTCACCCGCAGCTGCAGGCTTTGCCAAAGTGCCTGTTGTTGTGACATAAATCTGGCACTCTGAGCCACATTATACGGTTCTTAATTACACAGGAATATTCTCAAGGCGTCACCCCGGACGACTTCTTTAAATGTCTACCTCTCCAAATGTGCTTGATTCCTGTCCTTTTTCCCATTCTGACACAAAACAAACAATCATTTCTACAGCTGTCGTCTTAGATCGTTTCCCAGTTGGAGTTTAGTAGTTTTGACCCCCAAACAGGCTAGTCTTTTCCCATGCCGTGCCTCAATGCTGAGCCATCACCCTGTAGCCCTGGAATCAACAGTTTTGAATCTGCTACTTCCTAGCTGAGTTTCTGAGATTGGATTTTTTTCATCTATACAATGAGAAAATTGCTAATAATGATTAATGGTATTAGTTATAATAATAATTCAATCACCAGGGTGATTGTAAGAAATTAGTATGATGCACGTGGTAAGCAGCCAAATATATTTTACAATTATTATTATTATTATTATCATCATCATTATTAATTAACCTTCTGTATACTGAGAACACTACAAATACCACTTCTCTCTCTGGTCTTCCTCTCCTGCCTTACAAATATGTGAATACTTCTAGAATGTGTTGTGGGCTAGGTGACAGTTGATAGGAGAGAGCGAGAGGGAGGGACAGAGGGAGAGAGAGAGAGATAACTGGTAATTTCTTTTTCAGTACCACTCAATGTGGGAGCATAGTCAATGTCCATTGCCAGCTCAGCTCAGTTGGGGAAGTTATTGGAGACAAAGACCAGGAATGTCATGCACCTGGAGTTTGTTTGCAGTGGTTGAAGGCCCTGGCATGCCCATACTCACACTCTCTATCTCTGTCTCTTTCTCTCTGTGTCTTAAATAAATAAAAATATTTATTTTATATACATATGTTTGCAGTGGCTAAAGGCCCTGGTGTACCCATTCTCTCTGTCTCTCTTCTATATCTCTCTGCTTGCAAATAAATAAATAAATATTTTTAAAATGCATTTAAGGGGCTGGAGAGATGGCTTAGTGGTTAAGGTGCCTGACTGCCAAGCCTAAGAATGCCCATTCAATTCTCCAGGTCCCACATTTAGCCAGATGCGAAAAGTGATGCAAGGGTGCAATGCTGCACTTGCCCACAAGGGGGTGCACACATCTGGAATTCCTTCACAGCAGCTGAGAGGCTGCTGGTGTGCCCATTCTCTATCTGTCTCTCTCTCTATATCTATCTATCTCTGTCTCTCGCAAAAAAAAAAAATGCATTTAAGTCAAGCATGATGGCTCATTCCTTTAATCCCAGCACATAGGAGGCTGAGGTAGGAGGATTGCTGTGAGTTTGAGGCTGGTCTGAGACTACATAGTGAATTCCAGGTCAGCCTGGGCTGGAGCGAGACTCTACTTTTAAAAAAATGTATTTAATACATGTAGTGACTAATCTTCATTATCAGTTTGATCCGTTTTAGAGGCAACATGGAAACACACCCCTGGGTGGGTGTATCTGTAGAAGAGTTTTTTAAAAGGTTGAACAGAAGAAGAAAGATTCTATGGGCTGTGGAGTGAGCTGAACACCAGTATTCACCTCTCTCCACTTCCTGGCTATGGATGCAATGTGATGAGCTGCTTCACGCTCCTGCCACCACCACGCCTTCCTTCGATGATGGACTGTCTTCCTCAAACTGTGAGCCAAATCAGACTCTTCCTTCCTTAAGTTGCTTTTGTTGGGTATTTTGTCTCGCAAAGAGAAAAGTAATGAATGTCTCCCGTACATCAAACTACCTTCCAAGAGCTCAGAAGCCAACAGTAACCCACAAATGGGCAAAGCCATGTGTCACAAAGTCTCATCAAGTGCTGGCCATTTCAAGGACTTTACTCCATCCAGTTTCCTCCAACGGTAGGGTATGAGTGGTTCTCCTCGTATCCCATGGCTGACTGGCATGCTCCTGGCCAGAGATGATCACACACCCACCTACCTCTAGTCCAGATAAAGGCCAAACTTGAAAAAGTTGGAGCAGGGCTGGAGAGAGGGCTTAGCGGTTAAGGCACTTGCCTGCGGAGCCTAAGGACCCAGGTTCAAGTCCCTAGAACCCACATAAGCCAATTGCACGTGATGATACATGTGTCTGGAGTTCGTTTGCAGTGGCTGGAGGCTCTGGTGCACTCATTCTCTCTCTCTCTCTTTCTGTGTGTGTGTCTCATAAGTAAATAAATAAAAATAAAATATTTTTTTAAAAAAGAACAAAACGTTGGAATAGTTCCTACTGGTGTGGATTGCTTTTGCACCAACAGAAACTCATCAGATGCCAGTGACCACTGGTAACATCAATTTATAAAAACAGCCATGTTTTGCAAAACAATTAAAACTAGTGAAAAGTGTGATGTTGGTTTACATTTTGTTGGAAATCTTTTGGTTATTTGTCTTGGACAAAGCTAGCTAGAGTCTCCTGCTTTTGAAATGAATTGCTTGAGACATATTTTGGCTGCAGTAGATTAAGAAAATCTGGCTTCGTGTGGATAGTAATTGGGAAAGGGAGTTATTTTTTTTTCTTTTCTTTTTTTTTTTTTTCATTTTTAGTGCTAGGCATCGAACTCAGGGCCTCTCCCATGCTAAACACATGCTCTACCACTCAGCTGCAACCCCAGCCCCAGGAAGTGTGTAAAGATTTTAGAAGTGTGTAAAGATGTCTGTGCCCCAAAGCTCGACAAGCTTAGATTCATTCTGGAAGACTAGCTGTCCCATGGAGTCCATGTTCTCTTCAAACCCTGTCACAGTCAAATCTGTCAGCTTCACACTCTAACTGGAGCTCTGCCTGTTCATGATTTCAAAACATCCTGTATCGATCATTTGGAAAATATTGGTTCACAGAGTTCTGCAGACCTTCCAAATGTTGACATTTCATTACACATTACTTAAAAAAAAAAAATACCATTCCTGAGCAGCGCAGTGCATGGTGATGTATTGAGAAGTTGTCAGTCTCACAGTGGCAAATACAGTTTTCCCAAATTCACATTTGCATATGAAATCTAGAATGTTATGGTTGGCAACCACTGTTACCAGCTATTTTCTCTGAAGTGGTAAGCACATTTGATTTTCAACATGATGTCTGCCAAATACCCAACTTAGAATAACTATCCTTTGCCTTTCAAGTGAAAACAGTGTTCTGTGAACAAAAATCCTGGACTAGCTCACAATCAAACAGTCAGTATGAGGCTCTCATTTCCCTCATGACAACCACAAATAGCCTTGAATGTGACCCAACTGCTGGATGCATTTCTCCTATTCTGTCATGTTGGGACAGAATGTTTAAAATGCATTTAATCAATGGTGAATTTTTTTGTGTGTATGTGAGTGTGGTATTCACACCTGTGTGTTTGTGTGGAAGCAGATATATGTAAGCACATCCATGTACAAGCTACAGGTCTATATCAAGTGTCTTTCTCAGTCACTTTCCACCTTATTTTTTATTTATTTATATTTTATTTTTATTTTATTTTACTTTATTTTTATTTTTTTATTTTTATTTTTTATTATTATTTTTTATGTCGTGCATACATCTGGAATTTGTTTACAGTGAAAAGAGGCCCTGGTGTGCCTATATTCTGTCTGTCTCTTTCAAAGAAATAATAAATAAATAATAAATAAACTTTATTTTGGGCTCATGGTCTGAAGGGCTACAGTCTACTGTGAGGAGAGCGTAGCAGCAGGAGCGTGAGGTCACACTGCATGCACAGTCAGGAAGCAGAGATTGATGCACGCTGGTGCTAGTTTCTCTCCTCCTTTTTATGCAGTCAGGGACCCTAGCCTACGGCATGGTTCTTTCCACAGTCAAGGTGGGTCTCCCTTCCTCTGTTAAATCTCTCAGGAAATGCCCTCACGGACAAACCCATAGGTGTGTCTCCTAGGTGATCCTAAGTCCCAGACAGGTTAACGATCACATAGCACAAAGCAGTAATTTGCTGAACTCAAAGGAACGCACATCGCGGCAGCCAGGAGCATAGCATCACGCCAAAGGTTACTGAACATTGGCAGAAAATCCCGTTACTAAAGCAACAACCTCTGAGTATTTTTATTTATTTATTTATTTATTTATTTATTTATTTATTTATTTATGACAGAGAGAGGGAGAGAGAGAATGGGTGCACCAGGGCCTATAGCCACTGCTAATGAACTCCAGATACATGCGCCACCATGTGCATCTGGCTCAGTGGGACCTGGGGAATCAAACCTGGGTCCTGAGGCTTTGCAGGCATGTGCCTTAACCACTAAGCCATCTCTCCAGCCCACCTCTGGGTGTTTTGCCATATGCCCTGGGAACAGGGGGTCCAGTCTAGCGCGAGAGTGAGCCCTGTCTTTGTGTGTGTTTCCTTCAGGGCTTCTCCCCGTGGCTCTCCCAGCTTCCCCAGGTACCTGTGCGCGGGAGTAATGGCTGAGTGCTGGGGACAGCCTCGACGGATCTCTGGAACTCTTTCTCCAGTACTGTGTGACTTGTGAAGTCGCCGCCCATCTCTCCCTAACTTCAGTTCTGTCTCCTCAACTTGGGGAGTCTGCAGGGATCTGCCTGGATCGCTTCCTCCTACACACTGGCCTGGAATCTTCCTCGGGGTTGCGGGCCGGGCAGGTCATGGGACTCATGGCGTTTGTTGTGTGTTAGCATTCAGGGTCGCTTGTTGCCTAGTAGCTGACATTCTGATACTCGTTGCTTCATATCTGTAATTGTTCCAGAGAGACGAGTCACTTCTTGGCTGCACCAGGAAGACCCCCACGTGCTCCACATCTCATGCTACTCTGTGCACCAGTGTGTCAGGCTGCCCCACCCTCAAACCTTAACCTCCAGCGTCATCTGGTTTAGGGTACCGCTGAGTGCAGCACCAACCAGCAACCTGCAGCTAAGTTTCTGCTTCCGACTTCTTGCCCTGGAGTCCCTTCCAAGGAAGACTAGGTGACAAATTTTCTAGATGCCTCACGCCTCTGGAGGGTTTTGGGTTTTTATTGTTGTTTGTTTCAAAAGGACCCCACTTCTAAAAAGAATTAGTTTACACATCCGAAAGAATATTCTAAGCGAAAGTGTGCTAAGAACCTCAAAGCACAAGAATTGCTTCCTGGCCCACATTATCTGTCCACTGCAGACCAGAGAAACGGGGACCCACTTGGCACCCCAACCACACAAGGCTCCACCTCTCCCTGCCTGCCTTCATGGAGGGCTGTGGCTAATCACACACTGGCCCTTTTTTAAAAATGTTTATTTATTTATTTATTTATGTATGAGAGAGAGAATATGGGCTCTCCAGGTCCTGTAAGGACTTGCAAATGAACTCCAGACAAGACACATGCACCACCGTGTACATCTGGCTTTACGTGGGTACTGGGGAATCCAACCTGGGTCCTTACGGTTCACAGGCAAGAACCTTAACCGCTAAGCCATTCCTCCAGCTCCACACACTGGCTCTTCAAGCTTCTGCTTCAAACAGTCATTGATCACTTCTGATCACATAGGTCAAGGCAGGTCATAGGGCTTCACTTAAACTTCCAAAGACAGGGTGCTACTGTGGGCCAATTTGTAGAAAAACGAGTATCTTTTTGACCCACCCTCATTGAGAGGGAACAAGGTGGAAAGCATTAGCATTCGGTAGATAGCCAGGGGAGGCTCATCAGAGGAATCTTCCCTTGATCTCTGCCTGCTGCTTGGAACACAAGGGGCTCTTCATTCTTTCTATCTGTGTCAGCCACACAGCCCCCCTGCTGCGGCTGCACTGAAATTCATGATCTGCTCGCTCCTCTCTCACCCAATCAACCCAATCAGATCTCTCTCAGGCGCAAACCATATCCAGGGGAGTCTGTGTGTGCATGTGCATGTGCATGTGTGTGCGTGTGTGCGTGTGTGCACGCACGTGTGTGTGCATGTGCATGTGTACCCCTTCTCTGAGACAAGCCACTCGGCTGTTCCACAGCACCCAGGTGTGCCAACCAATACCAGGGCCCACGGGCAAGAATTCTTTTCTGGCTCCTTGGCTGTTCATCTCTCCACATCTGAGTCAGGGGTGGGGTGGGGAGGAAGGAGAGTGGTCCCAACACCCGGTAAGATACCTTCCCAGTATCTTGCTGCCAGTGTGAAAAAAGGTGGGTTCTCTCTTCTACTGTTTGATGACTTTTTACTTTTTTAAAATTTTTTTTTAAAATTTTTTTGGAGAGAGACACAGAGAGAGACAGACAGAGAGAGAGAGGGAGACAGACAGAGATGGGTGCGCCAGCATTCTCTCAGCTGCTGTGAAAGAATCCAGATGTGTGCGCCCCCTTGTGGTCAAGTGCGACATTGTGCCCTTGCATCACTTTGCATCTGGCTAAACGTGGGACCTGGAGATTGGAATCCGGTTCTTAGGCTTAGCAGGCAGGCTCCTTAACCGCTAAGCCATCTCTCCAGCCTGACTTTTTACTTTTTAAAAGTGCAAGCTTTTTTAGAAAATCTCTTCACATTTTTTTTCTCCAGGCTCATGAACTTTCACATGGGCCTCACTGAATAAATGTAATGGTTTAATAATTATTTTTCTCAGTCTGATTTATTCCAATTTTTTTTACAAGAAAAAGAGAGAGGGAGGGAGAAAGAATGGGCACACCAGGGCCTTAGTCTCTACAGTCAAACTCCAGACGTGTACGCCACCTTGTGCATCTGGCTTACGTGGGTTCTAGGGAGTTGAACCTGTGTTCTTAGGCTTCATAGGCAAGTGCCTTAACCACCAAGCCATCTCTCCGGCCCTCCAATTCTTTGTTAAACACAGATACAAACTCAGGGTTTGGAGTTTAAGGTCTTTTCCTGAACCCCCAAAACCCTGTCATATAATGACTTCTCAAAGGTTATCCATACTCCCTCTTTGCAAACTTTGGTCCCTCACAGCAGTCAGAGATCAGTATGTGACCAGTGAGTGATGCTTAGCCACCCCAGCATATTGATCAAGAAATGCCTTATTCAGACCTTCCCTGGTGTGTCAGAAGATAACTATCCTAGTGGGAATGAAAATTTCTAAAGAAACACTTGTGTCCCTCTCTTTGGTGTCAGACTATTGAGATGATGGGCTCCGAGAAATTAGAATTTCCCCAGGAGTCTCATGCTGAGAGCAGGAAAAGGCTAAAGCCCGTGTCTGCCGGAGCAGGAGCTTGTCTCCTGGACAGAGATTTCACACAGTCTGACAACTTGTCTACAGGAGAGACTGGAGCTCAGACAACAAAGATGGTCAAAACTACACCTTAACCCGGACTGCTCGGCCATGCACGCTTACTGCCCTCTATTTAAACCTAAAACTTTGTTTTTTTTTTTTTTTTTTTTTTTTTTTTTTTGAGGTAGGGTCTCTCTCTAGCCCAGACGGACCTGGAATTCACTATGTAGTCTCAGGGTGGCCTTGAATTCACGGAGATCCTCCTACCTCTGCCTCCTGAGTGCTGGGATTAAAGGGGTGCGCCATCACGCCAGGCCAACCTAAACCTTATGTCCGGACCCTGAAGATGGACTGAGGCTAGTGTGGGGGTTGGGGGGCGTCACTGGACCTTTTTATTCATTCCTCTTCCTAAGGTGACCACATTGAATACATCTCCTCTCTCTGCTTTTTCCTATGAGTTGCCTCTTTAATTATCCTGTTGAGGATGGCTGAGGCTAGCTTATGAGGGCTGACCCTAACAGCTCTGGTAACAAAAGTTTGTGGTAGAAGGCTGGAGAGATGGCTTAGCAGTTAAGGCTCTTGCCTGTGAAGCCTAAGAACCCAGGTTCGATTCTCCAGGTCCCACGTAAGCCAGATGTACATGATGGCGCTTGTATCTGGAGTTTGTTTGCAGTGGCTAGAGGCCCTGGCATGCCCATTCTCACTTTCTCTTTCTCTCTCTCTCTCACCCCTCTCTCTATCTCTTAATAAGTAAATAAATAAAAATAAATCTTAAAAAAAGAAAAGTTTATGGTAGAACAAAAGAAACTTCATCGCCAAAGCCATGAAAATCCAAACCATGTCGAGCTGGTTGGTGGAGACAACGCAGGAGGGCTGGGAGGGCACCGCATAGAAATCTCTCCACAAACACCCGCCAAACCTGGTTAGACAATACACACTCCAACACTAGCTCATACTCGCTGGCTACGTGACCTTGAATAAGTCTTGTCCCTTCTATGGCCCTTAGCATTCTCCCTTGAAAAGATGATGTGAGTGGAAATTTCCAAAACAGTGGTTGGCCTATTTCCTTCCCCTGCCTGGGCAGTCTCTCTCAGTCCTGGACCAGAGCCTGCGACTGATTCCCAGTCTCTAGCGACATCATTCTCAGCCTGCCCCGGGTCAGGGTGGTGTTTGTTTGTCTTGGTGTCTGAACCCATTTCTGACATTGCAGACTGCACGCATAAGGAGCTGCTGTGTCCCCTACCCCATCTTTCTTGTCCTTCCTCCCCTTACCCCAGGGGCTTGTGGGAATAACTGAAAATGCACTTGAAGGCCAGAAAGGCCAATTTCCCATGGGCAGAGTCCAGGATTCCCGCGAAGCCCCTCCAGTTTGCTTCCCAGGAGGGGGCTTCCTTTGTCATACAGCTTGAATTAATCACCTCCTTCCAGCCCCTCAGGAGCCCAGGGCTTCCCGCCTCCACAGGACGTCTACAGACACCTCCCATCTGTTCTTCCTGCCCTTGTACCTCCCTCAACTCCTCACCCATCCTGCCCAATGGGGCTCCCAGCTGGGGACTCACCCATTCTTGGTGTTTGTTTGTTTGTTTGTTTGTTTTGATTTCTCAAAGTAGGGTCTCACTGTAGTCCAGGCTGACATGGAATTCACTATGTAGTCTCAGGGTGGCCTTGAACTCAGGGCAATCCTCTTACCTCTGCCTCCTAAGTGCTGGCATTAAAGGTGTGTGCCACCACATCCAGCCCATTCTTGTTTTTATCATAATCCCCTCCCATTACCTTCTCTCTTTTTAAAATTTATTTATGTGTTTATTTATGCATTTATTTATTTATGAGAGAGAGAAAGAAAGAGGCAGAGTGAGAGAGAGAATGGGTGCACCAGGGCCTCTAGCCACTGCAAGCAAACTTCAGATGAATGCAACCACCTTGTGCATCTGGCGTTATGTGGGTACTGGGGAACTGAACCTGGCCCCTCAACTCCTATCTCTCTCGCCCCCATTACCTTCTCTTGACTCTGTCTCCATCCCCCTTCCACAGATCCCCTTCTTTGTCCCAACTAGTCTCTTTTCTACTTTTTTTTTTTTTTAAAAAAATATTTATTTGAGAGAAAGAGAGAGAATGGGCATGCCACTGCAAATGAATGAACTACGGGTACATGTGGTACTACTGTGTGCATCTAACTTTACGTGGGTACTGGGGAATCAAACCTGGGTCCCTTGGCTTGGTAGGCAAGCACCTAAGCCGCTAAGCCATCTCTCCTTTTCTACTCTGATGTCTCTTTTTTCCTTTTGTGTAGGAGTAGCCCACTGAGTTTAATTAGGGTTTTGCCTGCCTGGGCATGGGTGGGAGATGAATTACCAGAGCACACGGGTCCTACCAGTGGCCATACAGCTGAGTAACATGCATGCCTCCTGCTCCCCCAGCTGCGGTTTACTGCCTATAACTCCTCAGGAAGGGATGGGGGCCTCAAACCCTCCTCTGTCATCTGCAAGGAAGTGTTGAGGGGTCCAGTATTGTGTGGGTCTTGTGCAGGTTACAACAACCACTGTGAGGTCATGAATGCAACAGCCAGGTCACACCTGGGTGACGGCATTCCACAGTACTCCTCCTCATGCTCTGGCTCTAACATTTTTTTAAAATTATTTTTATTTATTTATTTGAGAGAGAGAGAAAGAGAAATAGGCAGGCAGAGAGAGAGAAAGAGAATGGGCACTCCAGGGCTTCCAGCCACTGCAAAAAAAAACTCCAGATGCTTGTGCCTCCTTGTGCATCTGGCTTATGTGGGTCCTGGAAAGTTGAGCCTGGATCCTTTGGCTTTGCAGGCAAGCACCTTAACCACTAAGCCTTCTCTCCAGCCCTAACATTTTTAAGATAGAGCAAGAGAGCGAGAGAGTGAGAGTGAGAGAGAGAATTGGCACAGCAGGGCTTCAGCCACTACAATTGAACTACAGTTGTTTGCGCCACCTAGTGAGCATGTGCGACCATTGTGCTTGCCTCACTTTTGTGCATCTGGTTTTTATGAGATCTGGAGGGTGGTGATGGAACCTGGGTCCTTAGGCTTCACAGGCAAGTGCCTTAACCACTAAGCCATCTCTCCAGCCCTCTGACATTTTCTTTTCTTCTTTCTTCTTTCTTTCTTTCTTTCTTTCTTTCTTTCTTTCTTTCTTTCTTTCTCTTTCTTTCTTTCTTTTCTTCCTTCCTCCCTCCCTCCCTCCCTTTCTCTCTCTCTCTTTCTTTCTTTCTTTTTTTTTTTTTTTTGTTTTTAGAGGTAGGGTTGTACTTTAGCCAGGCTGACCTGAAACTCACTATGTAGTCTCAGGGTGGCCTGGAACTCATGACAATCTTCCTACTTCTGCCTCCCAAGTGCTAGGATTAAAGGTGTGCGCCACCACACCCGGCTCTAACATTTTCTTATGCCTCCTCTTCTGCATTGTTCCCTGAACCTTGTGGGGCTTGCCTTGCCCATTCTTGTCCCCTCCTGTCCCTGACTTTGCAGTCATACAATGGTATTTGCAGAACCAGAAACATGTTTTCCTGCCTGGAATAGCCTCCTCCTCTTTCTCAGATAGCTAAGGGGATCTCAGGTGCCGTCCAGTGAGCACTAGCCCACCCCACTCTCTATTTCCCTAAGCTCTATGGCCAGAAAACCATGTCCTATAGTGTTCAACAGCAAAGGGGCACATACCAGCGAAGGGGCACACTCTCCCCCACCCCCTGTAGGATTTACAACCTGTCTGCACCTCTCCCAAGCAAGCGGCTTTACTCGCTCAGTGACTTGACTTCCCCATTGAAGAGGGGAACACGGATGATTCATTTCTCTGAAGGTTACTGGGAGGAGTAACCGAGATACAGGCTATAATAACACGGGGAGAGAGAGAGAGAGAGAGAGAGAGAGAGAGAGAGAGAGAGAGAGAGGAATGAATGAGAGAGATTACCTGTAATTGAATCCATTTATGAATCCATCCATCTGGCATGCATATACTGAGCTCCTCTGTTATCAGTCAACCTCCTTGTTGCTAGGAGAAAATACCCAACCAGAAGCAGCCTAAGGAAGGAAAGAGTTTATTTCCAGCTTACAGGTTTTTTAAAAGAAGTATTTTGTTTATTTATTTATTTCAGACAGAGAGAGAAAGAATGGGCATGCCGGGCCTCTAGTCACTGCAAATGAACTCCATTTGCATGTGCCACCTTGTGCATCTGGTTTACGTGGCTACTGGGGAATTGAACCTGGGTTGTTTGGCTCTGGTGGCAAGCGCCTTAACTGCTAAGCCATCTCTCCAGCCCCCTGAGCTTAAGGTTTTGAAGGGAAGTGTCCATCATGGTGGGAAGAGCATGGCAGGAGCAGAGAGTGGTGTCACATCTTCACATATGCAGGGAGGAAGTAGCAAGGACAAGCAGGGCTGGGCTGTAGCACTTCAAGGCCCGCCCCCAGTGACACACTTCCTCCAGCAAGGCTTCACCTCTTAAAGGTTCCACAGCCTTCCCAAACAGGGCCACTGTTGGGGACCAAATATTCAAATACGTGAGTCTATGGGGGGGGGCTAGTTGCTAGGTCATAGTATCTCTGTCCTCAAGCAGCCCTCCTTCAGCAAGGGGAGAGAAAGGCAAGCAGATGTTTAGATGCTATGAGACACGAGCACACAGAGTTGTGTCCACACAGCAAGAACAGAGAACCAAGAGTGGACCCTACTCCCCTGAGCTGACCCCTGGGCTGAGTTCTTCAAATGGACAGGAAAAAAGGGCATCACACAAGACTCCATGAGGACAGGGACAGACTCCGAGCCATCTCTGTGTTCCCTCCAGCTCCTGGCACAGGACTCTGCTCAGACCAGGAGTTGACACCAATGAAAACCATGAAGTATATAAAGGTCCAAAAAGCTGCCGGGCCTGGTGGTGGTGCACACCTTTAGTCCCAGCACTTGGCAGGCAGAGGTAGGAGGATCGCTGTGAGTTCAGACCTGAGACTACATACTGAATTCTATCCTGGTCAGCCTGGGCCAGAGTGAGACCCTACCTCAAAATAAATAAATAAATAAATAAATAAATAAATAAATAAATAAATAAATAAAATCGGATGTGGTGGCTCACGCCTTTAATTCCAGCACTCGGTAGGCAGAGGTAGGAAGATCATTGTGAGTTCAAGGCCACCCTGAGACTCCATAGTTTATTCCAGGTCAGCCTTGGCTAGTATGAGACCCTACCTTAAACTAACAAACAAACATTGCACTCTGTTGCTCATGGTGGACATTTGAGAACAGTGGCAGGAGCCACCATGGTGGTCCTGAGTGGCTAATGATGAGGATGGCTCGTTTTAACTGACCAATGTGTTTGCTCAATGCCTCTCTCCCATGGTAGATGTTCCCAGGAAAGATGAACATTCCGAATGAAAATCTTCACACTACACACCCACTCCCACAATGCACACTCATCTGCCATCACCCCACACTTCTATGTCGATGTCACATCTAAGCTCCTGACCAGATGGCCAGACTTCTGGCCACTGCCCAACACTCTATGTATCTTTACTTCAGGCTGCTTCTCTCAATGGCACACAGGGCACTGTTCACTGACTACCCTTTGGAAAGGTTCTCCTCCCTCTACAGTCAGTCTTTCAGGGTCACCTTGAAGGACACCATAACGCAGCCATGATCTCTTGTCTCTTGGCATCCATGCATTCTGATCCGCTTTTAACCAAGCTCAGGTTTTTTTTTTTGTTTTTTTTTTTTTTCCTGCCTTTGCAACTGATCACATGGAAACGCCCCTTCCCATGCAGCACAAACACAATCGGACAGAGGTGTTCTGGTACAAACCTGGAAGATCGACCACCACGCCATCTGGACACTATCTCCCACAGCCTACTCATGCCTCCTGTCTTTTAAAATTTATTTTTATTTATTTATTTGAGAGAGAGGGGGGAAAGAAGCAGATAGAGAGAGAGAGGGAGAATGGGTGTGCCGGGGCTTCCAGCCACTACAGATGAACTCTAGTCACATGCACCACCATGTGTGTCTGGCTTTACGTGGGTCCTGGAGAATTGAACCTGGGTCCTTAGTCTTCACAGGCAAGCACCTCAATTGCTAAGTCATCTTTCCAGCCCCTCATGCCTCCTGTGTTGCTCACCTTTCCATCTGACAGTGGGCCAGGTCTGGCTTTATGCTGTGAGGTTTGAACAGAGCCCAGACAAATGGCTGCTGACGTCCCATAATTCCTTCTCTACTGGGGCCTGGGAACAGTGTGGAGTCGTGCCTCAGTGCCCTCGCCTCTGACAACCTACTGACCCTGTCTTGGCAGAGTTTGGGGAGCTCCAGAGACTGGGGTTTCTAGATGGGTCAACAAGGGCTGAGAATTGCTGCTGGCCTCTCGCTGGTCCCATCTTCAGGTTCAGCACAGTGTGGCTTCCCTCCCTCTTCCCTCCCTTTCCACTTTCTTGTCCCTCCCTCCTTCCCTCCCTGTGAGCTCCACTGCCTGAAGAGTCAGAGGAAAACTCCAAACTGGGAATATGGTCACTCCATTTTTAAATATTTCATTTATTTATTTATTTGAGAAAGAGAAAGAGGCAGATAGAGAGAATGGGCACACCAGAGCCTCCAGCCACTGCAAATGAACTCCAGACACATGCACCACCTTGTGCATCTGGCTTACGTGGGTCCTGAGGAATCAAAACTGGGTCCTTAGGCTTTGCAGGCAAGCGCCTTAACCTCTAAGCCATCCCTCCAGCCCTGGTCACTTGGAAGGTAATCTCGGGCCAGAGGTGGATGATAGAAGCCAGGCTTGACATATGCTTGAAGTAGAGGAAACTTCACATGAGACAGATTTGAAATTGTTTTATCAAAAACACTGGAAGGGCTGGAGAGATGGCTTAGCGGTTAAACGCTTGCCTATGAAGCCTAAGGACCCCGGTTCGAGGCTCGATTCTCCAGGACCCACGTAAGCCAGATGCACAAGGAGGTGCATGCATCTTGGAGTTCGTTTGCAGTGGCTGGAGGCCCTGGTGCACCCATTCTCTCTCTCTCTCTAACTGCCTATTTCTATATCTCTCTCTCAAATAAATAAATAAATAATAAAATAAAAAAAAAACACTGGAAGAGGGCTGGAGAGATGGCTTAGCAGTTAAGGTGCCTGCCAGCTAAGCCTCCAGGTCCTACATTTAGCCAGATGCAGTGACACAAAGGCGCAATGCCACACTTGCCCACAAGGGGGCGCACGCAACTGGAGTTCATTCACAGCAGCTGAGAGGCTGCTGGTGCGTCCATTCTCTATCTGTCCCTCTCTTTCTCTCTCTGACTCTCTCCAAAAAAAAATGGGAAGATGCTGGGCATGGTGGCGCACACCTTTAATCCCAGCACTCAGGAGGTAGAGATAGGAGGATCACCATGAGTTCAAGGCCACCCTGAAACTACATAGTAAATTCCAGGTCAGCCTGGGCCAGAGAGAGACCCTACCTCAAAAAACCAAAACAAAACAAAGCAAAACAAAAAAACATGGGAAGACAGACTAAGTCAGACACCCCTAAAGCACACTTAAGGAAGCCCCCAGGCGTGATGCTCCTACTCATTGAATCAGGTTCTTCAGTCACTCAGCTTGGTCTTTGAACTGCTTCTGAAGTCCATGGGGCCTGGTTAGGGATATGGAGTTAGCGCTGGGGAGTCGGAATGTCCACCATACATTTCAACCCCACCCCTGCGCCATTTAAGAAAGTTATTTTACATCTTCGAAGCGCATTTATAAAATGGGGACACCCTAGGATGTATTTCTGGTGGCTCATTGTAATATTTTAATAAACTGCTCAGGTGTAAGATACAGTCGCAGGAGGCACATTTTACATCTCTGATTTCCAGGCCATGCTCAGTGTACTACCCAGAAAGGCCAGCAGGTGGTGCTGTCTCAGAACAAATCTCCTCGTTGTGGGAAGGTTTTCCTGCAAGAGCAAAGCAATCAGTTTGGAGCCAGAGCACAGAGAGGGGTGTGGACTCTGTGCTGAAGACAGCTGCTCTGCTCAAGGAGAGCAGGCTTCCAGAAGCAGACTGGCGTGTGTCCAGGTGGAGAGGCATTTTCCTGACTCTCTGGAAGAGGCTGGCCCAGGCTCTTTGGTCCTTTGGTGACCCTGAATGAAGGTCCTTGCTCAGCCCTTCCAACATTAAGCTGTCCAGGTAGGCAGGGAGAGAAGGAGGCGGTGCACAGAGGGGACAACCTAAGATAATGACACAAAATAAGAGCTGTTTGCACAGCACAGAGCTGGAATGTTCTCCAGAAACACATTGTGCGTGAATCTCAAACACACACACACACACACACACACAACCCCCAACCTGCCCAGGGTCCACCTCCCACAGGCTGGGGGTTAAGAGATGATTCCTCTGAGCTCTCCTCGTGGGCTCAAGGCTGAGCACTACTGGCATCTCTGCTCATCTTTGCAGACTCTTAGCCTCAAAGTCCACACAGAACTAAGTCTCGGCTGGCTGTGCCTTAACAGATCTCTGGGGAATGCAGGGAGCAAAAGTGTTTCCAGGCAGAGCTAACTTCAACCTCTGCCTCCCCAGCCACCTTTCTCTCAAGAGAACCCCTCGGTGTCCAGATGCTATATTAGTGTTCTGTGTATAGTACACTGCACTTGTTGCAGTGAACAAATGCCTGACAAGAACCAACTTAAAGAGAAAAATAAAAAGGGCCAGGCGTGGTGGCGCATGCCTTTAATCCCAGCACTCTGGAGGTAGAGGTAGGAAGATCACTGTGAGTTCGAGGCCAGCTTAAGACCATATAGTGAATTCCAGGTCAGCCTGGACTAGAGCAAGACTCTACCTCAAAAAAAAGAAAAGCTGGGTGTGGTGGCATACATCTTTAATCCCAGTACTCAGGAGGCAGAGGTAGGAGGATCACTGTGAGTTCGAGGCCACCCTGAGACTACATAGTGAATTCCAGGTCAGCCTGGGCCAGAGTGAAACCCTACCTCAAAAAACTAAAAAAAAAAAAAGAAGGAGGAGGAGAAGGAGAAGAAGAAGGAGAAGGAAGAAGAAGAAGAAGAAGAAGAAGAAGAAGAAGAAGAAGAAAAAAAAAAGAAAGAAAGAAAGAAAGAAAGAAAGAAAGAAAGAAAGAAAGAAAATTTAAAAAAATAAAAAAATAAAAAGAAAGAAATACTAAATGGGTTTGTTATAGTCAGCTCCATGTTGCTGGGATGAACAACCAGATACAATTTATGGGAGGAAGGGATTTATTTCAACCTTAGAGATCCAGCAGAGGTTCCATCAATGGTGGAAGAAGCTAGCTCCCTTTGACAACTCCAAGCAGATACACCAACAGCTACCACCACAAACATAAACAGCCAGACTTCAGCCTGCTTTCTCCACACCTTCTCCACACTGGGCTAGAATCAAGATCTGGACCCAAACACACCTTAGGATTGGACCCCATGACCCGCCCCCCTCCCCAGTGACACCTCCTCTAGCAGGCTTCTGGAGACTTAGCAGGAAACTTAGCTTTAATCAAAAATACCGGAGGCTATGGGGACATGCATTCATTCACATTCAAACCACCACAAACCATCACGGTGGGGTGGCAGTAACTTGAGGCAGCTGGTCACATCCAGCCCACAGTGAGGAAGCAGAGGAGTGAATTCTGGTGCTCAGCTAGCTGCTTCCTCCTCCTCCTCTTCTTCGTCCGCTTCTTTCTCCTTCTTTTCTTACAAATATTTTTTAAGTTATTTGAAAGCAGAGAGATATAGAGAGAAGAGAGCTATACATACAGAACAGGCTCACCAGAGCCCATAGCCTCTGCAAACGAACTCCAGACGCATGGGCCACTTTGTGCATCTGGCTTTATGTGGGTCCTGGGAAATCAAACCTGGGTCGTTAGGCTTTGCAGGCAAATGCCTTAACCGCTGAGCCATCTCTCCAGCCCCAAGCTTTCTTCTTTTTACACAGTCCAGGATCCCAGCCCATGGAATGGCACTGCCCAGTTAACTCCTCCCACCTCAATCCCTCAGAGATATGTTTCAATGGTGATTCTAAGTCCTATAAAGTTGGCAATCAGCCATTAACCAGCACAGATTGCTCTACTGACCACCCAGACCTGGATCCTGGCCCAGCACCTATCTTCCTCTGAATGTCCTGGGCCATTTTTCTTCTTCTATAGAAAGGCAGTCCAGACCCTTAGTAACCCTGGGATATAGACCCTGGGCAGGTAGGGGTCGGGGATCCAGGGCCCTTGTAGATGGGCAGAGGCATGGGGTACTTTCATCAATACACACACACACACACACACACACACACACACTAATATTTATTTATTTGAGAGAAAGAAGAGACAGATAAAGAGAGAGAGAAAGAGAATGGGGCACACCAGGGCTTCTAGTCATTGCAAACAAACTCCAGATGCATGTGCCACCTTGTGCATCTGACTTTACCTGGGAACAGAAGCATTGAATCTGGGTCCTTAGGCTTTGTAGTAAAGTGCCTTAACCACTGAGCCATATCTCCAGCCCCAGACTATATATATATATTTAAATGAAAACAAAAAGAACAAATAAAGGTAAAAAAAGGATGTGTCTTATTTAAAATTCTTATAAAAATAAGTAAACAGGCTGGAGAGATCCACTCTTTCTCTCTCTTCTCTCTGCCTCTTTCTCTCAAATAAATAAATAAATAAATAAATAAATAAAATATTTTAAAAGTAAACATTTAAAAACTGTTTATGGACTGGAGAGATGGCTTAGCAGTTAAGGAGCTTGCCTGTGAAGCCTAAGGATCCAGGATCAACTCCCATGTAAGCCAGATGCACATGGTGGTGCGTGCGTCTGGAGTTTGTTTGCAATGGCTAGGGGCCCTGGTGCACCCATTCTCTCTCTCTCTCTCTCTCTCTCTCTCTCTGTCTGTCTCAAGTAACAAAAATTTTTTTAAATGTTTCTGATGAGAGAAATACTTGTCATGTATAAAACATGACAATGGCCCTTTGTAGTCCTCTTTGGAGATGACCCTTGTGAATGTGAAGCCCAGAGCCCAGTGGACTTTCTTCCCTTCTCCTCATCCCATAGGTCAAGACCGAGATGGCACAGGGCTAGCCAGGCAGGGGTGGGACAAGGAACAGGCTGCAAACGAGGAGTACGTGTGCTCTTCCAGGTTCTGGAGTCACTGAACACTGGGTCCAGAAGAAGCCCAAGCTGTCCTCTCACAAGGTGGGGCATGCGATCAGAACACTCAGCCAGTGAAAGGCAGGGTCAGGCCATGGACCTTGACCTTGACCATTGCTCATCCAGCTTCACATTAGTCCAAGGGCAAAAGGCAAAACACCCAGGAAAGATTTAGACCAGCACATCTTACTATTCCCTTCTCATCTAGGTCACCCCACCCCTTCTTTTTTTTTTTTTTTTTTTTTTTTTGCTGATGCTTCACCCCTGACCCCCAAGCACAACAGTCATATAAACATTCCTTTCATCTCCTGCCCTTGATATTTGGGCAGACAACTTCTGGTCGCATCTAAGCACGGGCACAATCTAGAAAGGGCACAAGGCTCCCAAGGGGCTGAAATGGCCATAGGAGGGATGGGGGGAGGGGAGGGTACTGTTGCTGGGCAACCAGCTTCCTCTGTTGCCTGGGTGACAGCCCCATCAGAGGGAGGCTGTGTGCAGAGCGTGTGCCTGTGAGGCTCCAGTCTTGGTAGCACCAGCTGGCTGGAGTCCCCTCCTCCCCCATTGCAAACTGCCTCCTGCACATATGTGAGCTCCCCCCCACACACCCCGCCAGGCATGATGAGGACCCTTTTCTGCCTTATCTCTTCCCTTCTCCGTCATTCCTCATCACAGAAGCACCTGCTCTGGGTTCCAGGTGGTCAGCCTCTGTGGTCACAACATCCTTGAGCACTCCTCCATCCTTCAGTCAACAAACACGGAGCCAGCTCTGTGCACGCAGCAGGCACTCTGCCAGGCCCCCAGCAACACAGGGCGTTGGGTGAGCTCAATCCCTAGCAGTAACTAGCAGTGGGGGGGTCAGGCAAACAAGTGGATGCTGGGATACCAGTGATTGTGCCCAACCAAGTGGCGATCTGAGAAAACTGTGGAGGCACAGAAGAAAAGACATTTCCATATCTGGGGGAGGAAGGGGGTGGCTGAGTAGTGTACCCCCAAGATGGCATGTTCTACTCCCCACAACCTTGAACCGGACCCAGTGAGGCAAAGGGAGCGTGTAGCTGTGGCTAACTTAGAGTTTGTAGGATGGAGAGGATCGCAGATCACCTGGACAGGCCTGAATGTGATTACAGGCATTATATGAGAGAGGCAAGGAGCGAGCGAGCTAGAGAGAGAGAGAGAGAGAGAGAGAGAGAGGTCACATGACATGATGGAGTCTCCTGGTTGGCCATGACTCTGCCCCATAGGATTCATTTCAGCCTTTGGACCTTCAAAACTTCAAGAGAATGCATCAGTGTAACTTTTTTCCCCCATATGTGTGAGCTGTGCATCATGATGTGTGTTTGTGTATGGGTCACGTGTGTGCAGTTACACATGTATGTGTGGGTGTCTTCATCGGTCACTCACTCTCATCATCATCATCATTATTTTGGGCACAGGGCCTTTCACTGAAGCCAGAGTTCATGGATTGGGCTAGACTAACTAGCCAGCAAGCTTCTGGGATCCTCTTGTCTCCCACCTCCTCTGTGTTGGGATCACAGGTGCATGCCACCATGCCTAGCATTGTATGTGGGTGGGTGGTGCTGATCGGAGCTTAAGCCCTCCTGTTTATAAAGCGAGCACTTTACCCACTGAGCTCTCTCCTAAACACCTCCAATTCTTTGTAAAAAAAATTAAAAAAAAAACATGCAGAATCTACTCTGGACATGAGAGTGGGGGAACTAGACCAGTTGACAACTGTTGCAGTCAGGTTCACATTGCTGGTAGAAATCATCCAACCAAGAGCAGCTTTTTTGGGGGGTGGGGGAGGATTTATTTTGGCTTATAGGCTCAAAGGGAAGCTCCACAAAGCTCCACAACAGCATGAGCAGAGGGTGGACATCACCCCCTGGCCAACATCAGATGGACAACAGGAACAGGAGAGTATGCCAAACACTAGCAAGGGGAAACTGGCTTTAATACCCATAGGCTTGTCCCCCAACAATACACTACCTCCAGGAGGTGTTAATTCCCAAATTGCCATCAGCTGGGGACCTAGCATTCAGAACACCTAAGCTTATGGGGGACTCCTGGATCAAACCACCACAACAACCCATATCTCCCAGGTCCCCACCATCAAAGAAAGTTGGGGGCTCTATTGGAGCTAGAATTGATTAGAAAAAGGATGGGGTAAAAAAAAAAAAAAAAGATACTTAGTCACAAAGGAGGCTCCCAGGCTGTGGGCCGAGGTCAGACAAGGCCACCCTCAGTGGCAGGGCCAGGACTTGTAGCGATGCCTGAGTCCAAAACACAGCACCCAGCCTGCAGGTGCACCCACAACAACGTGTGGTTTGTGCAATGGTGACCTTCCAGGCACACACTGCTGCATGACAGAGGACCCGGGGTAAGGTTTGCCTCTACTGTACTGCTCAGCCTAGAGCAGGCCCACGTATGTGTCTTTCTTCAAAGGCATCCACCCTCTCTCTGGGCCTGATGTCAAGCCTCATGACCCCCGAAGACCCTCTCTGCAGAAGGTCTAAGGACAACATGTGCCCGTGTGATGGTGCCCTGGCTGAGCCTGGCACAGGCCCCTCTCTCAGGCCAATCACCCAGTCAGGGTCAGCTGCCTGATTTCCATGCCACAGTCCACTGCCTGAGGATGTGATGAGGGTCCTGCAACCAGCCCTCTCCCCTCCCCAGTTTTTAGAAACAGGCCCTCAGTTCAGGCTGGAGGTACCGACAGGCTCAGGGTGGACTCCCGTTAAGTGACTGTCGCATTGCTGGGAAGAACTTCCAAACCAGGCACAGTTTATGGGAGGAATGGGGTTTGTTTGACGCTTATAGATCCAGGGGAAGTTCCATAATGATGGAAGAGAGAAAGACCACCAGCGGTAGCACAAGCAAGCACACGCCAGGAACCTCAGGCAGAGCCAGCACTCTGAACACCTATAGACTGGAATTCCGAGCCAACACCCCCAAACACACTGTAGGGCTGGACCCTAAGATCTGCCCACAGTGACACCTCTTCCAGCCAGGCAGCTGGAAATCCAAGAAGCTTTAATGAAACTGAATCTATTGGTGGACATCCATTAAAACTACCACAATGGGGCTGGAGAGATGGCCTAGCAGTTAAGGCACATGCCTGCGAAGCCTAAGGACCCTGGTTCAATTCTCCAGGTCCCATGTAAGCCAGATGCACAAGGGGGCACACATGTCTGGAGACCGTTTGCGGTGGCTAGAGGCCCTGGCATGCCCATTCTCACTCTTCCCCTCTCTCTTTCCCCCTTTGTCTCTAATAAATAAATAAAAATAAAATCTTTATTATATAAAAAAAAAAAAAAACGACCACAGTGGGACCAGAGAGATGGCCTAGCAGTTAAGGCACTTGTCTGCGCAGCCTAAGGATCTATGTTTGACTCTCCAGGACTGACATAAGCCAGATGCACAGTGATGCAAGTGTGCAAAGTTGCACATGCACACAAGGGGGTGCACGCGTCTGGATTTCAATTGCAATGGCTGAGGCCCTGGTGCACCAATTCTTTCTCCCACTCTAGCTCTCGTTCCCTCGCATTAAAAAAAGAGGCCGGCCTGTTGAGCTTGCTTCAAAATAAATAAACAAATAAAATAAAATAAAACTACCACAGTGACCTTCACACTGGGTGACTTCAAACCCTGTTTCCCGCCCTGCCCTGCAGGAAATGGATAAGAAATGCTGTGATGAAACCATCCACTAGGGGGAGCTGGGGGTGTTGATGGAGGAAAACCACCTCCTGGTCTCCGGAAGCTGGACCCTCCATAGAGCCAGAAAAAGTTCTAGTCCCAGGCCTCTTTTTCCACATGAGCAAACAGACGGAGCCAGAAAATGAACTCCCTCCGCTGAAAGTTACCCATCCATCTATGACAGAGGCCGTGGGGACCCAGGCTCACCTGTCAACTTCTCACCCAATCTCCACTGTCCCTTGTCATTGAAATGGCCTCTGCAGACCACATACAAGTGAGCCCCTTCCCTTCCCTACCTAGCGTCAATTTCTCTCAATGGATATTTGTGTGCCACGTGTACCACGTTGGCACATTTCCTCTGCTCACTGCAGGAAGACGGCACCTTGGTCCAGAATTTAGAAGCCTTGGACGCACTCTCTTTGGAAGTTCTGGTGAGGTTTCCCACTTGGGACCACCGGAGACCCCGGCATCTGCAAAGGTGGAGCCCCTCTGATGAGGCTGGGACCCCATGTGGATAAGAGCTTGGGACAGCCAAGACCCAGGGTGACGAGGACACAGGAGACAACCTTGGCGGTGGTGAGATGCCCTCAAGTCCCTTTCTGTCTGCACCTCGCCCTCTGATAGCCTCGGTTCTCTTCTGTGCAGTGACCTGGCGGGTTCTTCCTGGGAGCAGTCTGGCCCCTCGCCACCTCCTCCTGCTCAGGAGCTGTAGTTCCTCGAAGCTTCCAGCAGAGGGCGCGCCGATCACATCCTTCTCAGCTTCAGCGACATCTGTCCTGCGCATGGAGGACAGTGAGTGGCTCTTGGCATCTGGCAGTTAATGATGAGACGGAGTTAGGAGTGCAAGAGGCAAGAGGCTTATACGCCCGTGAATGTCCAGGAGGACGGACGAAAGAGACAACAGCCTGAAGCCTCCGGAGCCAGGCTGTCCTCTGGGGAGCACGACAGCCATCAGCGGTCAGCCAGCCTCCTTCAAAGCCCTGTCCTCCACAGATCCAGCCCCCTCCTCTCTGGCTGGGGCTGATCAGGACCCCGCTCTTGAGGGACCACCTTCAGGCCCTGTAGGGCAGGGTGCCAGCAGGAGTAGCCCTACTTTCTATTGGATTCCTGAAAGAAAAGAACCTAACACCCTGAGGCTCCAGGGGAACTGGGTTAAGATATATGCGTCAGGGCTGGAGAGGGCTCAGCGGTTAAGGTGCTTGTCTGCAAAGCCTAAGGACCCAGGTTTGATTCCTCAGTACCCACATAAGCCAGATGCACGTGGTGGCACATGCATCTGGAGTTCGTTTGCAGTGGCTGGAGGCCCTGGCGCACCCATTCTCTCTCTCTCTCTCTCTCTCTCGCTCTCTCTCGCTCTCTCCCTGTCTTTCTGTATATCTCCCTCAAACAAATAAATATAAATAAAATATTTAAAAATAATAATAAAATAAAAAGAAATACTTTTATTTATTTATTTGAGAGAGAGAGAAAGAGAGAATGCCAGGGACTCCAGCCACTGTAAAGGAACTCCAGCCATTATAAAGGAACTCCAGATAGATGGGCCACTTTGTGCATCTGGCTTTGTGTGGGGAATAGAATTTGGGTCGTCAGATTCCACAAGCAAGTGCTTTAACCACTGAGCCACCTCTCCAGCCCTTAAAGTCTATTTTTATAGTAATATCCCAACTTAATTTTGGTTACTATTTTTAAAAACTTTTTCTTGGGATGGAGAGATGGCTTAGCGGTTAAATGCTTGCCTGTGAAGCCTAAGGACCCCAGTTCAAGGCTCAATTCCCAGGACCCACATAAGCCAGATTCAGGAGGGGCACATGCATCTGGAGTTCGTTTGCAGTGGCTGGAGGCCTTGGTGTGCCCATTCTCTATCTATCTGCCTCTTTCTCTGTCTGTCGCTCTCAAATAATAAAATAAAAATTTAAATGCCAAAAAAACCTTTTTCTTCACAATTTTTATTCTTGCACATAGTGTGTTTTGATCATAGTCCCCTCCCATTACCTTCTTTTGTCCCCTTTCCGCTTCCCACTGAGCCCCTTCTAGTTACTATTTCAGTGAACTATTTCATTTGTTTACTTATTTAAGAGAAAGAAGGAGAGAAGGGGGAAGAGAATAGGCACCCCAGGGCCTCTAGCCACTGCAAACACACCTTAGATGTATGCACCACCTTGTGCATCTGGCTTTACACAGGTACTGGGGAATTAAACTTGAGTCCTTAGGCTTTGCAGGCAAGTCCCTTAACCTCCAAGCCATCTCTCCAGCCCTGAGTGACATATATTTTTTTATTATTTATTTTGAGAGAGAGAGAAAGAAAGAGGCGGAGAGAGTGGACCTAAGACATATATATCCCAACAAAGAATGACACAGGACCAGGACACTAACCCCAGAGAATCCCTCAATTATTTAAAGAATCAAAAACCAATCACCAATTTGGAGCTTTAGAGATGGCTCAGCCATCAGGGTGCTTGCCTGCAATGCCTAACGACCAGAGTTTGATTCCCCAGTACCCACGAAAACCAGGTGCACAAAATGCCGCGCGCATCTGGAGTTGGTTTGCAGGGGCTAGAGGACCTGGCGTGCCCATTCTTTCTCTTTCTCTCTCTCTCTCTCTCTCTGCTTGCAAATAAATAAATATTTTAAAACCAATCTGTCTCAAATGCTTTTAAAAAGTAGAAACAGAGGGAGCTGCCTAACTCCTATGAAGCTACTATCATCCCCATGCCCAAATCCAAAGATATCACAGGGAAAGGAGACAACAGGCCAATATCTTTTATGCATATTAGATAACATAAGTTCTAAATAAATTTGTTTATTATGATTATTGAATATGGGGACAGGATACTGCAAATTAGCACCTTTTATGACCCCTGTTTTCAATACCCACACGTGAGTCACTTGGGAGAAGTCAGCGCCCTCGGCTTCAGCAGCTGCGTGGTGGAATTATTCATTGTTCTATTTCCCGGCCGTGCTGTCTTTCCAGCTTTTTTTTTTTTTTTCTGGCATGGTGCCTTAGTAGATTCACAATTATCAGCGACGGCAGAGTCCTTGCAAGAGTGGGAGACGGGTAGGAACGCTGTTCCGTTCAGTTAGATCTCTAAGCCACCAGGACAGGTCACAGCACTGTCCCCATCTCTCAGGTATTGTCACAGGTTTTTGCAGAAGGAGGTATTTTCCAAATACAGTGATTTTTTTTTTCTGGAGGAAAATATTACATTGGAAAGGGGATTTTTCTTTTTTGTGGTGTGTACGTGTGGTATGGTGTGATGTGTGTGTAGTGTATGCACATGTATGTGCAAATATGTGAACCCCATGCACGCATGTACAGAGGCCAGAGGAGAACATGGGGGGGGGGCTCCTCTATCGTTTTTTTCACTTGTGTTTCAATCTATCCCTGCACCCCACAGCTGCCACTTTCAGTTAGACCGGCTGACCAGCAAACTCCAGAGCTTCTCTGCTTGCCCATCACCACTCACACAAGTACAGAGAAGGGTTACAGATTGGCGTGGCTGTGCCCGGCTTCCTACGTGGGTGCTGGGGCTTGAACTCAGGCCAACTCAAGCCCTCATGTGCAGCAAGCACCGTTGCCTGCTGAGCTGTCTCCCCAGTCCTGGGAGGGATTTTGTTTTGTTTTCATATAGACCTATTATTTTTTAAAATATAATTTATTATTTGAGAGAGAGAGAGAGAGAGAGAGAGCTCACCAGGGCCTCCAGCCACTGCAAACGAACTCCAGAAGCATGTGTCCCTTGTGCATCTGGCTTACGTGGGTCCTGGGAAATTGAACTGGAATCCTTAGGCTTTGCAGGCAAACACCTTAACCGCTAAGCCATTTCCTTCGCCCCTAGACCTATTATTGATGCTGAAGAAATGAAGATGTAAACAGCATTGGCATTTCTAGACTTTATTGCGAAACAGGATTTTTTAGAATCTCAACCAAAGTTACCTTTATTGTTGAAATTTTCTTATTTGTTTATATCTGTTGCTTCCCGTGAAGATAACTTTTCAGTTAAAATTAACTGAAAAGTGTTCTTGACTCAGTTTCAAAGACGACCCATTAAACACGAGTTTGAGAGCAATTTTGTCATTCGCGACTTGCAAAAGCTGTGGTATCAGTTGCCACTGTGACAGACATACATAGAGAGGGATTTCTGTTTTCAAAAACATATTAAAGTATTTATTGAAAGTATTAATCCATTACTCTTTTCCTGTTTCATTTTTTAAATTTTATTTATTTATTTATTTATTTATTTATTTATTTTTTTTTTTGGCTTTTTGAGGTAGGGTCTCACTCTCATCCAGGCTGACCTGAATTCACTATGTAGTCTCAGGGTGGCCTCAAACTCACAGCAATCCTCCTACCTTGGCCTCCCAAGTGCTGGGATTAACAGTGTGCATGCCTATTTTTATTTTTAAACATGTGTATTGGCATGAAAAAAAAATACATGAAGTTTAACAAAACAATATTTTTTTGCATTCTCTTTCCAGACATTTGCAGTATTTGGGGGGGGGGGTAGAGTCTCGCTCTAGCCCAGGCTGATCTGGAATTCACTATGTAGTCTCACTGTGGCATCAAACTCACAGCGATCCTCCTACCTCTGCCTCCCAAGTGCTGGCATTAAAGGTGTGCATCACCACGCCTGTCCGGCTGCAGTATTTCTTTCATCGCAGGATTGTGGCTGAGTTAGAAGTGTGGAGGGACAGATCACCTCACTCCTGATATCTGTTGTGTGGAAGGCAGACAGCTCTGAGTGCCAGATACACTGTTAAGACCACTGACTTGGGGGCTGGGGAGACAGCTCAGAACCCACGTAAGAGCTGGGCTTGGTGGCTCATGCTTGCAATCCCAGCTCTGGGGAGGCGGAGACAAGAGGATCCCCCGGGGATTGCTGGCCAATGAGAGACCCTGTCTCAGAAAAGGTAGACCAGGTTTCTGAGGAATGATACCTGAGTTGTCCACTGTCTTCTGTAATGGGGTGTTAGGGGTTCAGGAAGGTCCTTGGACCCCAAATGCTGAGTTCATGTTTGCATTTAAGCAAAGAATTGGACAAATCAACCTGAGAAGGATAATTATTAAATTATTATTAGGCCGGGCATGGTGGCGCACGCTTTTAATCCCAGCACTCGGGAGGCAGAGGTAGGAGGATCTCCATGAGTTCGAGGCCACCCTGAGACTACATAGTTAATTCCAGGTCAGCCTGGGCCAGAGTGAGACCCTACCTCGAAAAACAAAAAACAACAACAAAAAAATTATTACTATTTTTACTGAGGGAAAACTACAGAACCAAGGAAAGGAAAAATGAGTATTTTCCCATGGTCTGAAAGCCCATGTGGTGGGCCTGGAAGAAATGTAAAAAGAGAATTAGTTAGAGAGGCAAGGAAAGAAAGTACAAAGAGCTCCTGCAATGTGGATGGCACGAGGGGGTAAAGAGCCCATGTGGTAAGCTGGGCGTGGTGGCACATGCCTTTATCCCAGCACTCGGGAGGCAGAGGTAGGAGGATTGCCATGAGTTCGAGGCCACCCTGAGACTACATAGTGAATTCCAGGTCAGCCTGGGCTAGAGTGAAACCCTACCTCGAAAAACCAAAAAAAAAAAAAAGAGCCCATGTGGGAAGTAGGGGTGAGGGGGTACTCCCCTTTTCTCAGCCAAGCCAGGCTGAAATGAGGGGAAACTCACCAGAACCTAGGAGAGGTTCACGCATGATGAATGGGCCTCCAAGAAAAGTTGGAGTCTACCCTCCCTGATAGACATATTTATAACCTGATGGTGGTGGGCCCTACCTTCCGACTCAGGTGAGCCAGAGACAGCAGATTGATCTGGGCTAGGGGCTGTCTAAGGGAAAGGCTAGCCGTGACACCAAGTTTTGGGGGCTGAACTTGACCAACCACCACGTTAGGATTAAATCCTAGGAAAGAAGAGCTTCCTCCCAGGGGGGGCCCAGGTTGTTTGTAACAAACAGATCTAGGGAAGAGAGAAGTCAGACCAGGGCTGGAGAGATGGCTCAGTGGTTAAGGCGCTTGCCTGTGAAGCCTAAGGACCCATGTTTGACTCTCCAGACCTCACATAAGCCAGACACACAAAGGTGAGGCAATCACAAGGTCACACATGCCCACTAGGTGGTGCAAGTGTCTGAAGTTTGATTTCAGTGGCTGAGGCCCTGGCAGGCCAATTCTCTCCTCTCTCTGACTCTCTCTCTAAAAAAGAAAAAAGAGCCGGGTGTGGTGGCGCACGCCTTTAATCCCAGCACTCGGTAGGCAGAGGTAGGAGGATCGCTGTGAGCTCAAGGCCACCCTGAGACTACAGAGTGAATTCCAGGTCCGCCTGAGCTAGAGTGAGACCCTACCTCAAAAAAACAAAAACAAAACAAAACAAAATAAAAAGTCAGATCATTCTTTGATCTTTAGCAGAATGGAGACTGCAAGGATACTTTCAGAGGCCCAGTCACCCTAACCCTAACAAAGCTACCTGACTCTCTCACTTCCACATGCACACGTGAACACCTGCACAGTGTGAACACATGCCAAACACACACACACACCACTGAGTCAGACAGGTGTTTATCTAGAGCCCTATGGAATTTGACCCGCCAGATGGCCCATGCCTGTCTTTCTGGAGCTTTCTACCTAAGGGCTTGGGCCCTTCTGGTACTGTTCCTCGGTCCCCCTCTCCCCTGGTCTCTAGTCAGCAGGGAGGCAGCCCTGGGTGAGAGCAGAAGGAAGGAGCTTCCTAGTGTTAATTGGTGCTAACTAAATGCAGCCTGGCTTCCCTCTGCTGGGAGGAAGCTGCTGACAACCACAGCATCTTTGCACTTTGCATACTAAACCCATGCGGCTGCCTTGCCTTCCACGAGATGCTCAGCCTCCACAGGGAGGAGGGGGAGAACAACCGAGGATGCTAATGATGATAAAAATAGAGTGAGACCCTACCTCAAAAAACCAAAAAATACAAAATAAAAAAATAGTGCTTTTTCTGTGCCGGGACTCTTCAGAAGCACTTTTAATGAGTATTTCTCCTTTAACCCTCCCTATGCTGGAGGGCTTTTGAGAATCTATCTTATAGGCGTGTGTGTGTGTGTGTGTGTGTGTGTGTGTGTGTGTGTGTACGTGCACATGATGGGCATGTGTATCTATGTGTTTATATGTACTTGGGTGTACCTATGTATACATGTATGGGGAGGCCAGAGCTCAACATCAAATGCCTTCCTCAGTCACTCTCCACTTGTTTTCTTATTTTATTTTGTTTTTTCGAGGTGGGGTCTCACTCTGGCCCAAGCTGACCTGGAACTCACTTTGTAGTCTCAGGGTGGCCTCAAACTCATGGCGATCCTCCGACCCCTGCCTCCCGAGTGCTGGGATTAAAGGCGTGTGCCACCACGGCTGGCTATGATTTTTGTCATGATGATTTTTGTGGGTTTTGCCTTTATAAACACTGTACCCCTGAGCATTGGGGCCTAGAGTTCTTTCTGTCGTGAGCCCCTCTCCGTCACTGGCTTAATAAAAAGGATTCTCAATTGACTTACGAAGTGGTCTGTAATTCTCTCACGTGGACTATAACAAGACTAGTTAGCGAGCAAACCCAAGGACTGCAGTTTCCACTCCCCCAGCCCTGGTATTATAAGCTTGTACTGCAGCTCCCCAAATCTTACATGGGTACTTGGGATTGAACCTGTGTCCTTATGCTTTCAAAGTAAACACTTCACTGATGGAGTCACCTCCCTAACCTGTTAGTGTGTTTGAATCCTTACTCTGAGCCACTGCTTGTCCAAGTGCTTGGGGAGACTTCCTCCCTGGGAGGTAATGGCTATTATTGTCCACATTTGACAGAGGTGGAAACTGGGCCCCAAGAAGGCTAAGTAATTCAACCAGGATCACATAGCTAGGACCAGGAGAGGCAGGATTTAGAGTTGAGTTGGCTGGTTCTAAGGTTCTCTCTCTCTCTTTCTTTCTTTTTTTCTTTTTAAAAATATTTATTTATTTACACAAGAGAGAGAGAAAAGAGAGGAGGCAGATAGAGAGCAAATGGGCACACCAGGGCCTCTAGCCATGCATCTAAACCTTGTGCATCTAAACCTGGGTCCTTAGGCTTCGCAGGCAAGTGCCTTAACCACTAAGCCATCTCTCCAGCCCTCACTCTTGCTAGGGCCTCATCCATGCTAAGCAAGCACCCTATCATTAAGCAAGTCCCCCTACCCCTCTTGGTCACCACCCCAAGCAATCTCCCTTTACAAGCAGGCTTCTCGATCCTGTGGGCACCAAGGAACAGGCCCTTGCGGAGTTGCCAGCCTCTCCTCTCCTTGGTAGCCTCCACATGCAGTGGCCCAGATCCTTTGCCTGCCTGGCCCTCCCCTGACTGTACTGTTCCTGCTCCTCAGGCCCCTCCTGTGGTTGACAGGTAGTGGGACCTCATGCTACTGACCTACCTCCCCTGGTCTTAAACTGGGGACAGAAGTCATCCTGGGGGGCTGGAGAGATGGCTTAGTAGTTAAGGCGCTTGCCTGCAAAGCCAAAGGACCCAGGTTCGATTCCCCAGAACCCACACAAGCCAGATGCACAAGGTAGCACATGCAGCTGGAGCAGCTGGGGGCCCTGGCGCACCCCCTGTTCATTCTTTCTCTCCCTCTTTCTCTCTCTCTCTCAAATAAATAAATTAATTTAATTAAAATATATTTCTTTCAGCCAGGCGTGGTGGTGCATGCCTTTAATCCCAGCACTCGGGAGGCAGAGGTAGGAGGAGCGCCGAGAGTTCGAGGCCACCCTGAGACTACATAGTTAATTCCAGGTCAGCCTGGACCAGAGTGAGACCCTACCTCGCAAAACCAAAAAAAAAAAAAATTCTTTCTAAAAAGCCTTCCTTCAATGGAATATCCAGAAGCCATAGACTGTTACTAGAAAATTTTCAGTGCCAGGGATGGGATACCTTCCAGTGAGTTGGCCAGGGAGGTCCCTGATACCCCCAAAACATTACAAGCCATTGCCAAGGCTGTTGGTTTCCCACCAGGAATAGATGATTAGACCCTATTGCTGAAGACGACACATACTTGGGCTGCAAGGTCACTGAGAAATCCTGCTGGAGCTGAGCTGAAAACCTCTTCCATGTGGACCAGCTGACAGAAAGCTGGAAAAAAGCTACACTGTATGCATTCAATGGAAGAGAGAGAAATCACCAGTGGAGATAATCAACAGTGGACACTGCAAGCCTTAAATTTGGCCAGCCAGGCCAAATGAGCCAACAGGTGCAATAGTGGCATGTCTGTTATGGGGGAAACCAACTGCTCTCTAATTGGACTGGAGGCCAGCTCCACAGGAAGGAATACATCCCTGATACTGAAAACCTACAACAGGGGTAGTCATGAGCACTAGGGGTGTAATGTCTGCTGGTGTCTGGCTAAATGTATATACTATGCTCAACAAACTGCCCAGTAAGCACTTCTCTTAATGTTCACACCCATATATTAATGCTACTCACATTTTTGGTTAGAGAAGCTTCTCTTTTCAGATGATGGTGACCTTGGGATGACTCAGAAGGCACCATGGTGCTGAGTAGAAGTGACAGAGGAGTGCTCAGCACTGAAATATCTCTATTACATCTTCCAAGGCTCAGGGTCCATTGTGGAAAAGGGGGCAGAAAGAATATAAGAGCCAAAGGAAGGGTAGGACTCCTTACAATGTGCTCCTCCAGACACAAAATGGCCTGGATATCCATGACCTCACAGTGCCTGACACTACCTACACAAGACCATCATAATAGGAGGAAAAGATCATGACATCAAAATAAATGAGAGACTGATTGAGAGCAGGAGGGGATATGATGGCGAGTGGAGTTTCAAAGGAGAAAGTCGAGGGTGGGAGGGAATTACCATGGGATATTGTTTACAATTATGGAAGTTGTTGATAAAAAAAAATTGTTTTTAAGTCATCCTTGGTGGAGCGGGAGCTGGGTGCTGGCCAGGTGACATTGATATGGGAAGTGGGATGTCTTTGAGACCATCAGAGCCTTTCTCAGCTCTTGGGTGAGCAATAACTCAGGAGCTAGGGTTCTGGACGCTCACAGCCACACAAAGCTTTCACTGGTGGGCATGTCCATGGCCTGAGGTCTGGATGGGTTTGCTCCTGTTTTAGGTTCACACTCCCTCTCACATAGAACCTTGCCATGAGCAAATCTGCACCCATATGGCGCATTGCTACAATCACAAGCCCACGTGGACTTATCCCCATCTCTCTAAGGGATGTCAGAGACATCAGAGATCACACAATGTATCTATCCGCTCACCTCAAGAACGTCTTACCTGCTGTCAAGTTTTAGCAATTCTGAATAAAAGCGTGATGGACATCTGTGCACAGATTTCTGTGTGGACATAAGATTTCATCTCATTTGGGTTAATAGCGGGGAGTATGATTACTGGGTCATAGGGTAAAAATGTGCTTAGGTTTGTAAGAAACAGTCTCACTTCCTTGGGGCTGGAGAGATGACTCAGCACTTCAGAACACTTCCTGTGCAAGTGTAACGGCCCCAAGGAGGCCTGAGAGAGTGCTCCAGTTTGATCTCCAGAGCCACATACACAACTGGGCGTGGAGATGCATGCTTGTAACCCCAGTCCTGTGGAGAGCAGAGACTAGGGAATTGCCAGGGGTCATTAAGAAAAGAAAGAAAGAAAGAAAGAAAGAAAGAAAGAAAGAAAGAAAGAAAGAAAGAAAGAAAGAAAGAAAGAAAGAAAGAAAAAGAAAGAAGAAAGAAAGAAAGAAAAAGAAGACAGGTGTGGTGGTGCACACCTTTAATCCCAGCACTTGGAAGGCAGAGGCAGGAGGATCGCCGAGAGTTCCAGGCCACCCTGAGACTACACAGTGAATTCCAGGTCAGCCTGAGCTAGAGCGGGTCCCTGCCTTGAAAAAAAAAAAAACAAAAAAAAAAAAAGCAAGCTCTGTGATCAGCAAGAGACTCTGGCTCAAGTAAGAATGGATAGAAGGGCTGGAGAGATGCTCAGTGGTTTAAAGCACTTACTTATAAAGCCTGATGACCTGGGTTCAGTTCCCCAGTCAGTGCCCACATAAGCCAGATGCACAAAGTGGCACATGCATCTGGAGTTTGTTTGCAGTAGCTAGAGGACTTGTATGCCCATTCTCTCTCTTTCTGTATCTCTTTTTCCCTCTCTCTCTCTCTCTTTCTCCCTGCTTGTAAATAGATTTAAAACAAAATTTTTTTTAAGTTAAAAAGAAAGGGCTAAGCTGGGTATGGTGGCGCACGCCTTTAATCCCAGCACTCAGGAGACAGAGGTAGGAGGATCGCCATGAGTTCGAGGCCACCCTGAGACTACATAGTGAATTCCAGGTCAGCCTGGGCTAGAGTGAGACCCTGCCTCAACCGCCCCCCAAAAAAAAGAAAAGAGAAAGAAAGAAAGAAGAAAGAAAGAAAGAAAGAAAGAAAGAAAGAAAGAAAGAAAGAAAGAAAGAAGGAGGGGGCTGGAGAGATAGCTTAGTAGTTAAAGTGCTTGACTGCGAGGCCTAAGGACCCAGGTTCAATTCCCCAGAACCCACATAAGCCAGATGCACATGGTGGCACATGTGTCTGGAGTTTGTTTGCAGGGTTAGAAGCCCTGGCGCACCCATTCTGTGTGTCTGTCTGTCTGTCTGTCTGTCTCTAGTAAAGAAATAAATAACAATATTTTTTTAAGTTAAAAAAAGAACGAGTGGAAGAGTGATGGAGGGGAAACACCTTGTCCCTCTGGCCACTACAGGCAAGCACATCCTGCCACAGGTGGGCACACGGGACACCACATGGGGCACATACAATACATACAACACACGCACACCCCACCACGTTATACACATGCACAAAAACAACACAGAAAAGAAACTTCCCCAATGTCTTACAAAGTGGCCATCCATCCCATTGGGCAACCCCACCAGGACGGAGGAGCATTCCGGTTGCTCCACGTCCCACACTGCATTTGATTATATCCATGTTTTAGAGCTTCGTGTCCATGTCACAGATACAGAGCCCAAGGTTCACAGAAGCAAAGGCCTTGCCCGATTCTGTTCCCAGTATCGCTGCTTCCCACACACAGTCTTCACAGTATGAAGGTGGCTGGGTGTCCTTTGAGGCCTCTGACTGTCTCAGCAGGCTTTGGGAAAGACCTCACATACACAGAGGCTGTTTTGATGGTTCACCTGGGTACATGGCTTTACCTAGGTGAGGCTCAATCAAGGACCTGAAGGATCACCTATTTCTCTTGCCCTCTAAGGTGGCTGGGTGGTATAGTAGGAAGAACTGGCTTGGCGATGGACACAGGTTTTTAACCTTAACTCTAGCAGATAACTGGACTATGTCCTTATCCCTCCAAGCTCAAGTGAGTGCAGCTTCCTGGCTTGGTGGGGAAAAATAAAAATCAAAAGAGATTGTATGTAAAGTTCTGGTATATAAACACAGCATTATGTAAAAGCTAGGCCATATAGTCATAATGGGTATTGATCCGTGGTTTTTTATTCTTGCGCTGTCTTTGTTTAGACTTGTTTTCAGGATGACAGTGGCCTCACAGAATGAGTCAGCGCCTTGCTGTGATTCAAGGGCATCATCTCTCAAGAGCTCATGCATGGCTGTATTAATCCCCTGCACACTGTGGCAGGGTTTAGAGATGGGTCTGGCAGGGAGTGTTTGGGTCATGGTGGAGCCCTCATGGGTGAGTTAATATCCTTCCCACTGTCACAGGACTGGACCAGTAACCATCAGAGTGAGCTGCTGTAGAAGTGAGATGGGGGCTGGAGAGATGGCTTAGTGGTTAAGGCGCTTGCCTGCAAAGCCTAAGGACCTATGTTTGACTCTCCAGATCCCATGTAAGCCAGACACACAAAGGTGGGGCAACCGCAAGGTCACACGTGCCCAGTAGGTGGCGAAAGCATCTGGAGTTCGATTGCAGTGGCTGAGGCCCTGACGTGCCAGTTCTCTCTCTCTCTCTCTGTGTCTCTCTCACTCTCTCTAAAAAATAAAAATTAAATAAATATTTAAAAGGTTAGATGGGCTTCCTTGGCGCCTCTTCATTTGACCCCACCACCTGAAGCAGCTCAAGGCCCTCACCAGAAGCCGAGCTTTATTCCGGGATTTCTCAGCCTCCAGAACCAGGAACTAAGTTGACCTTTATTCTCCGTCACGTCCTCCATCTCAAGTATTCTGTGACAGCAATGGCAAATAGACTGAGGCAGGGTTACAGCAGGACTTGATCAGTTGTAAGACATTGAGGGAAAGTTCTGGAGCTGGTTCCCTAAAACTAAGGTTCTATAAAGGCTAAGATGTTAGGCATAAGCAGGACATTAACAAGGTGGACTGGTTAGAGGGTTTGCCAAAGAGGAATGGTCAGGTACTGTGAAAACTTTGACCCACCCTTCCTACTTTCCTCCCTTCCTTCCTCCTTCCCTCCCTCCCTCCCTCCCTTCCTTCCTCCTTCCCTTCCTTCCTTCCTTCCTTCTTCCTTCCTTCCTTCCTCCTTCCCTCCCTCCCTCCCTTCCTTCCTCCTTTCCTTCCTTCCTTCCTTCCTTCCTTCCTCCCTCCCTCCCTCCCTCCTTCCTTCCTTCCTTCCTTCCTTCCTTCCTTCCTTCCTTTCTCTCTCTCTTTCACAGAGAAAGAGGGAGAGAGAGAGAGAGAAAATGGGCACACCAGGGCCTCCAGCCATTGCAAACAAACTCCAGATGCGTGCGCCCCCTTGAACATCTGGCTAATGTGGGATAACAGGTGTGAGCCGCCCCACCTGGCCACCTGTATTCTAAATTCTAAAGAAAAGCTAGGGCTTGAGAGATGGCTTAGTGGTTAAGGTGCTTGCCTGTGAAGCCTAAGGACCTAGCTTCGAGTCCCCAGTACCCATGTAAGCCAGATGCACATGGTGGCACATGTATCTGGAGCTTGTTTCCAAAAGCTGGAGGCCCTGGTGTGCTCATTCTCTAACTCTCTCTCTCTCTCTCTCAAAGAAAGGAAGGAAGGAAGGAAGGAAGGAAGGAAGGAAGGAAGGAAGGAAGGAAGGAAGGAGGGAGGGAAGGGAAAGAAAGGCTAAGGGATTAAGGTGCTAACTGCTGAAAAGTTTTTTTTTTTTTTGGCTTTATAGGACATAGAACACCTGGTGACCTTCATGTGACACCCTAACGTGTAATGGCCTCCTGTGTATTAACTCACACAAAGCACATACATTTCTCTGAGGTTTAACTGAAGGAAAGTGTTAGAATTGTTGAGGAAAAGCACCTAGCCCCAGGTGCTCTGAGTCAACTGCAAGACCCACACAGAGAGGGAAAAAGGAAGACATATTTCCTGGGTGGCAAGCACCACCGCCCAGAGCACACTCTTCGAAGCTACGCGTGTCCCCCATGCCTCCTTTACCTCCTTACAGAAGCCCTTTCACATACCTGAGCTCCTTAAAGTGACCTTTTAAAAAAATATTATTTATTTATTTATTTATCTGAGAGAGAGAAAGTGGGGTGGGGAGAGAGAGAGAGAATGGGCATGCCAGGGCCTCCAGCCACTGCAAGCGAACTCCAGATGCATGCGCCACCTTGTGCATCTGGCTTACATGGGTCCTGGAGAATCGAACCAGGATCCTTTGGCTTTGAAAGCAAAGACCTTAACTGCTAAGCCATCTCTCCAGCCCCTAAAATGACCTTTTGAGGGGTGACAACTTCCCCTCCCCAAACCATTTTCTTAGGGTGCCAGCCCTTGAATAAACCTGATTTATTTCCTATCAACTGTAGTCTCTCAAGCATTTGCTTTCTAGTGGCAAGCAGATGGACCCACAGTGGGATTTTAAAGGAACAACAAGAAAAGTAGTTTTCCCTGGCCCTTCTAGACTCTTTGGCTGGGCTGTGAATTAAATGGACATAACACAGATTAACAGGAGCAAAACCATGCTTAGCTGTGTTCATACGTAGAAGAGTCTCCCATGAGATATTAAGATGGGTCAGGTAATTGGCTGACCAGGGCATCCCTCTTCCCGAGCTGATTTGTGAACATCGATTTCCCTTATAAAAAGCTTCAGGCTGGAGAGATGGCTTAGTGGTTAAGGCGCCTGCCTGCTAAACCTAAGAACACCTGTTCGATTCTCCAGGTCCCATGTTTAGCCAGATGCAAAGTGAGCAATGCAGCACTTTCCCACAAGGGAGCGCATGTGTCTGAAGTTCGTTCACAACAGCTGAGAGGCTGCTGGCACGCTCATTCTCTATCTATCCCCTCTCTCTCTCTCTCTCTGGCTCTCTCTCAAAAAAAAAAAAATACAGCTTTTCTGCACTCCCGTGTCTTCAGCTTCTCAGAATAGCTGACTCAAAATACACTGAGGAAATATATTTTAGGGTGGCATATTCTAGTCTCCTGAAGTCATATTTTAGGGTGGTGTGCAGAGCCCCCAAAAGGAAACTGCAGAGGCAAGAAGAGTCATATTGTTTCAATACAAACAGGTCCCCGAAAGTCACGGGCATGACAGTTATTAAAGGCAGTGCCACCTTTTTCTCATAGTGAGAGATAAGAAATCAACCAGAAACCTGATGATAACACCAAGAGTGGCTGGGGAGATGGCTCAGGGATAAAGTACTCGCCTGCAAGTGTGAGGACCTGAGTGCAAATCCACAGATCCCATGTCAATCTGGGCACTGGAGTGCTAATGTCTGTAATCCTAGCATGCCTAGGGCAAGACAGGAAGTAGGAGAATGGCAGAGAAACTTGCAGGCCAGCTAACCTGGCAGATGCAGCTGTGACTGGCCTGAAGGAGGCCCTGTCTCACACAAGGTGGATAGCAAGGGCTGTGTGTCAGTGACTGTCTCATTGCTGGGATGAAATGCTGACAAAAATCAGGTTAGGGGAGGAAGGGTTTCTTTCAGCTTACGGTGCCAGGTTCCAGTCCATTGTGGTGGGCAGTAGGAGCTTGAGGCCGCTGGTCACGTTGGGTTCACAGTGAGGAAGCAGAGCGCAGTGAACACAGCTGCTCAGCCAGCTCTCTCCTTTCTATGTTGTCTAGGATCCCAGCCGCAAGATACTCCCTCCCAGCTGTGTGGTGTGGTGTTCGTGATGAAGTCCCCAGCCGGTGAGGCCTTTGCTGGAGGAGGTGTGTCACTGGGGGTGGCTCTTGGAGTTCTTAGTCTAGTCCACTGTGTGTTCAGAGCTGACTCGCTCACACTGCCCTATCTAACATCTATCTATCTATCTATCTATCTATCTATCTATCTATCTATCTATCTATCTATCTATCTATCTATCTATCTATCTAATCTATCTATCCATCCTTCTACCTATCTATCTATCCATCTTTCTATCTATCTATCTATCTATCTATCTATCTATCATCCATCTATCCATCTTTCTATCCTTCTATCTATCTATCTATCTATCTATCTATCTATCTATCTATCTATCTATCTATCTATCTATCTAATCTATCCATCCTTCTACCTATATATCTATCCATCCTTCTATCCATCTATCTATCTGTCTGTCTGTCCGTCCGTCCGTCCATCCATCCATCCATCCATCTATCTATTTATCTATCTATCCTTCTATCTATCTATCTATCTATCTATCTATCTATCTATCCATCCATCCTTCTATCTATCTATATCTATCCATCCTTCTATCCATCCATCCATCCATCCATCTATGTATTATCTATCTACCATATATCTAACCTTCCATCTATTTATCTATCCATTCTACTATCTATCATCTATCCATCCATCTATCTATATATCATCTATCAACTACCTACTATCTATCTATCTACTATCTATCCATCCATCCTTCCACCTCTCTCTCTCTCTTGCTGATACATGATGTGAGCTGGTTACCATCACCACGATGAAGCTTCCTATTTCCTCCCATAAGCTGCTTGTGATCCGGCGTTCTGTTCCAACAACAGGAGCGTAACTGCTGCGCACGCTCAGAGGCTGACCTACTCTACATAATCCCCACAGGGGATTCCAGGTCCTGGAAATTTGACAATATAAACCACCACAGGCTGACACCCGACGCTGTTCTCTGACCTCCAGACATATGCCATGGCATGCAACACACACACACACACACATACACACACATATACACATACATACACACACATATTATTTGAGAGAGAGGCAGAGAGAGAAAGAGAGGGAGAGGGAGAGAGAGAGAATAGGTGTGCCAGAGCCTCCAGCCACTGCAAACAAACTTCAGATGTGTGCACGCCTTTGTGTATCTGGCTTACGTAGGTCCTGGAGAATTGAACCTGGGTCCTTTGGCTTTGCAGGCAAGCACCTTAACGGCTAAGCCATCTCTCCAGCCCTACTGTTTTGACTGTCATCAAATGTCAGTACCCTCTCTCTCCCCATTATTATAAAATTTCATCAGTGCCCTAGTCCATTTCCACGTTGCTTGGATGAGCATTCAAACCAGACACGGTTTATGGGAGGAACAGATTTATTTCAAGCTTTCAGATGCAGAGGAAGTTCTATCCATGGCAGAAGAAGTTGGCCCCCATCACAGATTCAAGCAGGGAGAAACCACCAGCAGCTAGTGCCATACACACAAACACCAGCAAGCAGGACCCCCCCCCAGAACTCAGACATCTCTTTGGGCTAGGATTCGGATCTGCCCTGTCCCCTGTAGCAGGAGTCAGCCTGCAAGGGCTTCATGCTGCAAACTCAATTTTAACCTAAGTCTATGGGGCCATACATTCAAACTACTACAATCAATAGATCACCGTACCTTATATGAATCAAGGATTTTGCATTAAAATTTTTAGACCCAATTGTTTATATAGACTTGGGTCCCACACTCAAGACCCTACATGTACCAGACAGGTATCCTTGTAAGCTAGTGTTCCGAACATCTTGGAGCAGGTAAGCCCTTGGGAACTGATTCAAAACCTACTCATTTAAAAAATATTTTTATTTTGGGACTGGAGAGATGGCTTAGCGGTTAAGGCGTTTGCCTGGGAAACATAAGGACCCAGATTCAGTTCTCCAGTACCCACGTAAAGCCAAGTGCACACGGTGGTGTATGCATCTAGAGTTCACTTGCAGTGGCTAGAAGCCCTGATGTGCCCATTCTCTCTCTCTCTCTCTCTCTCTAACAATAACAAAAAAAGTTTAGACCCCTAAAGGCTAGGAATCCCCTACTTGTTAATGGGCTTTGCATTTGGGACTGCTCGCGTCCTCTTTTGGTGGCTGGCAGTACAGCAACCTTTTCTCTGGAGCCATGGTTAACACCCAATGCTTTACCAGTTGGCAGTGGCGGAGACTGGAGTAAGAGGCTCTGCTGAGCCCTGGAGGAAGAGTGCTCCTGGTAGAAGCAGGTAGAAAGAAACTAAGCGAGCAGGAGAGAGGAAATAAATATCCCATTCTGAATATACTTCTTTGGTATATTTCAAATTGTTTTTTTCCGGGACATTGCAGGCATGAATGAAAAGCTGTCCTGTAAGAAGAAATCAACATTTCTCTCAGGCATTAAGGAATAAAAGAAGGCTTTTTATTTATTTATTTATTTATTTATTTATTTATTTATTTATTTATTTATATTTTTGGTTTTCCGAGGTAGGGTCTCACTCCAGCTCAGGCTGACCTGGAATTCACTATGTAGTCCCAGGGTGGCCTCGAACTCATGGCAATCCTTCCACTTCTGCCTCCCGAATGCTGGGATTAAAGGCATGCACCACCATGCCCGCCTGGCTTCTTATTTATTTATTTATTTATTTATTTATTTATTTATTTATTTATTTTTGAAAGGGTGAAGGAAAGAAAGAAGCAAATAGAGAGAGAATGGGCACATCAGGGCCTCCAGCCACTGGACATAAACCCCAGATGCATGAGCCACTTATGCATCTGGCTTATGTGGGTTCTGGGGAATCAAACCTGGGTCCTTAGTCTTCTCAGACAAGAGTGTTAACTGCTAAACCATGTCTCGAGCCCAAACGAAGGCTTCTTAATGACACCCTCTTCCTCAAAGAAACCTTTGCACCAGGAGAAGGACTGGGGTCTGTCACTGACCCACATGGCGATGACCGCAGGTTGCTTAGGACATTCCCTTGTTCCACGGTCTTACCTCCTCTTTCTGCCATGGAAGAGGCCCATCCGAGCCTTCGGTTTCATGCAATGCCCGAGCACCAAGATAAATTGCTCTGTCGCTGTCTTTGTTGATTTTCCTATGATCTGTTTCTTTCAGAGCCACGTTCCTCCTTGATGGTTGTGACCATGGGTAGGTTTCCATAATCCCATCTGGCAAACAGAAACATGGGGCGGTCTGGGCTTGTGGGGCTTTGCTAAGCCCCGTGCTCATAAGAACTCGTATTTGAAGCTCATAATTCCCTCTCCTTTGCCCTTGATCCCTCATCCACTGTTCTGATTACTCTGGATTTGCAGGTTATTGAGCACAGGGGAGCCGGGTGTCATGGGGATGAGGTTCTGCCCTGGGAGGACAGGTCAACTTCTGAGGCAAGATGTCCTGGGCACAGCAAAGGTGGGATGATTCTTGTGCCCCAGGCCCACTTGGACCTGTGGATCTGTGGGCCTGGGTAAGCCAGATGGTCTCTGTTGCAGTCAGGTTCGCATTGCTGGCAGAAATCACCCAACCAAGAGCAGCTTTTGGGGGGGAAATGGTTTATTTTGGCTTACAGTCTTGAGGGGGAAGCTCCATGATGGCAGGGGAAACTGATGGCAATGAGTAACATCAGGTGGAAAATAGCAACAGGGAGTGTGCCAAACACTGGCAAGGGGACACTGGCTATAATACCCATAAGCCCGCCCCCAACAATACACTGCCTCCAGGAGGTGTTAATTCCCAAATGTCCATCACCTGGGAACCTAGCATTCAGAACACCTGAGTTTATGGGGGACGCCTGAATCAAACCCCCACAGTCTCTGAGCTACTGTTCTTTTTCTGAGAAAAGGGGTGCTAACAGACATATTCTACCCTGGTTACATTTCCCTGAAGTGGTACAGCAGTAGGAAGGAGAAGACACATGGTCCCAGAGCTCTCTGCTTTTTTTTTAAATTTAAAATATATTTTATTTATTTATTTGAGAGACAGAGAAAGAGGGAGAGAGAGAGAGAGAGAGAAGAGAGAGAGAATGGGCACACCAGAGCCTCCAGCCACTGCAAATGAACTCCAGACTCATGCACCCCCTTGTGCATCTGGTTTATGTGGGTCCTGGGGAATCGAAGCAGAGTTCTTTGGCTTTGTAGGCAAATACCTTTATGGCTAAGCCATCTCTCCACCACCACCTGCCCCCCCCCCACTTTCTTTTTGCTGCGACCGGTAGTGGCTCTCCAAGGCCAAGGCCATTACCATCTTCCAACATGCAGGAGAGTAAAATGCTGGAGGTTAAGCCAACAACGGTTCCTGCCATTGAGCTGAGAAGCGAGAGAGGTGGGATTGGAACCCAGCTCTCTTATGCTAGGCTCTAACTACTTGTTCCTCGTAAACATGGAGGCGGATCCTGGCGCCCACTGATGCCTGGGTTGTTGGTATGGGAGAGTGAGAAGGGCTCTCCTTATGGCTGAGCTGTTTGCCATTGGGGCTCTGAGGACAGCCGGGAAGAGCAGAATTCCGGGAGGAACTGGCCCTGCAGGTCCCTGGCCAACCCCAGTTCTGTCACCTCTTCCCTCGCCAGTCCATTTGCAACATTGTGCATTTGTGTACATGGGGGGGGGGGAGGAGAGACAGAAAAAGAGATGGAGAGGGAGAGAGAAGGAGAAAGACAGAGAGGGAGAGAGAATCCCACACATTTGTTGGACAAGTTCACAGACAGTGAGCCCAGAACAGAGAGCCCACAGGTCAGTGAAGATGGCTCTAGTTCAAGATGTGGCCCCTGGGACCCCAGACCTGCCTGCTTTTCACGTGGCCCATCACTCTTCACCTTGAAACTATCACAGGGCCCCACCTGTTCAGCACCACACACCAAAGTCTGAACTGCAGTGGAGAAAGGTGGAGAGGGACGTGGAAGACCTAGAGCGAGAGGAAGATGAGGAAGGCAGAGGCTCTGTCACAGGGAGATGGGGACAGATGCAGGGAGGAGAGAGGCCAGAAGGACAATGTAAGCAGAGATAGTGGAGAATGGAGCTGCAGGACAGACAGGACAAAGAGAGAAGGCAAGGGCAACCCATCTCCTCTTCCACTCCTGGCCTCTCTTTCCATTGAACCCCCTGAATCTCTCTTTCCTCAGGCTCTGCTCCCAGGACAGCGCGGCTGGAGTGCACATGAGTGATCTGAAACATCTTCCCTCTGCCTTCGGAGCCTGCCACACGGGTTGGGGGGAATAGCAGACTGACGTTCCTAATTACACTGGGCTCGAGGTGATGTTAAGTATTTGTTCTCAGAAGCCAAGAGAACAGATAGCGAGGAGAGTGCCAAGAGGCATGCTGGGTAGCTGAGGATGACAATCTGGGATGGGAAACACCACGAGATAAAAGTGGAGGAATAGCAGCCGTGTGTGTGTGTGGGGGGGGTCACTGGTGTCCTTGGCAGGTCCTTCAATGGTGTCCAGTGAGGTCCGAGGCTGCAGGGGCTTGGAGGGCCTTGAATTCCTCCTCCCGTCTTGTCACTGACCTACAATTCCAGTCCAGACACACAATCAAATCCCTTCCATGCCGGACAGCTGGCCAATGGGGAATGCTTTCACGGGCCTAATTGCATTTCTACTGTTGGTTGGAGGCTTTTTTTGTTTGTTTGTTTTTTACTTTTTGATGTAGGGTCTTACTCTAGCCCAGGCTGACCTGGAATTCACTCTGTAGACTCATGGTGGCCTCAAACTCATGGCGATCCTCCTACCTCTGCCTCCTGAGTGCTGGGATTAAAGGCGTGCGCCACCACGTCCGGCTGGTTGGAGGTTTATTTTGCTTGAGTCTCTCTCTCTGTGTGTATTGCTGAGGATGGAACCCATGGCCTTGTGCATAATAAGCAAGCCAAGTACTCCACCACCACTGAGTTACACCCCTGCCCTTGATTACTGCTGCTGTTTCTTCTTCTTCTTCTTCCTCTTCCTCTTCTTCTCCTCCTCCTCCTTCTTCTTCTTTTGGAGAGAGACACAGAGAGAGATAGAGAGGGAGAGGGGGACAGATAGAGAATGGGCACGCCAGCAGCCTCTCAGCTGCTGTGAACAAACTCCAGACACGTCCTCCCCCTTGTGGTCAAGTGCGGCATTGCGCCCTTGCATCACTTTGCGGCTGGCTAAATGTGAGACCTGGAGATTGGAACCAGCCTTCTTAGGCTTAGCAGGCAGGCGCCTTAACCGCTAACCCATCTCTCCAGCCCTTGTTTCTTTTTTAAAAAAAATTCTTATTTTTATTTACTTTCAAGCAGACAGAGGAGAGGGGCAGGAGCAGAGAGGGCACGCCAGAACCTCTAGCCATGGCAAACAAACTCCAGATGCATGCGCCACTTTGTGTATCTGGCTTTACGTGGGTACTGGAGAATCAAGCTAGGTTTTACAGGCAAGTGCCTTAAAACCAACGAGCCATCTCTCCAGCCCCTTGATTGCTTCTTCATAATATCATTTGCTGAGTGCTTGATATGTGGTCTGGGACATGCAGAAAAGAAGACATGCCCAGAGGCTGTCTTTCTCCTGCCTGTACTGACACAGCACAGAAAAACAAGTGTGACAGTCTAAGCAGTCTAACTGCACAGCTCTGGGGCTGGAGAGGCAGGTGAGAGATTGTAAGAAGTGGGGTGCAGTTGGGGTGCTTCAGAGAATGAGCTGAGCATTCCTGGGCTGGGGGCAAAGGCATGAATGAGATCCCATATGACATACACCTAGGAAGGGTCTGGCACAGGGCTGTGCCAAGAGACTTAGTTGCTACAAAGCCTCTGGGGAATAATAGACACGCCTGCCTACCTACCTCCCAAGATGGGAACCAGGTTCCAAAAGGCAGCAGCTGTGGGAGGCCCCTGGAATTCACAGGCTCACATACTGTCCTGGCTCTGTCACTGGGCCATCTTGGAAAGTCCCTCTCTCTAAATCAGCTGACTCCTGAGCAAAACTGTTGCATATAGGGATACCCAAGAAAGTGTCAATAAAACAAACAGTGGGGCTGGAGAAATGGCTCAGCCGTTAAGGCACACATGCTTGCAAAGCCTGATGGCCTGGGTCCCTCCAATGGACCAGTACCCAGGTAAAGTCAAGTTGCACAAAGTGGCTTCATGCTTCTGGAGTTTGTAGAGGCAAGAGGATCTGGCATGCGCTCTCTGTCTCTCTTTCTTTCTCTTTCTCTGCAAATAAAAAAAAAAAAAAAAAAAAAAAAAAAAAACACAGGGCTTCACAGATGCAGGTGTACGATGGTGGCTCTGGTCCAAGAGGCCAAGCATCCCATCTCCGGTTCCTGCTCCTTCCTGGGCAGGTGCGGCACAGTCCGGGTTGCACTTGGAGAGCCGGAAGCACACTTCTGACCTCCAGGAGAGAGCGAGATGCCCGGCTCCCTCGCGGTAGCTAGCTCCTCCCTCCTCCTTGGCAGCGGTTCGCGGGTTGGAATCGGTCCAAACCGGTTCTGCCCAGGTACTCCAGCCGATACACTGGGCAGATTCCCAGATTCTCAAATCCCCAGCAGCAGCAGCAGCAGCAGCAGCAGCAGACAGCCGCGGGATCCACGGTCAGGATCCGCTCATCACCCTGGAGGTCAGCGCTGCCCTCCAGGGTCGTGTGACACACCTTAGGGGGAAAGACCAGTTTGATCCCAGGGAACTCAGTTCTCTAGGAAAAGCTTTGGACAAAAGCAGCAAGAGTTGGAGAGACGGTCGCGTGTGTCCCTATCCAAGTCACTTCCTCCTCTGCTCTTGGGGTGTGTGTGTGTGGGGGGGTGTGATCTTCCTCGGTCACCGGGGAGGACCATCATGTATGGCCTTAGGACGAGCTCATGAACGCTTGAGGGACTTTCAGATGGATAGAAAGCCGAGCACTGCGGAGACCCAGTGCCTGGGGATAGCGACTGCGTCCGGGGACAGGGACTTTGCTTAAAACCTCCAGGGGGCGACCGGACCCGGCCTTTGCCGGCCACGCCACGCCGCGCCCGTCCAGCGTGTGACTTCACTCGCGCCACGGTCCGAGCCAACGCGGCACGGAGGAGGGCCGGGTCGCCGCCGCCCACGATCCCTCCCCCGCCCCCCACACACCCCATCCTCCTCCTCCTCCACCCCCCATCCCTGGGCTGCAGGTGCCAGGAGCCAGCCCCGGAGGCCCTTGGAGGTGGGCACCGGCGGGGTCCTGATAGTGGACACCGATCCCGAGCGCACGGGGCTCGGAGGGACCGAGGGGTGGGATCTCCAGCACGGGTGACCCGCGGAGTGTGGGGGGGGGGTCCCCACGCTCGGGAGGACTGCACTCCCGCCTCTCCCTCCTTCCTACCCTCCCTCCCTCCTCCTCCTCTTTGTAACCAGTTTCCCGGGCCTGCCTCCCCGCCCCCCGCGCGGCCCGAGGCTCTCCGCTCCCTTTCTTCCTGCCTCGCCTTCCTGCGGCGGCAGCGGGCGCAGCCCGGGCTCATCCATTATCGACGCGCCGCCCCGGCTGACATCCGCGCCCGCGGTCCCCCACCACCCCCCACATCCCGAGCGCCCACGAGCGGTCCCCGCGCACTGCCGGCCCCGGAGGAGCGCAGCCCCCTTGAAGCCCGTCCCGGCCCCGCAGCAGCACCGCCGCCACTTTCTGCATGACTGTCACAAAGGTAAGCGCCCCATGGCCATCGCCGCTGGCTTGGGGACACCCTCACCCCCTCCTCTCCACCCCACCGTGAGCGCGCTGCAGACCACCTCTCCCCACCCAGGGCTCCCTGGACCCCCTCCGGGCTGGTGGGGGAGAGCGCGGGGGCGGGAAGAGGCGAAGCGAGCGCGCGCGCTCTCCCATTCCCGGTGTCGCCCGTCCTCCACCGCGGACTGCGGAGGCAGGGTGGGGATGCAGACTTAGCAGCCCCCCCACCACGGCCGCTCCGATGGCGTGGATAACATCCCCGAGCTCCCCGGAACTGCAGTTTGTTTTTTTTAACCCTTCTAGAGAGAGGATGCTGCAGTTTTAACCCCTGGAGAGCTGGGTCTTCTGGTTAGTTCAGTTGGTGCTCTCCCCCACCCCCACCCCCCGCCAGCGAAGTGAGCTTTTGGGGATGGGCCAGCCAGCCCTGGCATCCAGGGAAAGCTACACCCCCCCCCCCCCAACACGCACAACCTGATGGTCTCTACACATCCCAGGAGCACAGGTCCAACTCTGTGAAGGAGGCTCTGCCTGGTCCGGAGTCGCTTGTCAAGGATGGGGAAGGTTCCCTTATGGCCAGTGAAGACACTGGAGGAGGTGGGGGCGGGGGTAGGGGGAGTGGTGGCGGGGAAGGTGACAGGAAAGAAAAGGTCGCACATCCTGGCCGCCTCTGTATTGGAGAAGGGTTCTCGGACTTGTCACAGGAGCCCAGGTTTATTGCAGAACTTTCACGGTTTCTCCGCCATAGGGACAGTAGAGTTAAGTGGAGGGCCAACCGGGTAGTGGAAGGGATCCGGGGAACTTGAGTTCAGGTCCACCCCAAATCCTTTGGGTGGTTTGAGATAGGGATTCCCCTTTGGGTCTCAATGTCCTTTCGTGTCATAGGAGGATAAGATAGTTCCTGGGACCAGTGACAGTTGAAAAACTAGGGAGATCAAAGCTATGAACTGCACTCATTTTAGAGGCTCTGTCTTGGCCTTGGCCTTGGCCTTAGCTGTGGGTTGGGGCACCCATGCACCCCAGGCCAGACTCTATCTTTCCCAGCTGCCTACACAGCTGGGTTGGTGGAGGCCAAGCAGACAGGCAGTGTGCTGAGGCCACAGTGGTGGAACCAGGTGAGGAACTGGACTCAAGTGATGATGGAGGGACTGTTCTGGCTCCTTCTGGTGAGCCAATGTCCAAGTGGGCTATCACAGGACAGCATGCTCCTTCAGGGTCTTTAGGGTCCATCTACACTTGCCTTGGCCTTTGCTGCTGGGTCTTGCGAGCATTGTGGGACTGTGAACTTGTGGGCCAGCAGGCTGCTTTCTGGGTCTGACTGCTTCTGGCAAGCCTGCTGTACCAAGGCTTAGTGTTAGAGTTTTGAATAAATACAAAGGCCGTTCAGCTGAGCGAGGTTATGAATGCCGAAGCTGCAAGTGGAAAAGTAATGCACAGGCCTAAGTTGAGGAAATAAAGGCCAGGAGGTGTATGACAACAGTACAAGATTAACTCAGTGCATCCCCTGTGTCTGTTCAGCTACATGAATTCAGGCTCTTCCTTCCCTGTGCTTAGCTCCCTTTAACTGAGGAAGAAGTCCGGACTCAGAGAGCTGAGGCGACTTGCCTAAAGTTCCACTGTAATATGTGACAGGACTAGGGGTGCCCCCTCAGGTCTTGTCCCCATCTCTGGACAGAGTTCATTCCATTGCTCTTTTTATTATTTCAAAAAAAATATTTTATTTATTTATATGCGAGCAGAGATACAGACAGAGGAGTGGGAAGTATGGGCGTGCCAGGGCCTTCAACCACTACAAATGAACTCCAGGTGCATGTGTCACTTTGTGCATCTGGCTTTATGTGGGTCCTGGGGAATCGAACCCTGGTCGTTAGGGTTTGCAGGCAAGTGCCTTAACTGCTGAGCCATCTCTCCAGACCCTCCATTGCTTTTTATTGTTGAGCACCCGAGACTGGTAGAAGGACAGTGTGTGGAAATGTGGACGTTAGGCAGGGTTAGGACAGAGAGACCATAAAGGTGGGGATTGGCCTGCTTAGCCCACTGTCAGATCTTGCCTGTGGGTATCCAAGGATTATCCTTTTAATTTTCCCCACATCCCCAGCCCAGTCCCCAACAAACCCTCCCATGTGTGTGTCTCTGGCTTCCTGCTGAACCAACATGGCCTCAGCTTAAGCCAGCTCAGAGGATTAAATAAAATCCCTACCTTAACCCTATCTTCTCTCTCCTCAACAGTTCTACATAGCCCAGGGGCACGTGTCACTTTGTTTGGGGGACAGGAGGGATGCAGGAGAGACTTGCTCAGGGCTCTTTCATCACGTGCTGGGAGTAGTGGAGGGCCTTGCCCGCTAGTCCTGGGTTGTGTAGTAACAGGCTCTGTGACATTGGACCAGTCATTTCCCTCCTTGGTCCTCTGGCTTTCCACATGTAAGATGCAGGAATTGTCTGCTGATCTGTAGGGTTCCTGCTGCTGCTGAGCCTTGGAACAGTTCCACCCTGACAAGGGGCATTGGGACTCTGTGTTGTGTGAGAGTGGTTGGGTAAACCCACAGATACAAAGGGAGAATGGGATGGGGAGTTACACTATGACAGGGTATGGAGTAGAGATGGGATTCTGGTCATCTGCTTCTCTGTGTCTAGAGGGCATCGTCCTTGGGGCTGGGACTTGGGGACTCACAGGCTCTGAGCAGTCAGAGTGACCAGAGAGCAGAGAGGACAAAAGCTGATGACAAGCTGCTAGACCCTCAGTTGGCATTTCCTTAAAGGAGCCGAGCTTCAGTTTACCATGTTCTCTCAAAAGTACCCAGAGCTGCACGTGGTGGCATGCGCCTCTAACCCCAACACTCTCGAGGCAGAGGTAAGGAGGATTGCTGTGAGTTCGAGGCCACCCTGAGACTACATAGTGAGTTCCAGGTCAGCCTGGCTAGAGTGAGACCCTACCTCGAAAAACAAAAATAAAATAAAATAAGAGTACACAGACCTGTTCCTTGTAGGGAGCCACTGTATGGAGAGCCTGGAGTGCTGTGGAGCTATGGAGCGACTCCTGCCTTAACCACCACCAGTGACACAGCCACACAGGACCGTGGACTGTGACCTTCTAGCCCGATGGCATGCATCCCTGTTAAGATGTTTAAAGTCTACTTTGTTATGTGGATTTGAGCAAGCTACTGTCATTTCTTTATGGAATGGAGGAGGGGGGCGACAAAGAAGAAAGCCCAGAGGGAAGGACCAGGTGCAGCACCCCAGCTGACAAATTTCCATCACAGGAGTCAGGGCCAGTCCCCTGCCTCCACAGGCTACATCTTGGTGACCAGTAGTTGCACGTTCTCCTTCAGGTTCTTGTGCCTGCTATTGTGTGTGTGTGTGTGTGTGTGTGTGTGTGTGTGTAGAACATAGGAGGTGTGGTATGTGATGATACTTGTTTGTACAAATGCACACACCCTGTCCACATGTGTGTGGAGACCTCTGTTTTCTATAGCTCATCCACGCACGTGTTTCCTTAAGACGGGGCATATACTCTAACCAGGAATTTTCATTTTGGGTCAGCGAGCCCCAGTGATTATCTGGACTCCATCCCTCCTAGGACTGGGGTTACAGACATTCCTGGTCATGTCCAGCTTTTTTTTTTTTTTTTTTTATTTATTTATTTGCAAGCAGAGAGAGAGATAGAAGAGAGGCAGAGAGAGAGAGAGAATGGGCACGCCAGGGCCTTTAGCCACTGCAAATGAACTCCAGATACATGTGTCCCTTGCGCATCTGGCTTACATGGGTCCTGGAGAATTGAACCGGGATCCTTTGGCTTCGCAGGCAAACGCCTTAACCGCTAAGCCATTTCTCCAGCCATGTCCAGCTTTTTATGCGGGTGATAAGGGATCGAACTCAGGTGGTGTCGGGTCTTCTCAGGCCCCGATACTTAAGAAGCATCAAGCTCTCTTACCTGCTGAGCCATTCTACTAGCCCTGTGCCTACTCTTCATAATGTCCTATCTCTATTTTGTCTTAACCATATGCTACACCCAGCAGGGCAACCCCCCTCCCCGCAACACACGCATCCCCTCCCAGACTTCAAACATCTGTTTATAAATTGCTGTCAACTGAAGAAACATGGAATAAAATGCACTGGAATCGTATGTAAAGTACAAGTTCATGGGCTATAAAGGAAAGCCTCCTGCAAGGGAGGGCATGGGAAGATGGCGCAGTGGGTCAAGTGTTTGCTGCACAGGCATAAGACCTGAGTCTGGATCCCCCAGCACCCTCGTGAGAACACAAGTATGGTGGTGTGTGGCTGTAATCCCAGCTGGGGAGCCGGACACGGGAAAACCCCTGGGGTCTCTCTAGCCATTAGTCTAGCTGAATCAGTGAGCTTCAGGCTCAGTGAGAGAACCTGTCTCAAAAAGTAATGGGGGAGGCTAGAGAGATGGCTTTGTGGCTAAGGCACTTGCCTGCAAAGCCTAAGGACCCAGGTTCGATTCCCTAGTACCCACGTAAGTCAGATGCCTAGGTGGTGTAAATATCTGGGGTTCATTTGCAGTGGCTACAGGCCCTGGCATGCCCATTCTTTCTATCTGCCTCTTTCTCTTCTCTGTCTCTTTCAAATATGTATACGTGTATATATATGTGTGTGTGTATGTATATATATATATATATATATATATATATATATATATATATATGTATGTAATGGGACTAGGCATGGTGGCACATGCCTTTAATCCCAGCACTAGATGTAGGATGATGGTTATTAATTTGAGGCCAGCCTGGGACTACAGAGTGAGGTCCAGGTCAGCCTTGGCTAGAGAGAGACTGTACCTTGAAAAACTTTGAAAGAAAAAGTAGGGGCTGGAGAGATGGCTTAGCGGTTAAGGCATTTGTCTGTGAAGCCTAAGGACCCAGGTTTGATTCCCCAGTACTCACATAAGCCAGATACACAAGGTGGTACATGCATCTGGAATTCATTGGCACTCCTATTCTCTCTATATATCTGCCTCTTTCTCTCTCCCTCTCTTTCTCTCTCTCAAATAAATAAGTAAATAAGATATTTAAAAAAAAATAATGTGAAGAGTTACTGAGGAAAACACCCGACACTGACCTGTGGCCTCCACATGTATGCTCACACATGTGTTCCCCCACACACACAAACATATAGACAAGCAAAACATAAAACTTTAAAAGGAGAGAGAGAGAGGGCTAGAAAAATGGCTTAACAGTTAAGGCGTCTGCCTGCGAAGCCTAAGAATGCTTGTTTGAATCTACAGGTCCCACGTTTAGCCAGATGCAAAAAGTGACGCAAGCATGCAATGTTGCACAAGGGGGCGCACGTGTCTGGAGTTCGTTCACAGTGGTTGAGAGGCCCTGGCGTGCCCATTCTCTCTCTGCCTCTTCTTTTCTGTCTCTCTCTCTCTCAAAGTAAAAAGAGAGAGAGAAAACACTTAGGACCTCCTGGCTGTTGATTGAGATGTGACCAGAGGTGGGACAAGTAGGTGAGGGAAGAGATGGCTCTTGAGACCCGGCAGCTCTGTTCTCCAGCATGCCATGGGTATCAGATGCCAGTGAGCCGTGTGCTTTTCAGGTCCTTGAGGCTAGTTTGGGGGGGAGGCCAGTAATGCCAGGAACAAAGAACCCGAGTATCCGGAAGCAGCTGGGCACGTGGGCAGGGAAGACCCGGGATGGCAGTCACTTCCTTAGGGCTCAGAAACAGGAGCAGCATCGTTGCTTCACCCAGACTCCTCTCCACAGGTCAGCTTTCTTCCTGCTGCCTGCCCCATGGGCTCAGCCAGCTGACGGAGTCCCTGGCTCCCACTGAAGGTGGAGGTAGGGTAAAGAAGGTGTTGTCCTGCCCTGGTCCAATCAGCTGTGTTTGAAAAATACTAGCTGTCTCTGGGCATCTATGGAGCCACCGTAGCAGAGCAGAATGCTAGAGAAGTCAACACCCTACACTTCCCCTTGTAAAACAAGGGAATCCGGATCCCCAGAGTCCAGGCTACGACCCGCCCCCATTCAGCCATCAGGTCTATCTGAGGCTGTAAACTGGTGCTTTGGATACTGGACTGCTTCTCTCTGTCTGTCTGCAGAGTGGGTACTTGGTCCCCCTCTAGTCACCTTTTAAAAAAAAGAAGTATATATTTGAAAGAGTATGTGTGCATAGGTGTGCCAGGCTTCTTGTAACTGCAAACAAACTCCAGACACATGTGTACTTTGTATATCTGACTTTAGGTGGGTCCCGGGGAATCGAACCTAGTCTGGCAGGCATTGCAATCAAGTGCCTTCAACTGCTAAGCCATCTCTTCAGCTCTCTAGTCACCCTTGACTTTACCTAACTGTCTGCTAAGGGATTAATTTCCTGCCATTTGGCTGGGTCTTCTGAGTGAGCTGTGTGGAAGGGCTCTGACTGGGAAAGGAGGAAGGAGACAGCAGGTCATTAAGCCCGGTCCAATAGCCCTGAAGTGCCAGCACCCCACTCTTTGCGCCTGAGTGGGGACTCCGCAGGTGGGGGTTCCACACCCGTCCTGCCTCTCTAGTCCTTCATTCTGGGTGCCTGGCATCTGCTACAGGAAGGTGTGTTTCTCACTCAGTCCTTCACTCAGCCCTCACCCTTGGAACACCTAACCTGGGCCAGGTCAGGGCTAGATCAGGGACCCAGATAGAAGAGCCGCAGTCTCCTATCCTAAGACCCAGGGGGACACATCCCAAAGGGATGGGACACAATCCTGAGCTAGCTCTCAAGGCTGCGTGGGTAGCAGCGGGTAGCAGTCTGCCCTGCTTCCTGGATGCAAGTACCTTCTTTCTTCCTGTCTGGGTGTCTGGTGGTGAGACACATTCTCCAGAAAAATCTGCCCCTTCATTCCTACTGTGCCCAGAGGCCCTGTGTTTCCTGGTAGAAGACCTGCCCCTTGGCACCTGCAACTGCTCTTAGAGACATCCGGGAGGGACGGTGAAGTTAGTTTGGACACGAGCTTGCCATTGAGAGCGTGGCTGCTGGCTGGACCTGTGGCCTGGCAGCATGAAGTTTGGCAGATCAGCGACGGAGTGAGTTTTTCCGCTGTTCTTGGGCCATCCTGGCAAGCCGGAGCAGACACGGCTGCTTCCAGCCAGCGCCATGGCTGCTGCCGCCAGTGGCGAGTCTAGGTTCCTGGAAACGGGGCGGCTGGTGTGTGATTTGGATATGCCTTGGAGATGAGGGAATGTGCTCAGCCCTGCTCTTTCCTTCTTCTTCCGTTAGTCTTTGACTTTTTGAAGTGGCCCCCTTGGTGGACCAGGCCCCAGCTTGGAGCAGCCTGGGCAGCTGGGAGCAGCTGGCAGTGGGCAGGCCATGCCAGGGTAGGGCAGATGTGAAGCCAGTGGCTGCCACATGAGAAGAAGCTGTTTAGAAGGAGCCTCCCTTTGTGGGCCTGGAGTGGCACCAGCTGCTCAGGGGAGGAGAGAATGGGGGAGGGGAAGGGGAGGAGCCGCTACTAGTCACCCCCTCCTCCTTGCTTCTGCTGAAGCCCCTAGAGGGACTTTGTAATTGGTTTCTAGACACCCCCCCTCCAATTAATTAAGGAAGCGCTCCGGGGCTCTCAGGTTTGCTCAGGCCTCCTTACACGGTGTGTACACGCACGCGGGTCAGAGTGATGAATTCTTCAGCCCTCTGTGGCAGTGAAGGTCCCTTGTGTTTGTGTGTGAATAAACTCAGTCTCAAGTAAGATGGGGAGATGACCACACCCTCATCTCAGAGCTGATGTAGGTCAGAGACCAGAGATGGAGGCCAGCCCAGATCTGGCTTGAAGTCCACCAGGCTTTTTATGTTTTGGTGCGTATGTGCGCTCGCGTGCGCACACACGTGTGTGTGTGTGTGTGTGTGTGTGTGTGTGTGTGCATGCGCACATGCCCTGTGTGCGCATGCCCGAGGAAGACATTGGGTGTCCTCCTCTGTCACTCCTCCACTTTATTTCTCTGACGCCGAGTCCCTCACTGAATGGGGAGCTCCCCGTTTTTAGATTAGACTGGTTGACTAGACGTTCTAGCAATACTCCTGTCTCCGCCCCTCTCATCACTGGGGTTACTGGCATGCGTGGCTATGCCTGGCTTTTTTGTTGTTGTTGTTGTTTATTTGATTTATTTATTTATTTGAGAGCTCCAGACAGACATAGAGAGAGAGAGAATGGGCACGACAGGGCCTCCAGCCACTGCAAATGAACTCCAGACGTGTGCGCCCCCTTGTGCATCTGGCTTATGTGGGACTTGGAGAATCGAACCACGGTCCTTAGGCTTCACTGGCAAACGCCTTAACTGCTAAGCCATCTCTCCAGCCCTATGCCTGGCTTTTTACATGGATTCTGGGAATCGAACTCAGCTCCTTCTGCTTGCAAGCACTCTTATCCACGGAATGATCTCCCCAGCCCCCCATCTTTTTCAATGCCATCCACAGTGTCTATCCCTAAGAGTGGAATTGAGTGTGTATGCGGGCGCTGGGCGCTGTGAGCACATTTATCCTGCACAGCTGGGATTCTATCACCCAACCCATTTTCCAGAGGCAGAAACTGAGGCTCAGCGAGGGAAGGTGCAGCTATTTCAAGGTTGGGTGGGAGCACGAACTGGTGTCTGAGCTGTCTGGCTTCAGAAGACATGTCATCTACCTTCCAGGCCATCCGGGGTCATGGGTACTCTGCTTGTGGTGTTTGTGGCCCTGCTGTTGAGGACTCATTTAACAATGCTGGTGGCCTGGGTGTGTGTGTTGGGGGTGGGGGTGACATCTGTGGCCTTGTCCTGCTTAGAGCTGTCTGTGTGTTTGCAGGAACTTCAACGGCATACATAGAGGATGGGGTTGGTGACAGGGCATCCTGTCCCGCACTTGGTATCTGGCACTGGGCTACTACTTGGGACAGAATGGAGTGGAGCACTTTCAGAGTCGCCTTCTCCATTTCCATGACACTAAGAATGACAGTCTGTGGTCCAGGCGTGACTAGAAGCCTGTAAGGATTAGGGAAGTAGAATTCATGGCAGAGGCTGGAGAGAGATGGCTTAGTAGTTAAGGCACTTGCTTACAAAGCCAAAGGACCCAGGTTTAATTCTCCAGGACCCACGTAAGCCAGATGCACAAGGTGGCACTTGTATCTGGAGTTCGTTTGCAGTGGCTGGAAGCCCTTGTGCACCCATTCTCACTCACTCTCCCTTTCTTATCTATCTGCCTCTTCCTCTGTCTCTCTCTCTCAAATAAATAAATAAAAGTAAATATTTAAAAATAAGTAAATAAATCATGGCGGAGCCCACAGGCTGTGCTGGTCAGGCAGATGGTTTTCTCTTTGTTAATTGCTGTGCGTTCTTGGGCAAGTTGCCTAACCTCTCTGGACATGTTTTGGGAGGATAACAGGAACATATAAAAGGATTAGTATTAACACTGGGGGCACTGATCCTTGTGAAACACTTGCCACATGCCTGGCAGGTAGCTGAGCTGTTCCAGTAGCAGGAAGGCGGAAAATTAATGAGCATCCTGGGGGTTGTGAAATGAGCAACCGCAGGGGCCTGGGTCTAAACCTAACCTCCGCTCTGCCTCGCTGCCTCTAGCAGGGGGCTGACCTCGCAGGGGGTCTGGAAGGGATGTTAAGCTCAGCTGAGAGGAGTGAGTAGCAGGAAGCCGATGAAAGGAGAGGCACCAAGGGAAGGGTAACAGGCCGAGGGGTCGGAGGTCTGGATCTGCACTCAGCTATACATGATGAGTTCCGTGTGTCAGGCTGGGAGTTATGAGTGAGTGTGAGGAGGGTACCAGCTCCTTTTTTGTTTTGTTTATTTTTTAAAATGTTTTATTTTTAAGCCGGGCGTGGTGGCGCATGCCTTTAATCCCAGCACTTTGGAGGCAGAGGTAGAAGGATGGCCGTGAGTTCAAGGCCACCCTGAGACTACATAGTGAATTTCAGGTTAGTTTGAGCTAGAGTGAGACCCTACCTCAAAAACAAACAAAAAAAATATTTTTATTATTTTTATTTATTTATTATTTGACAGAAAAATGGAAAGAGACAGACAGAGAGAGAGAATGGGTGTGCCAGGGCCTCCAGCCACTGCATATGAACTCCAGACGCATGCGCCCCCTTGTGCATCTGGCTTACGTGGGCCATGGGGAATCGAGCCTCGAACCAGGGTCCTTAGGCTTCACAGGAAAGTGCTTAACCGCTAAGCCATCCCTCCAGCCCTGTTTGTTTATTTTTATTTTATTTATTTATTGGAGAGAAAAAAAGGGGCAGATAGAGAGAATAGGCATGTCAGGGTCTCCAGCCACTGCAAACAAACTCCAGATGCATGCACCACCTTGTGCATCTGTCTTTACGTAGGTCCTGGGGAATCAAACCTGAGTCCTTTGGCTTTGCAGGCAAGTGCCTTAACCACTAAGCCATCTCTCCAGCCAGGTATCAGCTCTTTTAATCCTCCCAGCAGTGTCATGGCGTGGGTTGCTGTTACTATCCCCACTTTATGGACCAGGAAATCAGCACTGTGAGGCCCAGTGGCCCGCCGAAGGCAGCTCTGCAGAGTGGAGGCTGGCCCAGACGTGGGCCTTCTGCCCATGGCTCCCTTACTTTCCCTGGCCTGAAGCTTGATGGTGGGACCCAGGTTCCAGTGTGACCAGGGTGGGTGAAAGTTACTCCCCGGCCCCTGTCCTCAGCCTCTACGTGCTGCAAGGAATGCGAGGGCAGCCCTGGTCCCAGGTTGCAGGGTGACATCATTTGTTTCACCCTGAAAGGCAGTTTTGCTCTGGCCATTAGTTTGTTGCCTTCTGTTTCCAGGGGGCACAATCACAACCATTTGTGGTCTTTTAAATCTAGATTGGACCTTGGTCTTTAAAGTAACAGTATGGAGAGCTGGAGAGATGGTTGAGCAGTTAAGGCACTTGCCTGCAAAGTCTAATGACCCGGGTTTGATTCCCCAGTACCCACGTAAAGCCAGATGCACAAAGTGGCACATGCATCTGGAGTTCGTTTGCACTGGCACATGCATTTTCTCTATCTCTCTTCTCTATCTCTCTCTCTCTGCTTGCAAAAATAAATAAATGAATAAATAAAAATATTTTAAAAAATAAGGTCGGCCTGGAGGGATGGCTTAGAGGTTAATGTGTTTGTCTACAAAGCCGGAGGACCCAGGTTCGATTCCCCAGGATCCACATTAGCCAGATGCACAAGGGGGCGCATGCATCTAGAGTTCGTTTGCAGTGACTGGAGGCCCTGGCATGCCTGTTCTCTTCCCCCTCCCTCTTTCTCTCTGTCAAATAAATAAATAAAAATAAAATACATTGCAGAAAGTGTTCAAAGGCCACTGGTCCATACTGGGCATCATCTTTGCTGAAACTTGGAGAGGGTGGATGCTGTACACAGTGCTCCAGTGTCAGGCCTCAATGCACAATGGCCTGTGTGGGACAAGTGCTTACACCCCAGGGGGGCTCTATCCGCCCAGAGACATGAGGTGTGGAAGGGTCCCTCTCTAAGGAAGGTGTTGATGCTAGGTTGTGGGAGCCCTGCACTCAGAGCTAACTCCAGAGCAGCCTGGGGATCATTTGGTCCAGTGTTGTGGGCACCTAAAGACTCTAGATACTTTTAGGGATAGACTCGGATTCACTCATAAGTGCTAACGTGTTAGGAGGTAGCTCTCAGCCTTCTACCAAGTATAACAGGGCCTGTTTTTAAGGGACCAGACAGGGCAGTGGCTATCCACACCCTCCCCTGAGTGCCTGGGGTATAGATATAATTTTTAAAATATTTATTTTATAATATATTATAAAATAGAAAATATATAATATATAATAAAATATATAATATAATATATAATAAAATATTTATCTTATTTATTTATTTGGAGAGAGAAAGAGACAGATAGGGAGAGAATGGGCATGTCAGGACCTCTAGCTGCCTCAAATGAACTCCAGATGTACACACCACTTTGTGCATCTGGCTTACATGGGTCCTGGGGAATCAAACCCGAGTCCTTTCGCTCACAGGCAAACACTTTAACAGGTAAGCCATCTCTCCAGCCCCACTTGGATATAATCTAAGGGGAGCTGAGGAGATATCTAAGCGCTTATTGTACAAACATGAGAACCTGTGTTCAATCCCTAGAACCCATGTAAAAAAATGTGGGGTTCACAGGCCAGTCAGTCTAGCCTAATTGGCGAATACCAGGCCAATGAGAAACCCTGCCTCAAAAACAGGTAGATTAAAAAAGTGAGTCTCCTTACAATGCAACTGACTAGACAGAAATTGGCCTCGATATCCATGACCTCACAGTGCCTAGCAATACCTTCATAGAACCCTCATAATAGGAGAAAAAGATGATGACATCAAATTAAAAGAAAGACTAGTGGAGAGAGGGAGGGGATAGGATGGAGAGTGGAATGGAGGGAGGGGAGGGAAATATCATGGTTTATTGTCTGTAAGTATAGAAGTTGTCAATTAAAAAAAAGGGGGAAAGAAAAGGGGAGTCTGACATAAGCCAGATGCAAAAGGGGTGCATGCTTCTGGAGTTTGTTTGCAGTGGCCAGAGGCCCTGGCGTATCCATTGTCTCTCTCTCTCTCTGTCTCTGCCTGCCTCTTCCTCTCTGTCAAATAAATAAATAAAATATATTTAAAATAACAACAACAACAACATAGTGAATTCCAGGTCAGCCTGGACTAGAGTGAAACTTACCTCAAAAAAAAAAAAAAAAAAAAAAAAAAAAGGGAATCTGGTCAGATGGCTCAGCAATTGATGGTGCTTATTTGGCAAAGCCTGTTGGCCTGGGTTTAATTCCGCAGTACCCACAGAAAGCTAGATGCAGAAAGTAGCATGTGCATCTGGAGTTTGTTTGCAGTAGCAAGAGGCCCTGGTGTGCTTATACACACACACTGCTCACTCTCTCTATCCTCACAAATTAAAAACCAAAAACAGGTAGATGACACGTGAGGATTACATCTGAGGTTGTTCTCTGGCCTCCATAGTGACACACACACACACACACACACACACACACACACTTGGGTGCTCACTGGTAGAACACTTGCCTAGCAGGCACAGGGCCCTGCACGCAAAACAAAACAAAACAAACCAATTTATGTATTATTAACTCATTTAATCTTTTGACAGCCCATGAGGTCTCTGCTATTATCAGCCCTCTTTCAATAGTTGCAGAAACAGGCCCAATGAAGGAAGGGAGACCGCTTAGGTCACACAGCTGGTTGGTGGCTCAGCCTGACTCCCAGGCTTGCCTTCTGTCTTGCCACTGTCAGGCAGGTGAGTGTGAGGCTGGAACAGGGCCAGAGCAGAGGGACTGGAGCCCAAACTCCTTGCCTCTGCTTTTCACTGTGTGACCTGGGCTGGGCCCAGAACTTCTTTGAGCCCTTGATTTTTTATATTAATTTCCATCCTCACTAGGATGCTATAAGGATAAAAGTCACAGGGAAAGTGAGGTGCTGTATAGGTGTCATGGGAGGAGATGGCTTATACTGATGTCTATTCGGGGTGTCCCTTCCCCCAGACCAGTGTTTCATGGTCTTGGGATTCAGGGAGTCCCGTCCAATAACTAGCCCACTTCTCCCCTGCTGCGGACCTGCTTCAGAACTGATTCATAATCTGTGGGTGGAAAGAAAAGCTCTCCGCTTCGCAACAGCCTCTGTCTCTCCTGGCAAGCTGGCTTGTGGAGCTGAAAAGACACTGTTCTTTTCTTCCTGTTCTGTCTATTTTAGCTGTTTGAATATATGCTTGGGACAAATCGTCTGGCAAAAAAAAAAAAGGGGGAGGGGGTGCGGGCGTGGTGGCGCACGCCTTTAATTCCAGTACTCCGAAGGCGGAGGTAGGAGGATCGCCGTGAGTTTGAGGCCAACCTCAGAATACTTAGTGAATTCCAGGTCAAGCCTGGGCTGAAGTGAAACCCTACCTCAAAAAACCACAAACTAAACCGGGTGTAGTGGTGCACGCCTTTAATCCCAGCACTGGGGAGGCAGAGGTAGGAGGATCACCGTGAGTTCAAGGCCTCCCTGAGACTACATAGTGAATTCCAGGTCAGCCTGGGCTAGAGTGAAACCCTACCTCAAAAAACCAAACCAAACCAAACAAACAAAAAACCCCCAAACTAAAATTAAAATAAATAAAATGAGTATCCCATTTTTATTTAAAGCATCTGACCCTTGTTGTGTTTCTTCCGTGCTCCCTGGCAGCTGAGCACCCCACGGTGCTAGTCACCCCTGCAGGTGTCCGTCAGGTGAACTGAATACTTACTGCAGATATATCCTGACCTCTGGGCTCAGACTTGCTTTGCCCTTGGTTCCATGGGAAGAACTAACCCTGCCAGTTTGGAGACACCAGCACCAAGCTGGTCGGGTTGAGTGGGGTTGGTGGGGGTGGATTTCCAACACAGGGAATAGCTGGTGGAAAGGAAGGTGACAAGAGGGACTTTATCCTGAGCTTTTTGTTTTGGTTACCACACTGGCCTAAAGCTGAAAGGTTCCTTTGCAGGGATTCCCTGGGAAATTTGGGATTCTGAGAAATTTGGGCTTTGGGGAAAGGGGATTTCTGGCTACCTGAGGGGCCATCTGATAACTTTGTATTATTCCCAGTGTGTCTTGCAAAAGGCTGATTCTATCTTCCTGCCATTGTGATGCCTGGGAACAGACCCAACTTGTTATGGATTGAGGCTTGGAGGGGGTGGACTGGCCTGTTGAACTAGCCCTTTTAGGAGCCAGAGGCACATAAACTTCTCAGTCCGTGGTGCTTGGCGGGGACACCCAGTGTCTTAGTTACCTTCTCATTGCTGGGACAAAATACCTGACAAAAATCAGTTTAGAGGACTGGAGATATGGCTTAGCGGTTAAGGCGTTTGCCTGCAAAGCCAAAGGACCCAGGTTCGACTCTCCAGGACCCACATAAGCCAGATCCACAAGGGGGCACACGCATCTGAAGTTCGTTTGCAGTGGCTGGAGGCCCTGGTGTGCCCATTCTCTCTCTCCCTCTTTCTCTCTCTCAAATAAATAAATAGAAATATATATATAGTCAGTTTAGAGGCTGGAGAGAGCGCTTTGCAATTAAAGTGCTTGCCTGCGAAGCCTAAGGACCCAGGTTCAATTCCCCAGGACCCATGTAAGCCAGATGCACAAGGTGGCACATGCATCTGGAGTTTGTTTACAGTGGCTAGAGGCCCTGGCACACCCATTCTATCTGTCTCTTTCTCTCTCTCAAATAAATAAATTAATTAAATTAAATAAAAATCAGTTTAGGGCTGGAGAGATGGCTTAGCGGTTAAGGCGCCTGCCTGCTAAGCCTAAAGAACCCAGTTCCAATCTCTAGGTTCCACGTTTAGCCAGATACAGTGACACAAGGGCGCAATGCCGCACTTGCCCACAAGGGGGCGCACGCATCTGGATTTCGTTCACAGCAGCTGAAAGACTGCTGGCGCGCCCATCTCTATCTGTCTCCCTCTCTCTCTGTCTCTCTCTGTGTCTCTCTCCAAAAATAAAATTAAAAAAAAAATCAGTTTAGGGGAGGGAGGATTTATTTCAGTTCATACTTCCAGGTTCCAGCCCATCATAGAGGGCAGGGCATGGCAGCAGGAGCTTGAGGTGGCTGGTCACATCCAGTCCACAGTGAGGAAGCAGAGAGCAGTAAATGCTGCTGCTCAGCCAGGGCTCTCCTGCCTATACAGTCAAGGAGCCCAGCCTATGGAATGGTGCCACCCATAGTTAAGGTGGATCTTTTCCAGTCTACCTTAAGTAACCTCATTAAGATAATCCCTCACTGGGGATTGAAGGTCCAGAGGCTGACCTAATCTACAGGAACCCTCATAGGTGATTCTAGGTCTTGTCAAGTTGACAAGCTATATAAGCCATCACACCTAGTGTCCAGTGGCACAGTCAGCAGGTGTGGCGTGTACTGATGATCTCTGAACATACTCCCTGGCTGATTGTGACCTTGCTGAAGCCCAGGGCTCTGCTTCCTTCTCCTTACCTGTCACACGCACTTGTCAGAGGCCTGTGCACTTCAGCTGGGTGTGATGGTGTGTGTGTGTATGGGGTGGTGTGTGCCAGAATAAGCAGTTAGATTAGTTAGGCAGGACAGGGACAGTCCTTAAAGAGAGGGCTCTTGGGACGCCACACCTATCTCAGCCTGCCCCACCTGCGTCAATCCTGGGATTCAGTGCTTACCCATCCCACCCAATTAAATGCCTCTTAGGTGTGCACCTGGCCCAGGGATGGGTGGATTTCTCCTCTAAGCCCAGACCGATTGGCTGGGACACCTGGTGTAGGGGTGCCTAGGCGGGGTGACACAAATCCTATACCCCCTGGGCCCACAGAGAGAGGGGCCCATTTTTTAACTCTCTCTGGAGCTGGTAGCAGTGTTTTTTTTTTTTTTTCCACTCTTCGGACGATAAGAGCTCTTTCCCACTCCGACACCTTTTTCCTTTTATTACTCTGTTCACTTTTGGGTCTTCTCAAAAGCACACGTTATTTTAAAATTCCCTCTCACATTTGTTTTTCTAAGATTCCTATCTGATCACATGGACTCCTGAGCTACACGTGGCCCTCGGGGGCTTTTGGGCTCCACGTGGTGTACTTCTCTTCTCCCCACTTTATCTCCCCTTACCTCCCAGCCTTCCCCTTTCTGCACTCCTTTGTGAAATCTGAATAAAATGTGGTATTTTAAAAATCAGTCTCTTGAATCTGGAATCGTCAATTCTTTGGTTAGTGTGCAGATATGAACTCAGGGCTTGGGGTTCCAGGAAGTATCCCAGAATCTCCATTTCCCCGTTATAATGGCTCTTGAGGCTGGATGTGAACAGGCTGGATTTTCCGGGATTCTGCTCCTTGGCTCATCCCTGACTGCCAGGGATCCAGGAACTGCTGGACCAGAGGGGCTCTAAAGATGTGCAGGGGGTACTTTCTTCCCATATACAGAGGAACAGATGGAAACCCAGAAACTTCCTGAGAGGGAATGCTGGGAGCTTATGACTCTGTCTATAGGGATAGGAGACTTCCCTCCCTCCCCCAGGGCCAATGGGTAGGTTTCAGTTCAGTGGAGTTCTGTGGGCTTCTGATACTTACTCACCTGATTTGAGCAGGCCAGGACTGATTCAAAGGTCAAAGGTGGAAAGTTCCAGAACCATGAGACTTGGAGCACTTACCCAGGAAAGACGGGAAGGGCTCCTGAGTGAATGAGGAGGCTTGACTCTTCCCAGGGGACTGGACAGGAGCCTCTTGACCTGAGTTCTGGTCCTGATGGTGACAGCATCAGCAGGAACGATTTCTGAGCTTGTTCCCACTGGCAGCGGGTTGTGAGGACAATTGGGGTCTGGCAGCTGCCAGCTCTGTGTGCCAGGCTGCCACTGTGCCGAGGCCCGTGACTCCTGGAAGCCTCTTCTTGGCACACTGGTCTGTGGCTGTCTCTCCTTCCTTTTATCTCCAGGGGGCCCTGGGTTGGGAGCCTGGTTGCTAAGAGCTTTCCTTTGGCCAGCTCTTATCACCAGCTTGTGAAAATTCCTGGCCAAGTTCTCCCTGCAACTCTCTAGCTGCAAGGAGAGAAGAGTGCGGGTGGGGGAGGGAGGGATACTCAAGGGCCACAAACAAAGCCACCCCTTCTGTGGCCAGGATCAACCAGCCTGCTGGAGCAGCTGGGGAGCTGCAGGCTGTAGAAAAGGCTCAGTTGCTTGCAGAGAATCTGAGTTTGAGCCCCAGAACACACATAAGAAAGCCACACGCATTGTTGCTTCTAGCTCCACACAGGGGAGGTAGAGACAGGCAGATGCTTGGGGCAAGCCCTATTAGGCAGAATTCCAGGTCGGTAAGAGATCCTGTCTCAAAAAGCCTTCAAGAGGCAGAGATGGGAGGTTCGCTGTGAGTTGGAGACCAGCCTGGGACTACAGAGTAAGTTCCAGGTCAGCCTAGGCTAGAACAAGACCCTACCTTGGAAAACAAACAAACCAGAAAAGGTAGATGGTGTCTGAAGCGCAATACCCAAGGTTGTCCTCTGCCTTACACACACACACACAAACACACACGCGCGCGCACACAGTGTGGGGCCTGGACAGATGGCTTAGCAGTTAAGCGCTTGCCTGTGAAGCCTAAGGACTCAGGTTTGAGGCTCGATTCACCAGGACCCACATAAAGCATCTGGAGTTTGTTTGCAGTGGCTGGAGGCCCTTGCGTGCCCATTTCCTCTCTGTCTGCCTCTTTCTTTCTCTGGCGCTCTGAAATAAATAAATTTTTTAAAAATAACCAAAAAAAAAAAAAAAAAGCAGTGTGAAAGAGAACGAGGCTTTCCTGGGTCTGCCACCATGCTGTGCACTGCACATCTGCTCTCTCACATACCCCCAGCTCTGCAGTGAGCCCCATTTTGTTCAGATAAGGAAGCTGAGCTCCAAGGAGGATACGCCTGCCCTGGCTTGCTCAGCAGGGAAGGGTGAAGTAGGGCCCGACCCTGGTATGCTGACTCCACAGCCTTGTACATCTGCAGAAGCTTTGAGGCCCACGGGAGTGCCTCACGCTTGAGTTTCTCACAATGCCACCCCCCTTTAGACCTTCACATGTTCTTACAATTTATAAGTCCCCATGTGAGGGGACAGAGCCTTTAGTGGCTCTCATTGCCCTTTGAGTACTGAGACTCAGAGCGGGTTCTGGAGGGGAAACTGAGACAGGGTGAGCACTGGTGTCCATGAGTGAGCCGGCTCTGAAGGGAAGTGGGGAAGGCGACCAGGCTGTTCCTGCAGGTCCTGCATGCTGGCTGCTCTGTTCTCGTGACTACTGGTCACCTTCCCATCCCCCACCCCTGTACAGAAAGAGGCCAGAGTCACTCAGAACCCACTGGCTGAGATTTGGGATCCAGGTCCCTCGGTGGTCCCCAGGAAGGAACGGAGCATTGAACCAGAGCACTGCGTCTCTGGGCGGAGGGTACGTGAGCAAGGGCACATGTTTGGCTCATTGTATGTGAAGCCAAGAGCCGTTAGCCCTGAGCTGGAAGGACAGGTGGTAGCGAGGTTGAACCATGGCGAGAGGACAAGGCAGGAGCCGTGGAAGTTCCGGATGCCAGGACCCTCAGGCTTCATCCTGTGATGCCAGGAACCCTACAGAGAGTTTACACGAAGTGACCCTGTTTGCCTGTTGGGGCATTGGTCCCAATCTGTGTCACCCTGGAGGCCCACAGTTAGTAGACACCCATAGAGCACGGGATCACTGAGTAAGGTGTGTGGAAGGAAGGTCTCCCTGGATCTGTCCCTCTGCCCAAGGGTGCTCCCAAGCAGGCCCACTCCAGGACACTGCCTTTCCCATTCGCCTAGGATGTGGGATGCTGGGTACAGGGGTGAGATGCTAGGAGGGCCAGGGGTGTGGAACCGATCTCCTTTCAGGAAGACCTGGCCACAGCGTGATGACAAGGACAGAGCACTTGGTTCCAGGAGCCCCTCCCGAACTCAGTCCTCACTCCCTGTCTGCGTGACATTGGGTTGCCCGCCCTCCTCCACGGACTCAGATTCCTTATCAGAGAGTAATACCACGTGGGCGGAGGCTGGGTGCAGGAATGGCTTGAGCCTTGCCCACACTCTTTTTCTTTATAACCGCAGACTCCAAAGCCAATGTTTCCTTCCGAGCCATGTTCTCCAACATACATGCACTTCGCGCTACCACATCCTGCGAGTAACGTGGGAGAACTTGCAGATGGAGGAGCAGAGTTCAAGTCCTGCCTGGTGACCCAAGGAAGTCATTTGGCCTGTCTGAAGCATTGGGCTCACTCCCTTGGCTCATGAGGGGTCCTCCGCCTTTCATGACTCATGTCTACCCACCTGAGCCATGCTGCCCCCTTCAGCAACAAGTGACAGTGGTTACATGGATCTATTCATTGCTTTTGTCTTTGCTGGGATCAAATAGTAGATAAAGGGGGAAGAGTTTATTTTGGCTTACCATTCCAGGGAACACAGACCATCATAGCGTGACAAGAAGCATGAGGCAGCTGGTCACACGCCATCAGGAAGCAGAGAGCTCTCCCTTCTGTGCAGTCCAGGACCCCCCACCCCATGAAATGGTACTGCCCACATTCAGAATAGATCTTCCCACCTCCATTCCCCCAATCAAGGAACTCCCTCACAGACAAACCCAGAGGTTTGTTTCCATGGTGATTCTGAATCTTATCAAAGTGACATCTGAAATTAACTATCACAATGAGTACACACGTGTGAACATTTGTCACATGGAACACCTAGGAAACGCATTAGGGCATGTGGTATGTATTTTCCACTTTTATTAAAAACATAAACAGAGCAGGGTGTGGTGGCGCACACCTTTAATCCCAGCACTCAGGCAGCAGAGGTAGAAGGGTCACTGTGAGTTCGAGGCCAGCCTGAGACTACATAGTGAATTCCAAGTCAGCCTGGGCTAGGCCAAGACCCTACCCGAGGACTGGAGTTTGATTCCCCAGACCCCACATAAAGCCAGATGCACGTGGTGGCACATATGTCTGGAGTTCATTTGCAGTTGTTAGAGGCCCTGTCATACCCATTCATTCTCTCTCTCATCTCTGCTTCTTTCTCTCATTCTCTTTCAAATAAATAATTTTTTTGTTTTTTATTTTTATTTATTTATTTGAGAGCAACAGACAGACAGAGAGAGAAAGAGGTATAGAGAGAGAATGGGCTCGCCAGGGCCTCCAGCCACCGCAAACGAACTCCAGATGCATGCGCCCCCCCCCTTGTGCATCTGGCTAACATGGGTACTGGGGAATTGATCCTCGAACCTTCACAAGCAAGCACTTAACCACTAAACCATCTCTCCAGCCCCAATAATGTTTTTCCCCAAAGACACTTGCTTGAAAAGTCTGCTGTCCTGGGTTCAATTCCCCAGTAGCCACATATGGTACTTTGGATATATGTCCCCCATAGACTCAGGTGTTTTATTAAAGCTTATCTAACTTGGGTCTCCAACTGCCTGGCTAAGGAGGTGTCACTGGGGGCCAGATCCTGGGGTCCAGCCCAAAGGTGCGTTTGGGGGTGGATCTGATTTCCAGCCAAAAGGGATGGAGAGAGGTTTTGAGCTCTGGCAGGGTCCTGCTTGCTGCAGGCTTGTGCTTGCTGTTTTGGGTGTTTGCTGGCTGTTGGGTCATTTCTCTGTGCTTGGATGACTGGGAGCCAGTTTCTCCCACCACTGATGGAACATCCCTGGATCTGTAAGCTTGACATAAATTCCTTCCTCCCCTAAACTGTGCCTGGTTTGGATGTTCATTCCAGCAATGTGAGGCTGTCTACAATATCATTTAAGGCCAGATTCACAAAGTGGCTCATGCATCTGGGGTTCCTTTGTAGTGACAAGAGGCTCTGATGCACCCATATGCTCTCTTTCTCTCTCATAAATAAAACAAAATATTTTAAAAACCATAAACGGAGGCTGGAGAGGTGGCTTAGCTCAAGTCAAGGTACTTGCCTATGAAGCCTAAGGACCCAGGTTTGATTCCCCAGTACCCATGTAAGCCAGATGCACAAGATGGGGCAAGTGTCTGGAATTCATTTGCAGTGCCTGGCGACCCTGGTGCACCCATTATCTCTCACCCATCAGCCTCTTTCTTTCTTTCCCTCTCTCTCAAATAAATAAAAAATATTTTTAAAAATTTTATTATTATTATTATTATTTTATTTATTTTTGGAGAGAGACACAGAGAGAAAGACAGACACAGAGAGAGGGAGACAGATAGAGATGGGCGCGCCAGGTCAGCTGGTCGAAATCCAGATGTTTCTGGGCAAGTGTTGCGTCACTTTGCATCTGGCTAAACGTGGGACCTGGAGATTGGAACCGGTGGTGATTGGAACCAGCGTTCTTAGGCTTAGGAGGCAGGCGCCTTAACCACTAAGCCATCTCTCCAGCCCTAAAAAGTATTTTTTAAAACCCATAAACTGAAAAGGACTCCCTAGCTCTCACACACCCACCCACTCTGTGCTTGTCTGTGCTCCAGGAGCCCAGATGTGCAGAGGGGGAGGCAGTGCAGGTCTGAGGAGTGCAGAACCTGAGCTCCCAGCTCTCAACATGCACACTTTGCACTGCCATACCCTGTGGGAACCTGCGGATATGTGCTGGTGGAGGAATCCCTATTGATCACAGCAGTGATTCCAACCCCAGCTGCGCATCACCCGGTGAAGTTCACACTTTCTATCTCCAGTGCCAGCTTGTGGGCCCATGGCCTGGGTAGTGCTTGATTTGATGTCTATCTCTCAGTGTCTTGAAATTCTTTGAGTTTTTTGAAAACAAATTTTTTTTTTAATTTATTTGAGTGGGGGCAAGAGGCAGATAGAAAGAGAATGGGCACGCCAGGGCCTCCAGCCATGGTAGATGAACTCCATATGTATGCACCACCTTGTGCATCTGGTTTATGTGGGTACTGGGGGGTCAAACTTGGGTCCTTTGGCTTTGCAGGCAAACGCCTTCACTGCTAAGCCAGCTAAGCCATCTCTCCAAGCCCTCTTTATGAGTTTTTTTAAAAGATTTATTTTTATTTATTTATGAGAGAGAGAGAGAGAATGGGCACTCCAGGGCCTCTAGCCACTACAAACAAATTCCAGATGCATGCACCACCATGTGCATCTGGCTTATGTGGGACCTGGAGAATCGAACCTGGGTCCTTAGGCTTTGCAGGCAAGCGCCTTCACCACTAAGCTATTTCTCCAGCCCCCTTTTTTTGGGGTTTTGTGAGGTAGGGTCTCACTCTGGTCCAGGCTGACCTGGAATTAACTATGTAGTCTCAGGGTGGCCTCGAACTCTCGCTGATCCTCCTACCTCTGCCTCCCGAGTGCTGGGATTAAAGGCGTGCGCCACCACGCCTGGCTCCAGCCCTCTTTAAAAAAAAAAAAAATTAAAAATTTTTATTTATTTGAGAGAGAAAGAGGCAGAGAGAAACAGCAAGTGAGAGAGAGAATGGGCTCGCCAGGACCTCTAGCCACTGGAAACGAACTCCAGACGTATGTGCACCCTTGTGCATCTGGTTTACATAGGGCCTGGAGAGTCGAACCGGGATCCCTCGGCTTTGCTGGCAAACACCTTAACTGCTAAGCCATCTCTCCAGCCCTCTTTTATGAGTTTTGAAACTAAGACCCTGCTGGTTCTGTGGTTGGACCTCCCTGTCTCTGTACCAGGTCAGCATCTGGGGGAGGTGGCCTGGGTGTCAGTGTAGACTTCCCTTTTGCAGTAGCCAGGCCCTGAGGCTGCCTTCATCCTTGCACAGCCTGGCTCTCTAGATGTTAGGATAGAATAACGAGACGTCTGCAGGAGAATGCCGCAGGGTGGTGGTGGTGGTGGCAGACAGCCTTAAGAGGGTTGAGTGTGCAGGGAGTGGTGAAGGGTGGCTTCTTGGAATCAGTGGTAAGTGGATCTCTAAGCAGGTGAACCAGGGGGGAAGTCTTTGAGAAAGGGAAGGACTGGTTTAGGTGAAGGAGGATCCAGGCTTCCAGGAAGGACCAGGGAGCTGGGGAGCCCTGTGGCTGAGAAACAGGGTGGGGCTGAGTGGAGAATCACAGGAAATGACCGTCTGAGAATCACAATCCTGTCTGCAGTGGGAAACCATGGAAGGTTCTGGATCCAAGAATAATGTTCTCCGTAAATATTTGAATGAATAAACAAGAGGGACTTTGGGGCTCCTGCAGAGTTTGGCCTTCCACGTCGTCGTCGCGGGGGCTCCCAGGCATGGCTCAGGTCCGCCTGCTCCTGGAGGCGCTGGGAGCCCTCCCCTCGTGAGCGGTTTCTAAATGTGTGGGGAACCTGGCGTCCCTACAGCGTGGTGGTCTTGGGCAGCAGTGACTGAAGTGTCCCCTAGAACAGCAGACACTCAACAGATCGTGTCTTCCTCCTTCTAGGAGAAGCAGCGGGTGGGGAGATGGGGTACTTGCTGAGGAAACGGAACTCGGGGCTCCGATTCCTGCAGGTACCACCCCATGAGGCGCCCTGGCAGGAAGCACACTTCCCTGACATTGTGTCTCCCACGACCCTGGGGACTCTGCAGGATTGGGAGGGGGGTGGGGTGGGGGGGGGTGAGCTCTGCCTGGGAGAGTCGCCCCACTTCTGAGTTGGCAGCAGATGAAAAACACATCTGTTTGTTTGCATGTTCTGGAATGTTTGCAGGAAGACGAGAAAGTGGTCATGTTCACCAGACGAGAAAGTGGTCATGTTCACCAGGCTCATCCCCTGGGGAGGATCCGCAGGGAACGGTGGCTTCCGGCTTCTCAGAGCCAGTGAACCAGAGGTGGGTTCGCTCTGGGTTTGAAGCCAGGCAGGGTTTGTGTGATTGTAGAAGGAAGTGGGGTGAGAATTCTGGAAAGGCCAGAGACTTGCTCTCACAGCTCCAGAAAGCCTGTCAGCACATGCTTTGATTTCAAATAAGAGCTGGAATCTCATCCTTGTTTCTGTTCCAGGCTCTGCCTCTGTCAAGCCGTGGGACCATGGCTAAGTTGCTTAACCTCTCTGAACCTTTTATGATCAATCCGTCAGTGTCCCCTATAATATTTGTGGAGTCAGAAATCTCAAGTGGCCAATCAGATAGAGGAACTATTGTACCATGTCAAGTTCTAAGCAATACAGTGTTCAAGACCAGAGAACTGGTTGAGTGGGCAGTGGCAGCCCGGCTAGGCCTATAGGGTCAGGCCAGAGGGTGTGCCTCTTTGACCTAGCCTCTACCCTGCTTCAGGAGCTAGGACAAAGGGCCCCTTCCTTCTTCCTCCTTGAGCCAGGCCTCACCGTCCCATGTCCCTGAGAATGCTGGCAGGATTTCCTCCCAGGAAGGGGACACAGTGTCCGGTTTGCATCCCTTGGGAGTTGTGAGTACCGAGGAGCAAGGCCTCTTCCTGACAATGGGATAGTCAATTGAAAGGCAGGGGATTCTTGCTTAGCCATGTGGCAGCCTCGTGTTCACGAGTGGGGCCCAGGGCAGCCTCTGTCCATCCCTGGGGCTGGGTGCGTGGTGTCTCCAGGACCCTTCAGGGCCGGATGGAGTTCTGTTCTTAGCCTCGTGATTGGCTGGCTGTGTTCTCAGGGTGGACAGTGTGTGTGGTATATTGAAAAGTTACGTTTGGGAGCTGGAGAGATGGCTCAGTGGGTAAGGCGCTTGTCTGCAAAGCCTAAGGACCCAGGTTCAATTCCCCAGCACCCACGTAAAGCCAGATGCACAGAGTGGCACATGCATCTGGAGTTTGTTTGCAGTGGCTGGAGACCCATGCTCTCTCCCCCTCCCCTGCCCCCATGTCTCTTCTCTCTCCTTTGCTTGAAAATAAATAAATAAATAAATAAATACATATATATTTTTTCAATCACTTTTGTTTAACCAATCCAGATCTTCTCAAAAATTTGCACCCAGTAAATGCCTGCTGTATACCACACACCAGGCTGGCTCTGGGGGCATAGCAAGCGACCACAGAAAATACAAGTGTACAAACATGATGTCAGCTGGAGGTGAACACTATTAAGAAAACCAGGCGTGGTGGCGCACACCTTTAATCCCAGCACTGGGGAGGCAGAGGTAGGAGGATCGCTGTGAGTTCGAGGCCAGCCTGAGACTACATAGTAAATTCTAGGTCAGCCTGGGCTAGAGCGAGACCCGATCTGAAACAAAAAAAAAAGAAAGAAAAAAGAAAGAAAGAAAGAAAAGAAAAGAAAAAAGAAAAATGCAGCTGGGCAGGGGACACATTGATAGGCAGCAGGAATGAGAATGGAACAAAGGGAAGAATGGAGCCCCATTAAATCTGGGAAGAGCCTTCTGGCTGAGGCTGGCTAGCTGCACCTGCCTGGGGCCAGTGCCAGGGTCAGCAAGAAGGCTGAGTGAGGGGGAAGCGAGTCCTGCCTCCAGCCAAGGCTTCTTAGCAAACATTATGCTGACTGACTGAGAGCAGTAGCTCTGGGAGCTGTCAGGAGTACCTGTAGCAGGGACATAAGATGGTGTGTCTGAGCCCAGAAGCCCCCTTGAGCCATGAGGACCTGAATCAGGGGAAAGCCATAGGCACAGGCCTTATGACTGAATGGGAGGAGAGAGCTACCACAGGGCAGCCTGGGTGTCCATAAGCTGCAGCAGGGTACCTTCATCCCTGCCTTGGGTCTTTTGTGCAGACTAGTCCCCTGTTCTGGGGTCTGAGGAGTGATTGCACAGCTCCACACATGCTCCGTGTCCTCCTGAGGGTGTTCAAACTGGGCCACATCTTCCTGCCAGGCCAGCGGCTCTCGGGAAGTCCTCCGGGCCGCCTTCCCCTGCCAGACTCACCTCATTAGTATTTTGAGCAGAAACAGATTTTTTTTTCTTTTTCCCCTGCAGGGAATTGGAGCGGTGCTCGTTTCAAATTGAATAAAAAGCTAAGAGCGGTGAAGAGCACAAGGCAGTGTTCTCGGTCAAGGAGAAATGTCAGGGAGCCATGGCTGGCCGCTTGCTGCCACTGGGGACTGCTCATCTGGGCTAGCTTGGACAAGTAGGGGGGACAGAGGCACTGAAGGTTAAAACCCATCAGGAACAGGTGATGGTGGGCTTCCTCAATGCTTGCCATACCCTGGCCTCCGCTGCCTCTGAGTCTCCTGCCCTCCTGCCCACATTCTGTGAGCGCTGTGCCCATTTTGTGGAGGGAACTACCGAGGCTCAGGGAGGCAAGGTAGCACACCCAAGCTTACACAGCTAGCGGACTGAGATGGCTCCAGGTTCTGTCGCCCCTGCCCTTAACTGCCTGGCATTTTTGTCTCTCGGAAGCAATGCATTTGCCTCCTGATTTCGGTTTCTTTCCCATCACCAAAAAGAAAGAAAAGATTCAACAAACAAAACCTTCTGTTGCTATGGAGCTGAGAGGCGTCGCCACAGTTATTGTGGCGAATCGGGGCCGGCACAGCGTGACCCACAATTCTCGGTGGTCCCAAAGGTGGCTGATCAGTTCCGGGGACATTATGGAGGGTCAGGGGTCAAGTATGAACCAGGCTGGTGGAAACTGTGAGGACTGGAGGCCCAGGGTGATGTTGCGGACATCTGTAAATTTGAAGTTCTATTTCTCTATGGTGCGTGGCCAGTGGCTTTTGCTAACATCAAATTCTATAGAAACCAGCACTTTTAATCCCAGCACTCAGGAGGCAGAGGTAGGAGGATTGCTGTGAGTTCTAGGTCATCCTGAGACTACATAGTGAATTCCAGGTCAGCCTGGGCCAGAGTGAGACCCTACCTCAAAAAAAAAAAAAAAAAAAAATCTAGAAAAAGAATACATTCAAGGTTGGCAGTGCTGTTTGAGGTGAAACAACCCTTTGGGGAGTCAACGAAAGAAAGTTAATGGTGCCCAAGAGAAGCGTGTCCCTAGTGACATTGGCCTTTTTCCTGTCCTGGGGACTGCTAAGTTTCTGTTGTGAAGGGAGCTGCTGGGCGGGGGGAGGCATGGAAAAGTGATTTCCCTTGAGAGACGCTGGTGGTGACGGGAGCCAGGGTAGCCATACAGTGACTGACCTGGGCCCAAGAGCTGACCTGGCTGGATCACAGGAGACGAGAAGCTAAGATGGGAACTGTCAGCCAGTACTCTTGGAACTCCATCCTCTGGAGTCCCATCACCCAGGCCACTACCTGGGACACCTTTCCTCTCTGGCCACTGAATACCTCCTTGGTTCCTGCCCATACCAGTCACCTCTCTGCTTGCTGCCCCCAAATTCTGTCCAAATTTCTCTGCTCCTTCTCTACTTCAAATGTCTCCTGATTGCAGGCTTGAGGCCCAGTCAAAAAAGCAGCATTGGGCTGGAGAGATGGCTTAGCAGTTAAGGCGTTTGCCTGCAAAGCCAAAGGATCCTGATTAGATTCTCCAGGACCCATGTAAGCCAGATGCACAAGGGGCACATACATCTGGAGTTCGTTTACAGTGGCTGGAGGCCCTGGCATGCCATTCTCTTTCTGTCTGCCTCTTTCTCTTCTATCTCTTTCTCTCTCTCTCTCTTTTCTCTCTCTGCTTGCAAATAAATAAATTAAAAAAAAAAAAAAGCAGCATAACTTTTGATGTAAAGTACATTGGCACATACTTCAGAGGGTTCTGGATACAGCCTCTAACCCTGTCCCAGGAAGGGAAAGGCCTAGAACAAACTGATTATTCACCCCGCCCCCTTCCAGCCCCCTCAGTTGCTCAGACTTAACCCAGTGAGAAATTCTAAAGGAGGGGAAGTGCTCCCTGGGGCCTCCCAGTCCTCCAGCCCTGGAGAGGGAGGCCCTGGTGACCCTGTGACAGCAGTGTGCCCTTCCCTGGCTTGGCTCTCCCTTGGGAGGCTGCCATGTGCTTTCTTCATATCCGGGTCTCATTATGCCACCACTCAAAAATTCATCTTGTCTAATTGTGCTCAAGGCCTGAGTGAATTCGGAGACTATGAGCGAGGCTCTGGGGGCCCTGGATCTCCATGACAACCGAGGATGCAGGATGCGTCCTCATGAACTATGTCCTTGGAAGGCTGCTTGGAGGGAGGGAGCCTCGAGGCTGGGACAGGCTCCCCGCAGAGGGGACCTCGAGGAGACCTAGGCTTAGGGAGAGGACATGAAGACAGGCTGCAGGTGGCCTATGGTGGGTCGCACTGTAGGGAGGGAGGACCCTCATAGATGAGCCCAGTCTTGTTACTGGCCAAGGGTTGCCTCTATTTACAAACAATCCTTTCACTAAATCATGCACGCTCACACGTGCACACCAGTGGCGCGCGCGCGCGCGCGCACACACACACACACACATGCATACACACATGCACTCACAACACTCCAGATGCCAGGACTTAAAAAAGAAATACATAGGGCTGGGGAAATGGCTTAGCGGTTAAGGTGTTTGCTTGTGAAGCCCAAGGACCCTGGTTCAATTCCCCAGGACCCACGTAAGCCAGATGCACAAGGGGGCACATATATCTAGACTTCGTTTGCAGTGGCTGCCTCTTTCTCACTCAAATAAATACATAAAATAAAACATTTAAAATATATATATATATATATATATAATTTATTTATTTATTTATTTATTTATTTATTTATTTATTTAAGAGGCAGAGAATGGGCATGCCAGGGCCTCCTGCCAATCCAAATGAAGTCCAGTCACATGCGCCACCCTGTGCCTCTGGCTTACCATGGATACTGGGGAATCGAATCTGAGTCCTTAGACCTCGCAGGCAAGTGCCTCAACCACTGAGACATCTCTCCAGCACCTATTCTAAGACTTTCATGTTCTTTTTATTCTGCAGATCTTTTCAAAATGTAGGTGGTTAGGGAGTTGGCTCAGTGGGTCAGGCGCTTTCCATGCAAGTGCAAATATGAAGACCTGAGTTCAGATCCCCCAGGACCCAGGCCTGGGTCCCCTCCGGAGAGGGCCTATCCTATCAGCAGGGACAGCCAAGATGAAGATGGCATGCACAGAGCTGGGACGTGGACACAAGAGGGTCCCTGGGGCTTGCTGCCCAGCTAATCTAGCGGAATCACTTTCCAAGTTCAGTGAGACAGACTTGTATCAAAAAAGAAGGTGGAGGGCTGGAGAGATGGCTTAATGGTTAAGGTGCCCACCTGCGAAGCCTAAGAACGCCCGTTTGAACCTCCAAGTCACACATTTAGCCAGACACAAAAGTGACACAAGTGCACAATGTCGCACATGCGCACAAGGGGGCGCATGTATCTGGAGTATATTCACAGTAGCAGAGAAGCCCTGGCACGCCCGTTCTCTCTCTGCCTCTTCCTCACTCTCTCTCTGTCTCTCTCAAAAAAAAAAAAAAATTGGGGCTGGAGAGATGGCTTAGTAGTTAAGGTGCATGCCTGTGAAGCCTAAGGATCCTGGTTCAATTCTCCAGGACCCAAATAAGCCAGAAGCACATGGTGGTGCATGCGTCTGGAGTTAGTTTGCAGTGGCTGGAGGCCCTGGCGTGTCCATTCTCACTCTTTCTCTTTCTCTCCCTCTCTCTGTCAAATAAATAAATAAATAAATAAAATCTTTAATAAAAAAAATTGCTGGGCATGGTGGCGCATGCCTTTGAACCCAGCACTCAGAGAGGCAGAGGTAGGAGGATCACTATGAGTTCGAGGCCACCCTGAGACTACATAGTGAATTCCAGGTCAGCCTGGACCAAAGTGAGACCCTACCTTGAAAAATTTTTTAATTAAATTAAATTAAATTAAATTAAATTAAATTAAAAAGAAAGTGGAGAGTGATTGAGGAGACACTGGTCATTGACCTCTGACCTCCACATGCATTCATGCATGTGTGTGCACACACACAAAACTCACACACATCAAAAAAGAAGCTACAGCTGGGCACGGTGGCTCACACCTTTAATCCCAGCACTCGGGAAGCAGAGGTAGGAGGATTGCCATGAGTTCAAGGCCACCATGAGACTACATAGTGAATTCCAGGTCAGCCTGAGCCAAAGTGAGACCCTACCTCGAAAAAAAAAAAAAAAAAAAAAAAAAAAAAAAAGAAGCTACAGCTGGGCACGGTGGCCTACACTTTTAATTACGACACTCAGGAGGCAGTAGTCAGAGGATGGTTTTGAGTGCAAGGCCAGTCTGAAACTACATAGTGAATTCCAGGTCAGTCTGGGCTAGAGTGAGACCCTACCTCAACCCCTGAGCAACCCCCCCCCAAAAAGAAAAGAAAATGAATGTGAATGTGGCTCATCCTGAGCAACCTCCATCATCCAGTAAAAAAAAAAAGAAAAGAAAATGAATGTGAATGTGGCTCATCTTCTTGGTGACCTGGCTCCTCGTGTCACCTCCTTCATCCAGTAAGCCTTTCTGGAGTGTTTGTCTCTCCAGGCCCAGTTCTGTGATGGAGCTTGGATGGTTTGTGCTCCAGGGACTTTTTTTTTTTTTTTTTCTTCGAGGTAGGTCTCACTCTAGCTCAGGCTGACCTGGAATTCACTATGTAGCCTCAGGGTGACCTCGAACTCTTGGTGATCCTCCAACCTCTGCCTCCAGAGTACTGGGATTAAAAGTGTGCACCACCATGCCTGGCTCTTTTTTAAATATATATATATTATTATTATTATTTTATTTCAGAGAGAGAAAAAGAGAATTGGCATGCCAGGGCCTCAGCCACTGCAACCGAACTCCAGATGCTTGCACCACCTAGTGGGCATGTGTGACCTTGCACTTGCCTCCCCTTTGTGCTTCTGGCTTATTTTGGGATCTTGAGAGTTGAACATGGGTCCTTAGGTTTCACAGGCAAGAGCCTTAACCGCTAAGCCATCTCTCCATGGTCATTTTTGTAGCATAGTTGGCTGAGGCACGTACCTCACAGGTGACACACTGCTGCCTGGCTATGAGGTGACCGGCTTCTGCAGTGTGAGTCACCCCCTGAGAAGACAGTCAGTGGGAGAAAGGGGTGTTTGTCAGCAGCCTCTCTCCTGAGCCTGAGCCTGCAGGCATCACTGTTGATGTGATGTCTTGGGGACTCCAGAGACCCCACCCCAGGGCAGCCATAATGGTTAGGGTTAGCCCTGGGAGGAAGGGGGTGCCCTAAAACCAGACTTTTGGGGCAAAGAGTGGGGGAAAAGGTAGCCCTGAGGAAATGATATTAGTAAGTGGGCAGCCTTGGCCGGGTCCCCACTTATGCCTGGCTCACAGAACCTCTGCTGCTCTTGGCCCTGGAGCCCCTCAGCCAGACGTGGCAGGAGGAGCACAAGGTGTGAGGGGATGGCTAGAGGCAGATGCAGATCCAGTAGCTCCCCAACCACCATCGCTCCTCCTCCTCCTCCTCATTGTCCTGCTGATCATAAGTTTCTAGAAACAGCCTTGGAAGAAAGGAATGAGTAGGGAGGAGGCTGGCTGGCTGACTGTTAATTAAAAGGGACTGCCCCCTCCCAGCTGGTCTCTGGCACAGTGGCACTCCTGGCGTGTGAGCCTCTGGCAAGGGGCACAGGGTGGTGTGCAGGTATGGGGAGGCAGGCCAGCAGAATAAAGGTTGGAAAGTCTATCCAGAGAGCTGAGGTATCTATCTGTCTATCTATCTATCTATCTATCTATCTATCTATCTATCTATCTATCTATCCATCCATCCATCTATCATCTATCTATCTATCCATCTATCTATCTATCATCTATCTATCTATCTATCTATCTATCTATCTATCTATCTATCCGTCCACCTACCTACCTATGTATCTTTATTCATTCATTCATGAATTCATTCATTCATTCATTCATTTGCATTTATTTGCAAAGAGAGAGAGTATGAGTGCACTAGGGTCTCTTGCCACTGCCAATGAACTCCAGATGCATCTGGCTTTGCGTGGGTACTGGGGAATCGAACCCCAGGTCACCGGGCTTTGCATGCACGTGCCTTAACCGCAGAGCCATCTTTCCAGCCTGGGAGTGGAGGTTTCGGAGGCTCTATTACAACTCCTGAGTGCACGCCCTGCTGAGAACTACCTGTCTGGCACTGGCTGTGCTGGTATGGATGCTGCTGGCCATGGCCTGTGGGACTTCCGGCAAGTAGGGTGACTGAGAGTGTGGGGAACCTGCCTATTCGTGAGCCCCAGACAGCCAGCATTCCCAGAGCGTTGCCTTCTGGAAAACCACTGAGGAGAAATGTGGATGTAAAAGAGAGTGAGCCATAGAGGTTAGAGGCAGGGCAGCATGGAGGTAGGGCCACGGGAGGAGCAGGTTTGCCCAAAGTGGTGGTGTGGACAGAAACCAGAAGGCGGAGGAAAACAAGTGACCAGCGATGGAGTCAGGGAGGGCTGTCCCTGGCAAAGGCCCTGAGGAGACATTCAAGGGCTCCGAGGAGTTGAAAGAAGCTGAGGACAGCCAGAGCCTTCTCTCTGTGCTCTGCATGCATAGGGACCATGGACTTGGCCCTGAAGGTGGGGTTCTGGGTGGTGGGGGGCACTGTTTACTGGCTGTATACGGAGACTAACAAGAGATTTAAGGGTTTTGTTTTGGTTTGGTGTTTCTAAGACATGATCTCTTAAAGTAGCCCAGCTGGACACAAGCTTGTTAATCCTCCTGCCTCCGCTTTTTGAGTGATAAAACTATAGACATGGGCTCCAGATTTATATTTTAAAAGGACCACTCTAATCTGTATGTTTTTATAATTTACAAAAAAAAAAAAGTAAGAATCAGGGACTTGGGATATAGCTCGTTTGTAGAGCACTTACCTAGCATGCCCAAGGCCCGGGTTCAATCCCTACTGTGGCGTAAACCAGGTGGAGTGGCGCATGCCCATAACCCCAGAAGTTGGGAGGTGGAGGCAGGAGGATCAGCAGCTCAAGGCCATCCTTGGCTACAGAGTGACTTTGAGATCAGCCTGGGCTACATGAGGCCCTGTTCCCTCCCTCAAAATAAATAAATAACAACAACAACAACAAACAACTGGTGGCTGGGGAGAAGGCTCGCTGGGATAGAGTGCTCGCTGCACGAGCATTGAGGGCCTGAGTTTGATCCCCAGCACCCACGTAAAGAGTCAGGTGTGGTCACGTGTGCTTGTAACCCCAGTCCCGTGGGACTGAGACAGGAGAGTCACTGGGAGCTCATTGGTCAGCTTATTGGGAAAAAAAAAGCCAGCAGTTCCAGGTTCCATGAGATACTCCATCTCAAGAAATTCAGAAAAGCAAGAGGAGGGAACTCTGACAGTAATCTCTGGCCTCCGCACACACACACGAGGGGCCCACACAGCTACGCACACATGAGCATCTGCCACACATACCACACCCCATATACCACACACACACACACACACACACACACACACACACACACACACCAAGTAAATAATAAATTGATTAATTAGTTAAAAATCAGCCTGGCCTGGAGGGATGGCTTAGCAGTCAAGATGTTTGCCTGAAAAGCCAAAGGACCCAGGTTCAACTCCCCAGGATGCACAAGGAGGTGTACGCATCTAGAGTTTGTTTGCAGTGGCTGGAGGCCCTGGTGCACCCATTCTCTCCCTCTCTCTCTTTCCCTCTCACACTCTCTCTTTCTCTCTGTGTTAAATAAATAAATATTTTTAAAAACATCAGCCTGGCTGGTAGCTTATGCATATAATCTCAGCACTTGGAGGAAAACTGAGACTGGATTTTGCGTTCTAAGCTTTCCTAAACTATTCTGTCTGGGTAAAGAAGATTCTTAAGGTTTTCTTTCCAGTCACTCGGTGCTGTGGAAGGGGACAAAGGGACAAATAGGTGATGACTAAGCTAGTTGGATGTGCCCCAAATTAGGGGATGGGTACACAAACATTTTGCCAAGAGATTCTGATGAACTGCAGTGTGGAACTCTGCGGTTGCTAAAAGAGAGGCACATGCAGAAGGGGCTCTTTCCGGGTGTTCAAGTCCCCTGTCCCCGTCACATACCAAGCTAAGCACAACCCACCTGTCCCCCTCATGGTTTCCAGAGCTCTGACAGGCCTGGTTGCCAGCCATGAGACCTCCCTCCTCTTCCCTGTTCTCCCTGTGGTGGGGATGGTAGCTAGGAGATGTGCCAGCCAGCCAGGATGCGAGCTCTGGGAGATGAGCAATGCCTACCTTCATTTCTTGCCAGTCCCCAGAAGCAAGTTCTGTCTCTTAGCCGCCATGTTTCACAGAAGCACACCTGTTTCCTGGGCACAGGGGACTGCATATACAAACCTTGTGCGCACGTGCGCGCACACACACACACACACACACACACACACACACACTGAATGTTTCTTGTCTTAGCCCCCGTCTTTTTTTTTTAATTTTTTAAAATTATTTTATTTATTTTTGGAGACAGACACAGAGAGAGACAGACAGAGAGAGGGAGAGGAAGACAGATAGAGAATGGGCACGCCAACCGTCTCTCAGCTGCTGCAAACGAAATCCAGATGTGTGCACCCCCTTGTGGGCAAGTGTGGCATTGCGCCCTTGCGTCACTTTGCATCTGGCTAAATGTGGGACCTGGAGATTGGAACCGGGTTCTTAGGCTTAGCAGGCAGGTGCCTTAACTGCTAAGCCATCTCTCCAGCCCTTAGCCCCCGTCTTTTTATTTTCTGGGAGATTAGTAATCCCTTGCTTTGACTCAACAGCCCCCTCCTCCAAGCAGGAAGGTGTCTGAGAGGTCCCTCCCCCTCAACCTCTTCCAAGAGGATGTACTGCAGTATGGACCTTTCTAGTCACTAAAAGAGAGACACACACAGAAGGGGCTCTTTCTGGGTGTTTAAGTCCCTGTTCCCCTTGAGTTTTCTCAAGGTTCTGTTAGGATGGGAGGGGAGAGATGCCAGAAAACAGAAGTGAGTAGGGTGGCTGGAGTGCAGATGCTGCACACTGTTGACCAGGTAGAATGTGTTTACTAAGCTATTTGCTGGACCAGTAAGGGACAATAAAATGGATGGATGGATGGATGGATGGATGGATAAGCGAATGACACCCAGAGCATGAGCAAATGAGTGAAAATTGGCCTGTAACTTCTAACTATAATCTGGTGAGAAAAAAAAGAAACCTGCTTATCACTTATACTCATGTGAGGCCAATGCCAAAGAGCCTTCATGGGGGACACGCAACGTTCATAGACACGTATCCGAGAGTCTGGGTTTAGGGGGACAGAGTGAGGTTGATGTCATGAATGAGCTATGTTGTTATTTCCCAAGTTCATCTGTTGAAGGCCTAACTGCCAGTGTGTTGGGAAAAGATGCACGTACTGAGGTCATTTATATGATGAGGTCACTGTGGCTAAATGAGGTGACAAGGTGGAGGCCTAACTCGATAGGACTGGTGTCTTTATAAGAACAGAAAGGGAGGGCTGTAGAGATGGCTTAGCCGTGAAGGTGCATGCCTGCGAAGCCTAAGGACCCCCCCGCCCCCGTTCCCACAGTAGCCAGATGCACATGGTGGCGCATGCGTCTGGAGTTCATTTGCAATGGCTAGAGGCCCTGGCGCACCGATTCTTACTCTCTGTCTCTGTCTCAAATAAATAAATTAATAAGAACAGAAAGGGGCTGGGGAGATGGCTCAGTGGATTAAGCACTTACCACACAAGCACGAGACCCTCAGCGCTTTCGTAAGCAGCTGGAAGCTAGGGGTGTAGCTGGGTTGGTAGAGGCTTAACTAGCTTCCATGAAGCTCTGGGTTCGATCCCCAGCACCACACCAACAATGCATGATGGCGCATTCCTGTAATTCTAGCCCTCAGGAGGTGGAGGTAGGAGGATCAGGAATTCAAGGCCATCCTCAGTTACATAGCAGGTTTGAGATCAGCCTGGAATACATGGGACCCTGTCCCAATTTAAAAAGAAAGGAAGGGAGGGAGACAAAACAGCTATAACAAAAGACACAGATTAATGGACTGGGGAGATGGCTGTCTGTAAAGTGCTTGCCACACAAGCGTGTGAACTAGTTCAATCCCCAGCACCCACATCAAAAGCCAGGCATGGGGCTGGAGAGATGGCTCAGCAGTTAAGGCACTTGCCTATAAAATCTAATGTCCCCAGTACCCACGTAAAGCCAGATGCACAAAGTGGTGCATGTGTCTGGAGTTCATTTGCAGCAGCTAGAGGCCCTGGTGGGCCCATTCATATTCTCTCTCTCCTTCTGCCGCCACCCCTCCCCACCAGGTGTGGTGGCACACGCTAGTGCTTGGGAGGCGGAGATAGAAGGCTCACTGTGAGTTCGAGGCCCACCCTGAGACTACATAGTGAATTCCAGGTCAGCCTGGGCTAGAGCGAGACCCCACCTAGAAAAAACAAAACAGACAAAAATCCAGGTATGGTCACGCATACCAGTAATCTCAGTGCTGGGGAGACAGAGACAGAAGGTCCCCTGGAGCTTGCTGTCTAGGTCTAAGTCTAGCCTAATTGGTGAGCTCTAGGCGGATGAGAAACCCTGTCTCAAAAAAAAAAAAAAAAAAAAAAAAAAAGGATGATATTCCTGAAGATGATTCCTGACATTGTCCTCTGGACTTCCCACGCACGTGTGTGCAGGTTCCCAGCATCCACGTAAAGGCAGACCCACAAAGTGGCACGTGCACCTTAAGCTTATTTGCAGTGGTAGGAAACCCTGGTGTGCTTATGCTGTTTCTCTTAAATAAACAAGTAAATAAAATAGATTTTAGAATAAGAAAATAAAACCAAAAGCACCCAAATCTCCTCACTTCTCAGTGAATTTAGCTCACATTCTTCAGTCTATCCTTCTAATGCTGAAAAACCTACTTCTAAGACCCTGTGGAATTAAAAGATGGGACCACAGTTTTTTTTTTTTTTTTTTGAAACATCTATCTCTAGCCGGGCGTGGTGGTGCACACCTTTAATCCCAGCACTCGGGAGGCAGAGGTAGGAGGATCGCCGTGAGTTCGAGGTCACCCTGAGACTACAGAATGAGATCCAGGTCAGCCTGAGCTAGAGTGACACCCTACCTTGAAAAATTAAAAAAATAAAATAAAATCTGTCTCTACTGTCTTTCCATCTTAGAAATTTATTACTGTAGTAATTGGGAGAACATTAAGCAAACGTTAAAGAAGTTTCTAAACATGAGAGAAAAAGTCTAAACTCCCAGCTTCCCGGCACTATTCAGGGTTCTCAGACAACTTGGTCCAAAATTGAGCCATTATCAAAGACACACAAAATAAAGTGGTGTCTGTCTTTTTGAGAGCAATTGGCAACATGTATCACAAGCCATAAAAATGTCCACATCCTGTGACCTCGTAATCCCGCTTCTGGGAACCCGTCCAAAGGAAGTAATCCAGCGCAGGGGAAGGCTGTGGGCATCACGATGCTCCTCGCAGTGTTCTTTGTGCAGCTCGAAATTGGAAGCAAAACCCGGGGCCCGGCAACGGGAGCCTGGCTAAGTTCATCAGGCAGCATGCATTCCATGCGACATTCTGCAGCCGTTGAAATCATAAAACCAGAATACTGATGTGGCAATGTGGAAAACTGTTCACACTGCCCAGAGACAGTGGGCAGTCAAGTTTTATGCACATTGTGATTTTTCTTTTCTTTTCTTTTTTTTCCTTTTGGGTGTGGGGAGGTTTTTGAGAGGTAGGGTCTCACTCTAGCCCAGGCTGACCTGGAATTCACTATGTATTCTCAGGCTGGCCGTGAACTCACAGTGATCCGCCTACCGCTGTCTCCCCAGTGCTGGGATTAAAGGCGTGCGCCACCACGCCTGGCCCCAATTGTGATTTTAACCATGCAAACGTTCTTTGGGAATTCCACATGCTCCGAGACTGGAAAGCAAAGGGAAAATGGACAGAAGCTGAAGGGTAGGTTGGAGGCAGTGTGTTAGCTGCATTCTTGTTGTCCAGACAAAAGATGCAGCCAGAGGGTGGAGTTCATTGTGGCAGGGACAGTATGGAAGGAGCAGGACGTCCTGTGTCACATTGTCACATCAGCAGGAAGGCAGGAGAGAGGGACAGCTGCAAGCTGAGCAGAGCACCAAGCTGTAGCTCCTCAAGACCCGCCCCCTTGACACTTCCTCCAGCAAAGCTCTAACTCCTCAAGGTTCCACAGCCGTCCCAACTAACGCCACTTTGATCGGGACCATGTGCTCCAACACATGAACCTAAGGGGATGGCGACATTACATCCAAACTGCCACAGGGAGTATCTTCTTAGGAACCAGAGTCTTGTTGGCATCGATAGCAGATTGACGTTTGGAGAGATCAGTAGTTCTCTTCTGGGCATGTCAGTCAAAAATATCTGCAAGATGAGAGCCGGGCGTGGTGGTATACTCGCCTTTAATCCCAGCACCCAGGAGGCAGAGGTAAGAGGATCGTTGTGAGTTCAAGGCCACCCTGAGACTACAGAGTGAATTCCAGGTCAGCCTGGGCTAGAGTGAAACTCTACCTTGAAAAACAAGAAAGAAAGAAACAAACTAAAATATCTGCAAGATGAGCTGGAGGGACAGTTCAGTCAGAAAGATGCTTACTTGGTCATTATGAGGAGCTGGATTTGATCCCTAGAATTCTCCTCCCCCCACCCCCGCCTGTGTGAACACACACGAGAGCTGAGCATGTTCGAAGAATCTTGTGATCCCAGTCAGCAGCTGGGGGGAGGAAACTGAAGGCTCCCTGGTACTCACTGGCCAGCTAGTCTAACCTAATCAAGCTCCGGGCCAAGGAGAGACCCTGTCTCAAAAAGAGGTGGGTGAGGGGGCTGAAGAGATGGTTTAGCGGTTAAGGGACTTGCCTACAAAGCCTGATGACCCGGCTTTGATTCCCCAGTACCCTCGTAAAGCTGGATGCACAAATGGCGCATGCATATGGAGTTCATTTATGGTGGCTAGGGAGCCTGGTGTGCCCATTCTCTCTCTCCTCACAAAATAAATAAGTAAAAATATTAAATAAATTTTAAAAATAGGTGGGTGATATCCAAGGTTGTCTCCTGGCCTCCACATGCATGTGTGCACATATATAAACATGCATGTATGTATGTGTGTGTGTGTATGTGTGTGTGTATATATATATATATATATATATATATATGTATGTATGTATGTATGTATGTATGTATATATGAATGCAAGAATCCAAATGGACAGGTCTGAACTTCAGGAAAGAGGACCATGCCTGGGGCGGGGAACTTTAGAGGCATCATCTTGTGAAAGATGTTTAGATCCGGTGTGTGGGTGGCTGCTACCCACCAGTGAACTTGGGCAACAACCCAAACCATGCCTGGGAGCTGACCAGGCCTTCTTTTGTGACAGCCTGGGCAGTGCCTCCTATGGCTCACTACTTAAAAATAAGACCTGCAATGTGGGGGGGGTGGGGGTGGGAAAGGAATTAAGAGTTTCCAGGCCTTCTGGGGGAGGACCAGCAGGCAGGCTCCCCCCTCCCCCACATCCTGATCTTCTGGTGTCCTGTGGTCTGCTGAGGCCCACCACACCCCCTGCCAGGCCAGTCAGTACTGGCTGATCGGGTGGTTGGCTGGGATCCCAGCTTCCAGTTCTCTCCTCTAGGGAGCCCCTGGCCACTTCTATGAGTGTGTGTGTGTACATTTTTTGTTGGTCAGGGAACACTCCCTATCTCCTGCCCAGGGCCTCCTCTGAGGAAGGAACAACTCAAATCAGAACTCCTAAATGCTTTAAAAAAAAAAAAAAAAAAAACCCTTTTATTTATTTATTTGCGAGAGACAATGGGCACGCTAGGGCCTCTTGCTGCTGCAAAAGAACTCTAGATGCATGTGCCACTCTGTGCATCTGTTTTTACGTGTGTATTGGGGAAATGAACCCAGGCCATTAGGTTTTGCAAGCAGGCACCTTAACCACTGATGCATCTCTCCAGCCCCAGCATTCCTCAATTCTGAATGGTTGAGGTCTTGGGACTCTGTTCTCTAACCCTCTCCTGACCTAAGTGTCCTTTCTCAGGTTTCCCACAGCTGGTTTTTAAGAATCCGGTGGGCTGGAGAGATGGCTCAGCTGTTAAGGCACATGCCTGCGAAGCCTAAGGACTCTGGTTCAATTCTCCAGGTCCCACATAAGCCAGATGCACATGGTGGCGCATGCATGTGGAGTTTGTTTGCAGTGGCTAAAGGCCCTGGCATGCCTATTCTCCCTCTCCCTTTCTAATAAATAAATAAAAATAAAAATAACTCTTAAAAAAAAGAATTGGGGTGCTCCAGACACCACAGGGGGATTTGAAGTTCGCCATCATTATCAATCTAGTGTCTGCGAGTCTAGCCCTCTGCCATTCGTTCAGTAAGTATTTACTATACCTGAGAGAGAGAGATACTGACTCAAACTCAGACTCTATTCTCAAAGGGCAGCAAAGAGATAGGGAGAAATTTCTAAGGGCTGGGATGCCTTCACAGAACCCAGATCCTTGGGCAGCATCCCCACGTGGGGACCCAGGAACGGGCTCATGGGGCTTGCGTCTGGGCCGTGGGTAAGACTGGGATTGGGCGGTGGCAGATGGGACAAGGCAAGGGGAAAGGAAGAGGAATCCAGGGCCTTGTAGAGGCCACAGGCTGCAGCACCCTGAGGGGAACCCCTTTGCAAAATTAGGAGGACGCACCCCACCCCTGATTGTCTCTTCTCTGAGCCTTTTCAAACAGAAGCAAAGGGGGTGACAGACTGAGCTAGGATATGTCCTGTTTCTCCCCATCCATATCTAACAATAGGGTCCTAGCTGTACCAGCTTTGGGACAAGGGATGCATTGGTGTGAGGTCACCAGGGTCCAAATCAGACTGGGCTTAATGAAAAACAAGAGGAAGAAATGTCTGAGCTCAGGGCAGGGGTCTCACCTCCCACAGCCACCTCTTCCTTGGAGTTGGAGAAGAAGAAAAAAAGGATTTTCATCTTTGCTGTAGGTCCTTCCTCCCTCACAGCCATTCTGTCCCAGAACATCCAGTGCCTTCTCCAAAGGTGCAGAAACTGCTGGAGGGAGCTACTGCTGTGGCCGCCCATGAGGAGTGGGGTCAGTGACATGGACCAGACGGTTGCTTTTCACTGCACAGCATGTGGATGGCTTCTGCGATGTCATCTCGGGCTCATCTGATGGCACACGGGGTGGGATGGGACAGGGACTAGAAATGTTCTGTTCAGTACAGCCTTGACCTGGAATCCGCTTGAATCATCTAGATTGGCCAGTGAGCCGTCCACAGGGACCCTGTAATTGTGCAATGGCCCCTCCTCTCCATCGCCCAAGTTGGCTTGGTAACGTTTGCCAGAAGCTCATCCCAGAAAGAAAGAATGCTGTCAGGATCTGCCCGGTGAATATTAAAATATTTTTGTTTATTTATTTGTAAGCAGAGAGGATATGGGCGTGCCGGGGCCTCTAGCTGCTGCAAAACAAACTCCAGACGCATGTGCCACTTTGTACATCTGGCTTTATGTGGGTAGTGGGGAATCAAACCTGGGTCATTAGGCTTGGCAGGCAAGCGCCTTAACCACTGAGCCATCTCTCCAGCCTCCGCTCAGTGAATATTGATGAGGCATCACTCCTGGGCATAGGCACGAGGCGTGAAGACATCTGTGGGGAATGGGCCCTGTCCACAGGGACTCCACAGCCCTCTGCCTCAGTACCAGCAGCCCTCACTAGCACGGATAGATGCAGCCTCAAGAAGGAGCCAGGCCTTCATGGGGCAGGATGGCGTCTCTAATATGGTTTACAAAGCAAGGGGTTGAACTTAATTCTGAAGTTCTATTATTGTCCTCAAGACTTGGTAGAGACAGGCAAGGGGGCTGGCTCAAGACCCAGGAGTTTCCTTCACTGCCTGACCCCAAATCCGACGTCAAAGACCCCTGACTTCCTGGGCTCACTTCTTCTCAAGCTTGCTAAGCTCCAGGAACAAAAGATCCCTTGTTCCTTCCTCAAGTCCTTCCCCTCATGCATTCCCCCAGCCCTTCTCCTCCTGCCCCGCCTGCTCCTGCCCCCTTGCCAAGCCCCACTGTGTGTTGGTGGAAGCCTAGTCTTAGACTGGATCGCTTTGGTTTGGGTCTGACTGGCGTGTCTCTGCCGAGGGTTCTTGTGTTGAAGTTGAATCCCCATGGTGAGGTATTAGGAGGTTGGAAATGCATTCCAACTATGGTGTTTTGAGGTTGAGCCTTTGGGAGCTGAGCAGGGCTGGATAAGGTCAGCAGGGTGGAGCCCCATGACTGAATGCTGGTGGCTTTTTAAGAAGAGAACTGGCTGCACATGCACATTCTCTCTCTCTCTCCATGTGACACTCTGCATCATTTCCAGACTCTGCCAGCAAGAAGCCCATTGCCGGATGCAGCCCCTTGCAAGACCTTTGGGCTGCCACATCTGTGAGCTAGATAACCCTCTTTTCTTTATAAAGTGTCTAGCCTCTGCTATTTTATCATAGCAATGATAAATGGACTGATACACTGAATCTGGTGCCTGTATCCTATTCCTAGGTGGTTGTTTCTGTCAGGGGCTCTCTGATGTCTTAAGAGTTTATTTATTTATTTATTTCACTCATTAAAATGGTTTATTGGGAGCTGGGTGTGGTGGTGCACGCCTTTAATCCCAGCACTCGGGAGGCAGAGGTAAGGGGATTGCTGTGAGTTCAAGGCCACCCTGAGACTACATAGTGAAATCCAGGTAAGCCTGGGCTAGAGTGAAACCCTACCTCAACAAACAAAAACAAACAAACAAAAGGTCTACTAGGGGCTGGAGAGATGGCTTAGCAGTTAAGGCATTTGCCTGCAAAGCTTAAGGACTCAGGTTTGATTCCCCAGTAACCACGTAAGTCAGATGCGCAAGGTGGAGCATGTGTCTGGAGTTCATTTGTAGTGTTTGGAAGCCCTGGTGGCCCATCCTCTATCTGCATCTTTCACTTTCTCTATCAAATAAATAAATACAATATTTTAAAATATGGTTTATTGGGGTTGGGAGATGGTTCAGTGGTTCAAAGTGCTTGCTTGCAAAGCCTACCCTCCCAGGTTCAATTCCTCAGCCACCCATATAAAGTCTGGAACAAAAAGTGGTGCAAGAGAGCTGGGGAGATAACTCAGCAGTTAAGGCGCTAGCCTGCAAAGCCTATCCTGAATTTGATTTCCCAGTACCTATATATAAGCCAGATTCACAAGGTGACACATGCATCTGGAGTTCATTTGCAGTGGTTAGAGGCCCTGGTGCACCCATTCTCTAATCTGCCTGGCTCTCAAATAAATTTAAAAAAATATTTTTAAAGTGATGCAAGGGCTTGAGAGATGGCTCATTGGTTAAAGGTGCTTGCTTGTAAAACCTGATATCCCAGGTTCAATTCTCCAGTACCCACGTAAAGCTAAATGCAGTGGCAAGAGGCCTGGCACACCCATTCTCATTCAACTCCTCCCTCCCCCACACACCTCTCTCAGGTAAATAAAATATTATATATATGTATATATATATATATAAAGGTGATGCCCAAGCATGACGTTCCCTTGGCAGTGGCATGCACATACACACTCACACTGATATACACAATCAAATAAATCATTTTGGTTTTGTTCTTGTTTTCCAACGTAGGGTCTCACTCTAGCTCAGGATAACCTGGAATTCACTCTGTAGTCTCAGGGTGGCCTCAAACTCACGGCGATCCTCCTACCTCTGCCTCTTGAGTGCTGGGATTAAAGGTATGTGCCACCACGCCTGGCTAAATTTATTTATTTATTTATTTATTTATTTATTTATTTATTTTGGTTTTTTTTGAGGTAGGGTCTCGCTCTAGCCCAGGCTGACCTGGAATTCACTATGTAGTCTCAGGGTGACCTTGAACTCATGGTGATCCTTCTACCTCTGCCTCCCGAGTGCTGGGATTAAAGGCGTGCGCCATCAAGCCTGGCTTAATATTTCTTTAAAAGGATTGCTGCCTTATAAATAAACCATAATGTTCCCTTAAGAATTCCATTTTCTGTGAGGCGAGATTGGGAGGCCAGCACAGCCTCAGGGTAGTCCAGGATGTTTGTGTGTAGACAGAGGGTATTGGAGTAGAAATGGACCTGAGATACCACATTGCCCTTTGACCCCGCACTCACAGAGACGTGAACTGAAACCCAGAGATGCTGGAGAGAACATTCCTCACTACTCCCTGGAGGCAACTGAGGAACAGACCCCCAGGAGAAAAGGAGTACTTTAGACAAAGCTTTATTTGTGCTAACAAGAGACTGGGACAGCTAAGCTCAGCTGATACGGGCCTTGCCACGGATCATGACTTGTGAGAACAGTTCTCCATATGGATGTACACATTGAATATTTAATTTATTTATTTATTTATGAAAGAGAGAGAGAGAGGGAGAGAATGGGTGTGCCAGGGCCTCCGGCCACTGCAAATGAACTCCAGACACATGTGCCACCTTGTGCATCTCCCTTACATGGGTACTGGGGAATCGAACCTGGGTCCTTAGGCTTCACAGGCAAGCACCTTAACCGCTAAGCCATCTCTCCAGCCCCGGGTGTATACATTGAGGATATGGGAAATGACACAGAGTGCCCTGAGGTTGGGTGGGGCTGGAGAGCCAAGAGATGTTGTGGTGAGAGGAGAGAATGACATCCTTCCAAGATCCTGTGCACAGCAGCTGGAAAAGTCTAGAAAGTACATTGAACTGGACAGGGAAGGACATCTGGGTTCAGACCTGAGCCTGCCATGACACCAACAAGATCCTTGCACCTCCACTTCCTCCTCTGTCAATGAGAGCACGGGATTGGATAGTGTCTGGGTGCCCTCCAGCTCTGCAGATCTAAAGCTCAGCCTTTCTGTCAGGGGCCCAGGTTCCCTCGCTCTTGTTGCTCTGTTATCCAAAATGGCTCCCCAGGAGGTCTCCATGTCTTCCTACATGGAAGACAAGGAATAGAAAGGGCCAGTTTTCCCCTTCCTTCACAAATGATGAGCCGCCACAGGTTATGTTTCTCATTGGCTAAAACTTGGTCACAGGATTGCATGCTAGGTTACAAAGGCTCTTGGGAAATGTAGTCTTTCCCCCTGCTAAAAATAATAATTTAAAAAACCCTTGCCTGGCGTAGTGGCCCATGCCTTTAATCCCCAGCACTTGGGAGGCAGAGGTAGGAGGATTGCCATGAGTTCGAGGCCACCCTGAGACTACATAGTAAATTCCAGGTCAGCCTGAACTAGAGTGAGACCTTACCTTGAAAAACCAGAAAAAACAAAAAACAAAAAAACAAAAAAAAAACCCCGAAGCCTCTTATTACTAGGAGAGAGAATAGAACAGAATTAAGAGGGGAATGAGCAAACTCAGCAAAAAACCAAAACAAAACAAAACAAAAACCAGATCTGCAAACTCAGCGCTTCTGACAGCTGTGTGGTGATAGCAGCACTTATGAAAATGGTTTACCAAATGGAAATTTGTCAAAATGGATGGAACCTTCCTCATCATAGCTCTCTTAGGCCTTGCCTTCTTTCTCTTTAGGCAGCACATCTTGAAAGATCCATCTCCCGTCTGCTGGCAGGAGGCAGAGCTCTCGCCAAAGAGTCGAGAACAGACTTGGAACTGCAACCCCATTTGTGTGTGGGAGGGGGACTTCTAAAAAGCCAGTGATCCACAATTCCATAAATTTATATTTTGCCACAAAACTAAAAGCTATTTACCAATGTGCTCCCAACTTCAGCAGGGATTATCGAAACATGACATTTGTAAACCCTGAGTTAGCAGGCACCCAGAGTCTGCTTACTGGGGCTTTGAAATCAATATTCTATTAAGATGCCTGGTGCCTTTGCAGCCCCTGGGAAAAGCTATGGCTCTGTGGCAACTGCTGAAGTCCCCAGTCAGGACTCTTTGTCCCCAATGTCATCCTGAGTTAGCTCTAATGTCCCATCTCTCTCCTTCCTGTGTTTTAGTCATACCCTGGTGAGAATGTAGCGCCACCTCCACAGATTCAGTTGGCAGTTGGCCTGTCTAGTTAAACACCAACATGTGGTGTCTTATTTGCACTTTTGAAACCTGTACACTTCACGAAGTGCTATGTGATGCTAATCTCTGGTTTTCAATTTGACTGGATTTAGAATCACCTTGGAAAGGACCCTCTGGGTCTGCAGGTGAGGGATTATGTAGATTAGGTTAACTGAGGTGGGAAAACCTACCTCAACTGTGGGTGGCACCATTCCATGGGCTGGGCAGTCCTGGACTGGATACAAAGGAGAGCGCCGGGGCTGGAAAGATGGCTTAGAGTGGGTTAAGGCATTTGCCTGCAAAGCCAAAGGATCCAGGTTTGACTCCCCAGGACCCACATAAGCCAGATGCACAAGGGGGAGCAAGCATCTGGAGTTTGTTTGCAGTGGCTGGAGGTCCTGGAGTACCCATTCTCTCTGTCTCTCTGTCTCTCTCTCTCAAATAATAAAAAATTAATAATTAAAAAAAAATTACAAGCGAGAACAAAGGAGAGCACTGGCTGACTGGCTGAGCACCAGCGTTCTGTGCTCTCTGCTTCCTCACTGTTGACCCAATGTGACCAGCTGCCTCAACTTCCTGCTGCCAAGCCTTCCCGGCCATGATGGAACCCCAGACCGTGAGCTGGAATAAACCCTTCCTCCCCCCAAGCTGTTTCTGGTCAGGTATTTTGTCACAGCAGCAAGAAGGTACCCGATACACACACAGTGTTCTGAAGTTGTTATCCGTGATCCCCTGCATTGGGATCTCTAGGGTCCTTATTAACAGGCAGATTCCCTGGGCCTTCATCCTGATCTCCTGAATGAAAATCTCTGGGGAGGTCACTTCCTTCTGCCTGCATCATTTCCTGGTTGCCTCCTACCTGTGTCTTGTGTTGGGGTGCTTTCTCACTTTGTTCCATGTCTGGTTTTTCTTTGATCTCTGAGTCCTTCACTTTTTTTTTTTTTTTTTTTTTTTTTTTTTTGGTTTTGCAAGGTAGGGTCTCACTCTGGTCCAGGCTGACCTGGAATTAACTATGTAGTCTCAGGGTGCCTTGGACTCTTGGCGATCCTCCTACCTCTGCCTCCTGAGTGCTGGGATTAAAGGCGTGCGCCACCACGCCCGGCGTTCACTATTTCTGAATCCTCTCTGGTCTTTCATGTGAAGGGGGTCTTCTAGTTCTTATAGTTTGCCTTCCACGTGTGGGTGTGTGTGCCTCCTCCAGCGCCCTTGTACCCCAGGAGCATTCTCTGTGATGGTGATTCCTTCTCCCATCTCCTTTTTCAGCAGGGCAAGGAGAATTCTCTTCTGGCTTGAGTCTTTCAGCTAGCCTACTCCCTGGATCTTTTTGTTGTTGTTGTTGTTGTTGTTAAAAATATTTTATTTATTTATTTATTTATTTATTTATTTATTTATTTATTTATTTATATGAGAGAGAGATATAGGCAGAGAGAGTGAATGGGTACGCCAGGGCCTCCAGCCACTGCAAACGAACTCCAGATGCATGCGCTCCCTTGTGCATCTGGCTTACGTAGTGGGTCCTGGAGAATCGAACCCGGGTCCTTAGGTTTCGCAGGCAAAAACGTCTTAACCTGTAAGCCATTTCCCCAGCCCCTCCCTGGATCTTATTTCTCTCTACAGTAAACCTCATCATTCATAACTCTTTTAAAAGAGGGCTGGAGAGATGGCTTAGTGGTTAAGGCACTTGCCTGAGATGCCTAAGGACCCAGGGTCAATTCCCCAGTACCACGTAAGCCAGTGAGCCAGATGCACAAGGTGGTGCATGTGTCTGGAGTTTGTTTACAGTGGCTAAAGGCCCTGGCATGCCCATTCTTTTCTCTCTCTCTCAAATAAATAAATAAATAAGTATTTTTTTAAAAGTGTCTCTGTGTCTAGGACAACTTCTGAACTTAAAGTGTTAAAGTGTTTGGAGGATGGTTCAGAAGCAAATCATCTAGAGTCTTCCTGCTATGGAAGCTGCATGCATAACCCCACCTCTGCTCATGGAGGGATGGGTTTTTGTGGTTTCCTTCCACTTAAGAATCTTTCAAGTGAAAGGGTGTTCCGTTATCTCCTGAAATTGTGCCTGGTTTGTTTTAGTAATGACAGGGTGGATGGATGATTCGTAATAGCTCTCTCTTTGTGTGTGTGCGCGTGCGTGCATGCGTGTGTGTGTGTGTGTGTGTGTGTGTGCGCGTGCGTGCGTGTGTGTTTTCAAGGTAGGGTCTCGCTCTAGCCCAGGCTGACCTGGAACTTACTCTGTAGTCTCAGGCTGGCCACCGTGATCCTCCTACCTCCGCCTCCCAATGCTGGGATGAAAAGGTGAGCCCCCACAACTGGCTGTCTCTCTTCTTCTGTATCCCCACCCCAACCAAATAGTGTTTCCAGGATATTTGGGCACAAATAGGTGAGGAGACTGTGGGGCCAGGCAACATCAGAAACGATTGCTCAAGACACCAAGGAGTGTACCAGATCCTGGTGAGATAGTAACACCTGCTGGAGAAAGAAGGGTTGTAGAGGCTACGACTGGGGGACCTGCATGTGAAATATCCCTCACTGGGTCAGAGGGGAGAGCATCTAAGCCCTTGGAGGTCAAGGATGTGGCTGGAGGGATTTTTAAGGACTCCACAGAGGCCCTTGGGGAGACTGGCCTCTTTTCCATCCCCACCCTGTGCACTGGGGGTGGGGCCCTTTGTCTAGTCTTCAGCTATGACTGAAGAGCATTGTGTCCTGGCTGTGCCCCTCACAGCCTCTTAGTGACGGGTCTGTTGTCCAAGATGGGCCTGAGGCTGGTTCGGGCCTGTGCCCATGTATTATGTAGCAGCAGCTGGGACAAAGCTGGTGTGTGTGGGAGCTCGTGGGGGCGGGGGCGGGGTGTCTGCCCCCCCCCACAGAGTTCTGTTTACCAGGCACTGGGAGGGGAGAGGGTGGCATGTGGTGCTGTGTGTGGAAAAGGAGCCTTTCAGTAGGGGTCCCTGAGAGGAGAGGACAGGGGAAGGGAAGAGAGGAGAGGAGAGGGGAGGAGAGGGGGGGAGGGGAGGAGAGGGGAAGAGAGGAGAGGAGAGGAGAGGAGTGAGAGGGGTCACTGGCATTGCTATAGGCTTTCCTGACTGACTGAGGAGTGATGGCTGACTTCAAGTACAGGGTGGCTAGGCAAATAGTCCTTCTGCCTCCCAGGGCTCCAAGACTTTTGGGGTCATTAACAGGGACTCTGGGTCTGATCAGGACCCCAATCAGCCAGTAATTCCCTGGGTCAACTGTAATGTGTCCTGAGGGCCTCTGGGATTCAAGAAACATGACTCATGGTGACCTCCCTCTCTGATCAGAGGGGACAGACTCAGTCATTCCCTCTGAACCTGAAGCCCCTTCAGTGGTGTAACCAGTCCTGCTTCTCTGTGACCCCCCTAACCCAGTGCCTGGCACAACATAATCCACACAGTACGTGTTTGTGGAATGTGAAAGAGTTGCAAACCTTTTGATCCTCCTAAGATAATAATTAGTGGAGGGATGGCTTAGTGGTTAAGGCACTTGCCTGCAAAGCCGAAGGGCCCAGATTTGATTCTCCGGGACCCACATAAGCCAGATGCACAAGGGGGCACATGCATCTGGAGTTCATTTGCAACAGCTGAAGGTCCTGGCCTGCCCATCCTCTCTCTCTCTCCCTACCGATTTCCTTCTCACTCTTTTAAACAAATAAATAAAAATAAAATATTTTAAAAATTATTATTACTAATTATTATATTATTTTGCTGCACTAGAGACTGAACCCAGGGCCTTGTGCATGTTAGACTAATGCCATAGAGCTATATCCCTTCTAACTTTTTGTTTTTGAGACAAGGCCTCTATAAGTTGCTCAGTCTACTTTGAACTTAACTCTATCACATGGGGGAGCCTTAAACCTGTAATCTTCCTGCTTCAGCCTCTTGAGTAGGTAGGATTGCAAGCCTGCCTCATGACTGTCAAGGTGATGATGTTAAGAAATGGGGCCTTTGGGCCGGAGAGATGGTTTAGCAGTTAAGGCACATGCCTGCAAAACCAAACAACCCTGGTTCAATTCCCCAGGACCCACGTAAGCCAGATGCACAAGGGGGCACATGCGTCTGGAGTTTGTTTGCAGTGGCTGGATACCCTGGTGTGCCCATTCTTTCCCTCTCCCTCTCTCTCTCTCTGCCTCTATCTCTTAAATAAATAAATAGATAAATAAATAAATAAAATATATTTAACAATTAAAAGAAATGGGGCCCTTAAGCTGGGCATGGTGGCACACACCTTTAGTCCCAGCCTCTGGAGGCAGAGGTAGGAGGATCGCTGTGAGTTTGAGGCCACTCTGAGACTACATAGTGAATTCCAGGTCAGCCTGGGCTAGAGTGAAGCCCACCTCAAAAAAACTTGAAAGAAAGAAAGAGAGAGAGAGGAGGCTCTTAAGAGGGCCCATTGCAAGGGTGACTCTCTCATGAATGGTCTCAGAGCTCTTGTAAGAGAAGCTCCCAAGAGACCCTTACCCCTTCCGCCTCAGGAGTACACAAGCTAGACATTTCCATCCATGCGCCAGAAAGTGGCCCTCAGCAGACGCCACATCAGCTAGCACTCTGATCTCGGATTCTCCATTGTTTATAAGCCACCCAATCTAGGATACTTCATTAGAGAGACCTGACTGGGCTAAGACAAGACAGATAGGGGAATGCTAGGTTCTGTCCTTGGATGGAAAAATGCATGCTTGCCTGGGGGGGGGGGCGCAGCATCTGGGCTCTTTAAGTGCAAGGCTCCTGCCTTCCCCGCCGTGAGTCCATCCACCTGAGATTTGGTCTCTGGTGCTGATGGAAGAGCTCCTTTCAAATCGTTTAGGCAGGTGCCCAGGGCCTGATCCACAACTCTGCTTTCATAGTGAGCAGCATAAGGAAGGGTGAAAAGTGGGTCGCTCCTGGAGACACGGCTCATGACAGTGACCTTGGGCTCCTTTACGAAATGGTTCCTCTGTCCCTTCTCTGTCACCCCATTCGTATATGCATATAATGGGAGGAAGAGGGTTAAGCATCTCAGGGATGAGGGTGACGTTGTGGTAGGGCACATGCCAAGCAGGTGGGAGGCCCTTGGTTCAATCCCCAGTAACGAACAAAAAAATCTTGGGCAGGATTTATGTAGCTTGAAAAAGCTCCTTTGCCCTAGTTTTTTTTTTTACCCCCCTCAAACAGATAGTTATCCTTTCTGAAGTTATATTTATAGACTTCAGAATTTAACTGCAACTTCAGTAGAAAGGGAAGGTCTTGCTCAAGGGCACCCAGCCTCTGGCCCCTCCCTGCCTGGCCTGCCTGCCTTTCTGTCTTGCCCATCCCTCAAGCAAGTGGTTGTCTGTGACCCCCATGTAAGCAGCTTGCTGAATGCTGTGGTGCCATTGTGCGAGTCTTCCAGGCTCAGTCCACTGATTGTGACAGGCAGCGTGGAGTGTGCTGTGTCAGCACGTGGGGCGCAGCACGCTCAGCAGAGCCTGGCCGCAGTCATTTGCCACATCTCCACGTGTGAGGCTGGCTCTGGTGTGTCAAACACTCATAGTCACATGTGGGAGGCAGGCAGGCAGGAACAGGTACGCTGTTTCTGGTTCACACAGCTAGAGGGTTGGAACTGTGCAGGTCTGAGAAGACTGTCGGAATTGGGGTCTTGAGAGGAGGATGTGGGAAAAGCTGCGGCTAAGGGGAGAGTCATGTGTGTACGTGTGTTCTCAGCCACCTGGGGTCCCAGGTGACAAGTGACTGCTTTGTCACATGGATGGACTGAAGTGGGATAGTGAGGTCTAACTCACAAAGGATTGGGGTGGGTTGGACATGGCAGGACAGAAGAGAATAGTTTCAGAGAGATGATTTTTCATCGTTTGGTGTTTTGAGGTAGGGTCTCCCTCTAGCTCAGGCTGACCTGGAATTCACTATGTAGTCTCAGGGTGGCCTCAAACACATTGCGATCCTCCTACCTCTGCCTCCCAAGTGCTGGGATTAAAGGCGTGCGCCGCCATGCCTGGCTAAAAGAGGTTTGGCTTTGACCTGGTAGAAACCACTGAGGGTGAAATTTAATGATTTTTGTTAAACTTTAAAAAAATATTTTATTTATTTGAGAGAGAGAAAGAGGCAGAGAAAGAGAGAGAGAGAGAATGGGTGCACCAGGGCCTCCAGCCATTATAAACAAACTCCAGATGCATGTGCCCCCTTGTGCATCTGGCTTATGTGGGTCCTAAAGAGTCGAACCAAGATCCTTTGGCTTTGCAGGCAAACGCCTTAACTGCTAAGCCGTCTCTCCAGCCCCGAAATTAAGGATTTTGAGGGAAAAGGTCGAAGGGCTCGTGTTATAAACACTTCCTCGATGTTCAACTGCCTGGTCTCGTTTAATCTTCTGTAGTCAGCTCAGAAGAGGAAATTGGTGACCATTACCACAAGGAGCCCTGGGCTCCGAGGGGCTCCGAGGGGCTCAGAGTGGCAGAAGTGTCCGGGCGGAGCTGAAGTCACAGGTCCCTCTGCCTCTCAGTGCTTGCTTTCCATGAGGTCTCTCCAGTGACTCTGCAGCCCAGGATGGGGCAATCTTGACACGGTGGCTCTGGGGAGTCACAGCTGGTGACACGGAACCCAGCAGCAAAGGGGGAGGGGTCAGTGTGCCAGCCGCTGCCATCTTCCCTTAGTATCTGCAGACCCTGGAGCCAGCCAGGGGCACCCTCTCCCTCTTGGAAGGACTTTCCAAGCACTTCTCCACTCACTGTCTTCTTTTTATTTTATTTTATTTTATTTTATTTTATTTTATTTTATTTTATTTTATTTTATTTCCTCCTTCTCTCAACTGATATGGTTCTAGCCTCATTATTTAAAAAATTTTTTAATTTATTTAAGAAAGAAAGAGATGCAGATAGAGAGAGAGTCAGCACTCCACGGCCTCCAGCCACTGCAAATGATCTCCAGATACACGCGCCACCTTGTGCATCTGGCTTATGTGGGTCCTGAGGAATCAAACCTGAGTCCTTTGGCTTTGCAGGCAAGTACCTTAATAACTAAGCCATCTCAGTTTTTTTTTAATATTTAAAAATATTTTTTATTTGCTTATTTCTTTGAGAGAGAATGAGTAAAAAAGGCAGATAGAGAGAGAAAATGGGCACAACAGGGCTTCCTAGCCACTGCAAACAAACTCCATTCACATGCACCACCTTGTGCATCTGGCTTTATGTGGGTACTGGGGAATCAAACCTGGGTCCTTAGGCTTTGCAGGCAAGTGCCTTAACCACTGAGCAATCTCTCCAGCCCATGGTCTCAGTTTTGCTACTAAAGCCTGCCCTGGGCCTCAGCCCCCCGCTGGCCTCCATGTTCCCACCTACGAAGTGAAGAGTAGTGTGTATGTATGCGTGTGTGCACACGCATGCACGTGTGTGAGCATATGCATTGTCAACAAGCTCAGCGTGAGGAGCCAGGACAGACGAACATCAGGCCTCCCCTCCCTGTGTCCTCTCCCCGCCATGTGGTCCCAGTTGCTCCAACTTTATAGAAGATGAAAGCGGTGTTTCGAGAATGGATCTTGGGCACGCGACACTGAGCCTGGTTACTGTCCTGCTGAGTAAATCCTGAACCTGGAGGAAGTCGTGGCTGAGCACAGGGTGGACAGTCAAATCTCAGGCTACTAGGCTGTGCTAATCAATGTGATATTCGGGATTACTGAATTGTGTGTGTGTGTGTGTGTGTGTGTGTGTGTAGTATATATGGTATGTAGATGTGGTGTGTTTGCTGATGAGGTGCCCTGTGCATCTCACGGCCAGAAGAGAAGGTCAGGTATCCTGCTCCATCACTCACTCACTCACTCACTCACTCACTCACTCACTCACTCACCTGTTTTACCTGGAGAAAGAGTCTCTTACTGATTCCGTAGCTTGCCATTCGTGAGCCCCAGCAATTCTCCTGTCTCTGCTCCCCACAGGACGGGCCATGTCCAGCTGTTTACATGGGCGCTCTGGAAATTGGAACCTGGGCAGTCTCAGGCTGTCATGCTCCCCAGCTTCCCAGTGACAATCACGTGTTGCGAATTTATGATGTGCCAAGCTCTGTACTAAGTGGGGAGACTGGAGAGATGGCTCAGTAGTTAAAAGCACTTGTCTGCAAAACCTGCAGGGCCACGTTCAGTTCCCCAGTGCCCATATAAAGTCAGATGAACAAAGTGCCACACGCATCAGAAGATCGTTTGTTGCCCATATTCATTGTCTCCCCCCACCCCGAATATAGCTTTTTTGCTATATTTTAGCATATATGCATAAACACACAAGCAATATGTGTTATACCAGCCCCCAATAAAAGGGCTTTCTGCTTTGTTTCACTGCAAAAGGATTTTTCTAATGACGACCCATCGTTTTGGTTGGCTAACCTGCTGGTAGAATGTGGCTATCGAGGGTGAGAAGCACTGGGCCAGCGTTTCACATGTAACACGATCGTGTTGCGTGTTAATTCCGTGCAGTGGGAGAAGAGAGAAAGGAGTGGGTTGTTTTGATTGGGGAATCAGAAGCGAGCTCCAGTTCAAGTGGCACTTGAATAGAATCCAGAAGTGTGATGGGATTTCAGTAAACAGACAGGGGAAAGGCAGTCAGAAGCCAGGACAGAAGAAAAGAAAGGCTGGAGGGGCGAGAGGGAGGCTCACCGAGACAGCGTCCTGGGCCTTTGCGCCAGTCCGCCTGTCATCCCTGGGGACAAGGCCTCTTTACATCTTCATGATACCAATGAGGACATTGAGATGCAGAGCAGTTACGTAACTTGCTCAGAGGCACAAGTGGTAAAGTAGGATTTGAGTTTAGGCAGATACACTGTGATCTAGAAGTGAGGTTTTGAGATATTGTAGCCAAGTGCCAGGGAGCTTATCAGAGAGATGTGGCCCTTGACCCAAAGAGTCCTCCTTCCTTGTTTTTTGTGGAATGAATGGACAGGGAGCAGCAGTGGTAGACAGGACAGATTCACGGATGAATGTGTTTTGGTTTAATTATTATTTATTGATTTAGCATATGCTAGGAAAATGGAAGCTAGTATATGTTGCCATTGCTATCATATCTAAAGTTTCTTAGGGGGCTGGAGAGATGGCTCAGCAGTTAAGGTGCTTGCCTGCAATGCCTACCAACCCAGGTTTGATTCCTTGGTGCCATGTAAAGCCAGATGCAGAAAGTGGCACATGCATCTAGAGTTTGTTTGCAGTGGCGAGAGGCCCTGGCTCGTCCGTATTCATTCTCTCTCCATGTGTCTCTCTGCTTGCAAATAGATAAACAAATACATTTTTTTAAAAAATAAAGTTTCTAGGGCTGGAGAGATGGCTTAGGGGTTAAGGCGCCTGCCTCCTAAGCCTAAGAACACTGGTTCCAATCTCCAGGTCCCACATTTAGCCAGATGCAAAGTGACGCACAGGAGGGTTTATGTATCTGGAGTTTGTTTGCAGTGGCTGGAGGCCCTGGTATGCCCATTCTGTCTCTCTCTCTCTCTCTGTCTGTCTGCCTCTTTCTCTCTCACTTTCTCAAATTAATTAATTTAATTTAATTAAAAAAAAAGACCAGGTCTGCTCCTTGCTGGCCATGTGACCTCAGGCAGGTGCATCGCCTTTCCAGCCTTGGTTTCCATCTTAACAAGGGGACAATGAATGGCAGTGTGCTCTGAGCCCATCTTTCTGGGTGAAGTGTGTGGCCACAGCGTGAAGATGGCTGGTTAAGAAACGTTCGCTCGAGTGTGGGCTGCTGCGGCTGGGGCTTGGAGTGGGCCATTCAGCCTGTCATTGTCTGAGTCAGAAAGGGCTTTTGATGTCACCTGCTTCAACCTGAAGCTGCTCTTGGAGTTCCATCTCTGCACTGAAGGGGGTCTTCCAATGTCCTTAATTACTTTCAGTGAGGGGAGCTCCCCCCTTCTCAGCTGTGCCCATTTCACCATTGTACGTCACCCACTCCATTGGAAACAGAAGCAGCTCACCCCGGAAAGTACCTCAGAGCTATGAGAGGTACCCCACAACCCTTTGTCTCGTAGATGTGTGGGGAGCCGACTCTAAGTCTCAGGGTGCAGCAGCAGTAGTAGAAGAAAGCCCAGTGTACCAGTCACTTTCCTTGTTGTTGTAACACAATATTTGACAAGAAGCAACTTAGGGGAGGAAGGCTTACAGTTCAAGGGGAGACAGTCCATCATGGCGGGAAGCTGTGGCGGCAGGAGCTTGAGGCGGCTGGTCACATTGAGTCCCCAGCGAAGAAGCAGAGAGCGCTGAATGCTGCTGCTCAGCCAGCTCTCTCCTTTTCGTTCACTTAAGAACCCAGCCCATGGCATGGTGCTGCCCACGGTGAGGGTGGGTCTTCCCACTCAATTAACCTAATCTAGAAACTCCCTCAGACACGCTCAGAGGTCTGTCTTCCAGGTGACTCTGGATCCAATCACACTGATAATCAAGATTATCCACCACACTTGGCCACTTGCCTGTAACTTACCTACATACTGACATGCCTGTGAGGTGGGCAGGGCAAAGCTTCTGGGGTCATTCCCACTGAATATAACCGGAAGTATATTGGAGGGGATGATGGCTGTTTACAAATTTTGGAAGGGACTGGAGAGATGGCTTAGCAGTTAAGGTGCATGCCTGCAAAGCCTAAGGACCCCAGTTTGATTCTCCAGGTCCCACGTAATCCAGATGCACATAGTGGCACATGCGTCTGGAGTTTTTGCAGTGGCTAGAGGCCCTGGCACGTGCATTCTCACTCTTTCTCTCTCTCTCCCTCTCTCTGTCTCAAATAAATAAATAAATAAATAAATAAATAAATAAATAAATAAAATAAAACTTCTGGAGGGCTGGAGAGATGACTTAGCAGTCAAGATGCTTGCCCGTGAAGCCTAAGGACTCAGGTTTAAGTTTCCAGTGCCCACATGACCAGGATGCATACGTGCATGCGTGTGGGGTTTGTTTGCAATGGCTGGGGGCCCTGGTACACCCATTCTGTCTGCCTCTCTCTCTCTCAAATAAATAAAAATAATATTTAAAAACTTGTGGGGCTGGAAGGATGGTTTAGTAGTTAAGACACTAGCCTGCAAAGCCAAAGAACCAAGGCTTGATTCCCCAGGACCCATGTAAGCCAGATGCACAAGGTAGCACATGCTTCTGGAGTTTGTTTGCAGCCAGTGAAGGCCTGGGGCACCCATTATCTCTCCCATCTGCCTCTCTCTCTCAAATAAATAAAATAAAATAATTAAAAAATAACTTCTGGAATGTATCAGGTGCTTTACATATTTCAGGGGATTGATCCTTCACATGGACTTGATAAAATGAGCCCTATTGCCAGCGTGGTGGTGCGCGCCTTTAATCTCAGCACTTGGGAGGCAGAGGTAGGAGGATTACCATGAGTTCAAGGCCACCCTGAGACTACATAGTGAATTCCAGGTCAGCCTGAGCTAGAGCAAGACCCTACCTTGGGAAAAAAAAAAAAAAGAGCCCTATTCATATCACTTCATCTTATTATTTGTTTATTGTATTATTGTTTGTTTGGCCTCTCTATATATAGCCAAGGGTGGCCTCAGACTTACCATCCTCCTGTCTCCACTTCCTGAATGCTTGGATTCTAGACATGTGCTCAGCTTCCACCCCTATTACACAGATGAGGAAGGAGGCTCAGAGAAGTGATGTTGCTCACATAGCAAGGAAGTGCCCCACACTCTCGTAAGCCCTGCCTTAAATTCCTTCTTCAGTCATGACACTGAGACTTACCAGAGCAACCAAGCAGGGGCCAGGCCTGCTGCTGGCTCAGACCTGTGTCCTTTGGCCCCCGTCAGAAAGTCACGTGGGGGCTGGAGAAATGGCTTAGCCATTAAGGCGCCTGCCTTCAAAGCCCAAGGACCCAGGTTCGATTCCCCAGTACCCAATGCAAAGCCAGGCACACAAGGTGGTGCGTGTGTCTGGAGTTCGTTTGCAGTGGCTCGAGGCCCTGGTGCACCCATTCTCTCTCTCTCTCTATCTCCCTTTCTATCTGCCTCTTTCAAATAAATATATTTAAAAGAAAATCATGTGGGTATCCTGGCAGCCTGTGTACATGGGGAAGGATGACATGAATGACTTTCTCTCCTCCCCACCCATGGCTCCTTCTACCTCCTCACCCCACCCACCCTATCCAGAGGGACAGAAGTGGGTGAGATCAGCCCTCCCACCCTCCATGTGTACAGAGCCTGAGCAGGAAGAGTAGGAGTCATCTCGGGCCAGTGGGGTGGGGAAGCTTGGTGGGAGAAGCCCAGGGCAGCCTCCAGTGCCTTTGTCCAGAAATCCCCCCAGATCTCCATCCCAGCATGTAGGACCGGGTCTCATGCAGAGCAGCAGAAGCAGGCAAGCTGACTGGGGAGCGCCGTGTGTCGGATCCCAGCTCCCCAGTAAGCCCCATTTGGATGGATAAGAATGATCGTCAACTTGATACCTAAGAGATCAGTGTTTGGGCATGTCTGTGAGGAAATTTCTAGATTGGGTTAACAGAGATGGGTAGACCTGCCTTCAATGTAGGCAGCACAATGAATAAGAAGGAGAAAGTTCTCACCCAACACTGCACTGGCATTCATCTCTCTATTTACTGACTGCAGAAACAATGTGAACTGCCACCTCATATTCCTGCCACCATACCTTCCCAGCCAGGCTGGACTACATCCTAAGATGTAGTCTTTCCTTAAGAGTTGCTTTTGTCAGAAAAAATAAAAAAGAATTAATTTACTCCATTTGTGCCACTTGTTGGAGAGTGGAGGTAAGTCTAATGGTTAGAGCTTGTCACCTCCTGGTCTCAAGATGGCTGCCTCAGCTCCAGACTTTACATTATCAGATGCAAACCAAGGCAGGAAGAACACATGCATTAGGTAATGTGCCAAGAAAGTACTTTTCTCATAGGTCTCTTTGCTTTTGTTAGTTAAAAAACAAATCTTGAGCCGGTTGTGGTGGTGGCGCACGCCTTTAATCCCAGCATTTGGGAGGCAGAGGTAGGAGGATCTCTATGAGTTCAAGGCCAGCCTGGGACTACATAATGAATTCCAGGTCAGCCTGGGCTAAAGCAAGATCCTACCGTGAAACTACCCCCCCCCAAAAAAAAACAAAACAATAATCGTGGGCTGGAGAGATGGCTTAGAGGTTAAGGCACTTGCCTACAAAGTCTAATGATCTGGGTTCAACTTCCCCAGTACCACGTAAAGCCAGATGCACAAAAGGGTGCATGCATGAGTCTGGAGTCGTTTGCAGTGGTTGGAGGCCTTGCGCACCCATTCTCTTTGGCTCTTTTCTTTCTCTGCTTGCACTTAAATAAATAAAGTCTTAGGACTGGAGAGATGGCTTAGTTTTTAAGGCACTTCCCTGCAAAGCCTAAGGACCCAAGGCTTGATTCCCTAGAACGCAAGTAAGCCAGATACACAGGGTGTCTTATGCGTCTGGAGTTCACTTGCAGTGGCTGGAGGCCCTAGTGTGCCCATTCTTTCTCTTTCTCTCTCTTTCTCTCTGTCCCTCTCTGTCTCTCTCTCTCTTTCAAATAAGCAAATTAAATAAAAATTTAAAACATTTTTTAAAAAACATCTTAGCCAAGCATCTCTCTCTCTCAAATAAGTATTTGTTTATTTACTTAAGAGAGAGAGGGGCAGAAAGACAGAGAGAGAGAGAGAATGTGCATGCTAGGACCCCCAGCTGCTGCAAACGAATTCCGGATGCCTGCACCACCATGTGCATCTGGCTTTACATGGGTCCTGGGGAATTGAACCATGGTCCTTTGGCTTTGCAGGCAAGTGCCTTAACCACTAAGCCATCTCTCCAGCCCATCAAATAAATATTTTTTTAGAGATGAGTACCCCTTTTACATTTCTCTCCTCCTTCCCTTAGCTGTAGCTCCTACCTCTGCTCAATACATCTCATATTTATGCCCTTTGCAGGGAACAGCTGGCTGGTCTACCATCACCATAGTGTGGGGGTCACTCCTTGTGAGCAGCACTCTGGGCCGCAGGGCCAAGTGGGACACAGTGTGGCCACCTAGAATGAAGCTATGCCTCACGTGAGTTGGGAGCGCAGAGGCTGTTGGAGGGGAATTACTGGATAAGGATCTAGGAAGATTCCTTCCTCACTCACTCACTGGACCTGAGTTAACTGGTAGATTCTTTTACGTAAGGCAGTGCGCGCCAAGTGGAGAGCTTCAAGACAGTCATCAGAGGGTTTTCAGACAAAGCCCCTTTTATGCTCTCAGTAGCCCAAAGCTCTGGTTTCCAGGCCTTCGGCTGGTAAGGCCCCTTGACATGCTTCCAAAGCCCATGAGCAGATTGTTAACTCGCACGCATGCACGCACATGCACACACGGGTGGACAATGAGGTTTTATCTCCAGGTGAGGCTCTCGCCGAGTGGCCTGGCACCTGCTTCTCTGTATGTGCTGCCCACTTTCCTACACTTGATTGACAGGACTGTGAAAACGCTTACGTGGTGGGCTAGGAGATTGGGCTTCTTGCTCGCAACCGAGACTCCCACGGCAACACCAGCAAGAAGCCTTTCTTTCCTTAGTGATGTCAGTGATCAAGAAAGATCACCTCTTGGGAAAGAGAAAGGTGAGGCCAAGCCTTGTCACTGTGCTCCCCTGGGACAGATCACCAGCCCAGCTTGCATTACACTGCCAAGTGACACGAAGCCAAGATCTTCATCTTTAAAGGCTGCTGACTACAGGGACCAAAGAGTAGAATTGCTGTGCATAACCCTAGGGCCAGAGGAAGACAGCTGCCTTCCCTCCACCCCCTGGCAGCGCACATATACCCTCTCTGGCATGAACACATGGCATGACTGTGGCTTGGCAGGTTTCCCTGGCTAGGCCTGCGTGACCAAAAAACATGGCTCTGCTGCGCCCTGGCTTGGGGATGCCCAGGGATAACAGCTCTGGGTGGGAAGGACCCACTGTACTGGGGGCAGGATCCCAAACCGTCCTGTGAATCAGAATCACACTTCACAGGTAGATCTGGCCTCTGCCCTCAACTTAGCTTCAACTATGATACAGCCTGTTTTTGTAGTGTGTGTGTGTGTGTGTGTGAGTGTACGTGCATGTGTGTATATGTGCACCTGTGCATGTGTGGAGGACAGAGTAGACTATCAGGTGTGCTTCCTCTATAACTCACCCTCGTATTTCCTTGAGATGAGCCCTTCTGAATGTGGAACTGCGTTTTTTTTTGAAAGTCGCAGTAATTCTCTGGTATGTGCTCCCCATAGGACTGGAGTTAGAGATGTGCCTGGCCATTCCCAGCCACTTACATGGGTCTTGCAGAATTGAACTCAGGCAATCTCAGGCCCTCATGCTTGTAGCAAGGCTCTTATCCACTGAGCCATCTCCCCAGCCTCAGCCTTGTTTATAAAGTTGCTCTGTCTGAAGTATACACAGGCCAGGGCATGGGAAAAGATGGTGGGAGAATTAGAGGCCGTGGTGAAGACAGACCTGGGCAATCAGAAACCATGGCTTGAATTCCAGCCCTTCCTTATTGAGCATCTGTTGTGTGCAGTTTTGTCCACACAGCCTTAACCTCAACATAGTCCCTTTTTACTCTCTGGTTGTCAAGGGCAAATGGATGGGCTAGGACACATTGAAGATATAAACCGACTTAGATAAGAGTTTTTGTCAAGTAGACACGTTTTAGAAGAATGCTCACACACATTTTTTACTGGTTCTTCAAACTATCTGGTGGCGGGTTTGGGGGAGGGGAAGAGAGGGATATAAGAACTGAATCCATTTTAAAGATGGAAAAGGGCTGGAGATATGGCTTGGTGGTTAAGGCGCCTGCCTGCCAAGCTTAAGAACACAGGTTCCAATCTTCAGGTCCCACGTTTAACCAGATGCAAAAAGTGACGCAAGGGCGCAATGCTGCACTTGACCACAAGGGGGCGCACGCATCTGGAGTTCATTCACAGTGGCTGAGAGGCTGCTGGCGTGCCCATTCTTTCTCTTTTGTTTTTTATTATTTTTTATTTTATTTTATTTTATTTTATTTTATTGACAACTCCTTTAATTATAGACAATATCCCATGGTACGTCCCTCCCTCCCCCCACTTTCCCCTTTGAAACTTCACCCTCCATCATATCCCCTCCCCCTCTCAATCAGTCTCTCTTTTCATTTTGATGTCATCATCTTTTCCTCCTATTATGATGGTCTTGTGTAGGTAGTGTCAGGCACTGTGAGATCATGGATATCCAGGCCATTTTGTGTCTGGAGGAGCACGTTATAAGGAGTCCTACCCTTCCTTTGGCTCTTACATTCTTTCCGCCCCCTCTTCCGCAATGGACCCTGAGCCTTGGAAGGTGTGTTAGAGATGTTTCAGTGCTGAGCACTCCTCTGTCACTTCTTCTCAGCACCATGGTGCCTTCTGAGCATCCCAAGGTCACCGTGTGACAAGCGTTTTACCCACTGAGCATCTTCCTGGCCCTTGAGCAAATATATCAGTGCCACGCGAAACGCTGGGAAAGTAAGGCAGGCCGTCTCTGCCTCCCCATAGCACCCAGTGGACCTGAGAACAGACCAGTAAATAGATGCTGGTGTCGGACCTGGATTCAGTCCCCAAGCTCTCTGCTTCCGTGACCCTGGACAGACCCGGCTGAATCTGGAAATGGAGTTACAATGGTGCCACTTCCTTGGAATGATTTGAAGACCCCAGAGTGAGATGGTTTTCCGACGCTTGCCTCATAGTGGACACTGAATGCGCGCTGGCTGTTGTGATTGTTGTGTGGATCAGGAGCACAGTACAGAACCTGGGGGTGGAGCGGCTATCTTCCAGAGGCCGTGAGCAGGAGCGGCTGTGGGCATGAGGACAGAAGTCTGGCGTAGGGGACATACCTTCTGTGTCTGGCTGGCTGAACCTTGAGCGATGATGGTACAGCCAATGTCCTGAATGGACGGCTGCGTCTCCTCCCACCCGAACGTGGTTGGGGAGATGCCCCTCCCTGCTTGAGTTTCCTGTTCCCTGGTAGGCCAAGACAAGCCGGAGCTTGGCATAGGGGAGACTTCCCATCCCATAGCCGGAAGGAGGATGTAGGCAGAATAACTGCCTGATCCCTGGAAGTCCATGTAAGTGCCTAGGGGTGGCTCACATCCTGGCCTTCCTCGTTTCTTGCATGTACCCCGAGGTATGACCAGGTATGGAGGAGGATCCCCTTAATTCCTCTTCCTAGGAGGCAACTGAACTTAACCAGTGCTGTCCCGACAGAACATTCTACCATGATGGAAATGCTGTCGCTCACCCAAGGAGGTAGCTGCTAGCCACACATGGCCACTGGCCTGCTGTCACTAAGGAACTGCTTTTTTTTTTTTTTTTTTTTTTTTTTTGAGGTAGGGTCTCACTCTGGCCCAGGCTGACCTGGAATTAACTATATAGTCTCAGGGTGGCCTTGAACTCACGGCGATCCTCCTACCTCTGCCTCCCGAGTGCTGGGATTAAAGGCATGCACCACCATGCCCGGCAGGGACTGCTTTTTCATGAGATTTCAGTGTACCTAACCTGAGCTGGAATGGCCGTTTGTGACTGGTGGCTACTGTGTGGGCTGTGGTCAGCGCTAGCCTTCTCCGAGTTCATAGACAGAGGACAGACTCCCCAACATGGCTGTCCACAGGCTGTCACTTGAATGGCCCCCTCCTCCCGTAGACTGGTGTTCCGCCAGGCCAGGAATATAGAAAATACCACCTGGGTTGTGCAGCCTACTACATCCACCTGGATTGTGTGTCTGTAGCCACTTCCTCTTTCCCTGCATGGATGTTTAACTCTACCAGACCACACATTCGGTGATGTCACACGACCCCTTGAAATGAGTCACGGCAGGAATTTTATGGTATAGAAATTGGCAAACATGACCAACTGTTCCCTCCCCCAGACAGCTGCTGGCTAAACCTTTCCCAGCATGCTATTGCCCCAGGGCCCCATCAGCAGGGACATTCTTGTTTCTCATGAGCCAAGCACTGTTTTAGGCACCACTGTATGAACAGTGGAGATGGCCATGGTCGCCCCGTGGTGATGATGCTCCAACAGACAAAAACCAGACAATTGCTTATAGGGCAGGTGGGGAAGGTCTCACAGAGGAGGGCAGGCTTTGAAAAAGACTGGAAGGGAGTGCACAGAGAAGGCACGTAAGCAAGCAATACCCCCTCTTGAGAAATTGAGAGGACTGGTCTGGAGACTCATCCGAGGTGGACCAGGGATGAAATGGGGTCAGGATTCACGTACAAGCTGCCCCAGCCCCAGAACAACTTCCGGACTCCAGCCTGGTGGTCATTGGGTTAGCCTCCTATACCCTTACACCCTGTGAAGGCAGAACCAGGGATCCACACAGGTCCCAACCCAGTGGGTGTCTCAGAGCCCTCGACACAGCAAAACCGTGTGGCCCAGCCTCTGTGTGGGGGAACATCTTGGTCAGCTGTGGCATCTTCTTAGAATCCTGGGTTGGAGCAGGCATAACAGGGTGGCAGGATGGGTCATGCGGTCCCAACACTTCCTGTGGGAGCAAGAGGAGGGGCTGCCGAGACCGATGTTCGCTGCTCCTATTCCACAGCTTCTCAGGTGGGTTCCATACAGCTCCAGGCTGCCCGTGCTCAGAGGGAAATAGCTCTGGTTTTGCAAGAGGAAATTCATCATCGTTAACGTTTCGCCTTGCTGGGACAAAAAGCCACTTAAGAAGGGAAGGGTCTGTTTTGGCTACAGTTTAAGGGCACAGTTCATCATGGCAAGGAAGCCCTGCTGGGCGGGAGAGTGAGGCCGCCAGTCACACTGCCTCCACAGCCAGCAAGCAGAGAGAATGAATGCTGGTGCTCAGCTCACCCTCTCCTTGCTATTCGGTCTAGATCCCTGGTGCCGCCCATAGTTAGGATGGGTCTTCCCTCCTCAGTTAATCCAGTCTAGAAATCCCCTCACATACTTGCTCAGAAATTTCCTAGATTCTACATCCTGTCATGTTGACAATATTACCCATCATAAAATTGAAGCTTAGGGGCTAGAGAAATGACTTAGTGGTTAAAGGACTTGTCTGCAAAGCCTAAGGACCCAGCTTCGATTCTCCAGTATCCACATAAGCCAGATGTACAAGGGGGCACATGCGTCTGGAATTTGCAGCATCTGGATTCCCTGGCATGTTCATTCTCTCTCTCTCTCTCTCTCTCTCTCTCTCTCTCTGTTTGCCTCTTTCTCTTGCTGTCTCTCTCTCTCTCAAATAAATAATTAAGTAAAAATAAAATATTTTAAACTTGCCGGGTGTGGTGGTGCATGCCTTTAATCCCAGCACTTGGGAGGCAGAGGTAGGAGGATTGCTGTGAGTTCAAGGTCAGCCTGAGACTACAGTGAATTCCAGGTCAGCCTGAACTCTGAACTAGAGTGAAACCCTACCTCGAAAAAAACCAAAAAAAAAAAAAAAAATTGAAGCTTAGCTCCCCACTGGAGTATCAGCAGCTTCCCTCCATGTCTCCTGGGGTCTCTCCAGTAAGTCTAGTTTTTTGGGCTCGGAGATGGAAGACCTGGGACCCGCTTTCACTCACTAACCCAGAATGCCCTGGGTGTTGAGATGGAGCCATCCTTCTTTCTTCCTCTCATCACACTCGTGATGGCTCTGCCCCCTGCTGGCACATTCTGTCCTTTTGCAGATTCCAGACCGGAGGCCCTGGTGCCCACATTTTACAGAAGCCTGGAGAAGGAAGGGCGTGTCCTGCTGGTCTACCAACTAGGGGGACATGTGCCCATCACCTGCCATAGCAGGTCCAAGAGGCCCATGGGGCTTCCTCCCCAGCCATGTGATGTGGGAGAGGTGGTTTCAAGTTCCCTGCTCACCTGAGACAGGAAACACACTCACCGCCCCCTCTCCACAGTCCTGCCCCTGTGCACCGGATGAGCTAAACCTTCATCATCATCATCATCATCATCATCAGGGAAGTGCACCTGTTGGATGCAATAAACCATCACTCAGAGCCGAGCAGGGCCCAGTGGAGCCCATGAAGAGCGTGGTAGCCACTATTTCAGAGATAGAAGATGCAGCTTCCAGTTCTTTGTGGGGTTTTTGTTGTTGTTGTTTTGTTTTGTTTTGTTTTATTTATTTTTATTTTCAAGATAGGGTCTCACTCTAGCTCAGGCTGACCTGGAATTCACTCTGTATTCTCAGGGTGGCCTCAAACTCACAGCGATCCTCCTACCTCTGCCTCCTGAGTGCTGGGATTAAAGGCATGTGCCACCATGCCCTTTTTTTGTTTTGTTTTGTTGTTTTTAAGAAATATATTTCATTTATTTAAGAGAGAGAGAGAATGGGTGCTCCAGGGTCTCCTGCCACTGCAAACGAATTTGAGATGTATGCACCCCCCCCCTTGTGCATCTGGCTTACGTGGGTCCTGGATAATTGAACCAGTATCTTTTGGCTTTGCAGGCAAACACCTTAACTGCTAAGCCATCTCTCCAGCCCCAGGGTCTCTAGCCAGGCTGACCTGGAATTCCTATGTGTCTCAGGGTTTGTCCTCTTTCTGCCTCTCAAGTGCTGGGATTAAAGGTGTGAGCCACCACGCCTGGCTTTTTATTTTTTGGTTTTTCGAGGTAGGGTTTCACTCTAGCTCAGGCTGACCTGGAATTCACTATGTAGTCTCAGGCTGGCCTTGAACCCACAGCAATCCTCCTATCTCTGCCTCCCAGAGTGCTGGGATTAAAGGCGTGTGCCACCACGCCCTGCTCCAGCTTCCAGTTCTTATGAGGTCATAGGCACCACTCAGAAGCCAAATGAGGACTTTTGCCTTCTCTATTCTCCTGTCTCAGAAGAGACTCGGGGAGAGGATTTGAGGGAACAGGCTGGGCGCAGCAGCCATGTACAATGTTGTCCACAGCCTCTCTGTACTTCTTCCCCGGCCCATGCCTCCTCTCCCCTCCTCCTCCTCCTGGAGAGACTGTCAGAACCTTTGCCTTCCAGGAGGGGAAAGGAGAGACCTAGTGTTTGGCAAGCACCTATCCTGCACTGGGCACCTCACTGGGCACTTTGCATTTGATCATGTCATTGTGTCAGTGAGCTGGGTGATATCAGCCCCACTTTACAGAAAAGGGAACTGATATTGCTGGGCATGGTGGCGCACGCCTTTAATCCCAGCACTCAGGAGGCAGAGGTAGGAGGATTGCCATGAGTTCAAGGCCACTCTGAGAATACATAGTGAATTCCAGGTCAGCCTGGAGCTAGAGTGAGACCCTACCTAAAAAAAAAAAAAAAAAAAGAAAGAAAGAAAGGAAGGAAGGAAGGAAGGAAGGAAGGGAGGGAGGGAGGGAGGGAGGGAGGGAGGGAGGAAGGAAGGAAGGAAGGAAGGAAGGAAGGAGGAGAGAGAGAGAGAAGGAAAGAAAGGAAGGAAGGAAGGAAGGAAGGAAGGAAGGAAGAGAGAGAGAAGAAAGAAAGAAAGAAAGAAAGAAAGAAAGAAAGAAAGAAAGAAAGAGAGAAATAAAAAAAAAGGGAACTGATGATCAGAGAGATTAAGTCGTTCACCTAAAGTCACATACATAGCTAGCTAATCACTGGGTTCTTTCTACCTCCTGAAACCCTGCCTACAATAATAGTCTCTTCACACAGGTGTGTGGTGCTGTGTCTCTAGAGCCAGTGAAGAGGAGCGAGAGTTTGGGTGGAGAGGAGAGGCTGGTGGAGGAGATGTGTGTGATGTTGGAAAGAACGGCAGGTATTCTTGGCTGCAAGATTGGAGCATGGGTCCTGAAAGATCTGGAGATAATGCCCTGACCTCAGTAAAACCCAGCCAGGGGTGGTGGAGTCCATCAGGATCTGGGCCAGACTCTGGGGACAAAGGCCAAAGGCCAGAGTTTTCAGTTCCTCTTTATCGCCTCTGTCCTTGAATCTCCCTTTGAGGTCTGGGCAGCTCCCGCCGTCGCAGCTGGGCATTAGCGCACTCCTCCTCTCATCCGCGGAGCCTTTTCTGTCCCTGCCGGCATCCCCGTGCAGCTAAGCTCAGCTCTTCAGAAATCGGAGGGTGGGAAGGGCAGACAGAGCTCAGCCTGCAGACACTACACTTTGGCGGGGAGTGTATGCTGCATCTGACCCAGCCTCCCAGGCCTTCCCCCGTCCACCACCCAGAACCAACAAATCCTTGACTCTAGCCACCAGCACCCTCCACTGTCTCCAGCCACGCTTCCTCTGCCCTGTCTCAGATAAGAGATGAATAGTGGAGACATTTTAACCTGAACTTATTTATTTATTTGAGAGAGAGAAAGAGGGGGAGAGAGAGAGAAAGAATGGGCATGCCATGGCCTCCAGCCACTGAACTCCAGATGCATGCACCCCCTTGTGCATCTGGCTTATGTGGGTCCTGGAGAATTGAACTGGGATCCTTTGGCTTTGTAGGCAAACACCTTAACTGCTAAGCCATCTCTCCAGCCCCTTAACCTGAACTTAATTAGGGTTTCAGACCCGGCATTTCATGTCTATGGCCGGTATCTTGCTGATGCCACTGGGCAACTGAAGAGAAATCCCGGGGATATTTTATAAGCACCTGAGCTGTGCATTTAAAGTATAAGCCAGATTGGAGAGGTGGCTCGACGGTTAAGGTGCTTGCCTACCAAGCTTGATGACCTGAGTTCAATCCCCCAGTACCCACGTAAAGCCAGATGCACAGAGCAATGCATGCACCTGGAGTTCATTTGCAGAAGCTGGAGGCCCTGGTGTGCCCATACTCTCTCTCTCTCTCCTTACAAATAAATAAAAAAGTTTTTTAATTGTTTCTAAAACATGTATAAGGGGGCAGGGAGGTTCAGAGCCATACTTGACTATTATAGGGAGTTTAAGGCAAGGCTGGGCTACCAGAGAGCCCATCAAAGCAGGAAGAGGAGGACAGGAAAAAGAAGGAAGAGCCTGGGAAGATAGCTCAGTGGGCATAGTATTTGCTTCACAAGCGTAAGTTCGAGTCCCAGGGCCCAGGTAAAATGCTAGATGAGGTGATGTGTATCAATAATCCCAGCACTGGAGGGATGGAGACAAGAGGATCCCTGGGGTTTACTGGCCACCTAGTCCACCCCAATTGATGAGTTCTAGGCCAATGAGAAACCTTGTCTCAAAGGAGGGGACAGTGTTTCTCAGAATGACACCTGAGGTTTTCCTCTGGCCCCCACAGACATATATACACACATGGACCCTTACGCACGCGTGCGCGCACACACACATTCAAAATCTTTTTAAAATATTTATTTATTTATTTATTTATTTATTTATTTATTTATTTATTTATGAGAAAGACAGAGAATGGGCACACCAAGTCCTCCTGCCATTGCGAACGAGCTCCAGGTGCGTGCTCACTTTGTGCATCTGGCTTTACATGAGTACTGGAGAATTGAATACGGGCTGTCAGGCTTTGTAAGCATGCACCTTTAACCACTGAGCAACCTCTGCAGCCCATCAAAATCTTGATTTAAAAAATTTTTAAAAATATTTTATCTTTATTTATTTATTTGAGAGAGGGAAGGAGGCAGAGTGAGAGAGACAGAGAATGGGCACACCAGGGCTTCTAGCCACTGCAAATAACTCCAGACGCATGCACCACCCTGTGCATCTGGCTTACGTGGGTACTGGGGAATTGAACCTGGGTCCTTTGGCTTTGCAGGCAAGCACCTTAACCACTAAACCATCTCTCTAGCCCCCAAATCCTGATTTTTAAAAAGGAAGAGCAGGTTAGGGAGATGGCTCAGTGATTAAAGGTGTGTGCTTGCAAAGCCTGCTGACCCAAGTTCGATCCGACCCAGCACCCATGAAAAGCTAGACACGAAGTGGCTTGTGCACCTATGATCCCAATGCACCTTGGACAATGGGAGGCAAAGCCAGGAGCACCTGGAGCTTGAAGGCCTGATAGATTGCCATTCGTTTGCAGCAGGGAGAGACTTTGTGTCAAAGAAAGTAGAGGAGGGACACAAAGGTTGTCCTCTGACCTACATAAGTGCACCGTGGCATGCATGCTCATACACATACACACAATACATGCACTCTAATAAAATAAAGTGGTTTTTCTTTTTCTTTTTTTTTTTTTTTTTGATTTTTCGACGTAGGGTCTTATTCTAGCCCAGGCTGACCTGAAATTCACTATGTAGTTTCAGGTTGGCCTCAAACTCACGGTGAACCTCCTATCCCTGCCTCCCCAGTGCTTGGATTAAAGACATGCACCATTGTGCCCAGCACATAAAGTTTTTAAAATAGAAGAAATTGCTGGAGAGATGACCAGCAGTTGAAGGCTCTTGCTTGCAAAATCTGATGACATGGGTTCAATTCCCCAGTACCCAAGCGAAGCCAGATGCAAAAAGTGGCACATGCATCTGGATGAGTTACGTTTGCAGTGGCAGGAGGACCTGGCACACCCATTCTGTCTCTCTCTCTCTCTCTGCTTGCAAATAAATAATAAAGAAAACATTTTTTAAAGCTGGGTGTGGTGGCGCATGCTTTTAATCCCAGCACTCAGGAGGCAGCAGGGAGGAGGAGGATCACGGTGAGCTCAAGGCCAACCTGAGGCTACATAGTGAATTCCAGGTCAGCCTGGGCTAGAGCAAGACCCTACTTCGGAAAACCAAAAAGAAAAGAAAAAGTAAAAGGAATAAAGAGAACTGGGGGGCAGAGAGGAAAACAGGAGGGGAGGTGGAGCAACAGCAGCATGTCAGGTGGAGAGAGAGAGAGAAGAGCTGAGAGTGGGAGGGAACCGAAAGAGCGGAGAGAGCAAGGAAGGAGGAAGGCAGCGGAGGCAGAGATGACATCCAATGAGAAACAAGCTACAGGGAAGGGCAGCTGAGGGCTCCCCTGTAGTACCCTGGGTAAATGTAGGTGTGGTGGTGGTGGAGGCATTCAGAAGAACCTATCAGATCAGCGTGCCCCGTGGCACCGTGACACTGGCTCCTCCCGCACTCTTGGAGGTTGAAGGGATATTAGCGTCTTTTATATGGAGCAGATAGAGGGGACACCAAGAAGCTCAGTGGCTTGTCCAAGTCACACAGCTAGTTCACAGCAGGGTGGGACTTGAGTCTAGGCCTGTGTGGCTCTCAGTCGTGGGCTTGTGACAAGTAATAATGCAGAGCAAGGGGGGATGGGAAGGGCAAGACTCAGTCTGTGGTTAGGCCCCCTGTAGATCATCCCTGGGACCAGCCACTGGTGGTCCTAGTGCTTCAGAGAGAACTTACATTCCCTCCACCACCAGACATGGTTCTGCTGAAGGCTGAGCTACCCACTGGACAGACTCCGGGCCTCCTGGATCTTACTGGGCTGTCCCAGGAAGAGCACACGCTGCCACTTAGTCATGCTCAAAAAGGCCCTGGTGTCTTCTTTTGCCATCCCAGAATGAGACAGTGCCATCTCCCCTGACAGGGAGGACCCGGGACAAGGGCTACACCAGGAGTAAGAAGTCCCAGCTTTGTGGCTCTGGGGAGCTCAGCTCTGCTGGGCAAAGGAGAGAGAAGGCACTGCCAGGCTAGAATGGCAGCAGTAAGCAGCTGGGGCTGGAATGAGCAAGCACAGAACTTTTCCTATGGGAATTGTGGAATCTAGAATGTTCTACCTGACATGTACAGAGCCATTCCCATAATCGTTTTCTCAGCTGGAGCTTTGGCCAGGTAATAAACCATCCATAATATATACTTTTCATACTGTGTTTTTTCTTTGAACTGATTTTTTTTTTAACTTCGCCCCATTAGCAATAGTATCTTTAACATTGTGGGTCTGGAATACACAATTTAAATTTTATTTGTTTTATTTTTTGTATTTTTGAGGTAGGGGTTCACTCTAGCCCAGGCTAGCCTGGAGTTCACCATGTAGTCTCAGGGCTGCCTCAAAATCATGGTGATCCTCCTACCTCTGCCTCCTGAGTGCTGGGATTAAAGCCGTGCATCAACATGCCCAGCTTCACATTCTATTTTTCCTAATATAAGTTAAAATAAGCACATGACTACTAAAATTCACAACCCGCTACTCTTAGCTGAGAGTGGTGGGATGTGGAGGCAGGAGATTTGGGAGTTCAAGGCTCTCCTTAGCTACATAATGAGTTCTAGGTCACCCTGCACTACAGGAGACCCTGTCTCAAAAACAAGTAACAAAAATTTAAAATAATTTTAAACCCTTCATTTCTATGCCATGACAAAGAGTCTTGGCAATCCCCTTGGGATTCTACTTTGACTAGAAATTTTAGAAAGAATCAGTGATGGGTTTGGGGGGGGGGTCCCTCTATGTATGGGAAGACAATGTGTGAATGGCTTGCCTACCTGTACACAGAGGGACTCCCCCAAACCTGTCACTGGCATTGTCCTCAGTCTTTGTGAATACATAAGCTCCTTTGTGCACACCTCCCAGGCTGAGCTAAACAGAATTGGGACATTCAGGACACAGTCACAGCTGGGCATGGTGGCACATGCCGGTAATCCCAGCACTTGGGAAGGAGAGGTAGGAGGATCACCATGAGTTCGAGGCCAGTAGGACTACAGACTGAGTTCCAGGTCAGCCTGGTCTAGAGTGAGACCCTACCTCGAAAAACAAAGCATGCAAACAAACAAAAAAAAAATCAGGGGCTGGAGGGATGGCTTAGCCGTTAAGGCATTTGCCTGCAAAGCCAAAGTACCCTGGTTCAATTCCCCAGAACCCATGTTAGCCAGATGCACAAGGGGGCACACGCGTCTGGAGTTTGTTTGCAGTGGCTGGAGGCCCTGGTGTGCCCATTCTCCCTCTTTCTCCCTTTTTCTGTCAAATAAATAAATAAATTTTTTTAAATTCAGGATATAGTTATGCATGTGACCGGTTTTCTCTGTCACATGGCATATTCCTTGGTGTGAAAGGACCCTACACTTTTTGATTTTGGAAGGTGTCTTGGGCATGTGGAGCAAAACCAGGAAGGTGCGAACACCATTATACTGGTCTGTAGAACCTTGTTAGTGTAAGTGTACCACGACTTGGCACGCAGGGGGTCCCACGTCTCAGAGACCGTCCCTTCTCACCACTTCCTGAGGGTGGGCACCCAGAGTTCACTCGTCTCCTGCATCCCCGACTCCCCGGTGCCCAGCCCAAAGCAGTGGCAGGTCTGACTCGGTTTCCCTTGATCCCCCGCAGATGTCCTGGCGTCCACAGTACCGCAGCTCCAAGTTCCGGAACGTGTATGGGAAGGTGGCCAACAGGGAGCACTGCTTCGACGGGATCCCCATCACCAAGAACGTGCAGGACAACCACTTCTGTGCCGTCAATGCCCGCTTCCTGGCCATTGTCACCGAGAGCGCCGGAGGCGGCTCCTTCCTGGTCATCCCCCTGGAGCAGGTAGGCGGGGTTCTGCTGAGATTCCGCAGAACAAGTTCAGGTCCCTGGGATCTGTTTCCTGTGCACTTGAACTGGTCACTGCCCTGAAGGTTGGAACATACCTGTCTCAGGTATGACCAACTTGGGTTGTCCAGTCTATATCTCAACTACCCTTTTTTTAAAAAAAATATTTTATTTATTTATCTGCAAATACCGAGAGATTAGAGAGAATGGGCACACACCAGGGCCTCCAGCTGCTGCAAACAAATTCCAGATGCATGTGCCACTTTGTGCATTTGGCTTTATGTGAGTACTGGGGATTCAAACCCAAGTCATTAGGCTTTACAGGGAAGCTCCTTAACTGGTGAGTCATCTCTCCAGCCCCCAGCTGCCCTTTTGATGCAAAGCTGGAGGGATAGAGCCTTTGAACATCCCCCAAAATGGCACACTTACCCAGCACCCCTCTGCTGAGAGGCCAACCACGATCTGCATACCGCACGGTCCCCACCCCCATCTAGAGGCTTCCACCTTCCAGTTTATGTGAACGGGGCAGATTAAATCTGCAAAGCTTGCATCATGCAATTTTGAAGCTGTAGCCTTTCAGACATGGTCCCTGGAGGCCCGTGGGAGGTCATGCGCCTCAGGCTGAGTGCCTGCTGTCAGTCCCGCTTGTTTACGGCTGAGCTCTCCCTTCCTGGCCTGACTCATTCCGGCCCAGGGGAGGAGGCGGTGCCCAGGGAAGGAAGCCCTGGTTCTGGTAACGCGGTCGGCAGTAGTGGGTAGTAGGGACCGATTTCCAGACTCTCTTCCCACGGTGGGAACGTGGGTTTGGAGCTGACTTAAGCAAGACCTTCTTTCTCCCATCAAAGGGTCAGCTGCAGTGGTCCCTCGAGGACAGAGCTGGATCCCAGAGAGGGCTGAGGAGCAGACAGGTCTAGGTTCTGCCACAACGTGGCTCTGGGCTTGTCACTCAACCTTTCTGGAAAAATGATGGGATTTTAACTCCTCTCCCTGCATTGGTCACGTGGGCCTCAAGGATAATAGGAAAGCTGTCTGTGGCCTGTGGTGAAGATACTTTGGTGTGCTCTGGGGAAAGTTATCAGCTCTTCCCATAGATTTTTCTGTGTGTACACTGGGGAGTGGGCGCTCATGGATGTGTAGGTGATAGGCTGACCTGAGGACAGCCTCGGGTGTCATCCTCAGGAACACCATTCAACTTTATTTGTTTATTTAAATTTTTTTATTTTAAATATTTTATATATTTTTTAAACATCACTGAACTATATTCTTTTTTAATATTTTATTTTTTATTTATTTATTTGAGAGAGAGAGAGATACAGAAATAGACAGGTAGAGAGAGACAGAATGGGTGCGCCTTGGCCTCCAGCCACTGCAAACGAACTCCAGATGTGTACACCCCCTTATGCATCTGGCTTATGTGGCTTCTGGAGAATCGAGCCTCGAAATGGGTTCCTTAGGTTTCACAGGCAAGTGTTTAACCGTTAAGCCATCTCTCCAGCCTTTTATTTATTTAGAGAGAGAGAGAGAGGAAGAGGCAGACTGAGGGAACGGGCACACCAGAGCCTCCAGCCACTGCAAACGAACTTCAGACACATGCGCCCCTTTGTGCAGCTGGCTTATGTGGGATCTAGGGAATCGAACTGGGGTCCTTAGGCTTTGCAGGCAAATGCCTTAATCATTAAGCCATTTCCTCAGCCCTATTTTTTTTTTTTTAATTTTAGAGAGGGAGAGAAAGAGAGAATTGGCACACTTGCACCACCTAGTGGGCATGCACGACCTTGCACTTGCCTCACCTTTGTGTGTCTGCTCATGTGGGATCTAGAGAGTCGAACATGGGTCCTTAGGCTTCACAGGCAAGCGCCTTAACCGCTATGCCATCTCTCCAGCCTTATGTATTTATTTAGAGAATGGGCACCCTAGGGTCTCTAGCTACTAGCAAAGAACTCCAGATGCATGTGGCACCATGTGCATCTGGCTTTCATGGGTTCTGGGGAACTGAACCTGGGTCCTTAATTCACAGGTAAGCGCCTTAACCACTAAGCTATCTTTCAATTTTCTTTTTTTTTCTCCCTCCCTCCCTCCCTCCCTCCCTCCCTTCCTTCCTTCCTTCCTTCCTTCCTTCCTTCCTTTCCCTCCCTCCCTCCTTCCCTCCCTCCCTTTCTCTCTCTTTCCCTTCCTTCCTTCCTTTCTTTCTTTCTTTCTTTCTTTCTTTCTTTCTTTCTTCTTTCTTTCTTTCTTTCTTTCTTTTAGATAGTCTCTCTCATTGGCCTAGAGCTCACCAATTAGACTAACCTGGCTGTCCAGTGAGCACCAGGGACCCACCAGTCTCTATCTCCCCAGCACTGGGATAACAAGCATGTGCCAGCATGCCTGGCATTTACATAGGTTCTGTGGACCCAGCCCAGATTCTCATGCTTGCAGGAAAAAAACTTTACCACCTGAGCCATCTCTCTAGTGCTTCTTGTGGATTTCTGGAATGTTCTTCTTTCCAATCCCGATGACCTTAGATTTCTGCCATGGGCACTAGCTCAGCTCCATGACCTTTGCAGGCCTGCAGGTGCCCAGGAAGTGTTGGGTACAAGTTCATTGCCAACACTACGCATGCTTGACTTCATGGCTTAACACTCCATGCTTCTCCATGTAGCCAAAATTCCAAATGGATTTAAGGTCTAGACCTTAAGGGAATGAAGAAGGGAGAAAGGAGCCTTGGTTGTTGTGGCTCGAATATAAAATGCTTCCCACAGGCGCATGAATGGAGAAGGGAGAGGAGAGGAGGGGGGAAGAGGGGAGCCGTGTAGTGTGGTACATGCCTATAGTCCCAGTATTTGGGAAGCTAAGTTCAGGAGGACCTGAAGTTCAAGGTTAGTCTGCACTACATAGTAAGACCCTATCCAAAAAGTTTAAAAGAAGAAAGAAAAGAAAGAAAGGAAGGAGGGTTAGGGGATGGCTCAGTGATTAAAGGCACTTGCTTGCAAAGCTTGCCAGGTCCAATTGTGCAGTAAAGCCAGATGCATAAAGTGGTGCATGCATTTGGAGTTCATTTGCAGTGACAGGAGGGCCTGGCTGGTGCCTCTATCTCTTAAATAAATAAAATAACAAATATAAACTATTTTTTTAAGCTGGGCATGGTGGCACATGCCTTTAATCCTAGTACTTGGGGAGACAGAGGTAGGAGGATCTCCATGAGTTCAAGGCCACCCTGAGACTACATAGTGAATTCCAGGTCAGCCTGGGCCAGCGTTAGACCCTACTTTGAAATATGTATATATATATATAGATAGATAGATAGATATAGATATATAGATATATAGATGATATATAGATATATAGATATAGATATATAGATATATTCAAGCCAGGAGTGCAGTGCATGCCTTTAATCCCAGCACTTGGGAGGCAGAGGTAGGAGAGTTGCCATGAGTTCAAGGCCACCCTGAGACTACATAGTGAATCCTAGGTCAGCCTGGGCTATAGTGAGACCCTACCTCAAAAAAACCCAATATATATGTGTGTGTGTATTTTTTTTTCAAAAAGGAAGGAAGCAGGGCTGGAGAGATAGTTTAGCGGTTTGCTTATGAAGCCTAAGAACCCCAGTTCAAGGCTCAATTCCTCAGTTCCCCCCATAAGCCAGATAAACAAGGTGGCACATGCGTCTGGAGTTCATTTGCAGTGGCTGGAGGCCCCAGTATGCCCATTCTCTCTCTCTGACTCTTTCTCTCTCTCTCTCTGTCTGTCGCTCTCAAATAAATAAATAAAAATAAACAAAAAAAATTTTAAAAAGGAAGGAAGGGGCTGGAGAGGTAGCTTAGTGGTTAAGTTGCTTGCCTATAAAACCTAAGGACCCAGGTTCGATTCCCCAGTACCCATGTAAACCAGCTGCACAAGGTGGTGCATGCACAAGGGCGAAGGAGATAGATACAAAGAACTCTCAACCCCTAGCAAATCAGATATACAAAGATTCACAAAACCTCGTCACTGAAATAGAACTGAAATGAACCCAACATGGCTCAGGGAAATTCGCGGAAGAGGGGGCGGAAAGATTGTTAGAGCCATGGGTTGGGGCATTATACAGAGTCATTGCCTCTCCCGCATAGCTGATGGCTACCCCCATAAGGCAAGACCCTCGTTACCCATGGGGGGAGGACAGGGAGAAGGCTAACGATGATACCATCATGGCTGTATATATGCTATATACATAACTAATAAAAAATATATTTAAAAAAAAGGAGAGCCGGGTGTGGTGGCGCACGCCTTTAATCCCAGCACTCGGGAGGCAGAGGTAGGAGGATCGCCGAGAGTTCGAGGCCACCCTGAGACTACATAGTTAATTCCAGGTCAGCCTGGACCAGAGTGAGACTCTACCTCGCAAAACCAAAAAAAAAATAAAAATAAAAATAAAAATAAATAAATAAATAAATAAATAAATAAATAAAAAGGCCTGGGTTTGATTCCCCAGTACCCACGTAAAGCCAGATGCACCACATGGCATACTTGTCAGGAGTTTGCACTGACAAGAGTCCCTGGCATGCCCATTTCTCTCTCTCTCTCTCATAAATGAATAAATAAAAATATTTAAAATGCCAGTAGCAAGTGTGGTGATTCATGCCTCTAATTCAAGCACTTAGGCAGCAGAGGCAGATCACTTCCTGGGCTATATAGCAAGTTCCAGGCCAGCCAGGGCTGCATAGAGAAACCTGGTCTCGAAATACAAAACAGGACATCACACGTTGTGGCACACACCTGGAATCCCAGCCCTTGGGGAGCAGAGGCAGGGGCAATCACATGTCCAAGGCCTTTCTGGTCTACACAGAAAGACCCTGTCTTGAATACACCCTTCCCTCAAAAATTGTATGTAGCCAGGCATGGTGGCGCACGCCTTTAATCTCAGCACATGGGAGGTAGAGGCAGGAGGATCACTGTGAGTTCAAGGCCACCCTGAGACTACATAGTGAATTCTGGGTCAGCCTGGGCCAGAGTGAGACCCTACCTTGAAAAACAGAAACAAACAAACAAAAATGTATGTAACCTTTTGTATTCTGAGTACTCTTTTCTTTGTTTGGTTGGTTTTTGTTTGTTTTTGAGGTAGGGTCTCACTCTAGCCCAGGCTGACCTGGAATTCACTATGTAGTCTCAGAGTGGCCTTGAACTCACAGGAATCCTCTTACTTCTACCTGCCAAGTGCTGGGATTAAAAGCGTGCACCACCACACCTGGTATTGTATTCTGGTTTTTTTTTTTTTAGCTCAGCTTTTTGAAATTATTTTCAACAGCAACAAAACCTCTATCAGATTGCTTAAGAGCTTCTAAGTTCTTTCTTTCAGTTTCTGTCATGGTAACAAAAGAGCTTGGTACTTCTGGTAACAGTAGACACAAATGCAATCAGATTTGTAAACACTTCATGGACAGCAGAAAGGAAGGCACTGAGCTCTATACAGAGGGGAACCTGACCTCCACAGAAATACATGATGTGTTTATGTGCATACAGATGTATACTTCACACAAACACTTTGTGTGCACGCATACGTACATGTGTGCGTGGAGACCTGAGAGCGTCACTCCTTCAATGCTGTGCACCTTAAAAAAAATTTTTTTTTTAAATTTTTTGAGGTAGGGTCTCACTCTAGCTCAGACTGACCTGGAATTCACTATGTAGTCTCAGGATGGCCTTGAACTCGTGACGATCCTCCTACCTCTGCCTCCCAAGTGCTGGGATTAAAGGTGTGCGCCACTACGCCCTGCTAATGCTGTGTACCTTATTTGAAGCAGTTTCTCATTGGCTTGGAGCTCACCAAGTATAGACCGAGCCACAGGCTTCCTTCCATCTCCGTCTCCCCAACCCTGGGATTACAGGTATGTGCCACCACAACTGGCTTTTTTACCTGGGTTTTGAAGATCAAACTCAGGTCCTCATGCTATTTTAAAAATATTTTTATTGAGCTGGGTGTGGTGGCTCATGCCAAGTAGGAGTATTGCCCTGAGTTTGAGGCCACCCTGAAAGTAAATAATGAATTCTAGGTCAGCCTGTACTAGAGCAAGTCCCTACCTTAAAACAAAACAAAACAAACAAACAAACAAAAAACTCTTTTATTTATTTATTTAAACTTTATTTATTTGCAAGGAGAGAGAGACAGACAGACAGAATGGGCATGCCAGGGCCTCTTGCTATTGCAAATGAACTCCATATACATGCATCACTTTGTGCATCAGAACTCCAGACACATGAGCCACTTTGTGCATCAGGCTTTATGTGGGTACTGGGGAATCGAACCCGGGCTGTTAGGGTTTACAAGCAAGTACCTTAAACCACTGAGCCTTTTCTCCAGCCCTAGGTCTTCATACCTTTGAGGCAAGCAGACACGTTAACCTGCTGAGCAATCTTCCCCAGCCCCACCTACATATTTTTCAGCTTCTTTTGTGGATATTCAGTGACAGTTGTGTGCCTTGACTGATCATAATTGTGGCAGCTCACACTGCTACTTGCTTTCTGCTAGTTCTACCTGTGTCAAGATGTTTCACTTTGCATGGCACTCTGATTTACGTGGCGCTTTATAATACTGAAAACTGGACACACTGCAGGCCCATCACCAAGGCAGCAGGTGACACCGTTTCCTTTTTGCATGGGTGCTGTGTGGTGGTGCATGCCTTTAATCCCAGCACTCAAGAGGCTGAGGCAGGAGGATCACTGTGAGTTCAAGGCCAGCCTGGGACTATAGAGTGAGCTCCAGGTCAGCCTGAGCTAGAGTGAGACCCTACCTTGAAAAAACAACAAACAAAAAGAATGACGGGGTGCCGAATTGCTCCCCAACATTCAGCCTCAGGGTCACTTGCCACATTTAAAAGTGAGGGCTGGAGAGATGGCTTAGTGGTTAAGGCACATGCCTGCAAAGCCTAAGGGCCCAGGTTCGATGCTTCAGGTCCCATGTAAACCAGATGTACATGGTGGCGCATGCATCTGGAGTTTGTTTGCAGTGGCTAGAGGCCCTGGCGTGCCCATTCTCTTTCTTTCTCTCTTTCTCTCTCTGTCTCTAATAAATAAATAAAAATAAATCTTTTAAAAAATGAGATTAGGGACTTTAAAGAGCTTTAGTGTGTGGGGGTTATATCTATAAACATTCAGTTGTGTCCAACATAAAATGAAAGAATCTAAAAATAATGTATTTATTAGTTCACTTAAAATTATAGTATGGTAATGATAAGCCCATTTCATATTCTTCAGGGAAACTTTTTTTTATGAAAATGTTAATGAGGGGCTGATGGTGTGGCTGAGTGGAAGAGGGCATGCCTAGCACAGATAAGGCTTGGTTGGATTCCCAGCACTGAAAAGAGAAGTGAGTGAAAAGAACAGCATTGTAAATCCCTTTCAAATCCTCCGGCTTGACAGAAGACAGCTGCGGACTCATATCTGGTTCTCCATTCAGCCAGTCTCAGTGTCGCACACGCAGCCCCTGGAAAACACGGCACACTCGCGAGAGAGTGAACAAACGGGCGAGTGACACGTTCCAGTGTTCTGATCAAAGTATGGCCCCGTGGAGTAAGTCCCTGAAAACCCCAGGCTCACATTTTGGGAGCCACCCATGCAGAGGGGCATGTAATGAGAGAAAGCTATAATATACTATTAATTTATTCTTCTTTTTTTTTTTTTTTTCAAGACGGGCTGACTTGGAACTCACTCTGTAGCCCCGGGCTGGCCTTGAACTCATGGCAATCCTCCTACCTCTTGCTCCCATGTGCTGGGATTAAAGGTGTGCGCCACCACACCCGGCTTATTTTCTGAATTTTTTGCAATGTGCACTTAACATTCTGTACTATAGAAAAAGCCATGGAGAGCTAGGGATGCAGCTCCGTTAGTAGAGTGCTTGCCTAGTGTGTGCAAAGCCCTGGGTTCAGTTCCAGCACCACGTAAACCAAGAGCGATGGGACACACCTGTGATCCCAGAACTCAGAAGGTGAAGGCAGGAGGATCAGAAGTTCAAGATCATCTCTGCTACGTAAGTAGTGTGTCGTCAGCCTGGGTTACATGAGACCCTGTCTGCCCTCCCTCTCTCTTTCTCTCTCTTAATAAATAAATAAGAAATATAAAAACAAAATACACACGCCTTTAATCCCAGAACTTGGGAGGCAGAGGTAGGAGGATCGCCGTGAGTTCGAGGCCACCCTGAGACTAACTACATAGTGAATACCAGGTCAGCCTGGGCTAGAGTGAGACCCTACCTAGACAAAAACTAAAAAAAATAATAAAAATAAAAACAGTAAAATAAAATAAGAGCAATGAAGGGCTGAGGAGATGGCTCAGCAGTTAAAGGCTCTTGCTTGCAAAGCTTGCTGGCTTGAGTTCGATTCCCCAGTACCCATGTAAAGCCAGATACACAAAGTGGCACATGCATTTGGAGTTTGTTTGCAGTGGCAAGATGCCCTGGCACACCAATATGCATGTGTGCACGTGCGTGCTCTCTCTCAAATTAATTAATTAATTGATTTTTTTTAATTCCCTCTTGGGACTTGGGAGCTGGGGTTATATCTCAGTTAGTAAAGTGCTGGACCACACGCAGGAGGCCTGGGTTCCACGCCCAGCGCTGCATAAACCAGGTAAGGTGGCACGTGCCTGCAATCCTAGCACTTGGGAGGTAGAGGCCGGAAGATCAAGAGTTCAAGGTCACCCTCAGCTAGATAGTGAGCTTCAGGCCAGCCGGGGTCTCACAACAAAGCAAAACAAAAACCACCACCAACAAAAGAGCTTGACTCCAGGGCTGGAACTGGGACCCTGCGTCCACAACAACCAACTCGGGCTTGGTTGATCCTCTCAGCAAGTCGATGGAGCCCTCTCCGTTGTACATGCGGGAAACTGAGCTTGCGGAGGCTACCGGAGCTAGACCTGAGGCCAACTCCCTGGTCAGAGCAGAGGCTGACCCAAACCAGCTCCCCTACCGCATCGGTAACTTGCTCAGCTGCTGGCCCATCCTGGAGAAGGGCACTGTGGCTTGCTGCTGGTGTGCAGACCAGCGCCCTGTGTATTCCTAGTAAGCATGCAGCCACCACCCCCCCACCACCCCGTCTCTCTGGAGTGGAATGTTCAGCTGCAGATGGGTGAGAATCAGCACCCTGATTGCCTGGTACAGCTGGACAGGCCTTATGAATATTCCAGAGCCTGGGCACTGTGCCCAGCAGCCTGATTAACCACTAGGCTGATTGGTGCCCTGCCCCTTTCCTGTTGCCCTCCTTAGGGGTGGCAGGAGCCCAAAAAGACCAAAGCTGGAAGTACAGCGACTTGGCACCTCAACTGGCACCTGACAGTAAGGAAGAACTCTGTCTGGATGTCAAGTGTCTGGCTTCTCCCCCTAAGCCAGTGGAGGCGGAGGCTGCATGCTAGAATCCCATCGGGAGCTTTTTGAGTCCTCACCTCAAATCCCACCACGAAGATACAGCTACTCTCTCCCCCATTTGACAGAGGAAGATGGTTCAGAGAAATCAAGTGATTCTCCTGAGACTTCACAGCTCACAGATGACACAGCCCGAATTGAAGGAAGGAAGGAAGGAAGAAAGGAAGGAAGGGAGGGAGGGAGGGAAGGAGGGAAGAAAAAGGGAAGGGAAGGGAAGGAAAGGAAAGGAAAGGGAAGGGAAGGGAAGGAGGGAAGGGGAAGGAAAAGGAAAGAAGGAAGGGAGGAAGGAAGGAAAGAAGGGAGGGAGGAAGGGAGGGAGGGAGGGAGGAAGGAAAAGAAAAGGAAAAGGAAGGAAGGAAGGGAGGGAGGGAGGAAGGAAAAGAAAAGGAAGGAAAGGAAAGGAAAGGAGAGAAGGGAGGGAGGAAGGAAGAAAGGAAAGAAGAAAAGAAAGAAGGAAGGGGGGGGAAGGAAGGAAGGAAAGAAAGAAAGGGAGGGAGGGAGACAAAGAGGGAGGAAGGAGGGAGAGAAGAAGGGAAGGAAAAAGGAGAGAAGAAAGGGAGAGAGGGAGGAGGAAAGGAAGAAAGAAAAAGAAAGAAAGAAAGCTGGGCTTGGTGGCACACCTTTGATCCCAGCACTCAGGAAGCTGGGGACACAGGAGGTCGTCTCTCCATAAATAATGATAATAACAGTAATTATACAAGTACTGGGGGAGCTGGGCATGGTGGCTCATGCCATTAACCTCAGCAGTGGGGGGTAGGGGCAGAGGTAGGAGGATCACTGTGAGTTCGAGGTCAGCCTGGGGCTACAGAGTGAGTTCCGGGTCAGCCTGGGCTAGCGAGCACTCCTGGCTGGTTTATGCTGATTTCACTGGATGTCATGAAGAGAACAGGAAACTCCACGTTCAAGCAGCTGCCCGGCTCTGGGACTGGACGCTTGGCCGCCAGGTGGAGTCATCTCTCTAGCTCCCCTCTCTCCTGCCCATCCTCAGCCTCGTGCCAGGATATGGTCTCTGGGCCTGGGAAGGTACATTCTCTTCCCTACCACGCCAATCTATGGCCTCCTCTTTTTTTTTTTTTTTTTTTTTTTTTTTTTTTTTTTGAGACAGTGGTTCATGTAGCTCAGGCTAGCCTAGAACTAGTGATGTAGCCAAGACTGGCCATGAGCTTCTGATCCTTCTAACTCCACTTCGGTGGCCTCCTCTTTAGTTTTCTTTTCTCTGACCTGTGGAAGGGCAGAGGTCTGCCAGGCAGCTCAGTGAATAGAGTTTTGGGGCAACGGGCTGGAGAGATGGCTCAGCAGTTAAGGCGCTTGCCTGCAAAGCCTAAGGACCCAGGTTTCGATTCCCTAGCACCCATGTAAAGCCAGATGCACCGTGGCACATTCGTCTGGAGTTCGTTTGTAGCTGCTGGAGGCCCTGGCGCACCCATATTCATTCTCCCTCTCTCCCCTTTGTAAATAAATAAATAAATAATACATTTGGGCGGGGGAGAGAGACAGAGAGAGAGGGAGAGGAAGACAGATAGAGATGGGCGCGCCAGCAGCCTCTCAGCTGCTGTGAACGAAATCCAGATGTGTGCGCCGCCTTGTGGTCAAGTGCAGCATTGCGCCCTTGTGTCACTTTGCATCTGGCTAAACGTGGGACCTGGAGATTGGAAGCGCTGGAGATTGGAACCAGTGTTCTTAGGCTTAGGAGGCAGGCGCCTTAACTGCCAAGCCATCTCTCCAGCCCATATACATAATACATAATACATATTTTTAAAAAGAGCTCTGTTCAGGATGGTGACAAGAAGCACAGGCTTTAGGGGCTGGCACCTTGTGTCACTCTGTGTCTTGCTGCTCGGGTGCTGTGTGACTCTGTATCCGGCACCAAGTCTTCCAATGATGCCCCAGTTTTCCAGTCTGCAGCATGACGGGACGGGATCGCGTGATCTCTGAGGGCTCATTTTAGATCTCATTTTATTCAAAGATGTTCTCACCAGTGCTGCTGGGAGGGGCTGTGCAGGATGCAGCACCCTTCTCAAGTGTTGCCCAAGCTGCGAGGTCTGCCATCTCACTCTCAGCCGCAGGTAGTCCTTCTCTCTCCCTCTCAGAGCAGTTCCTACCTGCTTGCTCACTGATCATCCATCCGTCCACCCACACATCCATCTGTCCATTTAGCCGTCCACCCACCCACTCACTCACTCATCCATCCATCTTCCCATTCACATATCTACCTATCTGCCCATCTACCTCTATCTATCTACCTATCTATCTATTATCTATCTATCATCTATCTATCCATCCATCCATCCATCCATCTACCCAACTGACCATCTTTCCCTTTATCCATCCACCTATCTACTCATCTACCACCCACCTATCCATCCATCCATCCATCCATCCATATGCACGCATGGGCGCATACACACACACACACACACACACACAACTCAGCTCACCTACCCATCCACTCATCCATCTATCCACACAACTCACCTATTCACCCATCTACCATCTGCCCATCTATCCATCCATCAAATGTTTACTTGCACCCGTGAGCATCAGCCACAGCTCTCTGTGGCGTTCACAGTACAGCTGGCTATCTCTAGGGGACTGATGGCCTTGGGGACGGGTTTGTACACAGGCTGGCAAAGGCCAGTCTGAGAAGGCACTCCACTAGGACACACTGGCCGGATGTAAGGCTGGTGTCAGAGACACAGAGGATCTTTTTTTTTTTTTTTTTTTGGTTTTTCGAGGTAGGGTCTCACTCTGGCTCAGGCTGACCTGGAATTCACTATGTAGTCTCAGGGTGGCCTCGAACTCCCGGCGATCCTCCGACCTCTGCCTCCCAAGTGCTGGGATTAAAGGCGTGCGCCACCATGCCCGGCTCCAGAGGATCTTATTACTGAGTCCAATCCAAAAGTCCAAAGACAAGGCAGCTCCATGGCTCACAGCATGTTGAGCCCAGATATTCAAAGGGATACCCTCCCCATTGTGGAGGGCTGCAATAAGATGGGCTTTCCTAGCTGGTCCAAGCCTTCTCTCCCATTCCAGATCTTGGTAACCTGCCCCACCCATTCCCCTAAAATCAGCACAACTCCCTTGAAAGCCCCCATCCTCTCCCCTCTTCCAGGGAACTCAGACAGCTTTTCCAAATCCATTTTTCACATCTTTCCTCAATTGCTCTTTGTGCTCTGAGCTGCCTTCCTTCCTTTGGTGCAATTTGCATCTCAAAGCCTTGACAGCCAGCTTGTACTGTAAGTGACTTTTTTTGGGGGGGGGGTGGTGGAGAATTGGGCTCTAAGAGAGAGAGAGAGAGAAAAGTCCCAACTTTTCCCCATTTGTCTGAAGCCCAAGATTGACAGCCTGGCTTTGTGTTTTTCCCTTTTTTGGAAGAATGGCTGCTATTTTTTTTTTTTAATTTTATTTTTGAGAAAAGCGAAGGCACACCCTTCAGTAGAAATGGAAAGGGTTGCTCCATTTTATTTCAAAGGTATGGGATGGGGCACGCTCAGCCAGAGATGCTGCATGGCTGGAGGGTGTCCTGAGAGGGCAGAGAATCCATCCTTTTGCTGAGCCAGCCCCCTGCTCCATGCCTCCTACTCCCCACCCAGCTAGAGGCCGGAACAACAGAACTGTGAACTGGGCACTCTCAATGCAGGCTGTGGGCGCTACCCTCTGCCCAGGCCTCTGACCTGAATCCCAAAGCAGTTTGCCCATCTGCATTATTTGTTCTTCACTTTCCTGCTAATGCCTGGATCCTTCCAGACCTTCGGGAATCACAACACCAGCCCTTAGTTCTGTAACTCTAACCGCCATGCCTCAGTTTCCCTGTTTGTGAAACACCAACAGTTCTTGTTTCTCCCAGGGCTGTGATGGTTAGACACGGTGTTACAGAATGTAACTGGCCCACAGCCTCAGGAGTCAAGGTCCACTGTGACACCAAGGACTTCTGCCCATCCCACCCTTCCCAGCAATGGCTTCAAGCTTTGGTGGGCCTTGGAGCTTATAGCCAGCAAGGGGGAGACTTGCCTAGGACAGTCCCTGTGGTGATGGTCCCTCGTCTGCCCAGAGATGCACACACGGTGAGGTCATTTTTGCCTCAAAGGGAATAGGGGTAGAGGGGGTGGGGATGGGGGACCAGAGAGACTGGCTGCCTGGGTTGAATGGAATGAGATGTAACGGCTTTAGCACAGCATCTGGGATAAAGCAAGTGGAGACAGGACTCTCTCAGGAGCCTACTGGTGATGGAAGAACAGGCCCCTGGAAAAGACCAAGCTGTGTGAGCTGGCCTGAAGCCTCAGGGTCCTTCCCCAAGCATCTACCTCAATGTCCCAGTTCCCGATTGACACCCACACGATGCCCGAGTCAGAGGAGACCTGGTGATCACATCTCTAAGCACCTCGTGCCTGTGACAAACCCTGAGCCCCTGATAGAAGTGTCCTGTCCAAGTTTGCCCAGCGTGCTTGGGTCCCTTTCCAGAAATCCTACACTTGGCCACTCTTCAGAGTTCTGAGTCCTGTCTCCCAAGGCAGTTGGTGACAAGGGCTTCCCTATTCCCTGAGGAATGTATGTTAAGGTCAGGGTGAGATGTAAGAAAGCCAAAAGGAGTTTCTCATGGAATTCCAGAGGGCAGGGAGACACGCTTCATGGGTGGCCATCCCCAGCCCCCTTGGACAGGCACAAGGAGTGGTCAGTCTGCCAGGTTTGAGCTTCACTTAGGTAGCCCCCTCCTCCCACAGACCTGTGACTCCAGGATGTATACAGGACGTGCAGGCGGTGGGGGGGGGGCAGGGAGAGGTGAAGGTGGCTTGGGATGAGACTCAGCATCTTCCCAGGGCCCGTTGGGACCCAAGGACCTTGGCAAAACCCTTACCTTGGCCCTTCTCTGGAAGCTTCCAGAATAATGGCTGCCTGTGTGTCTCTCCTGAGAACTGAGAACCTCCAGTCCTCGAGGGGGTTTCCATTTCTGGATGTCCTGCTCCCCGTCCTTGCCTCCACTCCCACTCTGAGGCTCTTTTTAAAGGTCACCCTGACTTGGGAAAGGGCTGGAAGGGAGAATTGGTCACTGCGTTTCAGTCTCTCAAAATACAAGTGACGTCGTGGGCTCACAACAGCTCTGCCTCTCTTCTGTCCTCCCCTCCTCTTTCTCTTGCACTCAGCAAAGACCCAGACTTTAGTTGCTAAGCAACCTGTACCTAAATATCCCCATGGGTCTTCAGGTGAACATACGGAGGGGAAGACGCAGAGTAGCAGTATTTAGATCTCTACCGTTCAGAGAGAGAAAGAGACTGAAGCCCAGAGAGGGCAAGAGACTTGGTCAAGGTTACACAGCTAGTTACAGCCTGGGTTAGACCACTGATCAGGACCACATTCCCTCAGTTCCCCCTGAGAGGACCTGAGGGACTTTCCCTTGAAGAGTCATCTCTCCCCACAGGGAGGTGACACGCCTGCCCTGTGATTAGGCATGCGAGGGATCTGGATTCAGACTGGCATGGGTTTAGGTTTTGGCTTCATTGTTAACCTGTGCCCTTTGGGCAAGTTACTTAACTGGTCTGTGTGAAATGAATGCCAGCCGGACTCCAAGGTCGTTCTGAGTATTCAGTGACGTTGATGTATGGCCAGAGGGTCCCCAGCCTGCAGCGAACCCCTCCACTCACAACTGCTTCTGTGATCCACATCTGCCCTCCCCACCTGGATGCATGCCCTGTACTGGTTACTGTTCTTGTTGTGACAAAATACTTGACAAAGGGGCTGGAGAGATGGCTCAGTGGTTAACGAGCTTGCCTGCGAAGCCTGAGGACCCAGGTCTGATTTCCCACTACCCACGTAAAGCCAGATGCACACAGTGGCTCAAGCATCTGGAGTTCGTTTGCAGCGAAGGCCTTGGTGTGCCCATGTTTACTCTCTTTGTCTCTCTCTACCTCTCTCAAATAGATAAATTAAAAAAAATTTTTTTTTTCTTTTGGTTTTTCAAGGTAGGGTTTCACTCTAGCCCAGGCTGACCTGGAATTCACTATGTAGTCTCAGGGTGTCCTCCAACTCATGATATCCTCCTGCCTCTGCCTCTTGAGTACTGGGATTAAAGGTGTGTGCCACCACACCCAGCAATAAAAATATTTTTTAAAATCCCATGGAACAAGAGAAGGAAACAGAAGGGATTATAAGCAAAGCAGCTAGAAAAAAAAAAAAAACCACCAAAAGAAGTATTTATTGGACTGGAGAAGATGGCTTAGTGGTTAAGGTGTTTGCCTGCTAAGCTGAAGGACCCTGGTTCGATTCCCCAGGACCCACGTAAGCCAGATGCACAAGGGGGCTCTGGCATCTGGAGTTCATTTGCAGTATAGCTGGAGGCCCTGGCGTGCCCATTTTCTCTCTGTGTCTCTCTCACTCTCTCTCTCTACTTCCTTCTCTCTCTCTCTCTCAAATAAATAACTTAATTTTAAAAAGAAGTATTTATTATGCAACTACAAAAAAAAAAAAAAAACAAGGAATTAACGTCAATAGACTATGGAGAGGGAAAAATAAAAGCCCATGCACCCCTTCATGGAATAAAGCTTATAGTTACAGAAATCAAATAAACAGGATAACAAGGAACACCAATTCTACTGAAATAAGATGTCAAAACACACACCAGCCCATGACCATGCCGTACAGTAGCGCTTGTGTATTAGTGCATTAAATAACATGGGCAGGGTGAGGACAATCTCTTCTCTAATTTCACAGAAGTGATAAGGCCTGAGGATATAGCTCAGTGGTAGAGCAGCTGACCAGCATGCATGAGGCCCTTGGTTCAATCCCTACTACTGCTTTTAAAAAAATTAAAAGAGGGCTGGAGAGATAGCTCAGTGGTTAAGGTGCTTGCTTGCAAAGCTAAGGACCTGGTTTGATCCCCAGTACCTTCGTAAGCCAGATGCACAAGGTGGCGCATGCATCCAGAGTTCATCTGCAGCAGCTAGAGGCCCTGGTGCACACATTTTCTCTCTTTCGTTTCTCTCGGTCTGTCTATACTTGCAAATAAAATAAATAAATATTTTTTTAAAAAAAGGTGTGAGCCACTGTGCCCCTCTTGACACACACTTTTTAAAAAAAAATTAAAATAGAGCTGGAGAGATGGCTTAGCAGTTAAGGTGTTTGCCTGCAAAGCCAAAGGACCCAGGTTCGATTCCCCAGGACCCACATAAGCCAGTTGCACGAGGGGGCGCATGGGTCTGGAGTTCATTTGCAGTGGCTAGAGACCCTGGCGTGCCCATTCTCTCTCTCTCTCTCTCTCTCTCTCTCTACCTGCCTATTTCTCCCTTTCCCTCTCAAATAAATAGATAAAAATCAAATATAAAAATTAAAATAGTGGTACACCAATGTTCTGCAATGTTCTTAGGTATAAGTAGCTGATGTGACCTGAAAATTTCAGTGATATCTGTTTTATGTCTGTGTGTGCTTGTGTGATCATATGTGCGTGGGCTCATGTGTGTGTGCGGTATGCATGCATATGCATTATGCCTACAGTCAAGTCCAAGTGTCTTTCTCAGTCACTCTCCACTTTTTATTTTTTATTTATTTATTTATTTTTGGAGACAGACACAGAGAGAGACAGAGAGAGGGAGAGGAAGACAGAGATGGGCGCACCAGCAGCCTCTCAGCTGCTGCAAACGAAATCCAGATTCATGCACCCCCTTGTGGTCAAGTGCAGCATTGTGCCCTTGTGTCACTTTGCATCTGGCTAAACATAGGACCTGGAGATTGGAACCGCTGGAGATTGGAACCAGCGTTCTTAGGCTTAGGAGGCAGGCGCCTTAACCACTAAGCCATCTCTCCAGCCCCACTTTATTTATTTTTTTTTTTTGAGACAGGGTCTCTCCCTGAACCTAGAGCTCACTGATTCCGCTAGACTCGATGACCAGTGAGCCCCTGGAATTCTGTTTATACCTCCCCAGCACTGGGATTACCGTGCCTGCCACCCTGCCCAGCTTTTTTGTGGGCGCTGGGGATCTGAACTCAGGCCTTCATGCACTTGTGCGGCACTTTACCCACTCAGCCATCTCCCCAGCCCACAGTGATGTCTGTCAAGGAAAGTTAAGTGATAGAGACTCTGCCAACCCTCCTCCATCTATAAACAAAGAGAGAGTGAGATTTCACGTTGAGGCTAGTGAAACATAGTTGCAATTTTCCCATCCACCTGAGCTCAGAAAGTGGCCTACGGATCCGCCCAGGTTAAAGACCCTGGAAATGAGATCTCAGGGGGCCAGGCTGGTGGCGCACGCCTTTAATCCCAGAACTCGGGAGGCAGAGGTAGGAGGATCACTGTGAGTTCGAGGCCACCCTGAGACTACATAGTGAATTCCAGGTCAGCCTGGACTACCTGGACTAGAATGAGACCCTACCTCGAAAATCAAAAACCATAAATTTTTTTTTAAAAAGATCTCAGGTGTGTGTACATCAATATACAAAATCAGGACGAACAGAGATAGCTGAGGGAGATGAAGGAAGGGAAACTTGACTGGCCTGAGCCCCTCACATCCTAGAGGCACCCTGAGATCCTAAGCCTGGGGCAAGTCCCTTTGACCTTTCGAGGCTCAGTTTCCCTTTCTGCAAAAATGAGCCATTGGGCCACTGTCCTCTGAGGTCTTGCCAGCGCTGACATCCAGAGAATCGGTTTTTCCTCCCGGAGGAGACAAAACCCCAAGAAACTTGGGTCTGCTGGCGCCCTGGACCACAGAAAGGGAACAGCTGGGGCCAGGCTGGCCAGCTCCCAATTGTTCAAGGGAGCCGGAGGAGGGCCTCTCCAAAGTGACAGCTGGGGGAGCCTGGCTGGGGGCCTGGGCCTCGCTTGCCATCTGTGCTTCCCTTCCTACCTTCCCAGCGGGGGTGGAGGGGAGCGATGGTGGGGCCCAGGCCAGACCGCAACCTGGGGGAGGAGAGAGCCTTGCCCCCTCACTCCAGGGTGCTTAACTCCAACACTACCCTTTCCAGGCCAGAACTTAACACAGTTCCGGAGTGGAAACCCAGTAAGGCTGCTACTGGCGAGCCTTGTGACATTGGTGAAGCTACTTCGACATCAGCTCTGGGCTCTTCCTTTGCCCAATAGGCATCCCTCCCTTCCCCAACCCCAGCCCTTGGGGACTGGCAAGGTATGACGTGGGTAGATAAGGAAGCCAGACCCACACTGATGCAGTAACTTCTCCTTGTGGCTCTGTGTCAGAGGCTGGTCCCGAGAGCGCCTGTATCTGGCACTGTGAAATGCCCCCCGCTGTTGGAGGGCACCAGGAAGACTGTGGGTCACAGGGACAAGGAAGATGATTCAGTGGCTAAGAGTGCTTGCTGTACAAGCGTAAGGAGTTTGTGTTCAGTTTCCAACACCCACATTAAAAACAAAACAAACAAAAAAAGTGGGCTGGAGAGATGGCTTAGCTTTTAAGACCCTTGCCTGTGAAGCCTAAGGACCCAGAACCCATTTTAAGCCAGACACACATGGTGATACATGTGTCTGGAGTTCATTTTCAGTGGCTAGAGGCCCTGGTGTGCCCATTTCTCTCTCTCCTTGCAAATAAATAAATTAAAACATTTTTTAAAAACTTGCGTATGTGTAATCCCAGCTCACAGGGATATGAAATATGGAGAGCTTAAGGTTCAATGAGCGACTCGCTCTCCGGGAAATAAAGTGGAAGAACAGTAGAGTTTCTCCCAACATCCTCTCTGGCTTTTATGTGCACACACAGGGCATGTGCACACACATGCATACACCATATGCACACACGTGCCATACATACTACACACACACACACAAATAGACATTGGGCCACAGTTGTTGACAGGTTCTCATTGTCCCCAGAACAAGGGACTTTGCGGGCCATCTTTGCTCCCTCTCTTAGGACCCACCTACAGAAGTTCCACACTGAAAAGTCTGCCTCCTGTCAGGCGTGGTGGCGCACGCCTTTAATCCCAGCACTCAGGAGGCAGAGGTAGGAGGATCGCTGTGAGGTTGAGGCCAGCCTGGGCTAGAGTGAATTCCTATTTCAAAACAAACAAACAAACCAAGGCTGCCTCTCACAGTCGGTCCAATGACTCAGGTCTTCCACTAGGAGGCACCCAGGGCAGTGCCTTCTCCAAGATTTACACATATTCACACACTTGCATGCATACACACACACACACACACACACACACACACACAAAGTTCTAGATTGACAATGGCTCAACAAGATTTTTCAGCTAAGCAAAAGTGATCCATGCTCAGTAGGAACTCTACTTCAACATTTTTTTTTGTTGTTGTTGTTTTGTTTTGTTTTGTTTTTTCCAGGTAGGGTCTTACTCTAGTCCAGGCTGACCTGGAATTCACTCTATAGTCTCGGGTGACCTCGAACTCATGGCGAACCTCCTCCCTCTGCCTCCCGAGTGCTGGGATTAAAGGCGTGCGCCACCACATCCGGCTACTTCAACTTTTGAGTTTGCAGCTACCGTGTCCACGTAGCACTCTTCCTGTAAGGCTGGCAGCCACAGCTTCCCTCCAGCTATGCGATCACACGTGGCTTACGTGGGTACTGGGGAAATGAGCCTCAAACTGGGGTCCTTAGGCTTCACAGGGAAGCACTTAACCACTAAGCCATCTCTCTAGCCCAAATAATTATAGGCAAAGATTTCTTACCAAGATACAGTAATAACTGTAGCAAGTAATAAATTGAACTTTACCAACATTAAAAACTTTTGCACATAAAGAGCTATAGTAAGCAAGCAGGCTGGGAATATGGCTCAGTTGATAGAGTGCTTGCCTAGCATGCATAAAACCCTACACCGTATAAACCTGGCATGATATGTAATCCCTGTGCTTGGGAATCAGAAATTCAAGGTCATCCTGAGATACATAGTAAGTTTGAGGCCAGGCTGAGCTATATGAGACCCTGTGTCACAAAAGATCTATTAGCGGCTGGAGAGATGGCTCAGCAGTTAAGATGGTTGCCTTCAAAGCCTAAAGACCTCGGTTCCATTCCCCAGTACCCACGTAAAGCCAAACGCACAAAGTGATGCATACAACTGGAGTTCATTGCAGTGGCTAGAGGTCCTGGTGTGCCCATTTTCTCTCTCTCTGTCTCTCTTCTCTGTATCTCCCTGCTTGCAAAAAAAATTATGTGTATATATACATATATGGGGGGGTGGTTCAAGATAGGGTTTCACTCTAACCCAGGCTGACCTGGAATTTACTATGTAGTATCAGGGTAGCCTTGAACTCAAGGCAATCCTCCTACCTCTGCCTTCTGAATGCTGGGATTAAAGGCAGGCACCACCACACCGGCTTTAGATATATATTATTTATTTGAGAGAGAGAGAGGCAGATAGAGATAGAAAGAATGGGAGAATGGGCATGCCAGGGCCTCCAGCCACTGCAAACGAACTCCAGATGCATGCACTACCTTGTGCATCTGGCTTATGTGGGTCCTGGAATCGAACCATGGTCCTTTGACTTTGCAGGCAAGTGCCTTAACCGCTAAGCCATTCCTCTAGCCCAGTAAAATATATTTTTAATTTATATTTATTTATTTTGAGAGAGAGGGACAGAGAGAAACAGAGAGAGAGAGGAGGAAGAGGTAGAGAAAGAGAGAATGGGCTGGCCAGGGCCATTTCAGCTGCTGTGAATGAACTCCAGACACGTGCGCCCCCTTGTGGGCAAGTTCAGCATTGTGCTCTTGCTTCACTTTTGCATCTGGTTAAACGTGGGACCTGGAGTACAGAAAGGACATTCTTAGGCTTGGCAGGCAGGCGCCTTAACCGCTAAGCCATCTCTACAGCCCTGTTTTTATTTGTTGATTAGAGACAGAGGGAGAGAAAGACAGTGAGAGAGAGAATGGGCACGTCAGGGCCTCTAGCCACTACAAATGAACTCCAGACGCATGCGCCACCTTGTGCATCTAGCTTACATGAGTCCTGGAGAATCAAACCTGGGTCCTTAGGCTTCACAGGCATGTGCCTTAACACTAAGCCATCTCTGCAGCCCTAATAAAAAAAATTTTTTTTTTTTTTTTGGTTTTTTGAGGTAGGGTCTCACTCTAGTCCAGGCTGACCTGGAATTACTATTAGACTCAAGGTGGCCTCGAACTCACGGTGATCCACCTACCTCTGCCTCCCAAGTGCTGGGATTAAAGGCGTGCGCCACCACGTCCTGCCTAATAAAATATTTTTTTAAGATCTATTACACAAGCAAGAAGGCAAGGTATAAACAGAAGCTATATTGCATTTCCTGTATATGAAAAGGACTAGGATGACATAAACTGGAATTCCAGGATAGGCCAAAGGCGAGGGATGGGGGGCAGAATGTGAATGGGCTTTGTGTGAAAGTCGGTATCTATACATCTCAACGGCCTGTGAAGCAGGGCTGATTCCCAAGGTAGTTTCCCCTTAAAACTATAAGCCTCAAATAAATCCTTTCCTCCCATGAGCTGCTTCCATTTGAGTGTTTTGTCCCAGCAATGAGAAGGTACTGGCTATCCGGAGCAATCAATTATTTAAGGTGAAACAGGGCCTTAAAGGCAGAAAGTTCCTGGGGGCTGGGGGGAGGAGAATACTGGGTGTAGTGGGCATAAAACCTGGCATGTGGTAATGCATCAGGTGATGCTTGGATGTACAAATACCAAGGGGGAGGCCCTAGGGGAGCTCAGCGCCCTGCCCAGGGTACCACTGGCATGGGAAATAGAGGGGAACCAGGCTGTAGAGGCGTGCGCCTTTAATTCCAGCACTCGGGAGGCAGAAGTAGGAGGATCGTCATGAGTTCGAGGCCAGCCTGAGACTACATAGTGAATTCCAGGTCAGCCTGGGCTAGAGCGAGACCCTACCTTGAAAAAAAAGAAAAGAAAAGAAGGAGGAAGAGGAGGAAATGTGGATTTAGTGCATGCATGGGAGGGGGTTGATGCTCAGAGAGGGGAAGAGGCAAAGTGTGGCAGCCCCCATCCCCCAGTGCTCTGAACTTCTGCACAGCAGGTGCGGAAAGGGGGAGTGCATTCCAGAAGGGCAGCTCCTTCCCCACAGCTGGTGGGAACTTCCTTTCTTCCTTTACTTCTTGTCTCCTGCCCGGCCCCGCCTTGGCTCGGAGTCTTCTGGCAGAATCCCAAATCAGGGGATCGGACGCCTGAGAAGGTGCGTCGTGGCCCACTGAATGAGCTCTTCCTGGGGCGAAGGTGCACTTGAAAGAGGGGGTGTGGGCGCAGGGTCGGGGTGTTGGGGTTGGAGGATGACTTTGTGCCTCGCCCGTGCCTGTGGCGGACAGGGAAGCTCACGGTGTCACGTGTTTCTGTATACATTTTCATTATTATCATATCTGGTAAAATGAATTTAGACAAGGAAGTACCCAGTTTTGTAGTCAGGTGGACTTGGGTTTGAGGGCTGGAGTGGTCAGAGATTACCATGTGGGCTCTGCTGTTAAAGGGGCTTTCTTGCAAAGCCTGACAGCCCCGGTTTCATTCCCCAGTACCCATGTAAAACCAGATGCACAAGGTGATGCATGCGACTGGAGTTTGTTTGTAGTGACAGGAGGCCCTGGCACGCCCATTCATCCTTTCTCTCCCTCTCTCTGCTTCTTTCTGTCTCTCTCTCTCTCTCTCTCTCTCTCTCTCTCTCTCTCTCTCTAAGTATTTTTGTTGTTGTTTTGTTTTGTTTTTCTCTAGGTAGAGTCTCACTCTAGCTCAGGCTGACCTGGAATTCACTATGTAGTCTCAGGGTGGCCTTGAACTCATGGCAATCATCCTACCTCTGCCTCCCTAATGCTAGGATAAAAGATGTGCACCACCATGCCGGGCTTCAAATCATTTTAAAACTATATGTATAATATAATATAATATAATATAATATAATATAATATAATATAATATGTGTGTGTGTGTGTGTGTTTGTGTGTGTGTGATGTGCTGGCTGGAGAAATAGCTTAGTAAACATGAGGACGTGCGCTCACTCTCCAGAAGCCACCCACATAAAAACGTGAGATGTGACATACATTTGATGCATTTGGAATCCCAGCACTGAGGAAGCAGATGATTCCTGGGGCTCACGGGCCAGTCAGTCTAACCCTAATTGGTGAGCTCAAAGCCGGTGAGAGACGCTTTCTCAAAATGAAGTTGTCCTCTGGCCTCCACAAAGCCCCCCCCCCCCCCCGCATACTAACACACACAAAAGAAACTGTAGCGTGGCTGGGTTGGCAACTCCGAACTTCCACTTCGGGCAGGAAGATTATGTCCCTTCTGACTGAGGCAAATACTACCTCCGTGGGAGAAAGCTTTGGCTCTTTCCCCCCAGCCTGGCCTACCTAGGCCTTCCCAGACTGGCACAGGGTCATTCCCCTGTGGGTAAGCCTCCTTCTGAGGGAGTTCAGACCATGCTACATCACCTCCGGTCCATTCTGTGCAGAACCTACGCCCTCCTAGCCTTCCCCACTTGCATGTGCTCCTCTGTTCCACCTGGGCCAGCTGCTTCCTCTTCCCTAGTCTGCCACCAGTTTTGCTTCCACTGTGTCCCTTCCACATTGGGGAAGTGGACCTAAGTCTGTGTCCACCCCTGTCCTGCTACACCACAGAGGCTGACACCACACCAGCCATTGTTGGATTCACAACATCTGGGTTCAGTTGGGATCCTGGACAGGATCATGCTGGGCAGGGAGACAAAGGTGCTAAGACTTGGCCAAGGCCTAGGTCTGCCAGGCAAGCAGGCTTTAAATTTCAGACCCCAGATGAGGAGGGAGATGGGCAGGTCTCATGGGCAGCGCAGGTCTTTTGGAGACCCTGCTGCACCCACAGCCATTCCCTCGTGGACAAGCAGCCTGGTTGGGGGCCTGCAACCTGGAATCTAGAAGCCAAGGTTGCCCTGAGCAGACCTCCTTGCCCCTTGTCAGCCTCAGGGTGCCCCATCTGTGGTATGGTAGTGGGCACTGAAGATGGGTCAGTAGAGGAAGGAGGGAGACTGTTTACTACCATATAAGGGTCTCTTGGGCAGCTGGCCACAAGGTCAGGAATTGTGGGGGGCAAAGCCTAACTATGGAATGGTCAAGTGCTTTTGGGATCAAGGGGAAAGTTCTGCCCACCCTGGGCGAAGATGGGGCACACTACAACCTTGCCCGAGGGCAGGGAAGGCCAGCTCTGTCGCCAGGGTGGGTTCCCGACGATAAGGCCAGCTGCAACCCCACAGCCCAAGGTCCCTGGCCATGTCCAACAGGCCAGGCCAGCGTCCTCACAGTCCCAGCCCGTGTTAGCAATATCCAACAGCACAACAGTGTTTTACCCACCAAACCATCTCCCCAGCCCGCTGCTTTTCTTGTATACAAACTACCCCGAAGGGTTGCTAGGATGCCAGCCCTCGTCCTCACCTGTTGTACATGTCCCTCAGGTCCAGGGCTGTTGAGTCTGTGAATGGCCTCACTGGATGCTCACAGAGACCCTAGAAAACAAAGGAGGCTCTGTTTCACACATGAAGAAACTGAGGCACAGGAAATCTACACAAAGTCACACAGTCACACATCCAGAAAGATAAGGTCATGGGCTGGAGAGATGGCTTAGCAGTTAAGGCACTTGCCTATGAAGTCTAAGGACTCACGTTCCACTCCTCCAGGTCCCAGGTAAGCCAGATATGCAGTGACACAATTATGCAAGGTCACACATGCACACAAGGTGGCGCATGCATCTGGAGTTCGATTGCAGTGGCTAGAGGCTCTGGCACGCCAATTCTCTCTTTATCACTCTCACATTAAAAGGGGGGGGCAGTCTGTTGGGCTTGCCTCAAAAAAAGAAAAGAAAAGAAAAGAAAGGGATAAGATCAGAATGGAACATGGAATGGGCAGCAGGGGTGAGGGAACTCCTGGAGATCAGAGAAACTTCTGGACCTGTCAGGAGACAAATAAGGAAGAAACAAAAACTTGCTTCAAAGCCGATATGGTGGTGCACACCTTTAATCCCAGCACTCTGGAGGCAGAGGTAGGATCACTGTGAGTTTGAGACCTTCCTGAGACTACAGAGTGAATTCCAGGTGAGTCTGAGGAAAACAAACAAAAAAAAAACACTTCAGTGAGAGACCTGGAAGGGCAGTCAGTGTAAGGTAAGCCGCACTGGAGATGGCTCTGGAAACCTGGAATGGGAAGGAACCAGGCATGCTGGGTGAAGGTAAGAGAGAGGAGAGAGAGAGAGAAGCAAAGATGGGGCTGGAGAGATGGCTCAGTTGGTAAAACGCTTAGCCATGCCAGCATGAGGCTCTGAGTTCCGATCCCCAGGACTGAGGTAAAAGCTGAGTGCAGTGGCACGTGCCTGTAATTCCAGCACTGGGGAGGCAGAGACAGAGGCTCCTTGGGGCTTGTTAACTAGTTAGTGTGGTGAAATCTGTGAATTCCAGGTTCAATGAGAAAATAAGGTGGACAGTGATGGAGGAAGACTCCTGATGTTGACCTCTGACCTCCCACACACACACACACACACACACACAATGCGTACTTCATACACACACATACAAATGCAAAAGAAAAATGAAAAGAAAATTAAGGCTGAGCATGAAGTTTAATGGTATGTAGATCGTTTGTCTACAAAGCCCCGGGAGGATGCCCAGCACCACCAAAAAAGTTATTTATACTGGGGAGGGGGACAGTTTAGAACAAAGTATAATGATATATAGGTATGGAAATATTGTAACAAAACCCATTTTTTTATTTTTTTATTTTTTTATTTTGGAGTGAGTGAGAGAGACAGAGGGAGAGGAGGGAGAGAATTGGCATGCCAGGGCCTCAGCCACTGAAATCAAACTCCAGACGCTTGCGCCACCTAGTGGGCATGTGAGACCTTGCGCTTTCCTCACCTTGGTGCGTCTGGCTAACGTAGGATCTGGAGAGTCAAACATAGGTCCTCAGGCTTTGCAGGCAAGCGTTGTAACTGCTAAGCCATCTCTCCAGCCCCAAACCCATTATTTTGTATACTAACTTAAAATTAATTTTAAAAAAATGTTTATAGATAGCCAACTAGGTAGAACACTAGCTGGAGACCAAAAAGCAAAGTACAAATATTTAATTTTTAAACTGGAGAGATGGCTCAGCGGTTAAAGGTGCTTGCTTGCAAAGCCTCTAGTCCCAGGTTTGATTCCCCATTACCCACATTAAAACCAGATGCACACAGAGGCTCATGCATCTGGAGTTGGTTGTAGTGGCAGAAAGCCCTGGTGTGCCCCCATATATTCATTCTCTCTGTGTGTGTCTCTCTCTTCCTCTTTCTCTGAGAAAGAAATATTGACTTTCTCTAGGTGGATGAAAAGTGGAAAGGAAACAGTAAGTGCAATGAAGAATTAATAAATACACTGAGTTAATGTCTCTGCTATACAAACAGCTCTTATAAATTGTTAAGAAAAAGATAATCGCTCCATTAAAAATTGAGTAGCTCATATAATTGGGAAATTCACAAGCAAATACATGAGCAAATGAAGGCATAATGAACCTTACCAGGCACTCAAGACTTGTGTGCGAAAACAATGGGATATCATTTTTTATCGAAAACTGAGCAAATAAAATATTATAATATTCTGTGCTGCCTAGGGTATAGGGAAATCATTATTCTTGCATTCCTGTTGTTAGCACCATTGATATAGCCATTGTGAGGGCATTTTAAATTTGTGATAGCCCACTCCTGTAATGCCAGCACTTGGGAAACTGAGACAGGAGGATTGTGAGTTTGAGGCCAACCTAGGGACAAAATATCTGACCAGAGCCAGGCGTGGTGGCGCACGCCTTTAATCCCAGCACTCAGGAGGCAGAGGGAGGAGGATCGCCGTGAGTTCAAGGCCACCCTGAGACTCCATAGTTAATTCCAGGTCAGCCTGGACCAGAGTGAGACCCTACCTTGCAAAACAAAACAAAACAAAACAAAAAAAAACCAAAATATCTGACCAGAGGAGCTTAAGGAAGGAAACGGTTTATTTCTGCCTCTCTCTCTTTCTCTCTCTCAAATAAATAAAATATTTAAAAAATAAATTATAGGGGCTGGAGAAATGGCCCAGATATTAAGGCACTTGCCTGCAAAGCCTAATGACCCAGGTTTGATTCCCCAGTACCTATGTATAACCCAATATACATAGAGGCACATGCATCTGGAGTTTGTTTGCAGCAGCTTATGCCCTGCCACACCCATTCTCTCTGTCTGTCTCTCTTCTATCTCTTTCTCTGCTTGCAAATAAATAAATAAAATATTAATAAAAATAGCCGGGCATGATGGTACACGCCTTTAATGCCAGCACTTGGGTAAGAGGATCACTGTGAGTTCAAGGCCACCCTGAGACTACATAGTGAATTCCAGGTCAGCCTGGGCTAGAGTGATACCCTATCAATAAGAAACCAAAATAAATAAATAAATTATAAACCATTTATGGATCCCAAGTAGGGACTGCATCCTATGTTGTGAAACAACTGTTCTATGAATACAATGCAGCCATATAGAATCATGGTAGCAAAGAATACTGAGTGACGTGGGGATTGTAAGACTGCTTTCTCTTGCTGGGCATGACATGGAGCCAGGGCATAAGATCCCCGCGTTCATTTTCTACTGGTGCAGAACAAATGACCACAGACACATCTGGGTCTCCCGGCCCAGGGTCTCCGTGGGGCTGCTGTTAGGGCCGTTGGCTGGGCTATGTTTATCTGAAGTCTAGATCGGGGACACGTGCTCATAAGCTCAGTCCTCTAGCTGCTGGTAGGAAGTCTCAGCTGAGCTGCCCATTGTCTAGGCCTCCTCCCTCAGGAGAGCTGGCCTCCTCTGAACGATGCTCAGGGAGGTGACCATGAGCCCAAGGCAGAAATCGCAGTCTTGTCAGTATCCTACACCAGCCTGGTGCAAGGGAAAAGGGGACTGGCCAGCGTGCAGCCAGGAGGCCATCCAAGCTAAAGTGCCCAGCAGGGAAAGGTGGGATGGTAAGAGACACTGTGCCCACAGAATTCTTTTTTTTTTTTTAATATTTTTATTTACTTATTTGCAAGCAGAGAGAAAAAGAGAGAATGGACGCACCACGGCCTTCTGCCACTGCAAATGGACTTCAGGTGCATGCTCCACTTTGAGCATCTGGCATGATGAGGGATACTGGGGATTCAAACCCAGGCCGCTGGGCAAGAATTACATCAAAACAATGCCAGCTAGCCCTTGGGGGTGGTGGGGGGGAGGTTGGCATGGTAGACAGGAGTCTGGCTGTGTTTGGGGCTTTTCAAGTTATCTTTTTTAAGTTATGTAGTTTTTATTTTTACTTATTTATTTGGTGGGGGGAATTTTGAGGCAGGGTCTCCCTCTAACCCAGGCTGACCTGACACTCACTCTATACAGACCTAAGCTGGCCTCGAAGTCATGGCAATCCTCCTACCCAGGCCTCCTGAGTGCTGAGATTAAAAGTGTGTGCCGCCATGCCTGGCCAGTTTTTGATGCTAAAGGAAAAATGTTTTGGAATTGTCAGTGCATCTGACTCAGAAGAGAAAAGAAAGCACAAAAAAACCAAAAACAAAAACAGGAGCAAATGGGCTTAGGTCAGGGGATGCCAAGGAAAAGGGGACAACGAAAGTGAGAGCAGACACTACAAGATGTGAGGTCATCAAGCAGGGTCCGCAGAGTGGCTGGTGAGGGCCGGTGAAGTGAACAAATTAGGAGTGGTCGGACTGGAGAGATGGCTCAGTGGTTAAAGGCACTTGCTTGCAAAGCCTGATGGCCTGAGTTAGGTTTCTCAGTACCTACATAAAGCCAGATACACAAAGTGACACAGGCACCCGGAGTTTGTTTACAATGGCAGGAGGCCCTGGCATGCCTATTCTCATCCACCCCCCCCCATCTATCACTCTCTCTCCCTCCCTCCCTCTTTCCTTCCCTCAAATAATATAGGTCTGGAAAGATTGCTTAGGGGTTAAGGCACATGCCTGCAAAGCATAAGGACCCAGGTACCCCAAGTCAGTTCCCCAGTACCAACATAAAGCCAGATGCACAAAGTGGCACATGCATCAGGAGTTCATTTGCAGCCACTAGAAGCGCTGGTGTAACCATTCTTTCCCGATCCCCCTTGCAAATAAAAAAACTAAAAAATGTATTTTAAAAACTTAGCCATGGTAGAGCACACCTGTAATCTCGGCTCTCCAGAGGTGGAGTCAGGAGGATATGAAGTTCAAGGTCATCCTCAGCTATAGCGAGTTCAGGCCAACATGCGCTACAAAATACCTATCTCAAAATATGGGGGGGGGGAGTGAGCTGGGTGTGGTGGCACATGCCTTTAATCCCAGCACTCAGGAGGCAGAAATAGGAGGATCACTGTGAATTCAAGGCCACGCTGAGACTACATAGTGAATTCCAGGTCAGCCTGGGTGACCCTACCTCAAAAAAAAAAAAAAAAAAAAAAAAAAAATGGGGAGGGTGGAGATACGGCTCAACAGTTAAGGCACCTGCCTGCAAATACTAAGGACCCAAATTCGATTCCTCAGTACCCATGTAAAGCCAGATGCACAAGGTGGCACATGTGTCTGGAGTTCTTTTGCAGTGGCTAGAGGCCCTGGTGCGTCCATTCTCTCTTCCTCCCCCCACCCCTTTCTCCCTGCCTCATTCACTCTCAAATAAAAAAATAAATAAATATTTTTTAAGTATCAGGTTTTACCCCATTCTTATAGGTAAGAAATAGATAAGATACTTACAGATAAGGAACAGTGTGTCATGTCGTAGCAAAGAACTGCCACTTTCCTAGTGTGCCTGGCTTCTGTGGCCCCAGGAACAGAGGAGGGGGAAAGGAGAGGAGGAAGACCATGCTAGGTGAGGGCGCACAGCCTCTAGTGGTAGAAGTTAGGAGGAGCGTATTCTGTTGGAAAAGTGCAGAAAGGTCTGAGTTGGGTGCAGCCTAGAGCCTAGGGTTAACCAGGCCGGCAGAGTGGAGCCTGGGAGCCAGCCTTCGGAAGGGCTGGTCTACAAGCAGCGCCGTCATCGCCCTCTGCTGGTGAAATTTCGGTAGCACATCCTCCTGGCTGCACTAGTCCAGTCTAGACTCTTGAGGGGTTGAGCTCAGAGAGTTGGTGCTTGGGGGCTTGGGAGAAGGAGATGGTTTGTTAACTGCACAGATGTGCCAGGAAGAAAAGAGGTCATCAGAATGCCCCTCAAGAGCTGGAAAGATTGCTTAGCGGTTAAGGCGCTTGCCTGTGAAGCCTAAGGACCCAGGTTCAACTCCTCAGAACCCACATAAGCCAGATGTGCAAGGTGATGCATGTGTTTGGAGTTCCTTTGCAGTGGCTGGAGGCCCTGGTGCACCCATTGTCTCTTCCTCTAATAAATATTTTTTTAAACTTTTAAATAAATGAAAAAAAAAAGAGCCAGGAGTGATGGTGCACACCTTTAATCCCAGCACTCGGGAGGCAGAGGTTAGGAGGATCTCCATGAGTTCAAAGCCACCCTGAGACTACATAGTGAATTCCAGGTCAGCCTGGGCTAGAGTGAGACCCTACCTCAAAACAAACAAACAAAAAAACTTGAATGGAGCCAGGTGTTGGTACATGCCTTTAATCCCAGCACTCAGGAGGCAGAGGTAGGAGGATCACCATGAGTTTGAGGCCAGCCTGAGATGACAGTGAATTCCAGGTCAGCCTGGACTAGAGTGAAACCTTCCTTGAAAAAACAAAAAAACAAAACAAAACAAAAATGTCCCTCAAGTGCCTGTAACAGGGGAGGGACCCCAGTGGCTGTTCCCAGGTAACTGATGTCTTTGTCTCTCAGGGGAACACCCCACCTCTTGTAGGAAGAGCCTGCAGATTATCAACCATGCTGGTACTGACCCGAGTGTAATCCCAGGGTTTAGGAGGCTGAGACAGAAGAATTGAAAGTTCAAGACCATCCTGGGATACATAGCAAGACTCTGTCTCAAAAAAAAAAAAAAAAGAGAGAGAGAGAGAGAGAGAGAATGAGTTTTCCCTGATCCCAACCCAATTATTCTTTCATCTCCCCTCACTCTTTTGTCCCCTCAGACCTGTCTTCAGAGAAGTCCCCAGGAGTTTAGCACGTGGAGGCTAAAGTTGATATTGTTTTTTTTTTAATATTTATTTATTTAAGAGAGAGAGCCAGAAAGGGAGGGAGGGAGAGAAACAATGGGCATACCAGGCCTCCAGCCCTGCAAACGAACTCCAGATGCACATGCCACCTTGTGCATCTGGCTTAAGTGGGTCCTGTGGAATCAAATCTGGGCCCTTTTGCTTTGCAGGCAAGCACCTTAACCCCTAAGCAAGCTCTCCATCCCTAAAGTTGACATTCTTATCCTCAGTCAATCTCTAGTTACAGACTGGTCTCTCTCTGAACCTGGAGTTCACTGATTTAGTTAGACTAGATGAGCAGTCTGGGCAGGGGGAGGTGGGGGGGGGGTGGCAATATCCCACTATCTCTGCCTCTCCACCTCTCAGATTAAAGGCATGTGTCACCACGCTGACATTTTATGTGAAGACACAGGTCTTCACTCTTTTGTACAAACGCTTTATCCACTAAGCCATCTCCCTGGTCGTCATCCCCACCCCCGTTCTCCTTGGCATTACTATGTGTCAAGTGCAATCGGGCAGAGCCGCAGAGGAATGACTCCCTAATGGTGGAGCTTCTGGTGTCAGTCAACTCGAGAGTCCATGCACAAGTCAAGCCCTTGAGGTTAGGAAAGAAAAAGGACATCTTGCCCCGCCCTTCCGTGCCAGCCTGACCGCGGGCTGAAGAGCAGCATTGTTCTCGGCTCCCTGAGCCACGCTTGAATTGGGAACTAGAGCAGAAGGTGATGTGATGTAAGCAGCCGGCGTGGCGAAAAGGCCTCTAGTCTAGTGTGAATTAGATGTCTGTATCCCCCCTGCAACATGCTCCAAATCTCTTGCCAGCCTCTGCCTTGGCTGTCAGTCACTTGTGGGGACCTCCCTGACTGGGAGGGTGGAAATAAGCCCAAGTTTCCCTCTTCCTTCTAGAGACCCACTGTGTTTACCCATCCCCCACATCGGTGCTTCCTCCAGCTTCTGCCCCCGCCCCGCCCTCCCCGAGTGAGCCCCGTGGGATTGCAGCTCCCAGGCAGCAGGGTGTCATGGAATCTGGAAGACTTGGAACCTTGGAGAGGCCAAGTCATAGCTTCATGATTTTAGCTGTGTTTCCTAGAACAAGTCCTCTAACCCTCCTGGGCCTCATTTCTCTCATTTCTAGGGGTAGAAAAACCACACTTCTCCCAAGGTAATAGGGAAACCCAAATAAGATGCTTCTATCCATGTTTGTAAATCATAAAACCAAGGTCATTCCTAGAAAAATCCACCCACCCCTGCTCCCAAGACACATTGGCGTAGAATTCTAACCCCCCCCCCAGATTTATAAAGTAACAAGTTAGGACACTTTACAGAAATATTTTGGGGATGGAGAGATGGCTTAGTGGTTAAGCTTAAGGACCCAGGTTCGATTCCTTAGTACCCACGTAAGCCAGATGCACAAGGTGGCACATGTGTCTGGAGTTCGTTTGCAGTGGCTGGAGGCCCTGGTGTGCCCATTCTCTCTCTCCTTCCCTCCCTCCCTCAAATAAATAAATAAAATTTAAAAAAATATTTATTTAAGCGACAGAGAGAACGAGGCAGACTAAAAGAGAATGAGTATGGGCATGCCAGAGCCTTCTGCTACTGTAAACAGACTCTAGATACATGTGTCACTTTGTGCATCTGGCATTTTGTGGTACTGGGGGATCAAACCTGGGCCGCCAGGCTTTGCAAGCAAGCTCCTTTAACTGCTGAGCCATCTCTCCAGCCTACTGACATGTAGTTGATGCTCTGTGAGTATCAGCTGCTATAGATGAGAGAACTTTCTCCACCCATTTTTGCTGATCACATACTACTGTGTGTCAGACACTGTTAGAAGCGCTGGTGCCCCAGCTGTGAGTAAAATGGTCAAAAGGCCTGGCTTTTCCAGGGCCTGCTCTCTAACAGATGAGCCAGATAATACCGTAAGCATATCGCAGGGCATACGAGGAAGGAACTAATGCTAGGAACAGAAATAAATTAGGGATGAATACAGGGCTGTGCAAGGAGAATTAGAACTTTAAATAGGGGCCTGGAGACATGGCTCAGAGGTTGAGGTACTTGCCTGCAAAGCCTTAGGCCTGGGGTTTGATTCTCCAGCACCCACGTAAAGCCAGATGCACAATGCAGTGCATGCGTCTGGAGTTAGTTTGCAGTAGCTACAGGCCCTGGCACGCTCATTCATTCATTCATTCTCTCTTTCTCTCTCCTTAAAAATATTTTTTTAAATAAAATTTTAAAAAAAAAAAAAAAAACAGAACTTTAAATGAGGACCTGATTGGCTCAGTTTGAATTCGTTCCAGTCCAATCAGCTGTGTGGATGTGTGCGAGTGTGGGGTGAGCACAGATCAGGAAATCGGATTGGCTCAGCTTGAATTAGTTCATTCTGATCCAATCAATTTAATATGTGTGTGTGTGTGTGTGTGTCCGTGTGTGTGTGTGTGTGTGTGTGTGTGTTCAAGAATGTGCTGGGAGTGGACCAAGTTTATAGCTGGAACACAGCTGCTAGCCTCAGCATCTGTGGGGAGCAGGGCATAGAGGTAGTGAGCCGCTGTGAACTGAAATTCTCCTCTTCCTCCCCTTCCTCCTCTCTGCTCTCCACCATGGCTTCACCTTGGCCTTCAGGGTCCCAGGACCTATCTGACTAAAGGTCGTTTGAGTTGTCAGAACTGGGAAGTGCAAAGGTTATGATCTACTTTTTTTAAAAAAAAATTATTTATTTATTTATTTATTTTTATTTATTTATTTATTTGAGAGAGAGAAAGAGGCAGAGAGCGAGAGAGAGGGAATGGGCACACCAGGACCTCCAGCCACCGCAAATGGACTCCAGACGCATGCGCCCCCTTGTGCAGCAGGCTTACGTGGGTCCTGGAGAATCGAACCAGGATCCTTTGGCTTTGCAGACAAATGCCTTAACCACTAAACCATCTCTCCAGCCCTGGTCTGCTTTATTTTTATTTTTATTATTTATTTATTTATTAGAAGTAGGGTTTCGCTCTAGCCCAGGCTGGCCTGAAATTCACTATGTAGTCTCAAGGTGGCCTGGAACTCACAGAGATCCTCCTACCTCTGCCTCTTGAGTGCTGGGATTAAAGAAAGTCGTGTGCCACCACACCCATGTATTGTATTGTATTGTATTGTATTGTATTGTATTGTATTGTATTGTATTGTGTATGTTCACATATACATGGGAACACACCTGTGTGTGAGTGCACGTGTGTAGAGGCCAAAGGACAACCACAGGAACAATAGCCACCTCTCTTTGAGACAGCATCTTTCACTGGCCTGCGGCTCACAGTTAAGCTTGACTAGCAGGCTAGCAAGCCCCAGGGATCCTCCCACCTCCTCTCCCCAGGAGGGAGGATTACTGGCACATTCTAGCACACCTGGCATTTTCATGTGGGTTCTGGGAGTGGCACGCAGGTCCTCATGCTTGCAAGGCATACATTTTACCCACAAGCCATCTCCCTAGCCCCAAGAGTCTGCTTTAATAACAAGTACAACCATCTCCCGTGAGCCCAGCAAGCGCCAGCCACCTCCGCACTGCCTGGCTTCCCCCATGAGCTGGGCTGTTACTGGCAGGCAGCCCTGCTGGCTACAGAGGCAGGACTAGAACCTGGGTCCACAGGCTGCTGTTGCCTAGCACCCTAATGTCCTTGACTGTGTATCAGGGCTCGGCACAGGGCAACATGTGAAATGGGTTCCAAATGTCCCTGACTGTTGGTCTCTGCCCCCAAGCAGGCCTGGTGCCCTCAATCACACTAGTCCCCTTCTGCTGTGCCCCTCCTCGCTTCTGGGCCTCTCCTGAAAGCACGGCTTGCCTGGCTTCAGGGAACCCTTCATGTTGCTGTGTTTAGGGGTGTCCTACACACCCCTGGGCCTGAACAGAGACTGCCAAGTCTCAGAGGTCACTCTGTGCACAGGTCTTGGTGAGAACAGTATAGAGTAAGATTCAGGACACAGCAGAGGCCAGGGCCCTAGGGCTTCTGGGAAAATATGTCAGAGAACATGGAGGGAGGGGGGTGGATATACTGGGAAAGGCCGGCGGGTGGGGGGTGGGCAGGCAGAAAGCTGAGGCCAGAGCCTGGGGCTCTCGGATGCGCTTAGAGACACACTCACCTTCAAAGCCTCTGTGATTGAGAGGCTTTAGTGGCACTTGCTGCGTGCCCTGGTGAGTTGTGTTGGGAAAGCATACTCCCTTAGCTAGCCCCAGTCCATCTTGGTATTGAAACGGCCCTGCGTGTGGGGGGTGGGGATGGCGGGAGTTCTCCTCTCCCACTACCCAGCCCTACTCTGTGTCTTCTGCCTCTCCTCTTCCCTCCCCCATCCTGCAGCATGGCTGGTGGCCAAGTTGCCTCTAGTGCCATGTGGAGCCCAGGGCCTGGTCCCCTGGCTCAGTTGTCTGGGCTCTCTGTAGCCAGGGAGGGACCTGAAGCCAAGCTGGGCTGAGATCTCTGGGCTTTCAGAGATCAGGCCTTGGGGACAGTCTCCCTTGGTCTTGAGCCTCTTGTCATCCAAGTCTTAGCTCAGGAGACTGACCTTGGTTGTCCATGGTTGCTAAGAGACCCCTTTCCACTGCTGGCTCAGCCCTCAGCCCTGGTGAGGTGGCCGCAGGACAGCGCTGGAGAAAAGACAGTGTCAGCAATAAATAGGTGGGACAACCAGGACCAACCTCAGAGAAGCTTCCCTTACCACCTTAACCCTGGGCAGCCCCACGACAGTCTGAGTCCCCATGGCTGGGTCCCCAGGGCTCAAATAGGACAGACCCCGTATCCCACATACCATTTGAGAATTAGAGTAGAAAATGCAGTCTGGGTCGTTTTCCAGAGACTGGCTGTGGCGAGGGGCCAGGTCTTGTCACACTCCAGCTGCCAGCTCTGCATGGCAGCAGGGCCCAGCTCCTACCCTGATCCTCTGTGTTCGTGGGGAAGCTCTCAGAGCCTCCAGAAAGTGCCACCTGCTTCTGCTTGTGCATTTGCTAAGTATTTACTGAGAGACTGTCTGGTGCTTGGTGTTGGGGATCCACAGTGACCATGCAGACAGAATGCTGTGGGACTTGTTTAAGGAAGGCACCCCATCTTATTCATCCGCAGGTGCCAGGCTCTGGGATCCTTGACTTCCCTGATGAGCAGCTGGGGAAGGTCACTTATTACAGGCTAACAATACAGGAAGTGGAGCTGAAGGTGCAGTCTGGCATTTTCTGGATGCATGAGCCAAGTCTGCGGTGCCGAGACGTGTTAAACACATGCCCCACACTTTGAGCGCCGTGGGCAGCAGAGGATGCCAGCGCGTTGGGGGAGGACTGGGTCGGAGACATGCTCAGAGCACAGGGGTGGGCTCACCCACATTCTGCACCAGCCTGTCACTTCCAGTGCTTACTGTGCATATTCAGTGCCAGGTACTGTTCCCGGCGGCGATCTTACGTTGTTGGCTCAGGAGGAAACTGAAGCCCAGGAGGAAGGGACGGACGTGCTCAGTTGCTCATCGTTGCATGCGTAGAACCAGAGCTAGCCCCTGGCTTCTAGAAACCTGGAACGCTTATATGTCTTCTCTCTTAAAAATTTATTTATTTAGGCTGGAGAGATGGCTTAGCGGTTAAACGCTTGCCTATGAAGCCTAAGGACCCCGGTTCGAGGCTCGATTCTCCAGGACCCCCCCAGATGCACAGGGGTGCATGCATCTGGAGTTCGTTAGCACTGGAAACCTGCGAACCTGCCTATTTATGTCTTCTCTCTCAAATAAATAAATAAAATTTTTTTATTTATTTATTTATTTATTTATTTATTTATTTATTTATTTATTTATTTGAGAGGGTGGGGGAAGAAAGAGGCAGGCAGAGAGAGAGAGAGAGAATGGGTGCACCAGGGCCTCTAGCCACTGCAAACGAATTCCAGATGAATGTGCCACCATGTGCATCTGGCTTTACGTGGGTCCTGGGAAATTGAACCTGGTCCTTCGGCTTTGCAGGCAAGCACTTTAACCACTGAGTCATCTCTCCAGCCCTTATGTTTCTTCCCTTCCACCCTGAGTCCTGAGAACCATCCCCGTCCCCCACCCCCAGCCTCAGTGGCTATAGCAGGGAACAGCCTGGGGTAGGCAGACCCGTCAGCTAACACATGGGCTGTTCACTTGCAAGACACAGATTTTCAGCGTGGAGTGGTGGTGCATGCCTTTAATCTCAGCACTCAGGAGGTCAAAGTAGGAGAATTGCTGTGAGTTTGAGGCCAGCCTTGAGAGTACTTGAGCTAGAGCAAGACCCTACCTTGAAAAACCAAAAAAAAAAAAAAAAAAAAAAAAAAGGACATAGATTTTCAAGATCAATGACATCCCACGGCTCTGGGGTGGTGTAGCCTCTCGTGCCTGGCTGGAAACCTTCCCTGACTGTCTCTTTTAAGATGAAAGCGGTGATAAGCTCTTGGGAGAAGACAACACTCAACGGTGGAATGAGCAAAGGAGACAAGGTCTTGAGAAGCAGGATGCCATGGAGGACGAGCCCGAGCGTCACAGAGGCTCATGTCATGTGAATGGTCCTCCATCTTGCTTGGTACAGGACCCACGCAACTATCCAAGAGGTTCTCACGAGGCCTACAGCTTATGACACTTTTTAAAATTAAAATTAACATTTATTGGGTTGGAGAGAGTGAGACCCTACCTCGAAAAAAAAAAAACCAACAAAAAAAAATTTATTGGGTTGGAGAGATGGCTTAGCGGTTAAGACACTTGCCTGCAAAGCCAAAGGACCCTGGTTCGAGTCCCCAGGATCCACGTAAGCCAGATGCACAAGGGGCACAGGCATCTGGAGTTCATTTGCAGTGGCTGGAGGCCCTTCTCTCTCTTCCCCACCCTTCCCTGTTTCTCTCAAACATATAAATAAAAATATATTTTAAAAAATTAAAATTTATTTATTTGTGAGGAGAAAGAATGGGTGCGCCAGGGCCTGTTGCCATTACAAAGGAACTCCAGATGCCTGCACCATTTTGTGCATCCCATTTTACGTGGGTTCTGGGAAATTGAACACAGAGTTGCAAGCAAATGCCTGTTAACAGCAGAGCCATATCCCCAGCCCATTTGATGGCAGGTTTTTTTTTTTAAGATTTTATTTTTATTTATTTATTTATTATTTATTTATTAGAGAGAGGGAAAGAGAAGGAGAGTGAGAATGGGCACGCCAGGGCCTGTAGTCATGGCATGCGCCCCCTTGTTCATCTGGTTTATGTGGGACCTGGAGAATCGAACCGGGATCCTTAGGCTTTGCAGACATGTGCCTTAACCGCTAAGCCATCTCTCCAGCCCTTGATGGCAGTTTTTAATTTTCATGGGTGTGCATCTGTGGATAGGTGCACACGTGTCATAGCACATATGTGGAGATCAGAGGGCAACTTGAAGTGTTGGTCACCTTAAGACAAGGGCCCTTTTGTTGTTCTTTGTGGCGTAGGCCAGGTTAGCTGGCCTGTGAGTTTGTGGAGCTGGACCTTTCTCTGCATACCATTTTACTGTCGGGATTACAGACATGAGCTACTGCAGCTGGCTTTACATGAGTTCTGGGGATTTAAACCCAGGTCCTCAGATTTGCATGTCAATCACCTTACCCTTCTCCCCAGCCCTACTTGATGATAGTGTATGTGTGTGTGTGTGTGCGTGAACACGTTCATGTCATGGCGCGCCTGTGGAGGCCATAAGACGACTTCAGGGTGCCAGTCTTCACTTTCCACCTTATTTGAGACAGAATCTCTCTTGTTTTTTGTGCTGCTGTGAATACAGACTAGCTGGCCCACAGGCTTTGAGATTCTCCTGACCCCCCACCTCCCATTGCCAAGGCATGTTGGGATTACGGATGTATGTATGTGCAACCTATGACCAACTTTAGCAGGGCGTGGTGGCACACACCTTTAATCCCAACACTCGGGAGGCAGAGGTAGGAGGATTGCCATGAGTTCAAGGCCACCCTGAGATTACATAGTGAATTTCTGGTCAGCCTGGACTAGAGAGAGATCCTACCTTGAAGAAAATAAAAATCAACTTTACATGGATTCTGGTAATCCAAACTGTGGTCTCAGGCTTGTGAATAAGAGGTCTTACCCACTGCGCCATCTCCCCAAGCTTGTTTTATGGCAACAAAAGCATACTAAGAGCTTAGTATGAGTCAAGTGTGAATCTGGACACCCACCGGGGTTGCCACTGAAGACAAGACAAACGCCATTTCCTGTGGAGCCTACATGCCACTTTGGAAGTCAGACTGAAGTTTGAGTCCTGGGTTTGCGCTGTGTTTATGACCCGCTAAACCTCTATCTCCTCGTCTGTACAATGGGCTCCACGGTGCACTACAGAAATAGTTCTCACGAAGGCCCTCAGTCAGTGATAGCCAGAGTTAGCATAAACACAGTGTGGGGGTTGATTCAGGGGTCCCCCATAAACTTAGGTGTACTGACTGCTAGGCTCCCAGCTGATGGAGATTTGGCAATTAACGCCTCCTAGAGGCGGTGTATTGTTGGGGGCGGGCTTATGGGTATTATAGCCAGTTTCCCCTTGCCAGTGTTTGGCATACTCTCCTGTTCCTGTTGTCTACCTTCTGTTGGCCAGGGGGTGATGTCCACCCTCTGCTCATGCCATCGTTTTCCTCTGCCATCTTGGAGCTTCCCCTCGAGTCTGTAAGCCAAAATAAACCCTTTATTCCCCCAAGCTGCTCTTGGTCGGGTGATTTCTGCCAGTAATGTGAACCTGACGCAACACACAGGTTTGGAGAGACTGGCTTTGTAGAAGCTGAGGGGAAAGAGAGAAGGCAGGGCAGGGTGGCCCCAGAGGCTCTCGGCAACATCAGAACTGGGGCAGCCCCTTTGCAATGGGTGTTGAAGCCTTGCAGAAGCCTACTGCAGTTCTTCCTAAGGGTGGCAGATACGGGGGAGCCAGTGAGGAGCACCCCAATCTGAGGACACAGTTCTCGCAGAAGAGTCCACCTGAGAAAAGGGGTCATCAATCTATTGAGTTTGGGGATTTCATTGTCTTTGGAGTTTTTTTTTGTTTGTTTGTTTTTGTTTTAAGACAGGGTTTTATGTAACCCAGTCTGGCCTCAAACTCACTATGGGTAGCCAAGGATGATGTGAACTTTCAAAACATTTTTCTTGCATGTGTGTGGTGTGTGTGCATGTGTTCATATGTGTGTGCAGGTGTGTGTGTGCATACACATGTGTCTCTCAGCCTTATTTTTTCTAAATATGTTATTTGCACATCCACACAGCACACAGTACACACATGCACGTCCATGCACATGCATACACATGGACATGCATGCACACACATGCACGCTTGCATAAGCATTCACACATGTGCACACACACACACACACACACACACAATGGCTCCATATCTTCCAATCCCAAGCTCAGGGAGCTTGGCCTGAACTAAGGACAATGGGGACCCAGCCAGCAGAACAGCACGTATCTTTAGGACCCAAAACAGGGCATAACTGGGGGTAGGCAGCTTGCACCTTGGATGAAAATCCCCCCTCAAGCTGGGCGTGGTGGCACATGCCTTTAACCCCAGCACTCGGACCCAGGGAGGCAGAGGCAGGAGGATTGCCATGAGTTTGAGGCAGTCCTGAGATTACATAGTGAATTCCAGGTCAGCCTGGGCTAGAGCAAGACCCCACCTTGAAACACCAAAAAATAAAAAAAGAAAAGAAAGGAAAGAAGAGAAGAGAAAAAAGACACCCTCTGACCCTACAGGGAACCAGAGCTCTGGACCTACACAAAATCCTCCTGGTTCTATCACGCCACCTGATCTCGAACAATTTTCCTCATTGGCCAAGGCACCTTCTCTCGGTGACATTCGTGGAGATAAGACACACAGGAGTGTGGAGGGTTTTATAACTAAGTTGGGATGGTCCCAACCAGAAGGACTTTACAGGTTGTCACAAGTTATACATAAAAAATAATGTTGATAAATTGTTTGACACTTGAGCACGCTATAAACTCTTTTTTTTTATCCCTCTATTTATTTATAAGTAGGGAGAGAGAGAGAGGCAGAACGGGCATGCCAGGGCCTTCAGCTGTTGCAAATGACCTCCAGATGCATGTGCCACTTTGTGCATCTCTACGTGGGTACTGGGGTATTGAACTTAGGTCATTAGGCTTTGCAGGCAAGCGCCTTTACCACTGAGCCATCTCTCCAGCCCTCCACACACTCTCGATATCCATCTAAGTCTTCCCACCTCCCCCCTCACCCCCGCCGTTACTGCTAGTCTGCTGTCGCTGTGTTTCTGACAGCAGACTCATGGATCCCTGCCTTCTGTCATAGGAGAGTGGAGGCAAAGGACTCTGGGGTTATCTGTGCACTCTGTTCCATGTGGTAGAAAGGGGAACCACAAAGAAGCAAAGGGGCACAAAGCCAGGGCCTGGCAGCCTGGCCAGCCCAGAGAGGCCGGGGACTGCATTCAAGGTGACTCAGCCAGTCAATGGTGGAACCCGCATGGAAACCCCACCTCCTCCTTGGTGTGGGTTTTCTGCCTGGCTGAGCTGGTTTCTCCAGGTAAGAAGGCATTTTGCTTCTGTGGACAAAATTCAGCTCTGCAGTAATGAGGGTTCCAGGAGCCAGAGCTGCAGTGCATAATTTTTTTTTCCTGGCTTTTTGAGGTAGGGTTTCACTCTAGCCCAGGCTGACCTGGAATTCACTATGTAGTCTCAGACTGGCCTCGAACTCATGGTGATCCTCCTACCTCTGCCTCCCAAGTGCTGAGGTTAAAAGTGTGTGCCACCACACCCAGAGGGAGTTTGTTTGTTTGTTTGTTTGTTTGTTTGTTTGTTTGTTTGTTTGTTTTGAGAGAGAAAGAGGCACAGAGAGATAGAGAGAGAGAGAATGGGCACACCAGAGCCATCAGCCCCTGTGAACAAACTCCAGAACTGTGTATCCCCTTGTGGTGCATGTGTGACATGGAGCGTTTGCATCACTGTGTCTGGCTACATGGGACCTGGGGATTTGAACATGAGTTCTTAGGCTTCGCAGGCAAGCACTTTAAGTGCTAAGCTATTTCTCCAGCTGAGTTTGTTTTGTTTTATCTTAGTTTAGTTTAGTTTTTCAAAGGAAGGTCTTGCTCTAACCCAGGCTGACCTGGAATTCACTCTGTATTCTCAGGGTGGCCTTGAACTCACAGCAATCCTCCTACCTCTGCCTCCCGAGTGCTGGGATTAAAGGCGTGTGCTACCATGCCTGGCTCGAGCTTATTTTTAATAGCCTCTTTTAAGCAAGAAATGTAGCACAGAAGTCGAGTGTTTGGCTAGCATACCCAGGTTCTGTGTTCAACACCCAGAACTACAAAAAAAAAAATTAGTAAAAGAAAGTCTAAATTTGGGGCCTGGGGGGACAGCTTAGTGGTGAAACGTGCTTGCTTGCAAAGCCTGCCAGCCTGGGGTTCAACTCCCCAGTACTCATGTAAAACCAGATTCACAAAGTGGCGTGTGTTTCAGTAGTTCATCTGCAGAGGCAAGAGGCCCTGACCCACTCATTCTTTCTCTTTCTCACTCTCTCTCTTCTGTCCTCTCTTTCCTTTTACCAATAAATAAAAAGTTCGAAAATCTACCTTTTTAATAAAAATGTTAGGGCTAGAGAAATTGCTTAGTGGTTAAGATGCTTGCCTGTGAAACCTAAGGACCCAGGTTCGATTCCCCAGGACCTATGTAAGCCAGATATAAAAGGTGGCACATGCATCTGGAGTTCATTTACAGTGGCCAGAGGCCCTGAGGCACCCATTCTCTGCCCCCCCTTCTTTCTCTTGCTCTCTCTCTCTTTCTCTCTATGCCTCTTTCTCTCCCTCAAATAAATAATATATATATATATATAATTAAAATGTTAAATACTGCCCAGTGTGGTGGCACATGCCTTTAATCCCAGCACTCAGGAGGTAGAGGTAGGAGGATCACTGTGAGTTCGAGGCCATCCTGAGACTACATAGTGAATTCCAGGTCAGCCTGAGCTAGAGTAAGACTCTACCTTGAAAAACAAAAAAATAAAAATAAAAAAAATAAAAAAGTTAAATACTGGGACAAGGGGTGTAGCTCAGTAGCAGAACACTTCCTGACATATTCTATTCCAAAGCCCTGAATTTTCTCACCAGCACTACAAAATATTTTTCAAAAGATTTACATTTTTTAAGTCAAATATTTATCATAAATAATGTTATCCATCTAGCCAGAGATTGCCACTATGAAGATGTCGGTGTATTTTCTTATAGATTGTGTGTGTGTTGTGTGTAATATGTATGGTGTGCACTGTGGTGTGTTGTGGTATGTATGTACACATAGTGTGTGTATGTGGTGTGTAGATGCGCACGTTCATGTGTAGGTATATGGAGGCCTGGGGAGAACATTGATGTCTTCCTCTGTCGCTCGTGTGCATTGTTATTCAGATCTTATCTCAGTAAATAATGATAATAACAGTGACTACAAAACGTTGGAGGAGGGCTGGAGAGATGGCTCAGGGGTTAGAGAGCTTGCCTGCAAAGCCTAATGACACGGGTTGGATTCCCCAGTTCTCACATATAAAGCCAGATGCACAAAGTGGCGCATGCACCTAGAGTTCATTTGCAGTGACTGGTGGCCCTGTTAGGACCATTCTCTCTGTCTCTCTTTTGGGGCCCAGTCACTCTAAACTACCTAACAAAGCTACGTGATTCCCACTCACGCTCATGTCCTGGGAACAGCTTTGGTTGAGTCAGTATGTCCTATCACAGCCCTTGAGTCATGATCATGTCGGACCCTTCCCAGACCATGGCTCCCACAAGCCCAGAGCTTATGTAGCTAAGGCTGGGTAGAAAAGCTTCCTCACAGGTCCTGGGAGTGCCCAGCATGGATGCCCTCTACTGCCCACAGTACCTTCAGCCCCACCGGTTTGAAGCCACCACCTCTCCAGGTACTGGACCTCAGTCGCCTCCAGCATCCACTGCATCCTTGCATGGCAACCAGGGTCTGTCTCTGCATTCCAGAGAGTTCCACTCTGAGCAGGGGTGCACGAGCAGGGATGTGTGGCCTGCACCGCAGCACACGTGAAAAGCTGGAACAAGCGTCTTACAGAACACCTGGCTAAGCATTTCCTGTTTTTATCACTTCTACGTCAAAGCTCTAAGCGTGCTGAAGTCCCCTAATTCTAAGTGACACACCCTGTCCCGTGTGCCACCGGCGCGGGCCTGTGGCTCTTTCTAGGAATTTTGAAAGCCAGTTGTTAAGCACAACCTTTATTAAAAATTAAATCGCATTAGCGTAATTAAATAAATTACAGTAAAAAACAGAGCGAATGCATATTAAAAATTCATCCTTTTAAAATTGTTTTACTGCTCTGTCCTTGAGGTTATTTATATCTCTTGCGTGTGCATAGTGGAAATATTACCGAACTCTGAGCTGCAGAGAGCCTGTTCTAGGCTAAGGGATGTCGCGCAGTGTGTAGAGTGTTTACTAGCATGCACAGAGCCCTGGGTTCCACACTGGGTGTGGTGGCGCAAGCCTGTAATCCCAGCACTCAGTGGGAGGAAGCAAGAGGATCAACAGTTTAAGGTCCTCCTCAGCTTCCCAGTGAGCTCAAGGCCAGCCTGGGACACATATAATCCTGTATAAGACAAAAAAAAAAAAAAGATGGAGGCTGGAGAGATGGCTTAGTGGTTAAGGCGCCTGCCTGCTAAGCCTAAGAACCTGGTTCCAATCTCCAGGTCCCACGTTTAGCCAGATGCAAAGTGACTCAAGGGCGCAATGCTGCACTTGACCACAAGGGGGCGCACGCATCTGGATTTCGTTCACAGCAGCTGAGAGACTGCTGGCGCGCCCATCTCTATCTGTCTCCCTCTCCCTCTCTGTCTGTCTTTCTGTGTCTCTCTCCAAAAATAAATAAAATAATAATAATAATAAAAAGACAGAGGCTGGAGAGATGGCTTTAGCAGTTAAGTCACTTGCCTGTGAAGCCTGAGGACACAAGTTCAATTTGCCAGTACCCTCGTGGGCCAGATGCACAAAGTGGCACATGCATCTGGAGTTCATTTGCAGTGGCTGAAGGCCCTGGTGTGCCCATTCTTATCCCTTTCCCCTCAAATAAATAAAAAAATTTTTTTAAAGAAAGAAAGAAAGTGGGCTGAACAGATGGCTCAGCAGTTAAAGACACTTGCTTATAAAGTCTGACAGACCTGGGTCTGATTTCCCAGTGCCCACATAAAGCCAGATGCACAAAGTGGCACATACATCTGGAGTTCATTTGCAGGGGCTAGAGGCTCTGGTGTGCCCATACTTTCTCTCTCTCTCTCTCCTTGCACGTAAATATAATTGTCCCCTTTTCCAGAGTGCAGCTTGGGCCTCTCCTCATTCTGCGTGGGTTCCAGGGATGTGACTGACATGTCCCTCCAGTACTTTCCCCACAAGCTGCTGGCTCAATGCTTCTGTGAGCTAATAGCTACCTATTGATGGACTTGGCATTTCTCAGAGTGGTCCAGCCGGGCTGGGTGCCAGCAGCTTAACGCAGACAGCAGACAGCGTGGCTCGGCAAAGGCTCAAGTGCAGCTTTGAGCTGAAACGTAAGGAATGGCTCTGTGAGAGAGTGCGTGAGCTGAGGGAAAGGGGGGTGCAGGATCTGTCTGCCCATGGCGAGTCAGAACTGGAGTCAGAAGGAGCAGCAGGGCTCAAAAACTCACCTTGAGTCACACTGCAGCAATCGGGCTTTGATTGCGGCTGGCTGATTTTGGGAAAGTGACTACACTTTTCTGGGACTTCTTTTCCCCGTACATAATTCACCGGTTTTTTGGAAGAGTTAAAGATAATGTCCAACCAGAGTAGATCCCAGGTTTTTGGAAGAGTTAAAGATAATGTCCAACCAGAGATAGATCCCAGAGTTACAAGTGAACACAGTCTGAGCTGAGACCCTACCTCAAGAACCAATATTACTATCTCATTAAGAAAGTATCCATAAACCAGATGCACAAGGGAGCATGCATCAGGAGTTTGTTTGCACTGGCTAGAAGTTCTGGTGCCCCCATTCTCTCTGTGTCTAATCTCTCTCTCTCTCTTTCTTTCTCTCTCAAAGCACATATATATATATATATATATATCGGGAGGCAGAGATAGAGAGAGGATCACCAGTTGCTTGTTGAAGCCTAAGGAAGGCTCAATTCCCCACCCTGAGATACATGCATCTGAGTTCATTTCAGGCTGCAGGCCTGGGCACCATTATCTCTCTCTCTCTCTCTCTCTCTCTCTCTCTCTCTTTCTCTCTCCATCTTTCCCTCTCTGTCTGTTGCTCTCTCAAATAAATAAATAAATAATATATATGGTCTAAGGCTAGGGAAAAAAAACCAAACCAGACCTAAAATCACAGCACTGAGGACACAGGCATTAAAACAGTTCACATAGCAAGTTAGAGAGAGACAAGCTTAGTCTACATGAAACTTTTATCTCAAAAAAAAAAAAAACAAACACACATGGTAGCATGTGCCTTCAATCCCACACTTGGGAAACAGGATCACCATGAGGCTGGACCCTGAGATGTTAATTCCAGGTCAGCCTTAAGGCATTTGCCTGTAATCCCAGCACTTGGGAGGCAGAGGTGGGAGGATCACTGTGAGTTCAAGGCTACTCTGAGACTATACAGTGAATTCATCCTGGACAGGACGGATATGGTGGCACATGCCTTTAATCCGTCGGGAGGCAGATAGGAGAATCACAAGTTTGAGGCCATCCTGTGAATTCCAGGTCATCTAGTGGGAGTTCGAAAAACCAAAAACTTTTGCAGTGGCTGGTTAAGCCTGCAAAGTTTAAGGATCCAGGTTAGAATCCCCAGGACCCAAATAAGCCGGATCAAGGTGGCATATGTCTGTTCATTTGCAATGGCTTTGTGCCTATCTCTCCCTATCCCTCTTTGTCAAATAAATAAACAAATAAAAATATATTTTTAAAAAACTGTTGCGGCTGGAGAGATGGCTGGTCATCCTTTCTGACCAAAGAAACAGCAGTTTAGGGCTCCATGAGGATTGTTCAAGAAAATAAACTGGGAGAGCACTGGGCATGGTGGCGCACACCTTTAATCCCAGCACTTGGGAGGCAGAGGTAGGAGGGAGTTCAAGGCCACCCTGAGGTTTGAGCCTGGGCTAGCTAGACCTTACCTTGAAAAACCCCAAACCAACCAAGTCAGAAAAAAAAAAAAGGTGCAGTTAAGGCATTTGCATCTGGAGTTTTCTCCAGGACCCACGTAAGCCAGATGCACAAGGGGTGCATGCATCTAGAGTTCTTTTGCAGTGGCTGGAGGCCCTGGCATGCCCTCTCTGTCTGCCTCTCTTTCTATCTCTCCCTCTGCTTGTAAATAAATAAAAAAATAAAAATAAGTTTAAAAAAACTGGGGGCTGGAGAGATGGCTTAACGGTTAAGGTGCTTGCCTGAGAAGCCCAAGGACTCGGGTTTGATCCCCTAGTACCCACATAAACCATATGCATTAGGTGGCACATGCATGCATCTGGAGTTTGTTTGTGGTGGCTAGAGGTCCTGGCATGCCCATTCTCTCCTATCTTCCTCTTTCCTGCAAGAAGACACTGACCTTCTCCTCTGGACACATAAACAAACAAATATATATATAAGACACATAAATATATATATATACACACAGAGAGAGATTGCAACTTACAAACCACAAAGGGGTATAGAGTAGAATAGATGTCTTTGTGCACATATATGTCATATGTCAACCTATTAGCATTACACAAAGAAGATATTTAAAAACCTTCAAGTGTTACATTCGTGGTAGAATAATGGGCCAATCCTGAGTAGAAATATTTTCTTTTGTTAGCTCTTAGTAAAAGCTAGCATTTGTTATTTTGTCTTTGTCACACAGTTGGGGATATATATAATTGGCTTTGGTTGCTGGTAACAAATTATTAGAAAATGTAAGATTTTGTTCCTTGGTTTGGGCCCTCTGAGTTAAATCCCTACTGAGTCCCAGAGACTCAGTAGATTTTTGTAAACTTTACTGTTTTTAAAGTACCTTTTGCATAAAAGTAAAGATTCAGATTTTTATAACAAAAATGGTAAATAAAAACATTCAATGCCTGGCCAGAAAAACCCTACCTCGAAAAACCAAAAAATAAAAAATAAAAAAAAAAGTACCTTTTGCATAAAAGTAAAGATTCAGATTTTTATAACAAAAATGGTAAATAAAAACATTCAATGCCTGAAAAAAAAATACGTATCCACATACATAGTCTAATAACACAAAAGTAATTGACTTCAACCCCAGATGATTCCCCTGGGGCATATGGAAGAGGACCCCATTTGTACTGATAACAGTGCTTCTCCATCCTCTTCTTCACTCTGGAACGTTCTGAAACACAGCATGTTCATGTCTTGCTGGAGCCAGCCTCTGAGGTTCTCCCTCACTTTCATACAGTGGCATTTTCTCCGGGTTTCTTTTTCTCTACGATCCTGCCACTGTTGCACTCAAATATTGTGTGTGTGTGTGTGTGTGTGTTATCTAACATAATAATCTGGAAATAACCTTTCAGATAGGACAAGGTAGGGAAGGTGACCACTCTCTCTGACATCTCTGGTGTCCCAGCACACTGGGAAGTAATGGAAATGGGTTGTTTCTCCTTGTGTTCAGAGGAGCGTGAGGGACGCCCTGCCTGGAGGACCTCCCATTTGCCTGAGCCTTCGCTATTACCAGACAGATGTCTCCTTGCCTTGTGCCCTCAAATGCTCCCTGGGCACTGGGCACTGGACACAGCTTCAACCTAGAGTTCCCCTTTCCCTGTCCCATCTTAGGGAGCACAGAGGGAAGGGGTCAAGAGGGGATTCCCTGGAGGAGGTGACCTCTAACCTGTACAATAATGACACTGAGAGCTTTGCTAAGCACATTGGCATGCCTCCCGCCCATAGCCATGCCAAGAAGCCAGTGCTTGGGCTGGAGAGATAGCTCAGCCATTAAGGTGATTGCTGCCAAAGCCTATGGACCCAGGTTTGATTCCCCACTACCCACGTAAAGACAGATGAACAAAGTGGTGTGTGTATCTAGACTCCGTTTGCAGTGGCTAGAGACTCTGGCACCCATTCTCTTTCTGTCTCCTTACAAATAGATATTTTTATTTATTTATTTATTTGACAGAGAGAGAGGGAGAAAGAGAGAGAGAAAGAAAGAGAATGGGTGCACCAGAACCTCTAGCCACTGCAAACGAACTCCAGATGCATGTGCCCCCTTGTGTATCTGGCTAACGTGGGTCTTGGGGAATCCAACCTGGGTCCTTTGGCTTTGCAGGCAAACGCCTTAACCACTAAGCCCTCCCTCCAGCCCTACAAATAAATATTTTTGTAATCTTTTGCTTTGTCTGCCTATTGCTCTCAACAAAAAAAAAAATGATGGCTTAGTGGTTAAGCACTTGCCTGCAAAGCCAAAGGACTCAGGTTCTGTTGCCCCAGGACCCACATAAGCCAGCTGCAAAAGGTGGCACATGTGCCTGGAGTTCGTTTGCAGTGGCTGGAGTCCTTAGCACACCCATTCTCGCTCTCTCTTTAATCCCAGCACTCAGGAAGTAGAGGTAGGAGGATCGCCAAGGGTTCAAGGCCACCCTGAGACTACATAGTGAATTCCAGGTCAGCCTGAGCTAGAGTGAGACCCTACCTCAAAAAACAAACAAAAAAGAATTCCCTTTTCTGAGTCACTCTGGAACTCTCAAAGTAATATCGTATCTCTCTTTGCCCTCTGCAGACAGGCAGGATTGAACCAAACTACCCCAAAGTGTGCGGTCACCAGGGCAACGTGCTGGATATCAAGTGGAATCCCTTCATCGACAATATCATCGCCTCGTGCTCCGAAGACACCTCGGTGAGCTAAGCATTGGTGCTCTCCGGAAGGGTCCCTGGGTGCCTGTCTACCTCCCCCATGCAGCGCCCACCCATACACCCTCCTCTTCTCGGCCTTTACTCCTATCCTCACCCTCCTAACCTCAGCCTTCCTTCTCCCCTAACCATCCTCTTCCAGCCAGTAGCCTCAAGATGAGGGAGGTCAGGACTCTACAAAGGACAGAGGGAACAAACCCAGGGGTTGCTGAACACATCTTGTGCTCTAGTGTGGTTGAGTTTGGTGTGTTGCTTCCTAGGTGAGAATTCGAACCAAAAAAATTAGGTGCAGTGAGTCAGTTCCCTTTCCTCCTCTCCCCTCCCCTCCCCCTACTTGTGCTCTGCGCAGCTGGGCAGGAGGGAGAAAGCCGCCAAGGAGAGGGGAGAAGGGAAGAGGCGTGCCGCGGGGGAGGGGAGCGCCTGAGCATCACAGGCTCACATGGCAAAGGCCCCTTAGTTTGCCCTTTTGGAGAAGAACATTGGGCTTCAAGGACTGTTGTGACTGTCAAGGACCACTCTAAATGCCTGGAATTCCAGCTTTGTATGTCCCACCTCTAATGGGAAGAGAGAAGAAACAGAAGAGAGGCCGGGGCGTGGTGGCGCACGCACGCCTTTAATCCCAGCAGGTAAAGGAGGTAGAGGTAGGAGGATCACTGTGAGTTGGAGGCCACCCTGAGAGTACATAGTGATTTCCAGGTCAGCCTGGACTAGGGTAAGACCATACCTCGAAAAACCAAAAGAAAGAAAGAAAGAAAGAAAGAAAGAAAGAAAGAAAGAAAGAAAGAAAGAAAGAAAGAAAGAAAGAGAGAGAGAGAAAGAAAGGAAGGAAGGAAGAAAGAGAGGGAGAAGGAAAAGAGGGAAAGGGAAGAGGAGAGGAAAGGGAAGGAAGGAAGGAAGAAAGAGAGAGAGAACAGAGGAGACAAGGGAGGAGTGGAGAACAGGCAGAGGTGAAGATGGGAGGAACTGGAAAGAGGCAACTTAGAGAAGGGACTGAAGAACGGGGGCAGGGAGGGGCCAGCGGTATGGATGCTGTCTGGTGTCTGTCTCCTCTCTCCTCTGCACCCTCACAGATGCAGTGGGACAGAGGTGCCGGAGTTGTACCAGGTTTCTGGGCTGGGCCGTGCTGTTCCCCACACTGCCCTTGAGCAGTCACCACTCCAGCCTGCAAGCAGGCTGTGACTGAGCGTCTCAGGATGCCCCGTGTGTTCCTAGGTGAAGGAGGCTCCGCCTTTCAGCCAGGCCGACAAGACTACTTAGTACTTTCCAGGTGTAGTCTGGGATCACGCTGCATCCCCAGGCACTGGAACTGGGAAAGGACTTCTGAGCGGAGTGTCCCAGGCTTCCCAAGCTGAACTACAGGCTCAGGAGGGCAGAGACTACAGACCGGGGGCTCTGAAGCCCTAGCATCTAGCATGGAGCCCAGAACCTGAAAATACTTGTGGATTGATGGATGGGGCACTGGGTGCACGGATGGACAGATGGATGGGTGGATGGGTAGATAGATGGTTGAACAGGTAGGAAGATGGATGGATGGGTGAATGGATGGATGAGTAGATGATGAATAGATAAATGAATAATGAATGAATAAAAAGATGACTGGATGATAGATGATAGATAGAAATATAGATAGATGATAGAAGGAAAGAAAGAAAGAAAGAAAGAAAGAAAGAAAGAAAGAAAGAAAGAAAGAAAGGAAGGGAGGGCCAGGTGTTGTGGCTCACGCCTTTAATCCCAGCACTCAGGAGGCAGAGGTAAGAGGATTGCTGTGAGTTTGAGGCCACTCTGAGACTACATAGCAAATTCCAGGTCAGTCTGGGCTAGAGTGAAATCCTACCTTGAAAAACGAAAAAAAGAAAAAAAAAGATAATAGGTAGGGATAGATAGGTAGGTTATGAAAAGGTAAAGGAGGGCTGGAGAGAAGATGGCTTAGCAGTTAAGGTACTTGCCTGCGAAGCCCAAGGACTTAGGTTGAAGGTCTCAGAACCCATGTAAGCCAGAAGCGCAAGGTGATGCATGCACCCAAGGTCACACATGCACACAAAGTGGCGCATACGTCTGGAGTTTGATTGCAGTGCCTAGAGGCCCTGGTATGCCAATTCTCTCCCTTTTCTCTTTCTCTCTCTCTCATAAAAAAAAAAAAAAAAAAAAAAAAAAAAAAAAAAAAAAGCTAAGCCAGGCATGGTGACACATGCTTTTAATCCCAGCACTCGGGAGGCAAGGTAGGAGGATTGCCATGAGTTCAAGGGCACCCTGAGACTACATAGCTAATTCCAGGTCATCCTGGGCTAGAGCGAGACCCTACCTCAAAAAAAAAAAAAAAAAAAGCTAGATGAATGAATATGGTCTAATAGCCAGTGATTGAAAGAGACAGATTGATAGGACTTCATCAAGTTGGGTGTGAGGTCAGTGGGCCCTGAAGTTAGATGGGAGAGAGGTGGAGAGCAGAAGGCAGGAGCCAGGGAGGCAAGGCCCACGTGAACAGTGAACGGTGGTGATGGAGACAGCCTTTCAGTTTTGTTCCTTTCTTTAGGAACGTCAAAACCCAAATGACCAGGAGCAGCAGACAGGGGCAGATCACAGGAAAAGCAGAGCTGCAGAAGGGTGGACGGGACATGGAACCCAGGAAAGATGACAGAAGCCAGGGAGACCACACTGGCTACTTCCTGAGCTGGGAAGATTCAGATGGATCTGGAGAGGGGTTGTGCAGTGGTCAGTGCAAGAAAAGCCCAGTGCTCAGCAGGAGAGAGGAGAGAGGGGAGAGGAGGCCCTACCTATCCAGGGGATCCCGGAAGGAATACAGCAAATCACAGTTGGCCCTGTCCCCACCTGTTGGGGTGCATTGAGCGGTTGTCACCAACCAGTCATGCCTGAAACTTGGAGCTCCTACATGCACTCTGGGCATTTGGTCTCTGGCTACGCTGCAAAACCAGCACTGCTGAGGGCCACAGGGGTGACATAGTACACAGTTGGACAGTAGAACTCCTGGGCAGGGCAAAAAAAGAACAGCTGAGCCGGGCATGGTGGCTCACGCCTTTAATCCCAGCACTCGGGAGGCAGAGGTAGGAGGATCGCCGAGAGTTCGAGGCCACCCTGAGACTACATAGTTAATTCCAGGTCAGCCTGGACCAGAGTGAGACCCTACCTTGCAAAAAAAAAAAAAAAAAAAAAAAAAAAAAAAAAAAAAGAACAGCTGTATCTCAAAAGAGTGACCCCATCTCTCGGAAGAGCCTCCCCATCTATCTCAGTGTAGGAAAGTATAAGATTAGGCCGTGGCTCCCCCTCAGATCAAAACTTCTTTTGCCTGCCTCAGGCCAAGATGGACCTGTCCAGAATTAGCTCAGCCCCTTCTTCCACCCAAAGGTGCCTCATGCTCTGCAATGCAGCTACTACACAAGACATCTATGGTGTGTATTCAGACAAGCATGGGCCCCCAACCTGCTACAGATGCCAAGTGACTGGCACCCAGGGATTGACAGACTGTGTTTGGGGCCACAGGAGTCGAAAGAGATGTAGACTATGGAGCCCTGTATTAATGGAGTAGGAATTCAGCATTACCAGGCAGCCAAGGACACATTGATAATCTCTCTGGGCTTTGTTCGACCTGAAGCAGGAATAAACGAGGAGGGTTACCTGGGTCTAGCCCTGGGTCTGGCACCTGCAGGTGCCTGCTGGCTCAGTCCTGTTTCACAGTCTTTGCAGGAAGGAGGCAGGTCCCAGGGCTTGCTAGCCAAAAGGAAACGCAATGCAGATGAGTCAGTGATGTCGCTGAAGGATAAGGGACAGCTGCCTTGTGCACTAGAAAGACTGGTGCTGACCAAGGAACAGGAAGCTTGGGAGAGCTGGGCCTGGAAGGCCCATGTCTTTGACTCTTTGACTGTCAGAGAAAGGGGTTATCCGATTCCCAGGAGGAGACCTGACCAAGGCCAAAGCTTGAAGAGAAGTCTCAGGATTGCTGGGGAAAGAAGAGCCAGTGAGGGTGTGCAAAAGAGACTGCAAAGGGAGGCTGGGATAGACAAGGCATGGAGGCAGGGTGCTGAGCTTTAACTGGGGACACTTGGGCTTCTCCAGACATACAAACACCAGGGCTGGAAAGATGGCTTAGTGGTTAAGACACTTGCCTGCAAAGCCAAAGGACCCAGGTTTGATTCCCCAGGACCCATGTAAGCCAGATGCACAAGGTGGTGCACGCATCTAGAGTTTGTTTACAGCAGCTGAAGGCCCTGGCATGCCCATTCTCTCTTTCTCTCTCTGCCTCTCTCTCAAATAAATAAAATAAAAATAATTTTTAAAAAGGGGGGCTGGAGAGATGGCTTAGCACTTAAGGCATTTGCCTGCAAAGCCAAAGGACCCAGGTTCAATTCCCCAGGACCCACATTAGCCAGATACACAAGGGGGTGCACATGTCTGGAGTGCGTTGGCAGTGGCTAGAGGCCCTGACACACCCATTCTCTCTCTCTCTCTCTCTCTCCCTCCCTCCCTCTCTGACAAATAAATAAATAAAATATTTTTAAAATTAAAAAAAAATTTTAAAGAAAGACATATGAGCATCAGTGGGGTCTGGAAGTCCCATGACCTTTGACCAGCAGAAAAAGGATTTTAGAAGAATCCCAGGGGATGGAGGTGAGGCCAGAGCTTGAAGGGGTCACTGTCCACTTGGTGGAGGAGGTGAGGGCACCAGCTAGCTCAGTGCAGGCTACTATGAGGATGGGCAGAGGGAAGGGAGCACCCTCCTCCCCCCCTCACACACACAGGACAGGAGGAGAGAGGGGAAAGGACCGAACAGGCCAGGGGCTAAGGGGTGAGGCTGGGATGCTGATCCAAACAGGAGATTAAGGCTCAGGATCAGGGTGGAGCTAAGCTCTTTTGCAGCTGCCAGACCAGCTGCCCCAGAAGCCCAGCTTAGCTCTCAGGTTTCTGCCCTACCTGGGGACCAGGACTTTGGTGTTGGGGCCCAACAAGCCTGAGGGTGATGCTCAGCTTGCTCCTGAGGAAGACAAGCCAGGGGCTGAGGTTCACAAAGGGACCATGTTCCCCACAAAGATTCCCCAGCTGGCTCTCCTTCCGTCTCACTCAGGCCCTGAGAAAGTGGTAGGCTCACAGTGTTAGCTCTGGGGGTTCCCAATGGAGGACCGAGACAGACAGCTTCTTCGTTGGAATGGGCTGGATAAGGCGCTTGCTGGTGAAGCCTAAGGACCTACGTTGGACTCCCCAGAACCCAAGTAAGCCAGACGCACATGGTGATGCATGTGCACAAGGTCACGCATGTACCCAAGATGGCACACGTAGTTCAGTTGCAGTGGTTGAAGGCATTGGCGCACCAATTCTCTCTCGCAAGCGCATGCGTGCACGTGCGTGCGATCTCTTATAAGTAAAATTTTAAAAAAAAATATTTTTAAGGCTTTGTTGTAACAGAGAAGAGGTAGAAGGGGGAGAGAGAGAGAAATAGAAGGGCAGGGAAAGGGAGTGCATGCCCCAGGGAAAGGAAGGGTTGCACGCCTCTGACAAGCAGGAGATCCAGAAAAGAGAAGTCTGAGCCAGGAAATGGGTTTTATGCTATGAGGGAGGGGCCTTGGGTGAGAGGTAAGGGCTGGGGAAAAGTGACCTTCTCTCCTTTTAACCATGAGGCAGTCCCAGAGTTACCTGCCCAGGTGGCAGGGGAGAATGGGAGGGGATGGGTCCAGAGCTCGGAGACAGGAGCCAGGGCAGGCTGACAGGCTGACAGGCCAGGACCACATACTCAGTCTGTTCACATACTCAATGTACTCATTAAGAGATCATCTTTGTTCCTGCCTGTGCTGGGCCCCTGAAGGGTTCTACAAGGCGGCCTCTGTACCCGGGCCTGGAAATCAGTGAGGTGGGGTCTTCCTGCCCGGATCTGACTACCTGAGACCCCCTTTCCTCAACCCATCCCAACCTAAAGGCTCCATTTGCTTCAAATCTGAACGTGCAGAGACACGACAAGAAGGTCGGTGGGCAAGGCTCCTGTACAGACGGCAGGCACTGGCGATTGAACACCTTTCCAAAGGACCCTAAAGAGAAACCCTTGCCCCTGGCAGTGCCTGCCCGTCTCTCTGCACCCCCCACCCACCCCGTTGCTCCCCGCTCTCCTAACAATTGAGAGGATGCTGAAGATCCCGGTAGATGCAGGGAGCTGCCCCTCCGCTTCCCCCCATTCCCTCACCCCAGAGAAATCTCTGCTGCACTCAAGATCCCCCACATCCCTCCAGTCTGGTTTCCCTCCTCCAGGGTGTGAGGCGGTTCTGAACTTCCACTCCCATCCCTGCAGGGTCCCTAAGGGAATGCTCAAGCCTGGTGCCCATGGGGCTGAGGTCCTGGGGGAGGGGGCGGGGAGTTAGGGAGCCATAACTCTCCCTGGCATCTGGCAGAATCCAGCTCTTTCCGCCCGCTGGGTGATGTCACCTATTGTTGAAGGGCTGTGCTGTTTATAGCTTCTACTGCACTTAGGGAGGGCAGCTGGCAGTGGGGAAGGGCACTGTGGCTTTCCAAGGCTCGGGCTCCTTGCTCTTTTCTGGAGAGTGGGGGCTACCTTAGAAGAAGGGAGAGGAGGAAGAAGAGGGGGAGGCAAAGAGAAAGAGAAACAGGGAGGGGAGGAGGAAAGAAGAGAGAGACTTCTGACTTCTCAAGGAGAGAGCACAGGATTCCAGGAGAAAGGCGGGGCAGAGGGAAGGAAGCCCCTCTCCCCAATGGGCCAGCTCAGCATTTTTCTTTCATCTTCTATTCAAGCTCCTCCATCCAGCATCTGCTTTCCATATCCCAATGATTATACCCCTCCTAGGGATGCAGCTCAGTAAATAGTGTCGGCTGCATGAAGCCATGGCTTCCGTCCCAAGCAGCACATTCAGGGATGTTCATCTGGAATCCCGGCACTTAATGAAGGGGAGGCAAGATCGACACAAGATCATCCACTACATAGCAAGTTTGAGGCCAGCCTGGGCTACATGAGACCTTGTTTCACAATCATAATAATTTCGTTGTTATTTTTTACAAGGTAGGGTCTCACTGTATAGCCCAGGGTGACCTGGAATTCACTATGTAGTCCCAGGGCGGCCTCAAACTCACAGTGATCCTCCTACCTCTGCCTCCCGAGTGCTGGGATTAAAGGCGTGCCCCACCACACCCAGCTCATAATAATCTTTTTTAAAATTACAAGAAATTAAAAGATAATGCACTCCCTAATGAGTTGGGGTGGAAGGTCAGTGGTTTCAGCCCAGTGTCCCCCCCAGGCTAGAAGAGCAGTTTCTTTTGCCACTTGGGAGAGCTGTGGAGGAAGACAACAGATTGGCTGGGTAGCTGCTAGAAAAGCTATAGTGTGGCCAAATAGTTAAGTAGCAGGCTGAACCTTCCCTGGGTTCAAATCTGGGCTCTATGATCTTGAACCGTTTTCTTTACCTCTCTGAGCTAGTGTAAACTGGGGACCGCATGGCTCATCACACGAACTAAATAAATGTCCAAGCAGTTCAGCTCTACTTGAGAGCTTCTGCAACATTCACGGCTACTGTCTTCTCTTTAAACTATTTTATTTCCACCTCCTCTCTCCCTCTTTCTCGCTCTCAAATAAATGAATAAAAATAAAGGGGCTGGAGGGATGGTTTAGTGGTTATTAAGATGCTCGCCTGCAAAGCCAAAGGACCCAGGTTTGATTCCCCAGGACCCACATAAGCCAGATGCACAAGAAGCGCACACATCTGGAGTTCATTTGCAGTGGCTGGAGGCCCTGGTGTGCCCATTCTTTCTTTCTCTCCTTCTCTCTCTCTGCTTCTTTCTCTTTTTCTCTCATAAATGAATAAAAATAAAATATAATATAAAATCTTTAATATCTTATTTATTTATTTGAGAGAGGGAAAGGAAGAGGCATATAGAAAGAGAGAAATTGGGTGTGTTAGGGCCTCCAGCCACTACAAACAAATGAATTCCATACACATCAGCCACCTTGTACATTTGATTTACATGGGTATTCGGAATCTAACTGGGGTCCTTAAGCTTCGCAAGCTTAAGGACCATCTCTAAGCCATCTCTCCAGCCCAACAGTAATTTTATTTATTTGCAAGCAAACGACACAAAAAGAAAGAAAACTCAATTACATCTAACATTTAAAAAAAATATTTTAAAGTTTATTTTTATTTATTTATTTGAGAGAGAGAGAGAGGGGGAATGGGCATGCCAGGGCCTTCAGCCTCTGTAAACGACCTCCAGACATATAAGCCACCTTAACTGGATTATGTGTGTCCTGGGGAATCGAACCTGAGCCCTTTGACTTTGCGTACAAACACCTTAACTGCTAAACCATCTCTCCTGCCCATATCTAACATTATTTTGTTGATGTTATTGTTGTTTTGCCAGGCATTGTGGCACACACCTCCCAGCACTTGGGAGATAGAGGTAGGAACATTGTCAAGAGTTTGAGGCCACCCTGAGACTACAAAGTGAATTCCAGGTTAGCCTGAGCTCGAATGAGACAAAACAAAAGAATATTGTTGTTTCAAGGAGGGTCTCACTGTAGCCCAAGCTGACCTGGAACTCTGTAGCTCCAGGCTGGCCTTGACAGCTAAAATTTGACCTATAGAAAAATTGTGTATAATCCTTGGGCTATAGATATGGCTTAGCAATTAAGGTGCTTGTCTTCAAAGCTAAAGGCCTCAGGTTTGATACACCAGGTCCCACATAAGCCAGCTGCACAAGTTGACACATATGTCTAGAGTTCATTTGCAGTAGCTGGAGGTCCTAGAACACCCATTCTCTCTCTCTCTCTCTCTCTTTCATTGCTTCTCTTTCTCTCATAAATAAATAAAAATACATTCAAAGCTGGGTGTGGTGACACACACCTTTAATCCCAACACTTGGAAAGCAGAGGAGGAGGATCACCATGAGTTCAAGGCCAGACTGAGACTAAATAGTGAGTTCCAGGTCAGCTGGGCTAGAGAGAAGACCCTCCCTCGAAAAATTTTTTTAATTAATTAATTAAAAAAATATTTTTTTTCCAAAGCCAGACCTAGGAAGGGATGTATCAGGTATCAAAAAGGGAAATTTTTTGACTGTGGAGGCAAGACAATCAGAATTTCAAGGTCATCCTTGGAAGTTTGAGGCTAGCCTGGGCTCTGCTTCAGAGAGACAGACAGAGACAAAGAGATAGATATGTTGGCATCTGTCCTACAAGAATACTCACACCCAGGCACAAATTATGTTATAAGAATGGTCACTGTGGGGTTGGAGAGATGGCGTCACAGTTAAGGCACTTGCCTGCAAAGCCTAAGGACCCATGTTCGACTCTCCAGATCCCACGTAAGCCAGATGCACAAAGGTGAGGCAAGTGCAAGGAGCCCACTAGGTGGCGCAAGCATCTGGAGTGCAATTTCAGTGGCTGAGGCCCTGGCGCACCAATTCTCTCTCTCTCTCTATCTCTAAATAAAAAAAAGAATGGTCACTATGAAATGAATTATAATTAGAAATAGAAATGGGCAAACCCCGGGGTCATTAAGAGTGACCAGATTCATCTTAGGACAGTCATGCAACAGATATCTATAAGGCCATTTAAAAAGATAAGGTATGGGGGCTGGAGAGATGGCTTGGTGGTTAAAGGCACTTGCTTACAAAACCTGACTACCCAGGTTCAAATCCCTAGTATCCACGTAAAGGCAGATGCACAAAGTGGCCCATAGATCTGGAGCTCGTTTGCAGTGGCATGTCCATTATCTCTCTCTCTCCCTCCCTTTCTCTCTATCTCTCCTTGTAAATAAATGGTTTTTAAATTTTTTTTTTAAAGATAAGGTATATGCAGGGTAGTGTGCAGAGATACCTGGTATCTGTAGCTAGATGAAAAAAGCAAGTTGGAAAAAAAAATGTGGCATGCACGTTTAATCCTACCAATTGAGAGGCAGAGGTGGGAGAATCGCTGTGGGTTTGAGGCCAGCCTGGAACTACAGTGTGAATATCAGGTCAGACTAGCCTAGAGTGAGACTCTACCTTGAAAAAAAAAAAAAAAAAAGAGCCAGGCGTAATAGCACATACCTTTAATCCCAGTACTTGGGAGGCAGAGGTAGGAGGATCACCATGAGTTTGAAGCCATCCTGAGACTACATAGTGAATTCCAGGTCAGCCTGGGCTAGAGAGTGAGACCCTCCCTACAAGAAAGAAAGAAAGAAAGAAAGAAAGAAAGAAAGAAAGAAAGAAAGAAAGAAAGAAAGAAAGAAAGAAAGAAAGAGAGAGGAAGGAGGGAGGAAGGAGGGAGGAAGGAGGGAAGAAGGAGGGAGGGAAGGGAGGGAAAGCAAGCAAGCAGGGAGGGAGGGAGGGAAAGAAAAGAAAAGAAAAGAAAAAAGAAAAGAAAAGGAGATTGCCAAATGAGGGCTGGAGAGATCACTCAACCATTAAAGGTGCTTGCTTGCAAAGCCTGCCAGCCTGGATTGGATTCTCCAGTACCTACATAAAGCCATATGCACAAAGTGGTGAATGTGTCTGAAGTTCCATCACAGTGGCAGAGAGCCTAGCACACTTATATTCTCTCTCTTTCTCTATCTCAAATAAATAAATAAATAAATAAATAAATAAATAAATAAATAAATAAATAAATTTTAATAGACTGCCAAATGGCATCTAGAACAGTCTCTCTGACTTACAATATCACCAATACCAGATGTTTCCACAAGTTAAAGCAGAATCTTGCTAACACTGGCTCCCCCCCCCCTTTTTTTCCAAGTTGTCTATTTTAGCAAATTTTTTTTTCAAGGTTGGTTCTTGCTCTAGTCCAGACTGACCTGGAATTCACTATGCAGTCTCAGGGTGACCTTGAACTCACAGTGGTTCTCCTTCCTCTGCCTCCCGAGTGCTGGGATTAAAGACGTGTGCTATTATACCTGGCTTTTTAGCAGATTTTAAGTAAAAAAAGTAAAAACTTTTTTTCTTCCTATTTTCTCCTTACTAGCAAGAGTGGAGTTTGGGTTTTCTGAAAGGGTTGTTTTAAGGTGTCTGAAGATGTAGTCACGTGTACACTTTCCTCCTCACCTGTTATACTTGAATAAACAATCTCACGAATGATAATTATATGAATCACTGGCTGGGTGTGTACCTCCATAGTAGAGTGTTGCCCAGTATACACAGTGCCCTGGGCTCAAATCCCAGTATGGCTAAATCACAGCAACAATAATAATAACAGATAATAAATATAGATTCTTACCCCAGACTACATAGTGAATTCCAGGTCAGCCTGGGCTAGAGTGAGACCCTACCTCAAAAAAACAAAAAAAGCTAGCGTGGTGGCACACACCTTTAATCCCAGCACCTGGGAGGCAGAGGTAGGAGGATCGCCATGAGTTTGAACAACCAAAAAAAAAGATGATGGCCGGGCATGGTGGCACACGCCTTTGATCCCAGCACTCAGGCAGAGGTAGGAGGATCGCCATGAGTTCAAGGCAACCCTGAGAATACAGAGTGAATTCCAGGTCAGCCTGAGCTAGAGAGACCCTACCTCAAACAACCAAAAAAAAAAAAAAAGATGATGTGGCACCATTTATAAACGTTATAAGGCAGCTGGGCACAGTGGTGCACGCTCTTAATCCCAGCACTCAGGAGGCAGACCTGGAATTCACTATGTAGTCTCAGGGTGGCCTAGAACTCACCATGATCCTCCTACCTCTGCCTCCCGAGTACTGGGATTAAAGGGGTGCACCACCACGCCTGGCCTCACCATCATCTTTATTATTATTATTATTATTTTATTAATTTGAGAGCTACAGACAGAGAGAAAGAGGCAGAGAGAGAGAGAGAGAGAGGGTGAACCAGGGTCTCCAGCCACTGCAAATGAACTCCAGATGCATGTGCCCCTTTGTGCATCTGGCTTATGTGGGTCTTGGGGAACTGAACCTTGAACAGGGGTCCTTAGGTTTCACAGGCAAACGGTTAACCACTGAGCCATCTCTCCAGCCCACCATCATCTTTTTTGATATACCAATAGGCCAGTCAGGACATGGCATGGCACTCTCTGGCACCACCTTAAAGGTAACCATGGAAACTACAAAGCCTATTTGGTTTGATCTGCAGAAGCTGGCCAGGACAAATGTCAGTGACATGGGGGGGTGTTCACTGCCTGTCTCTGGAGCTCCGTCTCTGTTCTCCAGCGCTCTCTGCCTGTGCCTCCCTTCTCTTAGCCCATCATCCCTTTCTGCTTCTCTGCCTGTATCCTCAAGACTGAAAGTAGCTTTCCATGGGACTCTGCCTGTCCTCTAGGCTCAGGCCTGACCTCCACCTCTAGCCAGAGTCTCTGCCCCCGAGGCTTCCCTCTGCTAAGGCATCCATCTAGTGCTGGGGACAGAAAGGGGGACCTGCCATGGGGGGCTCACAAAGGAGCTGGGCTAAGGAGAGTAGAAGGCAGATTCTCTTAGGGGATGTGGGAGGGGAAGCAAGACAAAGATAGGCTTTTTCATTTGGCACTTAACTAAAAGCTGCTCGTGACGCCGCTGAGCTTGGTAAGAACACAGCAAAAACAGGAAGGTTCTGTAGCCTCAGAGGCTTAGCAGAGAAAGAGGAGGCCAAGGAGAGCCGATCTCTTTCCTCTTTCACCAAACACCTGGGCCTCCCCCAGGCCATGAGTCCACCTCCCCAAGCCAGGGCTAGCAGAAGAGGTGGTGGAAATAATGTAAGAGCCAATGCTGGGTGTGGTGGGCACATGCATCTGGAGTTCGTTTACAGTGGCTGGAGACCCTGGTTCACCCCCCTCTCTCTCTCTCTGCCTCTTTCTCTCTGTCTGTAGCTCTCAAATTAATATAATAATAATAATAATATAATAAAGATGATGGTGAGGCCAGGCGTGGTGGTGCACCCCTTTAATCCCAGCACTCGGGAGGCAGAGGTGGGAGGATCAACGTGAGTTCAAGGCCACCCGGAGACTACATAGTGAATTACAGGTCTGCCTGAGCTAGAGAGAGACCCTACCAAAAAAATTTAAATAAATAAATAAATAAAAGAAGAAGGAGGAGGAGAAAAGAAAAGAGAATGTAAGAGCCAACGGATGGGGAAGAACACTTTGGAATGCTGTCTTCCAGACACAGAGTAGCAATTGCACTTATGGCTGGCACAAGACCTGCATAATATGAGGGAAAAAATTAAAAAATGACATCAGAACAGAGAAGGAGCCAGGAATGGTGGCATGTGCCTTTAATCCCAGCATAGGGGAAGGCAGAGGTAGGAGGATCACTGTGAGTTGGAGGCGAGCCTGAGACTACAAAGTGAATTCCAGGTCAGCCTGGGCTAGTGTGAGGCCCTACCTTGAAAAAAATTAATTAATTGATTAATTAATTAAAAGTGGGGGGTGCTGAGGAGACCAATGGTGAAAGGCACTTGCTTGCAAAGCCTGCTGTCCTGGCTTCAAGCCCCAGCACCACATAAGTCAGACAAAAAGCAGTCCATGCACATGGAATTTGCAGCAGTATGAAGCCCTGCCCCCTCACACACACTTGCAAATAAATAAAAATATTTTTAGGGCTGTAGAGATGGCTTAGTGGTTAAGGGTAGTTGAATTCTTCAGTATCCACTTAAAGCCAGATGTACAAAGTGGTACATGTGTATGGAGTTCATTTGTAATGGCTTAAGGCCCTGGCACACCCATTCTCTCTCTATCTTCTTTCTCTCTCTGTTTGCAAATAATAAATAAATAAAATTATTAAAAATATTTTTTGAGGCAAGCCCAACAGACTGCCTTTATTTTTTTTCCAGATAGGATCTCACTCTAGCCCAGGCTGACCTGGAATTCACTCTGTAGTCTCAGAGTGGCCTTGAGCTCCTACCTCTGCCTCCCGAGTGCTGGGATTAAAGGCGTGCACTACCACGCCCAACAAAATAAGTATCTTTTAAAATATCTATTTTTTAAAATAATGAAATCCTTGTGTCCCAGAAAGAGGGACATCCGTGGCACTCCTTGCCTCCGCCCACCCACCGAAGCCCTGGATTCTCTTTTGCAGGTGCGGATCTGGGAGATTCCCGAGGGCGGGCTGAAACGGAACATGACTGAAGCGCTCCTGGAGCTACACGGGCACAGCCGACGTGTGGGGCTGGTTGAATGGCACCCGACCACCAATAACATCCTATTCAGTGCTGGATATGACTATAAGGTGTGTAGCTAGGATGAGGGGGAGGCAGCCTGGCCAATGTTGGCCCAGTGGGGATGGAAGAGAGCGAATCAACCTCGTGGGCCAGTGTGGCCCATCCACTCACTCTCTCAGCGCACGTGCCTGAGCATCTCCCGTGCGCACGTCATCCCTAAGCACAAGGCAGCTGGAGGTATCTTTCCTGTCTATGGTGTTTTGTGGATTGGATGGAAATGCCCACACCCTCTGCATGGCAACTTCCCGACCAAGAGGTGACCACTGTCCTGCAGAACACAGGAGCACTCCAAGGTGCTGGTGGGGGAGGGGAGATAGAGGAGCTGTACGCTTGACCCTCAAAAAGAAGTGTGGTGCGGATGGCTTAGCAGTTAAGGCAATCGCCAACAAAGCCAAAGGACCCAGGTTCCATTCCCCAGTACCCACGTAAAGCCAGATGCACAGGGTGGCACATGTGTCTGGAGTTTGCAGTGGCTACAAGCACCCGTTCTCTTACTCTCTATCTGCCTGTTTCTCTCAATATATATATATGAAGTGTGGTGAGCTGGGGAGATGTTCAGTCAGTAAAGTACTTGTCACACAAGCATGAGCACCAATTTGAGTCCCCAGCACCCATATAAAAGCCAGACATACTTAAGCCAGGCGTGGTGGTGCACGCCTTTAATCCCAGCACTCGGGAGGCAGAGGTAGGAGGATCGCCGAGAGTTCGAGGCCACCCTGAGACTACATTGTTAATTCCAGGTCAGCCTGGACCAGAGTGAGACCCTACCTCACAAAACAAAAAAAAAAAAAAAAAAAAAGCCAGACATAGGCTGGAGAGATGGCTTAGTGGTTAAGGCACATGACTGCGAAGCCTAAGGACCCTGGGTTCTCCAGATCCCACGTAAGCCAGATGCACAAGGGGGCACACGTGTCTGGAGTTCATTTGAAGTGGCTAAAGGCCCTGGCGCACCCATTCTCACTCAACCTCTGTGTGTCTTTAATAAATAAATAATTTTTTTTAAAAAAAGAATCAACTTAGTGATACATTGTTTTTTAAAAAAAGCCAGACATGAAGACGCACACCTGAAATCCTAGAGCCTCCAGGTGGAGACAGAGGATCCCCGGGGCTCTCTAGCTACAGTCTAGCTGATTCAGTGAGTTCCAGGTTCGATTCCCCAGTACCCACGTAAGTCATATGGACAAAGTGGCACATGGGTCTGGAATTCATTTACAGTGGCTGGAGGCCCTGGCACACCAATTCTCTTTCTCTCTAACTTCCTTTTTTCTTTCTTTAAAATAAATTAAATAAAACACCTTAATATGAGCTGGGGATATAGGTCAAGGGTAAAGCACTTGCCTGCGATATATGAGGGCTGAGATTCAATCCCCAGCACATGAAAATAAATAAATAATTTTTTTAAGTGAATAAAAATAGTGCTTTGGAAAAATAAGGGGAAGAGTGGGTGAGAAAAAGCCCTGACGTTGTCCTCTGACCTCCACCCGCATAGGCGCACATGTGCACCCACACATACACAAACATGCATACACACATGCATACCACACACGCACATATTCATGGAAAGAGAGAGGGCTGAGTGTGATAGTGCACACGTTCAATCCCAGCACTCAGGAAGCCGAGGTAGGACTGCCATAAGTTCGAGGCCAGCTTCGGCTACAGCGTGAGTTCCAGGTCCGCCTGGGCTAGAGTAAGACCCTGCTTCACAAAACAAAGCGAGCTGTGATAAGCCTAGGCTATTTTTTCTTGTCTGTTGCAAAAGACGAGTTTAGGCTGGGCTGGGGCTGGGACCTGTCCAAGGACATTCGCGGATGTGTGTAATTGAGATGTGTCTGCCCTTCTGCACAGAACTCTGGACCGCACGCCCCAGGCCCTGTGCGGGTCACTTCTCGCAGGGTCATGGGGTGTAGATGAAATACAGACACTATGACCACAAGCAGCGGCTGACCCCGCCTCCTGCACATCCGTCTTCCTAGGTCCTCATCTGGAACCTGGACGTGGGCGAGCCCGTGAAGATGATTGACTGCCACACGGATGTGATCCTCTGCATGTCCTTCAACACGGATGGCAGCCTGCTCACCACCACATGCAAGGACAAGAAGCTGCGTGTGATCGAACCCCGCTCGGGCCGTGTTCTGCAGGTGAAACCCTACATCTTGTTAAGGAGCAAGGAGGTGTTTGGGGTGGGTCTGGGGCTCAGCTTTCAGCCAGGCCCAGAGGAAAGGAGTTGTGTAGGACCCTCTTCCCATGAACCTCATCAGCACCCACTGCCCAGCCTGTCTGCTCAGGAACCTTCTCTGCTCACAAGAACTGCACCTTGTGGGTATGGAGGAACCCAGGACCCTTTCCTGCCCCCATTGCAGCCTCCTCCACCTCCAAATGAATCCTAGTCTGCTCGGGTGAGCTTTTAGTATATCAGTTCCTTAGGAATTAACCGTGTCCCATCACGGGCAGAGTGGGAGGGGACTTTCAACTCACTGTCCAGCCACCTGCATGACATAAGCCTGAAACAAAGGACTCAGGGTAGCATCCACGCAGATGGCACCAACTTGGTAGGGGAAGTGAACTTGAACTCTACATCTTGGGGGTAAGAGATTGTGTACTATTTGGGACCAGCCAATGATAATTTCTTGAGCATTTTATTATGTGTCAGTTGTAGAATAGAAAATCTAAATGAAATGTGGGGATTAACATACACAAGAAAGATTGACACACCAGGCGTGGTGGCGCGCTCCTTTAATCCCAGCATTTGGGAGGCAGAGGTAGGAGGATCACTGTGAATTCGAGGCCACCCTGAGACTACATAGTGAATTCCAGGTCAGCCTGGGCTAGAGCGAGACCCTACTTCAAAAAAAAGAAACATACAAACAAAAACAAAACAAAACAAAAAAAGAGCTGGGTATGATAGCACACCCCTTTAATCCCAGCATTTAGGAGGCAGAGGTAGGAGGCACGCCGGGAGCTCAAGGCTAGACTAAGACTACATAGTGAATTCCAGGTCAGCCTGGCCTAGAGCGAGACCCTACCTTAAAAAAAAGGGGGGGGGAGGGAGGGAGGGAGGGAGGAAGCCAGGCATGGTGACTCACAGCTATAATCATAGCACTTGAGAGGTAGAGGCAGGAGAATCAGGAGTCCAAGGTCATCCTTGACTACAAAGTAAATTTAAAGCCAGTTTGGATTAAAGACTCTGTAGGGAAAGAAGAGGGCTGGAGAAATGGCTCTGTAGTTAAAGGCACTTGCTTGCAAAGCCTACTGGCCCAGGTTCAACTCCCCAGTACTCACATAAGACTAGATGCACAAAATGGTGCATGTGTATAAAGTTTGCTTGCAGTTTGCAAGAGGCCCGGGCACACCCATACTTTCTCACCCAAATAAATAAATAAAATATATATTTTTAAAAGGAGCTGGAGAGATGGCTGCACGGTTAAGGCGCTGCCTGCAAGGTCTAACAAGCCAGGTTTGGTTCCCCAGTATACACATAAAACCAGATGCACTAAGTGATGTGTGCATCTGGAGTACGTTTGCAACAGCTGGAGGTCCTGGCATGTCCATTCTCTCTGTCTTGCTTCTCTCTATCTCTCTGCTTCCAAATAAATAGTTTTTTTTTCAAAGTTCTGGTGATTGGGGGTTGGTGCTGGAGAGACAGCTTAGTTGTTAAGGCACTTGCCTGAGACACCAAAGGACCCAGATTCAACTCCCCAGAACCCCTGTAAGCCAGACACACAAGGTGATGCATATGCACAATATCACGCATGTGTACAAGGTGGTGCACATGCCTGGAATTCAAATGCAGTGGCTAGAAGCCCTAGTGCATCAATTCTCTCTCTCCCTCTCACAAAAATAAATAAAAATAAAATATTAAAAAGTGCTGGCAGGACTGGGGAGATGGCTCAGCAGTGTAGGCACTTGCTGGCAAAGCCAAAGGACCCAGGTTCGATTCCCCAGTACCCACATAAAGCCAGATGCACAGGTGGTGCATGCATCTGAAGTTTGTTTACAGTGACTAGAGGCTCTGACATGCCAGTTCCCCATCTATCTATCTATCCATCTATCTATCTATCTATCTATCTATCATCTATCCATCTATCTATCCATCCATCCATCCATCCATCTCTATCTGCCTCTTTCTCTCAAATGAATGCATAAAATATTTTTTAAAATGTGCTGGGCATAATGGCACAGGCCTTTAATCCCAGCACTTGGGAGTCAGAGGTAGGAGGATCGCTGTGAGTTCGAGGCCACACTGAGACTACATAGTGAATTCCAGAACAGCCTGAGCTAGAGTGATACCCTGCCTGGAAAAAAAAATTTTTTGTTAATGAATAAAGTCAATACACCTCCCCATTTGACGCTAGTGTTTTTAGTGCTTACCCACACTCAATTAGGGCTCACTGCGTGATATACACTTGCAGGACTTATAAATAATGTCACAGTTGGTCCTCAGGACATCCCTCCATGACCCCCTTCCCATTTCACATATAAGAATGCTAAGCCTTAGTTTAACTAGGCATATCCAACCTGCATTCCAGGGTAGCTATGAATGTAGATCAACACATTTGTAGATGACAACATAATGTCAAAAGATTTGAATCTCACAGTTAGAGCTAGAGTTCCAACCCGGAACCCATACTGAAAAGACAGAACAGAAAGCCAGACCTGCAACTTACAGATGAGGACAAGACCCCAGAGGCAGTGAGGACTTCTCCTAGGTTACGCTTTTTATTTATTATTTTTTTAATTTTTTGGCAGAGCTGAGGCTAAACCTCAGCGTAAGTGATGACAGCCTGGATCTGTGGGCTGCCTTGCTAGCCTCTTTTCCAACCTGATCTGATTCACCTGGAAAAGAATCGTGGTGAGGTTGGAGGAACTCCAGTATCCTGAGCTGACAGACAGGACAGGGGACAGGAATGCTCAGTTAAGAAGGAGAGGCTGGGGCTGGAGAAATGGCTTAGTGGTTAAGGCACATGCCTGTGACGCCTAAGGACTCCGGTTCAATTATCCAGGTCCCACGTAAGCCAGATCTACATGGTGGCGCATGTGTCTGGAGTTCATTTGCAGTGGCTAGAGGCCCTGGTGCACCCATTCTCAGTCTCACTCTCTCTCTCTCATCCTCTCTCTCTCTCTCAAATAAATATAAAAATAAAAAATAAAACTATCTGCTTCTCTCTCTCAAATAAATAAATACATTAAAAATATTTTTTAAAAAGGAGAGGCTGGAGAAATTGCTCAGTGAGTGGTTAGGGCACTTGCCTGAAGGATCTAACAACCTGTGTTTGATTCCCCAGTATGTACATAAAGCCAGATGCACAAGGTGACATATGCATCTGGAGTTCAGTTTGCAGCAGCTAGAGGATCTGGTGCACCCATTCTCTCTCTGTCTCTTGCTCTCTGCTTGCAAATAACTAAAAATATTTTTTTAAAAAACAATTTTTTTTATTTTTATTTATTTATTAGAGACAGAGGGTGGGGGAGAGAATGAGAATGGGTGTGCCAGGACCTCCAGCCACTGCAAACAAACTCCAGACGCATGCGCCACCATATGCATCTGGCTTATGTGGGACCATGGAGATTCGAACCGGGGTCCTTAGGCTTCACAGGCAAACACCTTAACCGCTAAGCCAGCTCTCCAGCCCACTAAAAATATTTTTACCAAAAAAAAAAAAAAAAAAAAAAAAAGAGTGAGTTAGTGTACCATGAAGTAGCTGTACAGTGTCCTAGTTCTCAAAATGAGGTACTGAGGCTGGGGATGTAGCTCAGTTGGTAGAATGCTTCCCTAATAGGCACGAAGCCCCGGGTTCTATCCCTAGCGTGGCCTAAACTAGCATACAGTGGTGCACGCCTGCAACCCCAGCGCTGGGGAGATGGAGGCAGGCGAATGGGGGTAATGATTCCTTCCAATGGATGTCATAGGGAAGATTAAAAGAGTTGCCATGGTGATAGCATCTGATACCATGTAGAAGTTCACCCCTCCCTCCCTGTTTGGGGTGCTCTAGCAATGAAGAGGCCTGGCTTCCTGGTTCCCACAGCAACTGTGGGAGTCTCTTTGGCTGTGACAAGTTGTCATAATCTAGGCAGCTTAAAGCAGCAGAAACCTGTTTCTTCACAACTCTAGGGGCCGGGTGTCCCAAAGCAGGGCGTCTGCAGAAGCATCTTCCCTCCCTCCAGAGATGCTGGGAGAGAGTCTGGTCTTTTATTAGTAGTAGTACTTATTGTTTAAAAGCTTTTTTATTTATTTGAGGGAGAGAATGGGCTCCCCAAGGCCTCCAGCAGCTGCAAACGAACTCCAGATGTAACTACGGGGGGCGGGGGGGCGCACGCCTTTAATCCCAGCACTTGGGAAGCAGAGGTAGGAGGATCACCATAAGTTCAAGGCCATCCTGAGACGACATAGTGAATTCCAAGTCAGCCTGAGCTAGAGTGAGATCCTACCTCGAAAAACCAAAAATAAATAAATAACAACAAACTCCAGATGCATGCACCACCTTGTGCATCTGGCTTATGTGGGTCCTGGGGAATCAAATCTAGGTACTTTGGCTTTGCAGGCAAATGCCTTAACCGATAAGCCATCTCTCCAGCCTTGGTCTTTTTGTTTGTTTGTTTGTTTTGTTTTGTTTTGCTTGCTTTGTTGAGACCGAGTCCCACTGTGTAGCCCAGGCTGGAACTCCCTTTGTAGCCCAGGCGGGCCTGTCACTTGGGATCCTTCTGCCTCAGCCTTCCAGCTGCTGGATTACAGGCCTGGTCTTGTCTCTGTCAGCTTCTGGTGGTTACTGGCTTCTGTGGCTTGTAGCTGCACCACTCCAGTCTCCACCTCCGTGGAGTCACCTTCTCCTCTGTTGCCTGTGTAAGCTTGCTTCTTTCTTACAATGACATTGGCCATGGCATTTAGAATTTACTTGGATTAATCAGAGCAACTTCATCTCTGGATCCTGAGCCAAATTGTGTCTTCAAGGACCATTTTTTTTTTCTAAGTAAGGAGGACTGGAAACGTAGCTCTGTCGGCAGAGTGCTTGCCTAGCATGCACAAAGAAAGCTCTGAGCCGAATCCCCAGCGCTGCACAAACCAGATGTGGTGAAACACTCCTGTAACCTCAGCCTTTAGCAAGGGGATCAGAAGTTCAAAGTCATCCTTGGCTCAGATCATGTTTCAAGGCCCGCCTGGGGTGTATGAGCCAGGTATGGCGGCTCACATCTACCATCCCCGAGTGAGTCTGGTCTTGAGTGAGATGCCAGAGAGATGAAAGAGCTAAATAAGAGACCATTTGCATGTTCTGGGTGGGAGTAGGACATGGATATCTTGAGGAGCCACCTTTATTTTGTTTGTTTGTTTTTAGTTTTTCGAGTAGGGTTTCACTCTAGCCTAGGCTGACCTGGAATTCACTATGTAGTCTCAGGGTGGTCTCGAACTCACAGCGATCCTCCTACCTCTGCCTCCCGAGTGCCGGGATTAAAGGCGTGCGCTACCGCCTGGCAAGGAGCCACCTTTCAATTCAGCTCCCTACAGAATCCATATGTCAGGGTCCTTTGCTCACCCACGCTCTCTGTCCCCACCAGGAGGCAAACTGCAAAAACCACCGAGTGAACCGGGTGGTGTTCCTGGGCAACATGAAGCGTCTCCTCACGACGGGGGTCTCCAGGTGGAACACCAGGCAGATCGCCCTCTGGGACCAGGTCAGCGTGGGGAGGCTGGCAGGAGGGCAGGGGTCGGGGGACAGGCCGGCTAGACCTGAGCACCTGAGCCCTTTGCTTCCCAGACAGGGCAAGAGCAGAGTGAGGTCTGTGGTCTGCCTGTTTCTGGAGCTTCACGCCGGGCTGGCGGAGGCAGAAGGCGAGACCAGAAAAGGAAAGGGCTGGTGTTGGGGGAATGGACCAAGAGGTGGTACCTCCAGAAGTCTCCTATCCTTACCCATCTTTGTGTGGAGAATAGCCCAGACAGGCCAATCCCATTGGAATTCATATATATGCTCACAGACTGTTTAGAAATACACAGGCACGCCTTTAATCCCAGCATTCACTCGGGAGGCGGAGGTAGGAGGATGGCTGTGAGCTTGAGGCCAGCCTGAGACTAATTCCAGGGGAGCCTGGGCTAGAGCAAGATTTGAAAAACCAAAAGGAAGGAAGAAACGAGGGAAGGAGGGAGGGAGAAAAGGAAGGAGGGAAGGAAGGAAGGAAGGAAGGAAGGAAGGAAGGAAGGAAGGAAGGAAGGAAGGGAGGGAGGGAGGGAGGGAGGGAGGGAGGAAGGATGCAGGCAAGCAAGCAGGCAGGTGGGAAGGAAGGAAACAGGCATGTATTTAAACGCACCAATACCACATGCTAGGCACCCATGACCCACCCCCCCCGGCAGGTGAGTCAGCATTTTCACGCAGGAAGCAGGTGCTGAGCTTGGCTCCCCTGTGCTGGGCACCACACCCATCAGCACCCATGTGCACCCATGTTCCAGCTGCAGCCTCCAGCCGGGCCTGGCTGGCCTGCTGGTGGATTTTCCAGGTGGTGGGCACCTGTGTACAGTCTCCTCTTCCATCATCCCAACCTGAGCGCCTCACAGGCCAGAGAGCAGGCCGTGGAGGTTGGCAGTGGGTACGGGAAGTATGGAAAACTCGAGACTCGGTGTGGCTCGAGGCCAGGCCTGTTCCTTCCATCACTCTGGGGACAGAAGAGGCACGTGACCTAAGTCCATACCGCCTACCTGCTGTGTTCTGAGGAGAGTTTCAGGGACTCGGTGGGACCGAAGGGGAGTGGGCTGGCTGGGTTTGAGTTAAAGGAGGCACCCCAGAAAGGCTCTGAGGGTGTCACCAGGGAACAACCTTATGGAGACCTGGGTAGGTGGAGCTTGGGACCCGGAGGGCTTTGAGATGATGTCTGGCCACACCGTCTTTGTGAAGGTTGTTCCCTGAGCTCCAGAGAGACCCAGACATTTATCTGGGGCCACACAGCAAGCCATGGGAGGGGACATAGAGAACAGGTCCCCAAACCCTATTTTTCATGACTGTGCTCTGCCCTGTGGGAGGAGATTGTCAGTCTCTAAAGGGTTCTTGGCTTCACTGGGCTGTAGTTCTGACTGCTGTGCTGGGATGTGGGAATGTGATGTGGCCTCCTGCCTGGACGCAGGCTGACCTGCCCCGCTCGCTCTCCCCGCAGGAGGACCTGTCCATGCCCGTGATTGAAGAAGAAATCGATGGTCTCTCTGGCCTCCTTTTCCCCTTCTACGATGCTGACACGCACATGCTCTACCTGGCTGGAAAGGTAGTGGGAGTGGGACTGGACAGCCAGTGGGAGACCCCACCCCCTATCGGACCCTGCTCCTGCCTTATCCCCAAGAGCCAGCCTAACGTCCATGGCTCTCAGGTCGGCCTCAGCCCTTGGCTTTCACCTCTTCCATCTACATCCCCTCACTCTTACTGAGGTGGCAGGGACGGGGCACTCCTTACAGGGTGAGTTGGAGTGGGGTTTTGCATGGGAATAAAAACCCAAGCCTGGGGCTGGAGAGATGGATTAGCGGTGAAGCGTTTGCCTACAAAGCCAAAGGAGCCTGGTTCTATTCCCCAGGACCCATGTAAGCCAGATGCACAAGGGGCATGCATGCGTCTGGAGTTTGTTTGCAGTGGCTGGAGGCCCTGGCATGCCCGTTCTCTCTCTCCCTCTCTCTCTCTCTCTCAAATAAATAAATAAATAAACTAAAAAAAAAAAAAAAAAAAAGATCCAAGCCAGAAGCACAGTGACCAATGGCAGAATGTGAAATACCTATCACATTGGTGAACATGGCCTTGTTTGTCAGAGAGGCTATGCACACGCGCATATCCCACCACATACACTATGTAGATACACATACCACACACAGATACACAACAGCACACACATATAGACACCATATATCACACACATATACATCACATCACACCACACATACACACATTGTAGTGCTCAGTTCACAGCGCCACCCCCAGAGACTACCAAAGAGTCCAGACACATATGCAAAAGCAAAGAGCTTTATTTCGGGCTTAAGCTCCGTCTCTTGACTTCAGCAACACAGTGGATTCGTGCAAGAGCCCCGAGTTGCGTTTGGGAGAAGCTTTTATTGGGTTTAAGCAAAGAGAAGGGAGATTTCTAATACGATTGGTTGACATTTTCCATGAGTTTACTTGTTACAAGTTAATTGGTTATACAGCAGCTGAGGAACGTTTAGCAAACTTATCCATCGATACAAAGCCACAGGAATGTATAACCTCTGCTTAGTTTTGTCTAATTGGCCCGTTATTTTGGTTAGTGTGATCTTTCCATTAACTGTTTGTTCTGACTTACATTCTGGGAACCTGACTTGAGTTTAACCTGAGGCCTGCAAGGCAGCTAAAGCCTGTCATGGCGTTACTTTGGTTCTTGGGCCTTACAACATGACTCACTAATATATATATCACACATAGACACACACCATACCACATACACACCACAACATCTATTTTTATTTATTTATTTGAGAGCGAGAGATAGAACGGGCACTCCAGGCCTCTAGCTACTACAAACGAACTCCAGAAGCATGTGTCACTTGGGCATCTGGCTTATGTGAGTCCTGGGGAATTGAACCCAGTTCCTTAGGCTTTGCAGGCAAGTGCCTTCAGCACTAAGCCATCTCTCCAGCCCAGCATCTCAGTTTTATCCCCAGTCTTCTGACCACCTCCGAGTCACAAGAGGGGCAACTCTCTTAGGCAGTCCCCCTGGACCAGGGCCAGCTCTGTGCTCCTTTCTGCCCCACCTCCCTTACCGCCTCTCTCCTATCCCCAGGGGGACGGGAATATCCGCTACTATGAGATCAGCATGGAGAAGCCCTACCTGAGTTACCTCATGGAGTTCCGCTCCCCTGCCCCTCAGAAAGGCCTAGGTAAGGGGGCCCAGGGGCCACAGAGCTGCTGTACACAGGAGACTGGATGGTTTGGGCTTGTGGCTCAACACCCCCACCCCCACCCTGCACCACCTTACATGGCGGAAGGACCCATGGACAATTGAGAATGGGATCTACAGGTGCTGTTCTTGGGCAGGTCAGCTGGCCCCCTGCAACCGGGCTGGTCACTCATGGCACTGGCCCCTCCGTCTCTGCTCAGCAACAACCCACAGGATGCAGGTTAGGAGTCTTTGGGGCTGACATGGTAGGAAGTGGTGAAATTCAAAGCTGGGGCCAGACCAACCCCTGCCTGAGGCTCTAAAAGCAGGTCTCCAGCCTCAGCAGCAGCCCGGGCCTTGCCTAACAGGGCAGGAAGAAGTTCCACTCAGAGAAGGAGGAGGCAGAGTATTGTGAGTTCAAAGCCAGCCTGGGTTACATGGTCAGACCCTGTCTCAAAATAGGAAGGGATATGGTTCGGTGGGTACGGTACTTGGCTAGCATGCACAAAGCCCTGGCTTTAATCCCTAGTACCACATTAATTGAGCATGGTAGTGCAGGCCTGTAATCCTGGCGTTCAGGAGGTAGAGGCAGAGGATTGTGAATTCAAGGCTAGCCTGAGCTGTATACATAGTGAGGCTCTCATCGCAAAAGAGAGGGAAAGGGGAGGGGAGGGGGAGAAAGGAGGAAGAAGGGAAGGAGGAAGACAGGAGACTGTTCTGGCTTCTGAGGGGAGAAGTGATTGGGAGAGGCAGGGGGAGGCAGGAAGACCACTTAGGTGAGAGAAGCTTGGATGAGCCCAAGAGTGTGAACTGCAGAGTCAGCAGTGCTGGCTGTATGTCGGTGTCACGTGTGGCAGGTGCGAAGCAGAGCAAGCGGCAGCGAGGAGTCAAAGGTGACTGTCTCCTCGTCATCTTCCTCACCAGCAGCCACGGAGCACCTGACTGTGAGCCTTTCCCATGTTCAGGAAAGTTAAGTAGCTCAGCTCCCACACATGGTAGACCTGCAAACAAGTCCCCAGTTCCAGAAATTCTTTTTGCATTTTACTTATTTATTTTATTTTATTTTATTTTATTTTATTTTATTTATTTGAAAGAAAGAGATAAAGAGGCAGCTAGAAAGAAAGAGAATGGACACGCCAGGGCCTCTAGCCACTGCAAACAAACTCCAGACGCATGTGCCACCTTGTACATCTGGTGTTACGTGGGTTCTGGGGAATCTAACTGGAGTCTTTAGACTTTGCAGGCAAGCGCCTTAACCACTGAGCTATCTCTCCAGCCCCAGGAATTCTTTTGTGTGCATGAAAGAGTAGCTTCCCATTACAGAAGGGCATGCCCTAGAGCCCTCCTTACATCCAGTTAAGGGAAGGACATTCTGGCTGGCTGGCAGTGCTTGGCAAACTGCCAGGCAGGTGTGAGCCATTTCACTCTTCATCCCCTGACCATCTCAGGCAGGGCCACTTCTGCCAAAGGAAGCTCAGAGTTTCTGATTTGTCCAAAGACTCCTAGCTGGAAAGAGGGACGGAGTCTCATTTCAGACCCAATTTGTGGGACCCCAGAGCTGAGCTCCTTAGCACCATGTTGCCCCACCTCCCTGGAGTAGCTGTCCAGGAGATGCAGCAGCTAGGGACATGATGGCTAGTGAAATACACAAATAATATACCTGCACATCCACTGGTCGTTCTAGAATGTTCAATAGCACAGCTATCACTGAGGCTACATGAAAACCTCTAGGTGAATGGGAAATGGTTTTGCTTTCCTTCTTGTTTTCTCTTCTTTAATATTTTATTTATTTATTTATTTATCTACCTATTTATTTATTTGAGAGAGAGAGAGAGAGAGACCCATACAGAGAGAATGGGAGTACCAGGGCCTCTAAGCTACTGCAAACGAACTCCAGACACATGCACCACCTCGTGCATCTGACTTACATGGGGTACTGGGAAATCGAACCTGGGTCCTTAGGCTTCGCAGGCAAGTGTCTTAACAGCTTAGCCATCTCTCCAGCCCTCCTTCTTGCTTTCTGAGGACTGAGACACAGAGACTGAGGGAAGACAGTTCATTCCAGAAAGCGCTAGGCTCTGCAGCCCTGCCTTTGTCATACTGTGACATTGGATCTTACCCTCTAAGCCTGGAGGAGGGATGTAGGTATAACAGGGGTGGACTAGAGGCAAATAGTTCTGTAGTCCCTCCTGGTTCTATTTTGTTTATGCATTCACTTATTTTTGTGCATGCATGTGTGTGAGTATATGTATGGGCATGCCATGATCTCCTGCTGCTGCCAGATGCATGCTCGAAATTGAGTTTGGTTTTACATGGATGCTGGGGTCTTGAACCATGGCCAGCAGACTTTGTAAGTAAGTGCCTTTAAAGCTGAGCCATCTCCCCAGCCCTCCTGGTTCTCAAAGAGCCCAGTTCTAAAGTATGTACCGTGCAGAGGCATATCTGCCCAAGGGGCATGAGAAATCACCATTTAGAGTACAAAGGCTGGGCTGGAGAGATGGCTTAGCAGCTAAGGTGCATGCCTGCGAAGCCTAAGGACCCCAGTTCGATTCTCCAGGTCCCACGTAAGCCAGATGCACATGGTGGCACATGCGTCTGGAGTTTGTTTGCAGTGGCTAGAGACCCTGGCACGCCCATTCTCACTCTCCCTCTCCCTCTCTGTCTCTAAAAAATAAACAAATAAAAATAGAGTACAAAGGCTGACTCAAGACATTGAGGACCCCTCTGTCTTTTGCATGGGGCTCCCAGGCTTCTCTCTAGCTGAGAACATCAGGCAAGTGAGTAGGGTCTTGGAGGAGGTAGGACAGGGACCCCCATGGAGCCATGTGCCTCTCCACAGGGGTCATGCCCAAACACGGGCTGGATGTGTCAGCCTGCGAGGTCTTTCGATTCTACAAGCTGGTGACCCTCAAAGGCCTGATTGAGCCAATCTCCATGATTGTACCCAGGAGGGTGAGTGAGGCTGGGCTGGGCTGGGCTGGGCTGGGCAGGGCTCTGAGGGCCACCCCCCCCCCGTGTTGAATCCTACCAACCAGAAGTCAAGAGGAGTCCAGGTGAAGGAGATGCTATGGTGAGGGTCTTCAGGCTCAACCTGTGCAACAGCGTGGTAGATACTTTCAGGTGGGGGGTGGGGGGGTCAGCTTACTCGCGCAATGGAGAAGTTCCAGGTGGGAGGCCCAGCAAAGGCTTAGAAGTGGGAAAACGAGAGTATGGCTGGAGGTCAGTAACAAGATCAGCCTTCTGGCCAGGTCTTGCTCAGAAGCCCCCCCAGCTAGCCCTCCTTTCCCTCTCCCCCCACCCCACTGCAGTCAGATTCCTACCAGGAGGACATTTACCCCATGACACCAGGCACGGAGCCAGCTCTGACCCCGGATGAGTGGCTGAAAGGCATCAACCGAGGTACAGCAGCGGGTGGGCTCCACAAAAGAGGCCAAGGCTTTGCATACGCCCTGGTTCCCTTGCATGCCCTCCTGCCCCAGTGTCCCCTCCCTCCCTTCCAGTCATCTGTCAAGCTTGATGCAATGAGACACACTCGCTCAACAGTCTAACCCGTCACAAGACTGTCTGCCTTACCTTCCCAGATCCTGTGCTGATGTCTTTGAAGGAAGGCTATAAGAAGTCTTCAAAAGTGGTATTTAAAGCTCCCATCAGAGAAAAGAAGAGTGTTGTAGTCAACGGCATAGATTTATTAGAAAATGTCCCACCCAGGACAGAGAACGAGGTAAGAGCTGTAAGTTACTGCCTCCACAGGCCCTGGAAGAGAGAGCGCTTTCCCTTGCAATTATGGACTTCGGATCTGTAAGCTAGCTTCATTCGGGGGCATTTTTCTTTCAGTGACAGATGCCATAAGTAGCCTGCTGTTGGTTGGCGTCCATTGCCTCTGACCCCAATAAATAGAGGCTGGGATGTGAGGGATATACTGCCCCTCTCAAGCTCCAATTCACTGACGCAGAGTTGGGAATCTCGGAGTGATACGGTCATGTGATGTTAGGGGGATTGTAAATTACCAACAAAACAGGGGCGGGCCTGGCCTCCCGCATTCCAACCCTGCCTCTCTTTCTGCCTGACAGGCTGTCACACTTCCTGCCATTGTGGAAAAGACTAGCTATTCATGAAAGGTGTTTTGCCTTGTTTTGTTTTGTTTTGTTTTTTAAAAATGGGAACAAACTCTTTCTGAAGCAACTGGAGCTAGGTCTTGTCCATGCCCCCCTCCCTTCCCCAAAGGCATCTCCTGCCAGCCTGTACCCCCCCTCTCAGGACCAGATGCCAACACAGTTCAGCTCAACTAGCAGTCATGGGATGTCGACCCTGTGACAGGCACCAGGACTGGCCCGGCCAGAATGGTGATGGTTGCATGAACCTGTGTGTGTGTGTGTGTGTGTGTGTGTGTGTGTGTGTGTGTATCCTGGCTCTGCCATTCCCAAGCTGAAACTGAGCAGTTCCTGACCTTTCCAGCTCCATTGACTCGTGGCAACATGGGGACACGAAATGCTGTGACATTCAAGCGATGACACATGAAAAAAAAAAAACATGTCCAGCAGTCTTCCTGGCTTGTGCTAGATAAGCCATCTTGCTTTACAACACATGGTCCCAGGTGCACTGACTTCTGCCCACGAAGGTTTATCGGCTCACAGTTTCCGTGGGTGTCTGTGGCGCAAGTCTCTCGTGAAACTGCAGCTACAACATATACTGGGGCTGCAGTCACATCTGAGGGCTCAACTGGAGAAGGACCTCAGGCATTTTCAGACTTGCTCAGATATTCATTCACAGGGCTGCTGATAAGACTTACTCGACTGAGGGCCTCCGTCCCTCATGGCCCGCTTCCGACTATATAGTAACTTCACCATGGTGCAGCTCTCCCCCATGGCTTCCCTCAGAGCATGGAGCGAGAGAGTGTCCAAGATGGAAGCTGAGGTCTTTTTGTCACCTAATCTGGAAAAGATACATCATCACTTCTGCCTTATTATGGTTTTTTGTTTTGGTTTGGTTTGGTTTTTGGTGTTTTGAGGTAGGGTCTCACTCTAGCCCAGGCTGACCTGGAATTCACTATGTAGTCTCAGGGTGGCCTCAAACTCATGGCGATCCTCCTACCTCTGCCTCCCAAGTGCTAGGATTAAAGGCGTGTACCACCATGCCGGGCTTGTTTTTTTTTTTTTTTTTTTAAATATTTTATTTATTTGATGGGGCTGGGGAAATGGCTTGGCAGTTAAGGCGCTTGCCTGCAAAGCCAAAGGACCCAGGTTCATTTCCCCAGGACCCATGTAAAGCCAGATGCACATGGTGGCACAGGCATCTGGAGTTTGTTTGCAATGGCTGGAGGCCCTGGCACGCCCATTCTCCTTCTGTCTATCTGCCCACTCTTTCACTCCCTCTCTCTCAAATAAATAAATAAATAAATTTTTTTTTTTTTTTTTGGTTTTGCAAATAAATAAATAAAGTCTCAGGGTTTTTTTAATTTTAAATAAATTTTTAATTTAATATTTTATTTATTTGAGAGAGAGTGAGAGAAAGAGGCAGAGAGGCAGGAAGGGAGAGAATGGGCGTGCCAGGGCCTCCAGCCACTGCAAAAAAACCAGATGCACAGCAATTGACTTACAAAGGAGTCTGGGGAATCAAACCTGGCTCCTTAGACTTTGCAGGCAAGTGTCTTAACCACTAAACCATCTCTCTAGCCTCTATATTCTGTAGCTTGAAGCAAGTCATTAGGCCCAGCCTGCCCTTGAGGGGTGAATAACAGGAGAGTCATCTTAAAAGCTGCTGGTCTCATCAACCAATGAATGCTATTGCTATCATTAATAAAAATCAGACTAGCAGGGCGTGTGGCGCACACCTATTTAATCCCAGCACTCGAAAGGCAGAGGTAGAAGGATTACCTTGAGTTCGAGGCCACCCTAAGACTACATAGTGAGTTGCAGGTCAGCCTGGGCTAAAGTGAGACCCTACCTCGGAAAAAAAAAAAAAAAGAAAAAGGAAAAAAAAAAGGCCTTAAGTGCAGATCCACTAAAGGTGGGCCATGGGGAAACTCACCCATGGTCTTGAGCCTCCCTCGGGCATGTTGCTGGACCAACTAGCCTTCCTGGAAAGGTACTTTGCAAGGACGAGCCCGGAGGCGGGCGTCTGTGGATGGGGTGGGCGTGGGCTGATGGTGAAGCCTGGGGACGTGGGCAGGTTAAGACAGAGCCGCTGAGCGCCCTGGTCCAAAGCCGTTCTCACCTGCTCCCTCCCGGTGTCCTCTCGCTCCACCGCAGCTGCTCCGCATGTTTTTCCGGCAGCAGGATGAGATCAGGCGACTGAAGGAGGAGCTGGCCCAGAAGGACATCCGACTTCGGCAGCTCCAGCTGGAACTGAAAAACCTGCGCAACAGCCCCAAGAACTGTTAGCCCCGCGGCGGGGCCCTTTTCTACACTGCGCTCCCTGTTGTTTCTACTCGCCCTTTCACTGCCCCCTTAATCCAGTGAACCCAGAGACTGGAGCTGGGGGCCAGCTGGTGGACCCCACCCACCACCTCACGAACTGGAAAGCTGACCCTTGACCTCCTGCTAATGCCAGTCCCCAGCCTTGCCTGGAGACCCTCACCCCTTGCTGGCAACCCCTTTTCCTGCCACCCCAGGAGCCAGGCTTCCAGTTGGTTGGTTCCCCCAGAGGGGCACCCTCCAGGGAGTAAGAGGGAAGCAGGATTACAGCTGGATGTAAAACTTGAACCCCCCCACACACACACAGAGGAGCTGCCAGGACACTGGGACTGGGGGCTCAGCGCATTGTGGAAGAACAGTGAGGAATAGATGGAGGGTGGGACGGCTCCTCCCCCCTCCCCCTCCCCCTGCTACCCGGCTCATCTCTCCTGACCCAAGGGTGAGCAGCCAGCAAGCCTCTCCTTTCTGTCTTGTCCCCTCCCCTGCCCCTCATGTCTTCAGGGAATGAAGAGGACTCTCCAAGGCCATAATGACCCCTTGCTTTCCCCCACGGTTCTCTTCTAAGCTCTTGCACACTCTTTTCCCAAAGTTGTGAGCCAGGCAGGGTAGGGGGACTAATGTCCCCCATTTGTCAAGTGACAGAACGGAGGGTTGTCATCAGAAAGCGACATGCTGAGTAATCCAGTGGCTCAGCAGTAGATCCAGACCCAGGACCCTGGGCGTCTCAACCCCCGAGACCAAGGCCCATCCTACTGGACTGAGATGCCAAGCCCATGGTGGGCTTTATCAGAACGGGTACAGGGAGCCACTTCTACTGTTCGGCCTGACATCAGTAGTGCCAATGTGCCCCTCACACTCAGTGCCCCTGGATCCTCCTGACCTGTACCCTTCATTCTCACCCCATGAGGCCTCTCCCTTCAGGAAGCCGAGGTTGAGAAGGGTGGAGCTCAGTCCTGGGACTGGCAGAGCAAGGGTCTGATGGCTTCTCGGGACACACTCTCCCCACCCCTATCTCAGCCACTTTCAGCCTTACGTACGCAGAATGACCACAGCCATTCCATCCACATAGCACTTTAAGAGCTTACACAGCTCTCTGACACATAGGATCTTGTTAACTCTCACGTCTGCTCCATTTCACAGTGGTGGAAACAGAGAAGTGGCCCAAGAGGACCCGACTCTGACATGCCATGTTCCCTTTGGTCTTCTGCATGCTTTCTTCCCCTCACCTATGTCCTCCTGTTCTCATTCCATTTCCCACTAACCACAGTCTCAACACACTGCTCTCAGAACAGTCACCTTTTTGGGATGGGGGGACATCAGGGGATCAAGAAATGAGTGTCCACTCTTCTCTGTCTTTGGACACTCTATGCCTGTGCCCTTCCTGTGACCACCCTGCAGAACTTCCCATCTCCTGGAGGCCCTCAGGAGAAGCTGAGAGGGGAGAGCCCACAGCCCCAAGGTCTCTCCTTTGGGGACCTTCCTCCTCTGAGCCAGCTGAAGCTGCAGCATCTCCTCACCACCCCGCCCCCACAAGCTAGACTGTCAGCTCGCATCTCCTCCCCCCACACCACTGGAGCTTTTCTTTCTCCCCATTGACCTTTGTGGTCTTCTGTGATTATTTATGCTGCCTCCCAAGGATAGAATTGAAATAATAAAAAAAATGTTTTCAACTTATCAAACGTGGGCATGGCCGTGTGTCGTTTAGGCCCTGGGTCGATGCTGTTCTTGGTCACCCTGTTGTCTTGATGGTCACTTCCCCACCCACAGCTCCTCATGCCTTTCTGGAATGACAGCCACCTCTGTATCTACAGCTATATCCTGCCACGCTTTCATTCATCCAGCACCACTGACATCGTGGGCTGGATAATGCTTTGCTGTGAGGGCTGAACCCGCCACACACTGTAGAGGTAGCATTATCCCTGGCCCCTCCAGTGAGCTACCATGGCAACCCTCACCTAGTTCTGACAAGCAAAAAAAAAAAAAAGTCCCCAGTTATTGCCCCCATGCTTCCCAAAGTTATCAAAAATCACCACCACCACTCCCGCACCCCTAGGTTAACTGTCCTACAGCTATTCAAAAGATAGCTTTTCACACTGGGCGTGGTGCTGCACGCCTTTAATCCCAGCACTCGGGAGGCAGAGGTAAGAGGATCGCCATGGGTTCAAGGCCACCCTGAGAATACATAGTGAATTCCAGGTCAGCCTGAGCTACAGTGAGACTCTACTTCGAAAAACCAAAAGATAGCTTTTTATGGTGGTACGTGCTTGTAATCCCAGGGCCAGGGAGGCAGAAACGAGTGGATCCCTGGAGCTTGCTAGACAACCAATTTAGCCTACTTGACAAGTTCCAGGCCAGTGAAACAAGTATGTTGGCCAGGGACTGGAGAGATGGTTGAGCGGTTGAGGCCTGTGAAACCTAAGGACCCACGTTTGATCTCTCTCCAGATCTCACATAAGCCATCTGCACAAAGGAGAGGCAAGAGCAAGGTCACACAGGCCCACAGATGCAAGCATCTGGAGTGTGATTGCAGTAGCTAAGGTCCTGGTGTACCAATTCTCTCTCTTACTTTCTCTTTCTCCCTCCCTCCCTCTCTCTCTCTCTCTCTCTCTCAAAAGAAAATGTTGGCCAGTACCTGGGGAATGACACCCAAGCCTCCAAATGCATGTACACACCCATGTGCCTGCACACACATGAACCACATGCACAAAAGACATCTGCTGCAGCCAGGTGTAATGACAAACACCTATAATTCCAAAGAGGCTGAGGTGGGAGGATTGCCATGAGTTTGAGGCCAGCCTGGGCTAGATTGAGACCCTGCCTCAAAAAAAATAAATAAAGGGATTTAGCCTGGCATGGTGGCACACCTTTAATCCCAGCACTTGGGAGGCAGAAGTAGGAGGATAGCCATGAGTTCAAGGCCACCCTGAGACTACATAATTAATTCTAGGACAGTCTGGGCCAGAATGAGACCCTACCTCGAAAAAAAAAAAAAAAAAAAAAAAAGAAAGGGATTTGCTCTGTCTTGTGTTGGGGCCTGAGGAGACCAGGGTCGCACACTGGAATAATCTTCCACAGTCCTAAGGCGCCAGTCCATGTACTTGACTCATGTCAGAACCATTTTCTGGTTCTATTGCTATTCCATTTTCTTTTTTTTTTTTTTTTAATTTTTATTTTATCTATTTATTATTTTGTTTTGTTTTGTTTTTTGTTTTCTGAGGTAGGGTCTCACTCTAGTTCAGGCTGACCTGGAATTAACGATGTAGTCTCACGGAGGCCTTTGAACTCACAGCAATCCTCCTACTTCTGCCTCCTGAGTGCTGAGATCAAAGGCGTGTGCCAGCACACCCAGCACTATTCCCATTTTCAAGAAGGGCTGAGGGGTGACATGGTTAAGATCACTCAGCCAGTGTAGAGGAAAAATGTTCCAGAAGATGGGGATGTTCTGGGTCCAGAGCCAGAGAAACTAGACGGAGCTTGTTCTAAGAGAATGTCTAGGGCCCATCATGAGACCAGATGGTGTAAACCCATAGTCCCTGAAGCCAGAAATGTCTGGGAAGAGAGTGTTCACACACACACACACACACACACCCTCAGGAGAGACACAAGCTTAAGGAAGGCTGAGGAGGGAGGGAATGGCAGGGGCAGTGGGGAAAGTATGGACAGGACACCAGGAGGGGGAGGGCCCAGCTTCTACTCTGGAGCCGATTGGCTGTGGGAATTCCTGTATGTAAATCACTTTTCCTCTCTGGGCAACATCTCCATCTCTACAATGAGGGGTGGGGACAATTTCCTGGCCTAATGCCTGAGGTTTCCATGCAGTCAGCTGCTGATAGGAGAGACATACTCAAGATCACCCGTGGCACAAACAAGTTGGTCATGAAAAGGGAAACAGAGGGTGGCTTCCTCTAAGGCTGGGGGGTGCGAAAGAGTACCTTTTTGGTGGGGGTCATTTTTTTCAAGGTAGGGTTTCACTGTGGTCCAGGCTGACTTGGAATTCACTGTGTAGTCTCAGGGTGGCCTCGAACTCACGGTGATTCTCCTACCTGTGCCTCGAGTGCTGGGATTAAAGGCGTGCACCACCATGCCCGCCCGGCCTGAAGAGTAATTGTAAACCAAGACGCCTCTGGAATTTCTGTTTGAGATCGATTCACAGAGCCTGGCTTTGAAAGAAATCTGAGTTCACGCCGCCCACCTGAGCTCCTTCTTTCAGATTCTCTGTTGCCTGGCTGAGGCTTCCTTTGCCTGAACATTGAAGCTTGATCTATGTCCTTGGGAACTCTGACACTGACCCAATGCTCAATTCTGAGCCCACCTAAACCATTCTTAAAATATATATATATATATATTTACTTATTTATTTGCAAGCATAGAGAGATATAGAGAAGAGAGAGAGAGAAAAAAAAAAAAGGGTGCTCCAGGGCCTCCAGCCGCTGAAAACAAACTCCAGATGTATGTGCCACTTTGTGTGTCTGGCTGGCTTTATGTGGGTACTGGGGAATCGAACCCAGGTTGTTAGGCTTTGCAGGGAAGCACCTTAACTACTGAGCCATCTCTGAACTATTTTTAAATCACTGCTTATTAAAGCAAATTATCAGGCCAGAGAGATGGTGCAGTGGATAGAGTGCTTGCTGCAAAAGCATGAGTACCTGAGTTTGGATCCCCAGAACCCATATCAAAGCCAGACGTTCTATGAGTATCTGTAATCCTAGCATGCCCACTGCAAACAGGAGGTGGAGCCGGGCATGGTGGCACACACCTCTAATCCCAGCACTCAGGAGACAGAGGTAGGAGGATTGTCAAGAATTCAAGGTCAAGCCGGACGTGGTGGCGCACGCCTTTAATCCCAGCACTGGGGAGGCAGAGGTAGGAGGATCGCTGAGAGTTCGAGGCCACCCTGAGACTACATAGTTAATTCCAGGTCAGCCTGGACCAGAGTGAAACCCTACCTCGATCGAAAAAAAAAAAAAAAAAAAGAGTTCAAGGTCACCCTGAGACTACATAGTGAATTCCAGGTCAGCCTGTGCTACAGTGAAACCCTACCTGCAAAGCCTTAGGACCCTGGTTCAATTCCCCAGGACCCACGTAAGCCAGATGCACAAGGGGGCGTGTGCATCTGGAGTTCGTTTGCAGTGGCTGGAGGCCCTGGTGCACCCATTCTTTCTTTTTCTCTTCCTCTCTCTCTCTCTCAGTCAAATAAATAAAAATCAATAAAAATATTTTTTAAAATCTTCATATGATAGGTTATACTCCATGCCTAGTCTATTATGTGAGTTCCTATGCCAGTGATGACCCAGCAAGCCCTTCAAGGCTCTTGGAACCAATTCAACTGCTGGGTGTTGTTGCCCCTTTTCCCCTAGGTAAAGATATCTTGAGGCTGGAGAGATGGCTTAGCAGTTAAGGCGTTTGCCTGCGAAACCAAAGAATCCTGCTTTGATTCTCCAGGACCCACGTAAGGCAGATGCACGAGGGGGACATGCACCTGGAGTTTGTTTGCAGTGGCTGGAGGCCCTGGCATGCCCAATTCTCTCTCTGTCTGCCTCTCTTCTCTCTCTCTCTCTCCATGCAAATAAATAAATAATTTTTTTATAAAAAGGTATCTTGAGATAGACTCCAAGTCCTTCTATTCTAGTGAAAAGTCCATACTGTCCTTGCTAAGTAATGGGTGCCTCTCCTAGACATCGTCAGAACTCCTTGTCCCACCCCTGACACCTGATAAGATTTCCAACTAGGTTGAACACACACCAAGTCTCTGGAGTACTGACTCCTGGGTATGGGGTCTGCCCTTGGGGGCTCCAGGGGTGTCCATCTGCCCATGGGATCATGAGTAGGTTGCAGAGCCCTGGAACCCAAGAACCATTACTATAGGCTGGGTTCAAAGTGGAGTGGCCAGTGGGTCTGAGTGTGAGGACTGCTGGCTGTCCTAGGCTATCTTCCAGGCAGCCTTCTGAGATGCCAAGATGGACCTGGGCACTTTTAGCTGTGGGCAAGCATCCCAGCTTGCCAGTGGACCATGCAGAACACGGCTGCTTCTTCACTGTGGGAAATGATTTCTTCCTGAAAACGCACGCCCCACCCCCACCGGGTCCTCCCAGTCCAGAAGGGCTGCAGTGAAGGTGACGACATGGGGCTGCTTGGCGGTGGCACCCAGTCACAGGATGCATTAGCACATCCCTCCTGGTCCTTCTGGGCCTGTGATAAAGGGAGGGGAGGAGGCCCTTGGCCCGGGTGTCCTCAGGGACTCTCCTTTCTGGGTATGTTTCCTCTATGGGAAGAACCTGCCACCTGGCTTTCCTTGGAATTCAGTTCCAGAGATAATAAACACAAATGTGTACAACGTGCTCAGACCCCCCCGCCCGACACCCCGCTCAGCACACTGCCTGGAATCCTCCTTTGTTAACATGCAGTCTCTTTGGATTAAGTTCTTCCCAGGATGAAATCATATACATACCCCTGGGATGGGATGCTGGTGTGGACAAGGTTTAATGGAAAAGATGTAAATGGAGGGGAGGAGAGGACACTGAAGTTAAAAAGATCTTGGATTTCCAGGCTGCAATGATGGCTCAGCAATTAAGGTACTTATCTGCAAAGCCTAATGGCCCAGGTTCGAATCCCCAGGACCCATGTAAACCCAGATGCACAAAATGGCGCATGTGTCTGGAGTTCATTTACAGCTGCTAGAGGCCCTGGCATACCCATTCATTCCTGTCCCCCCACCCCACACACACACACTCTTGCTCTCGCTCTGTCTCACTTTCTCTCCCTCTCTGCTTGCAAATAAATACAAATACTTTTTTTAAAGCCTGGAATGATGGTGCACGCCTTTAATCCCAATACTGAGTGGCAGAGGTAGGGAGATCGTCATGAGTTCGAGACCAGCCCCTGAGACTCCATAGTGAATTCCAGGTCAGTCTGGGCTAGAGAAAGACCCTACCTCAAAAACAAAAAAAAAGAAAGAAAGAAAAGAAAAGAAAAGAAAAAAAGAAAAAGATGTTGGATTTCAAGGTTGTAGGGAATCACAGGAAGATTTAAAGAATTTGCTAGAAGCTTGCATCCAGCCAGCAGGTGGCAGATTATGGCCTTACTATCAGGACTGTTTGTTCTGAGCTGACTTCTTTGGCCACCTTCCCCCCCCCATCCCCTCCCCCATCTCTGAATTGATGTTCTATCCATAGGCACTAGAGTCTAGAGGTTAAGCAGGCAGAGGCCAGCCAGGGGCTGACCCGGCCGGGTGTGGGTAGAGGGAGGTTCCCAAGGGAGCCTCAAGGCTCCTGCTGTCCTGAAGGTCAGCTATGTGAAAAGAGGCCAGAGGAGGACGCTTGCTCTTCCCTCCTCCCAGTGAGACGGCAGACACAGCAGGCTTGCCGGGTGACCTCTGAGCTTGCCCTGGAAGATGGCTCAGCCTTGGGCTGGCTTCCCATCCCTGCCCAGACCTGACCTGCACTGGGACTTTGAGCAGTTTTCCACTGAGAGGGGCTCTTTCTGCCTGAAGGGTCTGCCATTCAATGAGGGGTAGAGTAGGGTGGAGAAGAGAAGAGAAGAGAAGAGGAGAGGAGGGGAAGGGGAGGGGAGAAGAAGGGAAGAGGAGAGGAGAGGAAAGAGGAGAAACTGGGGTCCTAGGCAGACTCCTATAGCCCAGCTCCGGAGCTCTCCAGTGCCAACCCCCACATAGTCTCCGGGAAGCTGCCGGGGAGAGAAGGAGCTGGTAGTGAGCATGGATAAGGATTAAAGCAACGAGGAAGGAAATGAAGCCAGCCAGGGAGGCTGCGCTCCACTCAGGTGAGGAGCCAGGAAGGGCTGGAAGCTGCCTCTCCTGCTGTTGGGAGAGGCCTGGAAGACAGTCTATAGCCACACCAGGTCCAGCTTAGGGGCCAGTAGCCTGGACAATAGCCAGGACAGATATGATGGAGTTTACTGAGACATGGGATTGACCTTGGTGTGGGAAAGAGGAAAAGGAGGCAGCAGAGAAGAAAGGACCAGGACATGTTAGGAGAAGGCCCAGGAGCAGAACCAGAGCTGGGATGAGACATGAGGCCCTACGCTCCAACAGGGCACCCCACCGAGGGGGGAGGGCAGTGTTTCAGATTTCCCTTGCAAATCACCACCAACTGGAGACCTGAACAAACTGTGCTAGTGGCACATTGCTTAGCAAATGTCTTTTTGGCTACCTAAGAAAGGAAGGGCGAGTCTGGGAAAACCTGCTGGGGCTGAGGTTGGAGAATCGCCATGAGTTCGAGGGCAGCCTGGGCTTCAGAGTGAGTTTCAGGTCAGCGTGGGCTAAAATGAGACCCTGCCTCAAAAGAAAAGAAAAGAAAAAGAAAAAAAAGAAAAGAAAAGAAAAGAAAAGAAAGAAGGAAGGAAGGAAGGGAGGAAGGGAGGAAAGGAGGAAGGGAGGAACGGAGGAACGGAGAGAAGAGTCTGGAGAGATGGCTCAGTGGTTAAATGTATTTGCTTGCAAAGCCTGACAAACCAGGCTTCGATTCCCTATTACCCACATAACTTCAAATGCACAAATTGGTACATTGTGTCTGGAGCTTGTTTGCAGTGACAAGAGACCCTGGTGCACCCATACTCACTATCTCTCTGTCTCTTTCTCTCAAATAAATAAAATATTTTTAAGCCAGGCGTGGTGGTGTATGCCTTTAATCCCAGCACTGAGGAGGCAGAGGTAGGAGGATCGCTATGAGTTCGAGGCCATCCTGAGACTACAGAGTGAATTCCAGGTCAGCCTGGGTTAGAGCGAGACCCTACCTCAAAAAACATATATTGTAAAAAAGAAAGGAAGGAAAGAAGGAAGGAAGGAGGAGGGAAGGAAGAGGGGGAGAGAAAGATTTTTGTTTTTTTTTTTGTTTTTCGAGGTAGGGCTCAGGCTGACCTGGAATTCACTATGTAGTCTCAGGGTGGCCTTGAACTCACGGCAATCCTCCTACCTCTGCCTCCCAAGTGCTGGGATTAAAGGCGTGCGCCACCACGCCCGGCTGAGAGAAAGATTTTTTAAAAACAAAGTCTCATGTAACCCAAGTTGGCCTCAGACTCACTATATAGCTGAGAATGACCTTGACCTTTATTTACTTATTTATTTGCAAGGAGAAGGAGAATGGGTGCACCAAGGCCTCTTGCCCCATGCACCACTTTATGCATCTGGCGTTACATGGGTACTGGGGATTGAACACAGGCCATCAGGCTTTGTAAGCAAGTGCCTCAACTGTTCAGCTATCTTTCCAGCCCCACCTGAATTTCTGATCCTCCTCCCCTTCCTTCCATCTCCCAAATGATGGGATGACAGGCAAGTACCCCACACTCAGGAGGATCAACCATGAACTAAAAAAAAATACATATATATTTTTATTTATTTGAGAGAGAGAAAGAGAGAGAGAATGGGCATGCCAGGGCCTCCAGTCACTGCAAACGAACTCCAGACACATGCACCCCTTGTGCATCTGGCTTACATGGGTCCTGGAGAGTCAAACTGGGATCCTTTGGCTTTGTAGGCAAATGCCTTAATTGCTAAGCCATCTCTCCAGCCCCCATGAACTGTTTTTTGTTTGTTTTGTTTGTTTTGTTTGTTTTGAGATAGGGTCTCACTGTAGCCCAGGCTGACCTGGAATTCACTATGTAGTCTCAGGGTATACTCAAACTCATGGCGATCCTCCTACCTTGACCTCCCAAGTGCTTGAGTGCTAGGATTAAAGGCGTGCGCCACCACTCCCAGTAACTGAGAACTTTGGAAATCTGTTTAGAAACCCAAATGTTGGTGACTGAGGAAGACACAGCGAGGCAGATCCTATGACCACAGCTACCTGGATATGCCACGACTGTTCTCATATAAGACATCCTGCACAGTGGTTGATAATTGGAATGAGAAGAAAGATTCGTTTGGAGAATATGTTGATTCTGGGATCCTGGGAAACTTTGAAAAGCACTCAAAAGAACTAACTAGGGAGCTGGAGAGATGGCTTAGTGGTCAAGGCACTTGCCTGCAAAGCCTAAGGAACCAGATTCAGTGCCCAGGACCCATGTAAGCCAGATGCACTAGGTGGCACATGTGTCCAGAGTTCGTTTGCAGTGGCTAGAGGCCCTTTTCCGCCCATTCTCTATATATATCTGCCTCTTTCACTCTTTGGCTCTCTAAAATAAATAAATTAAATAAATAACAATTAACAAAAAAAAAGAGCTGGGCATGGTGGCACACACTTTTAATCCCAGCAGTCGGGAGTCCGGAGGCAGAGGTAGAAGGATCGCTGTGAGTAATTCCAGGTCAGTCTGGGCTAGAGTGAAACCCTACCTCGAAAAACCAAAAAAAAGGGGGGAGGGGCTGGTATGGCTTTGAAGCTGGAAAGGAAGCAATGTTTTATCCATCAAAAGAAAATGGCTGGGCCTGGAGAGATGGCTTAGCAGTTAAAGTATTTGTCTGCAAAGACAAAGGCCCCAGGTTCAATTCGCTAGGGACCCCCGTAAGCCAGATGCACAAGGTAGAGCATGTGTCTGGAGTTCGTTTGCAGTGGTGGAGGCCCTGACGCACCCATTCTCTCTGACTCTCTCAAATAAACAAATAAAACGTTTTTTTAAAAATCTTTAAAAAAAATGGTAAAGGCTTAGGGGTTAAGGCACTTGCCTGCAAAGCCAAAGGACCCCAGTTTGATTCCCCAGGACCCACGTAAGCCAGATACATAAGGTGGTGCATGCAACTTTAGTTCGTTTGCAGTGGCTGGAGGCCACTCTATCTATTCTCTATCATTCTCTCTATCTGTCTCTTCCTCTATCTCTTCCTCTCTCTCAAATAAATTTTAAAAATAAAATAAAATAAAAATGGTTAGCTGGGCTTGGTGGTGCACACCTTTAAATCCCAGCACTCTGGGCTGGAGCGATGACTTAGCGGTTAAGGCACTAGCCTGAGAAGCCCAAGGACCCAGGTTCAATTCCCCAGTACTCACCTATGTAAGCCAGATGCACATGGTGGTGCATGTATCTGGAGTTTGTTTGCAGTGGCTTGAGGCCCTGCTGTGCCCATTCACAAATAAATAAATAAAAATATTTAAATTCCAGTACTGGGGAGGCAGAGGTAGTTGGATTGCTGTGAGTTTGAGGCCATCCTGACACTACATAGTGAATTCCAGGTCAGCCTGGGCCACAGCAAGACCCTATTTTGAAACCGCCACCCCCCCCCCACCCCAAAAAAAAGGAAAAAGAAAATGGTTGGAAATAGAATATTGATTGATGTCGTGCACAACTTTAACCTCCCTCGGCTCTCTCTGTTTTCACTGATCTGGGAAGTATCCATAGAGTGAGAAGCTGGGACCTGCACCCCCGAGAAGGTAAGTAGGGCTTATCTCTGTGGAAAAAGGGCTTTACCTGCTCTGTGATGGAAATGGGGCTTTGACAAAGAAAGAGAGAGGGAAGACCCCAACGTTGAGTACCAGCTAGGATCCTCATGTGGAAATATAGCTCAGTGGGCACTTTTCCTAGCATGCAAGTCTCCCCACCATGTATGAACGGGGGTATGGCAGTGGATGTCTGTCATCCCAGTGTTTGGGAGCAGGAGGAGGTGGAGGAGGAGGAAGAGGAGAAGTTCAAGGCCATCCTCAGCTACATAGTTTGAGGCCAGCCTGGATTTCATGAAACCTGGTCTCAGAACAAAACACCTGGGCTAGAGCCAGACTCTATCTCAAACAAACAAACAAACAAACAAACAAACAAACAAACAAACAAACAAACAGCATTCCCATCTGTGGTAGTTTAAATAGATGGCCCGCAATATATTCAGTGTTTTATTAGTTTGTTGTTTGCATCTGTATCCACCTGGCTGAAGGCAGTGTCACTGGGCGGATCTTAAGGTGTGGTGGTGGGTTTGAGATTTCAATCTAAAAATATGCAAAGTGTGCCTAGCTGGGGTTCCTGAGGTGTGCTGTGCTCTGTGGCTTTTGGCTTATGGCTTTCTCTCTCTCTTGCCTGGTCCTGTAAAAGACAGGCCAGCTTCTTCTGCCATTATGGAACTTCCTCTGGATCTGTAAGCTTCAATACATAAATCCCTTCCTCCATAACTGTGCCTGGTCTGGAAGTTCATCTCAATGAACCTGAAGCTGTCTGCTACACCGTCCTTCCTCTGGCAATGTCTTCTGCTGGCTGGGCTGGGAGAGAGGGAGGTATAGAAGGAACTCCAGAACCAACAACTTATTATTTCCAAAGTCCACCCTCACCACCTCCTGCTGTCACACACATGTATCCAGAGCTCAACATGTAGCCCAGGTTGGCCTTGAACTCATTGTGATTCTCCTACCTCAGTCTCCCAAGTGCTGAGGCTGGGTGTGGTGGTTCATGCCTTCAATCCCAGCACTCAGAGGTAGGAGGATCACTGTGAGTTTGAGGCCACCCTGAGACTACACAGTGAATTGCAGGTCAGCCTGGGCTAGAGCACTCCCTACCTTGAAAAAAAAATGGCCAAAGAGGGCTGGAGAGATGGCTCAGTTGTTAAGACACTTGCCTGCAAAGCCTAAGGACCCAGATTCAATTCTCTAGTAGCACAAGGTGGCACATGCGCCTGGAGTTCGTTTGCAATGGCTAGAGGCCCTGGTATGCCCATTCTCTTTCTCTCTCTCTCTCTCTCTCTCTCTTTTCTCTCTCTCCATATATATATAAATCTGCCTCCTTCTCTAATACCTTCTCAAGTAATAATAAATAAATTTTAAAAAATAGAATGGCCAAGGAGCTTCAGACCATATGGAATGGGGAGACTTTAATTAATGATGACAGGAAACCAGAGAACAGTGTTCTTATGCTAATTTTTAATTAACATCTCTGGACAATGACACTGTGGTAGGTGCCAGTAATAAAACAGACTGAAAAGCCAGGCATGGTGGTGCATGCCTGTATCCTAGCATTGGGAGGTAGAAGCCAAAGGATCTAAAGTTCAAGGTCTTTCTCAAATACATAGAGTTAAAGGCCAGCCTGAGCTACATGAGATCCTGTATCTGGGATGGAGTGGGGGGGGGGGGCTGGACATCTTGACTCACTCTTATAATCTCAGCACTTGGGAGACTGAGGTGGGAGAATCACAGTAAGTTCAAGGCCAACCTGGGCTACATGTTGAGCTCTGGGTTAGACTGGGCTAATAGTGAGACCCTGCATGGGAAGTCCAATTCAGGTCAGTCAGTATACGTCACGGCAGCGCACAGTGCAGAGAGTGGAGGAAGGGTCTCTAAGGTCTTGGAGTCAACGTAGCTCTCCCCCATCAAGGAAGAAAGGCCTTGAGGAAACAGCAGCATGTCTCCAGTCGCCAAGCAGGGCAACAGCTGGCACTGAAACCAAGGGAAAGCTGGCAAGGACAGCATCCACAAAGAGCCTGCCAGGCATGCTGTGTCCTTGGAAAGTGCTCTTCAGGGGAGAAAAGCCTGGGCAGAGAGGTGCTGTCACATCAGGATGAGTGGGTAAGCTTGGGATGGTTTCTCATAGGATGTGTGTTCACTTCTGCCTGAGGCACACTGAGGTGGGGGGCTAGGCAAAAAGCACTTCGGGGTTTTTTTTGTTCTTTTGTTTTATTTTTTTGAGGTAAGGTCTTGCTCTAGCCCAGGTTGACCTGGAATTCACTATATAGTCTCAGGCTGGCCTCGAACTCACAGGGATCCTCCTACCTCTGCCTCCTGAGTGCTGGGATGAAAGGCGTGAGCCACCACACCCGACCCTTGTTTTGGTTTTTAGAGGTAATGTGTCGCTCTAGTCCAGGCTGATCTGGAGTTCACTAAGTTCACTATGTAGTCTCAGGGTGGCCTCGAACTCACGGCAGTCCTCCTATCTCTGTATCCAAAGTGCTAGATTAAAGGCATATGCCTACATGCCTGGCCATTGTTTTAAATACTAACCCTATTTTTATTTACTTATTAGAGAGAGAGAGAGAGATTGGGCATGCCAGGGCTTCTAGCCACTGTAAACAGACACCAGAAGTATGTGCCATCATGTGCATCTGGGTTACATGGTTTCTGGGGAGTTTAACCTTCATAGGTAAGCACCTTAACCACTAAACCATCTCTCCAGCCATGAACTTTTTCTTTGTTTTTAATCTTTTTTTTTCCAAGTGTGGTGTTGCAAGCCTTTATTTTTTATTTATTTATTTATTTATTTATTTATTTATTTATTTATTTATTTATTTTTTTGAGAGAGAGAAAGAATGGGTGCACCAGCAGCCTCTCAGCTGCTGTGAACTAATTCCAGATGAGTGCACCCCCTTGTGGGCAAGTGTGGCATTGCGTCCTTGCATCACTTTTTGGTCTGGCTAAACATGGGACCTGGACAATCGAGCGGGTGTTCTTAGACTTATCAGGCAGGCGCCTTCACTGCTAAGCCATCTCTCCAGCCCCAGCCAAGAACCTTTTCTTTCTTTTATTTATTTATTTGAGAGAGAGAGAAAGAGGCAAAGAGAGAGACACGCAGATAGAGAAAGAATGGACACAACAGGGTTTCTAGCCACTGCAAACTCCAGACACACGCATCACCTTGTGCATCTGGCTTATGGCTTTGCAGACAAATGCCTTAAGTTATAAGCCGTCTCTCTAGCCCACAAACCACCTTCCTTCCTTCCTTCCTTTCTTTCTTTCTTTCTTTCTTTCTTTCTTTCTTTCTTTCTTTCTTTCTTTCTTTCTTTCTGGGGGTGGTTTCGAGGTAGGGTCTTGCTCTAGCTCTGGAATTCACTATGTAGTCTCAGGGTGGCCTCAAACTCACAGCAATCCTCCTACCTCTGCCTCCCGAGTGCTGGGATTAAAGGCATGCGCCACCACACCCGGCTTCACAAACCATTTTTCAGTCCTACCTTTATCCTTCATAAAATGAATTCTTAGCCGGGAGTGGTGGTGCACGCTTTAATCCCAGCACTCGGGAGGCAGAGGTAGGAGGATCACAGCAAGTTGGAGGCCACCCTGAGACTACATAATAAATTCCAGGTCAGTCTGGGTTAGAAAAAGTCACTACTTCAAACAAAGTTTAAATATTTTATGTATCTATTTGTGTGTGTGAGAGGGAGAAAGAGGGAGAACATAGGCAAGCCAGGACCTCCAGCTGCTGCACATGAACTCCAGATGCATGTATCACTGTATATCTGGCTTTATGTGGGCACTAGAGAATTGAACCTGAGCTGTAGGCTTTGCAAGCAAGTGCCTTTAGCCATGGAGCCATTTTCCCAGCCCCCACAAAAAGTTTTTTTTTTTCAAGGTAGGGTTTCACTCTAGCCCAGGCTGACCTGGAATTCACTCTATAGTCTCAGACTAACCTCAAACTCACTTCCATCCTTCTACCTGTGTCTCTAGAGTGCTGGGATTATAGGTATGAGCTACCACACCCAGCCACAATTTAAAAAAAATTTTTTTTTTGTTTTTCAAGGTAGAGTTTTAATCTAGCCCAAGCTGACCTTTAACTCACTATGTAGTGTCAGGGTGGACTCAAACTCATGGCGACCCTTCTACCTCTGCCTCCCAAGTGCTGGGATTAAAAGCATTCGCCTCCACGCCCAGCACAAAAAAAAAAAATTTTTTTAAAGCCAAGCCCCATCTTTCCTAGCATTTCATAGGTTGAGGTAGAAGAATTACTAGAGTTCAAGGCTACATAGCAAGATCCTGTCTCAAAAAAAAAAAAAAAAAGGCTGGAGAGATGGCTTAGTGGTTAAGGTGCTTGCCTACAAAGCCAAAGACCCAGGTTCAACTCCCCAGGACCCACATAAGCCAGATGCACAAGGGGGCGATGCATCTGGAGTTCATTTGCAGGGGCTAGAGGCCCTAGCACGCCCATTCTCTCTCTCTCTCTCTCTCTCTCTCTGCCTATTTCTGTATCTCTCTCTAAAATAAATAAATAAAAATAAAATATTAAAACAAAACAACAACAAAACAACAAAAAAAAACTAGCCAGGTGCAGTGTCTCACACCTTTAATCCAAACACACCAGAGGCTGAAGTTAGGAGAATTGCCTTGAGTTCAAGATCAACCTGGGCTACATTGTGAATTCCATCCAGGTCAACCTGGACTACAGTGAGATCCCTTCTCAAGAGAAAGCTAGCTAATGAACTCGGTTAATTATAACTATCAGGAGTCCTTCTAAATGCCTCAGATCCAGTGAGCCCATGACTAACCACCGACTCACCAGGAGAACTATCATTATTTTCCCATTGGTCAGGAGGCCCAAGAATGTCAGCTCTCCCAAAACATAAGCCTAACTTGGCAACGTCGACATTGCTGTAGCGGATAAGAGAAGTTATTACTTTATCATCTGGCACCAGAGTTCTTCTAGGGAAGGAAGTGTCTTTGTTTAGGAAAAATACCTTGATAAGCCCCATGAGGGTAGAAGGTGAGGCCTCAGACAAAGGCCCAGAGGAAGACACAGAGAGCTAACCAGTTCTGCTGAAGGAATGAACAGGAACGTGGAAAGGAAGAAGAACAAACAGGAAAGTGAAAAGGAAGCTGGGTAATGCAGTCAGAAGCTGAAGTCTGGAGCTGGAGAGATGTCTCAGAGGCTTGGGAGGCAGAGGTCGGAGGATTGCAGTGAGTTCGAGGCCACCCTGAGACTACATAGTAAATTCCAGGTCAGCCTGGGCTAAAGCAAGACCCTACCTCAAAAAAATAAAAGAAGGCAAAAAAAAAGTGGGGGGGAGCTGGTGGCACATACCTTTAATCCCAGCACTTGGGAGGCAGAGGTAGGAGGATTGCAGTGAGTTCGAGGCCACCCTGAGACTACATAGTAAATTCCAGGTCAGCCTGGGCTAAAGCAAGACCCTACATCAAAAAAATAAAAGAAGGCAAAAAAAAAAAAGGGGGGCTGGTGGCACATACCTTTAATCCCAGCACTTGGGAGGCAGAGGTAGGAGGATCGACATGAGTTCGAGGCCACCCTGAGACTACATAGTGAATTCCAGGTCAGCCTGAGGTAGAGTAAGACTCTACCTCGAAAAACCATTAAAAAAAAAAAAAAGCTGAAGTCCACCTCAGGGGGTCAGGGAGGCTCATGCCTGTCATCCTAGCACTGGGGAGGCTGAGGCAGGAGGATCACCATCTGGAGTTCAGCTTGGACTACACAGTGAGGAGTGCCATCTCAGAAAGTCAAGATCAGGACTGGAGAGATAGCTCAGTGGCTAAAGGCGCTTGTTTGCAAAGCCTGACAGCCATGTAGTCAGATGCACAAGATGGGGCATGTAATCTCAGGGTGGCCTCGAACTCATGGCAAACCTCCTACCTCTGCCTCCTGAGTGCTGGGATTAAGGGCCTGTGCCACCATGCTGTCTTTCTTTCCCTGACTCTTAAATAAACAGATAAATAATCATTTAAAAAGGGGGGCTGGAGAGATGATTTAAGGCGCTTGCCTACAAAGCCAAAGGACCCAGGTCCAATTTCCCAGGACCCACATAAACCAAATGCACAAGGTGGCACATGTGTCTGGAGTTTGTTTGCAGTGGCTGAAGGCCCTGGCATGTGCATTCTCTCTATCTGCCTCTTTCTCTCCCTCTCAAATAAACAAAATTTAAAAAATAAAATAAAATAAGCCAGATGGTACATACCTTTAATCCTAGCACATGGGAGGCAGAGGTAGGAGGATTGCCATGATTTCAAGACCACCCTGAGATTTCATAGTGATTCCAGGCCAGCCTAAGCTAAAGCGAGATCCTTCCTCTAAATAAATAAATAAAATAAGGAAATAGAAGCTAAAGCTCTAGTTGGAGGGGAATTGGTGAGGCTCTTTAAAAGCAGAGAGATGGGCCGTGTGTGGTGGTGCATGCCTTTAAATCCCAGCTCTCGGGAGGCAGAGGTAGGAGGATCACCATGAGTTCAAGGCCACCCTGAGACTACATAGTGAATTCCAGGTCAGTCTGGGCTAGAGGGAGACCCTACCTTAGAAAAACAAAACAAAAAAATTATATTTATTTATTTAACAGAAAGAAAAAGGGAGAGAGAGAGAGAGAGAGAATGAGCATACCAGGGCTTCCAGCCACTGCAAACAAACTCCAGACATATGTGCCACCTTGTGCATCTGGCTTTATGTAGACACTGGGGAATCAAACCTGGGTTCTCTGGCATTGCAGGCAAGTGCCTTAAGAGCTAAGCCATCCCTCCAGCCCCATAGTTTGTCCCTTGTTGACTTGCTTGTATTAGTATCACCCCAGCAGACACCTGAAAGGCTTGGGTCTCCTGGGCCCATCTATTGTCAGGGTGGACATTTTTTCTAGGTTCTGTCTGGCTGCGTCCGTCTACTGCTTGACTGTTGTTCATTGACTGTCTTCCTGACTTTGGAATCAACCAGATAAGAATACACCACCTTCTGGCTTCTCTTTTATGCCTGCCTTTAAGCCACTGTATGCTCTGGGCAGTGCTTACCTGACACAGACAGGTAAGGTATTTTTATGATAACAATCTGTTACACCTACCTGCATGCTCTTTAAAACCTTTCCACTATCTTATCTCATTGGCTCTAAATGACCCAGCAAAGCAGACAAAGCATGGGCATTCCTAATGTCAGCAATGAGCTTATCAAAACTCTGTATTTATTTATTTATTTATCATTTTATTTATTTATTTATTTTTAAAAATATTTTAATTATTTGAGAGAGAGAGGAAGAAAGAGAGAGAGAGAATGGGCATGCCAGGGCCTCTAGCCACTGCAGATAAATTTTAGATGCATGTGCCACCTTGTATATCTAGCTTACATGGGTCCTGGGGAATTGAACCTGGGTCCTTTGGCTTTGCAGGCGTGCTCCTTAACCACTAAGCCATCTCTCCAGCCCTTGGAACACTATTTTTTTTCAAGCACTCATCTCTTACTTGTTTGATTTTATTTTTATTATTTGTAAACAGAGCGTTAGAAAGAAGAGAGACAGAGAGTATAGGCGTGCCAGGGCCTCCAGCCGCTGCAAACGAACTCCAGATGCATGTGCCACTTTGTGCATCTGGCTTTACATGGGAACTGGGGAATCGAGCTACCGGTCATTCGGCTTTGAAGGCAAGTGCCTTAACTGCTAAACCATCTCTCCAGCTCATTGCTTTATTTTGTTTTGGGGTAGGGTCTCGCTCTAGCCCATGCTGATGTGGAATTCACTGTGTAGTCTCAGGCTGACCTTGAACTCACAGCGATCCTCCTACCTCTGTGTCCTGAGTGCTGGCTCAAACACTCTCGATGCATGATTTCCTTGGCTTGAAGTTGCCTTGAAATTTAAAACTTGAGTTCACACAGCTGCAAGGTTTCAGCTCCATATACCTTGACCCTGAAACACCAATTCTGGAAATCTGTGCTCCAGGTATCTTAGCAGACTCCAAAACGATTGTCTACAGAGGTACCCATCATGGTGTTGTTTGTAACAGTGACAGGCTAGAAAGTAAATAGGGGACTTGTTAAATAACTCACGGCCCATCCACTCAGTGCACTGATATATACAAGCGTCTCACAGAGAGAGAAATCTCTCTGTACCGATGTAGCACAATATCCAAGATGTATTTTTAAGTGAAAATAAGAGTGGAATAGCTAACACAGCCCACATTTCATCAATTCCAAGACGTGTACTTTTTCACTCGGCAACATCTTTGAAAAGAGGATGGATTATAGTGAAAGGCAGGTCGTAATTTAATTGGCATGCTTTCTTTCTTTCTTAGTATATAAAATAACGCTGTGTTTTACAGTCCATGGCATCTTGGATTTGATGAAAGGGTTTACCAAGCACAATGCGCTTTCTTAAGTGGTGTATAGACATTTCATGTATCTCCCCCCCCACCCTGCTTGATTTTACAACACCCAATGAGAGTGGGCACTATTGTCTGCATTCTACTGGTAAGGGAATAAAATTGACCTTGGGCAGCCTTGCTCCAGAGCCCACGCTCTTAGGTTAAGGAGACTAAAGCTCCCTGTGATAACAACAGGGCTGAATATCAGGGCTCACTGGGAGCCAGCTATGACTCCTGGGCTTCCTGTATTAGCACATTTAATCTTCAAGTAGCCGCTTAATAAGACAGATGCTATTGTGATCCTTATCATACACAAGGAAACTGAGGCACCAGGAAGTTACAAAACTAGTGATGGGAAGGCACACAGCTCAGGAATGGTAGAATTGGAGTTTGAACATGGCCAGCTTGCCTTCAGAGTCTATATTCTTTTTAAAAATTTTTTGTTTATTTTTATTTATTTTTTAAACTTAAAAAATTATTTATTTATTTGCAAGCAGAGAGAGAGAGAAGAGAGGCAGACACAGAGAGAATGGGCATGCCAGGGCCTCTAGCCACTGCAAACGAACTCCAGATGTATATGCCCCTTGTGCATCTGGCTTACGTGGGTCCTGGAGAATTGAACAGGGATCCTTTGGCTTCGCAGGCAGACACTGTAACCACTAAGCCATTTCTTCAGCCCTATTTTTATTTATTTGACAGCGACAGACAAAGAGAGAAAGAGACAGAGAGAGAATGGGTGCACCAGGGCCTCCAGCCACTGCAAACAAACTCCAGATGCATGCGCCACCTTGTGCATCTGGCTTATGTGGGTATTGGGGAATCCAGCCTCAAACCGGGGTCCTTAGGCTTTGCAGGCAAGCACTTAACCACTAAGCCATCTCTCCAGCCCGAGTCTATATTCTTTTTGGTTTTTTGCTTAATTTTTTTTTGAGGTAGGGTCTCACTCTAGCCCAGGCTAACCTGGAATTCACTATGTAGACTCCCCTGACATGAGGAAACATCCCCTCAAAACTGTAAGGTGAAAGCTGGGCATGGTGGCGCACGCCTTTAATCCCAGCACTCAGGGGACAGAGGTAGGAAGATTGTCGTGAGTTCGAGGCCACCATGAGATGACATAGTGAATTACAGGTCAGCCTGTAATTGAGCCCTACCTCAAAAAAACAAAAAAGGGCTGGAGAGATGGCTTAGCAGTTAAGGCACTTGCCTGTGAAACTTAAGGACCCAGGTTCAACTTCCCAGAATCCATTCTCTCTCTCTCTCCCAGGAAGTTACGAGGCTACTGCCTCTTGTCCAGCTCCCTTCTGGTGTTTGAGGCTGCACTCAGACACCAGGACCTGCCCACCCTGCTGAGAGCTTCCCCTCATTCTTTCTCTCTCATAACTAAAAAAATCAAAAAACAAAACAAAGGGCTGGAGAGATGGCTTAGCGATTAAGGCGCTTGCCTGCAAAGCCAAAGGACCTCAGTTCAATTCCCCAGGACCCATGTAAGCCAGAAGGTGGCACATGCATCTGGAGTTAGTTTGCGGTGGCTGGAAGCCCTGGGGAGCCCATTCTCTCTATCTCTCTCTCTGCCTCTTTCTGTCTCTCAAATAAATAAATATAAATAAAACATAAAAAGATAGAGGTTCAAGGCTGGAGCAATGGTTTAGCTGGTAAGGCGCTTGCCTGTGAAGACTAAGGACCCTGGTTCAATTGCCCAGAACCCACGTAAGGCAGATGCACATGGTGGCGCATGCATCTGAGGTTCATTTGCAGTGGCTAGAGGCCCTGATACCCTCTCTCTCTCTCCCTCTAATAGATACATTAAAAAAAAAAAAAAAAAAAAACCACGCCGGGCATGGTGGCACACGCAGAGGTGGGAGGATCACTGTGAGTTCGAGGACACCCTGAGAATACAGAGTGAATTCCAGGTCAGCCTGGACTAGAGTGAGACCCTACCTCAAAAAAAAAAAAAAAAAAAAAAGCCGGGCATGGTGGCATATGCCATTGGGCACAGGTAGGAGGCTCACTGTGAATTGGAGGCCAGCCTGGAGTTTCAGGTCAGCCTGGACTACAGCAAGACCTTACCTCAAAAAAAAAAAAATACCATCTTAAAGAGCTAGATCTTATTTTTATTTATTATAGAGTTGTGGCATCATCAGCTTTTAAGTGAATTAATATTTTTAATTTTTTTATTACTGACAACTTCCATAATTATAAACAATAAACCATGATAATTCCCCCACTTTCCCCTTCACAGCTCCATTCTTCATCATATCCCTTTCCCCTCTCAACAATCTCTCTTTTATTTTGATGTCATCATTTTTCCTCCTATTAGGATGGTCTTGTGTAGGTAGTATGAGGTCATGGATATCCACAGTGGCTGGACCAGACTACATCCCATCAACAGTGTAGAAGGATTCCTCTTTTTCTGCATCCTTGCCAGCATTTATGGTCATTTGATTTCTTGATAATAGCCATTCTGACAGGACGGAGATAGAATCTCAAAGTAGTTTTAATTTGCATTTCCCTAATGGCTAAGGATGTAGAACATTTTTTTTTAGATGTTTATATGCCATCTGTATTTCTTCTTTTGAGAACTCTCTAGTTCCATAGCTCATTTTTTAACTGGGTTGTTTGATCTCTTATTATTTTGTTTTTTGAGTTCTTTGTATATTCTGGATATTAATCCTCTGTCAGATGTATAGCTGTCAAAGATTTTCTCCCATTCGGTAGGTTACTTCTTTGTTCAATTTGCCATGTCCTTTGTTGTACAAAAGCTTTGTAATTTCATGAGATCCTACTAGTTGATTAGTGGTTTCATTTTGTGAATTAATTAAAGTTAAATCTCCTTCAGTTTCCAGAGAAAATTATCAAATGCTGGCTTTTTAATTGGTGTCTGTCTTATAAGGCTCCCTTGTTCTCACTTGCTCAAAGAACATGATGCAACATCCTCTGGTTTTATTCAAAGGGACCCGAGTTAGGGGATGAGCATCCAGCCTGACAATTCGTGGAGGTGGGAGGTATCACCACCCTTCTAATGAAAATGCTCCCAGGAAGCTGCTTTCACACAGAGGGCAGATGCCTGGAGTCTGCCCTCACCAAAGAAGAGGCAGCAGATCTTTAAATCCTATAGGAACTGGTGTCAACCAGCTTAAACCAGGCATATCAAAATTACTAAGAAGTTTATATATTTTTATATTTTGGTTTTTCGAGGTAGAGTCTCACTCTAGCTCCAGCTGACCTGGAATTCACTCTGTAGTCTCAGGGAGGCCTCAAACTCATGGCGATCCTCTTACCTCTGCCTCCCGAGTGCTGAGATTAAAGGCATGAGCTACCATGCCCTGCTTAAAATATATTTTACTCATCCACATATGTTAAGAGAGAGAGAGAGACAGATAGAGAGAACAGGAACACCACGGCCTCCAGCAACTCCAGACATGTGTGCCACCTTGTACATCTGGCTTTATGTGGGTACTAGGGAATTGAACCTAGGTCCTTAGGCTTTATAGGCAAGTATCTTAACTACTGAGAAATCTTTCCAGCCCATTTCTTAATGTTTTTAATTTTTTTGGTTTTTAAGTTTGGTTTTTTATCTTATTTTTATTTATTTATTTGAAAGAAAGAGAGGAAGAGGAAGATAGAGAGAAAGAGAGAATGGGCACACCACAGCCTCCAGCCACTGCAAACAAACTCCCAATGTATGCGCCCCTTTGTGCATCTGGCTTATGTGGTTCTGGGGAATTGAACCAGGTCCTTAGGCTTCACAGGCGAATGCCTTAACTGCTAAGCCATTTCTCCATACCCGCCCCCCACTTTTTTTTTTTGAAGTAGGGTCTTGCTCTAGCCCAAGCTGACCTGGAATTAGTACGTATTATCAGGGTGACCGCAAACTCACAGCAATTCTACCTCTGCCTCCCAAGGGCTGGGATTCAATGCATGTACCACCACACCTGGCCTTTAGATATTTAATTGTTTGTTTGTTTGTTTGTTTGTTTGTTTGTTTGTTTGTTTGTTTGCCAGAGAGAGACTATGGTCATACCAGAGTCTCTTACTGCTGCAAACAAACCCCAGACACACGTGGTGTTTAAATATTTCTAGTAAATTTTGAATCAGGTTCTCACTAGATAGCCCTGGCTAACCTGTAATTTGCTATATAGACCAGACTGGCTTCAAGTTGTGTTAATCATATTGCCTCAATCTCCCAAATGCTGGGATTACAGGAACGTTTTAGCACATTTTGCTCTAAACCTCAACTAATGCAAAAATTAAGTCTGGCAGCTGGGCGTAGTGGCACATGTCTTTAATCCCAGCACTCGGGAGGCAGAGGTAGGAGAATCACTGCGTGTTCAAGGCCACCCTGAGACTACATAGTGAATTCCAGGTCAGCTTGGGCTAGGGTGAGACACTACCTCGAAAAACCAAAATAATAATAATTATAATTATAAGTCTGGCGCTGGGGATGTAGTTCAGTGGTAGATAGCTTCCCAAGCAGGTGCAAGCCCTGGGATCCATCCCCAGTGCCTAAGGAAGGAAGAGAAGGAGGTAAGAAGAGAAGGAAGAAAAGAGAGAAGGATATGAGAATGAGAGAGGAGTGAAAGGAGGATGGAATAAGTGAAATAAAAAAGAATTAAAATCATAGTTACCTTTTTAAATTTTATAGTTTTTAAATTTTTTTTGTTTTGTTTTTGTTTTTCAAGGTAGGGTCTCACTCTGGTCCAGGCTGACCTGGAATTCACTATGTTTTTTTTTTTTGGTTTTGGTTTTGCAAGGTAGGGTCTCACTCTGGTCCAGGCTGACCTGGAATTAACTATGTGGTCTCAGGGTGGCCTCGAACTCTCGGCGATCCTCCTACCTCTGCCTCCCGAGTGCTGGGATTAAAGGCATGCGCCACCACGCCCGGCTGGAATTAACTATGTAGTCTCAGGGTGGCCTCGAACTCACAGCGATCCTCCTACCTCTGCCTCCTGAGTGCTGGGATTAAAGGCGTGCACCACCACGCCCGGCCAGTTTTTTAATTAAAAAAAAATTTTTTAATTGACAACTTTCATAACTGGTCATTCCTTCTCTAGTTATTTTAATAACCAGGTTTACATTAATAGTCATGTGATGGGTTTGTTTTCTTTAATCTCAGCTAACTCGATCCACAGTTTTCCTCACGGTTCAAACCAAACAGCGCTTCAGTGTGCAGAGCTGCCTCACAGAAACACAGGTCACAAGGGGGACAGGACGGAACACCCGCACATCACATCTCAGAAGGGGTTACAAGGGATGCTGGCTGCCCAGGCCAGCCCACGACTGCATCAGAACTCATGCTGGGGTTGTCCGGGGAAGCCCTGGGAGACCTCTGGCAGCCATTTGGAAGGGATTCATCAGAATGACCAATATGGAGTCAGAGCTGAGAGAAGGGACTGGCTCTCTGGGGAGTCATGCATAGTTATCTTTTTTTTATGTTTTTCTTTTTAATTTATTTGTGATGAGAGAGAATAAGAATGTGCACACCAGGGACTCTTACCACTACAAAAACACACACAAACTCTAGATGCTGTGCCACTGTGTGCATCTGGCTTTACATGGGCACTGGGGAATCAAACCCAGGCCGTCAGGCTTTATATGCAAGTACCTTTAACCACTGAGCCATCTCCCTAGCCCCAGTTTGTTATCTTTTTTAACTAATAAACAGATAATAGCATTTTCAAACAACTGAAAGCAACACCCTACTAAGTAATTCAGGGGTCAAAGACAATGCCTCAAGAGAAATTTTCAAAGAATACATTGAAGGGCTGGAGAGATGGTTTAGTGGTTAAGGTGCATGCCTGCAAAGCCTAAGGACCCTGGTTCAATTCTCCAGGTCCTACATAAAGCCAGATGCACATGGTGGCGCATGCGTCTAGAGTTCGTTTGCAGTGGCTAGAGGCCCTGACGCGCCCATTCTCACTGTCTCTCTCCCTCTCTCCATCTCTAATAAATACATAAATAAAAATTAAAAATTAAAAAAAAAAGAATACATTGAAGTCAGGTATAGTGGTTTACACCCTGCAATCCAGGAAGAATGAGGCAGGAGGTTCCAAGCCAACCTGGGCTATAGGGTAAGACTGTTTCAAAAATAAAAATACGAGCCAGGCGTGGTGGCGCACGCCTTTAATCCCACAACAAAAGAAGTAGCACAAACAGGGAGAAATAGCTCAGTTGGTAGAGTGCTTCCCTAGCATGCAGGAGGCCCTGGGTTCATTCCTCAGCACTGGCATTCTGAGCTACAATACAGAGTTCCCAGCCAGCCTGGGGTACATGAAACTGTCTTAAAAAAAAAAAAAAAAAAGCCTGGGGAGATGGCTAAGTGGTTAAGACACTTGCCTGAAAAGCCTGATGACCTGCGTTCAATTCCCCAGTACCCAGGTAAAGCCAGATGCACAAAGTGGCACATGCACCTGGAGTTTGTTTGCAGCGGTTGCAAAGCTCTGGCATGCCAATTCTTTCTGTCTCTTTTCTCTCTAGTTCTCTCTTCTTACAAGTAAATAAATAAATTTTTTAAAAAAGAGAGAGAATTCATTGAACTGAACTCAAATGAAAATAAAGCAATATCAGAATGTGTGAATTATAATTAAAGTGGTGCCAAGAGGGAAATTGTAGCCCTAATTGCATACATTAGAAAAGAAAAAGTCCCAAATCAATTATCTAAGCTGTCACCTTAAAAACTTAGAAAAGAAGCAAATCACACTCAAAGCAGAAGGAAGGAAATAATAAAAGTCAAAGAAATTAATGAAATTAAAAACAGAAAATAAAGATAAATCAATGAAACAAAGACCAGGTTCTTTGAGGGGATCAAAAAGATTGAGAGGCCAAGGGCCGGCGTGGTGGAGCACACCTTTAATCACAGCACCTGGGAGGCAGAGGTTCAAGACCACCCTGACACTATATAGTGAATTCCAGATCAGCCTGGGTTAGAGTGAGACCCTACCTCAAAAAACAAACAAATAAACAAAATACCCAAAGATGACCAAGTTGCAGAAAAACACTCTCTTGCATTATACGGGATATATTATTTCTATAAATTTATATAACCTTTCTGGAGAATACTGTGCTAGTAGTATTAAATGTTTCTTTTAAATTTTAATGTCTCTGATCTAGTAATCAAGAAGCCCTCACTAAAGAAAATAAAATTTTGATCAAAGATGTATGCATAGAAATGTCACTCCGAGCCAGGCATGATGGCTCATGCCTTTAATTCCATCACTTGGGAAGCAGAGATAGGAGGATCGCCATGAGTTTGAGACCACCCTGAGACTACATAGTGAATTTCAAGTCAGCCTGAGCTAGAGTGAGACCCTACTTAGGAAAACCAAAAAAAAAAAAAAAAAAAAAAAAAGAAAAGAAAAAAAAAAAATGTCACTCTGGCCTTATTTGAGATAGAAAAACTTGAAGAGGAGCCAACACCTAACAATAGGGAGTGATTAAACAATTTATATATAGAACATACGTACAATGGGATCTACTGCTATCTAAAAACTGCAGCTCTGAAGACTAATGAGGGGGTACGTTCTTTTTTTTTTTTTTCAAGGTAGGGTCTCACTCTAGCCCAGGCTGACCTGGAATTCATTCTGCAGTCTCAGGGTGGCCTTGACCTCACGGTGAGCCTACCTCTGCCTCCCAAGTGCTGGGATTAAAGGCGTGCACCACCACACCCGGCCTTCCTTTCTTTTCTTTTTTGAGGGGGGAGGTTGAGGTAGGGTCTCACTCTAGCTCAGGCTGACCTGAAATTACTGTGTAGTCTCAGGCTGGCCTCAAACTCACAGTGATCCTTCTATCTCTGCATCCCGAGTGCTGAGATTAAAGGTGTGCGCCCCCACGCCTGGCAGGGGATATGTTCTTAAGAGGAAAAAAAGAACATTAATTATTAATTAGTTATCTATTCTGAAGTGATTTTTTTAACTTAAGAGATTACAGATTTAAACATTTTTTGTTTGTGTTTACATATTCCAAAATTTCTTTTTTTCTGTTCCTTTTTTGGGGGGGAGGGGAATGGGGTTATGCCTCCCGGGATTTGGAAAATGGGAATCTTTGTTTGTTTGGGGTTTTTTGTTTTTGTTTTGTTTTTTCAAGGTAGGGTTTCACTCTAGCCCAGGCTGACCTGGAATTCACTCTGTATTCTCAGGTTGGTCTCGAACTCATGGCGATCCTCCTACCTCTGCCTTCCGAGTGCTGGGATTAAAGGCATGCTCCACCATGCCCGGCTATTTATTTATTTATTTATTTATTTATTTATTTATTTATTTATTTAAGAGTGACAGAGAGAGAGAGAGAGAATGGGCGCACCAGGGCCTCCAGCCGCTGCAAATGAACTCTAGGTGCATGTGCCCCCTTGTGCATTTGGCTTACGTGGGTACTGGGGAATTGAGCCTTGAAACGGGGTCCTTAGGCTTCACAGGCAAGCGCTTAACCACTAAGCCATATCTCCAGCCCTGTTTGTTTGTTTTTTGTTTTTTTTTAAATATTTTATTATTTATTTATTTATTTATTTGAGAGAGATACAGAAATAGGCAGGGAGAGAGAGAGAGAGAATGGGTGCGCCAGGGCCTCCATCCACTGCAAACGAACTCCAGATGCATGCGCCCCCTTGTGCATCTGGCTTACGTGGGTTCTGGAGAATCAAGCCTCGAACTGGGGTCCTTAGGCTTCATAGGCAAGCGTTTAACTGCTAAGCCATCTCTCCAGCCCCTTGTTTGTTTTTTTGAGGTAGGGTCTCACTCTAGCAGAGGGTGACTTGGAATTCAATAGGTAGTCTCAGGATGGCCTTGAACTCACAGTGATCCTCCTACCTCTGCCTCCCTAGTGCTGGGATTAAAGGGGCGCCACCACGCCCAGCTTGGAAATTCATTCTTATTGCCCATGACTGCTTCTGTTTATTCTACCTCCTTCTCCTCCAAAAGTGTCTGGCTTGGACACCGTTGAGTCCATAGACTCATGTGTTTGGATACTTGGTCCCCAACTGCTGCACTTTTTGGGAAGGTCCAATGAGTCCCTAGAGGTGGGCCCTGAGGTTTTTTTTTTTTTAAAACCTTTTTATTTTATCTTATTTTTTGGAGAGAAACACAGAGAGAGACACAGAGAGAGAGAGAGAGAGAGAGAGAGAGAGAGAGAGAGAGAGAGAGGAGAGGGAGGAGGTTGGGAGGAAGACAGAGATGGGCGCGCGAGCAGTGTCTCAGCTGCTGCTAACGAAATCCAGATGTGCGCGCCCCCTTGTGGCAGAGTGCGGCATTGCGCCCTTGCGTCACTTTGCATCTGGCTAAACGTGGGACCTGGAGATTGGAACCGCTGGAGATTGGAACCAGTGTTCGTAGGGTTAGGAGGCAGGAGCCTTAACCCCTAAGCCATCTCTCCAGCCTGGGCCCTGAGGTTTTATAAGCCAGGCGCACTTCTGGTTCAGTCCTGTTTCGTCTCCTTCTTCATCTCCTCCTTTTCCTTCTCCTTCCCCTTCTCTTCCTTCCTTTCTTCCTTTCTTCTTTTGTTCCTTTCACTCTCTCTCTTTCATTTTGTTTTTTCAAGGTAGGATCTGACTTGGAATTCACTATGTAGTCTCAGGCTGGCCTCGAACTCACAGTGAACTTCTACCTCTGCTTTCCAAGTGCTGGGATTAAAGGTGTGCATCACTCCGCTGGGCTCAGTTTATCTTTTCTTTCCTCAGTCCTGGTATCATTTCCACAGTCTCAGTGGTAAAGGCACTTGCTTGCAAAACCTGATGGCCGGGGTTCAATTCCCCAGGACACACATAAAACCAGATGCACAAAGAGGCGCATGTACCTGCAGTTTGCAATGGCAAGAGATCCTGTTGCACCCATTCTCTCTCTCTCTCTCCTTGCAAATAAATAAAATAATTTTTTTAAAAGAAACCCTGGAGAGCTCAGCATGGTGGCACACACCTTTAAACCCAGCACTTGGGAAGCAAAAGTAGGAGGATCACTGTGAGTTCAAGAACAGCCTGAGACTACAGAGTGAATTCCAGGTCAGCCTGGGCTAGAGTGAAATCCTAACTTAAAAAAAAAAAAAAAAAAAAAAAAAAAAAAAAAAACACCAACCCCACATAATTCTAAAAACAAAAACAGTAGGAACCCTTGCATCTTCTCACCAGCAGATCTGACCACTTTTGTAATCCACAACCGTTCTCTCCCTCTCTCCTGCTACAAAGGATGAGGTGTTCTGTGTCCATCAAAGGCCAAACTCATATTTAGGTACTAGATACTCTCACCATCCAGAACTCTCTCCCCATGGACCATGCCAAGCAGCACACACCCAGAGCTCCTGAGACTTCTGGAAGGTGGTAATTGAGAGGTGGCTTGTCCGGGGTCACCCAGGTCTCCTAGGGTGGTCCCACCACTTGCGTGGGCTCCTCTGGCTTTATTGTTGTGGTTGTTATAGTTTTTCAAGGTAGGGTCTCACTCCAGCCCAGGCTAACCTAGAATTCACCATGCAGTCTCAGGGTGGCCTCAAACTCACGGCAATCCTCCTACCTCTGCCTCCCGAGTGCTGGGATTAAAGGCGTGCATCACTGTACCTAGCTGCCTAGGTAAAGGAACTACTTTCCCTCCTTGAAAACATCCGGTGCCTCCTCGCCAGCAGCAGAGATCTGCTTTCCTCCCCTTTCCAGCAGCAGAGATCCATTCTCCTCCTTCCTAAGGTCCTGAACATTTTTGTTGTAAGACATCTGTTCCCCAGGACTCTGGGAAGACTGGGTTTGTCACCGGCTTGGAAGCCGGGAGAGCTGTAGGCTGAGTGGGAGGACTGTGCTGGGCCCGAGAGCCAGAATCTTGATGAAAGGTGTGAAATGAGTCAAGCCAAGATTTGGGTGAGATGAATCTTGATGTGGTTAGCTGTGAGCTGCCCAGGCCCTGAGAACACCTCCGTATTTCAGAGCGAAAGCCTATAGGTTCTAATGTCACCACATGTCCTGGCTGTGACCTTGAACAAGGTGCATAATGTTTCTGAACCCCCATTTCTGCACTTGGAAGGTAATGATAGTGATGACTTTGAAGAGTTCTGGGCTGGGGCCATAGCTCAGTCGGTAGAGTGCTAGCCTAGCATGCAGAAAGTGGGTGTTGATGGCCACACCTGTCATTCCACTCTAGATCACACTCATTTTCCTAGGGAGTTCAAGGCCAGCCTAGGCTACATGAAATCTTGTCTCCAAAACCAGAGAGGGCTGGGGAGATGGCTTAGCGGTTAAGGCCCTTGCCTGCAAAGCCAAAGGGCCCAGGTTAGACTCCACAGAATCCCTATCTCTCTCTGCTTGCAAATAAATAAATATTTTTTAAAAAATATTTTTATTGGGCTGGAGAGATGGCTTAGTGGTTCAGGCGCCTGCCTGCTAAGCCTAAGAAAGCCGGTTCCAATCTCCAGGTCCCATGTTTAGCCAGACGCAAAGTGATGCAAGGACGCAATGCCACACTTGACCACAAGGGGGCGCACGCATCTGGAGTTCGTTCACAGCAGCTGAGAGGCTGCTGGTGCACCCTTTCTCTATCTGTCTCCCTCTTCCTCTCTCTCTGTCTCTCTCAAAAAAAATTTTTATTTATTTATGAGAGAGAGGGGTATACCAAGGCTTTCAGCCACTGCAAATAGACTCCAGATTCACTTTGTGCATCTGGCTTTACGTGGGTACTAGAGAATCAAACTTGGGTCATTAGACTCTGCAGGCAAGTGCCTAATCACTAAGCCATCTCTCCAGCCCTAAAAATATTTCTAAAAACAGAGGGGTCAGGCGTGGTGGCGTACGCCTTTAATCCCAGCACTCGGGAAGCAGAGGTAAGAGGATCAAAATGAGTTTGAGGCTACCCTGAGACTACAGAGTGAATTCCAGGTCAGCCTGGGCTAGAGCGAGACCCTACCTTCAAAAACGAAAACAAAAAACAAACCAGAGAGGGGGGCTGGGGCTGAAGAGATGGCTTAGCGTTAAGGCATTTGCCTGCAAAGGCAAAGGATCCCAGTTCAATTCTCTAGGACCCAAGTAAGCCAGACGCACAAGGGGGAGCATGCATCTAGAGTTTGTTTGCAGTGACTGGAGGCCCTGGCATACCCATTCTTTCCCTCCCTCCCTCTCTCTCTCTCTGCCTGTTTCTCTCACACATAAATAAATAAATTTATTCAAAAATAAATATGTTTAAAAAAAAAAGGGGCTAAAGTTAGCGCTTGTCTGTTTAAGCCAGAAAAAACATGTCTGGAGTTCATTTGCAGCGGATGGAAGCCCTGATGTACCCATCCTCTCTCTCTATCTCTCTCTTTCTCTCTCTCTCTCTCTCAGATAATTAAATAAATAAAATATTAAAAAAAAAAAACAGAGAGGGACACTTTTGATTTCAGATGCTTCTCTTTTCAGATGGCCTTGACCACTGGGGTGACTCAAAACTCACCAAAGTGCTGAGAGAAGTGACAGTGGAATGCTCAGTACTGAAACATCTCTTTCACACCCTTCAAGGCTCAGAGACCATTGTGGAAGACGTGGCAGAAAGAATGAAAGAGCCAAAGGAAGGGGAGGAACGCTTACAATACTGTCTTCCAGACACAGTGACCTTGATATTCATGACCTCACAGTGTCTGACACTACCTACACAAGACCTGCATAATGGGAAGAAAAAAAAAACTGATGACATCAAAATAGACTAGTAGGAAAGAAGGAGGATTCAGTGGAGGGGGGATTTGGGAGAAGGAGGTGGGAGTGGAGGGAGGGGATTATAACCATGATATGTTGTCTATACCTATGGATGTTTCCAGTAAAAAGTTAATTTAAAAAACTATGCCGGGCATGGTGGCGCACGCCTTTAACCCCAGCACAAGGGAAGCAGAGGTAGGAGGATTGTCATGAGTTCAAGGCCACCCTGAGACTACATAGTGAATTCCAGGTCAGCCTGAGTTAGAGTGAGACCTTACCTCAAAAAACAAAAACAAAAAAAGTGTGTGTGTGTGGCGGCAGGGGGGAGCCCAGGCATGGTGGCACACGCCTTTAATCCCAGCACTCGGGAGACAGAGGTAGGAGGATTGCTGTGAGTTCGAGACCACCCTGAGAATACAGAGTGAATTCCAGGTTAGCCTGAGCTAGAATGAGACCCTACCTTGAAAAGCAAAAACAAAAAAATTTTTTTCTTTAATTTATTTGCAAGAAGAGAGAGGGAGAGAGAAATAGAGGGAGGGAGAGAATGGGCACACTAGGGCCCCTAGGGGCCACTGCAAACAAACTTCAAATGCATGTGTCACTTTGTGCATGTGGCTTTATGTGGGTAGTGGGGAATCAAACCCAGGTTGTTAGGTTTTGCAGACAAGTGCCTTAACCACTGAGCCATCTCTCCATCTGAGCTTGGGCTTCTTGTTCATCAGATCACCATCTTGTTCGTGGTGCTGGGGATGGAACCCAGAGCCTCGCACATTCTAGGCGGGCGCTCTGCCACTGAGCTACCTCCCCAGCCAGCCATCACTTATTTTTAAGTGGTTTTCATGCTTTATCTCCCCTGCTCCCTCCCATCAGCTCACAAACTGTGAGGCATTGGGGGGGGCATTGTTATCACTTCCTTTCCACCAGCCGTATTGAGATCACATACTCTCAGATCTCAGATTACAAAGGCTCCAAACCGGGTGTGGTAGCTCACACCTTTAATCCCAGCGCTTGGGAGGCAGAGGTAGGAGGATCGCCTCCAGTTTGAGGTATCCCTGAGACTACATAGTGAATTCCAGGTCACCCTGGGCCAAAGTACTACCTTGAAAAAACAAAACAAAAATAAAAACAAACAAACAAACAAACAAGGTTCCCATTTTCCAAATCCCAGGAGGCATAACCCCAATTCGCCCATCTTGGACTTCAAGCCCTTCCAGTAGACACAGTCCCTTGCTGTGAGAGGGCCAAGGCACCGCCTGTCTGAACTTTTGGGGTGAAGAGTGGTTCATATGCATGTGAGTCCTTCTGGTGGTCCTCCACCAAGAGAAACTGGCATCTGGTGGCCCATTGCATCTATGTCACAGTGACAGATGTCCCACTGGGCTGGGCTTTCTGCAGTCTCCACCCTGCTGGCACTCCAGGATCTGTCACATGTTTTATCTTCAGCCTATCCCCACCTCCAGCCCTCTCCACGGCCTGCTCACTCCTGTGCCCAGCCTACTTTGAGGACTGTCAACCCTGTGGTCAAGTGACCAGAGCTGCTTGCTAGGGACCCCAGTGTGGTGTGGGAATCCTTCCAAACATGAACAATGGATTTCTGAACTGGGATAAAAATAACCTTAGCAAGTCAGCAGGCGAGGCAGCCAAAATTTCTCTCACCCCTTGGCCCCATCTGCCAGCTCTTCTAACATGAGACCAAAGCAGAATTTCTGGATGTTTGTGCAGTGTGGTGGTTACAGGCACATGCATGTGTGCAGATGCATGCTGTGCATCATGACTGGAGGCCAGAGAATGCTGGGTGGCCCTCCTCTATTGCTCATACATGTATTTCCTTGAAAAGGTCTCTCTCAACTTAGAGTTGTACTTTTTTTGTAAGAGGGTTGTGTGTGTGTGTGTGTGTGTATACATATATTTATTTATTTGCAAGCAGAGAGAGATAGAAAAGAAGCAGAAAGAATGGGTGTGTGAGGGCCTCCAGCCTCTGCAGATGAACTCCAGATGCGTGTGCCACTTTGTGCAACTGGCTTTATGTGGGTCCCGGGGAATCGACCTCGGGTCCTTAGCCTTTGCAGGCAAGTGCTTTAACCGCTAAGCCATCTCTCCATATATATATATTAAAAATATTTTATTTATTTTTGGTTTTTTGAGGTAGGGTCTTATTCTAGCTCAGGCTGACCTGGAGTTCACAATGTAGTCTCAGGGTGGCCTGAACTCACTGCAATCCTCCTACCTCTGCCTCCCGAGTGCTGGCATTAAAGGTGTGCGCCACCACACCTATGATATTTTATTTATTTATTTAGTAAGAGAGTGAGAGAATGAGGCAGAGAGAGAGAGAGAAAGAGAGAAAGGAAGAAAATGGGCACGCCAGGGCCTCTAGTCACTGCAAGTGAAATCCAGACGCATGTGTCACCTTGTGCATCTGCCTTTACCTGGGTCCTTAGGCTTTACAGGCAAGTGCCTTAACTGCTGAGCCATCTCTCCAGCCTGAGCTGTGGTTTTCATGAGCTCCAGCAATTCTCCAGCCTCTGCTCTCCACAAGACTAGGGTTACAAGCCTGTGTGGCCACACCTAAGATGTTTATATGGGTGCTGGGGGAATTCAACTCAGAGGGTCTAGGGCCCTCTCATTTGTGCAGGAAGAGGACTGAGCCCCCTCAATCCCTTCAATCCAGGGACTGAAGGTCATACTACCCCCCCAGAGCAGTACTACTGTGGTGGTTTGAGTCAGGTGCTCCACCCCCCCCCATAAATCCATGTGTTCTCCATGCTTGATCTCCAGCCAATGGCAATTTGAGAGGTGGAGCCTTGCTGGAGGAGGGGTGTTGCTGGGGGCGGGCCTTGATGGTTTATTAATGCTGGCTTGCCAGTGTTAGTCCGGCTCTGCTCATGCCATGCTTTCCTGTGCCTTGAGACTATAAGCCAAAACAAACAGCTTTCCTGAGTTGGAGGGATGGCTCAGCAGTTAAGGCACTTGCCTGCAAAGCCTAAGGGCCCTGGTTCAATTCCCCAAAACCTACATAAGCCAGATGCACAAGGTGGCGCATGTGTCTGGACTTCACTTGCAGTGGCTAAAGGCCCTGGTGCGCCCATTCCCTCTATCTCTTTCTCAAATTAAATACATAAAAAACATTTTTTTAAAATGGTAACAAACAACCACCATCACCCTCTCTCAACTCTCAAGGTGCTGGTTGTGCCAGGAGACACAGGCTTCTGCTGAGGACCAGTCAGGTGGCACCAGGAGCCAAACACCCTGGGAACATGAACACAAGATGGGTGCCAATGCCACATGAAACATGCGAATAATGGTCCACTTTGTCTGTTCTTCCTAAAAAAAAAAAAAAACAATGCATGGAGCATCTTTCATTCTCACCACAGCAGGCCTCTCCTAATCATACAATACGGCAACAGAAGAGCAGACATCCTGGCCCCAGGCTTGGCCCTGCCACTCCTTGCCGGGCAACTTTGGGCCTATCCCTTGCCCTCTACGGGCTTCGTCTGATGAGTGACAGGGTGCCTTCCCATTGCTAACACAATGGTGAAACTCCCTCTCCCCAGAGTCGTGATGGTGGGAGTTGAGGAACTAACCCAGCTCCTTATCAACGAGGCCACAGGTCAGTGAAGCAGGGGCCTGAGGGAGCTCATGGCTTTTTCCTATCTGTGTGACCTTGGTTGAGTCACTTTCCCAGCCACCTGTGCACCCAGAGTCATAGTGCCTAAAGGTGCTGAGAGGACTCGGTACTGTGAACAGAGGACCAGGCCAGGCGCAGGGTGCTGGGCCAAACTCCCCTTTCTCCTTCTCCCCTCTTCTTCCTCCATCCATCACAACCAAGTGCTACGAAGTGGAAACTGATGTGACTGCATGGCAGGATACACGAAGGATGCAACATCCCTCGCCTTCACAACGCTCACCAGCATGAACCGTCGCCCCATAGGCCCCTGCAGCTCACATTTCATAACAGCTCCTCCTCTATGGGTCACCTAGAGGTCCAGGGGAAGGAGTCAAGGCCAGAAAACCCTAGGCCATCAATGTTATGCCTTAACCAACTCACCACTTCCATGTTCTCTTATTCTTTTCCTTAAATTTATTTGTTTATTTATTTGAGAGAGAGAGATGCAGAAATAGGCAGGTAGAGAGAGAATGGGCGCATCAGGGCCTCCAGCCACTGCAAACGAACTCCAGATGTGTGCACCCCCTCGTGCATCTGGCTTACGTAGATCCTGGAAAATCGAGCCTCGAACCGGGGCCTTAGGCTTCACTGGCAAGCGTTTAACTGCTAAGCCATCCCTCCAGCCTCTTATTCTTTTTACTATCTTATTTTTCTTTTACTTATGAGAGACAGGAAGAGAGAATGGACATGCCAGGGCCTCTAGCCATTGCATGCGAACTCTAGAAGCATACACCACCATATCTGGCTTGCGTGGGTTCTGAGGAATCGAACCTGGGTCCTTAGGCTTCGCAGGCAAGCGGCTTAACTGCTAAGCCATCTCTCCAGCTCCACTTCCATGTTCTTACCACCTGAGAAAGACCAGCCTGGTCCTCCCCCCCCCCCATGACTCTAGGGCTTAGCAATGGCCCTGGCTCATCGGAGGGCACCTCCCCACTCCTCTGCCTGGAGTCAAAGGGCAGGGGCCAAGCTGCTAGGCTCTCCTAGAAGCATTTAGAATCACTGTGGAATCACACCAGGACTGTAAGACAAGGTAAGAACTGGGGCTGGCTGTGTGATTCCGGGTTGTAAAAAGCTACGTTGTGTGTGCATGCACACGTGTAACCACTGCATCTAAATTGGAAAACAAAAAAGAAACCTTAGAGATGATCCTTAGACACCCCAACTAGGGGCTGGAGAGATGGCTTAGCAGTTAAGGCACTTGCCTGCCAAGCCTAAGGACCCAGGTTCAATCTCCCCCATATTCTACGTAAGCCAGATGCACACAGGTGAGGCAAGCACCAGATCACACATGCCCACAAGGTGGCAGAAGCATTTGGAGTTCAATTGCAGTGGCAGAGGCCCTGGTGTGCCAATTCTCTCTCTCTCTTTTTCTGTTTTCTAAATAAATAAATAAAATAAAATAGAAAATTTAAAAAGAAATGTCAGATGACTTTGGCTCCAGGACTACCTTGTTGAAGAACCCCATAGAAGAGAGGGTACTCAACAACATGTCTGAGGCAGGGGCAAACGGGAGAGAACATTAACACCTACACCTTAGAGACGAGCAGAACACGGTCACTGGATTACCTCGGGGCCATTCACGACGAGACTTGATTTGGAAAACTATTTTCCCAGTACAGAGAAATGAGAGTGATCGTGTCAAGTCAAAGAGTAACACAATAAAACACCACCTGTAACTCTCCGGGTTTGTGAAATAATGTTTTATACATTCCTGAGTTTTCAAGCATACATTCTTTTTACATTATGAAAAGTGAAACCACGAAAAGATATTCAAAACAAGGTTCTAAGGTTAGCCTGTCTTTTTAGTACTTTTATTTTTTTTTTTTTTTGAGTAAACCTTAACTTTTTTTTCTCTTTTAATTGAAGACATCCCATTGAGTCTTGCTTTGTGACCAAAAGTATCCAACCTCGGTCTCAGGTTATACTCTATAAGAAAAGCCATTTTCATCAGGTGACAAAAACGAAACTCGCTGGCTAGCGGTTGTTGCATCTTATAAAGATCAATGGCCTGTTGGACTCAAAAGAAGCCATCCCCCCAAAATTGTATAAAAAGATTTATTGAAATTTACCAACGACAGACAGACAGAAAACTCAAAGTTTGGCTCTTCTTAGGGGCAGGGGAGAGAAAGTGGTGCAGACGTTCCTTTGTATAGATGAAGCACGAGTCGGGAAGTCACACGTCGCTCTAAAGCGATCCGGAAGAGGGACGCTGAAAGCTAACCTGCACATTCATGAGGAATTTGCAATGACTTCAGATTTCCACTAGGTAAGAAAATACAATTTTGCATTAGTTTTCCGTGCTCCGGTGTATGAAAACGAAAACCAAGCCCAGCCGACATGCAGCGACGTCGCTCTTCGGTGCTCAGATTTGAAAAAGGGGAAAAAAAAATCTAAGCGACAAAGCACACAGGGATGAATCCTCCTGTTGTCACTTTTGTAAAACAAAGCAGTGTTCTAATATTTTACAGAACAAGATAGGGCAGGCTTTTTTTTTCTTTCTTTCAAGAGATTGAAGTTTGAGAGTTACCCTTTTCTCTTTTAATGATAATCATCAAACCCATTTTTACATGGATTTCCTGAACCTGCCCATTTTGGCTCTGGGCTCACAGCTTCCCAGAGTTACAACTCTTTTGAAAAGCGAAGCCCACTGCTATCTGTGGGGGTGAGGGTGGTGGGGGAAGGGGATGAGAGATGGAGAAGGTCTCCAGACCAGTGACAAAATATGCCGTTAGGTGGGTATTTACACATCAGGATGCTGGGTGCCTAGAGCAGGCCCCGAGAAATGCAGTTATCACAGGAACCAGAGCAAAATTACAAGAAGGGGCTGGGGCTCAACCCTTCCTGGCCTTGGAGACACCTGATGGCCTCCCAACCAGCCCTGGGGATGTGGGACATCCCAGAACATTAAGGGAACTCCAAGCCATCCTCTCTCAGTGAACAAGCGCTCACTTGGTGGGTACTTGGCTATTATGATAATGGGGACAAAACCAGACACAAAGAAAAAGGAGGGGAAAAAAAATAAAGAGTGGCAGTAAAAATAGTATTTTATTCCACCCCCTCCCGCCCTCCCCTCCCCATAACCCCCAGTACACTTTTCCCCTCTCGTTCCCACAGCAACATTACAATCAGAAAAAAATAAGTTTCGGGGGGCAGGATTTGGAGGGGGTAAGGGGGAACATGGGTAAAAACAGTCAAATCACAATAGGAATTTTCCAAAATAGGTCGTTCCTCTTAGTCGTCTTCTTCTCCCTCATCTTCAGCTTCTCGTTTTCGCTTCTGACCCCTTTCTTCTTCTGGAAGAACAAGAAACAGGCAATTATGTTAGAGAGTCATCACTCCGCTCACTCACCCCCCCTGCCCCCAAGAATGCACAGCCATGTGGCTAGAAGGTCTGACTGTTTCAGAAACAAGGCACCGAGGCAGCTCCTCTCACATGGGTGCCCCCTGCCCACTGCCAGGTCCTCAGAGCCCCAGGGAGCAAATGCCAGAGTGAAGGGGCCAGGCTGTTCCCAGCTGAAAGCAAAAAGGTTGCCGTACCACTAAGATCTTCTTCGTCTTCCTCATCATCCACTTCTCCATCATTGTAGCCTTCTTCATCCTCCTGGGAGAAAGATGGACAGAAGGACGTCAGGAAGTGCCCTTGCTGGGGCTGAAGAGATGGCTTAGTGGATAAAGTGCTTGTCATTGTAAGTACAAGAACCTGGGTTCAGGTCTGCAGCACCCAGATAAAGAAAAGCCATGGGGGCTGGAGAGATGGCTTAGCGGTTAAGGCGCTTGCCTGCAAAGCCTAAGGACCCATATTCCACTCTCCAGATCCCACGTTAGCCAGACACACAAAGGTAAGGCAAGCGCAAGGTTGCAAATGCCCACTAGGTGGCGCAAATGTCTGAAGTTTTCAATGGCTGAGGCCCTGGTAACATCAATTCTCTCTCTCTCTAAAAATAAAAATTAACAAAAAAAAAAAGAAAGAAAGAAAAGAAAAGCTATGGTATGGCATAGTGGTGCACGCCTTTAATTCTAGCACTTGGGTGGCAAAAGGAGGAGGATCACTGTGAGATTGAGGCCAGCTTGAGACTACATAGTAAATTCCAGTTCAGCCTGGGCTAAGTGAAACTCAAACTCAGCCTTGGAAAACCAAAAAGAAAAGCCAGACATGGTGGTGTGCGGCTGGCCGATAATCTCAATGCTGGGGAGGTGGAGACAAGAGGATTCTGGGTAATGAGTCTAGCTCAGTGGGTGAGCTCTGGGTTCAATGCAAGGCCTGTCTCAACAAATAAGATGGACATCCAGCCTCGCCCGCTGGCCTCTGCACAATGCACAATGCACGTGTGTACCTACACACATGAACACTCACATACACAAAAAGAAAATCCCAGGATGGAGAGATGGCTTAGTGGTTAAGGTGCTTCATTCTGAAGTCTAAGGACCTAGGTTCAATTCCCCAGGACCCACATAAGCCAGATGCACAAAATGGTGCATGCATCTGGAGTTTGTTTGCAGTGGCTAGAAGTCCTGGTGTGCCCATTCTCTCTCTCTCTGCCTTTTTCTCCCTCAAATAATAAATTAATAATAATAATAAAAAAAAGAGATTCCCTTGTTTAGGAAAGCAACCCCCCCACACACCACCCCCAAGCCTCACACTGAGGCCTACTAGATCGGACGAACACATGGCAGGGGCTAATCTGTTTTGTATCAAGGACCCATCTGAGAATCTGCAGAAAGCTTTGAACCCCTTTCCCCAATCATGTCCAATAGTGGCAAAGAATCTTGGGAGGAGGGGGTGGACGGAACCCCTAGATTAAGAACTTGATGTGAGGGCTGAAGAGATGGCTTAGCAGTTAGGGTACTTGCCTGCAAAGCCAAAGGACCCAACTTTGATTCCCCATACCCACATAAGCCAGATGCACAAGGTGGTGCATGTGTCTGAAGTTCATTTCCAATGGCTGGAGGCCCTGGCGCGCCCATTCTCTCTCTCAGATAAATAAATACAATTATATAGAAAAAGGAACTTGACGTGAAGTTTCTGGTCAAGCAGCTTGTTGGTGTGGAGGAGAACAGGCTCCCCAGGCTGACTCCTTGACATGTAAAGTAGGGCACCCTTTCTTGCATCTGCCCTCAATCGAGTTTTGCCTTCAAGGGAAGACCCCACTTTTGGCAAATCTGGAATTGTGCAGGCAAGTCCAACTTCACCTTTCCCAACCCTCTCATCCTGCAAGCCTGGGCCACGTGGAAGGGAAGAAGGGAAAGATAAACTCGAGGCCCCAGGGGACATTGCTTCCAACTTGCTTGGGATCCAGCCAGCCCTAAGACTACATTTTCCACAGGGCTTCAGCTCTGTGCCACCCAAAGCTCCATGCCGTGGCCTCTCAGCACACGAGTCCCTGTTCCTAGAGTGCATGGCAGCCCACCATTACAAACAAATGCTCTGTTAAGGGAAGTTTGCTTTGATAATGTCACCAAGCATTTCCCTCTCTGGTCTGTTTGCTACGATTCTCATTTTGTGTAACTGGAAATATGCAGATGGTCAATAAGATTATGAAGACAAAACAAAAGAAAACCCTTGCGTGTGGTTCTTCACACAGGAAGGGCCGAGATAACAACCCATCAGCCAGCACATCCCACTGCCCTGTCCTCAGGGATCTGTTCTGCAGAGGTAGGAGGATCACTGTGAGTTTTAGGCCAGCCGGGAGCTATGTAGTGAGTTCCAGGCCAGCATGGTCAAGAGTGAAACCCTACCTCAAAAAACCAAGACATGTTTGAATTGTAAAGATATGATGCAGGGATAGAATCCAGAGCTTTCTACATGCTACTCAAGTGCTCTGCCAATGGACTACATCACAAGCCCGGTGATATCTTAATTAATATATGAATACAAACAGCAGAGAATGGGGACAGGAATTCTGTACTTCTCAAAAAGCTGACTTTCACATATCATCCAGGGACAGATTTCCCCTGTCCCTGCAGGAGACAGCAGGAGAGCCTCCTACTTCTAGAATCCTCTGCCCACCCCTAAACCAGCTTCCCCAGCACTTGCTGCATCTTGTCTCCCAAAGTCAGTTTACCTCGAGGCTGGGAAAGGGACACAGTGGCTGGCCTATGGGGAGGGCCCCTGGCTACAGAGCTGAGAGAGAGGCTGGCAGGACTCAGAGCCAGCAAACCGGGAGAACATGGGAGCTGGCATTCACGCCCAGCCCCATCTTCTTACCTCCTCTTCTCCACTCACGTCCTCCTCTTCCCCTTCTTCTTCCTCATCCTCATCCTCCTCGTCCTCCACTAACTGGGCATATTCATCATACTCCTCCTCTGTAGTCAGGATGGGGAACAAGAAGAGAACTGGCGGTGAGCTGGCTGCCAGGGTCTTCAGTGTGGGGCCAGGACCCTCCCATCCCTACCAAAGCTCAGGGCCTGAGGCCCTGACTCACAGGAGCAGTGCTCACATGACTGTCACACCCCCAGAGTGGCCCTTGCGATTAGTCCTCCGAATTCTCTTTTTGGTTTTTCGAGGTAGGGTTTTGCTCTGGGCCAGGCTGACCTGGAATTCATTATGTAGTCTCAGGGTGGCCTCAAACTCACGGCGATCCTCCTACCTCTGCCTCCCCTTCCAGTGCTGGGATTAAAGGTGTGCACCACCATGCCAGGCTCAGATTTTCATTTTGTATGTGTAGTACATGTATGTGTTTCTGTATGTGTGGGCACATGGTGCATGTGTGTGAGTGCACACGAGTGTGTGTGTGTGTGTGTGTGTGTAGGCCAGAAATCAGTGTCAGGTACTGTCTGCCTTATGTTTTTGAGATAGGGTCTCACATTTAACCTAGCAGTCACTGATTGGGTTAGACTTAGCTAGCCAGTAAGCCCTAGGTCCTTCCTATCTTCCAGCACTGGGATTATAGCTGTGTGCACCAGGCCCAGCTTTTATGCAGGTGCTGCAGCAAGCACTTTGGCCCCTGAGCCATCCCCCCAAGCCCTCCTCCACATTTTCATTGTGTGGGAGAAACTTTGTGTGGTTATAGAACCACAGCTGAAAAGCAAATGCCTGCAGAAAGAATACCTAGGCCAAATTCCTCCCTCTACAGAGAGAAATTACTTGCTCAAGGTCACACACGGCCTACTGTGGTAGAACCAACTGGGTAGGGGCCTGGAGACTTGGCTTTTGGATTACAGAACTCTGCTGTATGCTACGACCTCCACCATGTAGAGCCACACTGTGCCAGGCATCAGAAAAAAAGATTTCCAAGCCGGGCATGGTGGCGCACGCCTTCAATACCAGCATTTAGAAGGCAGAGTAGGAGGATCACCATGAGTTCAAACCCACCCTGAGACTACATAGTGAATTCCAGGTCAGCCTGGGCTAGAGTGAGACCCTACCTTGAAAAACCAAAACAGAAAAAAGACCTCCACCAAGGTAAACATGCCACCTCACATAATAGCCTAGTCTAACAGGGAAAACCAGAACCCTATGCCTACACTGATTGGGCACGGTCTTCCTCTGACCACGGAGACCTGCAGTGAAGCCGTGGAGTGTCAAGCGCAGGGGACAGTGGGCGAGAAGAGGAGGAGGCGCTCCTAGCTTCCTCCTCCCCTCCCCAAGGGCTCTGCCACTGCCTGTAGCCCTGGACTTCCCAATCTGGGGCCCCTAAGCAGCCCAGGGCTGGCCTCCAGTCCTACAGAATGCAACCACCAGGGGGCCCTACAGCCTCTCCAGCTAAAGACCTGGACTCCACAGGGGACAGCCAGATGGAGAAAAGGGTCCCAGGCCACATCCCACCACTGCCGCTCGCCGCCTGCCTCTTGAGGTCTAGCATGTACTACATTTAGCTAGCAGAGTCTCATTTCCTGAGGGACTTCAGAAAAGAGACCATCTGAAGGGTCAACTCAGATGGTCTTAAAATGTAGCTGGCAAATCGCAGGATGTTTCTCTGGGGCTCATGCCCTTGTCCTTGTGAGGGAAATGACCAGAAAAACCGACGGGGACTAGGGGGACAAGGCAGCAGTGCCATGGCCCTCCTCAGCTTTGGAAAGAGGTGGCAGGTGGGAGGCCTACCCTCAAGTGGGTGGACTGCTTGCATGGACCCAGCTCTCAGGCTGAGCCCCTGCAGCCCTGGGCCCTACTGCCACCCACCGTCCTCGTCCTCCTCGTCGTCATCCAGGCCCTCCACGTCCGAGTCGGAGGCCTCCTTGTTATCCCGGTCATAGCCGTCGAGATACGTGACCTGCGGGAGGAGCTTGAACACGTTTTCTCGGTAGTCGTTCAGGTTGGTTACCTCACAGTTGAACAGGTCTAAGCTCTTGAGGTTCTCTAACTTTTTCTGCAAGTGGAAAAACGAAGTCAACGGTGAGAGCATGCTGGGTGTGGGGGTGCACGCCTTTAATCCCAGCACTTGGGAGGCAGAAGTAGGAGGATCGCCGTGAATTCAAGGCCAGCCTGAGCTACATACAGTGGGACCCTACCTTGAAAAACAAAACAAAACAAACAGTGAGAGCAATCTGTAGAAGGTGGGTGGCAGGGAGAAGTCACTCCGGGAAGGAGCAAGGTGCCACATGCCAGTGTGGACAGCCAAAGAATTGTGGGTGACAGGGAAACCAAGCTTGCTCTTCTTGGTTCCATGTCTGCCTAGGCCTTGGTGTGCTCATGTAGAAAACGGGCTGGACTCAAAGGTCTGCAAAGCCTCGTCCACGGTTGACACGTTTAATATGCAATTTCAGCCTGTATCTTAATAGTGACTGGCTTGAAATTAACCTGGAGCCCTGCAAATGCAACCCCACCCCCACACCCGAGACAAGAATAAAAAAGACAGCGTGACTAACTCTGATATCTACGCAGTGACAGGTACCGCAGCAGGTTAAGTCAATCATCCTTCAACCCCTACGAGGCAGATTTGGTGTTCTGCAGCTGAGCGGAGACCTGTGTTCTTAGTCTACGAAACAGGCTTGTCAGAGCAGACAAGAGAATCCTGAGGACCCAAATTCAGTCCACAGGACCGAACAGATGTGCTGTGCCGCAGCTTGCTACCAGCTCAGTCCTGCCCTCGTTAATCCTGTTGGATGACCGAGGAAACTAAGGTCCAGGAAGTGAGGAGGTGTGTAGCTAGTGAGTGAGTGAGCTACATCTTGTCCTGACTTTCTACCTCAGCTGTAAAGGCACCAGAACCCCTCTCAAGCTGGGACCCTGTTGCCACCTGCCTGGCCTAACCTCGAGGAAAGCCGCTGCCCTCAGGGTGAATGCTGGTTCCAATGCTTTGCTTTTAGATCCCGTTTTTCCTTGACAGAGGGACCAAAGGCAGGAAGGATGTCTGGGGCTCTGGTCTATGTGGGTGGACCCAACACTCCCCAACCCAAAGCAGGCTGCCACCCAGGGAGGTGAACACACACATATCATGCCAATAACCAGGGCAGGAAGCTATTGGCAAATGTGGGATCTGGGAATGGGGAAGCACATGGGAAGCACGTGTGTCTGATTTCTAGTGGTGGCTGTCACACAAATGTCACATGAGGAGTATAGAGACTGGGTCCACATACACACAGCCAGATTAAAAGTGATTAAAAGCCTTCTCCTAGATCAGCAGAAGACCCAAGCGTTTTCTGTGGTGTGTTTCATCAGCTAACCTGAGACATACACAGACTTGGTCTGAGCTTGGAAAAGCAATGCTACCTTCACATCACATCACCCTGGCCCATCAACAGGACCCAGAAGGATCGAGAGCAAGGAGGGCTTTGTGTGCAAGAACCTGCAAACACAAACCCAGAGCGAGGGCCACCCAGCCTCCACTCTGTATGGCCCTTGGCGAAGCATCCCCTGGGCCTTCCTTGATTCTACAGCACCACGCTCAGGAAGAGATGATCAGAAGGTTTACTTAATTGGATGGTATTTCTTTCCAAAGAGCTGTTATTTAATCCATGACATCTGAACAGCTGATTTCCTTAAAAGTCAATGGAGGGCTGGAGAGATGGCTTAGCGGTTAAGGCGTTTGCCTGCAAAGCCAAAGGATCCAGGTTCAATTCCCCAGGACCCACATTAGCCAGATGCACAAGGTGGCGCATACGTCTGGAGTTCATTTGCAGTGGCTGGAGGCCCTGGTGCGCCCATTCTCTCTCTCTCCCTCTTTCTCTGTCCAATAAATAAATAAATAAATAAATAAATAAATAAATAAATAAATATAAAATTTTTTGTTTTTTAAAGTCAGTGGAATATGGTACTTGGGAACTTGGTAACAGGGATAGTCATTCTGCATAAATCCCCTCTCTAGCCAGTTAGTGAGTGAAGCAAGTGAGCCAGGAAGTGCCACCCATTTCTCTGAGGCTCTGGTCATTATGCAGCCAGGGCACTGTACACATCTGCACGTGAAGGCCTTCCCAAGGTTTCCCAATGCACAGCTCTGTCATCCTGGAGTTCTGTGTTGGCACTGACCCCTGTGCCACTTGCCTTGGCCAGAAACTCCTGGAACAAACAAGGATCTCTCCCCTTGATCCTTGGTCTAGTCCTCCCTCCTCTGAGTGGTGTGTGTGTGTGTGTGTGTGTGTGTGTGTGTGTGTGGGGGAGAGTACATTTGTGGAGCCAGCCAGGCTGTGAGCCCGGACAAATGACAAAGCCAAGCTAAACCTGAGGGATGAGGCCCTGTGCCCCGCTTTGCACTGGCTGCCCATTCTGGCGGGGTGATCTTGCTCAAGCTATGAACTTCTTTGGGCCTCAAGTTTCTCGAAGGACTGAGCAGCTCCCATTCCAGCTAACAGCACACGAAGAGAGTTGAAGAAATTAAGGTAAGAGGGAAAATAAGGCTAAAATACAAACATAGATGTGGAACCCGCAACTCCCTTTGCCACCCACAAGGAGGGGGAGGACCCAATGCGACTCACCAGTGGCTCTATCGTGCTGAGGTCTTTAATTTTGTTGCCGCTTAAGTTTAGATGCGTAAGGTTCGGACACTTTTCTGCCAATACTTCCAGGCCCCCTGAGATTTTGTTATCGCTTAGTTCAAGCTAAACAAGGCAGAGAGAGGCAGCAGAAACGGTTTTTAACAAGAAGCTCTGGGCCCAGGCCCCCTGGCTCTCCCAGCCAGCAGGGAAGGGCCTGGCGTATGCATGGGCGCGCACCTGGCCTTGCCCTCAACACAAAGTACCCCACCCCACCGAGCCTCCCAGCACCCGGGCGCTGCACTGTTTACCTTCTTAAGTTTGTTTAACTTTGGTAAGTTCGAGATGGAGGTGAGGCCTACGTTGATTGTACTTAGGAATTCCAGTTCTTCAAACTCATCTGTGAGGCCTTTGATTTTGCCTTCGATCGACCGACAATTGTCCAGGACAAGCTCTTTCACCTGCAAAGGGAAGGAGTGTGTGAGTGGAAGTGGGGAAGAGCGAGGGAGGCCTTGCAGGAGGGCAGGAGATGGGCCCTCAATGCCGCTTCTTCCGAGTGGTCCAGAAGTCCCAGGAACAGCTTGTGTCCACCTGGTCTTTCTGCCATTAGCAGGACTGGGGTTGGGGAGGCGCTGGGTTCCTATAGAACCAGGAAGCCACCCCAGAAGACAGCTAGCAGACTCTGCTCCACTGAGGCTGCGGGGATCTAATGCCAACCTAGTGCTCCAACCCCAGCCTGCAACAAAAACCACACAGACCCCTACTTCCCACTGACACCGGCTATAGTGCTGGCCCCTCTGCCTACAAATGTCCCAGCCAGGCCACCCTCTGGGGACTGGCTCAGTCCCCACCCTCCCCTCCCTTCACCTGTCTGCCCTCCCTCTGTGTACAGGTTTCTGAAAACACACATGGTCTCACCTAGTCCTTTAGCCACAGCTTGCCCCCTGCCCCTCTGTAGGGAATAGCACACTAGGGACCCCCCGAACTCTCCAGCCTCAGACAGCATTGCACAGCAGAGGTTGTTATGACGATGGACGTGATCTGTGCTGTCCAGGAGTGGAGTCATGGGTCACCTGTGGCCATGAGCACTTGTGACAAGGTTGGGAAGCCTGAGCCTAATTTAGTCTTTTTTTTTTTTTGTTATTTGAGGTAGGGTCTCACTCTTGCCCAGGCTGACCTGGAATTTACTCTGTAGTCTCAGGGTGGCCTTGAACTCATGGCGATCCTCCTACCTCTGCCTCCCGAGTGCTGGGATTAAAGCGTGTGCCACCATGCCCAGCCTTGTTATTTAGTCTTCATTAAGTGCCCAGTGAGGCAGGACACTCTCCCTGGACTGCATAGCTCATGCCCAGCACGTAGACGACGCAGGAGAGGTGACACACCACATCTCCCGGCCAGGGGCCAGCAAGGTCTCAAGGGCAACTCTGTGACCCTGTCCCCACCTACTCCCTACCCAAATATGGATCAGAACCCCTTTCCTTTTAATGGTTTAACAGGCTAACTGCTGCAGGGGAACCCACCAATTCCTGTGAACATGTCAAATGACAGGCCAGTGGCTCTCAGGCTCAAAGCAGTCCAGAAGCAGAGCGACCAAGGTGCCTCTAGGAGAAGCAGGCATTTGGGGAACCTGATTCCTCCAGGCTGGAACAAGCCTGTGTCTAGGTGCTGAGGACTGAACCTGGGTCCTCACGCATGTGAGGCACGCACTCCCACACCAAGCCCTTTTTATTTTGTGACAGGGTGTCACTGAGTTGCCCAGACCAGCCTTGAATTCACTCTGTAACCTGGGCAGAACTTGAACCTGTAATCCTCCTGCCTCAGCCTTCAGACTAGCTATGATCACCATCCTGTGTCACCAGGCCTGGCTGGAAGGAACCTTAAAGGGAGACCCCCTCTTGACACGAGGCTCCCAACCCTCCCTGAGGAGCTATTGGCAGTTAATGGTTGCTGGGGTGGGGAGCAGGAGGCATTTTCAGCAGTGACATAGCCACTGGTAAGTTGTGTGCGCTCTGGGAATTAATGCCCAATCATGCTCATACACGTTACCATGGTCAAACTCAGTAACACACACACACACACACACACACACACACACGCAATGCAGAACAGGGATCGTTGGTAAGAAGGGATTCAATGGAAGCGTGACAGGGAGAGGAGGTGAAAGTAATGGGAGGGGTTCTGATCTATAGCAGTATAAGTATTGTCAATAAAAAATTGGTGGCAGGCCAGGTGTAGTGGCACACGCCTTTAATCCCAGCACTTGGGAGGCAGAGGTAGGAGGATCGCCATGAGTTCAAGGCCACCCTGTGACTACAGAGTGAATTCCAGGTCAGCTTGGGCTAGAGTGAGACCCTCAAACAAACAAACAAACAAACAAACAAAATAATAATAATAATAATAATAATAATAATAATAATAAACTAATTAAATTAAATTGGTGGTGAGGGAGAAGGAGACCACTCTTAGTTGCACCTACTGCTTCAGTGTTCCTGCAGCCCAGGACACAGATTGGATGTGCTGCCTCCCTCCCGCCCTGGGCGCTGGCTTCTCACCACACAGTCACACAGGCCAGACCTGCACTGCTCACAGGGTCACTGCTGCCCTCTGAGCCTTCCCTTGCCCTGGTCCAGGGCCACCCCACTCTTCTGCACAGGCCACCTTATCTGGCTTTCTTCCTACTGGAGGAATGGCTCCTCTTGGTCTTCTGCGCCCCTCCCCGTTACTCAGCCATCTCTGGTGTGCAGGAAAGTTTTTGGCAAAGTCAAGTTGACAGGGCCGGAAGATGGCGCAGAGGGCAAGAGCGTTTACTGCCCAGGCATGAGGGCCTGGGAGAGGCCTGAGAGTGGTTCCCAGCACCTCCGTAATGGTTTCTGCAGGAGGCAGAAACAGGAGAGCTGCTGGGACTCAAATGTGCTGGTCAGCCAGTCTGCATGGCTGGTTCAGTGAGAGATTCCACCTCATGGAAACAATGCGTTAAGAGTGATAGAGGAGGTGACCTGAAGTTCTCTGTGGCCTCTGCATATGCGGGCATAGGGTGTGCACATTTGTGCATACATCAAAGAAACAAAAAGGTGGGCCAGAACCTATACCAGGCCAGTGGGCATAACAGGGACCATAGTGACGTGCAGGGCCGAGATTTTACGCTTCCCTGGTGGACAGAGGCACAGTGCTCTGGGCAGGACAGCGGCTGCCAGGTAGAACCCTCAGGCAGGAAAAAGCCAGAGAGCAGTTCTTTCCCACAATTCCCAAGCTCTAAGCCTGCGCACTGGCCAAGTTCCACCTACCCAGATGGATTTGGGAGCTGAGGAAGTGCAGCCCCAGAGAGGCCAGAGGGCCCGCTCAAGCCACCCTCTCAAGGTCACTGCTAAGAGTATGTAGGAGTAAATCCTGGGAGGCCCTCTACTGGAGCGGAGTGCAGACAAAGTCTAGAGCCAGGAAGTCAGGCTTCGGGACAAGCAGACGGAGGACAGCACCTCTAGGGCGAGGGCACCCAGCTCCTTCATGTGTGCTAAGTGCTGGGCTCACAACGCCCAGTCCTCCGTAGCGCTGCTTCCGTGGGAGTCCTTCTGCCACCAAAAGCAGACAAATAAGAGAAGAAAGTCCAGTGTACCTTCAAAGGTTACAGGCACGTGGTTTTTCTAGACTATTCCAGGGCTTCTCTTCTCACTGCTGTGAGCCAAGGAGGAGGGCCTCAGTGGTGGGGAGGTAGTCAGGAAGTTGCCTCTTTCCTGGAAAGGCGCAGGGCGCTGCCCCCACCCCTGCAGCCAGGGCAGGCTCCTTAGCATTTTCACAGATGGCCAAGCCACCAGGCCGCTTTCTAGCACCATTCCCACACTGGGTACCACTCCTTTCAGGGACACTAAACAAGTTACCACAATTAATGTTTTCTTTAAAAGCAACTGACAAGGGCTGGACAGACGGCTTAGTGGTTAAGGCGCTTGCCTGCAAAGCCTAAGTCCCAGGTTCGATTCCCTAGGACCCATGTAAGCTAGATGCACAAGGTGGTGCATGCGTCTGGAGTTCGTCTGCAGTGGCTGGAGGCCCTGGCACACCCATTCTCTAGCTGCCTCTTTCTCTCTGAATAAATAAACAGAAAAAAAAAAATCACTGTTTTTCTTAAGCCTAAGCAGTTACATTCTAAGTGCCTCCCTGTCACACACACTCATTTCATACACCCTGTCCCCGGACACACCATGGAAAAGTCTCTGCACTTAGAGCCACAGATCAGAAACATCGATCCTTGGCTAGGGATGGAGCTCGGTAGATAGAATGCTTACTTAGCATGAGTGAAGCCCTGGGTTCCTTTCATGGTGGCACAGGAGGTGGAAGCAGGGAGGAGCAGAATTTCAAGGGCATCTTTGGCTATACAGTGAGGTTGAGGCCAGCCTGAGCTATATGAGACTCTGTCTTTAAAAGAAAAAACCAAAAGCCGGGCGTGGTGGCGCACACCTTTAATCCCAGCACTCGGGAGGAAGAGGTAGGAGGATCACGGTGAGTTCGAGGTCACCCTGAGACTACATAGTGAATTCCAGGTCAGCCTGGGCTAGTGTGAAACTCTACCTTGAAAAACAAAACAAAACAAAACAAAACAAAAAAAAAAAAAAAAAAAAAGAAAAGAAAGAAAAAGAAAAAACCAATAGCAGTGTGTGGGGGTAGGTGCGGGAGGGAGCTGTCTTGGTCAATAAAGTTGTCAAGGGCTTCCTGCTGCGTATGCATGAGAACCTGCGCTCAATCCCCAATACCCACGTAAAAACCAGAACAGGGGCTGGAGGGATGGCTTAGCAGTTAAGGCGTTTGCCTGCAAAGTCAAAGGACCCAGGTTCGATTCCTCAGAACCCACGTTAGCCAGATGCACAAGGGGGCACATGCATCTGGAGTTCGTTTGCAGTAGCTGGAGGCCCTGGTGAGCCCATTCTCTCTCTGTCTCTCAAATAAATTAATTAAAAAACAAAAACCAGGACAGTAGTGAAAGTCTGTAATCCCAGGCTGGGGAGACAAGACAGAGAATCTAGGGGGTTTGCTGGCTAGCTAGTTGAGCTGAATTGGTGAGTTTTCAGGTGCAGTGAAAGATATGTCTTGAAAAAATAAGGTGGAAGCCAGACATGGTGGCTCAGCCCTTTAATCCCCACACCTGGGAGGCTGAGGTAGGGTTACCAGGAGTTTGAGGCTAGTGTGGGCTACAGAGTGAGTTCCACATCAGCCTGGGCCACAGTGAGACCTTGCCTCAAAAAAGCAAATAAAGTGGAGAGCAACTGAGGAAGACACCTGATGTTGACCTCTGGCCTCACATACACGTGTCTGTGCATACACAGAGGCACACAAACATACATAAACAACAACAACAACAAAAAAAACCTACCCGTCTTAAAACCCAAGACAGACATAGCAGGGGCCTGCTGGGCCAAAGTTGTCAGTGTTGGTCACAGCGTGCAGAGGTCCCCTGGAAACATCTTTAACATTCCTAAGTGTGGGCCACACCTCCTCCCAGGTACTCAATTCTGCAGCCTCCCCTGGCTGGAACAGCTTCCTCTAGGCCCCTCTTGGAACACTACTCCCAGGTCTCCGCCCTGGCAACACTTCTTCAGGAAGCAAACACAGAGCCTAATCTGGCCCACCTCAGAGGGACCAGTATCCCTTCCCTAGATAGAGGGGCGGAGCCCCCAAGTAGTGGAGGTTGCTTTGAGGCCACTAGGCAAATCTCAGGAGGGCTCTTTGGAATCCCCTTTGTTTTAGCATCTCCTTCCTGGCAGGGACTAGAGGGTGCTGGGCACAGTTTGAGAGAGAAAAAGTTGGGAGGGGACAGGGCCTGTGAGGTTACAGTTATCACCAAAATGCCAAACCACAATGGGATAGGCAGGAGAGCTGCCTGTGAAGTATCTGAAAGTATCTGAAATGGAATAAACAGGACAAAACAAAACCTTGGGTCTCTGAAGCCTTCAGGACCCCGCAAGGAATACCATGATCCCACTGAGGGCGGCCCAGAGTAAAAGGAGCATATATTAATATAGATTACACACATATATACATACACATCTATGTAATATATACATACAATTTAAAAACTTTAATAAATTTATTAATGTGTTAAATTTAGTAATATCTATTAAATTTAAAAAAAAACTTCAGGGCTGGAGAGATAGCTTAGCAGTTAAGGCACTTGCCTGCAAAATGATTCCCCAGTGCCCATGTAAGCCAGATGCACAAGGTGGTGCATGCGTCTGGAACTTGTTTGCAGTGGCTAGAGGCCCTGGTGCATCCATACTCTCTCTCTCAAATAAATAAAACATTTTTAAAAAAACACAAAACTTCAGCCCCACGGTGTGTTGTGGGACCATCCTGTGTCTCTCATGCCTGCCTCCAGCAAGCCTTACTTTCCTAGAGTGAGTTACAGGCCTGGGGACCCACCCTTCAACTGCTATCATTCCAAGCCATTTCCTCTGTACTTGGGGCCTTGGCTCTGACCCTTGCATGTGAGAAGAACATCCCTTTTGCATGCAGGGTGTGCTCTGCTTTAAAAAGGAAAAGAAAAAAAAAAAAAAAAAGAAGAAGAAGAAGAAAGCCCATTTCCCCTGCCAAGTCCTGGGTGTGAGCGAAGTGCAAAGTTAAAATTAAACTGAAAATTTGTACTTTGGGTTTAGTCAGTCGCTCTCCCAGTTCCACTGGCCACTTAAAAATATCCAAACGCAGTTACTCCGTGCAGCCCAGCAACCAGGATGACTGCTCACACGGGAGGCTGCCAGTCCCATTCTGCCCCCAAGCAGACATCAGTGGGAAGGTTTACAAGAAGCCAGACTGCTCCAGCTCCCCTGTTACCAAAAAAAAAAAAAAAAAAAAAAAAAAAAAAATGTTGTCCCCAAAGCTTGGGTTTGCCAGTCATTTCTCACCAGTGGGAGCCGAAACTTCCACGGTAAACACGAGAATATTATTACTCTCCCGAGTGACTTGTTTCAAAAGCGTCTTGACAAATTTCTCAAATGTGACCTTTCCTCTGCATTTCCAACATCGCAACCCTGGTCACTGTCACCTCAAGTTACTTCAAGCTTGCTACTGCCTCCAAAATGAGGTCTCTGTGACCTCAGGGAAGGAGGATGTGGTTAGCCTGGACTACTGCTCACAGGCCTCAGCCCAGAGGCTGCCGATGCCCCCCAACTGTGAGCTGCCCTCACCTTTGTCCCTCAGGCCCCAGGCTTCCCCTCTGTAGGAAGGGGATGGTGACATCTGTTTAATCTATAAAGTGCAAATTCTAACCTTGAAAACGTGCACAGTTCTTGAGCATCTGGGAAAACGGTCAAGTTCTTAGACATGACCTACAAGCCCCTCTCCCTTCCTCCGATGTCCACACTCCCCACCCCCTACCCTCGCACTACAAATCTAGTTCAAGCCTCCCTCCCAGGAAGCTGTCCTTGTAGCCGGCACAGAGCACCCAGGCTGGGCTCAGGGCAGCAGCTGCATGAATCATTTAATCGTGTTTTAAGCATCTGATCCTCCTGGAGGTCAGCGCCTGCCCTTCTCTGTAATCGGCCTAGCGGGGAGCGCATGCCAGAGCAGCGCTTAGTAAATGTCCTGTTTATTGTGTCCGGCACAATACTAGGTACCAAACGGCCCTGACACACACAGTCTAGCTGTGGAGTCAATGTCGCGTGAGTACTGCCTCTGATAAACAACAGCACCTGCCTGCTTCCCCATCGCAGATCTGCAGCCTTGCTCCTGGCCTGACCCGCTGCACAGCATACAGGGTTCAGCTCTCTCCGTGCAAGGCACTCTCACCCCATTGTTGGCTGAGGGGACATGGAAGCCGGGGTGAACGGGATGAGAGAGGAGGAGGGGTCCTTGTTAAGGACAGGGTTGGTGACTTGCTGGGAAATGACAGCCGGCCTGTAGACTGCCCCATCCCAGAGTGCCGGGTAGCTGGATGAAGGCTGGACAAAAAGAATTCTTCAAATGCCCCCAGCAGATAAGATATGCAGAGGGTAGACAAGGGGCTCCCAGGAGACCGATAAGGAGATACTGTACTATCTCACAGTCAGGACTGTCTACGTAACATGAAGGCCCGGTACAAAATTAAAATGTGGATACCCTAGCCGGGCGTGGTGGCGCATGCCTTTAATCCCAGCACCTGGAAGGCAGAGGCAGGAGGATCACAGTAAATTCAAGGCCACCCTGAGACTACATAGTGAATTCCAGGTCAGCCTGGACAAAAGTGAAACCCTACCTCTAAGAATCAAAAAAAGGGCTGGAGAGATGGCTTAGCAATTAAAGCACATGCCTGAGAAGTCTAAGGACCCAGGTTTGATTCTCCAGGTCCCATATAAGCCAGATACACATGGTGGTGCATGCGTCTGGAGTTCGTTTGCAGTGGCTAGAGCCCTGGTGTGCCCATTCTCACTCTCTCTCTGTCTCTAACAAATAAATAAATAAAAATAAATCTTAAAAAAAAAAAAGCACTAAAGCCAGGTGTGGTAGTGCACACCTTTAATCCCAGCACTAGGGAGGCAGAGGTAGGAAGATCGCCGTGAGTTCGAGGCCACCCTGAGACTACCTAGTGAATTCCAGGTCAGCCTGGGCTAGAGTGAGACCCTTGCTCAAAAAAAAAAAAAAAAAAAAAAAAACAAAACAAAAAAAAAGTGGATATCCTGCTCAAAACTTATGTAGAATTCTATGACGGAGCCAGCCATGTGTGTGCATGGGTCACATGACTGCAAAGCTGGCCCTGATTAAAATGGACAGCTTGGACCTAAAATAGTCCTCTAAAGAACACAAGCACAGGTTGGAAAGATGGCTTAGCCGTTAAGGCATTTGCCTGCAAAGCCAAATCACTCAGGTTCGATTCCCCAGGACCCACATAAACCAGATGCACAAAGTGGCACATGCATCTGGATTTTGTTTACAGTATAGTGGTTGAAGGCCCTGGCATACCAATTCTCTCTCCTCTCTCTAAAAGAAAGAAAGAAAGAAAGAAAGAAAGAAAGAAAGAAAGAAAGAAAGAAAGAAAGAAAGAAAGAAAGAAAGAGGAAGGAAGGAAGGAAGGAAGGAAGGAAGGAAGGAAGGAAAGGAAGGAAGGAAGGAAGGAAGGAAGGAAGGAAGGAAGGAAGAGGGAGAGAGGGAGGGAGGGAGGGAGAAAGAAAGAAAGAAAGAAAGAAAGAAAGAAAGAAAGAAAGGGAGAAAGAGGAAGGAAGGAAGGAAGGAAGGAAGGAAGGAAGGAAGAGAGAGAGGGAGGGAGGGAGGGAGGAAGATAGAGAAAGAAAGAAAGAAAGAAAGAAAGAAAGAAAAGAGAGAGAGGAAGGAAGGAAGGGAGGAAGGGAGGAAGATAGAGAAAGAAAGAAGAAAGAAAGAAAGAAAGAAAGAAAGAAAGAAAGAAAGAAAGAAAAACACAGGCACTAGGGAGACTCAGAGTAAAATAAAATCAAACGAGCCATTCTTTACTTTTCCAGGACTTCCTGTGGCAAACCGGACAGTGGGCTGGACAGAGGGCAGGCCGTGGAGTTAAGACAGGCCTAGCTCGGGTCTTGAGTTTCTGCTTCTAGCCTATCTCGCCTCCCCGGGCTTCCAGTTTCCTCTACTCACTTGAATGCTCAACCACCTAGGGCTGCATTAAAGGAAATGATGTGGTCAGCCGAGAGCATCCCGGCTTGGAAAAGGCCACCCACCTTCCCTTTAGCACCAGCTGGCTCTACCGCTGTGTCCACACTGAAGCCACCAAGCACGGGAACAAAGGAAAATAGCAGATCACAGTCGCCAAGCTGCCAGCAAGGCTCCTAGAACACGAGGCCTCCCAATCTGCTGGAGTGCCATGGTGACGTGCTCACAACATACCCTTTTGGTCTGAACTCTCAAATCCTTTCTATCTGCTTTTCTAAACCAACATCCAGCCTTGACTTTCTTTTCCTTCTCTGAGCAAGAATTCAATGAACATATTTGTAGCTTTGATTTCAACCTTGTCAGTCCCTGACCAATTTAGTTTTCAGGTTCCAGTCTTGGCACAGAAGAGAAGACTCAAATCAAATTGACCCTGTGTTTTTTGGTGCTCATGGGTTTTAAATAGGTCAGCTTTTAAATGGGCCATCCCCTGGTTGCAGATCCCATTTCTAGTTAGAAGGCCAAACTGCTTGAGAGACCAAGGTTTTACAGATAATGGACACATGCTTGTGATTTTGTTGTTTTAACCATAATAAAAAAAAATCTATGTACTTTTGTTTGCCAGTGGGTATGACAAAAACCTACAAAACTCAGGCAGGCTACAAGGGGGAGGAGGCCCAAGATTTGGGAGAAAAGTTAAAAGACATTTTGGCTACAAGATCTCAGAGATCTGAGGCCAGTGGCTTTCTGACCACAACTTACAAGAAGTACATTTTACTCTCAGTGCACGTTTGTGTGTGTATAAGCACACAACGGAAACACAGTAACTTACTTTCTATCTAGTTCGGTCTCCTACCCGAGGAAGAAACCCTCCCCCAACCCCATACCCCATCAGAGGAAGAAACAGATCCCAGAATCCTTTGAGATGGGTGCTTTTAAAACCACACAACACACGGCCAGCTGGGTCAGAGACACAGTCCTGGGTGGAAGGCAGTGGCATCCACAGCCCAACCTCCAAGCTCGGAGGCGGCCTCAGCTCAGCTGCATCTCCATACCACTCAGGATCCAGCAGATTCTTAGCTGGGGGCAGGGTCCCAAGTAAACTGGTCCACCTTCCACTTTGTTCGGCCAGCGCACTGGCTGTGCGTGGATACTGGGGATCCGAACTCAGCTACTCACGCTTGCAGAGCAAGTTCTTCATCCACTGAGCCATCTCAGCTTTGGGAGCTGCTCCTACAATAGGGCTCGAGCACGTGGCCCGGGAAGTGGTGACACCATCGCCATCCTTATTATTTTCGGAGCTGGAAGGCGGGCCGAGGAGAGCGCGGCGGGGATACGGCCCTCGGCCCCGCGCGCTCACTGGCTCGGCGCTGGCGGGGGCGGGACCAAGGCAACACCAGCCGGGAGACGCGCTCTGCAGCCTCCCGCCGCCCCCCTCCAGGCTTCTGCCGCTGGAGACAGCGCTGCAGTACCTGGAGACCCTGTGCTGGCTGCAGGACTGTGGAGATCCTGAACCTTGCAGAGCCATCTTTCCCCAGCCCTAATTCTGGGCCTTTCCTGCCTCACCCTAAGCAGTTTCTCACTTCCAGCTGGATGTAGACTATCCTGCCTCCTGCAGGAGGCCTTCCCTGACTGCACAGCCACTCCCCTAGTCCTTCCTGATTTCAATGCATAGACAGGAAAAGTCCCAGAGTGGCAGGAATTACGCTGGCCTGGGAGGGCAAGACGACTTTGGGCGGGAGGTATCTACAATAGTGAGAGGGAGATGGGGCTCCGGAAGTAGCAGATGACCAGACCCAATGAAATATCTGTCCCAGCAGGCTCCACTTTCAAAATGGGGCTTCCTTCTTGTCTTCTGGTGGGGCCTGGAAGACCCCAAGAGACAAACACCAGAAACCAAGCCCAATGGAAGTACTAGTCCACGTGGGATGACACGGAAGGCATGGGCGGGGCGTCACATCAGCCATGACCTGACTTCCAGCCCTGCTGTCACTGAACTCGCTGGGTGCTTAGAGAGAAGTCCCTAGGCCTCTCTGGGCTGCTGTCTGTCTTCCACGTATGCACTAGGCAGTGAGGCTTGAGCAGACAGATGTGGTCCTTCCTTCTTGCCCCAGATTCTGTGAGTCCACACCCTTTGAAATGGAGAGTCCCCTTGCCTCAAAACTCAGGAAGGGGCTGGAGAGATAGCTTAGCAGTTACGGCGCTTGTCTGCAAAGCCTGAGGACCCAGGTTCAATTCCCCAGTTCCCTCGTAAGCCATATATACAAGATGGTACATGTATCTGGAGTTCATTTGCAGTGTCTGGAAGCCCTGGTATGCCTATTCTCTCTCCCCCTCTCTCATCTGCCTCTCTCTCTCTCATAAATAAATAGATAAAATAGTTTAAACTCAGGAAGGACTCCCCCAAAAGATACAGGCCACAGACTTCATGGGCTGAATGACCCAGGATTTACCATGAAGTGGTGTTAGAATGGAAGTCTGTGATGTGAGGCAATTATCCCAGATAATAACTAACATGGGAAAATCAGTCAGCCAGTCCCTTGAACACACCGGGATCAAAAAAACAGTCTCCGGGGCCAGAGGATCTGGACAGTTCCAAAGGTCTACCACTGTCTGATTCTTGTCAAAGCCAACCGGAGGCCAGGCCTCTGATGGCGCATGCCTTTAATCCCAGTATTTGTGAGGCAGAGGTAGGAGGATCACCTTGAGTACAGCCAACTGGAAATGGATCAAATGTCCCACCTGAGTTGCTTCCATGCTCCTCAGGGTGTAGGGGAGAGAGACCATCACCATTCCTAAGCCCCATGTCCCACTCACTCATGGTTCATGATGAAGACTACAACTGTCTAGGTGATCTTATTAAAGGGCCACAACACTGTCCCATGCAAGCGGGGGGATGCTAGAGCAGAGGGGTCACTCTGACCACATCACATTGCGCCTTACTCCTCCATGGCCAGAGCATTTAAGGGCCAGAGATCAAGGGCAAATATAGAGCAGGGTTCCCAGAAATGCTGGCTGACAAAAACCTCACTACCTCACTCCTCCTCCCAAGACAGTCTGTCGGCTGCCTCACCCAGCTGCTGAACTCCCTCATCCACAGCAAAAAAAGCCATGATGCCACCTGGAATTCTACCTCTCCCGCCCGTCCTAGGAAGCTGTTCCTGTACACCAGGGCTGAGAGCTGCAGCGTGGACAGTCTTTCTTCCCCCAAGGACCCTGCTTCGAGAGGCTGGGCCTCACTCAGTTACATGCTTGCTGAGTGGTCACACTGGACAACCCTATAGGGCCAGCTTGAGGTGCAGGTAGAAAATGGCTCCGAACAAGTGGTTAGCATCTCTAGAAGGCACCCCATCCCCACGTTAAAGGAAGCAGCATCCCACTAGAATGGCTCTCAGGCAAATCAACTGGACCAGCTGAGGAATGCCATTGGCTGAGGCTGCTAAACTCAGAAGGGAGGCTTGAACACTTGTGGACTTGTGCTAGTTGAGAAAATCTGATCAGGGTCCTCGGTGCATCCCAGCTCACCCCTCTTCTGCCCCCCCCCCCCCCCAGTGAACCATCTCCTAAGGAGCCAAGACATTCAGACTCAGAGGCCAGGCCACTGTAGCCTTGTTGTGGGCTGTCACCTTAAAAGAGAGAGAGAGCCGGGCATGGTGGCGCACGCCTTTAATCCCAGCACTCAGGAGGCAGAGGTAGGAGGATCATCATGAATTCGAGGCCAGCCTGACACTACACAGTAAATTCCAGGTCAGCCTAGGCCAGAGTGAGAACCTACCTCAGGAAAAAAAAAAAAAAAGGACCTGTACTACAATGCTACCTTTTTATGGACTGCGGTGTCCAGCTCAACTCCCTGTCTACCCAAGCGAAGGTCAAACCAGCCTAGGCCCCAGCTCAAAGACATGGGCCTCTCCATTTCCTGGGTGCCCTCCTTGAAGCAAGAGCAAACGTCCAGCAGGGGCTGTCAGGATAAGAGCCCAGGCCCGAGCTGGCCTTCCTCCCTACACCCCAGTAGGAGCCCTGCAGGACCGGAAGTACACGAGAGGCAAAGAAGACCAGATGGTCTCAGAGGGAGAAGAAACCTCGACCTTGGCCTCTTGTCCACCACCTCTACCCAAAGTGACTGTAGCCTCGGCCATGACAGAAGGGGAGCCCGCGCTGCTGCTGGGGTGCCGACAGCCTGCGGTCCAGTCCCCAGTGGGGGCCTGTGCATTTATTTGGCAGAACCATGAAGCAGTCACACAGAACACCCTCACAGACTTCCCAGGGGATAGCAAGAGATGTGACCAGTTCTTTCTCTCTCGAGGCAGAGGTGAAATGCAAGAAAATACAAGAGGTAAATAGATGAGTTGTACAGTTGTGACTGGAAGAGTTGGATAAGCAAGAACAATGAGATGAGGAAGTGAGGAAGGGCCTGGAAGAGGCGGGGGGGGGGTGCATTACACAGCCACTGGGGCAGTCAGAAAAGAGGAAGAAAGGTGGAAGGAAGGAAGGGAGGGAAATGTACACACTGTACAGATTCTGCTTAACTCCAGACCTCACCCCCCCACCTCTTGTCTTGACAACTTTACCCAGGTTTAATCAGTTTTATTTATTTTTTATCTTTTTAAAAGTTTATTATGAGAGAAAGAGAGCGAGAGAGAGAGAGAGAGAGAGAGAGAGAGAGAGAGAGAATGAATGAATCTGCACCAGGGCCTCTAGCCACGGCAAACTTCAGACACATACACCACCTTGTGTGCATGCATGACCTCCTTGTGCATCTGGCTTACATGAGGTCTGGGGAGTCGAACCTGGGTCCTATTTTCATTTATTTTTATTTTATTAATCGGTTTTAATAGAACACAGGCCGAGTTCATTGTTGTTCAGACCTGTGGCTGTTTTGCTATCAAAATGTTTAAAAACAAAATGTGGGGACCGGGTGTGGTGGCGCACACCTTTAATCTCAGCACTTGGGAGGCAGAGGTGGAAGGATCAGCCTGAGTTCGAGGCCACCCTGAGACTACATAGTGAATTCCAGGTCAGCCTGGGCTAGAGTGAGACCCAACCTCAAAAAACCAAAATAAATAAATAAATAATAATAATAATAATAATGCATATATATATTTATTTATATATGACTTGAGAGATGGTTTAGCAGTTAAGGCGCTTGCCTATGAAGCCTAAGGACCCAGGTTTGATTCCCCAGTACCCACATAAGCCAGATGCCCAAGGTGGCACATGCATCTGGAGTTTGTTTGAGAGGTAGAGGCCCTGATGCACCCATTCTCAATCTCTCTCTCTCTCTCTAGTAAATAAATAAAAATATTTTTTAATTAAAAAAACAAAATATACAGCCCAAACCCTTACATAGTTTAGGACTTGCGAAGCATCAGAGGGGCTAGGTGACGGGGTAAGACCCTCGATCTGGCCCGTTACACGTCCACACAGACGAAGACATGTTGAATTGTGTTGATGGAAATAAGTGGGAAAGGGCTGGAGTGAGCTCTTTGGTAGAGCACTTGTCTAGCACAGACTAGCACACAAAGCCCAATATTCCACCTCCAGTACTGCAAGGGGAGAGAAAAAAGGGGGGAAGAAAACAAAGTTCCTTGGTGTCAAGGTCCCAAACCACAATGGCACTTGACAAGACCAAATCTTAAATCCTGAACTCCAAAAGGGCAACGGGGTGGGGGGCATCTGAAAACTGGGACACTGGACAATTGGAGGAACTAGGGATGTTTAGGCTGCAGGGTGGGAGACCCAAGATAAGCAGAGGCTGCTAAGCAACCATCTACAAAGACCTTTTTACGTAAACAGCGTAGGACAATTACTGAGTGAATTCATAATAGTGCATCTTTTCACCTTGAAAAACCCTGCTTCGATTTTCTACTGTGGAGGAAGCGTTACTTGCTTAGACCACAGTCCCGACTAGTCACTCAACGGTCAGCTAGGTGCCTACCCTCCTCAGGTTTTTTTTGTTTTGTTTTGTTTGTTTTTTCCAGGTAGGAGCCCACGCTGACCTGGAATTCACTATGTAGCCTCAGGGTGGCCTTGAACTCAGGGTGATCCTCCTACCTCTGCCTCCCACACCAGGCTCCTCCTAGGTTTTTGCCTTGGGTGGGGAGAGGAGTGGGATAGTAAAAGTAATTGTATATATTTGCATATGATGAATATTTATGCGGGGGAGGGGAGAAAAGCAGTAGTGGCAACAGACAATGATGAGAGTGGCCAGGGAAAGCTTGAGCAGAGCCTTTCCGACAGAAGGAAAAGCCAGGGTCAAGACCTTGAGTGGGAAGAAGCTTGCTTGATCCTATTGGCGAAATATAGACAGCTAGAAAGCTGAAAAAGAATTTGTGGAAGGACACAGGCATGGTGGCACACACCTTTAATCCCAGCACTTGGGAGGCAGAGGTAGGTGGATCACTGTGAGTTCAAGGCCACCCTGAGACTACACAGTAGTGAATTCCAGGTCATCCTGGGCTAGACGAGACCCTGTCTCAAAAAAACCACACACACACAAAAAAAAAAAGGTGGGAAGCATGAGACTGTGGTGTGGAGAGGGCTGGTGTCTCACACACACTGACACACCTATGGGTCACTCTGCACTGAAGGTAGGTGGTGTCACAATGTTAGTTGTATTTGTTGTATTTGGGTCCCATCCAAGGAAATAACCCAAGACCTGGATCAAGCCTTCAATTACCCTTGCCTGAAAGTGAAACTAAAAAAGAGAGAGAGGGGGAGACTGTATTGAGAACAGTGAGTGAGTGCCTGAGGCCCACACTGGTCTACACTGCCGTTGGGACATATCCTATGAAACAACGCTCATGACTGGGCACAGAAGAAGCACTCAGAAGTCTGATGTGGAGCTGGAGGGATGGCTTAGCACTTAAGGCGCTTGCCTATGAAGCCTAAGGACCCAGCTTCGATTCCCCAGTACCCGCGTAAGCCAGGTACACAAGATGGCACATGCATCTGGAGTTTGTTTGCAGTGGCTACAGGTGTGCCCATTATCTCTTTCTGCCTCTTTCTCTCTCAAATAAATAAAAAAATAAATTAAGTTAAAAAGAAAGTCTGGTTTGGTTCTAGACATTGCTATTTAGAATGACTTTTCTTTTTTTCTGAGACAGTCTTCTGTAGCCCAGGCTGGCCTCATGCACTTTGAAGTAGCTGGAGATGGCCTTGACAGTTTAGCTGGGTATTAAACACAGGGTTTTGTGCATGCGAGCCAAGCACTGTATCAACTGGGCTACACCTCCAGCAGCCTCTGCTTATCTTGGGTCTCCCACCCTGCAGCCTAAACATCCCTAGTTCCAATTGTCCCAACCGGAACACTGACTTGGTTTCTTCGTCTGCAAAGTGGGAAGAATCCATACCAACTCCACAGGTTTCCACAGGATAAGGTGAGATATGAAGTATAGAAGTTCTTGGGAAGCCGTGCTGTCCTTGATGTAATAAATTTCACTAGCATGTTTCTTACTAAGAATTTGCACCTCAGAGACAGAGATGAGGTGTCATGGAACTATTAGTCCCCACACTGCTTTCAATAAATGTTTGCTGCATGGAGACACAGTTAAAAAAAAAAATAGCAGGGCTGGAGAGATGGTTTAGCAGCTAAGCGCTTGCTTATGAAGCCTAAGGACCCTAGTTCGAGGCTCTATGCCCCAGGACCCACATAAGCCAGATGCACAAGGGGGCACACGCACCTGGAGTTCATTTGCAGTGGCTGGAGGCCCTGGTGCGCCCCTGTCTCTCTTTCTCTCTGCCTCTTTCTCTCTCTGTCACTCTCAAATAAATAAATAAAAATAAACAAAATATTTAAAAAACAATGATAATAATAAACTGAGGGCTGGAGAGTTGCTTCAGCAGTTAAGTCACTTGCCTGCAAAACCTGAGGACCCAGGTTCGAGACCCAGTATCCATGTAAGCTAGATGCACAAGGTGGCATATGCATCTGGAGTTTGTTTGCAATAGCTAGAGGCACCCTTCTCCCTCTCTTTCTCTCTCTCTCAAGGTAGGGTCTCACTCTGGCCCAGGCTGACCTGGAATTCACTCTATTCTCAGAGTGGCCTTGAACTCATGGCGATCCTCCTACCTCTGCCTCCCAAGTGGTGGGTTTAAAGGCATGTGCTACCATGCCCAGCAATTTTTCTTTTTTGGAGAGAGACAGGCAGAGAGAAAAAATGGGCATGCCAGCAGCCTTTCAGCCGCTGTGAACGATTCCAGATGCATGCACCCCCATGTGGGCAAGCGCAGCATTGCACCCTTGCGTCACTTTGCATCTGGCTAAACATGGGACCTGGAGATTGGAACTGGCATTCTTAGGCTTAGCAGGCAGGTGCCTTAAAGGCTAAGCCATCTCTCCAGCCCCCCCCCAAATTTTTTTAAATAACCTGAGAAAATGTTCTGCCATTTTTTCCTCCCACTAAACAGCAGCCAGAATATTCCAGAAGTTTCTACTGAATCCTTCACTTTGGGAGAAAAACCAACTGAGTCACACCCAAGCAGCATGTGGACAAGGCCAGAAACCTGGCGGGAAGGTCCTTGCTCTGTCCCTGCCACAGGCTTCCCCAAAGAACAGAAGACCATCCTAGGACAGGCCCCGAGAGCTGGAGACACATGTGGGACACATAGTATTCCATTCCAGATTCGGAAACTTTGATCTAGTCCAAAGCCCCGAGAAGTAGAACAGAGGTTTTCCTTCCTTCCTCCCTTCTTCCCTTCTTCCCTTCTTCCCTCCTTTCCTTCCTCCCTCCCTCCCTTCCTTCTTTCTTTCTTTTTGTCCAAGGAGCTCAATTCATTCTCATGGTTTCTAAATCATTCTAAATAGAAAGTGTAAGAAAATATACAGTAAATTATCCCTTCCATCCCATCCTCTGTTGACCCCTTAACTACTCCATCTAAGGATCTCTTCACTTTGTTTAGACTGAACAAGCAAATATGGAATCTTACTTTTCTCCCTTTTCCTCCCAAACCAGCATGTTCCACTGATCTTTGCCTAGCCTTTCCTGGTGGAGTTCATTCATGTAAAAGGGTATCCCCTCCCCCACATGGTGGTACCCGGGGTGGCCATCACTCTTTCCAGCTAGGGATTTCTTGGTGGGTATTTAGGTTAATTCCAATCTTTTGCTGAAAAGTCAATAATGTAATAGATAATAAACAAGCTAGCGTGTATCATTTTTGCAATTTCCTGGTTTACTGACAAGTGCTTGAAAAGATCCCACTTCTTGATCGCAGGGCCTTGGGGTCCTACAAATCTCATGGACCAGTTACTTAATAGCCTCCCTCCATTTCAAATATCCCTCAGAACCTACCAACACCAGGTACTACAGCTGGTATTGGGCATGGTATGACAATGTCTCCTGTTCACCCCCCATTGTCCAGACGAGGAGGGGCAGGCACAAAGGGACTGACATGGTTCCATGTGCCTGGAAAGCCATCTGACCTCCCTGAGCCAGTCCTCCTGTCTCAAGAGGGATGGCCACACCTACACCTCACAGGGTGTGCTAAGGAATCCAAAGGTAATTCTTGTTAAGTACTTAGTAAACAAGCACCACAAAATTCTCATCATAGGTGCTCCATACAGGGCATGAGAGCCTCCTTTTGCCCCAGAAGTCTTCCCAGGGCAAGACAGGGGAGTACATGGCCTGGCATTGCCATGCCCATTCCACAAGGGGCATCCCACACCGGCAGAGCCGTAAAGCACTGCTACTGCTTTGTAGAGGCTGCATCTAAGCCCCTAATTATGTCTTAGCCTACTTCTATTGTAAATGTTTTACTCTCCGCCCCCCGCCAGACCTGGTTCAGTGACCCCTGGATATTTCTCATCTGTGGGCATAAGTGTGTTAAGCGTGCCACCATAAGGGAAAACCAAGACTTCTCCCTAAGACCCTGGCACAGCCTGGTGCATGCCTGTAATCCCAGCACTGGAGAGCTAAAGATGGAGAACCTAGGAAACTCAGTAAATGAAAAAAAAGGAAAAGAAGGAGGGGTAGAAAGAGGGAGAAATGGGCTGGAGAGACAGCTTAGCAGTTAAGGTGCTTGCCTACAAAGTCTAGCCACACAGGCTGGATTCCACAGTACCCATGTAAGGCTAGATGCACATAGTGGCGCATGCATCTGGAGTTCTTTTGCAGTAGCTAGAAGCCCTTGGCATGCCCACTCTCTCTAACCCCCCTCTCTCCTTGCAAATATCTATCTTCCTTCCTTCCTTCCTTCCTTCCTTCCTTCCTTCCTTCCTTCCTTCCTTCCTTTCTCTCTCTCTCTCTTTGGTTTTTTTTTGGGGTAGGGTCTCACTCTAGCCCAGGCTAACCTGAAATTCACTATGTAGTCTCAGGATGGCCTTGAACTCATAGTGACCCTCCTACCTCTGCCTCCCCAATGCTGGGATTAAAGGCGTGCGCCACCAAGCCAGGCTATAAAAATATTTTTAATAAAAAAGAAAAAGGAAGCCGGGCGTGGTGGCGCACGCCTTTAATCCCAGCACTCGGGAGGCAGAGGTAGGAGGATCGCCATGAGTTCGAGGCCACCCTGAGACTACATAGTTAATTCCAGGTCAGCCTGGACCAGAGTGAGACCCTACCTTGCAAAACCAAAAAAAAAAAAAAAAAAAAAAAAAAAAAGAAAAGGAAGAAATTGGCCTCGATATCCATGACCTTGCAGTGCCTAGCAATACCTTCGCAAGACCCTCATAATAGAAGAAAAAGGTGATGACTTCAAAGTAAAAGAGAGACTAATGGAGAGAGGGAGGGGATACGATGGAGATTGGAGTTTAAAGGGGAATGGGGGAAGGGGAGGGAAATATCATGCATTTTTTTGTATGTAAGTATAGAAGTTGTCAATAAAAAATATTGTAAAATTTTTTTAAAAAGAAAGAAAAAAGAAAAAGGAAAGGAGGAGAAAGAGAAAGGGAGAGAGGGGAGGGGAAGGAGGAGCAGAACCCAAAGTCTAGAGTGTTTCTGTGTTATCACCTAAGAGGCTGGGAGCAGGTAGAAGGTCAAAGCTAAGAGCCCAGGCTGCATACAAAGCTCTGAAGCTGGCCTGAGGGATGGCTTAGCCATTAAGGCACTTGCCTGCAAAGACTAAGGACCCAGGTTCAATTTCCAGGACCCACATAGGCCAGATGCACAAGGTGGCACATGCGTCTGGAGTTTGTTTGCAGTGGCTAGAGGCCCTAGTGCGCCCATTCTCTCTCTCTCTCTCTCTCCCCTGTCTCAAATAAAAATAAATAAATAAACAAATAAATAAAAGCTCTGAAGCACTGACCACGGTGCTTAGACCTACATGGCCTAGGGCTTCTTACTCAACCTTTCATAGCCTTCATTCCTACACCTGTTACAGAGGGGAATAATTGAACCCATTTCACAGCACTTCTGAACAGTTTAAAACGCTCATTTGGGTTGGAGAGATGGCTCAGCGGTTAAAGCGTTTACCTGCAAAGCCCAGGGACCCAAGGTCCAGAGTATTGGGCTATCATTTTAGAAGCTCAAGGAGAATGAATTGTCCTGTACCCACAGTACAAGGAAGTTGTTTTCCCTGAAGGCAGATGACTGAAGTGTCACTGTGGCCTGAAGACTCCCGCAGGAAGCCTGCCTCTAGATGAGGCTCAGTACCCATCATGGCTCACCCTGGTCCTCGGGACAGTTGGGTCAGCAGCTGTTATTTGGGACCTCTGGCTAAACAGTGACATTTCTACCCCTAATACCAGTTGGGATTGATCCTGACTCACCACGTACTACCTAAGGCAATAGGAAGGAGGGTGTCAACCTGGGTGACAGGGCAGCAAAGGTCCAGGCAGAACCCAGAAAGCAGCAACAGGGTCTTCCAAGCACCACTGTGACTTCAGAAAGACCAGAGGAGACCACTGTTAGTGATGGCCAGTGGTGACCACAACTACGTAGCACCTCTGTCTGGACAGGAAAAGACCAACTCCAGGTGGTCAGGCTGGTAGGAGGAAACAAATGTGTTCACACTGTCTACTTCCACCAATGGGAAGAGAAGCCTATTACTGTTAATAAATGAAGTTTAAAAGTTCAGGTTAGAGCTGGAGAGATGGCTTAGTGGTTAAGGCATTTGTCTGTGAAGCCCAAAGACCCAGGTTCGATTCCCCAGGTACCCATGTAAGCCAGATGCACAAGGTGGTGCATGCGTCTGGAGTTCATTTGCAGTGGCGGGAGGCCCTGGAGTGCCCATTTTCCCTCTCTCTCTCTCAAATAAGTAAATAAATAAATAAAAACAAGCAAAAAAAAGTTCAGGTTAGCAGAGTGTGGAGGCTCCAGCCACTGGGAAGAATGACGCAGAGGGATCCCCATCTATTTGAGGCCAACCTGGGCTAGAATGGGACACTGCCTCAAAACAAAAAAAGTTCAGGTTGTTCAATTTTTTTTTTTTTTTAACCCAAAACATGTTTATCGGAATCATTTCCACCACTCATCTTGATCAGGCTGCTGTTTGTGCTGCTTCCTCCTAAAGGAGCATCCATCCTTCTGGAAGCCTCCTGTAGGCTGGCAGAGGACAGTGGAACAGCTAACATACAAAACTACCATTTGGGGCTGCAGAGATGGCTTAGTGGTTAAGGCACTTGCCTGCAAAGCCAAAGGACCTCAGTTCAATTCCCCAGGACCCACGTAAGCCAGATCCACAAGGTGGCGCATGTGTCTGGATTTTATAGCATCCTGGGCACTTCATGCTGATGAAGGAGAAACTGGTCTGCACCAGGCACTTCTTGTGTCTCATCTTCTGGAGAGAAATGAGGGAGAGCCTTAGCGAGAGGCATGTTCTCAGAGGAAGGTGTCACCACCAGAAAGGGCTGTTAAAAGTCTTATGAGGAGAATGAAAGACATTGTGGGGTGACAAGGGGTCACTGGCCAGCTGAAATATTGAAATCTCTTCTCCAAGTTTTTATTATCATTTCATTTTACCTGCTGATCACATACATCAACTCTTTTGGGGGAAGCAGAATTGGGGCTTTAACCTAGGGCCCTTGTATATCCTAAGCAAGTGTTCTACCACTACTGAGCTATACCCCACTGCCCTCTTTTTGCTTTTTTGTTTGTTTGTTTGTTTGTTTGTTTGTTTTTTGAGGTAGGGTCTCTAGCCCAGGTTGACCCTGAATTCATTATGTAGTCTCAAGGTAGCCTCAAACTCACAGTGATCCTCCTACCTCTGCCTCCCGAGTGCTGGGATTAAAGGCGTGTGCCACCATGCCAGGCTTCTTCTTGCTTTTTTGAGACAAGAGTCTCACTAAGTTACTCAGACTGGCCTTGAACTCACTCTGTATCTTAAGCAGGCCTTGAACTTGGGAAGCCTCCTGCCTCAGTCTCCTGGGCAGCTGGGGTTACAGCCTTCAACACCAAGCCTGGCTCAATTCACATCTGAGCCTCTCTGGACCTCAGTGTGCTTCTTGGGAAAATGGCAGTGTACTTGTTTGTTTAACACTTGTATCTACAAAGCTCATAGGTGAACACAGTACGCAGCAACCATTCAAGCATTGTGTGGGGTGGGCACGAGTGAAAGTAACCAAGGCTGGAGGTTGGTCAGCCAGAATAACAGAATTTCAATCCTGTGCCACATCTGCCACCTGGGTAAGCCATTAGCCCCTGTGCAATATTTTCTACTTGAAGAAAATCCCCCTATAAAACTGGTTAATACTGGGCTGCAGAGATGGCTTGTTAAGACACCTGCAAAGCCTAAGGACGTGGGCTTGATTCCCCAGTACCCACGTGAAGCCAGCCGTACAATGTGGCGCATGTGTCTGGAGTTCGTTTGCAGTGGCTAGAGGCCCTGGTGTGCCCATTCTCTCTCTCTCTCTCTCTCTATATATATCCCTCTCAAATAGATAAATAAAATATTAAAAGATAAAATAAAATTGGTTCATATTCGCGGGAGCTGGCCAGGAGCTGCTCACCATTGGGACATCCAGACCTGTAGTAAGTGTCCTGGGTCTAATGTGGATTCTAGGGAATACAGTTCTGCCTTTTGGTGTGATGGGCACTTGCAGACCCATCCTGTCCCCCCAGACACACACTAGCCACTGGAACTGACAGAAGGCTCTTGAGTCCTCATAGGGGCCAAACAGCTGGCCAGACCATAGCTTAAGCCAACAGCCCAATTTGGCTCCTGCCACCCCACCCCACCCCACCCAGCAGCCCAGAGGTTCTCCTTTAAAAGCCTCCCCACACTCCCAGACACGCCCCAAGCGACACCCCGGCACTCACCCAAGACACACACAGGCACGTCTGCAACAGAGCCGCAAACTAGCTGGAGCCCACAGGAGCACAGCCACTCATTGTGGCTGCGGGCCAACCTCTACGAAAGCTCACCAGGCTCCCAGAGCCAGCTGCAGAGCCTGCACCAGTGCACATGCCACCCACTCCCCGAGGCGACATCCAGGACACACCCTATCTCCTCGGTGAAGGGGAGGAGAGGGACACCTGGGAGGCCAGGGAAGCCGGTCCAATCCTGCCTGATCCTAGACCCTTCCTCCCAAGGCAGCCAGGTGGGAGGCCTAGAGGTGCATCTGCTGTCTTCGCAGAGCCTCCTATGTCCTTAGCTGCAGGGCTCAGCGTACTTCCAAAGTGCCCTTTAGCAGGGGTGCAAGAGATACTGACCAGACACACAAGAGAGAGAGAGGCGCACACACACACCCAAGGGCATGTGGGAATCAGCTGAGGAAATGGCTGCTACTGAACCTGGGCGCAGGCAGTGGGCTCCCTTTGTCCAGTGAGGCCAGGAGGGCTTTGTGGGGAAGGGGCCTCTCCGCTGAGTGACTCAAAGCCAGGTTCAGAAACAGAGGCACCAGGCCAGCTGCTACAGCAAAGACAAGTCAGGCAGGTCCCTCCCCAGGGGAGACCCACAGGTTCCCTGATGCCCCTCCAGCCCCACCCTGACCCAAACCTGGGGGTCCTGTCCTTTGCAGGGGCCTCTCACCTGCTTCTGCAGCTCCCTTCTGGGCAGGAGAGGAGTCCCTACCGTATGGCAGATACCCAGCACAGACACAGGGTCTGGCCCCTGTTCAATCACTCTTCAGCTTGCCCCGAAGAGCCTTAGCCTCCGGCATCTAACTAGCACACCTGGCACAACCACGTTCCTTTCAGTCCTGACAACGGCTCCTGGGAAAAAGGGAGGGCCGTTATTTACCACTTTCCAGAGGAGGCAGCTGAGGCCCAGAGGGGACCTGCCCACTGCACCTGATCCCTGCCTCCTGGAGTCTGCTTTCTTTCCAGCAGCCCACTAGTGGCTCCCTCTCCCCGCAGAGCCTGAGGATGAGTCGCACCCCCAGGGGCAGCCTCATGGGATTCGAGGCAGGTGTGTGGTGCTGGGGACAGGCTAAGAAGCAGATTCCTGCGCTCCAGCGGATGAAAGCCAGCCCCTTCTTTCTCACTTCCCTTTTTCTGGTTTCACTTTCCTCTTCTTCCATATCCTTCGAGCATGCTTCTTTTGACCTGCTGCTCGGTTCTGTGCCCTGGCTCCATGTGGTTGTGCCTAGTCGTGTATTCACGTCCTCCATAGAGCTTTCTAAAAACACACACACTGGGGTCCCACCCGGAGACTGATTCAGCAGCTGGGGGAGGGAGAGCCTGGGGACTTCTTCAGGCTCCCCTGGTGGCTGTGATGCACAGCTGGGGCTGACATCTGCTTTACTAACTGCATAATTTCTTTCCTCCTCTCCATCACCCCAGTTCCCCCATAGAAGCCAGCAACACCACCCACCCTCTGCAATTCAATCCTCTCATGGCCCAGGCTCCACCCACCAAGTCATGCAGGACCCAGGGCTCGGCCATGGCTGTTGAACAGGCCATGTGATATGCTTCACAGCTACAATTACAAAGGCCTCCACTGAGGCCAAGGTGAGGTGGCAAGCTGGTGACATAAGGTGGGACTGAGCTGTCCTCCCCCAGGTGCCTGATCGTTCTATCACAGGTCCTTGTCGCCACTCTGCCAACACACACACACACACACACACACACACACACACTTCCCACACCTTCTGCAGGAAGGTAGTAGAATAGAGAAATCCAGCCGGGGCCCTGCTGCTGGCTACAGAGTTCCAGCACAGCTTTGCCACAGCCTCACACAGCAACACCAACAGGCCTCTGTCCTCTGAGCTTCATTCTGCCTGTGGTCCCCACTCCCCTAGCCTGCAGCAGATCCTGCCTCCCTACTATTCCCAGAAGCAGAACATCCAGGTACCATGAGTCTGGATGTGGGAGCCTCTCACGGTGCCATCTTACTGACCTCCCAGGCCACCTGCAGAGAACTCGGGCTCTGTCTGTGTCAGGATGATCACAAGGGACTTGCGTGGATCTGCACACACACACACAGCCTGACCAAGCTAACACACAGCAGTAGCCCGTGGTGTACTAGGGTCCTCAGGTAGGCTGTGAATAGCCCCCCTCTCTCTTTACCCCATACCAGTGTTTAGCACAGTCTGGACATTTCTTTTACAGCATGAACTTTCATAACTAAATTACAAATAAAACAAGCCATTACTTAGAGCATTGGCTTCCCAAGTAGACTGTGGGAGAAAATACTACTTTATTTTTATTTTTTGAATAAATGTACTTAAAAATTTTTTTTTATTTGAGATAGAGAAAGAGGCAGAAAGAGAAGGACAGATGGGCATGCCAGGGCCTCCAGCCACTACAAACAAACTCCAGATGCATGTGCCCCCATGTGCATCTGACTTATGCAGGTCTTGGTGAATTGAACCTGGATACTTTGGCTTTGCAGGCAAATGCCTTAACCGCTAAGCCATCTCTCCAGCCCTATATTTATTTTTAAAATTTTTTTTATTTATTAATTTGCAAGCAGAGACAGACAGAAAGAATGGATGCATTAAGGCCTCCAGTTGCTATAACCACTGCAAAAAGATTCCAGATACATGCATCACTTTGTGCATCTGGTTTATGTGTATAGTAAGGAATCAAACTCAGGTCATTCAGGCATGTGTCTTAACTGCTGAGCCATCTCTCCTTCAACTATTTTTATTTATTTTGATTTTTTTTTTTTTTTCAAGACAGGGTATCCACTCTATCTCAGGCTGACCTGGAAGTCACTCTAGTCCCAGGTTGACCTCAAACTCACAACAATCCTCCTACTTCTGCCTCCTGAGTGTGCCCCACCATGCCTGGCTACTATCAATATTTTATTTACTTTTATTTTTTACTATGCTTCTTGTTATTTATTAATGTGTGTGTGTATATATACATATACATATATATATATGCAATAGAAAGAGGCAAATGGAGAGAGAGATAGAATGGGCATGCCAGGACCTCCAGCCACTGCAAAGAACTCCAGATGCATGCGCCCCCTTGTGCATCTGGCTTACATGGGTCTTGGAGAATTGAACCAGGATCCTTTGGCTTTGCAGGCAAACGCCTTAACTGCTAAGCCAACTCTCCAGCCCAATAAAATATTTTTAAAAAAAAAGAACAGAAAGAGACTGAGAAAAGGAAAGGTGGAGGGAGGGCTAATCAAAACGTAAGAGGATACAAGTAAGGCAAATGGAAACCTACTTTTTTGGACAGTGGAACACTCAGGAACCATAGATTGTTACTAGAAAATTTTCAGTGCTGGGGATGGGATACCTTCCAGTGAGTTGTTGGCCAGGGAGGTCACAGATACCCCCAAAACATTACAGGCCATTGCCAAGACTCTTGGTTTGCTACCAGGAATAGATGGTAAGACCCTATTGCTGAAGACTCCACATACTTGAGCTGCAAGGTCACTGAGAAATCCTGCTGGAGCTGAACTGAAAACCTACTCCATATGGACCAGATGAAAGAAAGCTGGAAAAAGCTACACTGCATGCATTCAGTGGGAGAGAGAGAAATCACCAGTGGAGATACTCAACAGTGGACACTGCAAGCCTTAAATTTGGCCAGCCAGGCCAAATGAGCCAACGGATGCAACAGTGGCATGTCTGTTATGGGGGAAACCAACCACTCTCTAATTGGATTGGAGGCCCACTCCATAGGAGAGAACACATCCCTGATACTGAAAACCTACAACAGGGGTAGTCATGAGCCCTAGGAATGTAACGTCTGCTGGTGTCTGGCTAAATGTATATACTATGTTCACCAAACTGCCCAGTAAGCACTTCTCTTAATGTTCATACCCATATATTAATGCTACTCTCACTTTTGTTTAGAGAAGCTTCTCTTTTCAGATGGTGGTGACCTTGGGAGGACTCAGAAGGCACCATGGTGCTGAGAAGAAGTGACAGAGGAGTGCTCAGCACTGAAATATCTCTATCACATCTTCCCAGGCTCAGGGTCCATTGCGGAAGAGGAGGCGGAAAGAATGTAAGAGCCAGAGGAAGGGTAGGACTCCTTACAACGTGCTCCTCCAGACACAAAATGGCCTGGGTATCCATGACCTCACAGTGCCTGACACTACCTAAACAAGACCATCATAATAGGAGGAAAAGATGATGACATCAAAATAAAAGAGAGACTGATTGAGAGGGGGAGGGGATATAATGGAGAGTAGAATTTCAAAGGTGAAAGTAGGGGGAGGGAGTTACCATGGATTATTGTCTATAATTATGGACCTTGTCAATAATAATAATAAAAGAACAGAATGCTTCCTGTATCACTCTCCTTCTTTGACACAGGAGCCTGGGGCCAGGCATTTCAGCTGCCGGCACTCCAGGGAAGGAGACAAGACTCCCAACCCACAGACTATATATGAGGAATAAACAACAGCAAGACAAATGAAAGGGAGAGAGACTAAGGCTTGGGATCCAATTTTTTGCTGATAAGACATACCCAAACCAGAAAAATTTGAAAACCACTGAGCTGAGAAAATAACTGGGCTGGGAAGATGGCCCAGTGGTTAAAGGTGCTTGTTTGCAAAACTTGCTGGCTTTGGTTCAATTCCCCAGTACCCACGTAAAGCTAGACGTGCAAAGTAGCATACGTCTGGAGTTTGTTTATAATGGCAAGAGGCCGGGGCATGCCCATTTTCTCTCTTAAGTAAATAAATAATAGAAAATAGGGCCAGGCGTGGTGGTACATGCCTTTAATCTCAGCACTCGGGAAGCAGAAGCATGAGGATGGTCCATGAGTTCGAGGCCAGCCTGAGACTAGTCAGTGAATTCCATGTCAGCCTGGGCTAGAGCGAGACCCTAGCTCAAATCCCGAACCCCCCCAAAAAAGAAAGAAAATAAAAGTGTGTCACCCCATGGCATCTCACTGAGAATGACATCCAATCCAGGGGAATGCGTGTGCTCTTCTCAGGGGCTTCCTTGGTGAACGTGACAGGTCCATGTAAGTACAGAGGCTTTTCCATCAGGACTTGTAGCATGCTTACCAGGTGACAGGCAGAGTGCTGAGCTGAGGACACACAGCAAAAGTGGGAGCCCAGGTCCCTCACAGCTCACAGCACATTGGCTCTGCAGGGGACAGAGATACTAACTAAACATGTTCTACAATGACATACTGTGGTACTTACAAGGTAAAGTTCTAGAAGGTTTTATAATAAAAGAACCAGACTTAGCCATGAGGAGTGAGAGTGGGGGAAACAGAATAAGGAAAATTAGATATGAACCGTGTGAGGGTGGCTTGGATTAGACTACAGGAAACAAAAGATGCTGGTGGGCTGGAGAGATGGCTTATCAGTTAAGGTGCTTGCTTGTGAAGCCAAAGGACCCAGGTTCAATTCCTCAGTACCCACCTAAGCCAGATATACAAGGTGGCACATATGTCTAGAGTTCATTTGCAGTAGCTAAAGGCCCTGGTGTGCCTCTTCTCAATATCTGCCTCTTTCTCTCTCTCTGTCTCTCAAATCAAATAAAGAAAATAAATATTAAGAAAAAAAAGATCCTGGAGATATCTGAGCAGAGAGAAAGGATGAGGGAAGAGAGGCAAGCAGGTAGCCATGGCTGAACCCACCCCAGTAGTCTTACTAAAATCTTTAGACTTTATAGGAAGACCAGTGGTGAATTTTACACATGGGAGTGGCAAAATTTCACCTATGCTTTGACAAGACTGTTCTCCTGCACCCCCCCAGGTAGGGTCTCAGTCTAGCCCAGGCCAACCTGGAATTCACTATGTAGTCGCAGGATGGCCTCAAACTCACGAAGATCCTCCTACTTCTGCCTCCCGAGTGCTGGCATGAGCCACTGCGCCCTGCTTTGATAAGACTGTTCTGACTGAAGCTGGAAACATGGTTTCAAAGGGACTAGAACTGTGATGTGGGAAGGTCTCCTGGACCTAACAGAGGATGGTGTATAATAAGACAATGTGTGTGTGTTGGGGGTGGGGGTGGGGAAGGGGAGGTCAGAGTACAGAGGTCATGGATTCTCAGTGGACTTAAGTGAAGGGCACTGCTGGGATACCCAGGTAGAGCTTAGTGAGGTTAAACATCACATCCCAGGCAACACTTAGGACCTGGTGTCACCAATGAGAGCAGAGATTTCTTAGGGAAGAATCAGAGTAAGAAGGCCAGTCCAGCGTGGTGGCACACACCTTTAATCCCAGCACTTGGGGGGGCAGAGGTAGGAGGATCGCTGTGAGTTTGAGGCCATCCTGAGACTACATGGTGAATTCCAGGTCAGCCTGGGCTAGAGTGAGACCCTACCTCGAAAAACAAACTAACCCTATGTTGAAGAAGGCCTAAGACCCATGCTCAATCAAGTGTGACAGTCCATGATGGACAAAGAAGGACAAAGAACTTAAGAAACTCAGTGTCCAGTACCCTAGGAATAGTCCAGAGAGAGAGAACATATATATCAGGAGGAATAAACTTCATGAAAGTCAAGGGTGCCAAACCCTGCTACTGAGAAGTCATATAAGAGAAGAAATGCAGGCTGACGGGACTCTGAGAGCTATTTAGCAAACAAAGCAGAGTGGAAAAAGTGAAAAGGCTAGAGGAAAGAGTTATAAAGGCAGTTTAGGAAGTTTGAATGTAAAACAAGACAGAAGCTGCAGAACATGGGATTAATCAAAGAAGTGTAGTTTTTGGGGTTTTTTGTTTGTTTTTTTGAGGTAAGTTCTCACTGTAGCCCAGGGTGACCTGGAACTCTCTCTGCAGTCCCAGGCTGGCCTCAAACTCACAGCGATCCTCCTACCTCTGCCTCCCAAGTGCTGGGACAAATTAGTTAGGAAATTAGGAGGTTTCATCTTTTCTTGAGAATGTCTGCTGGGGGCAATGTGAGGAGTGGATGTCTGAAGTGGCTGATGAGGGCTGAAGAGATGGCTCAGTGGTTACAGGCACTCGAATGTAAAGTCGGCCAGCCTAGGTTCGATTCCCCAGTACCCACATAAAGCCAGATGCACAAAGTGGTGCATGCATATGGGGCAAAAGACCCTGGCACACCTATATACTAGCTTTCTCTCTGCTCACAAATAAATAAGTAAATGATGGCTACATGCTGCCCTGCCTGGAGGGTAGGGGAGAATACATCACTGCCTCCCTACCACCACCAGTGCTGGCCGCTCCAAATATTGCAGCTCTGGGATCTATGAACAGCACGGTGGCTATGAACTATTCCTGTGGGGGAAGCAACTTCCGGCCAGTTTAAATCTCCAGCTTCTAACCTCTTTCCCAAGGACACGGACGCTTCTTTTGTATATGTGTCTGAGGATAATGTAAACTTATTTTTCAAATGACTGCTAGATTCCACATTCCGGCGTAAGAGCTGTGTTTAATGAGAGCTTTCTGTGCATCAGACTGTTGGCAGGTTCCAGGATTGCCTATAACTCTACAGAAAGAGGGAGGCACCCAAGTAGGGGAGACAAGTGCACACCAGCCTGGGTACCACTGAGTGTGGGTGCCCTCTGGGGGACCTTCATAGTGTGACAGTTGAGGGTCAAGGGTGAGAACACACAGAAGGGCTAGGGGGCACGGTTGGCTGGGGGCCACTGGTACAACAAGGAATTCTGGGAGGCATCCATGTGGGGTGGGAGCTAATGACTACTTATGCCACGAAATAGTCTGGGGTAGGAAGAGGCTAAGAGAACAGCTGAGAACAGGCACCCCAGCAGTAGGCTGGTCTGAAACAAGGGAAGGCACCCTGCCTCAGGCAGAGATTTTGCTGGCTCTGAAAGGCACTGTCTCCTCCATCCCAACCCAAACCACAAAATATGTGCATAGGAAGGAACCTTACTATCAGCCTTTAAAAATTTATTTATTTATTTATTTATTAGAGACAGAAAGAGGGAGAGAGAGCGAGAATGGGTACGCCAGGGCCTCTAGCCACTGCAAACGAACTCCAGATGCATGCGCTACCATGTACATCTGGCTTACGTGGGACCTGGAGAATAGAACTGGGGTCCTTAGGCTTGGCAGGCATGTGCCTTAACCATTAAGCCAGCTCTCCAGCCCAATATCAGCCTTTTAATGTCTTCAAACATTAACAAGGAATGAAACCAAGGAATGAGTCTAAGATAGCACATTTTCTTTTTAATGAGTCAACGTGTCTTATATCTAGTGAGGGAACATGTCAGTTTTTCAAAATAAAATGTATGTAGGTACAGGCTGGGCACCAATATGAATTTGGCTCAGAAAGTTTAACGTCACTGATCTAGCCCAACAGCTTTATTTTATTTTCTTTCACTATTTTTTTTTTCCCGAGGAAGGGTCTCACTCTAGCCCAGGCTGACCTGGAATTCACTATGCAGTTTAAGGGTGTCCCCAAACACACAGCGATCCTCCTTCCTCTGCCTCCCGAGTGCTGGGTGCTGGGATTAAAGGTGTGCGCCACCACACCTGGCTTCTTTCAATGGTTAAGATGCTTTTATTTATTTGCGACAGAGAGAGTGTGTTTGAGTATGGGCACACCAGGGCCTCTTGTCGCGGCAAACACCATATGCATACATCACTCTGTGTATTTGGCTTTATATGGGTACTGGGGAATCGAACCGGGACCATTACATATACAAATGCCTTTAGCGGCTGAGCCATCTCCCCAGCCCTATTTTTTGAAAATTTTTATTGATAACACACACACACACGCACACGCGCGCGCACACACACACGATCTTACCATGATCATTCCCATCTAGTCCCTGTTACTTTATTTTAATATGACAGTGTCTCATATAGCCCAAGCTATGTAGCTGAGGATGACCCTGAACTTCTGAGTCTCCTACCTCCACCTCCTAGGTTCTGGGATTACAGGTATTTACCACTGCTCTCAGCTTTACGAGATGCTAGGGATCAAACACAGACAAACATTCTACCAGCTGTGCTTTATCCCTAGTCCCAACACCCCCTGTATAGATGTGGGGAGGAAACAGGCCCAACAACTTGTCCAACTCAAGTTCAGGGCAAAGCTGAGAAACAGTACCAAAGTCTTTAATGGTTCTCAGTAATTTCCTCAAACCAGAATGGACCGAGCAGGGACTCTAACCCACAGGGTGAAGAGTGAGTGCCTGCCTTCATCTTTCCGATCTGCACGCTTCGGTAAAGGCAATGGCAGGAAAATACAGGGGGCAGCATGAAGCTCCAACTGATTTGGAGGGAAAGCTGAGTTGTCACAGGATGTGACAGAGGGAATTTGGTGTATGACATGACACAAGTGGTTCACGGGGAGGGTGTTTACATGTCTGGGAAGGTGGCTGAAAGCTAAGGGGGATATGCTCATCTGGCTTCCACCAACTTTATTAAATGAGAAGTTGTGATGCCTTCACAGATCCTCATCCCAGTCAGAGCCCTCTACTTAATGCAAACATCCCTGCCGGGTGTGTGGCATTTGCCATATAATTATATTCCAGTGTAATGTAAAACTCAAGAGTCAGGTTTGTGGTTCCCTGTCTGTGGAAGGCAGGCGGTGGCGCTAGGGGCTAGTGGAGGGTAGAGAACTATCTAGAACAAAGGTGAACAGCTCACAGAGGCCTGAGGGGAGGGGCACAAGTTGGTGGCAGCAAATGTTTCCAAGGGAAGGCCCTTTCTGAACAATGAGGCTCCCTCTTCTACCAAGAAGGGTGCTGGGCCAAGTTCGCTGCAGCAGGCCCCAGTCACCACTCAGCCAGCACCGAGCTGTGTCTGTTCTCCTGTCAGCAGTACACCCAGGTATGGGAGAGGGAAGTGTGGAGCAGACACCTCCTATCAGCAGCTCCCAGCTTTTCATCTCGGTGTGGTTAGTGCTGAATCAGGTGCCTACAGCCAACGGCGTAGGTTCACAGTAAGTCACCTTGAAAGGATGCTGGTGGTGCGCCCTCGGCTGAGAGAGGGAACTGGGTCTGTGGCTGCTGTTAAGAGGTCTAGAGATTGTCCCCTTGAATTTATCCTCTCCTTCCCTTGGCCTGCCTCTAGCCATTCTTTCTGCCTGGTGGCTCAGGAGGGGAGGGCTCTGAAATGCAAAGCCATAGTGCTTGGCTGCGGGGTGGCAGCCCCCCTCCCATGTCAAAGGTGGCCAGTGAATCAAAGGTGGCCAGTGATTTCCAGTGAGCTGCGCTGACCCTGCGGTCAGCCACCAGGTACACAGCACTTCAAAGTTTCTTCCAACTACCTCTAAGAAGACAGAGAGGTATGTTCAAGTCTGAGTCAGACCCAGGCATGGTGGCGCACGCCTTTAATCCCAGCACTCCGGAGGAGGCAGAGGTAGAAGGATCACTGCAAGTTCAAGGCCACCCTGAGACTACATAGTGAATTCCAAGACAGCCTGGGCTAGAGTGAGACCTTACCTCAAAAACAAAACAAAACAACAATAACAAAAAAGACAGTCAGGAGCAAGGACAGCTTTTCTTCCTATGCAGGCTCTTAAACTACAGGTAATTTCTAGAAGACTCCAGGAGGTCTTGGAAAAAGCTACAATGTGTGGCTTGTCATACACATGAGGTCGTAGGGGCCTCCCCTTAATCAGCTAAGCAGAGATTAGCAAACTTTTCCTATGAAGAACCTGACAGTAAACTTTACCAAGAAGCAAAACGGAGAATGGCGCACACTGCTACCCTTATGACAAAAGTACAAACCAATTCCCACAAGTTTTTATTGCTAACGTTCAAAATATAATGAGTATAATTTATGTTTCTGTAGTACAAGTCTGCTAATGAGACAAATGCAATAGGAGGACACGGCTTAATTGGGATTCAAAGTTAGTGTTCCGTATCATAAAATCAATCACAATGTTTATACATACAAATTATGTTTAGCTGATAAAAGGTATGAAAACTAAGACAGTTTAGCTATTGTTTGATGACCTTACAGTAAACCTACATTTGGGGGTGAAGGCCAGGAACCTGCACTTCATGCTCTCCAGGTGACCATGGGAAAAGGTCCCAATGAACTAACTCCACAGCCCTTAAGTCTCTACTGTCAGCATTAAGGGGCCTCTGGCTTTGCAGTGGAGGGACCCCCCTGTGCAGTCTGCCAGAGGCCTCACCTCTCCAAGCCCAAGATGATTCACCCTCCCAGCAGGGAAGATGTCACCACTTGCCATATCCTTTGGGAGTTGTAGGAAGGATTCAGAGGTGTTATTAGCAAACTATGACACCAAGGACATGCCAATCCTGTTGCACTTTTTTGGCTACAGATGAAAACTAACAATAATTTTTAAAAAAGGGGGAAATGTACTACATGCAAGATGCCACATAAACCAGTGCCTAAGGAGGGCTTCTATACTTGTTTGCTCACCTAAAGTGTTCAGACATCTCAAAGGCCAGAGTCACTTGACCCTAAAAAGATGTGATATGCTAAATCAGTGCATGGCTTCCCCTTAAAAAAAAAAATGCCCTAAGCTAGAGCGAGATGACCCTACCTCAAAAAAAAAAAAAAAAAAAAAAAAAAAAGCCAACCCCACTTCTTTCAGTGCAATGGTTCAGACAGAAATTGGCCTCAATATCCATGACCTTGCAGTGCCTAGCACTACCTTCACAAGACCCTCATAATAGGAGGAAAAGATGACAACATCAAAATAAGAGAGAGTACTAATGGAGAGAGGGAGGGGATATGATGGATAATGGATTTGTGAAAGGAAAAGTGGGAGAGGGGAGGGAATTATTATGGTTTATTGTCTGTAATTATGGATGTGGTCAATAAGTTTTAAAAAATGCCAACCCTTTAAAAAAATTTGTAAGGGACTGGAGAGGTGGCTTAGCAGTTAAGACACTTGCCCAAAAGCCAAAAGAACTCAGGTTCAATTCCCCAGGACCCATGTAAGCCAGATGCACAAGGTGGCACACGCATCTGGAGTTTGTTTGCGGTGGCTGGAGGCCCTGGTGCGCCCATTCTCTCTCTCTCTAATAAATAAATAAACCTTTAAAAAATGCCAACCCACAGTGCCTGTGTCTGCCTACTTTTACCCAAGATCTTCAACCTGGAGGCTATTCAGGCTTTGTTTCAGTACGCTCAATACCAACAAGCCCACCTTCTTTCTAAGGTGGCACCATGCCAAGGCTGGAAAAGATCTCCTTCACTCTGTCTTACAAAATGAAAATAAATAAATAAATAAATAAATAAATAAATAAATAAATAAAGGGGTGCTTGGGAGTCAGAATACACAGGCCAAGTTTGAATCCTGGTTCTACTAATTAATAGCAGTCACTGGTAACCCAGCTCTCTGCCTCAATTTCCCTACATTTAATATAAGAATAACAACAGTACTTAACATAGTGCTGTTGTAAGGATAAATTAACTGATCTGTGTAATCCACTTAGCAATGTGCCAGACACAGCACGGGGGCTATGTAAGCATCAGCTATTATTGTAGCTGTTATTCTAAACCACCAAGGAGACCAAAGTTATGCCTCACCACATCCCAGCATCTTTCTGAGATTACGTTGAGCATCTGCTAAGGGCCAGATCAAACTCATTTTGTCACTTACTCATTAAGTAGGGCTTATTGTCCCCATCTCACGGGACACCTGTAAAAGCTTCAGAGGTAATCTGCCCCCACATTACAAGGGGCAGTATCCTGTCTCTTTGGGGCTGAGGAAGTCAAATCCAGCCTTACAGCCTCACCAAGAACCTCTAGAATCCAAACTAGTTGCACCCTCCATAATGCCACTGAGAAGACGCCACTAAAGATGATCACAACAGAGATGTCAGTTCTCTGCCCCGAGTCCCTGTTTGGCTTGCATAATAAGCTAGAGTGGATAGCAGGCTACTTGAACCCAATTAGGGAGTAAGGCAGCCTGGAAAATATCATGCGATGCATTCCAAAGGTCAAAGTAACACTGGCTTCCAGAGAAGCTCTGCCGGACAACACTGCCCTGAAACGAAGTCTTGAGCCCGAGTCCCACAGACCCACAGAGGCTGCTAACAAATTGCTTGGTTCTTAAGTCACTAGTCACACAATGACAGCTGACTTGGGTTCCCCACCCCCTTTCCAAATAAACAAACCCCATTCCTTCTTTTTCGGTTTGGCGTGGTGTTTACTAGCTGCACTCTCTTTGGCAGAAGATAAAAAGATCTTTGAGAGAGAAAGAGAGCAAGAGGAGGGGGGGCTCCCCCAGCCTGTAGGGTGCTGCGACACCCACCTGCAACGACCTACCTTCCCCAGAGCCCAGCCCTAGAGGGCGTTTCCCCAGAGCATCCCCACAGCGTCCCTCCCGCGAAGAGGCTGCCTGCCGTCTTTGGCTTGGGCAAGGGCCACCAGAGCCGCGCGCCAAAAGGATCCTCCAGTTTCACTCCCCCCCCACCACCTCCCCATCACTTCCGCCAAAGGAGCAAACACCAGAGAAATCGGATGGTCTGGAAGGCCACATTTAACCCTGTCCTGAGGACCTGGGGAGACAGGAGGGGACGGGGAGCCAGTGGGGAGGGGTGGAATGGGGGGGATCGAGCATTTGCAAAGAGAATCGTCATCCTCTCGGGGCCCGAGATGTCCTCGGCAAGTGTCAGGCCGCGGGTGCGCGCGAAGGTGGAGACCCCCTATGGGGACCGAACTCGCGGTTGGAGAGGATGCCGTCCTGAGACAGCTTTCCTCGCCCCCAAACCCCAGCCACCTCTATGCCACGGGCCGTCGAGGCGATGGCGCAAGAGTCCCCCCCCTTACAGCGACAACAGCCACGGTGACAAAATGGCAGCCCGGCGCCCGGCAGTCGTGCCACCGGGCGCGCAGATCCTTAGCGACAGCTCCCGTCCCCCACCCCCACCCCATAATGTCTGGCCGCCCAAGGTGGGGAGGAAGGAGGGGGGGTTCGGCTCCAGGTAGAGCCTTGCGGTTGGAAAATATATATATATAAGCGATAGTAAATTTAAAAATAAAGCTTTTGCAGCCGCGCGCAGGCCCGCCCGCCGCGCGCTCCGCTTGTCCCGGGCCCCACGCGCGCGCCTCCCCTCCTCCGGTCCCCGGCCCGAGCCCCGCGGGGCCAGATCGCGCCCCAGGCCCGCCGCAGGGAGCCTCGCCGCCGCCCTGCCGTGGGGGAGGGGCCGGGCGGCCACCGGAGTCCCCGGGAAACATGGCTGCTCGTCCTAGATCGGCGGCGCGGCGCGGCCACCGCTCCCCGGATCCGAGTTGGGAGAGGTTCGGAAGGTGGGTGTGTGTGCGTGTGTGTGTGTGTGTGTGTGTGTATACGGAAGGGAAGGGTCCCTGGTGTGTGTGTGGGAGTGGGAGAGCCAAGCGGGGGAGGGGCGCCCTCGGGGGTATCAGTTTTAAAAAACATTTATTTAAGGGGGGAAAAATATACACACACACACACGCACACACACAAAAAAAAACCAGTTCCTCCTCCCCCACCCCTTTTGTCCCTCTGGCGCGAGCTTTCTCCCCTCCCTCCATCCGATGTGCCCCCTCCCCTGCCACCCGCGCCCCCGCCGCGCCCCGAGCCGGGAAGGAGGGAATTGGGGGTAGCAGAGACTTTGGGGGGACCGCAGATGCCCCGGGCGGACGAAGGGGGCGAAGCGTGAGAAACGGCGCGCCGCGCGCCCCTCCCCCAGCGCACACTCGGGGAAGTTTAAAGAGCCGGTTCGACCCGCTTTCCCAGCTCGCTCCTGGTTGGCCGGTAGTGCGGGGAGGGGGGGTCGTCGGTTCGTCCCGGCCACCGCGTCCCCTCAAGACACCCACCGAGACCCCCACGATCTCCCCAGCCACCCACCCACCCCATCACCACCACTACTTGGCGCCCTTCCCTCCCCCCAACCCCTGCGCACGGGGGGCTTCCGGAAAGTACGCGGGAAGAGACCGCGGCGCGGCCCCCCTCCCCCATCACCACCACCACACCCAAGACCCCAAATGCTCGGGTTCCCGGTCCAAGTCCCCCTGGACGCCACATAAGGCTTTTAGGCCAGGCAGACCCGGAGACAAATTGTTCGCGAAGAACTCCCAGCTTCTCCAGCGGCTCCTTGTCCCCGCTGCCCTCCCCGCCCTGCGCGCCATAAGGCACTCGCACGTCCCCAGTCCACAGCTGCGTGGTGATGGGGGAAACGACAAAAAGGATCTTGTTTTCAAAAAAGTATCAACTCAGGTTTTGGGTTTTTTTTTTTTGTGGGGGGCGGGCGTAGAACTAGGGAAAAGAGGAAGCTAGGCCTGCCTTTGTCGGGATTCCGGGTTAACCGGCTGGAGGGGCGACAGGTCAGTGCACAGTGTGGTCCAAAAGTCCCAACTCCCCAGGACCAGGTCCATCAGGGTACCAATGGGCTCTTCCCGCCCGCACGCCCAGGGTCGCCCCCCCCCCCAACCAACGACAAGACCAGAGAGGAGTCGGCCAGGGTCTCCGCCCCAGACCCCAAGGTTTCTCCGGGGAGCCACCAACTTGCAGAAAACACGAAATGTGTGAAGGCGACAGGGAGACAAAATAATAATAAACAGGAGGGTTCGAGCCGGCTACCCTCACTTCCCCTTGCCGTGGACTGGCGTGGTGCCTCCCGGCTCCCCACCCGTGTAAGTTTCCTCCAGTCCACTACGGCGACGGGAAAGGCGAACTCCCAGCCCGGAGCTGCGTGCCTGCCATGCCCACCCAGCCAATACCCACGGGGGCATCAGCTCTGGGCAGCTCGCGTCCTGACAAAGTTTCCCGTGCCCATTTATTAACCAGGCGCCGAATGGCTGCCGGGGAACCCACGCCCCCCCCCACCAAAGAAGCAAGGAGTGGGTACGGGGGGGGGAAGAGACTGGTGCCGAAAGAGGGCACCGAGGCTGGTATCTTAGGGAGCATCAGGGGCATCGGGACCGTAGCCTTCGGGGCAACTTACACACTAGCGATCGCTCGAGGAGGGGAGGCGCGAGGATTATCTGCGCCTTTGCACGCTGGAAAATCCCTCCCCCCTCCTTCTAATTTATCCTCCCTTTGCAGGGAAAGGGAGAACCATCAGCCGCCGGCCCCGAGGTGGGGTGGAAAGAGTGAGGGGGGAAGAAAAAAAAAGGAGGAGGAGAAGGAGAGGAAGACAAGAAAGAGAGAAAGGGAGGGAGAGAAAGGGCGCGTTCACGAACACTACAAAGTTACAAATATGGCTCCCCCGTCTCTCGCCTCATCACTGCAAAGAAACGAAGACGCACTTTAAACTCGAGCCCTTGCCCAACTCCGAGGCAGCCCCCTGCCCCACGCGCTCTCTCCCCCCGGGGGAGGGGGCCTCGGCCCATATTGATCCGAAACTAAAACCAGACTCGCGAAGCCCCCCAAAAAACTTATTGTGTGTGTGTGTTCGAGATCGAGGGGGGGACAGGGAGGGGGCATGCGCGGGAGGGGGCGGAAAGGGGGATACATTTAGAAGATCCAACACCCCCCCCTTTTTTGTTGTTGTTGTTGTTAAATTCAGGAGGCAGCCCCTCTCCTCCTCCTCTTCCTCCTCCCCCACCGTTAATCTGTCCACCCAGACGCAAGTCGTGGGAGCTTGCGAGGGTCGATCTCGCCCAGACCCAAACGTGTGCGCCCGCCGGCCCCCGACGATGGGTGCACACTCGCACGCACTCACGCTCGCGCACACGCGGGAGGGGAGCACACACGCACAGGTAGTCACACAGCCAAGGGCAGCGATGGCAGCGGGAAGCAGCACGGATGGTATTGCAAACCCCCCTCCAAAAAAAAAAAAAGAAAAGAAACCCTTGCAATTCAATTTGCAGTCCAGTCTCCCACCCCTCAAGCCCACCACTCCTCCCTGAAAAAATTGTTTTTTTAAAGTGCTCCCACCCCCACACACACATACACTCACACACCAACGCGCGCGCGCGCACACACACACACACACACAACACAAAGTAGGAGAATGGACCGACAGATATTTTTGGCAAATGCTCACATTAGAGGGCGTCCTGTTCCGCAGCTCTAAATGAATCCGTTTGTCCATTTCCATCTCTAGCGCTCTCTTTCGCTCTCTCTCTCTGCAGAGGCTCCCGCGCCAGCGGAATTCAATCAATAAACCCCGAACCCACGGCCGCGCGTTTTAGGACTTTGAAGGCTCAACCAGCTCCGCTCGGTTCTCGAGCCCCCAGCACCCGCCGGCGCACACTAACCTGATCGCCGTGAAGGCGGGATCTGCGGGCCTCACCCCCCCCTCCACCCCGAACTCGAGCGGCAGCAGCTCCGACCAATCAGCGTGGGGAGTCTCCGGGCAACAGCCAATGGAGGCTTTGGTGGGCGGGCGTATAGGGGGGAAGGTTCCAATGAGCGGCCTGCGCAGCCGGCCTGGGAGGCTCAGCCATTTGGTTTGTGGTGCCGGAGACGGACCCCTTTAGATTTCGGGGACGACTGAGGAGCGCGGCGGTTGCTCGCGTGGCGGAGCGACATGGGGGGGGGAGCGGGGGATGGGCTGTGGGCTGGCGCGGGGAAGGGACGGTGAGGTGACAGTGCCTGGAAGGGGCCGAGCCCACCGCTGTCGCCGCCGTCTCAGCGTCGGGCCGGGGGCGGGGCCGCAGGTGCGGGGGAGGGGCGCGGCCGCGGGGTCGGGTCGGTGGTCCTGGCGGGGCGGAGGCTGCGCGGGCCGCGAGGACGGGCCCCCCGCTTGGAGCTGGGGCCTGCGGGCCACCGAGCCCTGCTGCCGTGCCCCCCACCCCCGCCGCCGCAGGAGGAGGAGGATGCTGCTTCCACCTTCGGATGACATAGGGCGCGAGCTCGACCCTCTCCTCCGCCGAGGGGCGTTGCGTCCCGCGGTTCCCGGCCTGAAAGGAGCGATCGTGAAGGACCTGGCGCCCAGGGTCTTGGGGAGGCAATAAATGAAAGAACAGGGATGAAGGACTGTTGAGTCTCGAGAGTGGTTCAAAGTGGGGAAAGGATGATGGCACGGGCCTGCCAGGTTCCCAGGGCCAAACCTAACGTTGGGGCTTCCTAGATCCAGTGGAAAGGACGGGCGCAGTGTATTTCTCATCGTCCACCTGAGTCATCTGGCTGGATCGGGGTTGCCAAGGAGGCGCTAATTGGAGCTCTTTCTTCAAGTTTGATTTGCTTTTAAAAAATAATAAAAGAAACAAAAGGGGAAAAAACACATTACGTTTTTAAGGAACCTCATATTCCCTAATCCTTTCTGGGTTACCAATTTAAGGCCAGCCCTGGATTTTGATGCCCATGGCTGCGGATAAATCTCTGGGAGTGTTGTCAATAAGGTCAGATCCATCTCTATCTTCCACGCTTTTGTAGTACGTCTCTTCTCGTACACACTCTTCTGAGACAAACACCCCCAAGGTAGTTATCGTGTTTTTTTTTTTGGCATACATTTTATTTTTCCAGGAAGTGGGTTCAAGGGAAAGATAAACGTGTTTGTATGTTGCAGATTGAAAAGTCGGTTACATAACACTGATAAGGTGTTGTTCTTAAACATAAAAAGTTTAGGAGGCAATTAAAAAACACTTAAGAATGTAAATAAGACGCACACCTAGCATGCTTACATTGAGGAGGAGGGGAGCTGAAGGGACATAACTTCAAACTGATGGAAGACCTAAGTAAAATCCTGCAACCAAGTATCTTATCCACCAAATTCTTTCAGATAAGGTAATACATGAACTTGAAAGCTGATACATGTTTATTCTGAGTAGCTGGGAAATGAAAAAAAAATACTTTGTTTCATCAATAAATAGTATAATTTATTTAGCTTATTCACTCAGCTGACATCTTTCATCCTAGAGTTCTTTTTAATTTTTATGTATTTATTTTACAAGCAGAGTTTTAAAAGTATTTATTTGAGAGAGAGAGAATGGGCACGCCAAGGCCTCCAGCTACTGCAAACGAACTCCAGATGCATGCCCCACCTTGTGCATCTGGCTTATGTGGATCCTGGGGAATCGAACCTGGGTCCTTTGGCTTTGTCAGCAAGTGCCTTAACCACTAAGCCATCCCTCTAGCCTCAGAGAGAGATACTGAGAGACAGAGAGGATGGATGCACCAGGGCCTCCTGCCACTGGAAAGAAACTCCAGATGCAGCACCACTTTGTGCATCTGGCTTTACATGGGTATTGGGGAATTGAACCCCAGATCATTAGGCTTTGCAGGCAAACACCTTATCTCAGGGGCCTGGGTTGTACTTACTATAAGCTTTCTAAAATGTGGGGCCCCAAATTACCTCTCTGCAAGTAAGTCAGTTATTTCTGGATATGATATTTAAAGTTTTCTTTAAAGAACTCCAGATGCATATGCTACTTTGTACATCTGGCTTTCCGTGGTTACTGAGGAATTTAACTCTGGTCCTTAGGCTTTGCAGTCATCTCTCCAGCCCCTCCAAGCTGAGCTTTTCATCACAAATGTATTAAGCCAGTATGGTATGCAGAATCTATGTAACATGAGTCCAGAAGTTTATGTTCCTTTAGATGGTAAATGCTCATCTTCAACAATTTAGCCACAGTGGAAGTCATTAAGTGCGTTGAGGGACAGTGCCTTTCTATTGGAATAATCCCTTCAAAATAATAATCCCTTCAAAACCAATGCTGAAGTGTGCTCCCACCCAGCTCTGCTAAGCAGAAGCAAATAGCTCACATTCATGCCATGGACTGAAGAGAAATTTGGAAGCTTGAACCCCCAATGTAGAGAGCATACAGAAACAACATTAGAAAAAGGCAGGCAATGGGTATGATCGGAAAAGCCAGACTACTAGAAATTGTTATATTTAATGCCTGATCACTAAAGGCATTAAGTACAACAATTTCAGGAACATCTTACCCGCACATATTTTGAATAACAGCTTTTGTATTTCATGTGACAAAACTGAAGATAACTTTACTGGGTGTCAATCACTACAGAAGCTGAAAAAGCAAAAGTACCTTTTTTTTTTTTTTTTTTTTTTTGGTTTTCCAAGGTAGGGTCTCACTCTCAAGCCCAGATTCACTATGTAGTCTCAGGGTGGCCTCGAATTCACTGATTCACCTACCTCTGCCTCCCTAGTGCTGGAATTAAAGGCATATACCACCACGCCGGCACAAAAGCACTTTTTTAAGCACTGCCCATTGGTCAATATACATTTAAAGGAAAATTCCTCCTTGCTTGAAGTTTATTTCTAAGAAAGCTTTACTATGGCTTTGTTGTTTTATTTGGAAATGGGAAGATAGCTGGGCCATTTGCTCTAATTAAAAAAAAAATTATTTGAGATAGAGAGAAACACGTAGATAGAATGGGCACGCTAGGACCTCCAGCCACTGCAAACAAACTCCAGACACACGTGCCACCTTGTGCATCTGGCTTATGTGGGTACTTGGGAATCAAACCTGGGTCTTTAGGCTTCACCGGCAAGTGCCTTAACTGTTAAGCCATCTCTCCAGCCCTATAAACGTTAAATTTTTTTTTTTTTTTGCGAGAGGCAGAGGCAGATAGAGACAATGAGCATGCCAGGCCTTCTAGCCACTGCAAAGATACTGCAGAAGAATGTGCCACCATGTGCATCTGGCTTTACCTGGGACCTGAGGAATCAAACCTGTCCTTAGAGTTTGTAGGCAAGCGCCTTAAATGCCATCTCTTCAACTCTTGCCCCATTTTTTTGGCTTTATTTATTTTATTTCTATTTATTTATTTGAGAGAGGGAAAGAGGCAGAGAGAATGAGCATGCCAGGGCTTCAAGCCACTGCAAATGAATTCAGATGCATGTGCCACCTTGTGCATCTGGCTTACATGGGTCCTGGGGAATTGAACTGAGGTCCTTTGGCTTTGCAGGCAAGCGCCGTAACAGCTAAGCCACCTCTCCAGCCCTTGCCCCAATTTTTTTGTTGTTGCTATTTGAGAGAGGCAGAGAGAGAGAGAGAATGGATGCAATCTCTCAGCCGCTGTGAATGAATTCCAGACGCATGTGCCCTCTGTGGGCAAGTGTGGCATTGTGTTCTTACGTCACTTTACATGTGGCTAAATGTGAGACCTGGAGACTGAAGGGGCGTTTAGGCTTGGCAGGCAGGCGCCTTGACCTCTAAGCCATCTCTCCAGCCCCCCAATTTGTAATTTTAATTTTTGGGGGGTAAGTTTTCACTCTAGCCCAGGCTGACCTGGAACTCACTTTTATCCCAGACTGACCTCAAACAGTGATCCTCCTACCTCAGCCTCCTGAGTACTGGGATTATAGGCATAAACCACAATGTCTGGCTCAGATTATTTAAAAGCATGGTGGTGCACACCTTTAAACCCAGCACTAGGGACACAGAGGTAGGAGGATCACTGTGAGTTCAAGGCCAGCCTCACCTAGAGTGAAACTCTACCTCGAAAAAAAACAAAAGCAACAACAAAAAGATTGCTCTTTATTTAAATGGTCCTCAAGTTATATTTTGTTGCATATAATAGTAACAAGTAAACTCTCAAAACTGCTCTGCATTTCAGGAAATAGTCAGAAAAGGAGTCTCATATCAAGGGATCTTGGCAGAATTCTGATATGGACAGGGAACAGGTGCAGTTCTTCATTGCCAAGTGGTTGTACAATGGGAACTAGATGAGGAAAAATGTAGTCTCTGAGCTCTGGGAGAGAGTGTGATCCCCACCGAGAATGAGACACAAAGTTTTGAACCCCTACAAAGAGAGATGGCCTTCAAAAAACCTTTTTCTTCAGTTTTCCTATATTCTTAACCTACATTGCCTTTAGACTTGTTCTATGGGTCCTCGTTCCATAATTATTTGTCTTTAAGGAATTTTCTTTTTCATTTTTTTTTTCCTTTCTTTTCTCTTCCCACCCTCCCTCCCCCTCCCTCCCTCCCTCCCTCCCTCCCTCCCTCCCTCCCTCCCTCCCTCCCTCTCTCTCTCTCTCTCTCTTTCTTTCTTTCTTTCTTTCTTTCTTTCTTTCTTTCTTTCTTTCTTTCTTTTTGAGGCAGAGCATCACTCTGTCATCTAGGCTGTCCTGAACTATGCAGACCAGCCTGACCTTGAACTCATGGTGATCCATCTGCCTCAGAATTCCAGTTGCTAGGATTATAGGTGTGAGTCATTGATTTATCTTTAGTAAAGATATTTAAGAAACTGATTTAACAGAATATTCAATGATTTCTATGCAAGTGTGTTTTTTCTTCTTTCAAAATAAAACATGCCAGCCGGGCGTGGTGGCGCACACCTTTAATCCCTGCACTAGGGAGGCAGAGGTAGGAGAGTCTATGTGAGTTTGAAGCCACCCTGACACTGCTTAGTGAATTCCATGTCAGCTTGGGCTAAAGTGAAACTCTTACCTTGAAAAACAAAACAAAACAAATTCTTAAGCCACTTTTAAGATTTTTTAAGAGTTACTTTAATTTTATCACACATGACTATTGCCATTTCATAGCACTTCTTTTCTAAGACCAATGCATTCACAAGGTAACTCCAAACATTAATTTTTTTTTTTTTCAAGGTAAGGTCTCGCTCTAGCCCAGGCTGACCTGGAATTCACTTTGTAGTCTCAGGATGGTCTCGAACTCACAGCGATCTCTGCCTCCCCGAGTGCTGGGATTAAAGGCATGCACCACCTTGCCCGGCTTAAAATAGCTTTTTTTTTTTTTTTTTTTTTTTTTGAGGTATGGTCTTTCTTTAGCCCAGGCTGACCTGGAATTAGTCTCAGGCTGGCCGCGAACTCACAGCAATCCTCCTACCTCTGCCTCCCAAGTACTGGAATTAAAGGCGTGCAGCACCATGTTCGGCTATTTGTTGTTGTTTTTGGTTTTCAAGGTAGGGTCTCGCTATAGTCCAGGCTGACCTAGAATTCACCATGAAGTCTTAGTATGGCCTTAAACTTATGGTGATCCTCCTACCTATGCCCACAATGGTTTCTTAAGCAAAAGAAAATGAAGAATAGTTTTTCTCTTTTTTCTAATGATTTTTAAAAATGTTTATTTATTTATTTATTTGAAACAGAGAGAGGGAGAGCGAGAGAAAGAGTGAGAATGGGCATGCCAGGGCCTCTAGCCACTGCAAACTAACTCCAGACACATGTGCCACCACATGCATCTGACTTACATGGGACCTGGGGAATCGAACTGGGGTCCTTAGGCTTTGCAGGCATCTCTGTAAGTCATCTCTCCAGCCCAAGTTTTTCTTCTTAAAAAACATTTTTTTTCTCTCTGATCACTTGGGAACTTCCAGTTGTGGATGAGTTTTTCCCTAAGCTGGGCCCAGACCCAGCCAGGAGGTTCAACCTAGGCCCCTAGCCCAGTCCATCTGGGAGGAACCCCTAGCCCTTACTCTCCACAAGGGTTCTTTATCCCCTCCAGCTCCCAACACGGCAGGAGCTCCGTGAACTTTCTTTTCTCTTTTCTTTCCACGATTTCCCCCCAGCCCCTCCATGTAGGATCTCTAACCACGTGGGTGCCTTTCTTTGGCTCTACTTCCCTCAATAAATATAATAATTTAATTTAAAAAGTTTAATTATTTGCCAGGCGTTGTGGTGCATGCCTTTAATCCCAGCACTTGGGAGGTAGAGGTAGGAGGATTGCCGTGAGTTCAAGGCCACCCTGAGACTACATGGTTAATTCCAGGTTAGCCTGGGCCAGAGTGAGACCCTACCTCGAAAAACAAAAACAACAACAACAACAAAAAGTTTAATTATTTGAAAGAGAGATAGAGAGAGAGAGGCAGACAGACACAGAGGAAGAATGGGCACAACAGGGCCCCTCACCACTATAAACAAACTCCAGACATATGTGTCAGTTTGTGCATCTGGTTTTACATGGGTACTGGGGAATCAAACCCCAACTGTTAGACTTTGCAAGCAAGTGCCTTTAATCGCTGAGCCATTCTCCAGCCCCAAGAATTTTTATTTATTTGAAAGAGAAAGAGAGAAAAAGGCAGATAGAGAATGGGTGCACCAGGGCCTTCAACTGCTGCAAACAAACTCCAGATGCATAAGCCAACCATGTATGTCTGGCTTAACATGGGTTCTGGAGAATCGAACCTGAGTCCTTTGACTTTGCAGGCAAGCTCCCTAACCACTAAACCATCTCACCAGCCCATCTTCTTTTAATTTTTTTTTAAAGTTTATTTATTTGCAAGCAGAGAGATAGAAGAGAGACAGAGAGAGAATGGGTGTGCCAGGGCCTCCAGCTACTGCAAACAAACTCCAGATGCATGTGTCACTTTGTGAGTACTGGGGACTCGAACCTGGGTTGTTAGGCTTTGCAGGCAAATGCCTTAATAGCTAAGTCATCTCTCCAGCCCAAGAATAGTTTCTCAATCCTGGGTCTCAACATTCCTTTGCTGTTCAAATCAAACTGCATCAGCCTTCACATTCACTACCATGGGTTTCTAAAGAAGCCTCTACATTGCTAAAGCTATTTATATAGAAGACGAAAGGGAACAGAAGGAAGTTGGAGTCTTTCCATAGCATTGTCTTTGGGGTCCAGACAGCAGAGCCACGATGTGGGTGAAAGAGTACTAGGCCTGGTTCCAGTTAGGATGCTTCCAGCTCAAGGACAGAAAGTTGAATTGTGGGACTGAACAGATGGGTCAGCAGTTAAGCTGATTGCCTGCAAAGCCTAAGGACTTGGGTTCGATTTCCCAGTACTCAATGCCAGATGTACAAAGTGGCCCATGTGCCTGCACTTCGTTTGCAATGGCTAGAGGCCCTGGTGTGCCCATTCTCTCTCATTCTAGCTGCTTATTTTATTTTATTTATTTGCAAGAGAGATAGAAAGAGGGAGAGCCAGGCTTTAATCCCAGCACTCAGGAGGCAGAGGTTGGAAGATTGCCATGAGTTCAAGGCCACCCTGAGACTACATAGTGAATTCCAGTCAGCCTGGGCTGGAGCAAGACCCTCAAACCCCAAAAAAAAAAAAAAAAAAAGAGAGAGAGAGAGAGAAACAGAGAGAATGAGCACACCAGGGCCTCCAGCCACTACAAACAAACTCCAGATGAATGAGCTTTAAAAAAAAATGTGGTGGTGCATGCCTTTAATCCTAGCACTCGAGAGGCAGAGGTAGGAGGATTGCTATGAGTTCAAGGCCACTCTGAGACTACACAGTGAATTCCAGGTCAGCCTGAACCAGAGTGAGACCCTACCTTGAAAAAACAACAACAAAAAAATTTATTTATTTTATTAGAGACAGAGAGAAGGAGAGAGGTAGAGAGAGAGAGAATGAGAATAGGTGTGCCAGGGCTGCTAGCCACTGCAAATGAACTCCAGATGTGTGCACTACCTTGTGCATCTGGCTTATGTGGGATCTGGAGAATCCAGCCTGGATCCTTGGGCTTCGCAGGCAATTGCCTTAACAGCTAAGCCATCTCTCCAGCCCTTTAATCCTAGAACTTGGGAGGCAGAGGTAGGAGGACTGTGATGAGTTGGAGGTCAGCCTGAGACTACATAGTGAATTCCAGGTCAGCCTGGGCTAGAGCAAAACCCTATCTCAAAAAATTTTTTTGAAAAGAAGACAAGTAGTCCTCAGTTAGGCTAAGTAAAAGTTCATGGCAGGATGCTATCACCTTAAGATTCATTTTGAGCCAGGCATGGTGGCACACGCTTTTAGTACAGCACTTGGAAGGCAGAGGTAGGAACATGGCTGTGAGATTGAGGCCAGCCTGGGACTACAGAGTGAGTTCTAGGTCAGCCTGGGCTAGAGTGAGGCCCTACCTTAAACCCCCTCCCCCCAAAAAAGGACGATCTGGAAAGGATTATACTTAGTGAGGTGACCCAGACCTAGAAAGCGAAACGTCACATGTTCTCTCTCATATGTGGATCCTAGCGACAAATGATTGGACTTCTAAGTGAGTAGAAATAAAAATCAGTAAAAGAAAATCAGTAGCAGAAGCCAGTAAGCTAGAAAGGGGATAGAAAGGGAGGGAGCGGGTACTTAATAGGATGGTATTGTACATAAGTGAGTAGAAGAACAGATTAATGGGGGTGAAAAGACCTAAGTGAGGTCAGAGGAAGAGGCTGAGTAAAGGAAAGGTGGAGCGAGGGCTAATCAAAATCTAAGAGGATATAAATAAATCATATGGAAACCTACTTTTTTGGACAACAGAACACTCAAAAGCCATAGATTGTTACTAGAAAATTTTCAGTGCCAGGGATGGGATACCTTCCAGTGAGTTGTTGGCCAGGGAGGCCACTGATATCCCTAAAACATTGCAGGCCATTGCTGAGGCTCTTGGTTTCCCACCAGGAATACATGGTAAGACCCTACTCTGAAGGCTCCGCATACTTGGGCTGCAAGGTCACTGAGAAATCCCACTGGACCTGAGTTGAAAACCTCCTCTGTGTAGACCAGCTGACAGAAAGCTGGAAAAAGCTAAGCAGCAAACTGTTCAATGGGAAAGAGAGAAATCACCAGTGGAGATACTCAACAGTGGACACTGCAAGCCTTAAATTTGGCCAGCCAGGCCAAATGAGCCAAATGGGTGCAATAGTGGCATGTCTGTTATGGGGGAAACCAACCGCTCTCTAATTGGCCTGGAGGCCCACTCCATGGGAGGGAATATATCCCTGATACTAAAAACCTACAACAGGGGTAGTCATGAGCCCTAGGGGTGTAACATCTGCTGGTGTCTGGCTAAATGTATATCCTATGTTCACCAAACTGCTCGGTAAGCACTTCTCTTATATATTAATATAATTAATATATAATTAATATATTAATATAATTAATATAATTAATTAATTATATATTAATGAGACTCTCACTTTTGGTTAGAGAAGCTTCTCTTTTCAGATGTCAGCGACCTTGGGATGACTCAGAAGACACCAATGGTGCTGAAAAGAAGGGACAGAGGAGTGCTCAGCACTGAAATATCTCTATTACATCTTCTAAGTCTCAGGGTCCATTGCAGAAGAGGTGGCAGAAAGAATGTAAGAGCCAAAGGAAGAGTAGGACTCCTTACAACATGCTCCTCCAGACACAAAAATGGCCTGGATATCCATGACCTCACAGTGCCTGACACTACCTACACAAGACCATCATAATAGGAGGAAAAGATCATGACATCAAAATAAAAGAGAGACTGATTGAGAGGGGGAGGGGATATTATGGGGAGTGGAGTTTCAAAGGAGAAAGTGGGAGGAGGGAGAGAATTACCATGGTTTATTGTATACAATTATGGAAGTTGTCAATAAATAAATATTGATTTTGGAAAAAATAATAAAAATGATGGTGAAAGGAATGAAAAATAAAATAAAAGCACAAACACATCAAAGAGGTCAATATTCCTGGATACAAAAAGGAAAGTTAGCAATGATATTCTTTTTAAAAATTTAATTAAATTAATTAATTTATTTATTTGCAGGGGCTGAGGGCAGGATGACCATGTCAGGGACTACTGCAAACAAACTTTAGATGCATGTGCTGCTTTTGTACATCTGCTTTTATGTGGGTATTGGGGAATCAAACCCAAGCCGTCAGTCTTTGTAAATAAGTGCCTTTAACAGCTGAGCCATCTCTCTAGCCTAGTGATCTTCATATAGAAAACACATCTAAGGGCTGGAGAGATGGCTTAGCGGTTAAGGTGTTTGCCTGCAAAGCCAAAGGACCCAGGTTCGATTTCCCAGTACCCTCATAAGCCAGTTGCACAAGGTGGCACATGCATCTGGAGTTTGTTTTCAGTGGCTACAGGCCCTGGAGAGCCCACTTGTTCATTCCCTCTTTCTCTCTCTCTCAAATAAGTAAATAAATAAAATATTTTAGGGCTGGAGAAATGGCTTAGCGGTTAAGGCGCCTGCCTCCTAAGCCTAAGAACACCGGTTCCAATCTCCAGGTCCCACGTTTAGCCAGATGCAAAGGGCGCAATGCCACACTTGACCACAGGGGCACACGCATCTGGATTTCGTCCGCAGCAGCTGAGAGGCTGCTGGCGCACCCATCTCTATCTGTCTTCTTCTCCCTCTCTCTCTCAAAAAAAAAAAAAATATATATATATATATATATTCATTCTAAAAACACATCTAATATTAGCTATGCCTGATGCTGCAGGTTTGTAATCCCAGCTAGCTGGAGGATGAGGCAGCAGGATGCAGGTTCAAGGTCTGCCTGTTACAGAGTGAGTTCAAGGTCAACCTGGGTATCTTAGAACTGCCTCCAAAAAAAAAAATAAGGCTAGGAAGATACTCAGTCAGTAGAGTATTTGCCATGAAGCATGAGACTTTGAGTTTACATCCCCAGAACCTAAGCAAACCTAGGTATGGCAACATGCCCCTAATCCCAGTGTGGAGGAGGCAGAGACAGGTGGATCGCTGGGGCTCAACGGCTAGCTTGTCCTTGCAAATCCATGAACTCCAGGTTCAGTGAGTGTGGTGGTGCTCCTTTAATCTCAGCATTCTGGAAGTAGAGGCAGGAGGATCTCTGTGAATTCGAGGCTACTCTGAGACTACATAGTGAATTCCAGTTCAGCCTGGGCTAGAGCCAGACTCTTCCTCAAAAAAAGAAAAAGAAGGTGAAGAGTGAATAAGGAAGACATTCAACATTGACCTCCACACACACACACACACACACACGCAAAAAAAAAAAAAAGAGCTACGAGTAGTGGCACACAAGCACTCAGGAGGCAGAGGTAGGAACACTATGAGTTCAAGGCCAGCCTGAGACTACATAGTGAATTACAGGTAGCCTGGGCTAGAGTGAGACCCTACCTCAAAAAAACAGGAAAGAAAGAAAGAAAGGAAAAAAGAAAAGAGAGAGAAGAAATAAAGAAAAAGGTTGGCCATATAGCTTAGTGGTAGGTGCTTGCTTAGCATGTCTGTGAGGCTCTAAGTTTGATCCCTAGCATTGAAGAAATATATATATGCTGTGTGTAGTGGTGGCACACGCCTTTAATCCCAGCACTCAGGAGGCAGAGGTAGGAGGATTGCCATGAGTTCAAGGCCACCCTGAGACTACATAGGTCAGCCTGGGCTAGAGTGAGACTCTATGTCAAAACAAAACAAAACAAAACAAAACAAAAAACCAAAAGTAAAAGATAAAAATAAATAAATATATAAACAAAACATGTCAATGCTGTGCTTTCCAGACACCCTTGCAGCCAGCTGGGATCATGTGGTGACTGAGTTCTAGCTAGCAGAACAGAGGGGTGCAGGTGAGGTTTCCTCCCACCCTGACCGTGATGGGTGTGAGAGAGTGCCTTGGAAACCATGTGTTCACAAGGCAGAACTTCCTCAGCCTATGTCCCCTAGAGCCATTCTGTCAATACATTTGTCTGTCCCTCAAGAGATAGAGCTCTTGGGCTGGAGAAGATGGCTTAGCAGTTAAGGCATTTTCCTGCAAAGCCAAAGGACCCAGGTTCGACTCCCCAGGACCCACGTCAGCCAGATGCACAAGGGGGCGCATGCATCTGGAGTTCGTTTGCAGTGGCTGGAGGCCCTGGTGCACCCATTCTCTCTCTTTCCACCTGCCTATTTCTGTATCTCTCTCTTTCTCAAATAAATAAAAATAAAATAGAGAGGTAGAGCTTTTCATAGTCTCTCCTCTTTCCTTCCCTTAGTATATAACAAAGTCTCTAAACTGATAGCTAGGAGTGGAGGCTCACACCTTTAGTCTCAGCATTCAGGAGGTTGAAGTAGGAGGGTCACCATAAGCTCCGAGCTAGCCTGGGGCTACAGAGTGAGTTCTAAGGTCTGCTTGGACTAGTGAGTGAGACTTGGGCTACAGAGTGAGACCCTACCCTGAAGAAAAAACAAAACAAACAAACAAACAAACAAACAGAGACAAACTGTGGTGGTCATGGTTAGACATGCTTTTCATTCCAATACACAGGATCCTATCTTGGGGCTGGAGAGATGGCTTAGCGGTTAAGGCACATGCCTGCAAAGCCAAAGGACTCAGGTTCGATCCCCCCATATCCACATCAAGCCAGATGCACAAGGTGGTGCATATGTTGGAGTTCATTTGCAATGGCTAGAGGCCATTTCTCAAATAAATAAATAAATAAATAAATAAATAAATAAATAAATAAATTTTTTTAAAAAAAGACCCTATCTTGAAGCTGAAGAGGTGGCTTAGCAGTTAAGGCACTTGCCTGTGAAACATAAGGACCTGGGTTCGATTCCCCAGGACCCACATAAGCCAGAGTCCCTAGGTGGCACATGTGTCTGGAGTTTGTTTGCAGTGGCTGGAGGCCCTGGCATGCCCATTCTCTCTATCTGCCTTTCTCTCTCTCTCTCTCTTTTTTCTCTCTCTCTCTCAAATAAATAAATAAATAAATAAGTAATTCTTTTTTAATGACCCTATCTTGGGCTGGAGAGATGGTTAAGGCATTTGCCTGCAAAACCCAAGTACCCAGGTTCAATTCCCCAGGACCCACATAAGCCAGATGCACAAGATGTATGCATCTGGAGTTCCTTTGCAGTGGGTAGAGGTCCTGGTGTGCTCATTCTCCCTTCCCCTTTCCTTCCTCCCTCCCTCCCTCCTTCCCTCCCGCCCTCCTTCCCTCTCTCAAATAAATAAATAATTTTTAAACGACCCTATTTTAAAAACAAAACAAAAGAAGATGGCCATGAATTCAAAGCCAACTTGGAACTACTGAATGAGTTCCAGGTCAGCCTGGTCTACAGTGAGATCTTACCTCAGAACGCAAACAACAATAAAACAAAACAAAAGACCCTAAAGGTGGAGAGAAATTGTGGTCAAGATAAAAACTTCTTTTGAAATATTTAATTTAATTTATTTATTTGAGAGAGAGAAGGAGAGAGACAAAAAGGGAGAAAGAGAGAGAAAGAGGCAGATATATAGAAAGAATGGCACACCAGGGCCTCCAGCCACTGCAAACGAACTCCAGATACATGTGCTACCTTGTGCATCTGGCTTACCTGTATACTGGGGAATTGAGCTTCGAACTGGGATCCTTAGGTTCATAAGCAAGTGCTCAATCGCTAAGCCATCTCTCCAGCCAAAAACTTATTTTTTAAAAATATTTATTTATTTATTTATTTGGGGGAGAGAGAGACAGAGAATGGGCGCACTAGGGCCTCCAGCCACTGCAAACAACCTCCATATGTGTGTGCCCCTTTGCGCATCTGGCTTTACATGGGTCCTGGGGAATTGAACTTGGGTCCTTTGCTTTGCAGGCAAATGCCTTAACCAGTAAGTTATCTCTCCAGCCCCCAAAACTTCTTTTATGAGTCAGGGTCACATGTCCATTTGGCCTCAACCTCCCTTAGCAGCTGAGGATGATGACACTAAACTTCTGATCCTCCTGCCTCCACCTCACGAGGGGTGAGATTATAGGTGAGTGCTGCCACGTCATGTACATGTGGTGCTGAGGATCAAACTTGGGGCTTCCTGTGTGCTGGGCAGACACTCCACCCACTGTGGTCCACAGCTTGTACCCCAGAAACATCTCTTTTTTTCAGCATTATACATTGAACCCAGGGCCTCACATGTGCCAGGCAAGTTCTCCTACTATGAGTTATATGCTTAGCCTCTCTAGATATACTTTTTTTTTCAAGGCAGTGTCTCACTGTAGCCCATGCTCGACTCTCCAGATCCTACATAAGCCAGACACAAAAAGGTGAGGCAAACACAAGGTTGCACATGCCCACTAGGTGGCACAAGCATCTGGAGTTTGATTTCAGTGGCTGAGGTCCTGATGCACCAGTTCTTTCTGTCTCTCTCTGTCACTCTCTCTAAAATTAAAATTAACTAAGTAAGTGATCAATCATCAGTGTCAGTTAAATAGCAATAGGACATTGGGGAAACAAGATCACTAAGAAACTTCATTTCTTCTCCAGCATGAGGGAAACAAAAATAATTTCTAGTTTCTAAAACCATAACACAGAAGCTAGTGGGCTGTGAACGCTGATTCCAGGCTCCTACCCAGGAACCTTCCCATCTTTATTTCAGGCTCCTACTTAGGATTTGAATTGTCTTAAAGACAATTTATAGGAGAAATGGGAATTGCAGAACCCTGATACCAACCCACTGAGTGGAAGCCAGTGCTAGGCAGGGGCACAGCAGCCCCTGCCGTACTGTATGCTTTCATCAAAAGACAGGCAAGAAAGAATCAGATGACTCCATGCGTGTTTAATTGGTTTGTATTTTACTTATTATTATTATTGATTCTTTCAAGGTAGGGTCTTTCTCTAGCCTAGGCTGACCAGGAATTTACTATGTAATATCAGGCTGACCTCAAACTCATGGTGATCCTCCTCCCTCTGCCTCCTAAATGCTGGGATTACAGGCGTGTGCTGCCAGACCTGGTTCCTATTTCACTTTTGATTAATATTTGAAGGAAATATGAGCATCCATGATCTCTTTTCTTTTTTAAAAATATTGTTTATTTTTATTTATTTACTTATTTGTTTATTTGAGTGATGGGGGGAAGAGAAAGAGGCAGAGGGAAAGAGAGAGAATGGACACACCAGGGCCTCCAACCATTGCAAACAAACTCCAGATGCATGTGCCACCTTGTGCATCTGGCTTATGTGGGTTTAGGGAATGGAATCTGGGTCCTTAGGCTTTGCAGGCAAGTGCTTTAACTGCTAAAACATCTCTATACTTTCTCTTTTTTTTTTTTTTTTTTTGAGGTAGCATCTCACTATAGACCAAACTGACCTGGAATTCACTCTATAGTCCAGGTTGGCCTTGAACTCATAGTGATCCTCCTACCTTGTCCTCCCAAGTGCTGTGATTAAAGGTGTGTGCCACCACACCAGGCCCTATATTTTCTTTTTTATGGGGCCCAAGATGTACTTTGCTGGTACTGTGCTTGACAAGCATGTAGGAGGATGGGTTCCATTCCCAATGCAAAAAAGAAAGAGCTCTAAAATAAGGGTGATTGCAGAAACTTTTATGGAAGATCTGAAAATAAAACACAACAGTACAAAAATAAAGGACTTCGAGTTTGGAATTAAATTTTAGGGGAAGTATATGGTAGAAAATTCTTTGTGTTTGGCCTTGTGTTACAGCTAGAGATGAAGAAAACATCATGGTTTTTATTTTATTTTATTTTGGTTTTTCGAGGTAGGGTCTTGCTCTAGCCTAGGCTGACTCTGTAGTCTCAGAGTGGCTTTGAACTCATGGCAATCCTCCTATCTCTGCCTCTTGAGTGCTGGGGTTAAAAGTGTGTGCCAGGGCTGGATATATAGTTTAGCAGTTAAGGCACTTGCCTGTGAAGCCTACAGAGCCCGGTTTGATTCTCCAGGTCCCATGTAAGCCAGATGCACATGCTATCGCATGAGTCTGGAGTTCATTTGCAGTGGCTATTCTGATGTGCCCTTTCTCTCTCTCCACCCCTCTCTCTGTCTTTAATAAATAAATAAATAAAAAGTAAAATCTTAAAAAAAAAAAAGTGAGTGCCACCATGCCTGGTTTCAAGGTTTCTTGTATAATTTCTTTTAAATAATAAATATCACGTAGCTGCACGTGGTGGCACACACCTTTAATCCCAGCACTTGGGAGGCAGAGGTAGGAGGATTGCCATGAGTTCAAGGCTACCCTGGGACTATATAGTGAGTTCCAGGTCAGCCTGGATTAGAGTAAAACCCTACCTCAAAAAACAAAAAACAACTCGCCTAACTACCTTAGAGATACTTGCTCGACCATGTTTATTGCTGCTCTATTCACAGTAGCTAGGAAATGGAACCAGCCTAGATGTCCCTCAACTGATGAGTGGATAATGAAGATGTGGCACATTTACACAATGGAGTTCTACTCAGCAGTAAAGACAAATGAAGTTATGAAATTTAGTGGAAAATGGATGGATCTGGAAGGGATTATACTTAGTGAGGTAACCCAGGCCCCAAAAGCCAAATGTCACATGTTCTCTCTCATATGTGGATCCTAGCTACAAATGATTGGACTTCTATGTGAGTAGGAATAAAACTCAGTAGCAGAGGCCAGTAAGCTAGAAAGGGGATAGAAAGGGAATAGAAAGGGAGGGAGGGGGGACTTAATAGGATGGTATTGTATATATGTAAGTAGAAGAACAGATTAATGGGGGTGAAAAGGCCCAAGTGATGTCAGGGGAAGGGATTGAGTAAAGGAAAGGTTGGAGGGAGGGCTGATCAAAATCTAAAAGGATATAAATAAGTCATATGGAAACCTACTTTTCTGGACAATGGAATACTCAGAAGCCATAGATTGTTAACAGACATTTTTCAGTGCCAAGGATGGGATACCTTCCAGTGAGTAGTTGGCCAGGGAGGTCACAGATACCCCCCAAAACATTATAGGCCATTGCTGAGGCCCTTGGTTCCCCACCAGGAATAGAAGGTAAGACCCTATTGTTGAAGACTCTGTAAGGTCACTGAGAAATCCTGCTGGAGCTGAGCTGAAAGCCTCCTCCATATGGACCAGCTGACAGAAAGCTGGAAAAAGCTATTTTACATGCAGTTCAATGGGAGAGAGAGAAAACACCAGTGAAGGTACTCAACAGTGAACATTGCAAGCTTTAAATTTGGCCAGCCAGGCCAACTGAGCCAATGGGTGCAATAGTGGCATGTCTGTTATGGGGGAAACCAACCACTCTCTAATTGGATTGGAGGCCCACTCCATGGGAGGAAATACATCTCTGATACTGAAAACCTACAACAGGGGTAGTCATGAGCCCTAGGGGTGTAATGACTGCTGGTATCTGGCTAAATGTATATACTATGCTCACCAAACTGCCCAGTAAGCACTTCTCTTAATGTCCACACCCATATATTAATGCTACTCTCACTTTTGTTTAGAGAAGCTTCTCTTTTCAGATGGCGGTGACTTTGGGATGACTCAGAAGACACCATGGTGCTGAGAAGAAGTGACAGAGGAGTGCTCAGCACTGAAACCTCTCTAACACACCTTCCAAGGCTCAGGGTCCATTGTGGAAGAGTGGGCAGAAAGAATGTAAGAGCCAAAGGAAGAGTAGGACTCCTTACAATGTGCTCCTCCAGACACAAAATGGCCTGGATATCCATGACCTCACAGTGCCTGACACTACCTACAGAAGACCATCATAATAGGAAGAAAAGATCATGACATCAAACTGAAAAGAGAGACTGATTGAGAGAGGGAGGGGATATGATGGAGAGCAAAGTTTCAAAGGGGAAAGTGGGGGGAGGGAGGGAAGTACCATGGGATATTGTCTACAATTAAGTAAGTTGTCAATAAAAAATAGATTAAAAAAAAAAGCCGAGTGTGGTGGCACACGCCTTTAATACCAGCACACAGGAGGCAAAGGTAGGAGGATTGCTATGAGTTCAAGGCTATCCTGAGAAAACAGATTGAATTCCAGGTCAGCCTGGAATAGAGCAAGACTCTACCTTGAAAAACCTATATATATATATATATATATATATATATATATATATATATATATATATATATATATATATATATGGAGAGAGAGAGAGAGAGAGAGAACACTAGGGAGATGGCTCAGTGATTATAGCACTTGCTTGCAAAGCCTACTGCTTGGGTTCAATTCCCCAGTACCCATATAAAGCCTTTGCAGCAACAAGAGACTCTGGTACACACACATGTGCAAAATAAATAAAACTTTAAAAAATGAATAGAGGTATGAGTTCTAGTTTTAATAGTTATAATGGTGTATTTGGAATTAAATTTACCTTGCTTGGGCTGGAGAGATGGCTTAGTGGTTAAGATGCTTGGCAACAAAGCCAAGGGACCCAGGTTCAATTCCCTAGTATCCACATAAAGTCAGATGCACAAGGTGGCGCATGCATCTGGAGTTCATTTGCAGTGGCTAGTGACCCTGGTGGGCTCATTCTCTCTATATATATGCCTTTCTCTCTCTCTCTCGCTAATAAATGAATAAAATATTTTAAAAACTTTTATAAGTAAAATATATTTAAAAGGGGGGGCTGGAGAGATGGCTTAGTGGTTAAGGTGTTTGTCTGCAAAGCCAAAGGATCCCGGTTTGACATTCCAAGACCCACGTAAGCCAGATGCACGAGGTGGCGCATGTGTCTAGAGTTCATTTGCAGTGGCTAGAGGCCCAGGAGTGCCCATTCTCTCTCTCTCTCTCTCTCTCTCTCTCTCTCTGCCTCTTTCTTTCTCTCAAATAAATAAATAAAATATATTTTAAAAAAGCTTTTAGCCAGGCCAGGCATGGTGACGCATGCCCTTAATCCCAGCACTTGGGAGGCAGAGGTAGGAGAATCACCATGAATTCAAGGCCACCCTGAGACTACATAGTGAATTCCAGGTCAGCCTGGACTAGAGTGAGACTCTACCTCTAAAAACAAAACCAACCAACCAAACAAAAAATTTTAGCCGGTTCTGGTGGTATACACCAGTAGGATATTTCTAAAGAGGCAGAGTTAGGAGGATTAGCAGTTTGAGGCCAGCCTGGGTTACACATTTAAAAAAAAATTTTTTTTTTAACCTTGCTGATATATAGAGCAAATAAGGAGAAATGTTGTAAAATATGGCTGGAGATGAAGCTCACTGACAAACATGTGCCTCACCCATGTTCATAGCTGCTCTGTTCACAGTAGCTAGGATCAGCCTGCATGTCTATTCCTGATGATTAATTAACGTGGATGTGGTCTATAGACACAATGGAGTTTTATTCAGCTGCAAAGAATCACGAAGAGACGAAATTTGCAGGAGAATGGATGGCATTAGAAATGAATTATACTAAGTGAGGCGACCCAAGCCCAAGCGTCCTTGCCAGAGCCAGCTCATTCTTGCTGCTACTTTCCGTGCTGCCGTGGCAAGACTTGATGCCCAGCCTCTTCTGCCAAGCCACGATGAAACTTCCCCTGGAGACTAAGCTGAAATAAACCCTTTCCTTCAATATGCTGTTTTGGGTCAGGTGCTTTGTCCCAGCAATGGGAAGGTAACTGCTGTAGTTGGTCTCTTAGCAAAATTGTTTGGAAAACGATCACGGATAACTCCTTTTAGTTGCCAAAAGGGGGGGGTGGGAGGACGACTAAACCCCCAATCTAAAATATCTATCAACCCAGAAGTCTCTGTACAAAGCACCACCAATAAAAATATTGAAGCTGGGCATGGTGGCACATGCCTTTAATCCCAGCAGTCTGGAGGCAGAAGTAGGGGGAGTGCTGTGAGTTTGAGGCCATTGTGAGACTACACTGTGAATTCCAGGTCAGCCTGGGCTAAAGTGAGACCCTACTTTGGAAAAAAAAAAAAAAAAAAAAAAAAATGAGGGCTGGAGAGGTGGCTTAGCAGTTAAGGCATTTGCCTGCAAAGCCAAAGGACCCTGATTCAATTCTCCAGTACCCACATAAGCCAGATGCACAATGGGGTGCATGCGTCTGGAGTTCGTTTGCAGTGGCTGGAGGCCCTGTTGTGCCATTCTCTCTCTCTCTGCCTCTTTCTCGCTCTCAAATAAAAAATAAAATAAAAAAAAAAAAATGAAAAAGGCCTGGTGTGGTGGCACATGCCTTTAATCCCAGAACTCAGGAGGCAAAGGTAATCGGGTCACTGTGCGTTCAAGGCCAGCCTGAGACTACATAGTGAATTCTAGATCAGCCTGAGCTATAGTGAAACCCTACCTCAACATCCCAAAATAAAATAAAATAAACTGTAAAACTTCAAATAAGAACGTGGCAAAAGAAAAATGTGGTTTTCAGGCAAGAACTGTGAAGATAAGAAATGCTAAAGTATTTACTCAGGTTGAAGGAAAATAATCCCATGTCATTATAGTCGGTGTAGTAGTTTGAATGTGTGTCCCCCATATACTCAGGTGTTTTAGTAAGCTTGTGTAACTTGAGTCTCCAGCCAACTGGCTGGAGGGGATGTCACTGGGGGTGGATCCTGGAGTCTAGCCATAAGATGTATTGGAGGTGGATGTGATGTTCCTTCCAGCCCAAAGATAAGCAGAGCTGTCTGAGCTCGGCCTGGGCCCCTGCTGGTTTACTTCCACTTTCGAGCCAGCTGCTATTGGTGTTTGCTGGTTGGGGATGGTCCTCTCCACTGGGAGGGATGGAAGCAGCTCCCTTTCCACAGATGGAACTAGTTCCCCCTGGATCTATAAACAATGTAAACCCCTTCCTCCTATAAACTGTGTCTGGTTTGGGTATTTGTGCCAGCAATGTGGTACTCTGGGTTAATAAAAATGGCTGTTCACTAGGCTGGGAAGATGGCTCAGCAGCTGAAGGTGCTTTCTTCAAAAGTCTACTGGCATGGGTTCGATTCCCTAGAATCCTGGCAGAGCCAGAAACATAAAGTGGTGCATGTGTCTGGAGCATGTTTGCTGTGGCAAGAGACCCTGGTGTGCCTATTCTCTCTCTCTTTCTCCCTCTCTCTCTCAAGCAACTAAATAAATACATGTTTTCAAAAACTGTTCAGTAAGCTGGGTGTGGTAGCACACACCTTTAATCCCAGCACTTGGGAGGCAGAAAGGTAGGAGGATCGCCATGAGTTCGAGGCCACCCTGAGACTACGTAGTGAATTCTAGGTCAGCATGAGCTAGAGTGAGACCCTATCTCAAAAAACAACCAAACAAACAAAAAAAAAGTGTAAGATTCTTGTATTATTTGTGACAGCAAAAAAAGGAAGTTCCATTGATGGCAGAAAAAGCTGGCCCCCTTTCACAGATCCATGTAGAGAGAAAAAGTCCCCATTAGCCAGTCAGCATTACAAAGCAAGAGCAAAACCCCAGGGAAACAGCAGGAAGCCCAGGCAGAGCTCAAGCACTCTGCATACCTTAGGCTGGGATTCAGATCTGGCCCCAGTCCTTAGGGCTGGATCCCAGGATCTGCCCACAGTGTCAACTCTTCTAGCCAGGCATCTGGAAATCCAAGTTTTGTAACTTTTAAATAAAAATACCTGAGTCTATTGAGAGACATTCAAACTACCACAGATGGTGATTTTGTTTATTTGTTTATTTATTTATTTTTAGGTAAGGTCTCACTGTAGCCCAAGCTGACCTGGAATTCACTCTGTAGTCTCAGGCTGGCCTTGAACTCACAGCAATCCTTCTACCTCTGCCTCCTGAATGCTGGGATTAAAGGCGTGCGCCACCACACCAGGTTTCTTTCTTCTCTTCTTTTGAAACAAGGTTTTGTGTAGCCCAGACTGGCCTCAAACTCACTATGTAGCTGGCAATGACCTTGAGCTCCTGATCCTCTTGTCTTTACCTCCATAGTGTTGGGAGTACAGACATGTCCCAGCATACCAAGTTTATTATATAGTGCTAGAGACAGAACCCAGATCCTTGTGTATATTAAGCCAACACTCTACAAAACAGCTATACCCACCACTTACAGGAGGTATGACAATATTTAAAGCTCTTAAATTTTTTTTTATTTACTTATTTTTTCATTTATTTGAGAGAGAGAGAAGAGAGAATGGGCAGACCAGTGCACCTGGGTATGTGGGTTCCTGGGGAATCAAACCTGAGTCCTTTGGCTTTGCCAGCAAGCACCCTAACAGCTAAGCCATCTCTCCAGCCCTATAACTCTTTTTTAAAATACATTTTATTTATTTTTTGAGAGGGAGAGACAGGTCCTCTAGCCATTGCAAAGGAACTCCAGATACATGTGTCGCTTTGTGCATCTGGCTTTACATGGGGTCTAGGGAATCAAATCTAGGCTTCCAGGCAAGTGTTTTAACCACTAAGCCAAGTCTCCAGCCCTATTATTGTGTTCTTTTGATAAAGGGTCTTGCTATGCACTACAGGCTAGCCTTGAACTCAAGATCTTCCTGTTTTCACCTCACACGAGCATGGGAACACAGTTGGTTTTTTGTTTGTTTGTTTGTTTTGTTTTTAAAGGTAGGGTCTCACTCTAGCCCAGGCTGACCTGGAATTCACTATGTAGTCTCAGGCTGGCCTCGAACTCACAGTGATCCTCCTACCTCTGCCTCCCAAGTGCTGGGACTAAAGGAGTGTGCCACCATGCCTGGCAATATTTTTGGCCCATTTATGTGGGTTCCAGAGATTGAACTCAGGTCCTCATTGTTTCTAAGGCAAGCACTTTACTCAGTGAGCTATCTCTCTAGCCCAAATTGCACATTTTCAAGGGTGAACTTTCTTCTCCTCTTTTTTTTTTTTTTTTTTTAAGTAGGGTCTCACTCAAGCCCAGGCTGACCTGGAATTCACTATGTAGCCTCCGGCTGGCCTCAAACTGATAGTGATCCTCCTACGACGGCCTTTTAGAGTGCTGGGACTGAGTTGCATTCCATCATGCCCAGCTAAGGGGTGAATTTTCTATATGAACTTTAACTGAAATTGTAAAAGCACACCATTTTCCAAAACCCTCCAGCAGCACTGAGTACTCTTCAAGTCCAGATCTTGGCTCTAAGACTTCCTCTTCTCTAGATGGGGCTTGACTGCGGACAAAGAAAGTACAAGGGAGCCTAGGACATTTGACTGTTCTCGAAAGCAAGTGGGAGCCTCAAGGATGGCGAGAACATTGACCAAATTGGAGATAATTTGTGCATCAAAATGAATAATGACTGTAATTATTTGTAAAATATTGCATAAATTACAATCCATATAAGACAGAAAAATGTGATTTTCTGTAGAAGATTGCTAGCTACTTCTATGGACCTGGTTATTACTCGGATGGGACAAGACTGCTAACTAATAGACGTGAAGGGAATTATAGAATTTAAACATCATTGCTTTTTTTTTTTTTTTTTTTTTTTTTTTTTTTTTTTGAAACAGTCTCATGTAGCCCAGGCTGACCTCAAACTTGCCATGTAAGTAAGGATGACCTTGAACTTCTGAACCTCCTCTACCTTCATTTTTTTTTGTTTGTTTTGTTTTTTTGTTTTGCAAGGTAGGACCTCACTCTGATCCAGGCTGACCTGGAATTAACTATGTAGTCTCAGGGTGGCCTCGAACTCTCGGCGATCCTCCTACCTCTGCCTCCCGAGTGCTGGGATTAAAGGCGTGCGCCACCACGCCCGGCACAATACTTTTTTTGTTTTGTTTTGTTTTTCAGTTTTTCGAGGTAGGGTCTCACTCTGGCCCAGGCTGACCTGGAATTAACTATGTAGTCTCAGGGTGGCCTTGAACTCATGGTGATCCTCCTACCTCTGTCTCCCGAGTGCTGGGATTAAAGGCGTGTGACACCACGCCTGGCTCTCCTCTACCTTCTTAGTGCTGGGATTACAGCTTTGTACTACCATGTCTGGTTTAGGTGGTGGGGGGGACTGAAGCCAGGGCTTTGCGCTTGCTAGGAGAGCATGCTACCAACTGAGCTACATCCTCAGCCCTAAAAATCAGTCACTGCTTTGCAATTCCTAATGAAATAGTGAGCTCAAAGGCAAAGACTGACAATCGGGGTTTCAGAATAGCTAACGCTCACATGTTACCCTGAGAATTATTTATCAACTGTGAATGGAAGTATACATCTTTGCCATGAGCCAGGCATAGTGGCGCACGCCTTTAATCCCAGCGCTAGGGAGGCAGAGGTAGGAGAATTGCTGTGAATTTGAAGCCATCCTGAGACTACATAGTGAATTCCAGGTCAGTCTGGGCTAGAGTGAGACCCTACCTCAAAAAACGAAAGGGAGAAGAAAAAAACTAAGCATTTTTTGCTGTGAAAAATCTAACAACTGGTACCTCAAAGAAGGGATCAAAAGGCTGGGACTCAGTAGTTAAAGGCGCTTCTTGCTGATTACCCAGGTTTTAGTAACCAGACTTAGTAAAGCCACATGCACAAAGGGGGAGCATGTATCTGGAGTATGTTTGCAGCAGTAAGACACCCAGCACACCCATGCTGGCTCCCTTTCTCTCTCTCAAATAAATAACTAGGATGTGAGGGCAATCGGGCTGTGACAGCTGTCACCCTATTGATCGCCAGGGTTGATTCGGCTGATCTGGCTGGCTAGGCAGCGTCCCCTTCCTCCCTCACAGCTCCATGTGTGCGTCCCTCCCGAAGCTGCATGCTCTGTCAAAGAGGAAGTCCTTCCCCAAAGAGGAGGACTGGTCTTCAGTCAAGGGTATACGAGTAGCTGTGCTCCCCTGCTAGAACCTCCAAACAAGCTCTCAAATAAATAACTAAAACTGTTTATTTTTTAATATCCTTAATTTTATATTTATTTATTTCATTAGATAGGGAAAGAGGCAGATTAGATAGATAGATAGATAGATAGATAGATAGATAGATAGATAGATAGATAGATAGGGAGAGAATGGGTGTACCAGGGCCTTCAGCCACTGCAAATGAACTCCAGACACATGCTTCACCTTGTACGTCTGGCTTTTGGGGGTCCTGAGGAATTGAACCTGGGTCCTTTGGCTTTGCAGGCAAGCACCTTAACTGCTAAGCCATCTCTCCAGCCCAAAATATTTTTTGAGGTAGGGTCTCACTTTAGCCCAGGCTGATCTGGAATTCACTATGTAATCTCAGGGTGGCCTCAAACTCACAGTGATCCACCCTACTGAGTGCTGGGATTAAAGGCCTGTGTTACCACGCCAGGCTCCAAAATATTTATTTATTGATTGATTGGTCCTTTATTTTTATTTTTTTTTTGGTTTTTCAAGGTAGTGTCTCACTCTAGCCCAGGCTGACCTGGAATCCACTATGTAGTCTCAGGGTGGCCTCAATTTCAATGTAATTCTTCTACCTCTGCCTCCTGAGTGATGGGATTAAAGGTGTGTACCACCACACCTGGCTCTTTATTTTAATTTTGAGAGAGAGAGAGAGAATGGGTACGCCAAGGCCTTCAGAACCTACGAATAAACTACAGAAGTGTCTGCCCTCTTGTTGCACATGTGTGACATTGCACGCTTGCATCACTGTGTGTCTGGCTATGTGGGACCTGGAGATTCAAACATGAGTTCTTAGGCTTTGCAGGCAAATGCCATAACCACTAAGCCATCTCTCTAGCCCTTTAACTTATTTTTAAATGTTTTTATTTATTTATTTGAAAGAAAGATAGAGAGGAAGAGGCAGATATAGATAGAAGATGGGCATGCTAGGGCCTCTAGCCATTGCAAAGGAACTCCAGATGCATGTGCCCCCTTGTGCATCTGGCTTACATGGGTCCTAGAGAATCGAACCAGGATTCTTTGGCTTTGCAGGCAAATGCCTTAACCGCTAAGCCATCTGTCCAGTCCTTTTTTTTTTTTTTTTTTTTTTTGAGGTAGGTTTTCACTCTAGTCCAGGCTGACCCGGAATTCACTGTGTAGTCTCAGAGTGGCCTTGAACTCATGGTGATCCTCTTACCTCTGCCTCCCAAGTGCTGAGATTAAAGGTGTGCACCACCATGGAAGGCCTAAACCTTTTTAATGAATAGAAATTTATTTATTTGCAAATAGAGATAGAGAGAAAAGGTACAGACAGAGAGAATAGACATGCTGGCGGCCTCTAGCCACTGTAAATGAACTCCAAATGCAGACACCAGTTTGTGCATCTGGCTTTATGTGGGTACTGGGGAATTGAACCCTGGTCATTATGCTTTGCAGGCAAGTGCCTTAACCAGTGAGCTATCTCTCCAGGCCCTAGTAAATGGAAATGTTTATTGCAATTCTCTTTGCATTCCCTTCCCTATGGGGAAAGAAACCATAATCATGTAAGTGACTATTCTCGGAGGCCAACAACATAGCATGTGTTTCATTCGCCTCATATGATTTATGGCTAAATCACAGCATTAGCCGAGGAAGAGAAAAGAAATGTATAGAACAGTTTTTCATTTCATTGAGCATGCAAAATCTTTCCACCTATGAGAGTCATTCATTTCTGCATAGGCAGTTCCATGGCATATTTCTAGACAAAATACAACTTTTAAAATAGCCCTGTCCAACAGAAATATGTGAGCCATGAGTGTGAGCCCAGATATTAACCTTACACATGTCAGCCTAGTAAAGTTCAAGCGTCATGGGCCTGGGAGATGGCTCAGTGATTAAAAGTACTTGCTTGCATAGCCTGATAGCCCGGGTTCAATTCTCTAGGACCCATGGAAAGCCAAATGCACAATGTGGTGCATGAGTATGGAGTCCATATGCAGTGCTAAGGGGCCCCGGCATGCTCATTTTCTCTTTCTCTCTGTCTTAAATAATTTTAATATTTTATTATTTATTTAGTTATTTATTTGAGAGGGAGAAAGAGGGAGAGAGAGGGAGCACCAGGGCCTCCTGCCACTGCAAACGAATGCCAGATGCAAGCGCCCCTTTGTGCATCTGGCTTATGTGGGTCCTGGATAATCGAACCAGGATCTTTTGGCTTTGCAGGAAAATGCCTTAACAGCTAAGCCATTTTAAAATTTTTTGTTAGGGCTGGAGAGATGACCTAGCAGTTAAGGCACTTGCCTATGAAGCATAAGGACTCAGATTTGACTCCCTAGAACGGATGTCAGCCAGACGTACAAGGTGACACATGCTCACTAGGTGGCACATGTGCACAAGGTGGTACACACATCAGCAAATCGATTGCAGTGGCTGCAGGCTCTGGTGCACCAATCCCCCCCCTCTCTCTCTCCCTAAAAAAAACAAAACAAAAAAAAAAAAAAAACCTTATTTTTAATGTAAAAGAGCAGGGCGTGGTGGCTCACACCTTTATCCCAGAACTTGGGAGGCAGAGGTAGGAGGATCACCATGAGTTTGAGGCCACCATGAGACTACATAGTGAATTCCAGGACGGCCTGGGATAGAGCAAGACCCTACCTCATAAAACAAACAAAAAAGTTAAGAAAAAAAAAAAAAACAGGCTGGAGAGATGGCTTAGCGATTCAGGCACTTGCCTGTGAAGACTAAGGACCCAAGTTCGATTCCCTAGTACCCACGTAAGCCAGATGCACAAGGTGGTGCATGCACCTGCAGTTCGTTTGCAGTAGCTAGAGGCTCTGATGTGCCCATTCTCTCTACCTGTCACACTCTATCAAATAAATAAATAAATATAAAAATAAATTTAAAAATAGCCAGGCATGGTGGTGCACGCCTTTAATCCGAGCACTTGGGAGGCTGAGGTAGGCGGATCACCATGACTTCGAGACCACCCTGAGACTGGCCTGGGCTAGAGCAAGACTCTACCTTGAAAAACCAAAATAAATAAATTAATTTTAAAAAAACTGTAAAATGAGGCATGGTGGCAACATGCCAGTAATTTTGGCATTAGGCAGGCTGAGACAGGAGGATCACAAGTGTGAGGCCAGTCTGACTTAGAGAGCTAGATCCTGGCTCAAAAAGGAAAAAAGAAGAAAAAAAAAAAAAGAAATAGGTGAAAAAAATTTTTTTTGAGACAGGGTCTCTAAAACTTTTTTTATTGACAACATCTATACTTACAGACAATAAACCATGATAATTCCCTCCCCTCCCCTCTTTCTCTTCACAACTCCACTCTCCATTAGTCTTTATTTTGATGTCATCGTCTTTTTCTCCTATTATGAGGATCTTGTGAAGGTAGTGCTAGGCACTGTGAAGTCATGGATATCATCTTTATTTATTTATTTATTTATCTATTTATTTTATTTATTTATTTATTTTTGGGATTTTGAGGTAGGGTCTCGCTCTAGCCCAGGCTGACCTGAAACTCACTATGTAGTCTCAGGCTGGCCTTGAACTCACAATGATCCTTCTACTTCTGTCTCCTGAGTGCTGTACTTTTTTATTTTTGAGAGAGAGGGAGAGAGAGAGAATGGGTGTGTCAGGGCCTTTCAGCAGCTGTGAATGAACTTCAGATGTTTGCACCCCCTTGTATGCATGTGTAACATTGCATAGTTGCATCACTGCATCTGGCTACGTGGGACCTAGAGATTCGAACATGCGTTCTTAGGCTTCTCAGGCAAGTGCCTTAACCACTAAGTCATCTCTCTAGCCCTAGGATCTCTTTTATCCTAGGCTGGCCTAGGACTCACCAGCCTGGAACTTCTGATCACCCTACCTCCACCTTCCTAGTGCTGGGATGACAGGTGTGTACCATCATGCCTGGTTTATGCAGTGCTGGAAATTGAACCCAAGGCCACCTGAATGCTAGACAAACTGAACTACATCTCCATCCCTAATTTTGATAATGTATTATCAAACAACATGATATATATTGCTTTTTCGTTTGTCTTATTTTGGTTTTTCAAGATAGGGTCTCTCTCTCTCTAGACCAGGCTGACCTGTAATCTCAGGGTGGGCTTGAATTTACTATGATCCTCCTATCTCAGCCTCCCAAGTGCTGGGATTAAAGGCGTGTAACACTATGTCTGGTTTATACAATACTGGGAATTGAACTCAGGGCTACCTGCATGCTAGACAAACTGAACTACATCCCCATTCCTATTATTATTATTATTTTGTTTTTCGAGGTAGGGTCTCACTCTAGCCCAGGCTGATCTAGAATTCACTTTGTACTGTCAGGTTGGCCTTAAACTCATGGCAATCCTTCTACCCCCGTCTCCTGAGTACTGGGATTAAAGGCGTGCACCACCACGCCTGCCTTGAATTTTTTTTCAAGGTAGGGTCTCAGCCTAGCCCAGCCTGACCTGGATTTCACTATGAAGTCAGGCTGACCTTGAACTCACAGCAATCCTCCTACCTCTGCCTACTGAGTGCTGGGATTAAAGGCGTGCGCCATCACACCCGGCCCTCATTTCAATCTTTTTTTATGTTAGATCGCAGTGCCTCCGCTGTAGACGGGGTAGGCTACACCCTCTGTTTAGCTTCTCTCCCAACCCAGGTACAGCAGAAAGAGCTAACAGGTTCTCCGCTCTGACAGTCACAATAAAGCCATCCCAGGCAGGGATGGACAACAGTATCAGCGTCCTGCAGCCCAGGCCCAAGGCAACTGATTTATAGCCTTGGATCTTTTCTAGTGCTTTCCCTACAGTTCTGACAACACTCAGCAGTCCCAAGACACATTCACCTTCTAGTAAGGCCTTGAGGGGGAATTTAGGTAGCCAGTCAGGAAACAGGGCCCAGAGAGGGAACACCATCCGCAGAAGATGGGTTCAGTGTCTGATCCAGCCATCCAGTCAGCTCCTAGCCCAGACCAACCTATTCTCTCTCTCAGACTCACCTGAGTCTGAGGGTCAAGCCCACCACAGTGTTTATAAATAGATGCTTACCAGGCAAGGAAGGTCACTGTTTGGCTTTTTGCCTTCCTGGACTCCCAAGTCCCTGCCCTGGTAAGCCCCCCTCATCTCGGCCCTGCTGGACAGAGATGGGGAGACCCCTACTCCCACCTGTATTCTCTCACCTCCTGCCCTCCACAAGGCAGGAGCTCTCTGTGCTCTTACTCTCTTCTCTGTAAATCTAATCGTCTCTTTAAGCCTTACCCTCTCTTTGGTCTATGGATTTAATTCTTTAAATTCATAAGACAAGGGCTGGAGGGATGGCTTAGGGGTTAAGGTGTTTGCCTGCAAAGCCAAAGGACCCAGGTTCAATTCCCCAGGACCCACGTTAGTCAGATACACAAGGGGGCGCATGTGTCTTGAGTTTGTTTGTAGTGGCTGGAGACCCTGGCGTGTCCATTCTCTCTCTCTCTGTCAAATAAATAAATAAGTAAAAATTCATTAGACAAACATCTGAGGTGCCCTAAATTCATTAGTTCATTGGCATTGGCAAGGAGCCCTAAAACTCCCATACCAGCCTTATCTGTAGTCAGAGATCCCTCCTCTTTAAAAGATACAAAGATCAGGAATCTCCTTGGTTCTGCTATTTGGAGTTGGATCTATCCCAACTTCTCTCCCTATGAGGGGCTGCAATTAAAAGAAAACCTCAATATTATGGTTTATTGTCTGTAAGTATAGAAGTTGTCAGTTAAAAAAAAAAAGTGAAACATAGGAGACTTGAAAAAGAAAAGAAAATCTCACTTGACATCCATCTCAGCACCTCTCTCTAACCTGAAAAGACTTTTTATCATTTATCTATTTATTGACTTTGTTGTTGTTGTTGTTTTTCAAGGTAGGGTCTCACTGTAGCCCAAGCTGACCTGGGATTCATTATGTAGTCTCAGGCTGGCCTCTAACTCACTGAGATCTTCTTACCTCTGCTCCTGAGTCCTGGGATTAAAGGCGGCTTTAAAAAAAAGTTTTATTTATTTGAGAGAGAAGAAACATTGTTTTGAATAATAAAGAAGCCGGGTGTGTTAGCACAAGCCTTTAATTCCCAGCGCTCAGGAACCCCAGATAGGATCACTGTGAGTTCCAGGTCAGTCTAGGCTAAAGCAAGATCCTACTTCAAACAAAAACAAAAACAAATGGGGGAGGGGGCTAGAGAGATGGCTTAGCAGTTAAGGTGTTTGCCTGCAAAGCCAAAGGACCCAGGTTTGATTCCGCAGGACCCATCTAAGCCAGATGCACAAGTGTCTGGAGTTCGTTTGCAGTGGCTGGAGGCCCTGGCATGCCCATTCTCACTCTGTCTTGTCTCTCTTCCCTCTCTCTGCCTGCAAATAAATAAAGTAAAATTAAAAAAGGCCGGAGAGATGGCTCAGCAATAAAGGCACTTGCTTACAAAGCCTGATGGCCTTGGTTTGATTCCCCAGTACCCATGAAAAGCCAGATGTACAAAGTTGTTCTTGAATCTGGAGTTCATTTAATAGCAGCAGGAGGCCCTAGCACACCCATTCTCCACCTGCCTCTCTCTCATTCTCTCTCTTTCTCCTTTTCTGTCTCTCAAATACATAGATAAATAAAACAACATTTAGTAAGATGCAGAGAACTAATAAGCATCCAGCAGTTTGGTCTAGGTGGACAGCTCTCTGTATGTACACTTGTGGTGGTTTGAATTTAAAATGTCCCCAGTAACCTCAAAGCGTTTGTGACAAAGGTTCCTGCTTAGTCCCCAGATTCCACATGAGCCAGACACACAAAAGTGAGGCAAATGTAAGGTCGCATATGCCCACTAGGAGGCACAAGCATCTGGAGTTTGATTTCAGTGGCTGAGGTCCTAGCATGCTAATTGTCTCTCTCTGTCTAAAAAGAAAAAACAAAAAGCCGGCCATGGTGGCGCACGTCTTTAATCCCAGCACTTGGGAGGCAGAGGTGGGAGGATCACCATGAGTTCGAGGCCACCCTGAGAATACATAGTTAATTCTAGGTCAGCCTGGACCAGAGTGAAACCCTACCTCGAAAAACAAAATAAATAAATAAATAAATAAATAAATAAATAAAGAAAAAAGAAAAAAGAGAAAAAACAAAAAAACAAAACAAAACAACAACAACAACAACAACAACAAAACCCAGCCAGTTGTAGTGGTGCACACCTTTAATCCCAGCACTTGGGAGGCAGAGGTAGGAGGACCACTATAAGTTTGAGGCCAGCCTGGGGCTACATAATGCCTTCCAGGTCAACCTGGGCTAGAGCAAGAACCTACTGAAGGAGGAATAGTTGGCAGCTAGATTCTTTCAGGCAGTGTCAGTTAGGAACTGAAGCCCAGAGAAAACCGATACCACCTGGGCCTGGCAGGAGTGGACCTCTGGGCACTTGTGTTTTATGGAGACTTATCTACATCAGCTACAGTGCCCTCTGCTGCCCAGTCTAGCACACTACCTAGATAGGTAGCCTTCACTCCCCAGGTGGACTGGCCCTGAAGCCTGCCCCTTCAAATCTACAAACCACTGGGGTCTTCCCTTTGCATGCCTGAATCTGAAGAAAGAATATATTTTCTTTTTCTTTTTTTTTTTTGTTTCTTGGTTTTCCTAGGTAGTCTTAAGGGTGGCCTTGAACTCATGATGATGTTCCTACCTCTGCCTCCCAAGCTGGGATTAAAGGTGTGCGCCACCACGCACGGCAAGAATGCATTTTCAATTGACTGTAAAGGCTGCTTTTGGTCTTCTTGACTCTCTCTCCCTCTCTGTATCCCCTCCCTTCATTCTGTTCTGCAATCTCTGCTTGGATGCACATGAGTCTGACTTCCCACCCAGCCCACCTAGACAGCAGAGCACTGTCTCTTGGTCTGGGCGGTTCTCCTCTGGTCTCTGAATCTACCATCTGTGTACTGCCCTTACACTGTATGTCGACCACGTGGGCGCTTTCTCTAACTCTGGGCCTGTTACCTGTGTTGTTTCTCTAACTGCGGGGGAGGCATGGGTGTAACTCTCTACACAACTCATTTCTCATCTGAATTTCTTGGTCTCTGTTTGATATTTCCCCTCTGCTATTCTTTTTTTTAAATTTATTTTTATTTGAGAGAGAGAGAGAGAGAGAGAGAGAGAGAGGGAGAAAATGGGTGCTCCAGGGCCTCTAGCCACTGCAAACAAACTCCAGACACGTGCGCCACCTTGTGCATCTGGCTTACGTGGGTTCTGGGGAATTGAACCTGGGTCCTTAAGCTTCACAGGCAAGTGCCTTACCACTGAGCCATCTCTCCAGCCCTATTCTTTTATTTGTTTTTTTGAGGTAGTGACTCTAGCTCAGGCTGACCTGGAATTTACTGTGGCCTTGAACTCATGGTGATCCTCCTACCTCTGTCTCCCAAGTGCTGGGATTAAAGAGGTGCGCCACCATACCCTGCTGCTATTCTTCATTAAGCTACCACCATTTGTCCTCTTAACTTTGTTCCACGGAGAAGCTTAGGGCAGATGCTGTGTGTGTCTCTTCTAAATCTCCCTACTATCTTCCATGTATTTATGGCTCTGACCCAGCCATTTCGTTTTTTAAAATATTTTTTAAAATTTTTTTATTATCTACTTGAAGAGAGAAAGCAGACAGAGACAGATAGAGATTAGGTGCACCAGGGCCTTCAGCTGCTATAAATAACTCCAGATGTATGCACCACCTTGTGCGTATGGCTTATGTGGGTCCTAGAGAATTGAACCTGGGTCCTTTGGCTTTGCAGGCACATGTCTTAACCACTAAGCCATTTCTCTCAGATGACTCTCATGGACTCTGCTGTGTCTTCTAATTCCCACGTGCTTGTGACCCAGCTCTAGTTTTCTTCCTAGATCCCAATTTCCCTTAAACCCCACAATTTGTGATTCCTCCTTAAATAAATTTAATAATTCATAATTTATCCTCCTTGAGTTCCTATTTATCAATTCTTTGTAAAAAAAAAAAGGACAAGACTCAAAAATTGGGATTCACAAACTTGGGGAAACCCTCCTGCACTTCAAAATCCTGCATCACTACCTTGAAAAAAAACCAATATACAAGTGCAAAAAATATATGTGTTTGCATGCAAACATATACAACATGCACACACAGTATACACAGTATGTGTCAGCATTATGTATACACAAGTATGCATACATAGTCTTTGTTCTGTTTACTGACAGGACCTCTGGAAGAAGAAATATCCCTGGAGGCATAAGCCTAAGGGAAGCCTGAGACATCTTGCTGTTTCTGAATGCCAGGGAAGTGTTCAAAAATGATGAGAATGGGCTGGAGAGATGGCTCAGCAGTTAAAGGCACTTGCCTGCAGAGCCTAACAATTGCGCACTTGCCTGCAGAGCCTAACGATTGCAGTCGATTCCCCAGTACCCATGTAAGCCAGATGCACCAAGTGGCACATGTATCTGGAGTTTGTTTGCAGGCTGGCCAAAGAATCTCTGCCCATTCTGTCTTTCTCTTCTGTTTCTCACAGGACTTGAAAAAAACCAGATACATCTTGCAAAATCAGGAGTGTTTTGCATGAGAATTTCTCTTTCTGCTCTTTCTTTCATTTCTGAGACATCTTGCTGTTTCTGAATGGCCACATAGTCTAGAAAAATGATTTCTGGGCCCCAAAATCCTTTGCTCACTATCCTGGGAAAAAAGCCAAAATAGGAAGAGACACAAGGCACATGGTGGGAGGCTTACCTCCACCCTTGTTTGTTAACTGCTGAGACCCACCATGCACAAACAGTATGGGCTGTAGAGGGATTCAGTTGGAAAAAAGAGACCATTGAAAGAAGTTGTCTTTGATTCTGTTTTTCTGTGTTTATCTCTCAGAATGGCTGCAAAGAAATAAAGCCTAATTTCTTTCTTGCCTTTTCTGTCTTTCTTTCTTCTTTCTTTCTTTTTTTAGATGCCTCTAGGCCGTGAATGCAAATAAATAAATAATTTCTTTCTGCAGTTCTTCTTGTTCTCTTTCTTTCTGACTGCCCATTACCTTCTTTCTTTCTTTCTTTCTTGGCACATGTATCTGGAGTTTGTTTGCAGTGGCTGGAGGCCCCGGTCTGCCCATTCTGTCTGTCTGTCTTCTATCTCTCTCTCTCTGCTTGCAAATAAATAAATAATTTCTCTTTCTTTCTTTCTTTCTTTCTTTCTTTCTTTCTTTCTTTCTTTCTTTCTTTTTCTTTCTTTTTCTAGGTAGGGTCTTGCTTGGTAGCCCAGGCTGACCTGGAATTCACTCTGTAGTATCAGGGTGGACTTACCTCTGCCTCTCAAGTGCTGGGAGGTGGGGAGATGACTCAGTAGATAAAGCATTGTTGCACAAGCATGAGGACCTGAGTTTGGATTCTTAGCCCTCAAGTAAAAGCCAGACCTAGTTGCCCCACCCCCACCCCCGTAATCCCCGTTCGGGGGAAGTAGAAACAGAAGGAACTCTGAGACTCACTGGCCAACTAGTCTAGATGAAAAGATGAGTTCTACCTCAAAATTGAAGAGACTTTGTGGCTACCTACATAAGACCTGCATAATGGGAGGGAAAAATGATGACATCAAAATAGAAGAGACACAAGGCATGGTGGCGCACGCCTTTAATCTCAGCACTCGGGAGGCAGAGGTAGGAGGATTGCCACCGTGAGTTCGAGGCCACCCTGAGACGACATAGTGAATTCCAGGTCACCCTGAGCTACGGTGAGACCCTACCTTGAAAAACAAAAAAAAACAAAACAAACAACAAAAAAAAAAAGAGAGAGAGAGAGAGAGACTAGTTGGAAAGAAGAGATTCAGTAGAGGAGGGATTTGAGAAGGAAAAGGGAGAGTGGTGGGAGGGAATTATGATCATGGTATATTATCTGTATTTATGGGAAGTTGTCAATAAAAAGTGAAAAAAGCTTGACTATGATGTGTCTTGGTAAGAGTTTAGAATTTTTCTGTATTTTAAATGTGTTTGTTTATATCTTTTGTCAAATTTGGGGAGATTTAGCCATTACATTTTCTTTAAATATCTATTTTTATTTTTATTTATTTAATTGAGAGAGGGAGAGAAAGAGGGAAGGAGGGAGAGAGAAAGAGACAGAAAGGGAGAGAATAGGTACACCAGGGCCTCTAGCCACTGCAAATCCAGATGCATGTGCCACCTTCTGCATCTGGATTATATGGGTCCTGGGGAATTGAACCTGGGTCCTCTAAGCCGTATCTTCAGCCCTAGCCATTACATTTTGAATACTTTTTCAACTTTATCTTCTTTCTCCTCTCCTTTGGGGACTCTGCTAGTGTGATATTTTGTTTTAGTTCTACAAATTCTATAGCCTCTGTTCATCTTATTTTATTTATTAGAGAGAGAGAGAGAGAGAGAGAGAGAGAATGGGTGTGCCAGGGCCTCTAGCCACTGCAAATGAACTCCAGATGCATGTGTCTTCTTGTGCATCTGGCTTACGTGGTTTCTGGGGAGTAGAACCTAGGTCCTTAGGCTTTGCAGGCAATCATCTTAACCACTAAGCCATCCCTCTAGCCCTCATGTCTATGCTTAGATTAAGTTGCTTTGATCCTGGTTTTAGTTCCCTGGTTCTGTCCTCTGTTGTCTCCATTCTTTTATTAAACCCACTACCGTGTGTGTGTGTGTGTGTGTGTGTGTGTATGTTTTCCTTTTTTTTTTTTTTTTTTTGAGGTAGGAACTTAATCTAGCCCAGGCTGACCTGGAACTCACTCTGTGGTGTGGTCCCAGGCTGGCCTCAAACTCACAGCAATCCTCCTACCTCAGCCTCCTGAGTGCTGAGATTAAAGGCTGAGGTAGGAGGATTGCTGTGAGTTCAAGGTCAGCCTGGGACTACAGAGTGAGTTCCAGGTCAGCCTGGGCTAGAGGGAGACCCTACCTCAAAAACAAAACAAAAGAACAACAGGGCTGAAGAGATGGCTCAGAGGTTAAAGGCACCTGATTGTAACATCTGATGGCCTAGTTTGAATTTCCCAGTACCCACATAAAACCAGATGCACAAAGTGGTGCATGCATGTGGAGTTTCCTTGCAGTGGCAAGATGCCCTGGACTGACTGTCTCTCTCTCTCTCTCTCTCTCTCTCTCTCTCTCTCTCTCGGCTTGCAAACAAATGATAATAACAAAGACCAACAATAATAAAAGCCTGAACCACAATGCTAGTGAGCTGCTGGTCATACCTCCCTATAGCTAGGCTGTGGGTACTGCACTTTGTCCTCATCCCGAGGCCCAGGCTGAAGCAGTAGCCCTGTCTAGGCCATACCTTCTTGTGGAACAAAGAAACAAGAAAGCAAACAGAAACCTGCAATGCCACTCTGGGCTTCTGCCAGACTGGGACGCTATCACCTCTGCTCACATTTCGCCGACCAAAGGCCCCAACGACAGCAGTGGGGCGTGGAAATACTCTCCTCTTACAGGAGGCCAACCACTCACAGGGCAAAGCGGAGGGGAGCGAAGAAATATAATTACTACCAGGGACAGGGATCAAGTGGAGAACAAAAATACATACCTTTGTCATTTCCAAAAAGTAAATTGTCTGTTTTTTTCTACTTAATTACAACCCCTTGGCATGTCTAACACAATGGACAATCTTAATATTTAAGAAGCAATCTATATTCAAAATTTTCAACTATCCCCAAATTTATTTAAAATTTAATTTATTTGGTGGCTCATGGCCTGGTTGATTAAAGGAGATTGTTTGCAAAGCTCGCCAGCCTGTGTTAAATTCCCCAACATCCCCATGTCAAACCAAACACAGAAAGTGGTGCACACACCTGACATTTATTTGTAGTGGCAAGAGACCATGACACCCCCTACCCCCACCCCCACAAACATAAACACATACACATACATGCAACTAAATAAATAAATTTGGGCTAGAGATATGGCTTAGTGGTTAAGGCACTTGCCTGTGAAGTCCGAGGACCCAGATTCAATTTGCCAATACCCATAGTAAAGCCAGATACACAAGGTGGTGCATGCATCTGGAGTTCATTTGTAATGACTAGAGGCCCTGATGTGCCCATTCTCTCTCTCTCTCTCTCTCTCCATATATATATGCGCACACACACACACACACACACACACACACACACACACACACATATTCTTTCTCGCAAGCAAATAAATAAAATCTTAAATAAATGAATTTTTAAAAGTTTCTTAGGAGTTGGGAAGATGGCTCAGTGGTTGTATTAGTCAGGGTTCTCTAGAGGAATAGAACCGATAGGATGAATTGTAATAAAAGGGAATTTATTGGATTAGTTTATGGTAGTCCAATAATAGCAGGTTGCAGGCCAGAGAGTCAAGGAACCTGGTGCCTGCTCACTCCACGTGGCTGGAGGCCTCAGCAGTCCCAACCCAGCACTGAAGGCCTAGAGGCGTCCTGGAGAGACGCTGCTCTTGCTCTTCCGTCCACACTGGAAAGCAGCAAGCAGCACTGGCAGCCAGGTGGGAGGAGGGGATCCTTTCCTTCCCAGACCTTCTTTAGATAAAGTTCCCAGTCCCTCCAAGGAGTCGCCCACTCTTGGTGAAGGGCTCACCCTGGGGGAAGGATTCCTCCTTTAGTTAATCCTTCCCAGAAGCCACCTCAGAGACCAATTTATGAAGAATGTCTGTGGATTCCTAAACAGATTAGGTTGACACAAACTTAACCATCACAGTGGTTAAAGGTGCTTGCTTGCAAAGTCTATCAACCTCAGGTTCAAGTCCCAAGCCACTCATGTAAGCTGGACACAAAGGGGGCACAGGTGTTTGCAGGAGCAGGAGGCCCCGGCGTGTGAGCACACGCATACACACACACACACAGGAAAATAAACAAATAAAAATAAGAGGGGAGGAAAAGGAGGGTGCTGGGAGTGGATTATGATCATGGCATATTGTCTATATTTATGGAAGTTGTCAATAAAAAGTAAAAAAAAAAAAAAAAAAAGAGGGGCTGGAGAGATGGCTTGGTGATTAAGCGCTTTCCTGTGAAACCTAAGGACTCTGGTTCGAGGCTCAATTCCCAGGGACCCATGTAAGCCAGATACATAAGGTGGACATGCATCTAGAGTTCATTTGAAGTGGCTGGAGGCCCTGGTGCGCCTATTCTCTCTCTCTCTCTCTCCCTCTGCTTCTTTCTCTGTCTGTCTGTCATTCTCAAATAAATAAAAACAAAATTTAAAAGTTTTTTTTTAAAAAGAAAGCCTGGCATGCTGGCACATACCTTTAATCCCACCACCACTCGGGAGGCAGAGGTTGGAGAATTGATGTGATGTGATTCCCCAGGACCCACATAAAGCCAGATGCACAAGATGGTGCATGCATTTGGAGTTCATTTGCATTGGCTAGAGGCCTTGGCTTACCCATTCTCTCTCTCTCCCTCCCTGTTTGCAAATAAATAAATAAATAAAACATTTAAAAAAAATTTCTATTTCATTATTGAGGTTTTATGTTTACCTACTTTGTTTCTAACAAGCACTGAATATATTTATATGCATGTGGAGGTTCTTTTTATTTTGGGAGGGTATGGTCTCTAGCCCATGCTGACCTGTGACCTGGAATTCACTCTGTAGTCGCAGGCTGGTCTTGAACTCACAGTGATCCTCCTACCTCAACCTCCTGTGTGATGGGATTAAAGGCATATGCCACCACGCCTGGCCCTTGAGGTTCTTTTCAGACAATTCTGAGTCATTCGTAGTTTTTTTTTTCTACTGACCTCTTGATTTAAGATCACACTTTTGCTTCTTTTCATGTTTAGTAATCTTTTGGACATTCTAAGGATAATGTGGAGGCTTCAAATGGGTTCTGGGGATTCAAACTCAGGTCCTCATGCTTGTGTAGCAGCCACTGAGCCATCTGCCCAGTCCCGATGTCTGTGATCTGTTGCACGATGTACTAGTTGCACTGAATATGATGTTGTAGAAAATTCTCGGTTACGTCGCCATCCTCTGAAGAGCACAGCATCTCGTTATGGCAGCAGTTAAAATATTGGTGCAACCCGACCTTGTGGACTCATGTCTTGGGCTCTGTTGAGATAGACACATTCAGTGTTTCTCTCAGTTCTGGGGTGTGTTCTCTAGCCCCCAGGGGTAGCCCTTTTGACCTGTCAATGGAAAACCCAACATACCATCAAATTCTGCTATTTTGGTTATATGTACATACCAAACTATCTCCAGGCCCTGGACTCTTACCCTGTGCACATACAGTTTAGCAATCACTCAGCTTACACAAGCACGTGGAGCCTCTTTCTTCTGTCTTGCTGCTCTCTGGGTTTCTTCCTCCACCTCCAGGGTCTCCCCATCATTTCAAAGCTCTGATTCATGTTTCATTAGCCTAGTAAAGATGCCGCCCTAGCCTGGCGTGGTGGTGCATGCCTTTAATCCCAATGCTCAGGAGGCAGAGGTAGAGATCTGTGAGTTTGAAGACAGCCTGAGACTACCTAGTGAATTCCAGGTCAGCCTAGGATAGAGTGAGTAGAATGAGACCCTACCTTAGAAACAAAGATGCTGCCCTCTCCCCCTGCATTTCCCCAGGTTCTGCAGTGAACCCAGATATGTGCAGGGAGAAGCTGATTCCATGTGGACCACACCTAGGGAGCCGCCTTTCTTTTATTAATTAATTAATTTATTTATAAGAGAGAGAGAGAGAAAGAGAGAAATAGGCAGGTAGAAAGAGAGAGGGAATGCGGGTGCCAGGGCCTCCAGCTGCTACAAATGAACTCCAGATGCATGCTCCATCTTGTGCATCTGACTTATATGGGTCCTGGGGAATCAAACCTAGGTCCTTTAGCTTTGCAGGCAAGTGCCTTAACCGCTAAGCCATCTCTCCAGCCCGAACCTTCTTTCTTTAAGAGTAATATCTATTTCCCTCCTCCCTACTTTCAATTGCTGTCCAGTGCCTCCACATAGTGGTTTTTTTTTTTAATTTACAGATGCTGTGGCATAGCAGGGCCTCTAACTGCTGCAAATGAACTCCAGATGCATGCGCCACTTTGTACATCAGGGTTTACATGAGAACTGGAGAACTGAACCCAGGTGATTAGGTTTTGTAGGCGAGCGCCTTAACCAGTGAACCATCTCTCCAGCCCTATGTTTGCATCTTTGTCTTGCTCTCTCTTTTTTTTGTAATTTTTTATGGGGAGGGGTTGAGAGAAAATTGGCACACCAGGGCCTCCAGCCATTACAATAGAAATCCAGATGTATGTACCACCTTGTGTGTATGTGCAATCTTGCATGCTTGAGTCACCTTGTGCCTCTGGCTTACATGTGACCTGGAGAACTGAACATGGATCTTTAAGCTTCGTAGGTAAGTTCCTTAACTGCTAAGCCATCTCTCCAGCCTTGTCTTGCTTTCTTTTAACTGAAAAGTAAAACCAGGGGCTGGGGAGATGGCTTAGCAGTTGCAGACACTTGCTTGCAAAGCCTGCAAGTCTGGGTTCAATTCCCCAGCCACCCATGTAAAGACAGGTGGGCCCTTGCAGCAGTAAGACACTGGCACACTCATACACACGTGTGAATAAAAACTTTTTAAGAGTAAAATCATTCATTGCATATTAATCTATAACATTCTTTTAAGATAATCTAGTGTTACCAACATCATTAGTTAATTATTGAAACATACTTCTAGAGAGATATCATTCCCATTTTACAAATAAGGATGACAAATTTATATTTTATTTTATAATTATTTATTAAAGAGAGAAAGAGAATGGGCACACCAGGGCCTCTGGCCACTACAAATGAATTCCAAATGCATATGCCACCTTGTGCATTTGGCTTATGTGGGTTTTGGGAGTCAATCCTAGGTCTTTAGGCTTCTCAGGCAAGCATTTTAACTGTTAAGCCATCTCTCCAGCCCTGTGGATGACAGATTTATTTATTTATTTTATTAATTGACAACTTCCATAAATGTTAAGCTATTTATTTGTTTGTTTGTTTGTTTGTTTGTTTGAGAGAGGGAAAGAGGGAGAGACAGAGAATGGGTATACCAGGGCTTTCAGCCACTGCAAACAAACTCCAGATGCATGCACTACCTTGTGTATCTGGCCTATATGGGTCCTGGGGAATTGAACTGAGGTCCTTTGGCTTTGCAGGTAAGTGCCTTTACCGCTAAGCCATCTCTCCAGCCCTGAAGCAATTTTTTTGAGGGAGGATCTTGCTGTAGCCCAGGCTGACCTGGAATTGATTATGTAGTCTCAGGGTGTCCTCAAACTCACGGCAATCCTCCTACCTCTGCCTCTGGAGTGCTGGGATCAAAGGTGTGCACCATCATGCCTGGCATGTGAAGCAATTTTTATAATTTTTATATTTTATTTTTATTCATTTATTAGAGAGAGACAGACAGAGAATGGGTCCATCAGGGCCTCCAACAGTTGCAAATGAACTCCAGACACGTGTGCCACCTTGTGCATCTGACTTACATGGGTCCTGGGTAGTCAAATTTGGGTCTTTTGGCTTTGCAGGCAAATGCCTTAACTGCTAAGCCATGTCTCCAGCCCATTTTATTTTAACCAAGTCTTAGGGACTCCCAGATCCATGCCCTTAGTCTTTGTCAATGAATACTCACTGAGGATTCTGGTTTAAAATTAATTGTTCAATTCAGTAAAGTTATAAAACTTTGATTCAGGGGCTGGAGAGATGGCTTAGCAGTTAAAGTGCTTGCCTGCAAAGCCCAAGGACCCAGGTTCGATTTCCCAGTACCCACATAAGCCAGATGCACAAGGTGGCACATGCATATGGTGTTAGTCTGCAGTGGCAGGAGGCCCTGGTATGTTCATTTCTAACTCTATCTCTTAAATAAATAAGTATTAAAAAAAACTTTGGTTCAATTAAAAATATTATCCTCTTAGTCCTCTTATAAATCTAATATATTTTTAATGATTGTTTACACAAAGCTTGAATTGCTGTGGTCCTATTTACAAATTTAATTAAATGCTCTCATTATTTCAAATTGAATTTTGAAATTTACTATGGCCAGATCTTTTTTAAGTATTTCAATTATCTCATTAACAAAGAGACTCCCTCCAGAGAATTAAGTGATACTTGCAAATTAATATGTTAAATAGAGATATATCTTAGGGGCTGGAGATATGGCTTAGAGGTTAAGCACTTGCCTATGAAGTCTAAGGACACCAGTTCAAGGCCTGATTCTCCAGGATCCACATAAGCCAGATGCACAAGGTGGTGCATGCATTTGAAGTTCATTTGCAGGGGCTGGAGGCCCTGGTGCACCCATTCTCTCTCTCTCTGCACCTCTTTCTTTGTCTGTTGCTCTCAAATAAATACAAATAAAATTAACAAAAAAAATAATAAAAGAAATATGTCTTAAATGCCTTTAATTATTCTGCGACTGTTTTTCTTTAATGTCTAAATCAGCAAGATTTAGACATTAAATAAAAACCTTAAGCCAATTACTCACTGACACATTATTGGGTAGAATAGCAAATCAAATATGATAAATTATATATATATATATATATATATATATATAGAGAGAGAGAGAGAGAGAGAGAGAGAGAGAGAGTGAGTTTTAGTTTTCGAGGTAGGGTCTTTCAAGGTAGGGTCTCACTCTAGCCCAGGCTGACCTGGAATTCAATATGCAGTTTCAGAGTGGCCTTGAACTCATGACAATCCTCCTACCTCTGCCTCCCAAGTGCTGAGATTAAAGATGTGTGCCATGACACCTGGCTCCAATATATATATTTTAAATTATTTATTTATTTATTTGAGAGAGGGAAAGGGACAGAGCAAGAAAGAGAGAAAGAGAGAGAGGGCATGCCAGAGCTTCCAGCCACTGCAAATCAATTCCACATGCATGCACCACCTTGTGCATCTGGCTTACAGGGTCCCTGGGGAATTGAACTGAGGTCCTTTGGCTTTGCAGGGAAGTGCCTTAATTGTAAGCTATCTCTCCAGCCCTGATAAATTCTTCTTTAAAAAATTTTATTTACTTGAGAGAGATACAGAGAAAGAAGTAGACAGACAGCGAGTGAGTGTAGGTGTGCTAGGGCCTCCTACCACTGCAAATAAATTCCAGATGAATGTGCACTTTGTGCATCTGGTTTTATGTGGGTACTGGGGAACTGAACCGAGGCTGTTAATTTTTGCAAGTTAGTGCCTTTAACCATAGAGCCATGCCTCCAGCCCAAGAATGGTAAATTCTTTTCTTTTTGTTGTTTGTTTTTTTGAAATAGGGTCTCACTATAGCCCTGGCTGACCTGGAATTCACTATGTAGCCTCATAGTGGCCTCAAACTCATGGTGATCCTCCTACCTCTGCCTCCCTAGCGCTGGGATTAAAGGTGTGCACCACCATGCCCGGCTTCCATTCAGAATTTCTAATGTTTCAATATTTCCTTTCTGTTTTTATTTTTGTCTTATACACGATCTCTTCTTGGAATGGTAATGAAACATTCAGCTATATATGTTCTGTATATTCTTGTGTCCAATACTGTCAAGTCTGAATAGTTCAAATACTTTGAACATTTTGGACATTCTTTTCTTCTTCATTTTGCAAGGCAGGATCTCTCTCTAGCCCAAGCTGATCTGAGATTAGTCTCAGGTTGGCCTCAAACTCACACCAATCCTCCTACCTCAGCCTCCCAAGTGCCAAGAATTAAAAGTGGGTGCCAGCACGCTTGGCCTATTTTGAATGGTCTTCATAAACGTGCGCACTTCCTTTCCAGACAATCGCCGCACACGAACCACAGAGCTACTTGCTTCTTCTCTCATGGCCACCGTCTAAGGCTCAGTGTACAGCTGGGGCCCATGATGTCGAAGACTGGCACTGGTGGGAGTAAATAGCACCCGTGCAGCCTTCTTGCTGACAATTCCTAGTGTTGGTGGCAATCTTCCCGTCGGACTCCTTATTTGATGATTCTGCTCCTAACCTTGTAAATTGGCAGGAGATATGTCAGGTTGGTCATTATCTCACTCACACTGGCTTCATTAGTGTCATCTTTGATCCAGGTTCCCTTTGAAGGTCCAATTTTATGACATTTGTACATCTTGAAAGCACTGCTTCACTTAAGAGGAGGCAATTTGATCTGTGAATCCACGCAAAACTAGTGTCTGTAAACTTTTGTGTGCTGCCATGAGCCGGAAGGGAAGTTAACACCCAGGGCACCGTGGTCAGCAGCTTCAAGTTGTAGGGGCACCTCTGGCCCTTCTTCTTTCTGAGCTTCCACGGGGAACATGATTGTTGTATGTTGGGGCTAGAGGGCTAGTGTTAATATGATTCATACAAGATCGTGCCTGAGGGCTGGAGAATATGGTTTATGGTTAAGGCACTTGCCAGCAAAGCCAAAGGACCCCCATTCGATTCCCCACTACACACGTAAACCAGACGCAGAAGGTGGCGCATGCATCTGGAGTTCGTTTGCAGTGGCCAGAGGCCCTGGTGCACCCATTCTCTCCCTCACTCTCTCCCTACCTCTTTCTCTGTCTCAAATAAATAAATAAAATAAAATAAACAAAAAAAAAAAAAAAAACAAAACCCTGGCTTTAAGCCAGGTGTGATGGTACACACCCTTAAATTTTTTTTTTTAAATCATGCCTGAATAATATTTGTTCCAACTGTGGGATAGGCCCACGGGCTCAGTGGCAGTGAAGGAAGAGTTTGTTAATACGGTTTCCAAATCCACCATGTCACTATTAACCTAAGAACAATGCCTCACTTTTCCACTTCCATAGCTGTGTGAGGGTGGATGATCTTCATGTCATTCTACCAAATGACACAACACACAGAATGCAGGAGTGGACCTAAGCATCGGCTGTCTTCTCCTGTGAGGGCAGACATCGTGAAGATTTGTTTGGCTGGTTTTGGTTTTTTGAGGTAGGGTTTCTCTCTAGCTCAGGTTGACCTGGAATTCACTATTAGTCTCAGGCTGGCCTTGAACTCTTGGCGATCCTCCTACTTCTGCCTCCTGAATGCTGGGATTAAAGGTGTGCACCACCACGCCCAGCCATCGTGAAGATTTGTAAAAATGTAAAGTACTGGGTTTATTTTCTTACTAATTTTTTGGGTACATCAACTAAATAAGGGTATTTCCAATAAAAATATACATATTATTTAACATGCTGTGGTAGTTTGAATAGATGTCCCCCAATATACTCAGTGTTTTATTAGTTTATAGTTTGCATCTGCAGCCACCTAGAGGCAATGTCACTGGGCAGATCTTAAGGTGGTGGTGGGTTTAGGATTTCAATCTAAAGATATGCAAAGTGTGCCTAGCTGGAGTTCCTGAGAGGTGCTGTGCTGTGTGGCTTTTGGCTTGTGGCTTTGCTCTCTGTGTTTGGTCCAGTGAAGGCAGACCAGTTTCTTCTGCTATTATGAAACTTCCCCTGGATCTATAAGCTTCAATAAATAAATCCCTTCCTCCATAATTGTGCCTGGTCTGGAAGTTCATCTCAGCGAACCTGAAGCTATGTTACAGAAAGTGGTACCAAGAAGTGAGGTGAGGTGAACCTAACCATGTGGTTTTCTTCTTTTGGAATCTTTGTTTGGGGGAACAGGCATGGACTTGGTGCTTGCAACTGTAGACGTCTTCTGGAGTGGTAAGCCAAGTATTATGGGCTGTTCTGATGAGAGTTGGAGAATGCTAAATGCAGACAGTATTGAACTTTGAGGCTTGGCTTATGAGCTTTCTAAGGGTAAGGAAAGACTGAAGAGGACTTTGTTGGAACTGGGCTACTGGCATAAGGGATGGCTGCATCCTGCTACCCAGGCCCAGAGAGTTTGATCATGGTTAAATTTGTAATGGACTGATGTGTTTGGCTAAAGATATTGGACTGAAAGATTTAAGATTTTAAGTTGGAAAACCTCAAACAAGTTAAAATTAGAGGCACCGAGACTGGTTTTAGGTTACTGAAGCTGCTATTGTCAACACATTAGCAATCTTAGGAAGGTGGCCCAACTGCTTTACATTAAAACAATGGAGAAGATACCTGAGGAAAGACTGTTAGAAATGCAGACTCTTGGAAAGAGTTGACTGGAAAAGGAACCTGCTTTTCAAGGTTATGATTATTTCGTCCCTAAATTAAGAATATGGCTGTGTTCTGCACACCTGGTATTAGTTTTGGAAGCAGGAAAAATGCATGGAGTGGTCATGAGTTGCACATGGTTCCAGAAGCTGCTGCTGAAATGTGGAATAAAGAAGAGTGTGATGTCCTGATCGGCTGAAGAGCCTTTGGAAGATGGACTGTGGTTTGCTTGGAGACCGAAGACGTTTTGGATATACCAGGACTGTGCAAGGGCTACCATGGAGTGCACTGTTGGCCTGGGATGGAAGTTTTCCCTGGCTACTCTGCCCAGCTGGAGGGACAGAATTGGAAAACCTGGAGACTGACAGTCTCTGGTTATATTGAACTTGAACTGCAGAAGTTTGATGACTGCTGATGGTGGTTGAGTTTGCATTGTTGTAGTCTGTCCTAGCTATGCCTTATACCAGTTGAAAATGTTTACTCTGTGCCTTTACATGTTGAAAGTATTTAACTTCTTTGATTTTACAGGACTCACTATCTTAAGTTGATCAAGACAGAACCTTTGAAACTGGACTGAGTACAATTTACAATGTGTGATAGTTATAAATCTATTGGGGGCCAGGGGCAGAAAGTGGTAGTTTGAATAGATGTCCCCCAATATATTCAGAGTTTTATTAGTTTATAGTTTGCATCTGCAGCCACTTGGCTGGAGGCAGTGTCACTGGGCAGATCTTAAGGTGTGGTAGTGGGTTTAGGATTTCAATCTAAAGATATGCAAAGTGTGCCTAGCTGGAGTTCCTGGGTTATGCTGTGCTGCGTGGCTTTTGGCTTCTGGCTAGTGGCTTTGCTCTCTGTGTTTGGTCCTGTGAAAGCAGGCCAGTTTCTTCTACTATTATGGAACTTCTCCTGCATCTGTAAGCTTCAATAAATAAATCCCTTCCTCTATAACTGTGCCTGGTCTGGAAATTCATCCCAGCGAAGCTGAAGCTATCTGTTACACATGCAGTGGATTTTTTAAATCTTAAAGCATAAATTTACAAATATGTTTTTTTCAGCTCTGACACTTTATTTTTATTCTTTTTTTGTTTTGTTTTGTCTTGTTTTTTTGAGGTAGGGTCTCACTCTAGCCCAGGCTGACCTGGAAATAACTATGTATTCTCAGAGTGGTCTCAAACTCACAGCAATCCTCCTACCTCTGCCTCCTGGGTGCTGGGATTACAGGCATGAGCCACCATGCCCAGCTATTTTTATTCTTAATTTTTTTAAAATTTATAATCCCTTCCCACTACACTTCCTTTTAAATACTTTTGTTTGTTTATTTGAGAGAAAGGCGGTAGGGGGGGGAGAATGGGCGCCCCAGGGCCTCCAGCTACTGTAAATAAACTTCAGATGCATGCACAACCATGTGCATCTGTTTTACGTGGGTACTAGAGAACTGAACCTGGGTTCTTTGGCTTTGCAGGCAAGTGCCTCAACCTCCAAGCCATTTCTCCAGCCCCCCACTACCTTTCTATATGTCCCCTCCATCTGACGTACGTGGGTCCTGGGGAATTGAACCTGGATCCTGAGGCTTTGCAGGCAAGTGCCTAAACCACTAAGCCATCTCTCCAGACCTCCCATTGTGTTTTAAGTGTAGAATGTCCCCCATAACCTCGTGTGCTTTGATACTTGGTCTCGAGCTGGTGGCCATTTGGGAAGGTTATAGGGCCTTTTGGAGGTAGAGCCATGCTGGTATGGAGCTGTGACCTGGGAACTGTAAAGTGAACTAGACTCTTTCCTTTCATAAGCTCTTCCTGGCAGGTATCTTGCCCAGCAACAAGGAAGTAAGTGCAGGGCTGGAGAGATGACTCAGTGGTTAAAGGGGCTTGCCTGCCAAGCCTTGATTCCCCAGTACCTACGTAAAGCCAGATGCACAAAATGGTGCATAGATCTGGAGTTTGTTTGCAGCCACTGGAGGCCCTGGCACATGCATTCTCTCTGAGTCTCTCTTCTCTCTAACTCTGCTTGAATATAAATTTTTTTTTAAATTTTTAAGCTGGGTGTGGTGGCGCACACCTTTAATCCCAGCACTCGGGAGGTAGAGGTAGGAGGATCACCATGAATTTGAGGCCACCCTGAGACTACATAGTGAATTCCAGGTCAGCCTGAGCTAGAGTGAGACCCTACCTCAAAAAAACAAAACAAAACAAAAAATTAAAAATTAAAAACAGGATGGAGAAATGGCTTAGCGGCAAAGCCAAAGGACCTAGGTTCAGTTCCCTAGAACCCATGTAAAGCCAGATGCACAAAGTGGTGCATGTGTCTAGAGTTCATTTGCAGTGGCTAGAGACCCCGGCACACCCATTCTCTCTCTCTCTCAAATAAATTAAATGCTTTTAAAAATTAAAAAAAGAAGGAATGACACTGCTATACCCTGTCATAATCCTGCCCTCTCATTTTGTAACAAGGAGGTCTCTGCCGTGTTTCTTTGGCTCTTGAGTGTCAATCCAGGGACCTGAGAGATATTCATGATCAATATGGATCAAGGCTTCACTAATGGAAGGCAAAGCTTTGTGGTTTCTATAGTCTAGACACGCCTGTGTTGAGGATGCAGAATGGTGTTAGACCATTCTAGACCTTTCGGCATTATAACTCACAGGATTTCAGAAGCTAAACAGATGACTTAAAAATCCTCCCATTTCCACATATATAGAAGTGGAAACGGGAACAGGCTTGATGCCGAGTCCTACTTCAGTCAAATAATTAGTAATATTTACCATAGAGATGTGAACTAACTGAAAAGCAGAAGTTCAGTTCATTAAGAAATACATATGTAAACTGGTGGCGCATGCCTTTAATCCCAGCACTCGGGAGGCAGAGGTAGGAGAATCGCCATGAGTTCGAGGCCACCCTGAGACTACAGAATGAATTCCAGGTCAGCCTGAGCTACAGTGAAACCCTACCTCGAAATGTCCCCTCCCCACAAAAAAGAAAAGAAATGCACACGTAATTTGATATCATTTAAATACAATATAATTGCCAGTGTGGTGACCCATGCCTTTAATCCCAGCACTCAGGATGCAAAGGTAGGAGGATTGCTGTGAGTTTGGGGCCAGCCTGGAACCAAATGATGAATTCCAGGTCAGCCTGGAAGACGGAGGGCTGGAGAGATGGCATAGTGTTTAAAGAACTTGCTTGAGTTCGATTGGCCAGTGCCCATGTAAAGCCAGATGCACAAGGTGGTGCATGCATCTGGAGTTTGTTTGCAGTGGCTGGAGGATCTGGTGCACCCATTCTGTCTGTCTCTATCTGCTTGCAAATACATACACACACACACACACACACACACACACACACACGTCCCAAAATAAAAGTAAACAAGATACATTTCAAATTTAATATTGAAGAAATACTTAATTTACAACTAGGACATTTTAGTTAATTATATACTGATAATAACTGCAGCGATAACTTAATCTAGATTTTTTTAAGTTATTTATTTGTGTGCATGCGCATGTGTGTGTACACTAGGGTGTCTTGCTGCTACAGACAAATACGCATCAGGCTTTATGTGGATGAATGGGGGAGTTACCCTGGACCAGAAAGCTTTGCAAGCAAGCATCTTTAACCACTAGCATAGTCTTTGATATTATTATTACTTTGGGGTTTTTTTTTTTTTCAGGTAGGATCTCACTCTAGTCCAAGCTGACCTGGAGTTCAGTATGTAGACTCAGGTGGGCCTCGAACTCAAAGCAATCCTCCTACTTCTGCCTCCTGAGTGCTGGGATTAAAGGCTTGCACTGCCATACCTGGCCTGGTCTTCTTTATTAGTTTTGAGTCATGACTCATAGAACCATCACAATCTTTGTTGCAGTTGCTACTCAAAGCAGGTGTGTGTCCTTCAAATGTGAAACATGAAAAACGGACCAATGATCTAAAATCGTCACTGGCATGGGAAGTCTTGATGAAAGTCCTTAGACTTAGCTGTGAGCAGCTTCCTGGATCTGTTGGTGTCGTGTTGGTGCCCCCTGGTGGTCATGGAAGTCAGCACAGGGCACCAATGTCTGAACAATCAACTAAGATTCTAGATCTGTGGTAAGGAATGAGTTATTGGTATTGTGTGTGCGAGGGGGAGGAATGGGGACTGGGGGGTCAACAGAGACAGAGTGGAAGGTAAGTCAGCAATGTGCTTTCCTTGCATGCATGAGGACCCGAGTTCAAGCTCCAGAGCCCATGTTAAAAAGGGGGGGAGGAGGCTTGAGAATCAGCTCTGTGGTTTAAGATGCTTGCTTGCAGCGACTTAAGTTCAATTCTTCAATACCTGCACAAAGCCAGATGCACAAAGTGACATATGTGTCTGGAATCCGTTCGCAGTAGCTAGAGGCCCTAGTGAGCCCATTTCTCTGTCTCCCTTCTATCTCTCTCTGCTTGTAAAAAAAATATTTTAAAAATAAGCCAGGGGCTGGAGAGATGGCTTAGTGGTTAAGGCGCCTGCCTCCTAAGCCTAAGAACACTGGTTCCAATCTCCAGTGGTTCCAATCTCCAGGTCCCACGTTTAGCCAGATGCAAAGTGACGAAAGGGCGCAATGCCGCACTTGACCACAAGGGGGCGCACACATCTGTATTTCGTTCGCAGCAGCTGAGAGACTGCGCGCCCATCTCTGTCTTCCTCTCCCTCTCTCTCTGTCTCTCCCCCCAAAAATAAATAAAAATAAATAAAAAAATTAAAACAAAATAAGCCAGGCATGGTGGTGCACACCTTCAATGCCTGGGAGGTGGAGGTAAGACGATTGCTGTGAGTTCGAGGCTACCTGAGACTACATAGTGAAATCCAGGTCAGCCTGGGATAGAGCGAGACCCTACCTCGACAAACCAACAAACAAATAAAAATAAATTGGGCATGGTGGCACACACCTTTAATCTCAGCCCTCGGGTGGCAGAGGTAAGAGGATCATCATGAGTTTGAGGCTAGCCTAAGACAACATAGTGAATTCCAGGTCAGCATGGGCTAGAGTGAGACCCTACTTTAAAAAACAAAAACAAAAAACCCCAGCTGGGTGTGGCGGTGCACATTTATAAACCCAACACTGGGGAGATGGAGATGGTTACCTTTTGGCCTGAGGAATGACATGAGAGCTGTTCTTCTGGACTCCATGCCACGTGTATACACACACGCCCCCTCCCACTCACGCAAAAGAAAAGGGAGAGGAAAGGAAGAAATTCCACGGGACGAGAACCACTGGGCAAAAGGGGGAAATCAGTTGGTATATATATTTTCCAAGGTAGGGTCTCACTTTAGCCCTAGGTAACCTTAAACTCACAGCAATCCTCCTACCTCCCCAGTGCTGGGATTAAAGGTATGCACCCCACATGGCTAAAATGTTTTTGGAAAAAGAAAAGAAGGTGGAACATGATTGAAGAAGACCCCTGACATGAACTCCTGGCCTCCACTCACATATCTACACACGTATACTTATGTATGCATAACCACACACGTGTGTCCACACACATGCAAACATACACACACCCATGCATGTACATTATACACATATGCAAAAATAATGTGCATATGCATAAAGTACTGAAAGAATACTATACAGCTTTGGCTTAATATGCTGGAGATGCACTGTATCAAACTGAAGTATCTTCAGAAGTTCTTGGGGGCCCAGCCCTCCCTTAGCAGCTCTTGGCAGGTAATAGTTGCTGGGGGAGGGAGAGTGCCCTTTTTGAGCAGTGTAGCCACTGGGCAAGCTCCCTATGTTCTATGTTCCAGTACAAACTCCCCCCACCAATACTCATGCAAGAAACCCTCAATGAATTTTTTCTTCTTTTTCTTCTATTTCCCACCCCCTACTCAAGGGTCTTTCTCTAGCTCAGGTTGACCTGGAATTCACTATGTAAACTTAACAGCAATCCTCTTACCTGTGCCTCCCAAGTGCTGGGATTAAAGGTGTGCACTACCATGCCTGGCTCTTTTCTTCTATTTTCCAGATAGGGCCTCCTTCTTAGTCCAGGCTGATTTGGAATTCACTATATAGTCTCAGGGTGGCCTTGAACTCATGGGGATCCTCCTGCCTCTGCCCCCCCCAAAATGAAATGCTTCACGAATTTGCATGTCATCTTTGTGCAGGGGCTATGCTAATCTTCTCTGTATCATTCCAATTTTTTCTTTCTTTCTTTTTCTTTCTTTCTTTCTTTCTTTCTTTCTTTTTTTTTTTTTTTTTTTTTGGTTTTCAAGGTAGGGTCTCACTCTGGTCCAGGCTGACCTGGAATTCACTATGTAGTCTCAGGGTGGCCTCAAACTCTCAGCAATCCTCCTACCTCTGCCTCCCGAGTGCTGGGATTAAAGGTGTGTGCTACCACGCCCGGCTTATCATTCCAATTTTAGTATGTGTGCTGTTGAAGCAAGCACTCTTCTTTTTTAGAATTTTATTTAGGGCCTAAGAGAGATGGTTCAGTGGTTAAGGTACTGGCCTGTGAAGCCTTCGGACACAAGTTTGATTCCCTAGGACCCACATAAGCTGGATGCACATGGTGGCACATACATCTGGAGTTCCTTTTCAGTGCCTGAAGGCCCTGGTATGCCCATTTTCTCTAATAAAAAAATTAATTTAAAATTTTATTTATTTGAATGGCTTATCTGGAGCTTACTCTGTAGCTCAGGCTGGCCTCAAAGTCACAGTGATCCTTCTACCTCTGCCTCCCAAGTGTTGGGATTAAAGGTGTTGGCTACCACATCTGTCTGGTATGTTTTGTTTTGTTTTTCTTTTTTGAGGTAAGGTCTCACTCTAGCTCAGGCTGACCTGGAATTCACTTTGGAGTCTCAGGCTGGCCTTGAACCCACAGCAATCCTCCTACCTCTGCCTCCCCAAGTGCAAGTGCTGGAATTAAAGATAGGTGTCACCACATTCAGCTTGGTATGGTATTTTTTTTTCTCTCTTTTTTTCATTTTTCGAGGTAGGGTCTCACTCTAGCCTTGGCTGACCTGGAATTCACTATATAGTCTCAGAATAGTCTTGAACTCATGGTGACCTTCCTACTTCTGCCTCCCTAGTGCCTTGAATTAAAGGCATGCGCCACCACACCAGGCTGGTATGGTATTTTTGATTAAGGTTAACCTTCTAGCTTGTCTCCAGCAGTCTGCTGGAGAGTGTATGTCATGGGGTGCGGGGGTGTGTTGGATCTGCTTCCAGCCCAAAGGTGTGAAGAGAACAATTTGGACTCTGGCTGTCCATGCTCATTTGTGGTGCTGGTTGTTTGCTGGTTTTTCTCTCTGTTCAGATTTACGAATGGGAGCCAGCTTCTCCCGCCATTGATGGAACTTCCCTTGGATATGTAAGCCTGAAATAAGTCCCTTCCTTCCATAAACTGTGTCTGGGTGGATGTTCGTCCCAACAACATGGAACTGACAACAGTGTGCCAGGGTCTCCTGCTGCTGCAAAATATCACCCGGTTTCATGTGGGTCCTGGGGAACTTAACTCTGGCAGGTTTTGCAAGCAAGTGCCTTTACCTGCTGAGCCATCTCCTTAACTCCAATTAGTGATTATTTTCAAGCTAGTGAAGAATTAATGTACGAATCCTGAAGTTGTGTGTAAACTGTCTGATTAACCATTCACATAGTCTCCATTTCTCTCCACTGTTTAGAAATAAGGCAGTTCTCGTTAATTCAGTAGTCTGATGGTAGATCTTATATTAGCAGGTATCAAAGTTGAACTCATTCATAGGAACATGAAATGACAATTAAAGCTCTTGAGGATTTTCTCATACAATGGCTGATTTGCACTGAGAAAATCAAAGTCCAGGGAGGCAAGGAGACTTGCCTGTAGCCACGTCCACATTATTAGCAGGGCTGGCATGATGGTGGCTCAGACTCCTGATTCCCCCTTCCTCCCACCCTTCACCCTGATGGCACATGAGGTGAAATCATTTTGTATTTTTTCCCATTTATAGGACATGTCCACAATAGGTGAACCTAAAGAAATAAGCAAGCTATTGCTTGCTAGGGGTTGTGCTTTTTCTTTCTTGTCTTTCAAGGCAGGGTCTCGCTCTATCCCGGGCTGACCTGGAACTCACTATGTATTCTCAGGCTGGTCTCAAACTCACAACGATTCTCCTACCTCTGCCTCTAATCTAAAGGGCTGAGGTTAAAGGTGTGTGCCACCATTCCTGGCTCCTCCTCCTTCTTCTTAAATATTCATTTATTTATTTGCAAGGAGAAAGACGCAGAAAGACAGACTATGGGGATGCAAGGGCCTCCTGCCTCTGCTACTCTATACATCTGGCTCCACATGGGCACCGGGAAATTGAACCCAGGACTGCAGACTATACTAGCAAGAGCCTTTAAATGCTGAGCCTTCTCTACAGCTCTGGTTGTTTTCTGGAGTTGTTATTATTTTTTTTTGAGAGAGACAGAGAGAGAGGGAGAGGAAGAGAGAATGGGCATGCCAGCAGCCCCTCAGCCACTGTGAACGAACTCCAGATGTGTGCTCCCCCTTGTGGGCAAGTGCAGCATTGTGCCCTTGTGTCAGTGCATCTGGCTAAACGTGGGACCCGGCGTTCTTAGGCTTAGCAGGCAGGCGCCTTAACTGCTAAGCCATCTCTCCAGCCCTCTGGAATTATTTTTTTAAATATATTATTTTATTTTTGAGAGAGAGAGAGAATGAGTGTGCCAGGGCCTTTCAGCCTCTGTGAACAAACTCCAGATGTGTGCCCCCTTGTGGTGCATGTGCAACATTATGTGCTTGAATAACTGTCTGGCTTATGTGAGACCTGGAGATTTGAACATGTGTTCGTAGGCTTCACAAGCAAGCGCCTTAACCATCTCTCCAGCCCTGGAGTTTTGTTTTTTTCTTTAGCTGTGTGTGTGTGTGTTTTAAACAAATATTCTTTTTGGTTTTTCAAAGTTTTTTATTGACAAGTTTCATACATATAGGTAATAAACCATGAAAATTCCCTCCCCTCCCCAACTGTCCCCTTCACAAATCCATACTCCATCATATCCCCTCCCTCTCTCCATTAGTTTCTCTTTAATTTTGATGTCATCATCTTTTCTTCCTATTATGAGGGTCTTGTGAAGATAGTGCTAGGCACTGTGAGGTCATGGATATCGAGGCCAGTTTCTGTTTGGATGGTTGCATTGTAATCAGCCCTACCCTTCCTTTGACTCTCACATTCTTTCCACCAACTCTTCCGCAATGGACCCTGAGCCTTGGAAGGTGTGATAAAGATGTTTTAGTGCTGAATATTCCTCCATCACATATTCTCAGCACTATGGTGCCTTTTGAGTCATCCCAAAGTCACTGTCATCTGAAAAGAGAAGCTTTTCTAACCAAAAGTGACAGCAGCATTAATATATGGGTATAAACATTAAGTGCTCACAGGGCAGTTTGGTGGGCATAATATATGCATTTAGCCAGACAAAAACAGGCATTACACTGCTAATGTTCATGACCTCCCCCCATAGGCTCTTTTTTTTTTTTTTTTTTTTTTTCAAGGTAGGGTCTCACTCTAGCTCAGGCTGACCTGGAATTCACTATGTAGTCTCAGGGTGGCCTCGAACTCATGGCAATCCTCCTACCTCTGCCTCCCAAGTGCTGGGATTAAAGGTGTGCGCCACCACGCCCGGCCCCCCATAGGCTCTTGATTAGGTTTTCACTACCAGACATGTATTCCCACCCATAGAACAGGTCTCCATTCCAATTAACAGAGCAGCTGGTTTCCCTCATAACAGACATGCCACTATTGCACCTGTTGGCTCATTTGGCCTATCTGACCAAACTTGAGGCTTGCAGTGTTTTCCACTGTTTTCACCACTGATGGCTTCTGTCTCCCATAGGGCTGCATGCAGTGCAGCTTTTTCTAGCTTTCTGTCAATTGGTCTACAGAGAGGAGGTTTTCAGCTCAGCCCCAATTTGAATTCTCAATGACCTTCTAGCCCAGGCATGTGGAGTCTTCAGCAATAAAAAATATTCTTTCCCTGATACTGAAAACCTACAACAGGTATAGTTGTGAGCCCCAGGCGTGTAATGCCTGCTTTTATCTGGCATTAAGCACTTCTCTTAATGTTCATAACCATATATTAATGCTACTCTCACTTTTGGTTAAAGAGGCTTCTCTTTTCAGATGGCAGTGACCTTGGGATGACTCAGAAGGCACCATGGTGCTAAGAAGTGGCAGAGGAAAGCTGGGCGTGGTGGCACACGCCTTTAATCCCAGCACTCGGGAGGCAGAGGTAGGAGGATCACCGTGAGTTCAAGGCCACCCTGAGACTACATAGTTAATTCCAGGTCAGCCTGGGCCAGAGTGAGACCCTACCTTGAAAAAAAAAAAAAGTGGCAGAGGAGTGCTCAGCACTGAAACATCTCTAACACACCTTCCAAGGCTCAGGGTCCATTGTGGAAGAGGTGATGGAAAGAATGTAAGAGCTGAAGGAAGGGCAGGAGTCCTTACAACATGCTCCTCCAGACACAAAATGGCCTGGATATCCATGACCTCACAGTGCCTGACACTACATACACAAGACCATCATAAGAAGAAGAAAAGATCATGACATCAAAATAAGAGAGACTGATTGAGAGGGGGAGGGAATATGATGGAGAGTAGTTTCAAAGGGAAAAGTGGGGAGGGAGGGAATTACCATGGGGTATTGTCTATAATTATGGAAGTTGTCAATTAAAAAAATAAAAATTTAAAAGAAGGCCAGTATGTTTGGCATGCCTTACAAAAAACTTATTTGCAAGCAGAGAGAGAAAATGGATGCACCAGGGCCTCTAGCCTCTGTAGATGAACTTCAGAAGCATGTGCCACTTGCATCTGACTTCATGTCAGTATTGGGGAATTGAACCCTGGTCATTAAGCTTTGTAGACAAGTGCCTTAATGGCTAAATCATCTCTAAAGTCCCCACCCCTCACTTTTTTTTTTTTTCCCTAAAGAAGAGTCTCAGTCTATCCCAGGCTGACCTGGAACTCACTGTAGCTTGTGTGCTGGCCTCAAACTCATGGTGATCCTCCTACCTCAGCCTCCTGAGTGCTAGAATTTAAGGTGTGAGCCACCATGCCAGGCTTTTGGGGTTGTGCTTTTTAACAAATATTTTATTATTTATTTACTTATTTGAGAGAGATACAGAAATAGGCAGGTAGAGAAAGAGAGAGAGAGAGAATGGGTGCACCAGGGCCTCCAGCTACTGCAAACGAACTCCAGATGCATGCACCCCTTGTGCATCTGGCTTATGTGGGTCCTGGAGAATTGAGCCTCGAACCGGGGTCCTCAGGCTTCATAGGCAAGCGTTTAACCACTAAGCCATCTCTCCAGCCCTGGGGTTGTGCTTTTAAATGATATATTGTGGGCATGGCAGGGCATACAGAGTGCTGATTTTGCCTAGTTCAGTGTCTTCATGCCTGCAATTTTGTCACTGCAATAGCACTGTATGATCATATGACATACCATCTCTTTTAATCAATTTTGTCACTGCAATAGCACTGTATGATCATATGACATACCATCTCTTTTAATCAATTTTGTCACTGCAATAGCACTGTATGATCATATGACATACCATCTCTTGGGCTTGTCTTGCTGTACTTAGCGTAATTGCAAGCTGGAGCAACATTCAGTTTTCAACTTTTGAGTCATGACCTGTGGCTCGGGCATTGCTCAGTTTGTGTAGTCATTCACCCAATTGAAGAATAGCCAAGTTGTTTCTGGGGTTTTTGGTTATAAGTTTCCTGTGGACATAGAGGTCAGTCCTCTTGGCCAAGTGCCCAAGAGGACAGTTATTGAGTCATATAGCCATTGCTTATTTATTGTGGTAGGAAACTGCCAGACTGCACTGCAGAATGGCTGCACCATTTTACATTCCACAACTTGCGAGGGATCAACTTTCCATTCTCACAGCTTTTCAAAAATGTTTTTTAAAAATTTTAAATATTTTATTTTATTACTATTTTTTTTTTTTGGAGAAAAGACACAGAGAGATAGAGGGAGAGGGAGACAGATAGAGAATGGGTGCTCCAGCAGCCTCTTAGCCACTGTGAACAAACTCCAGATGTGTGTGCCCCCTTGTGGGCAAGTGCAGCATGGCGCCCTTGCGTCACTGCGTCTAGCTAAATGTGGGATCTGGAGATTGGAACCAGCCTTCTTAGGCTTAGCAGGCAGGTGCCTTAACCGCTAAGCCATCTCTCCAGCCCTAAAAATATTTTACTTTTATATATGTATTTGATAGAGAAAGAGACAGAGAATGGGCATATTAGGGTCTCCAGACACGTCAAATAAACTCCAGATTCATGAGCCATGTTGTACATCTGTCTTATGTGGTTCCTGGAGAATTGAACCTGGGTCTTTGGCTTTGCAGGCAAGTGCCTTAACCATTAAGCCATTTCTCCAGCCTTAACTTTTATTTATTTTCAAGGAGAGAGAGAATGGGTACACCACTGCAAAAGAATTCCTGATGAATGAGCCACCTTGTGTATCTGGCTTTATGTGGGTCTTGGGGAATTGAACCTGGGTCCTTTGGATTTGCAGACAAGTGCCTTAACCATTAAGCCATTTCTCCAGGTTTTTTTTTTTTTTTTTTTGAGGTAGTGTCTTGTTCTAGCCCAGGTGAGCTGGAATTCATTCTGTAGCTAGCCTTGAACTCACCATGATTTTCCTACTTCTACCTCTCAAGTACTGGCACTAAAGGTGTATGCCACCACAGCTGGCTACACCCAGTTTTTCCATGCAGTCTGGGGATCCAAACTCAGGTACTCAGAGTCCTGCAGCAAAAGCTTTATCACTGGAGCATTTCCCAAACAGCCTTTTGTTCCTTTTCTTTTTTTTCTTTTGAAACAAGGTCTCATGTATCTCGAGCCTTGAACTTGCTATGTAGTTTAGCAATTACCCACCCATCCTTTTTTTAAGGTAGGGGTCTCACTCTAGCCCAAGCTGACCTGGAACTCATTCTGTAGTCCTGGGCTGGTCTTGAACTCACAGTGATCCTCCTAACTGGGCCTCCTAAGTACTAGGATTAAAGGTGTGCACCACCACGCCCAGCTCTTTTTGTTTTTATTTTTCTCCCTTTCCTTTTTTTTTTTTTTTTTTTTTTTTTTTTTGATTTTTGATTTTTTTGAGGTAGGTTCTCACTCTAGCCCAGGCTGGCCTGGAATTCACTATGTAGTCTCAGGGTGGCCTTGAACTCATGGTGATCCTCCTACCTCTGCCTCCTGAGTGCTGGGATTAAAAGCATATGGCACCATGCCTGGCTCCATTTTTTTTCTTAAAGATTTTTTTTTTTTTGAGGTAGGGTCTCGCTCTACCCCAGGCTGTCCTGGAATTCACTATGTATTCTCAGGGTGACCCTAAACTCACGGCAATCCTTCTACTACTGCCTCCCGAGTGCTGGGATTATAGGCATGTTATTCTTAAAACTTTAAAAAAAATTTCTATCTGTGATTTATTTGGAGTTAGGGTTTGTGCAAGTGTGAGATTTAGGTTGCTGCCTGTATTTTTATTTATAAATATCTCTTTGCTCTAAAACCAGTTGTTGAAGATGCTACCATTCATCCTTGGAGCGGGTTTGAATTAAATATATATATCACTTAGGTTCTCAGTGCATAAAGTCCTTGCTGCACAAGGGTGAGTGCCCAAGTTGGGATCCCCAGAACCAATGAGAAAGCCAGGCACTGTGGCAGGCATCTGTAATCCCAGGAACCTATGGTGAAAAGGGAGATGGAGACCGAATTTACTGGAATCTCACAGACAAGCAGACTTGGCAGACTCCACAGTGACCAGCCAGGACAAGTGACTCCACCTCTGACAAGGTGAAAGTTGAAAACTGACATCTGAAAGTTGTGTGCCCATGCTCACATATGCACACACGCGATCTCTAAAATATAACAGCTGAACTTATTTTGTGGATTTATTTCTAAGTTTTCTATTCTGCTTTATTTACCTGTTTATTCTGCCAACTCTTTTTAATATTTATTTTTTGACAGAAACAGAGAGAGATAATGGGCACGCCAGGGCCTCTAGCCACTGCGAACGAACTCCAGATGCATGTGCCACTTTGTGCATCTTGTATTTGACTTAGTGGCACCTGCCGGAAAGTCTCACATATTGCATACCTATTGATTCTGCACTCAGCCAGGCCCTGGGAAAAGTCCATAGGATAATACACACACCCACACCTGTCTTTAAGACTTCTCCTATGGAGTGTGGAATATTTCACTTTTCACACATTAACTGAACTCTCATTACACTTGTATTGTGGATTCCATTGGAATTTGTCATAGGTGGATGGCTTCATGGAGACTGATGGCATGTGTTTAAATCACCAACTCTACTCTCAGGCCATCATGAGGTCTCACACTGACTAAGGCAGAGCCAAAACGACCGTCTTTCAGGCCAGAACTAAAAACACCCTGAGACACGTATGCTTGCAACCTTTCCCAACTACCCTCACCCAAGGCACACAGAGCCAGCTGTGAGTCCTGTATAGTAACTAACTGTATATAGTCCTGTATAGTGAATAACAGTATTTTCCTGCCTCAGTGGGGCAGAACCTGGTTCGACTGTGTGTTCCCTGGCTCTGGTTTGCAAATTTTCAGCCCAGGGCAGTCTGTCAGACTGATGGGCAATGAACATTCCTCTATCCAGCTTTCTCTGAATAAAATCTTCCGGAGCACAAGGCCTATTATGATTAAATTGTCTTAAACTCGAGTACTTGACAGCTGGTTCGCTTAGAAACACTAAAGCGAAAGTACACAATAACAAGACGTGTCCCAGTGTGGTCAGATTCCCAGCTGGACAACCGCTGGTTAATAGCTAGGGTCATCGCAGCCATTGGTGAGGCTCTGCTGCCCCCACGTGGCCGAACCACTTCACTGACAGACTGCTGTCCCCTGTCGCACAGCCTCTCCTACTGATTTTGGTATTTGTTTATTCATATTTTGGTGTATGTGTTGTGATGAGTGAGTGTGGGTGAATAAATACCATAACACATGCGTGTGGAAGTCAGAGGACAACTTTGGGGTATTTAGTCCTCCCTTCCACATGGTTTTGAGGCAGGTCTCTGGTTGGTCACCTCCATTCAGCAGGCAAGCTGGATCACAGGCCTCTGGGAAATCCTCCTGTCTCCATTTCCTGTCTCACTGTAGGCATGCTAGGATTGATTACAACTTCTGGTGTTTTTATTTATTTATTTATTTATTTATTTATTTATTTATTTATTTTTTTGCAAGGTAGGATCTTGCTCTAGCCCAGACTGACCTGTAATTCACTATGTACTCTCGGGCTGACCTTGAACTCATGGCAATCCTCCTACCAATGCCTCCTGAGTGCTGAGATTAAGGGTGAGTGCCACCATTCCCATTTTTTTTATTTTGAGGTAGGGACTCACTCTAGTCCAGGCTGACCTGGAATTCACTATGTAGTCTCAGATTGGCCTTGAACTCACAGCGACCCTCCCAAGTGCTGGTAGTAAAGGTGTGCGCCTCCACACCTGGATATTCTGGCGTTTTTACATGGTCTCTGGGGGTCTGAACTCATGCTTGTGTGGAAGTGCTTTATTCACTGAGTTTCCTCAGCAGCCCATCATTTATTTTTTTTTATCATTTTTTTCTTTCTTAATTTTTTTGGTTTTACAAGGTAGGGTCTCACTCTGGTCCAGGCTGACCTGGAATTAACTATGTAGTCTCAGGGTGGCCTCGAACTCTCGGCGATCCTCCTACCTCTGCCTCCCAAGTGGTGGGATTAAAGGCGTGTGCCGCCACACCCAGCTTTTCCATCGTTTATTTTTTGAGACAGGGTCTATTTAGCACAAACTGGCCTCAAACTCACAGCAATCTTCCTGCCTCAGCGTTCCCAGTGTTGGGATTACATGCATGAGTCACTACGTGTGACTTGGAGAGCACTTTTATTTATTATTTATTAATTTTTTGGTGTTTTGAGGTAGGGTCTCATACTAGCTAAGGTTGACCTGGAATTCACTATATAGTCTCAGGGAGGCCTCGAATTTACGGCAATCCTCCTACCTCTGCCTCCCAAGTGCTGGGATTAAAGGCGTGCGCCACTACACCTGGCTTATTTTTATTTTTTCTTGACAACTCCCATAATTGTCGACAATATACCATGGTAATCCCCCCCCCCCAAACTTTCCCCTTTGAAACTCCACTCTCCATCATATCCCCTCCCCCTCTCAATCAGTCTCTCATTTATTTTGATGTCATGATCTTTTCCTCCTATTATGATGGTCTTGTGTAGGTAGTGTCGGGCACTGTGAGGTCATGGATATCCAGGCCATTTTGTGTCTGGAGGAGCACGTTGTAAGGAGTCCTACCCTTCCTTTGGCTCTTACATTCTTTCCGCCACCTCTTTCACAATGGACCCTGAGCCTTGGAAGCTTGGAAGGTGTGTTGGAGATGTTTCAGTGCTGAGCGCTCCTCTGTCATTTCTTCTCAGCACCATGGTGCCTTGAGTCATGTGAAGGTCACTGCCAGCTGGAAAGAGAAGCTTCTCTAACCAAAGTGAGAGTAGCTTTAATATATGGGTGTGGACATTAAGAGAAGTGCTTACTGGGCAGTTTGGTGAGCACAGTATATACATTTAGACAAACACCAGCAGATGTTACACCCCTAGGGCTCATGACTACCCCTAATGTAGGCTTTCAGTATCAGGGATATATTCCCTCCCACAGATGGGGCCTACAGTCTAATTAGAGAGCAGCTGTTTTCTCCCATAACAGACATGCCACTATTGCACCTGTTGGCTCATTTGGCCTGGCTGGCCAAATTTAAGACTTGCAGTGTCCATTGTTGAGTATCTTCACTGGTGATTTCTCTCTCTCCCATTGAACTGCATGCAACATAGATTTTTCCAGCTTACTGTCAGCTGGTGCATATGGAGGAGGCTTTTGGCTCAGGTCCAACAGGATTTCTCAGTGACCTTGCAACTCAAGTATGTGGAGTCTTCAGCAATAGGGTCTTACCATCTATTCCTAGTGGGAAACCAAGGGCCTTGGCAGTGGCCTGTAATGTTTTGGGGGCATCAGGGACTTCCCTGGCCAACAACTCACTGGAATGTATCCCATCCCTGGCACTGAAAAATTTTCTAGTAACAATCTATGGCTTCTGAGTGTTCCATTGTCCAGAAAAGTAGGTTTCCATATGACTTATTTATATCCGCTGAGATTTTGATTAGTCCTCTCTCCACCTTTCCTTTACTCAATCCCTTCCCCTGACCTTACTTAGGCCTTTTCACCCCCATTAATCTGTTCTTCTACACACACACACACACACACACAAATACCATCCTATTAAGTCCCCCCTCCCTCCTTTTCTATTCCCTTTATATCCCCTTTCTAGCTTACTGGCTTCTGCTACTGAATTTTATTCCTACTCACATACAAGTCCAATCATTTATAGCTAGGATCCATATGTGAGAGAGAACATGTGATGTTTGGCTTTCTGGACTTGGGTTACCTCACTAAGTATAATCCTTTCCAGATCCATCCATTTTCCTACAAATTTCATAACTTAATTTTTCTTTACTGCTGAGTGGAACTCCATTGTGTAAATGTGCCACATCTTCATTATCCACTCATCAGTTCAGGGATATCTAGGCTGGTTCCATTTCCTAGCTACTGTGAATAGACTGGCAATAAACACGGTTGAGCAAGAATCTCTAAGGTAGTGAGACAAATCCTTAGTATATATACCTAGGTTTGGTATAGCTGGGTCATATGGTAAATCTATTTTTAGCTGTCTCAGGAACCTCAACACTGATTTCCACACTGGCTGGACCAGACTGCATTCCCACCAACAGTGTAGAAGGGTTTCTCTTTTTCCGCATTCTCGACAGCATTTATGGTCATTTGTTTTCATGATGGTATCCAATCTGACAGGAGTGAGATGGAATCTCAACATAGTTTTAATCTGCATTTCCCTGATGACTAGGGATGTAGAACATTTTTTAAGATGTTTATATGCATTTCTTTAGTTCCATGGCCCGTTTTTAATTGGGTTGTTTGATTTCTTAATTTTTTGAGTTTTCTGTATATCCTAGATTTTAATTCTCTGTCATATGTATAGCTGGCACAGATTTTCTTCCATTCTGTAGGTTGCCTCCTTGCTCTATTCACTGTGTCCTTTGCTATACAAAAGCTTTGTAATTTCATGAGGTCCCAGTGGTTGATCTGTGGTTTTATTTCCTGAGCAATTGAGGTTATATTCAGAAAGTCTTTGCCAAGTCTAGCAGTTTCAGAGTTTCAGGTCCGATATTAAGGTCTTTGATCCATTTTGGACTTAATTCTTGGGCATGGATAGAGATAAGGATCTATTTTCATCCTTCTACAGATACATATCCAGTTTTCGCAGCACCACTTGCTGAAGAAGCTGTCTTTTATCCAATGAGTATTTTTGGCATTTTTGTGGAAGATCAGGTGACTATAGCTACCTGGTCTTACATCTAGGTCCTCTATTCTGTTCCACTGATCACATGTCTGTTTTTGTAGCAGTACCATGCTGTTCTTGTTACTATGGGAGAGCACTTTTTGTTGTTTTTGTTTTGTTTTTCAAAGTAGGGTCTTGATCTAGCCCACACTGACCTGGAGTTCACAATGTAATCTCAGGATGGCCTCAAACTCATGGTGATCCTCCTACCTCTGTCCTGAGTGCTGGGATTAATGGTGTGCACCACCATGCCTGGTGAGAACCTTTTCTTTTTTTTGAAAATGGATGTGTTGAGATAGGTGGATTGTACATTCCAAGCAAAAGCACTGGTAGGAAGTGACATGAGGCCTGAAGTAGGAAGAGCATATATACGTGCACACACACCACACACATTAAAAAAAACCCCAAAAAGATAACCCAGCTTCATGCCTAACAAAACAGGCATCTCACCCGGACTGAGTCGTACAGTGACTCTTAACTCCTGGCCTTACCCAAAACTGCCCAGCAGTCCTCCACAGATAAAAGAAACTCCACTCCCCACCCTCAGGCTCACTGGCTGTACTGCTTAGACGCGCTCCTACAGGTCAAGAGCAGCACAGTAGTTCACTCTAACCATAGGATGAGGCTAACAGGCGTAAGGCAATCAAAGGAACTGGTGCACCTTGTGGTAAGTGCAGTGGAACCCTCCATCCTACCCATGGTTGTTTCCCCAGTATTTTTATTTTCTTATTTGAGGGTCTTGTGTAGGTAGTGTCAGATACCACAAGGGCTTGGATATCCAGGCCATTTTGTGTCTGGAAGATTGCATTGTAAACAGTCCTATCCTTCCTTTAGCTCTTACATTCTTTCTTCTACCTCTTTGCAATGGAGCCTTGGAAAATATGTTAGAGGTATTTCAGTGCATAATACTCCTCTGTCACTTCTTCTCAGCACTATGGTGCCTTGTGGGTCGTCCCAGTGGTCACTGCCATCTGAAAAGAGAAGCCTCTCTAACCAAACATGAGAATCGCATTAATATATGGGGATGAACATTAAGAAAAGTGCCTACAGAGCAGTTTGGTGAACATAATATATGCATTTAGCCAGAAAATAGCAGATGTTACTCCTCTAGGCTCATGACTAGGTTTTCAGTATCAGGCATGTATTCCCTCCCATGGAGCAGACCTCTAGTCTAATTAGAGAGAGGCTGGTTTCTCCCATAACAGATATGCCACTATCACACCTGTTGGCTCATTTGGCCTGGCTGGCTAATCTTAAGGCTTGCATTGTCCACTGCTGTTTACCATCATTGATAACTTCTCTCTCCCACAGGGTTGCATGCAGTGTAGCATTTTCCAACTTTCTGTTAGCTGGTCTACAGGGAGGTTTTTAGCTCAGCTCCAGCTTGATTTTTCAGTAACCTTGCAGCACAAGCATGTGAAGTCTTCAGCAAAAGGGTCTTAGCATCTAGTTCAGGTGGGAAACTAAGAGCCTTGGAATGGCCTATAATATTTTAGGGAATCAGGGTCCTCCCTGGCCAACAACGAACTGGAAGGTATTCCATCCCAGGCACTGAAATTTTTCTAGCAACAATCTATGGTTCTCTGTGCACCATTATCCAAAGAGGTAGGTTTGCAGGTGGCTTATTCATACATCTTAACATTTGATTAACCCTCCTCCCACCCTTCTTTTGCCCAATCCCTTCCCCTGATCTCACTTAGGCCACTGCACCCCCAGTAATCTGTTCATCTACTTACATATATCAAAGGTCATCTCCTCAAGTCCTCCCCCTCCTCCCTCCCTTATGGCCCCTTTCTAGCTTACTGGCTTCTGCTACTTATTTTTACTCCAACTTACATACAAATCTAAACATTTGTTGCTAGGATCCACATATGAGAGAACATGCAGTGTTTGGCTTTCTGGGTCTGGATACCTCACTTAGTATAATCCTTCCCAGATCCATCCATTTCTCTGAAAATTTTATAATTTCATTTTTATTTATTACTGAGTAGAACTCTATTGTGTAAGTGTACAACATCTTCATTATCCATTCATCTGTTGAGGGATATCTAAACTGGTTCCATTTCCTAGCTACTGTGAATAGGGTGGCAATAAACATGGATGTGCAGGCATCTCTAAGGTAGTGAGATAAGTCCTTAGGATATATATATGCCTAGAAGTGCTATAGCTGGGTCACATGATAAATCTATTTTTAGCTATTTCAGGAATCTCCACACTGATTTCCACAATCGCTGTAGCAGTTTACAGTCCGACCAACAGGGCAAAAGGGTTCCTATTTTTCCATATCCTCACCAGCATTTATTGTCATTTGTTTTCCTGGTGACAGCCATTCTGAAGGTGATGGAATCTCAAAGTAGTTTTAGCTGGGCATGGTGTGCACACCTTTAATTCCAGCACTCAGGAGACAGAGGTAGGTGGCTTGCGAAGTTCGAGGCCACCCTGAGTCTACATAGTGAATTCCAGGTCAGCCTTGGCTAAAGTGAGACCCTACCTTAAAAACAAACAAACAAATCAAAATGGTTTTCATTTTCATTTCCCTGATGGCTAAGGGTGTAGACATGTTTTTAGATGTTTATAGGCCATCTGTATTTCTTCTTTTGAGAACTCTCTATTTAGTACCTATGGTAGTTTAAATTGATGGCCCAAATATATTCAGTTTTAATAGTTTGTAGTTTGGATTTCCAGCCACCTGGCTGGAGGAGTCACTGAGCCTATCTTAGGGTCTAGCCCTAAAGTGTGGTGGTGGACTTGACATTCCAATCTAAAGATATGTAAAATGTTCGAGTTCCCCTGGAGTTCCTAAAATGTGCTGTGTGGTGTGGGTTTTTCTCTCTCCACTTGGTCCTTTAAGAGGGGACCAACTTCTACCATTATGGAACTTCCCCTGCACCTGTAAGCTTCAGTAAATATCCCTTCCTCCATAACTGTGCCTGGTCTGGAAGTTCATCTCAGCAAACTGAAGCTGTCTACTACAGAAACTGGTACCAGAAGTAGGTTGAGATGAATATGACTATGTGGATTTTGGTCTTTTGGAACTTTTTGTTTTGGAGGAATGTACATAGCCTTGGTACTTACAACTAAAGATGCCTTCTGGAGTGGTAAGCCAAGTTTTATGGACTATTATGTGAGAGTTTGAGAATGCTACGTACAGTGAGGATTGTATTTGGAGGCTTGGCTTATAAACTTAGAGGCTTTCTTTCTTTCTTTCCTTTCCTTTTCTTTTCTTTTTTTTCTGAAGTAAGGTCTCACTCTAGCTCAGGCTGACCTGGAATTTACTGTGAAGTCTCAGGGTGGCCTCGAACTCATGGTGATCCTCCTACCTCTGCCTCCCAAGTGCTGGGATTAAAGGCGTGCGCCACACCTGGCTGCCTTATGAGCTTTCTAAGGAGAAGACTACAGAAGACTTCATTGGAACTGGGCTACTGGCATGAGGACTGGCTGTGTTCTGCTGCCCAGGCCCTAAAAGTTTGAATAAGGTTAAATTTGTAATGGACTGATATGCTTGGCTAAAGATACTGGACTGAGAGATTTAAGATTTTAAGTTGGAAAACCTCAAACAAGTTAAAATTACTGGTTTTAGGTTAAGGAAGCTTCTATTGTCAAACGCATTAGCAATCTTAAGGAATATGGCTCAACTGCTTTATATTAAAACAATGGAGAAGATACCTTAAGAAAGGCTGATAAAAATACAAACTCTTGTTGACTGGCTGGCGAAGGAACCTACTTTTCAAGGTCATGATGTATTTCATCCCTGAATTTAAAATATGGCTGTGTCTTGCACACCTGGTATTGGTTTCAGAAGCATAAAAAACGTGTGGAGCAGTCATAAAATTCACATGGTTCCAGGAGTGACTGCTGATATGCAACATGAGGCAGGGTGTAATGACCCTGAGAGGCTGTCAAAGCCATTGGAAGATGGACTATGGTTTACATAGAGACCTGAAGACGTTTTGGATAGACCAGAACTATTCAAGAACTATCATGGAGGCTGTTAGCTAGAGAGGAAAGGTTTCCCTGGCTACTCAGCCCAGCTGGAGAGGCAGAATTGAAAAATCCAGAGACAGTTATTGGTTATGATTACACAAACTACAGAAGTTTGATGTTTGCTTGATGGTGGTTGAGTTTACATTGTTCTAGTCTCTCCTTACAATGCCTTATACCAGTTAAAAATGTACTCTGTGCCTTTATATGTTGAAAATATTTAACTTGTTTGATTTTACAGGACTCACAGCTAAGAAAAAAATCTTAAATCTCAGAGGAGACTTGAGACTTTGGAACTATCTTAAGTTGGTCAAGACTGTGGGGACCTTTGAAATTGGACTAAATACAATTTACAATGTGTAATGGTTTTAAATCTATTGAGGGCCAAGGGTGGAATGTGGTAGTTTAAATAGTTTAAATAGTAGTTTATTAGTTTATAGTTTGGATTTCCAGCCACCTGGCAGAAAGGGTCACTGGGTGGATCTTAGGGTCTAGCCCTAAGGTGTGGTGGTGGATTTGACATTCCAATTTAAATATATGCAAAGTACCTGAGTTCCCCCTGGAGTTCCTAAAATGTGCTTTATGATGTGGCTTTTACTTTCTCTGCCTGGTCCTTTAAGAGGGGACCAACTTCTTCTACCATTATGGAACTTCCCCTGGATCTGTAAGCTTCAATAAATATACCTTCTTCCATAACTGTGCCTGGTCTGGAAGTTCATCTCAGCAAATTGAAGCTGTCTACTACAGTTCCATAGACCATTTTTTGATTGGGTTAATTTTTTAAAAAAATTGTTATTTATTTGGGAGAAAGAGACAGACAATGGGTGTGCCAGGGCCTTCAACATCCGTAAATGAACTCCAGACTCATGAGCCACCTTGTACATCTGGCTTAAGTGGGTCCTGGGGAATCAAACCTAGGTCCTTTGGGCTTTACAGGCATATCCCTTAACCACTAAGCTATATCTCTAGCTCTCTTATTTAATTTTTTTGTTTGTTATATATCCTGGATATTAATTCTGTCAGATGTATAGCTGCCAAAGATTTTCTCCCATTCTGTAGGTTGCCTCTTTGCTCTATTCATAATGCCAGTTTTTTTTTTTTTTTTTTTTTTTGAGACAGGGTCTCAAATAGCCAAGACTGGCCTTGAACTCACTATATAGCTGAGGGTGACTTTGAATTTATTATTCTCCTGCCTCTACCTCCTGAGTGTTGGGATTACATATGTGTACCACCACATATGTGCTCAGTTTATGTAGGCTGGGGTCTGAACTCTACCAACTGAGCTTCATTCCCAGCTTTCTATTCCCCTATTCTTGACTGCACATTGCAAAGGGATAGAACTTCACACTGCTTTCCAGACCTTCAGGATAAGACAGACTGTGGCAGGAAAAAGTAAGTGGAAGGTTAAGTCTACCCTCCCTTCTCCAATCAGAACAGTAAAGAGAAGCTGTATCAGTCCTTGGAGTCACCATCAGAGGGATGAAGATGAATTTCACTAGACAGCTTGGTTGGCTTGTGATAAATGAGTGGGGATGGCCTCCATCAAGTAGTATAGCCCACTGTGGGTGCTCTTCTGGGGGAAGGAGGGGAGGAAGGTGTTTCCTGAGGAGCCAAAAGATGCTGTTTATAGTTGTTGCTCAGGAAGAAGCTCTCTCCCTGCATCTAAGATCAAGCACTCATTATCTTGATTTCTGTACCCAGGAATCTAGATGTGCTTAGGCAGTGCCTCTGGATCCTGGTCTCTGTGGTATCTGCAATCAAGATGGCAGCAGGTCATGGCCAGGCTTACACATGGATGATCTATTCCCAGATCACCCAAGTTCTGATCTTCACTGGTTGTTAACAGGAGGCTTCCATTTCTCAACATGTGGGCCTCTCCACAGGTCAGCTCAAACATGGCAGTGACAGGGCTGAAGCCATAATCCTCTGGTGTCTTAATCTCCAGAGTGACAGGCCATCTCTCTAGTCGTATTGTATTTTAGTCAACTTACTGATTAGCCCACACTCGGGTCACTGCTTACTTGCCACATGCCAGGATCATGCGTACACCTGCCTTCCTTCTGGTCTAAGCCCAGGCCTGTCTCAGGGCAGAGGCCTTTAGCATTTCTGAGTTCCCCAGGCAAGCAGTGTGCCTGCGTTAGCCAGGCTGCACAACTACGTGGCCTCATGCTAGATGAACAGATTGCAAAGTTTGTAGTTTTCCCGAACACCACTGTGGAAAGAGACGACCATCCTCTGCAGCCTCAAAACTTTCCAGAAGGTTCTATGTGCAAATGGAGACTCCCCTCCTGTGGAGGTTTGAATCAGATGTCCTCATCAAATCATGTTTTCAGGCTGCAGAGATGGCTTAGTGGCCAAGGCATTTGCCTGTAAAGCCAAAGGACCCATGTAAGTCAGACGCACAAGGGGGCACATGTATCTGGACTTTGTTTGTAGTGGCTGGAGGCCCTGACATGCCCATTTTTTCTCTCTCTCAAATAAATAAATTAAATTTAAAAAATTATTTTAAAAATCATGTTTTCATGTTTGGGAGGTGGAGCCTTGCTGGAGGAGGTGTGTCTGGAGCTCTGGGGTGTTATAGCCAGCTCCCCATTGCCAGAGTTGGGCTCACTCTCCTGCTGCTGTTTTCCACCTGCTGTGGCAGAGATGATGTCCAGTCTCTGCTCATGCCATGGCTCAGTAGGTAAAACTGTTTGCAAGCTGGTGAAGTGGCATAGTTAAGGGGCTTGCCTGCAAAGCTGAAGGACCCAGGTTTGATTCCCCAGGACCCATGTAAGCCAGATGCATAAGGTGGCACATGTATCTGGAGTTCCTTTGCAGTGGCTAGAGGCCCTGGAACGACCATTCTTTGTCTTTTTCTCTCTGTATCTGCTTCTTTCTCTCAAATAAATAAAAATTATTATTTTTAAAGTGCACTTTATAAAAGTGCATGATGAGCTGGTTCAGATTCCCAGAACCCGTGCAAAGCTGGATACAGAGGAGAGTGTCTATAATTCCAGCCCTCCTATGACAGAAGGGAGGTAGAGACAGAGGAATCCTCAGAAGCTCATGTGCCAGCTAGCCTGGTGTATGCTGCCGTGACCAAGAGACACTACCTCAAATAAGGTGGGAGGACTGACACCTAGGTTGTCCTCTGACCTCCACGTGTGTACTGTTGCACACGCACCACCCCCACATCATAATAAAACATGACTCACTGTAACAGGAGCATTTCCCCAAGTTAGGAATATCTTCCCCTCCAACAGCTGCTGGGTATTCTACTCATGAAGATAACGAGCCCAATTTTCGTCTGTTCAATAGTAATAAAGACCACGTGGTTTAAACAACAAACGTTTCTTTCTCACACTTGGAGGCACTGGGAGATTTGGTGTCCTGTGGGAGTCTGCTGCTTGGTCACAGTGCCTGGTGTCCCTGTGTCCTCACATCAATCTCTGGAGTGTCTGTTTTAAGGGTACCAACCCCAGCTTGAGGGCTCCATATCACCTATTCACCTCTCCAAAGCTCCATCTCTTTCTCATCTCATTGCTGGAAGGGTTGGGTTTCTAACATATTAATGGTGAACATTCAGTCCCTAACTTTACTACTCTTGGTGTGTATTGGATTGTCTTTGTATTACAGATTATGGTTATTTTAGGACACAAAATCCTCCTCCTAAACTTACATTATATAATTTGTATGTCATAGTATTTGTATTGATGGTTTCACTGCATATTCCAAGTTGCAGCTGTCTGATTCTCACATGCTGCTATATTTGGACTGATCACTGCTGGGGTGCCATGTAGACTCTCGTGAGGCATTGGGATAACTGGGCTCCAAAAGTAAAGGCAGGAATGTCTTTGAGCCTGCCCTTGTACTCTCCACTTTGCTAGAGCTAAAAGAAGGATCTGACTTCATATCTTCTGCCTAACGGAGTTTCCTAGACCTGACTTTCCATAAACAACCTGAGCAACTGGCCTTGAAAAAATACTGTGCGTCACCTCTTACTCATCCCTGGACTGAGTGAGGTCAGGCTTCTGCCCACACCACTCCACTGACCCTGCTCCTGTGAGGATCTCGTGGCTCACTCTAAGTCCTTCTCTTGGCTGTCTCCTGGGAAGAACTTGACAGTCGCATTCCTCCTCCATGAAGCTTCTATGCTCTTCTGGTTTTCCTCTCCCTTCGCCTGGGCTCTTTTGCAGTTCCATTCTGGTCTCTCAAGACTGCCATATTCCCCAGGGATCTGTCTGTGACTTGCTGGTCTTCTCATTCTGAAGATAGCTCCGGTAATCTTTCAGACGCTGATGCCTCCCAAACTTCCACCTCCATCTCAGCTCTCTCCCCACCCACATCCACATCCTCACTGGCTAGGTAAGGGAACCCAAGCTTAGCTTGCCACGACTCCAGTCAGTGCCTGTATTCCCCATTTCAGTAAATGGCACACCACACATATCCAGATACTCAAGCCAGAAATTTGGGTGCCATCTCCTCTCCCACTCCCCACATTTAAACAGTCCCCTAATCTTATTTTTGTTTTATGACAGGGTCTTATGTATTACAGGTGACCTCCAACTCCTGATCCTCCTGCCTCCACAAAGAGCTGCGATTACAGGCATGTGCCACCATACACAGAATAATCTTGTTGATTTTTGCTCTAAGCATGTCTTATATCTGTCCACATGTCCCATATCCTCTGTGATGAGGAGTCCAGGCCCCTATTCGGTATACCTGGAACCTCCTGACTCTATTCCCTGTCTTTAGTCTTGCTTCTGCCAACCTATTCTGGTCTCTGCAGGGAGACTGCTGCAGACAGTGTCACACTGTTGGCAGAAAACACCCAGTCAAGAGCAGCTCGTGGGAGGAAAGGGTTTATTTTGGCTTACAGACTCAAGGGGAAGTTCTATGATAGCAGGAGAAAAACGATGGCATGAGCAGAGGGTGGACATCATCTCCTGGCCAACATCAAGTGGACAAGAGCAGCAGGAGAATGTGCCAAACACTGGCAAGGGGAAGCAGGCTACAACACCCCATAAGCTGGCCCCCAACAATACACTGCCTCCAGCATGGCTCCAATTCCCAAGTTGCCACTAGTTGGGGACGTAGCATTCAGAACACATAAAATTACGGGGACGCCTGAATCAAACTACCACAGAGTATGAGCTTCCCGCAGTGCTAATCACAAAGGTCCCCAGCAGAGAATCTGCAGTATCTCACCACTATTGCAGACTAATATCTAAGCCCTTTGCATTCTGAGGTACAGCTGTGAGTATATGTGAAATTTTCAAAATAGTTATACAGGATCTGGAGATGGGAAGGATGGCTCAGGAGATTAAAGTGCTTGCCACCCACCCAAGCATGAATACCTGAGTTCCAATCCCCAACACCCACATAAAGCCAGCCGCTGCTAGCATTAGTATCTGCAATCCCAGCATGCCCACAGTGAGAAAGAAGGCAGAGTCAGGAGAATGAGGGAAGCTCACAGGCCAGCTAGCCTGGTGACAGGGGCCACGAACAGAAGACCACCCCAAACAAGATGGAAGGTGTGGACATACCTGAGGTTGTCCTCTTGACCTCCACAAGTTTGCGAAGCCCCCCACAACATCATAAAAAAAAAAAAACTGATTTTTTTGGCAGATAATTCTACAAATTTTAACACATGGATTCTTGTGACCACCACACTATCACTGTCACTGTCCAAGGCTCCTTTGTGCTATTTACTTATAGTCACACTCTCTTCCATCTCTCACCTTGCTTTTTCAAAAATGTCAACAAGCCTGGTGTGGTGGCGCATGCCTTTAATCCCAGCACTCGGGAGGCAGAGGTAGGGGGATCTCTGTGAATTCGAGGCCACCTGAGACTAAACAGTGAATTCCAGGTCAGCCTGGGCTACAGTGAGACCCTACTTCAAAAAAAAAAAAAATCAAGGCCAGACGTGATGGCACACACCTTTAATCCCAGTACCTGGGAGGCAGAGGTAGGTGGATGGCTGCTCGTATAGTGAATTCCAGGTTAGTTAGCCTGGGCTAGAAAGAGACCTTACCTTAAGCCAACAATATACTTTTTTTTTTTTTTTTCGAGGTAGGGTCTTGCTCTAACCATGGCTGACCTGGAATTCACTATGTAGTCTCAGGGTGGCCTCAAACTCACGGCGATCCTCCTACGTCTGCCTCCTGAGGGCTGGGATTAAAGGCGTGCACCACCACGCCCTGCTCAATCCTAGTTCTTTAATCTATCTTCCAATGTCCCTACCTCCTTCTCTCCAAACTGACCCCCCACCCCCCAATTCCCATGCAACTAGCTGAACTGCCTTCAGTTTTTTGCTGGTAAGCCTTCCCCTTAGTCCGGGGTGGACCTGCACCTCAGGTCCCCAAGAGCTGCCCCATCACTGGCCTCTTCCATCAGGCAGTACCTTTAGCTTTCACCAAGGTCCCTGTCCCCCGCCCCAGGGCAACCCTGCCCCTCCCCGACCTCGTGCAAGTCCCAGCGAGCATGCACATGCGCACACGGGCGCACGCGTGTGCACACGGCAGCCCCGCCCCCAGCCCACCCCACCCCACCCGACCCGCCGGGGACGACAGACCGACCGTTGTGGGGCGTCCCCGGGGCCCTGTGGTGGGACGGTGTGCCACTGTCCCCTCCTCCCCATCGCGTGGGCCGTGAGGCTTCCCCCCCACCCGCTGGCCTGGTGGCCCCAGGACGTTGCCGTCGCATGGCGGAGAGACGTCGCCCATGAAGCCCGTCGTCTTCGTAGCTCTGTGGCTATGGCCGTCGTCGCTGCTGGCTTACCCGAGTAGGTGACAGGCGACTGAGGGGGTTTCCCCCCCTTCCCCGCAGTCCAGGGACTTGTCCGGGTTCCCAGCACCTCTAAAGTGCTGAGCTTCTTTCCCCCTCCTTGCACTTGTCCGCTGCTGCGTTGTCCACCCCGCGCCAATGGCCGGCCTGCGCGCTGAGGGCGTCGCTGACGTCTTGCGCCTGCGCGCCGCCATCTTGAGGAGGGCACTTCCGGTCCCGTGCTGCGCTGTGACCTTTCACCCCCAGCCCGAGGGCGGGGCCAACCCACCTGCTGGAACGCTTTGGGAATGTGCGCTCGCGCGCCGTGTGACGTTCAGTTTCACCATCCACATACAAAGTTTTATTGGGGTGCGATCAAGCGGTCATTCCTTTACGTACTGGCCGTGGTTACTTTACTGCTTTTTGTAATGGCAGTGTAAGGCTTCGCTGCACAACCATGGCTTGCAAAGTCGAAAATATTTCGTGACAGTAAAGGTTGACCCCTTACAGTAAAAACTGGAGGGCATGCGTTGTGTGCATGTGGGGAGAAGTGTCTTTCAATGCTTGGCTTCTGGAAGGAAAAGGGTACGGGTCAAGAGTCACAGTTTGAGCAGACATTTAATTTTTCCCTGTTTTAATTGAGAATTTTAAAAAAAGGTTTTTTGACTGGCAAGCAAACTTCTTAACCACTAAGCCATCTCTCCAGCCCAATTGAGAACTTTAATATATGGAAATACAGTAATTTGATCATGTTCTTGCCCTTGTATACTTTTCAGTCCCCTCACCTGACTATTTCCCCTGAGGACCCTCCTCTTTCAATGTAGTTTCTCCCCTGTCATGTTGTCTCATTATTTTTGTGCTCCTTTGTCCTTCATGTCACAATGTTGATGGGCTCAGAAAAGTGCAGGTCTTGCGGGGGTATTGCGGGGGTATTGGTGACTACTGTGGAGTCATGAATGCATCGGTCAGTTCATGTCTAGAATGACAGTTCCTCACCCTGTGACTGTTAACATTCTTTCCTCTACCTCTTTTGCAACATTTCCTGAGCCTTTTTGCATTACATTTCCCAGCACTCGGGAGCTTTGGAGGATGTGAGTCGAGGCCACCCTGAGATAGTTAATTTTTTTCAAAAAAACAAAAACAAAAAATATTATTTTATTTTTATTTATTTGAGTGAGAGAGACAGAGAAAGGCTAGACAGAGAGAAAAAATAGGTGTGCCAGGACCTCTAGCCATTGCATATGAACTCCAGATGCATGAGCCACCTTGTGCATCTGGCTCATGTGGATACTGGGGAATCAAACCTAGGTCCTTAGGCTTCATAGGCAAGTGCCTTAACCACTAAGCCATCTCTCTAGCTGCAGCAGAAATCTTTGGTGTTGAGCTCTCAACATCCTCTTATTTTCTACTTTGGTGAGTTTTGAGTCTCTCCGTGTCTACCGCCATCTCCATAGAGAAGCTTCTCTGGTCAGCAGTGAGAGCCGCACTCATATTCTTTCCACCACCTCCTCTGCAGTGTTCCTGAGCCCTGGTGGGTGTGATAGAGATGCTTGGCGAGTGCTAAGGCCCTGGGCTATCGCTTCTTGTCATTTTAAAAATATTTCATTTATTTATTTATTTGAGAGAGAGAGAAACAAAGACAGATTAAGAGATAGAATGGGCATGCCAGGGCCTCCTAGCCACTGCAAATGAACTCCAGATACATGCACCACCTTGTCCATCTGGCTTTACATGGGTACTGGGAAATTGATTGTGGGTCCTTTGGCTTTGCCAGCAAGTGCTTTACCTGCTAAGCCATCTCTCCAGCCCCCCTTTCTTGTTTTTTTTTTTTTTTTTTTTTGAGGTAGCATCTTGCTCAAGCCAAGGCTAACCTGGAATTCACTGTAGTCTCAGGGTAGCCTTGAACTCACAGCAATCCACCTACCTCTGCCTCTAAAGTACTGGGATTAAAGACATGTGCCACCACACCCACCTTCTTGTCATTTTTATGAGTCTTAGGTCTCTCCAGTATTTGCTGCCATTTGTAAAAAGAAGGTTCTCTAAGCAAAAGTGAAATCAACATTAAATCAAAGGGCTTAAACGTTTGGACACACTTAGGATGGACACAACAGCTCTGTTTAGCCAAAGAACGATGGAAGCTTCCCTCTGAGGTTTCTGACCTTTCATGCCATACATTTTTTTATTTTGTTGTTGTTGCTTTCAAGGTGGCATCTCACTCTAGCCCAGGATGACCTGGAACTCACTTTTTAGTCCTAGGCTGGCCTTGAACTCACAGTGATCCTCCAACCTCTGCCTACTGAGTGCTGGGGTTGAAGGCGTGCATGGGCCATGCCATAGATTTTTGACTCCATTCTCAGTACCAGTCGTGAAGTCCCTCCCACTGAGTGGAGAGCAGTTGATAAGCGGAAGTGTGTTACATAAAGCAAGCAAGCACTCCAGAGACTGGAGTGGGTTATCCCAGAGGCAAGTAGCAGCACAGTGGTTTCTGCATTGTGGATTTCAAAAAGTTTCTTATGAATATTTATGATGTGGGCAGCATATTCATGGGGCATGGTGACAATATTTTCTCTCCCAAATCATGGTGGATGACACTTCCCTTTTAGGTATTTCTTCCCGTGGTTCCCAAGAACATTCACAAGGCTGGCACGGGAGGTGGCACAGACTGTTCCTTAAGTGCACATACATGGGGAAATGGCCTGGTGCCCTAATTTCTGACATTTTGGGAACAAGCATTCTGCAACCTCAATCAAGGATGATTAAACCCAAAGGGACATTCCACTGTGAGGGGATATAGTGACATTCCACTGTGAGGGGATTCAGCTTTTGAGCTGCAGCTGGAGTTTTCGTGGTTGCTTCCTTTGTGAGACTAATCTCATGACTGTCACTTAAGACCTGTTCTTGGGTCTTAACTTGAGGTTTGCACATTGAAGGCTGGGCGGGGCCGGCGGGGGAGATTCAGTAGACTGGCAGGTTCCACAACCAGGAAGCAAGACCTAGGCCATCTGTAGTACATCTTTCTCACAGCTCTGCCACTCCTAAATGTGGGTTGTGGGCAGCTGTCTAGGACACTCACTGACTTGAGGGTGCACTCTCACAGATGTCCAACCAGGACTTCCCAAGGAGCTTTTTAGTTCCTTCCCAAGAGCTGGAATGTAGTAAGGTCAAGTTCAACAGTGATGACCCTTGACTGTAGCAATGATGTCATGTGGCCATCTTCAAGTGTTTAAGTAGGGTGTCTGATATTCTTTCTTTTTTATTTCTTTTCCTTCCTTCCTCTCTCTCCTTCCCTCCCTCCCTCTCTCTCTCCTTTTCTTTCTTCTTCCTTCCTTTCTTTCTCTCTCTCTCTTTCTCTCTCTCTCTCTTTCTTTCTCTTTCTTTCTTTCTTTCTTTCTTTCTTTCTTTCTTTCTTTCTTTCTTTCTTTCTTGGTAGGATCTCACTCTAACCCAGGCTGACCTGTATGTAACTCACCCTCCAGTCCCAGGCTGGCCTCGAAATCATGGTGATACTCTTAATTCTGCCTCCCAGGTGCTGGGATTAAAGGTGTGCACTATCATGTCCATCTCAAAATTATATTCATCTTTTAAAAATTTTGATATTTATTGTGTGTGTGTGTGTGTGTGTGTGTATGCAAGTGTGTGCACTTACATGTGTATGGGTACACCAGGGTCTCTTGCCACTGCAAATGAATGCTACCTACTTATACCAGTTTTTGCATCTGGCTTTATGTGGAATGCTAGGGAATTGAACCCAGGCCAGCTGGCTTTGCAAGCAAGTGCGTTTAACCACTAAACCATCTCCTCAGCTTGCAATAATGAGAATCTTAATTATATTTGAGTCTTAAAAATTAACATCCAAAAAATTTTTTTTAATTTTTCTTTGCAGGGTCTTACTCCAGGCTGACCTGGAATTCACAGTGTAGTCTCAGGGTGGCTTCGGACTTACCTCAATCTTCCTACCTCTGCCTCCTGCAAGTGCTGGGATTAAAGGCATGCACCACCATGCCTGGCTACATCCAAAATTTTTGGTTAAATTTTGAGTGCGTTACCAGTTCTGTGTCAGAATTATAGAGCACGGACAAAGTAAAAATGTGTGCATTCTTTCTTTTGGATTATTTTTTTGAAGCAGGGTCTCACTTTTTGTAGCCCAGGCTAACCTCTAACTAACAGTGATCCACCTACCTCAGTCTTCCAAGTGCTGGGATTAAAGGTGTGTGCCACTACCCCAGCCTTCCATATGCTGTGATTAAAGGTGTGCACTACCATGTCTGGCTTAAAAATTTATGCATTCTTGAAGTACAAAGATCAGGACTTCAGGACTGGGAAGATGGTTCAGCCTTTAAAGGTGCTTGCTTGCAAAGTCTGCTGACCTACATTCAATTTATAACCTATCCACATAAGCTGGATGCAAAAAGTGGTACAGGCATCTGGTGTTTATTTGTTTACAATGGTAAGAGGCCCCTGTGCACCCATATACACATACACACATGCAAGTAAGTACTCTTAAAATTTTTCATTTATTTATTAATGAGAGTGAGAGATTGAGAGAATAGGTGCATCAGGGTCTCTAGCCACTGCCATTGAACTTCAGATGCATGCACCATCATGTGCATCTGGCTTATGTGGGTTCTGGAGAGTCAAACCTGGGTCCTTAATCTTCACAGACAAGCACTTTAACCACTGAGCAATCTCTCTAGCCTTATAATTTTTTAAATACATCAGTATTTCATTGAACATTAACTTTTTTGTCTTTTTGACTTTTAAACTGTGTCTTTTCCTCTTTACTGACCTACCAACCTTCTTCTACCTACTGTATGAATATTTTGCTAAGTCATCTGATTTACCAGGCCACAGATTTAAATTACCGTTGTTTGGCTTTAAAGTCTTAGGGTTTTTTTTGTTTTTTTTCCCAAGGCAGAGTCTTGCTGTAGCCCTGGAATTCACTATGTATTTTCAGGTTGGCCTCAGACTCACAGTGATTCTCCTACCTCTAGTGCACCACCATGCCCAGTAAGAGGGAGAATGGGTGCACCAGAGCCTCTAGACACTGCAAATGAACTCCAGACACCTTTGCCACTTTGTGCATCTGTCTTTATGTGGGTATTGGGAAATCGAACTCTCAGTTGTTAGGCGTTATGAGTAAGCACCTTAACCACTGAGCCATCTTACAGCCCTGAAGTCTTAGTTTATAAAACACAAATTGTATTTAAGCACATAATCACATATCATCCATTATCTATGTTAGAATTATGGTTTTTTTTGTTATTGTTGTTGTTTTGTTTTGTTTTGTTTTTCCAGGTAGGGTCTCACTCTGGCCCAGGCTGACCTGGAATTCACTATGTAGTCTCAGGGTGGCTTCAAAATCACGGCAATCCTCCTACCTCTGCCTCCCAAATGCTGGGATTAAAGGCGTGTGCCACCATGCCCAGCTCTAAGGATAATATTTTAATGTATGTAAATATTTAAAGTCTAGTATAGGGCTGGAGATGGCTTAGTGCTTAAGGCACTTGGCAGCAAAGTCAAAGGACCCAGGTTCAATTCCCTAGTACCCACGTAAGACAGATGCACAAAGTGGCACATGCATCTGGTGTTCATCTGCAGTGGCTGGAGCTCTGCCGTGCCCATTCTATCTCTGTATCTGCCTCTTTCTTTCAAATAAACATTTTTAAAAAATTTTTAAATATTTTTTTTAAATATTTTTTTAAAATCTAGTACAGGGGCTGGAGAGATGGCTCAGCAGTTAAGACACTTGCCTTCAAAGCCTAACAGCCCAGGCTCAATTCCCTAGTACCCACATAAAGCCAGATACAAAAAGAGGTATATTATCTGGAGTTCGTTTGCAGTGGCTAGAGGCCCTGGCACATCCATTCTGTCTGTCTCTTCTGTTTCTCTCTGCTTGCAATAATAATAATAATAAAATAAATAACAACCCTTTTTAAAAAATCTAGTGCAGGGCTGGAGAGATGACTTAGTGGTTAAGGTGCTTGCCCGAAAAGCCAAAAGATCCAGGTTTGATTCCTCAGTACCCACATAAACCAGGTGCACAGGTGACACATGCATCTGGAGTTTATTTGCAGTGGCTGAAGGCTCTGGTGAGTCCATTTTCTCTCTATCTATCTCTATATCTCTCTCCAATAAATAAAGTAAATGATTTTTTTTGTTGTTTTTTTTCATGTAGGGTCTTCCTCTAATCCAGGCTGACGTGGAATTCAGTCTCAGAGTGGCCTTGAATTTATGGCCTCTGCCTCCTAAGCACTGGGATTAAAGGCGTGCACCACCATGCCCGGCAAAGTAAATAAATTTTTAAAAAAGAAGTCAGATCATCCTTAAAAAAAAATCTAGTACAGAAATTTGAAAGATTGGGATTTCTCTGAATTGATGACACTTAAGAAATTGGAGGGGCTGGAGAGATGGCTTAGCGGTTAAGCATTTGCTTGTGAAGCCTAAGGACCCCGGTTCGAGGCTTGAATCTCCCAGGACCCACATAAGCCAGATGCACAAGATGGCACATGCATCTGGAGTTTGTTTGTAGTGGCTGGAGGCCCTGGTGTGCCCATTCTCTCTCACTCTCTCTCTCTCTCTGCCTCTTTCTATCTTTGTTGTTCTCAAATAAATAAATAAAAATAAAAAATAAAGAAATTGGAACTAGCTAGAAAGAACTAAGTTATTTTCCTCAGATAAACTCAAAAATAATTAACTTACCCTTTACCTTTGTATGGATTTGGATTGTTCTTATTTTTCCAAAAAACTTCAGATGGATCATTAAGTTATTTATGTGAGATTTTTCTGTTTTTGTAATGTGGACACGGAGCTAACAGCTTTCCTCTTGGAACATTGAGTGTCATAGGTTTTGGTATGTTGTGTTTTCATCGTAATTCAGTTCTAGGAATTTTTTTAATTTCCTTCTTGATTTCTTCAGTGACTCTTCAGTCTTCAGGACTTTGTGTATGTTCTGTTGTTTCTCTTGTTAATTTCTAGCTTTATTGCATTGTGGTAGGACATAAGACAAGTAATTATTTCAATCTTGTTTAAAATGTATTTTATTTAAGAGAGAGAAAGAGAGAGAGGGAGAGAGAGGGAGGAAGGAGAGAATGGATACATGCAAGGGGCCTACTAGCCACTGTGCATCTGGTTAATGTGGGTCCTGGGGAATCAAACCTGGGTGCTTTGGCTTTGCAGGCAAATACCTTAAACACTAAGCCATCTCTCCAACCCTATTCTTTTTCTTTTTCTTTTCTTCTCTTTTCTTTCTTTCTTTTTTTTTTTCTTTTCTTTCTTTCTTTCTTTCTTTTTTTTTTTTTTTTTTTTTTTGAGGTAAGGTCTCACTGTAGCTCAGGCTGACCTGGATTTCACTATGTCAGGGTGACCTTGAACTCATGGTGACCCCCAAGTGCTGGGATTAAAGGCTTGTGCTGCCACACCTGGCTTACCCTATTCTTTAGTTGATTTTCTAAGCTCTCCTGGATGTCATTCAGGTGTTTGCTCATATTCTCTTTAAGTTTGTTGTATATGTTAATCATAATCATGTTTTGGAATTTCCTCTAAGTACTTTTCATTGCAGGCTTCAACTATGGGACTAGACATTCTTGGTGGGGATGTCTTTCCTTGGTTTCTTGTGTTACTTGTTTTGAGTGGGGATTTGCCCATGTGGAGATCATCCTTTGTTTGCTGAGAATGTAAGTGCAGCAGCTCCACTGGGGGACTCGGGGAGGGCTGGAGCCAGGACTGCTCCCGTGACAGACATACAACCACAAACTCACTGGACCGGGGCTGAGATTGCTCTGGAGGTCTACTTATGTCTGGGTTGGTGGGAAAAGGGAGTCACCAGGGGCAGTAGGTCTGGTCCTCCTGGTTCTGGGTGTCCTGCATGTGTCTGGGTTGGAGCACATTTAATTTTACTCAATATTCTCATGTGTTTTACAATAGAGTTGTATTGCCTCAGGATATTCTTCTTTCATTATGCCTTTTATTAGCTTATATATTAATTATATACAATAATGGGTTTCATTAATGTCATTTTCAAAATGAATGTAATGTGCTTTGATCATAGTCGTCCTCACTACCTGCTTGTGTCTCTCTCCCGGTCCCAGTGATCCCCTTGTCCAAAATCGTCTCCCGTCTACTTTCATGAAAATGAATGAGGGCTTATTTATGGGAGCATGGACAACTTCTACCACTGAAGAAAATGTCTGTCACTCCCAGCAACCATTACCTGCCTGTAAATCCTCAGGGAGGGTCTGCAGCAGAATTCGGTCCCACACTCTTACTGCCCTACTGGCAGTCCTGTGGCTTTTCTTCAGGACAACATTGCGTACTTACATTTGCCTATTTTGAAGTAAGGCTGCCTGTTGTTCAAATCCCACCCTTGCTACTTACAAGTTGAATACAATATTGAACAAATTACATATCCTTTCTAAGTATGTTCTTTCCCTCTTTATCAACATTCTGCTCACATGCAGAGCCCTTTGTATGGAGCCACATACACTGATGGCTCAATAAATGAGAGCTATTACCATCTTCTTAATAGCTCCGAGCTTCCAATCTCCCTTCAGAGTTTCTGCTGCTTTCATTCCTACAGTTGTTAGTGCCAATTGTTTTCCTTTCCTATTGTTTCTGTCTTGTGACCAATTCTCCTTTTACTATATTAAGAAGTGCAGCTTAGCTATAGCCCCCATGTCTGAGGGTCCAGCAAAACCTTGAGCCCACCTGGCAGTTAGCCCTCCTGCTCCGAGAGACACTGGAACAGAATCCCGAGTCTCACATACTGGGGGATGCTCAGCCTTAGCCACACTCTGGGACATTGCTGTTTGCTTAGCTCCCTGACTGGCAGCAATGGTATTTTACTACTGTAGACTACAAATAAATATCCAATGTACAGTAACTCAGCTTTAGCAGGCCAGTCTGTTCTTTGTAAGATATGAATTTTGGAGCCGGGCGTGGTGGCGCACGCCTTTAATCCCAGCACTCGGGAGGCAGAGGTAGGAGGATCGCTGAGAGTTCGAGGCCACCCTGAGACTACATAGTTAATTCCAGGTCAGCCTGGACTAGAGTGAGACCCTACCTCGAAAAACCAAAAAAAAAAAAAAAAAAAAAAAAAAAAAAAGATATGAATTTTGTTTGTTTTCCAGCACCTCATGAAGAATAGAGAAAAACAGGATCTCATGGTGGCCAGGGCCACCTGCAAGGATACTTGGAGCTATATTTTTACTGTCTTTTTTTTTTCATGTATATATATATATATATATATATATATATATATATATATTTGTTTTTATTTATTTATTTGAGAAAGAGGCAGAGAGAGAAAAGAGAGAGAGAGAGAGAGCATGGGCGCGCCAGGGCTTCCAGCCATTGCAAACGAACTCCAGATGCACGCGCCCCTTTGTGCATCTGGCTTACATGGGTCCTGGGGAATCAAACCAAGGTCCTTTGGCTTTGCAGGCAAGTGCCTTAACCAATAAGCCATCTCTCCAGCCCTTTACTGTCTTGTCTGCTGATAGTTTCAGAGTTCAGACTGATTTGTAAGACCAATCCTGGTTAGTGGCACCGAGAAGATCAATATGAAATGCAAAGGTGTTTACAGGGACAGAGCAGATGGTGGGAAGTATGTGGAGAGAGGTCTGGAGACCTCAGGGTGCATTAAGAAGGGAAGGAAAGCCAGGTAAGGGAGTAGGGTGCTTCAGTTGCTAGGCAGCCACAAGCAATCTTTCTGGTGTTGCTGGAGTTATAGTAGGCGAGGATATAGTACTTCTGATGTTCTTTTAAAAATTAGCCACTAGTCAGTACCTCCTTTTCCTGTCCTTTGACACCCTAATTTATTGAGTAGCTACCTGGGTATCTTATTTTCTGGTCTGAGAAGAGATAAGCTAATTGACTTGAAAATCAGGGTTTTACAGAGCATCATCTGAAGACAATGTCCTCTGAAAGGCAACTAATTCTGTTTGCTTTTAAGAAGATGCACAGAATTAAAATATTTTCCAATTTTTTAACCTAAGTTTATTTTATTTATTTATTTATTTATTTGAAAAGTTGGGAGAGTAATAGGCACACCAGGTCCTCTAGTCTCTAGCAAACCAACTCCAGACACATGCACTACGTTATGCATTTGGTTTTATGTGGATACTGGGGAGTCGAACCTGGGTCCTTAGGCTTCACAGACAAGTACCTTACCTAGTAAGCCATCTCTAGCCCACATCTAACTTTTTAAAATATGGGCTCTGGGGACTTGAACTCAGGTCCTCATGTTTGCATGGCAAGCACTTTCCCCACTGAGCATCTCCCCAGCCCTTGTTTTATTATTAGTTTTTAAAGGTTTCTTTAAAAAAATTTTTTTTATTTATTTGAGAGGGTGGGGAGAGAGTGAGGCAGATAGAGAAAGAGATGGGTGTGTCAGGGCCTCCAGCTATTGCAAATGAACTCCAGTTGCATGAGTCACCTTGTGTATGTGGCTTTACATGGGTACTGGGAAATCAATTCTTTGTCCTTAGGCTTTTCAGAGAAGCACTTAACTGCTGAGCCATCTCTGCAGTCCCTGTTATTGTTTTTTAAATTTAAATGACAACTTCTTTCTCATTTATATCTTCTAACTGGTTAACTGGTTAACATTTGTATATTGATGTTTTTATTTGTTTTTTGGCTTGTTAGGGATCAAATCTAGAGATTTTTATAACTTCCTACTTTATGAAATTCTCTTTATTACAGTAGCTTTTCAAGGTAAGCACTTTTATTCATGAATCTGTTTCCTGAGCCTACAGTAGCTTTTCCTTTTATTTTTTTAAAAAATGTTTAATTAGCTGGGCGTGGTGGCGCACGCCTTTAATCCCAGCACTCGGGAGGCAGAGGTAGGAGGATTGCCGAGAGTTCAAGGCCACCCTGAGACTACGTAGTTAATTCCAGGTCAGCCTGACCAGAGTGAGACCCTACCTTGCAAAACCAAAAAAAAAAAAATGTTTTTTTATTTTAAATTAATTACTTAATTAATTTGACATAGAAAGGGAGAGAGACCATACACACACAGAACATGAGAGAGAGCATGCCAGGGCCTCTAGCCACTGCAAATGAACTCCAGATACATGCACCCCCTTATGCATCTGGCTAATGTGGGTCCTGGGGAATCAAACCTGGGTCCTTTGGCTTTGCAGACAAACGCCTTAACGGCTAAGCCATCTCTCCAGCCCTACAATAGCTTTTCTACTGATTCTTTTGTATGCTTAGATTTATAATAATAGTCTCCACCATATAACCTTGAAAACATCTGGTCTTGTCTGATCTCTGAAGCTGGGCAGAGTTTGGCCTAATTAGTACTTGAAAGGGACATTTATAGTTATATCATCTGCACAGAAGAGAAGTTTTAACTTCTTCTCCCTAATCCTTATGTCTCCAGTCACTTTTGCAGTTATAATTGCCTTGACAAGTACCTCCAACTATGAGTGGATAGCAGTGGAGATCCTGGTTAGCCTTACCTTGTTCCTGTCTTCAGCAGGGAAACTTCTAGATCCAGGCGGTTAAAGCATTTGTCTGTGAAGCCCAAGGACCCAGGCTCAATTCCCCGTACCCACATAAGCCAGATGCACATGGTGGCACATGCATTTGGGGTTCGTTTGCAGTGGCTAGAAGCCCTGCGTGCCCAATGTCTCTCCCTCTTTTTCTCTCTCTCCCCCTCTCTCATAAATAAATAAATAAGGGCTGGAGGAGAGGCTAAGTGGTTAAGGTGCTTGACTGCGAAGCCTAAGGACCCAGGTTCAATCTCCCATTACCCACGTAAGCCAGATGCACAAGGTGGCACATGAGTCTGGCGTTCATTTGCAGTGGGCTAGAGGCCCTGGCATGCTCATTCTCTTTCTCCCTCTCCCTCCCTCCCTCTCTCTCTCAAATAAATAATAGAATTTAAAAAGTAAATAAAAATGAAAAATATCTTTAAAAAGAATTTTGGTTAATAAGTTACCCATTGAACAATAAATTATTACATGGGAAAATAAACATCTAATAAGATGCAGAAAATTGTATTAATTTGCAACTTTTACCCTAGTCGTGCATTTGGGTTCTGTTTCAAGTGAAAGCTGGCCTGTGTTCCAGCTGCTTTGCCTTTGGGCCTTCATTTCAGTTTCACACGATGGCTTAGGAGAGAAATGAGACTAGTGGGTTCTGTCCTGTGTATAGGTAGTAAATTACTAACTGTTTGTCTGGTTTTCAGCCTTAACTGTATCTCCTGATGAAGAAGAGAACTTGAATCATTATGTCGAAGTCCTACAGAAGCTCATACAAAGTGTTCCCACGGGAGATCCCGCCCAAGAGAAAGGGTTAGAGTCCTTAACCACAGCTGACGCCACGGCCTCGCCGGCCTCGCCGGCCTCGCCATCAGCGCAGTCTGAGCTGGTCAGCGAACCTGCCACAGAATCGCCATCACCATCGTCGCAGTCTGAGCTGGTCAGCGAACCTGCCACAGCCTCGCCATCGCCATCATTGCAGTCTGATCTGGTCAGTGAACCTGCCACGGAATCGCCAACGTTGCAGTCTGAGCTGGTCAGTGAACCTACCACGGAATCGCCATCGTTGCAGTCTGAGCTGGTCAGTGAACCTACCACGGAATCGCCATCGCCATCATCGCAGTCTGATCTGGTCAGTGAACCTACCACGGAATCTCCATCACCATCGCCATCGTCGCACTCTGAGCTGGTCAGCGAACCTGCCACGACTTCCAATCCCAATGACCTTCCTGCTAAGTACACGGGGCAGGGAAGTGGGACGCCGCCTACCCAAGGTTTCCGGCTGGGAACGCGCCGGAGGAGGCGCAAGAGCACGCCCTTCTGGTCCATCAAGCCCAACAACGTGTCGGTTGTCCTGAGTACAGAAGAGCCGTACATTGAGAAGGAAGAGCCCGAGCCTGAGCCCGAGCCCGAGCCCGAGCCCGAGCCCCAGCCCCAGCCCGAGCCCCAGCCCGAGGTCACCGTGACCCCAAGGTCGCTCCCCATCATTGCCCCGTCCCCGCGGAGCCAGCGGCTCACCATTAGCACCCGGAGCACGCACGTGGACATCTCCACCGACGCCGACGACGTCCCCCAGCTCTCGCGCATGACGGACATGGAGAGCTACGAAGATCCCTTTGAACAACACTCGCACAAGCTGAGTAACAGCGACATCCTGAAGAAGATCTCGGATCTCAGATCGCAGATTCACCAGGGACCTCTGGGGGACCGCAACAACCCCGAGTACCAGGAGTTCATCAAGTCCTCCAGGGAGCACCTGAGGCGGAGCCTGGCGCTGGCGGCGGCCGCCGAGCGCAGGCTGCAGAAGATGTACAGGTCACACGTGTTTTCAGAGGTGCCAGCCAGTCACGAAATCGATGACATTGAAACTGTTATTAACATGCTGTATAATTCCAGATCGAAATTGCCAAGTTATTTCGATTCCAAGTATATTCCATCAGAGATAAAAGAAAGGGCTTCCACAGTAGTCCTGATATTGAAAAGAACATTATGTTTAGGTCAAGTAGAAACGCAGAGTCTCATTAGGAAGTTATTAAGCAATAATATAAAAATTTTGAATCTCCTCAATATTACATGACAAAAGTAACTTTTCTCAGGAAGATGAGCAAATGTGATTTCAGACATTGCACACACTACTTTCTGGTATGCTTTGGTGTAGTTTTTATATGTCGCACACTATAAACTATTTTCATATGCACTGAAAACACAGTAATTTAAAATAAAATTTTGGTTTGGGAGTTTGTAGTTTTTTTCTCATTAATTTTAAAAGTTGTAAAGCTCTGACCTTTCAGAAAAAAAGTTTTGATTTTACTTGAACAGATTAGCTAAATTCACCCATCTTAGAAGTTAAGAAACTGATTTTCACTCTCTAGTGGAGCCAGTTTTGAACAATTACATGTAAGTATAGGACGTGTAGGCCTGCAGTTTATAGTGCACTGCTGGAGAGCCAAGTTTTCTGTCCATGTGGCACACTCCAGGCTTGTACCAGAACCACCTTCATCCACATACCTTCTAAGTCCTCTGGAGGCCTGTCCTTTGCTGTCACCTGCTTTTGACTGAGCAGTGAGGGCCATGACCTGCATTTGTAACACCACCCTCATCTCCTCATTGGCACATGTACATACACAGTGAAGCTTTACAAATCTTTTGATCTAGGGTATGAATGACACCCTTAAAGCTAGCTGTGTAATAGCATAACTAAGATGCAGGTAAAACTGTCTCGTGGTTTGACCAGTATGATATTCAAGTTGATCGACTTAGGAGTCATCCATCAAACCAGTCATTTATAGATAACAAAGATTTATTGACCTTCAACTAGAAAAAAAAAAATGCTAGGTTTAGAGGGCATAATAAAGAACTATTTCATTTTGCCTTTTTAAATTTTTTCTTAGATATGGACATATTTAGTATGTAAACAACACATGTTGGCACCATCCTTTCCCTCCTCCCTGCCCCTCCCCTTTTCTGAAGAGGCCCTTCTCCTTGGGGATGCAGGCCAATCCCATGGGGATTGTGGGTCATGCATTATGCAGGGTTCATTTTGTCTTTTTAAAAATGTTTTTTATTTATTTGAGAGAGAGAGAGAGGCAGACAGAGAGGGAGAGAGAGAATGGATGCACCAGGGCCTCTTGCCACTGCAAATAAATTCCAAATGCTTGCATGTACCACTTTGTGTATCTGGCTGAGGAATCGAACCCAGGCCATCAGACTTTGCAAGCAAGTGCCTTTAACTGCTTAGCCATCTCTCCAGCTCTCATTTTGTCTTTGAGATTATGTTGTAACAAGCAAGATGGACATTAGACAAATAATATAAGTGATAATAAATTTTCATTTGGGACAAGTTGTTATGAAGGTAAGCTGTTTGAGCTCATCCAGACCAAGAATGATGGGAGAACTCCCCTCAGAAAATGGCCTTTAATGCGCAGTGGTGCATGCCTTTAATTCCAACACTCGGGAGGCAGAGGTAGGAGGATCACCATGAGTTCAAGGCCAGCCTGAGACTACAGAGTGAATTCCAGGTCAGCCTGGGCTAGAGTAAAACCCTACCTCAAAAAACAAAGCACACACACACACACACACACACACACACAAAAAAAAAAAAAAAAAAGAAAGAAAGAAAGAAAGAAAGAAAGAAAGAAAGAAAGAAAAGAAAATGGCATTTAAGGAAAGATCTGAAAGATGAGGATGTGCTTGGGAGAAAGGGCATCCCAGAGAGAGTGAATAGCACATGTAGCTGCTCTGAGTTGAGAATGAATATGGAAAGTTCCGGAAGTACCTGGAGTACAAAAGGCTAGGAGGAACATTCCAAGGCAGAGTGGTCACACATGCAAGGTCAGAAAAGAGCTTGCAAACCTTAAAGTACATATGAATGTTTTAGCCTTTATCCTTTGATCAATGAGGAACAGTTTATGGATTCTTTTTCAAGGTAAAGTCTTGCTGTAGACCAGTCTGACCTGGAATTCACTCTATAGTCTCAGGGTGGCCTTAATCTCATGGTGATCCTCCTACTTTGGCCTCCCAAGTGCTGGGATTAAAGGCATGTGCCACAATACCGGGTTTAATTTGTGGACTTTAAGCAAAGGCCTGGTATGATCAAGTTTGTGTCAGATGTATATGGCTGAAGTTTTAGAGGTAGGGAAGGACAGGCACTATGTCCAGGCCAAATTTTGCTTGTATAAGACGAAAGTAATGGCAATTAGGAGGTAGAATCAGTGGACTGGAAAGATGGCTTGGACGTTAAGGCACTTGCCTGCAAAGCCAAAGGATCCAGCTTCGATTCCCCAGGACCCACTTAAGCCAGAGGCACAAGGTGGCGCACGCATCTGGACTTTGTTTGCAGTGGCTGGAGGCCCTGACAAGCCCATTCTCTCTCCCTCTTTCTCCCTCATAAATAAATAAATAAAAAGAGGCAGAATCAGGGACCTGGGGAGATAGCCCAGGACCCGCGTTAAAAAAAAAAAGAAGTTTTACCTGCATCTTAGTTATGCTATTACACAACTAACTTGAATGGTGTCATTCATACCCTAGATCAAAAGATTTGCAAAGCTTCACTGTGTATGTATATGCGCATGCCTGTGGTCCTAGTGCTGGGGAGAGGTGGGGGTGAATCCTGCAGCTCACTGCAGCAGTCTAGCAAAAGTCTCCCATGCATGCACACACACATACACACACACACACACACACACACACACACACGCAAAGAAACAAGAGAGCAAAGACTCAACAGAACTTGGTGGCTGAATGCATGTGTGATTGAGGGAGTCCCAGCAGTGGAAGTGAATTCCCACACAGCAGCATTATAAATATGACATGCAGGGCTGTCTTCTTTCATAAAAACACGGTTTGCTTTTATCTATTTATTTACTTATTAATTTTTTTATTTTATTCATTTATTTGAGAGAGAGAAAGAGAGAGCGAGAAAGAAACAGACCAAGACAAATAGAGAATGGGCACACCAGGGCCTTCAGCCACTGCAAATGAACTCCAAATCCATGCACCACCTTACTCTGCCCCAGGCTGTCCTGGAACTCTTTCTATACTCCCAGGATGATCTCGAACTCACAGTGATCCTCTTACCTCTTTACCTCCCAAGTGCTGGGATTAAAGACATGCACCACCATGTCTGGCCTACTTTCACTTTTTAATTGACATTTTTTTGTACATGTACATAATATCTTTTGACCATAATACCCTCCAATGACCTTTTTTTGTCCCCTCTCCCCTGTCACGTTCCACTGAACCTCTTCTTCATTCCAACTATTTTCTCTTCTATTTTTTTTTTGTATTTTTTATGACAGAGAGCAAGAGCAAGAAAGAGAGAGAGAGAGAATTGGCATGCCAGAGCCTCCAGCCACTGAACTTGAACTCCAGATGTACCATCTTGTATGCATGTGCAACCTTGCACGCTTGCATCATCTAGTGCATCTGGCTTACGTGGGATCTGGAGACTAGAACATGGATCCTTAGGCTTCACAGGCAAGTGCCTTAACTGCCAAGCCATCTCTCCAGCCCTCCTCTTCTATTTTGACATCAGCTTTCTCCTCCTCTATCATCTATGATGGAATGTTAATGCCTAATATTGTGCAGGTCTCATGCAGGTAACAACAGCTGTGGTGAGGTCTGAATGCTATAACCACTGTGTCTGGAAGGCAGTGCTCCAAAACACTGTCCTTTAGCTCTTAAGTTCTTTCTAACACCTCTTTTGCCATGGTCTACTTGTGGACACCTGAGTCTATTGGGGGACATACATTCAAACTACCACACATGAGCACTGGGGAATTGAACCTGGGCCATCAGGCTTTGCAAGCAAGTGCCTTTAACTGCTGTGCCATCTCTCCAGCCTGCAAACTATTTTACAGTATAATAATTTGAGTCTCTCTTATGCCTTCCATTTCTCTCCTAATTGTACTTGTCTTGTTTTGCTTTGCTGTTCTGAAGAATATTGATAAGAAAGTCGGCATGGATTTTTTGATGGGCTGGGGTCCATTGGAACTGGACCTTGTGTGGTGTTTTAATTGTCACCGGGATGTCACGAGTGAATTCAAATTCCTCTGATAAACAGTGTAAGTATACAAACACAGTTTTCTACCAGAAACATTCAAGCAGGGGTCATTTACAATAACAAACATCCTAAGCCTTCAAGTTTAAGCCCAGAGTCTTTGGGAAATAACTGTTAAAGCTGAGAAGGTTTCTTAGGAGAACTCTCTGCCCTTTCTGGCAAATCACAATTACAGCAAATATTTGCAGAGCACCAGTTTGGCTCTGCATGGTTCCATGTGTACTTACTCATTAGAAATACCGTTTCATAATGGCAAGCAGAAAGAAAGGACGAGATTTAATTTAAAATTTCCAGTTGCCTGCATATAAATATTTGCTGTTTGCCTCTTCCTAATCTGAATAAACAGAGGGTAACAAGTCCACCCGAGCTTGCATTGTACAAAAGCCACTTGAGTCAACAACTTTATTACTTCAAATTTCTCCCAAGGTTTCTCATTAACTGCAGCTGAAACGCACAGCCTCTGAGTTTAGCTTTAATTATATGTCCACGTTTCAGTGAAAGAATTTGTGGTTTGTCGTTTTTGTTGTTGTTGGCAAACAGAAATTTAGGTGTCATTCTGTCACTTTCAAATACAATTTGTCTTTCTTGATTACTGTCCTCACTCCTATCTCCTGTCCCACTCCTTTTTTCTCCTACCCCCTCCCCTCTATCTGGTTTTGGTTTATAGTTTGTAATTTCTACAGCTGAAGTGGTATTCACTGTTAGTTTTCTTTCTTTCTTTTTAAATATTTTATTTTTATTTATTTATTTGATGGGTGGGGGAGAGAATAGGCGCACCAGAGCCTGTAGCCACTGCAAACGAACTCCAGACGCATGCACCACCTTGTGCATCTGGCTAACGTGGGTCCTGGGGATTTGAACCTGGGTCCTTTGGCTTTGCAGGCAAATGCTTAATTGCTAAACCATCTCTCCAGCCTCTTTTTTTTTTTTTTTTTTTTTTTTTTTTTTTGAGATAGGGTCTCGCTCTAGCCCAGGTTGATCTAGGACTCACTATGTAGTCTCAGGGTGGCCTTGAACTCACAGTGATCCTCCTACCTCTGCCTCCCAGGTGCTGGGATTAAAGGTGTGTACCATCATGCCACACGTGTGTGTGTGTGTGTGTGTGTGTGTGTGTGTGTGTGTACTACTATAGTTTATTTTTCATGTGGTGTCATTCCCCAGGAACACCATCCATCTCCTTTGTGCTGGTCTCTCATTGACCTGGAGCTCACCAAATGGGCTAGACGGGCTGGCCAGTGAGGTCCAGGGATCTTCTTGTCTCCGCCTCCCCCACACTGGGTTTACCATGCCTGGCATCTCCAGGTAGGTCCTGGGGATCAAGCTCAGGTTCTCATGCTTGCAGGGCAAGCCCTTTACCCAATGAGCCTTCTCCCCGGCCCCCAAAGTGCTAACATTATCTCTGTGTAGGCCACCCAGCCATTCCAACAGTAGAAGGTTGGTTGGGCTACTTCATTTTCTGTAATTGTCTAGGGGAGCAAGATAGGTCTCTGTATGTCATCAGTGTATTTTCTTCCACATTTTATTTCTAGGAAGATCTGCTAGGATAGCATTTGAAGCATGGTTCCTTTGTTTGAAGAGGCATACATTACACAAAAATGAATATTTTCAAAAATTAGTTAGATATACTGAGAACTAGACCAATACACAAGTGAGTTCTGAAATTTAAAAAAAAACACCTTTCTCTGATTTCATGGCTGGTACTGAAAACCTAATCACAAGCCAATGGCTGCGGAGGTCATAAGCCCCTAGAGGGAAACTACTGTTGCTGTTGGAATCAATGGATATATTTTGCCCACCAAACCGCCCTCTAAGCACCTATGTTATTCCCATATATTCATGCTGCTCTCGCTTTTGGTTAGAGAAGCTTCTCTTTTCAGATTGTGGTGACCACTGGGGAGACTAAAACTCATTGAAGTGTTGACAAGTGACAGTGGCGTGTTCAGCACTAAGTGAGACATCTCTGTCACATCCTCCAAGGCTCAGGGACCATTGTGGAAGAAGTGGCCAAAAGAATGTAAGAGCCAAAGGAAGGGGGAGGAGTGCTTACAATACTGTCTTCCAGACACAAAGTGGCCTTGATATTCATGACCTCACAGTGCCTGACACTACCCACACAAGACCTTCATTGTATGAGGGGGGAAATGATGACATCGAAACAGAGGAGAGACTAGTTGAAAAGAAGAGATTAAATGGAGAGGGCTGGGGGTTGGGAAAGGGAGGGTGGTGGGAGGAGAATATGATCATGGTTTACAGCCTGTATGTATGGAGGTTGTCAATAAAAAGTTTTTAAAAAAACCCATTCTGTTATTTTTAAAAAATTTATTTATTTACAAACAGAGAGAGATAGAAGAGAGAAAGAGAGAGAGAGAGAGAGAGAGAATGGGTGTACCAGGACCTTCAGCCACTGCAAATAAACTCCAGATACAAGCACCACCTTGTGCATCTGGCTTTATGTGGGTCCTGGGGAATTGAATCCAGTCCATCAGGCTTTGCAGGCAAGCACCTTAACCAGTGTGCCCCTTTCTCCAGCCCCTTTCTATTATTGTTTTTTTCCCCCACAAAGTTGGAGGTGGTATAAACGCATTCTTGGTGTCAGAGTTCTTGACCCTGAACCTGGCACTTGATTTGTGTTGCTATTGCAGATTGGCTAGGGCAGCGGTTAAGGCAGGACCTAATGTGCGTACTGGCGACCACTGACCCTTCAAGAAGGAAGATGGACATGGTCTTTCTATGTGTCCATACAGGCAGGGAGGGCCCTGTGCCTGGGAATGCATCTGGCTGGGACTCAGCCCAGAAACATACAGCTGTGCAGCCCTAGCAACCCTCCGGCATCCATCGTCTCTCCTCTGTGAACTGAACTAACCACATCCCTGTCCCTTGGTCATAGTTGTTGTACTGGTGAAGATGAACAGAAAGGACTTGTTTCTCTGGGGCCTTCCGAAGGGGCCATTTCAATGCCCAGCCATCCTGGAGTGAATCTAGAGCCTACAGCCTCACTAGCCTGAGGACACAGATGCCTGGAACCCATCTTCTTCTTCTTCTTCTTTTTTTTTTTTTCGAGGTAGGGTCTCACTCTGGTCCAGGCTGACCTGGAATTAACTAGTCTCAGGGTGGCCTCGAACTCTCGGCGATCCTCCTACCTCTGCCTCCCGAGTGTTGGGATTAAAGGCGTGCGCCACCACGCCCGGCTATCCATCTTCTTTTTTTAAAAAAATATTTTTATTTATTTGAGAGATACAGAAATAGGCAGATAGAGAGAGAGGGAGAATGGGCACGCCAGGGCCTCCAGCCACTGCAAACGAACTTCAGATGCATGCACCCCCTTGTGCATCAGGCTTGCGTGGGTCCTGGGGAGTTGAACTGGGATCCTTAGGCTTCGCAGGCATGCGCCTTAACCGCTAAGCCATCTCTCCAGCCCCAGGAACCCATCTTCTTCTTTGTAGTCGGGTCATATTGTCCTTCTGCACCAGGCCTGGGAAGGCATGGGGGAAACCCTGTCACTCTTGGAAATGCACTGGAGAGTGTGTCTTGGCTTGGGGATGGAACTTGCAAAGAGGATGCACCAACATCACGTGGAAACTCACACACACGCACGTGCATTCATGTTTGCACACGTGAATGTCACCATTTTTACATGCAGTCATCCGAGAGGCACACCGAGTCGCAGTCGTCAGTCTGTATCTCCCTGGAGCAGCTTGCCCTATCTGTCTCCCCAGCGTATGCGCATTTAGTCAGCGCTGATCACAAAAACATTCTGTGGCAGGCGGATGAACTTGACTATAAGATCCTGATGTTCAGTAGCTGTGCCGGCCTGACTCAGCCAGACAGATGCCCTCCGCCCACCAGAGGGCGCTGCAGAACCACGGATCTCGGGAGGCCGTGCTTTGAGAACAGGGAATTGAGACTGGCGCTGGGGAGTTGTCAGTGAATGGAAACACCCGGCCACAAAGCTCCCGGCCCAGACAGCACACTCACCACCCGCCCCACCCAACCCCCCAGGCTCAGTCTCAGCAGCAGAGTTCATTTTCAAGGTAGGAGCTTCTATAGCTGCTAGCCAGCTGCAACCCCCATACCCCAAAGCTGGTCTTCTGTACCCTCTGCCTTGGTTCAAAGCTTCTGGCTTCTCTTTCCCGCGCAAGCAGGGAGTGAGTTGGAAAAGCCTGGCTCTGGAGAGTTCATAGATCTAGGCCTTGTCCTCCGTGGATATAGGCTGTTAAGTGGCAGAATCAACTGTGTGAGTGTCCAGCATACCGTGTGTGTCCATTGGGATGCCCCCCCCCCGCCCCCAGATATCCAGGTGAACACCATGCTTCCATCAATGTGAAACAGAAGTATCTTTATGGCTGGCTGCCTTTATTTCTTTTGCATCCTAAACCCTAAACATATTTGACTCTGACCCCAGGCTCCCGACCCCGATTCTTACCCCTAATCCCTAACCCCAAACCCTAAACCCCATCCTTAACCCCAGCCCAAACCTTAAACCCCTAGATCCCTAAACCCCTAAATCCTAATGCCTAACCCTAAATCCAACCCTAATCCCTAAAGCCCTAACTACAAACCCCAACCCATAATGCTTACCGCTAACTCCAACCCCAAACTCTAAAACTCTGAAAAGCTTTAAAAAAAAAAAAAAAAAAAAAAAAAAACCTTAAGAAAACTAAAACCTCTAAACCTAACCCAAATCCCTTACCCTAACACCTCAACCTCAAAACTCCAACCTCCAGTCTCCAACCCTAACCCCAAACCTTAACCCTGAACCCTAACTCCAAATCCCTAGCCCTAACTCTCCAACACCCAAACCCCCAACACCTAACCCCTCCCCGCTAACCCTAACTACCCTAACCCTGAGACCACTAATACTGATTAATGTTGGCATGAAAGTTCCAAATATTGCTTACAAGATGGGCCACCTGGGTGTGTGTGTGAGGGGGGTGTCCGTGACCAGACCTCAGGGTCCTTATTGATTATGTAAAACTGCCAGTCCTAAATGGTCTAAGGATTAAAGTGAAAGAGCCTACGAAAGCCTGAGACTGGCCCAGGAGGACTGCAGAGACCACGGATGTAGAGATGAAACAGTGGACATAGGGGCTGAGGCCAGCACCTGTGGGGTCCACGGTTAATATTACCATGTGTGAAACTGTAAGGCTCCTGGTTCTGCTGGGAACATAATTTTGGAGCCTCTCTCTCCCCCTCCTCCTCCTCTAATCAATCACGAGGCCCTGCTGTGGTTTCCTAAGGGCTTCTCAAACCCACCCCCTTTGCTATTAGCTCTACTGTGGTTCCATCTTTTTTTTTTTTTTTTTCCCAAGGTAGGGTTTTGCTCTAGCCCAGGCTGACCTGGAATTCACTACGTACTCTCAGGCTGGCCTCAAACTCACAGCGATCCTCCTACCTCTGCCTCCTGAGTGCTGGGATTAAAGGCATGTGCCACCATGCCTGGCTCAGTTCCATCTTTTAATAGTAGTCTCAGGTTGGCCTCGAACTCATGGCAATCCTCCTACCTCTGCCTCCCAAGTGCTAGGATTAAAGACGTGAGCCACCACGCTTGGCTCTTTAAATAACTTTTTAAATAATATTTTTATTTACAAGGAGAGAGAGAGAGAGAGAGAATGGGCCTGCCAGGGCCTCTAGTGGCTGCAAATGAACTCCAGATGCATATGCCACTTTGTGCATCTGGTTTTATATGGGTACTGGGGAACCAAACCCAGGTCTTTAGGCTTTGCAGGCAAGTGCCTTAACTGCTGAGCCATCTCTCCAGCCCACGAAGGTATTGGGAAGAGATTATGATCAAATTACATTATATATATATATTTTTTTTTTGAGGTAGGGTCCCACTGTAGCCCAAATTCACTATGTAGTCTCAAGCTGCCCTTGAACTTTCAGTGATTCTCCTACCTAGGCCTCCCAAGTGCTGGGATTAAAGGCGTGTGCCACCACACCTGGCTAACTTTTCCTTTCTTTTCTTTTCTTTTCTTTTCTTTTCTTTTCTTTTCTTTTCTTTTCTTTTCTTTTCCTCTCCTCTCCTCTCCTCTCCTCTCCTCTCCTTTCTTCTCCTTCCTTCCTTCCTTCCTTCCTTCCTTTCTTTCTTTCTTTCTTTCTTTCTTTCTTTCTTTCTTTCTTTCTTTCTTTCTTTCTTTCTTTTTTTTCTGGAACAAAAGCTTGCCTATGAGTCTTCCTGCCTCCAACCTTGCCCAACTCTGATCTGTCCTACACGGTTGCAGGTCTGATCCTCGCCTCCCTGTTGGCTGGCTGCTTCCTACAGTCACACAATTCCTGTCCCTGTCCTATACAAACACCCATAGGCAGTTAAGATCTACTATTACCATGGCAACCAGTACCATTACCTGGCTCTTGCTGATCTGTCCTGTCTTGCCAAAGTTCATCATGCTTCATGCTCTTCCATTTCTAGATTCCATCTCTCAGTACTCCCTGGGTTCCGAACCTCCATGTGACCAGACGGGGACCTAAGACGCACTCCCCTGTGTCCCAGCCCTAGCCTGTGAACACATCCTGAATGAAGATTATTATAGCATGCTGTTTGCTTCTTCTTGCGTTTGTTTGTTTGTTTGTTTGTTTGTTTGTTTGTTTGTTTTTCGAGGTAAGATCTTGCTCTAGCCCAGGCTGACCTGGAATTCACTATGTAGTCTCAGGGTGGCCTCGAACTCATGTTGATCCTCCTACCTCTGCCTCCTGAGTGCTGGGGTTAAAGGCATGCGCCACCACACCCAGCTTCTTCTTGCATTAAAAAAAATTACTTATCTATTTAAGAGAGAGAGAGTATGGGTGTGCCAGAGTTTCCCACCATTGCAAATAAACTCCAGATGCATGTGTCACTTTGTACATCTGGGTACTGGGGAAATGAACCCCGGGCTGGCAGGCTTTGCAAGCAAGAGCCTATAACCATTGAGCAATTTCCTTAGTCCCTCTCCTTGCATTTTTGTTACATACTTTAAATCTTACCAACTTTTTTAAAGAGACGATCATTTTAAAAATATTTCTATTTATTTATTTGCAAGCAGAGAGATAGAGAAAGGAGATAGACAGAATGGGCACACCATGGCCTCTAGCCACTACAAACAGACTCCAGACACAGGCACCACTTTGTGCATCTGGCTTTACGTGGGTACTGGGAATCAAATTCGGGTCATTAGGCTTTGCAGGCAAATGCCTTGGTCACTGAGCAATTTCTCCAGCCCTCATCATAAGTTTGTTTGTTTGTTTGTTTTGTTTTGGTTTTCGAGGTAGGGTCTCACTCTGGCCCAGGCTGACCTGGAATTCACTATGTAGTCTCAGGCTAGCCTCAAACTCATAGCGATCCTCCTACCTCTGCCTCCCGAGTGCTAGGATTAAAGGTGTGTTTTTATGTATGGTTACTTTTGCATGTTAAATTGTAACTATAATCACCTTGAGGACAGGGACTAGATCTGGTTTCTCTGCATTGTCGTCCCTTAATTATTAAAGTCACGAATCAGACCATGTTGTCCCTAGCCAGTCTCTTCCATGGCCCAATGAATAGCCTGGTCTATATTATGTCAGTCACACACTTCTTACACTCTTGTATTTACCTGTCTGTGAAGTCCTTGAGGAGTGTCTTGTTCATCTTTGTCTCCCCTGTGCCCAGTGACCCCTAAATTTTGCAGAGCTGGGGTGGCCACCTGGAACCCCCATCTCCTTCCTGTCTCCACTTTTTCCTTTGAGAGCGCAGTGGATCCCACTATCCTGTAGCCAACAGGACAGGGTGACAGGGGAGCTGGCAGCTGCCTTTCAAGGTACAACTTCAGGGGCCCTAGAAAGTCTGCCTCCGCCCCCTGCACCTCCCACACTGGTTTTGGTTCCAGAAAAAAAGACCAGGTTTGCTTTGTAAATCTGACTGGCAGAGGTGCAGCCCGCTTTAATGTCCCCAGACTGGAAAGGCTGGTGACAGCTGTCCTCCACGTCCTTCTCTGAAAAATGAGGAGGCGGTCCTCATGGTCCCTGCTCCTCGGTGGCACATTCTCCTCCTCTTCCTCATTCTTCTCCCTCTTTCTTCTTCTAACTCCAAAGAGATGGATGACTTAGAAAGAGCAAATGAGTCAGAAATAGGGAAGCAGAAAAAGAGTGATTCTGCCAAGTTATTATTCAGAGGAGCCTCTCTGGGACCGACAGCCCGAGCAGCCCCATCAATCACGCAGCGGAGCTCTGGGGCAGGCGGGATGCCACGTGTGGTGTCCATGGACGGCCACTTGGTGAGCAATGGGGCCAGGAGGCTGGGGCTGACTGCTAGCCACTGCTGAGGAGAGAGACCACAGGGACACAGAAAGGGGACAGCTAAACTAGAGGTACACGGACCTGCTTTCTTGCAGGGGCTAGAGTCCTTGGAGGCCCCAATTCTGGACTGGGATAAAAGCAGAGCACAGGGCTGGAGAGATGGTTGAGCAGTTAAGGTGTTTGCCTGCAAAGCCAAAGGATCCCGGTTCAATTCTCCAGGAACCACATAAGCCAGATGCACAAGGGGGTGCATGCATCTGGAGTTCGTTTGCAGTGGCTGGAGGCCCTGGCATGCCCCATTCTCTCCCCGCCCCCCACCGCCTCTTTCTCTCTCTCAAATAAATAAAATAAAATAAACAACAACAACAAAAAAAAAACCAAACAACGTAGAGGACAGATGAAGCCAGTAGTGACAGCCTGGAGGGGCCCCAAACCTTTGCTGCTGTGAGGGAGTTAGCCCTGGCCTCATGTGACCAGAGAGGGACCTAAGAATCACTCACCTTGCATCCCAGCTGTAGCCCAGTGAACTCATCCTGAATGAATGAATGAATGAATGAATGAATGAACGACAAGATTATTACAGCATGTCATTTGCTTCTCCTTGCATTTTTATTACATACTTTTAAAAAGTTACTTATCTATTTGCAAGCAGAGAAAAACAGAGAGGAGGGAAAGGAGAGAGAGAGAGAGAGAGAGAAAGGGAGAGAGAGAATGGGCACACCAGGGCCTCTAGTCAGTGCAAACTAACTCCAGATGCATGTTCCATTTTGTGCATCTGGCTTCACATGGGTACTGGGGAATCGAGCTTGGGTCCTTGGGCTTTTGGTTTTTAGGCTTTGCTGGCAAGCACTTTAATTGCTAAGCCATCTCTCTAGCCCTTATACTTTAAACATTGCTTTATCATATTTTTTAAAAATATATTTTATTTATGACAGAGATTGAGAAAGAGAGAATGGATGTGCCAGGGCCTCTTGCTGCTGTGAATTCCAGATGTTTGCACTATCTTATACATTTGGCTTTATGTGGGTATTAGGGAATTGAACCTGGGGCCATCAGGGTTTGCAAGCAAGTGCCTTTAACTGCTGAGCCATCTCTCCAGTCCAAAAACTATTTAGAGGTTTTTTGGGGTTTTTTCCCCAAGGGGAAAGAGAGAAGGGGGAGAGAGAGAATGAGTATGCCAGGGCCTTTAGCCACTGCAAATGCACTCTAGATGCATTCACCACTTTGTGCAGCTGGCTTTATATGGTGTGGTAGTTTGACTATATGGCTCCCAATATATTCAGTGTTTTATTAGTTTATAGTTTGCATCTGCAGTCACCTTGCTAGAGGCAATGTCACTGGGTGGTTCTTAAGGTGTGGTGATGGTTTGAGATTCCATTGTAAAGATGCAAAGTGTGCCTAATAGGAGTTCCCGAAGTGTGCTGTGGCTTGTGGCTGTAGCTTTGCTCTGTGTGCTGTGTGCCGGGTTGGTTTTTCTCTCTCTTGCCTGGTCCTGTGAAGAGCAGGCCGCTTCTCCTGCCATTACAGAACTTCCCCTGGATCTGTAAGCTTCAATAAATAATATCCCTTCCTCCATAACTGTGCCTGGTCTGGAAGTTCATCTCAGCGAACCTGAAGCTGTCTGCTACATATGGGTACTGGGGACTCAAACCTGAGTCATTGTGTTTTGCAAGCAAGCCCCTAACTGCTGAGCCGTCTCTACAGCCCTAGAGTTTCATTTTGATGCCTGAATGTATAAAGGTGGGTGAGTGTGAGAGAGCAATGTATGTGAGCGAGTGTGTATAAGCTGCCGTGTGTGTGCTCTGGGATGTAAGGGTGTATGTGTTTGGGGTAGGGGTAGAGAACAGGATAAGATAACAATTATGGGCTGGAGAGATGGCTCAGTGGTTAAGGCACTTGCCTGCAAAGCTTAAGGACCCAGGTTTGACTCCCCAGTATCCAGGTAAAGCCAGATTTACGGTGGTTCATGGACCTGGAGTTTGCTTGCAGTGGCAAAAGACCTGGCACGCCCTCTCTCTCTCTCTGTCTGTCTGCCTACAAATAAATAAATAATTATTTTTTTTGAAAAAGATAACAAATGGGTACTGGAGAGATGGCTCAGCAGTTAAGGCCCTTGCTTGAAAGCCTAAGGACTCAGGTTCATAAAGCCAGATGCACACAGTGGTACATGCATTTGGAACTTGTTTGCAGTGGCTGGAGGCCCTAGTGCTCCCATTCTTTCCCTCTCTCTGTCTTTCTTTCTCTCTGTCTCTCTGTGCTTGCAAATAAATTTAAAAAATTTTTAAAGAATACAAACATATTATTGAGTGTAGAGAAAGGTTTCAGTAGGTGTTAAGCATCCTCTCCGCCCTGGCCCAGCCTGTTTCAAGCCTTCGTTCAATGACCAGTGGTCATTTCTGAATTTCCTGTTAGGACTTCCTCCGCCTTACTGTGTTCAACAGGAAGGACACAGTGGATTCCCTACCAATCCGTGCCTTCCTCTCCCAGGGAGGGTACCAGGCTGGGAGGGGTAAGCAAAGGGTGGGCTTACAGTGAGGATGGCACCAGGGCCCAGAGAGACTAAGCGAGGCTCTTCCTGCCTCTTTCCTGTTGTAGGCACAAGCTAATCCTGGGCTGCAGGAGGCAGATGGGTGGGGGACAGCCCCTCCAGCTCGTTAGTCCGCATTGTGGATTCCGGGGACAGCGTATGTCTGTTCGCTTCCGATTGCTGCTGGAGTCTCCTGCCTGTTTATCCAATCTGAGCCACACTCCGCAGCCTCTGCTGTTTTGGCTCGGCGCCTATCCTCCAGAAGAAGAAAACAAGAAAATGCTTCTGGGGGATTTCAACGCTGGGGAAGAAGTGGTGATGTGGGTGGGTGGGTGGGGACTATGCCTTTAGGGGCAAGAAGCAGAAAGACCTGAAAAAGCACCAGCTCCCTACCCCACCCAGGTCTTCTTCCCTTCACAAACCCTGTGAAATCAGCGGAGCCCCCCCCCCCCAGTTCACCATTAGAAAGCCAGTCTGTTGGAGGATGCTGTCCTCTGAGCACACAGCCGTGGCGACGACGCACAAGGGACCCTCAAGATTAGGCATGGTGGAGGGGTGGTGGAGAGGGACATCACGGTCCCACTTGAGAACTTAGCCTCCCCTGCAATTCCCCCCACCTCTCATGACAGCTGAATGTCATTCTGCCCCAGTTGTACAGCTCTCATAGTCTCGGGAGGTACCAGAATATATAGTGTGTGAAGGGAGGGACTTCATCTATGCAGATATAGGGGGGTTGTCACCCATGCTGTAGAGAGACTTGGCAGTGATGCTAATGCTTTGGGGTCACCCATGCTCTATAAGTCAGTCCATTAAACTCACTGGGTCCCTAAGGTGTACCTTGGAGGGATCGTATTTATTCTGTCCTTAGTGCCTTATCTTGGGGCAATAGATAGATGTTTGTTAATGTCACGCAGCACAGCCATTCATTGATTCACCCATAGCATTGGTTCAGGCAGTTACACTAACACTGTGAAACACAGCCGCTAGCCACAGCGAGAGACCCACAGGCCCATGTGCCTGTGTCACGAGACCAATGCCAGCACTGTGCCTCATGCAAAGGGAACTATTATAATCAAGGACAAACAGGGTCAGATGACCCCGTGGGCTTGGAGAAAGAGCGGGACTTCACTAGCTGGGAAATGAGGGTGGCCACTCTGTTTATGCACACATGTCCCTCGTGTCCAGGGCATGTGCAAAGACCCAGAAGCCGGTATGCGCAACATGTGGGTTTAATCCACCTTGTGGGGCTGGAGAGATGGCTTAGCAGTTAAGGCACATGCCTGCGAAGCCTAAGGACCCCGGTTCGATTCTCCAGGTCCCAAGTAAGCCAGATGCACATAGTGGCACATGCATCTGGAGTTTGTTTTCAGGAGCTATAGGCTCTGGCACACCCATTCTCACTCTTTCTCTCTCCCTCTCTCTATTTCCAATAAATAAATAAAAATAAAAATTAAATAAAACTATTAATCCACCCTGTGGTCAGCTCAGGTCAGGAGACCCAGGGAAGAAGGAGGTAGGTGTGGTGATGGGGCTTCAAGGTCAAGCTGAAGGATTTTGACTTTAACCTGAAGCTGTAAGAAGCCACTGGAAGTTTCTAAAGGAAGAGCGTGGAGCCTGGAGAGATGGCTTAGTGGTTAAGCACTTGCTTGTGAAGCCTAAAGACCCCAGTTCAAAGCTCTATTGCCCAGGACCCACGTAAGCCAGATGCACAAGGTGGCACATGCATCTGGAGTTCATTTGCAGTGGCTGGAGGCCCTGGCGTGCCCATTCTCTATCTATCTGCCTCTTTCTCTCTGTCTGTCACTCTCAAATAAATAAATTAAAAAACAAAACAAAACAAAAAAAGGAAGAGTGTGTGCAGTAAAGTTTCCTGAAAAAGAAACTGTTACATCTGTGTTGAAGATAACACAGGGTGATTGACAGACTAGAACTGTCATGGTAATGGAAAATGGGAATTTTGCCAATTGACAGCCAAAATTATCTCCTGCTATCTTTAATAATAATCATTTTAAATTTTTTATTTATTTATAAACGGGGTGTGGTGGTGCTCGCTTTTAATCCCAGTACTCAGAAGGCAGAGGTAGGAGGATCGCCGTGAGTTTGAGGCCACCCTGAGACTATATAGTGAATTCCAGGTAAGCCTGGGCTAGAGTGAGACCCTACCTCGAAAAAAAAAACAAAAATAATTTTTTGAGGTAAGCTAACAGACTTTTTGTTTTCTTATTTTTTAAAATATTTTATTTATTTATTTATTTATTTATTTATTTATTTGAGAGAGAAAGAGGCAGAGACAGAAAAAAGGAGAAAATGGGCATGCCAGGGCCTCCAGCCACTGCAAACGAACTGCAGATGCATGCGCCCCCTTGTGCATCTGGCTTATGTGGGTCCTGGAGAATTGAACCAGGATCCTTTGGCTTTGCAGGCAAATGCCTTAACAGCTAAGCCATCTCTCCAGCCCATTATTTATTTATTTTGAGAGAGAGAGAGAGAAAGAGGGAGAGAGAGAGAGAATGAGCATACCAGAGCCTCTAGCCACTGCAAATGAATTTCAGATGCATGCACCCCTTTGTGCATCTGGCTTGTGTGGGGAATCGAACTTCAGTCCTTAGGCTTCTCAAGCAAATGCCTTAACCACTAAGCCATCTCTGCAGCCCAATAATAATAATTAATTTTTTTTAAAATTTATTTGTAAGCAGAGAGAGAGAGAGAGAGAGAAAGAGAGAGAGGAGACAGAGAGAATGGGCACACCAGGGCTGCCAGCCTCTGTAAATGATTTCCAGATGCATGCGACACATTGTGCATCAGGCTTTATATGGTTACTGGGGAATCAAACCTGAGTTGTTAGGCTTTGTAGGCAAGCGCCTTAACCACCGAGCCATCTTTCCAGCCCCTTTAATGATCATTTATTAGCAGCCTTTGTATATGGCCTAACATCTTCATGACTATTAGGTAAAACTTTTGGAACACGTTAGCTTAACAGACCACTAGCTTCCACCAACTTGAAAGCAAGAACATCATCAGATAGCATCCAGAACCTAAGGCAAAGATCTCCCCTTTGCTGTAACCAGTGTATTTGATAAGTCCATGATTTTTTTTTTTTTTTTTTTTTTTTTTTTTGGAGGTAGGGTCTCACTCTAGCCCAGGCTGAACTGGAATTCACTATGTAGTCTCAGGGTGGCCTCGAGCTCTCGGTGATCCTCCTACCTCTGCCTCCCAAGTGCTGGGATTAAAGGCGTGTGCCACCACACCCAGCAACTTTTTTCTTTTTAATATTTTTATTTATTTGTTTGCAAGCAGAGAGAGAGAGAGAAGAGAGAAAGAGAGAATGGGTGCTCCAGGACCTCAGCCACTGCAAATGAACTCCAGATACGTGCGCCACTTTGTACATCAGGCTTTGTGTAGGTTACGGGGAATGGAACCTGGGTGGTTAGGCTTTGCAGGCAAGCCGAGCCCTCTCTCCAGTCCCTGAGTCCATGTTTCCTACAGCCAGCTATGTACCTTGGCCTTGCTCTGACTCGTGAGCTGAGTGGTCTGGTATTCCCCAAGTCTTCCCTGGACCCTGAGCTTCCAAGCTCCACCAAGCACCAGGAGGGAAGAGGAGCACGCTCTGGAAAGTCACTCCCTGCCATGTGGCTCCAGTCCTGCATTATCCCTGATGTGAGCCATTAACCTGCTAATTACCAACCAATTAACTCCATTTTGGCATCTGCTTCCAGAGCTTTTTATGTCTCTGCCCTCATCAGCCACAAGGAGGGGCCTGACGCTGCCCCAGCTGTCCTTGGTGGTGGCGGTGGTGGGGTGGGCATGTGAAAGGACTCTCTGCAAATAGGTCCTGAACATCCTTTCCCAGCTGGAGTCCCAGCCCTGTGACCAATGGGTGCTGAAGAGGCTCTGCAATGACAGGCCCTTGGGACTTGGTCGCGGAGAAATTGCAGATTGCGCAGTGATTAGAGAACTGTGTTTTGACCAGATGGGATGATGTAAGAAAAGATTAACGAGATAACAAGCTTTCCACAAGGTTCCACTGAGGCCTAAAGACCAGCTCAGGAAGCTCTCCTTTGGGCCCCAGTGCTTAGGGGTGGCGTGTTGACACAGGATTTCATATAGCCCAGGCTGGCTCTGAATTTGATGTCTAAATTAGCATGACTGACCTGGAACTCACTATGTAGCCCAAGCTTGGCTTTCCATATATATATAATTTTTTTAAATTTATTTGCAAGCAGAGAGAGCTAGAAGAGAGATACACAGAGAGAATGGGCACACCAGGGCCGCCAGCTACTGGAAACAAACTCCAGATGTGTGTGCCACCTTGTGCATCTAGCTTCACGTGGGTTGTGGGGGAATCGAACCCAGGCGTTAGTCTTTGCAGACAAGTGCCTTAACTGCTAAGCCTTCTCTCCAGCCCTCGACTTTTAACTTCTGATCCTCCTATCTTCCACACTGCCACCCCAGCCCGGTGCTGGGACTGCACATGTACTCCATCACACGTGGTTTATGTGGCTGTGGGTATGGAACACAGGGCTTTGTGTGTGCCAGGGCCAGCATTCTGCCCACTGGGCTACAGCTCTAACCTCCCTGCCCCCCTCCCTGCCCCCACCACCCCCAACCGTGTGTTTTTTTGTGTGTGTGTGTGTGTGTGTGTGTGTGTATGGAGTGTGAGTGTGTGATGGGTACGGGTGTGCCATTGCATGTGTGTGGAGATCCAAAGACAACCTCAGGCTATTGATCTTTTCTTCCACCCTGCTTGAGACAGGCTCTCCTTGTTGTCCCCCGCTTCCCTCTCCCCTTCCCCATGGGTACAACTGTCTAGCTGGCCCAGGGCTTCCAGGTTATCCTTGCTCTGCCCTCCTAGGAATGTGTGGGCCATCCAAGACGGGCCACTGACATGGCTGGTGTCTTGGAGGGGGCTGGGAGGTGGCTTGGTTTGGACTGGGGCTGTTGGGACACCCTCTTCTCCTCTTCACATACCCTCCCGGTCTGGTCTCTGCTTCTCCTCAGATTCCCTCTGTATAGGCTCTTGGCACCAGGGACCTAACTTCTCCCAGATGGGCTCTGGGCTCCCTAGAGTGAACACACAGAAACTCCCAGGGTATCTAAAGTTTAGGGCCGGGACTGCTCCAGAGTCACTTTTCATCGCTTTTTAGTGGCAAAAGACCAGTTCAGAGTCAATGTGGGAGTGGACTCACACAGACGGGGCTATGAGGGGCTCGGTGTTACCAGGAAATCTCTAGGACTCTTGCTTCCCTCTGGCCAAATAATCACATTTTGTGGATGCCACAGGTTTTCTTTTTCTTTCTTTTTTTTTTTTTCACTTCCTTTCTTCCTTTTTTTTTTTTTTTTTTTTTTTTTTTTTGGTTTTTCAAGGTAGGGTTTTACTCTAGCTCAGGTTGACCTGGAATTCACTAGATAGTCTCAGGGTGGCTTCCAACTCATGGCGATCCTCCTACCTCTGCCTCCTGAGTGCTGGGAGGAAAGGCGTGCGCCATCGTGCATTTTTTATTTTTATTTTTATTTTTTTTAATGTTTTTATTTTTTTTTTTATTTTGAAAAAGGGTCATGCTCTAGCCCAGGCTGCAAACAAACTGGACCTTGTACATCACTCTGGGTAGGCCAGGTTGGAACCAGGGTCCGCTTCACAGCCAAGTGCTTAACCAGTGATCCTCCAGCCCTTTTTTTTTTTTTTTTTTTTTCAGCCTCCCAGGTGCTGGGATTACAGGATCCTCCAACCTGTCCCAAGCACCAACCTCACTGGGATTACAGGTGTGCACCACTACACCTGGCTAGAAAAATAAAATATATATTTTAAATTTTTTTAGAAAAGGGCTGGAGGGATTGCTTAGTGGTTAAGGCACTTGCCTGTAAAGCCAAAGGACCCAGGTTTGATTCCCAAAGACCCATGTAAGTCAGATGCACAAGGTGGTGCATGTGTCTGGAATTCCTTTCCAGTGGCTGGATGCCCATTTTCTCTGTCTCTCTTGCTCTTTGTTTTTCTCTCAAATAAATAAATAAATAAATAAATAAATAAATAAATAAATTTTAATTACTCTTCCCTCTTTCTCATAGCTCAGTCCCAGGCTGGTTTCAAACTCATTAAAATTATATAGCTGAAGATGATCTTGAACTTTTAAAAAAAATTTTTTTTTGAGGCAAGACCAATATATTGGCCTGGGTGTGGTGGTTTTTTTTTTTTTTTTTTTTTTTGGTTGTTGTTTGTTTTTGATGAGAGAGAGAGGGAGAGAGAATGAATTCGCCTGTGAGAGTAATTTGTTTTGTCTATACAAACTGAGCTCTTGGAAGACAGGGTACCTCAGCCAGGACACTGCTCCCCATAGAAGAAAGATGGGGAGGAAAGCACATGACCTGGAGTGCTGTGGGCGTGCTTTACCCACAAGCCCACCCTCTTCCCTCCAAGCAAGCTTTAGCCCACAGCTCTCTGTCTTTGGCCCAGCGAACACAGTCCCAGCTCAGTTTGGCGTGATGGTGACAAGACTGGCTTCCTTTCCGAGCGGTTGGGAAGCCCCAAGGGTGGTGCCCAAGGGCTTGTTCCGCCACCTCACTCCTCTTCTTGTCCACATCTCACTCAACACTCATTTGGTTTTGAGCAGTTTGTTCCTGGAAAGCGGAGGGAAAGAACAGATTGGTGCGTCGACTGTGTGTGGCCAAGCGATTTATTTTTAATGTGACTAAACAAGACACACACCTGCCTGTGGAAACACACTCACAGTGACTCATTGGAGACTCAGATGGCCGTTCAGGCAAGGAAAGACCAAGGAAACAGAAGAGAGAAGAGAGAAAGGAGAAAGAAAGAGAACTGTGGTGGTTAATCTAGGCTGGTAGGTTGATAGGAATTTTATTTTATTTATTTTATTTTACTTTACTTTTATTTTATTTTATTTTATTTTATTTTATTTTATTTTATTTTATTTTATTTGACAGAGAAAGACAGAGAAAGAGAATGGGCTCACCCAGGGCCTCCAGCCACTGCAAATGAACTCCAGACGCATGTGCTCCCTTGTGCATCTGGCTTATGTGGGTCCTGGGGAATCGAATCTGGGTCCTTTGGCTTTGCAGGCAAATGCCTTAACCGCTAAGCCATCCCTCCAGCCCTTGATAGGATTTATAATCACCATGGAAACAAATCTGTGAGCGATTTTCCAGATTAGGTTAATTGAGTGGGAAGACCTATTCTAAATGTGGGCAGTGGGGTCCAGGGCTGCATGAAAAGGGGAAAGTGAGCTGACCACCAGCACTCTGTTTCCTGACTGCAGATGCCATGCGACCAGCTGCCTCACGCACCTGACACCACCACATCCCATGGCACCAATCATGTTCACCTTAATGGGAATGAACCTGTGAGGTGTTTTGATGAAGGCTGGCCTGTCCTCAGGGAGTGAAAGCATTAAAGCACACACCTTTAATCCCAGCACTGCGGAGGCAGAGGTAGGAGGATCGATGTGAGTTGGAGGCCAGCCTGAGATTACATAGTGAATTTCAGGTCAGCTTGGGCTAGAGCGAGACCCTACCTCAAAAAACAACAACCACAACAATAACAAACAAAACAAAACAAACTAGCAAACAAAAACGAGCTGAAGGCTGGGCATGGTGCTGCACACCTTTAATGCCAGCACTCGGGAGGCAGAGGTAGGAGGATTGTGATGAGTTGGAGGTCGGCCTGAGACTACATAGTGAATTCCAGGTCAGCCTGGGCTAGAGTAAGACTCTACCTTGAAAAACAAGACAAAAACAAAAAAAGAAAGTGAAGAATCAAAAACAAGGTGAAGTTTGTGAGAGACACCAGTGGAGGGACTAAAGGCATAAAGAAACTCAGGGTTTGTATGTGTGTGTGTGTGTGTGTGTGTGTGTGCATGCCCAACACTTGTCACTTGTGGGTGCACGTTTTATGGGCACGTGTGCATGTGGAGGTGGAGGTTGACATTGGGTGCCTTCCCCATCACTCTCCTCTTTATTTTACTGAGGCCGAGTCTTCCATTTTTTAAATGTCTTTATTTATTTATTTATTTTTGGTTTTTCAAGGTAGGGTCTCACTCTGGCTCAGGCTGACCTGGAATTCACTATGTAGTCTCAGGGTGGCCTTGAACTCTTGGCGATCCTCCTACCTTTGCCTTCCAAGTGCTGGGATTAAAGGTGTGTGCCACCACGCCTGGCTCCATTTTAAAAAAATATTTTATTTTTATTTATTTTTTGAGAGTGAGAAAGCCACAGAGAGAGGTAGAGAGAGGGAGAGAATGGGCGCGCCAGGGCATCCAGCCACTGCAAACGAACTCCAGATGCATGCACCATCTTGTGCATCTGGCTTATGTGAGTTCTGGAGAATCGAACGTGGGTCCTTTGGCTTTGTAGGCAAGTGCCTTAACGGCTAAGCCATCTCTCCAGCCCCCGGGTCTCTTATTTGAATCTAGAGTTGGGTGATTTAGCTAGTCTAGCTAGCCAGCTGGGTGGGGATCCGCTATCTCCACTTCCCAAGCACTGGGATCCCAGGCAGCTGACATGCCCCAGCTCTGGTCCTGAGCTCTGCTCCTCATGCTTGCACAACAAGCACTTTATCCACTCAGCCACCTCTCCAGCCCCAATAAGTGTCACAACTCCCCCTCCCCAGCTCTCTCCTCCACTCCCTGGGTCAGCACGGGTGACCTGACGGCCAGACTGCTGCTGCACTCTACGCTCAGTGTGTCCTTACAGGTGTGCGCTTACCCTGGGGAGGCTGGGGTGTGTCCAGGGGAAGGGGCAGCTGTCCTGTGGAGCTTTCAGATGGATGTATGTGGAGTCCACAGTTGTAGAGTATCTTTCTCCATGGCAACGCTCTCTCTTCGTGTTTTCTGTTAACTAAAACATTTCATATGACTCACTCTCCTTAAGCCTACTTGTGCTATTGAGTGGTGTAACAAGGAAAAAAGATTATAGTGAAGGGAGAGCCCATAAAATCAGATTGGTAAAATTTTTCTTTTCTTTCTCTCTCTCTCTCTCTCTCTTTTTGAGGTAGAGTCCTGCTCTAGCCCAGGCTGACCTGGAATTCACTCTGTAGTCTCAGGGTGGCCTTGAACTCACAGTGATCCTCCTACCTCTGCCTCCCAAGTGCTGGGATTAAAGGCGTGCACCACCACACCTTGCATGAACTTACTATTTTTAATTTATTTATTTGTAAGCAGAGAGAGAGAATAAAAATGAATGAGCAGGTGAGCCAGGGCCTCTATCCACTGCAAATGAACTCTAGATGCACGTGCCACTTTGTGCATCTGGCTTTGCTTAGGTACTGGGGAATTGGACCCAGGTCGTTAGCCTTTGCAGGCAAGTGCCTTAACCACTGAGTCATTTCTCCAGCCCCACGTTGGCAGTTTTGTTTTGCTTTCTCTTACAAACAAGAGCCTAAGCTGATAGAAAGACTGGGTAGAAACAACCGGGTTCAGTTTCAGCATCTAAACACCTTACATATTATCCATCGTCCTAAGGGCACTGATAGCATTACCCCATAGAAACTGGTCCCTACCACCACATCTATTCTCCAAACAGCTCTCTCCATGGGGACAGATCAACCAGAGTGAATTGTTTCTTTGGAAAATCTGTGTATGTTTAATGCAGATTCATGTTTTTCCTTAATATTTTTTTCTTTAATATTTTCCCTGTCAGTGGTGGAATCCCTTGAATGCAGGACCTATGGCTACTGAGGGCCAACTAGTAGACTTCTTTTATTGGCTAGAACATAGTTTCATGTCTCCATGTAGCAGCTAGGGAGGCAGGAAAACACATTATTTTGTTGTTATTTCTAGCCCAGGCTGACCTGGAATTCACTATGTAGTCTGAGGCTGGCCTCCAACTCACAGCAATTTGCCTACTTTGGCATCCTGAATGCTGGGATTAAAGACGTACACCACCACACCGGCATTCTTTTATATATATATATATATATATATATGTATATATATATATATATATATATATACATATATATATATATATATATATATTCGCATGGAGAGAGAGAGGAAGAGAGAGAGAGGAGAGAATGGGCATCCCAGGGTCTCTAGCCACTGCAAACAAACTCCAGATACATGTGACACCTTGTGCATCTGGCTTTACATGGTACTGGGGACTCAAACTCAGGTCATTAGCTTTACAGACAAGTGCCTTAATGGCTGAGCCATCTCTCCAGCTCCCAAAACATATTCTTAACCTGTGTACAGCTAAAACTCAGGGGACTTGTTGCTACAAGGAAAGAGAATAAAAATGGATGTAAAGAGAGGAGGTGACAAGGGGGTAGTTTTTGATATAAACAAGAATCATCAAAATTAGCCGGGCGTGGTGGTGCATACCTTTAATCCCAGCACTTGGGAGGCAGAGGTAGGAGAATCACTATGAGTTCAAAGCCACCCTGAGACTACATAGTGAATTCCAGGTCAGCCTAGGCTAGAGTGAGACCCGACCTCGAAAAAAAAAAAAAAAAAAAAAAAAAAAACTTAAAAGTACACTTACTGGGGTTAGATTGATAGCTCAGCGGGTGGCTAAAGGTGTTTGCTCTGCAAGCCTGCTGACCGAGTTCCATCCCCAGCATCCATTGAAAGCAGGATGCAAAGTGGCACACACGTCTGTAATCCCAACACACATGTGGCAGTGGGAGGCAGAGCCAGGAGAATCCAGAAGCTTGTGGGCCAGGGCCAGGTCTTCTGGTGGGATGTTTTGCCCCAGCCAAGAGATCACAGGGGAGATAGGAGCTTTGCTCCTCAGCAAAGAGCTAGCACCCACTGTCCGTCTAACTTTATAAGGAAGTGGGTACCCCAGCTCCGGTTAAATGGCAGGAAACCCAGCCCAGAAAACACTCATAGAAAATGCTGAGCTGAAAGCTATGCAGCCAAGCAGGTCCCAAATTCCGGGCTGTTAAAAATCATCATAATAGGGTTGGAGAGATGGCTTAGCAGTTAAGATGCTTGCCTGCAAAGCCTAAGGACCCAGGTTTGATCCACAGTACCCATGTAAGACAGATGCATATGGAGTTCATTTGCAGTGGCTAGAAGCCCTAGCATGTCCATTTTCTCTCTCTGTCTCTCTTTTCTCTCTTAAATAAATAAAATATTTTAAAAATGATCACAGTAAGTATTTATTATAGATGTGAGCCATCAAATTTAATGTGTTAGGTAGCAATAGCCAGTTATGCCATAGTCATAGTTTTCTTATGTGTAATAGCAAAAAACAGAAATACAAGACAGTCCAGTCATGGGAGGTTAAATAAACCATAATAATCCAGTTTGGAATATGGTGTAGGTCCAAGGACATATATGTTCTGCCATTGAAAGCATCCCAAAACATTCTAATACACGAGATAACAGCACTTATCCCAGTTACATAAAAAATGTAAAAATAGGGGCTGGAGAGATGGTTTAGCGCTTAAGCACTTGCCTGTGAAGCCTAAGGACCCTGGTTTGAGGCTCGATTCCCCAGGACCCACATAAGCCAGATGCACAAGGTGGCGCATGCATCTGGAGTTCATTTGCAGTGGTGGGAGGCCCTGGCGTGCCCATTCTCTCTCTCTCAATCTGCCTCTTTCTCCCTCTGTCTGTCACTCTCAAATAAATAAATAAATAAATAAATAAATAAATAAATATAAACAAAAAATTAAGCCTTTAAAAAAACTAGGGGCAATGGTGAGCATACCCCTTAAAAATGTAAAAATAGGGCTGGAAAGATGGCTTAGTAGTTGCAGATACTTGTTTGAAAAGCCTGATGGCTAGGGTTGGACTTCCCCAGTTCCCATGTAAAGCCAAGATGCACAGAGTGGCACATGCATCTGGAGTTTGTTTGCAGTGGCTGGAAACCCTGGTGCTTCTATTTGCTCTCTTCTCCTCTCTCTGTCTGGATTTTCCTCTCTGTCTCTGTCTATTAAAAATGGAAAAATAAGATGCCGGGTGTGGTGGCACACGCCTTTAATCCCAGCACTCAGGAGGCAGAGGTAGGAGGATCTCTGTGAGTTCAAGGCCACCCTGAGACTACATAGTTAATTCCAGGTCAGCCTGGGCCAGAGTGAGACTCTACCTCAAAAAACCAGAAAAAAAAAAAAAAAAGGAAAAAATAAGGTGGAATCCCAGCATTTGGGAAGCAGAGGTAAGAGGATCGCCGTGAGTTCAAAGCCACCCTGAGACTACATAGTGAATTCCAGGTCAGCCTGGGCTACAGTGAGACCCTACCTCAAAAAAATAATAAAAGCAAAAATATAGGGCTGGAGAGATGGCTCAATGGTTAAAAGTACTTCCTGTGCAAACATGAGGGCCTGAGGAGGCCTGAGGGACCTCTGGAATTTGATCCTCAGGACCCAAATAAGTAGCTGAGCATGGCCATGCACATCTGGACTTCCATGGGGAGCAGAGACTGGAGAATCACTAGGGCTAACAAGAAAACCAACCAACCAACCAACCAAAACAAACAAACAAACAAACAAACAAACGCCAGCAAACTCTGGAATCAGTAAGGAACTCTAGGCAGAAGAGCAACGGAGTGGAATACCAGACATTTTAAACTCCAGCCTGTGAGCACATGCACAGGTGCATGGGCACATACATATGCATATACCACACACACACACACACACACACACACACACACGCCATATCACGTGACATACACATGCAAAGAAATGCAAAAATATAGCGGGGTGTGGTGGCACACACCTTTAATCCCAGCACTTGGGAGGCAGAGGTAGGAGGATTGCCGTGAGTTCGAGGCCACCCCGAGACTACATAGTGAATTCCAGGTCAGCCTGGGCTAGAGTGAGACCCTGCCTTGAAACCCCCACTTCCCCCAAAGAAAAGAAATACAAAAATTTTTATGTTATACACATGTATACATATATGTAATACACCTGTATTTGCATCTACTCAAACACGGTTTGTTGGTAAACCAGTGGATGAGTGAGCCCCACGGCGTATGTCAAAGCACAGGCGCAGTTTTGCCACAGAAGAGGGAAGTGGTATTGGGGTTCGGAGCAGCAATGTGAGGCTCACTTTCTGCTTTGTAACTTATGAACTATTTCAATCTCTCATCTTATGAAAATGGCAAAAATATACTTGTGTATTCTCTGTGTGATAAAAAGGAAGAAAGCGGCAGGTAGATAGGCGGAAGGAAGCAAGAACAGAGGGAAGAGGCATTTTACAACTAGCCGGTGGATGACTGCAGGCCCTTTTCTTAAAAACATCAAGAATGAGTGGTGGCACATGCCTTTAATCCTAGCCCTTGGGAGGCAGAGGTAGGAGGACTGCAAAGTTCGAGGTCACCCTACATTCCAGGTCAGCCTGGGCTACATTGAGATCCTACCTCAAAAACAAACAAACAAACAAACAAACAAACAAACAAACAAACACAAAAAAAAATCAAGTATGGGCTGGAGAGATGGCTTAGTGGTTAAGGCACTTGCCTGCAAAACCTAAGGACCCAGATTCAATTCTCCTCTGGAGTTTGTTTACAGTACCTAGAGGCCCTGGGGCACCCATTCTCTCTCTGTCTCTTTCTCTCTCTCAAATAAATAAACAAACTATTCTTTTTTTTTTTTTTTGGTTTTCAAGGTAGGGTCTCACTCTAGCCCAGTCTGAATTCACTATGTAGTCTCAAGATGGTCTTGAACTCACGCTGATCCTCCTACCTCTGCCTCCTGAGTGCTGGGATTAAAGGCGTGCGCCGCCATGCCCGGCTACAAACTATTTTTTAAAGAAGTATTAAAAGGGCTGGAGAGATGGCTCGATTCTCTAGGACCCACGTAAGCCAGATGCGCAAGGGGGTGCGTGCATCTGGAGTTCGGTTGCAGGGGCTGAAGGCCCCGGCAAGTCCATTTTCTCTCTGCCTCTTTCTCTCTCTCTCTCAAATAAATAAAATATTTTTTAAAGTGTATATATTTAAAAAATATCAAGAAGGCACCTCCTTGCCCTGGTTGGCCATAGGCTGGCATTTGGGGCTGCGGAATGATATGTGGATGGGCCAGAACTACAGGATCTGATTCGGGTCATCTTACCTCCCTGGCTGTGCTGGGTTTTGGAGCCAGGAAGTTGTTGTCTATGAACTAAGGGCTGCCCCGTCCCCCATGGGCACAAAGTGGTTGGAGGGGACACGGATGGGAGGGAAGAAGGAGAGTAGTAAGTGTGGCAGGGTGAATCCTGTGAGGACATGGCCTGGCCTCAGGCACTGGCAGTTCCAAGGGTTTTCATAAAGACCTAGGGAAGAAATGCTAATGGCCACTAGCCCTTAACTGGGGGCGGCAGGGAGATGGTCCAATAGGTTTGCACCCAGGAGGTACTGGCTTGCAGGAGCAAGAAGCAGCCCTCTTCCCCTCCCAGGGATCCACCCCCTGGTCTCTGAGCTTGTCTCCTGCCCTGCCTGGACCGCCCCAGCAAAGGAGGCTGGGAGCAGAATGGGACTGCAGGCCAGAGTTACATTGGCAGATCTCAGGCTTCAGGCCGACCACACCCAGAGAGAACTAAATACCGGAATGCTTCCCCATGCTCCCTGCAGAGTGGGGTCTCTGTCTCTGCAGCCACTTGCCATTGCCTGGATGAGACAGGAAGAGCTGGTTTGCTGCTCCCCCTTTTAAGGCCCTCATCCCCGCTGCGCCCTTAGGAACTCCCAGAGCCCAGAATGATGGAGCCCTTTAGAGGTGTTTTTCTTTCCTCTTTCTTCTTCTTTTTTTCTGTCTTTCCTCTTCCTCTCTTGCTATCCTCTCCTCTCTTTCCTTTCTTTCCACCGTTCCTCCCTCTCTCTGTTGGTATATTTTTCAGACAGTGTCTAATATAACCTAGGCTGGCTCCAAAGTCCTTTTGTAGCTGAGGTTGACCTTGAAGTCCTGATCTTGTACCTACCTCTAGAGTGTTGGGGTTACAGGTGGAGCCACTGCGCCTGACTCCACTGAATTGAAATGCAAGCCCGGTGTGGTGGTGGGTGCTTTTAGTGCCAGCACTCGGGAGGCAGAGGTAGGAGGATCATTGTGAGTTCGAGGCCACCCTGAGACTATGTAGTGAATTCCAGGCCAGCCTGGGCTAGAGTAAGACCCTACCTGGAAAAGACAGAGAGAAAGAATGCAAGCAATAAAGAAATACTGCTTACTAAAGAGTGGATTTTCCCCCATTGAAGTATTTCAACAACACACTTTGCCCTTTCCTTACAGCACACTAGCTTGCCAGTGACCAGATGCAGTGGGGTCCAGTGTCACATAAGTAAAACCAGGGACTCACAAAGTGCTGGGTGTGAACAGACGCGTGCCGGGACTGCACATCAGAGGGTGAGATCTCTAGGGCAGCCTCGGACTGCTCGGAGTGCCAACTTTTATTGGAAAAAAAAAACCCTACAAAATGTTTATGGCAAAAACAGGATGGGAGTTAAACCATAAATCACAGTTCACATGTTATAGTTACAGCCATAAAAGTAACCTTTTTTTGTTTGTTTGTTTTGTTTTTCGAGGTAGGGTCTTGCTCTAGCTCAGGCTGACCTGGAATTCACTATGGAGACTCAGAGTGGCCTCGAACTCACAGTGATTCTCTTACCTCTGCTTCCTGAGTGCTGGGATTAAAGGTGTGTGCCACCACGCCCAATAAAAGTAGTCTTCAAACATGAAAGGGAATTTGGTGCGTTACGGCAGGGGCATTCCATTCTAGAAGTCTAAACAAATTTGTGAATAGGTCTGTTAGTCAGTTACAGGAAGCGCCTTGAGGGTGTTAGGTAGGCCTGTGACCAAGAGTCTCCAAATGTCCCATTTACTGCCTGTAAGGAGTTTGCTTAACATTGCAGGTCTGGGGTAATGCTATCCAGAGCAGCAGCGCGTCCTGTTTATCCACCATCCCCACCTGCTCAAGCAAGTGTTTCATCCCATTCTTTTATGGGCTCCTACAAGGAAGTGGCTTCTATTTTTCTCTAAGTTTGATGTAAAGAAATAATAATTTCGATCTTTTACACAGAGAAGTTTGCAAACCCAGTGATATTGCCCCGCTTGGTCATGCCTTGTCAGTGTTTCAAGACAGTAGCCCTGTTAACCTGCTTCCAGCTCCTCTCCTCCCATTGCCTGGAGGTTGTCTAGTCCTGCCTCCCTAGTCAACTGAGTTTCCATTCCATTCCAGTTTCCCATCCAGGTTGGTGGCCTGAAATGTTTGCATAGGACCTGTCCCATAGTAGAACAATATTCCCATTTCTTCTCTGTCTTCCTCTCTGTGCTGAGCTCTCCGAAGGCAGAGGTGCCTTGTCTATTTTCCTTTCAATTATGTCCCCACAACCTGGCACGAGGACTAACCTTGCCACTCATGCTCAAACAAATACATTGGTATTTGAAATTAGCCAGTTATCCACAGCAAAACAAACACTGTCCATCTTGGCTTCAGCAGCAAATTCATTCCCTCATTGTGCTCAGCCTGTCAACACTTGTTGGACACTTCCTGTGTGCCACACAGGTCATGCTCAACACATGCTGGCTTCCTCCATGCTCGAATGGACTTGGCCTCCACCTAACTTTGCTGGCCCCCTTAAGGAAACCAATTATCGAGTCTTTTCCCCGCAGTGTCTGACTGAACTGGCGTTTGTCTCTTATAGCCATAGAAATATCACCAGTGGCCGGCGCCAGCAGGATTAGATCTGCAAAGTGTTTAAAGTTTAGCTGGAAAGCCTTGTGCAAATGTCAATAGCGCCAGTCTGCTTCCTGCAAAGCAGCATTCTAATCAGCGGGGCTGCCTTTTCCAGCTCATGGAGCAATGACATTTTAAAAAGTCCCAGCGTAATCACTTCTCGGGATGAAAAATACCGAAAGACGTGCGGGGGAGTGGGGATGGGGGAGGCAATCATAACCCCAGCTTCCCACTGCCCACGCCCCACTGTACTTACAGCTTTAGGTGAGTCATCTCTAATCCTAATGCCATCAACAGATGGAGTCATGGAGGTTCCATTGGAAGTCCGACTTGGGACACCTTCCACAGCCCTCCCCCACCCCAACCATTTCTTTAAGCCAGGGAGTATCCAGCCAGCACCAGTATCCGTTACCTTGTCATTGCTGACACAAATACCTGACCAAAATCAGTTTAAGGGAGAAAGGGTTAACTTAATTTACAGCTGCAAGTTACGGTCCACCATGGGAGGGAAGGCACAGTGATAGGAACTTGAGGCAGCTGGTCACATTCAGCTGCAGTGACGAAGCCAAGACAGGCTCGGCGTGGTGGCACATGCCTTTAACCCTGGAGAGGCAGAGGTAGGAGGATCGCTGCAAGTTCGAGGCCGGCCTGGGACTCCAGAGTGAATTCCAGGTCAGCCTGGGCTAGAGCGAGACCCTACCTTGAAAAAATATAAAATAAAATAAAATAGAAGCAAAGCGAGATGAATGGTGCTGATCAGCCCTCTTTCTCCTTCTAATCCAGTCCAGGACCCCAGCTCAAGTAATGATGTCGTCCACAATTAAGGTGGGACTTCTTAATCAAGATAATTCCTCCCAGACAAGCTGAGAGGCTAACCTAATCTCCATAAGCCCTTCCAGGTGATTCTAGGTTCTGTCAAGCTGACAATGCAATCTATCACGATGCCCTCTTAGTGCTCAGGGTCATAGAGGCTAAGGGACTGCAGGGTCCAGTGTTAGAAGAGGAGGATGGTACTCTTCATACCAGGAGTTCAGAAATGTTCATCTTCTTCCCCTTCCATTCCCCTTAGGGTCAATATATAATAATATCCCAGTTCTGGAAAGTTCTGAGCTGAAAAAAAAAGCAACGTCATTTTCCTCAAAGAGGGAGCTGTTGAGGTGTCTGCGGATGGGGCTCCTGCCATAGCAGCTGGTAGGAGGTCTGATGGGATTTCCAAATGAAGTTACTAATGGAAATGATACACGGGGGACTTTTCATAGAAGCTGCTAATGGAGATGGCGTTCGGCCAGCGCTGGGAAGTGGTGTGAGGCCAGGTCTGGCTGAAATGTTACGCTCTAGGGGTCAGCTCTCGGCCTTGGGTCTCTGCAGGAAGCAGAACCCAGGAGGGAGTCAAGGTGAATGTACAAAACTACATGCCAAGGACACAGTATCTAGGTTAGCCACCGGTCTGTCCCAGATGCAGATTTGAAGACCTGAAGTCTTGTTTTTCAGTGATGGGGATCAACTTTAAGGCCTTGTTGGGAAAGCACTCTGCCATTGAGCTAGATCTCTGGCCCCAAGACTTTGTTTAACCTTGAACATAGACAGGTTGCTGTAAGAGCCTGAGACCTGGTTGTTTATTTTATTTTATTTTATTTTATTTTATTTTATTTTATTTTATTTTATTTTTAAATTTGTTTATTAGAGAGAGAGGGCGTGAGAGAGAGAGAGAGAGAGAGACAAAGAGAGAGAGAATGGGCACTCCAGGGCCTCTAGCCACTGCAAATGAACTCCAGGTGCATGTGACACCATGTGCATCTGGCTTACGTGGGACCTGGAAAATCAAACCTGTGTTCTTAGGCTTCGCAGGCATACACCTTGTGGTAGTTTGAATATATGTCCCCCAATATATTCAGTGTTTTACTTTATAGTTTGCATCTGCAATCACCTTGCTAGAGGCAAGGTCACTGGGGGCCCAGGTCTTAAGGTGTGGTGATGGTTTGAGAGTCCATTGTAAAGATATGCAAATGTGTCTAGCAGGAGTTCCTGAAGTCTGCTGTGTGACCTTTTGGCTGTAGTTAGTTTTGCTCTGTGTGCTGTGGTGGCTGGTTGGCTTTTGCTCTCTCTGCTTGGCCCTGTGAAGGCCAGTTGCTTCTCCTGCCTTTATGGAACTTCCCCTGGATCTGTAAGCTTCAATAAATAATATCCCTTCCTCCATAACTGTGTCTGGTCTGGAAGTTCATCTCAGCGAACCCGAAGCTGTCTGCAACAGTAAAGTGGTACCAGGAGTGGGGTGAGATGAACCTGACCGTGTGGATATTCATCTTTTGGAACCTTTGTTTTGGAGGAATGGGCATGGACTTGGTGCTTGCAACTGAAGATGCCTTCTGGAGTGGTAAGCCAAGTTTTATGGACTATTCTGATGAGAGTTTGAGAATGCTAAGTGCAGATAGTACTGAACTTCGAGGCTTGGCTTATGAGGATTCTAAGGGGAAAGAAAGACTACAGAGGACTTTGTTGGAACTGGGCTACTGGCATAAGGGATGGCTACGTTCTGCTATCCAGGCCCAGAAAGTTTGATCAAGGTTAAATTTGTAATGGACTGATATGCTTGGCTGAAGATACCGGACTGAGATTTTAAGATTTAAGTTGGAATACCTGAAGCAAGTTAAAAGTAGAGGTACTGAGACTGGTTTAGCTGCTATTGTCAAACACATTAGCAATCTTAAGGAAGGTGGAAGGAAGGTGGCCCGACTTGATTTACATTAAAACAATGGAGAGGATGCCTGAGGAAAGACTGTTAGAAATGCAAACTCTTTGGAAAGAGTTGACTGGAGAAGGAACCTGCTTTTCAAGGCTATGGTTTATTTTGTCCCTGGATTTAGAATATGGCTGTGTCCTGCACACCTGGTATTAGTTTTGGAAATATGAAAAATGCATGGAGTGGTCATGAGTTGCACACGGTTCCAGGAGCCGCTGCTGATATGCGGCATGAGGCAGGCCATGAAGACCCTCAGGAATAGGCTGGAAGAGCCTTTGGAAGATGGACCATGGTTTGCATGGAGACCTGAAGATGTTTTGGATATTCCAGGACTGTGCAAAAGGGCTACCATGGAGTGCAGTGTTGGCATGGGATGAAAGTTTTCCCTGGCGACTCTGCCCAGCTGGAGGGGCGGAATTGGAAAACTGGAGACTGTCAGTCTATGGTTATATTGAACTTGAACTGCAGAAGTTTGATGACTGCTGATGGTGGTTGAGTTTGCATTATTCTAGTCTCTCTTTGCTTTTTACCAGTTAAAAATGTTTACTCTGTGCCTTTACATGTTGAAAGTATTTAACTTGTTTGATTTTACAGGACTCACTATCTTAAGTTGATCAAGACTGTGAGAACCTTTGAAATTGGACTGAGTACAATTTACAATGTGTGATAGTTATAAATCTATTGGGGGCCAGGAGCTAAATATATTGGGGGCCAGGGGCGGAATGTGGTAGTTTGAATATATGTCCCCCAATATATTCAGTGTTTTACTTTATAGTTTGCATCTGCAATCACCTTGCTAGAGGCAAGGTCACTGGGGGCCCAGGTCTTAAGGTGTGGTGATGGTTTGAGAGTCCATTGTAAAGATATGCAAATGTGTCTAGCAGGAGTTCCTGAAGTCTGCTGTGTGACCTTTTGGCTGTAGTTAGTTTTGCTCTGTGTGCTGTGGTGGCTGGTTGGCTTTTGCTCTCTCTGCTTGGCCCTGTGAAGGCCAGTTGCTTCTCCTGCCTTTATGGAACTTCCCCTGGATCTGTAAGCTTCAATAAATAATATCCCTTCCTCCATAACTGTGTCTGGTCTGGAAGTTCATCTCAGCGAACCCGAAGCTGTCTGCAACACACCTTAACCACTAAGTCATCTCTCCAGCCCCTTTTTTTGGTTTTTTAATTTTTAAAATTAAAAATTTTTTATTTTTCAAGGTAAGGTTTCGCTCTAGCTCAGGCTGATCTGGAATTCCTATATTTTCTCATATCTACTTTGTAAACGACATCTAGGATGGGATGAAAACTTTGAAAGAAAGTAGAAATGTGTACTGTATATGTATATGTATAATGTATATGAATGTGTCTGTCTGTATATAGAATACTTCCATTTTACTTGTCTTACAGATATAGAGTGCTATTATTATATACAAATTTTTTTCTATTTTTATTTTTATTTATTTATTTTTTTTGGTGGGAGGTAGGGTTTTGAGGTAGGATCTCACTCTAGCGCAGGCTGACCTGGAATTCACTTTGTATTTCCAGGCTGGTCTTGAACTCACAGCCACCCTCCTACCTTTGCCTCCCGAGTGATGGAATGAAAAGGGTGAGCCACGGAGAGGAAAATTACTGTACACATTTGCCCTGCTATCTGCGGTGGCTGCTACAGGGCTGGAATTTACTCAGGTGCGTGTGTTCAAGCCCAGCCCCTTCCAGACAGCTCTCGACTCAAAATAAAAAGCCTGGCTTTGGGTGGGTTTTTTTTTTTCCTCTTTTCTATCTCCTGGGTTGTTCATCTATCAGCATCTGAGGTTTTCAGCACCAGCAAGGTTTTGGCTTTTCCATCCTGGTAGCTGCTGCCAGCATAGGAAAGGATAAGCCTGGGACCTTAGTCCGAGTGGATGTATCCACTCCTCGTCCTTTGGTTCTCAGACTAATCTCGCCCGCTGCTGCCCCTTCCTTGGTCCACGGACTCGCCCTCACCCCTCCTGACTTCTGAATAAAGATACAAACTAATCCTCCCAATCTTGTTTTCTTTCAATTCCTTAAGTAAAGTAGACACGAGCTGGGGTTTGGGGTTTGCATTTGAACCCCCAAAGTGAGTCCCATTTGACCACCATGTCCAGCTAAATATTTATTCTTTTGTTTTGTTTTTTGAGATAGGGTTTCACACACTGGCCCAGGGTGACCTTTTTCTTTTTGATATTTTATTTATTTATTTGACAGAGAAAGAGGGGGGGAGAGAGAGAGAAAATGAGCCCCCAGCCACTATAAACAAACTCCAGATGTGTGCGCCCCCTTGTGCATCTGGCTAACATGGGTCCTGGGGAATTGAACCTGGGTCCTTTGGCTTTGCAGGCAAATGCCTTCACTGCTAAGCCATTCCTCCAGCCCCCAGGCTGACCTTTAAGGAACTTGGTTTTTTTCATTCACCAAGTTTAGATATTTGGACATCTGACAAAACAGAAAATAAATAATGTACAGGAGAAAAGAATGTCCAGAAACAACCAGGAGAAAGTCCCTTACCACTGGACAATTTTTTTCCTGGAATTTTCTGCGTCATTGCAAGACTTATACAGCTAATTCGACTTTGGGCCCCACAGAAATTCATATAGCATGTGTTCTCAGAAGTCGGCAAAGCTGTGTGCTTTTATTTATGTGCATTCAGAACATTTTCATTGCGTGACTAACGTTTTCTAGTTAAGTGCCACTAGGAATTGAGTGCAGGATAACACAGTCCTTCCCTCAAAGTCAGTGCAAGCTGGTGATGGAAGCAGACTGCTACAGGACAGTGTGATGATATGGACATTGAATTTGCAAAAAAATATTTGGTGTATGTGTGCGCGTGTGTACGCGCACACATGCGTGTGCTCGCAGATGCACACACCTCAAGCATACATGTTGCAGAGGCCAGAGGAGGACAATGGATGTTCTCCTGTGTGACTTCCCTGAGACAGAATCTCTCATCGAACCTGGAGCTCCCTGTTGGTCAGTTAGACTGGCTGACCAGGAAGGCCCAGGAATTCCTATGTCCAGGCCCCACCCAACACGGGCTACAGGCATGTGCAGCCACTCCTGGCTTAAAAATTTTTTTTTATATTTATTGATTTGACAGAGAGAAAGAGAGAGAGAGAGAGAATAGGCACACCAGGGCCTCCAACCACTGCAAATGAACTCGCAACACGCGCACCCCCTTGTGCATCTGGCTAATGTGGGTCCTGGGGAATTGAACCTGGGTCCTTTGGCTTTGCAGGCAAACACCTTAACCGCTAAGCCATCTCTCCAGCCCACTTCTGGCTTTTTAAAAAAACTTTTAAAATTTATTATTTTTTTTTTTTGGAGAGAGACAGAGAGAGAGAGAGAGAGGGAGAGAGGGAGAGGAAGACAGAGATGGGCACGGCAGCAGTGTCTCAGCTGCTGCAAACGAAATCCAGATGTGTGCGCCCCCCTTGTGGTCAAGTGCGGCATTGCGCCCTTGCGTCACTTTGCATCTGGCTAAATGTGGGACCTGGAGATGGGAACCGCTGGAGATTGGAATCAGTGTTCTTAGGCTTAGGAGGCAGGCGCCTTAACCCCTAAGCCATTTCTCCAGCCCCACTTCTGGCTTTTAATGTGGATGCTGGAGATTCCAACTTGGGGGTCCTCATGCTTGCACAGCAAGCACTCATCCATTGGACTATCTCCCCAGTGCCAAGATGTCATTTTTACTTATACTTCTATAAGAAAAATTCGGGGCTGGAGAGATGGCTCAGCGATTAAGGCTCTTGCCTGCAAAACTTAAGGCCTCAGGTTCAATTCCCCAGCACCCATGTGGAGCCAGATGGACGAAGTGGAGCATGCAACTGGAGTTTGTTTGCAGTGGCTAGAGGTTCTGGCACATCCATTATCTCTCTCCCTCTTCCTCTCTCTCTTTCTGCTCGCAAATAAATAAAAAAGAAAAAGAAAAAGAAAAAAGAAAAATTCTACCCATTGTGACCTACCCTGGAATACAAGATCTATTTTAATTTCAATGTTTTACAAATAGAGGGGATATGTGTATTTTAGAATGGATGAGGCATGTAGGCAGAGAAGTAAACTCGGACTTAAAGTGCATGCCCAGTAAGCCAGAGGGAGTCTTGGAAGATGGAGAGTCCCTTGAAGGAGCAGCTGGGAGTTCAGAGGGAGGACAGGAGGCTCTGAAGAGTTCATGGCACCAGTGTGAGACCCATTGCCAACTGTCCATATCCAGGTGTGTGCACCCCTTCTGGATGAGTATTTTGCAACTATCCCTAACACTTTATGCACAGTGTCTTTCCGCTTCCCTGGTGACACCCCTCCCACTGGGTCTCCATGGGGTTTGGTCACTCTCCTGTTATTTTTTAAAATTTATTTATTGGGCTGGAGAAGATGCCTTAGCAATTAAGACACTTGCCAAAGAACCAAGATTTGATTCCCCAGAACCCACACAAGCCAGATGCACATGCATCTGGAGTTCATTTGCGGTGGCTGGAGGCCCTGCAGTTCTCATTCTTTCCCTCTCTCTCTCTCTCTCTCACACACACACACACACTATCTGCCTCTCTATCTCTTTCTCTCAAATAAATAAATAAAATAAAATATTTTTAAAAATTATTTATTGATTTATTAGAGAGAGAGAGTGCACCAGGGCCTCTAGCCACTACAAACTCCAGATGCATGCACCACCTTGTGCATCTGGCTTATGTGGGTACTGGGGAACTGAAACTGGGTCCTTAGGCTTCACAAGCAAGCACCTTAACCTTTCAGCCATCTCTCCAGCCCTCCTGTTACATTTTAGCCATCTCTTATTTTCACTAAAACTAAAACGTGTGAGCCGGGTGTGGCAGCACACTCGTTTAATCCCAGCACTCGGGAGGTAGAGGTAGGAAGATCACTTTGAGTTGGAGGCCAACCTGAGACTACATAGTGAATTCTGGGTCAGGCTGGACTAGAGTGAAACTCTACCTCGAAAAACCAAAATGAATGAATGAATGAATATAAAAATAAATAAAATGTGTGTTTTAGTTCCCAAATCCGTCTTGCTTATGGACTCTTTCCAGGAAAACAAGAGGCGGGGGAGGGTTCCTACCCTTATGCCACCTTCAATTCAGCTGCCAGGTTAGAAAGGTCACTGTTGGCCATGGGGAAAGTGAGCAGATTGTGGAGCAGAAGGACCAGAGGCTGCCATACTTGTAGAAGGTTCTATCACACCAGGAGTTGTGGCTTAGGGAGGAAAGGGACCGGATGGCTCCAGGACACAGGACGTGACATTGATGTACTGTGGGGTCTGTGGCTTTATCCGATGGGGTGGAATATTTCAGGGCTGGCTGCAGTTTGTGATTTCACTGGGACCTGGGCTTCCTGTTCTGTTCTGCAACTTCCTGCCAACTTGCAAGCCACTCCTATTTGGCTGGGCGCTCTGGGAAGGTCACAGGAGCGTTGAGTGTTCCACCCATTCCCTGGAAGGGGCCCTGTAGTTGTCTGCACGGAATCTCTGGCTCTCGGAGAAGAATCCACACAGGCAAAGTTTCTCAGAGTTTCTGTGCTCTAAGCTGCGCTGCCCTGATGAGATCTGCAGAGTGACCCAAGACCGCGGCCAGGCCCTAGCACAGGCGTGCTCTGCGGAACAGGGACATCTCAGCCAAGTCCTGACTAAGGAGACCAAGGAGAGGGACTGGAAGCCCAAGGCCTGTGGCCCACTCCTGCCTCTAGAAGGTTCTGGCTTTACCACAGAGCGGAGCATCGGGCTTGGGCTTGCCCTGGGATGATGGGCGTGGGGACGGTAAAAATCTAAGTGGATGATGTGATCCATGTCTTGGATTCTCAGCATAGGCGGGAAGATTGTGGCAAGTTTGAGGCCAGCCTGGTCTACATAGCAAGTTCCAGCACAGCTGAGGGCTTCGTAGCAAAGGTATCACAAAATCAACAAAAGAAAGTAAAATCTGACTTTTAAAAATATATATTTTATTTATTTGTTTGAGAGAAAGGCAGAGAGAGAGAGGGAGGGCCTCCAGCCACTTCAAACAAACTCCAGATGCATGCACTCCCTTGTGCATCTGGCTTACATGGGACCTGGAGAATCGAACCTGGGTCCTTTGGCTTTGCAGGAAAACGCCTTAATCGCTAAGCCATCTCTCCAGCCCCCAAATCTAACTTTTAAAAAATATTTATTTTTGTTTATTTATTAGAGAGAGAGAGAATGGGCATGCCAGAGCCTCTCGCCACTGCAAACGAACTCCAGACACAGGCGCCACCTTGTGCATCTGGCTTACATGGGACCTGGAGAATCGAACCTGGATCCTTAGGCTTCATAGGCAAGCTCCTTAACCGATAAGCCATCTCTCCAGCCCAAAATTTGACTTTTTAAAAAAAATTTATGTACTTACTAGAGACAGAGAAAGGGAGAAAGAGAGAGAGAGAATGGGCGCACCAGGGCCTCCAACCACTACAAACGAACTCTAGATGCATGCACCACCATGTGCATCTGGCTTATGTGGGAACTGGAGAATCAACCCTTGAACCAGGGTCCTTAAGCTTCACAGGCAAGTGCTTAACCGGTAAGCCATCTCTCCAGCTCAAAATTTGACTTTTGTTTTGTTTTGTTTTTGGTTCTTCGAGGTAGGGGTCTCACTCTAGCACAGGCTGACCTGGAGTTCACTCTGTATTCTCAGGGTGGCCTTGAATTCATGATGATCCTCCTACCTCTGTCTCCCGAGTGCTGGGATTAAAGGTGTGCGCCACCACACCCGGCTTTTTTTTTTTTTTTTTAAATTGGTTACTTTTTTTATTGACAACTTCCTTAATTTAGATGATATCCCATGGTACTTCCCTCCCTCCCCCCACTTTCCCCTTTGAAACTCCACTTTCCATCATATCCCCTCCCCCTCTCAATCAGCCTCTCTTTTCATCAAAATTTGACTTTTTAATCAAAAGCAATTGCATTTGCTTTATTCTATCTACGTAATGTGTATCTATCAACCATCTAGTCAGGGTTGAGAGTTGAAGGTAACATAAAGATTCAGAGATGGTCAGAGTTTGACGTAGGGCATTCACTGCCCCAGGCCTGTCCAGTAACACAGTGGTCTGTGTCCCAGATGAAATGTCCACAGTTCTAGTCTGACCACATGCTGCATCTTGCGAATCTGACTTTATACTTTCTCTTAGTTCCTCCTAGACTACTGTTCTCGACCCCACTTCCATGGTCCCGGTCTCTCCTACCCAGGCTGTTTCCCCCCCACACAACCCAGAGTGATGTTTGCAGTCTTCTAATATACGCTGGCCCCCACTGGTGACATTTCAGAAAGTGCCTCACAATTACTGAGCTGGTTATGAGAGCTCTTAAGGTTTACTTTAGCAAGAACCATGTTCGATCTCCCAGTCTTCCTTCTGCTCCAAAAATCCTGTGCTCTGTACTGGAAAATTACGGTTTTATTTTTAAAATGGTGCTTACAGGGCTGGGAGTGTGGCTCAGTGGTAGAGCACTTGCCTAGCATGCACAAGGATTTGGGTTTGATATATTTTATTTATTTATTTATTTATTTGAGAGAGAGAAAGTGACAGAGAGAGAGAGAGAGAGACAAAGAGAGGGTCTCTAGCCAATGCAGACGAACTCCAGATGTATGTGCCCCCTTGTGCATCTGGCTTATGTGGGTCCTGGGAAATCAAACTAGGATCTTTTGGCTTTTCAGGCAAACGCCTTAACCTCTAAGCCATCCCTCCAGCTCTCTTTCCCTTTTTTACTCAGTCCAGGACCCAGCCCATGGGATGGTGCTACCCGCAGATAGGATGGGTCTTCCCACCTCAACTAGCATATTCTAGAAACTCCTTCACAGATATGACCAGAGATGCGTATCCTGTCAAATTGACAACCAGAGATTAACTATCACAATTAAAATTTTTATATATTTGCAAGAAGAGTGGGTTTTTTTTTTTTTTTTTGTCACTTCTTGAGTGACAGAGCCTAAAGAAATGTGCTAAATCCTCAAGCCCCAGTGCTCTTGACACATCTCCCCAGAGTCACCAAGGCCCTGGGATCTAAAAATGAAGCATCATTAGCATGGTGCCTTGGGAAGAGCAGATTTACAATCAAGCCCCAGTTTTGCCATTCACCAGCCATTTGACCTTGGGCAAGTCAGGGGACTTCTGTATCTTACTCTGTTAACAAGGTGTTGCAGTCAGTTCCACGTTGCTGGGACAGAGATCCAGCTGCTGAGATCTACGGTGGCATTAACCCACATGCCCACCAGCAGGGACATGGTGGGGAGCACAGGTATTTCTTTATTCCCAAGACCCTTGTTGCAATATGCTCATTTTCTTACAAGCTCAAACAAAAAATGGAACGAGTGAATGTGTAGCTGTTCTTGGTGGTAACAGGGGGCCAGAAGCTGGATGCTTGGAGGTCCCAGACCTAGCGGGCTTTTAAGGGTCTTTAGCAATCCTTTTGTCTCTGACTGTGGTGATAACTTAGTGGGGCCTGAGTTCAATCCCCGGGATCCATGTAAAAATGCCAGGTGTGGGGCTGAGTAGATGGCTCAGTGGTTCAAGGCGCTTGCTTGCCAAGTCTAGGGTTTGATTTCCTGGTACCCATGTAAAACCAGATGGAGTTTGTTTGTAGTGGCAAAAGGCCCTGGCACAACCATACGCTCTCTGTCTTCTCTTCTTTCTCTCTCTCAAAGAAATAGAAATATTTAAAAAAATAATTTGAAAAAATGCCAGGTGTGGTGTCGTGTGCATGTAATCCTAGTGCTGGGGAGCCGGAGACAGGAGGATCCCCTGGGCTCGCTGACCAGCCAGTTTAGCGTAACAACAGACTCCAGCCAATGAGAGACTTCATCTCTCAAAAGGTGGATGGCATCTGAGGAAGGACGCCGAGGTTGTCCTCTGACTTCCCCATGCCTATGTATACATGTGCACATGCATACACATATCCAAACATACACGCCCTCCCCTTCCCCCCACCCACAGGCAAGCATGCTTTCCTCTCGCCGTTGTTTCCTAACAGCATGCTGGTGCACTCTGCAGGAAGCGAGCATCCCTGGGTGGATGCGTTTTGGAGGAATGAGGTCACACTCCCCGCAGTTGTCTGTGACATCTTGATCCTCCTGGGCCTTCACAGATGTTGACTTTCTCCCTGATGGATCCTCTTTCTTTCTCTTTCACATCTGTCTCATTCTGCTCATTTCTGCACAAATCCTTAAGTGCCACAGATCATAATGTAATAAAATGACATATAAATAATACAATATCATAATACTCTTTTCCTCAGGGCAGTGAGGAGGCTCTGTACCCCGTGAATGAAGCCAGGGAGCAAACGGAAACCTCTACAGTCAGTACTTCCAGGGCACCCAATGGGACCTTCCTGCTGCCCAGGTCCCACCTACATGTCTGCATCAGTGGACTTTCTTTTTTCTTTTCTTTTCTTTTTTGTTTTTTTTTTCATTTTTTGGTTTTTCAAGGTAGGGTCTCACTGTTGCCCAGGCTGACCTGGAATTCACTACGTCATCTCAGGGTGTCCTTGAACTCATGGCGATCCTCCTGCCTCTGTCTCCAGAATGCTGGGATTAAAGGCGAGCGCCTCCACGCAGGGCTTCAGTGGACTTTCTAATTTCTATTTCGCAATGTTTTTACAGCTTCCTTTTTTTTTTTTTCCTCGCCGACAATCCAATTAACGTGCCGCTAAAGTTGCTTCCTCATTAAGAAGGAATGTTATTGAAAAACAGGTCAGACTCCCCTTCTCCTGACGTTGCCCGCTGAGATACTGGGGTGTGATCCTCACACTGCAGGGAAAGTGGTGCATCATGGAGCTCATTGAGCAGCGCCACGCCTGCTCTGATCCACCTTCCCCACTGTGGCCGTGTGGGCTCTCCAAAACACACAAAACAGTGACACGGACTGCAGAGATGGCTCAGCGGTTAAGGCTCTTCTTGCCTGGGAAGTCTAAGGACCCAGGTTCAATTCCCCAGTACTCACTTACCCCAGCTGCACAAAGTGCCGCATTGCATGCGTCTGGAGTTCGTTTGCACAGCATCCCAACCTCCTAAGTATGCCTCTTCTCCGGTTGGGAGAAGCCCCCACCCCACTCTATCTTCTCTCCAGTTGCTTCCATCCCCCATCCCATCACTGCTCCTTTTCAGATAATCTAGCATAATGAGTTTGCACAAAACAAAAGCCAGGAGTGGGTGGAGACGGCTCTTCTGGGAGCGCTTGGCAACAGCAGCCTGCAGTTTAGGGTGTACCAGCCACACTGAATGCTCTCCCCGAGAACCCAGCCCAGGAGTTGCCTTGAAGCTGGAGGAATATATGAGCCCTGCCGTGACCTCTTCATTTGGTCAGCAATGGTCTCTCATGGGACCTGTGGGGCTTCAACGGTGTGAAGAAGAATTGCCTATCTGAGCTGGGTGTGGTAGCGCACGCCTTTAATCCCAGCACACTTGGGAGGCAGAGGTAGGAGGATCGCCATGAGCTCAAGGCCACCCTGAGAAGAATACACAGTGAATTCCAGGTCAGCCTAAGCTAGAGTGAGACCCTACCTCAGGAAAAAAAAAAAAGCCTGTTCTGTTCACCTCAGCCTGGAACAAGGTGGGGGGAAGGGGAGTGCTCCATCAATATTTAAGGAGGAAGAAAGAGAGGGAGAGAGAGGAAGGAAAGGAAGGCTTCTTCTGTTTCCTCTTTAATATTTTGGCTTCACCCGACTGAAGGAAGAGGGTAAGAGGATGAGGAGGCCCAGAAAAAAACAAAAAAGAAAGCAATTTGGTACCACTCGGCCTTGGGTAGCCTCACCCTACCCTGAGGATATCTGGATTTCAAACAAGGAGCTGTTGGGGCTGGAGAGATGGCTTAGCGGTTAAGACGCATGCCTGCGAAGGCTAAGGACCCTGGTTCAATTTTCCAGGTCCCACATAAGCCAGATGCACAAGGGGGCGCACATGTCTGGAGTTAGTTTGCAGTGGCTAGAGTAGAGGCCCTGGTGCGCCCATTCTCACTCTCCCTCTCTCTGTCTCTAATAAATAAAAATAAAATCTTTAAAAAACACCGTTGGGGCTGGAGAGATGGCTCAGCAGTTAAGGCGCTTGCCTACGGGTTCAATTCCCCCAAACCCACGTAAAGCCAGATACACAAAATGATGCATGGTTTGGGAGTTCAATTGCAGGGGCTACAGGTCCTGGTGCACCCATTCTTTCTCTCTCTATTCTCTTCGCTTGCAATCAACAAATAAACTATGCATGTTTGCCAGTTTCAGTCGTGGACCGTTGGCCCTGTGACTTCTGGGTTGTGGTGAGGTGGAATGTTACGACTTAGATCACGACAGGGCAAAGCTGCCTCCTTCTCAGCAGGGAGGAGGCAAGGAGAGAGAAAGACTGAAGGCAAGGCAGGTCTTCCTTCCTCTACGAGGCTCTACTTCCCATCAGTGGCTTGACTGGGCCAGACCCCTCATGATCCAATCACATCCTGAAAGCCTCACATCCGGGCTTTGCAACGGGCACTGAGCTTTCAGTCCACTTCATGACTTTTCAGGTCTTTGTATGTTGGGGAGGGGGAGAGCACATTTTATATCTAAACAGTAAAGGGATCTAACAAAGGACTTGTATATAGGCAAAGAGCCCCTAAAAATAAACAAGGTACCCCCCAAAAAAACATGTAGATGAACTCTCAGAGCAGCCACTCCACAAAGGATAGTTTCCAGCTGGGAGATGAGCCCATGAAAAGAGGGTCACCTCAGAGTCATCAGGAAAAGGCAGATTCACACCACACAAGATGAACACCACACAGAGTGGTTTGTAATCACAAAGACTGACGATATCAAGTGTTGACAAGAATGTGGAGCAACTGAAACGCCTACACAGCTGGCGGAAGGGCACCCTGTGGTGGTTTGAATGAAATGCCCCCCCATAAGCGCATGTGTTTTGAATGCATCGTCCCCACTTAGTGGCAATGGGTGAAGGTCTGGAGCCTTTGGGAGGTGGCTCCTTGCTGGAGCAGGTGTGTCCCTTGGGATGGGCACTGCATATATAATCCAGCCCCCCGCCAGTGCTAGCTAGCTTGATCTTTCTGCTCTCTCTCAGCTGCTGTGACAAGATGTGGCGCGTTGTTATCTGCTCTTGCCACTGTGAAAACACCATGATGAAATTTCCTCTCGAAACTGTAAGCCAGAAATAAACCCGGTCCCTCCCATAAGTTGCTTTTGGTCGGGTATTTTGTCCCAGCTATGAGACAGTAACTGCTACAACCCCTCTGGAAAAAAATTTGGAGTGTTGCTGAAGCTGAATATAGTCGTGCTCAGGAAGTCAGCTCTGGATATATATCTGATCGAAATTTGATTCAAGCATCCATCACAAGTCACGTGCAAAGATGTTCCTAGCCAGGCTATTTATAGAAGTTATTAACTGGAGGGGTTGGGGAGATAGCTTAGTGCCTGATGGTTGGAGTTTGGATCCCCAGTATCTACGTAAGGACAGACACAAAGTGGTGCACACATTTGTAATCCCAGCACACCTATGACAATGGGTGGCAGGATTGAAAGAATCCCAAAACGTGTGGGCCAGCTAGTCTGGCCTTCCCAGCAGCTAACAAGAAAGACCGTCTCAAACAAGATGGAAGGAAATGGGCCTGGAGAGATGGCTTAGTAGTTAAGGTGTTTGCCTGCGAAGTCAGAAGACCCAGGTTCAACTTCCCAGGACCCATGTAAGCCAGATGCCCAAGGTGGCACATATGTCTGGAGTTCGTTTACAGTGGCTGATGTCCCTGGCTCACCAATTCTCTCTCTCTCTCAAAATAAATAGACATATAGATTATATATATATATATATATATGACTAAAGGAAAGGACCAATGCTTGAGGTTGTCCTCTGACCTCCACACACGTGTGATGGCATGAACGTACCCACATGCATTATTCACATACATTCAAACAAATTTTAAAAACACTCAAATGCCCATCAGTGATGAACAGATGAATAAAATGTGTGATTCAGACAGTGGAGATGCATACAACAATGAGCAAGAAAACAGCAACATGAGCAGATCTCATAAATATGTTGAAAGCCGGGCGTGGTGGTGCACGCCTTTAATCCCAGCACTCAGGACACAGAGGTAGGAGGATCACCATGAGTTCAAGGCCATTCTGAGACTATATAGTGAATTCCAGGTCAGTATGGGCCAGAGTGAGACCCTACCTCAAAAAACCAAATCATAATCATAATAGAACATTCTTCCTCCTGACCCAGGCCATCTCCAGTCCAGGCTTGTTCACTCTGCTGAGGTTTGTATGTAATTGGTTGAGTTTCTCCTCAACCATGTTGGACGCTATAGTTCACCAAAGAAAAGGTTAATTTAGTTTTTTTTTAATTATTTTATTATTTATTTTTGGAGAGAGACACAGAGAGAGAGAGACAGACAGACAGAGAGGGAGAGGAAGACAGAGATGGGTGCGCCAGCAGTCTCTCAGCTGCTGTGAAAGAAATCCATATGTGTGCACCCCCTTGTGGGCAAGTGCGCCCTTGCGTCACTTTGCATCTGGCTAAACGTGGGACCTGGAGATTGGAACCGCTGGAGATTGGAACCAGCGTTCTTAGGCTTAGGAGGCAGGTGCCTTAACCACTAAACCATCTCTCCAGCCCAGAAAAGGTTAATTTAAAAAGGGGGAGGGAAGCTAGAGAGATGGCTTAGCTATTAAGGCACTTGCCTGCAAGGCCTAGGGACCTGAGTTTCATTTCAAATACCCATATAAAGCCAGATGCACAGTGTGGCGCACCCACCTGAAGTTCATTTGCGGTGACTTAGAGACCCTGACACACACATTTCCTCTGCACCCCTCCCACTCTCAAACAAATAAATGAAATAAAAATAAATAAATATTTTTAAAAGAAAAAATAGATGGGGGCCAGGGGCCAGGCATGGTGGCACATGCCTTAATCCCAGCACTTGGGAGGCAGAGGTAGGAGGATCGCTGTGAGTTTGAGACCAGCCTGAGACTACATAGTGAATTCCAAGTCAGTCTGGACTAGAGCGAGACCCTACCTTAAAAACACAAAACCAAACAACAAAAAAGATGGGAGCAGGAGGTGAGCAGAAGACAGTACTCATCCTAAAGGGCTTGGTGAAATCCACTATCCTTAAGACTGCAGTCACCTCCTCCAGGAAGCTCTCCTGGATCCCTCCCTACTCTCAAGAAAGCCCATCCCCTGGCCCCCCAAAAAGAAAGTTGAGCTTTGGTCCTCTGAGCCCCTTTCAGGCACCACAGCACTCTGCATTTTATACAACTGTTACTTCCTGCAGATGGATACAAGGTGAGACCTGGAGATGTGTGGAAGGCTTGCTTTTAATCCTGTGACCCCATTGAGTGGTGGTGGTGGAACCTTTAAGAGGTGGAGCCTAATGGAAATGAAGTTATTGGGGGTGTGCCCTGGAAGGGGTTGAGACCCCAGCTCTTTTCTGCCTTTTTCTTTCCTTCCTGGCCACCATGAACACACTTCCCCCAACCCCCTTGATGCACTGTGTTGCCACATGCCCAAAGCAACAAGGCCAAGTATCTTTGTGCTTAAACCTCTGAAAGTGTGAGCCAAAGTAAACCTTTCCTCTTTATAAGATGATTATCTTGGGTATTTTGTCACAGTGAGAGAAAGCTGATTAACACAGTTGGGTACTAATTATTCATTATTGTTTTCTTTTTTCCAAGTAGGGTCTCACTTTAGCCCAGGCTGACCTGGAACTCCTTAGCTCCAGGCTGGCCTGGAATTCACAGCAATCCTCCAATCTCTGCCTCCCCCAAATGTTGGCATTAAAGGGGTGCGCCACTACATCTGGCTCCTCTTGGATTTTGTTAATCCTGACAGATCATCTCCCCCCCACCCCCATGAAGGGAGAGTAGCAATCTTTTAACACAAGACCACTTGTCCACGCTCAAAGAGCCACAGAATGTCAGAGCTGGCACAGAAGCCAGCCACTTGGAAGCCCTAGTGCCCTCTGAAAATGGTGGTTGGGAAAGGAAGGAAGGAGGAAAGAGAAGGGGAAGGGAGAGAAAGAGAGGGAAGAGACTGAATGAGGGAAGGAGAGAAGGGGGAAGAGGGAAGGAGAAAAACAAGGATGCCCTGAAAGTAGGTCCACTGACAGCCTGTTTCACATTGGAGGGAAGAACTAGGGGGTGTGAATAGCAGCTGTCCTTCCCTCCCCCGCTGGGGTTCTGGCTTGGGGGAATCAGCAGTTGTCAATTCAAAGTCTGCCCGTGGGGAGGTCCACGGGTCTGCAGCAGGGACAGGATTAGTTCTCAGCTTCATTCTGATGTTTACTTTCTTGCTTCCACCCCCAGTTGCCTCCTTTGATGAACTGCCTCCGGGTTCATGTTGCAGCATCAAACAGTGGTGGTAGAAGCTTCTGGCTTTAGCAGCAGGAGTCTCTAAAGCAGCTTCAGTCCCTGAGGGTGCCTGGCACACAGACTCCTACACACAGAGCTCACAGCACAGTGGGGTGGCGCTGTGTTTGCAGCTGCAGAGGGAGCCCCAGACTGACACATGAACCATGGGTGCACACGCACGCACACACACACACATACACACACACAAACGCACACACGCAGTCATACTGGTGTGATGCTGACAGGCACAAATACATACATCACCAACAGGTGAGCCAGACATGCACACATGTGACATGTATATATGTACGTAGACACATTCCTGTGCTCATACATGTTTCAGAGACACCCAGTGGCTTCTGTACGGAGTATGGTTTTGTCCTCAGCTTCCTGTCTGCGGTGGTTGGAATGTGGAATGTCCTCTGTCCCCCATAGCCTCATGTGTTTATGATTAAGCCTCATACCTAATTGCCAGCCAGCGGAGCCTTTAGGAGGTGGAGCCTTGCTGGATGAGGCGTGTTGCTGGGGGCGGGGGGGCGGGGCTGGGGCTTGGAGTGGCATAGCCCAGCGCTGGCTCACTCAGTGGTTAGTCATCAGTCTCTGGTGCCTTATGTGGAGTGTTCTAGCCCCGCACTGGCTCACTAAGTTAGTCTTGGGGTTAGTTGTCGTCTTCTATTCCCTATGTAGAATGTTCTAGCCCAGGGCTGGCTCCCTAAGTTAATTTTTTGGCAGGGTGGCTAACACATGGTGGGCACTCCACAAATGATATCTATGGTTGCTGGTTTTTTGTTTTGTTTTTTTGATGAAAGCTTTTTTTAAACAGATTATTTATTTGTTTATTTATTTATTTGAGAGAGAGAAAGAGGCAGAGAGAGAGAGAGAGAGAGAGTGGGTGTGCCAGGACCTCCAGCCACTGCAAATGAACTCCATATGCATGTGCCCCCTTGTGCAGCTGGCTTATGTGGGTCCTGGAGAATCGAACTGGGATCCTTTGCCTTTGCAGGCAAATGCTTTAACCACTAAGTCGTCTCTCCAGCCCGGTTGCTGGGTTTTTTTTGTTTGTTTGTTTGTTTGTTTGTTTGTTTTTGTTTTGGTTTTCCAATGTAGGGTCTCACTCTAGCTCAGGCTGACCTGGAATTCACTATGTAGTCTCAGGGTGGCCTCGAACTCACAGTGATCCTCCTACCTCTGTCTCCCGAGTGCTGGGATTAAAGGCATGTGCCACCACGCCCGGCTTCCGTTGCTGTTTTTAATATCCTATTTTCTTTTTCACTGAAGACCATTGTCCACGAATAGCTTCCCGACTCTCCGTCTCCCACACTGCCTTTCCCAGTTCAGCACTTGGCTCCCAGAGCTGGCTCACTCAAGGCTGGTTGTCGGATTGATCGGCTAAATGGCTTCTTAGGGTTTCTTTCTAGCCTGGGGATTGTGAACCGAATAATGCTCTTCCTCCCCTGCCAGCCTCCCCGGAGACGGGAAGCGAACAGAGCCACTTAGAGCGCTTCCTCATCTGGTCTCCAGAGCTGAGCAGCTGTTCTGGCTGGAGTTTCTGGGAGCTGAGCTTACTGGGGACCTGGATGACTGGAAACCTAGGAAGCTTTCTGCTTCAAAAGGCCCAGTCGTAGGGAGTTCAAGATCAGCCTGAGCTAGAGTGAGACTCCACCTCGAAAACAAAAAAAAAAAAAAAAAAAAAAAAAAAAAGCACAGTCATTGTAGCCAGGCCACCAGCATCTGCCTTGCCCCTCACGGGCAAGCCCAGGGATGCTGCACATGTGGCTGGGGTTCCCATAGCAACTTCTGTAAGGACTTGCTATGCCCGTATCACCACATCTCCTCCTGGATTTGTGTAAGAAGACAGGAAGGGAGGGGGCTCCCAGGCACTTGGAAACACACACTCCAAATCTTTTCATCCTCGCAGTAACTGGAAACAGGCCAGTGGTGTCTTTATGCTACTGACAATGAAAAGGAGGCCCAAGACCATCTCCTGAAGTTCACCCAGGTAGCCCAAGTTCATCCAGTGAACAGTAAGAGAATGGGGCCGATGCCTGCTAGGACAGTCCGAGCCTACCAATTATCTCTGGCTGCAAGTGATAGATAGAAACAGGCCCTCGCTGTCAGAAACCAGTTTAATGGAAGAGTTTTGTCTTGTTTAGTTTTGTTTTTGTTTTTCAAGGGAGGGTCTCACTCTAGCTTAGGCTGACCTGGAATTTACTATGTAGTCTCAGGGTGACCTGAGCCACTGCAAATGAACTCCAGACACATGTGCCCCCTTGTGCATCTGGCTTACGTGGGACCTGGAGAATTGAACCGGGGTCCTTAGGCTTCGCGGGCATGTGCCTTAACTGCTAAGCCATCTCTCCAGCCCTGCAACTGCTTTTTGATTGGATTTGAGGTCCAGTTCACAGGAGGAAATGACCACCTGAGATTGTAAACCTGGTCAAAAGCCCATGGCTGGGGAGATGCTAGGCCCCAGTAGGGAGCCCTACTGCTGTTGTTATGTGACATGGACAGGTTGTCAAACTGCTTTCTAAGTATTTAGGTTTGTACCCCTGCTGCGCTCTGCCTTGATTTCAGAAGTTTCTTTTTGCAGTGGGTAGAGGATAATGCAGAGATGCATGACTGGTGGAAGTGCTGAGAATAAGTGACTGTTGGGTGCTCGACCCTAAACAGGACATCTGTACCACTTCCCTCCAAGGCTCGGGGAACCTCGTGGAATTGGGGGTGGAAAGAATGTTAAGAGCTGGAGGGTGGGGAGGAGCGCTGTGGAACACTGTCTTCTGGATACGGCATGGCTGTGCACAAGACTGAGGCCATGAATATTCCATCGTGAGCTGGAGGGGGCGGGAGCTCACAAGTTCTCACTTCTTCCAGAGTAGCTATTGGCTGTCAGTGGTTGCGAGGGGAGGGAAAGTCACATTTATCAGTGGTGTATCCATTGGTTAGTTACACATACTCCAGAGAATAATGCCCCCCCCCAATCATGCTTAGAAAAGCAGCCCTAATTTAACTCAGTGGGCTATTAAAAAAAAAAAAAGACATAATGGGGCTGGAGAGATGGCTCAGCAGTTAAAGTGTTTGCTGCAAAGCCTAATGATCAGGGTTTGATTGCCCAGTACCCATGTAAAGCCAGATGCACAAAGTAGCACATGCATCTGGAGTTCATTTGCATTGGCTAGAGGGCCTGGTATATCTGTTTTTCTCTCTCTCTCTCTTCTCCCTCTGTTTGAAATTCAATCAATCAATCAATAATATTGATTTTAAAAGACATAAAAGTAGGAAGGGGATTAGTTAGGAAGAAGAGGGGGCTTGGTGGGACTTGGAAGGTGATAAGAGAGGGTAATAGGGAACAAATATGGCCAAAATATATACATGTATGAATCACCAAAAATAAAATTTTAAAATAAAGGAAAATCAGAAACAAAAAATATGCCGTGGTAGAAGACAGGGGAATGTCACTGGATTTAGCTGCTTTAGGGGACTCTCGTAAACCCTTTCTCTCCCCTCCCTTACCCCCTGGGGGTTACATCAGAAGCAAACAATTGACTGGAGTGGGATTCTTCACTGGTGTAGTTACCCATCTGTTGCTCAGGAAGCTTCTATGTGAGGCAGCTGCCTTTCAGTCGCTCTTGTTCCTGTAAATGTCCCCAATAAATGCCCTGGTTCCCCGAGCCGACTTGGATGGAATCTTTCTTCTGCAGTCAGTGTCTTCTCTATCAGGGGCGAATAGTCATTTCTTTACAACACTTCAGGAAAATAGGTGACAGTGTTGGACCCTAGTTTCCCTTCAAGCAGATCACCCTGACTTCCAGGTAGAGGGAGTGGAGGACCTGCTGGTAAACCATTTATAGTGGGCAGAATGGTTCCAAGCATAGGCAGTCAGTGTGACATCTTCAGCTCCCCTCAGCTAACTCCGGTGCTATAGTTAGGTGGATGACAACACCCTGGCGGGGGGCTATGAAAACATATTCCTGCCCCCAGCCTGTGGGTGATGGATAGAGCTACTGATGATCTTGCTGGGACCCACGCCTAAGTGACAGGTGATGGATGAGGTTGGAACAGAATGCTCCGAGCCATGTGGCCAATGCACTGCTCCAAGGAGGACTTTGGAGCCAGGAGTTAATTTTTAAAACACGGACCTTGGGAATCTCAATATTGCTTCCTTCGCTGCACAGTGAGTGGAGAGGGCTGCGGGGAGCTGGAGTGCGGAAGTTCCTCTTAATCATCTATGTCTGCCTGGCTGCGTGCAGGAGTGTGGTAGCCATGATTGTACATACTCATTAACAAATACAGTTAAGACTCTGGAGCCTCCAGCGCTCCTCCCCCTCCTCCGTCTCCAATGAAACAGTAGATGAGGGGCCTTGTAGCGATGGCCTTTGACATGAGTCACTTGAAGCTGAACACTTGTGAGGCTAGAAGTCTGGACAGAGGCGATCCAAGAATCTTTTCATCCAGTCCCAAGCCTGCTCCAATTCAAAGCGCACCCTACAGGTGGATGCATATCCATTTGGGAAAAAGTTAAAAAAGGACTCGAGAGATGACTCCACGGGTAACAATGTTTTCTGTGCGAGCATTATGACCTGAGTTCGAATCACTGGAATCCACATAAAGCCAGACATGGAAGCACGAGGGTCTGTGACCCGAGGTGTTCCTACACAGAGGTGGGAGGCGGAGACCGGAAGATCCCTGGAAGCTTGCAGTACAGCTAGCTTGCCTTATGCAGGAGAGAACAAGAGACTCTGTCTTAAACAAGGGGAAAAGCGAGGCCCAACACCCAAGGTTGCTCTTAACCTCCACATATGCACTTGGCCCACACGTGTTTATTTATTTTCAATATCTGAAAGCAGACACACAGAGATAGAGAGAGAGAAAACGAGAGAGAGAAAACGAGAGAGAGAAAGAGAATGAATAAGCATGCCATGGCCTCCAGTTGTTGCAAATGAACTCTAGATGCATTGCCACTTCGTGCATCTGGCTTGACATTGATACTGGGGAGTCAAACCTGGGTCGTTACACTTTGCAGGCAAGTGCCTTAACCACTGAGCCATAGCTCCAGCCCCAACACATATTAAAAAAAAAGAGAAGGCCCACTGTATGCAGAAGAGAAAAAATATTTGCAAGGCATGGACTACTGCCTCTGCCTCCTGCCAAGTGCTTCCTCTTTGCCAAGAGCACACTCACAGAGTGTATAGATAACAAGTAAATTCCTGGATCATCCATTTTGGTGAAAAAGTAGGATGGATGTCTGGGCATGTGGGCAGGGGATGTCTGGCAGGTTGTGTTCCTTCCTGTTCTGTGAGGGAGATGGAGGAAGGACTGTCCAAGCTGGGGCATCTCTCATGTGCCCAGCCTGGTGCTGTTCGTTTTAACCTGAATCCCACCAGGTTCATACAAGAGCCCAAATCTCTTTATTACGCATAGAGGATGGTATGGGAGCTTGGGGGAGTTCAAGTTCCTTGTCTAAGATCACAGACTTAGCAAATGAAGGAGCCAGGATTTGAACCCTGGCCTCAGAAATTTCCAATAGCTCACTCCATGATGCAGGGACCTCTTTGAGATCATTCCTGCTAAGGACTTTCTTTAGTGTCCCTTGATGCTCCCTGGAGGGGGACTTGGGGACATTTCAAATCCTTTCTCCTTCCTCTCTGATGAGTCTCTGAACTTTATTTATTTTCAAGGAGGGGTCAGGGGCAGGGAGAAAATGGACACGCCAGGGCTTACAGCTGCTGCAAATGAACTCCAAATGCATACACCCTTGGTGCATCCGGTTTTCCATAGGTACTGGGGGAATCAAACCAGCGCTGTCAGGCTTTGCAAGCAAGCACCTTTAACCACTGGGCCATCTCTCCAGCCCAGGTCTCTAAACTTTTGAAAGAGCCCTCCTGTGGTTCCTGGCATGGCCTGAATCCCCACGTGCTGATGCCAGTCAACGTGCTCATCTCAAGCAGAGAAAAGGAACCACTCCCACATTAATTGTCTCTCTCTGTTCTCGGAGTTTCCCAATGACATCTGCTCGGTTCGCTCTGCACTCATTGGTCCTCACTGTGTTTAGCATTTCCACTGGAGCTGGCGCCAAAGTGCGTGACTGAATCGCTTTGCGATTTGAGCTTGCACGGCAGAGTCGGCTGCTTTGAACATCATAGCGTGCAGGTGCCCCTGTGGGGACAGGCACATGGCAGGAGATGACAGGCCACCTGTGTCTGCTAGGCACCCAGCCATACCACAGGATTTCTAAAGTCCCTCTTTTTGCCCAAGGGCTCTCAGGGTGTAATATGTTTCTTGATCCCCAATTCCCCTGTCCTACTTCCCGGGAAACTTCTTTCCTCCCTCCCTCTTTCCCTCCCCCCTTCTTTTCTTCCTTTTTAAATTTTTTTTCCTTTTTTTTCCTTTTTTAATTTTTAAACAATCTGTGGCTCCATTGAAAAGCTGGTTTCAGAGAACAATATAAACCTCACTAGGTTACATTGTGTTCATAGAGGAGCCACCTGCCAATCTTCCCTTCCTCTGAGGCCTTCCTGAGCAAACCCCAGGACTCCTGCAGCTTCCTGTGGCCCATATTCTTCCTGAGTGTAGGACTCTCCCGGGTAGATTTCATTCACTGCTGACTGTAGAAAGGGCTAGGATAACCAGCTATGGGTTGGCCTGGATGCAAACCAGCTTCTTGTATTCCACAGCAGTCAGGCACCCACTTAGCTGCTAGAGGGAGGATCCATCTTCTCCTGCAACACAACAACCCTGGACCTTGGCTGAGCGTTTAAACCTGGCCTTGAGGGCTGGAGAGATAGCTTAGCGGTTAAGGCCCTTGCCTGGGAAGCCTAAGGACCCAGATTCTATTCCCCAGAACCCATGTAAGCCAGATACACAAGGTGACACATGTGTCCGGAGTTTGTTTGTAGTGGCTAGAGTCCTGGCATGCCCATTCTCTATCTGTCTCTTTCTATCTCTCTCAAATAACTAAAATAAAAATAAAATATTTCTTAAAATCTCTTTAAACATGGCCTTGAACTCCTCTCCTTCCCCTTCTCTGCCTCCATTCTCTTCCCTTCCCTGGATGTCTTCTTTTTTTTTTTTTTTTTTTTTTTTTTTTTTTTTTTCGAGGTAGGGTCTCACTCTGGCCCAGGCTGACCTGGAATTCACTCAGTCATCTCAGGGTGACCTTGAACTCACGGTGATCCTCCTACCTTTGCCTCCTAAGTGCTGGGATTAAAGGCGTGTGCCACCATGCCCGGCTCCCCTCCCTGGATGTCTTTATGCATCTGGCCACATTCCAGGGGCAGTGGACTAAGCAATCGACAAGACAGCTCCCTGTCCAATAGAAGAGACACTTAGGTAAGGGGCCGGAATGCTGATGCACAGAGTTGAGGGGTCTCCCTTTGAGGAAGGGGCAGTGGCTCCCTCTGAGAGCATGGGGGGGGTTGATGACTGATTGTGGCAGGGGAAGGCAGCCCCTTCTGGCTTAGAGGCCAGGTAGGGAGGGCAGGCACTGGTACTCTGGAAGGAGGAGAAGCTGAGCCAAGTGACAATGACACAAATGACATGGCATGTCGCTGCCTCCAAGGCCCATGAAGCATCAGAGAGAGTTCCCTGGAGCCAGCCCCAAAGTGGAGGAGCAGTACAGGGTACAGGCCCATAGATGCTCCTCTTCCTTGGGATAAGCTCGAGGGTAAACAAGGAGCAGGGAGGCCAAAAGACACCTGCTCCATTGCCAAAACACTCAGGGCAGGTGTCCTGTGGCTGGCACTCCAGATTCAGGGGGAGCCTTGGAGACGCACGCATGCACTCACGTGCTCACACACTCACACACGTGTGCGCACACACACACAGAGACAGTGGGTAACAATCCACCTCAGACATAGTCTGGTTAATTGTTCTCTAAGTCAGGACTGGAGAGATGGCTTAGTGTAAGTGGCACTTACAAAGCATGAGGGCCGAGGTTCGATTCCCCAGGACCCACTTAAGGCCAGATGTACAAGGGGGCGCATGCATCTGGAGTTCGTTTGCAGTGGCTACAGGCCCTGGTGCACCTATTCCATTCATTCATATATATATAATTTATTTATTTGACAGAGAAAGAGGGAGAGAGAGAGAGAATGAGCACACCTGGGCCTCTAGCCACTGCAAACGAACTCCAGACACACGCGCCCCCTTGTGCATCTGGCTAACGTGGGACTTGGGGAATCAAACCTGGGTCCTTTGGCTTTACAGGTAAATGCCTTAACTGCTAAGCCATTCCTCCAGCCCTTTCTCTCTCTCTCTCAAGTAAATAAAAAAAAAATTTTTTTAAAGAAAAGTTCTCTAAGGTAGCATGCGCTCGGCTCACATGCACACACGGGCTGCAGGCCTAGGACCCAGCTCCTCTTCCTGCCACAAGCAGGTTCTCCTTTCACACCAAACTGAGCACCGCCAATCACCTGATGCCAAACAGACGGTGGGGGAAAAGGTTCTTTCTCCAAAGTGGGGGAGGGGGCAGTGACAAGGTGACGGCTGACACATAAGGACTGGCTGCAGGCCATGAGACATGAACAAATGGCTCCCCCCTCATGTCTTTCCTGCCCCGTGTCCCAGATTCGGTTGAAGGATGCAAACAGAATTCATAAGGTGACTCTTTCTAGACATTATTTTTCCCTCCCTCTCCTCACTCTTAATTGTAAACCTTTCACTCCTCACTTGTCCCCTCTGCTATCTTCTTTCCCTTAAGGGAGTTGTGGCAAGGACCGTATGATGATGGGTGTTTGGAAAGGCAAAAGAATTCAATGACCTTCAGAAGCTGTGGGACCCGCCCACTGAGTGAGGCTCGTCTCCTATTGGATGAGAACATCTCACAGGATGCCAATGAGACCTGATAAGGTGACTTTTTTTTTTTTTAGTTAAAAAATATTATATTGGTTTGTTTGAGAGAGAAAGGCAGATAGAGAGAGAAGAGATGCGCCAGGGCCTCTAGCCACTGCAAATAAACGCCAGACACATGCTCCACTTTGTGCATCTGCCTTACATGGGTACTGGGGAATCAAACCTGGGTCCTTAGCCTTGTCAGATAAGTGCCTTAACCATCAAGCCATCTCATCAGCCCAAGGCCAGTAATTTTATCCAAGCTTAGAAGGAAGCAAAGTCACTGCCATGCACAAAATACCAAATTTCTCCTCTTTTGCTTCTTGTGCCAGATTCAATCTTCATTCTAGTCTGTCTTCATGGAGGTTTAATTGAGATAATCTTGAAACAGACCCTACTCTCTAACATCCGCTGTGGAGCACCCCAACTGCCTGAGACGCTTCCCCAAAGCTTCTCACCGCGGTCCCCATTGGATAACCGGTTCTTTCTTACACCCTGTACTGGAGAGAACGCCCCCCAGAACGCTCCGTGGTAGGCTCTCTGTAGCCCGCCTCGGGTGATGACCCAAACTGGTTTATCCTCCAATAGCTTCTGGTGGTCTCTTAGTAAAGGGCCTTGATGGGGTTGGAGAATCCACTGAACCTTCACAGCTTTGGACAGGGGACCTTCACCCAAACAGGATGCATATTGCTTGAGGGGTGGGCTCCAGGTATTGGCCTTTTTTTTTTTTTTTTTTTTTTTTTTTTTTTTTTTTTTTTTTTTTAAAGCTCTATGTAAGTTTGGACGGGCAGGTTGGGATGGAAGTCCCTGAGTGACAAGTTGCTTTAGGAGGTACAATTCCTGCAAGTTCCTAAGCTCTGAGTCTGTGCAGGAGAACCAGCCAGGAATAGTGTATTGTTGGCTGTGTTCTATGCCTGTCCCTCTCCATAAACAGTTCTTGAGTGAACAATGATCCGGATGGAGGCTCATCCATTGAACTACATCTCAAAGCACCCCTCCATTCTCTCTCCAAGCCGGCTTCCCCTCTGACTCCATGTTCTCCCACTCACCAAGGCTGAACCAGAGCCTCTGGTATGTCTGATACGCCCGACCCGCCTGTCTCCCACTTGGGCCCCATCCTCCTTCCTCACGCAGGCTCTGTGGCTCCTTTCTCTCTGGTCTCAGCAGCCTCATGATGGCTTGTGGCTCCAAGATCTCTGGTGTTCTCTACAATGCTCATCAAAGCTAGGACAGATCTTTCTGGAGCTTGGTCTGGCCATATCACCCCCACCCACCACCTCAGATAATCTCTGTGGATCCCCATCTACTCCCAGTGAAGTTCAAACCTTTTGCTTTGACCTTGAAAGCCTCCAAAACCTCAGGCCCGCCTGACACGTGGACATGTGTATCAGACATGAGTGTTCTCATCAGCGCTGCAAACCTCCATCAAGACGTGATTATGAAGCCGGCGTGGTGGCACACGCCAGGCCTCTGGGAGGCTGAGGTAAGAGGATCGCCATGAGTTCAAGGGCAGCCTGAGGCTACATAGTGAATTCCAGGTCAACCTGGGCTAGAACGAAACCCTACCTTGAAAAACCAAAAACTAGAAAAATAGAAAGAGGGCTGGAGAGATGGCTGAGTGGTTAACGTGCTTGCTTGTAGAGCCAAAGGACCCAGGTTTGAATCCCCAGGACCCACGTAAGCCAGATGGCACATGGCACATGTGTCTGGAGTTCATTTGCAGTGTCTGGAGGCCTTGGTGCATCCATTCTCTCTCTCTGCCTTGTTTTCTCCCCCAAATAAATAATCTTTCTTTCTTTCTTTCTTTCTTTCTTTCTTTCTTTCTTTCTTTTTTTTTCTCAAGGTAGGGTCTCACTCTAGCTCAGGCTGACCTGGAATTCACTCTGTAGTCTCAGGGTGACCTTGAATTCATGGTGATCCTCCTACCTCTGCCTCCCTAGTGCTGGGATTAAAGGCATGCACCACCACACCCGGTGATTTTATTTTTATTTATTTATTTATTAGTGACAGAGAGAGGGAGAGAGAGAGTGAGAATGGGCGCACCAGGGCCTCTAGCCACTGCAAACGAACTCCAGGTGCATGCGCCACCATATGCATCTGGCTAACGTGGGACCTGGAGAATCGAACGGGGGTCCTTAGGCTTCACAGGCATGTGCCTTAACCTCTAAGCCATCCCTCCAGCCCCATTTTTTTTTTTTTTTTTTTTTTTTCGAGGTAGGGTCTCACTGTAGCTCAGGTTGACCTGGAATTCACTATGTAGTCTCAGGGTGGCCTCGAACTCACGGCGATCCTCCTACCTTTGCCTCCCAAGTGCTGGGATTAAAGGCGTGTGCCACCACGCCCGGCCAGCCTAAAAAATTTTTTTAAAAGGAAAGAAAAATAGAAAGAGGGCTGGAGAGATGGCTTAGTGGTTAAATTGCTTGCCTTAGAAGCCTAAGAATCCATGTTTGATTCTCCAGGTCCCACATAAATAAGCCAGACGCATAATGTGATACAAGCACGCAAGGTCACACATGTGCACGAGGTGGCATCTGGAGTTCAATTATGGTGGCTGGAGGCCCTGGTGCACCAATTCTCCCTCTCTCTCACTCTCTCACATAAAAAAGAGAGAGAAAGAGAGAGAGAAGAAACAAGAAAAAGAGTGTATGTGCTTGTGATACCCTTACTGGGAAGGCAGAGACATGAGGGTCCCTGGACCTTGCTGGCTAATAGGCCTGGCCTACTTGGTGGGATCTAGGCCAATGAGAAACCCTGTCTCAAAAGAAAAAATAAAGTTGGACAACATTCCAGGGGCACAATACATAAGGTTGTTTTTCTCCAAACATGCACACACAGAGATAGAGAATCTGGGAATCAGTAAACGCCGGAATTACAATTCTGTGACCTCCTGTCACTGTTTTGGTGACCTGGATGTTTCTGGGCATCTCTGAACATCAAGTTTTTTTTGTCCACAATAGGGGGGACACTCCTCATGCTGTGTTTAGACTTCCATGTTCCTTATCTGAATGTCTCTCCTGCTGAACCAAGAGCTGGCTTGTTTACCACTTGGTTATAAGATAATCACACATGCCTCACAAGTGCCTCACTGAGAACCTGGTAGAAATAATAGTGACACTAAAACCAGTTATTACGACTCAGTTGCTGTTTCACAGAACAGGCCCTCTCCAGTGCAGTGTGCACACAGATCACTTGAGGCTGGTTCAAACCCATGGTAATTCACGAAGTCTGGGATGGCCTGAGATTTTTCTTCCTCTTTTTTTTTTTTTTTTTTTTTTTTTTTGTGGTTTTCTGAGGTAAGGTCTCTCACTCTAGCTCATGCTGACCTGGAAGTCACTATGTAGTCTCAGGGTGGCCTTGAATTCACAGTGATCCTCCTACATCTGCCTACCCCTCCTGAGCACTGGGATTAAAAAGCATGCACCACCACGCCCGGCTCAGATTCTTCATTTTTTTTTTTTTTTTGAGAGAGAGACTCAGAGAGAGACAGAGAGAGAGAGAGAGAGAGAGGAAGACAGATAGAGGTGGGCCCGCCAGCAGCCTCTCAGCCGCTGCGAATGAACTCCAGATGCGTGCGCCCCATTGTGGTCAAGTGTGACATTGCGCCCTTGTGTCACTTTGCATCTGGCTAAACTTGGGACCTGGAGATTGGAACTGGTGTTGTTAGGCTTAGCAGGCAGGTGCCTTAACCACTAAGCCATCTCTCCAGCCCACCTTTTGGTAGTTCTGTCACAGTGTTGTCACCTATGAAGGGTTGAACTGTTTATAGCTATTCTGGGATGCATGTGGCCTGTGGGCCAGAGGTTGGACATGCCTGGTGGGCATCCTCCCCCTTTTGTTTTTCTTCACTTGTGTTTGCGTTTGTGGTATTCTTACATGTGTGTGAAAGCCAGAGGTATCTTCTCCATCACTCTCCAGCTTATTCTTTGAGAGAGGGTAGTTGGCTAAACCGAGAACTCACTGATTTGGCTAGACTAGCTAAATCAGTGCGCTTCAGGCATTCCCTGTCTCCACTTCCCTAGCACTGGGATTACAGACACATACCACCACGCCCAACATTCTACATGGGTCTTGTGGCTCTGAACTCAGGTCTTCATATTTTTAAAATATACTTAATTAATTTCTTTATTTGAGAGCAAGAGAGAGAGAGAATGGGCATGCCAGGGCCTCCAGCTGCTGCAAACTAACTCCAGACGCATGTGCCCCCTTGTGCATCTGGCTTATGTGGGTCCTGGAGAATCGAACCTGGGTCCTTTGGCTTTGCAGGCAAACACCTTAACCGCTAAGCCATCTCTCCAGCCCCTCAGGTCTTCATATTTAGGTGGCAGTACTTTACCTACTCAGCCATCTCCCCAGCCCCATCATTTTTTTTAATGTTTTCATATTTTTATTTATTTGCAAGGAGAGAGAGAGAGAAAGAAAGGGAAAGTGGGCAACAGGGCTTCTAGTTACTGCAAATGAATTCCAGACACATATGCCACTTTGTGCATTTGGCTTTACATGGGTACTGGGGAATTGAACCTGGCTCCTTAGGCTTTGCAGGAAAGCACCTTAATTGCTGAGCCATCTCTCTACCCCCTATCATTTTTTTAAAATGATGGTGGTAGAAATGAAATACACATAGCCTTCCTGACTCAGGAGAAAACACACACACACACACACCAGCTAATCTAACCTTGCACAGGCCTGAGATTTCCCAGGGGCCCAACTGCTATGTTTCAGAAATCAGTGCTCTGAGACGGAACCGGCTGAGCGCTAACCTTATAGCCCTGATTAATTCTCTCCCTTTGTTTGCCTCATTATCGTGATTAGGTTCTGCCTGTAGCATAGCAACGGCTAATTGTAGGCTGGCTGCAGAGTGCATGATTCCTGCTATTAAACTTTTATCGAGGCTTAATTGTGTTCCTTTCTGTGGTGGCAGAGCTTCAGAGTTTCAGGAAAGAGGGGATGTGGTTAGTGGGAACTGATGTTTTTTTTTTTTTTTTTTTATCTTAGCAAGCCCTGCCCTGCAATCTCCCTGACCTTCAGAGGGTTTCCTGTGGCTAGAAAGAAGGCCATCATTTATTTATTAGCCCTCCTGAAGGTCTGCAGACAGTCCCCCGTGGTCAGGCAGAAAGCATGTACTCTGGGTCAAGTGCCATTACAGAAAACCCCAAAGGACAGGCAGGCCAAGTTAGCTATGTGGGCATCTGGAGAGGGGAGTTGGGGAACGGGGATGTTGCCCTTGGCAATGTGTAAAAGGGGGCAGTGTGCCAAGGATCTCTGCTTTAGACACCCACAGCCCGCCCCCCCGCCTCGTTGACTCTCAGTACCTCTCTGACTTCTGTGGCAGAACCAGGAAACATTCAAGGTGGTTTTTCACATATTTTTTTTCTGTTTTATTTTCATTCATTTGACAACGAGAAAGAATCAGAGAGAGAAAGAGGCAAAGAGAGAGAATGAGTGTGCCAGGCCTCCAGCCACTTCAAATGAACTTGAGATGCACCACCTTGTGTGGCTGGGTTATGTGGGTCCTGGGGAATTGAACCAGGGTCCTTTGGCTTTACAGGCAAGCCTCTTAACTAGCAGTTAAGCCATCTCTCCAGCCCATATTTTTCCTTTCTGAGGCAGGGTCTTACATGGCCCAGGCTGGCCTCAAACTCACTATGCAACCAAGGATGATCTTGAGCTTTGGACCCTTCCGCCTCCAAGGGATGGGATTACAGGCATATGGCACCACATTCCGTTTATATGGTGCAGGTGATTAAACCCCGGGCTTCGTGCTTGCTAGGCAAGCAATCTGCAGACTGAGCTACATCTCCAACTTTCAGTGTGGTTTTCTAGAAACACGAGTGCCAAATTGGCCCACCTGTGCTGAGCGTTAGGCGGGAAGAAGCAAGCCCATTAACAGGCACTTTCTACAAATGGCTCTACACCTGCCCCATCCCTTGGCTTCTTGCACAGAGCTTGTTGGAACTGCACTTTTTCAGGTCCCACCCAGACCTACGGAGCTGGAGTGGAGAGAAAGGGTGGCCACCACTCCTCAGATGCCGCTGATGTCAAGCACTTTGGGAATCACTTGCTGGGCAGAAGGCATGCTGGGAAACATGAAAAGACAGCAGGATCCGCTGCCCCTTGGGGAGGCATCCACTTAGTTCTGCTTAGCTCAGGATGGAACCACAGGCCCACCTGTTATGGCCTGGCTCTATGCCAGGTGTCAAATAGAAGGGTGCATCAGAATGCCCAGAAGAGGGCTAGAGAGATGGCTTAGAGTTTAACACACTTTCCTACAAAACCTAAGGATGGGCCAGGCGTGGGGGCACACGTCTTTAATCCCAGCACTCAGGAGGCAGAGGTAGGAGAATCGCCATGAGTTCAAGGCCACCCTGAGTCTACATAGTGAATCCACATCAGCCTGGGCTAGAGTAAGACCCTACCTCAAAAAACCAAACCAAACAAACAAAAAACTCAAGGACCCCTGTTCAATTCCCCAGTGCCCATGTAAAGCCAGATGTACAAGATGGTACAGGCATCTGGAGTTCATTTGCAGTGGCTGGATGCCTTAGTGTGCCCATTCTCTCTCTCTCATAAAATAACTAAGTAAACATTTTTAAAAAAGGAATGCCCAGAAGAGCCAATCAAAGCCCAGGTTGTTGAGGCCACGACCCACAAACTCTGAAACTTAGACTGCTTTTGAACCAGGCTATAGGAGTTGTGCCCTGAGGTCCATGCGCTGAGAACCACTGTCCTGGATCGCTTCCTCAATTTGACCAGGACTCCATTGAGAGTTGACCTCCCACGGCAGAATATTGCTTTCCGCGAAGACTGAGCGTTTATGTCCTAAACGACTTGCCGTGATCTTGCAACAGCAGCATTTGGGCAACGGGAGCGTTGACCTGAGACATTTTGGAGTGGAGTCCCCATCCCTGATCTCCGTCCAGTGCAGTGCAGAGGACTCGGCCCCACTTTATCATTATCAGCTCAAGTGGGGATTTTAAAGGGAGGCAGGAGTGTTAGGTACTGCTTGCACAAAGGGCAAGGCATTATTTGATGAATTGGCTTTAAGCTAAGGAAGGCTTTAGATAAGACACAATGACAGAATTGTGAAGCGTGGACAGAAAATAACAGTAAGATTTTATGGAGAGGAAGAAAAGGGTGAATCAGGGAAAATGGAGGAAGAGAGAAACTTCAGAGGAAGTTTAACGCAGGCATTGGAACTCGAAAGCTTTCAAAGGACAGGGATGTCGGCAGAATGTTTGCCTAGCATGCCCAAAACCTTGGCTTCTATCCCCAGCACCGTATCACTGGGCATGGAGGTACCTGCCTGTAATCCCCCCTGCACTGGGAGGTGGAGGGGTAGAGGCAGGAGTTTTAGAGGTTCAAGATCATCTCAATTGTGTAGTTAAATTTGAAGCCAGCCTGGGATACTCTGTGATTATTACTGTCACACACACACACACACACACACACACACACACACACACACCAGTGGCCAAGTAGAATGGAGTGGTGCAGATCAACAAGGCAGACTTCCATTAGAATCTGTGGTTCCTGTGGAAATAAAATAATGTTAATGTTCAATGGCCCAGGCGTGGTGGCACATGCCTTTAATCTCAGCACTCAGAAGGCAGAGGTAAGAGGATCATTGTGAGTTTGAGGCCACTCTGGGACTACAGAGTGAGTGCCAGGTCAGCTAGAGTGAGGCCCTACCTTGAAAACAAACAAATAAACAGAAAGATAATGTACAGTGGAATGGTTGAGCTTAAAGCTGGGAAGAGGTCTCCACTCAACTCTTGCCAGTTGTGGCCATGGAAGAATGTCAGCTTAGGGTTGCTGGCCCTTTAAATTTTGAAATGAAAGAATGTCTAAGATGAAATTTACCTATAGGGTTGCGATGGGCGGTTAAACACTTTAAATTTTGAAATGAAGTCAGATGGAAGTTGTTTGCAGTTGGAGGCCCTGGTGCACCTATTCTCTCTCTCTCTCTGATGAATTTCTGTATCTCTCTCTCTCTTCAAATAAATAAATAAATAAAATATTTAAAAAAAAAAAAAAAAAAACCAGCTTCAACCAAAACATGCCTCTGATTTAGGTTTAAAAGGTTCAGATTCTAATTCCTTGATCTTAATCATTGAGATGTTGCCGGAACTGTTTGTAGACCAGCATTTATTTTTATTTTTATTTATTTTTTATTTTTATTATTTTTTTGGAGAGAGACACAGAGAGACAGAAAGAGAGAGAGGGAGAGGAAGACAGAGTTGGGCGCGCCAGCAGTGTCTCAGCTGCTGTGAACGAAATCCAGATGTGTGCACCCCTTACAGTCAAGTGTGGCATTGCGCCCTTGTGTCACTTTGCATCTGGCTAAACGTGGGACCTGGAGATTGGAACCAGTGTTCTTAGGCTTAGGAGGCAGGCACCTTAACCGCTAAGCCATCTCTCCAGCCCCAGCATTTATTTCTTAAGGAGAGACTGGTTGTTACACAGAGAGGAAAAATAAGACAATAGAAGAGAAACAAATGTGGAAAAGACTCCACTATTTCAAAAGAGCTTGGGGACAAGTACAGTCCTGTCCTCTACATAAGCAATACATCAGTTATAGCATCCCCGGAGTGGGAGAAAACAGTTTAGTGGCCCTGTGGAAACTTCTCCCACAGGGATGGCTTTGGACAGGGATAAGGGTCATTAGCAGACATGGCACAGGCAAAGGCCTGGGAAGTACTTGCTCACAGGAATGTTCTCCAATGGAGTGCTCGCTCTGGGGATCCAGTCACCTGGTACGAAGACTAGCCTGGGCTGGAGAGATGGCTCAGCGGTGAAGGTGCTTGCCTGCAAAGCCAAACGACCCGACTTCAATTCCCCAGTATCCATGTAAAGCCAGATGCACAATGTGGCACATGCATCTGGAGTTCGTTTGCAGTGGTTGGAGGCCCTGGAGTGCCCATTCTCTCTCTCTTTTCTCTGTCTCTCTGCTTGCAAATAAATAAATAAATAGATAAATAAAATTTGTAAAGACTAGCCATGAAATAAGGAAGTGAGGAGAGAGTCCTAGGAGTTAAACTGTCCCTGTCGAAGTACCAGGAATGTGAAAGAAGCCGCCATTGTGGTTTGAATGTCAAATGTCCCCATAGGCTCATGTGTTTGATCACTTGGTCTCCAGCTGATTACACTGAGAAGATTGTGAAAACTTTGGGAGGAAAGCTTGCTAGAGGAAACCGGTCACTGGGGGTGGGCCTGGTGGCTTCTAGCCTGGCCCCACTTCCTGGTGTCTCTTTGCTCCCTCCCATCCAAGTATTAACCAGGCCCGACCCTGCTTAGCTTCTGAGATCAGTGTTCAGGGTGGTATAGCGGAAGACTCTCTTTGCTTTCTGATTGCGAATGTGACCAGCTTTTCCCCTGCTGCCCTGCCTTTCCTTCCATGATGGAACGTATACCCCTGGAGCTGTAAGCCAGTCAAACCTTTCCTTCCTCAAGTTGCTTCTGGTCAGTTATTTATTTACAATAGCAAATCTCTCTCACTCTCACTCTCTCTTATAATAGTATATAAAGACCAGTATATTGGGCTTGTCTAAAAAAAAAAAAAAAAAAAAGAGCCGGACGTGGTGGCGCACGCCTTTAATCCCAGCACTCAGGAGGCAGAGGTAGGAGGATCACCGTGAGTTTGAGGCCACCCTGAGACTACATGGTGAATTCCAGGTCAGCCTGGACTTGAGTGAAACCCTACCTCGAAAAACAAAACAAAAAAAAAAAAAAGAAGGAAAGAAAGAAAGAAAGAAAGAAAGAGGAAAAGAAAAAGGAAAAGAAAAAGAAAAAGAAATAACTGCCAGACCAGCACTTGTGAGGCAGAAGTAGAAGGATCTCTGTGAGTCCAAGGCCACCCTGAGACTACATAGTGAATTCCAGGTCAGCCTGGGCTAGAGCAAAATCCTACCCTGAAAAAACCAAAAAGCAAAGAAAAAAAGAAAAAGAAAAAGAAACAACTAATACAACCACCTTGGACTTAAAAAAAACAAAAAAAACTTTTTTATATATTTAATTGCAAGCGGAGAGACAGACACAGAGAGAGAATGGGCACAGCAGGGCCTCCAGCACTGCGAACCAACTCCAGATGCATGTGCCACTTTGTGCACCTGGCTTTATGTGGGTACTGGGGAACTGAACCCCATCATTAGGCTTTGTAGGCAAGCACCTTAACCTCTGAGCCATCTCTCCAGCCTTTTATTTATTCTTTTTTTTTTTTTAAGACAGTCTCATGTAGCTTGGAACTCACGACGTAGCTGAAGATGGCATTGAACTTCTGATCCTCCTGCCTCACCTCCTGAGCACTGGGATTATAGGTATGCACCACTATGCCTAGCCTATGTGGTTTAGTTTACCTCAGCTACATCTCAGCCCCTCATTTTGGATCTTTTAACTGCAACCATGTAGGACCAGGAGGATGGCTTAGATGAGCCTCTGGTCAAGTTTCATGAGAACATTTTTCAAAGGTTGTCCTAAGCCACTAAGTTATGAGTTAGTTTCTCAAGCACTTACAGTTAGTGGAAACAGCTAATAGGTAGCTGGCCTTTGAATCAGAATGCTGTTTGGCTGGAAGTAGGAGGCTATTTGACCCAGTGACTTAAATAAGAGACATGTCCTCCTGTTATAAGAAGTCAGCTTTGATTTCACTGGTCATAACTAACTGCACCAGGGGCTGGAGAGATGGATCAGCGGTTAAGGCGCTTGCCTGCAAAGCCTAACAACCCTGGTTCGATTCCCCAGTACCCACATAAAGCTGGATGCACAAAGTGGTGCATGCATCTGGAGTGAGTTTGCAGAGGCTAGAGGCCCTGGTGCGTGCCCATTCTTTCTCTCTTTCTCTCCCCTTCTCTCTCTGTGTATGTGTCTCTCTTGCTGTGCTTGAAAATAAATAAATGAAAATAGTTTAACTAGCTTACCAGTGTGGAGGGGCTGGGGACACCCAAGGAAGTGTGATTAGCTGGGCTTATTGATGTACTGAACAAAACAGAGGTGGACGTGGTGGTGGCATGCCTTTAATCCCTGTGAGGCAGAAGTAGAAGGATCTCTGTGAGTCCAAGGCCACCCTGAGACTACATAGTGAATTCCAGGTCAGCCTGGGCTAGAGCAAAATCCTACCCTGAAAAAACCAAAAAGCAAAGAAAAAAAGAAAAAGAAACAACTAATACAACCACCTTGGACTTTAAAAAAAAAACAACAAAAAAACCTTTTTTATATATTTAATTGCAAGCAGAGAGACAGACACAGAGAGAGAATGGGCACACCAGGGCCTCCAGCACTACGAACCAACTCCAGATGCATGTGCCACTTTGTGCACCTGGCTTTATGTGGGTACTGGGGAACTGAACCCCATCATTAGGCTTTGTAGGCAAGCACCTTAACCTCTGAGCCAACTCTCCAGCCTTTTATTTATTCTTTTTTTTTTTTTTAAGACAGTCTCATGTAGCTTGGAACTCACGACGTAGCTGAAGATGGCATTGAACTTCTGATCCTCCTGCCTCACCTCCTGAGCACTGGGATTATAGGCATGCACCACTATGCCTAGCCTATGTGGTTTAGTTTACCTCAGCTACATCTCAGCCCCTCATTTTGGATCTTTTAACTGCAACCATGTAGGACCAGGAGGATGGCTTAGATGAGCCTCTGGTCAAGTTTCATGAGAACATTTTTCAAAGGTTGTCTTAAGCCACTAAGTTATGAGTTAGTTTCTCAAGCACTTACAATTAGTGGAAACAGCTAATAGGTAGCTGGCCTTTGAATCAGAATGCTGTTTGGCTGGAAGTAGGAGGCTATTTGACCCAGTGACTTAAATAAGAGACATGTCCTCCTGTTATAAGAAGTCAGCTTTGGTTTCACTGGTCATAACTAACTGCACCAGGGGCTGGAGAGATGGATCAGCGGTTAAGGCGCTTGCCTGCAAAGCCTAACAACCCTGGTTCGATTCCCCAGTACCCACATAAAGCTGGATGCACAAAGTGGTGCATGCATCTGGAGTGAGTTTGCAGAGGCTAGAGGCCCTGGTGTGTGCCCATTCTTTCTCTCTTTCTCTCCCCTTCTCTCTCTGTGTATGTGTCTCTCTTGCTGTGCTTAAAAATAAATAAATGAAAATAGTTTAACTAGCTTACCAGTGTGGAGGGGCTGGGGACACCCAAGGAAGTGTGATTAGCTGGGCTTATTGATGTACTGAACAAAACAGAGGTGGACGTGGTGGCACATGCCTTTAATCCCAGCACTGCAGAGGCAGAGGTGGGAGGATCGCTGTGAGTTGGAGGCCCAGCCTGAGAATACATAGTGAATTTCAGGTCAGCCTGGGCTACAGCGAGACCCCAGCTTGAAAACCAAAAAAAAAAAAAAAAATCCAGGAGAGAAGATAAACACACATTTTGCCATGCCTTTCAGAACCAGTTTCTGCTAGTGAAAGGACAAATTGGTTTGTGGTCCTCTCGTGAATTTTCCTTTCTGTATCAAATTCAGCCATGAAACCATAGCCCAGCAACCCAAACAGACTGAACACATTCACCCCACATTTGAAGGAAGAGTTTGCCTCTCAGTTTAATGGCACAGCATTTCATATTTTAATGTCTGCTTCCTTTGGGTTCATTTCATAAGAAGTTGATTGATCTTAAACTTGATTCAGCCCATTGATATCATCCCTACTGATCAAAGGTCTCATGGCCATCAGCCTTCAGTCTGAAGCAATGGAGGAGAGCAAACAGTTCCAAATGAACCCATCTCCTGCAAGCCTTAGGAGCCTGCCAGGGTATCTGGTACAAAAGGCCACGGAAGCAGCTAAAAATAAAGTCTGTAGCTCATATCGTTAGCAGCGGCTGTTTCATGAGTTACAAGTGCCTTGGAGGGAGTGGGAGAGAAGCCATAAAAGAAAATGAGATTGGAATTCACTCATTTCCCCTCTTTTCAGTAACTTCTTGGAAGGTGGAAATGGAGATGAATGAGACATAAAAAAAATCACAGAACATGGACTTGGGCTTGGCAAGGCTCTTTGTGATAAATCGTCCAACCTTCCACCCAATTGCAAATAATAGCAGCTAATATTTGTTGTGTGTTTACCACTTGCCAAACTTTATGCAAAATGATTTGCTTATATACTTTTTAAATTTTACCCTCCCCGCATCCCTACTGGGGAGCATGATTTTAATGTCCATCTTTGTGACATCAAGTAACTGTACAAGGCCACACTGAAGACATAGATGCACTGGAATTCCCCGTTACATGTCTACCACTTCCTCCTTTCTTCTCACCCCTTTCCCTAACAACCCATGCCTCACTGCTCTGGATAATTCGTTTCCATTTGGAAAGCTGGATCGCTCAATGACTCATTCATGCATGGAGCTGAAGTCAGCTCTCCTGGAACCATTAACATCTGGTATGTCCACTGAAGTAACACATGGGCTACTCCTTCTGTTCTAGAACGTTCCTCCCACTCAGCATCCTCTGAGCCTTTCCATCTCCCAACCGTGGCTCTGTCCCTCCCCATCAGCTCTCTGAATATGCTGGGTTCTACCCCCATGGAACTCACATGAATGCCTCAAATACAGATTTCTGCAGACCCTGGGCTCATCATGCAAATAAAAGACAAGCCAGGTGGGGCTGGGGAGATGGCTGAGTGGTTAAAGGCATTTGCTTGCAAAGCCTGCCTGCAGGCCCAGGTCTGATTCCCCAGGCCCACATAAAGCTGGATGCAAAGCAATGAACCCATCTGTGAGCCCAGCGTGCCTATGACAATGGGAGTCAGAAGCTGGAGGGTTAGACCCATTAGCAGCAGCAAGAGACCCTGTCTCCAAGAAGGTGGGACACCGTCTCAAGATTGTCCTCTGACTGCACGATCATATACACACACACACACACACACACACACACACACACACAAATTAATAAAGAAAGCAGGGGCTGGAGAGACGTCTTAGCAGTTAAGGTGTTTGTCTGCAAAGCCTAAGGACCCAGGTTCAATTCCCCAGTACCCACAGAAAGCAGATATACACATGGTAGCACATGTGTCTGGAGTTTGCAGTGGCTAGAGGCCCTGGTGCGTCCATTCTCTTTCTATCTGCTTCTCTCTCTTTTTTTTTTTCAAAATAAAATAAATAAATGAAATTTTTAAAAAGCAGTTCCAGTACAGTGAGATCACGTGGTCTTCCCACACATTCATCTTCCCATTTTTCATAGAGACTTGGATATGGAGAGTCCCCCCCCCCCGCCGCAAACCAATCATAAAAGGCAACTAGCACTGGGCCTCACCATGGGGGGTGCCAGGGAGTGGAAGGCACGGTGGCACGCTGGCAAGCAAACACCTCATCTTCAGGAAGCGGTTGCTTGCCTCTAAGATCCCTCCAGGTGTTGCCACAAAAGGACCCTGTTGGATCATCTGAACGTTTTCAAAGCAGCTGGAGTTTTATTTGAAGACTTCTGAGTTTTTTTTTTTTTTTTTTTAATCAGAACTTTTTCTTTTTATCAAGTTCGGGAGTTTTGCAACATTCCGTGGGCCAAACGAGGCAAGTCTGCAGGTAGCTAGCTATGGGCTTGGTTGACCTGACATTCCCAACATCAGCTAAGGGAAGTAGAACCTTACCTCTTTGACCCACATCTCTGGCTTCTAGGAATGCAGAACCAAGTGCTGTCACTTCTTTGGAAGCTATGTCATATCACACTTTTAAAAAACATTTTATTTATCAGAGACAGAAAGAGGCAGAGAGAAAGAGAAAATGGGTGTACCAGGGCCTCTATAAGCCACTGCAAATGAACTCCAGAAGCATGCGCTACCTTGTGCAGCTGGCTTACATGGGTCCTGGGGAATCGAACCCAGGTCTTTAAGCTTCTCAGGCAAGCACCTTAACCTCTAAGCCATCTCTTCAGGCCCCATATCATTCTTTTTTAAAAAAATTAAATTAAATTTATTTTATTTTAATTTATTTGCAAGCAGAGAAAGAGAGAGATAGAGAGGCAGATAGACAGAGAGAGAATGGGCACACCAGGGCCTCTAGCCACTGCAAATGAACTCCAGATGCATGCGCCCCCTTGTGCTGGAGAATTGAACCTGGGTCCTCTGGCTTTGCAGGCAAACACCTTAACCTCTAAGTCATCTCTCTAGGCCCCATATCATGCTTTTAGCTGACATGACTCCTGTGGTCAAGTGAGACACATGTCTTCACGGGACACGTGGCGCAACCTGACCTCACGTCATTTCGTGCACTCTGGAACCTAATAGTATGACTCTGCAATCATCCCTGTGCACATTTTGTGTTAGGGAACTTTTGGCTATTTCCCTCCAACCTGCTTCTGTGCAACAACTTGAAGCATCATCACCCTTTCCATAAAGTCACCAGCTGGACTCAAAACCCCAGTGAAGTCTGACAGTCCTAAGCGCATTCCTAAATGTTCATCATGGGCTGGGGATGTGGCTCAGTTAGCAGAGTGCTTGTCTACCATGCACGAAGACCTAGGGTTCTATCCCCAGCACCACATAAAATAGGTGTGGTGGCACATGCCTGTAATCCCAGTATTCAGGAGGGAGAAGGGGGAAGGTGAGAAATTGAAAGAGCCAAAGGAAGGGCAGGACTGCTTACAATGCAATCTTCCAGACAGAAATTGGCTTCAATATACATGATCTCACAGTGCCTAGCACTACCTTTGCAAGACCCTCTTAATAGGAGGAAAAGATGATGACATCAAAATACAAAAGAGGGAAGGGGATATGATGGGGGGTGGATTTGTGAAGGGGAAAGTGGGAGAGAGGAGGGAATTATTATGGTTTATTGTCTATAATTATGGAAGTTGTCAATAAACAAAACTTTAAAAAAAAATTCAGGGCTAGAGAGATGGCTTAGCGGTTAAGGCACCTGCCTGCCAAGCCTAAGAACACCCATTCGATTCTCCAGGTCCCACATTTAGCCAGACTCAAAAAGAGATGCAAGGGTGCAATGCCTAACTTGCCCACAAGGGGGTGCATGCATCTGGAGTTCATTCACAGTGGCTGAGAGGCTGGCACGCCCATTCTCTGTCCCTCTGCCTCTTCCTCTCTCTCTGTCTCTCTCAAATAAAAAATAAAAATTCAAATGTTGAATTCCTCCTAACTACAAATACTTCACAATGGGATTGTATTTGGAGATCAGGACTTCAAAGTGATCGTTAATCTCAACTCTTGGGCAGCCTGGGGCAAAGGGACCGTGAGTTCAAGGCCAGCCTGGGATACATAGGTACATAGACTCTGCCTCAACAAAGCAAAACAAAACGAAACTATGTAATTTAAGTGAAACTGGGTTTTCTTAAGGAGGACCCTAATCCAGTATGACTGGTATCCTTACAATAAGATGAGATCAAGGTGCAGAAGGGACAGGGACATAAACACACAGAGAGGCAGCCACGTGAACATGTAGCCAAGGATGGCCTTGAGCAAGCATCTTTAACTGCTGAGCCAGCTCCTCAGCCTTAGTCATGAACTTGTGATTCTCCTTCGACCTCCTGAGTGCTGGGATGACAGGTGTGCGCCACCATGGCCTGTTCATGCAATGCTGAGGACTGAACCCAGGGCATGGGACACAAGAACTTTACCACTGGAACTACATCTCCAGTCCCCCAAACCCCAGATATATGTGAAAGGAGTGGGGTATTTCATTTGTGCTTTCTTTTTCTTTTTTCTTTTTTTTCTTTTTTTTTTTTTGGTTTTTCGAGGTAGGGTTTCACTCTAGTCCAGGCTGACCTGGAATTCACTGTCTTCTCAGGGTGGCCTTGAACTCACGGCGATCCTCCTACCTCTGCCTCCCAAGTGCTGGGATTAAAGGCGTGTGCCACCATGCCCGGCTTCATTTGTGCTTTCTTAGTACTTGAAAACACAGGCAGTGACAGATGACCCACCAAGGATGTGCCTGGTGTTTTAAATGCACATCTAATCCCCTACTGTGAAAAACCCCACTGGCCATGGGTCCCCACAGTCACTCTGATCCCCTGACTCTTGGGATTCATTTTGTTCACCCAACTCCTCCTATAAAGTAAGCAGGCATTGAAAATATAAGTAAACTGCATTTCTTTTTTAAAAATATTTAATTTAATTTTATTTATTATTAAAGAGAGAGAGAAAGAATTGGGTGCACCAGGACCTCCAGCCACTACAAACAAGCTCCAGACGCATGAGCTACCTTGCGCATCTGGCTTACGTGGGTCCTGGGGAATCGAACGTAGGTCCTTTGGCTTTGCAGGTAAATGCCGTAACCGCTCAGCAGCCATCTCTCCAGCCCATAAACTGCATTTCTTATCACTGTAATTGTGTCTGGTGGTTTCTCTCACTAAATGATCCTGGCACACAGATATTATTCGTTTAAATAATCAGTCACTGTCAACAAATTACAGGATGCAGAGAATGAAATTAGCAAAAATGAACTCTGGATATAAATTTCACTCGAAATTCAATTTAGTGACAATGTTCCCTTTCAATTAGCCTGCCCAGCTGTTTCAACGTCTTCCTTTTGCCCTGGTCTTTTCAAATTTAAAAAAAAAAAAAAAAGTACAATTAACCTTTTTACTGTTCAGTTGCTATTGCGTGCAATAATATCATTCTGGCATGGTGGCTGGAGTTGGGGCGTGAGATAATTAAATGATAAATCAAGATGAGGGCAGCAGGGGTGGTGCGGGGCTATATCTGGGTTTGTCTTCATGTCTGAAGAGTGGGGAAGAAGAGGGGTACAGGAGATTGGGCGGGGTTGAATTGAGGCTTGCCCTGTGGGCATCTGATCCTGCTGCCATTGTCTGCATTCTTGGGGAATCTTATGATGCCCCCACTCTGGAGCTTGTATTTCCTGGGCTCCACCCATTGCCCTAAGACTCCAGTGACCTTATATACTCTGATAAATGTTTTAAAAATTATTTTATTTATTTAGGAGAGAGAGAGAAAGAAAGAATGGACCCACCAGGGCCTCTTGCCACTGCAAACGAACTCCATTTGTATGTGTCACCTTGTGCATCTGATTTACGTGGGTCCTGGGAATCGAACACAGGTCCTTAGGCTTTGCAGGCCAGTGCCTTAACCATGGACTCATCTCTCCAGCCCCAGATTTTTTTTTTTTTGGAAGCAGGGTCTTACTCTTGCCCAGGCTGTCCTCAAATTCATGGTGATCCTCCTACCTCAGACTTCCAAGTGCTGGGATTAAAGGTGTGTACACTTCATCGGGTGCTTTCATTGATATTAAAGAGTGCAAGCAGTGACAGAGTTGGTTTAATGAGAGAAGCAGAGACAAAATGCTCTTTAAAATGTTTTTAACTTTTTTTAAAACTTGTACTTATTTATTTGAGAGAGAAAGAGAAAATGGGCACACCAGGGCCTCCAGCCACTTCAAACAAACTCAAGATGCATGTGCCACCTTGTGCATCTAGTACTTGATACTAGGGAATCGAACTTTGCAGGCAAATGCCTTAACTGCTCAGCCATCTCTCCAGCTCCAAAATGCTCTTTTAGAATTAAAGCTTTGGGCCTGGAGAGATGGCTTAGTGGTTAAGCGCTTACCTGTGAAGCCTAAGGACCCCAGTTCAAGGCTCAATTCCCCAGGACCCATGTAAGCCAGATGCACAAGGTGGCGCATGCATCTGGAGTTCGTTTGCAGTGGCTGGAGGCCCTGGCACATCCATTCTCTATCTATCTGCTTCTTTCTCTCTCTGTCTGTTGCTCTCAAATAAATAAATAAAATAGAACTAAAGATTTATTAGAAAGCTACAGCACCATGTTAAGGTGGCATGGAGGGTCCTGAAGCCAGGGAGAGAAAGGGGACAGGAAAGTTTCCAGAAATCCAAAGAAAAAGGAAGCTTCTTGCTTTTATGGGTTTCTGATTGGGAAGGGGGAAGTTTCATGCCAAGTGACTCAGCCTACATGTGAGGAGCCATGGAGGCCTTGAAGACTGGGAGATAAAACAAAACAAAACAAAACAAAACAAAACAAAAGGCCTCTCAGGCCAGAGAAATGGCTTAGTGGTTAAGGCGCTTAATTGCAAAACTTACTGACCTGGGTTCGATTCCTCAGAATCCATGATGTAAAAGCCAGACACACAAAGTGGCACATACATCTGGAGTGCATTTATAGTGGCAAGAGACCCTGGTGTGCCCATGCTCTCTTTCTCAAATAAATAAATAAATTAATAAATAGGGGCTGGTTAAGTGGTTAAGGCGCCTGCCTGCCAAGCCTAAGAATGCCAGTTTGATTCTTCGGGTCCCATGTTTAGCCAGATGCAGTGACACAAGCACACAATACCACACTTGCCCACAAGGGGGCGCATGTGTCTGGAGTTCATTAACAGCAGCTGAGAGGCTGCTGGCACGCCCATTCTCTCCCTCTCTCTCTCTCTCTCCCTCTTCCTCTCTCTCTCTCTCTCCCAAACAAACAAACAAACAAACAAACAAACAAATAAGTAAATATATAGAAATCAGTTCCTTTGAGGTCTCTAAGGGGGAGAGGCTGTACTATTGTCCTGATCTTAGGAAGGCACTACATAGGAAGGACCCAAGGAGTCAAGCGATCTTGGGTTTCCCTGGTAATAGGGGGCTGGTCTTGCTTTGCCATTTGGTCTGTATCTTGGGCAGCATGAGAACCCTTTTTTGTTTAAATTTTATTTTATTTATTTATTTGAGAATGACAGACACAGAGAGAGAGAATGGGTGCACCAGGGCCTTCAGCCACTGCAAACAAACTCCAGATGCATGCACCACCTTGTGCATCTGGCTTACGTGGGTCCTGGGGAACTGAGCCTCAAACTGGGGTCTTTAGGCTTCACAGGCAAGTACTTAACCGCTAAGCCATCTCTCCAGCCAAATGAGAATTCTTAAAGTGACCACAACTATTTTCTAACACTTCTGTTTCTCTTACGCCTTCTACCCAAGGACTCTAGCTGGAGCGTTCTGGTCTCCTCAAACTTCTCCCCTGTCTCAGCTCCAAGGGTGACATTATCTGCTTGAGTGTTCCAGCTGAACCCTGCCCTTCTCCCTTGTCTCTTTCAATAGCTGCCCGAGGGCCTACTTGTTCCACTCACTTCATCAGTGGTTACACACTTGCCTCTGCCTGTAACCTACCCTGGACACTTTGGCCAACCTTTAACTGTGTCCTGCCATAGCTCCCACTACCTGGACAATCTGGTCGCAAACCTCACATCACAGTGACCACTACTGCTGGACACAGCAGCTCCTATCTCCACCATCTCTGTTCCTTGATCGTCCGAGGCTGCCCACTGGAAATTAACAATGTCCCCCTGCTTCCAAGATGCCCTGAGCTTTCCTGCCCTCAGATCTTTGCTCACAAAAGCCTCTTACTTGAGAAAGAAATCCTCTACCATTTTCGTTTAGAAAATTCCTTCCTACCCAGCTCCCCTGCTCACTGCTCACATGTGCTGCGAAGCTTCCCTGCCTCACTCCAGGCTCCAGGAATCTGTCAACTTCAAAGGACTTCAGAGCTTATTGTCAGGGACATACGTTTTGAACCCTAACAACAGCCTTTGTGATTTTCTTCCACATGCTCCGCTGACTGGCACGTTATTTGAAAGTAGGAGTGTGTCAGCTTATGGTCTTGCTTAATGGGTGAAGTCGTTACTAAGCCTTCTCTGAGAAGGGCGGCACCCATTTCTCAGCATTCAGGGAGGTCTGGAGGTAGACAGCTCAGATGCACTCGTCAAAGACGCCTATCCTTGGAGCAGCTATGGCGGGGGTCCAGTGAGGATTTCCGAGAGGGAAACCTGCTTGAAAGAGCTACCACCATATGTGGACATATAGCCCAGGCCGGCCTCAAATTCATGGTGATGCTCCTACCTCAGCCTCCCAAGTAAATGCAATAAATTATATCTTTTTTTTCTTTCCTTTCTTTCTTTCATTCTTTTTCTTTTTCATTTTTTGTTTTTCGAGGTAGGGTCTTGCTGACCTGGAATTCACTATGTAATCTCAGGGTGGCCTCGAGCTCATGGCGATCCTCCTACCTCTGCTTCTCAAGTTCTGGGATTTAAGGCGTGCACCACCACGTCCAGCTTTTTTTGTTTGTTTGTTTTTTGTTTCTTTGTTTGTTTGTTTGGAGGTAGGATCTCACTCTAGCCCAGACTGACCTGATATTCACTCTGTAGTCCCAGGCTGGCTTTGAACTCCTACCGATCCTCCTAGCTCTCCTTCCCAAATGCTGGGATTAAAGGTGTGCACTACCATGCCCGGCTGTAAATGATCTCTTATTGGCTGTGGTCCTAAACCGCATCCCTCACTGGTCCACATGGCCCTGTTGCCTCTCCTGAGACACAGGGAGCCGGCACAGCTCTTGATGTCTAAATTGGCTTTGGTCTCAGCTCCTTTCTCTATCGCTGGGTGTGGGAAGTCAGTCGTATGGCGATGTTAGGAAGCCTGGCTCACTCAGCAGCCCAGCAGCAGACGTCTCCCACACATGGAGAAGAAACTCCACCAATTTTTGGGATTCTTCTCTAAATGTCCCAGGACGTAACCCATAAGGGGAGTCATCTCCCCTCTGCGGACCAAGGAGGGAAAGAAAGGACCTTAGTTGTCTCCCCACTGTGCTTCCCCTCCCTAGCTCCTCAAAGCCAGCTAGCTGTCTCCTCTGCGCTAGGCAAGCTAGTAGGTGCTACTCGCTGGTGTTTGGAGACAGGCTCTCACTCTGTAGCCCCGGTTGGCTTCACAATCCTCCTGCCTCAGTTTCCAGAGCACTGGGATTATTGGTATAGGCACAACCTCTCCCATCACAAACTTACGTTACTGGAGTTGTTAGGGTTAGAGCCTAAGGAGATAGGCTCAGCCGCTTTCCTCAATAGGGCTCTTAAAGAGACAAATTAAAAGTGAAAACCAGGGCCGGAGAGATGACTTAGCAGTTAAAGCGCTTGCCTTCAAAGCCAAAAGACCCAGGTTCGATTCCCCAGGACCCATGTAAGCTAGGCGGTGCGTGTGTCTGGATCTCATTTGCAGTGGCTGGAAGCCCTGGCATGTTCATTCCCCCTTCTCTCTCTTTCTCAAATATATATATGAAAAGCAGAAAGAGGAGATTTATTCAGCATGGCCAAATTGGGAAGAGGAACACAGAGGCTCAGTGAACCCCCCACCCCAAGTTCATCTTTGGGGTCCGTATATGATGTTCAGGGTTAAATAGAGGGCAAGGGGTCCCCATCTCTAGGCAGCTTTGTCAGGATGGGGTTCTGCCCAGCATCATGTGGGCTCTAGTCTCTCTTGCAAGGTGATCTGACAAGTTGTCACAATGGTGTGAAATCTGCTTGTGGGAGACAAGCTCCACTGCGGCTGACACCTCCTTTTCCAGCACGAGATTCCCGGAGAAAAATGCCAATTTCTTAGGGTCCATTGTTTCCATAGCCTGGTAAGCCAAAGGGACGGGCACAGGTGTCTCTTTAGAATATCTTCACCCGTGCCAGGACGGTTACATTTACATTTAAGAAGAGCCTCTATGAATGTGCCAGAAGCCATGCCCAGTATGTTCCATGTATTATCTCATTCAGTCTCCCAGGGATCAGAGGCGGTGGTGTGAGGGGGCAGGGGCAGGCAGGAACCAATGCACACAGCTGGGAAACAGAACCATATTCGAAACCCAACTGGGTCCAAACCCCCTCTGTCCACAGTCACCCTGGCTGGGCTGCTGGCCCAGTAGTTCTGAAGTCCCATCTCCCAGAGAAGCCCCTACTCCTGGCTGCTCAGATCACCATTCATCTAAAGAGCCCTTCCCTCATTTCTTTCCAACCTACTATGCCACGGTGGCATCCGATGCTCCTCCCCACGTGCATGGCTATGAGTTGTGTGCATCACCCTGTCCTGGTCCCCACCAGATGATCCCATATTGAGGCCAACGCCAAGTTGTCTACCTCGGTGGGTGGCCAATTTGTCTTTAAGTCATCAAGACACAAAATGTGCTTCTAAGTGGGTTTTAAGTCACTGTGGCTCTGAGCTGTCCCCTTCCCATATTCCTTGGAATACTCTGGAATAAGCCAAACAGGCACATTTGGCACCCTGTCTCTTTCTTGGATTTAAGTTCTGGCTAAAATATGGGCTGGGCGCCTTAGTAAAGGATTATACCAATATGCCTCAGTGTCCTCCCATGTAAGTGAGAACATTTCCTTTCTATATCACCTGAGGAGTAAGTGACACAGAGAATATGACCTAGGCCTGGAGAGATGGCTTAGAGGTTAACGCCTGCAAAGCCTAAGGACCCCAGCTTGATTCTCCAGGTCCCACATAAGCCAGATGCACATGGTGGTGCATGCATCTGGAGTTCATTTGCAATGGCTAGAGGCCCTGGCGTACCCATTCTCACTCTCTCTGTCTGTAATGAATAAATAAAATAAAATCTTTAAAAAAAAAAAAAAAGGACTGGAGAGATAGCTTAGCAGTTAAGCGCTTGCCTGTGAAGCCTAAGGACCCCGGTTCGAGGCTCAATTCCCCAGTACCCATGTAAGCCAGATGCACAAGGGGGCTCATGCATCTGGAGTTCATTTGCAGTGGCTGGAGGCCCTGGTGCGCCCATTCTCTCTCTCTCTCTTTCTGCCTCTTTCTCTGTCTGCTGTCACTCTCAAATAAATAAATAAAAATAAACAAAAAAATTTAACCAGGCATGGTGGCTTACGCCTTTAATCCCAGCACTTGGGAGGCAAAGGTAGGAGGATCGCCATGAGTTCAAGGCCACCCTGAAAATACATAGTGATTCCAGGTTAGCCTGGGCTAGAGTGAGACTCTACCTTGAAAAACAAACAAACAAACAAAAAAAAACAAATAAAGGAAGAAATAAAGAATACAACCTAACACAGTGTCAGCGTGCCGTGGGGTTCCCACAAATGCTGGTTTCATTCAGATTGCACAGAAATAACCCACAGTATAACTGCTTGGGAGAATAAAGTCTGAGCAACAGCATGCTCAGCAATGCTGTCTGACCTTCAGTGAGCAGGACCGTGCCCCTGCCTCAGCGCTCAGCCTGCTTTCCTTATCGTTTTGTTCTTGCCTGGTTGTTATCTACCCGGGAGGGACAAAGCCCTCCCTGGGAGCTGATGAGAGAGGAATAGGAGCAAGGAACAAAAACCCCTCGGCCCTCTTCCCTAAAACCCCTAGAGACAGACTCTTGACTCACTGCATGCCCTTTCTCTCCACCTCCAGGATGAGATGGGAGCTCCCCTTGCACATACCTTCTTGTACACAGTGAGGACAGTGGAGCTTTGCAGTGAAATGAGATAGTCACTGAAGGAGGGTAATGGAGTCAAAGGAAAGCGTTCTACAGACGGGAAGGGCCGTCCATTTTATCTGTTTACTGATCAAATAGAGAAATTGACGGAAGAAACAGTAGCTTCTTCCACTGAAGTGGTCTGACTATTCTATCTGACTTCCTTTCAACTCCCTTGACTGTCAGAGGAGCATCCCGTTGGCCCATTCAGACTCCTTTATACCCAATGGAGGCTATGTGGTCTGGGGAAAGAGCTTTGGAATCTGGGTTCAAATTCTGGTTCTGCTCATTAACCACTGGGTAGACCTCTAAGCCTCTATTTCTCCATCTTAAAAATTAGGATTGGGCTGGAGAGACAGCTTAGTGGTTAAGTGCTTGCCTGTGAAGCCTAAGGACCCCGGTTCAAGGCTTGATTCCCCAGTACCCACATAAACCAGATGCACAAGGTGGCACATGCCACCAGGTGGCCCTGGTGTACCCATTCTCTCTCTCTCTCTCTCTCTCTCTGCCTCTTTCTCTCTCTGTGTGTCTGTCGCTCTCAAATAAATAAATAAACCTTTTTTAAAAAGAAATGCAGGGCTGGAGAGATGGCTTAGCGGTTAAGGCACCTGCATGCTAAGCCTAAGAACCCCATTCCAATCTCCAGGTCCCACGTTTAGCCAGATGCAAAGTGACGCAAGGGCGCAATGCCGCACTTGACCACAAGGGGGTGCACACATCTGGAGTTTGTTTGAAGCAGCTGAGAGGCTGCTGGCGTGCCCATTCTCTATCTGTCTCCCTCTTCCTCTCTGTCTATCTCTCTCTGTGTCTCTCTCCAAAAATAAAAAAATTAAAAAAAAAAGAAATGCAAAATCTTTTTTAAAAAAATAGGATAAAGGTCGGGCATGGTGGCACATGTCTTTACCCTCAGCCCTTGGGAATCCAGGGTAGAAGGATTGCCATGAGTCTGAGGCCACCCTGAGACTACAGAATGACTTCCAAGGTCAGCCTGGGCTAGAGCAAGATTCTACCTAAAAAAAAAAAAAAAAAAAAAAAAAGAGGGGGAGGAGATAGAATAAAACCTTTTGAATTTAGGTTAAGATTAAAGGCCTGGAATGATACTTAGTCAGAGTTCAAAGTGATCATTGTTACCAAAAGGATTTTTGGAATCTGAGAGCTGAGTATCTGCTTAGGAGTCAGCCATAGGCCCTAGCCCAGAGCACCAATAAATGTCAGCTCTTATCAGCATAGGTGTCTGAGTCTTCATGGTTAATCTGATATTGTCCTTGTAACCCAGCTCCACTCCCACCTGCCTTGGTCCTGAGTTTCCCACCGTCTTTGAGAGTGTGTTGCTGAGACCTGGGTAAGCCCTGAACATTCTCTCTGGCTTTTATCCCCTGACTGCTCTGTGTTGATGACTGGGCAGGTGGAGGCAGCTGCAATGACTGGGCCACACCTGCTGTGGCCTGTCACCCCATGTCAGAGGCGACCCCAGGACAAATGGGGAGTCCAGCTAGGGAAAGGCTCAACCTTAGCCCTGGAGCTGCTCTGCAGCTGCTGGCTCCATTTCTCTCCCTTTTCCCATGAGCTTGGTGAGCTATCTGCCCCTTAGCCCATAGAACCAGGGCCAGCCAGAGCTATGACACTGTGATTCCCTTCTCCCGTGATCCAGTTACAGAACACATTCTCTGGCTCACTGTTAAGAACATTGGTGACCTGAGTCAAAGCAGCTGACTGCTTAGTGTAACTTCAGGATCTCTGGAAAAAAAAATCTCTTTTGAGCCTCAAATATTTTCCTGCAATACACTTGAAACTCCCCCACGAAAGCCAACGATTCGGAGCAGTGACTCTCAAAGCACAAGCCATCTTCCATCACCCCCCAGGTTCTTAGGACTGGGGATGTAGCTCAGTTGTGTAGAGTGCTTGTACAGCATGCACAAAGATGTAGGTTCTATCCCCAGCACTGCATAAACTGAGGGCTGGAGAGATGGCCCAGCAGTTAAGGCTTTTGCCTGCAAAGCCTAACGACCTGGGTTTGATTCTCCAGTAAAGCCACATGCACCAAGATACACATGCATCTGGAGTTTGTTTACAGTGGCTAGATGCCTTGGTACACCTCATCTCTCTGTCTCTCTCTGCTTATAAATAAGCTAACTAACTAACTAACTAATTAACGAGTGTGGTAGCACATACCTGTACTCCTAGCAGTCAAAAAGTGGAAGCGGGGGAGGTGGGATCAATAGTTCAAGGCGAGTCTCAGCTACACAGAGAGTTCAAAGCCAGCCTGGACTACATGTGACCCTGAGAAAATATAGATTCTTGAGCCCCACACTGAACCTCCTGAATCAGAATCAAGGCAAGGAGCGTCTAGTGTCTATGCTGGGTTTTATAAGCCTTGCAGGTAATCTTATGCCCCGGCACCCCCACGGAAGAGCAGTTTACTCAGGAGGGAAAACCCATCTGTTCTCACAGCCTAATGGATTGTGAGGAGGCATAGGACAGAGACCAGAACAGAGGAGGGAGGGTGCTTCCTGGGTGCTGGGATTAAAGGCATGAGCCACCACACCCAGCTAAAGGTTTTTTTTTTTGTTGTTGTTTGTTTGTTTGTTTGTTTGTTTGTTTTTAAGAATAAGGTGTTCTGGGCTGGAAGGATGGTTTAGCAGTTAAGGCGTTTGCCTGCAAAGCCAAAGGACCCAGGTTCAATTCCCCAGGACCCACGTTAGTCAGATGCACAAGGGGGCGCACGTGTCTGGAGTTCATTTACAGTGGCTGGAGGCCCTGGTGCACCAATTCTCTCTCTCTCTCTCTCTTTCTCTCTGTCAAATAAATAAATAAATAATAATAGAATTTTTTTCTAAAAAAAAAAAGAATAAGGTGTTCCCTTTAAATTCCACTTATCTCAGTTTCTTTGTTTTATAGGAGCTGATCCTGTAGCACAGGGTCTCACCACCATCCTTCCCACGTGGTAGAGGTTTTTTTATTTATTTATTTATTTATTTATTTATTTATTTATTTATTTATTCATTTATGAGAGAAAGAGGTGGGGTGGGGAGGTGAATAAAGACTGATGTGTGTGTGTAATTGAGACCAGGGATACCCAGTAGTTCTCAGCTCCTGCTGCAGTCAGCTTCTCGTCGCTGGGATGAACCTCCAAACCAGACACAGTTCATGGGAGGAATGGGATTTATTTGAAGCTTACAGATCCAGGGAAAGTCCCATCAATAGTGGAAGAAGTAGGTGCCCTTTTCACATATCCACACAGACAGAAAAGCAACTAGCAGCACCATACGCAAGCACACTGCAGGAGCCCCAGGCAGAGCTCAAGCACTCTGCATATCTTTGGCTGGGAATTCCAGATCCGCCCCCAAACACACTTTAGGACCCTTAGGATCCGCCCACAGTAACACCTCTTCCAGCCAGGCAGCTGGAAATCCAAGAAGCTTTAATAAAACTACTGAATCTATTAGGAGACATTCAAAATACCACAGCTACTGATCTGTATAGGTCATAAGTGCTATCCAGGGCAGTACCATCGGGGTAGTGAAGAATTCTAAGCTCAGCTTAGCGTGTCTGTGTTTCTACCAATGCAACAGGAAAATATGTTTAATATATGTTATGGCAGAAGGGGCCCACGAAGAACAGGATTCCTGGGCAGACCGAGTGCATGGCAGTGTAAAAATGTCTGCTGCAGTATGTGGTTGTGGGGTGTGAGGGGGGGCAGGAGCATAGGTAGGGGGTGGGACATTTGCAATCTACATTTGTCATCTCTGCTGTAGTTGAACTTCCCTCCCTCCCTGAAGGCAAAAAGGCAAGCCTGTGAGTCTTGCAATTACGGGCAGTAGGACTGTACAAGCCATTACCTGGGTTCTTCAAAGGCGCACATAGAAAGAGCTACTTAGCCTCTTAATTAAATGCAGCCACCCAGTCTCATTTTAGAGCATGGGAGCTGTCCCCGGGCACAAGACACGTCCTCTTGATCTTCATGAGAGACGCCTTTGATGTGTTCTCATGAGGCGAGAAAAGAGGGCTTCTCTGTGGCAGGACCAGACCCACGCCTGTGAAGCCGAAAAGATCTTGAAGCCGTTTCATCAGTGTGAGGTGGGAGCTGGGGACCGGGGAAAGGAGTGGGACTTGGGGACGAATCGGGCTCCCATGGGAAGCCTCCACTCTAACTTCCGGGCTGCTTGGAGATCAATGGTGGTCTTTGTGTGTTTCCCAGCTGGAGGGGGCCCCCGGGTTGGCAGGTGTTTTACATTATTAATCAGCCAGACTTCTTTTCTTCTTCATCATCCAGTCTCTCCCTGTGTACGTGTGGAATCACTCTGAAAACCAGCAGTGGTGTACACAGGAGTGTGAAATGTGGGCAGCTGGGTGGGGTCCCTTACCCATCAAGCACAGCAGGCCACTGGGACTTTGAAGGGCCAGGAAGATGTTTTAATCTTGGTTTCTTTTAAGTCAGGAGGCAAAGAAAGAATACAATATATAATAAATATAGACTTATGAATCCAGCCTAGATTGTCTTTTTACCAATGCAAATAATTATAAAATATAATTTTTGGTGTTTATGTGTGTGTATGGCATGCATGTATGGCGTATGCATGTGTGTATGTGCAGACACATGTGCACAGATGCACACCTCTCCTGACTTATTTCCCTGAGACAGTCTCTCATGGATCCTGGAGCTTGCCATTTTTCTTTTTCTTTTTAAAAAATATTTTATTTATTTATTTGGGAGAGAGACAGAGAGAGAATGGGCATGCCAGGGCCTCTAGCCACTGCAAACAAACTCTAGACACATGTGCTACCTTGTGCATCTGGCTTTACATGGGCACTGGGGAATCGAACCCAGGTCTTTAGGTTTTGCAGACCAGTGCCTTAACCACTGAACCATCTCTCCAGTTTCCTTGCCAATTTTCATTTACATTGGCTGACCACCAAGCTCTAGCCATCCTTCTGTCTCTGTCTCTCTATGGCTGGGATTACAGGTGTGCATGGCCACACCCAGTTGTTTTTAAATTTTACTTATTGATTTATTTGAGAGAAAGAGAAAGAAAGAGGCAGAGAGAGAGAGAGAGATTGAGAGAGAGAGAGAATGGGCATGTCAGGGCCTTCAGCCACTGCAAAGGAACTCCAGATGCATGCACCACCTTACATGGGTCCTGGGTAATCGAACCTGGGTCCTTTGTCTTTACAGACAAGTGCTTTAACTGCTAAGCCATCTCTCTAGCCCCAGTTTTTTTGTTTTTTGATGTGGCTGCTAGGAATTGAACTCAGGTCCTCATGCTTGCACAGCAAGCTCTGTTGCCCTCTGACCATCTCCCCAGCCCAAAATATAATTGTTAACAGTTTGTTATGGTGAGAGGGCCCAGAAAGGAAAAGGGGCATACACACAGGACCCAGGGATGTTACAGTGTGGTGTTGGGAACACAGTTAGAAGAGATTTGAATGGGGTCTAAGACAAAGGCGTGGTTCCATCTCAAACCCTGGGAACCCCATGACCTCCCCTTTGTCATTCATCCAGTTTGAAGTCTTCTCTGTGGTCCAGGGTCCTACAGGTGCAGAAGAGGACTGAATGATCCTCTCTCCTCTTGGTCCCAGGCTCTAGGACAAGAACATTTGGAAGTGTGCAAGCATGTAGCATGTATGTACCTGCAGGGGCCAGGGAGCTCCATGCTCCAGGAACAAGGGTCCACAGAAGCAGCGAAGGTTTCCAAGACACCCTACCTACCATCCACTGGGTAGCTTCCACCTGTCAGCTCCTAAGTAAAATATCTAAAAATAACTACAAATAAGTTATCAAGAAGCTGGTGAGCAAGCTGGGCCATGCAGGGTTTGTGGGGCTGCAGCAAAAGAGAAGCGGGCGTGGTGGCGCACGCCTTTAATCCCAGCACTTGGGAGGCTGAGGTAAGAGGATCGCTGTGAGTCTGAGGCCAGCCTGAGATGACATAGTGAATTCCAGGTCAGCCTGGGCTAGAGCAAGACATGGCTCAGTGGCTAAGGTGTTTGCCTGCAAAGCCTAACAACCTAGGTTCAACTCCCCAGTAACCACATAAGCCAGATGCACAAATTGGCACGTACACCTGGAGTTTGTCTGCAGTGGCCAGAGGCCCTGGCAAGCCCATACTTTATGTCTGTCTCTCTGTGTCTATATCTCTCTGCTTGCAAATTAATAAATGAAGATATTTAAAGAAAAAAAGTAGTTAGCGACAGTGGCTTGAAGGATGTCAGGAGCAATCCTGGTGGGCGGGGAGATTATATATATAATATATATAATATATATATAACTTACAACTACTCTATGCCCGTTTCCTCACCTGTAAAATGTGGGGAGTGCTTGAAGTCAGTGGTCTTGCCAACTTTTTTTTTTTTTTTTTTTGCAGCAATGGCACCATTGTTTTTTCTCAGAACCAGCACAGTAACGGGCCAGTAACAGCGTGTTAACAACACAGTAACCTGACCCGATCAGGGCGTGCTGGGTCCGCAGCAGGGCGGACTCTTGGCCTCGCTGCCTAACCTCAGCTGACCCTCTTCCCACTTGATGCCCCTCATGCCAAGTATTCCGTAAATACTTGTCATCAGCCAACGGGGCCTGGTTTCTGCCAGGCCTTTCCTGCTGCCACGTTGAAATGTGCTGTTCCATGTCCCTCCGCCTGGCAGAGACGGCCATTCCATTCCATCCTTGGTGCACAGGGCTCTCCGGTTGCAAATGCTGCCTGTCCGTGCTGGGGAGGGCAGCCTCAGGTCTTGGCACTGCTGATAAACTTTGGCTGGTATTTGTCCCCAGACTGGAGGCTCCCTGGGGAGGAAGAAGCTGCTCTGAGATCCCCGTGGTAAGCTAGCCGATGAGTGACTGCTCTCCCCTAAGCTCCTCGGATAAAAAGCCATCAGGGAGATTTCCTGGCTGAAATCCCTCGCTCCCTCCAAGTCTGTGGTTCTGGCTTTTTTTTTTTTTTTTCCCTTTTCACCAAGTGTCTCACTTCCTTGGGGAGATCACCTCACCCGTCTAAGCCTGGGCACCTCATCTATATGGTAGGGCTATCAATACCTATCAGTCAATTCCTGCACATCGGGGCAGACATCCTGCTTGTTAGAACATTCGAATACATCCATGCCACTTGTTGTAAAGCCAATGCCCTAAACCCCTGGGCCCAGCACTCCTGTCACCCTCTGTGGGACCCATGCGTCCACAGAATCAACAGTGTAAGAGTCCCATCTGACCCAGCTGGAACTGTAGACCTGGTGTCTGTGTTGTGGCCAGGGTCAGCTCTGAGAGCTGGAATCCAGGCCCTGCCGGTGGCCCCCATGGGGATATCACCTTTGGCTATGGGGATGCAAGATCATGTACATGAGGCACTCGACCCACAAGTTCAGAGGAAGGATCGTGTTTGTTGTCCTCGCTTGCACTTGCGGAATTGCTTTGCCCTCTGACAAAGTCCAGCAAATACTCCTCCTTGGTCCTTTCACCTCATCCTCTGTCCACTGTAGCTTTTTGTTTGTTGTTTTTTGGTTTTTGAGGTAGGGTCTCACTCTTGACCAGGCTGACCTAGAATTCACTATAGTCTCAGGCTGACCTCGAACTCACAGCGATCCTCCTACCTCTGCCTCCTGAGTGCTGGAATTAAAGGCATGTGCCACCACACCCAGCCTTCATCCTCTAAGTGTGAGACACGGATTTTTTTAAAAAATTTTTTTAAGGCAAGCCCAATAGACTGGCTGCTGCTGCTTCTTCTTCTTCTTCTTCTTCTTCTTCTTCTTCTTCTTCTTCTTCTTCTTCTTCTTCTTTTTCTTCTTCTTCTTCTTTCTTCTTCTTTTATGAGAGAATGAGTGATAGAGAGAGAAAGAGAGTGAGAGAATTGGCACGCCAAGGCCTCCATCCACTGCAATTGAATTCCAAACATGTGTGCTGCCTTGGGCTCATGTACGACCTTGCACACGCATCACCTTGTGCATCTGGCTTACATGGGATCTGGGGAATGGAACATGGGTCCTTAGGCTTCACAGATAAGTGCATTAACCACTAAGCCATCTCTCCATCCCAAGGTTGTTGTTTTGTTTAGCCTGTTTCCTTTGCAAGTTGCTTCCAGATACAAGGGGAAAAGACATGAATGAAACCATTTGGCAGAAACCAGTGATAATAGAGGAGCTGTTTACAGCCATTTTCCCTGGTGCATGCGCAGCCTGGAGCTCATCTCTGTGTATATCCAGCAGTCAGGGCTGCTGGCCACATCACAGAAACCACTACTGGGGTGACGGAGGCAGGTCTCCAGCTGACTTGCTGAGCATGGTGAAGAAGCACACACTTTGAAATAACATGTTGCAGGCTTCCTGGTGCCTGGAGTAGGCAGGCTGAGTGGTTGGTCCACCTGGAGGATATATATGCATCCTAACTCTCAAAGCCTAAGAATATGACCTTATTTGGAAGAAGAATTGCTATGGTTTTAATATGAAATGTCTCCCATAAGCTGTATTGAGGGCTTGGTTACCAGCTGACAGGCTTGGGGGAAGTGACTGGATCCAGAGGGCTATGACTCTTTTTTCCCCCCCAATATAGGGTCTCGCTCTAGCTCAGGCTGACCTGGAAATCACTATGTAGTCTCAGGGTGGCCTCGAACTCTCAGCGACCCTCCTACCTCTGCCTCCCGAGTGCTGGGATTAAAGGTGTGCACTACCATGCCTGACTAATCTTTTTCTTTTACTTTTTGTAGTTTTTTGAGGGCGGGCCCATACTGACCTGGAATTCACTATAGATTCTCAGGTGGCCTCGAACTCAAGGTGATCCTCCTATTTCTGCCTCCCGAATGCTGGGATTAAAAGCATGTGCCTCCACACCTGGCTTTTTAAAAAAATATATATTTTATTTATTTGTTTGAGAAAGCGAGAGAGAAAATGAGTTCTCCAGGGCCTCCAGCCACTGCAAACGAACTCCAGACGCCTGTGCCACCTTGTGCTTCCAGCTTTGTGTGGGAACTAGGGAATCAAACCTGGGTCCTTTGGCTTTGCAGGCAAGCGCCTTGGGATAATCTTTTGATGCATTGGAAACATGGAGGCATTACTGGGAGGCGGTGAAGAGCAGGGGGTGGAGCCCAGCTGGAGGAAGTAGGTGACCGGGGCTGTGTCCTTGGGATTATCTTAACCCTGGCTTCTTCCTGTTCCCCTTTCTCTCTGTTTCCTGTCTGCTGTGATGTGAAGAGGCTCCTCCACCACACGCTCCCACCCTGTGATGTTCTGGCCAAGGACATGGACTGAACCTCTGAAGCTGAGCATCAGAACAGACCCCTTTCTCCAGTAAGTTGTTGCTCTTGGGTGTTTTGGTCACAGTCACGTAAAGCTAGTACAAGATCATTTGTGGACGTCAAGTCTAGGATCTCAAGACAAAAACATCTTGGACGATCCAAGTGTGCCTTGAATCCAAGAACTGGTGTCATTATAAGACACACACACACACACACGGATGGAGAGGTGGCATAGTGGTTAAGGCACTTGCCTGCAAAGCCAAAGGACCCAGGTTGAATTCCCTAGAACCTATGTGTAAACCAGATGCACAAGGTGGCGCATATGACTGGAGTTCATTTGCAGTGGCTGAAGGCCCTGAAACACCCATTCTTTCTCTCCCTCTTTCTCTCTCAGATAATTTTAAAAAAAGAAAAGAGAAAAAGACACACACAAAGTGGAGACCAGCCAGGTGTGGTGGCACATGCCTTTAATCCCAGCAACCGGGAGGCAGAGGTAGGAGGATTGCTGTGAATCTGAGGCCAGCCTGAAACTGCATAGTGAATTCCAGGTCACCCTAGGCTAGAGTACAGTGAGACCCTGCCTCAAAAAAAAAAAAAAAATACAAAAAGAGGAGATCATATTAATGACGGAGACAGAAATGAGAGTGAAGCAATCACATAATTACACAGAATGCCGGCAGCTGGCAGCCAGCAGCACGGACCCTGCCTTAGAACCTGCAGAGGGAGTGATGTCCCGCAACACACTACGATTCCAGACTTCTGGCTTCTGGAACTGCGAAGGGAGTCCATTTCTGTTGTTTCAAGTCAGCAAGACTATCATGGTTTGTGACGGTTCCACAGAAAACCACCGTAAGGCCTAGTGTGGTGACTGGCTCAGACTCAGCAAACAAGCATGGGCGAGGACATGGGGTCAGCTGCTAGAACACAGGAACACAGACCCTCAACAGCAACAGCTTACAGAACACACATCCATGCAGACACGGCAAGGGCTCACCGGTGGCTCCTGGGGCCTACCTTCTCCAGCAATGATGGTCTTTCTACGTGGTAAATCCACATGACTCGGGGACTCACTTCTCCCCGACTGTGGTCCCTGTCCTGTTCCCATCTTGTACTAGACTATATATATAATTTCTGTGTTTGCCATGTTTATGCACATGTTTATCTAACATATATCTCTAGTTTATTACCTGATGTATCCCATGTACTCAGAACAGAGCCGGGCATATATGGTCCATATCCAGTAACTGTTCTTTTTTTAAAATGATTATTATTTATTTGAGAGAAAGAGGCAGAAAGAGAGAGAACGTGTGCACCAGGGCCTTCAGCCACTACAAATGAACTCCAGACGCATGCGCACCCGTTGTGCACATGTATGACATTGTGTGTTTGCGTCACTGTGCATCTGGCTTATGTGGGACCTGCAGATCCGAACATGGGTACTTAGGCTTCACAGGCAAGTGCCTTAATCACTAAGCCATCTCTCCAGCCCTTAACTATTCTTTTGATTGAATGACTTGGTACTTTTCCATTGGCAGGAGGGTGAGAAGTGTAATATGGTGTAGAATGGAAGCTGGAAGCTTTGTATCCACTCACATCTCAGTAGCCAGAATTCATCACATGGTCATGTCTGACTGCAAAGGAAGCTGGGAAATGTAGTCTTTATTATAGCTATTTCCAGCACATTTGGTACTAAAAGTAAAAAGGGGAGAATTATTTTTCGAAGACAAACTATTATGTCTTTGCTCAAAATTGTGGGTGAACAAATATTCTCACATACCAACAAATAAAAAACCAATTTGAATAGTTGGAGAGATGGCTCAGAGGTTAAGACTCTTGCCTGCAAAGCCTAATGACCCAGGTTCAATTGCCTAGTACCAAAATAAAGCCAGATGCACAAAGTGACACATGCATCTGGAGTTTGTTTGCAGTGGCTGGAGGTCCTGGAGCACTATTAGATAGCTAATAAAAAAAAATTGGCCAGGCGTGGTGGCGCATGCCTTTAATCCCAGTACTCGGGAGGCAGAGGTAGGAGGATCACTGAGAGTTCGAGGCCACCCTGAGACTATGTAGTGAATTCCAGGTCAGCCTGAGCTAGAGTGAGACCCTACCTTGAAAAAAAACAAAAACAAAAAAAAATTGTGAGCTGGGCGTGATGGTACATGCCTTTAATCCCAGCACTCAGGAGGCAGAGGTAGGAGAATTTCTGTGAGTTCAAGCCCACCCTGAGACTACATAGTGAATTCCAGGTCAGCCTGAGTTAGAGCGAGACCCTACCTCGAAAAACCAAAATAATAATAGTAATAATAAATAAATATATAATAAAAATTTAAAGAGTATTTGTGGAAGGTGGAACTAAGCTAAAAAGCTATCACTTTGCTAGGGCATATAATACCTTTGACTATGTTGAGAGAAAGAGAAATAGAGAGAGAGGAGGAATGAAGGAAAGTAAGGAAAGGAGGACTATAGGGAGGGAGGGAGGAGAGATCAGCTGGAAGAACTGACCTGTACAGTGAAGGGAGGATAGAAAGAAGGAAGAAAGAAAAGAAAGAAACAGAGCAAAAGGAAGAAGCAGAGAGAAAGAAAATACTGTAAACCGCAGCAAAAGTCCATTTATTAAGCGAGCAACCCTTTCTATCTTTCTGTAGCTCTGTTCTCTAAAGGCCTCTGCCCGAGCAGTATCGATCGGAGAACTGTCCACAGTCCCCTCCCTGGCAGAATGCATCAACGCGCTGTCAGCTCCCACAGGAGAGGGCTTTGCGGTGCTGATGGAGTAGGATCCAGCAGGTTCCTTGCAGGAACCTAAATATGCCCCAAGGAAACGGGTAACTGAAGAAAGATCAAAGAAATCGGCAGCATTTGGAAAGTGAGTCAGAAGGATTGCAAATTTGTGGCCAGCCTGATTACATAGCAAATGCCAGGCCAGCCTGGGCTACATAGACTCTGTCTCTAATAACCTGAAAGATTTTTAAAAATATAAAAGAGTCGGAAGAATGCTTTGAGACACTGGCATTTGCTTCCCCTGGAAGCTGCAACCCTGGGCTCAGGCCTACTGCCCTGGGATTGGTTCTGGAGTCTTGGCGCAGCGCACGGGAAGGGCTGTGGATCAGTCAGTTGGCTAACAGGTTCGCATGGAGCACTTCATAAGGTGTCCTGTGAATGCTGCCTGTCTTTGAGGCCTTTCAAGGGAGAAAATGTCATCATGCAATTTTAAAAGAGCCACACCTGACAGCTGACCAGGGTCTTTAACAGTAAGGGCCAGAGAAAGCGAGTGTCGTTATCTGTAGCGACTGGCCTTTATTAAGAGACCTGCTCTGTGTGGTAGGAAAGTAAATCCAGTTCAACTGGCCCAAGGTCACGCAGCAGGAAAATGATAGAACTGGCCCGGCTCGCTGGGCCCAGAGCCTTGTGGTGAACCAGTGGATCAGCTTTGTATCCACTCACATCTCAGTAGCCAGAATTCATCACATGGTCATGTCTGACTGCAAAGGAAGCTGGGAAATGTAGTCTTTATTATAGCTATTTCCAGCACATTTGGTACTAAAAGTAAAAAGGGGAGAATTATTTTTCGAAGACAAACTATTATGTCTTTGCTCAAAATTGTGGGTGAACAAATATTCTCACATACCAACAAATAAAAAACCAATTTGAATAGTTGGAGAGATGGCTCAGAGGTTAAGACTCTTGCCTGCAAAGCCTAATGACCCAGGTTCAATTGCCTAGTACCAAAAAATAAAGCCAGATGCACAAAGTGACACATGCATCTGGAGTTTGTTTGCAGTGGCTGGAGGTCCTGGAGCACTATTAGATAGCTAATAAAAAAAAATTGGCCAGGCGTGGTGGCGCATGCCTTTAATCCCAGTACTCGGGAGGCAGAGGTAGGAGGATCACTGAGAGTTCGAGGCCACCCTGAGACTATGTAGTGAATTCCAGGTCAGCCTGAGCTAGAGTGAGACCCTACCTTGAAAAAAAACAAAAACAAAAAAAAATTGTGAGCTGGGCGTGATGGTACATGCCTTTAATCCCAGCACTCAGGAGGCAGAGGTAGGAGAATTTCTGTGAGTTCAAGCCCACCCTGAGACTACATAGTGAATTCCAGGTCAGCCTGAGTTAGAGCGAGACCCTACCTCGAAAAACCAAAATAATAATAGTAATAATAAATAAATATATAATAAAAATTTAAAGAGTATTTGTGGAAGGTGGAACTAAGCTAAAAAGCTATCACTTTGCTAGGGCATATAATACCTTTGACTATGTTGAGAGAAAGAGAAATAGAGAGAGAGGAGGAATGAAGGAAAGTAAGGAAAGGAGGACTATAGGGAGGGAGGGAGGAGAGATCAGCTGGAAGAACTGACCTGTACAGTGAAGGGAGGATAGAAAGAAGGAAGAAAGAAAAGAAAGAAACAGAGCAAAAGGAAGAAGCAGAGAGAAAGAAAATACTGTCGCTTCGCAGCAAAAGTCCATTTATTAAGCGAGCAACCCTTTCTATCTTTCTGTAGCTCTGTTCTCTAAAGGCCTCTGCCCGAGCAGTATCGATCGGAGAACTGTCCACAGTCCCCTCCCTGGCAGAATGCATCAACGCGCTGTCAGCTCCCACAGGAGAGGGCTTTGCGGTGCTGATGGAGTAGGATCCAGCAGGTTCCTTGCAGGAACCTAAATGTGCCCCAAGGAAACGGGTAACTGAAGAAAGATCAAAGAAATCGGCAGCATTTGGAAAGTGAGTCAGAAGGATTGCAAATTTGTGGCCAGCCTGATTACATAGCAAATGCCAGGCCAGCCTGGGCTACATAGACTCTGTCTCTAATAACCTGAAAGATTTTTAAAAATATAAAAGAGTCGGAAGAATGCTTTGAGACACTGGCATTTGCTTCCCCTGGAAGCTGCAACCTGGGCTCAGGCCTACTGCCCTGGGATTGGTTCTGGAGTCTTGGCGCAGCGCACGGGAAGGGCTGTGGATCAGTCAGTTGGCTAACAGGTTCGCATGGAGCACTTCATAAGGTGTCCTGTGAATGCTGCCTGTCTTTGAGGCCTTTCAAGGGAGAAAATGTCATCATGCAATTTTAAAAGAGCCACACCTGACAGCTGACCAGGGTCTTTAACAGTAAGGGCCAGAGAAAGCGAGTGTCGTTATCTGTAGCGACTGGCCTTTATTAAGAGACCTGCTCTGTGTGGTAGGAAAGTAAATCCAGTTCAACTGGCCCAAGGTCACGCAGCAGGAAAATGATAGAACTGGCCCGGCTCGCTGGGCCCAGAGCCTTTGTGGTGAACCAGTGGATCAATGTTGGTCAGAGCCTTTGTTCACACACACACACACACACACACACACACACACACACACACACACACAATCGATTAGTCAGTCTGTACCAACAAGAGGAGCAGTGGGAGGATCTAAGCAATGAATCCAACTTCTGGAAAAGCTTACATTATGTAGCTGTTTATTTACTCTGCACAACAACCCTGTGGGGCAGGTACTATTATTATAGCCATTGGCGTGTATGTGTGCGTGCGCACGCAAGCACATGCGTTTTGGCATATGAAGGCCAGGGGCAGCCTTAATTATCATTTCTCAGAAACACCATTTACTCTTTTTTTTTTTTTAAATTATTTATTTATTTATTTGAGAGAGAGAGAGAGAGACAGACAGATATATAGAAAGAATGGGCCATGTGCCAGTGCCTCCAGCCATTGCAAATGAACTCCAGACACACGTGTTCCCTTGTGCATCCGGCTTACATGGGTACTGGGGAATTGAACCTGGATCCTTAGGCTTCACAGGCAAGAGCCTTAACTGCTTACCAACCCCCATGACTCACTCTTTTTGAGACGAGGTCTCTCATTGGCCTGAAATTTGCCGAATTAGTCTAGACTGACAGACCAGCGAGCCTCAGGGATCTGCCTGGCCTCTATCTCCCTCCCGAGTGTGGGGATCACAAACTCGCCACCATGCCCAACTTTTTGCCTCGGTTCTGAGAATTGAACTCAGGTCCTCATGCGTATAAGGCAAACACTTTACTGACTGAACTATCTCCCCAGCCCTTTCGGTGCCTTGAAGGTAAGATGTAGATTTGTTGGTGGAAAGAGGTGTGGGCCAAGAATCAGGGTACAAACCGTAGCTTCTGCTTTAGCTGCCCTTAAGTGAATGACGGCGTTCAGTCTTCCCATCTGTAAAATGGGAGCAAGAATTGAAGACTCACTCAAACACCTTTTTGCTCAGGCTCTGGGATTCAGTTACTGCCCCCTGCCTCCCCAGGGCTTCATCTTTTCACTGGCTTCCTGGGCCCAGGCGGGTTGCTCAGTTCCTGTTCTCCCAGCTGGTCCCTTCCTAGCCGTGACTGGCTCACAGGCTGTACCCAAAGCTGTGCCTTCTCACCCCGCCCCAGGGCTTTCAGTAAGCATCTGTCATCTCTTCCTGCTTCTTGGCATGAGCTAGAGGGAGGGGGCGGCGCCCTGTGTGCCCGGCCAAAAGGCCAGAGCATAGCAGATGGCAAACAGAGCTGCCCCTGCCCTGAGATCCCTGGGGGTCCATCACCTGCCACCCTGGTTCTGGTTGTAGTCTTCCTTGGCTGGAAACAACCCCCCACAGTTTAGCCAGTATGCCAAATGGCCTTTTCAGATGGGGGCACTGGGAATAAGCTGTCGACTTCTCATCGCTTTTGAATTTTGAGCTGGAATTTTCATCTTGTTGGGTGAGGACTCACAGCTCCCCTCTGTTTCCAGTGCTCTCTGGCCTTGTGTCAGGGACGAAGAGTCTCACTAGCCCTCTCCCCCGCTTCCACTGGTCACAAGGGCTGGATGCCAGGGTGGAGACCAAGTTCACGGCAAAGAGAGACTAAGCTTGAGGCAGGTATTAAGGGAGTCACGGGTTGGACTCTGGGCCTGGCTCCACTTTTTCCTGTCTCTCTTGGGGATCATTGTGCAATGGAAATGGAAAGAAGCAGTTGACCTCTGGGGAGAATCTCACCAGCTGCCTGTTTTTTTTTTTTTTTTTAATATTTTATTTATTTACTTATTTTTTAAAGTATTTTTTATTTATTTGCAAGCAGAGAAAAAGAGACAGGAGAGAGAAAATAGGCACTGCAAATGAACTCCTGATGTGCCACCTTGTGCATCTGGCTTACATGGGTCCTGGGGAATCAAACTTGGGTCCTTTGGTTTTGCTGGCAACCACCTTAACTGCTAAGCCATCTCTCCAGTCCTATTTACTTTTTTTTTCTCTTTCTTTCTTTCTTTCTTTCTTTCTTTCTTTCTTTCTTTCTTTTTTTTTTTTTTTTTGAGGTATGGTCTCACTCTAGCCCAGGCTGACCTGGAATTCACTATGTAGTCTCAGGGTGGCCTCAAACTCACGGCGATCTCCTACCTCTGCCTCCGGAGTGCTGGGATTAAAGGCGTGTGCCACCACGCCTGGCTTTCTGCCCACCTTTTTTTAAGACAGGGTTTCTCATTGTCCTGGAGTTCAACAAGTAGGTTAGACCGGCTAGCCAGTGAGCTCCAAGGATTCTCCTGTCTTTGCCTCCACCCCCACCCCCGCCCCATACTGGGATTACAAAGCACATGCCACCATGCCCAGCATTTTTACACGTGTGCTAGGGATTGAACTCAGGTCCTCATGCTTGCAAGGAAAGCACTTTACCAACTGAGCTGTCTCCCTCAAGCCCCTCCCTCTTTAAAAAATGTTTTTATGTATTTATTTATTTATTTGACAAAAAAAGAGGGAGAGAGAAAGGACGGGTGTGACAGGGCCTCTAGCCACTGCAAACGAACTCCAGATGCGTGTGCCCCCTTGTGCAGCTGGCTAACATGGGTCCTGGGGAATCAAACCTGGGTCCTTTGGCTTTGCCACCAAACACATTAACTGCTAAGCCATCTCTCCAGCCTCCCCCCCCCCTTTTGAGACAGGATCTCACTATGTAGCTTTGGCTGGTGGTCTCGAACTCACTATGTAGACCAGGCTAACCTCGGATTTGTAGAGATCTTCCCGCCTCTGTCGCCTGAGTGCTGAGATTACAGACATGTACCACGACACTTAGCTACCTGCTTTTTATAAATAAAGTTTTATTGGGACACAGCCGTACTCTCTGGGTGTTGCTGCTTTTGGCCAACAGAGCTGAATAAGTTACAGGTGGTCCATGAAGCCTGAAATACTTACCATCTGACCCTGTGCAGAAAAAGTTAGCCAAGGGTTGTCCTGCACAGGTCTTCTCCTGGTCACAGGAGCCATGGAAATGCTTGCTGCTCTTTGTAGCTGAGTCTGTGTAATAATCCAGGCCCCATGGGTCACTGGGCATGCTTCAGATCTCAGAACTTTTTGGATTTCATTTTCTGTACACTTGCATACAAGAGTGTGTTGTGCATCATCACCCCGGTGGGGTCAGAGGCAACATCAACCACGTTAATTTTTCTAGAATGAAATTTCTAACTATTCCTACTTTATAGAGTAAATATGACTATAAATAGGTTCCCACCGGATTAGGCCACCTAATGTGTTCGTGTCAAATGGGGCTGCCAAAATGAGTCATCAAAACCACTTTGGGTGACCACAAAGGCCCACAGGGTGGTCCTATTTGATAAATGAGGAAGCAGAGGCTGAGAAGGCTCAGACCGAGGATCCTCAGTGAGTGAAGAGCAGGCCCAGACTCAAAGCCCAGTTTGTCTCCAAATTCTTCTCCCAGCCTGGCCCTGGACAGCCCAGGGTTTCCTCTGATGCCCAGCCTCCTTGCAAAAGACATCCCCGAAAAGCAAACTCTAACTTTACCACTGACTTTTTTCTTTTTAAATTTTTATTTATTTAGTATTATTATTATTATTATTGGTTTTTTGAGGTAGAGTCTCACTCTAGTCCAGGCTGCCCTAGAATTCACTCAGAGTGGCCTCGAACTCATGGCGATCCTCCTACCTCTGCCTCCCCAGCGCAGGGATTAAAGGCGTGCGCCACCATGCCCAGCTTTTTCCTTTTCTTTAATCTTTTTTTTCCTTTGGTCTCGAAACCCAGCACTACTTACTCACCTGCTATGTGGTGTTATTACGCCTCAGTGTTCTGTGCGTTCCTATTTTCTCTTCTTCCCCCGTCTGTGGAGATGATCCTTTCTGACTGCAGACAGGGCCCACGTGATCTGGGCACTGTGTGTGCGGTGGGTGGGTGGGGGCGGGATTTGCCAGGTGTATGTCCTGAGAGCAGGGAGGGAGGTCATGGAAGCACACCCCATTTACCTTCAGTATAAGCCTCCACTCTACCTATAGCGAGGGCAAGATTTGGAGATAGGTTCATTAAGAGCTGAAGCACGTGTGTATCATACTTCGTTAGATGGTGCGGAGGGGGTGCGGGGAGGGATGCCACAGGTCTACAAACAGGTATCTTGATGGTCAAGGGCAACTGGCAGTCAAAGGGAGCCATTCCTCTGTGGTTGGTGCCAGCAAATAGGAGGAAGACAGAGTCTGCATTTAGGCCCATCTCCGGGCTGAGGGTTCTCGTGGGGCTCAGATAATGCTGATGAATATGTGCGTTTTGAAATGGTCAGGAGTTTTCCGATGATCTATCACATCTGAAGATGCCTTGGGGAGCCGCTAACCCTTTCTCTGCTGCCGTGAAGCCTGGCTCCTTATGATGATGGGCGCCTGGGCAGTCTCACCACAGGATTCATCATCGTTATCAGCCCTCATCATTACCAGCCAAGGATGAGTGACTGGCATGTGGTGCTTGGGCAAAGCTCTGTCTCGGGTAAGCCTCGTTTCTGCTCTCAATGATCTTCTGGTCCGACCTTTTCTGGAAAGTACACTATGGGACTGTGTGGATCAATGAGTGAACAATAGCCTTCGGAGTCTAGTAACCTACGTGTGCTGACTCTGCCACGTAGTAGCTATCTGGCCTTAAGCAAATTGCTTGCCTTCTTAGAGTCTCAGATTCTCATCTGTAAAAGGGAACGTCTGCTTAGAGAGGTGGCTCAATGGATAAAGCACTTGGCATTAAAGTGTGAGGACTGGAGTTCAAGTTCCTATCACCCACGTAATGATGGATGGACTTGGTGGCCCGCCTGAAATCTCAGTGCTTGGGAGGCAGAGACTGGGTATCCCTGGGTAAGCTGGCTAGCTACACTAGCCAAATGGGCATGCACTTGGTTCAAATGAGCAATCCTGACTCAGTAAACAAAGTGGAGAGTGATGGAGGAAGACATCAGACGTCAACATCTGACATTCACACACATGTGCACAGGCACCCTCATGCATGTACAACATGCATATGCAAAAAAAAAAAAAAAAGGATTATCAAGCCGGGCCTGGTGGCACACGCCTTTAATCCCAGCACTCGGGAGGCAGAGGTAGGAGGATCGCCATGAGTTCGAGGCCACCCTGAGATTACATAGTGAATTCCAGGTCAGCCTGAGCTAGAGTGAGACCCTACCTTGAAAAACAAAAGAACCAAAAAAGAAAAAAAGATTATCAAAAATACCTGTTGTTGGGGCTGGAGAGATTGCTCAGTGGTTAAGGCACTTGCCTGCAAAACCTAATGACAGGGTTCGATTCCCCAGTAACCACCTAAAGCCAGATGCACAAAGTGGCACATGCACCTGGAGTTTGTGTGCAATAGCTAGGGGCCCTGGTATGGCCATTCTCTCCCTCTCTATTTCTCTTTGCTTGAAAATAAATAAAAATTAATAAAAGTGTTGGAAAACACCTCTTTCTCTGGGTTATTGTCAATTATAAAGAATTAGCTGACCTGTGCTTGCTTGTGCTGCTGTGTTGGCGTTGGCTTTCCTCTCTGCACGGACCTGTGAAAGGAGACCAGTTTCTTCTGCCGTTATGGAACTTGCCCTGAATCTGTAAGCTTTAATAAATCCTTACTTCCTCCCCTTAAAAAAAGAAAGAAAGAAATAGGGCTGGAGAGATGGCTTAGCGGTTAAGACCAAAGAACCCAGGTTCAACTCCCCAGGACCCACATAAGCCAGATGCACAAGGAGGCGCATGTGTCTGGAGTTTGTTTGCAGTAGCTGGAGGCCCTGGGGCTCCCATTTTCTCTCTCTCTCTCTTTCCCTCTTTCTTTGTCAAATAAATAAAAATAAAATATTTTTTAAAAATAAATAATTATTATTAAATATTTGGCTCAGCAGTTAAAGCACTTGCTTGCCATACCTAATGACCCAGTTTTGATTCCTCAGGACCCACATAAAGCCAGATGCACAAAGTGGTGCATGCATCTCGAGTTTGTCTGCACCAAGTTCCTTCTGTAGGATGGGCTACCAAAAAATGTATAAAAGTACAAAGCAAGCCGGGCGTGGTGGTGCACGCCTTTAATCCCAGCACTTGGGAGGCAGAGGTAGGAGGATTGCTGTGAGTTCAAGGCCACCCTGAGAATACAGAGTGAATTCCAGGTCAGCCTGAGCCAGAGTGAGACCCTACCTCAAAAAAAAAAAAAAAAAAAAAAAAAGTACAAAGCAGTTTCCCCATGAAGGTCAGAGATGTTGGGAATGTAAGGCAGCTGTTGCTTTAGGGACAGGAACTGCTGACAGGAGGGTGACATGACCCAGGAGGCCAGGGTCAGCCTTAATGCAAGTACCAGAGAGTTCTAGGCCATGGCCACAGGGCCCTTGGTACCACCACCAATGCAGCTTGCCTTAGCATGCATTCTCTGGGGTGGATGCTATGTCACAGGTAGTGATCAAAGACCAGTGCTCTGAGATCCTACGGATGGTGAGTCACCCACCAGGAGCGTTCAAAATTACTCAAGAGAAAATTGGAGGTGTTGTAGAGTAAAAGGAAGCCAGGAGATTGCATTATTTTTAAATTTTTTATTTATTAGAAAGAGAGAGAGAGAATGGGCACACCAGGGCCTCTAGCCACTGCAAACAAACTCCAGACTTATGTGCTACCTTGTGCATCTGGCTTTATGTGGGTCCTGGGGAATCGAACCTAAGTCCTTTGGCTATGCAAGCAAGTGCCTTAATGGCTAAGCCATCTCTCTAATACAAGACTAGTCCTTTAATCAATCACACCCGTGTAATGAATTTCCCATGCCCCTTTCTACTCCCCACATACACACAGAGGGTTCCCAAGTTCTGGGGTGGGGGCTTCCTGGTAGCTGAACACAGAGAGAGAGTTCCTGGAAGGTGGCATGTCCAGAAAGGGCCTGGAAGTTCTGAGCCCTTACCCGCATGCCTTGCTCAAGGCATCTCTTCCATCTGGCCTTGTCATCTGTATCCTTTAAAAATAAATGGTTAGCCGGGCAGGGTGGCACACGCCTTTAATCCCAGCACTCAGGAGGCAGAGGTAGGAGGAACACTGTGAGTTCAAGGCCACCCTGAGACTACATAGTGAATTCCAGGTCAGCTTGGGCTACAGTGAAACTCTATCTCAAAAAAATAAAGAAAGAAAGAAATGGTTATATGTAAGTTAAGTGTTTTCCTAAGTCTCATGAGCCACTCTAGAAAATTAACACAACCCACGGAAGGGGTGATCCCAGACATATATAGCTAGTTCATACATCCTGTGCTTGCAACTGACAGCTGAAGTTGTGTGAAATGGGGGCTTACAGGAATGAGCCTAACCTGTGGGGCATGATACTATCTCTAGGCAGCATCAGAATTGAACTGAGGGGCTGGAGATGTGGCTCAGTGGTAGTGGTCCTTGCCTCCAGAGCCTAGCAACCCCAGTTCAACTCCCCAGTACCCACCTAAGCCAGATGCACAAAGTGGTCCATGTGTTAGTAGTCGTGGCTAGAGGTTCTCTCTCTGTCTGTCCCACTCTCTCTGAGTGCACATGTTGGTATCTCTCTGCTTGCAAATACGTACATTTTAAAAAATTCAACTGGGTTAGAGGACACCCCGCTGGTATGGAGGCGGAATGGATTGCTCTCTTCACACCTGGAGTCACAGAAGTATTCTGTGTAGTGTTATGGCAAGTAGAGAACAGAAAACACACACACACACACTTTGACTTTTCCTCCTTATCTAAAAGATATAGAGGCCCGCGCTGGAGAAATGGCTTAGCAGTTAAGGCGTCTGCCTGTGAAGCCAAAGGATCCCAGTTCAATTCTCCAGGACCCATGTAAGCCAGATGCACAAGGGAGCACATGCATCTGGCGTGCCCATTCTCTCTCTGTCTGCCTCTCTTCTATCTCTCTCTCTCTCTCTGCATGCAAATAAATAAATACAAATTTAAAAATAATAAAATAAAAGATATAGAGACCCTAGAAGCAGAAGCTAGATTTCATGCCTCAATGGCCTCCATCGTTTCTAGCACAAGCTGATGTGAACATAGTGCCTTACCAAAATAAATACACACACACACACACACACACACACACACTGGTTAAAGGAATGAACTAGGGCTGGAGAGATGGCTTAGCAGTTAAGGCACTTGCCCATAAAGCCAAAGGACCCAGGTTCAATTCCCCAGGACCCATATAAGCCAGATACACAGGGTGGCGTATGTTTCTGGAGTTCGTTTGCAGTGGTTGGAGCCCCTGGAGTGCCCATTCTCTCTCTTTCTCTCCGTCTTTCTCTCTCAGATAAATAAATTAAAATGAAATTAAAATGACAAGGAATGCACTAAGGAAAGGACGGATGGATAGGCAGTGTGGTGGTTGATGTCCATTGTCAGCTTGGTAGGATAAGGGATCGAGTAAAGAGATGTTCCTCTTGGGCAGGCCTGGGAGAGTATTGCTGGGAAGGGAAGGAGACTTTCCCCCGCAGTGCACAGCCCTTGCAGTGGTGTGTATAAAGAGGTTCTAGCCAGTCCCTCCTGCCTGGCTGCCCTTGCTCCTTGCTGGTGGATGCATCTGCCTGGTTGCTGCTATTCTTTGTGGACATCAGAGCTCGGCTTCTTTAGCCTTCCAACATGGAATCCTCCAGGCCTATCCAGATTCATGGAGTGAGCAGCTACTGGGTGCTCAGAACTTTCCAGCCTCCAGATAGCCATTGTTGGATTGCCTCGTGCAGCCTGTATCCTGTAAGCCAATCTAATAATCCTATTTATAACCTGTGGGTTCTGTTCCTCAGGAGAGCCCTGACTCAGGTGTGTGGGTGGGGTGAGGATGGGTGGATGGGTAGATGGGTAGATGGGTGGATGGATAGATGGGTGGGTAGATGGGTAGATGTGTGGATGGGTAGATGGGTAGATGTGTGGATGGGTGGATGGGTAGATGGGTAGATGGGTGGATGGGTGGGTGGGTGGGTGGATGGGTAGATGGGTGGATGGGTAGATGTGTGGATGGGTAGATGGGTGGATGGGTGGGTGGGTGAATGGATAGATGGGTGGGTAGATGAGTAGATGGGTGGATGGGTAGATGAGTGGATGGGTGGGTGGGTGGGTGCGTGGGTGGATGGATAGAGCACCATTCCTGGAAAGCAGTATTGATCTCCCTTCCTGGTCAGCATTTTCATTGTTTTCTCTCTCTTCCTTCAACACAGCTCTTGCTTTCCTCTGTTCACATCACCCCCATCTTTTCTCCACTGTCAGCTTCCTTTCTTATAGTTTCACTCGTTGCGATCAGCATGACAGGCCGGGTCAATTTTCCATTCATTCATTCATTCATTCATTGAGTCAATAACTATTTACTGAGCTCCAGCTCTTCCTTTGCCCATTCGCATAGTCACTTGACAAGATGTTTATTGAGCCCCAGTGGTGTGTCTGATGTAGTGCCAGGAGTTAGCTGACGGGAAAGCAGAAAAACCTCAGCAAGGTCTCTGCCCTTGGGGACCCAACAATCCACCACATAAAGTGGACAGGAGTCACAATCACTGAGCTCTGCTGACCCGTGGCTCCCACTCTGACCAGTTGGCCCATACTCGGGCTGTCAAGGTCCATGCACCCTCAACCTCTGTGTTGTTTGGCCTCTTGCCCCTTGTTAATTGGTCTAGCACCCTGCTACAGTGGCCACATAATTACTATGTATTAATAGAGATAGCCTGGCCCTCTCTCTATATTTTATTTTATTTATTTGAGAGAAGAAAAGGGCAGAGATAGAAAGAGTGAATGGGTACTCCAGGGCCTTCAGCCACTGTAAATAAACTCCAGATGCATGCACTACCTTGTGCATCTGGCTTATGTGGCTCCTGGGGAATCGAACCTGGTCCTGTGGCTTCATAGGAAAATGCCTTAACTGCTAGGTCATCTCTCCAGCCCCCAGGCCCTCTCTCTTCACTGCCCTCCCTGAACTCCACTCCTCTCATTTCTTCAGTGGCTCATGTGTCTTCCCAGCTTCAGCTCTCTGAATTGAAATAGATCCTGGAGTGTTTCTTTTTATTATGATTTATTTATTTATTTATTTATTTATTTATTTATTTATTTATGAAAAAGAGGCAGAGAGAGAGAGAGAATGGGCACTCCAGGGCCTCCAGCCACTGCAGACAAACTCCAGATGCATGCACCCCCTTGTGCATCTGGCTTACATGGGTTCTGGGGGAATTGAACCAAGGTCCTTTGGCTTTGCAGGCAAGTGCCTTAACCGCTAAGCCAACTCTCCAGCCCTCTTTTTATTATTATCATTATTAAATTATTAGATTTATTTAGGGAAGTACAGAACCAAGGACAGGATAATGAATACACCAGCATGGCTTAAGAGCCCTCATGGTAGGCCTGGAGGGGAGACCATAAAAGAAAGCAGAGGGCTGTCGCCAAGTGGAGAAAGAGTGAGCCCATGTGGAAAGTAGGGATTAGGGAGAAAGAGGGAGCCCTTGTGGAAAGTAGTTCTCCCTAACCCCTACTTTCCACATGGGAACCAATGGAGCAGAGGAGACACTCACCAGCAGCTGGAGTTTCACTGGTGGTCAGGCAGCTCCCTGGAGTGTTTCTTTAGCCTTATCCACAACCTCCCCCAAAGCTGGTTCCTCAGCTGGGATCAGCGCCTCTCTGGTTCAAGATCCTATTCTGGCTGCACGGAGGCAGAGTCACACGCTGAGCTTAAGTTGACCCACTTTGTCTACACTGCAGAAGGCAGAGCTCAGGCTAATCCTGAGCCATCTTGTGAGCTGCAGCCTTTGGGATATTTAGAATTATAGCTATTAGGTTCATTCTCGGATTTTTTTTTTTCTTTTTCTTCATGATAAATAGTTCCAAGTTCTCACCCTTTTCAAAACTGAACATGGACTCTCACAGTGACAAAGAGCTCTCTCTGGACAAACTCTGCTTTTCTTATAGATGCTTAAAAATGTGCTCTGTCCTATAATGAATGACTACAGAAACAGGTATGTAGCAATTGAAGCCAGCTGGGCTTGAAGTATGGTATGGTTTTTTAATTCAATTTTTTACTTAATTCATTTATTTACTTATTCATTTATTTGAGAGGTGGGCAGATAGAGAAAGAATGGGCATGCCAGGGCCTCCAGCCACTACAAACGAACTCCAGATGCTTGTGTCACCTTGTGCATCTGGCTTATGTCAGTCCTGGAGAATCAAACCTGGGTCACCTGGGTCCTTTGACATTGCAGGCAAGCACCTTAACCACCAAGCCATTTCTCCAGCCCTCATTTTTTTTTTTTTTTTTTTTTTTTTTTACATGTGAGGGGAGAGAGAAAGAGAGGGAGAGAATGAGCGTGCCATGAACTCTTGCCACTGCAAACGAACTCCAGATTCATGTACCACTCTGTGAATCTGGCTTATGTGGGTATCGGGGAATCGAACCTGGCACCTTTGCAAGCAAGTGTCTTTAACTGCTGAGCCGCCTCCCCAGCCTCGTTGTCTGTTTTTTTTTTTTTTTTTTTTTTTTTTTCGAGGTAGGGTCTCACTCTGGCCCAGGCTGACCTGGAATTAACTATGTAGTATCAGGGTGGCCTTGAACTCACGGCGATCCTCCTACCTCTGCCTCCCAAGTGCTGGGATTAAAGGCATGCGCCACCACGCCCGGCTGTTTTTTTAAAAAATATATTTTATTTATTTATTTGAGAGAGAGAAAGAGGTAGAGGCAGAGGGGGAGAGAGAGACAGAGAGAGAATGGGCGCTCTAGGGCCTCCAGCCACTGCAAACGAACTCCAGATGCATGTGCCCCCTTGTGCATCTGGATTACGTGTGTCCTGGAGAATCGAACTGGGATCCTTTGGCTTTGCAGGCAAACGCCTTAGCCACTAAGCTATCTCTCCAGCCCTTGCCTGGTTTTAAGTGACCATTAGGCTACTACTTCTAGTCGTGCCCATTTGGTTTGCACTCATTACTTTTTGCATACTCTTAGATCTCACTGAACTAAGCGGCAGCGAATGCCACCAAGTCCAGGCAGGAGTGTAGCTCAGCGGTAGAGCATTTGCTAGTATGTGTGGGGCCCTGGGTTCAATTCCTACCATGGCAAAACAAAACCAAACTGAAAAACTCGAGATTTTCTGACATGAATACAATCTGAGCATTTTGTATTAAGATTGAAATAAACCATGAAGATTATCTAGTACTCCAGTCCACAATTTTAAAAAATCTTTATTTATTTACAAAGAGAGAGGGAGAATGGGCACACCAGGGCCTCCAGCCACTGCAAACGAACTCCAGACACATGCACCCCATGTGCATCTGGTTCACGTGGGTACTGGGGCATTGAACCTGGGTCCTTAGGCTTCTCAGGCAAGCGCCTTAACCGCTGAGCCATCTCTCCAGGCCCGCTGCTGGGTTTTTGAATCCAATTCATGACTCCAAGTTTAGCCCCTTTGGATTTCACTTCCTCATTCACTTTGCTGATCAAGATCATGACTAGCCTTGACTTTGCCAGTCATGACCGTGGCAGATTCTCCCTGACTGTGTCAGGCTCATTCACAAAAGGACTTTCAGCTCTGGAGGCCCTTCCTTCTATGTCCTGCGCCAGTTTGTTCCGCCGCAAGCTGGCGCAGGACAGGCTTGACAAGGTGCCTGAAGCTAGACTGACTGCTGTTTCCTTCTTCCCTCGCCCTCTTCCCACTTGCCTCACCAACCCCACCCCACCCCTGCTTATTTACCCAACAAATTTACTTCAAGCTCAACCACTAGAATGGAACTTTGGACAAACAGAATTTTTTGTTAATTCTGGAAAAATAGCTTTTGCTGAGTGTCTGTATATTGCACTGAGAAAAAAAAAATCCCTGGACTCTGACACATCCAGACCCCAGGTCCTGTCACTCTCTGACTCACCTTATTTCTCTTTTCTTAGTTCCTTCATTTATACACTGAGAGGAGATGGAAGCCTGTGCTCTGGGCAGGCTGCTACCCCAGGGGCTTCATTTACATGACTTTTTATTTACTTGTCCCCTCAAGTCCTAAAGCAGACAATGTCCCTCTTTCAAAGAAGAGAAAACTGATGTCAGAGAAGTTACTTTTCCAAGGATTACTCAGCTGGTAAGTGGTAGAGTTTCTTTAACCCCTGTCCTTCATGTTGAGTTATTGTAAAAATCAAATACTTCAGTAATGAATATGAACCTGCTTTGAAAGGTATAAAGCGTTCTGCAAATATAAGGGAGTGTTATTAAAAGACTCGGGTTCCTCGCTTGCCCTCCCTCCCTCCCCTTTCCTGTCACCTCCCTAACGTATCAGCAGCTGCCTTTGGGCCAGGCTTATCAAAAAAGTGTCATAAAACCATTTTTCAAAATGTCAAATGCCTATGTACTTTAGCCCAAAGTAATTAAGCTTTTTTATTTTCTCCGAGCCACAGTGCAGAACCCTGGGAGCTTGCAGAATGCGCCCTTTCTCCTCCATCCCTGAATTAATGAAAATCAAGGCTGAAGGCTGAGTTTGCCTGGAAGTCCACAAGAGTCCTTCAGCACCACAGAGGCCTGGCCTGACGTTGGCGGGTCTCCAGCAGTGACCGCAGAGTGCTAAATAATATCAGAGGTGAATTATTTATCCAGGGGCCAATGACTCATGATGGCACGGTCCCCTTCTAGCAATGCCAGCGTCCCAGGGTCTAAGGTGGGTGGCTCCCTGAGGGAGGACTGCGGATCTGGCCCCTAGACCTCCATCTTCCAACCTTCCCTGTGGCCCCCCAATATCATTCTCCATGTGTACATAGCCCGTGGAGCAAGAGCACCATGCTTAGAGGGCAACTGACTTTCCCGTGACATTAATGGGTCTTGTGGTAGTTTGAATAGATGGCCCCCAATATATTCAGTGTTTTATTAGTTTGTAGTTTGCATCTGCAGCCACCTGGCTGGAGGCAGAATAACTGGGCAGATCTTAAGGTGGTGGTGGGTTTAGCATTTCAATCTAAAGATATGCAAAGTGTGCCTAGTTGGAGTTCCTGAGGTGTGCTGGGCTGTGTGGCTTTTGGCTCGTGGCTTTTGCTCTCTGTGTTTGGTCCTGTGAAGAGCAGGCCAGCTTCTTCTGCCATTATGGAACTTCCCCTGGCTCTGTAAGCTTCAATAAATAATATCCCTTCCTCCTTAACTGTGTCTGGTCTGGAAGTCATCTCAGCGAACCTGAAGCTGTCTGCCACAGGTCTTTACACTGAGCTAGATATATGTGCATACATTTTCCAATTTCATCTTCATAGTACCCTCTATTCCTCCCACCCTCCCACATTGCTCCTGATAAAGCAATTGAGGCTTATATTCTGGGTGACGCCGTGGGAAAAGAGCGGAGCAGGAGTGAGAGCCCAGGCTGGTATTTCTAGGACACCACGTGAGTATTCTCTTAGAATTCCTCTTCCCTGATAATTGTTATTATCTTTGTTTAGTATGTGTGGTGTGTGCGTGGAGTATACGCACATGGATTGCACAGACAGACACACACCTATGTGTGCTCAGGGGCCAGAGGAGGACACCGGGCGTCCTGCCTCTAAAACTTATCTGCATATCTCCTTGAGATGGGGTCTTTTCTCTCTTCTCTGAACGTGAAGCTGTGGTTTTTGCGTGCCTCAGTGATCCTCTGGTCTCAGCTCCTCCTACCCCCACCCACCCACCATGACTGAGGTTACAGATATATGTAGCCATGTCTAGCTTTTCCTTGGGTCCTGGGGAATTGGACTCAGGCAGTCTCAGGCCCTCATATTTGTGGCAAGTGCTCTAACCCACTGAGCTATTCCCCTAATCCCCTGCTCCCTGGCAATTCTTTTTAAAAATATAATTCAGGCCAGGTGTGGTGGCGCATGCCTTTAATCCCAGCACTTGGGAGGCAGAGTCATAGGAGGATTGCTGTGAGTTAGAGGCCAGCCTGAGACTACATAGTGAATTCCAGATCAGCCTGGGCTAGAGTGAGACCCTATCTTGAAAAACCAAAAATAAAATAAAATAAAAAAATATATAAAATTCAGGAAGCTTTGATGATACCAAGCACAGTAGCACAGTAGCACAGTATTGGGAACCAGTGAATTCTTAACCTGGTATTTATGGTCTTCTATTAACAGGTTTCAACCTTAGCTTTTGATCAGACGTGATGTACTTCATTATCAGAATCATCTGGAAGCTTGAAGCTACAGAGTCCTGGATTCCATCCTTGGTTCGCTGCCGTGATTTTCTAGATACAGAGCTCGTGGGTCTTTTTAAGCCTCCTTGATGAAGCTCATGATGAATGGTCAGGTTGAAAGCCATCATCTTAAGCAGGACGTGTCTTTAGTCTCTTTCCAAATCTCCATCAGTAGTCATATCTCCGCAACGCTGCTCAACTCCATGGACTGCATTTAGGTTGACTTTTCTTTCCATTCATTAATCTTTTCTTTGTCAAGACAGGGTCTCACTGTATAGCCAGGCTGCCCTTAAACTTGAGATCTTCCTGCCCTAGCCCCCCACCACCACTTACCAAGTACTGATATTAAAAAACATGTTGGGGGCTGGAGAGATGGCTTAGCTAAGGCGTTTGCCTGCAAAGCCAAAGGACCTGGTTCCATTCCCCAGGACCCACGTAAGCCAGATGCACAAGGGGCGCATGCATCTGGAGTTCATTTGCAGTGGCTGGAGGACCTGGTGTGCCCATTCTTTGCCTCTTTCTCTATCTCAAATAAATAAATAAATAAAATCTATTTTAAAAAAAGAACAAAGCAACCATTTTTGTCTCATTTAGCAGTTAGAAATATATTTGTCTTCTCTGATGGAAGAGGAATAATGGGTTGGTGGTGACTCCAGGGCATCAGAGACCCAGGCTTCCCACTACCTTGTTGCTCATCTGGGAAATAGTACCTTTTTAAAAAATATTTTATTGTTATTTATTTATTAGAGGGAAAGAGAGAGAGAATGGGTGCACCAGGGCCTCTAGTCACTGCAAATGAATTCCAGGTGCATGTGCCACCTTGTGCATCTGGCTTACGTGGGACCTGGGGAATTGAACCTGAGTCCTTAGGCTTCACAAGCAAGCATCTTAACCACTAAGCCATCCCTCCAGCCCAGAAACAGTACCTTTGTTGACATGATCCAAGTCAGCTTTTCCCTATGCCTATAGTCTAGCCAGTGGGCAAAGGGAAAAGTAGACATTGACAATATACCAAGACCATGGTCCCCTCCTACCCCTTCCCTTTTCCCTTGCCAAGTCCCCCTCCACTAAATCCTTCTTTCCAACGAGACGCTCTTCTACTTTGATGCCATCATTTTCTCTCCCATTATGCAGGTCGTAGCACCAGGCATGTGACGTCATGGATATCAAGGCCACTTTGTGTCTGGATGACAGCGTTGTAAGCACTCCTCCCCTTCCTTTGGCTCTTTCATTCTTCCTGCCACCTCTTCTGCAATGGTTCCTGAGCCTTGGAGGGTGTGATAAAGATGTCTCAGTGCTGTACAGAAGAATTTTGACTACATCCTACTGTCTGGAACTTAGTCATATGGCCACACTTAGCTGTAAGCAAGCTTGAGAGATTTGTTTTATTCTACCCAGAATATTGTGCTAGAAGATGGGAAGCATGGATATTGGGGAGCAACCCAGCACATTCAACTTCTACTTGAATTTGTAATTTTCCATTTGTGTCTATTTCCAGCTAGAGCAGAGGAGCTCTGTGGGAACTGGGTCCCTGAAGACTTGCTTGTGGTCTGGGTCCGTCACAGGAGGCACTACATGAGTATGCTTGGTTGGAAAGAGTATTGTAAGTCAGATTTTTATTTCTGTCCTTTCTGCCCACAGTTCAGGGGAAGTTTCTTTTTTGTTGTTGCATTTCAAGGTAGGGTCTCACTGTAGCTCAGGCTGACCTGGAATTCATTATGTAGTCTCAGGGTGGCCTTGAACTCACAGTGATCCTCCTACCTCTGCCTCCGATTGCTGGGATTAAAGGCATGTGACACCTCACCCGACTAAAAGTTTCTTTTTTGTGTATTTTTATTTATTTTATTTGAGAAAGAGACAGAGAAAAGGCAAATAGAAAGAGAGAATGGGCGTGCCAGGGGCTCTAGCCACTGCAAGTGAACTCCAGGCGCATGTGCTGCCTTGTACATCTGGTTTATGTGGGTACTGGGGAATCAAACCTGGGTCCTTTGACCTCATAGGCAAGCGCCTTAACCACTGAGCTATCTCTCCAGCCCCCAGGCCACACAATTTAATCAAAGGGCCCTTTAGGAACTAGCCAAATCCTCTCCTTTTACAGAGAAGAAAGCTGAGAACCAGAAAGGCTCATGACTTGTCCAGTATAGAAAGCTTCCTGAATAGGAAGCCAGATCCCGGCTCCTCTCCCCCAGTAACCAACCCAAGCAGGCATAGCACAGAGGCCTCTTGCCACGTCTGTAAAATGGGGCTCCGGCGACAAGGTGACCTTGAAACTTTTCTTGCAACAGAGAAACCGTGGTGCATGGGGGCAGCCTTCTTACCTATCAATCCAATGAAACGCACCCCTGGGATAATTTCCAAGTGCAGAACCACCCTATCCTGCCAGATCTGGCTCCACACTTCAGCAGCTTAGCCCGTCAAGCAAAGGGCATCACGCTTCGGAGGTTTGGGTTCTACAGTCAGCAGGGAAGTGATACCGGGTAGAGGTGCACAGAACAGGAACATAGATGTATCCACCACCTGTATTCCCAGTGTGTCTCTCTGGGACACTGTGCTAAGTGCCACCACGCAGCTTTCCTGGGGGGGGGGGATGGACGGAGGTGTTGAAAATCCGGGTCACACGCAGCTAAGTGGCAATGGAGGAGGGCGTCTGTAGCATTAAACAGGGAATGTCACAAGGCAAACTGGCCATCTTAATAATAACAGCCTCCATTTATTGCTCAACGGCAATGCGCGTCCCACACCGTGATAGGTATTTATTTTATAGGCTTGATCTCATTAAATCCTCCCGACAAGCTTCTGGGATGACTGAAGGTCATACGGCTGGTAAGTGGTGATTAATTGTCGGAGGAGTGGTGTGAAGAACATAAATTATGGAGCAGTTCGGGAGGAGAGAAGCAGTGTGGAGGGAGTGGGCTGGGCAGGCTGTGTGGGGGAGGAGAGAGTTAAACTGGATCCCGAGAGTGGGTGGGATTTGTGGCAGTGCAGAAAGGGGACTAAACAATAAAGCTAGCCCAGGTTCAGGGACACAGGGCCAAGGGGTTCCCAGAGAGAACGGCTAGAGGAGCGTACAAAGTCAAGAGCAAGCAGGCGTGGTGGCAAACACCTTTAATCTCAGCACTCGGGAGGCAGAGGTAGGAGGATCGCCATGAGTTTGAGGCCACCCTGAGACTACATAATGAATTCCACATCAGCGTGGGCTAGAGTGAGACCCTACCTCTAAAAACAAGAAAGGAAGGAAGGAAGGAAGGAAGGAAGGAAGGAAGGAAGGAAGGAAGGAAGGAAGGAAGGAAGGAAGGAAGGAAGAAAGGTGGGGCTGGGGAAATAGCTTAGTGGTTAAGGTGTTTGCCTGTGAAGCCTAAGGATCCAGGTTTGATTCTCCAGAAACTACGTAAGCCAGATGCACAAGGGGGCGCATGCATCTGGAGTTCATTTGCAGTGGCTGGAGGCCCTGGTGCACCCATTCTGTCTTTCTCTCTGCCTCTTCCCCCCCCCCAAATAAGTAAATAAATAAAATATTTAGAAAGAAAGAAAGAAAGAAAGAAAGAAAGAAAGAGGGAGGGAGGGAAGAAAATGACTGGAAAACTACAAGCAATTTGGGTCAAGTGCTTTCCAGAGAAGTGTGTGTGTCATTTCATCCAGGAAGCTCACTTCTAGGATTTAACCCAAAGAGATTTTGTTGTTGTTGTTGATTTTGTTGTTTTTTGGTGTTTGGAGGTAGGGTCTCACTGTAGCTCAGGCTGACCTGGAATTCATTATGTATTCTCAGGGTGGCCTCGAACTCATGGCGATCCTCCTACCTCTGCCTCCTGAGTGCTGGGATAAAAGGCGTGTGCCACCATGTCTGGCTACCCAAAGAGATTTTTGAAGACAAAATGCAAACTGAAACAATAAAATGTCTGATAATGGTGTTTGGGCGTAGTGGTCTCACTTTAATCCCAGCACTTGGGAGGCAGAGGTAGGAGGATCGCCGAGAGTTCAAGGCCACCCTGAGACTACATAGTTAATTCCAGGTCAGCCTGAGCCAGAGTGAGACCCAAAGAGAAAAAAAGACAAAACTGCAAAAAAAAAAAAAAAAATGTCTGATAATGGGAAAATAGTGAATGATTGTGGTGCCTATGTGTGACAAAATCTGGGTAGCTTTTACAGACCACACTTCTGAAGAATGTGTAATGAGAGCATATAATGTCAAGTAAAGAAGCAGAATGCAGAGCTGGAGAGATACTTCCAAAGCCTGAGGACCCGGGTTCAATTTCCCAGTACCCATGTAAAGCCAGATGCACAAAGTGGTGCATGCATCTGAAGTTTGTTAAAAAAGAGAGAAAAAGAGAGAAACTGGGCTGAAGTACCCTGTGGGGGAGGATAATGCTGTGCCCAGAAGCCATAGATTATTACAAGATAATTTCAGTGCTAGGGGTGGTATACCTTCCAGTGAGTTGTTAATCAGGGCCCTCCTGATGCCCCAAAACATTAAGGCCATTGCCAAGGCTCTTGGATACCCACCAGAACTAGATGGTAAGACCTATTGCTGATGGCTCCACATGCTCGGGTTGCAGGTCACTGAGAAATCAAGCCAGAGCTGAGCTAGAAGCCTCATCCCTGATGATAAGCTGTCAGGGTGCTAGAAAAAGCTAGGCAGCCTGTTGATGGAGAAAAGTCACCAGTGGTCTTAACCAGCAGTAGAGCCTGCAAGCTTTATGGCTGGCCAGCCAAGCCAAATGTACTAACTGGTGCAATGGTGGCATGTTTGTTATAGGGGAAACCAACTGCTTTCTGATTGGACTTGACACCCACTCAATGGAAGGGTCTTCATGTCTAGTATTGAAAACCTAATCACTAACCTATCGCTGGGGAGGTCAAAAGCCAGGGGCGTGGCTGGAGAGACAGCTTAGCAGTTAAGGCATTTGTCTGCAAATCCAAAGGATCCCGGTTTGACTCTCCAGGACCCACGTAAGCCAGATGCACAAGGGGGCACATGCATCTGGAGTTTGTTTTCAGTGGCTGGAGGTCCTGGCGTGCCCATTCTCTCTCTCAAATAAATAAATAAATAAAGCTGGAGAGATGGCTTAGCAGTTAAGGTGCCTGCCTCCTAAGCCTAAGAACGATGGTTCCAATCTCCAGTGGTTCCAATCTCCAGGTCCCAAGTTTAGCCAGATGCAGTGATGCAAGGGCGCAATGCTGCACTTGACCACAAGGGGCGCACGCATCTGGATTTCATTTGCAACAGCTGAGACGCTGCTGGTGCACCCATCTCTATCTGTCTTCCTCTCCCTCTCTCTCTGTCTCTCTTTGTCTCTCTCCAATAAATAAATAAATACATATTTTTAAAAAAAAAAAAAAAAGCCCTGGAGGGGAGACTACTACTATTGTCTGGCTGCATAGATAAATTGTGCCCACCAAACTGTCCTCTAAATATTTATGCTTATGCCCATATATTAATCCTACTCTCACTTTGTGTTAGAAAAACTTCTCTTTTCAGATGATGGTGACCAGTGAGGTGACTCAAAACTCATCAAAGTGCCCAGAAGAAATGACAGTGGAGTGTTCAGCACTGTTACACACCTCTATCACACCTTCCATAGCTCAGAGATCATTGCAGAAGTGGTAGCAGAAAGAATCCAAGAGCCCAAAGAAGGGGAAGAGTGCCACACAATACTATCTTACAGACACAAAGAAGCCATGGTGTTCATGACCTCACAATGGCTCATGCTATCTACCCAAGTCCTGCATAATAGGAGGGGGAAATGATGACATCGAAATGGAAAAATGATGACATCAAAACAGAAGAGAGATTGGTTGGAAACAAGAGTGGATTCAGTGGAGGGAAGATAGGGGAGGGAGGAAAAGAGAGGGTGGTGAGAGGGGATTATGAACATAGAATATTGTCTATATATAGGGAGATTGTCAATAAGAAGTTTAAAAAAAAACTTGCTCTTTTTGCCATGTGTGTGTATGGTATGTGTGAGTGTGCACATGTGTGTTCAAGAGTGTGAGTGCAAGCACACTGCATGAGGAAGACAGAGGTTAATGTTGAGTATTGTTCTCTAAATCACTCTCCACCTTATTTTTTTAAATTTATTTATTTATTTAAAAGGCAGAGAAACCGAGAATGAGTATGGGCACACCAAGGACTCTTGCCACTGTAAATGAACTCCAGTTTGTTTACACCACTTTGTGCTTGCACCACTTTGGGCATCTGGCTTTACGTGGGTATCAGGAACTCAAACCCAGGCCATCAAGCAAGTGAACACTTTTAACCACTGAGCTCTCTCTCCAGCCCTCCACTTTATTATATTTTTATTTATGAGAGAGAGAAAGAGAGCAAAAGAAAGAGAAAGGAGAGAATCAGCATGCCAGGGCCTCCAATCACTGCAATGGAACTCCAGATACGTGCGCCACCTAGTGCACATGTGTGACCTTCTGCTTGTGTCACCTTGTGCATCTGGCTTACATGGGATCTGGAGAGTCAAACATGGGTCCTTAGCCTTAACCACTAAGCCATCTCTCCAGCCCCATCTTATTTTTTTAAATATTTATTTATTTAATTTATTTATTTGAGAGCAACAGACAGAGAAAGAGGCAGAGAGAGAGAGAGAATGGGTGCACCAGAGCCTCCAGCAAACGAACTCCAAGATGCATGTGCCACCTTGTGCATCTGGCTTATGTGGGTACTGGGGAATTGAGCCTCGAACCTGGGTCCTTAGGCTTCACAAGCAAGCACTTAACCACTAAGCCATCTCTCCAGTCCTTTTTTTAAAAAAATATTTTTATTTATTTATTTGAGAGTGACAGACAGAGAAAGAAAGAGGCAGAGAGAGAGAGAGAGAATGGGCCCCACCTTGTTTTTGTTTTGTTTTGTTTTTTGGTTTTTCGAGGTAGGGTTTCACTCTGGTCCAGGCTGACCTGGAATTAACTATGTAGTCTCAGGGTGGCCTCGAACTCATAGCGATCCTCCTACCTCTGCCTCCCGAGTGCTGGGATTAAAGGCGTGCGCCACCACGCCCGGCTCTCCACCTTGTTTTCTGAGATAGGATTTCTCACTGAATCCAGAACTCATCTATTTTGCTAGACTAGCTGGCTAGCCAGCCCCAGGGTATCTCCCACCTCTAACCCCTCAGTTCTGAGATAACACTTTTACATAGCTGCTGGGGATCTGAACTCAGACCCTCATGCTTGCAGGTCAAGCTCTTTCTCTACCCACGGGGCCATCTTGCCAGCTCACTGTGCTTTTTTTTTTTTTTTTTTTAAAGACAAATCATTATTGCCTCCTTCAGTATGCAGACCCACTTAGCCTAGCCCGATGGTCATTCTTGTCTCCATAGAGTTTTGGGAAGTTTATTTAAACCTGATTTGTCTGGGCTCCCATATAAAGCTCTCAGCCCCATGGCTCCCACTGGATGTGAAACACTAAAGTCTCCCATTAATGGTCTCTGGAGCCATTTAGATAAATTATCTTCCTTGCAGCCATAAATCCTAAGCAAATGACACTCTTATTCCATGGGACAGGCACCGAAGCCTTTTTCAAATTCGATGATGTATGGGGTCTGTAGCTTTCAGAATGTCAGGGATCCGTGGTCAATATCTGCAGGGTCTTCCCAGGTACAGGACCGTACCCTGTCTGCTGGAAAGACATTATTGCCCACAAGTCAAGTGTTTTTTCCTTTAACCTTCTGCTGGGTTTGGTTTAGGGGGTTAATTTTTCTTCCTTCCGCTGAAATAGCTGGGATATTAGCTGAGTGACAGAGGCAGTGCAGGAAATAGAAGTTGATCTGAATCCTACCCTGTCTTAACCTTCATCACTGGGTTAATAACTAAGAGTCCCTCCTCCCACTTAACCCCAGGGCAGCACCCCATCAGCAGGTGACAATTAGGAGCCCTCTGGGAATGCCAGTGACCGACTCAGAGCTTTGCTCAAAACAGGCAGGACCCTGCGTGAGCTCGGCATCACTGAGCTGACAGCGGGCAGAGCTGAGCTGCTCCGTCTTTCTGTGTCGCCCAATGAAATGATCGATGTTGCCAGGGCTGAGGGGGAGACGAGCGGGGGAGGGAAGGAGGGAAATGAAATGGGCTTGTCTTCCGTGTGCCTGGGCAACAGCTCAACGTGTCTCTCTGAGACTTGAAGAGATATATTGCATGATGATCTTGCTCATCCCGCTGGCAGCCTTCTGGCTCTTAGACAAGGATGGTTCCACCTTAAACAGTCCTCTGTGCGGAGGCGGTGTGATAAATGGAGGCAAGCATTATAGTTTGTGATGCTGGACAAGTTACTCGAGGCTTCTCTTTTCCCATCCATGCAATGGCCTAGTTTTGAAGATTTTTTTTTTTTTTTTAATTATGAGGGCTAGAGATATAGGTCAGTGGTTAAGGCACTTGCCTGCAAAGCTTAATGGCCTTTGTTCAAATCCCCAGGACTCACATAAAGCCAGATGCACAAAGTTGGTGCATGCATCTGGGGTTCATTTGCAGCGGCTGGTGGCCCTGGTGTGCCCATTCTCCCTGCCTGTCGCTCTTCTTTCTGTCTCTCCTTGCCAATAAATAAATAAATAATATGTTTTAAAATTATGAATTCTTGAGTTTATTTAGGGAGAAATCATAATCCGTGAGGCTTATTTAAGGGAAATTGATACCTAGGGAATGGCTGGTGTAGTTTCATTCACACATGGAAGGTTGGACATAGAAGTCCCTTCAAATAACAGACCACAGAGGATTAAGAAATGGTGAGGGGGAGCTGGAGAGATGGCTTAGTGGTTAAGGCATTTGCCTGCAAAGCCAAAGGACCTCAGCTCGATTCCCTAGGACCCACATAAGCCAGATGCACAAGGGGGAGCACTTACGTCTGGAGTTTGTTTGCAGTGGCTGGAGGCCCTGGCACACCCATTCTCTCTCTCTCTCTCTCTCTTTCCATCTGCCTCTTTCTCTCTCACTCTCTCAAATAAATAAATAAATAAAAATTAAAACAAAAGAAAAAAATAGTGAAGGGGGCTAAAGAGCTGGCTTAGTGATTAAGGTGCTTGCCTGTGAAGCCTAAGGACTGGAGTTCAGTTCCCCAGTACCCAACCAAGTAAGCCAGATGCACAAAGTGGTGCATGCACCTGAAGTTTGTTTGCAGTGGCTGAAGACCCCGATGTGCCCATTCTCTCTCTCTTTTTCTTCCTCTCTGTCTCTCTGCCTCTCTCTTTCTCTCTCAAATAAATAAATAAATAAAATATTATAACAGAAAAAAAAAGAAAGAGTAAAGGGCTCAGAGATCAAAGCTAAATCATATATGTAATCAAAGTGAGAAGGTACCCCCCAAGCATGACACAGATAAAAGGCAAGAAGAGGAACAGGGCTGGAGAGATGGCTTATCAGTTAAGGTGCTTGCCTGCAAAGCCTAAGGACCCATGTTTAACTCTCCAGATCCCACGTTAGCCAGATACACAAAGATGAGGCAAGTGTAAGATCACACATGCCCACTAGGTGGCACAAGCATCCAGAGTTCAATTGCAGCAGCTGAGGCCCTGGTGCACCAATTCTCTCTCTGTGTCTCTCTAAAATAAACTAAAATTAAATTTTAAAAAAGAAAAAGAGGAATACCAAGGCTAAGAAAGTACTTGCCCCTTCCCAGCCAGGCTGGGATAAACTCATATTGATGCTCAGAACAGGTCCCAGGGCAAAAGGAAGAGAGATGGATTTTTCTGTAATCAGATATTATAATTCAATTTATAAGACAAATGTCCATGTCTCTCCTATCTGAAAAAAATATATCCTGGAGCTGGGCATGGTGGCACGTGCCTTTAATCCCAGCATTCGGGAGGCAGAGGTAGGAGGATCACTGTGAGTTCAAGGCCACCCTGCGACTACATAGTGAATTCCAGGTCAGCCTGAGCTAGAGTGAGACCGCACCTTGAAAAACCAAATATAGCTGGGCGTGGTGGCGCACGCCTTTAATCCCAGCACTCGGGAGGCAGAGGTAGGAGGATCGCCATGAGCTCGAGGCCACCCTGAGACTACATAGTTAATTCCAGGTCAGCCTGGGCCAGAGTGAGACCCTACTTCGAAAAACCAAAAAAAAAAGAAAGAAAGAAAGCAAAACCAAATATGTATATGAGATTCTCCCTATAGCTGTTTAATCCCAGCCTAGAGTGAGAGTCTTATGGGAAATCTCTCTCTCTCTCTCTCTCTCTCTCTCTCTCTCTGTACCAGAATTGTAGTCCCAGTGGGGGTGGTTCAAGTGCTCAGAGCATCTGCTTAGCATCCATGAAGCCCTGTGTTCATCTCCAGCACCCTGGAACCCCGTGTGGTGGTGCACATGCATAATCCCAATACTGCGGAAATGGAGGCAGGTGGATCAGAAGTTCAAGATCATCCTCAGCTGGGCTGGCGGGATGGCTTAGCGAGAGGCTGGGGTAGGAGGATCGCTGTGAGTTTGAGGCCAGCGTGGAACTACAGAGTGAGTTCCTGGTCAGCCTGGGCTAGAGCGAGACCCTACCTCGAAAAAACAAAAACAAACAAACAAACAAACAAACAAACCTTCCCCAAATAATAAGAACTAACAAAAACAAGCAAAAAGAATCTTGGTCTTGACCAACCATTTGCTCATTTCAATGTGCCTGTTACCATCCATGGTCACTTTGAATTTCTTGGTTCCTGGATGAGAGCCTAATTGTCCCCAGAGCTGCTGACCACTTCTCCTAATAAAATGCAGCACATCCCATAATGATCAACATGCCAGACTCTTATCCTTTAACATCCAGCCAGCCAAACGCCTGGGCATGAGGCAGAATGTAAATGTGAGCAGCCTGCTAGCCTGTTGCTGTAACAACTCTTTTATGAGTGTCTAAAGAACCAGCGGTTGTCCAACAGCGGCAGCTCCCACTGGCTGAGCAAGATGAGTGTCGACTGTCCACATAAAAAGGTGCCAATCTTGGGCTGGAGAGATGGCTTAGCGGTTAAGGCGATTGCCTGCAAAGCCAAAGGACCCAGGTTTGATTCCCCAGTACCCATGTAAGCCAGATGCACAAGGTGACCCATGCATATTGAGTCTGCTTGCAGCGGCTAGAGGCCCTGGAGTGCCCATTCTTTCTTTCTCTATCTGCCTTTTTTCTCTGTCTCTCTCAAATAAATGAAGAAAAGAAAAGAAAAAGAAAAAAGAGAAGACAGCGATTTCCAGTGATGTTCAGAGAATGCCAGACCTTACTGACATGTGCCTGCCCTCTGTGGGTCACAATGGTGGAAGGGAGGGGAGGGCTCCTTTTCTGGGGGGGGAGGACTAGGTTTTCTTGCCTGTTGGCTGGTGTCAGACACCGCCTGACCCCTGCGTTCTTTGGAGACGATTCTCAGCGTCTACTTGCTGTCATCCCTGAAGTCTTGCTGCCTGGCACCAGGAACAAGAAAGCTGGCTGGTCATTAAAGTCAGTGACTCTGCTCACCTTTTCTTCTTGCTGCCTTTCCCCGCTTGACCTACTTGATGTGACTTCCTGATTCCCATGTCACTCGGTGAGCGCTGGTTTCCTGATCTTCCCTGTCTGCCTGTCTTTGCTCCAGGACTCACTGTCCTCTACCTGTGGTCATCAAAGCCACTTAAATATATATATTTGAGAGAGAGAAAGAGGGGATGGGCACTCCAGGGCCTCCAGCCACTCCAAATGAACCCCAGATGCATGCGCCCTTGTGCATCTGGCTTACGTGGGTCCTGGAGAGTCGAACCGGGATCCTTTGGCTTCACAGGCAAAGGCCTTAACCATTAAGCCATCTCTCCAGCCCCATCAAAGCCACTTTTGGCCTGATTATTATCTGTGCACATCTACCCAGCCCCTCCTTGAGCATTGCCGCCCCCATGGGATTGATGTATTCCGTGTCCTCTACTCTGTTCTCCAGACACAGCCCTGTTAGATTCCCTTCTGTCCAGGCCTTTTCCTGTGCCATGGTCCAAGTCACTAGACCTATGATGGCATGTCCTTTTGCTTTAACCCCTGCCTTATCAGATTTTCTGTCTAAATGTTGTTTCCTTTACTGTGTAAAATGTGTTCCCATGGGCTGGAGGCCAGGAGGAGTTCCAGTCTCTGGATCCTGACTTCCTATGGTCATGCTTAGCTAATGGGGCCACGACTGCCAACATCACCTTTGCAACCCCGAATTCCAATCTGGCCTCTACTCCTGGCCTATTCATCTTACCTCCGTCCGCTGTTATTTTATATCCCTGCACAGACTTCCTGTTGCCACTTGTTGCTGGGCAAAACCCAACACACATCTCACTGACCGATGCCAGGGTCAGACCAACTGTTGCGATGATCCTAAATTCCAGCAGCCAGCAGATTAACATAATAGCACATTTCTTTTTCCTTTGCCTTTTCTTATCTTAAAAAAATTTTTATTTATGGGGTTGGAGAGATGGCTTAGTGGTTAAGGCATTTGCCTGTAAAGCCAAAAGACCCCCGTTCCATTCTCCAGGACCCACATAAACCAGATGCACAAGGGGGCACATGCATCTAGAGGTTGTTTGCAATGGCTGGCTGGATGCCCTGGCACACTCATCCCCCCCCACCCCGCCGCCTCTTTCTCTCTCTCAAATAAATAAGTAAAATATATTTGAAAATTTTTATTTATTATTTATTTATTTGTGTATGTCTGTGTATGGGTACACATGTGGAGGTCAGAGGACAGCTTTGAGATGTCTGCGCTCCACCTTCTTTGAGACAGGGTCTCTTGCCTCTGCAAACAAACTGTCAGGCTGCAAAGGAACAAGAGCAGACTGGCTGGCATGCCAGAGGGCTCTGCATTTTCCTGGCTCTGTCTCCCATTGTCATAAGCGCTGGGATCACAGATGCAAGCGCCAGTTTGCATTTGGCTTTGTGTGGGTGCTGGGGACTTGAACCCCGACTGACAGGCTTTGCAAATAGATGGTTGTAAGTGCTTAGCCATCTCCCAGCCTTCTTTCTCCTTTATATCAGTTCAAGGACTCAGTGGTTTACTACATGGTGATTCGGGGACTCATTCCGTCCAATGTCCTCTTCATCTTCTAGAACCCTGGGACCCTTACATGGTGCTCTGCATACAGCCAGCCAGCAGGGCAAGGAGGCAGTGAGTGGATGAGATCACAGATGTTTCAGGAGATTTTAGGGGTTGGCCAAGTAATGGCATTATTGCTTCTGCCTTCATCCCTGAGCCTCACCTAGACAATGTAGGAGGAGCTATAAAATGGTCTGGGCAAAAGTTGCTTTGCCTATGAAACACAGTGGAGGTGTCTGCTTTTTAAAAAAAAATTTTTAATGTTATTATTTATTTGTGTGTGCATGTCCTTGTGTGTTAGTACGTGAATGTGGGTGCACAGTGCACGTGTGGAGGTCAGAGGACAACTTTCAAGTAGGTCCTTGCCTGGCCACCTCATCTGAGGCAGGGTTTCTCCCCCTGGAGTTTCTATTTTCATTTTCATTGTGTCTGTGTGTTTGCGCGCACGTGCGCACATGTGCGTGCTCGTGTGCATGTGCTATGCTCTCGGAAATTCTCCTGTCCCTCCTTTACATCTCACTATTAGCATCAAGCATGCTGGGGTTCCAGAAGCCCACCAAGGCTTCCAGCTTTTCACGTGGGGTCTGGGAACTGAACTCAGGCACTGTAGCTGGAGTGGTAAGTCATTTATCCACTGAGTCATTTCCCAGCCAAGGAAACTGTTCTCTCTCATCATCATTATTATTATTATATTTATTTGCAAGAAGAGAGAAAGAAAGAATGGAAGCTGCCCTGAAAGCACTACACTTAATGTTCATATTCACATATTAACGCTACTCTCACTTCTGGTTAGAGAAGCTTCTTTTTTCAGATGGCGATGATCACTGGGATGACCCAGAAGGCAACATAGTGCTGAGAAGAAGGGATGGAGGAGTGCCCAGCACTAAAACACCTGTCACACCCTCCAAGGCTCAGGGCCCATTGCAGAAGAGGGGGTGGATAGAATGGAAGAGCCAAAGGAAGGGTACGACTCCTTACAATGCAACTGTCCAGACAGGAATTGGCCTTGATATCCATGACCTTGCAGTGCCTAGCAATACCTTCGCAAGACCCTCATAATAGAAGAAAAAGATGATAACAACAAATTGAAAGAGAGACTAATGGAGAGAGGAAAGGGATATGATGGATATTGGAGTTCTAAAGGGGGGGGCAGGGGAGGGAAATATCATGCATTTTTTGTATGTAAGTATAAAAGTTGCCAATTAAAAAAAGGGAAAAAAATAGAAAAAAAAAACTTTCCAATAGCTATCCCTTAAAAAAAGAAAGAAAGAAAGAAAGAATGGGTACACCAGTGTCTCCATCCACCACAAACAAACTCTAGATGCAACTACTACCCTGTGCATCTGGCTTTACATGGGTACTGAGGAATTGAACCCAGGTCATTAGGCTTTGCAAGTGCCTTAACTGCTGAGCCATCTCTTCAGCCCAACGTGTGTTTTCTCAGGGCGTTTTCCTCAGTCCAGGCCATCTTCCTACCCTAGCCGCAGTGTGTCCGCTCTACAAAGGTCCAGCCTCTTGGGAAGATGTCTTAGAAGTGGCAGGAGATGTGGACATTGGCTTACGTCTTCCTACTTCCTGAGCAGAAGGTGGATCCCAGGAGGAAAGGCCCCCCGGGGAGAACCTCAAGCTCTCTAAAATCTTGCAAATTGAGCTCCTTTTGACAAGTGACAGCTTTTCATTTCTTCCAAGAAATATTCTTTTTTTTCTCCCTTCTGGGGACTTGTTCAGAGAAAAGATATCCAAATGATATGTGTTTTGTGAATATCTAGATGGAAGAGGAAAAAAAACGGTATGAGAAAAAATTTAGACAAAACAATGTAGATCACCATGGCAACAATCTTCAGGACACACTAGGGGGAAGGAATCATTGTTAACACAGGCCATATTTAGCACAGATACCCAATCACCAGATTCAATTTTAGACCCTTCCATCGTGCTCCCTCCAAAATGGTGGGGTTGCTCTGACCACAGCACACTTATACCCATCTAATAATCTTTAATGAGAATAATACTTTAATTAAGGCAACTTACTGTTTCCCTGTGGGTTAATTTGAAATCAGTGAAAGGTCAAGTTACCATTAACTCGGCAAATTTACTAAGTTATTCCAGGGTATTTTTATTCTAACAGCAGAGGCTTATATGACTACGGCAAAGATACAGTTTGAGTTAAAAATGCGTACAAGGAAAGCAAGAGGTTTGTTTGTCTTTTGTATCGCCTTGGAAAGGAAAAGAGAAACGATTCTTCTTTACAGCAAAAGCAGTTTTTCTTACTTTTCTGCCCTCGCGTATACGTGCAGGTGTGGAAGATGGTCGGTCAATAACAACGATTCAGCCCGTTCGTTTCAAACCCTCTGGGGGTGGCTGATGGAACAGCTTGTTCCTGGGGCTTCTAAACAAATGTCAGAAGAAGGGGGCAAGTGACACATCAGAGAGGGAGGTCGCCATAGTCTGTGTGCTGGGCCTCAAACTTGAGTCACAGAAGTGCAGTGTCTGACCAGAATACCCCACAAGGCAGCCTGCCTGTATTCCCGTTCCCGGGTTGTAGCCTTCCCGGGAAAAGCTGAGTATATCTTCCACCTCAGAAGGCAAAGCTGTAGTCTGATCTTGCTGATCATGGGTGTGTGTTATATACATATGTACATGTGTGTGCAAATGTACATGCCCCATGCGCATGTGGGGGGAGGCTGCAGGGAACACCCTGTATCCTTTCTTATTGCTTCTCTCTCTCTCTGTCTCTCTTTTTTTTTTCTTGAGATGGAGCTCTCTCAATGCCTGTTTTTTTTTTTCCCCTGTCAGACTGGCTGACCAAGGATCCCCAGCGATTCTGCTGTCTCTGCCTCCCCTAGGGCTGGGGTTATAGGCACGCGTGGTCATGTTTTGCTTTTTACTTGTATGCTCGGGACTGGAACCCAAGCCCTCGTGCTCATACAGCAAGAGCCGTCTCTCTCCCCAGTCTTTTAGTCTGATCTTGTCATTCCAGGATCAATAGCTATGAAGTATGAGCCTTGAAGAACTCTATAAAGAACCACTGGGCTCTGTTCCCTGCTTCCGTTGGCCCTAGTCATTCTAATATTGCCATCCCTCATTGTCCACGGGGGATTGGCTCCAGGATCCTTCCAGATAGCAAAATCCATAGACACTCAAGTTCTTTACATAAAATGGAATATAGGATCTGCTCATAACCCGTGAGCATCCTCCCAAGTCCTGTAGCTGTAGATTATTCATAATACATAAAACAATGAAAATGCCACATTCATAGTTGCCAAGCTGCCTTCTTTAGGAAATCACGGCAAGAAAAAGTCTCTGCATGTTCAGTATGGATGCAAATATATATATGTATTTTTGTTTGCTTGCTTGTTTGTTTGTTTGAGGTAGGGTCTCCCTCTAGCCCAGGCTGACCTGGAATTCACTATGTAGTCTCAGGTTGGCCTTGAACTCACTGCAGTCCTCCCAACCTCTGCCTCCTGTGTGCTGGGATTAAAGGCGTGCACCACCCCACCCGGCTTCCATATATTTTTAAAAATTTATTTGCAAGCAGAGAGAGAGAGAGACGGAATGGGCGTGCCAGGGCCTCCTGCCACTGCTAATGAATTCCAGATGCATGCATCACTTTGTGCACCTGGCTTTATGTAGGTATTGGGGAATTGAACCCAGGCCATCAGGCTTTGCAAGCAAGTGCCTTTAACCGAGCCATCCCTTCAGCTCCCCCCATCCATATATTTTCGATCAAGGATGGTTGAATCCAGGGGTGGATACAGAGGGCCAACTGTTCGTGATATATGTGGGCACAGGGAGAAGAAAGCCAATTTATTTACTTGAAACAAAAGCCAAATCTTCTTTCCTCCTTTCTTTCATTCCTTCCTACAAATGTCTGGCAAGCGTGTGGTATGTGGGCATTCCCTCTGGAGCCACTAGTGTCTCTACTGTGTGCCTCCCACTCCTCTCTGTGGCTTTTCTTTTTTTTTTTCTTTTCTTTTCTTTTTTAATGTTTATTTATTTGACAGAGAGAAAGGGGTGAAAGAGAGAGAAAGAGAGAGAGAGAGAGAGAGAGAGAATGGGTGTGCCAGGGCCTCCAGCCACTGCAAACGACTCCAGATGCATGCGCCACCTTGTGCATCTGGCTAACGTGGGTCCTGGGGAATAGAACCTGGGTCCTTTGGCTTTGCAGGCAAATGCCTTAACCACTAAGCCATCCCTCCAGCCCAGCCTTTCTTCCCTTCCTTCCTTCCTTCCTTCCTTCCTTCCTTCCTTCCTTCCTTCCTTCCTTCCTCCCTCCCTCCCTCCCTCCCTCTCTCTCTCTCTCTCTCTCGTTCTTTCGTTTTGTTTTCCGAGGTAGGGTCTCACTCCAGCTCAGGCTGACCTGGAATTCACTATGTACTCTCAGGGTGACCTCAAACTCTCAGCAATCCCCTACCTCTGCCTCCCAAGTGCTGGAATTAAAGGTGTGCACCACCACGCCTGGCTTTTAAAAAAAAAAAAAAAAAAAAAAATATATATATATATATATATATATATATATATATATATATATATATTTGTGAGAGAGACAGACAGAGAGAAAGAGGCAGACAGAGAAAGAATGAAGGGGCACATCAGGGCCACTAGCCACTGCAAATGAACTCCAGCCCGCATGTGCCACTTTGTACATCGGGCTTTGCATGGGTACTGGGGAATCAAACCCAGGCTGTCAGACTGTAAGCAAGCGCCTTTACCCACTGAGCCATGTCTCCGGCTAGGCCTTTCTTTTTCTTACATTAGACACCGGATTTCTCCCTGCCCTCCCTCTCTCTGTGACCTGTATGCCTGTTTTCAGGAAGGCTCATTCCAGAGTTGTTTGTACCTCAGTGTAAAGGGAAGTTGTTGTGTTCCATTCCCCAGAGAATTAATTACCATATGACATTTGGTTTTCGTTGTTCTGTAAAAGTGATTCTCTGCTCAAGAACTTTCAGACATCAATTTGCAGGCAGGAGAGGTACTTTCAAAGCAGAAGACCTCCAGAACCTTAGAGTCCCACCATCTGCTGGCCACCCACTTAGAATATGCATGAGGTTGGCTCCTGGGGGGGGGGCGGTGGTGCTCTTTTTATCATCAAAACAGAGAATGGGATTGATCAACCTGAAAACACGTTAGCATTGCTCTCTGCCTGCAAAATCCTACCTCCTACCTAACTCTTCTGCCTTGCTGGAGGAGAGCCACGCTGGAATGTTATCACACCTCAGATCAAACACTGTCTAATCTCAGCTCATGCTAGTGCTTGAATTGTTCAACCCCCTTTGCCACACGAACTCCTTCTCCTGCCTCAGATCCATCTGCTGGGAAGCCTTCCCTGATCATAATGGGAATGGGATAGGACCCTGATGCATGATCTCACTGCAGCCAGCAATTTTTGTAGCATGTATCATGGCCAGGTTGCACTTTTGGTTTTGTAATGGGGTGCTAAAGGGTCCAGGAAAGTCCTTGAACCCCAAACCCTAGGTTCATTTCTTTCTTTCTTTTCTTTTTCTTTTTTGGTTTTTCAAGCTAGGGTTTCACTCTAGTCCAGGCTGACCTGGAATTCACTCTGTAGTCTCAGGGTGGCCTCGAACTCATGGCAATCCTCCTACCTCTGCCTCCCGAGTGCTGGGATTAAAGGCATGTGCCACCATGCCCAGCTTTCTTTCTTTTCTTTTTTTAAAGATTTTATTTTATTTATTTACTTATTAGAGAGAGAGTGAGAATGGGTGTGCCAGGGCCTCTAGCCACTGCAAACAAACTCCAGATACATGCGTCATCATGTGCATCTGCCTTATGTGGGATCTGGAGAATTGAACCAGGGTCCTTAGGCTTCACAGGCATATGCCTTAAGGTTTTCTGAGGTAGGGTTTTACTCTATCTCAGGCTGACCTGGAATTCACTCTGTAATCTCAGGGTGGCCTCAAACTCACAGCAATCTTCCTACCTCTGCCTCCTGAGTGCTGGGATTAAAGGCGTGCGCCACCACACCCGGCAGTTCATTTCTAATTTAAGTCAAAGCATTGAATAAAAAAGAAGACTGAGAAGTATAATTATTAAATTATTATATTTATTGAGGCAAGTACAGAACCAAGGAAAGGCACCCACATGGCTAGATATACCATGTGGAGGGCCTGGAAAAAAGCACAGAAAGAAAAAAGAAAGTTCCAGAAGCTCCTGCCGTGTGGGGAGCTGGAGGGGATAAAGAACCCACGTGAACAGTTAAGGGTTAGGGGTCCCTCCCCTTGGCCCAGCTGAGGAAAAACTCACCCACAGCTGGAAGTTCCCAAGTGGTCAAAGAGCCTGCCTTCCCCTTGCAAAGGTATTTATAACCTCATAGTGGTGGGCTGTCTTCCAGCTCAGGTGAACCACAGGGCCTGCTGCTTGGTTAGGGCCAGGGGCTGTCTCAGGAAGAGGCTAGCTCTGACACCTTGTTCTGGGGACTGAACTTGACCAACCACAATGTTTAAATCCTATGGAAGACTTCCCTCCCAGGAGGGGGGTCCTGGTTATTTGTGGAAAAACAGGTCTAGGGAAGGAGGCAAGAGATAAGAAGTCAAATCATCTTGGATTTCTAGTAAGGGCAAATTTTCCTGCCTTTTTTACCTTCAGGGGCCCAGGCATCCTAACTCTATCCTCTTCTCATTCCCCCCCTTCAGTTTCACAGAAGTATGCCCCAGTGATGTCAGTCTTCATTGTGGTCTTATTTATCATCACATATCAAACACCTAATCAGAGTGCTGGGTTCGCAGCCAATATCTGCGGACTATGTATACGACTAACTTGAAGGATGATGTTGCTAAAGTATCCAGTTACCTAATTCAATTTTCAACCCTTCAGTTACGTTTCTAAGACAAACTGTCAAGCATTCCCTTACTATTAGGTGATAAAACACTGGTTAGGAGGCTTGGGAGATGGCTCAGTGGTTAAGGGTGCTTGCTTGCCAAACCTGTCAGCATGGGTTCGATTCCCCAGCCACCTACATAACACCAGTCAGGCATTTGTTTGCAGTAGCAAGAGACCCTGGCATGCAGACACACACGTGCATACACAAGTGCTCATGCAAATAAAATAAAATAAAATAAAATAAAATAAAATAAAATAAAATAAAATAAAATAAAATAAAATAAAATTTAAAAGCATTGATTGGCTCTACCTTACCAAGTGATTCCCTGTTCAAGAACTTCCTACCGTTGAGGTCACTCATTGTAGGCAGGATCTATCCTTGGGTTCTGCCCTCATTGTCTCATGCCTGTGATATTCCCACTTCAGGCCAACTCGTGAGATCATACTGGGTGAATTGTTCCCAGACACTAGTTTGTACAGATCACCCCCCTTTAGCTTAAAAGCCTCTCGTGGCTTGGAACTGGCTACAAAATGAAGTTCGGTCTCTGACCTCTGCTTTTGACCTATCTTTCTGTATTAACTTACCATCTGCGAGGAGCTGTTTGTTTCACCAGATGTTTTTACTCATGGACTTCAAGCTTTCGTTTATATTATTTTCTCCACCCCAAAAACATCCCCTGACCTTCTGTTCATTCAGCTTCTACCCATCCCAAGAACGTCCGTTCATTTTCTCTGTATAACAGTCCCTGGCCCCCAGCGTTAGGACTCTTCTGATACCGATGTCAGGTTCTTCTAAGAGAAACACAAAGAGCTGGCAGAGTGCTTGCCTAGCATACATGAAGTCCTGGGTTTGATTCCTCAGCACTATATAAACTGGATGTGCTGGTGCAGCTTGTAGGAGGTAGAAGCAGGAGGATCAGAAGTTCAAAGTTATCCTTGGCTGCATAGTGAGTTCAAGTTCAAGGCCATCCTGGGATACATGAGACCCTGTCTTTTTTTTTTTTTTTGGAGAGAGAGAGAGAGAGAGGGAGAGGAAGACAGATAGGGAATGGGTGCACCAGCAGCCTCTCAGCTGCTGTAAATGAACTCCAGATGTGTGTGCCCCCTTGTGGTCAAGTGCGGCATTGTGCCCTTGTGTCACTTTGCATCTGGCTAAATGTGGGACCTGGAGATTGGAACCGGCGTTCTTAGGCTTATCAGGCAGGCGCCTTAACCACTAAGCCATCTCTCCAGCCCGAGACCCTGTCTTTTTTTTTTTTTTTTTTTTTTTTTTTTTTAAGATAAAGGAGCTGAGAAGATGGCTCAGTGGTTAAAGGTGCTTGCTTGCAAAGTCTACCCACGTGGGGTTCAAGTCCCAAGTCACCCATGTAAGCCAGATACAAAAAGTTGCTTGCAGTGGCAAGAGGCTCTGTGGAGCACACACACACACACACACACACACACACGTAACTAAATAAAAATTTTAAGGGCTGGAGAGATGGCTTAGTGGTTAAGGCACATGCCTGCAAAGCCTAAGGACTCTGGTTCAATTCTCCAGGTCCCACTTAAGCCAGATGCACATGGTGGTGCATGCGTCTAGAGTTCATTTGCAGTAGCTAGAGGCCCTGGTACACCCATTCTCTCTCTCTCTCTCTCTCTCTCTGTCTCTAATGAATAAATAAATAAAATAAAATCTTTTAAAACAAACTTAAAAAAATTTTAAGAACAAAAATCTTTTTTTTTTTCTTGGTTTTCTGAGGTAGTCTCACTCTGGCTCAGGATGACCTAGAATTCACTATGTGGTCTTGAACTCACGGTGATCCTCCTACCTCTGCCTCCAGAGTGCTGGGATTAAAGGCGTGCGCCACCACATCCGGCTAAAAACAAAAATGTTATTACAAGGTACTCTACAACTGACTCTTATATTACCCATGAGCACTCTACCTCCAAGAAAATTGACATACTGTTTCCCTTTCTTCCAGTAATGGTGTCTTAATTATCCCTCAGACTTCACTTGTGCAGTTCTGTAGAGCTGGCCCACCATGGACTCTACAGGGGAAAGCTTTTCCTTCTTGTGAGAAAGTCTTTTCCTAATCTACTCTCTTCTTCCTTCTGCTGCTAGCAGAAACTGGTTTTCTTTTCATTTCATTTCTTTTTTTTTCTTTTTTTCATTCTTCATGATGTCTTATACTTAGCTACCATCCCATCCAATAAGTATTTGCTGATTATATTTGACAGTCAAGGCATGAAGGGTAAAAAAAAAAAAAAAAAAGATTTTCTCTGGGATCATATTGTTCAAAGACCTTGGCCTGATTGCTGAAGGCGTGTGTCTAACAAGCACATCTATGTTGTGGTCATTTCAGTCATGGAGGTGTGAATACATTTAAATATATTTCCTTAGCGATAAGTGAATTCTTTGGGCCCTCTTATAAATTATTTGTATGTGTAGACTACCTCTATGTCTCTTGCATGTGCAAAATGAAGTTAAACATGCAATGTATGTGACTTGGTTTTCTTTCTTTTTTTTTGTACATTTCCTCTTTTTTAATTATGTAAAGAAACTGCATCTTTCTGAATCTTAATTCACGGTGTTAAGACTTCAGAAATCCAGTGTTATATTCAGAAAGAATTTCAATCTTGCTTGCTGTCAAACAAACCCTGCTCTCATGTGGACATTTCACGTTGTCAGCATGTCAATTTTATTTTGACAAAGGGCCCTATCGACAGCATTTTCAACTTTTTATTCTGTGCTAATATGGATGGTAAGAGGATGCTTTCTTTCCCCCTCTGTTTTCATGGAAACATATACTTTCCCACAAGATTGGCTGAAAGTGTAGGCCTGGGAAGCACTCAAGTGTGTGGGAGGACAAGGTTCCCCTGCTGCTCAAGACCCACTATTAACTGCCTCCAAATGGCTTCACAATTGTTATTGTCTCCGATTGTTGTAAAGCTCTTAAGGGCTTGAATCTTAAAGCACTGGATTTTTTTTTTTTTTTTTTTAACCAAGAAATGGCTTCTGGGGCATGATGTGGGACGGGTGGGTGGTGGTGCTGGGGAGATGGTTTGGTCAGTAAAGTGTTGACCATGCAGGCATGACAACCTGAGTTCATATCCCCAACACTTACACAAAAGTTGGCATGGCAGTGGAACCTGTAGAGCCAGCCATGGGGAGGTGGAGACAGGAGGATCCCCACATGTACATGCACGCGTGCGCACACACACACACACACACACACACACACACACACACGAGAGGGGGGGAGAGAAATGGCTTCTTTCCCTTTGTCTTGTTGTAGAGCCACTTGGATTTAAAAAAATATTTTATTTACCTTTAATCCTAGCACTCGGGAGGCAGAGGTAGGAGGATCACCATGAGTTCGAGGCCACCCTGAGACTACATAGTTAATTCCAGGTCAGCCTGGGCCAGAGTGAGACCCTACCTCGAAAAACAAAAAAAAAAATAAATTATTATTATTTATTTGCAAGGAGAGAGAGAGAGAGAATGGGCACACCAGGGCTTCCTGCCACTGCCAGCAGAACTCCAGACACTTGGGAAATCTGGCTCTACATGGGTCCTGGAGATTGAATCAGGTTTTGCAAACAAGCACTTTTAACCCCGGAGCCATCTCTCCAGCCCTCACTGCATTCTATTTGCAGTGAGTTATGGCTACTGGTCCATTGCCCTTTGCTCTTTTTTTTTTTTTTTTTTATAATAAACACCAACATACATTTTAATTTTTTTATTTCCTTATTTTTTAAATTTATTTGAGAGCGACAGAGAGAGAGAGAGGCAGATCGAGAGAGAATGGGCATGCCAGGGCCTCCAGCCACTGCAAACAAACTCCAGGTGCACATGCCACCTTGTGCATCTGGCTTATGTAGGTCCTGGGGAATGGAGCCTCGAACCAGGGTCCTTAGGCTTCACAGGCAAGCGCTTAACCGCTAAGCCATCTCTCCAGCCCCCCACCCCACCCCTTGCTCTTTAGGTTACCCTAGTGTCTGGTGACTTGGATGTTTTTCAGTGGCAGGTGTCGATCAAACTACTCTCAACACTCATGTTCCCTATGGATTGCTGCCGAAGTGATCTCAAGTGAAGAGTTTTCAAATAATGAGCACATAGGATCCTGGGGAGATGGCTCAGTGGTTAAAGGTGCTTGCTTGCAAAGCTGGCTGGCCTGGGTTCAATTCCCCAGATGGGTTCTTGAGTGCAGTGGCACAAGACTCTGACACACTAACCACCCCCCCACCCCCCCACCCTTGGCCATACACACAAACGAGCAAGTAATAATACAAATAAATAAATAATTTTTAAAATTTAGTTTTATTTATTTATTAGAGAGAGGGGCAGAGAGAGAGAATGGGCACACCAGAGCCTCTAGCCACTGCAAACGAACTCCAGATGCATGCATCACCATGTGCATCTGGCTTACGTGGGAACTGAGGAATCAAACCTTGGTCCTTAGGCTTTGCAAGCAAATGACTTAACCACTAAGCTATCTTTCCAGTCCCCCCACCTTATTTTTTTATACAGGGTCTCTCACTGAACCTACAGCTCACCAATTCACCTAGACTAGCTAGCCTCCAGCCAGCCCCAAGAATCCTGCTGTCTTGGTTTCCCCAGTGCTAAGATTACATGGCACTCAGTGATATACCTGGTTTTTACATGGATAGAGAGCATCTAAACTCAGGCTTGCCAGGCAAGTACTTTCCTGACTGGGCCATCTACTCAGCCCCTCCATTTCTTGAGAGGTGTATTAAATCATTTTTGGGACATTTAAAAACCATTATAAGTCTATTGATCCCCCACCCCCGAGACACACACACACACACACACACACACACACACACACACACACACAAGACACTTTGTGGCTTGCTCTGTGCAAAACAAACAAACCAAAACCAAAGATTTAGTCAGGGATCAGTAAATATACAAATGAATATAGTTCTCTTAATCTTGAGGCAATTCACAAAGAATTTTAGCCTTTTGACTTAACCAAAGAAACATTCTCCAAAAATCTGAAAGGATGGAAGTTGAGTATGAGATTTCTTGGAGTTCTCCTTTTGGCTTTTAAAGCAGTATTGTCTTTGTGGCCCTTGTGAAGATGAGGTGGCCTGGAGGGGCTATTCATAGGGTATGCTCAGAGAGTGACATATGAATAAGGCTTCCTTATCACCAGGGATAGAACTGTTTCATTGTAGTCAAGCTAGACCAGTAGGTCAGAACAAAGGCAGGCGGATGGTAAGATCTGACCAAGAAGCAGGCTGGCTCTGTTCTGCCAGTGGCTGGCAGAGGCTGGTCACAGATGGTGGTGGTGAGGCTCTGTGCAGACCCCAGTGCTGGCATCAAGCAAGTGCCAAAGCTGCATGTGCCAGTCACCCTCAGCACCATGGAGAAGCTGGGCAGGGGTCCAACAGTGGAATTCTCCGCTTTGATCTATAAAACCTAGACCAAGGTGGCTCTAAGAGCAAAATACAAGGCAGGCAGCCCTTGGTACCAGATGGAGAGGTTGTGGGAACAGAGCGTGACTGTCAGGCCACAGCCTGGTGCATCGTGCAATAAAGACAGATGGAGAGAGAGGTGTCCCCATCTGTGATGGCTTCCTGCCTTTTCAGAATTCATCCTGTCCATGTGCCCTTCACAGGGGCCCTTCAGGAACATCTACTTCTAAGGCTTTTTATGTATTTATTTTATTTTATTTTATTTTATTTTATTTATTTTATTTTATTTTTTGAGGTAGGGTCTCATTCTAGCTCAGGCTGACCTGGCATTCACTTTGTATTCTCACGGTAGCCTTGAACTCATGGCAATCCTCCCACCTCTGCCTCCCGAGTGCTGGGATTAAAGGCGCGCACTACCACACTTGGCACTTCTAAGGCATTTTGATTCAGAAGTCTAATGTAAGAGCTTTCTTCCAGTCCAAGAGTGCCTCATCACTTTTCTATGTTCTCACCAGATTTCTGATACAATCAGTTATTGAGGGAATCATGAAATGATATACCTTATGAAACTGAGCACATGGCACATGTGGATGCAGAGTCAAGAATGGAGTTTCTTTTCCAGTACATTCTTCCCTCTGAGATTACAGAGCAAGGGCCAAGGGATGGGGACATAGAAAACATCCAGACTGATATGGCAAGGTATAGATTGAAGGCTGGGGAGATGTTCACTGGATTAAGCTCTGTGTACAAGTATAAGGATCTGAATTTGGATCCTCAGGACCCACGTAAAGCCAGCCATGTAGTGCTAACTCCTATGGCTAGATGGGAGGTGGAGACAGGAGAATCCCAGGAAGCTCTGGTGAATATGGAAGCCAACAAGTAGGTGAGAAATAAGAACTGACACCCGAAGTTTACTTCTGATCTCCACACATGTACCATGGCATGTGCATGCCTGAGTTCACACATACTAGTGAATGGGTATGGTGGTGCACGCCTTCAATCCTAGCACTCGGGAGACAGGGGTAGATGGATCATTGTGAGTTCGAGGCCTACATAGTGAATTCCAGGTCAGCTTGGGCTAGAGAGCAAGACGCTGCCTTGAAAAAAGGATGTAGGCTGGGCGTGGTGGTGCACTTGGGAGGCAGAAGTAGGAGGATCTCTGTGAGTTCAAGGCCACCCTAAAACTACATAGTGAATTCCAGATCAGCCTTGGCTAGACTAAAGCCCTACTTCAAGAAACCAATATATTATATGTATATGGAGAGAGAGACAGAGAGAGCAAGAGACTGGACTTGTCATTACTAAGAGATTCATTGTTTCCGCTAATCTCATCTTTAAAGGGCCCTGACTTTAAAAGGTCCTGCTCTGGGGCTGGAAAGATGGCTTAAGAGGTTAAGGTGCTTGCCTGCAAAGCCTAAGGACCCATGGTCGACTCCCCAGATCTGATGTAAGCCAGACACACAAGATGACACATGCATAAGTCACACATGTACACAAGATGGCACACACAGCTGGAGTTTGATTGCAGTGGCTGGAGGCCAGCCCTGGAGCACCAATTCTCTCTCTCTCTCATTATAAAAACAAAAAAAGGTCCTGCTCTGGCCCTTCTCCAGCTGCTTGCCTACATACTGAACAGTAACTCTTTAAGCCAAGAAATGCTCACCCATAGAGCCAACCTCACTTTATTGCACCACTGTAGACCTCACTTCAGGAACTCAGGAGGCAGAATTCCCTACTCAAATACTCCCCAAGCTTATTTTCAGGGCCCCTGTGGGGTTTCTCCCTAGATCTTGAGATATGCACCCCTGGACTTTTTTTTTTTAAATTTTAAAAGATTTTATTTTTATTGATTAGAGACAGAGAGAGGGAAAGAGAGGAGAGAAAGAGTGAGAATGGGTGTGCCAGGGTCTCTAGCCACTGCAAACGAACTCCAGACGCATGTGTCACCACGTGCATCTGCCTTACATGGGACCTGGAGAATCTAACCAAGGTCCTTAGGTTTCGTAGGCATGCACCTTAACCGCTAAGCCATCTCTCCAGCCCACCCCTGGACTTGTTTGTGCCATGAAATGACTATTTCAGAGGGGCTGCAGAGTGTTAACAATGGACTCCCTCATTCATGCGGTGATTACTTTGCAGTGTGGAGGGATGGATTGGCTATAGGAAGCAATGGGAGGAAGAGAGCTTTGTGGACACCAGCTCTTCCTGCCCTTCCTTGCTCCAGTGGGGAACTCTGAGAAGTCCCATCCTAGAATCCTAAATCCTAATCTGGTCAGCCAAGTTGTTATCAAAGTATATTTGTCAAGGTGTTTAAACAGTCCCACAGTTTGTTAGCTTGTTTTATTTATTTTAAATATTTTATCTTTATTTATTTGACGGGGGGGCAGGTAAAGAGAGAGAATGGGCATGCCAAGGCCTCCAGCCATTGCAAACAAACTCCAGATGTGTGTGCCACCTTGTGTTTCTGGTTTATGTGGGTACTGGGGAATCTAACTTGGGTTCTTTGCCTTGCAGGCAAACACCTTAACCACTAAGCCATCTCTCCAGCCTTATTTTATTTTATTTTATTTTATTATTTATTTATTTCAAATACAGACATTTATTAAGATGGTTTCCATGCCTAGTTTCCTCACAGGCCCTACAAATGTTATGATCGGTCCTGGCTCCCCATCTAATATAAAATCAACTTCAATCATCTCAGCCTGGTATTTAAGGTCATTTACTATTTGGCTCACATTTTCTTCATGCCTCCCACAAGTCTTTTGTGGGTATCTGTCAACCAAACAGTTTTCAGTCAGGCTCAGCTCATATGCTTTTCTCTGTGCTCAGGTTCATGTGCACATTATTTCTCCCTGAAAGCCTTTCATTTCTGCCCTGCATTTATATGGGCCAACTTACTGTTTCACACCCCCAGCTCAGCCTCTGCGTCACATCTCTTCCCTCTGGACTCTTCCAGCAGCTTTTGTCTGAGCCAATTTGCGGCACTCAAGATGTGCAGTGGTGTGTGGACATTTTTCTTATTACGCACAAGGTGTGGCTATAAGATAAGGAGACATCAGCATGCAACCATTTTCAAAGTAGGAAAGGAGTTATAAAAAAAAGTAGAGTACACAGAGAATCAGAACAGGTGCTAAAGGAAGTCACCCTCTCTGCATGGTCAATAGGCTGTGGAGAGGTCATTGGGGAAAGCATCTTGGGATAGTCGATCTGTCCATTAGGAAAGAGGTCTTTTGAAACCAGAGAGAGAGAAGCAGATTGTGTGAGCAGAAAGCAATATTATAGTGCGTGGGGGGGGGATCAGAGATGAGAAAATGGAGAGGACAAATAGATTTTAATGTTTCTCAAGAAGTTGGACTCTCAGAAGGGTATGACAGCTTGAATGGGTAGAAGAAGAGGCAGGGTGGCTGTGTTTTCGTCAAAGGGTAAGGGATACTGTGTTTGTGGGAGCAAGGAGTCAGAAATCGATAATAGAGGGAAAGCTGATTGAACAAACCCTGGGTCTGGCTGAGATCCAGTGCACAGGTGCCAGGGTTCACCTTGATGAGGAGAAAGGGCACTTTTTGCTGTGGGCGAGGGAGGAAAGGGGAAGATGAATGAAGGTTACAGGACAGGCATGATAATGAGAGAATGGGCTTGAATGGGAAGGGATTGGCTGTCAGTAAGAGGACAGGCTAGGAAAGCCCGATTTTCTGGGCCGGGTGCAGATTTGCATACATGTAAGTTTCACGGTCTTGCATCCATTCATTCCGCAAGTGCCAAACACGACTGGGCCCGAGGGTCTACAAAGATACAACTCCTCACGTTTGGATTTTGGAATCTGTTGTTAGTGGCCCAAGTGAGATTTCGTCTTTACTCTTCTGGAAGAGTTTTAAGTAGAAAATAAATGCACGAATGAATCAGAGGAGTCCTTTGTCACAGCAGATGTCCCGGGGTTGGAGCCGGGAAAACATGAGCATCTTTGACAATGTCTCCCTGTATGAAGTGTTAAGGGAGGGGAGGCCAAGATTGGGGGAAAAGTACATTAAATGAGAGGGTCAGCGGCGGTAAACTGAAGCGGTATAAGGTCCGCCTGGAACATGGGAACTTCCCGTTCACTTCAGATCACGCTGCAAACAAAGGTAAGAGCACCTCAGTTTTTTACACCACAGTAAATTCAGCTCCTTCCCCAATCTCTACGGCAGCCGAGTAGGCCAAAAAAAAAAACACACGCAAAAAACCCTACCCCACCCACGTCATCCACACAGTTACCACACAGAACAAGTCCACGGCCCCTGACTTACTTCAGGTCAGTACTACCTTTGCCCGCGGTTCATTGATAAAGGGCGGGGCGAGTCACCTTTACTCTTTTCTCATTGGTCATCGGAGCGCGTCCGGCCTCCTGCGCCACCGCCGATAGGCTTCAAGAGCTGTCACTCGAGAGGCCTCCGCCCCCTCCTGCCGTGATCCCGCCCCTCGCCGTGGTCCCGCCCCCGATAGGCTTCAGGGACTGTCACTCGAGGAACTCTCCGCCTCCAGCCGTGGTCCCCGCCTCCGTCGCCTTCGCCGATAGGCTTCAAAGGCTCTCAGTCAAAAGTCTCCGCCCCTCCGCCGTGTCTGGGATCTCGCGGGAAGAGCGGCGGGCACGGCGGTGGTGGCTGTGGTGCTTGGGCAGCGCGCGGAGCTGAGCTGAGCCGAGCGGAGCGCACAGGCAGGCTCTCCTTGGCAGAAGCGCTTCCTTCCCCGCGAGCGTTGGAGCTGCAGCCCGTCAGGCCTGGGCCGCCGCTTCCTTCTCTTCCTGGGGGCTCCGCTTGCCCTTCGACGCTGCTCAGGTGAGGAATCGCGGCTCGAGGAGTGGTCGGCGGACCGGGAGCCGCGAAGGCAGGCAGGCTGCGGTCCGGGGAGGGTGGGGGGCAGGCGGCTCCCCGTATTGCCCCGTGGGCGCGGGGCTCCGGCAGTGCTGGACGGGGCACTGCTGGCGGGGAGGAGGACCTGGGGGCGGGCTGCCGAAGCGGTGCCGTGCGGAGGGGGGACGATCGGGGGAACCGGGACGGGGTCCCGAGGGTCCTGGTGGCTTTGGGAAGGGGGGACGGCAAAGAGAGTCCGCGGCTTGGAGGGGGTGTCGAGCGAGATCTGCCGGGAGTCCCGAGGTTCCATATGGAGCGGGCTCCCCACCGAGCCCTGGTGCGGAGCTTTTGGAGGCTGGGGGGCGCGGCGGCGGCGCAGGATGCAGTTTAGCAAGATCCTGGGGCAGGGGTCCTGGGGAGCACATCGTTGGGGGTCCTGGGCGCGGGGCGGGGTCCGTTTGGCATTCCTGGGACAAAGCCGGAGTGTGTCGGGGGAGAAGGGGAGGGCTCTGTTTTAGGGGTGCCTCGGGGTTGTAAGTGCAAATGTTATCTTGTTCTGGGGGGTCCTCCTTGGGTGGGTGGATGGTGGTGGTGGTGGTGGCTGGGGAGAGCTGGAGGGTGCCCAGCCCTGGCCCGCGATCTGTCTTATATTGGGGTTTTCTGCTGCTTTGCCCAGAGGGGGGCGGTAACTGGGCTTGTGGCTCCCCAATCTTTTGCGGGGTGACCGAGTGAGTTAGCGATCCTCCTGGGATGTGATGTCGCCGAGTGGGCGCGGCTCCGCGCGGGCGGGGGCGCTGGGTCTCCTGGGGGCCGGGAGGGGACTCCCGTGGCTTTCAAGGGACCACCCTTGCTCAAGTCAACTGCTCATGATCCTCCCTGGATGCTCAACTGGAGGATGAATCGGTGGCCCGGGGACGAGTTGGAGGAATGGTGGGTTTGTTCCGCAGTTTTCTTTCTCTGCCCCGGGATCCCTGCGGGGGCGCGCTCGTGTCGCCGGAGCTCTGGGAACTCGCGAGTAGCGAGCGCCGCACCCTAGGTTGGGCAGGTGTGGGGTCTATACGTTCATTAGGTAGGTAAGGGGTTGCCCCCGCCCCCAGGTTGAGAGAGAAGGACTCTGCACCCCCAGCCGCTGGGAAGGTCGGGAAGGTTCTGTCTTTCTCTAGTAAGGTGGTTTGCTTTGCTGATCCTGCGTTGTTGGAAACCTGTCCTGAATTCTTGCCTGAATATTGGGCAATCAAGGTATTGGCTGGGGAGTGTGTATTCTGGCTTCTCTGTCCTTTGAACAGCATTTGTGGAGAGGGATAATTTTAAAAGAAACAAACAAAAAAAAAAAAAAAAAGGAAAAAGAGAAGAAGAAGAAAAGGACAAAGCTGTCTGTAAAAGTAGCATTTTCAGCCTTCTCAATTGTATTGTAAAGCTGTTATTAGTTTTGGATTACGCAATTCTCGGCGACTAACCTAGGCTTAGATGGCAGTTTAAATAAAATGACTTCTGTGTATGTGTGTGTGAGTGGTTTTAAAAATGTGTAAGCCAGCATGTCTGCGTTTGCCTGACAATTCCTCAGGTGGGCTGTGTAACGTGACTGCTTATCCAGTCTAAGGAGGGAATTGAGAAGGCAGTGGGGCCCGTACTCAGAATAGTTCAGTAAACCTGAAATCTGCCGCAAGCCAACATATTTGGGTATGCCAAACCAAAGAATTTTGCCTGTCCTGGCTTATTGACTTTTTTTTTGTTGTTGTTGTTTAGTAGTTGATTTTTTTAAAAAAGCTGACATTTTTAAAGAAAATAACCCTTTCTTTTTTTGAGTTTTGAACCAGAAAGGTTAGGGAACAAGGTACTCATGTTTGGATTTTACAGTTACTTTAAAAAGCAGGGAAATGCTGTGTAGGAATATTTAATTCTTTGGGGGGGGTGGTTAAAGTAGTTCTTATTGTTGTTCAAACCCAAAATACCTAACTGCCTTTGATAATCCTCAAAACTGATCATCTCACTGCAAATTCCTTTTCCCTGTTTTTTGAGAAAATACAAATGACAAAGAAAGCAGATTTCAGAAACTTAAAATAAAAGAGTTTTTTTTTTTTTGATTTCTAAGTAAGCATAAGCTGACCTGTCAGGAAGTAAGACATTAGAGGTACCACAGTGATTCAGTAATCATGTAACTTACAACAGATAGATAAACCAATTAAATAAACTGTGCTAAGGAAGAAAGATACAGCTCTTGAAAACTAACCCCTGAATGGTGGTATGATTGACATCTGTTGTGATAACCAGGAACTGAGCAAGATAGTGCCCTCTGCCTTCTGAATCATGAACGAAAGAGTAAATGGTGATCAGTAGTTAGGGTGATAAGGATGTGTTGGCTCTTTGAGAATGCTTTTGTTTTATGAGCGTAAAAACATCTATAAGGATACAGGGTGGAAATACAGCTCGGTTGGTAGAGTGCTTGTCTAGTGGTGGCACATTCCTGTGATCCCACTCGAGGTGGTGGCAAGAGGAAGGAGAAGTCCAAGAGCATCCTTGCCCACCGGTAGTTCCAGGCTAATCTGTAAGAGTGAGGCTGCTTCAGGGAGTTGCTGAGGCATGGTAGCTGTCTAATTTCATAACTGTGTATTCCTTGAGTCTGTTTCAGTGAGCAGACTTTACTTAAGTGCAGAAATGAAAGTATTGGGAAATACAGTATTTATAGACTTTGGTCAAGGTTGCAATTTCCATCTGTTTGTACTAGTGAAGATGAAGGGTATTTCAAATACCTAAAAATTACAGGGTAGAGAGGGAGAAGGCAAGATGAGGTAGGGAGCATATTAAAATAATAAAAGGTATGGGCCCAGTAAAGTATTAAAACATGTTTTAAACTGCAGGATATTTAATCATGCAGATAGGATATATTTTGTGTTCTTACTGTGGCATAACTTCAGAAAGATTTTTTTATTTTTGGTCAAACATATGCACATTTAATAGATGTGTTTTTCTTGTGAGGCATATGAACCATAAAAATAGTTTTACACTTTCACTGTTACACTGCTGGAAATGACAGCACCAAAGTGGCTTTTGAATTATCATTCAAAATTCTAGAATCATAAATGTGATATACTCAAGCACTTTCTAGAAGGGAAATCATAGGACATGAATTCTAATCTTCACTGTGCTGCTGATAGGGTGACCTTTGATAAATCCTTGCTTTCTCAGGGCCTGTTTCCTGTGTGTGTGTGTGTGTGTGTGTGTGTGTGTGTGTGTGTGTGTTACACAAAAAGGAGAGGGACCATTAGTGGCTTGTTCTCAGGATATAACTAGAAGGTAGATGGAAATATTAATTTTAGAATATATATTCATGAAGTGAATGATTTCTTTTGGATGCTGTAGCTTTGCCTTTTATTTCTGATCTCATAGAATATCTATGCAACAATGTTACTCACATCATTTTTTTCCCTTACATCTTTTTAAATTTTTATTTTTTGGTTTTTCTGAAGTAGGGTCTTGCTCTAGCCCATGCTGACCTGGAATTTACTATGTAGTCTCAAACTGGCCGGGAACAGTGATCCTCCTACCTACCTCTGCTTCCCAAGTGCTGGGATTGAAGGAGTACACCACCACACCCAGCAAAATATTTTGTTTTTATTTATTTATTTGAAAGAGGCAGAGAGAGAGAGGGAGGGAGGGAGTGATGGGGGAGGGGTACACCAGGGCCTCCATCTGTTGGAAGCGAGCTCTAGATGCATGTGTCACCTTGTGCATCTGGCTTACATGGGACTTAGGGAATTGAGCCTGGATCCTTTGGTTTTGCAGGCAAGCACCTTAACTACTAAGCCATCTTTTCATCCTGCTCCCTAAATGCTGCGCCATCTCGCTAGCTACATAACATCTTTAACTCTGGATTGTACTATGAGATCTCTTGTGATTACCAGCAAACAACCACATCCTTACCTACCTCAAGGTAATTTTTCTAAAATGCAAATCTCTTCATTGCTTCTTGCTTAAAACCCATTGTTCCTTCCCTGCAGGATTTAGTCCTAACTAACCATCATTGCAAGCCCTTTCATCATCCAGCTCTCATCTGTATTTCCCTAGCCATGTATCTCAAGCTCCAGTTCATTGTACTAATGAGAGAGCAGCTTACCGAGTGAGCCAGCCGTGCTGTTTCCTGACTCAGCCTTCAGCGTGCTCTTCACTGCTTGCATGCCTTTCCTTCTCTTGTCTTGCTGTAACAGCTACTGAGTTTTTCAGCATAAAACTTTTTAGGTCCCTGTCATCTGGCCCTCCCTCTTCCTACCTCAATGGGTTATTCACTCAATTAATCTTGTTCATTCTTTCTCTTAAGTTTATTACTTTAATGTAATTATGTCTTTTTTCAGGATTCAAGGCCAGATTGATATTTGTCATTACTTTAAAAAATATTTTATTTTTATTTATTTATTTGTGAGAGAGAGATACAGAAATAGGCAGGGAGAGACAGAGAGAATGCATGCCAGGGCCTCTAGCCACTGCAAATGAACTCCAGATGCATGTGCTCCCTTGTGCATCTGGCTTACGTGGGTCCTAGGGAATTGAACCAGGGTCCTTTGGCTTTGCAGGCAAACGCCTTAACCACTAAGCCATCCCTCCAGCCCGTCAGTATTTTTTAACTCCCTCTTGCTTATTTACACATAGTTGGATCTCTCTGCATGCTTCACATCTCAGTACCCAACTTGTTATCTTTATAATGTCCACGATGAATTAAACTCAGATCTCAGGGTTGTCCTATTTCCTTAAAACTTACTTTTTCCTTTAATTATTCTTCTACCCCAATACCCACAAAGTGATATTAGAACCGTGATTCTTAGTCTCATACTAAAAGTGAGTCTCCTACCTCCATGGGAATTATGGGTTGCACTGTTAAACTTGCAGGAAAGTCAGTAGGATCTTGAGGCACCAAGTTAGGAATGAGGAATTTGTAGTCTTGGGCATTAGTGATTAGTAAGTAGGTGTCTTCCTTGCCAATGTTGGTAGGCTTTCCTGTTGGCTTCATAGTTGGTATACATACATAGCCTTTAAATTTCAAAACAATCCTGATATTATCTTGCTTTTAGTCATCGCCTGCTAGAAACCAGCTGATAGAATAATATTTGCATGTAACATCCAATCCTTTCATCTACTTTAAATCATGACAGTTGTATATAATTATACAGTGTTGTTTAGGGAATAATGATTGGAAAAAAGGTTATACATGTTCAGTACAGACTTCCCCTTCCCCAAGCTAACTATATATGTGTGTGTAAATGTACATAGGTGTGTACATGTATATGCATATACAGTTTGTGTATATGTGCTAGAACATTAGATAAATTGTAGAGAGAATTCATTAAAATATTGTCTGGTTTAGATGTGGTGTCATGTACTATATTGTGTAGTAAAAATTAAAAAAGGTCTAAAAATGATTAGTATCTGGCACCTGGCCCAGAAGGGAGAAAAGCAGGGTCTGGCAGCATTTGGCAGCAATCTTCCTTAAGACAAGTGGCCTTAGCTCTTTTTATTATTGGATCAATTCTTTTGACAATAGCACTTCTGTCTGTAGTACTGATCCTGTAGTACTGTTTTAAAAGGGAAAGTCAAGTTTTTGTAAATTAGACAGTTGAACCTGAAAGAAACTAACTCTTTACAGTACAAAAGCCATTTTGAAGTATTTAGGAGAACATGTAGGGGAAACATTGTAGTATTGGGTCTTTTAGTGTTTTTTTTTTTTTTTTTTTTTTTTGGCTTGGCAAAGTTTTAGCAGAATTCTTATGACTTTGTTAGTTAATCGAGGTTTCTCAGTTTAAGCCTGAAAAGTTGCAAATAAAATTAATCATTTTCCTAAACTGTTATTTACCTAATTAAAAAACCAATCAGCCTTGATATAAACAAAATTTAAAGTACACATTTAAAAAAATTCTCATGCTAGTAATAACATAGTAATTGTATCATGCATCAGAGATCTTTTTAGGCTTGACTTGAATGCAGTTGCTGAGTAAGTGGTTTGAGCACTAAGAGTCAGAGGTTTCCATTGAATTTTGCAGAGTTTTATGGTTTGGGGAAAAGATACTTGCTTTATGGATAAATTTTTAAGGCCCCAATTTCCAACAATACAGTTTTGGGATGACTATTTTTTTTTAACATGTTTTGTTTGTTTATTTATTTATTTATTTATTTATTTATTTATTTATTTATTTTAAAGAGAGAAAGAGGCAGAGAGAGAGAGAGAGAGAGAGAGAGAGAGAGAGAGAGAATGGGCACGCCAGGGCCTCCAGCCACTGCAAACAAATTCCAGACTCATGTACCCCCTTGTGCATCTGGCTTACATGGGTCCTGGAGAATCGAACCAGGATCCTTTGGCTTTGCAGGCAAATGCCTTAACCACTAAACCATCTCTCCAGCCCCTGGGATGACTATCATTTCTTGAAGACTAGCTCATTGTATGATCCAGGATCAGTAGTGATAATAGAAGGGATCCTATTTGCAGGAATACATGTGTCCTGTTCAAGGTTAAATTACAAAGCCGTGGAGCTGGTGAAAAAATTTATACCTAATAATGATTGGTAATATTTGATCAAGATTCAGCATGAGAGCTAGAGAGATGACCCAGGGGTTAAGGAAGGCACTTGCCTGTAAATCCTAATGACCTGGGTTTGATTCCCCAGTACCCACATAAAGCCAGATGCACAAAGTGGCACATGCATCTAGAGTACACTTGCAGTGGCTGGAGGTCCTGACATGCCCATATTCACCCTTCCTTCCTTCCTTGCTTCCTTCCTTCCTTCCTTCCCTTCCTTCCCCCCCCTCCTCCCTTCCCCCCTTCCCTTCCTTCCTTCCCCCTTCCTTCCCCTCCCCTCCCTCCCCTCCTCCCTCCCTCCCCTCCCTCCCTCCCTCCCTCTTTCTTCCTTCCTTCCTTTCTTTCTTTCTTTCTTTCTTTCTTTCTTTCTTTCTTTCTTTCTTCCTTTCTCTGTTTACAAATAAAGAAAGAAATAAAATATTTTTTAAAAGATTTAGTGTGAGTTCACCAAGAATAGGGACAGATCTTGACACCTAAGCTCACTTCTTTCCTTACAGGACAGGGTGGGTAAGCTAGTGGGAAGATCAGAACTACTCTGGCCATAGCCCAGATCCAGGTCATATATTTCAATATGTGCTGGGCACCAGGTTTTTACAGTTCTAAAGGAAGTCAGATTTTAGTATTCAGAAATGCCACAGATGGTTTGAAGTTGCTTTTGAACGTGATGCATAAGTATTATTAAATTCAAATGCATGCTTGTCTGTTTTTCGTGTAAACAAAATCATTAGTATTGGAAGCAAAAACCGTTTTAATTTATAAAAATTTAACTGGAAATCCAAAATGAAAAAGGGCATGATGGCACACCTCTATAATCCCTGAGGTGGGACTATTGTCACAAGTTCTAGGCCAACCTAGGCTACAGAGTGAGAACCAGTTCAGCCAAGGATATGTAGGGATATTCTATCTGGGAGAAAAAAAAAGAAAGAAAGAAACAAAAAAACCAAACAAAAAACCCCCTGAAATAAATAAATAAATCCAAAATGAACAATAAGCTATTTTATTCACCACCCCTTGAACAAGCATTCATTAACTTCAGATACTTTTAATCCTGAATTGACTCCTTTTTTAAAAACTACCTTAAGATCTAATCTTTGAAACTTTTCTTTAGATCTATCTTTATTTTTCTCCTTTAGATCTATCTTAAAGGCTCCTCTGTCCAACATTAGTATTGTTCATACTTTGCTAACAGCATAATATTTTAGTAGTAATATGTTGTATACAATATGTACTATATTGTATTGCATACAATATTGTATACTGTTGTGAACTGTTTACTAATCACTTAACAATACAAAGTTTTGTTAAAATACTTTCTTTATTATTAAATATTTTATTTATAATAATAAATACTTATTTATTGGAGAGAGGGAGATAGAAAAAGAGAGAGGGTGGGAGAGAATGGTACACCAGGGCCTCTAGCCACTGCAGGTGAACTCCAGACAAATGCACCCACCTTCTGCATCTGGCTTACATGGGTATTGGAGAATCGAACCTGTGTCCTTAAGGCTTCTCAGGCAAGTGCCTTACTGCTAAGCCATCTCTCCAGCCCTAAGTTTGTTTTTTCTTTTTTTTAATAACAGGATTTATTTGCAGTCTCCTTAACTGGGGTTTAAAAAATATTTAATGAAATTTAAATGTACAGGCTAGAGGTTATAGCCCTGCAAATAGTAAGTAAGTAAACAAACAAATAGAAGAAGTGAAAACAGAGTTGGTAATTGAATTTCAGTTGCTGTCAAAACAGTAGCATTACGGGCTGGAAAGCAATGGCTTAGTGGTTAAGACACTTGCCTGCAAAGCCTAAGGACCCAGGTTTGACTCCCCAGAACCCACATAAACCAGATGCACAAGATGATGCATGCGCACAGGTAGCACACGTGCACAAGGTGGTTCATGTGTCTGGAGTTCATTTGCGATTTCTAAGGCCTGGCACACCATTTGTCTCTCATAAAAAAGTTAAAAACAACAACAACAAACCAGTAGTATTAGAAAAGCCCATGGGAAGCAGAGGTAGTATAATCTCTGTGAGTTCAAGGCCACCCTGAGACTACATATGAATTCTACCTTGAGAAACAAAAACAACGAAAAACCTTTTGTCTCACTTCTCTCTGATTAATTTCTACTTTTATCATCTGTGTATCTTTATTTTTGTCCATATTCAGTGGCTTATAAAATTTACAAATAATAGTAATATATTCATTAAAAATACTAAAATAAGAAAAAATTTTCATCATCCTTACATTCTTGTTTTGCAATACTAGGACTTAATTAAACCTAGGGGTCTCGCACAAGGTAAGCAAGATTCTGTCACTGCACTATCTCCCCAAGCCTTTGTTTACTTTTTTCTTGAGGCAGGGTCTTACTAAGATTGGCCTTGAACTTGTTCTGTCGCTCAAGAGTAGCCCTTAAAACTTGTGATCCTTCTGCCTCAGTCTCCTGAGAAGCTGGGATTACAGCTTGTAGGTCACCAGGCCAAGTTCAGCCCTACATTCTTAACACCACCCTCCTCAAATTGTTAATTTTTTTCAATGCATATAACACTTTATCACTAGCCCTCAAAAGTGGCAGATGATTTTTAAAATGCTTTTTTCTAATGAAATTTCTTTCAAGATGCTAAGAAACCCCTGGAGGTTTATTATAGAAAATGCACGTTGCCAGCAGGAATACTTTTACTTTGCCATGTGAATATGTGCACAGCTTAGTGAACAAAACAAAATATATTTTAAGGTGTTCATGAAATAATGTCTGTGTAAACATTTGATTGAGCAGTGGATGATCTTATAGTCAGCTTCACGCTGCTGGATTGAACCTCCAAACCAGACACAATTTATGGGAGGGATGGGATTTATTTATTTGAAGCTTATAGATTCAGGAGAAATTCTGTAATGGTGGAAGAAGCTGGCCCCCTTTCACAGTCCACACAGGGAGAAATACCGCCACTCCAGGAACTGAGGCAGAGCGCCAGCACTCTGTACACCTTAGGCTGGAATTCAGATCAGGACCCCAGGATCCACCCACAGTAACACCAAATTTCAGTCTTGAATAAAACTCCTGAATCTATTGAGGGACATCCATTCAAACTACCACATTCCACCCCTGGCCCCCAGTAGATTCATAACCATCTCACATTATAAATTGTACTCAGTCCAATTTCAAAGGTCCCCATAGTCTTCACGTTTCATGGGGATGCATAGCCCATATCAAAAATCTTCTTGCCTTCTTCAGTCAGTGAAGCTAATGCCTTCCATTGTAGGGTTTTGTTGCTTTTTAATCTGGAGGCCTCTCTGTGGAGTAAAGACGACATGACAGGGATGGAGAGATGATTTAGCTGTTAAGGCCCTTACCTATGAAGTCTAAGAACCCATATTGATTCGCCAGTACTGATGCAAGTCAGATGCACAGTGTCTGGAGTTTGTTTGCAGTGGCTAGAGGCCCTGGTGTGCCCATTCTCTCTCTCTCTCAAATAAAAAATAAGGGGGCTAGAGAGATGGCTTAGTGGTTAAGGCATTTGCCTGCAAAGCCAAAGGATCCCGGTTCAATTCTCCAGGACCCTCATAAGCCAGATGCACAAGGGGGCACATGCATCTGGATTTCTCTTGCAGTGGCTGGAGGCCCTGGCACATCCATTCACTCTCCCTCTCTCTCAAATAAATAAATAAATTCTATTAAAAATAAAATACAAATTTTTTTTTAATTCATACTGAGAGGGCTGGAGAGATGGCTTAGCAGTTAAAGTGCCTACCTGTGAAGCCTAAGAACCCATGTTCCACTCTCCAGATCCCACATAAGCCAGATGCACAAGGTGATGCAACGCTCACAAGGTCACACATGCACACAAGGTGCCACATGCATGTAGAGTTTGATTATAGTGGCTAGAGGCCCTGGTGTGCCAATTCTCTCTCTCTCTCACTTGCTTTCTTGCTTTCTCTCTCATTAAAAAAAAAAAAAAAATCATGCTGAGGTTGGGTATGGTGGTACACACCTTTAATCCCAGCACTCTGGAGGCTGATGTAGGAGAATCGCTTTGAGTTCAAGCCTGGAACTACAGTGAGTTCCAAGTCAGCCTGGTCTAAGGTTTGGCCATGGAGTCAGTGACTAAAGTAGGATTGGGGTAGGAACACTGAACAGAGAATGTCAAGGAACGAGCGAAGAATTGAGGAGGATTGTTTGATGTTGAGATTTCTAAACTTTATGACAGCGGTAAGATGGAAGTGGTGTAATAAGCGAGCAATTAAATGTTCACAAAATGAAATGCGGAGTTTGATCGGCAACAAGGAGAGGAAGTGAGTGGTTACAGTCTGCGCACAGTAGACTCCGTGTTGGATGTTTGTAGAGAAGAGTGGGAACAGTGGATGAATGGACAAAGGTACCGAGTCTACTTCCAGGGCTAGCAAGAGGGATTGAGAGCGTGGACCGAGCACATGAGAAAGCTGCAGAGCAAGCGAGGGTGAGAGAGACCCACAGCAGAGTGAGCCAACCCATGCAGAGGCACGGAGAGGATAAGAGTGGGTGTTGGAGAATAGCAAAAGCTATCATTGCATTTGGAATTGAGGGCTTTTTCTTTCCTGTGTGAAGTATTATTTAAACACAAGCATTCTCTGTGTTTCAGCATCCAGAATTTTTTTAAAGAAAAGATGAACGTCATGCCAAAGACCAGGATTAGCAGAGCATAGCTTAGTTTTCCCAGGACTTATCCTGACTCTGTCAGTTTCCCATCTGCTGCCTCAGTTCACTTGTAGCTCTGGAGGGGCATGCAGCACGTCGTGACAGCTCGGCTCCCTCATGGCCCGCCTCCCTCCAGGTCCTTCAGCAATATTCAGAGCAGCAGAGAAAAATGTCATTTATAAATGTATCATAGACTTGTTTGATTTCTTTTCTAAAGTTTTTCACCTGCTTTTATTATTGCACTACTTTACTTACTAAATGAGTAACAGCGCTCCTAACATTTCTTCAGCATCCAAGAGGGCCTTTTGCCTCGTAGTCAAATTTTATATAGTTCATCAGCTGCTACGATTCAGTTAAGACTGTTTCCCCTTGAAGTATTGAAACGCCCCATTCAGACAGCCTCACACAGTAAGGAACTTGCTCATTTTAGCACAGCTGGAAGGAGAGGAAAGGCAGGCTTCCAGATTAGTCAGGCAGTGTTGTAGTGAAGACACCCGAAGATTGCGTTCTTCCTGTTGTTCAGTGCACTTAACTGGTGCATGGTGGCTAACTGAAGGAACCAGGTGTTCTGAAAGAAGACTTCCTTCAAAAAGAAAGGACAAACTTAGCCAGAAGCCACCAGCACATCTGTCATGTCTCATTGGCACGATTCCTCTTCACTTCTGAATCAGTTTCCAGCAGTGAGGACAGGCCCATCTCTGAGCTAAAAAGTCACTTCTCCAAGTTGCTGTCACTCAGAGTTAGGGACCAGATGTTTACGGTGACAATCGCAATGTTTACCGCAAGGCCACCGTGGTTGCATTCTAGAGCTCTGAGCATTGGAACCCTTACTGTTGCTATGTTTTCATAATGAGCCTGATATGCTTTCTTGTATTTTATGGCTTAATTGCCACATTCACAGAATTCTGTTATGTAAAGCAATAGACTAAGTACTAAGCATTCCTTTCTGGAAAAGAAAAAGAAAAGACAACATGCTGGGGTAGTGAAAAGATAGGGGATAAATTGCAGATTTGAATTTGTACCTTTCCTTGTAACCAACAGTCCTTAACCTCTTTCACCTCCAGATAATTGACTTAGCTACCATTTACATAGATGCTTCAGTGATGTGATCTCTATCTCTTCCCCCTGTCAAATGTGGCCTGTGGCCCTGTGGTGAAGTAGAAAGTGAGCGGGGTCATGATTAAGGCCCTAATTAATTCTAGCTCTGCTGCTGCAGTCACGTGTGAGCCTGGGCAGCTCACTTCAGCTCTCAGACCTTCTGTTCCTTCTCTCTAAGCTAGACAGAGCTGACTACTTGATTACCAAGTGCCTTCACTGGGATTAAATAAGCTATTATGAAGAAATTTGAAATATACAACTTGAAATCAGTTTATTACACTTATTAAAGGACAAGCAGTTATAGGAGGAAAAACTTGAATAACCTGAGATATTGGTTCCAAAAAATAAGTAATTGATCTTGGATTTTGAATGTCTAAGGCCTGTTATTAGTAAAACATATAACGTAGAACAGCTATTTGAGTCTGCAGTTTAAGCCTACGAACTATTATACAAGTACCCTCAGAATTTTATTTTATTTACTCACTTGCATGTGTGCATTTGCAGCTGGCTTTACATGTACACTGGGGAATTGAACCCAGACTGGCAGGCTTTAAGCAAGCACCTGTAATAGTTCCCAGTTTTTTTTTTTTTTTTTTTTTTTTTTCCAATGTCAAAATTTTGCCCTGTTTTTTCTTAAAGGAGCTTGGGAAGAAGTCAACAATGGAGTATATTGTAAGTTACAGTGCTTTGTGTGGTTTACAGGGTGTGATAGATACATTGTTTGTTTGTTTATTTAAGATAGAAAGAGGCAGGTAGAATGAGCACACCAGGGCCTCCAGCCCCTGCAAAAGAACTGACACATCCGCCCTCTGTGCATCTGGCTTGTGTGGCTCCTGGAGAACTTGCGTTCTTTAGCTTGGCAGGCAAGCGCCTTAACCACTAAGCCATCTCTCCAGCCCAGATACGTCTGTTTATTTCACTTGTTGACTGTTTTTGTTAGGCCCTCTATTTCACCTTTCTTGGAACATTACTCCTTCCAAGAACCCTGAAGTTTCACACTGAAATATGAATAGCTTGGATTTTAGTACTAAAGAAGACAACATAATTTGTTTCTGAAACTCTGACCTTGTATTTGGTGCTAAATGAAAATTAAATGACACTAAGAAATTTAACTTTAAAGATTTATTTTTATTTATTTATTAGAGAGAGAGAGAGAGAATGGGCACACTGGGGCTTCTAGCCACTGCAAACGAACTCCAGATGCATGCGCCACCTTGTGCATCTGGCTTATGTGCGACTTGGAGAATTGAACCTGGATCCTTAGGCTTCGCAGGCATTCGCTTTAACCACTAAGCCATCTCTCCAGCCCAAGAAATTTGACTTCAAAAGTGACTTCATGTGTTGGGTTAATATTCATGTTGAATCTAAATATGTTATTTGTAGAGTGTTAAATATAGCTTTAGGACTAGAGAGATGGCTTAATGGTTAAGGTGCTTACCTACAAAGCCTAAGGACCCAGGTTTGATTCCTCAGTATCCACGTAAGCCAGATGCACATGGTGGCACATGCATCTAGAGTTCATTTGCAGTGGGTGGAGGCCCTGGCACACCCATCCCATATATATATATATATATATATATATATTTCATAAATAAATAAATAAATACATATAGTGTTAGTATCTTGGTACTTTTGGCCATATGCTTCTTGAATAGATAGCATCTACCTTGAGAGAGGGAAGAGAAGGGAGAGGAGAGAGAGAGAGAGAGAGAGGGAGAGAGATGCCAGTTCTTCCAGCCGCTGCAAATGAACTCCAGATGCATGTACCACCTTACGTATCTGGCTTACCTGGGTCCTGGGGAATCGAACCTGGGTCCTTTGGCTTTGCAGGCAAGTGCCTTAACCTCTAAGCCATCCCTCCACCCCTTGTGTTTTTTTAATTAAAAAATTATTTTTTTATTTGCGAGACAGGAAGAGTGCGGGGGGGGGGGCTGTTGCTATATGTGTGCGTGTGGGTTCACCAGGGCCTCTTTCCCATTGCAAACTGCCAACTCATGCACCCCTTTGTGCATCTGGCTTTATGTGAATACTAGGGAATGGAGCTTAGGCCATCATGTTTTGCAAGTAAGTGCCTTTCACCGCTGAGCCATCTCTCCTGTCTTAATGTGCCTTTAAACCTCCAACTCAGCTCAAGATTTGATTGCTTTTTTCTGCAGTTTGTGTCTTTGCCTCTGTGTGAATGTGTTTGTTTGTCCTTAGTGGCTTTCCTTGCACTTTTTTTTTTAAAAAAACTTTTTTTATTGACAATTTCCTTAATTATAGACAATAAACCAGATTTCTACTAAGTCTTCCTGTGGATAAGGGACACACATTTGGGCTTTGGTGGCATTAAGAACCAGGCTTTCAGGGTCACTTGATACCGATTTTTTGAGGTCTTTTGGCTCTTGGCAAACTTTTGGATTGCTTTAGGGTGGCATGAAGTTGGAGTGATAAAGGACCCTCTCTAGACTATCAAGAGTTGACCAGGAAGAAACCCACATGAAATGAGTCATGGAGCCATTTGTTTGTCTGAACCTGAGCTAATGTCTTAAGGGAGAAGGGCCCAAATACTTCATTCTTACTGTCTTCAGTCAAGATTACCAGTTTCTTCGGATAGAGATGTGGAGGTAAGTTCTAGCTGTAATAAGACATGACTTTTACCTGGGCTGGCCTTTGTTCAGACCTTCCTCTGGTACTTGCAGTGGTATTTGGTCTCTGCTGGATAGTTCTAAAACATCCATCCTGTGGGTAGAGAGTAAATCATTAATCATGTTTCACCTGCTTTAGATACTCAATTTTCAATGTTTTATTGACTTCTTGGGCTTTTCTTTTTTCTTTTTTAAAATAAGGATGCCAGCACATTTGAACGCTCTGCAAAGCATTTTTGTAATGAAGTAGAACACTAACAACCCAGTCCTAAAGGAGGTGCTAGATGATCCAGTCTGGACATATGCAGCCGTACCCGCCTTTAATCACGCAGCATAGAAATCCATTGTGATAGAAAACAGTGGGCATGAAGTTTTAACAACCTCAGTTGTAGTTCAGTTTCAACTGTGCTGTGTATAGCTTTGTAACTTTCAGCAGACTAATTAAATTTAACTCATTTTTTTTCCATCTGTAAAATACGTGTATATATTTGTGAGGTGTGGGGAGGTGGAACATCTGTCTGTTGTAGATCTCAGCAGTGAAGATCATAACAAAGGCGTGAAAGCACTTTGGAAGGTGGTAAAGCACAGTACAACGAAAATGTAAAATATGTTCATAAATTGTTTTATCTCAGCTCACTCAAGCTTTGCTTTCATGTTTTAACCGTAAATAGAGTTTCTCAGCTAAATAAATTTCTTTTATCACTGATTATTCAGGAAAAGCAAAATCAGAAGTGTCTAGGTTGATAGACGGATGGGAAATACATTGATGTCTTAGGCAGAGGATATAACTTACGTATGAAAGGATTTGTAAAGTCACTTTAGAGGGGTTTTTGTATTAATAAAATCTGAAGAATTTACTTGTGTTTCTTCCACTCCTAGTCTTTAAATATCTTGAACAGATTCGGTGGCATGTTGTGTGTGAATTTTCCACCTTGATTATCTATGGAAAATTACATTTTAAAATCAACCTGGTTGCTGCTTGTTGTCTACGATGGTTCCGAACCTCTCTTCCTTCCTAATTAGTATGTATTCAGGAGACTTCAAACTAACTTAATATAAGACCAGCATGAGTATAATTAGGGAGTTAAATCTGTCTGAATGTAAATCAGAATGATTGAAATATGAATGTAGCATTTTGGTATGTTTGAAATCATTCACATTCTGCCATGTAGGAATGGATGCGTGAGAGATCTGTACTGGATGGCTCCGTGACTTGTAGCCTGATCCTGTCATAGGCAGCGCGCATAAACATTCCTGCCTCTGAGGTGCTTACATAGAGGGAGACAAGATAAAGTGTATACCATGTCATGTAGCAATGATTGTGTACTGTAGGGAAATGAAGAAGGGGAGGGGGATGAGGGCAGAGGTGGGAGGCATGGGGACTCATGGCTGCCAGACTTGAGGAGGTGACAGCTGAGTGAAGACCTGAAGAGGCAGTGATGCGGATGTGTCAGGGGAGGGAGGACTCCTGTTACAAGGTACAGCAAATGCAAGGCTTCTCAGAAAATGTGCCGAGCAGATTCAAGATGGAGGAACAAGGCTAGAGGAGAGTGGTAGAGGTCAGAAAAGGGACGGGATTTTGTAGGGACTTTGCCTACTGATCTGAAAAAGATGCCACTGGACAGTTTTGTGCAGAGTTACTACATGATCTTCTTTTTCTTTTTCTTCTTTTTTTTTTTTTTTTTTGGGAGAGAGACAGAGAGAGAGAGGGAAGGAAGACAGGTAGAAGAATGGGCGCTCCAGCAGCCTCTCAGCTGCTGCGAATGAAATCCAGCTGTGTGTGCCCCCTTGTGGGCAAATGTGGCATTGCACCCTTGCATCACTTTGCATCTGGCTAAATGTGGGACCTGGAGATTGGAACTGGCATTCTTAGGCTTAGCATGCAGGCGCCTTAACCTCTAAGCCATCTCTCCAGCCCTCTTTTTTCTTTTGAAGGATCACCATTGGTAAGGGGACTGGGGATGAAGGCAGAAAGCTCAATTAGGAGGCTATTGGAATAACCTTGGTGACATTGGTAGTAGTGGAAATGAAAAAAAAGTTGGATTTTATTTCGTAAGTAAAAAAAAGCTACCTGCTACTGAGTAAGAGATGGACGTGGGGAGATAACAGGACTTACCTAAGGTTTTTGGCACAGACTACTGAAAACTTAGTGTTGCCATTCTAAGAGGGAAAATCTGGGGGAGGAGGTTGTGGGTAGTGGGGTGGTAGTGAGGCTAATGAAAGCTTTGATTTTGAACTTTGATGCATACTGAACATTGAGGTCAAATATGTTCAGTAGGTACCTGGATGTGTTAGAGGACACTTTTGGAGAGAAGTCTAGGTCATTTATCTATCTGTAAATAATTTTGAGATTCATCAGTTTATAGACGGTATGTATGTAAAGCCTTCAGCCTTGGGGAGATCTCTCAGGGAGTAAGCATAGGTGGAAGAGAGAAAAGATGCAGGGTCTGAGCTTGAGGGGCAGCTAGAGGGTGGAAAAATGAGCCAGCAAAAGAGAATGAGGAAGATGAGAGCTGCTAGAGCTGGCATTCTGGGAGCCATGTGCTTCAAGGACAGAGGTAATGTTTGTGTTAGCTGCTGCTCACAGATAAAGGAAGTGGAATTTAGGAATTTGTGATTTTATTTAGCAATGTAGAGCCTGGTTGCTGTGGGTTCAAGAGAAAGGGAAAGGCCTCAGGATGTAGCTTTGGTGTATCATTCAGAGAACTGTTGACAACAAATGCTGCTGAGGGCATGGAAAGAGGGGGCCTCCTTCCCTGTGGGGACGAGTGTAAACTGGTGCCGTCACTATGAAAATTAGTGTGGGAGCTTCTCAAAGAGCTAAAACTTGAACTTCCATATGACCTAGCTATACCACACCTTGGCATATGCCCAAAGGACTTGATGTCCTACCACAGAGACACCTGCACATCCATGTTCATTGCTGCTCTATTCACAGTAGCTAGGAATGGAATCAACCTAGGTGTGCATCAACAGATGACTGGATAATGAAAATATGACACATAACACCATGGAATTTGAAAAAAAAATTTACTGTGTGTGTGTGTGTGTGTGTGTGTGTGAGTGAGAGAGAGAGAGAGAGAGAGAATATGAATGGGCACACCAGGGCCGCTTGCCATTGCAAATGAACTCCAGACAAAGCCAGGCAGGCAGGCTTTGCTGAGCCATCTCCCTACCCCCAATGGAATTTTAATGTATGTATATAAGTAAGGATGGAAATAAGAGTGAATGTAAACTGAATCAAGATAGGAGACTGTAAGATAGGAACAAGAAGCAACCAGAAGGGAGGGGAGGTACAAAAGCAAACAGTAGTGTGAAAGCAAAAAAGGACCTGGGGTGAGGGGAGGACACAGGAGAGAAGGGACAAGGGAGGGAAGGGAAACAAACAGCAACATTTACTTGAAGTACAACATAATGACTAATTCATTGTATGTGAATAATAAATAAAAAGAATTTCAGTGCCCTGAGCCGTTCCAAACATGCATCCTTCTCATGTCCCCATCCCACCCTTCATATCTATACTGCTAGCCAAGTGTGTACAGGGTGTTAGACCTTCACATGCTATGTCTCACCTTTTTTTTTTGTTGTTGTTTTTTACTAGACTGACACTTTAATCTAACTTGTTACTCAGCTCTTGGCTCCTTGAATCTAGCATTTTTATTACTGCTTGCCAGTGTTAGCTGTAGTAGGCAGTTCCACAGTGCTGAGATGAGCATCCAACCAAACAAAGTTTTATGGGAGGAAGGGATTTATTTCACGCTTACAGATCCAGGGGAAGTCCCATCAATGGCAGAAGAAGCTGGCCCCAGATCCAAGCAGAAAGAGAGATACTACGGGCAAACACCAAAAAGCAGCTGGCAGCAGGGTTCCTGCAAAAGCTCAAGCCTTTCTGCATACCTTTGACCTAGAATTCAGATCCTACCCCAAAACACCTTTTGTCTGGACCCCAGGATCTACCCCTAGTGACACCTCCTCCATCCAGGCAGTCTAAGACACAGGCTTTAATAAAACCCCTGAGTCTGTGGGGACATGCATTCACATTCAAGCTACTGCAGTCTCTGTTGCTGCATAACATCGTGCTCCAAAAATGTAGCAGCTCAGACAGTGTGCACTTATTCTCTCACAGTCAATCAAGAATCCAGGGACCACTTAAATGGTTTCCGACAATGCTGTTGTCCACCAACATATTGACTCAAGCTTACAATCTTGCCTGAAGTTTTGCCCTGGGAAGGTCCACTTCTAGCTCATTTACATGGCTGTTGGCAGGATTCCTGTTTCTCCTCAGGCTGTTGGCCAGAGGCCTCCTGTTTCTTGCCACACTACCTATATGCATGTCACAGCATGGAAGTTGCTTTTGTCAGAGCAAGAAAACCAGCCAGAAGGCCAGAAAGAATGCCAGCGGAGAGGGGTCTGTAGTAACCCAGCCACAGAAATGGCGCCTCATCATTTTTGCCATATTTTTTTAATTTTTTTTTTGAGGTAGGGTTTCACTCTAGCTCAGGTTGACCTGGAATTCACTCTGTAGTCTCAGGGTGGCCTTGAAATCACAGCGATCCTCCTACCTCTGCCTCCCAAGTGCTGGGATTAAAGGTGTGTGCCACCATGCCCAGGCCATATATATATATATTTTTTCTGAGCAGATTGCTAGGCCCAGCCCAGCCTATTCTGGAGGAAGAAATTACAAGATAAGCATGTGAATGCCAGGTTGCAAGGATGACTGGGGAGCATCTCTGAAGTTTGCCAGCAGGCTTCAAAGCCTGGTACTGGAAGATGCTTAACTTGTTGCAGGCGTTAACCTTCTCCTAGCATCCTCGTAACAAGTAATACATAACACACACTTAGAGGAGGGCTAATGAGCAAGGTTAAGAATTCAGTTTGAGACTCTCAGATAATAATGTGCTTGCTACTCAAGGATGCTCTCAACCCATGTTCCTGGTGTTCATAATACTTTCCTTTTGTGAAACAAGTTGGTAATAATAAATCTTTAAAATTAAGCCAGGCATGCAGTGATGCATGCCCGTAGTTGTGGCATCTGAAGGGTGAGGCTGAAGCATCCCAAGCTGGAGGCTAGCCTGAGCTGTGTAACAAGTATCAGGCCAACCTGGGCAATAGAATAAGACCTTGTTTCCAAACAAACAATAAAACCACCACAAACAACAGAAAAGTTAAAATTTTATGTTTAAGAGCAAAACAAAACCAGGAATACAATGAGAGAAAACCAGAAAATACGTAACATGTTTTGATAGACATTCAAGAGATTGTCTATTTTAAAAGAATTCAGGCTTTCTGACATTTCCAACATAGGTACCATTGAGTTGGCTTTCCTTATAAAATGAATCTCTTCCCAGGCAGGAATAAGCATCAGGTCACGAATGTCAAGCTGGCTGGCTCTTGTGTTGTTTTGTTTTGTTTTTGTTTTTTCTCCTCTGATGGCACAACGTGACTCATTGCTGTGACCAATACCTGACCAGAAACAGCTGAAGGAAGGAAGAATTGATTTTTGGCTCACACTTTCAGGTATACTTTCACTGTGGCAGGGAAGGAGAAGGAAGCAGAGGGCAAGTGGGGAGGGAGGCCAGGCTATGAAACCTCAGAGCCTGCCCCTACTTCCTCCAGTAAGGCTTTACCTCTTGAAGGCTTCACAACCATCCCAAACAGCACAGTCAGCTGGGGACCCAGTGTTCGCATACAGAAGCCTGTGAGGGACATTTTACGTTCTAACCATAGCACATAGTTAAAATATTGAAACAAATCCAGTATTTGTAAGGGAACTAAATAATACTATCCCAGATTCATAACATGTTAGATATTAATTTGTCCAACTGTACTTCTTTCCAGATGAGAAAATAGCTACCCAGAAAGTACCCCCACCTTCTGGTGGTAGAGCCAGTGCCAGAGCCCAAGCCTCGGTCTGTGTGTGCTCCGAACCTTGCCTCACTGCTAGTAGAGAGCCGTTCTGTCACCGCTGTGGCACCTACAAGAACACTGATGTCTGTCTCTTACCCAGATCTTCTCACGCCATTGGCATGGACTGGAGTTTGCACATGGTTTTTTTTTTTCTTTTTTCTTATTCATTTATTTGAGGGAAAGAAAAAAGCAGATAGAAAGAGAGAGAGAGAATGGGCGTGCCAGGGCCTCCAGCCACTGCAAGCGAACTCCAGATACATACACCACCTTGTGTAGCTGGCTTATGTGGGTTCTGGGGAATCGAACCTGTGTCCTTTGACTTTGCAGGCAAGCACCTTAACCTCTAAGCCATCTCTTCAGCTCCACATTTGGGTTTTTTATGTTTTTTAAAATTTATTTGAGAGCGACAGATAGAGAAAGAGGCAGAGAGAGAATGGGCGCACCAGGGCCACCAGTCATTGCAAACGAACTCCAGATGCATGCGCTACCTTGTGCATCTGGCTTATGTGGGTACTGGGGAACTGAGCCTCAAACCGGGGTCCTTTGGCTTCACAAGCAAGTGCTTAACCGCTCAGCCATCTCTCTAGCCCCACATTTGGGTTTTTCAGTGATCCAGTTTGCAGCATACTTTGGGAACTTACCTTTTATTTAGGAGTTAGTGTGTTTAAGGAACTGGAAGCCAGAGTCAGATCAAAAATGTAAGCTTTCATTCATTTTGATTTCTAATCACATAGATAACAATTTAGCTAGCTTTTATCTGGGTAATAAGATGAATCTTTACAATGAGAAATAACCAAGATTTTTGTTGAACAAAGACTTTGTTAATCAAGCCATTCATTTACTAGTTTGTATTTTGTAAGTAGATAGCCTGTGACAAATTTCTTCATAATCGTGAAATGGAAGAGCAGTTCTTTGACACTGATCAGGAGAAGGGACAGTCTTCTGCCATCTGTGTTGTGGCGTACTCTGCTGTTGTTGGAACTAGATAAAATTCTAATTACAGTTAAACAGATTGTGTATGAGGTCGTCTTTAATATTTTAGAGCAAATGTATAAATACAAAGAGCAAAGAAATGATTTCTGACTTAAAAACAAAGGCTTTTACTCTGAAATGAAGTTACTCATCGTTTGACACACAGGGTTTTTAATAATGCACTTGCTGGCACTGCTGTAGAGAATGGGAAGCGTGCATTTGGAAGAACCACTCCGTACGGTGCACGCGCTCTGCCACAGTCTTGACATGACTTGGGAACTGAAAATACCAGTGCATGATCGATACCTGAAATGTCTCTCTTTGCTCCCCACCCTCGGAGACTGGGTTTCATTAGATGGCCAAGGCTAGTCTCAAACATACCAGCCTTCTGCTTCAGCCTTCAGGCTTCTGGGATTACAGGCTTGCTCCGCCACACCCAGCCATTTTGCTCTGTTAAACACGATTTCTCTACATAAATGACAGATGTCAGAGTATGAAGTGGAAGAGTTAAGAGTAGTCAGATTGAAGCATTTCCAGATTTTAAGTCTTTGATGGAAGCAGTCTTGGGTTATGACGAGAAAATATACTTGGGTTGCTGATCAGAAGTGATGGGCGTGTCTTAGTTTTCTGTTGCGCCATCACAGTTCACTGTATACTTAGTAGCTTAGACAGCAGAAAGTTATTTCTCTTACAGTTCTGTAGGTCAGGAAGCTGACATGGTCTCGTTGGATTGGAATCAAGATTTCAGCAAGGTTATGTTCTTCTCTGTAGTTGTAGGCAGAATCTTTTTCCTTGCGCCTTGGAATCTTATAGAATTCAGTTCCTTGTAGCTGTAACACAGATCTGCTGCTTTGCTGATAGATGGGCTTCCTGGCACCCACAGTCCAACCGCAACACTCCTCCCTCTGCAGAGCCAACAACTGGGCCAGCCCTGTCCAGATCTTAGCATCTCCCTTTTCCCTTTCAGCTCTCTGGCACGCTTTCTGCCTTTTCTTTGAAAGTGGCCATGATCCAGGATAATCTTCCCTATCTCAAGGTCCTTCACCTTAATTACAGCTGAAAGTCCCTTTTGCTGTGTAGGGTAACCAATGCTCCAGCGAATAAGGGTTCGGACATCTTGGGAAGGTCATTATCCCTGAAAGGGGGTAGGGTGGGGGTGGGGGGTGGGGGGGTGGTCATTGACATTACAAAAGCCAAGTGTCAATATTGAGGTGGCTGTTAAAAGTGTTCATTTATTCAGCAAACAATATTTGAGTACTTGCTAGAAAGGAAGCATTGTAGTAGAACTGTAGTAGACTCTGTGGGATACAAGACAAGGCATGGTCCCTGCCCTTGTCTATACAGCAGTATAGTTATAAAAACAAACAAAACATGTGTAGCATTGCTTTATAAAGCATTCTTCATGTATTTAATATTTTATAAGCTTTTTGAAAGCTCATATACTCGTATTCTGTTTGGTCTTTTCTCAGCTGATCACTACAACACACACACACACACACACACACACACACACACGCTCATTGGATATTGTTAGCAACTTTGTTTTCCCTTTGTATTGTGCTAGGAACCTTTTGAGTTCCCCCAAACTCTGAGGACAAAGATTGAATCAGACAGCTGCTGAGGAATTTTTTAAGGGCCTCAATGATTGTCCTGTGTCCATTTCACTTCTAGTAAAACTCAAGTGCTGATGACAGCCCTACAAATACTGTCATCTTTGAGTGTAGCAGAGTTTTGCTCTCCCGCCCCTGTTCAACTGTTAGAAAGTAATTATCCAGCTTAGAAAAAAAAGTTGGTGGGCTGGGGAGATGGCTCAGTTGGTAAGGCACTTGCCACACAAGCATATGGAACCTGAGTTTGGATCCCAGGTAAATGCCATATATGCTGCGTGCACCTGTCATCCCAGAGCTCAGGGGGCAGAGGGAGACAGGCCATCCTCAGGGCAGGTTGGCTAGCTGGACTGCCCAAATTGGTCAGTTCTAGCTTTCATGGGAGAGCCTGTCTCAGTATGTGTAACACAGTAATTTAATTTACTAGACACTTACAGTATTGCTTTATTAATGGAGGTAAAAGTTAAACTCTAGCAGAGGAATAGAATTACTTCTGAAATACATTCTCTTACTTATCTGCTTGCTTCCTGTCATCCTCATTCAAATAAAGCAACCATCTTTTTTTCTCCCAGATGATGCAAGTAGAAATAAAGTATTGTTCTACTTTCTCATTTTCAGAACGCTGTCTGTACAGTTGAAGTATGATGAATCATGCCTCCTGGTATTCTCTACCAACTGTAAATCAGTGCTCTTCAGACAAGACTTTTTGAGAGGTGTTTTTTTTTTTTTTTTTTTTTTTTTTTTTTTTTGGATGTCACTAAGCAAATGTCAGGATTTACTCTTCAATTAGGTGGGATTATAGTTGCTAGCAGATTATTCTCCACAGGCGCTGACATGTGGGCTGCTGATCTCCAGTGAGTTGAGTGTCAGGGCTGAGCTGAGAAGTTCGTCACTTGCTCTATCTTAAAAGCAGGCAGAATAAACAAGAGGGTTTTTTTGTGATTGTGTAGGCCTGGCGTGGTGGCACGCGCCTTTAACCCCTGCACTTGGAAGCCTGAGGTATAAGTATCACTGTGAATTCGAAGCCATCCTGAGACTACATAGTGAATTCCAGGTCAGCCTGGGCTAGAGTGAGACCCTACCTTGAAAAACCAAAAAAAAAAAAAAAAAAATTAAAACCCAAAGTAAATACTGTAGAAAAGCTCTCATGCTTCAAAGGGTTTTTGAGTATCAAAAATTCAACCTTTATTTATTTATTATTTATTTTTGAGAGAGAGAGAGAGAATGGGCATGTCAAGGCCTTCAGCTGCTGTCCCCTTATGCACATGTGTGATGTTGTATGCTTGAGTTGCTGTATCTGGCTACATGGGACCTGGAAGTTTGAACATGAATTCTTAGGCTTTGCAGGCAGGCACCTTAACCACTAAGCCATTTCTCCAGCTCAAATTCTTTTTAAAAAAAAAAAAAAATAAATATTTATTTATTTGAGAGAAAGAAACACAGAGAGAGAATGGGCATGCCAGGGCCTCTAGCCACTGCAACTGAACTCCAGATGCATGTGCCACCTTGTGCATCTGGCTTACGTGGGTCCTGGGGAATTGAACTGAGGTCCTTTGGTTTTGCAAGCAAGTGCCTTAACTAAGCCATCTCTCTAGCTCAAATTCTATATATATATATATATTTTTTAGGTAGGGTCTCACTCTAGCTGAGCCTGACCTGGAAGTCAACATGTTATCTCAGGGTGGCCTCAAATTCATGGTGATCCTCCCACCTCTGCCTCTTAAGTGCTGGGATTAAAGGTGTGTGTCACCACGTCCAACCCAAATTCTACTTTTTAAAGTGAACATGCAGTAAGTGACTCTCCCTCTGTACAGTTGATAAATTTCAACATACATGGACTCATTTACCCATTCATTATCCCTGCCCATATGCAGGACAGTTCCATTAGTTCAGAACACTCCTTTGTTCTGTCCCTGTCTTGCCCCTCAGTTCCTATAGTCATTCTACCCTTTAACTTACAAGACTATAGCTTGCAGCCAGTAGTCCATCACATACACATGCATTTACTCAGCATTAATGCCTTTCAAGATTTGTTTAAAGCTGGATGTAGTGGCACACACCTTTATTCCCAGCACTTGGGAGGCAGAGGTAGGAGGATCACTGTGAGTTTGAGGCCAGCCTGAAACTACAGAGTAAAATCCAGGTCAGCCTGGGATAGAGCAAGACCCTACCTCGAAAACAAACAAACAAACAAACAAACAAACAAACAAACAAAAGATGTAAGTTGTTTTATGTATCTAGATTATATGTATATTTTGTTGCTGGCTAGTTCTTGGTTATGTAGATATACCATAGTTTTGTTTTAATTGAAGGACTTTTTAAAATTTATTTTTACTTATTCATTTGAGAGCAGAGAGAAAAGAGAGAGAGAGGGATGGAAGGAGAGGGAGAGAGAATGGGTGCACCAGGGCCTCTAGTCACTGTAAATGAACTCCAGATGGATGTGCCTCCCTATGTATCTGGTTTATTTGGGAATCAAGCCTCGAACCGGGATCCTTAGGCTTCACAGGCAAGTGCTTAACTGCTAAGCCATCTCTCCAGCCCTAACTTGTCCTGTTTGGGTTTTTAATTTTTATTTATTTATTTTTTTGATTGATTTTTTGAGGTAGGGTTGTACCCTGACCCAGGCTGACCTGGAATTCACTATGTAATCTCAGGCTGACCTCAAACTTGCATAGCGATCCTCCTACCTCTGCCTCCCACGTGCTGACATTAATGGTGTGCACCACCATGCTTGGCTATTTTGGGGGTGTTTGCTGAGAGGTGGGGCTCATTACGTATCCCCTGGCTAACCCCAAACTCTAGGCCCTCCTGCTCCGGCTTTACAAGTAACTGGGATCACAAGCACATGCCACTGTGCCAGGCTTCGTTTTGAGCTGTTCTGAATGGAGCTGCTATAAATATTTATGTTCAGGGTTTTGTTTGAATTGGAGCTTTCTCTGGAGTAAAAACACAAGGTGGAGGGACATCTGGGTCATATGGTAAGTGTATATTTAACTTTGTAAGAGATTTCCAGACTGTTTCCTAAAACAGCCTTTTGTGTTCCTGTCAGCGGTATGTGAGCTCAGTTGTTCTACTACTCAGAAAGCACTGGGTAGGGTCACTTTCTTTCCCTCCTTCCTTCCTTCCTTCCTTCCTTCCTTCCTTCCTTCCTTCCTTCCTTCCTTCCTTCTTTCTTTTTCTTAATAGTTTTTTTCAAAATATGTTAATTAATTAATTTATTTTTATGTAAGACAGTGAGACACAGAGAGAGAGAGAATTAGCACGCCAGGGCCTTGGCCACTGTACTCGAGCTCCAAACGCATGTGCCACTTTGTGCGCATGTGTGACCTTGGGCACTTGCATCACCTTGTATACTTGGTTTATGTGAGATCTGGAGAGTATGGGTCCCTAGGCTTCACAGGCAAGTGCCTTAACCATTAAGCCATCTCTCCGGCCGTAGGATCCTGTTCTTTAATATTACCCATTCTGATAGATTTGTGGTAGTGTCTGATAATTTTTTTTCCAACTCAAATTTTCATTTTTTATTTTAGTTATGGACATACTTGGTATGTAAACAGAATATGTTGGTATCATCCCTTCCCTCATTCCTGCCCCTTTTCCTTGTTGGGCATGCAGTCATCCCCATGGGGATTGTGGGTCACGCATTATGGGGGCAGCCGTCAGTTATGCTGAAGAGCCAGTGTCTCTGTGCATACTGTCCCACCTTGTAGCTCTAACAATTTTTCTGCCCCCTCTTCCACAAAATTCCTTGAGCCATGTTGGGCGCAGTTTAAGTCTACTTCAGTGATGAGCTCTTAGGAGCCTCTGGATCTCTGCTTTGGTAGGTGAGGAGTGTCCTCAGAGTCTGTCTCCTTCACCCTTGTGCTGATATCAGGTTCACCGAGAAGGCAGCACTCTTGCTCGTCTCCCCAATTCCTGTATGGGTTCAGCTGGGGCTCTGGTGAAGTGCGATGGGTTAATTCTCTCCTCGGTCCAGCTTCTGTCCCAGAAGCTGAAGTGTGGTTAGATAGTAACTGGGATCACAAGCACATGCCACTGTGCCAGGCTTCGTTTTGAGCTGTTCTGAATGGAGCTGCTATAAATATTTATGTTCAGGGTTTTGTTTGAATTGGAGCTTTCTCTGGAGTAAAAACACAAGGTGGAGGGACATCTGGGTCATATGGTAAGTGTATATTTAACTTTGTAAGAGATTTCCAGACTGTTTCCTAAAACAGCCTTTTGTGTTCCTGTCAGCGGTATGTGAGCTCAGTTGTTCTACTACTCAGAAAGCACTGGGTAGGGTCACTTTCTTTCCTTCCTTCCTCCCTCCCTCCCTCCCTCCCTCCCTCCCTCCCTCCCTCCCTCCCTTCCTTCCTTCCTTCTTTCTTTCTTTTTCTTAATAGTTTTTTTCAAAATATGTTAATTAATTTATTTATTTTTATGTAAGACAGTGAGACACAGAGAGAGAGAGAATTAGCACGCCAGGGCCTTGGCCACTGTACTCGAGCTCCAAACGCATGTGCCACTTTGTGCGCATGTGTGACCTTGGGCACTTGCATCACCTTGTATACTTGGTTTATGTGAGATCTGGAGAGTATGGGTCCCTAGGCTTCACAGGCAAGTGCCTTAACCACTAAGCCATCTCTCCGGCCGTAGGATCCTGTTCTTTAATATTACCCATTCTGATAGATTTGTGGTAGTGTCTGATAATTTTTTTTCCAACTCAAATTTTCATTTTTTTATTTTAGTTATGGACATACTTAGTATGTAAACAGAATATGTTGGTATCATCCCTTCCCTCATTCCTGCCCCTTTTCCTTGTTGGGCACGCAATCATCCCCATGGGGATTGTGGGTCACGCATTATGGGGGCAGCCGTCAGTTATGCTGAAGAGCCAATGTCTCTGTGCATAGTGTCCCACCTTGTAGCTCTAACAATTTTTCTGCCCCCTCTTCCACAAAATTCCTTGAGCCATGTTGGGCGCAGTTTAAGTCTACTTCAGTGATGAGCTCTTAGGAGCCTCTGGATCTCTGCTTTGGTAGGTGAGGAGTGTCCTCAGAGTCTGTCTCCTTCACCCTTGTGCTGATACCAGGTTCACCGAGAAGGCAGCACTCTTGCTCGTTTCCCCAATTCCTGTATGGGTTCAGCTGGGGCTCTGGTGAAGTGCGATGGGTTAATTCTCTCCTCCGGTCCAGCTTCTGTCCCAGAAGCTGAAGTGTGGTTAGATGGATGCCATCTTGACCAGAAGTCTTTTTTATACCATTTATTTATTTATTTAAGAGAGAGAGAGAGGAAAGATGGTTGCTCCAGGGCCTCCAGCCACTGCAGACACATGCATCTAGTGCATCTGGCTTACATTGGTACCGTGGATTCGTACGTAGGTCCTTTGGCTTTGCCAGCAAGTGCCTTAACTGCTAAGCCATCTCTCCAGCCTGGGAAGTCTTGATAATGGTTTTAACTGGCATTTTTATTATTAAAAGACACATTCGTTATGACATATATATTATGTTTATATTTATTTATTTGAGACAGAGAGAGGCTTGCTGCTTCAAACACACTCCAGATGGACTTGCCACTTCATATATCTGGCTTTACGTGGGTACTGGGGATTTGAACTTGGGCCAGCAGGCTTTGCCAGCAAGCACTTTTACCCCCTCAGCCATTTTCCCAGCTCCAGTAAATCTTTTTTGAGAAAAGTTTTTCAAATCATTTATCAATTTTTTAAAAATAACATTTCTGCCAGGTGTGGTGGTACACACCTTTAATCCCAGCACTTGGAAGACAGAGGTAGGAGGATTGCTGTGAGTTCAAGGCCAGCCTGAGACTATAAAGATCCAGGTTAGCCTGGGCTAGAGTAGACCCTACCTAAAAAAAAAACAAAACATACATAATATTTGTACAATTTTAAAAGATAATGGTCCTCATGCAACTTCCCATAATGTTAACTTCTTACAAGAACAAAACCAAACATACTTATCAAAAGCAAGAAACCAATGATGTTTCCTTAGTATTTACCAAATTTCAGATTTCACCCGATGCCCCTGCTGGTTTCCTTCTGCTCCAGGATGCCCATGGCCTCTGTTCTGTCTCCTCCAACTCCTAGAGGCCCCGGCAGCCTCCCAGTCTTCCCTCGCGTTTCATGGCCTTGATGGCTTTGAGTGTTAGCCATGTATCTGTCAGATGTCCTTCAGGTTCTTTAGTTTAGCAGTTTCCTTGTGAATTCAGCAGGGCTTTAGAAAACTCAGCAGTGAAGCCCCTCCTCACACTTTCAGGGCCACCACTTGTGGACGGTGGAAGTGCTTACTCAGCTTGCTCTTTCACATTTTATCCTGTGAGAATGAGATGCTGATTTCGGCCCCTCAAGGGTTAAGGTGATTAAGTTTCACGTTATGACTAAAGGAAGCCTACATATAGTATTATAAGCTCTTCTATAAGGAAAATTTTATTCCTATTTATTTTTCAATTATTTATATCAATATATATACTTACTACATTGGTTTTTAATCCAAATAAACACCCTAATTTGTGATGGTCAGGATTGTTTTTTTTTTTTAATATGATCTGAAAACATACCCACCCATTCAATTTTCCTGATTTTTCACTTGCAGTAAAATATTCAATAAATTACATGAGATACTCAGCAATTAATTATGCAGTGGGCTTTGCATTAGAAGAGTTCCCAGTTAAAGGCCAAGTGTCCTAAGCACGTTTAAGGTACTATGTTCCGTAGATTACATGTGTTAAATGCATTTTTACTTTCAGTACTTTCAGCATATCATAGATTTATCAATATGTAACCCCACAACATCTGGAGTCTCTTAATGTGGTATTTTATTGAAATGTTCCCATCCTTTTCTTTTGGATATACTTGGTTTCTGGCACCACCAGATACGACAGGCTCCTTGTGTACTTCCCCAGCCCTCACACCCCTGGCTGGAATCAACAATTTCTCGAAGCTCAGGTTTCTGGTTTTGGAGGATTGTGTTACGTAACCTGCATCTGTTCACTTTTCAGGTTCTCAAGTATTCTACTCCAGGAATTCTATTTAGGTCTTTCAGCTACATTCTCTTGAAGGGACAGGTTGGAGGGTTGTGATGACTCCATTTTATCTGCACCTGGAACCTGACTTAAAGATTTTTAATTTTGTTTCTCTAGGAATTTAACAAGAAACTGAAATTTTCATTGAAATACATTTTGAATTGAAGCCAGAAATGCACTAGAATTTAGATTCTTTCATTTGATTAAGGTAAGATTATTAAGTAAAATGTAAGCGTGCCCTAAAACATTTTTAAACCTATTTTAATGCTTGTTTTACTAAACATGTTTTTATTTCCCAGGCTAACTGGAGATACAGACCTCAGGAAATATTTTTGTGGTTACTCAGCACTGGGGATACAGCTCAGTGGGTAGAGTGCTTGCTGACATGCACAAAGCCCTGATTTCATCCTGAGTACCGAATAAACCAGGTTTGGCGGCACTTGCCTGTGAGTTCAGCAGTCCCAGTGCCCAGTCAGGAGGTGGAGGCAGAAATACAAGGACTTGGAACTAACTCATCCACAGCTGCCTAGCAAGTTTGAATCCAGCTTGGGCTATATGAGACCCTTGAGAAATAAACACAAAAAGTGTTCTAATGCAGTTGTTCCTTACCGAATTATTTTATGAAAAATAATTTTATTCACAGGATTTGCTATCAAAATGTTTACACACATGTGAAAGAGAAGGATAAAGGCTATAGGGTTTTAACTTTTTTATTAAAACATTTTTTTTTCTGAGGTAGGATCTCACTCGGGCCCAGACTGACCTGGAATTAACTATGTAGTCTCAGGGTGGCCTCGAACTCATGGCGATCCTCCTACCTCCCGAGGGCTGGGATTAAAGGTGTGCGCCATCATGCCCAGCTTTAAAACAACTTTTTATTCTGAGAAAATATGGATGTTAAATTAAAGTAAGCTGAAAAAGGTTCCATAGAGTTGATAAACAAATCTTCATTTAGTATCCTCACTTACATAACCGTCATGCAGTGGGCAGAATGAAGGCATCAGGCATGGTGAAATGGCTCAGTGGGTAAAACACTTCCTGCCCAAGCACGAGGACCAGAGTGCAGATCCCCAGCACCACATTTATGTCGGGTGGCCTGCCAAGTGATTCCTGGGGCAAGCTGGTTAGCTGACTGGCGGAATCAGTGAGTCCTCGGTACACATGGGAAAAGAAAACAAATCAGTGTTGACATGCTATAAACTATAGTCTATTAGAATTTCACCATCGTTTTCCACTAACGCCCCTTTCCAGAATCCCAAGTGACGTGTACGTGCTCCCTTGGAGTCCTTTCCAGTCCCTTGCAGTTCTCTTGTTTCGTGACTTCCGCACTTTGATTAGGCATTTGTGCAGTGCCACACCGTGACGGTTTTCTCCACATTAACTTCAAGTTCCACATCTGGGGAAAGAAGACCATCAGAGGTCACGTGCATTTTCTTACCACATGGTGTCAGGTGACACGATGTCAGTCTGTACTGATACTGGTGATGCCACCTTGATCACTGGATTATGGTGATATATACCATTTTCCCATTGTTAATCTTTTTCTAGGTCAACAAGTATTTGAGGGAAAATATTTTGAGGCTTTTCAAGCGTCCTCTTTCTGTTTAATGTCTTAATCACTTGGTTTTGCATTTATTGGTGGCTGTCGCCTACAGCAGTTATTACAGTGGTGTTGTAAGGGTAATTTTCTGTTCCCTCATTGTTCTTATATTTATTAATTATACTTATAATTCTTTTATAAGAAATAATAGTAGTCTTTCTCCAAATGTTTATTTATGCCATTACAGAGTCATGAATATTTTATTCTCTGAATTAGAGGTAGTACTACTATTGTTCATTTTCTTCTAGTTATGCCACTGGAGAACGTTTTAAGTTTGCTTGTGTTGCCTTTCTACATGTCTTGTCCATTTAAAAAATAATTAAAACCATAAGGCTGACCTAGAACTCTGTGTAGTCTCAGACTGGCCTTGAATTCATGGTGGTCCTCCTACCTCTGCCTCCTAAATTCTGGGATTAAAGGTGTGCACCACCATGCCCAGTTCCGGAAAATAATTTCTGACTTTACAAGATGTTCTGGGCACACTTGTATTATTCCTGCTGCAGCCTCAGTATCACCCACTTTCCCAAGGAACATGGGCCCGTCTTCCCAAAGAATAGTATTTAGAGGTAACATCTGGGAAGCTAGGTACACTCCCTACTAATGAGTTGTTTGTCAGAGCTTGGAGCTCTGTGTGTGCACACTAGCCTGTTCATATGCACACTCTAGATTTGTGTCTGTGCCTACTGTCTCTCTGCATCATAAAAACAGAAAGGTGGGCGGGCTGGAGAGATGGCTTAGCAGTTAAGGCACTTGCCTGTAAAGCCAAAGGACCCAGGTTTGATTTCCCAGGATCCACGTAAGCCAGATGCACAAGGAGGTGCATGCATCTGGAGTTCATTTGTAGCCGCTGGAGGCCTTTGCATGCCCATTCTCTCTCTCACACACACTCTACCTGCCTATTTCCCTCCCTGTCTCTCTCAAATAAATAAATAAAATAAATTTTAAAGAAAACAGAAAAGTAGAGCTGGAGAGATGACTTAGCTAGCAGTTAAGGCACTTGCCTGTAAAGCCTAAGGACCCAGGTTTGATTCCCTAGTACCCACATAATTTTAAGTCAGATGCACAAGGTGGCACATGCATCTGGAATTTGTTTACAGTGTGCCCATTCTCTCTCTCTCTCTGTGTGTCTAATAAGTAAATAAATAAAAATTAAAAATATTTAAAAACCAAACAGAAAGGTACTGGGGAAGTAGCTCAGTTGATGGAGTGTTAACCCAGCACGCCCAAGGCTCTGGATTCAATTCCCAGCACCGCCCTCCAATCTTAGATTATACTGCTAACTGCAATTCCAGGCCAGCACCTCAGACATTATTCTGATTGGAACTTGTTTTTCCCGACAGTCATTGCAGGATAGCTTCATCTCCATCATGCATGTGTAGTAGTTACACAATTGCTAACACATTCTGGTGAGAAACAAGGTCACTGAATAGAATGCAGTGCTATGTAGACTTCTTGTTTTTCACGCCCCCCCCCCCAGTATCCAACCAAAGTGTTTTTTTCCCAAAGTTAGTTAACTCAGGTCTTTTTTCTTTCTTTTCTGTATCTCCTTCAAGTCTGCGATGTCATTCGTTTTCACCACACAGTTGGGTTCATTGGTCTCGGTTTGTATTTTATCTTGGGGTTCCCTGGCATCTTGGTCGTTTGTATTTAACTTGACTTCTGTAAAGTTACTGTGTTGTGCGGATCATGTATCTCCCAACAGCAGCTCACATTAGCTACGTTCCTTGTAGTGCTGCTTTGTGCTCTGCTCTCCTCCCACCCCAGACCCTGCAAACTGCTGATGGACTTCCCATCTGCTTCCTTAGCCTTTCCAGAAGCTCATGGAAACAGGGTCATACGATAGCAATAGTCTCTTAGGCATGACTTCAGTCACCTAGTCAAGTATATCCTAGATTCCTCCGTTTGTCGCATAAGCCATTGGATTTTACATTTGTGTTGTTAAGTGTATCATAGTTTATTTCTTCATTTACCTATTGAAGGACATCTGGGTTGCTTTCAGCTTGGGTCAGTCATAAATAAAATGCTGCAAACATATACAAAAGGTTTTGTATGTGTATGTACAACGTTTTGCTTCAGTTGGGCAAATGCCTAGGAGTGGGATTATTATGAATATGCATTTAATTTTATAAGGAACAGCCCAATGTTTTTCCAAATACATGTCCAATTTTGTGTTCCCACCACTGGGGTGTGAGGGCTCCTTTTACTCTGCAGCGATCTCAGCACTTGGGGTGTCAGCTTGTTTGGCCTCCAGCTGTTCTAACATTTCCTTCCAACGTGTTTGTGAAGAAGCAGCTGGTCTCTTTTAGTTCACTGTATTTTCTCCTTTTATGGTCAACAAGGTGACTGTAGAATCTTCCCAGGGCCTCATGTATACCAGGCAAGGACTTTACCACTCCCAGCCTCCTTCAGTACCTTTTCATTGAATTCGTTGCTGTTATTTCTAGTTATTTGGCCAATTTTATAATGCAGTACACATTTCTATAAATTAGTTTTGGCTTTGTGCTTATTAGAGGGAAATGTGTGTATATTTTTTTACACAGATAGATATTTAAAAGATAATTTCATGTTGTCCAGTGCTAGATCATTTTATAGGAATCTGTTCAAAGATTGTATCTCTGGGCCTGGAGAGATAGCATAGCGGTTAAGGTGTTTGCTTGTGAAGCCTACAGACCCAGGCTCAATTCCCCAGTACCCGCATAAGCCAGATACACATGGTGGTGCATGTGTCTGGAGATGGTTTGCAGTGGCTAAGGGTCCTGGTGTGCCCATTCTCTTCCTCTCCCCCCGTCATAAATAAATAAACGTAAAATTTTATAAAGGATTATATCCCTGACTGAGCTGTGTTAATCAAGGAAAAGTGGACTAAGTGTACTAATTGACTTGAGTTAGCAAATGTTTTAGAAAGATTCATTTCAGGCCAGATGAGATCTTTCTTTCCTCTGTTGACTATCAGATGAACACACCTATTCCTTTTTTGGCATATCTGTTCATGTATTCTACCTTTGGTGTGTTCTTACAACTAATCAGATATTATTATATGAAAGAGATAGAAATGAGTGATTGTAAACTTAGACGGGCTGGGAATCCGGCTCAGTGGTAAAGCTTTTTCCTGGTATGTGTAAGGTAATGAGGGTTTAATCTTCAGTACCACAAAGAGAGAGCAAAAGAGAAAAGCTCATAGACCCAAATGTGGGCTACTTTACAGAAAGATGTAAACTGATAGCATAAAAATACTTTTAATATATTGTTTCCAAATTGATAAGAATTTGTGGATTCTTCATCGCATCCTTGTTTTTCAAACACTACTGTTAAATAACCTCTATACCAGGGACCTGTTAAATTCTTAGCTAATAATTTTTTTTTAAAGATTTTGTTTTATTTATTGATTGATTGATTAGAGACAGAGAGAGGTAGAGGGGAAGAGAGAAAGAGGTGGGGGGAGAGTGAATAGGCACACCAGGGCCTCTAGCCACTGCAAACGAACTCCAGATGCATGTGCCACCATGTGTATATGGCTTACGTGGGACCTGGAGAATCAAATCTGGGTCTTTAGCCCTCGCAAGCATGCACCTTAACCACTAAGCCATCTCTCCAGCCCAGCTGATAATTTTTTATCAGCATGAAATAAAGATATATCAAGCTTTAGTGAACAATTTTGACTCTATTTGAGATTTAGGCTTACTATTTTATTACTGTAAAGATCTCTATTTTATCTATTATAATAAATGCAGGACCATCACATATAGGTTTTCCCATTTATTTGCTGTATAACACTTTAAAGAAATTAATATAGGGCTGGAGAGATGGCTTAGTGGTTACTTGCCTGCAAAGCCTAAGGACCCAGGCTTGATTCCCCAGTACCCACTTAAAGCCAGATGCACAAGTTGGTGCATGCGTATAAAGTTGGTTTGTGGTGAGGAGGCCCTGGTGCATGCGTTTCTCTCTCTATATATATATATGTGTGTGTGTGTGTGTGTGTGTGTGTGTGTGTGTATGTATAATCTGCCTCTTTCTCTGTCTCTAATAAATAAAAGAAATTTTAAAAAAAGCAATTAATATAGTATATAATACAGCCTGGTGATGCAGGCCTTTTTAAAAAACTTATCTGAGAGAGAGAGAGAAAGAGGTAGGTAGAGAGAGAGAGAGAATGGGCACACCAGGGCCTCCAGCCACTGCAAATGAACTCCAGATGCATGTGCCCCCTTGTACATCTGGCTTACATGGGAACTGGGGAATTAAGCCTTGAACCGGGGTCCTTAGGCCTTATAGGCAAGCAATTAACCACTAAGCTATCTCTCCAGCCCTGATGCATGCCTTTTAATCCTAGCACTTGTGAAGCTGAGGTGAAAGGATTGCCATGAACTTGAGGTCAGTCTGGGCTACAAAGTGAGTTTCAGGTCACCTGTGTTAGAGTGAGATTTTATAAACATATGAATATATCTGTATATAATATCTGTATATATAAATATATAAACTAATATACCTAAATTGAGAAAATATGTATTTCCTAAAGGATAGCACTTCTGTCTAATTTGGCTTATTCATTCTATTGATAACTGTTCATAATTCAGTTGTTCCCTATTTCAGTAGAAGAAAGCCAACCTAAGCAATTGTTTTATTTATATATTCATATTCTGAAAATAATGTTAGTATCAGAAGTCTTTAGGCTGGGTGTGATGGCGCACGCCTTTAATCTCAGCATTCGGGAGGCAGAGGTAGGAGGATCGCTGTGAGTTTGAGGCCACCCTGAGACTACATAGTAAATTCCAGATCAGCCTGGGCTGGAGTGAGACCCTACCTCAGAAAACCAAAAAAAAAAAAAGTCTTTGGCAATGAAATGTCTTTCTTGTCAGCTTAAAACAAACATATTTTCTTAAATGTCCTGTTTCATAGTGTGAGTCCATCACTGATCTTTCTACTGACTAAATTGTGGTGTAAGGGACAGTCCTTGATTTCTACTAGTATGTTTTAAATTGAAATGTGTAAGTCTCCCTATAGTGACAGCTCTAGTCACTATATATTATTTATATGTTGTCTCACTTTCTCAGGCCCTCTCTATATAAATGAGATATAATTAAGATATGCAGCATTTACCTAGCCTTGTAAAAGGAAAATAAATAATACATGTTTAGATAGTATTTCTTCCCTTTCTGAAAAGCAAGGTGATGAAAAGAATGTGGGCTTTTGTTTTTTAAGGTCTTGACAGCAGCCACTTACTTATTTAAGAAGACTAGGGAGTGAATTTCCTAACATCTTTGCAATAGACCTTGGAGAAGCATCTGGCCTTTTGACATTGTGGCATGGACTTGTCACCTACAAACGTGTGGGGCCGCTTTCCTAGTTACTATGACACATGCAGCTGCGGGCTGCAGGTTGGACACACCTGCTGGACTCAGAGCAGGAGACTGGTAACGTGGTAGTTGCCAGCACTTGTGTATTGGTGACAGTTGCTGGTGTAAACTTTACCTTCCAGTGTTGAAATTGGCATTTCTGAAGTTGGGCCTTAGAGTTTGATGGCTGCTGTTTTTTGAGGCAACTTTGACTCGGCATTTTATTTTCCATATTTTTCCGTTTATTCTTCACAGTTAAGTTACAAAGTGGATGGGACTATTCATATTTTTACAAACAGAGAAAAATACACCTGAGGGGCAACACTGCTAATATTGAGACAGGATCTGAACCCTTGTCTTCTGGCCTGTAAGTCCACACTCCCACTGAGATGTCTCTCTCTCTCTGTCTCTCTCTATCTGCCCCTCCCTCTTCTTGCTCTCTCTCAAATAAATAAAAGTTTTTAAAAATTATTTTTTTTTGAGAGAGAGACAGAGAGAGAGGGAGAGGAAGACAGAGATGGGCATGCCAGCAGTCTCTCAGCTGCTGCCAACAAAATCCAGATGCATGTGCCCCCTTGTGGTCAAGTGCAGCATTGCGCCCTTGCGTCACTTTGCATCTGGCTAAACGTGGGACCTGGAGATTGGAACCACTGGAGATTGGAACCAGCATTCTTAGGCTTAGGAGGCAGGCACCTTAACCGCTAAGCCATCTCTCCAGCCCTAAAAAATTTATTTAAAAAAAAAAGAAAAGTAATGCCAATTAGAAGAAATTTTCTCCAATCATTTAAGCCCATGGGGAGGAAATTAGGTAAGACTGAGATTATATTAGCTGTTTATATGTTTTTCTCTACAGTAAGGAACTTCACTTTTGGAAAACTATTGTGTACATTATCTGAGATAAGCACCAGCTTAATATTCTAGCTAATCATATGTTCACATCTACCTTTTGAGAGCAAAGAAAGGGCTCTTTAATAACAGTGTCAATTAGCAGTGGTCTTGAAAACAGAAATCAGGTACACTCAGTGAGAATGCATACCTTCTTTACTGTTAGCAGAAAAATACTCATTTCAGGCTTCAACACATGTTCAGTAAATTTGATCCGCTAATAAAACTCTTAGACATCATACTATATTTGCAAAACAAACTTATGTAACTACAAATAATGCTATAAACTGTTTGGTCGATAAACTCATTTTATGGTGGATCAATAAACTCCATTTGTATAATGATTAAACCATCTTTATCCTAACAATATTTTGTAATGTTATACTCTTAATGACTTTACAGAATTATCAGTTTTAAGAGTTCTTTTGGGGGCTGGGAGATGGCTCAGTAAATGTGCTAAGCTTGGACCCCAGCTCCCATGTAATGCTGAGCACACATGGCAGCCCACCAGCAACCCCACAACTTGGAGGCAGAGATGGGATCCCTCAGGCAAGCTGGCTAACTAGACCAGCTGCATGGGCTATTTCTAGTTCAAGTGAGAGACCCTGTCTCAGTAAATAAACAAACAAGGTAGGGAGCAAATGGACAGATAGCTGACATCAACCTTGAGCCTCCATATGCGCATGTGCCCTGTGCACACACACTCACGTGTGCACTGTGCACACACACACTCACACATGTGCACATACATGCATGAATGTATCACAAAAATTTAAAATTAAAAAAATTGTTTTAAATTCGTAACATTTTTCTCTTATCAGTGGCCTTTACTATACTTTACTGTACATTTAATAAAAATTTATCTATATAAGCCGGGCGTGGTGGCGCACGCCTTTAATCCCAGCACTCGGGAGGCAGAGGTAGGAGGATTGCCGTGAGTTCGAGGCCACCCTGAGATTCCATAGTGAATTCCAGGTCAGATTTTTTTGGCCCAGGCTGACCTGGAATTAACTATGGAGTCTCAGGGTGGCCTCGAACTCACGGTAATCCTCCTACCTCTGCCTCCCGAGTGCTGGGATTAAAGGCGTGTGCCACCACACCCGGCTCAGCTTCAGGATTTTTGATATTTATAATTTTTTACCATGTTCACATACATGTAACATGCAAGAAAAGAAGGAAAACATGATCCTTCGCCAGGACAAAAAAACAGCCACTAAGAGTTCCCTTTTGTTTTTAGAAAATAACCTCCTTCTCATTCTGTGAACTGGAGGACTTCATGTGTCTGGTCTGTTTGTGGGTGAAGCAAGAGTAGACTGTGTAGAGTATGGTAGACTAGTCACCAGTGCTGGTCTGACAGCTAGCAGCAGGTCAGCGCCAATGTGTCTTAGTAGCCCCTTCACTGTTAGGTTGCTAAATGTCTTTCTAGGAAAAAATATTCTATTTTTTCACTAGGTATGTTGGAATTGGTGTGACTACATGATTTGTCACCAGGTTATGGTGGACTACATGAATCGTGTGTGTGTGTGTGTGTGTGTATACACACATGTGCCTATTTTCCTTCCTCTTGGGTTTACTTCTTATGAAAATAGAAAACAACAAGTTTGAAAGAGGCAGAGAGAGAGAGAATGGGTGCGCCAGGCCCTCCAGCCACTGCAAACGAACTCCAGATGCATGTGCCCCTTGTGCATCTGGCCATGGGGATGCATGTGCCGCCTTGTGCATCAGCCCCAAGTTTTACTTTTTTTTTATTATTTTTTTGGAGAGAGGGGGCCTGGGCCAGCAGTGTCTCAGCTGCTGCAAACTGAGGTCTTTGGCTTTGCAGGCAAATGCCTGGAGATTGGAACCAATGTTCTTAAGCGCCTTAACCCAACTCTCCAGCCCCCAAGTTTTACTTTTATTCTACCAATTATTGCTTCTTTTTACAGGAAAAGGTCAGCATCATGGTTGTTAGGAGAACAAGTTAGAATTTGAAGGAGAAATTAATATTCATAAAATTTATTCAGACATATGCCAGGAATAATTAAACCATTGTATAGAAAGAGGGCTAAATCACATAATGCAAGGCACTTTGGGGAGAGGAAAATCATTCACTGTGAATCCCGCCCCCTGCCCAGGGGCCTTATGTTCTGATTAGGTTCAAGAGCAAAGGCGTATGCAGGCGCATTTTCACCCTTGAGGGTTTAGGTTTGTGATTAGTCTGAAGTCATGGGCTGAGATGAGAGTTTCTGTTCGGGTGGAAGGACAGGCCGGGAGGAGCAGCAGGCAAAGGGAACAGAAAGTGCACAGCCGAGCCATTTTCCGAGTCCTCTAAGGACTCCTCTGCCTGACCTTGGTTAGTGAGGATGGTAAAACATCTTTGTTTGGGTATTTTAGTATCATTGCCTTCTTTCCTAGAAGGACTGAAAGGTATGCTGGCTTAATTCCATGAGTCACCTTTAAAAGTTAGTTACATAAGAAAGTTTATTAAGGTCAGCATATCTACTTTTGGGTGCTCTGGAACCAGAGTTTGGGGTCTAAAGGATGTTGAAAAACATGTCATCAATTTCCTATGTCTCCAAGTGTTTGGAAGCTTGACCTCCATAGTCACTTCTTGTGAGGAAGGTAGGAAAGTGAGAAATCCAAACTCCACTGACTTCATCTGTTTTCAGTGTATATCAACCCTTTGTTTCATGTCTGCATTCAGGCCTTCTACATTTATACCAAGAACTGATAGAAGAATTCATTATTAAATCAAGAAGTTGGCATCAATAATATATTTGAACAGCCCCCCACACCTTTGTTGAGTAGGGGAAGGTAGAAAACATTGGTGCCATGTCTCAAAGTTCAGTATGTACTATCACTCCTTCCTTTCTTAGAGATGAGTTTTGACACCAACAAAAAAGAGCAACCCCTATCTTTATCATACGTGTTTATTACAGGGCATGATAAACTTGTTTTATGACCCAGGTTTCTGTTGGATTGTTTGGAAGGTATTACTGCTGTGCAGTTTGCTTAATAGAGAAGGGATGATATGTGTAGCATTTTAACTTATTGTTTCTTTTTTTAAATTACAAACAGAGAGAGAGAGAGGCAGTATGGGTGTGCCAGGGCCTCCAGCTACTGCAAACAAGCTCCAGATGCATGTGCCTCTTTATGCATCTGGCTATACATGGGTACTGGGAAATCGAACTTGGGTCCTTTGGCTTTGCTAGCAGGTGCCTTAACCACTGAGCAATCCCTCCAAACCAATTTCATAATCAGTCTTTCTGCCCTTTGAAACCTCAAGTTTAGCAGATGTAATTGATTTTGTTGTTTTGCAGTGCTGGTCATTGAACTCAGGGCCTTGAGGCTTGCTGGGCAAACACTTTACCAGCAAGCTGGGTTACCAGCCTATGAGAATAATTAAAACTATGTCTTAAAGGAGCAGGTTTTTGAAAACCTAAAGCAGTGTGTAGATTATATGATAGAGATTGTTGAGGAAGAGTACATTCGTATGCATATAAGATGTTTGTGAGGCCAGGAATTTCATTTGAGGGGAAAACAAAAGATAGAATTCTCTTTTTTGCCAAATACTTATAATTTGAGCTTCACCTTTCTAAATAACCCCAGGGTCAAGAACTTAAGATGTTTCTGTAAATGTCAGCAAAACATGTTTTTGTGGAGAGGGTTGTGTGTTCATGTGTGTGAGTGTGAGCATTCACATGACTCGGCACATGTGGAGGTTGGAGGACAACCTGGTGTCAGCTCTAGCGTTCCACCTTGTTTGAGTTTGTCTGGTTTTGTTGTTCACTGCTGCCTTCGCTCACCACACCAGCCAGCCTGTGATCTTCCAGGAGATCCTCATCTTTGCCTCCCTTCTCCTCCCAGGTTTGTGCTGGGGTTACAGCTGCTAGTGCTCCAGTGGCAGGCTTTTGACCGTGGTGCTGTGCTCTGAACTCAGCTGCTCATGCTTGTATTCAAGTGCTTTACCCTGCTTTTAGCCTTTAGACAATAGATGTGTATAAGAAATGTATTTTTATACATTAAGAAGTAACTTTGGGGGCTGGAGAGATTGCTTGGCTATTAAGGCGCTTGCCTGCAAAGCCTAAGGACCCATGTTCTACTCTCCAGATCCCACGTAAGCCAGACGCACAAAGGTAAGGCAAGCACAGGGTTGCACATGCCCACTAGATGATGCAAGCAGCTGGAGTTCTATTGCAGTGACTGAGGCCCTGGCACACCAATTCTCTCTCTCTCCTCTCTCTCTGTCTCATTCTCACTTTAAGAAAAATTAATTAAAAAAATAACTCTTGGGCTGGAGAGGTGTCTTAGCAGTTAAGGTGATTGCTTATAAAGCCTAAGGACTTAAGTTCGATCCCCTAGTACCCACATAAGCCATATATGCACAAGGTGTCACTTGGCGCCTGGAGTTCATTTGCAGTGGCTGGAGGCCCTGATGTGCCCATTCTCTCTCTTTGCCTCTTTCTCCCTCTCTCTCTCAAATAAATAGGATTTTTTTTAAAAGAGTTACTCTTACACAGAATTTCACGTCTACTTCAGTTAAGTTAGCTACACAAAATTTCTACATTGTAATTTGCATTCACCTCATTTTAAAACCAACAGAATGCTTACCCTTTGCTCAGCATGTAGTAAGGTCTTAAGTAGGAGGTAAATGAAAATTCCTGCAGTGCTAAAGTTAATTCAATAGTAAGCTTCCTGTTTGTTTAGAAAATTGTACATCTGGGAGATCTTAGCTTAAATCTTATTTAATTTACATTTATGGCTAATGAAATTTATGCTCCTGACTAATATGTCATTCTGTGGAAAGGCAAATCATGTTTTATTTTTTTCTCTTGATTGTGATTCTTACCAACTTTTATGAGAAAATAAAAGTTATAGAAGCCTAAGCTTGTTCTTTTCAGAAGAATAGTGCTCCGTTTCTCAGATTGCTTATTTGGGAAACATTAGCATGCTTTATAATAGATGTTGAGCAAATATTTGTTGATTAAATGAACTGATAAAGATAAAGATCACGTTTTTATTGGCTTAAAAGGACAAAACATTAAACATTTTTCTTTATTTGCCTACTGTGAGTTCCTGCTATGTGACAGGCACTAAATTAAATGTTCGTTTTATCATAAAACTACTTTATAAACTACAAAATATATCAGATTTATAGATGAGGAAACTTTTTAGAAAGTTTTATCTAATTTGTCTAAGGTTGTCCATCTTAGCAAGATTGAAGTTCAGGTCTGTTTGTCAAAAGCATACTACCTCTCTGAGTTTATTTAACCTATCTAATTAGGTTTTTTTATTTTCATAGTAATTTTCACTCAGAAAGCACAAACAGAATACAAGCAGATTGTGATGACACATGTCTGTAATCCCAGGAGGAGGATTGTTGTGAGTCACTTGCTACAGCAGGCCTGGTTTGAGGTATAGTTTGTGTGTAACATAATGTTCCCTCTTCGTACCGTTGGAGGCTTTTTCTTCTACGTAGGGTCTCGCTCTAGTCCAGGCTGGCCTGGGATTCGCTGTGTAGTGTCAGTCTGGTCTTGAACTCACGGTGATCCTCCTACCTCTGCCTCCTGAGTGCTGGGACTAAAGGTATGTGCCACTATACCTGGCTACAGTTTGAAGGTTTTAAAAAAAAATTCTATTTGTTTATTTATTCATTCATTCATTCATTTGAGAGAGAGAGAGAGAGAATGGCCTCCAGCCACTGCAGACAAACTTCAGACACGTGCCACTGTGTGCATCTGGCTTACATGTGTTCTGGGGAGTCAAGCCTAGGTCCTTAGGTTTTTTAAGCAAACACCTTTACCACTAAGCCATCTCTCCAGCCCCGGTTTGAGTTTTGATAGATATTTCTAGTCATATCTAACCACAACAATCAAAATCTAGAATGTTTGTTGTCCCTCCCCCAAAACCCCTCATGCTACTCTATAGCAAGCACTCTCTTATAGCCAGTGCCAGTGCCAGCTAATGTTTATCTCCATAATGTTTCTTTTTCCAGAACTTCACATAAACGGAGTCATATGTAGTGAGTAGGCTTTTGTGCCTGGCTTCTTAGTGGAATGCTGGGGTTTGTCTGTGCTGCTGTCAGTATCAGTGTGTGGATGACCCACTCTCCCATCACCCATTGGTGGGCATTGGATTGCTTCTGGTTTAGGGTATGAGTAAGCTGCCATAGCGTTTGCATATGACCTGGATAGTTTTAGAATTTCTAACGACTAATGGCTTTCTGTCTAAAGACTAGCTCCTTTGGCTTAGGTAACCTCAAATAGGAAGTACCTCACTGAAGGTTCTGAGCCCTTTGTTAGAAACTAAACATGAATTTTTTTGACTGTTTTCACAATTTGAGGGTGATCTGGTATTTGGAGCACAGTTTTTAAAAGTTTAGCAAGCTGTAGTAAAATGATAGAAAATGAAGTACAATGCAAATGTGATATTAATGGCACAGCACAATATTAAAAGTTTACAACTTGGGCTGTAGATTCACAATCTGGTCTTTGTTTCCACCTGTATAACTTATTAGATTCTGGACAACTTGTAACCTGCAACAAATTAGTAACGTGAGTGAAAAGAAACTGGAGCTCACATTCTGCATTCTTTACGTCTAAACCTAATGTCATTTAATCCTCAAGACACTTCTGAGGCGCCTCCTAGGTAGACAGTACTAGACCTAGCTTAAGGATTCAGAAATGTGAAGTAACTGGCAAAAAACCAAGCCTGGGTTAGTCAGTGATGATTCCATGTCAGTTTCCTTACTGGGAAATGGAGATACTGTGTAGTTAGAGAAGTAAATTTGATTACATTGATATGGGCTCCAAACTGCTGGCCTCTTCCTCTTCCCTTTTTATAAAAGTCCCATCTCCTGTCCAGCTGATCTATTGAATATTTATTCATTGTTAAGAGGAAATTTTAATGTGAATTTTAAAGCATTTTACTATTTTTTTTTAAATTTGTTTATTTATTTGAGAGAGAGAGATAGAATGGGAGATAGAATCAGGGCATACCAGGGTCTGTGGGTCCCCAGGCAAGTGCCTTAACTGCAGATACATTTGGGCTAATTTTTGTTGAAAAAGATCAAGGGCAGAAGGCCGGTGCTGTGGTCCATTTAAAAAGATTATACAAGGGCAGAAGGCAAGTGGTCCTTAAAAGATGATACAAGGGCAGACATCTCATATGTAAAAAGATGATACAAGGGCAACCTGTGGTCCATATGTAAAAAGATTACTAATTAAAAAAGATATTTAAGTTGTCCATATGTAAAAAGATTATACAAGGGCAGAAGGTATGTCCATATGTAAAAAGATTATACAAGGGCAGAAGGCCGGTGCCGTGGTCCATATGTAAAAAGATTATACAAGGGCAGAAGGCCGGAGCCGTGGTCCATATGTAAAAAGATTATACAAGGGCAGAAGGCCGGTGCTGTGGTCCATATGTAAAAAGATTATACAAGGGCAGAAGGCCGGAGCCGTGGTCCATATGTAAAAAGATTATACAAGGGCAGAAAGGTCCATATGTAAAAAGATTATACAAGGGCAGAAGGCCGGAGCCGTGGTCCATATGTAAAAAGATTATACAAGGGCAGAAGGCCGGTGCTGTGGTCCATATGTAAAAAGATTATAAAAGATGTCCATATGTAAAAAGATTATACAAGGGCAGAAGGCCAGTGCTGTGGTCCATATGTAAAAAGAAGGGCATAGTAAAAAAAGGCCGTCCATATGTAAAAAGATTATACAAGGGCAGAAGGCCGGTGCCGTGGTCCATATGTAAAAAGATTATACAAGGGCAGAAGGCCGGTGCCGTGGTCCATATGTAAAAAGATTATACAAGGGCAGAAGGTCCATATGTAAAAAGATTATACAAGGGCAGAAGGCCGGAGCTGTGGTCCATATGTAAAAAGATTATACAAGGGCAGAAGGTCCATATGTAAAAAGATTGTACAAGGGCAGAAGGCCGGTGCTGTGGTCCATATGTAAAAAGATTATACAAGGGCAGAAGGCCGGAGCTGTGGTCCATATGTAAAAAGATTATACAAAAAGGTGCTGTGGTTATGTAAAAAGATTAAGGGCAGAAGGCCAGTGCCGTGGTCCATATGTAAAAAAAGATTATACAAGGCAGAAGGCCGGTGCTGTGGTCCATATGTAAAAAGAAGTCCATATGTAAAAAGATTATACAAGGGCAGAAGGCCGGTGCCGTGGTCCATATGTAAAAAGATTATACAAGGGCAGAAGGCCGGTGCCGTGGTCCATATGTAAAAAGATTATACAAGGGCAGAAGGCCGGTGCCGTGGTCCATATGTAAAAAGATTATACAAGGGCAGAAGGCCGGTGCTGTGGTCCATATGTAAAGGCTTGGTTCCCAGGGTAGCATCTTTGGAAGGTGGTTAAACCTTTAGTGTAGTGCCTCGTGGGAGGTCCCTAAGTCACTGGGGCCATAACCTCCACAGGGATTGTGGGACCTTAGTCTCATCTCTGTCTGTTTCTGCGTCCTGTCTTGTAATATTAGCATGCTCTCAGACACATGTTCCTGCTATGATGTACCACTCTTACCTAAGGCCCAAACCATAGGACCTGTCCAGTTTTGGGCTAGAGCCTCAAAGACAGCTAAATATGCCTTGATTTCATGTATGCCTTGCTTTAGATATTTAGTTTTCATAACATGAAGCCAAGTATAGCTGATAATATTAGGTGTCTTCTTAACCATAAGCATTAAAAGCACTAAGTAAAAGAGCAAGAAAAATTCACAAAACAGTTTGACAATTTGGCAGTATTTTATGTGGTTTCCATGGACATACCCTCTCATGTGTTCTAAGGATGGTTTGAAGTACCTCGGTACTGCATCCTGTATCTGTATCTACGACTATCACGCTTACTGCATTAAAATCAGTTTGGAGTACCGAAAGTTAGTTAATAGCCTTTACCAACATGGGCTATTTGGGAGAATAAATGACCACACTCCACAGCGGCTTATAGCACCTAGTATAGTTCATTACTTTTTTGTGGCCTACATTGTATAGAAAAAATCCATCAGTTTGGGAGCTGGGGAGATGGCTTGGTGGGTAAGAGTGTTTGTGAGGACCTGAGTTTGATTCCTGGCATCCATGTAAAAAGCTAGGTGTGGCTGTGTACACCTACAAGCCCAGCACTCAGTGTGGGGTGGAGACCGGAGGATTGCTGGGGATAGCTGGTCAGCTAGTCTAATTAAAAAAACAGCAAGCTTCAAGTTCAGAAAAAGACCCTGTGTTAGGGAAATAAGGCAGAAAAGCCATAGAGGAGGACACTCCAGACTCCCTCTGGGCCTCTAGTTGTGGAGCTCCTTCACACAACTACATACACACGTGCATATACCACATACACACAACAACAAAAACAGTTTGTCACTGCATGGATTTCTGGAATCTTCTGCATGAATAAGACCATGTCTTATGATCTGACAAATTACTGTAAGCAAGCTGCTTCTTGTAGTCAGCTTCACATTGCTGGGATGATCATCCAAACAAGACACAGTTTAGGGGAGCAAGGGGCTTATTTCAAGCTTACAGATCCAGGAGGAAGTTCCGTCAGTGGTGGGAGAAGCTGCTTCCATACATCCAAGCAGAGGAACAACCACACAGCCAGCAAACACCAAAAGCAACAGCACAACCAGCAGTGAGCAGGACCCTGAGCTCACACTGCTCTCTTACTCCTTTGGGCTGGAGTTCAGATCCGCCCCAGTGACACCTTAGTGCTGGACTCCAGGATCCGCCCCCAGTGACACCTGCATTACAAGTTTTATCTGAGTCTATGTGGAACATAACATTCAAGCTTCCACACTTTTCTTTAAAAACAATATTTTTTATTTTTATTATTTATTTGACGGCGGGGGGGAGAGAGAATGGGCTCACCAGGGCCTCCAGCCACTGCAAGCCAACTCTAGACATGGGCGTCTTCCTCGTGCATTTGGCTAACATGGGTCCTGGGGAATTGAACCTGGGTCCTTTGGCTTTGCAGGCAAATGCCTTAACCGCTAAGCCACCCCTCCAGCCCCTTTCATTTCCTTTTCTTTTCTTTTTTTTTCTTTTTTTGGGGTCATTCCTGTCTAGCAGAATGGCACCAACCTTTTCAAGAGATATCTTGGAGAATTTACAGGAGAAAGTACTTGTAAAACTTCTGATAAGTCTTTCAATTTGAACTGTGAGCCTTGCAAAGTAAACACATCATTAGGTTCTTTTTCTTGGTCTTCCTAATGAGTGCAGAAACCTCACCCAGCTGTAGCACAGGGGACCCTTTCTGAGCCGGTTTATTTACATAGCGTATGCTTCATTTGACACTTCACTTAGAAGCAGGCCCAGAGCTTTTCTCCAAATTAAGTGCTATGCAATACTTCAAAGAGGGCTTTAGCTGCTCTGTAATTGTTGAGCTTCTCTGGATACAAAGCTCTTTGCTCTTTAGAAAACATTTCTGTCCTACTTCTTTATATTATCACTGCTGGAGAGATTCAGCTGAACACATTTAGAAGCAGACCTTAGCTTCTGAAGCTGCTACAGAACACTCGCTGTTTGTCTCTGCACGAGCCACGGGCAGGCTTTTCTGCTCCCACATAGTTGGTGAGGCAATAGATATGGATATAGAGCCAGATAGTAGGATACTGTGGCCTGATTAAAGAACTTACACAGTGAAGCCAGATGTGTGTGTGTGTGTGTGTGTGTGTGTGTGTATATAAATCGTACTTTGGGACTAGAGAGATGGTGCAGAGGTAAAAGGTGCTTACTTGCAAAACCTTTCTGCCCAAGGTTTAATTCCCCAATACCCACATAAAGCCAGATGCACAAAATAGTGCATGCATCTGGGGTTCGTTTGCAGTGGCAAGAGGCCCTGATGTGCCCATTCTCTCTCTAAAAAATGAATAAATAATTTTTCAAAAATCCTAATATGTGCTCCCTAACAATTTTTCTTTAGCAGAGTTCAAGCCTGTGTTTGCTTAACTCTAAGCTGGTACTAACAAGATTTGGTAACCAAGGGAAAAAAGTCCATTTTTATCTTTTGAGCAAGTTTTCTTAACCCCGCCTCACAAAGGTTTGATGACAGACAGTGGTAGCAGGGTGGCCGTGAGTGATGTGGCTGACGATTTCAGCCCCAGCTCCGTGTATGGGAAACTGGGTTCCATGAGATTGAAAGTGCAGGCACCAGTTACCCTGTGGCTGGATGCATGCTTGTGTGTTTCTGAACACGACCCATTTCAGCTTATTGTCTGTGGGATACCCACAGTGGAGAAGATGGCAGTGTTGACAGCAGGAAAATGCATAAATAAAATATCAAATACAACCTGTGCCTTCAATCTAGAGAGGGCAGCACATTTACAATCATTCCAGAAAGTTAGCAGTTCCAGTGCAGCTCAAGCTTTGAAGGATTGTGTGGTCTTTCCGGAGAAAAGCTCTCTGCTTGCTTCTGAGCAGCGTGTCAAGTGAAGCACATGCCATGTAAAGTTAGAACTGTTCTGAGATGAACTTCGAATTCATCTCAGCTGTGTAGCCGGGCCGGGAATGAGTGCCACACAGGGAGGAGTGGTGAATTGTATATCGGAAGGACTTCTTGAGAAGGTGACAGCCTGCTGGCCGGCTACTACACCCACACTCTGCTCAGAAATTGAACCTTCATCTTTCACTTGGGACATTGCTGCCTTCTCAGCCTCCCTTTCAACTAGAGGTGGCCATGCAGCTGAGGTTTGGCTAATGAAATGCGGGAAGTGGTATGTGAAACCGGAAGTTCTCATTAAGGTGAGCTGGTGCGCTGGGAAGTGTGCACTTTGCCCTTGGCCTTTGCCTTTCTCTCAGGCTCCCACACAGGCACAGCTGACGTTTCAGTGGTTGTCTTGGGTCTCATGTTCCAAAGATAAAAAGTGGCTGTATCCTTGTTGAGCATCCGGCTGCATGCAGAGCTTCGAGCCGTCCACGTCCGAGTTTCTTTGCTAGGAGTCAAAAATAACAGTGACTGAAACATACAATGGCTTTTTTGGAGTCTGTCCAGCAAAACCTAGCCTTCCCAGGTAGCAGGGTGGGTGGGCACAGGTATCTGTCTCCCTCAAGCCCCGTCTAAGCGCTAAAATGGCTGTATGTATCTAAAGAAGAAGCCCGGGGAAAGAGTGCCGTGTAATGAAAGTGTTGAAATATTAGGGAGTTGCAAATAGACCCTTGATCCTCATGTAGACATGACCGCGACTGAGAACGGCTGTTTCGGCTCTATGGCAGAAATGTACGTGATGAACCTTAGGATGTCTTGTTATGCAAGACAGAGAAGAAGCCATCAACCCCCCCCCACACACACACCCCTTAGTTTTATAAAAAAAACTTCGGAACCAGTTTGAAGTGGTTCACACCGGTTCAAGTTAAGATAGCTTGAGCATCAAACAGGAGTGACTACAAAACAGTAGACTGAAACTCATCACGTGTGCTAAAAAGCTGTGAGTTTATGTTAAGGCTTGTTCATTTTTGGAGGGTATCAAGGAACCACTTCATTATTCTGAGAATTGCTCAATGAAAGATTCAGTCATCAGTTCTGTCTTTCCCGTACAACTCTCAGGGTAAGAACAAGATTGTCTTTCTGAAGCGTTTGTTCCCGCTTATCTGCTCAGGACTGATAGCGCCGCGAGATGACTTGCTGATAGAGTTTATAGTGGCTGCTAGGCTGACAGCACCTGCCTGGGGAGGGGCTTGGAGGATCGCATAGAGGCGGTTGCATATACACATACATCCTAGTGGAATTGTGTGCGGCTGTCAAGAAATACTCTTGTTGAAAAGCCTAACCCTGCTTTTATCAGACCTCTAGATCTAGCTAGCATGGTTTATAGGAAATGCTGGAAGATGGAATCTGAGAGAAGAGTCTGCAAGCATGCAGGAAGGAGGGAAGGAAGGAATGCGTGTAGCACCAGTACAAGGCAGAAGCTCGTACCCTTGACATCAAAGCTGACTTAGGATCAAGGGACATTGGAAAGCATTTCTTGTGCTCTCAGATCTGAAGAATTGAGTCCAGGGAGGTGGAAAATGAATTCACAAGGCAGTAGGCCGGAATGAAAGAGGGAGTGCGGAATAATAGAAAATTAAAAGGATGTTGATGAGCTGGGCATGGTGGCGCATGCCTTTAATCCCAGCACTAGAGCACCATGAGTTCAAGGCCACCCTGCGACTACATAGTGAGTTCCAGGTCAGCCTGGACTAGAGTGAAACCCTACCTCGAAAAAACAAACAAACAAAAAAGGATGTGGATGAAATAAGAAACAGTAGGATGGAAACTAAAATAAAAATGTAATATTCAAATAAGCAGGGAGATGACACCTGGGAACGAGTCTCAGGTAGAGGGATGGCAATTGCAAACATCCTGATGAGAGGCCTGCTCAGCCATCAGTCTGCTGTTGGAGATCCAGATGTTGCTGAACATTGAACCACTACGGGAGAGTTAGGGAGCCACTCCTTCTCTGTTTCATAGCATCACTGATTATTTCTGTGCCCGTTAGTCTGCCCGTTAGTGCAGGAATTGTGCCTCGAGCTATGAGCTGATGAGGAAGTGCTTGTTAAGGCAGTCTGAGAATTTATTGAGCTGATCCTTCTAGTGTGAACAATAGACTGTAATGAGCAAGCATTCATATGAATCTCTAAGTCACAGTACACACACACCTGAACACACTTGCCTGATTACTCATTTTCTGAAAGATTGCATACTAATTTTCTGATTTTGTTTTACATTATGTGCCTTCTGTAAAATAGAATATAATTTTTATCAGCTTAGAAGATTATCTAAAATTTCATCTGCCCTTCTTTATTTTATTTTGTTTTAGACTTTGGTGTGTGATAGGTGTTTTTGGGCGTGGGTACACATATGCCATGACATACATGTAGCGATAGGGACAACTTTCTGGGGTTGGTTTGTAGCCTTTGACCTCGTTTGAGGCAGGGCCTCTCATTCATTGTTCACTGCTGCGCCTGCCAGGCTGGCTGGTCTGCCAGCTTCTGGGCACTCCTGCCATCCCTGCCCCCTCCTGAGCACTGGCATTGCCCATCGTCACCATGCTGACAGATCATAGGAGCCGGTGGTGGCTTCCAGCCTTCCATGGGCTCCGGAATTCTGAACTCAGGCACTTGGGCTTGTATGGCACGTGCTGTATCCACTGAGCCATCCCCCCCCCCCCCACACACACAGGGCCTTCTCTCTTCTTAGCTAGCATTGTAGAGTGATAGATCATTAGTGATTCAGTCTATTTTGGTCTACTTCAGACATAATCTTTACAATTTTATTTATTTATTTAATTATTATTATTATTTTTGGTTTTTCGAGGTAGGGTCTCACTCTAGCTCAGGCTGACCTGGAATTCACTATGTAGTCTCAGGGTGGCCTCGAACTCACAGCGATTCTCCTACCTCTGCCTTCCAGAGTACTGGGATTAAAGGTGTGCACCAGCATGCCCGGCTAATCCTCACAGCTTTAACTAACAGAAAAGAGGAACTTTCAGGCCGACTCCTGTGTCTTTTTGTGTGACGCTATAGTTTTAAATTCTGGGGATGCTTAAACTCACACATAACTGCCAGTCAGATTTAGCAGTTACCAATATTTTCCCAGTGTTGCTCTGATGCTCTCCCAACCTGCCTTTTTTTGACGAGGGTTTTTGCTGAGTAGCCCTGGCTGTCCAAAATCTCACAATCCTCTTGCCTTGGCCTCTTGAGTGCTGGGACTGCAGGCATGCACCATCGTGCTCAGCTTCTCTACTGCCTTTTGAGCCCTGGATTATGATCACATTGGTATTTGAAAACGAATTTGTTCTCTGCCATGGTAAAGTATCTCAGCCCCACACCTGACTTTTTATGTCCCCTCATGTGCCTTGTCCTAAAGGTAACACTGTTCCATAGCAGAGTGTTCATATTTCACTAGTGGAGGAAAGGCACTTCTCAACACTATTACAAAAAGCTCTACGTTTTTGTTTAACTGGTTTTTTAAGTGGTAACACAACTGTTTTGTTCAGTTTGCTTCTATTATGACATCAGGGCACCCTGATTTATAAATACATGACTTCTGGAGTTTTGCGCATACTGTGTATTTCTAAAAGCATTTAATGCATTTTCTCATAGATGTTCATGATAAAATACATTACAGATTGAGTGACTATCTCTAATCCAAAAAGAAATACTACATGGCCCAAAGTCCAAAAGTTGTTGAATGCTGACATAATACCACAAATGGAAAATTCCATACCGTGAAACTGCTTCATGTGCCGATTGTTGAGAATACTGTGTAAAATTATATTCAAGCTTTGTGTATAAAGTTTATATGAAACAAATACATTTTGAAGTTAGAGTGGGTCTCTTTCCCAGAATACCTCATTATGTTCGTGCGGGTATCCCAGTAGTCTGAAGAAATCTGAAGCGTTTCTGGTCTCAGGCATTTTGGACTCTCAGCCTGCATTGGGTTTCTAGCTTTTTAAGTTCTATGTATTTTCAAGACTCAACCAACACGGATCCATGCTTCCCTTACCTCTTTATGTCCCCCTGAAGTAAAGTGCACAGATATGAAAATGAAGAAACTAAAGTAACTAGAAGGACCTAGTAGCCACAGGATGACCATTGAACAGACATCCAGACCTTTGAGCGCCAGAGGGCCCAACAGCATCATTCCCCCATACCTCCCATCCTGCACTCAGGCGTCATACAGATAGCAGGCAGGGATCCAAGGCAAGACACCAGGCAGATTATCTTTAGGGAAACTGAGAAAGGCTGAAGCTTCCAAAGTGCATGTCATGTTCCCAGAAAAAAATGAAAAGGCAAGTGACAAAGGAATGCTCAGCACTGAAATACCTTTGTCACATCTTCCAAGGCTCAGGGTCCGTGGCAGTCAGGTTCACATTGTTGGTAGAAATCACCCAACCAAGAGCAGCTTTTGGGAAAAAAAGGATTTATTTGGACTTACAGACTCGAGGGGAAGCTCCATGATGGCAGGAGAAAACAAGGGCATGAGCAGAGGGTGGACATCACTCCTTGGCCAACATTAGATGGATAATAGCAACAGGAGAGTGTGCCAAACACTGGCAAGGGGAAACTGGCTATAACACCCATAAGCCCGCCCCCAACAATACACTGCCTCCAGGAGGCATTAATTCCCAAATCTCCATCAGCTGGGAACCTAGCATTCAGAACACCTAAGTTCATGGGGGACACCTGAATCAAACCACCACAAGGTCCATTGCGGAAGAGGGGGCAGAAAGAATGTAAGAGCCAAAGGAAGGGTAGGACTGCTTACAACGTGCTCCTGACACTACCTACACAAAACCATCTTAATAGGAGGAAAAGATCATGACATCAAAATAAAAGAGGGATTGATTGGGTGATATGATGGAGAGTGGAGTTTAAAAGGAGAAAGTGGGAGGAGGGAGGTAATTACCATGGGTTATTGTCTTCAATTAGGGAAATTGTCAATAAAGATAAATAAATAAAATTTAAAAAAGGAAAAGGTACTGAAAGGGTCTTCCGCCTCTCACCCACTAGGAGAGCGTTGCTATCAACTATTACCCAACCCCACAGAGCTCTTTCCTTTTGTCCCTCACACAGCAGTGTAGCCAAAGCGCAGGCCCTCTTCACAGTAACAGGACACCTATGCCTGCTAATAAGTCAGTCTGTCTTAAATATGAGTGTGTAACCAGAAAAAAAATGCCAGTGGAATGGACAGAAGTCATCACAGAGAACTTTATTTAAAAAAAAAAACTCAGGGATCCAAGGAGATGCCATTCCCGTTAAAATACTCGAACACACATTTTGAGATTGAAAAGCTCACCCAGTGCAGAAATAGAGGATTAAGTGGACCATTCTCCCAGAAGCACAGAGTTCCCAAGGTAGATAACAGAGAACGAAGTCCCAGAGCAGCAGGCGTCCCAGTGAAAGCGAACCTCATCAGATCGCTTCGTGCTTGAGAGAGAGAGAGAGTGTGGAATAGGGTCTGAACCCTCTACACTCAGCAGTGAGAGCACAAGGAAGGTGTTTTGACACATTTGAGGGCTTAAAGCTTACCTTCTCTTGGAATTAGAAGAAATGGAAATGAGCTGGCATTCCCTATTAATTTATCAACATTTAATTTTTAATAGTTTTATTTGTTTATTTGCAATCAGAGAGAGATAGAAGACATGCACAAAGAGAGAGGGGGAGAGAGAGAGAATGGGTGCACCAGGGCCTCCAGCCTCTGCAAATGAACTCCAAATGCATGCATGTGCCACACTGTGCATCTGGCTTTATGTGGATTCTGGGGAATTGAACCTGAAATGCTAGGCTCTGCAGGCAAGAGCCTTAAGTGCTGAGCCATCTCTCCAGCCCTTAACATTTAATTTTTCATTAAACACTTCTATTTGGGAATTTTCTCTTTTATTACTACCAAAAATATTTATTATAGGAAAAATAAGATTACAAGCAAAATAGCTTCAAAATATACAATTCAGTAAATTAAAGTGACTACAGCGAACATCAATCACACTTTACATCCTTTTGCTCTCAGCACTCTCAATATTCCATACATTGCACATATACATAATTGCTCGTCTCCCAGTGACCTCTGCATCGTCCTCCTAGCTGGCTGGTACTCCATAGAGCAGTGTAGGCCCAACAGCATCAAATTCTTCTCCCATCAGGACTGGAGTGAAATCATCTGTCTGTCTTAAATTGGAAAGCATCATTCTGACTGCTAGTTGGGGGTGAGGTACCAGGGCAAGGAGAGGAGCCGGAGGCCGGTTAAGGTATTGCTGCAGTCCTAGATGAAAGCAAGTAGTGCAGTGGTTAGTGAAGACACACATAGCCTGGTGGTAGAGGCAACAGGAGTTCCTGGTTAATTAGATGTGGAGAGAGCAGGACAGAAATCAAAAGCTTTTAGTCTGAACAGCATGAAGGAAGAAACAGGTTAAAGAGAAAAGACTGGACTTAGGTGCTACATTCTAGAAGCTTATTTGACCTCCAAATAAAGACTTCAGTTCCTTGGATTAATATTTGGATATGTTTATCTGCAGTTTCAAAGAAAAGTCTGCCCTGGAGATAGAATCTGGGGATGGTTAGCATATAAACTGTATTTAAAGGCACAAGGTCTGGGTAAGATCATTCAGGAATGAACAGATAAGGAAGCCTAAGGCCTGGGACCAACATTTAATGATCACAAAGGTGAGAAGGAGGGCTCAGAGAGACTTTGGAGGATTAGCCAGCCTGTGGGCATAAGGAGAACCAAGAGAGAATGCTGCCCTGGAAATCACGGAAAACAGAGAGGTCACCGACTACATTTTGTCGCTAAGAGGTCCAGTAGAATGAGCAATCAAAAGTCAGTTTGGGTCTGGTATGTGAATCTCAGTATTTTTTTTTGAAAAGATTGTGCGCATGCGCGCACGTACATGTGCATGTGTGTGGAAAAGGGGCGCGGGGAGGGTGGCTAGAGAGATGGCTTAGCAGGTAAGGCACTTGCCTGTATGTGTTTTCAGATAGCTACTAAGGTGCTAGGACACACATACATAAGTTGTTGGTCTTAACTACTTTAAAAATGGAACTTCACGCTGTTCCTTTTTGTGTAGGGAGCACTATGAAAAATTACTGAGATACCGGAAGAGCTCTACAGATTTGGACATCTACTCTCGAGGGTTGTGTGAACTGAGTATTTTACATCTTGCTTTTTCCATGCGCATGCTGAAAGTTTGAGTTGATAATCTTAAATCTGATAAGAGTACACGATTTGATAAATCTTCTTATTGTGGTTTGTTGAGTGCTTTTAAATGAAGAAACCCTTGCCTGGGGAACGCCAATAACACATCCTTGCCTCTGTGTCTCTTCTTGCCTCCATAGATATGGTGTGAATATGCGTTGTTTGGCAGCCCGGGTCAACTATAAGACTTTGATTATCATCTGTGCGCTCTTCACTCTGGTCACAGTACTGCTGTGGAACAAGTGTTCCAGTGACAAAGCCATCCAGTTCCCGAGGCACTTGAGCAGTGGATTCAGAGTGGATGGACTGGACAAAAGAGCCGTGGCCTCTGAGAGTAACCATCATGCGAACCACATAGCCAGGCTGCAGTCGGAGGAGGCGTTCCCTCAGGAGCAGCAGAAAGCACCCCCTGTGGTCGGGGGCTTCAACAGCAACGCAGGAAGCAAGGTGTTGGGGCTCAAATATGAAGAAATCGACTGTCTCATAAACGATGAGCACACGATTAAAGGGAGACGGGAGGGCAATGAAGTCTTTCTCCCATTCACCTGGGTAGAAAAATACTTTGATGTTTATGGAAAGGTGGTGCAGTATGATGGCTATGACCGGTTTGAGTTCTCTCACAGTTATTCCAAAGTCTATGCACAGAGAGCCCCTTATCACCCGGATGGTGTGTTTATGTCCTTTGAAGGCTACAACGTGGAAGTCCGAGACAGAGTCAAGTGCATAAGTGGGGTTGAAGGTTGGTATCTGTTTGTTCCACCTGTGTTTTTTTCTAGCCTGTGTTGAGGACCAAGAAACTAGGTGTTAATGTAACAAGACCTTTCATTGCTATCTTAGCAAGGAGAAGACAGATGAAGTCTAAACCTAGGAAAGCACACAGTTGGTGTGATTTAAAGGCTGCAATTAGAGCAGACCTGAATGCATAGGACTGTTCCATTAACTTACCTCAGAGTCTCATCAGTGAGGTCAAGGCACGAATCTCTAGAAATTGTGCTTTGAAATGCATAGTTATCAGGCTGGGGATACAGTACAGCACTGCCAGAGCCCTGAGTCACTTACCAGCAACACAAAGACAAAACAAAAATAACTATTATAAAGTTATTATCCAAGTCAGGGAAAGAGAGGCAGACCATCTGCTGGGCCTAACAAATTGTTACTTAACAGACAGGTGTCGCCTTGGGAAGGAGGTGTCAGGTCCTTAGGGTGAAACAATTCATATGTTTTGCTCCTTTGAACTTAATACCGATTGCCTTGTAGTCTACACATACTGTCTTCTAAGTGCCTTTAAAAACCTGAGAGAAGCTAGGTGTGGTGGCTCACACCTTTATTCAAGGCCAGCCTACACTATGGAATGAGTTCCAGTCAGCCTGAGTTAGAATGAGATCCTGCCTCAAAAAAAGGGGTGTGGTGGGTGGGGTGGTAGCTAGAGAGATGGCTTAGCAGTTAAGGCACCTATCTATTCCATTAGATCAAAAGTGCCTTAACCATTAAGCCATCTTTCCAGCCCATCACGTACTCTTTATAGGAAGGGTAGCAATACTTTATGGCATTTGTTTAAGGTTTTTGTTTTTGTTTTGTGAGACAGGGTGTTATATAGCCCAAGGTGTCCTCAAAATTGCTGTGTAGCCAAGAATGAGCTTAACATGATCCTTCTGCCTGGGAGTACAGGTGTGCACCACCATGCCGGCCTGGTTTTATGTGGTGCTGGGGATTAAACCCAGGATTTTGAGCATGCTTGGCAAGCACTTTACCAACTGAGCTACATCACCAAGTCCTAAGGGCATTTTCTTCAATTTGGTTGTTTTATTTTACTTGTGATTTGTTTGTTTTGGAGGGTTTTTTTTTGTTTACTAAATTAATAGATTCCGTTGAGCATTTGTAACTTCTTCGTTGTATGCATAGAAAGGCATTTGCTACACTGTGATCAGTTTATCAGTTGTATTTTTCTTTAAGAGTTTTGTTCTTTCTTTTACATTTAACTTCTATCTTCCTGTAGGTCAGACCTAGAGCCTCATACATTGCTAGGCAAGCACTCCTTCTACATTTAGATTTTTTTTTTTTTTGGAGAGAGACAGAGAGAGGGAGGAGAGGAAGACAGACAGAGATGGGCGCGCCAGCAGCCTCTCAGCTGCTGTGAATGAAATCCAGATGCATGCGCCCCCTTGTGGTCAAGTGCAGCATTGCGCCCTTGCATCACTTTGCATCTGGCTAAATGTGGGACCTGGAGATTGGAACCGCTGGAGATTGGAACCAGCATTCTTAGGCTTAGGAGGCAGGCGCCTTAACGGCTAAGCCATCTCTCCAGCCCTACATTTAGATTTTTCAGTGCAGCGAAATTAATTTATATGTTGGCAAATGGTATGAGGTCTGTGTCTAATTTCAGTTGCTTCCCAACATTAAATGATATCTCTTCCTCTGATTCATGCACACAGTCTTTATCATTACACTAAATTCTCCTGAATCCTGGAGTATGTTGCTGCTTATTGTTCTACTCTGATGATCATTCTCAATTCTTTTTTTTTTTTTTTTTTTTTTTGGTTTTTCAAGGTAGGGTTTCACTCTGGCTCAGGCTGACCTGGAATTACCTATGTAGTCTCAGGGTGGCCTCGAACTCACTGCAATCCTCCTACCTCTGCCTCCCAAGTGCTGGGATTAAAGGCATGCGCCACCACGTCCAGCCATTCTCAATTCTTATGCCAGTTGCACATGACTGTAGTCATCACCCATCTTTAACAAGGTCATGTAAACCTACCTTCCCTCCTTTCATTAAATGATGAGATTGTTCTATTTAACTTGGGGAAATTGCCCCTTGGAGAAAGGACACAGATGTTTTAAAGCTTATCTAGGTCTCTTAATAGGGCCTTTTTTTTAAATCACTGCAACAAAATACCTGATGCCAAGTAATTAATAAGTTAAGGAAAGTTTAACCCACTGTTTTGGAGGCTGACTAAAAAGTTGAAGCAGCATGGGACTGGTTTTGGTGAGGGCTTCTTGGCAGTGTCACATCGTGGATGGCATTGTGGAGGTAGTACTTATGTAAAGGAGACATCCACCACATGGCGAAATAGGAAGTGAGCATATGAGGTGGAAACAGTAAAAATAATAACCCTCTCATGGGAACGGCCTTAATTCCTTCTGAGGGCAGTGTCCCCAGTGACCTTACTACTGTCATGAGGCCCGACCTCACATCACCACACTGAAGACCATAGCAGTCCACACCTCCTTAAACATTGTTTTTGAAACTGCCTTTAAAAACCCACATTTGTATAGATTCCCAGTCTCTGGTGCACCTGAGAGGCTTGCTGATTCATTGTAGAACTACAGATGGGAGTTTTCGTCTCAACACATACAGTATGATTGAGCAATGTAGGATTCTGGACAAGGTGCCATAGGAGTTCCTGTGCAGGAAATTACTGAAATCAACCCTAATAACATTTGAATGTTTTACTTGGAATGTTTCAAGAGAGAGTCCATTACTCCAAAAATCTGTGGCCAGCTATGCATGGGGGCATGTACCTGTAATCCCAGTAATCAGGAGGCTGAGGCAGGAGGATTATGAGTTTCAGACCAGCCCAGACTACACAGAAAGATCCTGTTCCAAAATAAACAAAAACAGGAACCTGTGATCAAATATAAAGCTTTAATTTGGTTTTTGGAAACAGTTCTCTTTCTTAAATATTCCATTTTGGCAGGAAAGATTTGAAAAAGAACTTAGACATATTTGCATTTTAGGTTGTCTAGTCAGCTCTGTCTCTAAGCAAATGCTTTGACCATCAGATGATACATACATACCCAGTTACTAGAACACACCTTGCCGTTAGGGGAGACATGAGTCAGTGGTGTTCATGAAGGTTGAGTACGAGAAAATTGAAGGATTAATATTTGAAGTAAAACTGGTGATCTCTGTGCTTCTAAATTGAATGTATGAATTTCAAATGAAGTTTGAATGTGTGAAACATCACACCTGTAGCTGTGGACGAAAGGTAATTTATGATGTGTAGTGGTTTGTCAACAAGAGTGAAGGAATAGTTCAATCATATAAGCAGTATAATAAGAGAGCTTCACAGTTGCTCATAACCCTAGAATAGTCCCCAGAAGTAAAATAATCTAGAGCAATTCTCAGAAAAGCTTGTCCTTGTCTGTGTGTGATTATTCATTTTGTTTCTCTTTTTTCTAGGTGTGCCATTATCCACACAATGGGGACCTCAAGGCTATTTCTACCCAATCCAGATTGCACAGTATGGGTTAAGTCACTACAGCAAGAATCTAACTGAGAAGCCCCCCCACATAGAGGTATATGAAACAGCAGAAGACAGGGACAAGAACAGCAAGCTTAACGAGTGGACCGTGCCCAAAGGCTGCTTTATGGCCAGTGTGGCTGATAAGTCTAGATTCACCAATGTTAAACAGTTCATTGCTCCCGGTAAGTTATGTTCTACATGTGTCTGTTGAGTTTATATTGATCTCTGGCCTCTAATACTCCTTTAAATTTTTTCAATGTCATCTAAGTGAAATCCCCAAATAAGGAATGGCTGTAACAAAAACATCAGCATGATAAAGCTAAGATCCAGATTATAATCTGCCAGCAGGGATCTACAGCCCATAGGAATGAAGTTCTTTGGTTTGGTTGGATTTTGTTTGTGAGACTGGAAGCAAACCCAGGGCTTTGTGTATACTAAGCAAGCCCTCTTTCACTGGGTGTACCCTGAGATCTCCTTGGGTTTTTTTTTTAAGGTATTTATTTATCTACTAGAGATGGGGGGGGGTAGAGAATGGGTTTGCCAGGGCCTCTAGCCACTGCAAGCCAACTCCAGATGCATGTGCCACCATGTGCACCTGGTGTACGTGGAACCTGGAGAATCAAACCTGGGTCCTTAGGCTTCACAGGCCTGTGTCTTAACTGCTATCTCTCCAGCCCTCTCCTTAGTTGATGGTAATATTTCAGAGCAGTATAATTTAAATTATTTTGCGCTAAGGATTTTGTTTTTTAGTGAGGAGAGCCATCCTTTCCTTTGCATACTTTTTTCCAATAGCTTTTTATTTAAAAAAAAACAAAAAAAACCACAGTATTACCAAGTAGGCTTGTTCCACATTGAATTTTGTTAATGTATGAAATTATCTCAAACTTCATATAAAACCATTTTCATTAATAAAATCATTTAGAAGATCAAATTAACTTTATGCAACACTTCCCCTTTTACTAAGACAGTCTCATTAATTAGGATGCAATGTATTTTCTGCACTAATCAATATCCATGAAAATTAATGAGTCCATTACTTAAAAAGACAATGAAATAATCTTAGCACCTCCAGCTTAGTTCTCTGTGAGAAAACCTTGTCAAGTTCAAAAATCATTCCCTCCTCCCTCCAACCTTGCAGTGGGTACATAAAAGAGAGGAGAGGCTATATGACGCTTCCGTATTCGCTCCTTGTCCTTGATTGATGACTGTGTAATTCACAGACCTTGAGAGCCACAATATAAATGTACTCATGCTAGATGGCCTTAAGTAATAGATTTATAGTGCTTAGTGCGTGCGAATAAGGGGTGACCTTTAGGTTTCAGTGTGTGACTCGAAGTTCTCTCTCCCACAGCATTCTGTAATGTCCCAGTACATAGAGAATCTTTGCTTATTGTAAAGCAGGCTTGACTGGACCAAAAGTTATAATAATATTTATCTTGCAATACCTAAGAAGTTACTGCAACAGGAAATGATCACACTAAACAGAACATTCGGCTTTGCGCACACCCAGTGAACTTATCATTGGTAGTGTTGTGTAGGTGAAGGTAGAAAGTGGCAGCCGTGTCTTAATCTCCCTGTGGGTCTTGAAGGCTTTCTTAGATCTTCTCCTCTGCCTTGTTCACAGCAGCAGATTTCAGATGTCCTGGGTAATGACAAAAGGTAGACGTTGACATCCTAGGTGACGGGCGCTTACCTTAGCCCTTCACTCAAGGGCCAGTTGAAAACTACTTTTCGAGGTAGTTTTTAAGTACACAAGGAATTGCAACAGCCACTCCACCAGTGGGACACACCTACTCCCTTTTGATAAGGATGCCAGCTGCAGTAGCATGCATGCATGCACATTGTGATACCCTGGGTGTGCCTGTAGGGTGTACTAACGAACATGAGGGAGGGTGAGTTGGAATGAACACGCGCATTGTAGCAGAAAGAAGGAAACAAAGGTGGAAGGCTGTACCGTGGGAACAGGCACGAGAGCGGCTGCTCAGGAGGTTCTGGAGCGTCTCTGGAGATCAGTTCATAGCATCGCTGTAAGGATGGTACATAACAGCATAGACCTAAGTGAGGTGAGGCGTGGGAGGATGCTGGGCTAAATGCTGTTGGCCTTTTATTTTTTCTTTCTTGGTCTTGAATTTGTGTTTGCCCCAAAGATACAAAGACATCTAGAATAAGAACCATTTTATAAGCCAGATGTGGTGGTGCCCACCTTAATGTCAGCACTCAGGCTGGAGGGTTATGTGTTCCAGGTTAGTCTGAGACCCTGTCTGAGAAAATAAAAATAAATAAATAAATTAGTTTTAAAATGTAGGGACCATTTTATATGTCTGCAGCATTACTAGTTTATTTGTTAAATAATGTTTTCTCTTCCTTATTTAATTTCTCAAGATAGAGTCTCATGTAACCCAGGCTGGACGTACTCATGTGACTGAGGATGACCTACATACAACTCCTGATCCTTCTGCCTCCACCTCCCAAGAGCTGAGAATACTGGCATGTGCTGTCATACCTGGCTCTCTTCCTGATTTTAAAATTGAATTATCTGGAATTTGTAGCAGCTAGATCTTAAATCACCTTTTTTCCCAAAGCATTCTTTTCATTTCATTTCCATGACCTTGCTTTTTTTTTTTCTTTCTAGTCACTCTTCCTCAGGCTTCATGTGGGTTTGTTTGCTTCGGGCTGGTCCTCATCTCTGCATTCATCCAAGTTGAATAGGGCTTCTTCTCACTCAGTGCAGGAAAGCTGTTGATGAATAAGCAGTGGTAGTTTGTGTAGAAAGCATTCATTTGAAGGCAACTTCTTTTCCTGGTTTTGCTGAGTATCTTTGACAAATAAACCTGTATTTATTTAAGATACATAGTGCGATAACTTGATACCTCGTATGTTGGTTACCATAGTCAAGATATTTGACACATCCATTACCTCACATAGCTCATAGTCGTGTGTGTGTATGTGTGTGCCTGCGCGTGATGGTGGTGGTAAGAATGTTGAAGGTATATTTTCTTTTTAAAAATATTTTATTTATGTATGTATTTATTTATGAGAGAGAATGGGCACACAAGGGCCTCTATCCACTGCAAACGAATTCCAGATGCATGCGCCACCATGTGCATCTGGCGTTCATGGGTTCTAGGGTGTCAAACCTGGGTCCTTGGGCTTCTCAGGCAAGAGCCTTTACTTGTAAGCCATCTTTCCAGCCCAACGACCTGTTTTCTCAGCACACCAGTGTGCAATACAGTGTTCTCTTTCTCATCACCATGCTGCCACTAGACCCCATAACCGAAGTCTTTCATCCTTTGGCCACCATCTCCCCATTTCCCCCACTTCTCAGCCCCTCACAGACACTGTTACACAGTCTGAGTTCATCTTTCTTAATTTCCTAAATCATATTAGTCATTTACTATTTATTGTAATTAGATATTCGGAATCTTCATTCTTGCACGCATTGTCTGCCTTTCTCTAATTTTACTGGCTTTATCCCTTGGAGTTCATCCATTTTGTCACAAGCAACAGGCTTTCCTTCTTTTATTAGGACTGGATATTGTACAAACACCCACACACAGTATCATGCATTCGCTCACCATACACACACACACACACACACACACACACACACACACGCTTTTCCATGTTTTAGTTATTTCAACCCTACAATGAGCATGGGGGTCTCTCATCCACCTATCCTTTTGAGATACTGATTTTGTTTCCTGTGTAAATATTTGCCCAGAAGTGAGATTATTGAATTATACATAGGTTCTAGTTTTAATTTTTTGAGGAACCTCCATACTATTTTCTATAATGGCTATATCAATTTACATTTCCAGAGTGCACAAGAGTTACCTTCTGTCCACATCCTTGCCAATACTTAGCTAGCTTTTATTTTATTTTTTTTTATTATTATTATTTTATTATTATTTTATTTTTTTTTTTTTTTGGTTTTTCGAGGTAGGGCCTTGCTCTAGCCTTGGCTGACCTGGAATTCACTATGTAGTCTCAGGGTGGCCTCAAACTCACAGGGATCCTCCTACCTCTGCCTCCTGAGGGCTGGGATTAAAGGCGTGCACTACCATGCCCAGCTTATTTTATTTTATTGATAATGGGCATTCCTACCAGCATAAGGTGCTATTTCATTGGGGTTTTGCCTTATGCCTCCCTGATAACTACTGGAGATGCTGAGCAATGTTACATGTGCTTCTGGCCGTTTGTATGGCTGGGAAATGCCTGCTCAGACCCTTTCTTTGCCCACTCTTTTATCAGGTATTTGTCTTTTCCTATGAACTTGTCTGAGCTCCTTGTATATGAACTCCTTGTCAAAGATAGAGTCTGCAGCTCTCTCCTCCTGTTGTACAGGCTGAGACACAATGAAGATGTCCTGATCGCTGTGCTATGCAGAGCTGCGTAGTTTGACGTAGTCCCACATTGGGTGGGTGTTGTTGCTGGTGGTGTAGTGCCAGTGCTTCTAGTGTTAAATCAGGAAAATCATGGGCAACATCAATGTCAAGATGACTTTTATTTATTTATGTATTTATCTTGGTTTTTTTGAGGTAGGGTTTCACTTTAGCCCAGGCTGACCTGAAATTCACTGTGTAGTCTCAGGGTGGCCTTGAACTCACAGCGATCCTCCTTACCTCTGCCTCCTGAGTGCTGGGATTAAAGGCGTGCACCACCACGCCTGGCAAGATGACTTTTAAATGTGCATCTTCCTTTGTCGGCTAAAGTATCTATTATCTATTATCTATCTATCTATCTATCTATCTATCTATCTATCTATCTATCTAATATACTCTACATATAGTATATCTGTATATATGTATACCAAAAGTATGTATGTATCATGTGTGTGTGTGTGTGTGTATCTTATATAATAACTCCTGGAAATAACTACTCAGAAAGAAAAGGGGTGATGGACCTCAAACAATAGAAAAACCAAACATTTCTGTTAGTAGATTTGATTCAGGAGTCTTCACAGCGTGTTTCAGGGAGGGCTCAGAGCCATCCCCATCAGTGTTCACAGGTAATAGAAACTCCTGTGTCTCTCTATAAAATGGACCTTCAAAGACCTGTTCCATAACATTGTCAAGACTGATTGTCAGCTGGTTAATTGAAATTAAAAGTTGTGGCTTCTTTGTCTGCTAGTGTTGAGATTTTAGGAAAATTAATAATTGGTTTTTTAAAAGGTTACATCCCTGACATTATTCATTACTAAATTCTTTGGACTGATCCGGCATATTAAGACATAATAAGGTGATTGATCGAACCATGTCATTTCATTAAATTTGTATAAATAGAGAAGTAGAATTCGGAAAGGAAATGGGTTCTTTAGCTCCTCTCATTTGGACTTTTAAAGATAGGTCATTGTTACCCAGTTTGGCCAGAATAGATGTTATAGTTAATATGTTGTCTGATAAATTGAGGCATTACCCGAAAAATGTAAAAGGAAATCAAGATAGTTGGCTTCACTCTGTCTAATTCAATCTTGATTCAGGAGACATTTAAAAATGCTGCAGTGTATCAGGGATGAGTTGAGCTTAAGATTCTGTTTCATTGTAAAAACAGGAAAATCTAGTTAAAAGTACATGTTGACATGTTTCCAAATACAGTGGATTTTTGTTAAATTAGAGGTTTATTATTGAGATCTGGTTTTTCAAGTTAGGGTCTCACTCCAGTCCAGGCTGACCTGGAATTAATTCAGGGTGGCCTTGAACTCATGGCGATCCTCCTACCTCTGCCTCCCGAGTGCTGCGCCACCCGCCTGGCTTGAGATCAAGGTTTTAAGAGTCACCTAAAGCATTAGAAGTCCATTTTGTTGTTCTCATTCTTGATGTAACTTCCTGTCTTCCATTCAGAGAAGCGAGCGAGAGCCTTGGGCTTCAGGTATCCCTCCTAGTAGAGCCCAGCATTGCCAGGCAATCAGCCCACCGAATTTGTCCCAGTAGCATAATCCTCGCTGCCGGGACACACGGAAGGCCTCCTCGAAGACTGCCTGAAGCAGAGATCTGACTGTGTGCCGGCTAGGAGAATCAGTCGTTCCTTGAGTATGCTCACAAGGATTGCGTTTCAGCAGCATTTGTCTTTCTCATGGGTCAGGAGACCTGGATTCCAGTTCCTGTCTCCCATTAATTAGCTTTTGGCCTTCAGCAAACTGTTTAATTTAACCTTCATCTCCAAATAGAAATAATAATTCCTGCTTTGCTAGCCTCAGAAGAGGAAGGTGCAGTGGTGTATGGATTTAATCCCAGCACTAGGGGGCGTGGTGGGGCACACCTTCAATCCCAGCACGCGGGAGGCAGAGGTAGGAGGATCACTGTGAGTTCAAGGCCACCCTGAGACTACATAGTGAATCCCAGGTCAGCTTGAGCTAGAGTGAGACCCTACCTCCGGAAAAGAAAAGAGAAGGGAAGGAGCAAATGAGATTATCCGTGGGGGTGTGTTTTGGAGATGGAAGCTGTGTAAAGATCAAGAGAGTCATGGTAAATATTCTAAGTCTGTACTATGTATATTCTGGCTGCTGTGTGCTTTTCATGCCCAGTGTCTTTTCTCAGCAGCTGTAGACGAGCAGCATTCAGACATTGTTCTGAGAAGCTGCCACTGCTGAATGATAGCTGTACACGAGAAATGTCCTGTTTCATAATTTGCCAGATAAAACAGCTTTTACTGTTTTACTAGCATGTGATAATTAGTGACCACAATCACTGTTATTTACCACTGTTCCAAGCCATCATCTTTTTTAAAATGCTCAAAATTATCCTTCAAAATAGTATATTTAACACCTGAAGAAACAGAGGCTCAAAAAGGTCCACTTTGCCTTCTCAGATGTTATGGTAAAGCAGAAATTCAAATCTAAGGGTTTTAGATCTAAAGTAAATGATCTCCCGCTACCCCTTTGCTTTTTAATCTTATATGTGAATGCATTGCTTTATTTCCAGTAATGTTTGCTATTCATGATTCTAGTGAATATCAATAACATCATGCTCAATATCAAGTTAAGAACATGTGCTGTGGAGCCCAGTTGGACAGCCTGGACTTAGTTCTTTGCGTCTTGGGTGGGTTACCTCCCTTCGTGTCTCTGTTACTCATCTGTAAAGTGGGAGCAGAACTGGGACATCCTCTTGTAATTAAGAGGATTAATACGTTGAGAAGTGTAACGCACTTAGGACATAGTAAGACAGCTAACACTAATTACATTACAAGTTGAAGTTCATACATGATGTTCTTTCTAGAACTGCTAACCCTCCTTTTGTAATACTGTGTGCCGAGGCAGCTTTTGGCTATTTTTTTTTCTCCTTTTTACAGAATGAGTACGCTAGAACAGTCAGTGATTATTGATCAGTTGGCATTAGATCTAGAAAAGGCAGTTTGATCAATAGTTCTTTAATTATTTGCTCTGAATCCTTGACTGTAAACCAGACAGGACAAAAGGTAGGAAGACGCCATCAAGAACTCACCAGTCTTGCCATTTAGTACGAAGTCAAAGTATCGCCTGAAACGTAAATAGCTTAGTGTTAATTTTGTGTGGTCGATAGTGTTCAGAGAAAAGCAGGATAAATTGCAATCACATCTCAAGCACAAAAGCACTTGCATTCTCACCAGTCTTTATCGGTCTGTTCTCCTTCACAGAAACCAGCGATGGTGTGTCCTTGCAGCTGGGAAACACAAAAGACTTTATAATTTCATTTGACCTCAAGTTCCTGACAAATGGAAGTGTGTCCGTGGTTCTCGAGACCACAGAAAAGAATCAGCTCTTTACTGTACATTACGTCTCAAATACCCAGCTAATTGCTTTTAAAGAAAGAGACATATACTATGGCATTGGGCCCAGAACTTCTTGGAGTACAGTTACCAGGGATTTGGTCACTGACCTCAGGAAAGGAGTGGGTCTTTCCAACACAAAAGCTGTCAAGCCAACCAAAATAATGCCCAAAAAGGTGGTTAGGTTGATTGCAAAAGGGAAGGGGTTCCTGGACAACATAACCATCTCCACCACGGCCCACATGGCTGCATTCTTTGCTGCTAGCGATTGGCTCGTGAGGAACCAGGATGAGAAAGGTGGCTGGCCGATTATGGTGACCCGCAAGTTAGGAGAAGGGTTTAAGTCTTTAGAGCCGGGGTGGTACTCTGCAATGGCCCAAGGGCAAGCCATCTCAACATTGGTCAGGGCCTATCTGCTAACAAAGGACCACATCTTCCTCAATTCAGCTTTAAGGGCAACAGCCCCGTACAAGTTTCTGTCAGAACAGCATGGCGTGAAAGCCGTGTTCATGAATAAACATGACTGGTATGAAGAGTATCCAACCACACCTAGCTCTTTTGTTTTAAATGGCTTTATGTATTCTTTAATTGGGTTGTATGACTTAAAAGAAACCGCAGGGGAGAAGCTTGGGAAAGAAGCGAAGTCCTTGTATGAGCGTGGAATGGAGTCCCTTAAGGCCATGCTGCCCCTCTATGACACCGGCTCAGGGACCATCTACGACCTCCGCCACTTCATGCTGGGCATCGCTCCCAACCTGGCCCGCTGGGACTACCACACCACCCATATCAACCAGCTGCAGCTGCTCAGCACCATTGACGAGGCCCCGGTCTTCAAGGAGTTTGTCCGCAGGTGGAAGAGCTACCTGAAGGGCAGCCGGGCCAAGCACAACTAGGCTCACACCCAGCTCTCATGCCTGCCACGCCGATCGCCCGAGCTCCCGGCTCAGCAGAGCGCCAGCACATGCTCAGAGGTTGGGTACTAGGGGTTTGGGATTATGGCATAGTGATAAGTGATCCTTGAAACCAGTCTTCTGTAACAATTGCATTCCATGAGTTGGGGGTTCAGAAATGCTGGCGGCATTCAGAGCAGAAAGCATTTATTTCATCAATGGGCTGAGCCTCGCTGGCCCTCTCATGCCCTCCTTCCAGACAGCTGCCCTCCGTCTGCGAAGGCTACCGGTCAGGAGCGGTTCCAGCCAGCTGCCTAGTGCTCACCTGAAAACTTAGTATGGGGCTCTTTTACAATGTGATTATTTATATTTATATTGAAAGCAGACTTTTCAAATAATGTGCTGTAATACAGTAAATATGTACTTGTAGCCTGGATAGTGGACTGTGTTTACCTTTTTCAAAAGGCATTTCTTTCTTATAGATTCATTTCTTGGGAGTGAGTGAGCATTTGTTATATTTGTTTAATTGTTATATATGGAAAATATTTTGCATTATGATTTGCTTGGACTGTGTCCATTTAAAACACAGCCAGTGTTCAGGCTTCACAGTTATATAACGTAAGCACACTAGCGTGAAACTTGTTGACTGCACAAGAAGTTAGGAACATGTTGCATTTTTTTACATGTTGCATTTTATGAAACTTGATCTACAATCACTAAGAGTTTGATAATCAGTCTTTCCCTCCTTCTGCCCCAATGTGGTGGCTTATTTGTCACTATCTAGACTTTGGAATTTCATTTCAAACTACACTTTGATAGTTTTGTCCATCTTAGGGAAGGGCATTTTGGGGACATGTGGAATATTTATTGTAAACCTAAATTTGGGCAGGAGCTAGTGATTTTATGTCCACTCCCTTTTAGTATTTTCCCCTTGAAGGAAAAATACTAGGTTAAAGGTTGCATTCATGAATCAGTAGTTTTTCCTACCTCGAGCATGCTTGATCATTGCTTTCCAAACCATTGATTCTGTCCCTGTTTTTCCTTTGAAATTTAATTTTAAATCATTCTGGCTACTAAATGGAAGAGACACTTGTTGTCCATGTAAGATCGCATCTTCATTCAGGTTAAACCCTCATTCCCTGGGTAGCGTCTGTCATAGGGCTTCCGGCATTAGGTTAAAACGGGGATTGACTTTCCTCTGATTTCTGTTTGGAATATGATAATACAGGCACATACAGTTGGCAGCACAAGCCCCGGCTGTCAGGAGCTGACAGTGCAGTATGTGACCTCTGTCCAAGTCTACCAAGCACTGCTTTGAAACTGGAAAGTACACATATATGTATGTGACATACATATGAAATACATTTAACATCAAAAGGGACAGGAAAGAAGATTTAGATTTATACTGACGACAATATTTAACTGGCTTTAGAAAACTAAGCTAAAACTCCCAGTTTATATGACCACAGCTTTTAATGTCACCCACAACAAAAAGGTATGTGTTGCTGGCATCCCCCAGCTTTTAACCTTTATGGTTCTTACACATTAGATGTCTCAGCAACATTGAGAGCATGTGAAAGGCATTTTGTCTTGGCAATAAAAATGGGGTCCCCTCATTTTTATTTTTAGTGTTGATGTTTTAAGACAAACCATCTCCCCCCGGGAACCCTTACTCCATCCTGTTTGTCCCTAGAATGTCCCGGCCTCGGCTTTGCCCGTGCACACTGGTCCTCAGGGTGCAGTGGGAGTGGGTGAGAACAGCAGGTACTGCTGTCGTGATAAATACCAGTGCCTTAACAATACGGCCGCCCTCCCACCAGGGAAGGAGAGACCTTTTGATGTAGAAGGGCAGTTCATTGCTGTTGCTTTTTACAACGCCCTCCACATGGCAACAGCTTCTTGATTTGTCTTGTGATCCCAGAATTCCAAGCGGACGAGGTGAGCCTAGAGCTGCACTGTGGGCACCGACCAGGGCTTGTCAGATTAGATGCCCCCAAATGGCCAGGAGCTTCTTGAAATGCAGACCAGATAGCAGAGCACGTGCCTGGGAAGCAGGGCCGTCTGAGCGGTTGAAGCTCTGGGCCGTTCTGATGCTGCGAGAGCTGGCGGTGCAGAGGAGCATTGCGGGACCATCATTGCTTTCTCTGCCTCTAGACAACTACAGAGTTTCTAGAGTTTTAAATCCTGTAAAATGTTTACTTATTCTGAGTTTAGAGAGAATGAGAAGGGTGTTTTTTAAAGCTTGTGTGTGTGTGCGTGTTCCTTTAAATTTTTCTTCATCTTAAGACTGTAGAATTGATTTCGTTAACTTGAGTCAGCTTTGATCTTCCGTCTGCTGCCACTTGGGTTGTAAATCTAGCCAAAAGTTTCTGGACAAAGGTCAACTTTGACCCTTTAGGAGTTACTGTGTCTTTATAAAGGCCTCGCCCAAGAGCCACGCAGTGTGTGTGAGCAAGTGCAGAAACGACACAAGCACAGCTGTCCAGATGTGGCGGTCCTTTTCCTTTGTCGGTGTGCAAACGTCACCGAGCAAATGAACTTCTGCTGCTACTTCTCCCTCCCTGCAATTGTGTTCCTCGCTTCTTCCTCCTCATCATACATGTGGGTTACACACCATGTGTTAAATATGCAATAACGTGTTTACTGGATGCCCTTTTGAAGGGTAGTCCTTTGTAAAGCTGTATAGACTGCAGTTTAAGCACAATGTGCACATGTTAGTTTTATATACAGCAAAACTTGATTTTTTGCAAATGGAAAGGTATTTTGTTTCTATACAAAGTCAATGGATTGTTTGTGCTTCATGTAAAGCTGCTTTATAAAACTGTAAAATAAAGTTTTTATCTTAAAGGAAATGTCCCTGGAGACTTTTCTTTTTCTACTTTGTGATTATTTTGAGCCCAGCAAATAAATTTCTGACCATCATTTCCTGTCCATCCAGTGACAAGCAGCAAACGTTCACTTGAGGAACTCTTTCTAGCAGGGCAGACAGGAGCATAAAGAGTGCTGCACATGCGCAGTCAGAAGGCTTAGCAATAGGGGAGCCAGTGTACAGTGGACGGTTTCAGAAAAATACACAGCCAGGCATGATAGTGCACCCCTTTAATCCCAGCACTTGGAAAGCAGAGGTTTCTTGGATCACTTTGAGTTCGAGGCCACCCTGAGATGACAGTGAATTCCAGGTCAGCCTGGGCTAGAGTGAGACCCTCCCTCAAAAAATCAAAAATAGAAAAAAAAAATACATGGCTGAACTGTAGTCAGCAGGTGTGCTGGCATTCAAGGGTGGGCACAGATGGAGTGAAGGAAGGGCTGACGTGAGCAGAAGCAGGGTCCCCACACAGGTGTCCAGGAGGACCGCCTCTCCCCGGCTAAGTGAGCTGGGCAACTTGGAAATTCCTTTGAGAGTTTTGTAGTCTCTGTAACTTCCTACACTTGTCTCTTTTCTTCAGAACAGTGGGCAGTAGTTTGTGTTCTCTCCCTTCTCTGCAATGGTTTCGGTCCCCAAACTCTTGGAACCAGCCTGTGGCTTCACGTTGTTTTTTACCGCACATTTTTGTGATTGTAAATATCCAGCTCCATTTCTTTTTCCTTTCCTTTCCTTTCCTTTCCTTTCCTTTCCTTTCCTTTCCTTTCCTTTCCTTTCCTTTCCTTTCCTTTCCTTTCCTTTCCTTTTCTTTTTTTCAAAGTAGGGTCTTGCTCTAGCCCAGGCTGACCTGAAATTCACTATGTAGTCTCAGGCTGGCCTCAAACTCACGGCGATCCTCCTACCTCTGCCTCCCAAGTGCTGGGATTAAAGGCATGCGCCACCATGTCCTGCTTCCAGCTCCATTTCTTTAATGGACTGGTTGATCACCCAGCAGCTGTTTCTGGCTGATGGGCTGCCAGTCATTCTTAGAGCTGTCCCTTTTCTACCATCTTTCTTTTTCTGCTGAAAGATAGCCATAGTGGGGAGATGGCTCAGTGGTCAAAGGTGCTTGCTTGCAAAGACCAACAGCCTGAGTTCAGCTCCCCAACACCTACGCAAAGCCAGATGCACAAAATAGCACAGGTATCTGGAGTTCGTTTGCAGCAGCAAGAGGCTCTGGCACGCCCATTCTCTTGTTCTCTCTCAAGTACATCTATAAAGACAAGAGAAGTGACCATACAGTTGGAAGCGGTCTTGCGTGGGTCACAGGCAGCTACTCTTGCTTTGATTTTGCATTCTGTATCAAAAATGGGGTTGAACATTCTGCTGTAGTTCTCTAAACTGGTTTCTCTGTTGCCCTTGGTGGTGGGGGCGGGGCGGGGACGGGCCCTCCATAGCACAGAGGTCTTCATAGACCTCTGTATGACCTCTCCTTTCCTGCCTTTGTATCTGCTGGCCTCTGACAAAAAGCAGGCCAAGTCAGTCTCTTTTCCCCAGGAATCCAAAATCGGGATAGATTTTTAACAACTGGAGGAGAGACCGAAAAAAACAAACAAACAAACAAAAAAAAGATGAAAAACAGTCTTAACAGTACCCAAAGGCCTGGATCCAGTGTATTTCTGAGAGCAGTTAACTTCCACTTGGTTCCATGGTGTGCCACTGTGTCCTTAGGATAAACTCCCTGTGTGTGCTCAGTGTCAGCTGCATTTGATTTCTGTTACTTGCAACGATTGAGACATAATGAATAATACAGTGTCTCCACTATGGAGAAAATGTATTATAAATGGTGCCTGCCCCTCCTTTTGGGGCCACTGTAGTGGTTAGCTAGGGCCGCTGTGATAAAACACCACAGGTGAGGGTGGCTTCGATGGAAGAAATTTGCCCTCTCAATTCTGGAGGCTAGAGGTCTAAATTTTAGGTGTTGGGAGTGTTGGTTTCCTCTGGTCACTGTCTTCTGGCTGTGTCCTCTCATGATTGTCCATCTGTGCTGTCTGTATCCTAATCTCATGAGAACACTAGTCATTGGATCAGAGTCTATTCATATGACCTCATTTTACTTTAATTGCATCTTTTATTTTATTTATTTGAGAGAGAGAATGAGAATGGGCATGTCAGGGCCTCTAGCCATTGCAAATGAACTCCAAATGCATGTGCCACCTGGTGCATCTGGCTTATGTGGATACTGGGGAGTTGAACCTGGGTCCTTAGGTTTCATAGGCAAGCGCCTTAGCCACTAAGCCATCTCTACATCCCCTAATTACCTCTTATTAAAAAAGAATATTTATTAAAAAAATTATTTGCAAGCAGAGAGAGTATGGGAGCTCCAGGGCCTCTAGCCATTGCAAATGAACTCCATATGCATGCATCTTAACTGGTTACAGGGCATGCCTGCAAAATCTAATGACCTGAGTTTGATTCCCCAGCACCCACGTGAAACCAGATGCTCAAAGGGACACATGCATCTGGAGTGGCTTGAAGCCCTGGTGCACCTATTTTCTCTCTGTCTGTCCTCTCTCTCTGCTCATGTATTTATTTGAGAGAGAGAGAGGCAGATAAGAGAATGGGCGTACCAAGGCCTCCAGCCACTGCAAACGAACTCCAGACGCATGTGCCACATTGTGTATCAGGCTTACATGGGTACTGGGGAATTGAATCTTTTGGCTTTGCAGGCAAGCGCCTTAACTGCTAAGCCATCTCTCCAGCCCTCAATAAATATTTTTAAAATAAATTAAATTTAAAAAATACATCAACAGCCGGGCGTGGTGGCGCACGCCTTTAATCCCAGCACTCGGGAGGCAGAGGTAGGAGGATCGCCGTGAGTTCAAGGCCACCCTGAGACTACATAGTTAATTCCAGGTCAGCCTGGGCCAGAGTGAGACCCTACCTCGAAAAACGAAAAACAAACAAACAAACAAAATACATCAACATAAATGTTCATTCTTTTTACCCTTGTACCATTTTAACCCATTCTGAATATAGGACTCCAAGACACAGATCCGGCAAAAGCCATGGACTTGAACTACATGAAAACTGCAAATTGTGAGGTTTCTTTAATGGTGATTTTTAATCCCAAGTGTGCATTATTATAAACTGTTAAAAATAGTCAACAATCAAGGGGTAAAATACTGATTTTCATTATGGCAGCTCATTAAGGATGTCAAGTTGGAAATGGATGTGAATTTGAATGTTGTGTCGGTGATGAATTTGAATGTTTGCTGCCCAATTTCTGGTGAAAAGAAATACATTCACCATCTGGAAAAAAATTGATTGATAACTTGCATATGTGCGCTACAGCTCTGGAATGTTAAACAGCAGTGACATTATAATTTTGCTAATCTTTTTCCAGGACGAGAAGGATTTTGCAAAATAACAGCCCATGCAAAGAAATCATTAAAGAACATCAAAAGAAGCGGGGCGGGGGTGGAAGGGGGAAGCCCCGTACTGGATGGAAATAGCCCATCGGCTGGTGTGACGTACAGTGCTTAGACAATGTCGTGACAACTCAGGTCACTGAGGTAAGAATGTCCATTTCATGGGCTGGAGAGATAGCTTAGCAGTGAAGGAGCTTGCCGGCAAAGCCAAAGGACTCAGGTTCCATTCCCCAGCACCCACATAAAGGCAGATAGATGCACAAGGTGGTGCGTGCATCTGAAGTTTGTTTGCAGTGGCTAGAGGCCCTGGCGTGCCCATCTCCCCTCTCTCTCACTCTCAAATAAAATATTTTTAAAAGATTTTTTTGGGGGGGCAGGCCTGGAGAGCCACAGAGCAACAGAGAGAGAAAGAGGCAGAGAGAGAGAATGGGCACACCAGGGCCTCCAGCCACTGCAAACGAACTCCAGATGCATGCACCCTTGTGTGCATCTGCCTTAAGTGGGTACTGGGGAATTGAGCCTTGAATCGGGGTCCTTAGGCTTCAAAGGCAAGCACTTAACCGGCTAAGCCATCTCTCTAGCCCTTTAAAAAAATTTTTTAAAAGAATGTTCATTTCAGCCCAGAAAATCGGGTATCTGCACTTTGGGGACTAGAGAAAGAGGTAGATAGCTGGCATAAGGTAAGGGAGAGGTTACGTGCAAAACTGATTATTTATTTATTTATTTATTTATTTATTTATTTGCAAGGAAAGAGAGAGAATGGGCGCACCAGGGCCTCCAGCCACTGAAAACAAACTCCAGTTACATGCACCACTGTGTGCATCTGGCTTTACATGGGTACTGGGGAATGGAACTTGGCTCATTAGGCTTTGTAGGCAAGCACCTTAAGTGCTGAGCCATCTCTCCAGCCCTGCCTGATTTTATTTTATTTTATTTTTTTTATTTATTTATTTATTTATTTATTTATTTATTTATTTATTTATTTATTTTTTCGAGGTAGGGTCTCACTCTAGCCCAGGCTGACCTGGAATTCACTATGTAGTCTCAGGGTGGCCTCGAACTCATGGTGATCCTCCTACCTCTGCCTCCCGAGTGCTGGGATTAAAGGCGTGCACCACCACGCCCAGCTCCTGATTTTATTTTAATGCCTGTTCTGTTATTTTCGTTCACCCCTGTTGAGATTAAATCTCTGGAATTCAGTGGGAAACCCTGAATCCCATCAATAGCATGGCAAGGCGAGCTGGAAGAGAGTGTCTTATCTCCTTCGCTCCTATGGGCAGTCGAGGCGCTATCTCCGTCTGAGAATCCTCACCCAAAGAAATCACCTGGGCAGCTGCCTGCAAACTGGAATTGAGTATTTGCTTCTAAGTGTCTGCGTCCAGCAAACCGTTCTGGACTGGGATTTCTTGCTTGTCCGTGTTAACTACTGACACCTTGAGCAAACATCCCTGTCCCCAGCCCACAGCATCAGGAATGGGTTCCCACCTAACCAGGCTGGAGAGCTCTTCTGTCTCGTGGGCTCGGAGTCGTCTCCCTTTGAAACCGAAGATGAAGCCATGGTGGTAATAGTAATGGCTAGTGTCCAAGTGCCCAAGGTGGACAGGGCTCTTGTCAAAGGACTCCACATGCCTTCTTTCCCATCCTGACAATCTTCAAAGGAAGGATTATGTGAACTTAGCAGATACAAAATCAAGCTTGAAGTCTACTGACCAGAGGTCACTTTTTAAAATATATTTTATTTATTTGAGACAGAGAGACAGAGGCAGATAGAATGGGCACACCAGGGCCTCTAACCACTACAAATGAACTCTAGACTCATTTGCCACCTTGTGCATCTGGCTTCTGTGGATACTGGGGAATTGAACCTGGGACCTTGGGCTTCATAGGCAAACTCCTTAATGACTAAGCCATCTCTCCATACCCACCAAAGGTCATTTAAAAAAAATTTTTTTAGCTGGGTGTGGTGGCTCACGCCTTTAATCCCAGCACTTGAGAAGCAGAGGTAGGAGGATCACTGTGAGTCTGAGGCCACCCTGAGAATACATAGTAAATTCCAGATCAGCCTGGGCTAGAGTGAAACCCTAAGCCTCAAAAACAAAATAACAAAAATCAATAATTTCCCTACATGTACATAATGTATTTTGTTAAGTCATGGACAGATCGTGTAGGCTTACTATCTCCTCCTCCCATTCCTTGAGGGCCCTCCTCTGGGATGCTGGGATTGACCATGGAGTTGTGGGTTCTGAGTTGTGAGCGCAGTAGTCAGTCATTGTGGGGGGGGGCAATAATGTATTTTTAAACTAGTTTTTATTTATTTCCAAGCAGAGAGAGAGAAGAGACAGACAGAGAGGATGAATGTGCCAAGGCCTCCAGCTGCTGCAAATAAAAGTGGCATGTGCCACTTTGTGCATCTGGCTATTTGTGGGTCCTGGGGAATCCAACCAGGGCTGTTAAGTTTTGCAGGCAAGGGCCTTAGCCGCTGAGCCATGCCTCCAGCTCTTTATTAATGTATTTTAATCATAACCCTTTCCTATTACTTTAATGCATAAATTCATAGCAAATGATTACCAGGAACTTCTGGATACGAGAGCCATAGCCATTCTCATCTAGGTAGAATGACGTCACTGCCCTCGGGAAGCCCATGAAGTAACAGATTTGGGAGGTGCACACTGTTGATTCTTGGATTTCTAAAACACAGTGTGGTTAAGGGGCTGGAGAGATGGCTCAGTGGTTAAGACACTCACCTTCAAAGCCTAACGATCCTGGTTCAATTCCCCAGTACCCACGTAAAGCCACGTAAAGCCACGTAAATGCACAAAATGGTGCATGCGTCTGGAGTTCATTTGTGGTGGCTAAAGGCCCTGGTGTGCCCATTCTCTCTGTGTGTCTCTCTGCTATCTCTTTCTGCTTGCAAGCAATTAAGTAAATAATAATAATGTGGTTAAGCCAGGCATGGTGGCTCAGTCTGTAATGCCAGGTACAGGAGGCTGGGTCAGGAAAATGGTGAATTTTAAAGCCAGCCTGTCTAAAAAAAAAAGTTTAAGAATTTTAAATCTCAGGCCAGGGAGATAGCTCAGGCAATAAAGTGCTTACCTTGAAAGCATGAGTTGGATGCCTAGAACCTTTGATTTGCGTTGTTGATTTTTAAAGGCCAGGCAGATTGGTATACACTTATAATCCCAATGCTGGAAACAGAGACAGGCAGATCCTTGAGGCTCACTGGCCAGCCAGTCCACCTTACTTAGCAAGTTCCAGGCGTGAGAAACCTTATCTCCACAAAGATGGATGGGGCCTGAGTAACGACATCCCAGGTTGTCTTCTGGCCTCCACATGCATGCTTGGGCAGGTGCACCCCCCGCCCCCGACACACATATGTGTGCATGCTTGAGCATCTATACGCACAGAATATAAATCCTAAGTTAGAATTCTAATTAATGAGATTCCTTTAAAAAATATTTATTTAGAGCCGGGCGTGGTGGCGCACGCCTTTAATCCCAGCACTCGGGAGGCAGAGGTAGGAGGATCGCCGAGAGTTCGAGGCCACCCTGAGACTACATAGTTAATTCCAGGTCAGCCTGGACCAGAGTGAGACCCTACCTTGCAAAACCAAAAAAAAAAAAAAAAAATTTATTTAGCCAGGCATGGTGGCACACACCTTTAATCACAGCACTCAGGAGGCAGAGGCAGGAGAATTGCCATGAGTTCAAGGCCACCCTGAGACTACATAGTGAATTCCAAGTCAGCCTGGACTAGAGTGAAACTCTACCTCAAAAAAACAACCCATCTCAATATGTATGTGTGTGTGTGTGTGTGTGAAAGAGAGACAGATAGAAAGGAGAATGGGCACGCCAGGGCCTCCAGCCACTGCAAATGAACTCCAGACACATGTGCCACCTTGAACATCTGACTTTACATGGAAACTGGGGAATCAAACCTGGGCCTTTGGCTTTGTAGGCAAGCACCTTAACCACTAAGTCATCTCTCCAGCCTGAGATTCTTTTTAATTCATTTCTTTGAGAGATAGACAGAATACGGACATGCCAGGACCTCCTGCTGCTCCAAACAAACTCCAGACAAACGCACCATTTTGTGCACCTGGCTCTATATGGGTTCTGGGGAATGGAACCCAGGCCATCAGGCTTTTTAAGCAAGCACCTTTAACCACTGAGCCATCTCTCCAGGCCTAATTAATGAGATTCTAAAACATTTTCCTACTCCTTTTTAGATTCCTTGCATCTTACTTTGTCCTTCATCCCTAGACCCTGAGCCGGCATCTCCTCTAATGAAGGAGTGGAAGCTTGGGCGTGCGGTAGCTGTCTGGGATCCAGCTTATCTCCGTAACAGAGAGGAACTGAAATCCCAGGCAGGGCTGATCATTTAACTCTCTTTATCACGGTGCCTTCTGCGTGTCTGAGAATCTGTAAAGGAGCCCCAGAGACTGGGCCACCTGGTTGCAGTGGATGGAGGCTTGGTACAGGAGAGAGGAAGGGGCCACTTCTCTCTTGCTTCTGTTCCTCCTGGTTATCAGTTCTCTATCTCCTGGCTTCTGAGTGCTTGCCCACAGTAACAAGGAACTGATTGCAGGAATGACCCACGCTTCTGGGAACGATTAGCTGCCTTGATTAATGCTGAAGATTTTGTTGGTTTGTTTGTTTAATTATTTTTATTTTTATTTATTAGGAACAGACAGAGAAAGAGGCAGAGAGAGAATGGGCAGGCCAGGGCCTTCAGCCATTGCAAACAAACTCCAGATGCATGTGCCACCTTGTGCATCTGGCTTATGTAGGTGCTGGGGAGTTGAGCCTCGAACCGGGGTCCTTAGGCTTCACCGGGGTCCTAAGCCATCTCTCCAGCCCGGTTTTTTTTTTGGGGGGGGGTAAGACTGGATTTTTTTTTCATGCAAATGATTGAGAGTGAGAGATTGGAGCAAGAGAGAGAGAGAGAGAGAGAGGAGAGAGAATTGGTGCGCCAGGGCCTTGGCCACTGCAATCAAACTTCAGACATGTGCACCTTCTTGTAGAGCCAAATGCACAGGGTGTGCATACATCTGGAGTTTGTTTGCAGTGGTAAGAGGCCCTGGTATGGCCATTCTCTCTCTCTCTCTCTCTCAGCTTGCAAATAAATAAAATATAATAAGTATTTTTTTTTTTAAAAGAGCTGGATGTGGTAGCTCACGCCTTTAATCCCAGCACTCAGGAGGCAGAGGTTGGAGGGCCACTGTGAGCTCAAGGGCAGCCTAAGACCGCATGGTGAATTCCAGGTCACCTTGGGCTGGAGCAAGAGCTGAGCACCAGCATTCGTAGCTCTGCCTCCTGACAGCAGATGCAGCATGACCAGCCGCCCTCCCCTCACACTCTGCTGCCAGGCCTCCCTCGCCATGAAGGGCTGGGCCCGCAAACTGCAAGCCAAAATAAGCCCTTGCTCATTTGCTTTTCTTGAGTATTTTGTCATGGCAACAAGAAAAGTAACGAATACAGACATCCATCAGTTTGCCTCTGAATTAGCCTTAGCAAGGTCGTGGGATGGAGAACCTTTTAAGATACAAAGTCAGTAATAAGCTGGTCCTATATTCTCCCCTCCCTGTGTTCAAGGTAGTCAGGTCCTCTTGTGAGTATATATATATTCTGGGGAGCAGGCAATGAAACCCGAGCTAGGGGAGGAAAGGGGAGAGAGGGACCTCCCTGTGGTCATAGTCTAGGGGCCTTCCTGGCGGTCTCCCACCTCCAAGCTGCTATTCTGGTCTCTCTCTTCCATTTCTCCTCAAAAGTGCCCTTTTAATGGGGGAAGAGATCATACGCTGAAGGCTTTCTGTCTGGGTCACAAAGTCACTAGCTTCGCATAACCACTTCTATTCAGTGTGCAGACACATCACCTGCCTCTGCTGTAAGCAGATCTCAGGACATGTTAAGTTTTTCCAATTTACTAATGGAATTGAAATAGATTGAGAGGGAAAGGTTATCAGGACCCGGCCTGCCCGGGGTCTCTGCTTCGCTCTTTGCGTGGAGCTCTGCAGAGGATTCTCCCTCAGGCATCCAGGCCTCCGTCAGGAAAGCAGGGGAGGCCATTCAGAGACCACAGGGAGGGACTCTCTCCAGAATAGTGCCCAGAGAATTGGAGGCACTTTTTGGGACCTTGTCCCTGCCCGCAATTGTTAGGGTACTGGATGCTTTAAGTTGCAAACCAAAAATCTGGAAATGGTCCACAAACCCAAGTTAAAAAAATATATATATTATCTTTGAGGCTGGAGAAATGGTTCACTCAGTAAAGTGCTTGCCTTGCAAGCATGAGGGCCTGAGTCTGAATCCCAGTATCCACATAAAAATGCCAGGTTAGCATGCATTTATAATGCCAGCACTGGGGACATGGAGACAGGCAGACATCTGGGGTTCGCTGGCCAACGGTGAGCTCCAGGCCACCACGCCTGGCAGACCCTGTCTCTTAAGAAAAAAAATTTAATTACTATTAGATAGAACAGAAACTAGATTTGACTTGTGGATAACTTGTCTGTTGTTTAGAACTTTCTGTGCACTTATATCTGCCCCCATGTTCTGATTGGTAATGAGAGCAATTTCCTAGCTAACTCCTGTCATTTCGCAGGACTGTGAAGTTTCTTAGTCTCATTTGGCAAGAATTCTCACAATTCTGCTGTTGTGAGTCCTTTAAGGGGTCAGCTCAGCACCAAGTTCAACAGTACTTCTGTCTAAGAAGCATTCCTACCCAAGCCCATGTCCCTCTGCCTTTATTTAAAAAAAAAAAAGTTTATTTATTTATTTGCAAGCAGACAGAGAGTCAGACAGAGAAAGGGGAAGAGAGAAAAAGAGAATGGGCACGCCAGGGACTTTAGCTGCCATGGGGGCTCTCAAGGAACAGTATGTGAGCTATAGTAGTCCCAGCTTTTTGTGACCTGATTGTCAACACCCATTCCCTAAGTCAGTGGCTCTCAACTGGGGTTATTTGTCCTCTGGGGGATATCTGACAAAGCCTGAAATGTTTAGTGGGGGAGTGGTTAGGGGTACATGTGTGCCACAGCAGCCCTGTGGAGGTCAGAGGACAATCTTGGGGGTTTAGTCTCCTCCTTCTTTAAGACAGGGTCTTTCTTCTTGTGTTTTTCTTTAAACAAATTTTTTTATAAATAGAAGTACTTTTTTTTTTTTTTTGGTTTTGCAAGGTAGGGTCTCACTCTGGTCCAGGCTGACCTGGAATTAACTATGTAGTCTCAGGGTGGCCTTGAACTCTTGGCGATCCTCCTACCTCTGCCTCCCGAGTGCTGGGATTAAAGGCGTGCGCCACCACGCCCAGCTAAATAGCAGTACATTTTAAAAAAGATTTTATTTTTATTTATTTATTTGAGACAGAGAGAGGGAAAGAGAGAGAGAGAGGGAGAGTGAGAATGGGCGCATAGGGACTCTAGCCACTGCAAACCAACTCCAGACGCGTACACCCCCTTGTGCATCTGGCTTACGTGGGAACTGGAGAATCGAACCGGGGTCCTTAGGCTTCACAGGCATGCACCTGAAACACTAAGCCATCTCTCCAGCCCCTCTTTAAAGTATTTTTATTTATTTGAGACAGAGAGAAAGAAGCAGAGAGAGGTGTATGACTGTGCCAGGGCCTCCTGCCACTGTAAATGAACTCCAGACAAATGCGTTACCTTTGTTTTGGGTTTTTAAGATAGGGTCTCGCTCTAGCCCAGGCTAACCTGGAATTCACTCTGTAGTCTCATGGTGGCTTTGAACTCTTGGCGATCCTTCCACCTCTGCCTCCCAAGTGCTGGGATTAAAGGCGTGCACCATCATGCCTGGCTATGCATTACTTTTTGATGGTCACAATTTGAAGGAAGAGTCCATATACAGAGCTAGAGACATCTGTGATGTTCACACTTTGAAGTAGGGAGGACTACTGGCATGGAGTGGATAGAGGTCCCAGACTCTGCTAAACATCTATGGGGGGCAGAACAGTTACCCCAACACAGAATCATCCAGCCCCAAGGGCAATAATGCTTGCAGATCCCTGAGAGCCATCTCTCTCTTCTCTTCTTCCTAGGTGTAGCTCCCTCTACAAAGCATCCCCTCTGGTTTCTCCATGGAAGCCACAGAGAATGCTCTGGAACTTTCTGGAGCACAAGCATGCAGCTAGCAGTCCTCTGACTTTGATGAATTTTCTTTGGGAAAAGGCTTCCCAGAATGGACTCTATTAAGCCAATTTAATTCTTTGATCAATTCCCTATAAACCTCAGCTAAACTATTTCCAATTGTTTTTCTCTGTTCCATTTCCAACAGGCTGAAACTATTTTCATTGGGAATCATTTCTTTTTCATTTAAATTTTACAGTAGAGATTTGGTTCATAGATCAATCTTTTTTTGTCAATATCAGATTTCACTGATACAATTCCTGCTGCAGCCGGTTGTCTTTGGTGGCCTATAGTTCTACCAAGTCGATTTTCTGGGGTCAAATTTGGTTCTGAATTCTGTCAGGGAGACAGACAGACAGACAGAAAGTTGATTTTTTTCATGAGTTCTACTAGGAAACAACCTATCCGATGTAGCTATTTGCTTTTTCATGCATTGGTAAAAGACCTTAGAATTTGTAGCTATTTCTGAGCTAAAACATGAAGAATTTGATGGGCAGCAAAAAGTAATACAGGGGCTGGAGAGATGGCTTTAGGGTTAAGACGCTTGCCCGCAAAGCCTAAGGACCCAGGTTCAATTCCCCAGTACTCACATAAGCCAGATGTACATGATAGCACATGTGTCTGGAGTTCATTTGCAGTGACTGGAGGCCCTGGCGCACCCATTCTCTCTCATCTGCCTCTTTCTCTCTCTCTCTCTCTTAAATAAATGAAATTTTCTTTTTTAATAAAAAATGTGTTTTACTAGCCGGGCGTGGTGGCACACGCCTTTAATCCCAGCACTCGGGAGGCAGAGGTAGGAGGATCGCCGAGAGTTCAAGGCCACCCTGAGACTACATAGTTAATTCCAGGTCAGCCTGGACCAGAGTGAGACCCTACCTCGCAAAACCAAAAAAAAAAAGAAAGAAAGAAAGAAAGAAAAAGAAAAAGAAAAAGAAAATGAGAAAACTGTGTCATGTTTTGTAAGCTAATGACAAGTTGTCATACATGGACCTATTACACTGTGTGTACATGACACCGAGAACTGTGGTCAGTATATGAAGCTAATAACGCCTTTAAGGACTATACTGCTAATCCCAGGTGCTCTTGTCTCAGAAAATTGAATTTGATGAAAAATTGACTAAAAACAATGATCTAAGAAAGATTGCAGTTGTAGTGGTGCACGCCAGTAGGAAATTGCTGAAGAGGCGGAGGTAGGAGGAGCAGGAAGTTTGAGGCCAGCCTGGGCTGGAAAAAAAAAGAAAGAGGGCTGAAGAGATGGCTTAGTGGTTAAGGTGTTTGCCTGCAAAGCCAAAGGACCTTGGTTTGATTTCCTGGGACCCACATAAGCCAGATGCACAGGGTGGCACATGGGTTTGGAGTTCTTTGCAGTGGCTGGAGGCCCTGGCATGCCCATTCTCCCTCCCCCACCAAATAAATAAAGAAATAAACAAAAATTTTTTTTAAAAAGAAAGAAAAATCTAACTTGGCACTGTTTGTTTTTGATTTTGTTTTTCAAGACAGGGTCTCATTCTAGCCCAGGCTGACCTGGAATTCACTATGTAGTTTCAGGGTGGCCTCGAACTCAAGGTGATCCTCCTACCTCTGCCTCCTTTCTCTTTTTTTGGACTTTTTTTTTGGGTGGGGGATAGGGTCTTACTTTAGATCAGGCTGGCCTGGAACTCAGTATGTAGTCTCAGGGTGGCCTTTGTGATCCTCCTACCTCTGCCTCCAAAGGTGCTGGGATTACAGGCATGAGCCACCATGCCTGCTTTAAATCATTTTTTTTTAATTTAAGTTTTATTTATTTAAGAGCGTTAGAGACAGAGAGAGATGGAGAGAATGGGCGTGCCAGGGCCTCCAGCCACTGTATTTATTTATTTATTTATTTATTTATTTATTTATTTATTTATTTATTTTGTTTTTTCGAGGTAGGGTCTCACTCTAGCTCAAGCTGACCTGGAATTCACTATGTAGTCTCAGGGTGGCCTTGAACTCATGGTGATCCTCCTACCTCTGCCTCCCGTGTGCTGGCATTATAAGCGTGCGCCACCACCCGGCTCGCCTCCAGCCACTGTAAAGAGACTCCAGACACATGCGCCCCCTTGTGCATCTGGCTTACGTGGGTCCTGGGGAATTGAACTGGGGTCCTTAGGCTTCACAGGCAAACACCTTAACTGCTAAGCCATTTTCCCAGCCCTTATTAAATATTTCTAAAAGCAAAGCCACTTGGCAGTTTTACCCTTCAATACCTATTTAGTTGGAAACAAAATGACTGATCTGCTGTTGCCTCTATGAAACTTTCCCTTATTCCTGGACAGAGCATGTTAAACGGGACAGCAGTAACTGTTAGTTAACACTTAGTAGGCATCGCTTACTTATTTTTACAGCCCAAATAAGTAGGCATGATTTGGGGGTTTTGTTGTCTTTTAGGATGGGAGTAAAAAAAAGCCAGAAGCTTGTCAGGGTGTCCTCTGCTATGTGGGGGGCTCCTCAAGGCCTGAAGGCGGCTGCAGGCTCTGAGGGCGTTAAGGTGATGACCACCGGGGCTGCCTCTAGGGTGTCCCCTGTTACCAAGCAGAACCATGTCCACAGCCGCAGTTTGGACCGTCACACGGGCGCCACCTGCAGGACAGTGCGGGCATTGCCGAGCAAGCCACTGTGGGCCAGAGGCTCAAGCATCCCATGCACAAGCTGGGCTCCATCTTCTCGGCTCTACCACCTCGCCTCTTCCCCTAGCAGAGGGAAAGCTCTTGCCGGTGTCTCATCACAGCCCTTGCCAGTTTCAGCGGAAGCCCTTTTCACACAGGGCATCCTCAAGAATGGTCCACAGCTGCTGCCTGGCGTTTCCAGATACGTAGCTGCAGAACATGCCTGAATGAGTTCAAAGCCATTCTTTCACCCACCACTCCAGCCCACACCCGGGTCCTGCTATGGCAGGGCCTGGTTGTGAGTGCCCTGTGCATCCTATTACCAAATTGCACCCAAGAGCCTCATAAAACCAAACGATCAGGATTACCACTAACAGTGGCGTATCTGTTATGGGAGAAACCAACTACCCTCTAATTGAATCTGAGGCTGGCTCCACAGAACAGAACCCATGCCTGGGACTGAAAACTGAATCAACAGCCTATGCTAGCGAGGTCATAAGCTCTAAGAGGGGAAACTACTACCGGTTGCTGGCTAAATGGTATGTTGCGCCCACCAAATTGCGTTCTTAAATACTTGTGTTTGTGCCTTTATATTAATGCTACTCTCACTTTTGGTTAGAGAAGTTTGTCTTTTCAGATGGTGGGGACCACTGGGGAGACTCACAATTCACCAAAATGTTGAGAAGAAGGGACAGTGGAGTGTTCAGCACTGAGACATCTCTGTCACACCCTCCAAGGCTCAGGGACTATTGCGAAAGAAGTGGTGGAGAGAATGTAAGAGCCAAAGGAAGGGGAGGCGTGCTTACAAGGCTGTCATCCAGACACAAAGTGGCCTTGGTATTCATAACCTCACAGTAGCTGACACTACCTACATAAAACCTGCATAATTGGAGGGGAAGAATTAATGACATCAGAGCCAGGCGTGATGGCCCACACCTTTAATCCCAGCACTCAGGAGGCAGGGGTAGGAGGATTGCTGTGAGTTTGAGGCCAGCCTGGGACTACAAAGTGAATGCCAGGGCTAAAGTGAGACCCTACATGAAACAAACAAACAAAAAAAAAGAAATAATGACATCAAAATTTAAAAAAGGGACTATTTGGAAAGAAGAAAGGATTCAGTGGAGGAGGGATGGAAAGGGAGAAAAGGAATGATGGTGGGAAGAGATTATGTTCATAGTATATTGTCTATATGTATGGAGGTTGTCAATAAGATTTTTTATTTTTATTTATTTATTTGCAGAGAGAAAGAGAGAGAGAGAGAAGGGGCACACCAGTGCTTCTAGCCACTGTAAACAAACTCCAGATGCATGTGCCACTTTGTGCATCTGGCCTTATGTTGATCCTGGGGAATCAAACCAGAGTCTTTAGGTTTTGTATAACCCCTGAGCCATCTCTCCAGTCCTAAAATATTTTTTTAAAGATTGTCATTAGCATTTTGCACATGAATATACTGAGGACCTGGGAGAGGATGTGGCATGTTCAAGTGTGTCCCCTCTGTGGGCAAGCTTGTTCCTGTGTTAATGGGGCCACCCCAGAGTGCAAATGCAGGTACTTCGTGCAATTCACTCACCAACAACTGAAACAACTGGATTTTCAACTAGCAAACAAAATGAGGGCTGGAGAGATGGTGAAGTGCTTAAAGAACTTGCCTGCATAGCCTAATGACCTAGGTTCGATTCCCCAGTACCCACATAAGCCAGATGCACAAAGTGGTGCATGCGTCAAGTTCATTTGCTGTGGCTGGAGGCCCTGGTGCACCTATTCTCTCTGCTGTCTCTCTTCTATCTCTCTCTCTTCCTCTGCTTGCAAATGTGTGTGTGTGTGTGTGTGTGTGTATACACACATAGTGAAGGAGACAGAGAGAGGGAGCAAGGGAGGGGAGAAGGAAGGAAGGAGCAAAAGAAGGAAGGAAGAAAAAGAAAGAAGGAAAGAAAGAAAGAAAATCAAAAGAAGCAAACAAAAGAGACAAAATCACTGAAAAACAACAACAAATAATAGACTTTAATGTTCTGTAATGAAGGGTACACACTCGAGGCTAAATTAAATGTTTACATGGTCTCGATTATCTTCTCCCTTTCGTTAGCAACTCCTTCTCCCTGCTGAAACACTTTGCAGGAATTTCAGAAGTCTTCTCAAACCCAATTATGATTCCAAAAGTTAGCGAATAGCAAAGACGTTCCTGGCCAATGTCATTAACAGAATCTCAGAGGCTGGTGTTAGAGTCCATCAGGGTCCGGGAGGCTTCATCAGCTTGGAGCATTAGACAAGAGCATTACGCTTCCACCAGTCACAGGGAGATTTCAGAGTAGGCATGAGACACGCTGGACCCAATGCAACTTTCTAGTGTCCTCCAACGCAGTGCATATATTTTGAGGTGGAAGAAACCCCAGCAGAGCAGGAGACACCTACCACTGTCATTGGAGCCTTTAATTCATGGAGTGACCACAGGCAAGCCACCCTCCCTTTTAGTATCTTACCATTTCTAGCATAGCTACTAGACTTCCACGGTCCCTTGTAAGGGACTACAGTGCAGGAAACGAATGGACTATAAGTAATTGGCTTAAGTACTCAGTGCTACAAGAAAAGTAACGAACCAAACGTGGTAGCTCAGGCCTAGAATCCCAGTACTCAGGATGCTGAGGCAGGAGGATTGAGCATTTAACACCATCTTGGGCTACAGAATGAGAACCCCCCACACACACAGAGATGTATAAATGACAAAAATGTCTGCTTCTGGGCTGGAGAGATGGCTTAGTGGTTAAGGTGCCTGCCTACCAAGCTTAAGAACGCCCGTTTGATTCTCCAGGTCCCATGTTTAGCCAGACGCAAGTGACGCAAGGGCACAATGCTATACTTGCCCACAAGGGGGCGCAAGCATCTGGCGTTCACTCACAGCTGCTGAAAAGTTGCTGGCGTGCCCATTCTCTCTCTCTCTCTCTCTCTCTCTCTCTCTCTCTATCTCTATCTCTGCCTCTTCCTCTCTCCCTCTGTCTCATTCTCAAAAAAAATGTCTGCTTCTAATGCTATCTCATTGTCTGAATAATTCTTCTTTTTAATTTATTTGAGAGAAAGAGGCAGAGAGGGAAAGAGAGAGAGAGGGAAAATGGTTGTGCCAGGGCCTTCAGCTGCTGGAAATAAACTCCAGACACGTGCTCCCCCTTGTGCACATGAGCAGCATTGCATGCTTGCTTCACTGTGTGTAGCTTACGTGGACCTAGAGAGTCAAACACGAGTCCTTTGGTTTCGCAGGAAAGCTCCTTAACTGCTAAGCCATCTCTCCAGCCCTGAATAATTCTTTTGTAAAAAAAAAATTTCATTTATTTATTTGCAAACAGAGATACAGACACAGCGAGAGACAGAGACACAGTATGGGCAAGACAGGAGCTCTAGCCACTGCAAACGAATTCCAGATGCATACACCACTTTGTTCATTTGGCTTTATGTGGGTACTGGGAAATCGAATCCAGGTCATTAGGCTTTGCAGGAAAGCACCTTAACCATTGAGCCATCTTTCCAGCCCACCATTCTTTTTGAAATAGGGTTTCATTTATCCTGAACTGACCTCAAGTTCTATGTAGTTGAGGATAACCTTGAACTTTGATTCTCCTACCTCTACTTCCCCAGTGCTACAATTACAGGTGTGTACCACCATGTCCTGCTTCATGTGGTGCTGGTGACCAAGCCCAGAGCCTCATGCATGCTTGGTAAGCATTCTGCCCACTAAGCTACCTCATCACCAAGTTTGCCTCATGGGGAAGATCCCCTGCAAGCCACAGGTGGTGAACAGGTGATTCATAAACTTCAGAACAGACACATTCCAGGAAATACTGTGCATAGATACGCAGAAATGTGTGAGATATATATATTTGTTTGTTTTTCAAGGTAGGGTCTCGCTCTAGCCCAGGCTGACCTGGAATTCACTATGTAGTCTCAGGGTGGCCTTGAACTCACAGCGATCCTCCTACCTCTGCTTCCCGAGTGCTGGGATTAAAGGTGTGCGCCACCATGCCCAGCTTTTATTTAAGTTTTGAAAATCTAATGTAGCCTCTAAGAGAAGCAATACACTCAGGTAATGGGTAGCACAAACTTTGATCATGTCCCGATTGTAGTCCCAGCTATGGGACTTTGTGCAAATCACAGCCCCATTGAGTGGGGTGTGGTGGCACACACCGTTGATCCTAGTGCTGGGGAGGCAGAGGTGGGAGGATCGCCGTGAGTTCGAGGCCACCCTGAGATTGCATAGTGAATTCCAGGTCAGCCTGCACTAGAGTGAGACCCTTCCTTGAAAAACCAAAGAAAAGAAAGAAAGAAAGAAAGAAAGAAAGAAAGAAAGAAAGAAAGAAAGAAAGGAAGGAGGGAGGGAGAAGAAGAAAGAAAAGAAAAGAAAAGAAAAGAAAAGAAAAGAAAAGAAAAGAAAAGAAAAGAAAAGAAAAGAAAAGAAAAGAAAAAAAATTACAGTTCCAGCTTTCCACATCAAAATAGGGCAACGGTAGAGCCGGGCTCGGGGAGCATTAAGTAAAGTGTAAAGCTTGCTGCACTCTCAGCCGCTGGCCTGGGTGAAGAACTTGGTAAACATTAGCTGTGTCCACCTTCAACACCTGCCTTGGCCCCGGGCTGTTTTCTGTGAGTCTGGACCTGGCTGACACGGTCCACAGTCAGTGTTGCTGGAACAATTCTAGCTCTTATCTGCAACGACTCCTGAGTCTGATGGGGGCAGAATAGAGCAAGGCTCCCTCCAGACTTTCCTGTGACCACCTCGTCACCCAGGCTGTAAGACAGACAGGGCCAGCTTCTCCTCCACGGGGTCAGTCTCCATCCTAGGCCTATGTCGAGAAGCATCCATGCCCCAGAAACAGCAGGGAAAAGACCCTTGGTCCTAGCTGAGACAACCCTGGGCCCTGCCTTATATGAACTGTGGATCCTCAGCACCTTCCTGACCTTGAGGTGTTCCCCTTCTGACCCCACAGATGGATGGAAAATATATCTAGAGAGCATAAGTTTCAGAGCCCGAGTTACTTGTAATCTCTCCAGGAACGGCCGTCCCTGACTGTTGCAGAGGGGGAAAGAGCTCTGGGCTGGGCTGATGGGGGTGAGGGACTGCAGAAGGGGCTCATGTGCAGGTGGGCCCAGGGTCTCCCCCAAGCTCTGAAGACGACCCCACCACCCTGGCTAGAATCGCTGTGGGTCAAAGCTCTGGCTTTCAAATGCCAATGTCCCAGAGAGACATCTGTGAGTCCCTGTGCTCCTATGTGAACAGGTACTGTCCACGGCTTTCCCTGAACACAGGATTAACAATACTAATTATTGTTATATGTTTATGTCAAATATTTATTGCACAAACAATATTACAATACCAGAAATCAAGGAAAAAGCATCACTCACAATTCCCAAAACCTAGAAAGTGGGACATTATGGTTTTTTTCTTTTTCTTCCCTCCTTTCCTCCCTTCCTTCCTTTTTCTTTCTCTTTCTCTGTCCCCTTCCTTCCTTCCTTCCTTCCTTCCTTCCTTCCTTCCTTCCTTCCTTCCTTCCTTCTCTCTCTCTCTCTCTCTCTCTCTCTTTCTTTCTTTCTTTCATAATTTCCTCCCAGCTCTTGCACATACACAAATACAAGTTTTCCACAGTGGGCCCCTGTCCAGTGCAGTTTTGCACTCAACGTCTCCCCAGCACTTTTCAAGTTATAGCAGCCCTGCCAATTAGCTTTTAAAATAGGCTTTAAAATAGGTGTGCTGTTTCTTACCGCTGCCTCAGAGCTGGGCTCTGGGGTCTGCTCCAGTTCCCTGCTATTAAATACAGTGTTGAAACTTTCTTCAAAGCCCTTTTCCTTTTTTTGAGGATTATTTCCGTAGGCTACATTCTCAGGTGTGGGATGGCTGCGGGAGAGACCACGAATATTTTTGCAGCTCATGAAAGAGAGCTGTGCAACAGGGCTCGCCTGAGGTTCGCAGACTGCAGGCCCCGGAGGGCTGACAGAGAACTGGGGGTCAGCGAAGGTCTCTGGGTTCACTGCTTGGATTGAAGTTATATCCAGGGCAGTCCTGGAAGGCCTTTAGCCCCAAGGAGGGGCAGTGGCTTCCACTGACAGAGGCTCAGAGAGGCTGCCCAGAGTGAGGGAGTGGTTTCTGCCCATGCCTCCTGCCTTTGCCTCATCCTCAGCATCTACAGTGTCCATCAGCTCAGGGATGCAGCAAGCTGATTATGCCCGATGCTGCCCATTCTTCAGACAGTATGTGTGTTTGAGAGAGAGAGAGGTACAGGTAGAGAGAATGGGCACGCCAGGGTCTCTAGCCACTGCAAATAGACTCAGATGCAGGTGCCACCTTGTGTATCTGGCTTACATGGATACTGTGGACTTAAACCTGGGTCCTTACGCCTTGCAGGCAAATGTTTAACCACTAAGCCATCACTCTAGCCCTTAGTTTTTTTTTAATTTTTACATTTTATTTATTTTTTTATTATTTGACAGAGACAGAGAGAGAAGAAGAGGCAGAGAGAGAATGGGAACTCCAGGGCCTTTTCAGCCACTGTGAACGAACTCCAGATGCATGCACCCCATTGTGGGCATGCACAGCATTGTGTGCTTGCATCACTTTTGTGTCTGGCTAAACGTGGGACCTGGAGATTCAAACAAGTGTTCTTAGGCTTCACAGGCAGGTGCCTTAACCGCTAAGCCATCTCTCCAGCCCCTTAGTTTTTTGTTTTTTGTTTTTTTCGAGGTACGGTCTCTCTGGCTCAGGCAGACCTGGAATTCCCTATGTAGTCTCATAGTGGCCTCGAACTCACAGCAATCCTCCTACCTCTGCCCCCTGAGTGCTGGGATTAAAGGCGTGTGCCACCACGCCCAGCAAATCTTAGTTGTTTTTTTTTAATATTTAGTTTAATTGTTTATGTTTGGGGGGAATGGTGAATGTATGTATGTATGTATATATATTTTTTAAAGACTTGGACCCTACTTGACAGATCTGGGTGAAATTGGGTATGTGATGCTTACAGTTCCCCAGGACTGAGAACACAGTACAGATGTTGGACTTTCTTGTTAGGGAATGCTGTGGGTTAGGTGTGGTTATATCTCACAACGTTTCCCATGTAGGAAGCTTGGTCTTCTGGTGGCAGTGTTGGGTGGTCGTGGGCCCTTTAAGAGGTGAAGCCTCTTGCAAGGTAATTAGGTCATTGGTGAGGGGTAATACCCTGAGAAGGGGCTTCTAGAGTCTTCCTGGGGTCCTGGTTAGTTGTGGTCTCAGAGAGTGGGTTGTTACAGGAACGAGCTCTCTGCTCGCCTGTCTGTATGTGATCTCTGGCCCATGTTCCCATCATTGTGATGTCATTGGGCCTGAGGCTCTCACCTGAGGTTGACTAGGTGGGGCTGCCCAATCTTTTTTTTTTTTTTTAAATATTTTTATTTATTTGCAAGGAGAGAGAGAATGAGAACAAGAATGGGCATGACAAGGCCTCTAGCCATTACAAAACAATTTGACAGGGACTGGAAAGACAGCTTAGCAATTAAGGCATATGCCTGCGAAGTCTAAGGATTCCCTTTTGGATCCCACATCAGCCAGGTGCACATGGTGGTGCATGCATCTGGAATTCGTTTGCAGTGGCTAGAGGCCCTGACGCGCCCATTGTCACTCTCTCTTTTTCCCTCTCTGTCTCTAATAAATAAATTAATTAAATAAATTTTTTTTTAAAAACTTGAGATACATGCAACACTTTGTGCATCAGGGTTTATGTGGGTACTGGGGAATCAAACCCAGGATGTTAGGCATTGCAAGCAAGCATCTTAACTACTGAGCCATCTCTCCAGCCCCAAAGCTTCCCAGTCTTGAATTTTGAACCTGCAAAACCTCTTTTCTTTATAAACTACTCGGCCTCAGGTATTTTGCATTTGACACAGGTATTGGATAACAATAAATAGTGAGTGAATACAAGTCACTTTGAAATGCAGGGATAGGGACACTTAGGCGCCTATGAGAAAACTGTGGGTAACCAGGCGGAGGGTCGGCTAAAGTTCCTTCATATTCGTCTGAGTGCCCCCTTCGAGCCTTGACAAATCAATGCCTCATTTACATAAAGCAGTGTGCTTCTGCATTAGTATACCTTCTGAGTTGGTTTCAACTAGGTGTCCCCCCATAAACTCACACGTTTTTAATTGGGCGCTTTGTACCAGCAGAGCGAAGCTGCCTGCAGTACCTGTCAACCCTGTCGCCTGGCTCTCCTCTTACCAACAAGGGCTGCCTAAGAGAGCTCAGTGGGCTCTTGGTTGCTATAAAGATGTTGCAAGGGTCGGGAAGACTGGCCCCTGGGACAGAGACAGCACCGGATGGCATAGGCTCTCCTCTGGCTCCTTTTCTTTGTAAAAATATTTTTATTAAAAAAAAAAATTAGGGGGCTGGAGAGATGCCTTTAGTGGGTAAGGCGTTTGCCTGCAAAGCCAAAGGACTCCGGTTTGATTCCCCAGGACCCACGTAAGCCAGATGCATAAGATGGCACATGCGACTGGAGTTCGTTTGCAGTGGCTGAAGGCCCTGACGTGCACCCATTCTCTCTCTCTCTGCCTTTCTCTCTCACCCTCACTCTTTTTTTTTTTTTTTTTTTTTTTGGTTTTTCGAGGTAGGGTCTCACTCTGGTCCAGGCTGACCTGGAATTCACTATGTAGTCTCAGGGTGGCCTCAAACTCATAGCGATCATCCTGCCTCTGCCTCCCAAGTGCTGGGATTAAAGGCATGTGCCACCACACCTGGCTCTCACCCTTACTCTTTCTCAAAGAAATAAGTAAAAAAAAAATGTTTAATAAAAATTTTTTTAGAGAGAGAGAGAGCACACCAGGGCTCTAACCACTGCAAACGAACTCCAGACACATGCGCCACCTTGTGCATCTGGCTTTACATGGGTACTAGGGAATTGAACCTGGGTTCTTTGGCTTTGCAGGCAAGTGCCTTAAGTGCTGAGTCATCTCTTCAGCTCCCTCTGGCTCCTTTGCTGCTGCTCTTGGGGTGGCTGACTCTTTAGGGAGCCCTTCTGGATGCTCTGGTTCAGGTGTTCTCAGGAGACCCTTGAGCACAGAGCAGGCCTGGGTCTTTCTCTGAGCCCCTGAGATGATGGGTCCTTGTGGCCTCTCTCTGGGGAAGCAGGAGTCCGAGTTCTGGCTGAGAGGAGGACACGCCTTCCCCTCCCAGAGTCTTTCCTCTGCACACACTGTCCTTCACGTGCCAGCTCCTTTGTGCTGCTGTCAGGACATGCTCCACACATGTGGAGGAACCACCAGTCACCAGGTTCCATGCCCAAGGGGTCTACCTGAGACACTAGGCTCTCTGAATACAATGTGAAACATGGGAATGGAGAGATGGCTTAGCGGTTAAGTGCTTGCCTGTGAAGCCTAAGGACCCCGGTTCGAGGCTCAATTCCCCAGGACCCATGTAAGCGAGATGCACAAGGGGGCACATGTGTCTGGAGTTTGTTTGCAGTGGCTGGAGGCCCTGGTGCGCCTTTCTCTCTCTCTCTGCTTCTTTCTCTCTCTGTCTGTTGCTAATAAATAAAAAGAAACAAACGAAAAGAATGTGAAACATGTCAGTGTGTGACAGGGGCTGCCAAGACCTGGGCATCAGAAGATGGGCTACAGCGAGGGCAAGGCAAACAAGGAGAAGTGATCCTTGCTTCAAGCCCTCTCTCTGGCAGAGAAAGTTTCTAGAGGGAAGCCCACGATGGAAAGGTGTTAGCAGAAGGAAAGGAAGAAGGTAGGAAAGGAAGTCAGAAGGCCGTGAGTCCCCCGACTCTGCCTCTCAGCAAGGTGTCCAAATAGCTGTAGTCTTCTCTCCCCCCCCCCCACCACAGCACCTCCAGGTGGGAGGAGAGGTTCTAGAAGGCTCTGTTCAGGCAGCTGGATGCAGAGGGGGAGGAGCAATCCTGGCCCTGCTGGACCACCACCGGTTTGCCGGTTTGCCGTAGTGAGAGGACACTCATCGCATGATGTGGAGTCATGTCCCCCCCCCCACACACACACATCCTTATCTCCACTGCCCTTAGTGGTGGCCTGATGTAAAAGAAGAATCTTTACAGAAGTCCCGGACTATGGTGACCCGAGGAATGGTGTGCTCTGACAAAGAGAAGAAGACATGAAGATACACAGCGAAGACCAGAGACTGGAGTGATGATGTGAACACAAGCCCAGAAGTACCTGGAAGCAGAGGCCGTAAAAGACCGGGAAGGACTGTCCTGGGGGAGTTTTGGAGGGAGCACAGGCCTGCAGTGCCTCATCCCCGCCCCTCCTTCCCTCCTCCTCTCTCTTCTTCTTTCCTTCTTCCCTGCCTCCCTTCTGACCGTTCTCTCTCCCTTCCCTCCTCCTCCTCCTCCCTTTTTCTTTTTCTTATTTATTTATTATTCTCTTCCTTTTTCTTTTTCTTATTTATTTATTTATTTATTTTGTGTGTGTGTGTGTGTGTGTGTGTGTGTGTGTGTGTGTGGTGTGCCAGAGTCTTTTGCCAATGCAAAGCTTTCCGTGGATACTGAGACACTGAACCCAGGCTGGCAGGCTTTGCAAGAAAATGCCTTTAGGAGCTGGAAAGATGGCCCAGCGGTTAAGGTATTTGCCTATAAAACCTAAGGACCTGGGGCTGGAGAGATGGCTTAGTGGTTAAGGCATTTTGCCTGCAAAGCCAAAGGACCTTGGTTCAATTCCCCAGGACCCACTTAAACCAGATGCACAAGGTGGCGCATGTGTCTGGATCTGGCTTATGTGGGTACTGGGTAATCGAACCTGGGTCCTCAGGCTTTGCAGGCAAGCATCTTAACCACTAAGCCATCTCTCCAGGCCCCTAAAAAATATTTTTTAAAGAAAGGTAGGTTTATTTGACTGAGTTTGTAAAGGTTTCAGGTGGAGACTAACCTCTATAATCGGAGACTTCCTTCTTCCACCTGCCCCTGGGCCCCCCTTCTGCCCTCTGATCACTGCAGACCAACATGTCTCCTCCACCAGTGCTCACTGAGGCTGGAGTGGGTGGGGGAGTCAATAAAACTCCATATATCAAATGTACTCTGCTCTCTACAGTTTGCAAAGCATTTCCAAATGCGTTCTGTGGTCGCCACGATTGCCCTGAAAGGGAAAAGATAATTAGCTCTCACTCCACAGGCAGAGAAGCCAGGACTCAAGAAGAGAAAGAGGGGCCGGGCGTGGTGGTGCACACCTTTAATCCCAGCACTCGGGAGACAGAGGTAGGAGGATCGCTGTGAGTTTGAGGCCAGCCTGAGATGACATAGTGAATTCCAGATCAGCCTGGGGCTAAAGCCCTACCCTACCTCAAACAAACAAAAAAACAGAAGAGAAAGGACTTTGGCAAGGCCATTTGGATACAGGTGGCCTGGCCCCGGGTGCTTTCCCATGTCACCTTGCTGCTGCTTTATTTTTTTAATTTTAAATTAATTAATTAATTTATTTATTTTTGAGAGAAAGAGGCAGAGAGAGAGAGAGAGAGAGAGAGAGAAGAGAGTACGCCAGGGCCTCCAGCCACTGCAAACAAACTCCAGATGCATGTGCCACCTTGTGCATTAGGCCTATGTGGGTCCGGGATCCTCTGGCTTTGCAGGCAAACACCTTAATCGCTAAGCCATCTCTCCAGCCCTCAGATCGACTTTTAAAAGTTCTCCATGGGATCCGTCAGCCAGACCATCATTCAAGCCACACTGATGAATTGATTGGTAAGCCAAGGACCACTTCCATTTGGCTTGGGAGCTCCTTCTCTTCCCTCTTAAGTTTTCCCAAAGTTCACACAGGGATGCTTGTAGTGTGCAGGACTCAGGGTGGGCTCTGGGCATCTCTCTTACCTTGCCTATTGCTCGTGGGATGTATGCCCCAGCCACATGTTCTGCCACTTCTGCAGAGAAGGTAATGAGTCCTCCCAGAGAACACCCCAGACCTTCTTCCTTCAAAGCCTATCCTTGTGCCAGGCATCAAAAGATGGTATCCAAGGGGCTAGAAAAATGGCTTGGCAGTTAAGGCACTTACCAGCAAAGCCAATGGACCCAGGTTCAATTCCCCCGTACCCACATAAAGCCAGATGCACAAGGTGGTGCATGCATCTGGAGTTTGTTTGCAGTGAGTAGAGGCCCTGGAGTGCCCATTCTCTCTCTATCTGCCTCTTTCTCTCTCTCAAATAAATGTATAGTAAATAATTAATAAAATATTTTTAAAGATTTTATTTTTACTTATTTATTTATTAGACACAGAGATAGGGAGAGAGAGAGTGAGAATAGGTGTGCCAGGGCCTCTAGCCACTGCAAATGAACTCCAGATGCATGCGCCACCATGTGCATCTGGCTTACATGGGACCTGGAGAATCGAAACAGAGTCCTTAGGCTTCTTAGGCAAATGCCTTAATCACTAAGCCATCTCTCCAGCCTTGAAAAAAAATTTAAAAATTTTTTTGGAGAGAGACAGAGAGAGAGAGAAGGAGAGAGGGAGACAGAATGGGCAAGCCAGCGGCCTCTCAGCCACTGTGAACGAATTCCAGACACATGCGCCCCCTTGTGGGCAAATGCAGCATTGCGCCCTTGCATCACTAAGTGTCTGGCTAAACGAGGGACCTGGAGAATCTAACGGCTGTATTTAGGCTTAGCAGGCAGGCACCTTAACCGCTAAGCCATCTCTCCAGCCCTAAAAGATATATTTTTTAGAAAAGGTATCCAAAACCACACAGCCCTTGCTCTCTTGTCTATTCTCATTGAGTGTCCCTTGGAAACATAAAGCCAGGCTTGTGGACTTCCAACTAGTGGACACAGCCAAGGCCACTCCAAGTGCGGCACAGAGCCAAATTCCACTCTCCATGGGCCCAGTCATTCTTTTCTATATGTGTATGTGGTATACCCTATGTGTGTACATGTGTGTGTACATGCAGGCGCATGTTTACATGTGTGCAGGCGTGTGTGGAGGCCAGGGGTCTCCTCAATCATACGCCACTTTAGTCTCTTAACATTTTATTGGTGACTGCCATAAATATAGACACTACGCCATGGTCATAATTCTCTTCCACTGCCCTCCCATTTTTCCCCTCTCAAATCTCCCCTCAACTGAATCCTATTCTCTTTCCAACTAGTCTCTTTTCTGTATTAATGTCGCCATTGTTTTTCCTATTATGCAGGTCTTATGCACTAGCACCAACCACTGTGAGGTCATGAATAGCAAGCCCACTTTATTTTTTTTATTTATTTATTTATTTATTTATTTATTTATTTATTTATTTTGGTTTTTCAAGGTAGGGTCTCACTCTGGCCCAGGCTGACCTGGAATTCACTATGTAGTCTCAGGGTGGCCTTAAACTCATTGCGATCTCCTACCTCTGCCTCCCGAGTGCTGGGAATAAAAGCGTGCGCCACCACGGCTGGCTCCACTTTATTTTATTTTTATATTTTTATTCATTTTATTTGCAAGGAGAGAGAGAGAGAAGAGACAGAGAGAATGGGCATGCCAGGGCCTCAAGCCTCTGCAAATGAACTTCAGATGCATGTGCCACTTTGTGCATCTGGATTTATATGGGTACTGGAGAATCGAACCCTGGTCATCAGGCTTTGCAGGCAAGCGCCTTTAACTGCTCAGCCATCTCTCCAGGCCACCCCCCACCCCCACTTTGTTTTTGCTGTTTCTCACTGAACCTAGATAGAGTCCAGTGATTCCGCTAGCCTAGCTTGCCAGTGAGCCCTAGGGGTGGATAGTCCCGTTTCTACTTCCCTAGCACTGAGGTTACAGGTGTGTTCAATATTTTATGTGGACGTTGAGGATCTGAACTCGAGGACCGTATCTAGCGAGCCGTCTTCCCAGCCCAAGCCTAGTGAGTGTTGTCAAGCTGTGGTTTGCAGAGGATAGCTGCCTGCCTGGTTGTATGGTGTGCTCCAGGTCACTCTCCTTTTAAGAAACTAAAATCTGACAGGCTGGAGAGATGGTTTAGTGGTTAAGATGCTTGCCTGCTAAATCTAAGGACCCAGATTCGATTCTCCAGGTCCCACCGTAGTAAGCTACATGCACATGATGGTTCATGTGTCTGGAGTTCGTTTGCAGTAGCTAGAGGCCCATTCTCTCTCTCTCTGTCTCTATTAAATAAAAAATAAATAAATAAAATAAAGGATTGGATGCTTTCTTTTAAAAAAAATCTGAACCCTGGCGTGTCCATTCTCTCATTCTCTTTGCCTCTTCTCTCTCTCTTTCTTAAATAATAAATAAATAAATACATACATAAATAAATAAATAAATCTGAGAAAACCACACGCACGCACACAGAGAGAGACACACTGTACAGCCACAAACACACACACACACACACACACACACACAGAAACAAACAAAAAAAACTAATAAAGTAAGTTACCAGTGCCCTGTCAGGATCCATAAAAAGACTGCAGAGATAATCTAGATAATATACCCAACCCACTGACTTCTAGAGGCAAAACAGGCCCAGGAAGGGGCCGGACCCTGGCGCAAGGTCACAATTGAAAGGAGACTCAAGCCCAGGTGTCAGCGTGCTTTACCCAGTGTACCCAAACAAGGCAGGGAGGGAGCAGAAGAGGTACGAAGAGGGAAGAGCGGGGTGTCTGCCCTCTGGAGCCAGAACCGTCCACGTCCACGGGATGGACGTCTGGGGTCGGGTGGATGGAGGAGGAAGTGCTGCAACCTGTTCCTTCTGGGTCACACTGGCGCCAAGTTTCCCTGTCCTCCGAGTCCCTTCATCTCTTATCTCTGTGCCCACTGGTGGTCAGAGGTTCAGACCCAATACCTTTCTGTCTGGGAGTTCAGTAACCTGGGACTTGGCGCCATGGGGAAAGGGTGAGGCCTGACAAGGGACCAGCGCCCTGGGCACACAGATGGCAGGGACCAGCCAACAGCCAGAAGTCTCTCACCAGGGGAGAGGGCGTTGTGGGGTGGGGCTGCCACACCAACGGTTTGCAGGGCTTTCCTTCCCTGGGCTCCACCCCATGCATTTTTCCAATGGGCAGGGTCCCAGCCAGGCCCTTGAGGGCAAGGTGGCCTCTGGCCTCCCAAAGGCAGGGGACGGCTTGAAGCCAGGTGTGGGAGGGCTTTTGCGCACACCCTTGATTCAGGCTGGGGCCAGAGGACTTGGCGGCATCTGAGACAGGAGGTGGGGACGGTTTGGGAGGTGATGGTGTGTCCAGGGTCCCCGGCACCGGCTAGGTGCAGCCGGGGAGCCTGGAGGGAACCCCTCCTCGCCCGACTCCTCCTCCGGGACCGCCCTGTCCCGCCCAGCGCCCGGGCGCAGCAGCCGGGGCGGGGACCCGCGCGGGAAGGCGCGTCGTCGGGCCCGCCAGGTGCAGTTCCCACGAGTCTAGGAGGGTGGGGGTTCCCCAAGGAAACCCGGGAGGAGTGTCCCTCTCCCATCTGGCCGTGCCGAGTGTCCCTGCGCCCTACCCACCACTGGACGCCTGTGACCCTCAGAAGCCAGGTAACCGAGGGTGGGTCCGCCCGCGGGTGGCCCCGCTGCGCGCTCCCCTTCTCTCCCGCGTGCGCCCCGGAGCCCGGCGTGGATCTGGACAAGTTTGCGTCTGCACCGCGGCGGTGCAAAAACAGCCGCTTCCACTCGCGACCGTTCGCCTTCGCCTGTCTGTCAACATCAGCCTGGGTCCTTTTCACTTTTCCTCTCACTGTTCTAGCTGATCTCCTCCTTCCCTCCCTGCCCCTGGCCTCGCCAACCCTTCAAAACAAATCCTGGCAATGGGAGCTGACAGTTGGCGATCTTTCTTTGGGGATGTTTACATGTGTGTTTCCCTCCTCCTTCTCCTCCTCCCGCCACAACACGCTAGGAGACCCGACCGGACAGGATGGGTGTGAGGAAGGGACCATTCTGTATCTGCGGAGGTGGGTTCCAGTCCGGTTAAAGTAGCCACCCAGTGCTCTGCCTTACCCCTCTGCTTCCCTACGACTGGTTACAGTCGGGCCTCACGGATGTCTCCCTGCCCTTCACCCTCAGCGTCCCCGAAACCCCAGGAGGTGGAGTGGACAGAGAGGGCCAGAGAGAAGTTCCCACTAACCCGTGTGGACAGGCGCAGAGCGGACTTAAAGAAAGCAAACTCAAAGAAGTTAAGCAATTTATTCAAGACCAGTGGTGGACTTCTCTACCTGGAAGGGGTGGGACCAGATCTCCTAGACCAAGAGACGGTTTCTACTTCTTGTTATACCCTTCTTCTTCTTATTATTATTTTTAAAACAATGTATGTGTTTATTTGAGAGAAGGAGGAGAGAGAGGTAGAGAGAGAGGAAGAGAGATAGAATGGATGCACCAGGGCCTGTGGCCACTGCAATCGAACCCCAGATGCATGCGCCACTTTATGCATCTGGCTTACATGGATACTGGAGAATCAAACCTGGATTCTTGGGTTTCACAGGCAAGTGCCTTAACCACTAAGCCATCTCTCCAGCCCCTTATTTCCCCCATCCCTCCAGGAAGAGCAGAGCTGGATGTGGTAACACACATCTATAACCCCAGTACTCAGGAGGTTAAATATACTTTTATTTATTTATTTCTTGCTGTGCCCTTCAACAACAGGAGCCTGATTCTCCTCCGCCCTCCTAATAAAGTTCTTCTTGGGACAGGGGCACACAAAGGCAAGGACGCTTGCAGGCAGCAGAAATCATATTCCCTTGGGAAACTCTGCCAAGAGCCTGCCAGCCCCTTGCCAAGCTTCCCGAACCACAGGAGGCAGGACCTGCTTTGTTGGGGGGGAGAGCAGGGTGATTGACCAGAGTGGTATGAGTTAACAGGAAACAGGGGAGACCCGCCCCTACACACCAGTCATTGACCTTGGAGAGCAGTAAGGACATTGAAAAGCAGGGCACATTCCTGAGATGCCCCATCCCAGGGTAACTTCTTTCTTTTTTCTTTCTTTTATTTTCTTTCTTTCTTTTTTCTTTCTTTTCTTTTCTTTCTTTTTTTTTTTTTTCTTTTTTTGGTTTTTCAAGGTAGGGTCTTACTGTAGCCCAGGCTGACTTGGAATTCACTGTGTAATCTCAGGCTGGCCTTGAACTCATATCGATCCTCCTACCTCTGCCTCCCCAGTGCTGGGATTAATTAAAGGCGTGCAACACCACACTTCTTTCTTAAACCACTCAATCCACTTCTTGTTGGATCAAGGAGGCAGGGGTGCTGGGTGAAATGGCCAGTCTGTCCCTCTCCTGGGTTGGAGGAGAGGGACTTTGTCCCACCTAGTAAACCTCTTACTTGGAAACCATCTTCCTTCGCGCCTCTTTCTGCTTCCTGTCCCATAGTGTTGCCAAGGATTTGGGGAGGAATTTACTTTACTTGCCTCAGTTTCCTCTAGTGAGAAATGCAGGCAATAGAACCTGCTTGGTTTCATAAGTGAGTGAGTGCTCCGAAGGCCTCTGTATGCTGCAGAGTAAATGTAAGTGGTGACTTATTTCCTTGTGTGTGTGTGTGTGTGTGTGTGTGTGCGCGCGCGCGCACATGAATGTGGGTGTGTTGCCCTGGCATATGTTTCCCCCTGAGCAGTGACCCTGCCTTTTTGTATCCACTGGAGAGCAGGCCTCATCCTGAGCACCCAGTAGCTTTGCAAGAAGTATTTGTTGATCAAAAATAATCTCTGGGCTGGGTGTGGTGGTGCACGCCTTTAATCCCAGCATTCAGGAGGCAAAGGTAGGAGGATTGCTGTGAGTTCAAGGCCACCCTGAGACTACATAGTAAATTCCAGGTCAGCCTGGGCTAGAGTGAGACCCTACCTAGAAAAACCAAAAAATGAAAAAACAATAATAATCATCATCATCATCATCATCATCATCTCTGGGCTGGAGGGATGGTTTAACAGTTAAGGCACTTGCCTGCAAAGCCTAAGGACCAGGTTCGATTCCCCAGGACCCAAGTAAGCCAGATGCACATGGTGGCACATGTGTCTAGAGTTCATTTGCAGTGGCAGGAGGCCCTGGTGCACTCATGCTCGCTCTCTCTCTCTCATAAATAAAATATATATTTTTAAAATAATAATCTCTACAAGAGGACAATTTGCCAAAATTCAAGGGGACCTTGAATTACCTTCCTCTCCCTCCTTCTCCATGTAAGCAGAAGGTCAGCCTGCCATGGAGGAGAGGACCGGGGAGGATAAGGGAAGGGCTCCCAGTGCCCAGGAGGGTAGAGGTTCTCAGTTCCTTGTACATCTGAGACAGAATGGGCGAGGCAAAGGAATGAAAGACCTTCCATGGCAGTGCCCTGAGATGATCCCCCACACACACACACATACACACCTGCTCGAGAGGAAACCCTCCACTCACTGAGGACTTTGGGGGGCCCTACTCAAAACTTCTCTGGACTCCTCAGCATGCATGGGCAAATGCCTTTGTCCTGAGGACAGGTCAGGACATCCAGCACTGGTCAGCTCTGTCTGTGGAGTGTCTGCTGAGACACTGCGTGTGGACCTTCCACCCACCATTCCTGAGAACATCCCTACAGGGGCATGACCCTGCCATCCTCCTGCACCCGCTCTGGGCCCTCAAACGAGGAGCCTGCAGAGTGTTAGATCCAGAACAGCTGAAGTGGAATAAGCGGCAGAGGTGTTGTCCGTCCATGCATTCTCTGCCTCCTCATAGCCTGTGCGTTTCACATTCTTATCTTGCTTGTCATCTGTCCTCTGTCAGGATGTGGCTCCTGTGGGCAGAGCCCTCTGTCTGTCCAGGGCTCTGGCCTTGGGATCAGGGTGGTGTCTGCTGTGAGGCAGGTACACAAGAGCTGAGTAAGTGGACCCGCCTGTCCCACCCTTCTTCTGCGTTCAGATGGGAAGACTGAGGCTCAGGAGTTGGGGGACACTGGTGGAGGCAGGGCAGGAGCTGGTCCTGATTGGACTCAAGGTCATTCGAGCTGGGTCCGGGTGCTCTGCCCCAGGTGGCTAGGGCTTGTGTAAGAGCCTTCAGGCCCGCTGCCCCTGGAGTCCCCAAGAAAGGCATCTCTGTGAGCTGATGGCCACCAGAAAGGAGCAAGGAGAGATGCCCAGTGAGGACGAGTGCCAGCACAGGGGACCCTTTTCCAGGGAGCCCCTCCTCACTTGGTAAATATAGCGCCTTCTTGGGCTGGGGAAATGACTTAGTGGTTAAGGCGTTTGTCTGCAAAGCCTAAGCCCAGGACCCAGCATAAGCCAGATGCACAAGGGGCGCATGCGTCTGGAGTTCATTTGCAGTGGCTGGAGGCCCTGGCGTGCCCATTCTGTCTTTCTCTGCCTCTTCCTCTCTCTCTCTTCTCTCTCAAATAAATAAATAAAATATTAAAAAGCGGTTAAAAAAAAAAATCACGCCCTCTTCAGACAGCCCTTTCCAGTTCTTCCAGAGACTTGGACGCTCAAAGCCAGCTTCTTCTGGAGGAAGGGTAGCAGCTAAGAAGAACCAGGCTAGGGATACCCAGCCAGTCTGAGAAGTTGGCTGAGGAGAGTTCCAAGGCCTCCCCTGGGAACACAGGGAGACAGCCTGGAGGCAGGGTGACTGCACACCTTCACCGGCGAAGCTGCTCTTGCATGTGCCCCGTAACAGACCCACGGGAAACTTTGCCTCTGTCCTGCCCTTGACCTCAAACATCTTTGGCCACTGTCACAGTTTGCCAGAATCAGGGCTGGAATGCACCCGTTGAACCTTGGAGTTGGAGGAGGGACTTGGGAAGTCAGGCCTTGAAGGATGTGTCTTTTTTTTTTTTTTTTCCAGCTTGTTGGGCTGAGGAGGATGAGTTGGGGCAGGTGAGGGAGCAGTGGTGAGATTATACCTGAAGAAATGACTCAGGGACGGGGGTTCTCTTGTCTGAGGCCATCCTAGGTCTCCCTGCCCCTCAAGCACCCCCCCCGCCCCGCCTGCCACCCTCTGGGCTCCCTTCTCCTAGAGAGAGGGAGGCTGTGGCTCAGGACGTGGCTTCGTGCATTCCTGTAACCTGGCCATCTTTTTATCACCTCCATCACCACGAGTTTCATGGTTTTCAGCCACTGTGGATGGAAAAATACGCCTGTTACGACATGGTATGAGTCAGCTGTTCATAAATAATGGGGCTGCAACCATCAGCCCTGATGCCTGGTGATTAGCACTTATTTGGAGACATGTGTATGGCCCTTTGGAGGAAAAGACAAAGGTGACTCTGGAAACTTATGAAATCGTGAGGGATGGATGGCAGAAACACTCTTTTTTGAGGTATGGGGATGGAGGTAGGATCTGGCTCTCTAGTCCAGGCTGATCTGGAATTCACTATGTAGTCTCAGGGTGGTCTCAAACTCATGACGATCCTCCTATCTTTGCCTCCCGAGTGCTGGGATTAAAGGCGTGCGCCACCACACCTGGCTAGAAACACTCATTTTTGACATCTGGGAAAAGAGATAGTGTTCCCCCAATCAGTGAGCCAAGTTTTAATTCCCAACCATCCCACTAATGTTTTATGTATTTATTAGAGAGAAAAACGAGAGAGAGAGAGAGAGAGAGAGAGAGAGAGAGAGAGAGAATGGGCCTGCCAGGGCCTCTTGCCTTTGCAAACAACCTCTAGACACATGTAGCACTTTGTGTATCTGGCTTTACATGGGTCCTGGGAAATTGAACCTGGACCAGCAGGCTTTCCAAGCAAGTGCCCTTAACCACTGAGCCGTCTCTCGGGGCCCTTTAAGCCATGTTTTAATTTTGTAACGTTGCCTTGTCTTTTAACCTTGATATCAGGTCAAGACCACCCAGAAGGCTGTGTATTGTGGGGTCCTGAGGAAGGAAGGAACTTCGCCTAAGCATCAGGCAGGGTTTTTTTTGTTTGTTTGTTTGTTTTGGTTATTCGCAGTAGGGTTTCACTCTAGCTCAGGCTGACCTGGAATTCACTATGTAGTCCCAGGCTAGCGTCAAACTTACGGCGATCCTCCTACCTCTGCCTCCCGAGTGCTGGGATTAAAGTTGTGTGCCAGCCTGTCCGGCAACTCAGGCAGGGCATTTTGTCCCTTAAGACCTTCTTCCCTTTGGTTAATCAGGAGCTCCAAGGTGTGTGGGGTGACCTTGGCAGGACTCACATGGAAACTGCCAGAGGCATAGAGTACAACCATGGGGCCTTGTGGCTCCAAATCCAGCCACTCTACCAGACTGCCACTGAGGTAGGTGTTGGCGGATACATCCCTGGGAGCAGAAGGCTGGCGTGGATGGAAGGCATACCCCTGGATCCACATGCTGACATTGTCCAAGTGGCTATGTGACTTCGGCCCTGTCCCTTCTCGAGCCTCAGTTTCCTCAACTGGAAGCCACATTGAAGTGCCTTACCCTAGTGACAGTTGCCCTTTGGGACAGAGGAACAGGAGCCTGGGTGGATGTTGGGTCATGTCCTTGGCCTCTACCCAGATACCGCATCACCTCTGCGTCCTTCTTCACATCTAGGAAGATCTCTGGACACGATCACGTGTCCTCTGGGGCACCGTCACCTCTGGTGACTGGACCTCGTGCAGAGAGCCAAGGCCAAGTTCTCTTTGCCTTGCAGACCTTGGGTTACATAAGAAGGCGGGGGTGGGAGGCAAGCCTGTGGGATAGACCCCCACAATGAGGTCACCAGCCTTCCAGCGCAGGGCGTCATGGTGACGAATCCTTCGTCCCACATTCCCCTCTCTCCTTGCCCTGGGAGGGGACACAGGAAGTGAATCAGCCCACCAGCGGAGTGGAATCAGCAAACAGAGGAGTGCCCTGGTAGATGCACACGCACGCATGCCGGACCGACCTGCCCTGGCTGTGTTTTGTTTATTCCTGTCATGTTGTAGCTGTTTATTAACTTCATCCACTGAATCCCCCTCTGACCTTGTTGCTTAACAGAAGGTCAGAGGATTTATTTTGACCGAGCTGGGATGCGGTGTTGGGGTTGTTGGCGAATAGAAGTGAATCACGATTGGTTTGCAGTCTTCATCCTTACCATCCCCGTGAAAGAAACTCTGCTCTGGGCTGTGGGCTAAGGCTACATGCTGGGGAAGGAAAGAAGAAGGAAAGAAGGAAAGACGCAGTTCCCGGACTGCAGAAACTCTGTCTCAGGCAACTGTCATTGTCCTGTGGAAGGGCAGGGAGGAGGGCCTGGTAGTGCTGGAGGGACCTTGGAGGGGGGCATGCCTGCATCCCTTTAGGGAGAAGATGGTTTACCACAAGAGCTCCAGAGATGTTGGTGGGGGGGGGGGCTGGTTCAGCTCATCTCTGTTATTGTGGTAAAACACAGAGAACATGAAGTTTACCATTTGGACAACTTTTAAATGTATAATTCATTGTCACTGAGCACATTCACATGTTGCAACTATCCATGGAAAAATTCCATGATTTTGTCTTTGTTTTTTATTTATTTGTTTGAGAGTGACAGATAGGCAGAGAGGGAAAGAGGCAGATAAAGAGAGAGAGAGAGAGAATGGGTGTGTCAGGGCCTCCAGACACTGCAAACAAATTCCATATGCATCACCTTGTGCATCTGGCTTACGTGGGACCTGGGGAATCGAGCCTCGAACCGGGGTCCTTAGGCTTCACAGGCAAGAGCTTAACCGCTAAGCCGTCTCTCCAGCCCGATTTTTTTTTTCATTATCTGGTACCTGCAATTTTGTATGCAACAAACACTGACTTGTGGGGGCATGGTAGCCCATGCCTTTAATCCCAGTACTTGGGAAGCAGAGGTAGAAGGTTTGCTGTGGCCAGCCTGTTCCAAAAATTAAGGCAAGCCCTAGGGATCTGCCTGTTGGTATGTCCCCAGCACTGGGATTACAGCTGAGTATCTTTTATTATTATTATTATTATTATTATTATTATTATTATTATTATTATTTAGAAACTTTGCTGGATACATCATGTGTTGGCACCATCAATTCCCTCCTCCCTGTCCCCACTTTATTGAGGGCTCTCCTTAATGGGATTGCTGGTATTCACCCTGGCCGTTGTGGGTCATGAGTTGTGAGAGCAACAGTTAGTCATTGTGTGTGTGGGGGGGGCAATGTCTCTGGATATTCCTGCCCACCCTGTGGTTTTATACTCTTTCCGCCTTCTCTTCCACAAAATTTCCTGAGCCACGGTGGGTGTGCTTTAAGTCTACTTGAATGTTGAGTTCTCAGCAGCTTCTGGATTTCTGCTCTGGTGCATTTTGAGTCTCCTCAGTGTCTGTTTGCATCACCCCGGCCCAGGTTGTCAGGCTCGCCATGGAAGCAGCACTCTTGCTCATCTCTCCAGTTCCTCCGTGGCTTCACCTGGGCCTACCTGTAATCCCAGCACTTGGGAAGTGGAGACAGAGTAGGTACAGGGCAAGCTGACTGGCTATTCTAGCTGAACTGGCTAGCCCTCGGTTCAAGTGAGTGGTCTCAGCAGATAAGGTGGAAAACCATTGATGAAGGCACCTGAGGGCAACCTCTGGATTCCACATGCAAGTGCACACACATGCATCTACACACATGCATGCGCAACACACACACACACACAAAGAAAAAGAAGAAGAAAAAGGGAAATCAGATGCCAGGCATGGTGGCACATGCCATTAATCCCAGCTCTGAAGAAGCTGAGGTAGGAGAATCACTGTGAGTTTGAGGCCAGCGTGGACTACAAGAGTGAGTTTCAGGTCAGCCTGGGCTAGACTGAGCCATGCCCAAAAAAACAACAACAGGGCTGGAGAGATGGCTTAGCGGTTAAGATGTTTGCCGGCAAAGCCAAATGACCCTGGTTCAATTCTCTAGTAACCGTGTAAAGCCAGATGCACAGGTGGCACATGCATCTGGAGTTTGTTTGCAGTGGCTCGAAGCCCTGGCATGCCCATACTCTCTCTTTCTCAAATAAATAAATAAGTAGATTACTTAATTAATAAAACAACAAAATTCAGTGGCCCCAAAGCCCATCCCTTGGATAGGTGGGACAGGTCTGAAAGGGTGACATGCTGCGTGAAGGTGGCCAGGTTTCTAGCTTGCAGCCAGGTGGATGGCAGAGAACCTCGGGCTAAGCTCATAGGAGGAGCAGTGGATTGAGAAGGTGGGGAAGGGGTCACTTTGGGACAGGTGGCTTTAAAGAGCACATGGGACCACATGAGTAGAATGAACTAAACGGCAAAGGGTGGGCTGGAGAGAAGGCTCAGTGGTTAAGGTGCTTTCCTGCAAAGCCCAAGGACCCAGGTTTGATTCCCCAGTACCCACGTAAAGCCAGATACACAAGGTGGCACATGCATCTGGAGTTTGTTTGGAGTGGCCAGAGGCCCTGGTGCGCCCATTCTCTCTCACTCTCTCGCCATCTATCTATCTATCTATCTATCTATCTATCTATCTATCTATCTATCATCTATCTGCCTCTTTCTCTCTTTCATAAATAAATAAATAGCTGGGCATGGTGGCACATGCCTTTAGTCCCAGCCCTCGGGAGGCAGAGGTAGGAGGAGTGCCATGAATTCAAGGCCACCCTGAGACTACAGAGTGAATTCTAGGTCAGCCTGGGCGAGAGTGAGACCCTACCTTGAAAAAACAGGGCTGGAGAGATGGCTTAGTGGTTAAGATGTTTGTCCGCAAAGCCAAAAGACCCTGGTTAGATTCCCCAGGACCCACGTAAGACAGATGCACAAAGAGGCACATGCATCAGGAGTTCATTCGCAGTGGCTGGAGGCCCTGGTACACCCATTCTCTCTCTCTCTCCACCTGTTTCTCTCTCTCTTTCAAATAAATAAATAAAATATATTAAAAAAAAAAAAAAAAACAAAGCAAAATAAATAAATAAATAAATAGAATATATATATATTTAAAGATGAAAGGGCCAAGATGGACAACCAGGGAAAGACCAGGGAAAGGACTGCCCTTGGGTGGCATGGAGGGCCTGGTGGAGTTGGTGACCAGGACACAGGATGGCCTCTGTGCAGTGTGACTGCCCCTGTGTGTGGTCACATCAATCCACACATTTTCATTGGTAAGCTTGAGATTCTGTGCTTAGGTACTGGGGTGGGAGAGAGGGGTGGACAGAGAAGGGCATGTGTGGCGACTTTAATTTGTTTGCTGAGGGTGGACCCGTGCCAGTACCTTTGTGCAGTTAAAGATGGAATTGTGATAGGTGGTATGCAGGAGAAGTGGAGCATGCTGTGGAAGTGGGTCAAGGGGCATGGCAGCGAAGGGTGGAGAGGCTTGTGGTCTCAGCTCTGCTGACATTTTTTTTTTTTAATTTCTTTTCGAGGTAGGTAGGGTCTCACTGTAGCCCAGGCTGACCTGGAATTCATTATGTAGTCTCAAGGTGGCCTCGAACTCTCGGCAATCCTCCTACCTCTGCCTCCCAAGTGCTAGGATTAAAGGCGTGTGCTACCACGCCCGGCCCAGAAAGGTTTTCTTGAAGAGCTGATGTTAATCTGAATTCTAGAAGATAGATAAGAATTAACCAAGATGGGCTGGAGGGGTGGCTTAGCGGCTAAGGCATTTGCCTGTGAAGCCAAAGGACCCTGGTTTGATTCCCCAGGACCCATGTAAGCCAGATGCACAAGGGGGCACATGTATCTGGAGTTTGTTTGCAGTGGCTGGAAGCCCTGGCACGCCCATTCTCTCTCTCTGCCTCTCTCTCTCTCTTTCAAATAAATAATACTTAAAAAATAAAATAAAATCCTTTCGAAGAATTAGCCAACCAAGCCAGGTGTGGTGGCGCACGCCTTTAATCCCAGCACTCGGGATGCAGAGGTAGGAGGATCGCCTTGAGTTCAAGGCTACCCTGAGACTACATAGTGAATTCCAGGTCAACCTGGGCTAGAGTGAGACCCTACCTCGAAAAACAAAGACAAAAACAACAACAACAAAAAATTAAAAATAAGAATTAGCCAAGACTCGGCGGGGGTGAAGAGTGGATGTGTTAGCTAACTTTTTGTCGCTGTGATGGAACTAAGATCTGAGAAGGGCGGGTTTAGTTTGGCCCATAGTTTGGAGGTTCCAGGCCATGTCTCTTGGCCCTGTTGTTTTTGGTGTGTGGTAGAGCAGCTCACCTCGTGGTGGCTGGGGAGCAGAGAAAGAGAGAGAGATCAAAGTCCCCATATCCCAGATGACTCCAGCTCACCTGCCATTAGACCCAACTCTTCAAGGTCCCGTCACCTCTGGTAGTACTTTGTTCTGGGGACAAGACAAAGGCTTTTTTAAAAAAATATTTTATTTTTATTTATTTATTCATTTGAGAGAGAGAGATACAGAAATAGGCAGGTAGAGAGAGAGAGAGAGAATGGGCGCTCCAGGGCCTCTAGCCACTGCAAACGAACTCCAGATGCATGAGCCCCCTTATGCATCTGGCTTACGTGGGTCCTGGAGAATCAAGCCTCGAACCAGGATCCTTAGGCTTCGCAGGCAAGCGTTTAACCACTAAGCCATCTCTCCACCCCAAGACACAGGCTTTTGAAGGACCCTTGGCCAAACCATAGCCGAAGAGAAGTCTTCAAGGGCTGGAGAGATGGTGCAGTGGGAAAAGTGCTTGCCTTGCAAATTGGAGGACCTGAATTTGTTTGTTTTGGTGTTGTTTTGTGAGGTAGGGTCTTGCTCTAGCCTAGGCTGACCTGGAATTCACGATGTAGTTACAGGGTGGTCTTGAACTCACGGTGATCCTCCTACCTTTGCCTCCGGAGTGCTGGGATTAAAGGTGTGCGCCACCACACCTGGCTGAGGACCTGAATTTGATCCCCAGTACCTAGCCATATAAAAGCTGGGCATAGTGGCACACACCTATAGTCTCAGCACTGGGAAGGGTGAGGCAGGTAGCTACCTGGGGCTCACTGGCCAGCCAGTTTAGCTTTCTTAGTGAGCTCCAGGCCAGTGGTAGACCTTGTCTCAAAGAAGGTGGATGGCATTCCTGAGGATGACTCTCAAGGTTGTCCTGTGGTCTCTGCGTGTGCACGTGTGCATACACACACACAAACACACGTGCACATAATAAACAACAAAAAAGGCTCTAAAGAGGACACCCAATGTGTTATCATTACCTTCTTTTAAAAAATATTTTATTTTTATTTATTTATTTGAGAGAGAACATGGCAGAGGAAAAGAGAAAGAGGGAGAGAGAGAAAGAGAAAGACTGGGCACTCCAGGGTCTCCAGCCACTGCAAACGAACTCCCGATGCATATGCCACCTTATACATCTGGCTTACATGGGTCCTGAGGAATCGAACTGAGGCCCTTTGGTTTTGCAGGCAAGCGCCTTAACCTCTAGGCCATCTCTCCAGCCCATCATCGCCTTCTTATTACTGGGACAAAATACTCGACCAAAAGCAGCTGATGGGCTCTTTTATCCTGGCTCCTTCTGCCCTGTGATCTCTGCCTGGCTACGTGCCCTCCTGCCTGCTCTTCTCTTCCTTTTGCCCCTTAACCTGGCCTGAACATCCACGTGAGAATGTCCCTCCAGGCTGGGAACAGCCTGGCTGGGAAGAGGAGAATAATTATCTTGACTTGGCTATTTTCCTTCTTGCCTTCTATCTGTGTCATGTTTTAGGGTACCCTCTCACTTTGATTATATGTAAGATTTATCTCTGAGGGCTGGAGAGATGGCTCAGAGTAACCGTGTACTTGTCTGCAAAACCCAAGGACTTGAGTTTGATTCCCTAGGACCCACGTAAGCCAGATACACAAGGTGTATCTGGATAAAAGAGCCCATCAACTGCTTTTGGTCGAGTATTTTGTCCCAGTAATAAGAAGGTGATGATGGGTTGGAGAGATGGCCTAGAGGTTAAGGCGCTTGCCTGCAAAACCAAAGGACCTCAGTTCGATTCCTCAGGTATGCATCTGGAATTTGTTTGCAGTGGCTAGAGGCCCTGGCTTACACATTCTCTCTCTATCTTTTTGTCTCTCTGCTTGCAAATACCTAAATAAAAATATCGTTTAAGCCAGGTATAGTGGCAATGTCTTTAATCCCAGCGCTTGGGAGGCAGAGGTAGGAGGATCACCATGAGTTCAAAGCCACCCTGAGATGACATAGTGAATTCCAAGTCAGCCTGGGCTAGAGTGAGACCCTACCTCATAAAACAAAACAAAACAAAACAAAACAAAACAAAAATAAACAAAACATATATCATTTTTAAAAGATTTATCCAGGACTGGAGAGATGGATTAGCTATTAAGGTGCATGCCTGTGAAGCCTAAGGACCCAAGTCCTTCAGATTCAATCCTTCAGGTTCTACGTAAGCCAGATGCACATGCACCTGGAGTTCACTTGCAGTGGCTAGAGGCCCTGGCACACCCATTCTCTCTCTGTCTTTTTTTCTCTCTGCTTGCAAATACGTAAATAAAAATATCATTTAAAAAAGATTTATCAAGCTGGGTGTGGTGGTGCACATCTTTAATCTCGACACTTGGGAGGCAGAGGTAGGAGGATCGCCATGAGTTTGAGGCCACCCTGAGACTACATAGTGAGTTCCAGGTCAGCCTGAGCTAGAGTGAGACCCTACCTTGGGAACCAACCCCCCCCCCAAAAAAAAAAAAGATTTATCAGGTTGGAGAGATGGCTCAGCAGTTAAGGCACTTGCCTGCAATGCCTAACAACCTGGGTTCGATTCCCCAGTGCCCACGTAAAGCCAGAAGTACAGTGGTGCGTGCATCTGGAGTTCATTTGCAGGGCTGGAGGACCTGGCATGTCCGTTTTCTCTCCCTCTCTGTCTTTTATCTCACTCTGCTTGCAAATAAATAAATAAATAAGATTTATCTTTGAAAACAAAAAGGAGCTGATGAGAAAAAAGAGTTTATTTTATTATAGTCTCAAGAAGAAAACTTCATGATGTCAGGGGACAGCATGGCACGAGCAGAGGCTGGACATCACCTCTGCCACAGCGGGTGGAAAACAGCAGCAGGAGAGTGAGCCCAAGTCTGGCAAGGGGGAGCTGGCTATAACACCCCTAAGCCCTCCCCAACAACACACCTCCTCCAACAAGGCTCCACCTCCCTTATTGCCACCAGCTGGGGACCAAGCGTTCAGAAGACATGAGTTTATGGGGGACAGCCGATTCAAGCCACCACAGAAAGCCCATGTGCAAAGCCCTGAAGTGGGAAAGGGTAGAAGGGGAGACCAGTGAGGAAGCTGGCCTTGAACTCACAGCGATCCTCCTACCTCTGCTTCCTGAGTGTTGGCATTAAAGACCTGCGCCAACATACCCAGCTTCTTAATTTTTTTCTATTTATCTGTCTTGAGGTTTTTCCATATCTGTGCAGAGTTTAGCTCCTCTTTCTGGTTCTAACTATATAGTGCTCCAGTACTGGTTACCACATTATTTTGAGACTTTTGCCTCCACCCAGGATGCCCCACACAATCACCTTGTACCTGAGTCACTTTGCAAATGCAAGTAGATATATATGTGAGATAATGTCACAGGCGTGGACGTGCCGGGGCAGACAGCGTGGGCATTTGGGTTTTGAAAGATACTGGCAATTTTCCATCTGTAGGGCTTGAGAGAACGCACACACTGATTGAGGGCTTTCATCTACCACACCCTCTGGCAGAGAGTGTTATCAAACTGATATTTGCTGATCTAGAGGCAAAAGGTGGTTTTGCCAAAGTTGGGCACAGTGGCTCACGCCTGTAATTCCAACATTTGAGAGGCAGAGGTGGGAGGATGGCCGCAAGTTGAGGCCAGCTTGGTCTACATGGTGAGATCTCTCCTCAAGAAACAAACAAACAAAGAAACAAAGTGGCATCCCATTGATGTTGCTTTGTTTTGTTTTGATTGGTTTTGTTTGTGATAGGGCTGGCATTGAACCTGCAAAGCTTCTGCTCAGTCTTCTGAATGCTAGGGTTACAGGTGTTTCAAGTAGTTTTTTATTTATTTATTTATTTATTTATTTATTTATTTATTTATTTATCTATTTATTTATTTGTAAGGAGAGAGAGAATATGAATGCGCTCTAACTCCTGCAAATGAACTCCAGACCCAGGCGCCACTTTGTGCATCTAGCTTTACATGGGTTCTGGAGAATCACACCCAGGCTGACGGGTTTTGCAAGCAAGCACCTTAACTGCTGAGCCATCTCTCCAGCCCTCACGTTGTTTTATAAACAGCTTTTTATTGACAACCTCCATATGCACAATGTATCCTGATCATAATCCCCTTCCAACATCCTCCTCTGTCCCCTTCCTCTACCTCTTCTCCACTGAACCCTCTCCTTTCTATCTAGTCCCCCCCCACACACACTTATTTATTTATTTTGGTTTTTCGAGGTAGGGCCTCACTCTAGCCCAGACTGGCCTGGAATTCACAATGTAGTCTCAGGGTGGCTTTGAACTCATAGCAATCCTCCTACCTCTGCCTCCTGAGCGCTGGGATTAAAGGTGTGCTCCACCATGCCCAGCTACCATGTTATCTGGAGAGGGGTGAGTGGCTGGACCCTGGAATCAGAGCTAGATAAAGGGAGGGAGGGGATGGCTCTCCTGTGCCCTCTTAGATTCTGTTGGTCTCCTTAGCAACCGTTAGCCACAGGGCCCAGCGGTCCAGAACCTGTGCCAGGAACCACATCCTCATTCGACCTTCACGTGCCAGTCTTGTTTCTAGGCCCGCATCGCCCAGGTGCCAGACAGCTGGGAACAGCCTCTAAACCTGAAGCCAGACTTCAACTAACTAGCTTAAATAATCAGGCAATCTTCAGTCATTTTCTTTGCTCTGCTTCCCCCTTTTCCAGGGACCCAGGCCCTCCCCACCTCCTGCCCCTACCCCCTGCCTGGGCCTGGTGCTCCCCTATGACCCTGCGTGACATACCGTGTCTCTCCTCTAGGGACAAGAAAGCCAAGCGGCCTTCTTTAGGTGGGATTGCCTCTCTGTTGTCCCTTTTATTATTTATTATTTTTTAATTTAAAAAAATTTTAGGGCTGGAGAGATAGATGGCTTAGCGGTTAAGGTGCATGCTTGAGAAGCGTAAGGATCCAAGTTCAATTCTCCAGGTCCCACATAAGCCAGATGCACCTGGTGATGCATGCATCTGGAGTTTGTTTACAGCGGCTGGAAGCCCTGACACGCCCATTCTCTCTCTCTCTCTCTCCCCCTTTCTCTCTATCTCTAATAAATAAGTATAAATCTTTTAAAAATATTTTTTTTAGAGAGAGAGAGAATTGGCACACCAGGGCCTCAGCCACTGAAATCGAATTCCAGACACTTGTGCCACCTAGTGGGCATGTGTGACCTTGCGCTTGTCTCATCTTTGTGCGCCTGGCTTATATGGGATCTGGAGCGTCGAACATGGGTCCTTTAGGCTTTGCAGACAAGCACCTTAACCGCTAAGCCATCTCTCCAGCCCTGTTGTCACTTTCCGCATGTTAAATCCTGGGAGTAGGGCCGGGGAGGTGGCTTAATCAGTAAAGGGCTTGCTATGCAATTGTGAGGATCTGAGTTCAAATCCCTAGTACCCATATAAAAAGTGTGGTGGCACACTCCTGTAATCCCCAGCTCTGGGGGGTTAGAGACAGGAGGATCCCTGGGGCTTAGGGGCTAGTTGTCTTGTTGTGAGTTTGAGGTTCAGTGAGAGCCCTGTCTCGAAAAACTCAAAGTGGAAAGCAATTCAGGAGGACATCTGATGTCACACTCTGGCCCCCATGTGAGTGCACGCACATGTTCACATTCATGTCTGTCCACACATATATAAACAAATGTACACACAAGTATGCCACACACATAAGCATGCAAAAATAAAATATAAAGTCTCGTGGGTGTGCAAGAGACCACCAAGGACCTTAGAGAGTATTGGAATAAACTGCAGGTGGCTTAAGAGGCAATCTGTCTTTCAAGACTTCCTGGAGGTGGTGCTGGAAGCGCCTCTGAAGAATGGAGATGAGGGGAGGCCTTGGGGTGGGAATGGTCAGAGCCAGCTGGGAGGCACAGTGTGTGTGTGTGTGTGTCTGTGTGTGTGTGTGTGTGTGTGTGTGTGTGTGTAGGACAGTGATCAGAACTGGAGGTTGGGGCTGGAGAGATGGCTTAGCAGTTAAGGTGCTTGCCTGCAAAGCCTAAGGACCCAGGTTTGATTCCTCAGTACCCACATAAGCCAGATGCACAAGGGGACACATGTGTCTGTAGTTCATTTGCAGTGGCTGGAGAACCTGGCACGCCCATTCTTTCTTTTTCTCCACCACCCCCCTCCCCGCTATCAGATCCTTTTTCTCTCTCTTAAATGAATAAATAAATAAAAAATAATAAATTAAGCTGGGTAAGGTAACACACACCTTTAATCCCAGCACTCGGGAGGCAGAGGTAGGAGGAGGATTGCTGTGAGTTCAAGGCCACCCTGAGACTACATAGTGAGTAAATTCCAGGTCAGCCTGGACTAGAGCGTGAGGAAAAGGAAGGAAGGAAAATGTTCAAAATGAAGAAAATGAACTCTTTATTCATTTGCAAGCAGAGAGAAATAGAAGAGAGGCGGAATGGTGCACCAGGGCCTTCAGCCGCTGCAAATGAACTCCAGACACATGCGCCACTTTGTGCATCTGGCTTTACGTGGGTCCTGGGGAATCGAACCTGGGTCATTAGTCTTTGCAGGCAAATGCCTTAACTGCTGAGCTCCAGAGACTTAATTGACTACTAAAGGCAGTGATTGGTGAGGTGTTGCTGTGTAGGGCTAGGGTCCGGTCCCCCCTCCTCCAGTCACACAGGCTCTTTGGGGAGGGAGTTGCCAGCCTGGACCACAGTCCTCTGTCAGAAGTCCCCAACCTGGCTAGATGTTCACACACCGCACCCATGCAGTAGTTGCTGGTTTGACTTTGTGATCTCTCCTCCTGTTGCCTAAAGCATTCTGTACCTCCTAGAGGGTGGGACTTGTTGGGAGATGGTCAACCTCGTTAGCAGCAAACCCTTGTCTAGTTCCAGTGAGCCCTGACCCAGGCTTACGCTTGTCTTAAACATGCATGATGTTTGTGTTAGCCCCTTCCCTCCTCCAGGAAAGACACTCCAAGGTCACGGATGGTAAATAGAATAGAATACAAGCAGACAGTGACAGGGCCCAGATGGGTAGTGAAGACTCCAGGAAAGAGGAAGAACTGAGCAGATCGTGCACCTGGCAGAGGCGGGGAAAGGGAAGGAAGAGACGGGGAGACCACGGAAGGCCTGGGTGTGTGGGTGTTGGAGGTTGAGCATCGAACCCCAGGGTGGCCAGAGCATGGTGACCACCACCACCCTGTGGTGACCAGGAGCTGCTAGAAAAAGGAAGGAGTGGGTGTCGAGGAGTACCTGTGGCTTCTGCCTGCGGGGGAACTGTGAGTGAAGGGGACCCTGGGGATCTGCGCTGGAGGAACTTGGGCCATCTGGCGTAGATTCGGAAGCCTAGAGTTTCTGCAAGAGCCTGAGATTCGTTCCTGTGGACTCCCTGGGTACCCTGAACCTGTCCCAGGCAGGACAGGCTGCCTGCTGCTCAGCAGTGGTTACGGCTGGCTGGAGCCCTCGCTTGGGGATAGGTGTGGCAGCGGGGCAGCCAGCTTAGAAGAAGCATACTGGGGAGGGAAAAGTTCTGGTTCTGAGATCTGGGTCTCAGGAGTTCATTTCTTGCAAGTTTTTGGTATACATTCTCCCTAGAACCTAACTATTATTACTATTTTTTTAATTTTTATTTATTTATTTGCAAGCTGAGAGATAGAGAGATAGAAGAGAAGCAGACAGAGAGAGAGAGAGAATGGGCATGCCAGGGCCTCTAGCCTTTGCAAATGAACTCCAGATGCATGTGCCCCTCGTGCATCTGGCTTACATGGGTCCTGGAGAATCGAACCAGGATCCTTTGGCTTCACAGGCAAACACCTTAACCGCTAAGCCATTTCTCCAGCCCTATTATTACTATTTTTAAAATATATTTGTTTATTTATTTGAGAGACAGAGAGAGAGAAAAGGGCACACGAGGGCCTCCAGCCACTGCAAACAAACTCCAGACACATGTGCCACCTTGTGCTTTACGTGGAGAATGGGGAATCCAACCTAGGCCCTTTGGTTTTGCTGGCAAGTGCCTTAACCACTGAACCATCTCTCCAGCCCTTCTTAGTATTATTAAAAATATTTTTATTTATTTATTGGCAAGCAGAGAGGGGGGAGGCAGACTGAGAGAATGGGTGTGCCACGGCCTCTAGCCACTGCAATTGAACTTCAGATGTATGTGCCACTTTGCCCATCTGGCTTTACATGGGGCTGTCAGGCTTTGCAAGCAAGTGCCCTTAACCACTAACCTTTGTCCTGAGTCTGGCCCATTTTAATCTTCATCTTTGTCCCAGGATAGTCCCTGATACTCTGATGTTGGGACACTGCTTCTAGATTGTCACTCCACAAGACTGGGTCCTCTGTAATTGCCATCTGGCTAAGTGATAGTGGGCAAACCACCTCACATCACCAGGAATGAATTCTCTCCCGGAAGTCTTGTGTTTTGCCTTTGGAGTATCTAGACCAGCGCCTCAAGACATCCTTAGGGGCTAGACAGAGCAGGAGAGGCGCTGAGGCAGTCTGCAATACCCCATGCCAGGCTCCCGCAGGCTGGTGGTGCTCTGTGTGGTACAGGAGGGGCATTGTCTCTGGCTGGGCCCCAGCAGGTCCACTGTGCTGGAAACACCCTCCATTGACACTCAGCCTCAGATTTGACTTTCAAAGGAGAAGCACGCTCCTGATAAGAGGGCTCAGGTTCGATAAAGATAGCCTTGTCTTGTTGGGACTCCTGGTTTTGCAGTTCTGATGGAGTGAGTAGGCACACTAGCTAAGTGTCTGGGGTTAAACAGTTCCCGCGCTGGGAAGCCAGAGGGTTGCATGAACCCGGGCTCTGTCCAATCATGCCTTCACCATCACTCACCAAGGGCTTGGCAGAGCTGGGCATTGTTTTTTTTTTTTTTTTTTTTTTTTTTTTGGTTTTTCGAGGTAGGGTCTCACTCTAGTTCAGGCTGACCTGGAATTCACTATGTTGTCTCGGGGCCTCGAACTCTTGGCGATCCTCCTACCTTTGCCTCCCGAGTGCTGGGATTAAAGGCATGCGCCATCATGCCTGGCGCATTGTACTTTTATTGAATATTTTATCAGTTGATTAAGTTGTTAATTTTTAAAATTTTGTGTGTGTAAGCATGTTCCAGTGTGTGCAGGTGCACATAAAAATATGTGTATATAGAGGTCAGAGGTTCCTCAGGAATCATCTGTCTTTTTGTTTCTTTTTTTAAGTTTATTTTTATTTATTTATTTATTAGAGATGGGGAGAGAAAGAGAGAGAGACAGAGAAAATGGGCACACTAGGGCTTTTAGCCACTGCAAACGAACGCCAGACGCATGCACCACCATGTGCATCTGGCTTACTTGGGACCTGGATAATTGAACCTGGGTCCTTAGGCTTTGCAGGCAAGCACCTCAACCACTAAGCCATCTCTCCAGCGCCTCCCCGCCCCTTTGTTTTTGAGACAAGATCTCTTTTTAGTGGCTTTAAATTCACCTAGTTAGGCTAGCCGAGCTGGCCAGTGAGCCACAGGGATCCTCCTGTCTCCACCTCCCCAGTGCTGGGATTATAGGCTTGTGCGACCACTCCTGGCTTTTTTTTTTTTTAAACCATGGGTGCTGGGGAATTAAATTCAGTTCCTCATGCTTGGGGTGAAAGCACTTTACCGACTGAGCCATCTCCCCATTCCCTGCTAATTTATATTTGATCAATGTGTTCATTGCATGGTATTTGGGCCAGTATTTCGATACATGCCTATCTCATGTACTGATCAAATCCAGCCTCTGTGGATCTCCTCATCCATCTTCTCAGCCGTCAGTTCCCGCTATGCTGCTCTCCTTTCAGCATGGCTTGTTGTGGGAGAGAGAGCATGCAGACTTTGTCTTTCTGTTGGCTGTTTTGCTTAGCACAATGACCTCCATTTTGTTCAGCTGCCAGGATTCCATTCTTCTTTGTAGCCAAATAATACTCCATTGTGTGTGCAGACCCCGGTTCCTTTATCCATTCATATACGGTGGCTGCTGCCTGGTGCCACACCTCAGCTACTGTGAACAGAGGACACTCTGCAGACTGGCAAGCTCTCTGGCTACTCTGGGGAGGAAGCAGAGCAGGCCCCTATCCTGTCTGATCACACCAGGATTAGACAGAGTGCCTTTGGGCTTCCCAGGATAGCCCCAGCTGGGGTTGAGCCAGGTTTTAGAACCCTTTGCCTAGTGCTTTGTGCCCAAGTAATTGGGGTTTTTGTTTGTTTGTTTTTTTCAAGGTAGGGCCTTGCTCTAGCTAGCTCTCTAAGCTGACCTGGAATTCACTTGCAGTCTCAGGGTGGCCTCGAACTCACAGCGACCCTCCTCTGGGATTCAAGGCATGCACCACCATGCCCGGCCCTGGCCTTACCATGCTGTTTTTTCTCTGCCCTGCCCCCCACCCCCACTCCTTCTTTGCTCTTCAGATTTATCCCCTTGAACCTGTCTCTGCCTCCACAAACAGGGAACTGAATTCATCTTGTTCAGGTCTGACAATCTGGGCCTCTAGATGCAAAGGGAGAGACAAACAACTTTTTTGTCGCTGTTTTTTTTTTTTTTTAATATTATTTATTTATTTGAGACAGAAGAGAGAAAGAGGCAAATAGAGAGAGAGAAGGGGCATGTTAGGGCCTCCAGCCACTGCAAACAAGTTCCAGATGCATGTACCATCTTGTTGTGCATTCTGCTTTACGGTTTCACATGGGTCCCGGGAAGTCGAATCTGGGTTCTTTGGCTTTGCTGGCAAGTGCCTTAACCGCTAAAGCATCTGCTCAAAACAAACAAACAAACAAACAAACAAACAAACAAACAAACAAACAAGCACCAGCCCCAAACAAATGTTTATCTGATAATTTCAATGGATTATCACAAGCCTCCCCTCTTCTCTACGTGCCAGTGTACTTCTCAGACCCTACCTTGAAATCCTAAGGAAATGAATCCCTAATGGTGAATGCTTCCATCTTGGAATAACAGGGGTGGGTTTCCACTTCCACTGTAGAGAGAGGACAACTTTCCAACCTCCTCACACAGGTGCCAGTCCAGAGTGACAGGGAAGTTCAAGGGACACATTTCCAAGTACCTTTCCCTCTTGAAGGTGCTCCTCCACTTCATGTCCCCGGACCTAGCACTCTATGTGTGTGTGTGGGGGGGGGCGGGGACGGACACTAGGGACATGTGTTTGGGAAAGATGTCTTAGGGAAATGATTATGATCTCATCTCTTTTCTTTTCTTTCCTTTCCTCTTTCCTGTCCTCTTTCCTTTCCTCTCCTCTCCTCTCCTCTCTTTCCTCTCCTCTTTCCTTTCCTCTCCTCTTCTTCTCTTCACTGCACTTCTCTTCCTTTCTCTTCTCTCTCTCTCTCTTTCTTGGAAAAAGAGTGAGTGAGTGAGAATGGGCACACCAGGGCCCCTAGCCACTGCAAACAAACTCCAGACACATGCGCCACCATGGGCATCTGGCTTACCTGGGTACTTGGGATTCAAACCTGGGTCCTTAGGCTTCACAGGCAGGTGCCTTAACCACAGAGCCATCTCTCCAGCCCTTCTTGTCACCTTTTTTTGTGGGGGGATTTCGAGGTAGGGTCTCACTCTAGCCCAGGCTGACCTGGAATTCACTATGTAGTCTCAGGTGGCTTTGAACTCATGGCGATCCTCCTACCTCTGCCTCCCGAGTGCTGGGATTAAAGGCGTGCGCCACCACGCCCGACTTCTTGTCACTTTTCACAGTGACCTCTCCCTGAACAAAGGCAAGCATTTTTCACAGTCAGCCATGACAGTTGGGTTTAAGGGAAAGTTGGGACTAGGGGAAGCTTGGGTCTCACCTGCCCGGTTGTCACCTCCTCACCTACTCCTGGGTTGTGGGCAAGTGTTGGGCAGGGACGCTGAAGCCAGTCCTGCAGCTTCAGAGGTGGCCTTAGGTGACAGATACTGGGGAGGCAGGCAGAAGTTACTGTTTATGCTTTTCTGAGCTCTGCAGCGCCATTCCTGGGGCCTGATGTAGAAGGACCCATTGTTCCCATTCTTCATGAGATTTTTGAATAATGCATTTTGCATCAGCCTTTAAATGAAAAGGAAAGAAAAAAAAAAAACCCTTGTGTTTAACAATGCTAGAGTAATGACCTTGTGTCACATGTCAGCCACTGGGGCTCAATCCATGGAGGCATTCAAATATTAGAAAATGTGTTACTTGTGACATTGGGTTAGCAGGGAAAACCCTGTCTGTTCTTATGAGGAGGGAAAAATTTTCCCTCCTGGGCTGGAAAGATACTTAGTGGTTAAGCACTTGCCTTTCAAGCCTAAGGACCCCGGTTCGAGGCTTGATTCCCCAGGACCCGTGTAAGCCAGATGCACAAGGTGGCACATGCATCTGGAGTTCATTTGCAGTGGCTGGAGGCCACGGTGCGCCCATTCTCTCTCTCTCCCTTTCTGTCTGTCTGTAGCTCTCAAATAAATAAATAAACAAATAATAAAATTTGCCTTCTTATCTCCTAGCCTAGAGCAGGCTGGAGGAGGCAGGAACTCAGTTACCACAGTTAAAGCAGTGTTTGCCCTTATTGAACACCTACTGTATACCATGCACTTATTAAATATACCCTGCATACCCAGCACCTGCACACGGCACTCAGCAATCTGCAAGAACACCACAGAGACAGCCACTATGGGAATTGTGAGTGTTGCTGCCATAGAGGGGGTATGAAAATTTGTACCTGGTAATGCTGGGAGGTGGCTCAGCCGTTAAGTGCGCTTCCTGTGCAAGCATCAGGGCCTGAGGGGGTCTGAGAACCCTCCCCCCCCCAAGTTCATATCTCCAGATCCTACGTAAAACAACTGGGCGCAGGGGAGCAGAGACCCAAGAATCATCAGAGTCCCACAAGCTTTGGAAACGGTAAAAAAAAAAAACTCAAAAACAAGACTGAGGCAGTGATATGGTGGCGCACGCCTTTAATCCCAGCACTCAGGGAGGCACAGGTAGGAGGATCACTGTGAGTTCAAGGCCAGCCTGAGAGTACATAGTGAATTTCAGCTTTAAAAAAATGGGCTGGAGGGGTAGCTGCACTGTAAATGGCATTTGCCTGCAAAGCCAAAGTACCTAGGTTCGATTCCCCAGGACCCACATAAGCCAGATGCACAAAGTGGCACATGCATCTGGAGTTCATTTGCAGCTGCTGAAGGCCCTGGCATGTCCATTCTCTCTCTATCTGCCTCTCTTTCTCTCTCTCTCTCTAATAAATTAAATAAAGAAAGAATTAAAAACAACAACAACAACAAGAAAAACAAGAATGGGCAGAAGAGTGGTGGCCCACGACATTGACATTCCACTCTGGCCACTGCAGGCAAGTGACAAATGTATGGGGTGCCAGGGCACATGCATGTGCATACAACACACACCACATATGCATCACTCACCACACCATGCCACACTACACACACAAACACACATGCACATACATGTGTACAAAAAAAGAAAAAGAAAATGACACAGGGTATAAAAACCTGGGATTTCACACCATCACTGCCATCTTATAGAGAAGCAAAGTGAGTTTCAAAGAAACTTCAGGAAGCTCAGCCAACTGGACCTGACCCCAGGGCACACACACCATGTTACTATGGGAATGGTCTGTGGCGCACATACAGGCCTGGGCATCTGCCTGGCTCTCCCCATCTATTAGCTGTGGGGACACTTGAAAGTCATTTCCCTTCCCCAGCTGGGCCTGGATTCTCCACTCCCCATGTCTTCTAGCCCCAGCTGAGGCTCTGAGCACCTGCCAGCCCACACCCCACCTCCACATTCTGGGTGACTTTCCCTCCTACCATTTCACACCTCCTTGGCTTCCTGGCTGCTCTTTCTCCTCCCTCTCACCTCCTGGCTGTGTTCCTTGGGTAATAATTATGTGAAATGGCTTACTCACCAGTTTTACTGGTTAACAATCCCTCCAGGCCCAGTGGGTGAAGCTCTGAGTTAATGATTATCAAGGAAGCCTTCTTATTTCTGTGGCCCCTTCCTCTGGAGCCCACTGGCTTGGAGTTGGAACACACCTGGGACTGCTACTGCTGTTAGGCTTGCTTTTCATGCTCCCATCTCAGGCTTCTCTAGTCCCAGGGCCAGCAAGCCTCCTTTCTTCCAAAGGACACTGCTCCCTCTTCTGCCAAAGCTGGCCCTTGCCCTGGGACTCACTTCAAGCCCTGCCTCGTGCCAGGACCAACCCTTGCTCTGGGCCCCCTCTATGAAGGGCCTCTAAGCTTGAGCGGGTCTCTGTGTATTTCCTAAGTGTTAGATTCTGCGCTTGATTGAGGACTTAGCAATAGCCTGCCCTCCAGATGGAGCCAGCCAGGCTCCAGGACCATCCACATAGCCTGAGGGGCCACATGGGGTCCGTGGAGGGAAGGATGTGGAGGCTGATGAAGGGCGGGGGTGTGTGTGTGTGGAATTTTCCAGGCAGGCCAGGAATGTGGGTAAGGGCACGGGGCAGTCGCAGGAGTGGTGTGTGACAAGGACAAAGCAGAACCTGTGGCCAAGTAATGGCCCCCGTGGATGGGAGAGAGATGAGCGAGGTACCCCAGGTACTACCCAGCTGGGGGGTCCATGAGGCAGACACCCCCAGAGGGATCTGTCTGTCCCTTCTTGCTGCTTGCTCCCCTGCAGGTTAAGTGGATGTCTGTCACCTCAGCAAGCAAGGGTCCTTTCTCTCAGGACAGCCAGGATGGGTGACACCTTGTGTAGCAGGGACCCTTACACACTCACTGAAGGGCTGTAAATTTACATATAAAACACACTTATGTATGTATGTATGTATGTATGTATGTATGTATGTATGTATGTATGTGTGGTTTGCCAAGGCAGGGTCTCGCTCTAGCCCAGGCTGACCTGGAATTCACTATGTAGTTTCAGGGTGACCTTGAACTCATGGTGCTGGGATTAAAGGCGTGCGCCACTATACCCAGCTAAAACACACCTTTAAAAAACAAAAAGCAAAAAACTTTGGGCTGGAGAGATGACTTAGCGGTCAAGGCATTTGCCTGTAAAGCCAAAGGATCCCGGTTTGATTCTCCAGGACCCACGTAAGCCAGTTGCACAAGGGGGCGCATGCATCTGAAGTTCCTGGAGTTCATTTGCAGTGGCGTACCCATTCTCTCTCTCTCTCTCTCTGCCTCTTTCTCTCTATCAAATAAATAAATAAATAAAATATATATTTAAAATAAATTTTAAAAATTAAAAAAACCTTTTTAATAGACAGCTTCTATAAAATAAACAATACACCATGATCATAATCCCCTCCCACCTCCCTCCACTGAATCCTTTCTTCTTTCCAAGTAGTCTCTTCTATTTTTTTATTTTATTTTATTTTATTTTTTATTTTGCAAGGTAGGGTCTTACTCTAGCCCAGGCTGACCTGGAACTCACTATGTAGTCTCAAGGTGGCCTTGAACTCATGGCAGTCCTCCTACCTCTGCCTCCTGAGTGCTGGGATTAAAGGCGCATGCCACCACGTCCGGCTGTCTCTTCTATTTAAAAATATATATATTTTATATTTTATTTATTTATTTGACAGAGGGAAAGAGGCAGAGTGAGAGAGAGAGAATGGGCATGCCAGGGCTTCTAGCCACTGCAAGCAAACTCCAGATGCATGTGCCACCTTATGCATCTGGCTTACATGGGTCCTGGGGAATCGAACCGAGGTCCTTTGGCTTTGCATGCAAGTGCCTTAACCACTAAGCCATCTCTCCAGCCTGTCTCTTCTATTTTGATGTCATCATTTTCCCTCCTATTGTGCAGGTCTTGTGTCGGTTGTGAGGTCACGAATGTCAAGGCCACTTTGAAAACACGTGTTCTTCCCATGCTGACATGCCAACCTCCCTGTGCTTCTGCTGGCTTTGGATTGTGTGGTCCTGACTCCCAAAATATTGGAGGCCAGGTGAACTGGACAAGCACGGAGGCTCAGGATGTTGTGTCCTACCTGGCCGTGCCTGGGAACTGTCCCCAGGGACTTGATGACAGGCACTGAGCCAAGAACTCTTCTTTCAGAAAGCTCACCGGAGACCCTTGAGGAGGGCCTGGGTGTTGAACAAGCCCATGGGAGACTGGATTGCACGGTGGATTGGCGAGGGCTTCTGGGAAAGGCATTTCAGACCCTTTCTTTACACTGATTTCAGCCTCCTCCCATTGCCATGTGCCTGGATCAAACACAAAGATCAAAAACGCTTGCTCTCGCTCCGATTCTTCTCCCATCTTCCTCCGCCCTTTCTCCACCTCCTTGCTGGCTGGTTCCTACAGGCATGGTTTGCATTGCTGTAACAATTCTAGACCAAGAGCAGCTGATGGGAGGAAAAGGTTGATTTTGGCTAACAGTCTTGAGGGGAAGTTGCATCATGGGAGGGAAAGGATGGCAAAGCAGAGACTGGACATCACTTCTTGCCTCATCAGCTGACACAAAGTAGCAAGAGAGTGAGCTGAGGGCTGGCGAGATGGCTCAGCAGTTAAGGTGTTTGACTATGAAGCCTAAGGACCCAGGTTCAATTCCCCAGTACCCACATAAAGCCAGATGCACCAAGTGGTGCATGTGTCTGGAGTTGGTTTGCAGTGCAAAAGGCACTGGCATACCCATAATCACTCTCTTTCTGTCTGCCTCTTTCTCAAATAAATTAATTAATTAAAATATTTTTTAAAAATACGTAATTACTTATGTATTTTTGCTTGTGTCTTGCACTTAAATCCTATTTTGTTGTTTTAGAGCAAACACGCCCATTCTCTATCTCCCCCCACCCCTGCTTCTTTCTCTCAGACTCAAATAAATAAATGAAAATAAAATATTTTTAAAAAAATTTAAAAATATTTATTTAGGGGCTGGAGAAATGGCTTAGTGATTAAGATGCTTGCTTACAAAGCCAAAGGACCCAGGTTCGATTTCCCAGGACCCATGTAAGCCAGATGCACAAGGGGATGCACGCATCTGGAGTTCGTTTGCAGCAGAAGGAGGCCCTGGCATGCCCATTCTCTCTCTCTGTCTCTCCACTCCCCCACACACACCTATTTCTCTCTCTCTTCAAATAAGGAAAAAGATTTTTAAAAATATTTATTTGGGAGCCAGGTGTGGTGGCGCATGCCTTTAATCCCAGCACTCAGGAGGCAGAGGTAGGAGGATGACAGGAGGCCTTGGCATGACCATTCTCTTCCTTCCTCCCTTCTTTCCTTCCTCCCTTCCTTTCTTCCTTCCTTCCTTCCTTCCTTCCTTCCTTCCTTCCTTCCTTCCTTCCTTCCTTCCTTTCTTCCTTCCTCCCTTCCTTCCTTTCTCCCTTCCTTCCTTCCTTCTTTCCTCCTTCTCTCTCTCTCTCTCTCTTTCTCTTTGTACATCTGGTTTTACATGGTGTTGCAGTCAGGTTCACATTGCTGGTAGAAATCACCCAACCAAGAGCAGCTTGTGGGAACAAAGGGATTTATTTTGGCTTATAGACTTGAGGGGACACTCTACAATGGCAGGGGGAAACGATGGCATGAGCAGAGGGTGGACATCACTTTCAGTCCAACATTAGGTGGACAACAGGAACAGGAGCGTGTGCCAAACACTGGCAAGGGGAAACTGGCTATAATACCCATAAGCCCACCCTCAACAAAACACCACCTCCAGGAGGCGTTAATTCCCAGATTTCCATCAGTTGGGAACCTAGCATTCAGAAGTTTATGGGGGATACTTGAATCAAACCATCACATGTGGGTACTGGGGAATCAAACCCAGGTCGTTAGGCTTTTCAGGCAAATGCCTTAACCACTAAGCCATCTCTCCAGCCCCCCTGCATCACTTTTCAAGCTATTCCTACCATGCGGACATGACAAAGTGTGTACCACCGTGCCTAGCCCATGAGTGTGTTGTAGGAGCAGAAAGTGTGGACCAGAAGGAGAGCAGAACCTTCTGGAATAATGAGGAGTGATTGAGATTTCTAAGTCCTTCTGGAACCCTCACATCCACTGGATCTGGGGTTCTGGGGGTGAGCCTAAGTCTGCCTTGATCTCTATGAATCTGTGGGGACAGCACAAGGATGGCCCACAGCAAGCGCTCCCACTTGGGACTTGTTCGTTGCTCCCAGGGCATTTCTTTCCAGTGGGGGACCACTCGGTCCACCCCAACACTCACTCATGGTGTTGAATGAGGGAGAAACTTAAACCTTCAGTCCTAGGAATCGTGGTAGCTCCACCAGATGCATGAACGGTAGAACTCAGGCCTCAGCTACCCTCGGTGGGAAACCCTTGGTCAGGTCAACGTTGGCCCTGGACCAGCAGGCAGGATGGGCTTAGATAAGACCTGTTCAGGTGGATATATAAGGAACCTTCAACTTGGCATCCTCCAGTTTGGCCGATATTGGTTAGCCCTCCAAGACTGAGAAAGGGTTCGAGGACTCATCCACTATTTCCCCTTCCCTTCCTGTTTTTTTGCGTTGTGTGTGTATGCAGTCTGTGTGGTGAGGTGTATATGCTGATGTGTCCCCCCCTTGTGTTCTCTTTCAGTGGCTGTGGGGAACATTGGGTATCCCCCATCCATCAGTCACCTGCCTGTTTTCCCATTGTGACAGCCCTTGACTGATTTCAAAGAGCTTGCTGTTCACGAACCCCAGTGATTTTTCTAGTCTCCTCCCAGGACTGGGGTTATAAACATGCATGGCCGTGCCAGCTGTTTACATGGGTTCTAGAGATTTGAACTCAGATAGTGTCAGGCCCTCATACTTGTGTACGAAGTATATTTAACCGCCGAGCCATCTCTCCAGCCCCACTTCCTTTCAGTTCTGCTGTTGCTTTGCAAAACGGTCGGCAGAAGGGAGACAGCAAGCCCCTGGCTTGTCTGGTCTGCCCTCACTGTGTGGAGAGAACCACCAGCGAATACTCTGGGGAGCAGTGTTCCAAACTCTCTCTCTCTCTCTCTCTTTTTTTCCCTGTCCATAAATACAAGCAGTTAAATGTAACCTGGTCTTAATGTAGATGGTATGACAAGATTTACGCTGTTCCACAACCTGTTTTCTTTATTTAACAACTTGTCACGGCACCATTTCCTGTCACTTATTATATCTGAAACATTTTTAATAGCCACCCAGTTCTGAATGTGCTTGGATAGATCATCACCGCTCCAGCCAGCTTGGGATTGCTTCCAACGCTTCTGTGCAGCGTGCAAAGGGGTAGCGTTCAGCTCTGTCCAGATATGCAGTCATTGCACAGTGGTAAATATTTAGAATAGCTGGAATCGCTGACGAGGGGGAAAAAAAACGGGTTTAGCTCCCTCACTGAGTGCTAATGCCCAGCTGGGAGGTCACTATGGCAACCTCCTGCCAGCCTCATTCTGGGAGCACCCAGTAGTCATGGTGCCTGCCAGGGAGGGGGTCAGGGCTGAAGGGAAGAGAGACAGGTTGTTTGCAGTAGTTTTATAAGTGCCAGGCAGAAGGAAAGGAAGGGAGAGAGAGAGAGAGAGAGGGAGAAAGACAGAGAGAGAGAATGAATCACCTCAGGGCTGGGATGGCTGAGGGTGTCACAGGGATAAAAGTCTCCCTTGACAGCACTCCTGCTGCCCAGCCAGCACCATGTTTGTCTGCTCAGGAGCTAGAGACACTTTCATCGTCCTCATTCAAGTAATAAGGAAATCACGGAGTAGGTCATTGTCCCAGGGCACACGGCAAATGGTAGAGCCATGATTGGAATCTTTCTTACAGCTCACTAGGGTCACCAGTGTCTCCTGCCGTTATCCCAACCCTGGTACTGGCAACCCAGACATCTTAGTGCATTCCATCCCACCGCACACCGGCTCTTCAGCCAGCCTTGCCCTCCAGGTTCAATTTGGCCACCTGCCACTCCAGGCCCTACACCACCTCCGGGCACAATAACAGACAAATCTCCAAGTATGCAGCAGTACCCCCCCACCCTCGGGAATTCCCAGAATCCGGGTGCTTGAAACTATGGGTACTACCCCAACTTCTAAATACACTGTCTCTTCCAGTACATACATATCCATGATAAAGCTTCATATAGAAATCAGACACAATGCCCAGGAACCAGCCTGGCACAGGTGCCTACCCTCAGAGACTCAAGACTCATCAAGATGACAAGAAGGGGCTGGAGAGATGGCTTAGTGGTTAAGGTGCTTGCCTGTGAAGCCTAAGGACCTAGGTTTGATTCCTCAGTACCCACGTAAGCCAGATGCACAAGGTAGTGCATGTATCTGGAATTCATTTGCAGTGGCTGGAGGCCCTGGTGTGCCCATTCTCTCTCTCTCTCTCAAAGCTTCTCCAAGGAGATGGTAGTATATGCTGAGGAGACTCAAACCTCACCAAAGTAGAAAATAAGAGGCTGGGGCTGGGGAGATAGCTTAGTGGTTAAGTCATATGCCTGTAAAGCCAAAGGACCCAGGTTCGATTCTCCAGGTCCCACGTAAGCCCTCTCTAGGGCCACTTCCCAGTCCCTTGTCCCTCACCTGAAGAACTCCCAAATCTTACCCACTATACCTGTATCTGTCTCCATCTTCTATAAACCCAGTCTGCCTCCTCCAGCCACCGCAGTTCCTCTCATACCAGCACCAGGGAAAACCAAGGCTGTGGGAGAACCCCACTTCTACTCTGTTTTGCCCTGCCCATATCGCCAGCATGGCTTTTCCTCATCCAAGGCTTTTTCTGTCTGGCTTTTAAAAAAAATATGATTTATTTATTTATTTATTTATTTATTTATTTATTTATTTATGAGAGAGAGAAAGAGGTAGAGAGAGCGAATGGGTGTATCAGGGCCTCCAGCCACTACAAACGAATGCCAGATGCATGAACCCCTTTGTGCATCTGGCTTTATTTTATGGGGCCTGGGGAATAGAACCGGGATCCTTAGGCTTTGCAGGCAGACGCCTTAATGGCTAAGCCATCTTCTCCAGCCCTCCCCTGACTTTTGAAAGGCCCCTCTCTCTATCTCCTAGATTGACCTAACATCTCCATTTCCCAGGTCCGGGCAGATCACTCCTACATTGTCTCCGTAATTCCAGCCCCATGGGGAATGGCGATCTGGGACTCCGTGAGCTCTGTGCTTTCTAAGTCCCACTCCTTATCATCAGATACTTGATTTTTTTTTTTTTTTTCTTGAGGTAGGGTCTCGCTGTAGCCCAGGCTCACCTGGAATTCACTATGTAGTCTCAGGGTGGCCTCGAACTCACGGTGATCCTCCTACCTCTGCCTTCCAAGTGCTGGGATTAAGGGTGTGCACCACCGTGAGCAGCTCTAGATTTTTGTTTTTGTTTTTGTTTTTGTTTTTGTTTTTCGAGGCAGGGTCTCACTCTAGCTCAGGCTGACCTGGAATTCACTATGTAATCTCAGGATGGCCTTGAACTCACAGTGATCCTCCTACCTCTGCCTCCCGAGTGCTGGGATTATAGGCATGCGCCACCGTGCGCAGCTCTAGATACTTGATTTTTATCATCAGAGCCCCAAACATTAATCTGACCAGCCAAGCTTTCCAGGAGTGATGAGGCATCCCCCTTCCCAGCCCTCTCAGGACTATAGGACTACAGTTTTGTCAAGAGAATTTGGGATCCAGATTTCTATGTGAGGTCCTTTAATTATTCCTCCTCCTCCTCTTTTTTTTTTTTTTTTAAGCAGAGAGACTGGTCCAGGCTGACCTGGAAAACAGACAGGGAGAGAGGAAGCAGGGAGAGGGATTGGGCATGCCAGGCCTTCTTCTTTTGAGAGAGAGCTGAGAGAGAGGAAGAGGCAGAGAGAATGGGCATGCCAGGGCCATTTCAGCAGCTGTGAACAAACTCCAGATGTGTGCGCCCCCTTGTGGGCAAGTGTGGCATTGTGTGCTGACGTCTCTTTGTGCCTGGCTAAACGTGGGACCTGGAGAATTGAACAGGCGTCCTTAGGCTTGGCAGGCAGGCACCTTAACCGCTAAGCCATCTCTCCAGCCCTTTTTCCTTCTTTTTGAAGCAGGATCTCACTGTAGCCCAGGCTGTCCTGGAACTCATTCTGTAGTTCCAGGCTGTCCTTGAACTCACAGGAATCCTCCTACCTCTGCCTCTCAAGTGCTGGGATTAAAGGTATGTGCCACCATGCCCGACTTCCCTTCATTTCTTAACGTAGGCACAGGGACTGTTTGCTTGGTGTGTGTGCGTGTGCGCGTGCACAGTTAAGACAGGGTCTCATGTTCCCAGGCTCAGGCTGACCTGGAACACACTTTGTTGGCAACATGATGGATAACCTTACTTCTGGTCCTTCTGCCTCCATCTCCCAAGGGCTGGAATTACAGACGTGCACCACCACGTCTGGTTTATACAATGCCAGGGATCAAACCCAGGGCTTTGAACAAGCTGGGCAAGTACTCTACCAACTGAGCTACAGCCCCTGCCTGTATTTTCTGTCTTAATAAATGTATTTATCCTATGCAAGCATGAGGACCTGAGTTTGGGTCCCCAGAGGTCCCAGTCTTCCCAGTGCTGGGTCCAAGGCTGCCAGGGAACATGCTTTCTTCCAGTGCAGCTGACGCTGAGGGAGTGTGGCAAGAAATCTTAAAATGTGAAACTCATCCGGCCCAAGGCCTTCCTCCTACCCACTGATGAAAACACCAAAGCCCCAGGTGGGAACATGAGTTCAGCCCATACCCAAGAGCAAGGCCAGTGCCAAACAAGACAGAAAACCCAGTGCTGCCTGCTTCATGCAGCCTTCCCAGATGGAGACAGCCTTGTTAGCACCACGCCTGGCTAAATGGCCCGAGAGAGAGGGGCGTGCCTTGGGTGGCAGAGCAAAGCAAAAGCACAGGGTGTGGTGGGAAGCCTGTTTGCAGACTGGGCTGTGGCCTGCAGGGCAGGACTGGGAGGAAGAGATGGAGACTTGGGGGGGTGGGGGCACACACTCCACCCGCCTCCTTCCCTGCTTTGGCAACCTCCTTGGAGGAGGGTGGTGAGCCGGCAGATATGGAAAAATAACCCCCAAAGTCTTCCATCCTGGGAAAGCTGCTCCCCACATCAGCATAGGGACTCAAGCTCCCTCTTGTTATTGCCCCACATTCCCGGTTCTACCCCAATTAGCCAGAAGAGGGTGCATACCTTCCGTTCTGATAAAGGAGTTCAGAGGGTGGTTTGTCACTCTGTGCTGTGGCTCTGGCTGTCCTCTCCACCATCCATACTCTGTCCCCTTTCTGATCTGTCACGTTCCCTTTGTGTGCCTGTCACTCCCGCCATAGAGCTACCCCAACCCTGAGCCCCTGTCCATGAAAGTGCCCTGCCAGAGTCTTCCACCCAGTTTTGCTTTTCGTGGCCACAGAATGTTTCACTCACCGGCCCACCCGCCTGTGTGTCCCCATTGTTTTATGAGAAAACTTCCAAAGGCCCTAAAATGCAGGTCTAGGTGATCCCCAAAGTCTGAAGCTACAGGGGTGCAGGGGAGGGGGAGGCCAGAGGGAGAGCACGTGGGTATAGCATCCTACCTGGAGGAAGCCAATGGGGCTGGGTCTTGAAAGCAGCCAGAGAAGTGGACCACTGGAAGATATTTGAGATTTGGGGATAAGCTCAGAGTCTAGTTCCTAGGAAACTGGGGAGGTGGGTTGGATAGAGGTTATAGGTGGCCACTACTCAGGTCTAGCTGGCCCCTGGGTGGACTGGACAGCTGAGATTGCAAGTGAATTCTGCAGGGGAGCTGGTCTTAGGGCGAACACACGCTCATTGCCTTTGAGTGTGGATAGTCCCCTTAGGAAAGGGCAAGGCCAGCAGAGGGTTTGCCCTGGAGATGCCCGGAGAAGGCCTCTAAGCAGCTAATGGGAACAGAATCCAGGGTGGGGCAGACAGGAACTGGTTTCTGCAAGGAACACACCCCTCATTCACTTCATTCTTCGACAGGCTCACCTGTCTGGTAGAGTCTGCCCGGCTGCCCTGACCCTGGCAGTGATTCCTCTGGGTGCCAAGGTGCCTGGGGGTATGGCTTCTGTGTACCTCAGACTCCCTGGAGTTGGTGGTCTTGAACCCTTATTGGCTCACAGATACCACCAAAGATTTAATGAAAACCATGGCCCATCTCCAGCAACATACATGGCACACTCATGCATATTTGTTTTGCAACAATGCAATATACATGATACATATTTTTTCTATAAGGGTTGGAAAAGTAAATTTTTCTGAGTATATTTGTGCATGTTCATGATGTGAGAGTGCATGTACATATGTGTGTGTGCACACATGTGGAGGCCAGAAGACAACCATGGGTGTTATTCCCAGAACCCTAGTCACCTTTTTTTTTTTGGTTTTTTGAGGTAGGGTCTCACTCTAGCCCAGGCTGATCTGGAATTCACTCTGTACTCTCAGGGTGGCCTCGAACTCATGGCAATCCTCCTACCTCTGCCTCCCAAGTGCTGGGATTAACGGTGTGTGCCACCATGCCCAGCTTTGTTTTTTTTTGTTTTTTGAGGTAGGGTCTCACTGTAGCCCAGGCTGACCTGAAATTCACTATGTAGTCTCAGGGTGGCCTCCAACTCATGGTGATCCTCCTACCTCTGCTCCCTGGTGCTGGGATTAAAGGTGTGTGTCACCACGCCTGCCTTCGGTCCACCTTTTTTTGTTTTTTTGTTTTTTTTTGTTTTGTTTGAGATAAAGTCCCTTATTTGCCTCTAGCCCACCAGTTAGGTTACACTGGTCTGCCAGGGAGCCTCGAGGCTCTTCTCATCTCTGCCTTCCCAGTGCTGGGGTTACAGGCACATGCCACCGCACCTGACATTTTTATATAAGTTCTGGGGACTGAACTTCTGTCCTCAGGTTTGTAAGGCAAGTATTTTATGATTGAGTTTTCTCCCCAGCCCCAAGAATGTATTTTTTTGTTGTGTATGTATGTGTGTATGTGCATGTATGTATAGTGTTTGCACATGTGTGTGCAGATGTGTAGGCCAGAGAATATCAGTTATCCCTACTCTATTGCTCATCCATGTTATTCTTGAGAAGGGGTCCCTCACTGACCTTGGAGCTGCTGGGTTCTGGTCAAACTGTCTCACCAGTGAGATTCAGCAATTCTAGAGTCTCTGTGCCCCAGCATATAGGACTCGAGTTGCAGGCATGCATGGACACTCCAGCCTTTTTTTGTTTGTTTTGTTTTGTTTTGGGAGGTAGGGTTTCACTGTAGCTCCGGCTGACCTGGAATTCACTCTGTAGTCTCAGGGTGGCCTCGAACTCATGGTGTTCCTCCTACCTCTGCCTCCCAAGTGCTGGGATTAAGGGTGTGTGCTACCACGCCTGGCCCTTCTCTTTTCTGTGTGAGAGAGAATTGGCACACCAGGGCCTCCAGCCACTGCAGTTGAACTCCAGATGAGTGTGCCCCTTGTGCACATGTGCAACTTTGTGCACTTGCATCACTGTGCATCTGGCTTATGTGGGACCTAAAGAGTTGAACATGAGTCCTTAGGCTTTGCAGGCAAGTGCCTTAACTGCTAAGCCATCTCTCCAGCCTCATGCTAGCTTTTTTATACAGGTGCTGGGGATCAAACTCAAGTTCTCTTGGGCCCTTATGCTTATTGTGGTAAGCACTCTCACCAGCTGAACCATCTCCTCAGTCCCTAGAAAATAAATTTATATTTTATGTTAAAATTACCATAGCTAAGTTATGGAGCAAACTGTAAAATTCACATACTCTTCTTATTGCAGTAAGAACATGTAACAGGAAATTTTTCATTTTAACCATCAAAAGCACATCTTTAATCCAAATTTTAAGCCAAATGCACAAAGTGACACATGCATCTGGAGTTAAGCTTGCAGCAGCTAGAAGCCCTAGTGTACTCATTCTGTCTCTCTCTTCTTGCAAATAAATAAATAAAACTATTTTTAGTTAGAGCCACAAGTTGGGGCATTATGCATAGAGACTTGGCCTGTTCCCCATAACTCTTGACTACCCCTACAATGCATGACCCACATTCCCCATTGATGAGGGTCCCTTTGGAAGAGGGAGGACAGGGCGGAGGATAATGGAGTCACCATTATGAATGTAAAATTAGAATAATATAAATAAAAACAATAAATGATAAAAAAAAAAAACACTATTTTTTAAAGGCCAGGCATGGTGGTGCACATCTTTAATGCCAGCACTCGGGAGGCAGAGGTAGGAGGATAGTTGTGAGTTTGAGGCCAGCCTGAGACTATAGAGTGAATTCCAGGTCAGCCTGGGCTAGAGGGAGACGCTACCTCAAAAAGCCAAAAAAAAAAAAAAAAAAAAAAAAAAAAAAAAGTAGCCAACATGTTGACACTGAGGACATTCACCACCTCCATCTCCACATTTCTACATTCCAAAGGGAAGCTGTGTACCCATCAGCTTCTTCTTTTTTAAATTATTGTTTTTATTGACTTTTATACTTACATACAAAAAAAACCCACCTAATATTTCCCTTCCCTCCCCCCATTCCACTTTAGAACTCAATTCTCCATCATATCCCCTCCCTCTCTCCATTAGTCTCTCTTTTAATTTGATGTCATCATCTTTTTCTTCTATTTTGAGGGTTTTGCGAAGGTATTGCTAGGCACTGCAAGGTCATGGATATCGAGGCCAATTTCTGTCTGGGCAGTTGCATTGTAAGAGGTCATACCCTTCCTTTGGCTCTTCCATTCTATCCGCCCCCTCTTCTGCAATGGGCCCTGAGCCTTGTAGGGTGTGACAGAGGTGTTTCAGTGCTGGGCACTCCTCCATCCCTTCTTCTCAGTACTATGTTGCCTTTTGGGTGATCCCAGTGGTCATCACCATCTGAAAAGAGAAGCTTCTCTAACCAGAAGTGAGAGTAGCATTAATACGTGAATATGAACATTAAGTGTAGTGCTTTCAGGGCAGCTTGGTGGGAATAATATATACATTTAGTCAGACATGAGCAGGCTTATACCCCTAAGGCTCATGACCTCACCTACCATAGACTTTTACTTAGGTTTTTCAGTACCAGGCATGTATTCCCTCCCGTAGAGAGGGCCTTCAGTCCAGTTATGGAGCAGTTGGTTATCCCAAGAGTAGACATGCCGCTATTGCACCCATTCAATCATTGGGCCTGTCTGGCCAAGCTTGAATATTCAGCGTCCACTGTTTTCACCGTTCCATCAGCTTCTTATAGCCTCCACCAGCTCCTGTTCTGCTTTCTGTCTCTGTGACTCGGCCTGTCCCAGGGACCTCATCTAAATGGAACCGTAATCTGTCCTTTGCATCCTTTTTCATTTAGCCTAATGTCTTCAGAGCTTACTCATGTTGTAGCAATGGTCAGAACCTCATTCCTTTTAAAGCTTGGTCATTGATGGACATGCCGCATTCTGTTTGTCCACTTTCCTGCAGATGGACACTTACGCCTCTACCTTTTGGCTATTGTGAGTAGAGCTGCCATGATATCGGTTTACAGGTATTGGTGTGAGTCCTTTCATTCCTTCCCAGTATATGTCTAGAAACGAAGTTGCTATGTTGGATAATAATTCTGTTCATCTCTTTGGCAATCGGCCACACAGTGTTCCCTGGTGGTTGCGCTGTTTTAACATTTCTACAAGCAAAGCACCAGCATTTTAATATCTCTGCATCCTGCCAAAACATAGGGAAACATTTTTCTTTGCTTGGTTTTTTTGTGTGTATTTTTTAATTCGTTTATTTGAAAGGAAAGAGAGAGAAGAGAGACAGACAGGGAGAATGGGCATTCCAGGGCCTTTGGCTGCTGCAAATGGACTCCAGAGGCATGTGCCACTTTGTGTGTCTGGATTTACATAGGTACTGAGAAATTGAACTCTGGTTGTTAGGTTCTGCAAGCAAATGCCTTAACCACTGAGTCATCTCTAACCCTTGTGTATTTTTTAAACATTTTTCTTCTTTTTAAAAATTGGTTTTAAGTTTTATTTATTTATTTTAATATTTTATTCTTATTTGTTTATTAGATTGAACTCCAGATGAGTGTGCCCCTTGTGCACATGTGCAACTTTGTGCACTTGCATCACTGTGCATCTGGCTTATGTGGGACCTAAAGAGTTGAACATGAGTCCTTAGGCTTTGCAGGCAAGTGCCTTAACTGCTAAGCCATCTCTCCAGCCTCATGCTAGCTTTTTTATACAGGTGCTGGGGATCAAACTCAAGTTCTCTTGGGCCCTTATGCTTATTGTGGTAAGCACTCTCACCAGCTGAACCATCTCCTCAGTCCCTAGAAAATAAATTTATATTTTATGTTAAAATTACCATAGCTAAGTTATGGAGCAAACCGTAAAACTCACATACTCTTCTTATTGCAGTAAGAACATGTAACAGGAAATTTTTCATTTTAACCATCAAAAGCACATCTTTAATCCAAATTTTAAGCCAAATGCACAAAGTGACACATGCATCTGGAGTTCGCTTGCAGCAGCTAGAAGCCCTGGTGTACTCATTCTGTCTCTCTCTTCTTGCAAATAAATAAATAAAACTATTTTTTAGTTAGAGCCACAAGTTGGGGCATTATGCATAGAGACTTGGCCTGTTCCCCATAACTCTTGACTACCCCTACAATGCATGACCCACATTCCCCATTGATGAGGGTCCCTTTGGAAGAGGGAGGACAGGGTGGAGGATAATGGAGTCACCATTATGAATGTAAAATTAGAATAATATAAATAAAAACAATAAATGATAAAAAAAAAAACACTATTTTTTAAAGGCCAGGCATGGTGGTGCACATCTTTAATGCCAGCACTCGGGAGGCAGAGGTAGGAGGATAGTTGTGAGTTTGAGGCCAGCCTGAGACTATAGAGTGAATTCCAGGTCAGCCTGGGCTAGAGCGAGACGCTACCTCAAAAAGCCAAAAAAAAAAAAAAAAAAAAAAAAAAGTAGCCAACATGATGACACTGAGGACATTCACCACCTCCATCTCCACATTTCTACATTCCAAAGGGAAGCTGTGTACCCATCAGCTTCTTCTTTTTTAAATTATTGTTTTTTATTGACTTTTATACTTACATACAAAAAAAACCCACCTAATATTTCCCTTCCCTCCCCCATTCCACTTTAGAACTCAATTCTCCATCATATCCCCTCCCTCTCTCCATTAGTCTCTCTTTTAATTTGATGTCATCATCTTTTTCTTCTATTTTGAGGGTTCTTGCGAAGGTATTGCTAGGCACTGCAAGGTCATGGATATCGAGGCCAATTTCTGTCTGGGCAGTTGCATTGTAAGAGGTCATACCCTTCCTTTGGCTCTTCCATTCTATCCGCCCCTCTTCTGCAATGGGCCCTGAGCCTTGGAGGGTGTGACAGAGGTGTTTCAGTGCTGGGCACTCCTCCATCCCTTCTTCTCAGTACTATGTTGCCTTTTGGGTGATCCCAGTGGTCATCACCATCTGAAAAGAGAAGCTTCTCTAACCAGAAGTGAGAGTAGCATTAATACGTGAATATGAACATTAAGTGTAGTGCTTTCAGGGCAGCTTGGTGGGAATAATATATACATTTAGTCAGACATGAGCAGGCTTATACCCCTAAGGCTCATGACCTCACCTACCATAGACTTTTACTTAGGTTTTTCAGTACCAGGCATGTATTCCCTCCCGTAGAGAGGGCCTTCAGTCCAGTTATGGAGCAGTTGGTTACCCCAAGAGTAGATATGCCGCTATTGCACCCATTCAGTCATTGGGCCTGTCTGGCCAAGCTTGAATATTCAGCGTCCACTGTTTTCACCGTTCCATCAGCTTCTTATAGCCTCCACCAGCTCCTGTTCTGCTTTCTGTCTCTGTGACTCGGCCTGTCCCAGGGACCTCATCTAAATGGAACCGTAATCTGTCCTTTGCATCCTTTTTCATTTAGCCTAATGTCTTCAGAGCTTACTCATGTCGTAGCAATGGTCAGAACCTCATTCCTTTTAAAGCTAGGTTATTGATGGACATGCCGCATTCTGTTTGTCCACTTTCCTGCAGATGGACACTTACGCCTCTACCTTTTGGCTATTGTGAGTAAAGCTGCCATGATATTGGTTTACAGGTATTGGTGTGAGTCCTTTCATTCCTTCCCAGTATATGTCTAGAAACGAAGTTGCTATGTTGGATAGTAATTCTGTTCATCTCTTTGGCAATCGGCCACACAGTGTTCCCTGGTGGTTGCGCTGTTTTAACATTTCTACAAGCAAAGCACCAGCATTTTAATATCTCTGCATCCTGCCAAAACATAGGGAAACATTTTTCTTTGCTTGGTTTTTTTGTGTGTATTTTTTAATTCGTTTATTTGAAAGGAAAGAGAGAGAAGAGAGACAGACAGGGAGAATGGGCATTCCAGGGCCTTTGGCTGCTGCAAATGGACTCCAGAGGCATGTGCCACTTTGTGTGTCTGGATTTACATAGGTACTGAGAAATTGAACTCTGGTTGTTAGGTTCTGCAAGCAAATGCCTTAACCACTGAGTCATCTCTCTAACCCTTGTGTATTTTTTAAACATTTTTCTTCTTTTTTAAAAATTGGTTTTAAGTTTTATTTATTTATTTTAATATTTTATTCTTATTTGTTTATTAGAGACAGAGAGAGAGAAAGAGACAGAGGGAGAGGGAGAATGGGCACACCAGGGCCTCCAGACACTGCAAACCAACTCCAGACACTTGTGCATCTGGCTTACGTGGGACCTGGAGAATTGAACTGGGATCCTTAAACTTCGCAGGCAAATGCCTTAACCACTAAGCCATTTCTCCAGCCCTATAGTTTTATTTTTTAATATTTATTTATTTATTTATTTGAGGGAGAGAGAGCGAGCGAGAGAGAGTGAGAATGAGCGTGCCAGGGCCTCTAGCCACTGTAAACGAACTCCAGATGCATGCGCCACCATGTGCATCTGGCTTACATGGGACCTGGAGATTTGAACCGGGGTTCTTAGGCTTCGCAGGCATGTGCCTTAATGGCTAAACCATGTCTCAGCCATGTGATGGTGTTTTTGATGGGCAGGTTTTAAATTGTGGAAATGTGTTTTTTGTAAGGTAAACAAGAGTCTTAAGGGCAGTTGGGGGCTCTTCTTCTAGCTCCATCTCTTTTATCCCCCCAGGTTGCCAGCACAGGCCTGCATGTGGTAAAGACCAGCATTGTCCCTGTATCATGGGGTGGAGACTGCCTTGGTCACCTTCTGGCCTTTGAGCTGTTTTCTGTCTACATGGAGGTGGTCTAGACGGGAGAGGGACAGGTGGGGATGACAGCCTTTACCTTCCCCATGAGCTGCCACGCCACAGGACTGGCTTTACAAGGAGGTCCACTCCTCCTGCCACACCCAGCATGCTGGGCACTCCCGGGACATCTGTATTCAACCCCTCTGGACCCTCCTAGCCTCAAGCTGGCCTCAGAGGACAGGCAGAGCAGCGATATTGTTCTCTCCAGACATTTCCCACCCCCTTCTCCACATCCTGAAACCCCTCAGCTGTGCTGCTTTTCGGGGGGGGTCTCTAATCTGAAAGACACAAAATCCCATATCCAGCAGGAGCTGAGGCTGGAGTCTCTCATCAGCATCCTGACCTTTCATGCCTCCCACTCAAAAAGAGGAGGAGAGGGGTCCCTTTGGCCTTTACAGGGAGTGATGCACGGATCAGTTATTTATTTCCTGACATAATATTTTTTAGAAAATGGGAAGTGTTATTATAGTTGAGTCCCAAGTTCCCATATTCAGGGTCACCATGTTCCTTTATGTTGAGTGGGCTGCTGGAGAACAATCTGACATCTTCAGTGGGATTTTATTTTTATTTATTTATTTGTTTGTTTGTTTGTTTATTTTGGTTTTTCAAGGTACAGTTTCACTCTAGTCCAGGCTGACCTGGAATTCACTATGTCATCTCAGGGTGGTCTTGAACTCATGGCGATCCTCCCACCTCTGCCTCCCGAGTGCTAGGATTAAAGGCATGTGCCACCATGCCCGGATTTTTTTAAAATTTATTTTATTTTATTTGAAAGCAGACAGAGAGAGAGAGAGGAGAGACAGAGGGAGAATGGGCATGCCAGGGCCTCTAGCCACTGCAAACGAACTCCAGATGCATACGCCCCCTTGTGCATCTGGTTTACGTGGGTCCTGGGGAATCAAACCTGGGTCCTTTGGCTTCACAGACAAGTGCCTTAACCACTAAGCCATCTCTCCAGCCCCTTCAGTGGGCTCTTGAAAGAAGGCTCCCAGAATATCTGAAAGTCACTGAAATACTGACTCAGGCTCAGTTGGTATTTGGAGGTTCATGGAAACTGCACTACCCCTCGCTCATGTCCGTGCCCAGTAGTGGCATAGTGCCGTGAGAGGCTAACGTGGTTTCCTGCCACGTCTATTTGAGCAAGCAGGCCCAAAGATATGATAAGGACCCCACGACAAGAACAAGCTACCTGTCCTTCTAGGACCTGTCACACAAAGCTTGCTTGAGAGTTCACTTTATGGACCCTGAGGAGATGGCTCACAAGCAGGAATAGCTAAATTTGGATTCCCAGAACCCATGTACAAGCTGGAAGCCAGGGTGGACATCTGTAATTGCAGCATGTCTATGATGAGACGGGAGGCAGAGATAGGACATTTTCCCCACGCCTGATAACCTGGCCAAAGCAATGGAAAGCAGCAATGAGAGACCCTAACTCAAATAAGATCCATAGCCAGGTGTGGTGGCACACACCTTTAATCCCAGCACTAGGGAGGCTGAGGTAAGAGGATTGCCGTGAGTTTGAGGCCACCCTGAGATTACATAGTGAATTCCAGGTCAGCCTGGGTTAGAGTGAGACCCTACCTCGGAACACCAATGATGATGGTGATAATTTTAAAAAAGATTGAAGCTGGGTGTCATGGCACACACCTTTAATCCCAGCACTTGGGAGGCAGAGGTAGGAGGATCACTGTGAGTTCGAGGCTCCCCTGAGACTACATAGTACATTCCAGGTCAGCCTGAGCTAGAGTGAGACCCTACCTCAAAAAAAGCAAAAAAAAAAAAAAAAAAAAAAGATTGACATCCAAAGTTGTCCTTTAATTGCCACATGAATACACACGTATACACACACACACACACACACACATCATACTCACACACACAACAAAAGAAAGAAAGTTTACCTGAGGCCCAGGCAGGGTCTGTTAGTGGCTGACTTAGGCTCAAACCTGCAGGTGGGCTCAAGGTACCTATTCCTCTCTAAAGAGCTCATGTGGGCTCAGGGCACAGAGCAGCCTCCCTGGGCCTGCCCTAGCTGTCCCTGTGTGTAGATACAGGAGGCGCCCATACCTCGCCTCTTGCTTCTGCATGTCTCTAGTCCTCTCATTTGTCCAGTGAAATGGCAGACGCTGTGCCCTGAGCAAACCCTGGGCTGTCGACCCTAAGTGACTTTAGCTGAACCAAAACTGACCTTGGGAGTGAGTGTGACTTTGTGACTTGTCTTTCAACAAGGATGTGTAAGTCTCACACCTTCACATCAAACTCTATGTGAAAAAATTTTTGTCTCGAGGTAGCGTCTCAATCTAGCCCAGGAATTCACTCTGTATTCTCAGGGTGGCCTTGAACTCATGGCGATCCTCCTACCTCGGCCTCCCGAGTGTTGGGATTAAAGGTGTGAGCCACCACACCCAGCTCTATGTGAAGTTTTATAAAGCAAAGTGCAAGATGGTGGGCATGGTGGCGCATGCCTTTAATGCCAGTACTCGGGAGGCAGAGGTAGGAGGATCGCTGTGAGTTTGAATATAAGGGCTGCAGAGGGAATTCCAGGTCAGCCTGGAGTAGTGTGAGACCATGCCTCAGAATTTAAAAAGAGGGGTTAAGGTACTTGTCTGTAAAGCCTAATGGTCCAGGTTCAATTCCTCAGTACCCACATAAAAGCCAGATGCAGGGCTGGAGAGATGGCTTAGTGGTTAAGGCGTCTGCCTCCTAAGCCTAAGAACGGTGGTTCCAATCTCCAGGTCCCACGTTTAGCCAGATGCAAAGTGACACAAGGGCGCAATGCCGCAATTGACCACAAGGGGGCACATGCATCTGGATTTCGTTCACAGCAGCTGAGAGACTGCTGGCACACCCATCTCTATCTGACTCCCTCTCCCTCTCCCTCTCTCTCTGTCTGTCTCTCTCTGTGTCTCTCTCCAAAAAAAAAAAAAAATTTTTTTAAAAAGCCAGATGCAAAAAGGAGTGCATGTATCTGGAGTCTGTTTGCAGTGTCTGGAGGCCCTGGCACACCCATTTTCTCTGACTGTCTCTCTTCTATCTCTCTCTGTTTGTAAATAAATAAATATTTAAAAATTAAAAAGAAGGGCTAGAGAGATGGCTTAGCAGTTAAGGCGCATGCCTGCGCAGTGTAAGGACCCAGGTTCGATTCTCCAGGTCCCACATGGTGGCACATGCATCTGGAGTTTGTTTGCAGTGGCTAGAGGCCCTGGTGTGCACATTCTCTCCCTCTCTCTCTCCCCCTCTCTCTGTCTCTAATAAACAAACAAAAAAAAAATCTTTAAAAAAAATTTAAAAGAAAATTGCAGCCAGTGTAATATAGCAAATGAAAAATTGTGAGTTTAAACACATTGTTTTAGCAGCAAGCCCTGACCACATGATTTAAAAGTACAGATCTGGGGACTGGAGAGATGGCTTAGCAGTTAAGGCATTTGCCTGCAAAGCTGAAGAATCTTGGTTTGATTCTCCAGGACCCACAAAAGCCAGGTGCACAAGGGGCCACATGCATCTGGAGTTCATTTGCAGTGGCTGGAGGCCCTGGCATGCCCATTCTCTCCCTCTATCTGCCTCTTTCTTTCTCTGTCTGTTGCTCTCAAATAAATAAATAAAGAGAAACTGATTGAGAGGGGGGGATATGATGGAGAGTGGAGTTTCAAAGGGGAAAGTGGGGGGGAGGGATGAAAGTACCATAGGATATTGTCTACAATTAAGGAAGTTGTCAATAATAAAATAAAATAAAATAAAATAAAATAATTAAAAAGAAAGAAAGAAAGAAAGAAAGACAGCAGCCTGTGGGCAGCACCGGAACTTAGCTTCCACCCTGGTTTTCCAGTGTTGGTGGAACGAAGAGCTTGTCTAGTGACGGTGGAGCCTGAGAAACCAGTGAGCTCATTCTGGCTCATGTACTTCTGAAAGGCTTGCAGTTGTCAGCGTGCCGTGCCTTCCCACCATAACCATGGCTGGTTTCGCAACTCTGCAAGATGACAAGCTATCCTCAGGAGAAGCTTTATTTCTTTAAGGGATGTTGAGGCTCCATGCAAAAAAAAAAAAGAGAGAGAGAGAGAGAAAAGAAAAAAATCTTGCACTTTTGAAGCAGTTCAGTCAAGTGTGGTCTTATCTGTTTGTCTCAACATGTGTAATTGGCCAAGACCTGTTGCTTCATATCTAAGTTATGCAGGTCATTGCCAACATTCTGTGTTTGCCATGGCCTCCTTGGCCAGGAGAAATCTGGTCTTGGTGCTTTAATGCCCTTTAATCAAAGTCAGTTCTTTTCTCTCTTTCTCTGTGTGTGTGTGTGTGTGTGTGTGTGTGTGTGTGTGTGTATGTGTTTATATATGTACCTGTGTGTACACACATGTAGAGGCCAGAAGAAAATCCTGGTATCATTCTTCTCAGGCACCATCCACCTTTGTCTTTTTTTTTAACCATTTTTATTCATTTATTTATTTGAGAGACAGACAGAGAAAGAAAATGGGTACGCCAGGGTGTCTAGACACTGCAAATGAACTCCAGACGCATGTGCCATCTTATGCATCTGACTTTATGTGGGTCCTGGGGAATTGAACATAGGTCCTTTGGCTTTGCAGACAAGCGCCCTAACTGCTAAGCCATCTCTCCAGCCCATGTTTTTGTTTTTGTTTTTGAGGCAGGGTCTCCCTCTAGCCCAGACTGACCTGGAATTCACTATGTAGTCTCAGGCTGGCTTCGAACTTATATCAATCCTCCTACCTCTGCCTCCTGACTGCTGGGATTAAAGGTATACTCCTCTATGCCTAGCATCCCCTTTGTTTTTGAGGCAAGCCTCTCCTTAGCTTGGAACTAGTCAAGTGAGATAGACTGCCTGGCCAGCAAGCTACAAATATCCTCCATTCTCAGCCTCCTTAGTGCTGGGATTGTTTTGTTTCATTTCATTTTTTCAAAGTAGGGTTTTGAGATGGGTGTGGTGGCACATGTCTTTAATCCCAGCACTTGGGAAGCAGAAGTAGGAGGATCGCTATGAGTGCGAGGCCCCCTGAGACTACATAGTGAATTCCAGGCCAGTCTGAATTAGAGTGAGAGCCTACCTCAAAAAACCAAAACCAAAACCAAAACCAAACCAACCAACCAACCAAACAAACAAAAAAACCAAAGTAGGGTTTCACTCTAGTCCAGGCTAGCCTGGAATTCACTATGTAGTCTCAGGCTGGCATCGAACTCACAGTGATCCTCCTACCTCTGCCTCTCGAGTGCCAGGATTAAAGGCATGCGTCACCATGCCCAACAAGCCATGCCTTTTTCTTCTTTTCTTTTTTAAATTTAAATATTCAAAAAAACTTCCTTATTTTTATTTTATTTTATTTATTTGAGGGAAAGAGAGAGAGAAAGAGGCAGGTAGAGAGATAGAGAGAGAATGGGCAATGGGCAACCAGGGCATTCAGCTGCTGTGAACAAACTCCAGACGCATGCGCCACTTTGTGCATCTGGCTTTATATGGATACTGGGGAATCGAACCCTATCATTAGGCTTTGCAGGCAAGCACCTTAACCGCTGAGTCATTTCTCCAGCTCTGATATCAAGATTTTAAGAAAGAAGCATATTTAAGACAGCGAAGCACCAGATTGTTCTTGCTATGTAGCTCCAGACAGGACACAGAGAACATAAGTATATATAAGGTGAAAAAGTAAACAAAGCACACCCACACACAAACACACACAATACTTCAGGGTCTGTATTAGTTGCTTGCTCATTGCTGTTACCAAATACCTTAGAGGAAAATTAAAGAAGGAAGCGTTTCTGTACGCTTACAGTACAAAGTTTTGATCCATCATGGTGGGGAAGGTGAGGCGGCAGGAGCATGAAGCAGAGCTGATCACATTGTATCCACAACCAGAAAGCAGAGAGCGATGAATATGGGTGCTCAGACAGCTCTCTCCTTTTTTATTTTTTATTCTTTTATTCTTTTATTTATTTATTTGAGAGAGAGAAAGAGGCAGAGAGAGAGAGAGAGAGAGAGGGCATGCCTGGGCCTCTAGCCACTGCAAGCGAACTCCAGATGTGTGTGCACCCCCTTGTGCATCTGGCTTACGTGGGTCCTGGAGAATCGAACCGGGGTCCTTTGGTTTTGCAGGCAAACGCCTTAACTGCTAAGCCATCTCTCCAGCCCCGTGTCTCCTTTTGAATGCAGTCCAGCACCCCAGCCCGTGGGATGGTGCTGCTCACAGTTAGGATGGGTCTTCCCACCTTAATTAATCTAATCTAGAAAATCCCTCCCAGGCATGTCCAGAGACTCACCTAATGGTTGTCCATCGGTGAAGTTGACAATCAACATAATCCATCTCAGGGTCCAAAGATGAGCAGCGTTGCTTCATTTATTCAGTCAGTCAGTCAGTCAGTCAGTCAGTCAGTCAGTCAGTCAGTCCTCATTTGGGAAGGCCTGGCATGCTTCCTCTTTCCAGCCAGCCACAGGAAGACCCTCTCCCTAGGAGGCAGGTGAAACTGCAGGAGGAATGTGGTTGGCACTGGGGGAGGCACAGGGACCGTCTTTAGGCTTTCAGAGGGAGGGAAGGAATCGCCCTGGCTGAGGGAGGCATGAGGAGAGCTTGATGGAGGCAACTTTGGCCCAGGGATGACGGAGGAGGGGAGGCATCCGCTGTGGTCAGTTCTTACTTTTGTTTCTTTTATGCTAAACCAGCTGGTATTTTCTTGCTTCTTGGGCCTGTCCCAAGAGCTCTGGATTTCTGTAGTTTATATTACTTACAGTTGCTGAACTGTCTTCCTGTGTTTAAGCAACTTTGTGACTCTATGCCGGCAAGCGCCTTACATTTATTTACATGGCGTGTCTTGGGACAACCAGTCTGTGGTCCGTGCCCCCGGAGGAACCACTTCTGTGAGCTGGAGCACAGTTTCTTCTTCTCTCCTGTCTCCTGGGTTGGCGCAGGCTTGAGATCCAGGCACTGCCAATGGTGGGGTAGAAAACAAGTGGCCTCAGGTCTCCCCAGCTCCACATGCCTGAGGAAGTCAACCAGCCCTCACCCCTGGGAATGAGTGACCTGCCAGCCCTTTCTAGCACCACAAGTTCTTGATCACTGTCTGTAAAAAAAAAAAAAAAAAAAAGCCTAAAGACTGGGGCTGGAGAGATGGCTTAGTGGTCAAGGCGCTTGGTTGCAAAGCCTAATGACCAGGGTTCTATTCCCCAGGACCCACCTAAGCCAGATGCACAAAGTGGCACATGCATTTGGAGTCTGTTTGAAGTGGCTAGAGGTCCTAGTGCACCCATTCTGTATCTCTCTCTCTCTCTTTTTCTATCTATCTATCTTTCTTTCTCTGCTTACAAATAAATTTTAAAAAATATTTTTTAAAAAACTAAAGACTGGAGCTGGAGAGATTGCTTAGTGGTTAAGGTGTTTGCTTGCAAAGCCAAAAGACCCCAGGTTGATTCCTTAGGACCCACGTAAGCCAGATGCACAAGGTGGCACATGCATCTGGAGTTCATTTACAGTGGCTGAAGGCCCTGGTGTGCCTATCCTCTTTATCTACCTGTTTCTCTCTCTATATATAAATAAAATTCAATTAAAACAAACAAACAAACAAACAAAAAACTAAAGCCTGGCCAGTTAATTTCAGGTGCCTGGGTGGTACACGCAAAACCAAAAATAAATAAATAAATAAATAATAAAAACAAACAAACAAAACCCAGTACTTGGGAGGCAGAGGTAGGAGGATCACCGTGAGTTTGAGGCCACCCTGAGACTACACAATGAGTTTCAGGTTAGCCTGAGCTTGAGTGAGACCCTACCTCAAAAAAAAAAAAAAAAAAAAAAGACAAAAAGACTGGGCAGCAGTTTATAACTATTACAGTTCCGGAGGTTGGGAAATTCAAGATTAGGTGAAGGACCCTTCCTTTGTCATCATATCCTCATTGACATAGTGTTAAATGAGCTCCCTTGAGCCTCTTTTATAAGGACACTAATTCCATTTATGAGGATGGAGCCCCCAAGACTTCCTTACCTGCCTTCTTCATATCCTAATGGAGATTAAAACTAGCATATGGATTTGGGAGGACAGAACTGTCTGATTGGAGCAGTTGGGTCTATTTAACCTCCTTCTAGCAATTTCCAAGCAAATGACTGACTCAGCAGCCTGACAGTTTCTGGGTTTTTTTTAAAATTAATTAATTTATTTATTTGAGAGAAAGAGGGAGAGAGAGAGAGAGAGAGAGAGAGAGAGAGAGAGAAAGAGAGATAGAGAGAGAGAATGGGTACTCCAGGGCCTCCAGCCACTGCAGAGGAACTCCAGATGCATGCGCCCCCTTGTGCATCTGGCTTATGTGGGTCCTGAAGAATCCAACCAGGACCCTTTGGCTTTGCAGGCAAACGTCTTAAACCGTTAAGCCATCTCTCCAGCCCCTGTTTTTTTTTAAATTTATTTTTGATTTGAACTTTAAAAAAATATTTTATTATTTATTTATGACAGAAAGGAAAGATGCAGAGAGAGAGAGTCAGATAGAGTCAGAGAATGGGCCCACCACAGCCTCCAGCCACTTCAAATGAACTCCAGATGCATGAGCCACCTTGTGCATCTGGCTTACGTGGGTACTGGGGAACTGAACCTGGGTCCTTAGGCTTTGCAGGCAAGTGTCTTAACCAAGAAGCCATCTCTACAGCCTGATTTGAGCTTTTCTTTTGAGACAGGGTCTTATGTAGCCCAAGTTGCCCTCAAACTCACTATGTTGCCATGAATGATCTTGACCTTCTAATCCTCCTGCCTCCACCCCTGAGTGCCAGGATTACAGGCATGAGCCATCACGCCAGGTGTATGCATTACTGGGGATTGAACCCAGGACTTGTGCATGGGATATAAGTAATCTACCAGCTGAGCTACCTAGCCCATCTGCTGTTTGTAAGGAACCCTCACTTTCTGCCTTCACTCTCAAGCACATGCCAATAGCTGAACATCTGACTTTCCCGATCCAGTTGGAGTTAGGTGGAGTCTGACCAGATTTCTCCATGCTGTCCTCTTTCAGGGAAGCTGTCTGGGTACCCCAGGCATGTCAGAACTCTGAGTGAGGCCAACTGAGAGACAGGGGCTGCTGTTCTCCGCCCTACCAACCCAGCGTCAACATGCTGAGCCTGAAGCTTCCCGGCTGTTCAACATAGACCAGGTGCCCCAGGTATGTGCTTTCATTCCGATGGTGAGTTCCGGGGTACCAGGGCTTGGCTGGGGAGGGGCCACGATTCTGTCAGTAAAGCGCTTGACTTGCAAGCACGAGGACCTCCGTTTGGATGCCCGGCACCTGTGTCAATTTTGGGCCGGCTTGTGGACCATTTGTAATCCCTGAGCACAGGGAGTAGGAGACAGGCAAGCAAGAGAGTTAAACTAGCCAAATCATGCGAGCCCTGGGTTCAGGTGACAGGCCCTGTCTCAATCAAGAAGTGGAAAGGGATCAAGGACGGCACCCATCAACCTCATCCTCACTGACGTGCACTCACACATGTGAACACAGCTCACAGCCATGCGAGAGAGCAAGAAATTAGCACCTCCTGTCTGCCCTGCCCAGACACCAGACCTGGAAAATGTCACCCTTCCCGAGGACATCTGTGTTCCATCCCAAAGAGAAGCCATCATTGGGGCTACAGATTCAGGCTAAGGAGAGGTCGCTGCTGCAGCTGGCCAGGTGGGGCAAGGAAGCTTGTTTAGGACGCTCTGGCCAGTGGGCCAGGGTGCTGTCCTCTCAGAGTGGCTTTGTGTATTTTCCCTTCCTCCCTCTCCTTCTCTTCTATTATTTATTTGCAAGCAGAAAGAGAGAGAGAGAGAAAATGGGTGCGCCAGGGTCTATTGCAACCACAAATGGACCACTTTGTGCATCTGGCTCCACATGGGCAATGGGGAATCAAACCTGGACCATTAGGCTTTGCAAGCAAGCGCTTTTTAAAAAGATTTTTTTAAATTTATTTAATTTATTTATTAGAGACAGAAAGAGGGAAAGAGAGGGAGGGAGAATGGGCACACAGGGCCTCTAGCCACTGCAAATTAACTCCAGACACGTGTGCCCCCTTGTGCATCTGGCTTATGTGGGACCTGGAGAATTGAACTAGGGTCCTTAGGCTTCGCAGGCATGTGCCTTAACCGCTAAGCCATCTCTCCAGCCCACAAACAAGCACTTTTGATGGATGAGTCTTCTCTCTCTCTCTTTGAAATAAGCTGGTCTCAAACTCACAATTCTCCTGCCTCAGCCTACCAAGTGCTAGGATTATAGGCTGCTACACCACTTTGCCCAGCTCTATCCTTGTCTCTCTCTCTCTCTCTCTTTTTTTTTTTTTTTGGAGAGAGAGAGAGAGAGAGAAAGGAAGACAGATAGAGATGGGCGCACCAGCAGAGTCTCAGCTGCTGCCAATGAAATCCAGGTGTGTGTGCCCCCTTGTGGTCAAGTGCGGCATTGCGCCCTTGTGTCACTTTGCATCTGGCTAAACGTGGGACCTGGAGATTGGAACCGCTGGAGATTGGAACCAGCGTTCTTAGGCTTAGGAGGCAGGCGCCTTAACCGCTAATCATCTCTCCAGCCCTCTATCCTTGGCTCTTGCAGAAGGTCCAGGGCAGGCCTGGTGTAGGGTAGCAGGAAGGCTGCTTTGTGGCCCTTCGTGCCTCCGTGGACTTCTAGGCCTGAGCAATTCTCCAGGAATGGTGAAGTGACAATGTCCTTTGTAGTAAGGTGATATTGGTTGGAGACAGAGAAGGCACATCACATCTTACCTCTACTAAGTATTTCAAAACTCTCCAGGCATCCAGTATCATGCTATGTGTCATGAAGCTACAAAGAAATTGCCCAAAGGGGAGTTTCACTGTGTGATAGGCATGGGGAGGAGGCATTTTGGGGACTAAAGAAGATGCCAGTGCATTAAAGATAGAACATACATAGCCAGGTGTGGTGACACACGCCTTTAATCCGGAAACTTGGGAGGCGGAAGTAAAAGAAATGCTATGAGTTTCAGACCAGCCTGAGACTACATATTACATAGTGAACCCCAGGTCAGCCAGGGCTAGAGTGAGACCCTACCTTGAAAAACCAAAAAAGAAAAAAAGAAAAAGATAGAACGTACAGGGCTGAAGGGATGGCTCAGCACTTGCCTGTACATGCCTGTATAAAACCTAACAATCCAAGTTCAATATCCTACCCACATAAAGCACAAAGTGACGCATGTGGCATATGTCTGGAGTTCATTTGCAGTGGCTAGAGGCCATGGAGCGCCTATTCTCTTTCTTTTTCATTCTCTCTCTCCCAGGCATGGTGGCGCACGCCCTTAAACCCAGCACTCAGGAGGCAGAGGTAGGAGGATCGCTGTGAATTTGAGGCCAGCCTGAGACTATATAGTGAATTCCAGGTCAACCTGGGCTACAGCAAGACTATCTTGAAAAAGTCCCTCCTTAAAAAAAAAAAAAAAAAAAAAAAAAAAAGATAGAACATTCAACTTCTATGTGTTTTTAACATAGTGGATTTTTTTTTTTTTTTTTTTTTTTGGTTTTTCAAGGTAGGGTCTCACTCTGGTCCAGGCTGACCTGGAATTAGCTACGTAGTCTCAGGGTGGCCTCGAACTCACGGCGATCCTCCTACCTCTGCCTCCCGAGTGCTGGGATTAAAGGCGTGCGCCACCACGCCCGGCTAACATAGTGGATTTTATACAAGGGTGACGTTTATTCCTGGGGAGCTCAGTGGGTTCTGACACTGGGTTTTCAGACAGACCCCGGGCAAGGCACACACCCTGTATCCTTTGGCTTCTGCATCTGTAAAACTCAGTGAGGGCAGTATCTTCCGGGCTTCTCTGGTGTGTGGTTTAGAGTACCTGGATATGGCTCAAGGAAGACATTGCAAAGCCACCACACATCCATAGTGTCAGTGTCATTGCTATCATCGATTCTCCTATGTGCTCTGGGGCACTTCAAGAGGGAGAACTTGTGGCCAGGGGGATAGTTCAGTCCGTAAAGTGCTTGTCCCTCAAGCAGTCCAGTCCCTAGTGCCCATGTGCATGTCAGGCGTGGCAGTATGGGCCTGAGAGAGAGAGAATGTTGTGCCAGGGCCTTTTGCCACTGCAAACAAACTCCAGATGCATGCTCTGTTTTGTGCATCTGGTTGTATATTGGTACTTGGGGAATCAAACCCAGGCTGGAAGGCTTTGCAAGCAAGTGCTTTTAACTGCTGCGCCATCTCTCCAGCCCTCACTATTGGCTGGATGTGGTGAAGCAGGCGTTGGCATCTTGACTCTGGGGCCCCGGGTTCTTCGTTTCACTGAGCTTCAGTTTTCTCATCTGTAAAGTGGGGTCAGCAGTCGCCTTGCAACAAGAGGTGAGCAAACAAAGCCAGTCCTGTCCCCGTCATGTGTGACATCTGAATCAGGGGATCAGATGAAGGATTTATAAAAGGTGTAGATGAGGCCAGCAGTGGACAGTTATGCCTGACAAGTTATTCCTTGACAAATAGAGGTTCCTTTATCATAACAACAACAACAAAAACAAGTGGGAACACACACCTGTAACCCCAGCATGCACCTTCAGTCCTAGATGTACCAGTGATCCCAGCACACACTTGTAATCCCAGCATGTGGGAGATTGAGGCAAAAGATGTTGAGGGCAGCCTGGGGTAGATAGATGAGCCCTGTCTCAAAAAAAAAAAAAAAAAGGCAAATAAACAGAAAGTAAAGTGCAAGTTTTGTTTTGTTTCTTGAAGTAGGATCTCACTCTAGCCCAGGCTGACTTGGAATCTGGAATTCACTATGTAGTCTCAGAGTGGCCTCAAACTCACAGCAATCCTCTTACCTCTACCTCCAGAGTGCTGGGATTAAAGACATGCGCCACCATGCCCAGCTTTAAAAGCACTTTTTTTTTAGTTATTCTATTTTATTGACAACTTCCTTAATTGTAAACAATATCCCATGATACTTCCCTCCCTCCCCCAACTTTCCCCTTTGGAACTTCACTCTCCATCATATCCCCTCCTCCTCTCAATCAGTCTCTCTTTTATTTTGATGTCATCATCTTTTCCTCCTATTATGATGGTCTTGTGTAGGTAGTGTCAGGCACTGTGAGTTCACGGATATTCAGGCCATTTTGTGTCTGGAGGAGCAGATTGTAAGGAGTCCTACTCTTCCTTTGGCTCTTACATTCTTTCTGCCCCCTCTTCTGCAATGGACCCTGAGCCTTGGAAGGTGGGTTTGAGATGTTTCAGTGCTGAACACTCCTCTGTTACTTCTTCTCAGCACCATGGGGCCTTCTGAGCCATCCCAAGGTTGCCACCATCTGAAAAGAAAAGCTTCTCTAACCCAAAATGAGAGTAGCATTAATATATGGGTGTGGACATTAAGAGAAGTGCTTACTGGGCATTTTGTTGAGCATACTATATACATTTAGCCAGACACCAGCAGATGTTACACCCCTAGGGCTCATGACTACCCCTGTTGTAGGTTTTCAGTATCAGGGATGTATTCCCTCCCATGGAGTGGGCCTCCAGTCCAATTAGAGAGCAGTTGGTTTCCCCCATAACAGACATGACACTATTACACCCATTGGCTCATTTGGCCTGGCTGGCCAAATTTAAAGCTTGCACTCTTCACTGTTGAGTATCTTCACTGGTGTTTTCTCTCTCCCGTTGAACTGCATGCAGCATAGTTTTTTTCTAGCTTTTTGTTAGCTGCTCCACATGGAGGAGGCTTTCAGCTCAGCTCCAGCAGGATTTCTTAGTGACCTTGCAGCCCAAGTATGTGGAGTCTTCAGCAATAGGGTCTTACCACCTATTCCTGGTGGGAAACCAAGGGCTTTGGCAATGGCCTATAATGTTTTGGGGGTATCTGTGACCTCTCTGGACAACAACTTGCTGGAATGTATCCCATCCCTGTCACTGAACATTTTCTAGTAACAATCTATGGCTTCTGAGTGTTCTATTGTCCAGAAAAGTAGCTTTCCATATGACTTATTTATATCCTCTTAGATTTTGAGTAGCCCTCCCTCCACCTTTCCTTTACTCAATCTCTTCCCCTGACCTCACTTACATCTTTTCACCCCTATTAATCTGTTCTTCTACTTACATGTATACAATGCCATCCTATTAAGCCCTTTATATTCCCTTTATATCCCTTACTAGCTTACTGGTAAAAGCACTAATTTTTAAGTAGCTAATGTCAGCAAAATATCAAAGATAACTGAAATTAATTGTTATAGTACATAACTGGATACTATGTTGATAGTTTAGTGATATCTGAAAGTCTAATAAAATAAAAACATATATAACCAGTAAATTTCAACACTTATTCCATAAAACGTATTTTTCTGGTTTTTGTTTCAGCAAAATTATGAATTACAGTGCTGTAGTCAGCATTACAATATGCCTTGTGTTCTGTTGACAAGGATTCCAAATTAGACAATTATTCCTGAGTCATTGTGGTTCTTAGATAAGAAATTTAAAAATTAGTTCAATTTGAAGAAACTTCTGCTGAGTTTCTGCTGAGGTTGAACAATTGAAATTAATAAAAAGTACCCTTAAATCCACATTTACAATCAGAAGTGAATCATAAATTTTACATATTAAATTCACTGCATATGATAATTATGTTAAACAGAAAAATTATTTAATTTCATATATCACTGTCATATTTTTATTCTCAAAGTATTGTCTAGAGAATAAAGTACTTATCTGATTATTTTGTTGTGGTAAAAAACTAGTTTACAGCTGGGTAGATTGCTCAGTGGTTAAATGGACTTGCTTGCAAAGTCTGCTGGCCTGGGTTCAAGTCCCTAGTATCCATGTAAACTGGATAAAAAAATGGCACATGTGTCTGGTATTGGTTTGCAGCTTCAAAAGACCAATAGACACACACACATCACACATGCACATGCAAATAAATAAGAAAGCATTCAAAAAAAATAAAGGCACTTGCTTGCAAAAAGTAGTGTAAAGAGAATTTAAAAGTCAGGATTTTGCTTCATCAAAATTTCATTACTGGGCTGGAGAGATGGCTTAGTGGTCAAGGCGCCTGTCTGCTAAGCCTAAGAACGCTGGTTCCAATCTCCAGCGGTTCCAATCTCCAGGTCCCACATTTAGCCAGATGCAGTGACACAAGGGCACAATGCCGCACTTGACCACAAGGGGGTGCATGCATCTGGATTTCGTTCACAGCAGCTAAGAGACTGTTGGCACGCCCATCTCTATCTGTCTCCCTCTCCCTCTCTGTCTCTCTCTCTCTCTCCAAAAATAAATAAAATAATTTAAAAAATTTAAAAAATTTAAAAATAAAAAAATTTTTCATTACCTTGGGCTGGAGAGATGGCTTAGCGGTTAAGGCACATGCCTGTAAAGCCTAAGGACCCAGGTTCGATGTTCCAGGTCCCACAGATGCACGTGGTGGCACATGCGTCTGGAGTTTGTTTGCTTAGGCTTTCCTGCTCGGCCTCCTGAGTGGCTGGGATACAGGTCTGTGCCACCAGGCCCACCAATCCTTTCTTTCTCCTCTCTCTCTCTCTCTGTAATATATGCATGTATATCTGCAGATGTATGCAGAGGCCAGAGGAAGACGTCGGGGGTCTTCCTCTATCACACTTCTGCCTTACACAGAGTCTCTCACTGAACTTGAAGCGCTCCGTTTCCCGTTACACAGGCTGACCAGTGAGCTCCAGTGCTCTTCCCATCTCTGCCCCTCTCAGTGCTGGGATAAACACGTACAGCCGCTCTGGGCTTTTTTTTTTTTTTTTTAACTAAGCACTTTGTTTTATTTATTTTTATATATTTATTTGAGAGTGACAGACTGAGAGGTAAAGAGGCAGATAGAGAATGGGCGTGCTAGGGCCTCCAGCCACTGCAAACGAACTCCAGGTGCATGCGCCACCTTGTGCATCTGGCTTATGTGGGTCCTGGGGAATCGAGCCTTGAACCGGGGTCCTTGGGCTTCACAGGCAAGCGCTTAACCACTAAGCCATCTGTCCAGCCCCACGCTGTGCTTTTTTAGGTGGTATCAGGTCTTCATACTTACATACAAGTTCTCTTACCTGCTAAGCATCTCCCCAGCCCCAACCCCTCTTCTTTAGTCCAAAACAGTTTAGTTTCTTTCTTTGAATTGTATATAGATTGCCATTTTTATTGTACATTTCATACATAGCTTCTTTGCATTTAGAAAATCCCATATGCATTAAAACCATCAATGTATATTTTAAAACCTTTTTAAAATGAGATAGGCAGAGCTGGAGAGATGGTTTAGCAATTAAGGTGTTTGCCTGCAAAGCCAAAGGACCCAGGTTTGATTCCCCAGGACCCACATAAACAAGGTGCACAAGGGGGTGCATGCGTCTGGAGTTCATCTGCAGCAGCTGCCTTGGCACGTCCATTCTCTCTCTCTCAAATAAATAAATATAAGTAAATGAGATAGGTTGAAGCCAAGTGTGGTGGTGCACACCTTTAATTCCAGCATTCAGGAGGCAGAGGTAGGAGGATCACCATTAGTTCAAGGCCACCCTGAGACTACATAGCAAATTCTAGGTCAGCCTGGGCTAGAGTGAGACCCTACCTCAGAAAACCAAGAGAGAGAGAAGCAAACTTACATTTTTATTTGTATTTTTTTTTTTTTAAAGTTTTTTTTTAATTTGAGAGAGAGAGAGGAAGAGAGAGAATGGGCATGTCAGGGCCTCTAGCCACTGCAAATGAACTCCAGACACATATACCACCTTGTGCATCTGGCTTACATAGATCCTGGGGAATTGAACCAAGGTCCTTTAGCTTTGCAGGACCACCAAGCCATCCCTCCAGTCCAAACTTACATCTTTAGACAGTATGTAGCCCACCACACAAAGCTCCCAATCTAGATATTTATGTTATTTTAAAAATATTTTATTTATTTATTTGTGAGAGAGAGAGGAGAGACAGAGGGAGAATGGGTGTGCCAGGGCCTCTAGCCACTGCAAACAAACTCCAGATGCATGCACCACCTTGTGCATCTGGCTTTATGTATAATGGGTACTGGGGGATTGAACATGGGTCCTTTGGCTTTGCAAGAAAGTGCCTTAAGTGCTAAGTCATTTTTTACAGCCCCTGCTATTTTTTTTTTTTTTGAGGCAGGGTCTCTCTTTAGCCCAGGCTACCTTGGAACTCATTATTAGCTGACCTTAAACTCAAGAAATCCTCCTATCTCAGTTTCCTGAATGCTGGGATTAAAGGTGTGAGCCACCACACCTTTCCAAAGGTGTGTGTGTGTATTCTTTTTTGGTTTTCCGAGGTAGGATCTCACTCTAGCTCAGGCTGACCTGGAATTCACTATGTAGTCTCAGGGTGGCCTTGAACTCTCAGCGATCCTCCTACCTCTGCCTCCCAAGTGCCGGAATTAAAGGCATGCACCACCATGCCCGGCAATATTTTTGACAAGCTTTTGCTAACAACATCTCATATCATAACAAATATTGGTGGATATGCTCAACTCAAAATTAATGTCATTTCCCACAGAAGATAGAATTCACCATGTATTATCTTCTGTTCCATTGGTTTCTTTTAAAAGTTTTTAAACTAATTAATTTATTAATTTGTAAGCAGAGAGTGATAGAAAGAAGAGAGACAGACAGAGAATGGGCATGCCAGGGCCTCCAGCCACTACAAATGAACTCCAGATGCATGTACTACGTTGTGCATCTGGTTTAACATGGGTACTGGGGAATTAATCCCAAGTCATTAGACTTTGCAAGCAAGTACCTTAATGGTTGAACCATCTCTCTGGTCTCCCTGCCACTGGGTTTGATTCCCCAGTACCCACATAAAGCCAGAGGTACAAAGTGACATATGCTTCTGGACTGTGTTTGCAGGGGCTAGAGGGCCTGGTGTGCCCCTTCTCTCTCTCTCTCTCTCTCCACTTGCAAATAAATAAATAAAAATCCACACCAATTACTATTTTATAGTTCTATAGAATGCAAGTGTGTTATGGGCTAAAACCACAGTGTTGAAGGAGGTTGCAGGGAGAACCTGTGCCCAGCTTTAAAATTCCTTGGCTCCTGGCCCACATCCTCCATCTTTAAAACCAGCAGCCTCGCGTCTTTCTGACCTGCCCTCTGTCTACAAACCCCTCTCTAAACTTTCCGCTGACCTGTAATTGTTCCCGGTCTGGCTTTTCACATCTATGTGTGGTAGCTTTCTTTTCCCTGTAACAGAATCCGTGACTGTAGCCCCTGAAATGAAGGGAAGGGTTAGTTCGCGGTTTCAGAGGTTTTGGTTCATCATAGCGGGGAGTGGCATGGCATAACAGCTCACATCATGGTGGCCAGGAAGCAGAGGAAACGGTATGGGAGAAGTGGCCAGGGCAACATACAGCTCACAAAGACATGCCTCTACGCTAATCAACTTCCTCCAACTAGGCCCACCTCCTGCATTTCATGTCCCCCCCCCAGTAATGCCACGATGTTAGGAATCCCTTAAGGGATTAATACACTGACAAGCTCAGAGCAATCAAGATCTAGTCAGTCCATCATGACAGTTAAAGAAGAAACTGGGGCTCAGAGAAATATGTGACAGTCCCAAATTACCAGCCCAGGAGGTGAGGGAGCTGCCTCTCTCAGCAGAGCCCGTCTTTGCAGCAGTGTGAGAGAAAATGTGTCTGCAACAAAGAAATGGAATCTGGGGTTTGTGTCTGGGTTTCATCTTCACCGTCCACTGTTGTTGGGAACTTGGATAGATGTGCTTCCCTTCCCAGGCCTCAGTTTCCTTTTTCTGCAACATGAGGTCAATAAAAGGTTTTTCCGAGCAGGGCGTGGTGGCGCACGCCTTTAATCCCAGCACTCGGGAGGCGAGGTAGGAGGATCACCGTGAGTTCAAGGCCACCCTGAGACTACATAATGAATTCCAGGTCAGCCTGGGCTAGAGTGAGACCCTACCTCAAAAATACATAAATAAATAAATAAATAAATAAGACTTTTCTGGGCTGAAGAGATGGCTTAGTGGTTAAGGCTCTTGCCTGCAAATTCTAAGGGACCTAGGTTCAATTCCCCAGCACCCATGTAAGCCAGATGCATATGGTGGCACATGTGTCTGGAGTTCGTTTGCAGTGGCTAGTGGCCCTGGTGTGCCCATACACTCTCTCTCATAAATAAATAAATAAATAAATAAATAAATAAATAAATGAAATATTTTTTAAAAAATAAATAAAAGGCTCTTCCTTCCAAGGTGGTTTTGAGGATCCAGTGACATTTGGATAGGAAATGCAGAACACAGGCCGTGAGGTGCCTGCCTTCCTCTCCACCCCACGCTTCCCCTTCTGTAACTTCAGCTATCAGACTCTGTTGTTCTTTACCTCATGGGGCAGAAATGCTCACGTATTTTTCCCTAGGTGATTTGCAGTTTCATGGCTAGAAAAACCAAAGCGTTTGAAACTGTCACTGTGGGACTTCGCGCATCAGCTGGCAGGTGCACAGGGGTCTTGTCACACCAGGGAAGCTTCTCAGAATGCTGAGCCTGTGGCAAGCGTGAAAGGGGGAAGTGGCTGCTGTACCCTTCCACCCCAGGTGCCTGGGGGCTCTTACTTCTAAATAATAGGCTGCACGCCATTTGATTTCATTTCACTCTAAATTGCCCAGCCTATAACCAGGGATGCAAAGTGGAGCCTTACCAATCAATTCCACTGTGCAAATAAGCAGGTGCCTGCTCACTACGTGTGTGTGCCGGGGGAGGGTGGGGGTGCCTGGAAATGAAGCCAGGCCTCCGAGTGGCAAGGCAATGATTGTAATTTGCCTTTGGGATCACACTGGGTTTGGAATACGAAATTGTTTTCAAATGTTTCCTTTGTGGGTTTGATGGATGTGGCATGTGTTCTGTAAGGATTTACTCCACGCAGAGCGCTTTGCTGAGTCTGGGATGCCAAGAGAGGGGGAGCCTTCCTCCTTCCTGCACTCAGAGTTAGAGAAGACCTGAGAGCAGGCAGTTTCGTGCGATAAGGAATGGATCCCGTGTCTCATTCCGAGTAGGAGACGTTCTGTCCTCCGTCACAGTGAGCCCCTTCCGTATATACATCCTTTATCCACAGTGTGTGCAGGTACACACGCATGTGTGTGCCTTTGGGGGCCAGAAAACATCTTTGAGTGTTGTTCCTCAGAGGCTGTTCACTGTTTTAAAAAATATATTTTTAGGGCTGGAGAAATGGCTTAGTGGTTAAGGCGTTTGCCTGTGAAGCCAAAGGATGCCGGTTCAATTCTCCAGGACCCACGTAAGCCAGATGCACAAGGGGCACATGCATCTGGAGTTCGTTTGCAGTGGCTGGAGGCCCTGGCATGCCCATTCACTCTCTGTCTGCCTCTCTTCTATCTCTTTCTCTCCCTCTGCTTACAAATAAAAATATATGTATATATATATTTTTAGGGGCTGGGGAAATGGCTTAGCGGTTAAGGTGCTTGCCTGCAAAGCCTAAGGACCCTGGTTCAATTCCCCAGGACCCATGTAAGCCAGATGCACAAGGGGGTACATGTGTCTGGAGTTCATTGCAGTGGCTGGAGGCCCTGGTGTGCCCATTCTTTCCCTCTCCCTCTTTCTCTGTCAAATAAAATAAAATAAAATTAAATTAAAAAATATATATATATATTTTTAGGGCCTGGAGAGATGGCTTAGTGGTTAAAGCACTTGCCTGTAGAGCCAAAGGACCCAGTTTGACTCCCTAGTACCCACGTAAGCCAGATTTACAAGGGGGTGCACACATCTGGAGTTTGTTTGCAGTGGCTGGAGGCCCTGGTGTGCCCATTCTCTCTCTCTCTACCTGTCTATTTCTGTATCTCTCTCTCTCTCAAATAAATAAAATTAAATATATATATATTAGAGCTAGGCATGGTAGCACATGCCTTTCATTCCAGCACTCAGGAGGCAGAGGTAGGAGGAGGATTACCATGAGTTCGAGGCCACCCTGAGACTGCACCGTGAATTCCAGGTCTGCCTGGGCTAGAGTGAGACCTTACCTTGAAAAAAAAATTATATATGTGTGTGTATATATATGGCATACTTTTAGTTATTTATTTAAGAGAGAGAGTATAAAATGGATGCACCAGGGCCTTCTGCCACTGCAGATGAACTCCATATACATGTGCCACTTTGTGTATCTAGCTTTACATGGGTACTGGGGGAATCAAACCCAGGCTATAAGGCTTTGCAAGCAAGAGTTTTTAACTGCTGAGCCATCTCTCCAGCCCCACTACCTTTCTTTTTTCTTTTCTTTTCTTTTTCTTTCTTTCTTCCTTCCTTCCTTTCTTTCTTTCTTTTTTTTTGTTTGAGAGAGAGAGAGAGAGAGAATTCTGGACTAGAGTGAAACCCTACTTCGAAAAACCAAAAAAAAAAAAAAATCCGTATCCAAAGGTCTGGATCCAGATTTTTTTTTCCAAGGTAGGGTCTTGCTCTGGCCCAGGCTGACCTGGAATTCACTATGTAGTCTCAGGGTGGTCTTGAACTCACAGTGATCCTCCTACTTCGGCCTCCCAACTACTGGAATTGAAGCCATGTGCCACCATGCCTGGCATAGTACAGAGTCTCTTTTTTTTTTTTTTTTTTTTTTTTTTTGGTTTTTCGAGACAGGGTCTCATTCTAGCTCAGGCTGACCTGGAATTCACTATGTAGTCTTAGGGTGGCTTTGAACTCTCGGCGATCCTCCTACCTTGATATCACATTCTGAGCTATGGTCCTTCTTGTCATATTGTCCTCTTAGTTACCATTTTATAATTTTTTTGTTTATTTTTTATTTATTTATTTGAGAATGACAGAGAGAGAGAGAGAGAGAGGAAGATAGATAAATAATGGGCACACCAGGGCCTCCAGCCACTGCAAATGAACTCCAGATGCATGCCCACCTTATGCATCTGGCTTACATGGGTACTGGGGAATCGAGCATCGAACCAGGGTCCTTAGGCTTCACAGGCAAGCGCTTAACCGCTAAGCCATCTCTCCAGGCCCCTTAGTTACCATTTTAAAAAATATTTTTATTTATTTGTAAGAAGAGACAGAGAGAGAGAGAATGGGCGCACCAGGGCCTCCTGCTACTGCAAATGAACTCCATATGCATTCACTACTCTGTGCATCTGGCTTTACTGGGGAATTGAACCCTAGCCCTCAGTCTTTGCAAGCAAGTGCCTGTAACTGCTGAGCCATCATTCCATCCCCTTAGTTAACATTTTTTAAAAAATTTTAATCGTTTTTATTTATTTATTAGATACAGAGGGAGAGAGAGAGACAGAGAGAGAGAGAATGGGCACACCAGGGCCTCTAGCCACTGCAAACGAACTCCAGGTACATGCGCCACAATGTGCATCTGGCTAACCTGGGACCTGGAGAATCAATCCTGGATCCTTAGGCTTCGCAGGCAAGCGCCTTAACCACTAAGCCATTTCTCCAGCCCTTAGTTACCTTTTTAAAATTTTTTTATTTTTGGAGAGAGACAGGGAGAGACAGAGAGAGAGGGAGAGGAAGACAGATAGAGACAGACAACTGTTGCAAACAAAATCCAGATGCGTGCGCCCCCTTGTGGTCAAGTGCAGCATTGCGCCCTTGCATCACTGCATCTGGCTAAACGTGGGACCTGGAGATTGGAACCGCTGGAGGTTGGAACCAGCATTCTTAGGCTTAGGAAGCAGGCGCCTTACCACTAAGCCATCTCTCCAGCCCTTAGTTACCATTTTTAATGGATGTAATATAACACTCATGCCAGCTCAATACCCCACATCTTATTTAATCAGTCTAAGTTTCTTACTGGGCGTGTCTTTTTGTAAGTTGCTTACCAAGTAGCCTATCCTAGCGTGGTAGCTCTGTGGCCCTGTTGTGGTTAGCCTCCTCTTTCCACAGTCCAGACTTCATCATCAAAAGGCCTTTATGAAGCGCCTTGTGAATACATCATCCCACTGTGGGGCTCGCTCCACCAGCTCCTGACATCCAGGGCAGGCTGGCTCAGACAGACAGCATACATGTTAGCCAACGACGCAGGCATCTGAACACCGGCCATAGGCCTCAGGCAAAGTGCAAAAACGGATTCTTAGGTGACATTCATGCCAAGGGTAAGAGCAGCCAGGAATGCAAAGAGAGGTTGGAGTCCTGAAGCAAAACCTGGCTGGGGACTGCTTGAAGCAGACGAGCTTTTAGAAGCTCCTGTGAGGAAGAGAAGGAGGAAAGAAAGGAGGAAGGAGGAGGAAGGAGGAGGAAGGGAGGAAGGAGGGGAGCAGATTGACAGGTCAAGTGCCCTGGCTCACAGTGAACAAGCCTAGGAGAAAACTCAGTGCTAGCCAGGGATGTCCCTCCCGAAACCTCCAGGCCACCACGAGTCTCACCTCAGTGCCCTTTGTCTCCCTCCGCAGGTATTCCATGAGCAGGCCATCCTCTTTGGCTACCGACATCCTCAGAGTTCCGCCACTGCCTGCATCCTCAGCCTTTTTCAAATGACCAATGAGACCCTCAACATCTGGACTCACTTCCTGCCCTTCTGGTACCTCCTAGCCCCCCTGGACCAGACCAGCTCATTCAGAATCCCCAAGAACCAGACTTCTTTTTTAAATTTAATTTAATATTATTTATTTATATGAGAGAGAGAGAGAGAGGGAGGGAGGAGAAAATGGGCACGCCAAAGCCTCCAGCCACTGCAAACGAACTCCAGATGCATGTGCCACCTTGTGCATCTGGCTTACGTCGGTCCTGGGGAATTGAATCAAGGTCCTTTGGCTTTGCAGGCAAATGCCTTAACCACTAAGCCATCTCTCCAGCTGCCCCCCCCCCTTAATTTAATTTTTGTTTTTTTCAAGGTAGGGTCTCATTCTAGCCCAGGCTGATCTGGAATTCACTATGTAGTCTCAGGCTGGCCTTGAACTCACAGTGATCCTCCTACCTCTGCCTCCAGAATGCTGGGATCAAAGGTGTGCACCACGACACCTGGCTCCAGACTTTTTAAATGCAGCTGCTGTTGGGGGGGGGGGGGAGGTTCTGAGCTAGAGATGGGAGATTTCCTCTGGGCAGAGGTGAGTGTTTGGTAGAAGGAGGAGAGGCTGGCTCTGCCATAAAATGAGTCAGGCTGTGGGTTGTGATAGGATTCTAGGGCTTCTGCTGATTGGATAAGATTGGTTTTTACCTCCTTTGGTCTTGGAAGTTTAACAGGTCTGCAAGAAGCCCATATTAAAATGTCAGTCAGGGGCTGGAGAGATGGCTTAGTGGTTGACACTTGCCTGTGAAGCCGAAGGACCTATGTTCGACTCTCCACATCCCACATTAGCCAGATGCACAAAGGTGAGGCAAGCGCAAGGTCACATATGCCTACTAGGTGGCAATTGCAGTGACTGAGGCCCTGGCATGCCAATTCTCTCTCTCCTCTCCCTCTGTCTCTCTGTCTCTTTCTCATTAAAATTAAAAAAAAATAAGTTAAAATGTCAGTCAGTAGATTGTTTAATCTCTCTGAGCCTCACATGTTCCACCTGTAAAGCAGGCCCAACAGTCTTCCCCTTTCTTGGGGTTGCTGTGAGGACTGGGAGAAGAAACTGATGAGGACGTGCATGTGAGAGAGGCATGGGTACTTGTGGGCTGGAGAGGTGGCTCAGTGGTTACATGCATTTCCTGCCCAAGCATGGGGGCCTGAGACCATGTGAGCTCAAATTTCCAGATTCCACATAAACTGCTAAGTGTAGCTATGCATTCCTGTAACCCCAGACCCACAGGGGTGCAGAGATCTGGAAATCACTGACACTAATAAAAACAGAAAGAAAAAAACAGAGAGAGCGAGAGAAAAAGAGAGAGAAAGAGAGAGAAAGAAAGAAAGAAAGAAAGAAAGAAAGAAAGAAAGAAAGAAAGGAAAAACAAAGAGAGGGAGAGAAAATCCGGGCGTGGTGGCACATGCCTTTAATCCCAGCACTTGGGAAGCAGAGGTAAGAGGATCGCCACCCTGAGGCCACCCTGACACTACAGAGTGAATTCCAGGTCAACCTGGGCTATAGCGAAACCTTACCTCGAAAAACAAAATAATAATAATAATCTGTTCATGACCAAAAAAATTGGGGGAAACAACAAAAAGCTTAAGCTCTGTTTCTGCTGGATGGGAGGAAAAAAAAGAAAAGACCACATAGGTTTTGTGAGACCTGCAGCTCCTGGGTATGATGCTTCTAGAGTCTTCTTTCTTAGAGGACTTTGTGGGGAAGGGGTCTGACTCTCCAGCCATAGCTTGAGGAAGTGAGGTGCCGTGCCCCATGTGTGGGTTGTAGATGAGACTAATACGGAACAGAAACAGTGCCGTATCTCTGAACTTTGCAGCATTCTCCCTGCCATGGGAGCATCGGCAGAGGAATGCAAGCCGAGGCTGGAGCATCTCTTGAGCTATAGGAGAGATCCCATCCCTAAAAGCTGTCTTGAGATTGTTTTGTTTTGGTGAAATGTTTATAATGTCTTTTGATCACGGTCTCCTCACCTTCCCTTCTCCTGTCCCCATCCCACTGATAAAGCCCTCCTTCTCCCTTCTCCCCAACTAGCCCATCTCTATGCTCATGTCTTTATTCTAAACCTGCTTAGTTTAATAACGGTTGTTTGCATGAAGATGGGGGGAGGCGTATATTACCAGGGCACAGACAATTCACCAGTGAAGACAATGTCTCCTCCTTCTTCAGCAAGTGTCCACAGCCAACAACTCCTTAGGGCGTGTCCTGAAGGCTCTCTTCTTTATTTTTCTTTTACTTTTTTTTATAGAATTGGGATTTTTTTTAATTTATATTTTATTTACTTGAGGGAGGGGGAGAGAGAGAGAGAGGAAGAGGAAGATAGAAAATGGGCACACTAGGGCTTCTAGCCACTGCAAACGAATTCCAGATGCATGTGCCACCTTGTGCATCTGGCTTACCTGGGTACTGGGGAATCGAACCTGGGTTCACAGGCAAGCGCCTTAACCACTAAGCCATCTCTCCAGCCTTTGAATTGAGATATTTTAATATTTTATTTTTTATTTACTTATTAGAGAAAGAGAGAATGGGTGCGCCAGGGCCTCCAGCCACCGAAAATGAACTCCAGACGCATGCATCAACTTGTGTATCTGTTGTTTTTGGGTCCCGGGAAATTGAACCTGGGTCCTTTGGCTTTGCAGGCAAACACCTGAATTGTTAAGCCATCTCTCCAGCCCATTGAATTGGGATTTTTTTTTTTTTTTTTTTTTTTTTTTTTTTTGGTTTTGCGAGGTAGGGTCTCACTCTGGTCCAGGCTGACCTGGAATTAACTATATATTCTCAGGGTGGCCTGGAACTCTCGGTGATTCTCCTACCTCTGCCTCCCAAGTGCTGGGATTAAAGGCGTGTACCACCACACCTGGCCTGAACTGGGATTTTTAAAAATTATTTTTATTTATTTACAAGCAGAGAGAGGTAGAAAGAGGAGAGACAGAGAGAATGGGCACTCCCAGGCCTCAGCCACTGCAAACAAATGTGCCACCTTGTGCATCTGGCTTTAAGTGGGGTACTGCGGAATTGAACCTGGGTCATTAGGCTTTATAGGCAAGCGTCTTAACTGCTGAGCCATCTCTCCAGCCCTGAAGACTCTCTTCTTATCCCATCTGTCCATTTCTCTGCTTAGTACCTTGAGTTTAAAAGCCCTCCGCTTTTCCTCCATACTTAGTATTTCACCAAACTGAGTGGGTCCCGGGGAGGGTGGAAAGCAGGTGTGGGGTTCGGGCGGAGGCTGAGCGGCCCATGCTGTGTTTCAGGTTCTTTATGTGGAGGTTTGTGACTGCACTGTATGTGACAGACATCCAGAATGACAGCTACTCGTGGCCCATGCTTGTGTACATGTGTACCAGCTGCGTGTACCCGCTGGCATCCAGCTGTGCGCACACCTTCAGCTCCATGTCCAAGAACGCCCGGCATATCTGCTACTTCCTGGACTATGGTGCAGTCAACCTCTTCAGCCTGGGTAAGTGAGGCCCCTGCTCTTTCACCCACGCTCCTCCCCTGGGACTGCCACCTGCTGGGACCTCGGTGAGTGTTGATGAGTTGGTGGGGGAGTCATAGGAATGCCAGGCCCCTGCATTTTCCTGATACAGGCTCTGTAAGAAGCTTGTTCACACATGTTGTGTCTGGGACACGGCCCTGATCAGTCTGTCATGTTTGTAGATTTCTATGCCCCTCATTCAGCTCCCAGTACGACGTCACCAGATACAGACATCAGAGAACATGGGCAGGAATATGCCACTATAGAGCAATTTTAAAACATATTTTATTTATTCATTTGATAGAAAGAGAAAGAAGATCGAGAGAAAGAGAGAGAATGGGCACACCAGGGCCTCTTGCCACTGCAAACGAACTCCAGAAGCATGTGCCACCTTGTGCATCTTGCTCTATGTGGGTACTGGGGAATCGAACTCAGGTCTTTAGGCTTTGCAGGCAGATGCCTTAACCGCTGAGCCCTCTCTCCAGCCTTCTATAGTAATTTTATCACACACGTGCAGGAGACGCATGCATCGAGTACTGGGACTTTTGTTGCCGTGTCAGTTTATTCAATTTGGGGTGCATACATGTGTATGATATGCATACATGTGTATGTGGCACGTTCATATGTATGTGGGAGCACATATATGCAGATAGGCATGCATTAGTGTGCGTGTGTGTGCAGAGGTCCACATTGGATGTCTTCCTCAAATACTCTCCATCTTATTTATTTTGATTTATTTTATTATTTTATTTTTTGAGGTAAGGTCTCACTCTAGCCCAGGCTGACCTGGAATTCACTCTATAGTCGCAGGATGGCCTCGAACTCATGGGGATCCTCCTACCTCTGCCTCCTGAGTGCTGGGATTAAAGGTGTGCGCCATCACGCCTGTTCCATTTTAGTTACTGAGAGAAAAAGTCTCTCACTTGAAGCCAGAGCTTGCTGATTTGGTTAGTCTAGGTAGCCAGCTTGCTGGAGGATCCCCTAGCTCTGCCTCCTGAGCACCAGGATTATTACAGGTGGGCCTTCACACCCTCCTGGCATTTATGCAGGTGCTGAACTGTGGCCCTCACACTTCTATGACAACTGCTTTATCCACTGAGCTATCTCTCAGACCCCTTTAATGTAATTTTTAAAAACATATATTTATTTAAGAGAGAGAGAATGGGTGCTCCAGGGCCTCTAGCCACTGCAAATGAACTCCAGATGCATGCTCCACCTTGTACATCTGGCATTACTTGGGTACTGGGGAATCGAACCTGGGTCCTTAGGCTTTGCAGGCAAGCGCCTTAACCGTTGAGCCATCTCTCCGGCCTCTGCCCTGTTCTTATCCTTCTTTCTAGCTCTCTTCCTCTGCTTTCCCCCCGTAGCTGGGCATGCTCTGAATTAATTATCTGGAGGTTCAGAATGGGCCCTTGGGTCACCTCCTTAACATGCTTGGCTCCTGGGGAACCTTCTGCTCCTTAACAGAAGGACAAGGTACCCTGGAACCCCATGTGTAGTTTAAACACTGGGCCTGAAGTCTTGGCTTCCAGAACTCATTCCAGAACCCCCACCGTGACCTTAGCTAGAGGCGCCACCTCCTGCTCACTGAAGCCAGAGCCTTAACATCCCTCCGTGTCTCCTCCCCACCTCCACGCCCACCGTCCTGTCTAATCAGTGATCGAGTTCATTGAGTTTCTCCCACGCACTTAATCTTGATGGAAGCCCAGGCCTGCCAGCTGCCTGCACTGTTGCAGAAGCGCCTCTGCCCCACCTTGCAGCTCCACCCTGCCACCTGAGAGATTTCTGCCATACCTGCCAAGTGCCCTCCCATTAAAGGCTTGCAGACCCCTCCTTACCTTGGATGAGAGCCAATTTCAGCTCCAGCAGCTTCCTAGGGGCTTTTTCTTCTCCTTCCTTTTCTCCTTCCTCCCTCCCTCTCTTTCCCTCTCTCTCTCTCTCTTTCTTTCTTTTTCTTTGACATTTGGACAGGACTTTGTATATTCCATCTGGCCTCAAACTTTGTAGTTGAGGATGACCTTAAACTTCTTACTTTTTTTCTAAGTTTATTTTTCTTTTTAAAAAATATAGGGGCTGGAGAGATGGTTTAGCTGTTAAGGCATTTGCCTACAAAGCCAAAGGGTCCCGGTTTGATTCCCCAGGACCCACGTGGGCCAGATGCACCAGGGGTGCATGAGTCTGGAGTTCGTTTGCAGTGGCTGGAGGCCTTGGCATGCCCATTCTCCTCTCTTTCTCTCTGCCTCTTTCTCTCAAATTAATTAATTAATTAATTATATTAAAAAATAAATAAAATTAAAATATGTAGATATAAATATATATAATTTTAGGCTGGAGAGATGATTCCACTTAAAAAATATTTTATTTATTTGAAAGAGAGAGAATGGGCATGCCAAGTCCTCTTGCTGCTACAAAGGAACTTTAGATGCATGTGCCATTTTGTGCATCTGGCTTCATGTGGGGACTGAGGAATTGAACCCGGGTGGGCAGACTTTTCAAGTAAGTACCTTTAACCACTGAGCTATCCCCCAGTCCAAACGTTTTTTCTTTTTTTTTTTTTTTTTTAATATTTTACTTCTTTATTTTTATTTATTTGAGAGGGAGAGTGAAAGAGAGTGAGAATGAGAGACAGGTGGGGGGAGGGGACTCCAGATGCATGTACCACCTTGTGCATCGGGCTTATGTGGGCTCCTGGGGAATCGAACCAGGGTCCTTTGGCTTTGAAGGCAAATGCCTTAACCGCTAAACCATCTCTCCAACCCTCTTTTTCTTTTTCTTAATGACAAAGTGATCATTTTCATACTTAAACATAACATTATTTGATAATTTCCTCTCAATACTTTCTTTCGTCCCCTCTCCCCATCCTCCCTTCTGACCTTCCCGCCTCCACCCTTTAATTGCTAGGATTACATATAGGTGTAAGCCTAGTTTATGTACTGGAAATCTAACTATGGTCTTTGTGCACACTAGTCAAGCACCCTGCCAACTGAGCTACGCTCCAAACCCCTTTCCTGGGAGTTCTTATAAGTCTGAGCTTTTTAATGGGGGAGGTTTCAAAGTAGGGTCTCACTCTAGCCCAGGCTGGCCTGGAACTCACTACGTAGTCTCAGCTGGCCTCAAACTCACATCAATCCCCCTACCTCTGCCTCCCAGAGTGCTGGGATTAAAGGCGTGCACCACCACGCCTGACTGAGTGTGAACTTCTTGAGGATGCTGGCTCTGTGCCAACCCCTGACAGCCATCATCACGTGGCCTTCCATGGTCCAGATTCTGAGGGTGCACCGACACTCCTGCGTACTTCTTGTGCAAGTTTCTCTGCCTGTCCAAGCCTCACTTCTCTCATTTTGAACATAGGAGCATTTTGAGCGAAGCCCTTGGGACAGTGCCTCACACTTGGTCCATCTCGCAGCATAGCCATGACTGTGATTGTCCCAGCAACCCTGACAGTGGTCCCCTGGGTGTAAAACCCATGATCACACCTGAGCTGCAAGGAAGGCGGGTGAGGCAGGGTGAAGGTCAGCTGCTTGTAAATGGCAAAAGTGGGGATGGGAGTGGAGAGATGGCTTGCCTGTAAACCTAACAACCTGAATTCAGTTCCCCAGTACCCACATAAAGCCAGATGCACAACATGGCACGTACATGTGGAGGTTTTTTCCATAAAATGATATGCCCATCACCCCCCACCCAACATTCTTCCTCTCTCCCTCTTTCTCTCTCTCTCTCTCTGCCGGGCGTGGTGGTGCACACCTTTAATCCCAACACTCAGTAGGCAGAGGTAGGAGGATCACTGTGAATTTGAGGCCAGTTGAGACCACATAATGAACTCCAGGTCTTCCTGGGCTAGAGTGAGACCCTACCTTGAACAAAAGCAGGGTTGAAACTGTAGGGTCAGCCACCTGTCTGCACTGTCCTCTCTCCCTCACCCCCACTCATGGCTCACTGCGTCACAGGCCCCTTGTCACCATGTCTCCCTTCTCTGTGCCCTTACCTTTGCCACTCTCCGAATTCTCTCTTCTCTTCCCTGCTTATGTCACTGTCATGGTGGCGGTGGATGGGAGGGGGAGGCTCCTCTGAGCCCTTATTTCTGGGCCCACCTCCATCATCATTCAACTCCCCACCATTGCCAGAAATCCTCATGCCCAGCCCTCCCCGAGAACAGCTTCGATGAACCTTCCTTGGTTCATGTTCTAACCCCAGCCCAGTGCAGGCACGGAGTCATCTCCTACAAACGTAGAGAGAAGGTCAGAGCCGGGTGTGGTGGCGCATGACTTTAATCCCAGCACTCGGGAGGCAGAGGTAGGAGGGCCTTGAGTTTGAGGCCACTCTGACACTACAAAGTGAATTCCAGGTCAGCCTGGGTTAGAGTGAGACCCTACCTCAAAAAAAAAACAAAACAAAACAAAAAAAAAAACAGGCCTGGAGAGATTGCTTAGTGGTTAAGACGCTTACCTGGAATGCCTAAGGACCCAGGTTCAATTCTTCAGTACCCACATAAGCCAGATGCAAAGTGGCACATGAGTCTGGAATTCATATGCAGTGGCTAGAGGCCCTGGTGTGCCCATTCTCTCTCTGTCTACCTGCCTCTTTTTCTCTCTCTTAAATAAATAATTTTTTTTTCGAGGTATGGTCTCCCTCTAACCCAGGCTGACCTGGAATTCACTCTGTAGTCTCAGGGTGGCCTCGAACTCTCGGCTGTCCTCCTACCTCTGCCTCCGGAGTGCTGGGATTAAAGGCATGCGCCACTATGCACGGCTTTAATGAAATATTCTTAATACTTTAAATAAACACAAAAGTTTTAAAACTCCTCTGTTTCCAGAGGTGAAAAATGAGATCGATACAGCTTTACGTAGGATGGGGTTATAAGGGTGAAGTGAGTTAACAGCACACACAACGCCCTTGGAGCGACACCAGCTCATAGGCAGTTCTCAGCATGGGGTTTGGGTAGGCAGAGCACCATTCTGGGAGGGCACTGGGCAGACCTGCTCCTGGGTGAGGATGAGAGCTAAGACAGTCTTCCCTGAGGGTCCCCAGGCCTGATGCTCAAGGCTGCCTTTTCTTCCCCAGGCTCGGCCATTGCCTATTCTGCGTATACGTTCCCTGACGAGCTGGTGTGCAGCACCTTTCACAACTACTACGTGGTGCTGGCCGTACTGAATACCATCATCAGCACTGGCCTTTCCTGCTACTCCAGGTACTGATGCTAAGCTCAAATGGGATACTAGGAGCCCTCCCACCCCCCAACCCCCGCATGTGGCTCCACAGGCATTTGAGGTCACCAGAAAGGGCTGTGGAGCATGGCTCCGGTACAGCCCCTTTGGCGTGGCATCATGCATATCACCTGGGTAGCTACTCAACCTTTTGCTTAGAAAAGCCTACATGTGGGGCTAGAGAGATGGCTTAGCGGTTAAGGCACATGCCTGTGAAGCCTAAGGACCCTGGTTCGATCCTCCAGGTCCCACGTTAGCCAGGTGCATATGGCGGCACATGCGTCTGGAGTTCGTTTGTAATGGCTGGAGGCCCTGGGGCACCCATTCTCTCTCTCTCCCTCTCTCTGTCACTAATAAATAAATAAAAATAAAATCTTAAAAAAAAAAAAAAAAGAAAGAAAAGCCTACATGTGAACAAGGCATGGTGGTGCTCACCTTTAATCCCAGTACTCAGGAGGCAGAAGTAGGATTGCTGTGAGTTCAAGGACACCCTGAGACTACATAGAGATTACCAGGTCAGTCTGGGCTACAGTGAGACTGTACCTTGAAAATAAAAAATATTATAAAAAAAAAAGAAAAAGAAGGGACTGGAGAGATGGCTTAGTGGTTAAGGCACTTGCCTGCGAAGCCTAAGGACCCATGTTCGACTCTCCAGATCCCACGTTTGTCAGACACATAAAGATGAGACAAGCGCAAGTCCTCTAAGTGGCGCAAGCATCTGGAGTTTGATTACAGTGGCTGAGGCCCTGGTGCGCCAATTCTCTCTGTGTCTCTGTCTCTCACTTTAAATAAACACAAAAGTTTTAAAACTCCTCTGTTTCCAGAGGTGAAAAATGAGATCGATACAGCTTTACGTAGGATGGGGTTATAAGGGTGAAGTGAGTTAACAGCACACACAACGCCCTTGGAGCGACACCAGCTCATAGGCAGTTCTCAGCATGGGGTTTGGGTAGGCAGAGCACCATTCTGGGAGGGCACTGGGCAGACCTGCTCCTGGGTGAGGATGAGAGCTGAGACAGTCTTCCCTGAGGGTCCCCAGGCCTGATGCTCAAGGCTGCCTTTTCTTCCCCAGGCTCGGCCATTGCCTACTCTGCGTATACGTTCCCTGACGAGCTGGTGTGCAGCACCTTTCACAACTACTACGTGGTGCTGGCCGTACTGAATACCATCATCAGCACTGGCCTTTCCTGCTACTCCAGGTACTGATGCTAAGCTCAAATGGGATACTAGGGAGCCCTCCCACCCCCCCAACCCCCCACATGTGGCTCCACAGGCATTTGAGGTCACCAGAAAGGGCTGTGGAGCATGGCTCCGGGTACAGCCCCTTTGGCGTGGCATCATGCATATCACCTGGGTAGCTACTCAACCTTTTGCTTAGAAAAGCCTACATGTGGGGCTAGAGAGATGGCTTAGTGGTTAAGGCACATGCCTGTGAAGCCTAAGGACCCTGGTTCGATCCTCCAGGTCCCACGTTAGCCAGGTGCATATGGCGGCACATGCGTCTGGAGTTCGTTTGTAATGGCTGGAGGCCCTGGGGCACCCATTCTCTCTCTCTCCCTCTCTCTGTCACTAATAAATAAATAAAAATAAAATCTTAAAGAAAAAAAAGAAAGAAAAACCTACATGTGAGCAGGGCATGGTGGTGGCTCACCTTTAATCCCAGTACTCAGGAGGCAGAAGTAGGAGGATTGCTGTGAGTTCAAGGACACCCTGAGACTACATAGAGATTACCAGGTCAGTCTGGGCTACAGTGAGACTGTACCTTGAAAATAAAAAATGTTATTAAAAAGAAGAAAAAGAAGGGACTGGAGAGATGGCTTAGTGGTTAAGGCACTTGCCTGCGAAGCCTAAGGACCCATGTTTGACTCTCCAGATCCCACGTTTGTCAGACACATAAAGATGAGACAAGCGCAAGGTCGCACATGTCCTCTAAGTGGCGCAAGCGTCTGGAGTTTGATTACAGTGGCTGAGGCCCTGGTGCGCCAATTCTCTCTGTGTCTCTGTCTCTCAAATAAATAAATTTTAAATTCTTAACAACATGAGCTAGAGGCTCCTGCACTTTAGTTGTTTTTTTTTTTTTCTTTCATTTTTTCAAGGTAGGGTTTCACTGCAACTCAGGCTGACCTGGAATTCACTATGTAGTCTCAGGGTGGCCTTGAATTCATGGCGATCCTCCTATCTATGCCTCCCAAGTGCTGGGATTAAAGGTGTGTACCACCACGCCCAGCTGCACTTTAGTTTGGTATGGACCCTACAAAGTACTTAGCGGGGCTCGTGGCTTGGGCGAGTCACTTAACCTCCTTGAACTTTCGTTCTCTCTTCTATACAGTGCAGCTAATACAGCTCCTTCCTTTCTGGAAGGAAGATGCCAGGTCATGTGCCCTGGGCTTGAACAAGCCTTGGCAGAGGAGGTGTTTCATAAATAGACAGTCTCTCTCTCCCTCTCTCTCTCTCTCTCTCTCTCTCTCTCTCAGTGATGGGTGGGCCTGTCTCTAGGCACACATGATAGTCACAGTATTCAAATGTGACCACGAGTCATGCCCAGCTCACGGCCTCTAATCCCCACTACTTTTCCCCTTTCACTCAGGAAGACTCCAGGGCTGAGATTGTGAACGGCGTTGCCATGGGGATGGCTCTGCTGGTTCAATCTGCTTTTTGCAGGAGTGCGCCATCTGAGAGAGCCGTTCCCTTGAGCTCTTCAGGAAACTTTCCTGGTGGTTGTGGCACAGTGGCAGCTGTGTCCAGACAGTGCCACCTTGTTCTGGGCGGCAGCAGGTCAGGAAGGTCACCTGGGTTGGGTAGCAGGTAACACCTCAGTTTCCCATCCTCCCTAAATGCAATTATAGTGAGCTGTCCACCATCCTCTCCCCAGGAAGAAGCAGGCAGGGTAAAGGGTGCCCACCCCGCCCGTGCCCATCCCGGGATGGTTTTGGCACTGGCTTTCTCTGGGTGACACTTGGTTTTGTGGTGCTGAGGGAGAGTTTCACAAACCTGACAGACTGGTTTAAAAACAAAATGTGGCAGGGTACATTCTCAAACAGCACCTCCAATTGCCAGCTCTGAGCTGGGTGGGAGGCCGGAAGGGAGCGGCTCTCCATCAGAGTGAAAGTTCCTCCTAGGCGGGTTTCGTGCTGGGTTTTGTCCGTCTTCCTCCCTGGGGGAGTCCTGGAGGTGGGGGACTCTCTTCTTCTGAAAATCACAAGTTTCCTTAAAGCTGGAAGGGGTGGGAGGGGAGACTGAATCCTGGTTTCCAAGTGCTAATTCATAGAGGAATGAAACTGTATGGTCAGGTACTGCACTAGGTTGGAAGCTGTAGGAATAGCACAGGTGGTAGAGAGAAGAGTTAAGATCCCCCTGCTTTGGGTGAGACAAGGTATAGCACATGAAGAGCAGTAGGATCTAGGCTGGATGGCTTAACGGTTAAGGCGCTTGCCTGCCAAGCCTAAAGACCCAGGTTCGGTTCCCCAGGACTCACGGAAGCCAGATGCACAAGGTGGCACATGTGTCTGGAGTTGGTTTGCAATGCTGGAGGCCCTGGCATGTCCATTCTCTCTCTCTCTCTCTAATAAGTAAATAAATAAAATGTTTTTAAAATCTATTAAAAACAAAAAGAACAGTAACAGCCATGCTGAGGGCCTGAGGCTGCCTGAGTTCCATTCTTTAGCAGCCACATAAATAGCTGGGCAGGGCCACATATGACTGTAACCCCAGCTGTGTGGAGAGTGGAGAATGGCTGGAGTTCATGAAAACTGTGGCTCCATTTTCAGAGAGAGACTTCATCTCAAGAAAATAAGCAGGCCAGGATTGATGGCACACGCCTTTAATCCCAGCACTTGGAAGGCAGAGGTAGGAGGATCGTTGTGAGTTCGAGGCCACCCTGACTACATAGTGAATTCCAGGTCAGCCTGAGCTATCTCAAAAAACAAAAACCAAAACCAAAACAAACAACCTCCCCACCCCCCAAAAAAAAAAAAACAGAAAAGGAAAGAAAAGAAGCAGGTAAGTGATAGAGGAGGGTAGCCAACATTCTCCTCTGCCCTCCACACATGGCACACACATTTGCACACATGTGCAGATACCACACCATACATACCAAACACATATGCAACACAACAACAACAAAACATGCTTAAGATACCCAGAAGACCTGAGGCATGCCCTGGTGGTCTTATGGGTGGGCCTGCCAAGAGGCTTGGACATCCTTAGAGCCGTCCTTGGACGAGTCACTGGTCCTTTTTAGTTGGCTCCTAAGGACTGCGCGGCTGCGGTGTTTGAACTGAGGCTTAGAGGGAGGTTTGGGAGAGGGTTTCCTTAAGAGCTCACAATGCAACTTTTTGGAAAGTTTGCCACCATTTATTTATTTAGTTAGTTTTAAGCTCCCAACCACCTGTAAGCCACCAGGGTAAATTACCTTCTTCCGGCCCAGAGTCCACCTGCTTCCAACTGTTCAGGAACAGTGGGCAGGTGCTGTGCATTTGGCATGCCTGGTGCGTTCGGATGAATGTGTTTGGCAGTCGTGCCCCCAATAGCCTGGGCGTCCATGTTTCATGAAGAAACATTCCCTTGAACGATGAAGCAGCTTGTTTCTGTTTCTGTAAAGACCACATCTGGGGCTGTTACATACACTCAACATTTCTCATCAGACTGGTACCATATAAGAGCTACCCACACCAATCGGAGTGAGTTGCTGCTCTAAGAGGGTGCCCAGTTCACGAGAGGCAGATCACAGACTCACCCAAAGAGCCGGAAGCAAGTCGTGTCGATGCAGTGACGCCCGCCTGGATGCGCAGGTCCCTGAGAAGTGGCTTTAGGGCTGAGAGGGAAGAAAGGACGGGGGGGGGGGTGTCCTGTAACTGGAGAGCAAGAAGTCTCTGGGACTGGAGCAAGCAGCTGGGCTGTGCAGGTAAGGATGAGAGTGTAGTGTGAGAAGACAGGAGAGCCCAAGGGCAGGGGCAGGAGCCATAGGGCGGCTGGACGTCAGAGCGCCCCCCCCACCCCGTATCCTGGGAGGACCACCTTTTTCTCCCCAAGGATGTTGATCTCCTGATCTCCTGGGAAGAGACTTAAGGGGCCTTGGCTTTCATTCCCCCAAGGGACTCCCAGGTATGCCACCAGCAGCTGGGGTAGGAGTTGTCTTATGCTGTGACACTTGACAGAGGAGCTGAGGGAAAGCACACCCTCTCGAGGTGATTGGGGTGGGGAGGGGGATGATGGCAGCCCTCACCCACGCCCTGTTCCCATCTACCCCTGGCCTAGTAGACTAGTGAAGTAGGCGTCCTTGTTACCTAGCAGTGTTACTCATATGGTGTTTGCTGCGTAGCACCTGTCACTGTCGATCTTCCATTCAGCCCATTGGTTTTTGTTTTGTTTGGTTTGGTCTTGAGGCTGGATCTCGCTATGTAGCCCTGACTGCTTTGGTATATCACTGTAGGCAGCGCTGGTAGTCCTCAACTACTTATGGCAATCCTCTTTTTCTTTTCCTTCCTTTCTTTCTTTTAATCTTAAATTATTTATTTATTTGAGAGAGAAAGAGGCAGAGGGAGAGAGAAAATGGGCGCACCAGGGCCTTCAGCTACTGCAAACCAACTCCAGACACATGTGCCACCTTGTGCACCTGGCTAACGTGGGTCCTAGGGAATCGAACCTGAGTCCTTTTGGCTTTGCAGGCAAACGCCTTAGCTGCTAAGCCATCCCTTCAGCCCCAATCAACCTTCTTCCAGTGTTTGCAAACCTTGACCTTGGCAAGAGGAGTCCTGGCTAGGTGTAAGGGTAACCTGGCCTCCCAGCCCTACGGTACAGAAAGAAATAGCATGGCTTGGCTACTTTTGGAAGGTTCTGGTCTGTGATCATGGCCACTGCCTCCTTGAATCTCTGGCTGTGGCGACACCCTGTGGCTCGATGTGGAATTACACCTTGCAAGTGGGACCCACTAGTGTTCCCAGCTTGTGCCATTTTTTTTCTTTCTCTCTCTCTTTTTTTTCTTTCTTTTTTTCTTTTCTTTTCTTTTCTTTTTTTTTTTTTGCCTCTGTTGCTTTCTCTCTCCTATTCTGCTTTTGTTTCCCCCAAGTAGACTCAGCTTCGCATCTGGACAGGCTGGTCCATTTGCCCCTGGGGGAGCACTTTAATCAGGCTGTGAGACATGTCTCAAGTCACAGGAAACCCATGCTTTGGGGGACGGCCTACATCTCTTCGTGTGTAAGTGGCCGCAAAGAGTGCTTTCTATGAGTGACCTTCTGTCTCCAGCCTTGGCAGTTGGTGCCGTGCACAGGGGTCTGCTGCCTTTGGGCAGCATCTGCTGTGGAGACAGGTGTCCTGGAGTCATGGAGTGTGTTTCCTTTGGTCCCTGGGACAGAAAGTTCAGGAAAGGACACAAGCTGGGCTTGCTGGGAGCACAGGCAGGGCAGTGCGATACCCTAGAGGCAGATACCATAGACTAAATGCTGGCTAAGGCTGTCATTAACCTCTCAGACTTTAAGCCAGCCACCCATAGCCTGTCTACTCTTGTTCCTTATTGGTTTTTCTCTTTCTTTTCTTTCTTTTTTTTTTTTTTCTTTTTCTTTTCTTTTTTTTTTTTTTTTTTTTTTTTTTTTTTGCTCTTGGAGGTAGGGTTTCTCTCTAGTCCTGGCTGACCTGGAATTCATTATGTCGTCTCAGGGTGGCCTCGAACTGCCGGTGATCCTCCTACCTCTGCCTCCCCAAGCACTGGGATTAAAGGTGTGCGCCACAATGCCCTGCTCCTTTCCTTACATTCTGATCCAATATGTGAGATGAGGAGAGGAAGAGAGAAAGAGGACCCCCACACATGGATTTTTAAATTTTTGGTTTATTGGTTTTAAATGTCTTTGGGGCTCACTTCCTTAAAGACAGCAGCAATACTGTGAGGGAGGCATAGTCACTGACCCTGGTCACTCACACAGCTTTGGAGGGGCAGGAAGATGAAGCAACCTGCCAGCACCACATGGCATTGATGGGCAGAGTCATTATTAGAACCCTGTGTGTCCCTGTGAAACCAGGGCCCTATGCTGCCTCCTTCCTCTGGATGTTGTGTAATCAAGACCTCGGTGGGGATGGGGAGGGTCTATTTTTTGGTTTTTTGAGACAGGGTCTCATGTAGCCTATGTAGTCTCAGAATGGCCTCGAACTCACGGCGATCCTCCTACCTCTTCCTTGGTAGTGCTGGGATTAAAGGCACGCGCCATCACGCCCAGCCTGATCCTCCACTTCTTGAGTGCTGGGATTAAAGGCTTCCTTCACACCCAGTCATGCAGTTCTGAGGATTAACCGCAGGGTTTCACGCACACTAGACAAGCACCCCAGCCCCAGAGCTGCGGTTTTGTATGGAGTCTCCTGGCCAGAACGTGTCCTCCTGATGTCCAGCCGAGTGTCTGTGGTGTGTGGCTCCCACACCTTCAGCTGCCAACCCTCTCCAGGCCTGCAAGAGGTCCAGTTGTGACCTGCTCAGAAAGGTCTGCCTCTCCTCACGACAACCAGCATGGCTCCAGCTTGTGGTGGATTCTGTCTTTGCTGGAGGGGAGTGAGAAGGGTCAGGTCCTGCAGTGGAAGAGACCCCATGCTCACTCGTGTTCCCCGGGCCAACATGCTTGTGTGTGGTACAACTATTCTAGAAACCTCTCAGTGTTATCCAGCACCCACTTGAATCCAGGTCTCTGACTAGCCAGGTAGACCCCAGCCTCTGCGGAATGTGTTCTCCAGGGTCTGTCCCAGGCCCCTTTCTGTCCTGAGGGTGTCTGGACTTTTGAAATGCCGCTGGCAGCGAAGACCTTTGAGTTTTGCAGAATATCTGCCCAGAACCTTCCCTGTGGCTCAGCCTGCATACTCTTACTTCTCATGGTATTAGGCCAAGCTTTTCCAAAACTCTTTTCCTATCTGAGGTTTTGTCACTTACAAAGGACAGACAGAATGCTTGTCCCTTGTTAATGATCCTTGCATGCCTGTGTGATTTCCTGAGCAGTTTTTTCGCTTCAATTTCCTCTTCCTTTCAGGTTTCTTGAAATCCAGAAGCCCCGGCTCTGCAAGCTGCTCCGAGTCCTGGCCTTCGCGTACCCCTACACTTGGGACTCTCTCCCCATCTTCTACAGGGTAAGGGGCCCGCTAGATGTCCTCTCGGCCCAGGGGCTGCGTTGTTTTCTGAGCCTTTGGTGGGTCAAAGTGCCATGCTGGGCACTGGGGAGGACCTGTGGGAGTTGAGACTCGGGTGTTGCTTGGTGGCACTGTGATTAGAGAGACCATGGGAGACAAACTGACTGAGGGCTTGAGATTACCCACGGAGCGCCAGGCAGGGCAGGCAGCCTGGAGTTTGGCAGAGGGAGGGAGACAGCACGTGTCCTTGGAGGGAATGGTTTCTTGCTTTGATTTCTGTCATCTGTAACGTGCGTATGATGATGACACTCTTCATGGGAGTAAGCACTGCATGAGGTGACATGCAGGTAAAGAGCAGTCGATGTTGGCCTGGGGAGATGGCTCAGTGGGTAAAGGCACTTGCTTGCAAAGCCTGACAGCCCAGGTTCGAGTCCCCAGTACCCATGTAAGCCAGATGCACAAAGTGGCACATACATCTGGAGTCCATTTGCAGTGGCTGGGGGCCCTGGCGCACTCATTCTCTCCCTTTCTTCCTTACAAATAAATAATATCATATATATGGAAGACTAGTAACTGCGTCTCACCTGTTATCATCATCAATGTGTTAGAACTGAGGAAAGAGGCTGAAGGCGGCCCTAAGGGGGTGGGGAACTACACAGAAAGTGCAGAGAGGAGACCTAGGGTGGGGTAATGGAACAAAAAGAGGAAAGACTTTTAGCAGCTGGGCATGCTGGCGCACACCTTTAATCCCAGCACTCGGGAGGCAGATGTAGGAGGATCGCCGTGATTTCAAGGCCACCCTGAGACTACAGAGTGAATTCCAGGTCAGCTTGGGCTAGAATGAGACCCTACCTCGAAAAACCCAAAAAGGGCTGGAGAGATGGCTTAGAGGTTAAGGCACATGCCTGTGAAGCCTAAGGACCCAGGTTCAATTCTCCAGGTCCCATGTAAGCCAGATGCACATGGTGACGCATGTATCTGGAGTTCATTTGCAGTGGCTAGAAGCCCTGAAATGCCCATTCTCACACTCTCTCTCTCTGACTGCAATAAATAAATAAAAATAAATTTTAAAAAAGTTCCACCCTGAGGCAATATAGTTAATTCCAGGTCAGCCTGAACCAGAGTGAGACCCTACCTTGAAAAAAAAAAAAAAAAAAAAAAAAAAAGAGGAGGGCTGGAGAGATGGTTTTACGGTTAAGGCACCTGTCTGCTAAGCTTAAAAATGCCTGTTCAAGCCGGGCGTGGTGGCGCACGCCTTTAATCCCAGCACTCGGGAGGCAGAGGTAGGAGGATTGCCGTGAGTTCAAGGCCACCCTGAGACTACATAGTGACTTCCAGGTCAGCCTGGACTAGAGTGAAACTCTACCTCCAAAAACCAAAAACCAAAACAAAAAAAAAAAGCCCGTTTGATGGGCTGGAGAGATGGCTTAGCGGTTAAGGCGCCTGCCTCCTAAGCCTAAGAACGGCAGGTTCCAATCTCCAGCGGTTCCAATCTCCAGGTCCCACGGTTAGCCAGATGCAAAGTGACGCAAGGGTGCAAGGGGGCTCACACATCTGGATTTCGTTCGCAGCAGCTGAGAGGCTGCTGGCACACCCACTCTTTCTGTCTTCCTCTCCTCTCTCTCTCTCTCTGTGTCTCTCAAAAAAAAAAAAAAAATGCCCGTTCGATTCTCCAGGTCCCACGTAAGCCAGATGCACATGGTGGCGCATGCATCTGGAGTTTGTTTGCAGTGGCTAGAGGCCCTGGCATGCCCATTCTCACTTTCTCTGTCTCTCCCTCTCTCTGTCTCTAATAAATAAATACATTTTTAAAAATTTGGGGGGCTGGAGAGATGGCTTAGCAGTTAAGGAGCTTGCCTGTAAAGGCAGCCCGTGAGATCCCATGTAAGCCAGAGGTACAAGGTGACACAGGTGCACAAGGTTGCCCAGGCATACAAGGTGGCACAAGTGTCTGGAGTTCGTGTGCAGTGGCTGGAGGCCTGGCGTACCAATTCTTTCTCTCACTCTTGCTCTCTTGCATTAAATAACACAAACAGACAGACAAAACAACCAGTCTGTTGGGCTTGCCTCAAAAACAACAACAACAACAAAAAAAAAAAACCCACATTTGGGTGGTGCTCACCTTTAATCCCAGCACTCATGGGGGCTAAGGCTAAGGTAGGAGGATCACTATGAGTTCAAGGCTAGCCTGGAGCTACAGAGTGAGTTGTTCCTAAAAGGATTTGTCTTTTCCATTTCTTTGCTCATCTATTCTTTCTTCTTCTTCTCTTCTTCTTCTCTTCTTCTTCTTCCTCCTCATCGGGAGCCTCCTTTCTCCAGGCTATAGAGCTGAGAAGGTGTGGCCTGGGCCTGTGGACTCTGCATGGTATACTGAGAGCCGTGGGTCTCACTGTGGGTGTGGGTGCCCAGAAGGAAGGGGGCCTGCCCGAGGCCTGACCTCTTCTCAGAGCCTCTGTTCCTTCAAATCCTTGCAGCTCTTCCTGTTCCCAGGGGAGAGTGCGGGCAACGACGCCAACCTGTACCATCAGAAGCACATGTTCATGACTCTGCTGGCCTCTTTCTTGTACTCCGCTCACCTGCCAGAGCGACTGGCCCCTGGACGCTTTGACTACATTGGTAAGTGGCGGGCAGCTGTTATTCCTCATGCCTGGGGTGGGGGTTGGGGGGCATCCCTGACACCATGCCATGTGGCCGCAACGTGGAGGGCTGGTAGAGAAGAATTACCATTGAGGGAGCACTCCCTGCTTTGGTCACAGTGAGTGGCAGGCCACAGTGAGCGACCCTGACTAAAACCAGCGTGTGTGTGTGTGTGTGTGTGTGTGTGTGTGTGTGTGTTGCTAGTGATTTGCCAGGTAGGAAGGGGTAAATGGAGACAGCAGGTCCAGGACCTGAAACATTCTAATGAGGGACCAGGACTGGAGAGATTGCTTAGCGGTTAAGGCGCTTGCCGGTGAAGCCCAAGGACCCAGGTTCGATTCTCCAGGTCTCACAAAAGCCAGATGCACATGGTGGCCCATGCGTCTGGAGTTCATTTGCAGTGGCTAGGGGCCCTGGAACTCCAATTCTCACTTTCTCTCCCCACTCTCTCTGTGTCTAATAAATAAATAAATAAAAAAGATCCAATGAGGGACTGTCCTGTTGGCGCCTAATGCCTGGGGTCCCAACATAAAATGAGCATTGGGGTAAGCCATGAAAAAGAAGAGGAAAGATGGGGTGCAGATGGCATGGGGGTGCTAGTAAGCAGGCAGCTGTGCAGAGGAAGGGGAAGTGTGTCTTGAACATGGTGCGTGGAGGGAGGGCCTGGAGTTAGGTTAGAGCAGTGGGTCTCGGCTGTGGGCCCTGACAATCACTGGAACCACGCAGCTTCCAGATCCTACTTCTGACCTCTGACCCAGGAGTTCCAGAAGTCCGCACAGAGGCTGTGCGAGGCCACAGCGTGAGAAGATGTCAGGGCGCAGGGCCCACAGGTGCCAGGAGAGCTCTCCTCCTGTCTCTCCCGGGAAGGTGAGGTAGAACTCCTCCTTCCCACTGGCTGCCCACCTGGCTCTGACACTGTGTGGGCGGAAGACACCCTTGGGTGGCTTGCCTTTGGCACGAGAGTTCCTGACCTACCCTACCATGGCGATTGTAGCGCCTGTCACTGTCCCCATCACGGCAAACACCTCTCTTCTCCCCAAGCCGGTTTGGTCCCTGGCTGGAGTTTCAGCTCTGTGCATTTCAGAGATGCGGCCAGATAGGCTTCGGGTGATCTGATTAGAGCCTTGGCCTTTCTGAGTTCTGCCAGAGGGAGCTGCGGCTAGCAACATGCTTACAGGGCAGATTCCACAAAAAGGAGGATCAGAGGCCAGGAACTGGAGCCTCTCCCCGCCCTGCCCCTCAGAGGCTCCCCTGCCTGCAGGCTGCTTCCAGCCCCACCTGATGAAGGAAAGGAAACTGCGGATGAGGGCTGGGGGGCTTCGAGAAAAACAGGCTAGTTGTGTTGCCAGCACTCTTCCACAGTCATTCACCTCTATCCTGTCCTCTTGGGTGTAGAAGACCTCCCTGGGGGGAGGGAGGAGACAGCAGTTTATGAAAGATCATTAGCAAGATGCTTTGGGAGGTTTCGGCCTTAAGCAACTCACTGTGCAGAGATAAGAAGCTCCTACAGAGACTTGCCTCCTCCCAGTACCTGTGTGAGACTTGCAGGCCTGGCCTGTCAGCTCTGGCTCACAGGAAGCTCTGGGGCTGTTAGGTGGCTGTAGCAGACAGTTTCAGTTTCGCTGAGATGAACTTTCAGACCAGTTCTGGAGGAAGGGATATTTATTGAAGCTCACAGATCCAGGGGAAGTTCCATCATGGCAGAAGAAGCTGGCCTGTCTTCACAAGTCCAAGCAGAGAGAGAAGCCAAAAGCCACACAGCACAGCACACTTCAGGAACTTCAGCTAGGCACACTTTGCATATCTTTAGATTGAAATCTCAAACCCACCACCACACCTGAAGATCCGTCCAGTGACACTGCCTCCAGCCAGGTGGCTGCAGATGCAAACAACAAAGGAATACAACACTGAATATATTGGGGGCCATCTAAAACACACATATAAATAAATAAATGAAATCATGTATGTGGTCTCATCTGGCTTCTTCCCTTAGCATCACACTTTTTGCCATAACCTGTGTCAGTAACACTTTTGATTGATAATCTATTTATAATTTTAAAAATTTATTTATAAGCAAAGAGAGATAGGAGAGAGAAAAAATATGGGCACGCCAGGGCTTCCAGCCACTGCCAATGAGCTCCAGATGCACGTGCTACTTTGTGCATCTGGCTTTACAGGGGTACTGGGATTAAACTCAGGTCCTTGGGCTTCACAGACAAGCACCTTAACCGCTGAGCCATCTCTCCAGCTCCAATAATCTTTTTTTTTTTTTTTTTTTTTTAGGGCTGGAGAGATGGCTTAGCAGTTAAGGCACTTGCCTGCAAAGCTCAAGGACCCAGGTTCGATTCCCCAGTACCCACCTAAGCCAGATTCGTGAGGTAGCTCATGTATCTGGAGTTTGTTTACAAGTGGCTGGAGGATGAAGCATGTCAATGCTCATTCTCTCTCTGGGTCTCTCTTCTCTGCTTACAAATAAATAAATACTAATTTTTTTTTTTAAATTTATTTGCGAGGAGAAAGAGAGAGAATGCGTGCGCCAGGGCCTGTAGGCACTGCAAGCAAACTCCAGGTGTCTGCGCCACATTGTGCACCTGGCTTTATATGTACTGTGGAGTAGAACCCAGGTCGTCAGGCTTTGCAGGCAAGCACCTTAAACACTGAGCCATTTCTCCAGCCCTTGACTGATGATCTTGATGGCCCTCTGTGTGTTTCTCGTAGGTCACAGTCACCAGCTATTTCATGTGTGTGTGATCCTGGCCACGCACTTGCAGATGGAAGCCATCCTTCTGGACAAGACGCTGAGGAAGGAGTGGCTCTTGGCCACCTCCAGACCCTTCTCCTTCCCACAGATAGCCGGAGCCATACTTCTGTGCATCGTCTTCAGCCTCAGCAACATAATTTATTTCTCAGCTGCTCTGTATCGGATCCCTGAGCCAGAATTACACAAAAAAGAAACATGATTCGGATTCAGACCATATGCTTTGGGTGGCAGAGGTCAACATTAAGCCATTGGTGTGGTGCTGTTGGCTTACAGTGGCCAAAGGCATTCATAATGATTGATGGCTTGACAGTTTTGAGTGGGTTCATGTCAAAGAGGTTTTTAGCAGGGAAGAATTCTCCAAATGTGCAGAGTCTTTATGTGGACTTTAAAAAGGGGAACGTGGGCTCCAACAATTCCTCAGTATGGCAAATTGTTGCTTTTTCATTGCTTTAAATTTATTTAAAATGAGGTTTTCAGGGGCTGGGATGTAGCTCAGTTGGTAGAGTACTTGTCTAGCATGCATAAAGTCCTGGGTTCAATCCCCAGCACCACATAAACTGGACGTGGTGGGGCATGCATGTAATCCAGCACTCAGGAGGTGGAGGCAGGAAGGTCAGGACATCCTTAGCTAGTGAGTTCAAGGTTAGCCTGGGATACATGATACTCTACCATAAAATTAAAATAGACTCAGGAGGCAAAAGGTAGGACGATTGCTGAGGCCAGTCTGGGTCTACGGGGTGAGTTTCAGGTCAGCCAAAGCTAGACTGAGAACCTACCTTGGAAAAAAAAAATTAAAATTAGAGTTTTCAATTGTACTTACACAATTGGAATGAACATACTGTCTTTGCAGTTTTTGAATTTTCTTTAAAAAATGGAACTGGCTGCATTTGGTGAATTTCATGAGGAAAAGCTTCTCCCAGGAGCTATTAATGGTGGCCTGACAACAACTTCCCGAGAGTGAGCAGGAGTCACCAGGAGAAGGGTCTAGAGGAGCTAAGCATTCCAGAATGGACACTTCCTGCTTAGGGAAAGGAAGGGAAGGGAAGGGAAGGGAAGGGAAGGGAAGGGAAGGGAAGGGAAGGGGAGAGAAGTCCTCTTCCCATAAGTCCATTGGGTCTTCAAAGTGCAGGTTTTCATGCCAGTTGAATTTAGAGTTTGTGCTGCTTTATGGTTTTTGTTGTGGTTTTTGTTTGTTTGTTTGTTTTGGTTTTGGTTTTTTTAGGTAGGGTTTCATTCTAGCTCAGGCTGACCTGGAATTCACTCTGTAATCTCAGGCTGGCCTCAAACTCACAGCGATTCTCCTTACCTCTGCCTCCCGAGTGCTGGGATTAAAGGCGTGCGCCACCACACCCGGCTATGTTTTGTTCTGATTGGTTTTTAATGCCACCACCAATGAATGGAAGTCACATGTTCTGTTGTGCTCTGATTTCTTGTTGCCATTTTGAGCTGCTCAGTATTTTTCAGTGCAGGTAAAATGTGTTACCTTTGGAGTTGAGTGTCAATTTCCAAGTGGTTGTACTAATCTGTCATCTTTTCTTTTTCTGGTTTTTCGAGGTAGGTTCTCACTCTAGCCCAGGCTGTCCTGGAATTCACTATGTAGTCTCAGGGTGGCCTCGAACTCATGGAGATTCTCCTACCTCTGCCTCCCAAGTGCTGGGATTAAAGGCTTGTGCCACCACACCTGGCATCTGTCACTTTTTTACTTGTTTTCTTTGGTTTTTCGAGGCAGGGTCTCACTGTAGCCCAGGCTGACCTGGAATTCACTCTGTAGTCTCCGGCTGGCCTTAAATTCACTGTGATCCTCTTACCTCTGCCTCCTGAGTGCTGGGATGAAAGGCATGTGTCACGTGCCCAGCATCTGTCACCTTTTTAACCAATAAAAGCACTACCTATGGAGATACCACATGCTTGATACTGCTTCAGTATTTCAAATGTGCAGCCAAATTTGTCACTTGTGCAAGCATGTTGAAGACGTCACTGATGGATGGGTCCCATGTCCTGTCCTCAAGCTTTCTGGTGAATCAGCCTGGGGCATGTGGATTCCTGGATGGACTGCTTCCCAGGGCTAAATGTAGGTTTAGTGGAAGCAATCCATAGTGCAGCATGTCCCTAGAGGATTCTGATGCAGGAGGGCCAGGGATGAAATCTGAAGAAATGCTGGTGTCTCATATTCCCAAAGGATCTCAGTACCGTATCATCTAAAGACATGTCCCTTGGGCTGGGGAAATGGCTTAGCAGTTAAGGCATTTGCCTGCGAAGCCTCAGGACCCCGGTTTGATTCCTCAGGACCCACATAAGCCAGATGCACAAGGGTTTGCATGCATCTGGAGTTCATTTGCAATGTCCAGAAGCCCTACTGTGCCCATTCTCTCTCTCTCTACCTCTTCCTCTGTCTCTTTCTCTCTCATGTAAATAAATAAATAAAATGTTTTAAAAAAAAAAAGACATGTCCCTTATTTTATTTCCAGAGTTTTCTACTCTGAATAGTATTGTAATTGTCAAAATAAAAATGGATGTGTCAAACCCTGGTCAATACAAGTAAATCAAACAGAGCTGGGATATATGAAGGGGAGGAGCTCATGTATGTATACCTGATTTTAAAACAATAACAAGGGCTACAGAGCTGGGATATATGAAGGGGAGGAGCTCATGTATGTATACCTGATTTTAAAACAATAACAAGGGCTGGAGAGATGGCTCAGCAGTTAAGGCGCTTGCCTGCAAAGCCTAACAACCTGGGTTTGATTCCTCAGTACCCATATAAAGCCGGATGTACAAAATGGTGCATGCATTCAGAGTCCATTTGCAGCAGCTGGAGCACCCATTCTCTCCCTCCTTCCCTCTCTCTCTCTCTCTCTTTGTCTCTCTCTGTCTCTCTGCTTGAAAATAAATGACAGCTGGGCGTGGTGGCACACGCCTTTAATCCCAACACTCAGGAGTCAGAGGTAGGAGTTCGAAAGTTTGAAGCCACCCTGTACCCTGAGACTACATAGTGAATTCCAGGTCAGTCTGGGCTACAGTGGGGGAACCCTACCTCAAAAAACAAAAACAAAATTAAAATTAATTAATTAATTAAATAAGGTGGACAGTGACTGAGGAAAACACCCAACGTCACCCTCTGGCCTTCACACATGCACACACATACACATGTACCTGTGTTCATGGGCACATATGAAATGTACACACATGCACACACATACACACAGAGTCTGCCAGAGCCACAACCTTCCATAAACATCCCCATAGCCTTACACAGAACATACTTCTGCAAAGATGTATCACCACCATGGATGCCACCCCGTTATTGAGACTTGTAGCCAGGGATTATTGTTCCATATATAACTTATACAGCCCTCCTCGCTTTGCCATTAAAGCTACCACCCTCACCCCCGCCTCAGCTCCCCGAGTATGCACATTATCGCCCACTGAAATGACCGTTCTGGAATAAATCCATCCTCGTTGGGGAATCTCTGTTATTTTAGGTTCACGGCGCTGAAACACTGAGCAATTTCTCACTTGTTGCATTACTAATTCAAGTTTAGTGTTTTATGGTGATTTCAGGGAGTCCAGAAATGCTGATGCCAAACAGTTTTGTTTTAACAGAGGCCCATCAACCCCCTGATCTGTACTTGGTAATGACTTCACAGGCCTGTATCACAATGCTAGGTCGTTTTTTGCTGACTCAGGATTACCCCCGTATCTCAGAACACTGCCTCTGGGATTAAACAGCCCAGACACTTCAATGGCTTTGTAACTAAATAGCTCATGGTCTCAATCCTCTAAAGACAAGTAGCAAATTATATCAGATGAGAGTGGTCAAGAAATATGATTTCATTAGTTTTTTTAATCTGTTGACTTGCTCTGGGGACCAGGGAGACTGCTATGGTTATATGGGCTGGTAAATTTCAGTACATTAATTGTAAACTGCACAACAAATTTTGCTCTGTGGCAACAATCTGATATTGTTAGTGGATTCCACACCAGCCGGGTCTGTGGGCTCCTTCACCTCACTGTAGCTCTGATTTTTATAGTGAGAAAGACAAAGTATTAAATTCTTGCTCTTATAAAATACAAGCTGGGTATAGTGGCGCATGACTTTAATCTCAACACTTGGGAGGAGAGGTAGGAGGATGGCTGTGAGGTTGAGGACAGCCTGGGACTACAGAGTGAGTTCCAGGTTGGCCTGGGCTAAAGTGAGATTCTGCCTCAAAAACAAACAAACAAATCCGGGCGTGGTGGTGCACGCCTTTAATCCCAGAACTCGGGAGGCAGAGGTAGGAGGATCGCCATGAGTTTGAGGCCACCTTGAGACTACATAGTGAATTCCAGGTCAGCCTGGACTAGAGTGAGACCCTACCTCAGAAAGCCAACCAACCAACCAACCAACCAAACAAACAAAAACCCAAAATAACAAAAATTTAAAAATAACTGAAAAATAGTTGGACAATTAGGGATGACCCATAGGAAGGGCTTAACCACTGAACTATCTCTCCAACCTTCAAAATGTTGTTTTATGGAACCCTGGTCACCTGAGATGCTCTGAGGGAGATGGGTGAAATAGAATGAGATTTTTAGACTTACTCAGGAACCCCTTAGCATGAATGATTTTTTTTTTTTAAGAAGATAGGGTATCATGTAGCCCAGGCTGGCCTTGGAATTGCTTCATAGCTGAGGATGACCTTAAACTCCCGAGCCTTCTGAGTTCTGGGATTACACACATGTACTACCATGCTGAGTTTATGTGGTATGGAGGAATCACCCCCAGGGGTTCAGGCATGTTAGGCAGCTACATCCCCAGCCTGCCAGGTGTGAATGCTATGTCCATGAAACACCTATACATTGTTGAGTGGCAACCCCTAATTTTTTTTGTTGTTGTTGTTTTTTGGTTTTTCAAGGCAGGGTCTCACTCTGGCACAGGCTGACCTGGAATTCACTATGTAGTCTCAGGGTGGCCTTGAACTCACAGTGATCTTCCTACCTCTGCCTCCCAAGTGCTGGGATTATAGGCGTGCGCCACCACACCCAGCAACCCCTAATTTCATCATTAACAGCTATCATGACAAACGTCCGCTCCCGATGCCGACATGTTCTTCCAGCTTCCACGGATGTCTGCTTTTCCTGAAGTGTGTGAGAGGAAAAATAAGAGTGCATTTGTTCTCCCGACCTTGTCCTGTTTCCCTTGCTGCAAATGTGTCCGTTCATCCTGATAAATAGATCCCTGCACATTGCCTGCGGCTAAGTCATCCAATGGATAAGGGCTTGGTAGGTGTAGGACCAACACTAGCTTAGGAACTGGGAAGGTAGGTGTGAAGAAAACCTGTGATGTCGTCACTCATGGAGATAGTACTCTACCTGGGTAGGTAGACAAAGCATAGAAATTCTGAAAAAAAGATAAGTACTGTGGAGAAAAAGCCTGGGGAGGTTGAGGAGAGAGGATGGCAAAAGACAAATGCTGGGCTGCTCTGATAAGCAGACAGTCCTGCAGGGGCTGGAGGAGCCAGGCTGGCTGGAGCATGGAGGGAAAGTATGTCCTAGAGAGGTCACAGTAAGGAACAAGGGCCCTGAGGCCAGCAGGGCCATGTCCTACTGGAGAGATAGAAATCAGTCCGAACCTTCCAGACACGTTCACTCTGGAAGACATCTGAATGACTGGACTTTTGAAGAATTCTGAAAATCTCCTGAATTTTCTCCCTGGGAGATTTCCCAAGGGCTTTTTTTCTATATCCCATTGTAATTGTATGGAATGCTTTTTACCCAGTAAGGCTTGGACCTCAGGCAAGGCAGTGCTCAAGACTGTGTGGTCGTGGTGTCTAAGCAACAAGCTTTCTAGAACCGACTTCACTTTTGCCTTCTCCATAGCGAAGAACAAAAGGGGTTCAACGATAATTTTAATCCACCCTATCTAAACTTGACTCAATGATATAATACGTGCATACTGAGAGGCCCAAATATACTGACACCTAAGTATGCAAGATGGGGGAGGGGTCTTGGAATTTGGAATATTCAGGCAAATTCCTCGGGTGATTTTTTTCCCCCTATCTTTTGCTGCCCAGAACTAAATCCATGTCAGGCACATAAACTACTGAGCTCTGCCCCCAGCGTTGTGCGTGTGTGTGTGTGTGTGTGTGTGTGTGTGTGAGAGAGAGAGAGAGGCACTATGCTAGGCTGGGCTTGAACTCACTATCCTCCTGGCCTCAGCTCCCCGAGTTGCTGTGATTACAGGCTTAGATTACTAAGCTCCTCCACCTTCTCAGTTCTGGGGTTATAGGCATGTACCCCTATACCTGGTTTACATAGAACTAGAAGAGGTAGATTTTAGTGTATGTAAAGTATACCTCAAAGACAGATGCACAAAGTGGTCCATATATCTGGAGTTTATTTGCAGCAGCAGGAGGTCCTGGAGTGCCCATACTCTCTCTTTCAAATAAATATTTTTTTTAAAAAAGAAGGAAAATAAAGTGAGCTCACGTCTGTAATATCAGTACTTGAGAGGCTGAGGTAAGAGTTCTATGAATTTGAAGCCAACCTGGGTTTCAGAGTGAGTTCTAGGTTTGCCTGACTTAGAGTGAAACTCTTCTTTAAAAGAAAGGAAAAGAAAAGAAGGAAGGAAGCAGAAAAGAAAAGAAGGAAAGAAAGAAAATGAATGAGCTCAATATGGATGGGAGCAGGGGAGGAAAATCTGCCCGGAAGCGAAACTGCATAGCAGTGTAATTCGAGAGCTCCTTCACTGGGGTTCCTCAGAACCTCCATTCATCCCCTCAAGCCTTAGGGCCACACCCACACTGCTAAGCACAGGGCAAGCAACAATGCCATCTAGCGAGGTTGTGGGGATAAGCTGGTAGAGTCAGTAAAAACAGAGGTTTCCAATTGGGATATGAAGGGTGACACCAAAGCCACAGGTGCAGCAGATGTAACAGGCGAGGGAGCATAGTAGGGGGCAGGCAGAGGGGGACTGGTATCTACAGCAATATGACGTGTAGATCTGCTGAGAAGTGGAGACCACAGAGAGAGTTGAGGTAAGTTGGGCCCTAGTATGTCAGGGCTACAGTTTCAAGTGTGTGTGTTAGAGTAGGGGTGATGTATTTGGCAAGAAGAGATCTGGGGTCCTGGTGAGGGTCTTAAACCATGAGAATGTACCATAGGGTGCTACACAGGGATATGACACAACGAGGTATGTGATTTAGAGCTGAGGGGGCTATAAAATGGAACAGTCTTGGAGGGCAGGAGCTGCAACACCTGTTAGGTTAGTGTTACTTTCAGCCATTCTGCATCCAGGAATCTATTTTACAACTTACAAAGGGGTTCCAAGTCCCCGGCAGCTGTTTGGAAGAGCAAATACTGAACCGAGGCTGACGTCCACCAAACAATACAGGCTAAGGATATTAAATTGTGATGAGCCTTACCAATGCTAGTCCTGAAGGAAGTTTAGAAAAGGCCAGAGTTACAGGAGAGCCGCAGGTGTAGATGCATATTTGATAGTTATCAGCTTAGGGGCAAAGGCTGACTTGAGATAGAATCTATTCGTGTAAGACAAGAGTTGCTCAAGGGTAGGAGGTGAATTTTAATAATGTCTGCATGGCTAGGATAAAGCAGAATCAATGTGAAGGCTGGGGTGTGCTTGGCAGGGTGGGCAGAATGCTTGCCCTAGCATGTGTGAGGCCCTGGGTTCGATCCCCAACACCACATAAAAAGAAATATATATATATATATTTGAGCTCTAGCCCAGGCTGATCTGGACTTCACTATGTAGTCTCAGGCTGGCCTCGGCCTTATAATGATCTTCTTATCTCTGCCTCCCGAGTGATGGGATTAAAGGCGTGCGCCAACACGCAGGGCTTTAAAAGAATATTTTTTTGACAAAATAATGTGTACATAGGAAAGAGCTGAAGCACCTTGAGAGGGAAACCCAGGAAAAGTGGCAGTCAAAGATGTGACCTAGGGCTGGGGAAGTGGGAGGATCGCTGTGAATTCAAGAACAGCCTGAGACTACATACTGAATTCCAGGTCAGCCTGAGCTAGAATGAGACTTTACCTCCAAAAACAACAACAAAAAGATGTGACCAGAAGCCAGAGAAAGTGTCTGAGACTTCACAGTACCAATAGAATACTCAGGGACCCCCTCCCCCAACGTCTTTGATTCTGCTGACTTTATTTATTTTTTTCAATATAGTTTATTTATTTGTGAGAAAGAGGCAGAGAGTGAGAAATGGGCAGGCCAGGGCCTCCAGCCACTGCAAACGAACTCCAGATGCATGCGCCTCTTTTGCATCTAGTTTACGTGGGTACTGAAGAATGGAACTGGGATCCTTTGGCTTTGCAGGCAAATGCCTTAACCGCTGAGCCATGTCTCCAGTCCTATTTTAATTTAATTTTTTTTTTTTTTTTTTTTTTGAGGCAGGTCTCACTCTAGCTAGGGCTGACCTGGACCTCCTTCTGTGAGGCCAGGCGTTGGACTCGAACTCACAGAGATCCTTCCATCTCAGCCTTTCAGAGGCTTGGGATCAAAGACATGCGGGGGCCACCACGCCCTGGCTTTATCTGTTTTATTTTGTGGGGATTTCCGTTTGCTTTGTTTTGTTTGCTTTCCTGTGACAAGGGACAGAAGAGAGGCCTCAGCCTCCACGTCGGAGAACCCGAAAGGTTTGCATTTCACACCTCGCGTCTCCCTCCAGCGCTTCGAGGCCAGGCCCGCGCGGTCGCCTAGGAGACGAGGCCCCCCCAATCCCTCCCCACCCTTTCCCCGGAGCGCCTGCGCTTCCCCACAGGCCCCGCCCCCTTCCCCCCGAGGACGGGCGCTGATTGGTCCGTTTGAAATGCGCCGGGCGGGAGCTCACCTGGGCTCGTCACGTCGCCGCAGGGTTTTCCCCCCGCCGCCCCGAGCGCCGTGCGTCCCAGCCGCCGAGTCCCGCTTCCCGCGGCGTGTGTGTGTGTGTGTGTCTCTGCGCTCCGCTCGCCGTCGTCTGTCCTGCTCCGGGTCCCGCGCGCGTGTGCGCGTGTGTATGTGTGTGTTGGGGGGCAGCGCACGGAGCTTACGGCCATGAAGCCAGCGTGAGTCGCCGGCAGGCGAGGGACGCGGGTGGCGGGGAAGGAGAAGGGAAACCCCGGGGCGGCCTTTCTAATCCACGCCGCCGTCCGCAAGGGCGAGCCGTGGGGGCCCGGATGTCCGTGTACCCCGGATGGGGGGGTTGCCCACGCCTGCGCTTGGGCCTCTGCGGGTTGGTCCAAAGCCCCGGGGGAAGGGGGGTGTCTTGTGCCATCCCTCCTCTCTCCCTACCCCGTGTCACTCGTCTGGATCGTCATCCTTCTGGACTCCCCATCCTTCCTCCGCATCCTCTTCCTCCCCGCGGCTCTCGGGTGCGGGTTGCAGACTTGGGCTGTCCGGGCTCAGCCTGGCGTGGGTTTTGACATTTGGGGACCGGGTAGATTGCTTTCAGCCCTCCCCCATCCTCCCCCCTACACCCCCTTCCCCGGAGCATCCATGCATCAGTGAACACTGGGTCCCTTCCCTTGCCCTGGGTGCTGGTGGCCTGGAGGCTCCAGTCCCTGGTTGCAGGTCAGTTCTAGGCGCTATCTTTGTCCTCGGGCCATCCCCGCCCGTGGCCCTCTATCTCTCTCCCACGCCCACATTCCTCAGTAATTGCGAGACACTTTTTTTTCTTCCTTTTTTGAACTGCAGCAGCATCCGCCCTGGTTAAACAAGTGCTTCTGCATTACTGGGCAGAGCGTATTTATGAGTCATTGACCACTTCCCTAGTCGAAAGGGAACTTGTTTTATGAAGCCAAACTCAAAAACCTTTATAAATAAAGATAACCTTGGAGTTTACAGAAACCTACCCCGCTATGCGCTGAAGAATAATTTGCTGGGTTTCCGCCGGGGAATGTGTTGGGAAAACTGTTTATATCATGTACGGTCCGAGGCAAAACTTTCCATTTGATTTTTCGTGTGAAACGTCCCTCTAGCCTGTATCAAAGGGGGGTGGGGAAGGTGATAGGAGGGAGACATGATGGAATTAGTCTGTTCTCTACTTAACAAATCAAGACATTGGCAGTTTGGGACCACATTTTGTTTGACGATAAAAAAAAGTAATAGTTTGAACATTCAATGACGTTATTCCTTGAAAGTACAGTCTAGACTGTATTTATTTTCTGGTTTTTCGAGGTAAGGTCTCACTCTAGCTCAAGCTGACCTGGAATTCAATATTTATCTCAGGATGTCCCTGAACTCACGGTGATCCTCCCAAGTGCTTGGATTAAAGCTGTGTGCTACCATGCCTGGCTAGACTGTATATGTATATATATATATTTGTGTTGCTGGGGACCAAACCCAGAGTTTTGTGTATACTATGCAAGAGCTCTCAAACACTGAGCATTTCCATAAACTTGGTTCTGTGTGCACATTTTTATAACTGACTGAGGTTACTCACCCGGTCAGCCTGACCATGTTTTTAAAGATAAGTGTGGCCAATTATATTTAGATATTTCAAATTTGTAGTGATGCTAAAATTATTTCTTAAGAAAATTTACAAGCTATTTTAATAGGGAACTAATAAGCTAACTAGTTGGAGATGTGCTCCGTGGTTGAGCACTTGCCTAGTATATATTAAGACTGAATTTGAGCTCCAGCATTGCAAACAAACAAACAAACAAACAAAAAAGCCAAACAACAAACACAGAAACTAAACTAACCTGCCCCCCCTATCCCCCAAGGTTCATATGGGTCCAAAAGTGGTTTTTTTTTTTCAGTTCTTAAATACTTCTGGGTTATATATAAGTCCTAGTAAGGTCACTTTTATATGAATTACATGTAAGGTTTTGTGTGTTCGTGTTAAACTCAAATGTTTTTTATTCATGGTTAGGAGAACTAAGACACCCAGGAAACCCATAATAAAGAAAGGATCCCAGACGAATCTTAAAGACCCAGTCGGGGTAAGGTTTCCCTGGATTTGTGTGTTGTGTGTGTGTGTGTGTGTGTGTTCTTCCTTTTCTGTCTTTTGCATATGCTTGGAAGGGGAGTAAGATGAGATGTGGAATGGAATGGAATTGCTTTTGGTTAAATTAACTTACTAGATTGTATAAAGCTTGTTCTACCTTGGGGAGTTTTTGTTTCTCTATAGGATTAATTAGTTCAGCAAATGAAGTCTCTTTATTTTGGGGTTCAAGGTAGGGTCTTGCTGTAGCCCAAGCTGACCTGGAATTCATTATGTAGTCTCAGGGTGGCCTTGAATTCATGGTGATCCTCCTACTTGTGCCTCCCAAGTGCTGAGATTAAAGGTGTGTGCTCCCACATCGGCTGAAGTCTTTTTTTAATATTTTATTTTTCTTTATTTATTTGAGAGAGAGAAATAGGAGAGAAAGAGAGAATGGGCATGCCAGGGCCTCCAGCCACAGCAAAGGAACTCCAGATGCTTGCACCCCCTTGTGTCTGGTTTATGTGGGTCCTTGGGAATTGAACCTGGGCCCTTTGGCTTTGAAGGCAAGCGCCTTAAACACTAAGCCATTTCTTCAGCTCTGAAGTCTCTTTAATTTTTTTTTTTTCTGAATGTACACACCTTCATGAGAGAGAGAGAGAGAGAGAGAGAGAATTGGCACATCAGGGCTCCTAGCCACCTCAATTGAACTCCAGATGCATATGCCACCTTGTGTGCATGTGCGACCATGTATGCTTGCATCACCTTGTGCATCTGGCTTACATGGGATTTGGAGAGTCAAACACATAGTCCATAGGCTTCACAGGCAAGCGCTTTAATTGCTAAGCCATCTCTACCCTGAGGTCTTTTTTTTTTTTTTTTTTTTTTTTGAGAAAAATATTTTTATCTTATTTATTTGCGTGTGTGCATGTATGTATGTATGCATGCATGCACGCTCGCACCAGAGTCTCTTGCAAACAAACTCCAGATGCATGTGCCACTTTTTTTGGTTTTCTGAGGTAGAGTCTCGCTGTAGCTCAGGTTGACCTGGAATTCACTATGTAGTCACAGGGTGACCTTGAACTCATGGCAATCCTCCTACCCCTGCCCCCCACCCCCCCGAGTGCTGGGATTAAAGGCATGTGCCACCACTCCAGGCACATGTGCCACTTTTTGCATCTGGCTTGATGTGGATCCTGGGGAATTAAAACATGTAAGCAAACACCTTTAACCACTGAACCATCTCACCATCCCAAAATGAATTCTTTGGTTGTTGACTACAACCCCTATAACTAATGATTTGGAAATGGATATTCAACAGTCTTCACTGAAGTTCATGCTGTACTTGTTGGGGGAGGGGGTTTCAGCTCACATAGTAGTCCTTCCTCTCCCACCTGCACCAAGTCACTGATGAGTCATTTCCCAAGAAAAGCCCCAGACACCAAGTTCCATAGTGATTGGTAGAAGCAGGCTTAATTTAGATAATACTGCCTCACAGTTGCAAGCACTTCACTAGGTTCAGATCTGAATTTTGCTTTTAAAGTTAAATGGTAATTTTCCCTAAGATTTTTATTTTATTATTTTATTTTGTTTTATTTATTAGAGAGGGAAGCAGATAGAATAGGGGAATGGGCATGCCAGGACCTTGAGCCACTGCAAACAAACTCCAGCCACATGCTCCACCTTGTGTATTTGGCTTTTGTGGGTCCTGGTGAATCAAACCTAGATCCGTTAGCTTTTTAGGCAAGTGCCTTAATCACTAAGCCATCTCTCCAGCCCTCCCTGAGATATTTTTAACATGGCCGCCTCACTGCCACTGGAGAGTCCGATTTGAGTTGTACCATGTGCCATGAGCACAGACACCCTCCCTCCACCTTGTCTTCCTTCTAACCTATTCTTAACCTTTTGGGTTAAACCAGAATTTGATTTGAAATCTAATTCTAAAGAACTCTAATAGCTTTTTCTGCCATTTAGAGAGTTTTTTTTTCCTGTTAGCTCTACAACTCGGTGTACAATAGGAAGAGAACTGTGCATTTTATTTTATTTTATTTTTTTGAGGTAGGGTCTCACACTAGCCCAGGCTGACCTGGAACTCACTTTGCAGTCCCAGGCTGGCCTCAACCTCACAGCAGTCCTCCTACCTCCGCCTCCTGAGTGCTGGGATTAAAGGCATATGCCACCACACCTGGCTTTTGGGCTCCCCCACCCCCAATTTGATTCTTTTAAATCCAAACTTATTCTGGTTGCATGAACATTTGAAACCTTTCCTCATATTTAACATACCCAGTTTTGACCATTCTGACTAGTAGATTTTGCTTGTCATGGCCCTGGGTTTATGTGGGTGACTTACGTTGAAAGACCAGATGTGTATGGAATGAATGGAAAGCTTGTCAGGAACGGAAAGCTGGGCACGTGTGGTGGATCATGCTTATAGCCCCCGCTCTAGGAGGCTAAGGCAGGAAAATCGCTGAGAATTCAATGTAAGCCTGGTCTACATAGTTCCAGGTCAGCCTAGACCCTAGAAAACAAACTTAAGGAAAATCAGATGTAAAGTCCACCCTGCTTGAGCAACTTTGTCTTTCCAGGTATACTGTAGGGTGCGCCCACTGGGCTTCCCTGATCAGGAGTCCTGCATAGAAGTGATCAACAACACAACAGTGCAGCTTCACACTCCTGAAGGCTTTCGATTCAACAGAAATGGAGATTATAAGGAGGTAATCTACTAAAACCAGTTATTTTTACTTGTTGTTTCCTGAATTGTTTCTTTTTGTTTTTCTTTTTGTTTTTCTTTTTATTTATTTATTTGCCAGCAGAGAGAGAGCTAGAAGAGAGGCAGACAGAGAGAGAATGGGCACGCCAGGGCCTCTAGCCACTGCAAACGAACTCCAGATGCATGTGCCCCTTGTGCATCTAGCTTACGTGGGTCCTGGAGAATCTAACTGGGATCCTTTGACTTTGAAGGCAAATGCCTTAACCACTAAGCCATTTCTCCAGTCCTCTTTTTGTTTTTCAAGGTAGGGTCTTGCTCTAGCCCTGGCTGATCCTAGAATTCACTATGTATTCTCAGGGTGGCCTTGAACTCATAGCCACCCTCCTACCTCTGCCTCCTGAGTACTGGGATTAAAGGCGTGCGTGGTGTAGTTTTTCTTGGTTTTGTTTTTGGTAGTGTTGGAGGTTAAATGTAGGGTTGTGAATGCTAAGCAAGCACTCTGCCATGCCACTCACGACATCCCCAGAAGCACTGTGCATTTGGGTCAGCCTCTTTATGAAGAGGGTTTTTTTGTTGTTGTTAAGAGTCTCACCATGTAGCCTAGGCTGGCCTCAAAATTATTATTCCTGTAGCTCACCCAAGTGCTGGGATTTTAGGCACCTACAACCTGATGCCTGAAGAGTGGGGTTTGTTTGCTTCTGTCTTTTCAAGGTAGGGTTTCATTCTAGCCCAGACTGACTTGGCACTTACTCTGTAGTCCTAGGCTGGTCTCAAACTCATTAGCTATCCTCCTACCTTTGGCTCTCAAGTGCTGGGATTAAAGGCATGCACCATCATACCCAGTGAGAGTGGTTTTTGTTTGTTTAATTTTTAGGGCATTGGTGTCTTAAACTCAGTGTCTTCTTCTATCACAGTCATTTTTTCCAATATTTTATTTATTTATTTATTTATTTATTTTTTATTTATTTATTTATTTATGGGCATAACAGGTCCTCTAGCCACTGCAAACATACTCCAGTCTCATGTACCACCTTGGTTTATTATTTTTTTTGGAGATGGAGTCTTATTGTATAATCTATATTGGGATTACAGGCATACACCACTGTGCTCAATACATGGAGAGGTTTTAATTTATTTTATTTATTAGAGAGAGAATGAGCATGTCAGGGCCTTCAGTCCCTGCAAATGAACGCCAGATGCATGTGCTACCTTGTGCATCTGATTTACATGGGTCCTTTGGCTTTGCAGGCAAGCACCTTAACTACTAAGCCATCTCTCCAGCCTGAGAGTTTTTTTAGGGGGTGGGGAAGGATGGAATTTCAAGATAGGGTTTCATTCTAGCCCAGAATTCAACCTATGTAGTGCCAGGGTGACCTAGAACTCACAGTGATACTCCTTCTGCCTCCCAAGTGTTGAGATTAAAGGCATGCACCACCACATTCAGCCGGAGAGATTTTATATTAGCAAAATAGTGAGCACATTAAAAAATATAAGTTTAAGTTGGACAAAATGGTTCACATCTGTAATCCCAACATTTAGGGGGCTAAAGCAAGAAGATCATGAGTTCTAGACCAGCCTGGAATATAGTAAGATCTTGTCTCAAAAAATATAAAACACAGCCTGGAGATGGGTTAGTGGTTAAGGCGCTTGCCTAAGGACATGTTTGACTCCCCTGATCCCAGACTCATAATGTAACACATGCACAAGGTTGCACATGAGCACAAGGGTGGTGCATATGTCTGGAGTTCGATTAAAGTGGTTGGAGGACCAGGTGTGCCAATTCTCATTCTCTCTCTCACTCTCTCTCGCTCTCTCTAAAAAAAAAAAAAAAAAAAAAAGAAGCCCAGTCTGTTGGGCTTGCCTCAAAAGAAAAAATACAAAACTAGCCAGGCGTGGTGGTGCATGCCTTTCATACAGTTCAAAGCCAGCCTGGGTAAGAATGAGACTTAAAAAGTATGTATATACAGTAGATTGTGTTCAGTGCAGGTCTACAAATAAATGTGCTAAGGAAGTAGTTGCACAGTAGAGGGAGTTTTTTCTTTTTTTGGTTTTCTGAGGTAGGGTCTTGCTGTAGCCCAGGCTGACCTGGAATTCACTCTAGTCCCTAGGGCGCCTTGAACTCATGGCCATCCTCCTGCCTCTGCCTCCAGAGTGCTGGATTAAAGTATGCCCCACCACGCCCGATTTAGAGGGAGATTTTTTAAAAGGGAGGACAATGTCTTTGCAATCTAGATTGTTGGACAGTAGCCTTCATAGTGGGAGGGAGAAGAAAGTCAGGTGTGCCAAAGGGGTGGCACCGTGGGAGTGCAGAAGAACTAGGGTTGATTCAGGCTCTTTGCTTTCTAGCTGCTGTTCATTTGTTTTGACACAGGGTCTCACTCTGTAGCCCAGGCTATCCTGGATTTCACAGTGTCATCCAGGTTGGCCTTGGGCTCTGTAGCAGATAGCTTCAGGTTCGCTGAGATGAACTTCCACCCCAGGCACAGTTATGGAGGAAGGGATTTATTGAAGCTTACAGATCCAGGGGAAGTTCATAATGGCAGAAGAAGCTGGTCTGCTTTCACAGGACTAAACACAGTGAGCAAAACCAAAAGCCACACAGCACAGCACACTCAGGAATTCCAACTAGGCCCATTTTGCATATCTTTAGATTGAAATCTCAAACCCACCACCACACCTTAAGATCCACCCAGAGACACTGCCTCCAGCCAGCTGGCTGCAGATGCAAACTACAAACGAATAAAATATTGAATATATTGGAGGCCATTTAAACTATCACAGGCTCATTGCGATCCATCTGCCTCAAACCTTTCTCCCCAGTGCTGCGTGAACTCCTATGCATGTGACATTGTGCCTCTTTGTCCTCGTGACTCTCAGCAGGACTGACTCCTTTCTGAGGAACTCTCCTCTTTCCCCTCTAACTGTTGGTGCTTTCTGGTCACTAGCCACCCTTGGCTGACTTCTGCTTAGCCTCCATATAATGAGTTGGGCTATGTCCATGGCCCTGGCTCTGTTTTCTTCCTCTTGTTTTTTTTTTTTTTTTTTTTTGGTTGGTTTTGGTTTTTTGAGATAAGGTCTTGCTCTAGCCCAGGTTGACCTAGAATCCACTATGTAGTCCCAGGTGGCCTCAAACTCACAGCAATCCTGCTACCTCTGCCTCCTGTGTGCTGGAATTAAAAGCATGCACCATCCTGCCCAGCCTTTTTTTTAAGTTTTTCAAGGTAGGGTTTCACTCTAGCCCAGGCCTACCTGGAATTCACTATGTATACTCAGGGTGGCCTTGAGCTCATGGCGATCCTTCTACCTCTGCCTCCCAAGTGCTGGGATTAAAGGTATGAACCACCACGCCTGGTTTCCAGCCATTTTTAAAAAATATTTAACTTATTTATTTGAGAGAGAGATAATGGGTGCACCAGGGCCTCCAGCTACTGCAAATGAACTCCAGACACATGTATCACCTTGTGCATCTGGCTTACGTGGGTCCTGGAGAATAAAACCTGGGTCCTTGGGCTTTGCAGGCAAGTGCCTTAATCGCTAATAAAGTCTTTAAGTGGGCAAAACTCTGCCTGATCTAACTCCTATTTATCTCTTCATCCTTGTCTTTTAGTGCTCATCCAGTCTTTTGAGATCCTTAAGTAAGCAGGAATCCTGCTCATCAGCAGCTTAGTTTAGCCTGGACTTCTCTGTCTCTTGCATCACAGTGTGGGTAGCTTCTCATCTTGAGTTTCAGCTTAAGTTTCGCTTCCTCAGACTATCACAGCAGAAACAGGACTACCTCCCCCTCCCAGGATCTGCTCTCAGAGTGCCTCCTTTAGGATGCTTACCACGCCAATTCACTGATGGTTGCATGTTGTGTAAAGATGAGGATATGTTCTGAGCAATGCAGTACTAGGGATTGGATCATTTTGTGAGTCTCTTAGACTGTACTTGCACAAACCTAGAGGTAGCCTCTTACTACTAGTAGGGTATTTAGGCCATATCACCTGCACTGCCTGCTGTCTATTGAATACTCTAGACATAGTAGTACACATATCTGAATGGGTTTATTTACCATAGACTCCTGAGTAATAGGTTATACTTCTTTCTTTCTTTTTTAAATTTAAAAAAATTATAAAGATTTTATTTTATTTTATTTATTATTAGAGACAGAGGGAGAGAGAGAAAGAATGAGAATGGGCACGCCAGGGCCTCTAGCCACTGCAAATGAACTCTAGATGCATGTATCACCATGTGCATCTGGCTTGCATGGGACCTGGAGAATTGAACTGCGGTCCTTAGGCTTTGCAGGCATGTATCTTTAACCACTAAGCCATCTCTCCAACCCCTAAATTTTTTTTTAAAATATTTTATTTATTTATTTATTTATTTACTTATTTGAGGGGGGGGGCAGATAGAGAATGGGTGCACCAGGGCTTCCAGCCACCGTGTACATCTGGCTTATGTGGGTACTAGGGAATCAAACCTTGATTCTTGGGCTTTGCAGGCAAGCACCTTAACCACTAAGCTGTCTTAGGTTCAATATTTCTTTCCTCTCCTTCATGTAAACTTCATGCATGTTTTCTTGTTTTTGGCAAAAAGTAAATTTGAACCAGGCAGAAACGAGCTCTCTAAGAATGCTTTATGAGGCCGGGCGTGGTGGCGCACGCCTTTAATCCCAGCACTCGGGAGGCAGAGGTAGGAGGATCGCCAAGAGTTCGAGGCCACCCTGAGACTACATAGTTAATTCCAGGTCAGCCTGGACCAGAGTGAGAACCTACCTCGCAAAACCAAAAAAAAAAAAGAATGCTTTATGGAGCATCCGGTCTTGGAGAATATAATAGGAGTTGCATACTTACTGAATATTTTAAGTTTGCATAAATGAGTTTAAAGTACTTATAAACCAGAGGCTTGTGGGGATTAAAAATTGTCACTGCCTCATGGCAATTTGCAACAGAATGTACTTGAAAGCATCACTCTGGAAATGACTTTGCTACTAATTGATCCAGACACTTGTGCCTTGGTTTTCTTGGGAAGAAGGGAATTCTTGAGGAATGAGAGGCCATCTGTTTTTCTCGGCAGTCTGTGTATTCTTTTCATTGTTTGATTCTTTGTTCTTTATTCTGCTAGTGTATTAGAATGATGACTGCCACAAAGGTAAAAGTTACTATAGCTGAAATAGGTTTGCTGTCTCTGATGATTTATTAATCCCATTGCTCATTTATATTTATTTACATATTTAAATTTATTTTAATTTATTTGTGGGAGAGGGAAAGAATGGGCATGCCAGGGCCTTCAGCCACTGTAAATGAAATCCAGATGCACGCACCACCTGCATCTGGCTTGTGTGGGTCCTGGGGAATCAAACCTGGGCTGTTTGGCTTCACAGGCAAAAGCCTTAACTGCTAAGCCATCTCTCCAGCTCTATTTATTTATTTGAGAGAGAAGGAAGCACGGAGAGAGAAAGAAAGAAAAATATTGGAAGAAAGAATGGGCACACCAGGGCCTCCAGCCATGGCAAACAAACTCCAGATGCATGTGCCACCTTGTGCATCTGGCTTACATAGTCCTGGGGAATCGAACCTAGGTTCTTTGGCTTTGCAGGCAAGCCCCTTAACTGCTAAGCCATCCCTCCAGCCTCCTTTGCTCATTTATAAAATGATTGGATTTTTTTTTTTTTTTTTTTTTGAGGTAGGGTCTCACTCTAGCCCAGGCTGACCTGAAATTCACTATTCAGTCTCAGGGTGGCCTCGAACTCATGGTGATCCACTTACCTCTGCCACCACGCCCAGCTTTGGTTGATACTTGTTATCTGTAGTCCCACATCCATGGGTTTAAGTCAGTGTAGATTAAAATTCTTTAGAAAAGGGCTCAGGCTATAACTCAGTGACACTTGGCTTAGTATGTAGGTGGCCATAGGTTCAATCCACAGGACCACAGAAAGAAAAAGAGGAAGGAGGGAAGGAAGTAAAGGAAAGTTAAGTTGGGGGAGGGAGGGAAGAGGGAAAAAGTGAGCAGGAAAGGCAAGTGTGGCTTTCACCCATAATCCCAGTGCTTAGCAGGATGAGGTGGGAGGATCACCTGGAGCTTCAGGCTAGCCTGGGGGTATATATAGAGTGAGTTCCAGGTCAGCCTGGGCTAGAGTGACAGCTTCACTCAAAACAAACAAAAAGGGTTGGAGAGATGGCTTAGTGGTTAAGGTGCTTGCCTGCAAAGCCAAAGGACCTCCGTTCAGTTCCCCAGTACCCACATAAGCAGATGCACAAGGTGGCACATGCATCTGGAGTTTGTTTGTAGTGGCTAGAAGCCCTGGTGTGCCCATTCTCTCTCTGCCTCTTTCACTCTCTCAAATAAATAATAATAATAAAATTAAAGAAAAACAAAAAAAAATCAGTATTAGTCTATGAAGCCTTAGTGGACTTACAACTTTTCTGCATTTTGCATGACTACTAAGGGTTCTGGGGTTAAAGATCATGTTTTTTCTTTGTATATCTAGAAACATTTTACAAGTATAAACACGTATTTCTAGTGTAGGTATAGTAGACTTCATTGAAGGCATGTTTGTTCTCTCTCCACAGACTCAGTATTCATTTAAGCAAGTCTTTGGCACTCACACCACCCAGAAAGAGCTGTTTGATGTTGTGGCTAATCCCTTGGTAGATGACCTTGTTCATGGCAAAAATGGTATTTGCTAGATTCTTCTTCAATCTTAGGATAAAATGTCTTTTATTTTTAAATTTTTTTTATTTATTTATTTATTTATTTATTTATTTATTTATTTATTTTGGTTTTTCGAGGTAGGGTCTCACTCTGACCCAGGCTGACCTGGAATTCACTATGTAGTCTCAGGGTGGCCTCGAACTCACGGTGATCCTCCTACCTCTGCCTCCCGAGTGCTGGGTATTTATTTATTTTTTTGTTTGTTTTTTCAAGGTAGGGTCTTGCTCTAGTCCAGGCTGACCTGGAATTCACTATGTAGTCTCAGGCTGGCCTCGAACTCATGGCGATCCTCCTACTTCTGCTTCCCAAATACTGGGATTAAAGGCGTGTGCCACCATGCCCGGCTTAAAATGTTTTTTATATGTTATATATTTGGTTTGACATTATCATTAGAGTGTTCTTAAACCCTACTTTTTTGAGTTAGTTTTAAGTGGTTTTAGTACAGTGAAGAAACAGAAGAGCAGAACTTTTCAATTCAACTCATGTCTTTTACTGCACTGTAGGTCTCCTTTTTACATATGGCGTGACTGGAAGTGGCAAGACTCACACCATGACGGGTTCACCAGGGGACGGAGGACTGCTCCCTCGTTGTTTGAACATGATCTTTAATAGCATAGGCTCATTTCAAGCTAAACGATATGTGAGTATGACTCCTTTGTGTTGTGACTGTTCCATAAGATACCTCTGGGTGTAGTCATATTGAGGAAAGACTAAAGGCCGAAGCCATGGTGAGTTCGTGCCTGTAATCATAGTACTCTTGCAGTAGAAGTGGGAGAAACTAAAATTCCAGGCCAGCCTAGGCTATGTAAAGAGAACCTGTCTTCCTCTTCCTGCCAAAGTTAATGCTAAAATACTTCAAATCAACTCAAAAAATAACATGGGAGCTGGAATGATGGCTCAGCAGTTAAGGTGCTTGCTTGCAAAGCCTGACAGCCTGGGATCAATTCCCTAGTACTCACATAAAGCACTGAGTGGTACATGCATCTGGAGTTGTTTGCACTGGCAAGAGACCCTGGCACACCCATTCATTTTCATTCTCTCTTTTCTCTGCTTGTAAATAAATAAACCAAATATTTAAAAAAAGACAATAACATGGTCTGATTCCCTCCCCACTTCAGGTTTTTAAATCTAATGATAGGAATAGTATGGACATACAGTGTGAAGTTGATGCCTTGCTAGAGCGTCAGAAAAGAGAAGCTATGCCCATTCCAAAAACTCCTTCTAGCAAGTAAGTAATTCTTTGTGTGTGTGTGGGGGAGGGCACTAGCCCAGAGTGCACAGGATCTGTCCTGTGGTTCCTGCAGGCCTTGGGAGTAGTGACTGTAAAGACTGTTGACTTGTGAGGCCAGAGTTGAGCCACCTGCTGAAGTTAGTGACTGTGGCAGTGACCCTCATTGCTGGGACAAAACACCTGACCAGAAGCAGCTATGGAAGGAAGGGGTTCACTTCTGGCTTACAGTTTCAAGGGGAAGTTCCATCATGACAGGGAAAGTACAGCAAAAGCAGACAGTTGGGTGAGCTTGCTGGACTATAACATCTCCATGACTCATTCCCAGTGACACACCTCCTCTTGCAAGGGTCCACCTTCCAATGACTCCACCAGCTGGAGATTGAGTATGAGGCTTAATTACAAACACATGAGACCATGGGGGACATTTCACATTCAAACCACCACAGTGATGGCTCAGGCATTCTGTCTGGTTTTGATTCATTGTGGAGGTGGGTGTGAGCACTGGGGGTGTCCTTGGCCCACCTTGAATATGAAAAAGTAGCTTTGTACATTTCTGCTTGAATGCAGATCCTTTTGTTAGGTGTTTTTTTTTTTTTCTTTCACCTTGGTACCATTTACTTTTTTTTTTCAAATATATATGCTCTTTTGATATTGACTCACAGTGGTAAAATCTGACTTTGGGGTTTGTTTTCTTTGTCATCTTTAGACGCCAAGTAGATCCAGAGTTTGCAGATATGATAAATGTGCAAGAATTCTGCAAAGCAGAAGAAGTTGATGAAGATAGTGTCTATGGCGTGTTTGTCTCTTACATTGAAATATATAATAATTACATATATGATCTATTGGAAGAGGTACAGTTTGATCCCATAAAGCCCAAGTAAGTGTGCAGAGCACCCCTTCTTATCTGTTATCATGGGGAAGTCAGTCTACCCCAGTGAGTCTTCATTTCTTTCTTTTTGTTTTTTTTGAAAAGAGAGAGGGAGAGGAAGACAGATAAAGATGGGTGCGCCAGCATTCTCTTAGCTGCTGTGAACGAAATCCAGATGTGTGCACCCCCTTGTGGTCAAGTGCGGCATTGCGCCCTTGCATCACTTTGCATCTGGCTAAACATGGGACCTGGAGATTGGAACCAGCGTTCTTATGCTTAGGAGGCAGGTGCCTTAACCACTAAGCCATCTCTTCAGCCCAAGTCTTCATTTCTTCATCTATAAATGAGGACAGTGCTTGAGTTTGTTTTCAAAATTAGCAGAAATAACTTGTTTATATGTAGTCAGTGATCAATGTCTGTTTTTATTATTAACTAGCTATATCAGGAAACCAGTGGGATAAAACACATTAAAAAGTGGCCTGGGGGCTTGGGAGTGGCTCAGTGGGTAAAATGGTTGCCATGCAACAAGAGGACCTGACTTTAAATCCCCAGAACCTACATAATTGCCAGGTGTAGAAGCATGTGCTTATAATTCCAGTGCTGAAAGATGGACAAGGATTTCTGGGGCTTACTGGCTAATTAGTCTACCTGAAAGGGTGAGCTCTGGGTTCCATGAGAGACCCTGGAGAGTGATTGAGGAGACATTCAACTTTGACCTTTGTCCTTCACAATCACTTTCACACACATACACTTACAAGAAAGGAAGAAACAAAGAAGGAAAGAAGCCAGGCATGGTGGTGCATGCCTTTAATCCCAACACTTGGGAGGCAGAGGTAGGAGGATTGCCGTGAGTTCGAGGTCAGCCTGAGCTAGTGAGATCCTACCTCGAAAAACCAAAAAAAAAAAAAAAAAAAAAAGAGAAAGAAAAGAGACCTGAATACTGATGTTGGTTATATAGGGAAGTGTCCCTATTGCTGTGCTACCTCAATGTGCTGGGAGTTTGCAGCCTCTTAAATCATCTGGGTCCTGATTCTCTCACAGAATGGGTCCTAAATCTTTCTTTTCAAGTCATTTTCAGTCCTCCATTCCTGAGTAATATAAAGCTCTATTCCACTGTCATTCTCCACTGCACACGCCTTTAATCTCGGGAGGCAGAGGTAGGAGGATCACTGAGAGGGTTGAATTCCAGGTCAGCCTGGACCAGAGTGAGACCCTACCTTGAAAAAAAAAAAAAAAAAAAAAAAAAAAAAGACTACTCCTTAGATATCCTCGAGTCTTGTCTTGTTAGTAGTTGTTGATGCAAAAGACATAGCTCTCATCTCAAAGGGATAAGAGATAGTTTATTCTAGAGCCAAATATGAGTGACACAGATTTAGATTACCCCAAATTCTGAGTTACAACATGTTAACAATATCGTGGAGGTTTTATAGTTACAGAACAAAAGAAAGTCATAAATCAAGGTACTTTTCAAATACATTGGTTGGCCATCAGGTAGGCAGAATATAGCGGGGGGGGGCAGGCATTAATCTGCACCATTGCCTTCAGATGCTATCTGATGCCATTCTTAGCCCTTGAGTTGGTGGAAACTGAGGTTTGTTCTTACATTCCAAAAAGGATCACACTTGGTCAACTCAAAGTTGCCAGGATATTAGGTCAGACACAGAGGTGAGCAAAGAATGGCTATTAAGGGGCTAAAGGTAGTAGCCCAAGGTAATTTGTCTCAGCTCCTGCAACATTCCATCTCTATAGGAGATCTGTCAGTCCATTCAGCCTTATTATCTAAGGCATTTTCTGGGAATTTTAGTTCACATAATATAAAGACTAGTTAAAATTTGGCTTCACATACAGTGCATCTGTGTGAATTGGTTCAGGAATTTTACATCTCATAATGTTATTTTTGTCCACTCAAGGCTGGTCTTGCATACTGTGTTCATTAGGGCCTCTTAAGACATAACTAATATGAATAGCTGTTTTCTGCATAAAACTTTTCTGTATATGTCCAATGGAACATTATTGGGGAAATAGCTAGATTTAGAAAACCATTAAACTGCAAACAGCTGTTAAAATATGAAAACGTGTGTGCAATCTGATTGAGATCATACTTGATAAAGGTATTTTTAAAATTTTTTTTTTTTGCGTGTGTATATGCATATACATGCATCAGAACCTCTTTCCACTGCATAAAAATACCAGATGCTTCTGTCACTTTTTGCATCTGTCTTATGTGGGTGGCTATGGATTGAATCCTGGGTTCAAAGAGACCTGATTTTGAGGTCACATGTCTTTTTTGTTTTTGGAATGTTGGATTAAAAAGAAGAAATAGGGCTAGAGGGATGGCTTAGTGTTAAGGTGTTTTCCTGCAAAGCTAAAGGACCTAGTTCAATTCCCCAGGTCCCATGTTAGCAAAAAGGGGGCGCACACATCTGGAGTTCATTTGCAGTGTCTGGAGGCCCTGGCACACCCATTCTTTCTATCCCTCTTTCTCTGTCAAATAAATAAATAAATAAATAAATAAATAAATTAATTAAAAAAATTTTTTAAAGAGCCGGTGTGGTGGCGCACGCCTTTAATCCCAGCAGTCTAGAAGCAGAAGTAGGAGGATCGCCATGAGTTCAAGGCCACCCTGAGACTACACAGCAAATTCCAAGTCAGCCTGAGCTAGAATGAGACCAACAAAACCAACAAAAAGGCGGCGGGCGGGGGGGGGGGGAGCTACTGTGGATAGTTGGCATAGTGGTTAAATGCTTGCCTGTGAAGCCTAAGGACCCTGGTTTGAGGCTCATTTCCCCAGTATCCAATATAAGCCAGATGCACAAGGTGGCACATGCATCTGGAGTTCGTTTGCAGTGGCTGTAGGCCCTGGTGCACTTCTCTTTCTCTCTTTGCCTCTTTCTCTCTGTTGCTCTCAAATAAATAAAAAGAAAATAACAAAAAAAAAAAAATGAAGGAGAAGAAATAGAGCTGGGTGTGGTGGTGGTGGTATACAACTTTAATCCCAGCACTCCAGGGGCAGAGGTAAGAACATCACCGTGGGTTCGAGGCCACCTTGAGACTACCTAATGAACTTCATGTCAGCCTGGGCTAGAGCAAAACCCTACCATGAAAAACAAACAAAAAACCCCTTGTATGTGTGTGGACAATCTTGGGTGTTGTTCCTCGGTTACCATCCACCTTTTTTGGGGGAGACGCATTTCTCAGTGGCTTGGAACTCACCAAGTGGGTTAGATGGTTGGCCAGCAAGACTCAGGGATTCACGTGACTGTAACCCTGTGCTGAGTTTACAAGCACATGCCACCATGCCTGGCTTTTTTACCTGGGTTCAGGGATCAAATTTAAGTTCTCATTCCTGCCAGGTAAGCACTTAACCCACTGAGCAGTCTCAGCTTGGCCTTTTTTTTTTTTTGTTTTTTTTTTTGAGGTAGGGTCTCACTCTAGTTCAGGCTGACTTGGAATTAACTATGTAGTCTCAGGGTGGCCTCGAACTCAACGCCAATCCTTCTACCTCTGCCTCCCGAGTGCTGGGATTAAAGGTGTGTACCACCATGCCCAGCTCTAGCCATTGTTTCTTTATATTGAATTATTTTGCTATTTTAACGAATATTTTTCTATTTGTTTTAAACTGAGTTTTGACTCCAATTTTGTGACTGACTAGCCAGTAAACTCTAGGGATTCTCCTGTCTTCATCTCCCTAATGGTGGGTTTACTGGAGTACACTACTTACCGGCTTCTGTGTAGATGCCGGGATCCTCATGCTTGCATGCAAGTACATGATTGTTAGGCTCTGGCTCATTGTGACTCATGTGTCACTACTCTAGACTGCACATGTTGCTGTGGGAGTGCTACTGAACGACAGTAATGTCTGCCTTATTCCTTCGGTAGGTGGAACGGTTGCAGTACACCTCTGAGGAGCACAGACTCTGTGTATGTGATGGTATTGGCTCCTTTATTAAGGGTGCAGTTATACTAGTGGTGGCATCTATGGCATATTTGTGAGTAGGTGGCTTTTCACTGGCACCTGGCAAGCTGTGATCTCGAAACTTCTGGGGAACTCTGCTCTTGATTATCCTTGGTGGCATTGGCCTCTATCCTCATCATTACTCCACAAGCCACTTGGAAAGGATTGCCACTCCTGGAATATACCAAACCCTTTCTGAATGTGTTTTCTGCTGTTGCCATGACATCAGAACTACATGCTGCTCTTTTAAATTTAGGAAAATGCTAAGCTGATGCTTAACCTGTGTGTGGTTTTTACAATACTATCTTGCTCTCTGATTGTTTCTAAGTGTTCTTTCAAGTATAACATTTCTGTGGGGTCTTTTGTACACTTACCATTTCTATGAAAGAATAGATAACACTGTCTCACTTTGTGATGCCATCTGTCATGTCCTAACACTGCAAGAAGGCCCTCCAACACATGTCAGCACTGTGCTCGTGGACTTCCTAGCCTTTAGAACCATGAGCTAAATAAGAAAGAAGAAAACAGATATCACAAGTTGAAGATGTAGCTAGTGCTTGCCTAGCATGCATGAGTAGTTCAGTGGTAAAGTGCTTGCTTAGCATGCATGAGGTTCTGTGTTCTGTCACCACCACTGGGACAAAACAAGGACATCATGTTGTTTGGCATTTTAACCTTAATTTTAAAACAGTAATGTCTCATAATTTAGAAAAGTAACCTTTTTCTCCCCCATAGACTTCCACAATCTAAAATGCTTCGAGAAGATAAGAACCACAATATGTATGTTGCAGGATGCACAGAAGTAGAAGTGAAATCTACAGAGGAAGCTTTTGAAGTTTTCTGGAGAGGTTAGAAGCAAGTAGAAACCAAACATAAAATGATGGGGTCAGCACTGTAAAATTTGGCAGAAATCCTTGGTCATTTAGAAAGCATGTGTAATGAAATGGCTGAGTTCAGATATAATTAATGATTTCTCTTTCATTATAGGTCAGAAAAAGAGACGTATTGCTAACACCCATTTGAATAGAGAGTCCAGCCGTTCCCACAGTGTGTTCAACATTAAATTAGTTCAGGCTCCCCTGGATGCAGATGGAGACAGTGTCTTACAGGTAAAGTTGTATGTGGAGCTTATTTTTCTAATTCAGTCCTAAATTTAGGGAGCCGCCATTCCATTAAAGCTAGAATTAGTGGTCCCAGATTATGAAATACTTTGCTACAGAAAAATTGAAGAAAGCTTTGCTGTAGACTCACTTGTTATTTGGAAAACACCAAGTTCCTACTCGGTGCTTGGCACTGAGGGAGAGAAAGAAAAGATGGCTGAGAGAGTGTTCTCAGGTAGCTACCCTTTGACGCCTGCTCAGAGTAGGAAAACCAGGCTGCAGACAGTGATCATTTCATGTCATGCTCATAAAGCATGGATCTTCTGCTCCTCCTGTGCATTTTATATTGTGAAGATGTTGAAAATCCTGAATTCATCAATGACATTCATTTAGTCTTATTTAAAGATCATTATAAAGTAATACCTGAATTCTAGGTTACTGGCTTTGTCCCTTTTAGGAAAAAGAACAGATTGCTATAAGCCAGCTGTCCTTGGTTGATCTTGCTGGAAGTGAGAGAACTAACCGGACGAAAGCAGAAGGGAGCAGGCTTCGGGAAGCTGGTGAGAGCACATTGTACTACTATGGCTCTGACTTTCCAGGACTCATAATGCCTCTTCATTCATGGTGCTTTTATCATAAAGAAAGAGCATTCACCAGTACACTTTTGGTCTTGTTTTCCCTCCTTCTTTTTTTATTTACATGTGTATATATGGGACCCCTAGGATCTCTGGTCGACATACACATACACTACTTTTTCTTTTAATTATTTTTTTGTTTGTTTTGTTTTTTGAGGTAGGATCTCACTCTAGCCCAGGCTGACCTGGGATTCACTACGTAGTCTCAGGGTGTCCTCGAACTCATTGCGATCCTCCTACCTCTGCCTCCCAAGTGCTGGGATTAAAGGCGTGTGCCACTATTCCTGGCTTTAAATTTACTTTTATTTATTTATTTGAGAGAGAGAAGAGAGGGAGAGAGAGAATGGGTCAAAGTTACAGCTAGCTCAGAATCAGCTGTCTTTTATTCTTTTGGATGCAAGAAAGAGCTTTTGAGCCTGTTTTTCTTAGTTGCACAATATTTATTTATTTATTTGACAGAGAAAGAGAGAGAGAGAGAGAGAGAATGGGCACGCCAGGGCCTCCAGCCACTGCAAATGAACTCCAGACTCATGTGCCCCCTTGTGCATCTAGTTAACATGGGTCCTGGGGAATTGAACTTGGGTCCTTTGGCTTTGCAGGCAAACACCTTAACTGCTAAGCCATCCCTCCAGCCCTTAGTTGCACATTTTTGTATTTTGTTTGTTTTGTCTCTCACTTTAACACCTTTGGAAAGAAGGGAGGGAGGGAGAGAGAGAGAGAGAAAGAGAGAGAGGGAAAGGTACAATGCACCAGGGCCTGTTGCTACTGCAAAGCAAAGGTACTGACACTTCTTGTGGCTTGTGGCTTTGCAGGGGGAACCAAACTTGGGCTGGCAGGTTTTGCAAGCAAGACCCTTTAATGGCTGAGCCATCTCTCTCTCTCTCTTTTTAAAAACAAGGTCTTGCCTGTATAGCCTAGGCTGGTCTTGAACTTGTGGCAATTCTCCTGGCTTAACCTCCTGTAGCCCCTACGCTGCACACAGGGATTGCAAACTAGTGCCACATCTCCTGGCTAAGTTATCTATAGGCCAGTAGTTGAAAGCTTGATGGAGTTAGGTGGGCTTACTTAAAATTGCAGAATGAACAATTCATATTCACTTTGGCTTCTAGTCAGTGGAGGTCTGCATTTAGAGGCTTGATTAATCTAGTGTCCTTGTTTTGAATCAGAAATCCAAATAGGGTTGGTCAGAAAGCGATAGTATAAATATACAAGAAATTCTGTTGATGGGGGGGGGTCAGAGTTAATTGATTCTTTAGACATTTGATTGTTAGAAAAATGTGCCTTCTGGGTGCAGGAGGAACTTCAGGCTCTTAATGAAGTCAACTATAGCCTAAAAAAAATTGCTTTACAGAAAATATTTCACCATGCAGGTATCGAACATCTATGTTGCTGAGGTTGTTCCTCAGTAATAAAAATGCTTCACTAGCATGTATGAGATTCTCAAGAACAATCTCCAGCACTAGGGACACATATCTCAGTAAATGTCTGCATCTTTGACAGAATTTAAGATCTGTAAGAAACCTTTTAAATCAGTAAGAGTAATGTATTTGGTGGAGAGGCCTTGTAATGGGATCTCTGACGTATGGTTATTTAAGCTATACAGAAAAGATACTATTGAAAAGAGCTTGGACCGTACATGGACAGCTCTTTTAGTTGAGCCCTGAAAACCTGTATAATTTCCCAATAGTCACATGAAGCTGAGATATTGCAGGCACATAACATTTTAATTGCTGTGCAGTTCTCAGATATCTTCCACATATTCTCTTCTGTCAGGTAACATTAATCAGTCACTAATGACACTAAGAACATGTATAGAAGTCTTGAGAGAGAACCAGTTGTATGGAACTAATAAGGTAAGCAGTATTTGCTTATCACTTACATAGTTTTATTTGTGCATTTGAGTTGCCTTTTATTCCTAAGATTTTGAATGTCATTATAGATGGTTCCATATCGAGATTCAAAGTTAACCCATCTGTTCAAGAACTATTTTGATGGGGAAGGAAAAGTTCGTATGATCGTGTGTGTAAACCCAAAGGCTGAAGACTATGAAGAAAGCTTGGTAATTTAAATGTACTGGTCTTATAACGTTAACTTTCTATAGGGAACACAGCTACTTGGGTGTGAAGAGTGAGACTTTAAACATTTTATAAAGTGGTACAGGATCATTGGATATACAAGTGAACTAATTAGCCAACTTATCTAGTAGTTGTGTAAGGAAGGACTTGGCTATGTACTTATTACAACTCCATTTGTTTTATATTGTAGCAAGTCATGAGGTTTGCTGAAGTAACCCAAGAAGTTGAAGTAGCAAGACCAGTAGACAAGGTGATATGTGGTTTAACGCCAGGGAGGCGATACAGAAACCTGGCTCGAGCAGGCCCGGTTGGAGATGGTATGCTCTGTGTTTATCTTCTTCTCACTTGTTTGTCTTTCTCTGGTTTTTATGTATTTGCAAGTAGAGAGATGCAGATGAGGGGGTGGGTGAGAGAGAGAGGGTGAATGGGAGAGGGATGGAGAGAGAAAGAATGGGCACGCTAGGCCCTCTAGCTACTGCAAATGAACTCCAGATGCCTGTGCCACCCTGTGCATCTGGCTTATGTGGGTATTGGGGAATAAAACCAAGGTCATTAGGGTGAGCAGGCAAGTGCTTTTAACTGCTGAGCCATCTCTCCAGCCTTCTCTAATATTTTAAAAATCTATTTATATAAGAAAACTAAACTCTCCTCAAGAACAAAATGCAAAAAAAAGTTGTTCCAAAATATAAATGAGCCAGGTGTGGTGGTGCACACCTTTAATCCCAGCAGTCTGAAGACAGGTAGGAGGATCTCTGTGAGTGTGAGGCCAGCCTAGGACTACAGAGTGAGTTCCAGGGCAGCCTACAATAGAGGGAGACCCTAACTCAAACAACAAAACAAACAAAATATAAGTGAAATTTTCCTTTATTGTATGTGTAATAAATCTAATTATTAAGGAATTAATATTATGACAGCCCAAGAAATTTCCTCATTAAAGGTGGGCTTGGAGTGGTACACCTTTGTAACTCTAGTACTTAGAAACTGAGGCAGGAGGATCAAGAAGTCAAGGCCAGAGGGGAAAAAAAGTCCATGGTTAATTGTTCTAGGCTTTTATCACAGTGTCAACTTGTGTTCCTTTGACATCCAATGCAGAACCATTGGTTGCTGAAGTGATTTTACAGAGTTTTCCACCTTTGCCCTCGTGCGAAATCTTGGATTTCAATGATGAACAGACCCTCCCACGGCTGATTGATGCTTTGGAAAAGCATCAGCACCTACGACAAGCGATGGTTGAGGAGCTTCACAAACAATGTAAGGGCAAGACTCCATGGGCCTTTGAACCTCTCAGTGGTGTTCTGTGGAAGAGTTGTTTTGCAGTAGCCATTCAGGCATTGTTTAGTTAGAATGGCAAGGCTCCACCCTCCCCCTTCCTTTCTTTTAAGTAATGGAACACCAAAGAAAATTTCTTTAGTTTGCTTTTTACAAAACAGAGATTATAATTGTTTGTACTCTAAGAAGGTATAAGAAAAATGAGATAATGTCTGAAAGTCCTATAGAACTGTTGAACAGCCTAGGTCCTAGTCAGTGGAATACCTATCTATATCTATCTATCTATCTATCATCTATCTTAGTGACTGGACAACTGGTATACCAGGAACTTCAGCCAATGTCAAAACTAGTTTTATTTCTATTCTTGCGTCTATAAGCAAACTTAACTATGAATGTTGGTCAGTGTCTGCTATAGTGCAAAATGAAAGCCTGAGTTCCTTTAGTAGTAAACACAACACTTGTATGGACATCTCTTAGATTTGAAAATCAGAATCCTGATTTCTTTCCAAACTTGTTTTCTTCTTCCTCCTCCTTATCTTTTTCCTTTTGGTGATTATGGAGATTAAACCAAGGGCATCACACATACTAAGCAGACACTTTTACCACTGAAGCCAGCTGTTGTATGTTAGCTGTCACAGGCTGTAAATTTAAGCTGATCTCTTTGGTTGCTACTGTGGTTAAGACATGGCCTGCATGCTTTTGTTTTAGGTAACACTTTTAAAGCTATGTTAAAAGAATTTGACAGTAATATTTCAAATAAAGAAAACTACATTCAAGGAAAACTAAACGAAAAAGAAAAGCTGATCTCAGGACAGAAACTGGAAATAGAAAGACTGGAGAAGAAGAACAAAACTTTGGAATATAAGGTGTGTTTTGATGACTTAGACTGTGTGTTGCTGGCCACGCAGCACTGTCTCAGCACTGCCTGCTGCAGCTGCTTATCATTAGTTATCACTGGTTAGTCATGAGCCTGATCCCACCCCAGAGATGAGGAAATGAGTGGAAGGCATATAAGGGAGGAATGGGAGAGTGGGATAGCAGTTGTTTAATTCTATGAGTGAGCTTAGCCTGAAGAGAACGTCTAACTATGTAGCCCATATTGGTCTCAAACTTGCAGTCAGCTTCATGAGTACTTAGATTAGAGATGTGCGCCACCATGCCTGGTTAACAAGTAGACTTACAGGAAGACTTACTAGACTTTCTTAGAAGATTATTTTGGTTTTGCTTTTTGATTTGAAATATATCTTTCATATGCAGTGGATTTTTGGGAGGATTTTGAGGTAGGGTCTCACTGTAGCCCAGGCTGACCTGCAATTCACTATGTAGTCTTAGGGTGGCTTTGAACTCATGGCAATCCTCCTACCTCTGCCTCCTGAGTGCTGGGATTAAATGCGTGTGCCACCACACCCAGCTATGCATTGGATTTTTGAGGTAAGGTCTTGCTCTATCCCAGGCTGACCTGTAATTCACTGTAGTTTCGGGCTGGCCTCAAACTCACAGTGATCCTCTTACCTCTGCCTCCCAGGTGCTGGGATTCAAGTGTGTGTCACCATGTCTGGCTTAAATGCTTTTTTAAAGAAATTATTGGTTTATGAAAATAATAGGTCAACCAGGGCCTCTTGCCATTGCAAATGAGCTCCAGGTGCATGTGCCATTTAGTGTGCCTGGCTTTATGTTGGCACTGGGGAATTGAACCTGGGCTTTGCAAACAAGTGCAAACCATCTCTTCAGCCCATCCATATCCATATGCTTTACACATACATACAATTTCTAAGTAGAGAAAGAGAAAAGAGATAGAATTGGCTCCAGCTGCTATAAATGAACTCCAGATGCATGCTCCACTTTTCCCCTCTGGCTTTATGTGGGTACTGGGGAATCAAACCTGTGTCATTAGGCTTTGCAGGCAAGAGCCTTAACCACTGAGCCATCTCTCTAGGCCCCCCATAAGCTTTTTTAAAAGGTTGGGGGGTGTTGCACTTAGGTTGACTCTCGTCTGGGCTAAAAGGAATTACTGGATGCTGGGGAGCCCTGCGGGGCTGTGTAGTGAGTGCTGTCACAACGGCTCATTTACAAGTCTGTCTGGTGTTAGTGAGAAGCTAACCTCAGCCAACACAGCTTTCTCTATGCTGAAACGAGGCCAAGAAATTATATCAGCCCTTAGTGTAAGGGAAAGGAATTATCTCATGATGCCAGCTATCATTTTGTCCTTCAGTGAGGAGCTTATTTAATAAGCTCTTGTTTCTGGGCATGGAGTTGGGAATTCAGATGAAATTTTAGAGGACAAAAGTGCTCTTTCTGTGATTTTCTTTTTTTCTTTGCACAGGTTTGCTTCTTTGAGCAGTTTAGGAAGGATGTTTTATAACTGTAGGAAGTTTGCAGGTAAATACTGAGCCTAGTTTTCTCCCCCTGTAGATTGAGATTTTAGAGAAGACGACGACCATTTATGAAGAGGACAAGCGCAACCTTCAGCAGGAGCTTGAAGCCCAGAATGAGAAGCTCCAGCGACAGTTCTCTGACAAGCGCAGATTAGAAGCCAGGATGCAAGGCATGGTGACAGAAACGACGATGAAGTGGCAAAAAGAGTGTGTGAGTGGCATTCTCGTTCTACTGCTCTTGGAGCTTGATGGCTTGTCTCAGATTGAATTTAGCTTGTGGCAGAGTAGTGGGATTTGTTAATCTCTGCAAGAATTGGAGATCCATTGTTTTTAGGCAATAAAGAGGGGTAATATGTCATAATTGTGTGCTGTAACTGATGGGACTGTACATTGCCATTGATAATCTGTAGGAGCGTCGGGTGGCAGCCACTCAGCTGGAGATGCAAAACAAATTGTGGGTCAAAGATGAAAAGCTGAAACAGCTGAAGGCCATTGTTACTGAACCCAAGCCCGAGAAGCCAGAGAGACCCTCCCGGGAGAGGGACAGAGGGAAAGTCACTCCAAGATCTGTTTCTCCATCACCTGTCCCTGTAAGTTTTTTTATAGCTGCTTAGTAGCTTAGTACTGGAGAAAATTTGTTTAGATGATTAGAGGACTGTTTCAGTGAGAATCAGTTTTTGGTTCATATTAATTTTAACATTTTATTTAAAAAACTTATTAGAAAATATTTAATAGCTATAGTTATAAAGTTAAGGCTTCAGATACTAAAATTGTAGAAAAGTAATATTTTTCAGTTTTTCAGTCTTACTCATTAATTTCTCTCCAATTTTTCTAGCTTTCTAGTAACAATATTGCTCAGATTTCCACCGACCAGCAACTCATGAGCCAGCCACAGCTTCATAGGCGCTCTAACTCTTGCAGCAGCATTTCTGTAGCTTCCTGTGTTTCGGAATGGGAGCAGAAAATGTCTCCGTACCACACTCCTGTCAATGTCACATCTATTGCAAGGCGTAGGCAACAAGAGCCAGGACAAAGCAAAGCTTGTGTCGTGTCAGACAGAAGGCGAGGGATGTGCTGGACTGAAGGCAGGGAGGTGGTTCCCACATTCAGGAATGAGATAGAGCTAGAAGAGGACCATTGCTACAGGGTTGGTGCCAGCATTACTTCACAGCGTTGTAGTAGTAGACTTGATCTCTGCTGTCTGTAACTCGCTTCTGAAAGTTCATGGGAATGTGGGTGGGCTCCAGAATGAATAAGGTCTAATTTAGGTTGAATCACCCTGACACTGAGGCCAAGTTCTTCCTCTGCAAAAGCCTAAACAACGGGCACGAGGAGTGAGTGATGCCTGTGGATTCTGTGAGTGTAGGCCGGTTTGCCACCTCTCAGAGTAGACTGCTTGGCAGCTGCATGAACCAAGGAGCTCCACACAGAATCTCAATATTGGCTCCCTCTCCCTCCTGCTTCCTCTCTTTATTGGAGATTGAGCCCAGGGACTTACATGTGCTAACCATTCACTGACCACCAAACCACTCTCCAACCCAAATAGAAATGTCTGAGACCTTTCAGATTTTGTTCCTTTTGGTTCCATTCCTCAAATTTAAATTTTTTAGCCTGGTGTGGTAATGCATGCCTTTAATCCCAGCACTTGGGAGGCTGAGGTATGAGGATCACTGTAAGTTTGAAGCCAGCTGAAAACTGCACTATGAGTTCCAGGTCTGCCTGTGCTAGAGAGAGACCTTAAAGAAACAAAACAAAACAAAAAATTTAAAAATAATTGTATTGCTGACTTTTTGAAAAAATACAAGTTTTCAAATGTTCTCAAACTTTAATTTTGAGACATCCTACACAAAGCAAAATAAGAATGGCATAACTTTCCCCTTTGACACAGATTTATTGCTAATTTTTGTAAGCATGTTTTGGGGGACTTTTTTTTTTTAATATTTTATTTTTATTTATTAGAGAGAGAGAGACAGAAATAGGCAGGGAGAGAGAGAGAGAGAATGGGTGCACCAGGGCCTCAAGCCACTGCAAATTTGCACCCCTGGTGCATCTTTTTACGTGGGTCCTGGGAGTTGAACCTGGGTCCTTTGGCTTTGCAGGCAAACGCCTTAACTGCTATGCCATCTCTCCAGCCCTGGGGGACTTTTTTTACCTGAATCTTTTGAAAGTAAATCATATTTACCATGGTACTTCTTCCCTAAAGATAAAGACATTCTCCTATGCAACCACAATCTTTATCACACCTAAAGTTAACATTAATTGAGTATTCTCTAATTTCCCCATCTGTCCCAACGACTGCACTTATTTTCAATCTCTAATGCTATCCAGATGAATGGAATGCACATAGTAACTATGTTTCTTTAACTTCTTATAGCAAAGTACATCTCTACCTTCTTGGTTTTTGTGACACTGGCTTTCAAAGAGTGTAGGCCAGTTGTTTTGAAACGGAGTTTTAAATCCAGTAAACTTTTTTTGTTATTGTTTTGTTTTTTTCAAGATAGAGTCTCGCTCTTTAGCCCAGGCTGATCTGGAATTCACTATGTAGTCTCTGGGTGGCCTTGAACTCACAGTGATCCACCTACCTCTGCCTTCCCAAGTGTTAGGATTAAAGGTGTGTGCCGCCATGCCCAACTAAATGCCCAGTAAATTTTTAAAAAAATATTTTTATTTGAGAGAAAGAGAGTATGGGTTTGCCAGGGCCTTTTACTGCTGGAAACAAACTCCAGGTACATGCACAACTTTGTGCATCTGGGTTTATGTGGGAACTAAGGGATCAAACCTGAGCTAGCAGGCTTTGCAAGCAAGTGCCTTTAACCACTGGACCCATGTCCTCAGTCTCTAGAAAGTTATTCTCTTTAGCTCAAGGACTTTATCTCCAGTTGCAAGGGCTTTGCCTCACTCAAGGGTGCTTAATACATTCAGTTTCATATTTTGATTCTTAAAGATTAAGGGAGCTTCCTATGAATAAATTATGACATTGATGTTATAAATTATATATTCAGTAACATCTTAGTAGTCCTTTTAGAATTATTCTTTTAAGTAAAATAATCTTGTAGTAAATATTTGGTCATATATAATTTTGAATGTAGATGAATGTTCAACTATAAGCATTTCTGATTACTAATGGATAGTGATAACCCAAAGTACTTGCCAAGGCAAAACCAGATTCCAAAGTTCTTTCGAGATTTTTGTCATAAGCTTTTTTTCGGGAGCAAATCTTGGTGAATGGTCTTTCTGATCAACTCTAGTCAGTCCTCTACTTTGTAAGTACTTGGACTGAAAATCCACTGCCAGGTCTGCTTACTCCTGGTGAGCCTTCTTTGGCTATGAGCTATTTAAGAGGATTTACTAGAGATACTTCTTGCTTGAAATCACAATCTCTTTAGATGTGCAGCAGGAAAGTTACCACAAGGTTAGTATCTATATGTTCATGTTTGTTGGTCAAAAATTGTCAAGTGGAAGAAGTTTCACATTTGGGTGAGGAAATATTCTTCTAAATTTGTATGTCATGACTGCAGAATCATTTTGAGATTGTTACTAAATGTGTTCAAGGCTGTTTTGTGTGAAATGGTGGATCATAACAGCTGCATTTTCCTGTTCACGTTCATTAGTCCATTTCAAGAATGGAAGTTTCTGCCTCCATTGGGGCTCAGCAGCTGTAATGGCATATTGTCTTGACTGTTTCATAGTCTAGGGTTTGCGCTGTCTCTAGCACTTTTCCTGTGAGTCTTTAGGAAAGTTAATTTCATGCCCTGATGTGCATTTTGAAGTAGGAATCTCCATATGTAACCAGGTTGGAAGGGTTCTTCCTGTGGTAGAACTTTCCATCTGCTTTCAGTTTTCTAAACAAGAGATGCTCACAAAACCACTTCAGGCTGCTATCATATATGTAAAATGCGTTTTCTTAGACCAAATGCACTAAATTTAACTTTCCCAGGTTCACATGGCATTTGACTGGAAGCAGCTGTTTTTTGTATGATAGAAAATGATTTGACACTCCATTCTTTGACTTTTAAAACTTAGGAAATGTTTGTAGAAAAATATTGTTGCTGTTTTAGCCATTGTATTTGAACCTCTCATGAAATTGTGTTTTGAGTTATAAATGTGCCCAGAAGTACTTTTAGTCATGTTATACCCGAGGTTCTCCTATACCTTGTGGTCTTTAGTGCTTTTGGACACCATAGTGTCAGTAAGTTTTACTATAGTTGTGTGTAGGGAATGTTTTCTCTTGTATTGATGCCTAAAGCATGTTTAGGGTGTTTGTTGATCTTGTACGTAGTTTTAAGAGTTCCTAATCTAAAGTTTGCCCCACAAAAGAAGGCATAACTATTGATTTTTTCTTTGTTTTGTTTTGTTTTTTGAGGTAGGGTCTCACTCCAGCTCAGGCTGACCTGGAATTCACTGTGATTCTCAAGGTGGCCTCGAACTCATGGTGATCCTCCTACCTCTGCCCTCTTAAATGCTGGGATTCAAAGGTGTTTGTCACCATGCCCAGCACTACTGATTTTTGATCAAGAATGCAAAGTGGATTATTTGTCCTGAACTGTCCCCTAAATGAGAAGAACTAGTAGCATCACCAATATTTTCCCTTTACCCTTTGGAGGGGAGGCTCCAGGCAGGCTGTGTGCTATACAAGCTATGGAATGGGGGACTCCCAGACAGGCTTGACGTTAGACTAGACTTTGTACCCTACGAGCTGTTGTTAAAAAGATGTTTATTGGTTCTGTGTTTAGTAGGAAGAGGATGTATAAAATTGTTTAAGTAACATTTTGTTTCTCTAAAGGCTGGTTTTGATATTGTCATGAAGTAACCTGCTGCACTTCTAATAATACCCTTAAATTAATTCTGGGTTCTGCTTGTTTCTCACTTGCTCTTTCAACCTGATCAGAACACACCAATTCCTGTCCGACACAGACGATCACGTTCTGCAGGGAGCAGATGGGTAGATCATAAGCCTGCCTCTAACGTGCAAACTGAAACAGTCATGCAGCCACATGTCCCTCATGCCATCACAGTGTCTGTTGCAAATGAGAAGGCACTAGCTAAGTGTGAGAAGTACATGCTGACCCACCAGGAACTAGCCTCCGATGGGGAGATCCAAACTAAACTCATTAAGGTAAAGATGAGCTTTCACAGAGAAGAAAATATACTTAAAAAAAAAAAAAATAAACCATTTGCCCTGCTACTCCCTTCTTGGACACTAGAATATAAATGGGTGTTTGATGTAAAGCAGAAATTTAAAAGAACCATTTAGGTTGTGAATCTGCTAAATTCAGACTAAACCTACTCACATGAGCTTAGGCCCTTGGGTTTTTTGGAACTCTAGATCCATAATGAACCTTAGTTACTGTGTAGTTAGCTTAAATTAATGCTTCAAAAGCAAACCAAAGCTGGGTGTGGTGGCGCATGCCATTAATCCCAGCTTTCAAGAGGCAGGGGTAGGAGGATCACCATGACTTTAAGGCCAGCCTGAGACTACATAGTGAATTCCAGGTCAGCCTAGGCTAGAGTGAGACCCTACTTTGAGAAAAAGAAAAGAAAACAAACAAACAAACAAAAACCAGGGGCTGAAGAGTTGGCTTAGTGGTTAAGGCGCTTGGCTACCATGTCTAAGGAACCAGGTTTGATTCCCCAGTTCCTACAAAAGCCAGTTGCATAAGGTGGCACATGTGTCTGGAGTTTGTTTGCAGTGGCTAGAGGCCCTGACACACCTATTCTCTCTATATATCCGCCTCTTTTTCTAAAAATAAAATGAATTTTAAAAAAATCAAGAGCTGATGTAGAGCCTATAATCCCAATACTTGGGAGGCTGAGGCAGGAGGATCACCATTTTAGGGCATCCTGTGTTACACAGTGAGTTGTCTCAAAAAAAAAAAAAAAAAAAAATATATATATATATATATATATATATCGAGGGCTAGAGAGATGGCTTAGTTTGCCTGCAAAGCCAAAGGACCCAGGTTCTATTCTCCAGGACCCTTGTAAGCCAGATGCACATGGTGGTGCAAGCATCTGGAGTTTGTTTGCAACAGTTGGAGGCCCTGGTGTGCCATATTTTTTTCTCTCTCCCTTTCTCTCAAGAAATAAATAAGTTTTAAAAAAATTTAAAAAGCTAAAATGCCTCCCACCTTTAAAATAATATAAATAAATAACTAACTAAATAAATAAATAACATTTGACCCAGGAAAATTGGTCAGTAATGAGCTACCCAAAGGACTTTTCCTGAAAAGAAGAAACTTGTCTACCTATAGAAAAACTTTCCCTTTAATTATAGTCTATGAGAAAAAAATAAAAAAAAGACATAAATGGGAGAAAAAAGCTTTTACATTCAGTTTAAGGAAAGTAGTGCCTGAGAATAAGTGGAAATTTTCTGTAGATGTATTTATACATAGTACAACTTAACTTTTAAATTATAGGTGGAACATCCCTCCTCCCCAACACACCATCAATTATGGAATGTTACTGATTAAATTGCAGGGGATTCATTTCCCTGTATAGTTAGGTGTACTCAACTTTTTAGTGTGTTTTTATTATTTATTTATTTATTTATTTTTCTAGGTAGGGTCTCACTCTAGCTCAGGCTGACCTGGAATTCGCTATGGAATCTCAGGGTGGCTTCAAACTCACATCTGCCTCCCTGAGTGCTGGGACTAAAGGCGTGTGCTACCACACCCGGCTTGTAGTGTGTTTTGATTGATGCAGATTCAACAGTCCACACACATTTTGGTTTTATGGGTGGAAGTTTCCTTAACAGTGAAATCTTGAGTTCAGTTTCTCTAAGTGTATGCTAATCAGTGGGCATGGTGGCTCATGCCTTTAATCCCAGCACTCAGGAGGCAGAGGTAGGAGGATCAGGAGGATCGCTGTGAGTTCAAGGCCACCCTGAGACTACATAGTGAATTCCAGGTCAGCCTGGACTAGTGAGAGACCCTACCTCGAAAAAACAAAAAATAAAATAAAAAGTAAAATGAGTGTATGCTAATCATTTGGGTGTAACAAAATGTAACAGACTTTTTCTCTTGGATTTAGGGTGATGTTTTCAAAACAAGAGGTGGTGGACAGTCTGTTCAGTTTACAGATATTGAGACTTTGAAGCAATCACCAACTGGGTAAGTTATGGTCACCAATGTCTCTTTAAAGGGCTGTTCTCCCAGCTGCTCATTCCTGAGGGACAGACTATGCTGCGACGTTTACTGTTCATTCTGCTCAGGGGTAGATTCGGTTTCCCCACTTCTAATGCTTTCCCTTCTTAGATGCAAAAATAACTGTTGCATCGTGTTTGCCCTTTTTCAGTAGTCGAAAACGAAGATCGCCCACAGTAACACCTGCCGAGCCAGACGGCACAGAGTCTGAATGGACCGATGTAGAAACAAGGGTAGGGGTGAAATTAAATACTTGCTTGCTAAACATAGGTTTGTAGTGCTTTAAGTTCCACAGCCATAGGCTTTATGCCCTTTGAAGATGCTGGGGCAGGGCTGCATACTAACAAAGACCCTCCATGCTCCCAGGGTTTGTAGCCTGTGCCAGAAGTGAATACAAGCCTTTGACTGATGGTTTGCCTTAGATGTCTTCCCTGGACTAGGGAGCAGTGCTGGATTTCACTGGGTAGAGCCCATCTACATAGATGTGTGTTTCTGGACTGTTGAGCTGACCAGTCCCTCCTCTGTTGCTTTCTTCCAGTGTTCTGTGGCTGTGGAGATGAGAGCAGGGTCGCAGCTGGGACCTGGATATCAGCACCATGCACAACCCAAGTGAGCACTGCGGCTAGCCCCCTGCTCTGTCCTCCTTCCTCCCAGTGCTGTCCCCTAGACTACCTGGCCCTGCTGGTGGGATCTCCCATGGGCTGCAGGGCAGGACGCGTCATGGTCTGGTGGCTCTTGTTCAGATTGTGCCCCCTCTTCCACTGATTTCTGAGGCTGAACCAAGAGTGACTGCAAAGAGGAAGGCCTAGATTTGGGGGCAGCAGCCTTATTTGAGTCATTCCTTCCTAAATGGCTTCTTGGTCTTGACATAGGAATAAGTGTTCTCTGAATAAATAAAGTCATTGCTAGAATTCACACTTTTCCTTCTATTAAGCCCACACTCAGGAGTCTGACCTACTATTTTTGATATTTAGCACAACCCCTTCTTTACAGACGTCTATCTCAACAGCATTTTTTTCAAGGTAGGGTTTTGCTCTAGCCCAGGCTGACCTGGAATTCACCATGTTATCTCAGGCTGGCCTAGAACTCACAGCGATCCTCCTACCTTTGCTTCCCAAGTGCTAGAAAGTCGTGCGCCACCACCCCCCAGCTCAACAGCATTTAAAAAAGTATTTTTTTATTTATTTGAGAAAGAGAGGCAGGATATTCCAGAATGGGCATTCCAGGGTCCCTAGCCGCTGCAAATGAAATCCAGGCATATGTGCCACCTTGTGCATCTGTCTACTGGGGAACTGAAATATGGATCCTTTGGCTTTGCAGGCAAGTGCCTTAACTGCTAAGCCATCTCTCCAGCCCTTAACAGGATTTTTAACACTTGGATTCCTTCAGCAATTTGGAAAAATGGCTGCAGTCACATAAGAATGGGAAGGCCTTTTTTCTGTGATAGTTCTCTTAGAAGGACTTGGATTTTCTTAGGATAAAACAGCAACTCTCCCAGCTTTCCCAAAGATTCATTTTGAATGACTGTGTCACTAAGTATAAAACTTGTCATTTAAGGCTGGTTTTTATGTTTTAGGCGCAAGAAGCCATGAGCTGACAGTCCAGTAGCAAAAGAACACTCGCTTCCTTCTGCAGTTTCTCCAGAGCTGTGCCCGAAGTCGTCTTCTGTGTCACCTTTCAGAAGCCCAGCTCTGCAGACAGCACAGACCTCAGCTCCCCACCACACACTGGCCTAGACAGAGCTTCCCTAGAACTCCAGAGACACCTTGGGCTCACTGTACATTGTGTATTATACATATGTGCCTTGCAATATTTAATATTAACAAGTGAAGAAAGACATGCCCCCTTTCACACTGCTGTATGAACTGTTTTTATAATGCTGTGTTTTTGTATGTTTTTGTACACTTACTAATTCATGCAAGTGTTTGTCTTGGGTAATTAAGGAAGAATGTATCTAGATTGCATTTTGTATTGTGACTTTTCCAACTGTTTTGAATATTTCTTAAGATTTTATAAACAAACGCTGCTATTGATTAGCAGCAAGAATGCACTTTAGACATATTTAACCATTGAAACTTTGAAAATAAAGATGTTGGTGCCTGGCCAATGACAACCATTTCAGGAAGGTTTTTAGAATTCTGTATGTATATATTCACTTTGACTCTTAGAATAAGAATTGAAATAAAAAGCACTAAGAAATAGTTTTGTGACAGCCACTACCTCAGCACATACTCCCAGCTCTTAGCACAGGCTCTGTTTGTGCTCTGTTTCCTTGGCATTCATTATTTATGGAATGAAGACAAAAATCACTGGAGAAGCAACAGTCATTGGTCTTAAATTTCTTTCTTTTTTTTTTTTTTTTTTTTTTTTGGTTTTAGAGGTAGGGTCTCACTTTTATCTCACTTTTATAGTGATCTGGAATTCACCATATAGTGTCAGGGTGGCATTGAACTCACTGCAATCCTACCTCTGCCTCCTGAGTGCTGAAATAAAAGGTGTCACCACAACCAGCTCTAAATATATTTTTGTGTGATAATTTTTAAGATTTATTTTTATTTATTACAGAGAAAGAATGGACACACCAGAGCCTCTAGCCACTGCAAATGAACTCCAGATGCATGCGCCACCATGTGCATCTGGCTTATATGCGACCTGGAGAATTGAACCTGGGTCCTTAAGCTTCGCAGGCATGTGCTTTAACCACTAGGCCATCTCACCATTCCTTTTTGTAATAGCTGCATTTAGGGTACCCTCTACTAGACATTTAAGCAGGAAGCATGGTTTGCAATCAAAGAAAAAGTACTGAACTCACTGACTCAGTCCTCCTTTCCAAGTGCTGAGATTCTAGGCATGAGCCACCACACCAAGCTATGTTCCTGATTTTCAAGCCACTATTAAGTATGATCAAAAAGGTTTATTAACATATGTTAGGTTGCATTATAACATTTTTATACTTGTACATAATTAGATCATACATCTCTCTTTACCCTCTCGTCTCTTGCTAATCCCTTTCCTTACTCCCACCACCCCCCCATGCCTGCTTCTACTTTCCTGTCCTGTTAATTTTTTTTTTTTCTTGTGACCCAGTGGGTTTCATTTGGATTTACAGGAATATGGGCACTTTACCACAGTACTCATAGAATATTCAAACTAAATAGTTCAGCTACTAGTTTAGAGTCTGCAGTTGACTGATCCACAAAATCCTAGCAGTATTTCTTTTCTTTAATACTTTATTTGCAAGGACAAAGAGCAAATGGGCATGTTAGAGCTTCTTGCAACTGCAAATAACACCAGGTGCATGGGCCACTTTTTGTATCTGGTTTTATGTGGGTACTAGGGAATAGAACCTAGGTCGTCAGGCTTTGCTAGAAAGCACCTTTAACCAATGAGCCATTTCTCTAGCCCCCAGCATCACTTCTACATGGCCACAGACAATTTAAAAAGCAACCTTAAGAAACACCTAAGCTGGCATGGTGGCGCACACCTCTAATCCTGGCACTTGAGAGGCAGAGGTAGGTGGATCGCTGTGAGTTCGAGGCCACTCTGAGACTACATAGTAAATTCTAGGTCAGCCTGTGCCAGAGCAAGACCCTACCTCGAAAAACCGAAAAAAAAAAAAAAAAAAAACACAAGCCAAGAGTGATGTTGCACCTCAGCAGAGGAGGCCAAGGTAGGGTTCCTGTGAGTTCATGGTCAGCCTGGAACAGAGTTCTGAGGCTGTCTGGGCTAAAGTGAGAACCAGCTTCAAAAACAAGCTAATAAGGGCTGGAGAGATGGCTCACCAGTTAAGGCGCTTGCCTTCAAAGCCTAAGGACCAGGGTTTAATTCCCCAGTACCCATGTAGAGCTGGATGCACAATGTTGGCAGGTGCATCTGGAGTTTGTTTGCAGCAGCTGGAGGTACTGGTGGGCCCATTTTCTCTCTGCTTGCAAATGAATTAAAAAAATTTAAAACCACCACCTGAGAGTACATAGTTCCAGCTAAGCCTGGACCAATGAGACCCTACCTCAAAAATCCAAAAATAAATAAATAATAAATAAATAAATAAATAAAGCCAACCAAAAACACCAAGCAGGGGGCGTGGTAGCGCTACTGTGAGTTCCAGGTTAGCTTGGACTTGAATGTGAGACCCTAACTTGAAAAACACCTAAGAAAAACTCCTCCCCTGCTTGGGGTGCAGCTTACTACAGAAGAGTGTACCTTCCCTAACAGCCATTACCTACACAAATTCTCAGGGAGGGGTGGGACCCATGAATCTCTTCCTAGATTGCTGATGGACAGTTTATCAGGATATGGAATTGAACTCTCCTAGTTTTCCAAGAGTATGCCAACAGTCGTTGGGTTTTATCAAGTGGCTTAAGATTTTCTAAGGATGAACCGTCCGGTTTAACCATGATGTACTGGTTTTGTATTAGAAAATATGCATTTTGGGCTGCAGAGATGGCTTAGCAGTTAAGGCGTTTGTCTGCAAAGCCTAAGGACCTCGGTTAGATTCCCCGGGACCCACGTAAGCCAGTTGCACAAGGTGGCGTATGTGTCTGGAGTTCATTTGCAGTGGCTGGAGGCCTTGGCGCGCTCTCTCTCTCTCTCTGGCTCTTTATCTCTCACATAAAGAATTTAAATTCTCTATTGTGCACTCTCTCTGTATATATGTATATGCTATATATATATATATATATATATATATATATATATATATTTTTTTTTTTTTTTTTTTTTTTTGGTTTTTCGAGGTAGGGTCTCACTCTGGCTCAGGCTGGCCTCAAAGTCAAAGTGGTCTTCCTACTTCTGCCTCCTGAGTACTGACATTAAAGGCATGAGCACCTAGTTTAGGGGACTAAAACAGGACCTCATGCAAGCTAGGCAAGTACTCTACCAACTGAGCTATATCTTTTTCTTTTTGGTTTTTCGAGGTAGGGTCTCACTCTAGCGAAGGCTGACCTGGAATTCACTATGTAGTCTCAGGGTGGCCTCGAACTCTCAGCGATCCTCCTACCTCTGCCTCCCGAGTGCTTGGGATTAAAGGCATGCGCCACCACGCCCGGCTTATATATGTATAATTTGAGACAGAAGCAGCAGAGAGGGGGGAGGAAGAGAGAATGAAAATGGACACATCAGGGCCTCCAGCCACTGCAAACGAACTCCAGATGCACACGCCACCTTATGCATCTGGCTTACGTGAGTAGTGGGGACAAGAACCCGGGCTTTGCAAGCAAGTGCCTTGAACTACTGAGCCATCTCTCCAGCCCCCAACATACTGGTTTATATACAACGCGAACCCCTTTACCCCGTTTCACCAGAGACACTGGGTTAAGCCCTGGTGCCTCCAAGATGTGACTTTCCGTGGGACTTGCCTGGGCTTTGGCAAGACGGCGATGTAATTAGGAGCGTGACACAGTTACGGCCGACTTCCTGCCGCTTCTAGCAGCACACGGAACAGATGCAAGTTTTTCCTAAAAGTATTTTTCATATTCGCAAGTCCCACGCCCTACCAAAAAAATATAAAACGCAGAGCGCAAGGAGCCGACCAGGCCGGTAACACGCACAACCTATTGGTGGTAGCGCGCAGGCGCGCCCTCGATCCCGCCTCTTCCGCCGGGGGCGCGGGCGCCGATTGGTCCGCGTGGCTGTATAAGAGATCCCGCGCAGGCGCGCCGCCTCCTTTCCTCAGCTGCCCCCTAAGGTGCTCGGTTCTTCCGAGGAAGCTAAGGCCGCGTTGGGGTGAGGCCCTCACTTCATCCGGCGACTAGCACCGCGCCCGGCAGTCCGCACCATGGCCTCCGTCTCCGAGCTCGCCTGCATCTACTCCGCTCTCATCCTGCACGACGACGAAGTCACCGTCACGGTGAGTCTCGGGGCCCCGCGCCGGCGGCCTGCTCCCGGCTCTCCCCGCGGTAGGCCCAGCACTTCCGGCCTGGGTCTGAGCCCCGTGCGCGGACCACAGCTCCTCCGCAATGCCTGGCATCCCCGACCGGACCCGCTTTTTTTTTTTTTTTCTTTTTCCTTTTCTCCACGATACTTAATAAACGAGTGGTTCTCCCGGGTCGTGGCGGCGAGGCGGCATGGGCACGTTCGGGCCAGTGCGCAGGCGCGCGCCTTGTCCTCCCTGCGCTGGGCTGAGATCGCCATGTGACTCGGGCTCGCCGCATGGCCAGGCGTCCCGTGTCGTGCTTTTGCTCGCATAGGAGATGCGCTGCACGCCCCGATTGGAGAAACGTGACTTTATAGTGATAACACTCACGACACTTTCTGCACGAGTCCCATTGGACTCGCAGGGTTCCGTAGACGGCCGAGGAGGGTTGTACCGCGCCCTGATGGACTGACATTTTTGTTTGTTTTCAGGAGGATAAGATCAATGCCCTCATTAAAGCAGCCGGTGTGAATGTTGAACCTTTCTGGCCTGGCTTGTTTGCAAAGGTGAAGTAGTGATGGTGGCGGAGTGGTTTGGGGAGGCTTTTGTCAAATTGGGTAGGGGCGAGGAGGCAAGCTCCGCGGTAGCCTCGTGGCTCGTGCTTTCTCTAAAGTATGATAAAGGTTGTTTTGTTTTGCTTAGTATATTATTTGTTTGAAAGAGGCCGAGAGAGGGAGAGAATGGGCACGCCAGGGCCTCTAGCCAGTGCAAACGAACTCCAGGTGCATGTGGCTTACGTGGGTTCTGGAGAATCGAATCGGGATCTTTTGTCTTTGCAGGCAAATGCGTTAAACGCTATGCCATCTTTCCCGCCCAAGGTTTTGTTTTTTAAAAGTTGAACCGGTAACTAGGACAGCCCTCGTGGTTTCGAGGAAGTGGCACGCATTGATGTAAATAAGTTTGGGGAATATAAAATAAAAGACTGGACTCCTGTCCAAGGAGCTGGCACTGGCTTTTCTAGGTTGAAGTCCTGCATGTGCTTGGCAGCTTGTGGCGTGGTCCTCACTGTTTGGAGGTGTCAGGAAACTGGACTTGTCATTTAGAGAAAGGTCATTTGGGTGAAAAGCTAAAAGTTTGGTGTCTGGCTGCCAGTTACACGACAATGTCAGCCTAGGAGAACGTCTATGTAAACGGACAGAACTGAGCTTTCACCTCCTGCACGTTTGTGATTGCAGGCCCTGGCCAATGTCAACATCGGGAGCCTCATCTGCAACGTAGGGGCTGGTGGGCCTGCCCCCGCCGCCGGTGCTGCACCCGCAGGAGGCCCGGCCCCTGCCGCCGCCGCTGCCCCGGCTGAGGAGAAGAAAGTGGAAGCCAAGAAAGAAGAGTCTGAGGAGTCTGATGACGACATGGGCTTTGGTCTTTTTGACTAAGCCTCTTGTGACACTCAATAAAAAGTCTTGTTGGTCATAGAGGTGGTCTCGCTTCTGTGACGCTAGCTAGCTCTTCACCCTTAGGGTCTTATTTGGACACAGGGTCTGTCTCACTGTAAGCCCATCTCAGCCTTCCAAGTGCTGGGATTACAGGTGTCCAGCTCCATTCCTAGTGTCATAGGTTTTTCCTCATGCCTCCATCAACAGGTGAGCATTCATTCCGGAGCTTGTAACTAAAATGGCACCTAACTCTAGAACTGAGTACTTAGCTGGAGAACAAGATTGGCACAGTACCTTGTGTGAACTGCCTGTGTAAATTTTATAGTTGCAGCCTTTGTGCAGTGCTTGGGGTGTAGAATAAACCTCCACTTTAAGACCTGGGGCTGGGAGAGATGGCTTCAGTGGTTAAAGGTGCTTGATTGCTAATCCTAAAGGCCTGGGTTCGATTTGCCCATACCCGTGTAAAGCCAGATGCAGTGTTAGTTGGTTGAAAATGGGCAGGAGCATTTTAACAGGTGAATGGGAAAGTGACCGTTTTTATGTTTGAGAGAGAAAGAGGCAGAGTGAATGGGCATGCCAGGGCCTCCAGCCAATGCAAGCTCCAGACACATGGTACTAATTTGCATCTGGCTTTACATGGGTTCTGGGGAATTGAACCCCAGCCCTTAAGCTTTGCAGGCAAGCATTTTAACCACTAAGCCATCCCTCCAGCCCAATATATTTTATTTACAAGTAGAATGTGTGTGTCCAGGCCTCTAGCTTTACCTGGATTGTTTTGTAGGCAAGGACCTTAAGTGCTGAGTCATCTCCAACTCCTCCCTTGGTTTTGTTTTTTTTCAAGGTAGGTTCTTGCTCTACCCCAGGCTGACCTGGAATTTGCTATTAGTGTCAGGGTAGCCTCGAATTCTTAGTGATTCTCCTGTCTCTGCCTCTCAAGTGCTGGGATTAAAGGCGTGTACTACCATGCCCGGCCCAAGCAGTACATTGGAATGGCAATCTCTGGTCTAATAGACAAGAAGTGAAAATCGCCATATTGAAAGGCCAAGCATTGAACCCAGGGCCTTGCATTTTTTGGGCATGTGTTCTACCACTCTGTTTTAAAAGACTAGATTTTTCTAGCTTGGGGGGGGGGCGCAGGGTTCGAGGTTGGGTCTCACTCTAGCTCAGGCTGACCTGGAATTTACTATGTAGTCTCAGGGTGGCCTTTAACTCAGGGCAATCCTCCTACCTCTGCCTCCCGAGTGCTGGGATTAAAGGTGTGTGCCACCATGCCCAGCTCAATTCTAGCTTTTTCTTTGAGATTAATGCTGGTAAAGATGCAGGAATAGAGGAACCCTCATCCACTCAGTTCATGGGAGTGTAAACTACAGCTGTAATGGAAAGCTGAAACGTTAGAATTCCTCTGACTACACAAGTTAAGGACTTGCCACTCAAAAAAAAAAAAAAAAAAAAAAAAAACGGACTTGTACTGAAACAAGTACAGCTATGTCTACTGTGGCTCCCATTTTACAATGGTTAAAATTGGAATCGGTCTGTATCCCAATGGGTAGTGAAAATGTACATATACTCAGGGATTCTATTAAGCAATACAAAAATCTTTTTGCAGCATTGTGATGAGTAAATCTGGATCCCCCGACAGCTTAAACAGACTAGGCCGGGCCATGGGTCCTCAGCCAATTAAAAGAGCCACATTAGGGCTGGAGAGTTGGTTAAGAGGTTAAGGCACCTGTGAAGCCCAAGTACCCAGGTTCGATTATCTAGTACCAACATAAGCCAGGTGCTCAAGGTGGCACATGTGTGGATTTTGTTTGCAGTGGCTGGCATGCCCATTCTCTCATATCTCAATGTTTTAAAGCAAATTACGTCTAGAGAGAAATGGCTCAGCCATTAAATGTGACAGGTTCAATTCCCCAGTACACGTTAAACCAGATGCACAAAGTGGTGCATATGTTTGGAGTTTGTTTCCAGGTCAGAGTGAGAGTATGTAGTGGGTTCCAGGTCAGCCTGGGCTAGAGCAGGAGCAAGATCCTACCTCAGAAGCAAAACAAGATCAATATAAAGCAGAAGATTTATTAAATGTGGTCACATTGTGAAGAAGGACAAAAGATCACCAGCCCTCTCCAACACCTCCAGTCCCTCTTCAGGATCCTGACATGGTTTGAGAGCAGAGGGCCACAGGTAGTAGGGCAGTCCTCCCAGTCAAGATAGGGGTTCCATCCATCAGTGTCTCTTTTTCTGGCAAGGTGGTCTGGCCAGTTATCCGCCCTGCATGAAATCTTTTGGGGCAGACAAACCACCTCTGACTGGTACCAGGCTTCAGCCCTTTTCTAACAACATGAGATTCCTGGGGAAATTGCAATTTCTTGGGAGTCAGTTTTCTAAAACTGAGAGCCAAAAGGAAAGATTAAACTGTCTCTTTAGAATATCTTAATTCCTGCCAGGCCAGTTACCATACCATATACTTTCTGGATCAGTGTTGTTTATTCACCTGTATCCATAATACTCATTGAAGTTCCTGGCTCATGGTTGGCTCAATATGTGTAGTCCTAGTTAGGAGTTTGGCTCAGTTACCAGTAGATTCACAGAGCCGGAACTCAAACCCAAGCCCCAGAATAGCAAATGGTCTTTCCACTGTAGCAAGCCGGTGAAGGGGCAAAACCCAGGTCTGCCTATCTCATCACGAGCCTCATTCATCTGGTTTGCACTATGCACCGGCCAGGTAGGGGGGAACTAAGGCAGAGATGATGGGACTAAGTCTAGACTTTAACATTCCTCCCTGTCACTCGCGAGCCCGTTCAGTGACTGTACTGCGAGATCTTAGAAGTCTGTCGCCCACCGGGCATCTGGGGAGATTTCCCCTGAACATGCCCGAGCCAGGCTTCAGGGGATGGACAGGATGCAAAGGTGTGGTACTCAGGAGCCCGCAAACTTCCTCCTGGACGTGGGACATTAAAGTTACCCATCACTTCTCCCCCTATACACACACCACCAGGAAGGTGCAGGAAAACTCCGAGCTAGAGCCCAAACGAGGTATCTGCACTTCGCTGAGTCCTTAGATGACAGTTCCCTTCCGAAATAATGATAAGGCACCCGCTTCGCGCCTATGCTTTTATAGCTCAGCGGTGGCCAATCAACGCCCGTGCCGTGGGAAGGGGCGGGGCTAGAAGCCGAGTGTTGCCGAGAGAATCCGAAGTTCTCAATTGCGCTGAAGCATACTAACCGCTGGGGGGCGCGCGTGGCTTCCCGGGATTTTGCGCATGTCCATTATTAGTCCTAGAGGACTACTTGGATTAACCTTGGTATTGCTCTACTGGCTGCTAGTGCCCAGTCATGCAAACTTTGTCAGTTTTTGTTTTCCTTAACCACCTGGAATGAGGTGGGGCATATTTCTGTGATTTTGTCTTTTTTTTTTTTTTCGGTGCTGAGGACCGAACTCAGGGCAGGCGCTCATCCACTGAGCTAAATCCCCAACCTCGAAGTGGGGCATATTTCTAAACCAGCCACTGCAAATGAACTCCAGATGCATGTGCCATCTTGTGCATCTGGCTCACATGCATTCTAGGGAATTGAACCTGGGGGTTCTTAAGCTTCACAAGTAAGTCCCTTTAACCTCTGAGCCATCTCTCCAGCTCTGTTTTATTTTTTGTATCTTTAAAAACTTACAAGGGGGCTGGAGGGATGGCTCATTATTTAAGCCTTGCCTGAAAAACTCAACATAGGTTTGATTCCCCAGTACCCATGTAAAGCCAGATGCACAAGGTGGCACATGTGTCTGGAGTTTGTTTACAACAGCTAGAGGTCCTGGTGTGCCCAGTCTCTATCTCCTTGCAAGTAAATAAATATAAATATTTTTTTAAATCTTAGGTGTAATTGTGGAGGTGCACGCCTTTAATCCCAGAACTCAGGAGGCAGAGGTAGGATAGCTGTAAGTGTGAGGCCAGTGTGGGACTACAGAGTGAGTTTCAGGTCAGCCTGGGCTAGAGCGATACCCTACCTCAAAACAACAACAGGGCTGGGGAAATGGCTTAGCAGCTAAGGCGTTTGCCTGCGAAGCCTAAGGATCCCGGTTCAGTTCCCCAGGACCCATAAAAGCCAGATGCACAAGGGGATACATGCATCTGGAGTTCGTTTGCAGTGGCTGAAGGCCCTGTGCCCATTCTTTCTTTCTCGCTGCCTCTTCCTCTCTCAATCTCGCAAATAATAAATAAATAAATAAATAAATAAATAAATAAATAAATAGTGCCGGGCGTGGTGGTGCACGCCTTTAATCCCAGCACTCGGGAGGCAGAGGTAGGAGGATCTCCGTGAGTTCGAGGCCACCCTGAGACTGTATAGTAAATTCCAGGTCAGCCTGAGCTAGAGTGAGACCCTACCTCAAAAAACCAAAAATAAAAAAAAATAAATAAATAAATAAAATGTCTTTAAACAACAACAAAAAACTTACGAGGAAAGTAAAATACTGGATTTTCAGGATGAATGAAATTGGCAGATTGGTAGAATTGCATAGAAGCTGATTGGTTTTTTACAAAGGAATTTGCGAGGATGCTGGCTCAGTGCTGTCCCACAGTGGCGGATCACAGGAATGATCCCTTCACACTGGTGCTCCTGGGCTGGGGCGGGTAAGTCAGGGCTGTTTGGCTAAGAAGCAAGTGAGGGAGGGAGACCACACCTTGGAAAGACAAGTTTGTGTGTCAACCTGTGCTCCAGCCCAGAGGAAGCCAAGTGCACTTTAATTTGGTCTTACCTCCTTTGTGATTTACTTAGCACACTTGACTTTTCCTCTTCAGACACTCAAGTTCATTTCTTGTCCAGAAACCAAGAAGGACATCCCTGAACCGATGCTCAGTCTGGCGTGCCCTTGTCTTCTCTCCAAGAAACAGCCAAAGAAAACCACTTCTGGATTTGTCATAAAACTTGAGGAGGCACTTCTGTATTCCCTAAAGAAGGTCTTGTGGCAACACATTCTTGCCGGCTGGAGAGATGGCAGGCAAAGCCTAATGATCTGGGTTCGGCTCCCCAGTAGCCGCGAAAAGCCAGGTGCACTAAGTGGAGCATGCATCTGGAGTTCGTTTGCAGTGGCTGGAGGCCCTGGCGCACCCATTCTCTGTCTTTCTTCTCTCTCTGCTTGCAAATAAGTAAATATTGTTTTAAAAAACAAAATGCTAATATTATTTTTTAGAAAATCTTGTTTATTTTTATAACAACAATGTACTTGATGTGGACCAAATTTGTACCACTATAAAATTGCCTCTCTTCTCCTAGTGCAAATACAGTTCAGAAATAAAGCTCAGTCCTCCTATCCTTGTTTTTTTTTTTTTTTTTTTTTTTGGTTTTTCAAGGTAGGGTCTCATTCTAGGCCAGGCTGACCTGGAATTCACTCTGTATTCTCAGGGTGGCCTCGAACTCATGATGATCCTCCTACCTCTGCCTCCCGAGTGCCGGGATTAAGGGCATGCGCCACCACGTCCGACCTATCCTTGGTTTTTAAAGTCAATGCTAGATTTAGGTGTCTTAGCAAGGTTTCCTTTAAAGAGAAACTTGAAATTATTTTGAAATTACTTATTTCAAAATTCACCAACTATTTAAAACTAATGAGTTTGGTAATTTGCTGTATTTATTTTCTATAAGTGCAATATCACATAATAAAACTCCTGAATAGGTGGATATGTGACTCGGTACCTGGTCCTTCTGGTGCTACTTTCACTTAAGTCTTTGTTTCAAACCACCTTCCTCTGAATCTTAAAATGGATTTTTAATGCCTACCATATAAGTACACATGGTGCAGCAGAAAATTAAACTGAAATCTCTTCTGTCTTATTCTACTAAGAACCAGCATTTCCTTTTGTATTAGTCAATTTCTAGTGTGACTATTTAGTTAATAAAGATGATTTACCATTATAAAAAAAATGCTGGGTGTGGTGGCACATGCCTTTAATCCCGGCACTCGGGAGGCAGAGGCAGGAGGAGCACCATGAGTTTGAGGCCACCCTGAGACTACAGAGTGAATTCCAGGTCAGCCTGAGCTACAGTGAGACCCTATCTTGAAAAAAAAAAAAAAAAGAAAGAAAGAAAGAAAGAAAGAAAGAAAGAAAGAAAGAAAGGGAGAAAGAAAAAGAAAACAAACAAAAAATTCTTTGAAAACTAAGACCCAGGGGTAAGTTTTTCCCTCTGGCGAATTGCTAGTTGCCCCCCTGTGGAGTAAGGAGAACTTTGTGCTTATTTTGCTCAGCTGCTGAGAAACTCATCAGAGGCTTGATGCCCCATCTCCTGACATTAATTGATTCAAATAGATAATGTATTTGTGTTTCCCTCCTTTACTTGCTACTGATTTAAAACAAAAAATTCATGCAGGGAGTCTTGGCAAGTTTTAAAAAATTTATTTAGTTAGTTAGTTTGTAATCAGAGTAGGGAGAGAGAATGGGTTCAGTATGTTCTCTAGCCACTGCAAACAAACTCCGGATGCATGAGCCACAGGGTGCATCTGCCTTTTGTGGGTACTTTAACTGCAGAGCCATCTCTCCAAGACCCCTCATCTTTTTTTTGCTCTCCTCCATCATTCTTGTCAAAATGTTGATACGGGCCCAATATTGTTCAGGTCTTATGCAGGTATCAACAGCCACTCTGAGGTCATGAATGCAATGGCCACTTCTTGTCTGGACAGCATTCCAAGGCACTCCTCTCCACTGTCTGTGTGTGTGTCTGCATTTTTAAAAATTTTATTTATTTATTAGAGATAGAGAGAAGGACACAGAGAGAGAGTGAGAATGGGCGCACCAGGGCCTCTAGCCACTGCAAACGTACTTCAGATGCATGCACCACCATGTGCATTTGGCTTACATGGGACCTGGAAAATTGATCCTAGGTCCTTAGGCTTTGCAGGCAAGTGCCTTAACTGCTAAGCCATCTCTCCAGCCCTGCATTTTTTTTAAGAAAGCCAGTGGCACATGCCTTTATTTTAAATTTATTTATTTATCTATTTATTTTTGAGAGAGAGACAGAGAGAGGAGAAAGAGGCAGAGACAGAGAAAGAGAGAGAGAGAGAGAACGGATGCGGGTGCGCCAGGGCCTTTCAGCTGCTGTGAACGAACGTCAGATGTGTGCGCCCCCTTGTGCGCATATGTGACATGGCATGCTTGCGTCACTTGCTTCTGGCTATACATGGGACCTGGAGATTAGAACAAGCACTCTTTTTTTTTTTTTTTTTTTTTTTTTTTCTTTGGTTTTTCAAGGTAGGGTCTCACTCTGGCTCTGGATGACCTGGAATTAACTATGTAGTCTCAGGGTGGCCTCAAACTCACAGTGATCCTCCTATCTGTACCTCCCGAGTGCTGGGATTAAAGGCGTGAGCCCCCACGCCCGGCTAGGACAAGCGTTCTTAAGGCTTCACAGGCAACTAAGTGCTTTAACCATTAAACCATCACTCTAGCATATATATATATATGAAAGAGAGAGAGAGAATGGGAGCACCAGGGTGTCAGCCACTGCAAACGAACTCCAGGCGCATGCACCACCTTGTGCATCTGATTTTATGTGGGTATTGGGGAATCGAACCTGGGTCCTTTGGCTTTACCAGCAAGTGCCTCAACCACTAAACCATCTCCCCAGCCCTTATTTTTACATTCTTTCTGCCCCATGTTCCTTAATGTTCCTTGAACCCTGGTAGAGATGTCTCATTTAGCTCTGTGTACTCAACAGTCACTTACTTTCAGCATTTTGATAAGATTGGAGGTGCCCCGGCTGGTCACTGATTTCGCTGCACATTTGCACTTTGATCTATGCTCTTGAATCTTCTGGAGAAAGAGGAAAGAAGAGTCTATAAATAAATGAAAATGAACGCTTGAAGTTTTTGCGTGTATGAGTGTATGCATGCATGCCTGCATATGTGCATGTGTGGTAGCAAGTGAGTTTGAGATTATAAGCCAGTGGCTGGACTCAACTTAGTTTTTTATTTGATTTTATGTATTTGAGAGAGAGAAAGGGGGCGGGAGGGAATGGGCACGCCAGAGTCTTCAGTTGCTGCAAACCAACTCAGGACACATGCACTGCCTTGTGCATCTGGCTTATGTAGGTCCTGGGGAATCGAACCTGGGTCCTTTGGCTTTGCAGGCAAGTGCCTTAACTGCTAAGCCATCTCTCCAGCCCTCAAGTTAGTCTTAAGACTAACAGTGTATGGGTCACAGATTTCAGACCACGATGTTTCTTTACTTGGGAAAATGAGAACCTCAAGTACATCAGCCCAACAAGGATTCTGTGAGGTATGCTGAGAGGTCAGATGTTATTAAGGCTCGCTTCCTTATCCACCGCCCCACCCCCAAGGATAATATTAAATCACTGTAAACACTCAGAGACAAAAGGTTGCTGACCTGTTGGGACCAAAAGTCTTTTTTTTTTTTTTAAATCACTTTTAAATATTTATTTTTATTTATTTATTTGAGAGAGAGAGATACAGAAATAGGCAGGGAGAGAGAGAGAGAATGGGCGCGCCAGGACTTCCAGCCACTGCAAACAAATTCCAGATGCATATGCCCCCTTTTGCATCTGGCTTATGTGGGTCCTGGAGAATAGAGCCTTGAACCCAGGTCCTTAGGCTTCACAGGCAAGTGTTTTAACCGCTAAGCCATCTCTCCAGCCCCCCCTCAAAGTCTTTTTCTACTGCCATTCATTTTATTTTATTTTAGTTTAGTTTTTTGAGACTGGGTCTTATGAATGCCAGGCTGCTAGGATTATAGGGATATACCACCACACCCAATTTATTCAGGGCTGGGGATCAAACCTCGGGCTTTCTGCAAGCTAGGCAAGCCCTCTATCAACTGAGACCCTAAAGATCTTCCCTGTCCTACGGGTGTCATTTTGGACATGCTGTTGTTATAGGTACAGGTCTAAACAATGGGGAGGGGGCAGGGAGGAGGGCACCTGCTGAGGTTTCCAGGTTCTTATGTCTCATGACAAAGAATAACACAGGGGATGCATGGGGAGGTAATGGAAATAGAGATGGTTTCTAAAGAAAAAGACACTTCTAAGAATGAGAGCGGGCTGGGGAGCTGGGGAAATGTGTCCACTCCAAACCATGGGGCCATGAGTCTCATGACTGTAACGTTTTTCACACATTCTCTGTTGCATTTAGCCCAGGTGGGGAAAGGATTTCTAGTCGTTCTCTGTCATTTGGATTCTTTTTTTAAATTATTCATTTGTAAGGAGAGAGAGAAAAAAAAATGAATATGGGTTGTCATAGTCTCCAGCCATTGCAAATGAACTCCATATGCATGCACACTCCTCCTTGTGCATCTGGCTTTATGTGGGTACTGGGAATTGAACCTGGATCCTTAGGGTTTACAGGTAAGCACCTTAACCGCTGAAACACCTCTCCAGCCCTTTTAAGTGTTTTTCTTTTTTTTTTTTCAGGGTAGGGTCTCACTCTAGTCCAGGCTGACCTGGAATTCACTATGTAGTCTCTGGGTGGCCTTGAACTCACAGTGATCCTCCTACTTTACACTCCCAAGTGCTGGGATTAAAGGTGTGTGCCACCACGCTTGGCTTTTTCCTTTTTTATGTTTTTAAAAAATTAAAAAAAATTATATGCAAGGAGGGAGAGAGAGAGAACAAATGGGAACACCAGGGCCTCTTACCACTGCAAACGTACTTCAGACCCATGCACCACTTTGTGAGTCTGGCTTTATGTGGGCACTGGGGAATTGAACCCAGGATTTCGGGCTTTGCAAGCAAGTGCCTTTACCACTGAGCCGTCTCTCTGGCCCATGTTTTATGTTTTCTTTTTTTGAAGCAGGTTCTCACTATAGCCTAAGCTGACCTGGAGCTCAATCTGAAGCCCAAGCTGGCCTTGAACTCACGGTAATCCTCCTATTTAGCCTCCTGAGTGTGTGTGAGAGTGTGCCAGATATTTGTGCCACTTTTTGTATCTGGCTTTACATGGGTGGTTTGGGAATTGAACCTGGGCCCGCAGGCTCTACAAGCAAGCACCTTCAACCACTGAGCCATCTCCTGAGCCTAAGGTTTTGTGTTCTTAATGTCTTCTTAAAATAAAAACTTTCGGGCTGGAGAAATGGCTTAGTGGTTAAGGCGTTTGCGTGCAAAGCCAAAGGATCCCGGTTTGATTCTCCAGGACCCACATAAGCCAGCTGCGTGAGGGGCACATGCATCTGGAGTTTGTTTGCAGCGGCTACAGGGCTGGGCACGCCCATTCTCTCTCTCTCTCTGCTTATAAATAAATAAAAAGTTAAAAATATTTTAAAAAAATAAAAAAATATTTAAAAATAAACTTTCTCCAGGGGAGGTCAAGACATCAGAGCCAATGAGATGATTCCTGGGTCTTCCTTCTTATGGGATCCCTAAGGTCTGGGCGTTTGCCTTTTCAGAGGGGAGGACAGAGGCTGTGGGAAGAGAGGCCTGCTTCTGCTTCAGAGAGGTGTGTGATGTCAGATAAGCTCCGAGTCTTCCGGGTCCTCGGCTTCTTCACCTTGGCACGAAGGGCTTTCAAGGACACCAGTGCTGGCTTCCCTCTCTGAGCCGCAGAGTCACCTTCCTGCCCCCAGGGCTGCCTCAGCTCTTTGGCTCTGTTTGCTCTCAAGCAAAGCCTTCCTTCTGTTTACTCAGCAAAGATTCCTCTAAGACAGGCTAAGCACACTGTTTACTCTGCTAACAAGCCTTGGCATTTACGGGGAGACTTGTGTTGACTTATTCTTGAGCCTCCATTGACATTCACTGGGAGACGGTAACACAAACATGGGCAGACAGCCTGGGAGCACAGGTCTGACACAGTGCTGGGGCCCTGCCTGGAATAAGCCTTTTCTTTCTGTTTCCGTTAAGATCACCTCAAGAAGTGAGAAGAATATCATAGGTACCAATAGGAGAATCCAGTGATCTCTTTTAGGTTCTGCACTTTGCTGGAAGTTTCTAGAAAGTTCCCTGGGCTTGTTCTGGAAGAGACCACATCTGTGCCAGCCATGTCACATGTGGTCATGCAACATTTGGGGGCCTTGGCCCGGTCACATTATTTTGGGAGTTGAGAGCAATGAAGTCCCTCTGAGCTGTCTCCTGAGTTCTTGTCTTATGATTAACAAAGTATTGGTAAGTGTAGACACAAGCAAGGTTATGAAAGACTGGTTTGAAAATTAAAAAATATATTATACTTATTATTTATTAGTGAGAGGAAAGACAGAGAATGGGCATGCCAGGGTCTCTTGCCGCTGCAAATGAATTCCAGATGTATGCACCACTTTGTGCATCTGGCTTTACATGGGTCCTGGGGAATTGAACCCAGGCCCCCAGACTTTGCAAGCAAGCACCTTTAACAGCTGATCCATATCCCCAGCCCCAGGAAGATTTATGTCAAGAGAGACCAGAGAAGTAAAGCAGAAAAGTTCCCAAGCTTGAGAAGTGGACACGGGTCCTGAGCAGGGAGCCACGTGGAAGCTTGAATTGGGTTTCCTTGGAGCCTTGGAGATGTAAATTAAGCATTCCAAGTTCAAATGTACACGGAGGACCTTAAGTGGTTGGTGGGTCAGGGAGGAGACTGCAAACTTAGAAAGAGCCTGCCCATGGGAGGGAAGAGTTCCCCCCTCCCCCCAGAAGATTTCTTAGAAGGAAAACCAGGATGCTATTCTGATCTCCATACTGAGTCAGACTGGAGTTTTCTTCTAGTCTTCCCAGGGTATGTTGACATCTGTGTTCTTTTGGGTCTGGGTCCCTGACAAACTACCTGAAAAAGACCATCTTGCTCCTAAGTTCTATCACCCCAGCCCCTTGAGCTGTGGGTTCAAGTATAGTTTGGTCCTCAGTGACCATATGATCTTGTGACGGTCCCTTCCTCCCTCTGGCTCTCGGATGAGGAGGTATTATTCATGTGCCCATGTCCCTAGACAGCCTGGTGCCTCCAGCCCAAGCCTGTCCTAGCCACTCTCAAAAAATATTTGTTGAGAACCGCCGTGAGTTTGAGGCCACCCCTGAGACTATATAGTAAATTTCAGGTCGGTCTGAGCTACAGTGAGGCCCTACCTCAGAAAAACCAAAATTTCATATATATATATATATATATATATATATATATATATATATATATATATAAAATTTGTTGAGAGGACTGGAGAGATGGCTTAACAGTTAAGGCGCTTGCCTTCAAAGCCTAAGGACCCAGGTTTGATTCCCCAGAACCCATGTAAGCCAGATGCATATGGTAGTGCATGCATCTGGAGTTGCAGGGGCTAGGTCCTGGTGGGCCCATTCTCCCCCCCTATAAATAAATAAATAAATAAATAAATAAATAAATAAATAAATAAATAAATAAATAATTTAAAAAATTGTTGAATAAATAAACGTGTCATGACAGCTGATCTCCTGGCCCCCTCCAAAAAAAAAAAAGGCTCTACTTGAGTCATCAGCTCATGAAATCTGCTACAGGTCATTGCCAACCGCAGGTTCAAACATGTGGCCACTTGGTGGCTTTACCTGCCTCTGCCCGGCTCCTCCTCCCCTCCTTCTCCCCATCTCAGCAGGTGTGTGTAAAGGAAACATCCTTTCAGGTGAGGAGCTGTGTATTTGGTTTGTCTTTGTTGCCTGGAAACTGTTGACATCTGAGACATAGTGTTGCCTTTGCCGGGGAATGAAAAATTGATTACTTTTCTCTGTCAACAAGCACAAACACACGGTAGCCGTTCACCTTAGCTCCCTGGGTGCAAAGCGCTTGCTCCTCACCCGGCATTCCTTTCACTTTCAGGCTGTTGGGGCTCTCAGGTATTTGGCTCCCCGCAGGGGGCGCTGTGGGCTTTCATCTAGGTCTCTCTAGCCAATCACTAGCTCCTGTCTCCTGGCCAGACCCTTCCTTGGTCTCCCTGGTCCTGGATTCGGCTTGTCCCTGATGTAAACCCTGGAGAGGGCCCGTGTCACCTCATGACTGCCGGTTTCCGTTCACCTCATTTCTCTTGTTGGCTGTGTCTTAGCCTGGTTGTCCCTACCCATGGACTGAGAAGGAGTGTGCTAGAATTAGGAGGGACCTCACAGAACATCCTGCTCTCTTGACTTTTCCATTTGTAAGGAGAGGAAGCTCAGAGAGGACAAGGTGATGTGACAGTGGCCACAGAGGTAAGTGGCCACAGATCTTTAGATCAGGATTCCTAAACAGTGGCCATGAACTTTGTTCATTAAAAAAATTTTTTTAAATTTATTTATTTGAGAGCGACAGACAAAGAGAGAAAGAGGCAGATAGAAAGAGAGAGAGAAAGGGCACGCCAGGGCCTCCAGCTGCTGAAACGAACTCCAGATGCACGTGCCACTTTGTGCACCTGGCTTTACTTGGGTGCTGGGGAATTGAACACGGGTCGTTAGGGTTTGTGGGCAAGTGCCTTAACTGCTGAGCTATCTCTCAACTTTGTCAATTTGGTTTATGCCTAAAAAGCTGTGGCATATGAAACACAGCAGGGAACACAGCAAACAACGCCCAGAGAAAGGGACAGAGATGGGGTCAGAGTTGACAGAGGGTCTGGGGTGGTGCTCTAGTGGAGTGGAGTGACATGCTATCCAGCAGATAAGAGTTTAAAAAATATTTTAAAACTTTATTTGTGTGCGTGTGTGTGTGTGTGAGAGAGAATATGGGTGTACCAGGGCTTCGTTGCACCTGTAAATGAACTCCAGATGCGTGTGCCATGTTGTGCATCTGGCTTGTGGGTACTAGGGGATTCCACCCAGAGAGGTAGGTTTGCAAGCAAGGACCTTGACCCACGGAGCCATCCAGCCCACGAGAGTCTTTCAAAGAGGATGGTGGTGGGGTTGGGGATTTATCTTACTGGAAGAGCACTCGCCTAGCAAATGCAAGGCACTTGGATTGGTCCTCAGCACAGGGGCCAGGGGGTGTGAGCAAATAGTGGCTTCGTGAGGAGGGAATGACAGGTGAGGCTTTGCCAAGCCTCTTGTCTTTGTGGGGGTGGGGGCAGTGTGGGGAGTCACCAGCCCAAGCCCCTCCTGCAGCCTGCCTTGGCACTGGTCATATGGTCTCAGCTGCAGGGGGAACCATGTCCTGCAGTTGGAGGGACTCAGATACTCACAGCTCTCCCTCCTTCCCTCCCTCCTTCCCTCCCTCTTCCCTCCCTCCTTCCCTCCCTCCCTTTCTTATTTCCTTCCTCGACAGTGTCTCGTGTATCATAGGCTGGCCTTGAACTTGTTATATAGAGTGACAAAATCCTTGAACTCTCGAGTTTTGGGCCCTCCACTTCCTGAGTGCTGGGGTTATAGGCATGCGCCACCATGCCTGGTGATGGTTGACTTCTTTTGAGCACTGAACAATATGCCAGTGTCTGGATGCTGCCCAGCTCATCAGTCAGCTCACCCTCTGAAGGACGTCTTGGTAGCAGAGCTGCTGTGAACATCTGTGTGCAGGTTTTGTGTAAGCTTCCATTTCCTTTGAATAAATTTCAAGGAATATGATATATGAAAGCCTGGGAGCTCCAAGCCAGCCTGGGCAAGACTCTAAAACAACAAACCGAACCCATGGGACCTAGATGAGTGTGTCCAGTGGGGTTATTGGCTGCCACCGCTGTCCCTTTGGGTCAAGTATGTACTGCTTCTATAATGCTTCACAGTCCCCCCTTCCCCTGTCTCCACCCGGCCGCATCCTCGTGCCTCACCCACGTGGCTATCTGAGCTCTCAGTCTCTGAGGAGACAGCGTGGTGGTATTGTTCCGATGTAGGACCTTGGGGATCCTTCAGTTAAAATGCTGGGTGTTCCTGGAAGTCTTCGAGTTAGTAGATGGGGCTTCAACGACCCAGGAGGTCTGTGTCACAGCATCTGATTTTTCTGGAGCCTGGTTTTACAGCAAGACCAGTAGAGGCAGTGCATCACGGCCATGGCTAGGGAGTGAGCAGGGCCTACCACCTGCCACCTGGCTCTCAGCAGCCCTGCTGGGCGGCTATGCCCACAGCTTCAGTCTCTGCAACCTACCTGTCAGTCTGCTTCTTTAATTACTCATAGTTTGACCTCTTAGAGACTTCATTCATTTATTATTATTATTATTATTATTATTATTATCATTGGTTTTTTGAGGTAGGGTCTCATTCTAGCCCAGGCTGACCTGGAATTCACTATGTAGTCTCAAGGTGGCCTCAAACTCACGGTGATCCTCCTACCTCTGCCTCCTGAGAGCTGGGATTAAAGGCGTGTGCCACCATGCCTGGCTCATTTATGTTTTTTATTTTATTTTTTTTTTTTTGTTTGTTTGTTTGAGGTAGGGTCTAGCTCTAGCTCAGACTGATCTGGAATTCACTATGTAGTCTCAGGCTAGCCTTGAACTCACAGCAGTCCTCCTACCTTGGCCAAGTGCTGGGATTAAAGGCATGCGCCACTACGCCCACCTTGCATGGGTAATTTATTTGTTTCTCTTTGTAGTGCTGGGGATTGAACCCAGGTCTTCATGCATGCTAGGCAACTGCTCTACCACTAAGCTCCACCCCTAGCCCACATCGGTACATAGGTAATTTCACACTATCCAATGGCTGTTTTCAACAAAAAAATAGAATATTTTGTTTTGTGTTTGAGACAGGATCTCACTATGAAGCCCAGACTGGCCTCCAATTCTCAATCCTCCTGCCCCAGCCTCTCTAGTGATGAGATTACAGCTGTGTGCCAGTAAGCCTGGCAACTAAAATTAATTTTTTTTTGTTTTTGTTTTTTCAAGTCAGGGTCTCATTCTAGACTGACTTGGAATTCACTACATACTCTCAGGGTGGCCTAGAACTCATGGCGATTCTGCTACCTCTGCCTCTGAGTGCTGGGATTAAAGGCATGCGCCACCACACCCAGCTTAACTAAAATTAATTTTAATGTCACATTTTATTAGCTCAGTATATTCAAGATATCATCGTTGCAACATGTGGCATTTGCTATACGTCAAATGCTTAACAGTTATATGAACTAGTGGCTACTGTATGGATGGTACTTTTTTTTTTTTTCTAGAACATTCTTTATCCTCTGACCACAAAGAGGGAATGAGATAGGGGATCTTGTTAAACAAAATCCCTCCAGCTCTTGCAGGGAGAATGCCTGAGGGATGGAGATGCTTGAGGAAGCAGGACGGGAGCAAGAACCTGTGCTCTTGACTCAGGCCACCTCAGGCTGCCTCACCATGTCCCACAGAGGGGCGAGCGGAGCCCAGGAACCTTCCAGACACTGTCCCCGAGGCACGGCTGTCCCCAGAATGGTCTCTGTGGCCTTGGTGATTTATTTTATTATTTATTTGACAGAGAGAGAAAGGATGAGGGAGAGAGAGAGAGAGAGAATGGGCACACCAGGGCCTCCAGCCATTGCAAACGAACTCCAGATGCATGCACCCCCTTGTGCATCTGGCTAACGTGGGTCCTGGGGAATTGAACCTGGGTCCTTTGGCTTTGCAGGCAAATGCCTTAACCTGTAAACCATTCCTCCGGCCCCGTTGATGATGTTTTCACTGTAGCTGAAGACCCCAAGTTGGCTCATGGTGGGGACAGTCACAGGTGTCTCCCAGGAGTCCTTGCTGTCTGAGGAACAGCCTAGAAGACAAATTCCTCATGCTTGTCTGGGGACCTCTGGTTGTCCTTTGTCCTTGTAGGGCCAGTGCTACTCAAAGTAGGGTCTGAAGACCCCTGCTCACCAAACACAGCTCTGGGACCGTAAGTCCTGAGCTGAGGATGGAGTTCAGTGATAGAGACTGTATTTAGCATGCCTGAGGACCTGGCTCTTCCATCCCTAGCAGCAACTGAAGAAACACAACAACAAAATTTGAATGTATGTATGTATATATGGATACACATACATATAGATGTATATGTGTTTGTAATACACACATACACACATACATGGGGGTTATTGAAATAAGATCTTGTCATGTAAACCCTGGCTGGTCTGGAACTCACAGCAAACCTCTTGCCTCGGACTCATGAGTGTTGGGATTTACACGTGTGCCTTACCATGGCTGGCTTCAAAACTGAACTTAATCCCAGCATTCGGGAGGCAGTAGGATGGCCATGAGTTTGAGACCACCCTGAGACTACATAGTGAATTTCAGGTCAGTTTGGGCTAGAGCGAGACCCTACCTTTAAAAACCAAAATAATAATAATAATAAATATAAAAATTGATCTTAAAAGAGGCAGAGAGCACAAGTGGAAGGGAGTAGGAAGGGGGAAATGTTGGCCAGTGGGTACTAAATCTCAGACAAGGCACAAGTGGGTCTCCCAAGGCCTGCACAGTGAAGCGAGTAGAATTAATAACACATTATGTACTTTGGAATCGCAAAGAGTGTGAATGTAAAACCTTCTCACCATGGGAGAAAGGGCCTGGGGATACGTTAATTATCTCTGCTCATTCCGTATTCTTTTCCGTTATCACACATCCCACGGCACCTCACAGATGCATACCTTTATGTTTTGTCGACTGACAATGAAAATAAATAACAAAACTCAAGGAAGGGTAACCAGGACCTCTCTTCATAGTTCCAGGGCCAGCATTTTGTGAAGTTCTCCTTTTGGACAGCAGGGGGCAGCAGAGACGCGGGAAAATCATCCAGACAGGACCAGTTCTTTCACTCTCCTTCTGTTCCTACTGAGGAGATAGGTAAGTTTTCCTTTTTCCTTCTTGTTTTACCTCAGCTGACAGCAAAGTCTCCAGGGAGAGCTTTCCAAGGTGGAACAACCGCGTGGACATGACAGGAAACTGGACTGTGCTTCTGGGAAGTGTAGTTGCGCGTGGCTTGGGTATGCAGGCCAAAGTGCCATTTCCAGCTGCCTGGGTTCCAGTCCATAGTCCTCCAGTTGCCGTGACATCTTGTAAAAGTCACATTAGCACCGTGGCTGGCCAGTGTGGACACCCCACCTTGTATGTTCATTATGTGCCAGTCCCAGCTGGTGTGCCGTGTTTTCTCAGCGCCTGTGACAATGGGGATGTCACCCTTTCCAGCTGGTCACTTTTCCTGAGACAACCATGCTCTCTCACTGTGACTGTGGACCCTGAGATTTGGCTCAGCCTTTAGCTCCTCCAGGAAGTCTGGGGGAGTCTTCGCTCTTTGGCCTCGTATTCTAGGTGGCTAGCTCCCCATTGCTCTGGTTTCTTCCTCTTCCGGGTCTCCCTAGCTCTGTCGAGACACTGCACATGGCACATTATGCAAAGCACTGTGGTTTCCACCTCTCTCTGGAAATCCCTGCAGCCTGGTAGTTATGAACTTGGCACCTTGAGCCTGAATCTTGTCTCCATATTGTGTCAGCCGCGTGACTTTGGGCAAGTTGCCTGATTCCCTTGGGCCTGGTTCCCTGTTGTGCCTTGTGCTTTGCTGTGATAATTGAGTGAGGGCAAATGGGTGCAGGTCACGTGTCTGCACTGAGTGTGATCACAAGAGAAACCTAGTCGGGGCGTGGTGACATAAGCTTTTAATCCCAGCACTCGGGAGGCAGAGGGAAGAGGATCGCCGTGAGTTCAAGGCCACCCTGAGACTACATAGTGAATTCCAGGTCAGCCTGGGGTAGAGCGAGAATCTAACTTGAAAAACAAACAAATGAGAGAGAGAGAGAGAGAGAGAGAGAAGAGAGAGAAACCTGTAGCTCAGGAAAGAAGGGACCAGTTCAATTCCCAGCTACAAGCCAGACATCAGGCCCTACCTAGACACACAGCATCCCATTCTGGCGCCCTGTGGAAAGGCAGGCACGTCTGTCTCCTTCTTGCAGATGAGGCAACAAACACTCGGTTTCCCCAGGCCTGCAGGACTAGGAGGAACTGGAGGTGGGGGTGGCCCTCCGTCCCTGACGCAGAGTCTGGAATCTCTACCTGATTTGTCAGAGGAGGGTGGGGGAAGCTTGGGCCTGTGTTCATAGTTCTAGAAAGCCAGAGATAAACACATTCTTTTTTATTTTTATTTTTTTTGCTGTGGTTTTGGGCAGGATAAAGGTGCCAGTGAGGATGGGGTTCTCCTGAGTGTGTGGGATTACCTGTTCCTGCAGAAGAGTGGGAGTGGGCAGCAGGGGGCGCTGTGACACCAGCGGAGAGACACGGCTTCCCTGAGCAGACAGGACAAGGCTGGGGACGGCACAGTGGCTCACTCTGAGAACTCCTGCCTGGGAGCTGAGGCACCACCATGGGTTCCATGGTCACTGACAGGCATTCAGAGTGCTTTGGGTTCTGCGGCCTTGGACTTAAAAGTCTGTGCAGCTCTTTCTAGATAATGTAATTCTGGGCAATTCAATCTCTTGTAGCCTTAATGGTGTGTGTATGTGTGTGTGTGTGTGTGTGTGTAAGTCAGAGGTCAACTTTGGATGCCAGTCCTCAGGAGCCATCCACCTTATTTTTGGGGGGTCAAGATCTCTCTCACTGTCCTGGAACTCACCAAGTAAGCTAGAATGGCTGGCCAACCAGCCCCAAGGATCCTCCAGTCTCTGCCTTCCTGGTGCTGGGATTACAAGTATGTACCACTATGCCTGGCTTTTTTATTCTCTTTTTTTTTTTTTAGAGGAAGCAAGAAAGAGAGAGAAATTGGTGCACTAGGGCCTCAGCCACTGCAATCGAACTCCAGACGCCTATGCCACCTAGTGCAGCCTTGTGCTTGCCTCACCTTTGTGCGTCTGGCTTTTGTGGGATCTGGAGAGTCGAACATGAGTCCTTAGGCTTCGCAGGCAAATGCCTTCACCGCTAAGCCATCTCTCCAGCCCATGTCTGGCTTTTTTAGGGAGTTCTGGAAATTAAGCTCAGGTTGCACTTTATCACAAGTGCTTTACTAACAGAGCTATCGCCCCTTCCTTCAGTGACTTATTAAAAAAATTATTTGCGTGTGTGTGTGTGTGTGTGTGTGTGTAGGGGTGCACAAAGGTCTCTTGCCACCATAAACAAACAGTAGATGCTTGCTCCACTTTTTTTTTTTTTTGGTTTTGCAAGGTGGGGTCTCACTCTAGCTCAGGCTGAGGAATTCACTATGTAGTCTCAGGGTGGCCTTGAACTCATGGTGATCCTCCTGCCTCTGCCTCCTGAGTGCTGAGATTAAAGGCATGTGCCACCATGTTCAGTTTCACTTTTTTTAAAAAAACTTTTTTTCATTGATAGCTTCCATAATTATAGACAATAAACCATGATACTTCCTCCCCATCTCCACTCCCCCCCCACAAATCCACCCTCAATCATATCCCCTCTTTTTCATTTTGATGTCATCATCTTTTCCTCCTATTATGAGGGTCTTGTGTAGGTAGTACCAGGCACTGTGAGGCCATGGATTTTGTGTCTGGAAGATTGCATTGTAAGCAGTCCTACCCTTCCTTTGGCTCTTACATTCTTTCCGCCAACTCTTCTGCAATGGACCCTGAGCCTTGGAAGGTGCTATAGAGATGTTTGAGTGCTGAACATTCCACTGACATTTCTTCTCAGCACTATGGCGACTCTTGAGTCATCCCAGAGGTCACCGCCCTCTGAAAAGAGAAGCTTCTCTAACCAAAAGTGAGAGTAGTATTAATATATGGGTATAAACATTAAGAAAAGTGCTTACTGGGCAGTTTGGTAAGCATAATGTATGCATTTAGCCAGACACCAGCAGACGTTAGACCCTTAGGGTTCATGACCTCCCCTGCTATAGGTTTTTCAGTATCAGGCATGTATTCCCTCCCATGAAGCAGGCCTCCAGTCCAATTAGAGAGCGGTTGGTTTCCCCCATAACTGACATGCCACTATTGCACCTGTTGGCTCATTTGGCCTGGCTGGCCAATCTTAAGGCTGGCAATGTCCACTGCTGTTTATCACCATTGATGACTTCTCTCTCTCATAGGACTGCATGCAACATAGCTTTTTCCAGCTTTCTGTTAGCTGGTCCACAGGGAGGGGGTTTTCAGCTCAGCTCCAGCTTAATTTCACAGTGATCTGCAGCTCAAGCAACGATCCACTTTTTGCATCTGACTTCACGTGGGTGCATGCTGGGGCATTGATCCCAGATCAGCAGCTTTGCAAGCAAGTGCCTTTATCCACTGTGTCCATCTCCCCAGCCCCCTGGCTGGTCTCTTGAACAAAAGTTAATACAAGACCCTTGCTCCTAGGCATACGAATGTTCATTGCAGCTTTTCTTTTTTTTTTTTTTTTTTTTAAAGGTGCCTTTTGCCACCTTTGTTTTTTAATCTTTTAATTTTAATTTTAATTTTTTTTTTGAGGTAGGGTTTCACTCTAGCTCAGGCTGACCTGGAATTCACTATGTAGTCTCAGGGTGGCCTTGAACTCATGGAGATCTTCCTACCTCTGCCTCCAAAGTTCTGGGATTCAAGGCATGCACCACCATGCCTGGCTAATTTTTAAATTTTTATTCATTTATTAGAGAGAGAGAGAATAGGCACGCCAAGGCCTCTAGCCACTGCAAACAAACTCTAGACACATGCATCACCATGTCCATCTGGCTTATGTAGGTACTGGGGAATCAAAATTGAGTCCTTGGGCTTTGCAGGCAAGCACCTTAACCACTAAACAATCTCTACAGCCCAGTTTCTTTTTTTTAAAAAAAAAATATTTATCTTTATTTATTAGAGAGAGAGAAGAGAAAGAATGGTGCATGGAGATCTTCCTACCTCTGGCCTTGCACCACCAGCCACTAAAACAAACTCCAGATGCATAAAAACCATGTCCATCTGGCTTATAGGTACTGGGAATCTGAGTCCTTGGGCTTTGCAGGCAAGCACCTTAACCACTAAACAATCTCTACAGCCCAGTTTCTTTTTTTTAAAAAAAAAATATTTATCTTTATTTATTAGAGAGAGAGAGAGAGAAAGAATGGGTGCGCCAGGGCCTTCAGCCACTGCAAACAAACTCCAGATGCATGTGCCACCTTATGTATCTGTCTTACGTGGGTACTGGGAAATCGAACCTGGGTCCTTTGGCTTTGCAAGCAAGTGCCTTAATTGCTAAACTATCTCTCCAGCCCTCCCCCAGCATTATTTCTAATATCCAAAAAGATTTAACAGCTCAACTGTCCATGAACAAATGAATGGATATATTATGGTATATCCATACAATAGTATGAGTCAGTGAATTTAGCCACAGAAAGGAATGAAGTGCTGGTGTTTGCTACCATATGGCTGAACCTCAAAAACATAATGCTTCATATATACCTTATAGTTCCATGTATGTACAATGTCCAGAAAAGGCAAATCTACTGAGGCGGCAATGAGCTCCTGGTTGCTGGGGGCCAGCGAGAGGGGACTGGAAGTCACTATTCATGTGAACAAGGCTAAGATTTTCTGGAATTAGACAGTGGTGATGTGTGTACAAATTTACAAATAAACTGGTGCCCACTGAACTATATACTTGAAAGGGTACCTCTAATGGTATATGAACAACATTGCGGCTTTGAAAAGAAAAGCCCTTGGGAAGAATTGATGGGGGTCTTTGACACTTCCCACTAGGAATAGGTGCACCATGTCCAGCCTGCACCCACACGAATGTGGTAGTGACCCTTTCGGGAAGCTTCTTCAGCAAGGTAGAATGCCCCAGGCAACACTTAAACTATGTGTGTTGAGGGAGGCGCTGCTGGCATTGCTGGATGGGTGGCCTGTGAGGAGTCAGGATGCTGGACATTTTCATTGCATGGTGCCATGTCACAATGTCTTGTCTTGAATTGCACATGACTTGTTCCCTTCCTCCCTCCCTCCCTTCCTTTCTTTTTAAAAATATATTTTTATTTATGTATTTATTTATTAGACAGAGAAAGAGGCAGAGGGAGGGAGAAAGAGAGAGAGAATGGGCGTGCCAGGGCCTTCATCTCCTGTAAACTCCAGATGCATGTGCCACCTTGTACATCTAGTTTACATGGGTCTTTTGGCTTTGCAGGCAAGTGTCTTAACCACTAAGCCATCTCTCTAGCCTCTTTCTATTATTCATTCATTCATTCATTCATTTGCAAGTGGAGAGAGACAGACACACAGAAAGAAAGAGAGACAGAAAGAGAGTGGGGGTGCCAGGGCCCCCAGCCCCTGCAAACTCTAGATGCATGTGCCACTTCGTGCATTTTGCTTTATGTGGGTCCTGGCGAATCAAACTCTGGTTGTTAGGTTTTGTAGGCTGGTGCCTTATCCGCTGAGCCATCTCTCCAGCCCTGTTTTTTTTTTTTTTTTTTTTTTTTTTTTTTTTGTTGTTGTTGTTTTTCGAGGTAGAGTCTTGCTCTAGTCCAGGCTGACCTGGAACTCACTATGTAGCCTCAAGCTGGCCTCAAACTCACAGTGATCCTCCTACCTCTGCCCCCCGAATGTTGGGATTAAAAGTGCATGCCACCACACCCTTTTTTTTTTTTTTGAGACAGAATTTCATATAGCTCAGGCTAGTCTTAAAACTCACTGTGTAGGGCTTGGAGAGATGGCTTAGTGGTTAAGCGCCTGCCTGTGAAGCCTAAGGATCCCGGTTCTAGGCTCGACCCCCCAGGACCCATGTAAACCAGGTGCAAAAGGTGGTGCATGCATCTGGGGTTTGTTTGCAGTGGCTGGGGGCCCTGGAGCGTCCATTCTCTCTCTGTATATCTACCTCTTTCTCTGTCTGTCTGTCCCTCTCAAATAAATAAATCAAAAATAAACAAACAACCACAAAAACAAACTCACTATGTAGCCAAGGATGGTGTTGAACTTCTGATCCTCCTTCTTGTACCTCCTGAGTACTGGGATTACAGGTGTGTGACTGGGTCGGGTTTGGGTAGAGCTGGAGATCAAAGGAGGCAAGGACTCTACCAACTGAGCCACATCCCTAGCCCCTCCACATGACTTTTTTCCCCCCACATGACTTTTGAATGTCCCTGAGGGAATTGTATAGATGTTTAAGCTAAAACCTAACCTCTGTATTGCATAAGAACCATTATTTTAGTTGTGTTTGAAAGGGTTTTAAAAAATTTGTATGCGTGTGTGTGCGTGTGGGTGGATGTACATGCGTGCTGCTTCAAATTATTGCCAGGTCATTGTACTACTTTTTGCGTCCGGTTTTACATGAATGGCTGGGGAATTGAACTGGCCAGCAGACTTTGCAAGCAAGTGTGTTTAACTCCTGAGCCATCTCCCTAGTCCCCCAAAGGTTTTCATGTGTGCTAGTTTTCTAAGAATGCAGCTATCCCATAATCTGGGAAGGCCACTCATCAAATTTCTCCAGTTTATCCCTGAAAATAAGAATGTTTGTGTGAAAATGGTTGGAGGAGCATCTTTCCTTTCCTTTCCTTTCTTTCTTTCTTTTAAAATTATTTTATTTGAGCCAAGTGTGGTAGCACACACCTTTAATTCCAGCACTCAGGAGGCAGAGGTCGGAGGATCCCTGAGACTACATAGTAAATTCCAGGTCACCCTGGCCTAGAGTGAGACCATACCTTGAAAAACCAAAACAAATTTATTTGTTTATAAGCAGAGAGAGATAGAGAGAAGAGAGACAGAAGGAATGGGCATTGCCAAAGCCTCCAGCTGCTGCAAATAAACTCCAGAGGCATGTGCCACTTTGTGCATCTGGCTTTATATGGGTACGAGGGTTAATAACTCTACAGGCAAGCGCCTCAACCACTGAGCAATCTCTCCAGCTCTTGTTTATTATCTTTAATCATCATCATGATGAATTTTTAAAAAATATTTTATTTTTATTTATTTATTTGAGAGAGAGAACAAGGCAGAGAGGGAGAGGGAGAGAGAGAATGGGTGCGCCAGGGCCTCCAGCCACAGTAAATGAACTCCAGATGCATGTGCCACTTTGTGTATCTGGCTTTCGTGGGTTCTGGGGAATCAGACCAAGGTGCTTTGGCTTTGCAGGCAAGCACCTTAACCATTAAGCCATCTCTCCAGCCCCATCATGATGTTTTTGAGGCAGGGTCTTGCTAAATAGCTCAGGCTGTCTTCGAACTCATGATCCTCCAGGCTCAGCCTCCTGAGTGCTAGGATTATAGACATTGGCCATCATGTACTACTTTTCCATCTATTTATTTATTTATTTATTTATTTATTTATTTATTTATTTATTTGAGGTAGGGTCTTGCTCTAGCACAGGCTGACCTGGAACTCACCCTCACACAGTGATTCTCCTACCTCTGTCTCCCAAGTGCTGCAACACCATGCCCAGCTTTTGTTCCCCCCATTATTTCTCAAGAGGAAAAGTCATATCGTAACCATCAATCCAAGTCCTTTAACCAATTTCCTAAAATTGAACAGACGATAATAATATATCAGGCAATCATGATAGGCTGTGAATGGCTACAGTTTGCTGCCAGGCCACCCCAGGACTAATAGGGATATTAACAAGCACACTGGAATCTGCCTCTCTCCAGGCCAGCAAAGGCCAAGAGGAATCTTCATTGCCTCCATTACCACCTGCACATATTTCGGAATATAACTTGATTCAGCCGTTCTACTAATTGTATTAGGAGTGTCCCTCCATTTCCCCAACATTGTTTTGTTTTAAAAAAAAATGTTGGGCTGGAGAGATGGCTTAGCAGTTTAGGCGCCTGCCTGCTAAGCCTAAGAACGCCGGTTCCAATCTGCAGGTTCCTCGTTAAGCCAGATGCAGTGATGCAAGGGCAAAATGCCGCACTTGACCAAAAGGGGTGCACACATCTGGATTTCGTTCGCAGCAGCTGAGACACTGCTGACGCGCCCATCTCTATCTGTCTCCCTCTCCCTCTCTCTCTGTGTCTCTCTCTGTTACATTGATGGGCTGGAGAGATGGCTCAGCAGCTAAGGCACTTGCCTGCAAAGCCTAATGACCTGGGTTCGATGCCCCAGTACCCACGTAAAGTCAGATGCACATGTGTCTGGAGGTTGTTTGCAGTGGCTGGAGGCCCTGGCATGCCCATGATCTCTCTGTGCTTGCAAATAAATAAAAGCATTAAAAATGTTACATTGAAATTTGGAGAGGTGCACATATACCCCCCCTCCTCCCGTAACCAGCAGCCACAAAACACAAAAGCAGCCACTGAAGGTGCGGGTGCTCCAGGGAGGATGGTTCTGTAGGAAGGGCGCTGGCTGGAGGCTTCTGCAGGGCATGCCTGAGGCTTGTCAGCTCTGAGCACAGGAGGGAGCATGCTCTGTCAATTCCATCTAAGCTTGACCAGCCTTGGGGAATGAACCAACCTTATTCAGTTGACAGGGAAGAGACAAAAAAAAAAAAGAAGAAGAGAAAAAAGCCTGGGGATTTCTTCAGAGTCACACAGTGCCTGTGACAGTATTGAGCCTGGGCTCCTAGCATTTAGCTGGTGGCTGTGGTCTCTGCATCAGGACTTCATGCTGGCATTGGAGCAGCTGTGGAAATACAGGTCTCCAGACAGGCTTGCTGGGCCAGTCACTTTGCATGTGAGCACCGCAACTTGCAAATATCACAGGACTGGCTGTGGTCCTGTCCTTGTGACTGGAATAACAGGGACTTGTAGCGAACACACCTGCTGGCTGTTTACAGAGTTCAGTCTGGGGCTTGACTAGGCATTCCCCCATGGTCAAGGGTATGGGAGCCAGTGGTCTGTTGGGTTTGTAGCCTGTCTCTGTGTGTGCACGCATATATATGCTGCTGGCGTGGGGAGGGGCAGGGCAACCCTGCTTCTGAGAAAGCCACGCTGAAATAGCGGGTGCTTCTGTCTGAGTGGCACTGAGGGGTCATCTTGCTGAAGGCTTTTAGTTGGGGGTCCCAAAATCAGAGCCACATCAAAGGCTCTGTGCCCCGAGTTTCTCTGGGAATATTCCCAGAAGGTAGGAAAGCTGGGCCGGGGGGGGGGGATAACTGAAGCAGGGAAGGGATGGAGGAGCCCCAGAGCTGCTTCTTCCTCCCTCTCCTCTTCACCAGGCCATGCTCAGATTAGGTTTGGGATTCTGGAACCACCTCTTGTTCTGGTAATTGAGGACATCTGGTTGGAGAAGAGATCCTGCCACCTTTCCCTAGAGCCGACCTCAGTGACATCATGCAAGCCCCCTCCCTCAATGCCCAGTTCCTTAATCCTCTCTTCACGAACCCTTGAAGTCCCCTCTCTCGGGCTGGGGAGATGGCTTAGCGGTTAAGGCACTTGATGTGAATTCTAAGGACCCAGGTTTGATTTCCCAGTACCAATATAAAGCCAGCTGCACAAGGTGGCACATGTGGCTGGAGTTCATTTACAGTGGTTAGAGACCCTGGCACATCCATTCTCCTTCTGCCTCTTTCTTTCTTTTTTTTTTAAATATTTTATTTTTATTTATTTAGCACACCAGGGCCTCCAGCCACTGAAATGCACATGGGTCCATTCTTTGAAGGCTTTCTAAGCCATCTCTTTCTTTTTCTTTCTAGCTCAAATATATAAATAAGCAAATAAAATTTAAAAATAAGCCCCCTCTCTTCTGTTACCTAGCATTCTAAAATGTCTTTCTTTATGGCTTTAGATCCTGCCCTTTTATCCTGGCATTAAAATAAAAGTCTTGCTGGGCGTAGTGGCACACGCCTTTAATCCCAGCACTCGGGAGGCAGAAGTAGGTGGATCGTCATGAGTTCGAGGCCACCCTGAGACTACATAGTGAATTCCAGGTCAGCCTGGGCTAGAGCAAAACCCTACCTCACAAAACCAAATAAAATAAAATAAAAGTCTTGGGGCCTAGGGAGATGGTTTAGTAGTTGAAGGCTCTTGCTTGCAAAGCCTGCCAGCCCAGGTTCAATTCCCCATGTTAAGCAAGATGCAAAGGGGCACATGTATCTGGAGTTCAGTTATAGCATCAAGAGCCCTGGAGTTCCTGCAATTGCAAATAAATATAAAAAAACAAAAAAAAAACCCCCAACCATTTTGGTCCTCTGTTTTCAAACCCAGAACCTGACCCTCCTCTTGCCATAACCCCGAAAATCTGCTCTGTTGTTACTCCAGGGTTCCGAAGCATCATTCTCTCTATTGCTTTGGGTCTTGCCACTGTGTGCATCTGGCTTATGTGGATTCTGGGGAATCGAATCTGGGTCCTTAGACTTCACAGGCAACCACCTTAACCACTAAGCCATCTCTCTAGCCATCTGGTTCCCTTTTATGAAGAACACAGAACCTGATAGATGGCACCTGGGTGTACCCTCTAGTGGGCCCCAGTCCCACCTGCCTGGGAAGTAGGATGCTGTTTCCCCTTGGGTGCAGGGAGCCCACAAGGCCTTTGGTCACATCCTGTTTCCATGTACATCAGGCCCTGTGTTGTCTTGGCCCCTTAGGCTGAAGAGCCTGGGCCTGATGAGCATGAAGACCCCAGCCACTTGCAGCTTCACAAAACCAAGAGGTATGTACAGCTGGCAGCCTCAGGAATGGCTGGATAAATGAATCCGAGGGGTTTATAGTGGTGCCAAGAGTTCATGGGTACAAGTGGCTGGAGGGAATGAACCATGTAGCAAATTAACTGCTGGTGGGAGGTTCAGATTATGCCAGTGCAAAGGGCAGGTGCTGAGAACACTCATTTCAAGTTCTGGGAGGCTGCATGCTCTAACCTGCCTTGAGTTCTTTGCAGACCCCTCCCTGCCTGCCTCTCTCCCTCCTCTCTCTGTGCATCTCTCCCTCCTTCCTTCCCTCCCTCCCTCCCTCCCTCCCTCCCTCCTTCCTTCCTTCCTTCCTTCCTTCCTTCCTTCCTTCCTTCCTTCTCTCTCCTTTGTTCTCCTTCTTCCTTTCTCTCTCCTTTGTCATTCTCTCTGCCTCCCATGCCCTCTCCTTAGCTTGCTGTAGGCTTGTCATATCTGCTCAGTGCAACAGGGTGCTTTTGGAGTGCGGGAGACATACTATGGGCTTTTATATCTTTTTATTTATTTATTCATTTATGAGAGAGAGAGAGAGAGAGAGAGAGAGAGAGAGAATGGGCACACCAGGGCCTCCAGTCACTACAAACAAACTCCAGACGTGTGTCTTACATGGGTACTGGGGAATCAAACCCAGGTTCTTAGGCTTTGCAGGCAAGCCCCTTAACCACTTAGCCATCTCTCCAGCCCCAACTTTTTATGTCTTTGCCCATATCCTGTGAATATATATATGTACATGTAACTCAAATTGTTACTGGAGTCATTAGGGTCAGAACCTGTGACCTAGCAGTCCATACAAGACAGGCTCAACCACCCATCCTCAATAAGCCAATTAAAGATGCAATTAGTAGTGAAAAGCAGACAAAGGATATTTATTCCATGTGTTCACATTGGGAAGACGAATGAATAAAGAGTCCAGTGATCTCCTCTCAAATCCATCTTTGGGGTCATGACATGAAGTTTAGATTTAAATAGAAGGCAAGGAGGTGTGCATGACAGAGCAGTCCCGGTCAAGATCAAGGTCAAGGTCAAGGTCAAGGTGTGGGTCTTCCATCATTCCCTGGGAGATTCTTTTGTTTCTTTGTTTTTTTTTTGTTTGTTTGTTTTGGAGAGAGAGAGAGAGAGGAAGAGGGAGAGGGAGATGGATAGAGAATGGACGCGCCAGCAGCCTCTCAGCTGCTGTGAACGAACTCCAGATGTGTGCACCCCTTTTGGTCAAGTGCGGCATTGCGCCCTTGCATCATTGCATCTGGCTTAATGAGGAACCTGGAGATTGGAACGGGCATTCTTAGGCTTAGCAGGCAGGCGCCTAAACTGCTAAGCCATCTCTCCAGCCCCCTTTTTTTCTTTATTTTTTTAATTGACAACTTATATATTTACAGACAATAAATCATGATATTTCACTCTCCTCCCCCACTTTCCCCTTCACAACTCCACTCTCTATCATATCCCCTCCCTCTCTCCGTTAGTCTCTCTTTTAATTTGATGTCATCATCTTTTTCTCCTATTATGAGGGCCTTGTGAAGGTATTGCTAGGCACTGCGAGGTCATGGATATCAAGGCCAATTTCTGTCTGGGCAGTTGCATTGTAAGGAGTCCTACCCTTTCTTACATTCTTTCTGCTACCTCTTCTGCAATGGACCCAGAGCCTTGGAGGATATGACAGAGGTGTTTCAGTGCTGGGCACTCCTCCATCCCTTCTTCTCAGTACTATGTTGCCTTTTGGGTCATCCCAGTGGTCACCGCCATCTGAAAAGAGAAGCTTCTCTAATCAAAAGTGAGAGCAACATTAATATATGAATATGAACATTAAGTTTAGTGCTTTCAGGGCAGTATGGTGAACATAATATATGCATTTAGCCAGATAAGAGCAGGCTTTATACCCCTAAGGCTCATGACCACCCATGCCATAGGCTTTTGATTAGGTTTTCAGTACCAGGCATGTATTCCCTCCCATAGAGCAGGCCTTCGGTCTAATTTCCCCCAGAGCAGACATGCCATTATTGCACTTGTTTTGGCCTGGCTGGTCAAACTTGTGGCATCCAGTGTCCACTGTTTTCACCGCTGGTGACTTCTGTCTCCCATAGGGCTGCATCAGTGCAGCTTACAGTTGGCTGGTCTACAGGGAGAAGGTTTTCAGCTCAGCCCCAGCTTGATTTTTCAGTGATCTTGCTGCTCACGCATGTGGAGTCTTCAGCAATAGGGTCTTACCATCTGGTACTCGTGGGAAACCAAGGGCCTTGGCAAAAGCCTGTATGGTTTGGAGGCCGCAGGGACCTCCTTGGGAGGGTCTTGTCTGGGCTCCAGCAAGGTAGTGTTAAAACTGTGTGAAGACTCTTCTGGGGAGACATTTTTTCTCTGGCTGGCACCAGGCTTCCATCTTTTGCCTCTTCCAGCTTGAGATTCTAGGTTGAATGAATTTCCTTGGGGAGCCTTGTTTATAGTCTGATAGCCAGAGGAGTGGGCACAGGGTTCCCCTAGAATAACTTCATTCCTGCCAGCATGGTTCCAAGAGAGTAGCATGTGTATGCATGCCCTAAAGATCTGAATGGGAGTGACTGACCCCTCGTTTTATGCCCTGGGGGGACCCCAAGACCTTTAAGATGTAACTTCCTGAAAAGTAATCCATCTACTTTGGCTCCTGTTTCCCTGGGATCTAGTTTTCTTTTTTTTTTTTTTCTTTCTTTTCTTTTCTTTTCTTTTCTTTTCTTTTCTTTTCTTTTCTTTTCTTTTCTTTTCTTTCTTTCTTTCTTTCTTTCTTTCTTTCTTTCTTTCTTTCTTTCTCTTTCTTCTTTCTTTCTTTCTTTTTCTTTCTCTTTCTTCTTTCTTTCTTTCTTTCTTTCTTTCTTTCTTTCTTTCTTTCTCTTTCTCTTTCTTTCTTCTTCTTTCTTTTTGGTTTTTTGAGGTAGGGTATCACTCTAGCCCAGGCTGACCTGGAATTCACTATGTTGTCTCAAGGTGGCCTCGAACTCTTGGAGATCCTCCTACCTCTCTCTCCCAAGTGTTAGGATTAAAGGCCACCATGCCCAGCTTTCTTTATCTTTTTACTGAACTTGAACCAAACACAGGGCCCTAATTTTCTTCTGGACCTTCCCACTTGACCCACCAAGGTCATTGTGGGTGACGAATTTCTAAGGGTTCTTGGGTCATTAGGAGGGTCTCACTGTGTAAAGCATTGTGAGTTTTTACACTTTATCTTTTGAACATCTGTCTATCTATTTGCAAGCAGACAGAGAGAAAAAGGGGCGGGGATGCATGTGCTTCCCAGTTAATCTGGCCCCATGTAGGCACTGGGGAATTGAACCCAGGCTGTCAGGCTCTGCAAGCAAGTGCCTTAACTGCTGAGCCATCTCTCCAGCCTTTATTTATTTATTTGCGTCTCTGTGTGTGTGTGTGTGTGTGTGCGCACGCACACGCGTGCATGCTCGTGTGCCAGGGCCTCTTGCTTCTGCAAAGGGACACCAGATATTTGTGCCACTTCTTGTGAACATTAGACACTTGGGCCACTTTTTGCATCCAGCTTATATGGGTGGCTGGAGAATTGAACCCTGGTCTGTAGGCTTGGCAAGCAAGCTGTGAAGAGCTTCACCCTTAGCTGTGAAGCCATCTCCCCACCTCTCTACCTTACTGTGTACCACCTGGCCATTCTTTCTTGACCTTTCCTGAAGGGCTGCCTTTCCTACTCTCTGGCCTCAGCACTCTCTCCTCCCCGCCAGGTTCTTCTCATTATAGATTAGTTCTGTAGGACCAAGGCATTGGCCAGGCTAGGAGGGTGCACCATTAGCAGTAGATACTGGAGCCGCAGCCTTATATGGAGGTCCCAGGCCCCTTCTGTGGTCCTCTAGGGATGCCAGAGCCCTGGTTTTGTTGGGTTTGGCCAGAGGCCTCTTTGCCTCTCCTTTCTCCTCCTGTCAGCTCCAGAGGGACCTGGCACGGTTTCACCCTGTGGGTTGGACTCAAATCTCAAACAAACCGCCTTTCTCAGGAAGACAAGCGCCCCAGAACCCACTAACCCCCTTGGCCAACAGCATCATGTTGCTCTTACAGATTGGAATCTCTCTTGGCAGGCCACACTGGAAAAAGCATCTAGGGGAAACTGGATCTTTCTGGGCAAAACTGGGGCTGTCCCCCAATCTTCTCCCACACAACATGGGCGTACCCTCCCTGGGGGAGAAGTGCTTCCCCATCGTGGTAGTCAGCCCACAGCCACACACAGGCAACACGTATCAGTTCACTAGTTCTGCAGAAGCCCTCTGCTCTGCTTCCTTGGCTTGTGGGCAAGTCAGGGCTGGACTCAGGGCCTTGGGATTCTGTGCCTGGCCGCCCATCTTCTACGGAGAGTGGAGGACCTGGGTTTGCATTCCCACTTTGGCAGCAGCTGCCCAGGCAGGGTAGATGACCGTGAATCTGTACGTATGGCCTTAGGTATAGCTTGTAATGCTCTGGAGCTCCCGAATAAGCATCTGTGATCAGGTATCTGCAGAGCTGCTGCTGCACAAAGCCAGGAAGTCCAGTAATGAAGGAGAGGTGGCAAAAGCATTCTAGGAGCTCAGTGCCATTGCTCACTGTCAGTAGCCCTCTCACTCACTATGTGACCTTGACCTTGGACTGCCACATACCTCTGTGGGCCTCAGTGCCCTGGTAGATGAAGGAGCATGTCATGTGATGTGTGTTTTCCTCCTCTCTCTCTCTCTCTCTCTCTTTCTTTCTTCTCTCTCTCTCTCTTTCCTTCCTTCCCTTCCTTTCTTTCTTTCTTTCTTTCTTTCTTTCTTTCTTTCTTTCTTTCTTTTTTTGAGGTAGGGTTTCACCCCAGTCCAGGCTGACCTGGAAATCACTATGTAGTCTCAGGGTGGCCTTGAACTCACAGCGATCCTCCTACCTCTGCCTCCTGAGTGCTGGGATTAAAGGTGTGCACCACCCTGCATGGCTTGTTTCTTTCTTGAGATGGGATCCTGCTATGTATGTTGCTGAGTCATATGGGTATGTGTCTAATTTGATATTTTATTTATTTATTCATTTATTTGAGAGATTGAAAGAAAGAAAGAGAGAGGGAGAGAATGGGTGCTTCAGGCCTCTAGCTGCTATAAACAAACTCCAGATGCATGGGTCACCTTGTACATCTGGCTTACATGGGTACTGGAGAATGGAACTTGGGTCCTTAGGTTTCGCAGGCAGGAGTCTTAACCACTAAGCCATCTCTCCAGCCCTGTGTCTCATTTGAAAAGAAGCTGTTGAACTGTCTTCAACAGTGCTGGGCAGCTTTGTACCCACAGCTGCGACGCACACTCCAGTCGCTCCGTATCCTCATCAACACTTGATACTGTCTAGTTGGTCCCCTTTTCCCTCCAGAGCCCACCCTTAGAGGACCCCATCCTTCTCACCTCTCAGCCCAGCTTCTCAGGTCTTGACATGGACAGGAGGGGTGGAGTGGGGTGGGATGGGGAGGGGGATGACACACATCCAGGGAGATCAACCTGGCTTTGAGCTCTAGCCTGAGCAGAAAAGTTCAAATGCAGTCTCTCAGTTCACCAGAGCTGAGAGATCAGGCCTCTCTACAATCTCTTGGCTATCTCCCTCAAGGCCAAGAACTTGATTTTGCTAATTTTTATGGTTTTTTCTTCTTTCTTTCTTTCTTTCTTTCTTTCTTTCTTTCTTTCTTTCAGAGAGAGAGAGAGAGAGAGAGAGAGAGAGAGAGAGAATGGGCATGCCAGGGCCTCTAGCCACTGCAAGCACCTTAACCACTAAGCAGTCTCTCCAGTCCATTAAATTAAAAAAATTTTTTTTAATTTATTTGCAAGCAGGTAGAGATAGAAGAAAGAACACACACACACACACACACACACACACAGAGAGAGAGAGAGAGAGAGGGAGAGAATGGATATTTTAGGGCCTCCAGCTATTGCAAATGGACTTTAGATGCATGTGCTACTCTGTGCATCTGGCTTTACATGGGGATTGGGGACTCGAACTTGGGTCCTTTGGCTTTGCAGGCAAGTGCCTTAACTGCTGTGCTATCTCTCTAGTCCTTAATGGTCATTTCCCATTTATTCATGTCTATCTGCCCATGTCACCCTCCTTCAGGGGCCCTTTCTGACCACTAGAAGAAGAGCCAGACTTGGTAAGGCTTGACTTTTCATATTTTATTTTATTTTATTTTTGGCATATATGTATGTGTATGGTGTGCATATGTGTTTGTATGCCTGTGGGTTACATGTATGTGTGTGGGTTGCATGTATATATGTGTGCACCTGTATGTGCATGTATGTAGAGGCCAGAGGTTGACTTTGGGTGCCTTTCTCAATCATCTTCTTTTTTTAAAAAAAAAAAGTATTTTATTTATTTATTTGAGAAGAGAGAAAGAGGAAGAAAGAGAGAGAGACAGGGAGAGAGATAATGGGTACTCCAGGGCCTCCAGCCACTGTGAACGAACTCCAGACACACGCGCCCCCTTGTGCATCTGGCTTATGTGGGTCCTGGGAATCGAATCGGTATCCTTTGGTTTTGCAGGCAAACGCCTTAACTGCTCAGCCATCTCTCCAGCCCCCGTTTCTCAATCATCTTCTATCTTATGCTCTGAGACAGCATCTCTCACCTAACTGATTCGGTTAGATGAGCTGGCCAGCAAGCTCTATGAGCTCGCCTGTCTCCACTCCATAGTGCTGGGATTACAGGTGTGTGCTGTCACACGTGGCATTCCACACGGATGCTGGGAAGCTGCACCCACATCCTCATGCTTGCACGGGCGGCAGTTCACCTTGAGCCATCTCCCCAATCAATTATTACTGAGTCTGAATCTTGCTATGGCGTCCAGGATGGCCTTGAACTACAATCCTCGTGCCTCAGTCTTCGGAGTGTTGGGATCTCAGGTGGGTGACAGCGAGCCGAGCCATGCATGATTATCCTAAAGATGCTCCCAGCAGCCTTCGACATAAGCAGTTTTATCCCCGTTCTGCAGAACAGGGAGGGGAGGTGTGGTGAGGTGAAGTCATATGGCATCACGGGTAAGCCAGCAGCAGGGATTTGTACCCAGGTCCCTGGCTCCTCTTGATTCCTGGTGCTCCGGCCAAGCTCCTCTGTGCTCTCCGAGCCCCTCGCTTGAAGCTGTGTTCTCCACTACTCCAGAGGGATGACTAGGGTCCAAGAGGGTCAAATGCTGAGAGCTGAGCTCCAGGGCAACAGGAATTACAAGCTTGGAAACTTCAGATGGGCTGGGGGAGGGGCAGGGAGGCTCCTCCCACCTCTAATACTGTGCGACAGTGCTGCCCAAGTGCACTGAACTAGGCCAGCCTGGGATGAAGGCGTGTTTGTGGTTAAACAAGGGCACAGGGACTGGTCCCAAAGAGGAGAGCTTTGAGTGGCTTCCAGGACTTGATTTCACGGACAGAGGACATACAGAGTACCCGGCAGCCCAGGCAGCTTTCTTGTGCCAGATACTAGAAATGCCAGCAGTTCAGGTCCCTGAGAACTTGGGTGATAGACAACGGACTAATGTTTCCTCCTAGAGACATAAGTGAAATCACCTGCCTCGCAGGTTGACATGGGGATTAAAGAAAAGCATAGCAGATGAAAGTGCACAATTACTGTAAGTCCTTCCTCTCTCCACTCTGTACTTTTCCTTTTTTAAAAAGATTTTTGATTTTTACTTATTTATTAGAGAGATAGAGAGAGAGAGAGAGGGCACACCAGGGCCTTTAGCTGTTGCAAATGAGCTCTAGATACATGTGCCACCTTGTGCATCTGGTTTATGTGGGTCCTGGGGAATCGAACCTGGGTCCTTTGGCTTTACAAGCAAGTGCCTTAACCGCTAAGTCACCTCTCCAGCCCTCTTTTCTTTGTTTATGTACATGTCTGTGATATGCGTGTATGTATGTGTTTGTATGCATGTGGGAACATGTGGTATGTGCTGGTGCTTATACACATGTGTGCTTGTGGAGACCAGAAGTCACCAGTCACCACTGGCTGTCTGCCTCAGTTACTTTCCCTTTCTTAATTCATTCACTTCTTTCTCTCTCTCTCTCTCTCTCTTTCTTCCTTCCTTCCTTCCTTCCTTCCTTCCTTCCTTCCTTCCTTCCTTCCTTCCTTCCTCTCTCTCTCTCTCTCTCTCTCTCTCTTTCTTTCTTTCTTTCTTTCTTTCTTTCTTTCTTTCCTTGGTTTTTCGAGGTAGGGTCTCACTCTAGCCCAGGATGACCTGGAATTCACTTTGTATTCTCAGGGTGGCCTTGAACTCTCAGCGATCCTCCTACCTTTGCCTCCTGAGTACTGGGGTTAAAGGCATGCGCCACCACGCCCAGCCCACCTGCTTTTTGAGACAGGGTCTTTACTGTGTGTCAGTCTAGCAGGCCTGCTAGCTTCACGATTCTCTTGGCCTCCATTGCCATAAGGCACAGTGACATCACAGACATGTATGCCACTTTTAAATCCAGCTTTTATGTGGGCCTGGGGAATTGAACTCTGGTCAGCAGGCTTGTAGGCCAATGCTTTTAACTGCTGAGACATCTTCCTAGCCAGCAAAGGATTCTTGATGAGTTGAATAAATGAGGTATTTTGCAAAACAGTGAGTGTAATTCATCAAGTGCCTATTGTTTTTCTCCAGTGAAAGAAGTAAAATAAAAAAGATTTTAAAATATTTACCTTGTGTGGGAGTAACTGGTGAAGACACACACTTATTGTGTGGATGTGGAATGCGAAAGCTGCCTGGCAGCGAATCCAGATGCTTGGGCTGGACAGAGGCTGGCTGGTGGCGGGGTGGACACCCCACGCGTACATCTCTTGCACGCCTCATATTCTGTGGTTCTCTTATCTGTAGTGAGACAAAGACCGTTTCTGACTTTCCTCGTCTGGCTTTTAGTTTGGTGGCGAAGATTCAGGAATGTGTTTGCTTGAAACTTGCAGCTCTCAAAAGTCACTTAGAAAACAAGGCCTTATTGTCTCCTCTTCAGGCTCTGAGGAAATGTCCTCAGGCCCGTATTGGCCTCAGCCTACCTCAGAGCAGCTGCAATACTCTGGGGAAAAATGCTAGAATCCCGGGCTCAGGAAATGTGGGTTTGAGCTCTGTATCCTTTAGCTGTGTGGGCTCAAGGAACTTGGTTCTCTTTACTCTGTTTCCCTTATCCCAGTGTCACCTGGGTATTCTATGGACACTTCCAACCCTGGGGTGGCTGGCTGTGGTTTTCGGCCAAGTGTAAGGAAGGGATGTTCAACAGTATGCAAGACATGATAGCAGGGCACACTAGTTCGTTTATTCTTTGTGTGTGTATGTGTGTGTGCACGTGTGTGCATGTGCACATGTATGTGCATGTGTGTGGAGGCCAGGGACAACCTCAGGTGTCAAATACCATCCACCTCTGTGTGCATGTGTGTGTGTGCATGTCACTGTACACACGTGGCAGTCAGAGGATAGCCTCAAGGTGTCCTTCCTCTCCTTCCACATTGTTTGAGACAGGGTCTCTCTTGTATTTTGCTGCTGGGAAGGCCAGACAAGCTGGCCCCTGAGCTTCCAGGTTCTCCTGCCTCTGCTTGCCCTGGTTGCATCGGTGCATTGGAATTCCAGTTGGCAGGCTGGCAGAACAAGCACCTTTAACCATGGAGCTATCTCTCCAGCCCTCCATTCACCCTTTTTGTTTAAAGATATTTTTTTGGGGAGTGGAGAGATGGCTTAGTGGGTAAGGCACTTGCCTGAAAAGCCAAAGGACCCAGGTTCAACTCCTCAGGATCCATGTAAGCCAGATGCACAAGGGGACGCATGCATCTGGAGTTCGTTTGCAGTGGCTGGAGGCCCTGGCTCACCCATTCTCTCTCTCTCTACCTGCCTATTTCTGTATCTCTCTGTCTCTCAAATAAATAAATAAAAATAAAATGTTAAAAAGATTTTTAAATTAATTAATTTATCTATTTGAGAGCAAGAAAGAGTGATGGTTTCCTATAAGCTTGTTTAGTGCTGTACACTTTATCAGTATGATCTAGCTGTCGGCAGGGGGTGCTTCAGATATATACCAGAACATATGGAACCTCTAAGCCAAAGCCCCTTCCCTTATGCACAGATTTCCACTAAGCCCCGGGGTCACCATGCTCTCGAGGTACAGCTGAAGCCAAGAGTTGAAATCAGCCTTTTCTTTGCATTTCACATTCTGGAAACTTAACATGCATCACATGTGAAGATTCACATGTGTGGAGGGTTCTTCCAGTCTCTCCTAAGCACTCCAGGCATATCACATGACTTAGAATTGCCCCCGGCCCTCTCATATCCCCAGTCTCCACCCTGCCAACTCTTCCCACCTCTCCTGCTTTCTTGTTTTCTTTTTTGATTTTTTTTTTTCATTTGCAGGGAGAGAGAGGGAGAAGAGAGATAGACAGAGATAGAATGGGCATGCCAGGGCCTCCAGCCACTGCAAATGAACTCCAGACACATGTGCTCCTTGTGCATCTGGCTTACATGGGTCCTGGGGAATCAAACCTATGTCCTTTGGCTTCGTAGGCAAACACCTTAACCACTAAACCATCTCTCCAGCCCTCCTCTCCTGCTTTCTGATGTTCTCTCCCTCCCTCCCTCCCTTAGATGTCCAAATTCTTTCCCCTCTACTTCAAAGTATGGTTCAGCTATTCTTTTCTTTAACAGTATTTCTTATTTTATTTTTATTTAGTTAAGAGAGAGTGAAAGCAAGAGAGAGAGAGAGAGAGAGAAAGATGCAGATACAGAGAGAGAGAATGGGCATGATGGGGACTCTGGTTACTTCAAACAAACTCCAAATGCATGAGCCACCTTGCGTATCTGGCTTATGTGGGTCCTGGGGAATTGAACCTGGGTCCTTAGCCTTCACAGGCAAGTGCCTTAACTACTAAGCCATCTCTCCAGCTATATACTTTTTTCTCTTTCTCTCTCTCTTTCTCTTTCTTTCTTTCTTTCTTTCTTTCTTTTTTCCTGTTGTTGGTTTTTCAAGGTAGGGCCTCGCTGTAGCCCAGGCTGACCTGGAATTCACTATATAGTCTCAGGCTGGCCTCAAACTCACAGTGATTCTCCCTCTGCCTCCTGAGTGCTGGGTGGCCTGGCTGGTTTGGCTAATCTATCTAGCCTATAAGCATTCATATTAAAACCTGCTAGGTGATCACCAGGCAAAAATACTCCACAGAGTGAGGTTGGCCTTCTACAGTAACGAATTGTCATCAAGATGAAACGTCAAAATTGAGTTGCACGAGGATAGAATTGTTCAGCCACTTGGGTGGTGTTCTGGGATGAGTATCTTACTTTTGACTCAATGATTGGACTTGTGATATATTATTTTTAATTTTTAATTGATTTTTAATTGATAATTCCATAATTATAAATATAATTATAAATATAAACCATGATAATTCCCTCCCCTCCTCCACTTTCCCCTTCACAAATCCACTCTCCATCATATCTCCACCCCCTCTCAGTCTCTTTTTTATTTTGGTGTCATTATCTTTTCCTCCTAGTATGAGGGTCTTGCACAGTAGGTAGTACCAGGAATTGCAAGATCATGGATATCCAGGCCACTTTGTGGTTTGAAAGATTGCATTATGGGCTGGAGAGATGGCTTAGCGGTTAAGGCACTTGCCTACAAAGTCTAAGGACTCAGGTTTGAATCCCCAGATCCTACGTAAGCCAGAAGCACATGTGTCTGGAGTTCATTTGCAGTGGCTGAAGGCCCTGGCGTGCCCATTCTTTTCTCTCTCGCTAATAAATAAATTTAAAAAACAGATTGCGTTGTAAGCAGTCCCACTCTTCCTTTGGCTCTTACATTCTTTCTGCCCCCTCTTCCTCAATGGACCCTGAGCCTTGAAGGGTGTGCTAGAGATGTTTTAGTGCTGAGCATTCCTCTGTCACTTCTTCTCAGCACCATGGTGCCTTCTGAGTCTTCCCAAGGTCACCAACATCTGAAAAGAGAAGCTTCTCTAACCAAAAGTGAGAGTAGCATTAATATATGAATCTGAACATTAAGAAAAGTGCTTGCAAGACCCTCAAAATAGAAGAAAAAGATGATGACATCAAATTAAAAGAGAGACTAATGGAGAGAGGGAGGGGATATGATGGAGATTGGAGGTCTAAAGTGGAATGGGGGGAGGGGAGGGAAATATCATGTTTTTTGTGTGTAAGTATAGAAGGTGTCAATAAAAAATAATAATAAAAATTAAAAAAAAGAAAAGAAAAGTGCTTACTGGGCAGTTTGGTGGGTGTCATATATATATTTATCCAGACACCAGCAGGCATTACACCCCTACAGCTCATGACCTTGCCGGTTCACGATGTCTTTTGTACATGTGCAGCCTATGAGAACATTGTGTAGCATTGGACACAGCTCTTTCCTCCCTGGCGGCTGCCCAACCTGGCTTTTATGTGTCTCTTCTGTCTTATGAAATGGTGACTCCCACGGCCTCCCAGGTCCTCTGGCGGCCTGCCTGTTTGGGGATACGAAGGAAGATGCGGGAGGTTGGTTTCGAGCATCATTTCACTGGGAGCTGAGACCGGGTTATCTCCTGTTGAAGATGACGTGGCAAATCTTTGCATCCTACCAGTGCGTCATCAGAGCTGACCCCAGAATGTGGAGTCCAGGAAGACACAGAAGACGGAAGTAGGGAAGCAGCCATGGAAACAGATGCAGTTGGACCAACAGCTTGGTGCAAACAGCAGCGGCCCCTGCGGGTCTGGAGCTCTCCAGGGCGCGTGGTCCACAGGAAAAGGGGGTGTTGCACAGGGGCGGCCTTCAGCTCTGAGTGGGAAGCTGTTTGCTTGGGTTGCAGCAGAAAGGAGAAGCTGGTCATGCGCCTTCAGATGCGGCTGAAGGGATTGCAGGAACCAGCAAAGGCACAGAGAGAGGGAAGAGGAAGACATATTGTGCTCACCTTCACTGGGATTCGAGACCTGAGCCTTGGGAGGCAAGCGTGTGCCCAGATGACCCACGTTGCTGGGGGAACGAGGATGGGTACGAATGGATGAGAAGAGAAAAGGACTGCAGGCGGAGAAACAAAATCACATGGCTCAGGATCAGCTGGCCTGTCTGGTGGGTCACAAAGAGCCCCTTGGGGAGGCTTGTTGGAGTGAAAGATTAGGTGCCTGTAAGCCCTTCTAAATATTCTGGGCTTTGTCACAGAGAGTCATAAGCAGAAGGGGGACATTATCAGATGTGTGCCTTGGGAAGATACCTTTGGCTGCAGAAGGGCAAAGGCCAAGGTCCCAATTATACATCTGTTATATCATCTAAGCAAAAAGTTATGAGGGTGCATGAAGAGAAGAGGGGCCGGAGAGAGCAAGGAGGCAGGTTCTGCAAAGCACGTTAATATCACGTTAATATCAGAGCCATGTTAATATCATGTTAATGTTAATATTGGAGGCCATATGTGTTTGAGGAGTTTGCTTTAACTTCTGTATGATATTCCATTTCACGAGTAGACCACTTTTAAAAATATTTTATTTATTCTTTTTTTTTTTTTTTTTTTTTGAGGTAGGGTCTCACTCTGGTCCAGGCTGACCTGAAATTAACTATGTAGTCTCAGGGTGTCCTTGAACTCATAGCAATCCTCCTACCTCTGCCTCCTGAGTGCTGGGATTAAAGGCGTGTGCCACCATGCCTGGCTTTTTTTTTTTTTTTTTTTTTTTAAGGTAGGGTCTCACTCTAGCCCAAGCTGACCTGGAATTCACTCTGTAGTCTCTGGGTGACCTTGAACTCATGGCGATCCTCCTACCTCTGCCTCCCAAGTGCTGGGATTAAAGGTGTGTGCCACCACACCTGGCTATTTTTTTATTTATTTGAGAGAGAAAGAGAGAGAGAGAGAGAGAATGGGCACACCAGGGCACCCAGCCACTGCAAACAAACTCCAGATGCATGTGCCATGTGCATCTGGCTTACGTGGGTACTGGGGAATTGAACATGGGTCCTTTAACTTTGTAGACAAGTGCCTTAACCATTAAGCCATCTGTCCAGCCCCTAGACCATTTTTTATTTTACTTTATTGTTGACTTTTTCCAGTGTGGTATACATAAGTGTGTATGTGTTCCCGTGTACACATGATATATATAAGTGTGTGTGCATGTTCCTTTGGAGTTTGTAGTTAATTTTATTATTTTTTTCCTGAGGTAGGGTCTCACTTTATCCCATGTTGGCCTGGAACTCACTCTGCAGCCTCAGGCTCACCTCAGACCCACAGTGATCTTCCTACCTCAGTCTCCCAAGTGTTGGGACTAAAGCCGTGTGCCACCATGCCCAGCTAGTTAATATAATTTGATTAAAAACTTCCTATACAGGGCAGGAAAGATGGCTTAGTAGTTAATGCACTTGTCTGCAAAGCCAAAGAACCCAGATATGATTCCACAGGACCCACATGAGCCAGGTGCACAAGGTGATGCATGTGTCTGGAGCTCGTCTGCAGACCCTAGCTGCCTTTCTCTTTCTCTCTCAAATAAATAAATAAAAATTAAAAATCTTTTCATACTGATGAATAAATATTTTTGTACTTCTTTTTTTATAAAAATAAGTATTCTAATACTATTTATAAGTTTATTTTATTTTTATTTATTTATTTGTTAGAGACAGACAGAGAGGGAAAGAGAGAGAGGGAGAATGAGTTTGGGCACACCAGGGCCTCCAGCCACTGCAAACGAACTCCAGATGCATGCATCCCTTGTGCATCTGGTTTATGTGGGTCCTGGGGAATCGAGCCTTGAACTGGGATCCTTAGGCTTCACAGGCAAGCGCTTAATGGCTAAACCATCTCTCCAGCCCCCCATGGCTGCCTTTTTATGTGGATGCCGGGAACTGAACCCAGGTCTTCAAGCTTGTATAGCAAGTGCTCTTACCTGTTTAGTCATCTCCCTAGTCTGTATCTGTTTATTTCTCTTTTTAAACTTCCATAATTATAGACAATAAACCATGATCATTCCTTCCTCTCCCCCACTTCCCCTACACAAATCCTCCTTCCATTGTATTCCCTTCCCGTTCTCTCTCTCTCTCTCTTTTTTTTTTTTTGCTTTGGTTTTTCAAGGTAGGGTCTCATTCTAGCCCAGGCTGACCTGGAATTTACTCTGTAGTCTCAGGGTGGCCTCGAACTCTCCTACCTCTCCCTCCCGAGTGCTGGGATTAAAGGCATGCGCCACCACGCCCCCCCTCTCTCTCTCTGTGTGTGTGTGTTTGTGTGTGGTTTTCGAGGTAGGGTCTCACTCTAGCTCCAGGCTGATTTGGACTTCACTATGTAGTCTCTGGGTGGCCTTGAACTCACGTAGATCCTCCTACCTCTGCCTCCTGAGTGCTGGGATTAAAGGCGTGCGCCACCACAACTGGCTTCCCTCCCCTTCTCTATCAGTCTCTCTTTTATTTTGATGTCCTCATCTTTTCCTCCTATTATGAGGGTCTTGTATAGTTAGTGCCAGACATTATGAGGTCATGGCTATTCAGGCCATTGTGTGTCTGGACGAATGCACTGTAAAAGCAGTCCTACCCTTCCTTTGGCTTATCTTTTTATTTTTTATATTTAGGCCTTTAATTTTTCTGGAGAGAGAAAGAGAGAGAGAGGAGAGAGAGTTAGTTTACATTTCCTGATGTCTGGAAGGCTTTTGGGAGATCAGTCCTCTGCCCTCTCCTGACTTGTCTGGGAGCAGATGGAGGGCAGGTGTGGGGACATTGAGAGCAGAGGGAACCAATTACAGTTTTTCCTGCCCCTTCTCCTTCAAGGAAACTCACTGTTAATTTCCTTTGTGATTATCCTGCTTATTGCCGTACATAGGTCGATGGCTGCCTTGCCTTTGATTTCTCCTCTCTGTAAGTCTCCTGATATGTCCTTTCCACCCTTCCCCAGCATGTTTTATTTCTCCCATTTTATATTTCATCCCAGGCAGTTGAGAAAGTGTGTTGTGTCTGCAGCCACATGAGCCCCACCACTGGTTCTGGGTTGGTTTCGGGCACTGGGTTGGCATCCTTGTCTCTGAGGCGGTGGGACCCCTGGGGATAGGAGTGGGCTGGCTTGAGGGTGAACATGTTCAGCACACATATCAAGGCCTGGGGAGAGAGCAGATCCTGCACTGGGGGTGGTGAGAAGCCCCCCCCCCCGCTCCTCTCTTCCCACCTTGTACTGAACGAGATATCTATCATTCATGATTCAAGAGATATTTACACGGTACCTGCCAGGGTCAGGCCTGTGCTTGCAGCTTTGGCTTTAGTAGTCAGTAAAAGTACTCACTGCCCCGCTTCTTCACAGCTTGCCTTCTATGTGTGTAGGGTGTGCCTGTGTGTCCATGCATGGTCGTATGTGTGTGAGTGTGTTGCATGTATGTGCATATGGGAGCAAGAGGACAACTTCTAGGCATTATCTCCAGGCAGACTGTCCATTTTCTTTTTTTAAAAAAAATATTTTATTTGGGCTGGAGAGATGGCTTAGTGGTTAATGCACTTGCCTGCAAAGCCAAAGGACCCCAGTTTGATTCTCCAGGACCCACGTAAGCCAGATGCACAAGGTGGCGATGTGTCTGGAGTTCGTTTTCAGTGGCTAGAGGCCCTGGCACACCCATATTCTCTCTCTCTCTCTGCCTCTTTCTCAAATAAATAAAAATAAAAATATTAAAAAATATATTTTATTTATTTATTTATTCATTTATTTGAGAGAAAGAGGCAGAGTGAGACAGAGAGAGAAAGAAAGAATGGGCATACCAGGGTATCCAGCCACTGCAAATGAACTCCAGATACATGCGCCCCCTTGTGCATCTGGCTTACGTGGGTCCTGGAGAATCGAACCAGGGTCCTTTGACTTGGCAGGAAAATGCCTTAACTGCTAAGCTGTCTCTCCAGCACCCCCATTCTTTTCTTTAAAAAAATATTTATTTATTTATTTATTTGCTGACAGAGAGATGAGAGAAAGACAGAGAATGGGTGTGCCAGGGCATCTAGCCACTGCAGATGAACTCCAGATGCATGCATTTTTCGGGCATCTGTCTTTACATGGGTACTGGGGAACTGAACCCAGGTCATAAGGCTTTGCAGGCAAGTGCCTTAACTGCTAAGCCATCCCTCCAGCCCTTAAGGCAAAATTTAAACTTTATTTATTTGATAGAGAAAGAGGGAGGGAGAGAGAGAGGAGAGAGAATGGGCACACCATGGCCTCCAGCCACTGCAAACGAACTCTAGATGCATGCACCCCCTTGTGCATCTGGCTAACATGGGTCCTGGGGAATTGAACCTGGATCCTTTGGCTTTGCAGGCAAATGCCTTAACCGCTAAGCTAACCCTCCAGCCCATAAGGCAAAGTTTAAACAGGAGCAGAGGAATGAGGGATCTACAATGCACCAATGAAAATCTAGGAGATCGGGAGGAGGGAATGAGCGTTAGAGTGCAGAGCCCCTGCTAGGATGCTCTGTCCTGTAGTGAGAGAAAATTGAGGCAGAAAAGGCCTTTGAAATAATTGAATTGGTGGCTTTCATGTACATCCTGTGGATGACAGGGCTGAGGGCCAGCCCTGCTGGCAAGGGCACAAACCTTGCCCTGCCCCAGCACTCTGGGTGTCGCTCGCTGAAGTCCCTTCCTGTCTCATGTAGCTGGCATCTTTCTTTGTTCACAGATCTCAATTATGTATACCGTGGTAGTACAGAGGGTTGCGGGTAGAAAGGTCAGCCATATGGCTCCTCGGTCTAGCACAGACTCAATGGCCCTAGTGCTCTGGTCACAGGATCCCAGGCCTCGGGGCTCAGCAAGGAGCTGAGGTGTGGGAGTCTACCTGAGTTCCAGATGCCGGGTCCCTGGACTCTCATTCCTCAGATGTTGAAACTTGGTGGACAAAGGTGGCTATTGTGATTATGGCAAGTGGGGGGTGGGGGTCATCAGAGTGCCTGGAGCCTGCTCCACAGGGAGGATGCTCCCTCCCTGAACTCACTGTGCACAGGGAGCTATTTTTAGGGAACTCTACTCCACCGATGCAAACGGGCTGGTTGACCGTTGGCATCTGGCGCTCTGGGCTTGGGGTGGGGTGGGGTGTGGGGGGAGAGCGGGGCTCAACAGCTTGTCGGCCTGTCACTTCGCAAGTCCACTGCCCTAGTTCTGCCTGTCATCTTCCTTTTGTTCTGCCTGTTTTGTCATCCTCACTGGCACCATTTTCCCGAAACCCGGAGAGACAAGGTCTCAGCAAAGGCCGTCTAAGAAGCAGCTTCCTGTGGCCGTGCATTCTTTTTCTAGGGCTGCTCTCTCGCTTAGTACCACAAGCTAGGTACCAAGGCCTGAAATTTAAAAAATGCAGGCAGGTCTCCAGTACCGGAGGAATGGGAGTTCAAGGTCAAGGCCTCTTCCACGGGGCCATGCTTTCTGCGAAGGCTCCAGGGGGAAAACTGAGTTGTATCCTTTCTCCCGGCATCTGTGGTGGTCCTTGGCTTGCAACCGCAATACCTCGCTCTCTGCCTCTGCTCACCTGTGGCTGTTCACTCCTCTGGGATGTCCTGGGAGTGGCCTCTTCTTATAAGAAGCTCGACATGCTGGGTTTAGGGTCCACCATGCTCCAATGTGTCCTTCCTTCCTTCCTTCCTTCCTTCCTTCCTTCCTTCCTTCCTTCCTTCCTTCCTTCCTCCTTCCTTCTTTCCTTCAATCCTTCCTTCTTTCCTTCATCTCTCCTTCCTTTCTTTCTCTCTTCCTTCCTTCCTTCCTTCCTTCTTCTTCCTCTCTTCTTTTCTTCCTTCCTTCCTCCCTCCCTCTCTCTTCCTCTCTCTTTCTTCTTCCTTCTTCTTCTTCTTATTATTATTTTTCCTTCCTCCCTAGCCCCTGACCTCTCCTCTTCCTCCCTCTCTCTCTCTCTTCCTTTCCCCTTTTTTTTTTTTATTTTTTTTTTTAAATTAACAACTTCTTTAATTGTAGACAATATCCCACGGTACTTCCCTCCCTCCCCCCACTTTCCCCTTTGAAATTTCACTCTCCATCATATTCCCTCCCCTCTCAATCAGTCTCTCTTTTCAGTTTGATGTCATGATCTTTTCCTCCTATTACAATGGTCTTGTGTAGGTAGTGTCAGGCACTGTGAGGTCATGAATATCCAGGCCATTTTGTTTCTGGAGGAGCACGTTGTAATCCTTTTTTTTTTTTTTTTTTTTTTTGGACAAGGGCTATGTAGACCAGGCTGGCTTCTTTCTTTTCCAGGCTGGCTTCTAACTAGTAACCTTTCTGGGTACGGGATTACAGGTGGGTGTTACCATGCATGGCTGGATAATACCAGTATTTCCCAACACCTCCTTTTCTTGTGTGTGGTGTTAGAGGGATGGGACCCAGGACCTCGTACATTTTAGGCAAGTACTCTATCGCTGAGCTGCACCATATCATTTTTTTTTTTTTTTTTTTTTAAAGCAGGGTCTCACTGTAGCCTGCAATAACCTGGGCTTTACTTTATAGCCCAGACTGGTTTTGAATTTATGGTTATCCTCCTAATCCAGTCTCTGCATTGCCAGGACTAATGGTGTGTGCCATCACCCTAGGCAATTTTTTTTTTTTTTTGAGACAGTGTCTCAGATAGCCTAGATCAACCTTGAACTCACTATGTGGCCAAGGATGACCTTGAACTTCTGATCCTCTTGCCTGTAGCTCCTGAGTGCTGGGGTTAGAGGTGTGAACCTGCATGCCTGCTTTTATGTGGTGCTGGAGATCAAATCCAAGCTTGGTGCATGCAAGCAAACACCAACTGAGCAAGCACTTCACCAACTGAACCACAGCCCCAGGTCCACCATGACCTCATTTTAATTAGCAGCATGGGCGACTGACCCTATCTTGAAACAAGATCACATTCTGGGGTTCTGAGGGGTCGCACTTCAACATACCTTTCTGGAGGACACAATGGAACCCACAGTCCATGACAGACACAAGTTGAAGGAGAGCTTGTGGTTTGTAAAGATGCCACCCCAGAATGTGTGTTCTCTTCCATTAGTAACTCTCATCAGGCTTGGAATTCCCAAGGTGTAGGGCTCGAGGCACATGCGGTTGGGGGCTTCCTTTAAGGAAAGGAAGACTGGGCTGGAGAGATGGCTCAGCTGTTAAGGCACTTGCCTGCAAAGCCTAAAGACCCAGGTTCGATTCCTTAGTACCCACGTAAAGCCAGATGCACAAAGTGGTGCATGCAGCTGGAGTTCATTTTACAGTAGCTAGAGGTTCTAATGTGCCCATTCTCTCTGTTTCCTTACCAATTTAAATATATATGTGTATTTATTTATTTATTTTGGTTTTTCAAGGTAGGGTCTCACTCTAGCTCAGGCTGACCTGGAATTCACTATGTAGTTTCAGGGTGTCCTCGAACTCATGGCGATCCTCCTACCTCTGCCTCCTGAGTGCTGGGATTAAAGGTGTGTGCCACCTCACCTGGCGTGATGATATTTATTTATTTAAATTTTTTATTTTCAAGGTAGGGTCTCACTCTGGCCTAGGCTGGCCTGGAATTAACTATGTAGTCTCAGGGTGGCCTTGAACTCACGGTGATCCTCCTACCTCTGCCTCCCAAGTGCTGTGATTAAAGGCATGTGCCACCTCACCTGGCATGATGATATTTATTTATTTATTTATTTTTTTGATTTTCAAGGTAGGGTCTCACTCTGGCCTAGGCTGACCTGGAATTAACTATGTAGTCTCAGGGTGGCCTCAAACTCACGGCTATCCTCCTACCTCTGCCTCCCGAGTGCTGGGATTAAAGGCATGAGCCACAACTCCTGGCTATTATTTAATTTTTCAAAAACTATTTTATTTATTCAGAGAGAGAGAGAGAGAGAATGAATAAGTGCACCACAGTCTCCAGCCACTGCAAATGAACTCCAGACACATGAGCCATTTTGTGCTTCTGCCTTTACGTGGATCCTGGGGAACTGAACCTGGGTCATTGGGCTTTGTAGACAAGCATCTTACCCACTGAACCATCTCTCCAGCTCTACATTGATGATCTTTAAAATATTATTATTTATCTGCATGGGTGTGCAGGTGCCTGTGTGCATGTTTGTGTGTGTGTGGGTGTGTGTGGGTGTGTGTGGGTATGTGTGGGTGGTGGTTATTGGCACACCAGGGCCTGTTGCCACTGAAAAATTAGCTCCAGATGCATGTTTCACTTTTCACATCTGAAGACATGGATAGTGGAAAATCGAACCTGGGTTAGGAGGCTTTGCATACAGCCCCTTTAACTGTTAAGCTATCTCCCCAGCCATACCATGATGATCTTGACCTCTGGGTAATTTCCAATTTCCCTCTAATTCGCCATCAGGCAGTATCTCCACAAAAATCTTCAACTGAGGGCTGGAGAGATGGCTCAGTGGTTAGGATGCTTGCTTGCAAAGCTTAAGGACCCAGGTTTGATTCCCCAGCTCCCACATAAAAATCCAGATGCACAAGGTGGTGCATGCGCCTGGAGTTTGTTTGCAGTGGCTGGAGGCGCTGGCATGCTCATTCTCTCTCTCTCTCTTTCTCAACCACACACACTTTCTTTCTCTGTCTTTGCCTCTTTCTTTTGTTCCTTAGTGTAATAAAATAGATATTTTAAAAGAAAAGAGAATAATGCCTTTAATCCCAGTACTTGGGAGGCAGAGGTAGGAGGATCACCGTGAGTTTGAGGCCACCCTGAGACTACAGAGTGAATTCCAGGACAGTCTGGACTAGAGTGAAACCCTATCTCGAAAAACCAATTAAAAAAAAAAAAGGCTGGGCGTGGTGGCGCATGCCTTTAATCCCAGCACTCGGGAGGCAGAGGTAGGAGGATCACCGTAAGTTCGAGGCTACCCTGAGACTACATAGTGAATTCCAGGTCAGCCTGAGCTACAGTGAGACCCTATCTTGAAAAAAAAAAAAAAAAAAAAAAAAAAAGAATAGGGATGGACTGGTGAGGGTGACCAGGGCAGTCACACAGAGACCAGCCCCAACCTTCCTTCCATCTGTGGTGGCACGTGTTCTCAAGTCAATAACCATTCAACAAGTGCCGAGTATTTAGTGGCGGCAGCTGGCACACTACGTCTCCTTAAATGGGTCCTGGCTCCAGTAGCTAAACTTTTCTGGTCTTGAGGAACAGGGGATGGAGCAGTTGGTACAGGCTAGGGGCTTACATGGGTGGAGGAGGGGTGGGTGAGAAGGGAACAATCTGGCTGGTGTAGGTGAGAAAAGACAGCCTGGGTTCTCAAGGACTTGAGAGGGGTTCTTGGCCTGAATTTGAGTTTGGGTCTATTTGATTTCAGTTTTTTTTTTTTTTTTTTTTTTTTTTTTTGGTTTTTCGAGGTAGGGTCTCACTCTAGCTCAGGCTGACCCGGAACTCACTATGTAGTCTCAGGGTGGCCTCGAACTCATGGCGATCCTCCTACCTCTGCCTCCCAAGTGCTGGGATTAAAGGCGTGCGCCACCACGCCCGGCTCTGATTTCAGTTTTTTAAAAAATTTTGTTTATTTTTTATTTATTTATTTGAGAGCGACAGAGAGAGAAAGGGGCAGAGAGAGAGAGAAAAAGAGAGAGAGAGAATGGGCGCACCAGGGCCTCCAGCCACTGTAAACAAACTCCAGATGTGTGCGCCACCTTGTGCATCTGGCTTATGTGGGTACTGGGGAACTGAGCCTCGAACTGGGGTCCTTAGGCTTCACAGGCAAGTGCTTAACCGCTAAGCCATCTCTCCAGCCCTCAGTTTTTTTTTTTTTTTTCCTTTTTTATTTTTAAGCAGAGATGTAGAGAGAGACAGACAGAGAGAATGGGCATGCCAGAGCTTCCAGCTGCTGCAAGCTGACTTCAGACACATGTGCCACTTTGTCCATCTGGCTGTGAGACAGTGTCTTATGTAGCCCAGGCTTGTCTTATACTCACCATATAGCTGAGGATAATTTCAAACATCTCTGATCCTCCTGCTACCACCTCCTAAGTGTTAGAATTACAGTAGTGAGCCACCATGCCTACTTTATATGGTGCTGGGGATCCCACCTGGGGTTTCGTGCATGCTAGTCAAACACTCCACCGGTTGAGCCACATCCCCAGCCCTTTCTGTGCTTTTCCAAATAGCCATTGCATTTGTTCAGGTTTAAGAATCTGAGGGAGGTATGGATGAAGTCTGGGTGGGGGGGCACTGGCCTAGCCTCTAGGTTCCTCTGGGATAGGGCCTCCCTGGAGCTGTGCTCTGCATGTGAGCAGACAGGAGGGCTTAGGAGCATTAACTTCTAAAGGGACAGGAAGAAAGCAATGCTTAATTCCTCTTTAATAACATGTCAGTAGGTAACGTTTTCAGTATGTCACTATGTCTGCCACTTGGGTCAGTGGGTTGCTATCATTTTTTTTTTTTTTGAGCAATAAACAAAAGACTGCTTTTAATTACTTCTGTGAAATTGCCTGACCCATGCATGATTAAATATTCATTATGTAGAACGAGGCATTTTCTTTGTATATAGATCCATATTAAATTTAGTTGGCAACCTGCTGACCGAACAGCACAAATAAATTTCTGATAATGGGCCGCAGTTTGTTGTGACTGCTCCATCCCTTCTGTTTCTTTATGTCCCTGTTGCTGTCGTGGCTTAGCTATCTCTCCGTCACTTTTGATGGGCATGGAAATTGAGGTGAAATTCATGAGCTACACATTGCACCATTTTAATGCATGCTTCCAGTGGCTTCCAGTGCATTCACAATATCGGAAGACCGACATTGACTTATAATCTCCCAACCTTGCCATTATTCCAACAGCATACTTCACTCCTGCTAACGACCGCTCCAGACCACCTTCCTACTGGCCCCTTCCAGACATTTAACTGCTTTCTGTCTCTAGGGATCTTAGTTTTTCTGGACATTTTCTTTTCTTAAAAAATATTTTTATTTTTATTTATTTATTTGAGAGAGAGAGAGATACAGAAATAGGCAGGTAGAGAGAGAATGGGCGAGCCAAGGCCTCCAGCTACTGTAAATGAACTCCAGATGCATGTGCCCCTTGTGCATCTGGCTTACGTGGGTCCTGGGGAGTTGAACTGGGATCCTTTGGCTTTGCAGGCAAACGCCTTAACTGCTAAGCAATCTCTTTTCTGGATATTTTCTATAAAAGGGACTATATATGTCCTTTTGTGTCTGACTTATTTCATTTAGTGTAATTTTGTTTGTTTGTTTTGTTTTTTCTTTTTTTCGAGGTAGGGTCTCACTCTAGCCCAGTCTGACCTGGAATTCACTATGTTGTCTCAGGGTGACCTTGAACTCAAGGCAATCCTCCTACCTCTGCCTTCTGAGTGCTGGGATTACAGACAGGTATGTGCCACCGTGCCTTGCTTAGCATAATGTTTTTGATGTTTATCTTCCTGTGCCAGTTTTTGTTTTATAAATGAATACTGTTCAGTTGAGAGGGCATACCACAGTTTGTTTACCCATTCTTTTACTGATGGTCATTAAAGTTGTTTGGGGGGGTTGGAAAGCAGCTCAGTGTTTAAAGGTACTCGCTTTCAAAGTCTGGTGGCCCAAGTTCAATTCCCAAACCACCCTCCTATGCCAGACACAAAAAGAGGGGCAAGCTGGGTGTGGTGGCACACATCTTTAATCCCAGCACTCGTGAGGCAGAGGTAGGAGGATTGCTGTGAGTTCAAGGCCACCCTGAGACTACATAGTGAATTCCAGGTCAGCCTGAGCTAGAGCGAGACCCTACCTGGAAAAACCAAAAAAAAAAAAAAAAAAAAAAAAAAAAGGCCCTGGTGTGCTTCCTACTTCTGCCACCCAAATATGTAAAATTTAAAAGTAACTCGTTTTGTTTTCCACCTTTTGGCTATTGTGATGTTGCTATGAACATTCTTTTTTTTTTTTTTTTTTTGAGGCAAGCCCAAAAGATTGCCTTTATTTTTTTAATTTTTTTATTTTTGGAGAGAGACAGAGAGAGAGGGAGAGGAAGACAGATAGAGATGGGTGCGCCAGCAGCCTCTCAGCTGCTGCGAACAAAATCCAGATGTGTGCGCCCCTTTGTGATCAAGTGCGGCATTGCACCCTTGTGTCACTGCATCTGGCTAAATGTTGGACCTGGAGATTGGAACCATTGGAGATTGGAACCAGCATTCTTAGGCTTAGGAGGCAGGCACCTTAACCACTAAGCCATCTCTCCAGCCCTGCCTTTTTTTTTAATGTGAGAGGGAGAGAGTGACAGAGAGAGAATTGGTGTGCCAGGGCCTCCAGCCACTATAATCAAACTCTAGACACATGCACCCCCTTGTGTGCATGTGCAACCTTGTGTGCTTGTGTCACTGTGTGTCTAGCTTATGTGGGACCTGGAGAGTTGAACATGAGTCCTTAGGATTCATAGGCAAATGCCTTAACCACTAAGCTGTCTTTCCAGCCCTGCTGTGAACATTCTTGTACTGCTTACTATGTGGGACGAAAAAAAAAAAAAGCATGAAGGTAGGATGGGGCTTAATGATGAAGAAGAGTTTTAGTGGAAGGGGAAGGAGAGTAATTGTGGAAAAAGATCAAAATAGGAGCTGGAGAGATGGTTCACAGTTAAGGCACTTGCCAGCAAAGCCAAAGGGCCCAGGTTCGAATGCACAGAATGCATGTAAAGCCAGATGCATAAGGAGGCACATGCATCTGGAGTTCTTTTGCAGTGGCTGGAGGCCCTGGTGCGCCCATTCTTTTTCTCTCTCTCTCATAAATAAATAAATCAAATATTTAAAAAGATCAAAATACATTTTCTATGTGTATTAAGATGTCAAAATAAAATAAATTTCTGTTTCTGAAGATACTGTAGTGGCACACTTTGTAATCCTAGCCTTTTGAAGACTGAGACAAAGGGATTGTGAGTTTCAGACAACATCACAAGATCTTGTCTCACAAAACCAAAACAACAACAACAACAAAAAAAACAAGCAAAAATAAATTTTGATAAAAATTCTGGGGCTAGAAAGTTAAGGCACTTGCCTGCAAAGCCTAATGACCTGGGTCTGATTCCCAGTAGCCATGTAAAGCCAGATGCACAAAGTGGCATATGTATCTGGAGTTCATTTGCAAGGGGCTAGAGGCCTTGGTACACCCATTCTCTCTCTCTCTCCCTGTCCTTGCAAATAAATAAACTTTTTTTTTTTTTTTTTTTTTAATTCTGTGTCTGCCTTTGTCTTTTCCTTATGTCCTGACTTCCTTTCTCTCTCATTTGCTTTTCTTGTGTCTTTACCTTTCTCATATCCTGCAGACGTGTGCCAACATTCCTCCCTTGTTGTCTTGTGATTGTAGCATTCTATGGAATGCTGGGATTGAGACGTGGCCAGGGATGTATTCAGCCAGGGACATGATGGGAGCCATGAGTGCAGCTTCACTGAGCAGTAAAGGTGCCAGGGCTGAAAGGAGAGTGAAAGGTAGAGCTGATTTTTTCTTTCTTTCTTTTTTTTTTTTTTTCTGAGGTAGGGTTTCACTCTAGCTCAGGCTAATCTGGAATTCACTCTGTAGTCTCAGGATGGGGATCCTCCTACCTCTGCCTCCCGAGTGCTGGGATTAAAGGTGTGCGCCACCACGCCCCACTTGGTTTTTTCCTTTTAAAACTGGTCCAGGGCTATTGCAAATATTTGTGCTATATTTATTACACTGCGAGTTCAGCTACTGGGTTTTCATTTCCATTATGGAAAATTTACCAAATTAAACTAATACATGATTCAACTTTCTTGAGCTTTTATGTCCCTCTTACTCTTGTTTCTTCTATTTCCTCCCACCTTAACTACCTCAAGTTGTGGCCACCCAGTATCCCAGGCAGCTGAGCCAGGATTCATTTTAATCCAGGCCAGGTACACTGCACTAGTCTACGTGGGAGCAAGTTATACCCACTCTCCTGGGATCTAGTTAGCTCCTCGCTGGCACACTGTGTAATGAAGGCGAAAGTACTTGCTGAACTGCAGAAGAGTTATTTCAGAATCAACATCACAATACATGTATTGTTGTTTTAAAGCCTCAGGTTGGAAAGGTCATCCTTGCAAATGATGGGGGTGTTTCTTTATGCTGCAAAGCAAGGATTGGCTGTGACCTGGTGCTGAGTCCCTCACTGCCATGCAGACCCTAGTGACTCCAGCCACATTCTCTTTGTATACTTGGCTTCTGCCTTTTTAAATACTCGGATGGCCTTAGACACCACAGAGTCCTGCCTGCTTATTTTACAGGGGAGAAAACTAAGGTCTAGGGAGGGACCTGTCCAGGCCTTACACGTATCAGTGATGGAGTCTACCTTCCCACCCACCCAGGGATCTGTTTTTATTTATTTATTTTTTTTTAATTTGACAGAGACAGAGAGGGAGACGAAGAGGCAGAGAGAGAATGGGTGTGCCAGGGCCTCGCGGCTGCTATGTACAAACTCCAGACGCGTGCGCCCCCTTGTGTGCATGTGAGATATTGCACTCTTGTGTCACTTTTGCATCTGGCTAAAAGTGGGACCTGGAGATTTGAATGGGTGTTCTTAGGCTTCACAGGCAGGCGCCTTAACTGCTAAGCCATCTCTCCAGCCCTGTTTTTTTTTTTTTAATTTTTATTTATTTGAGAGAGAGAGAGAGAGAGAGAGAGAATGGTACGCTAGTGCCTCCAGCTGGTGCAAACGAACTCCAGACACATGCACTACCTTGTGCATCTGGCTTACATGGGTTCTGGGGAATCAAACCTGTGTCCTTTTGGTTTTGCAGGCAAACGCCTTAACCACTAAGCCATCCCTCCAGCCCCCAGGTATCTGTTTTAAACACTATGTGGTTGCATTGCTCATTCTCAGGAGAATTATGGGAGCTGGTATCTCCAGGAGCAGAAGAGAGATTGGGTCTCTATGAGGCCAAGAAGTCCAGTAAGAGTCCCAAAGCTACCCTCCTCTGAACTGCAATTATAGCTTATTTTTTTTACTTTTATCTTTTTGGGTTTTTCAAGGTAGGGTCTCACTCTAGTCCAGGCTACTGGAAACTCACTCTGTAGTTCCACTGTAGCCTTAAACTCACAGCAGTCATCCTACCTCTGCCTCCCGAGTGCTGGGATTAAAGGTGTGTGCCATCATGCCTGGCTTGTAGCTTAAAGCAAGTATACCATTATTTTAAGTGATCAAATGTTAGAAGCTTAAAGTATTCTTTGTGTGTGTGTGTGGTTTTTGAGTGAGGTCTCACTCTAGCTCAGGCTGACCTGGAATTCACTCTGTAGTCTCAGGGTGGCCTTGAACTCACGGTGATCCTCCTACCTCTGCCTCCCGAGTGCTGGGATTAAAGGTGTGCGCCACCATGCCCATTCTTAAAGTATTCTTTTTCAGAGAGGGAGGGAATGGGTGCACCAGGGCCTGTTGCCACTGCAAACAAACTCCAGCTACACGTACCACTTTGTGCATCTGGCATTAAATGGATACTGAGGAGTTGAACCCAGGTCATTGGCCTTTGCAAGAGAGCACCTTTAATGGCTGAGCCATCTCTCTAGCCCCTAACGTGTTGTTTTTACACCGTTGTTTTACTGGCAGGCACTCTACCACTTTGTGACTCCCCAGCCCAAGATATGCATTTGTAAACAAAATACCCTAAATATGCAAAACCATAAATGCCCCACTCAGCTTAAGACACACAGAAAAATGAATTGAACAAACTCATACAATGCAACAATCTACTGCACTTTTATACGCTGATAATGACAGTGCTGGACGTGGTGGCACATGTCTGCCATCCCAGTACTCCCAGTGTGCATACACGCGTGTGTTTACACATGTGCGTGAGTGTGTGTGTAGGTGGGAAGAGCTGGGGTGCTTGCTGAATCAGTCCCTTTTCAGCTTTTGTCTCTCTCGTAGTTTCTTGTCTCATTTTCTTATTTCAAGGGTCACTTGTTCTCCGTGGTAGCTTCATGCCCATCTGTGGACTGGGAGGGACATGGCAGGGTCAGGTGAAGAGGAGGAGGGCTGTGTGCCCAGTCTGGCTTCTGTGACTGGGCCTTTCTTGTGTTGTGTGATGAGACACGGAGGCCTGCAGGGGGCAGCACAGGGCCGGTACTTGCCCCCCCTGAGAGACAGGCTCACTGCCTTAAAGGCTTTGCAAGAAATCAGAGCCTTCCCTGGCCTGAGGGAATGTTGGGGATTTCTGGAAGTAGCTTCAGTTCTGAAGCCAAGATATTCACGATGCCCTGGAAAATCCTGATGCTACTAACTGGGCATCCTGGACTTCCTGGCATCAGTGGTGCATCCAGCCTTTTTTTCCCCCCCGCCCGACCCTCCTCAATTGTGTTATTGGTGTTCAGTGTGGGGTAATTAGGGACTCTGTCTCCGTGGTGAGCTGTGCCTCAGGCTGTTTCTAGCCACCTTGCGGCTCTTAACGATCTGCCTGTCCCTTCCAAAATAGTCCCTGAGCTTTGGCAGGTGTGTTGTTGGTTGGTGTTGACTTCCCTGTAACCTCTGTATTTCGGTTATGATATGTTTTGCTTCCCGATAGTGTTTGCTGTTATATTGGACGTGGATGTTGGGCTAGCATTGGGAGCAATACTCCTGTTGCTGTTTGCTCTGCAATTTCTTCTGGACCCCAGGAAATCTGGTAGAGGTGGCATATCTCAATGCAAGCATTTGACTTTCTTTTCTTGTATTGATGGGGCTTGGATCTCCCCAAGGATTGTCTGTCATTTGTAAAATAAAATAGATTCTCTGACCAAAGGTGAGAGAAGCTTTGATTAAAGGAGATATGTATAAAAGCTTGAGAGACATTTTGTGGACAAGGCTTCAGTCAACGTGCACAGGGTCAGGCAGGCCCTTTGCTGATCCTCCGGGATGGTGTCTAACATCTCCCACTTCAGAGCCGAGAGTAACCTAAAGAATGATGGAAGTCTAACAAGTCATTGAACTAACATAGACTGCGTGTGGCCCCATCTTACAAGAGGGTGACAAATGACGCAGTTCCAGGCCTGGAGAGATGGCTTAGCGGTTAAGGCGCTTGCTTGCAAAGCCAAAGGACCCTGGTTTGATTCTCCAGAAGATGTCTGGCTGGCTTAAGCAAAGGAGAGGACAGTGGTAACTAGAGCAGCTCATAGAATGACAAGAGCTGATTAACTTGACTTTGACAGGCAGAGAGCCCGAGGCAGCTCAGGGCCCACCGCAGCAGCTTTTGGCTCTTTCCATCCCTGAAGCACCTGCTCAAAGGAGCCCAGGCTCCAGCTCAGCCAGGTCCTGTCTCTTCTAGGTCTACAATTCTGGTTCCCGGGAGAGAGTTCTAGATGGCCCCATTGTATCACTCAAGGCTCAAGGTATGCAGCCTACATGTGGCCACTTGTTCTGGATCTTGTGGTTGAAGTTCAAAGACAGGTCCCACACCTTGCTCTGCGGGTCTTTTGACCCCTGGATTTTGCTGGGGAAGGAAGTTCTCTCAGGTAGCTGCAGGCTCATCCTAGCTCTGTGGCCAGCCAGGAGACAAAGGTGCTATTTGCATTTTAATAAGGAATCCAAGAGACCAAGGACTCATGGGTCCTGAAAGACTGATTTTTTTCCCCCCTCAATTGCTGGAAATGCAGGCACTGAAAGTGATGGGACGCTGGGGATCAGGAGCCTCTGCTGGCACCTCAGGGCGTCACATCACACAAGGGTGCCTCCAGCTTATGAAGTTCACCTGTTTATCTTGCTTCCCCTGTGTTCCTCCAGCTCCTTTCCTGCTCCCTCTCCAAGGACTTGGTAATATGTTGTCTAGACTCTACTGCCGCTGTTTCTCCTCCATTAATCCATTTTAATTGGAAAGTTATCATAATGCAAACTCTCTTTGGTATTATTTGCAGCTCTGTGTTATTAGAACTTCGCCAACTCGCTTTCCCAGCAAATTAAACTTGCTATGGAAGCAATGAGATCAACTGCTCATATTAAATCAAGCATGGGTTGTTAAGGGGGTGGGCTGGGGCTTTCTCAGCTAGGTGGGGCACCATCGCCCCCCCCCCCCCGAGCTGACAAGGGCACTCTGTTTCCATGGTGGGGATTTGGCCTCCGGGATCAGCTCTCTCTCTGTCTCTCCTTTATCACCATGCATTGGAAATAAGAGATGGAAAGAAAGGAGATAAAGAGCTTCTAGTGAGATCTGGCATTGTTTCACTCAAGACCCAGAGCAAATGGCAGTGATCGGAGCACATATGACCTGTGGATTACAAAACACGCTCCAGGGCTGGGGAGATTGCTCAGTGGTTAAAGGCGCTTACATGCAAAGCCTGGCGACCGGGGTTCAATTCCCCAGTTCCTGCTTAAAGCCAGGTGTACAAAGTGGCACATGCATCTGGAGTTCGTTTGCAGTGGCAAGAGGCCCTGGCATGTCCATACTGTCTGTCTCTTACTACTTGCAAATAAGTAAATAAAAATATTTTAAACCTATACACTCTGGGGCTGGAGAAATGGCTTAGTGGTTAAGGCGTTTGCCTGCAAAGCCAAAGGATCCTGGTTCAATTCTCCAGGACCCACGTAAGCCAGATACATGAGGGGCACATGCATCTGGGAGTTCGTTTGCAGTGGCTAGAGGCCCTGGTGTGCCCATTCTCTCTCTGTCTGCCTCTCTTCTCTCTCTCTCTCTGCTTGCAAATAAATAAATAAATAAAAAGTTAAAAAAAAAAAACTATACACTCTGCTGGGCCCTGGAACCCAGGGAGGTAGGTATCGTCATTCTCTTTGGGTGGAGCAGGAAACTGGCTCAGGGAAGGTAATTGGACTAGCTCAGGGTTGTTCCGGCAATGAGTTGGGACTGTAAGGGTGGTCCTCTGAGCTGAAGACCCTGATCCTTCAAGGGAGGGCAGGTCCACCCAAGTAAACAAATCCTTTTCTCAGAGCAGATCTGGGAATGGTTTAGTTTTTGGTTGACAGCATGGAAAGTAATTTAATAAAGTGACTAGTTTTGGATTATCACTGCCTCGGTGTCTAAACTTTTCCCCAGTCACCCACTTACAACAACTTGGCTGACATTCTCACTTGCCTACCTAGTAGGCATTCCTCCCTGCCTTCTTACCACTGGAAACCTAACCTAAAAAATTTATGGGCTGGAGAAATGGCTTAGCAGTTAAGGCGCCTGCCTGCCAAGCCTAAGAACCCGGTTCCAATCTCCAGGTCCCACGTTTAGCCAGATGCAAAGTGACGCAAGGGCGCGCACGCATCTGGATTTCGTTCACAGCAGCTGAGACACTGCTGGTGCGCCCATTCTCTATCTGTCTACCTCTCCCTCCTCTCTGTCTCTCTCTGTGTCTCTCTCCAAAAATAAAAATAAAAATAAATTATTAGGGGCTGGAGGGATGGCTTAGCGGTTAAAGTGTTTGCCTGCCAAGCCAAAGGATCCCAGTTTGATTCTCCAGGACCCACATTAGCCAGATGCACAAGGGGGCGCACACGTCTGGAATTCATTTGCAGTGGTTGGAGGCCCTGGCGCGCCCATTCTCTCTCTCTCTCTCTCTCTCTCTCTCTCTGCCTCTTTCTTTCTCTCTCAAATAAATAAATTAATTAACATTTATTAGTATATATTAATTATACATAATGTTGGGTTTCAGACACATGTATATAATGTATTCTGATCATATTCACCTCCCACTACCCTCTCTTGTCGCCTTCCCATTCTTACTAGTCTTTTTTTCTATTTTCATGTGTGTGTGTGTGTGTGTGTGTGTGTGTGTGTGTGATCCACTGAGTTTAATTAGGGTTGCTCACAGGAACATGCGCGAGGACTTATTTATAGGAGCATGGGAAACTTACCAGTGGCCACACTGCTGAAGAAAATCTCCCTCCCTGCCTCCCTCAGTAAGCATGACTGCCTCTCGAACCCCAGAGGACCTGTGAGCCCCGCCCCTCCTAGGACAGAATGTGGAAGCCTAATGTTGTGAAGGCAGAAATGGGCTCAGTTTCAGAGGACGGCTCATGATTGGTTTAAATCAGTCAGAGATGAGCGTGTGACTCAATTCTGACCAATTAAAGGACTGCCAGGGTTTTCTAGAAAAATCTTCCCACGGATGACAGAGTGGTGTGAAAAGGGAGTGTTTTTTTTCCTTCCCTCTTTTCTATTATGGGCATCATTTGTGCTGGTATTGTTATTACTGTTTTTTTTTTTTTTTTTTTTTAAGACAGGGTCTCCCTATATAGACCAGTCTGGCCTTGAACTTGAAATCCTCCTATCTCAGCCTCCAAGTGTTATGGTAGCTTAAAAAATATGTCCACAAATGTTATCTGATCTTCCTCCCTTCAAGCATTTCAGCCACCAAGGCAGGTGAACTCAGGAGACACCTTGTCAGTGGGCTCCACAGTAACCGGAGGGGCTGGGGATGGAGCTCAACTGGTCGAGCATGCATGAGGCCCTGGGAGTCTTTCCCAGAACCACACAAATTGAGTGTGGCGGTGCACACTTCTAATCTCAGCCCTCAGGAGGGGGAGGCAAGATGATCGGGAGTTCAAGTCATCTTTGGTTACATAGTGAGTTGGAGGCCAGCCTGGGCTACATGAAATATAAAAACAAACAAACAAACAAACAAGCAAACAAGGACTGAGGAGATGGCTCAGCAGTTCAAGGGGCTTGCTTGCAAAGGCTGCCAACCCAGGTTCAATTCTCCAGTACCCACATAAAGCCAGATCTGCAAAGTGGCATGTGTGTCTGGAATTCTTTCGCAGTGGGCAAGAGGCCCTGGCACTTCCATTTTTTCTCTCTCTATTAAATAAATAAATAAATAAATAAATATTAAGAGGACAAACAGGACTGGGGGGATGGCTTCGTGGTTAAGGTGTTTGCCCACAAAGCCAAAAGACCGAGGTTTGATTCTCCAGGACCTATATAGCCAGATGCACAAGGTGGCATGTGCATCTGGAGTTCGTTTGCAGTGGCTGGAGGCCCTGGTGCACCCATCCTCTCTCTCTCTTTCTCTCTCCCTCTTTCTGTCAAATGAATAAAAATAAAATATTAAAAAAAGAGAGAATGGGGCTGGAGAGATGGCTTAGCAGTTAAGGCGTTTGCCTGCAAAGCCAAAGGATCCCGATTTGATTCTCCAGGACCCACGTAAGCCAGATGCTCAAGATGGCGCATACATCTGGAGCTCGTTTGCAATGGCTGGAGGCCCTGGCATGTCCATTCTCTCTCTCTGCCTATTTCTCTCTCATAAATAAATAAATAAATGTTTTTAAAAAGAGGGAATAAACAAAACTAAACCAAAGCAACCCGGGCTTCATCCTTGTCCTGCCCTACCCCCACCCTCACGTTCTAGAGGAGGAACCAAAGGTCTGCTTGTGGGATGCTCTCGACATTCCACTGGTCACCAGTTTGAGCCGCTCTCTTCCCCTGCAGTGCAGGCACAGGCAGAGGGATATGGTGCCCTGCATAAAACTGCCCGAGAGGCTAGGGTCCCAGGGTGTGCCCCAGATGCACAGATCTGGGGAGAGTTCTACAGGATCAAGTTGCTGAGAGCAGGATACAGAACACAGGGCGGAGCAGTTTTCCATCAGCTTTCCTGTTGCCTCTTCCCACTTGCAGAGGCCACCTGCTGTCCTATTTGTCCCTGAGGATGGCCAGCAACATTCAGGTCAGAATGGTAGGCCTGCCTTGGACAGCTAAAGATACAGAGGAGGGGCTGGAGCGATGGCTTAGCGGTTAAGGCGCTTGCCTGCAAAGCCTAAGGACCCATGTTCAACTCTCCAGATCCCACGTTAGCCAGATGCACAAAGGTGAGGCAAGCACAAGGTCGCACTTGCCCACTAGGTGGCGCAAGCATCTGGAGTTCAATTACAGTGGCTAGGGCCCTCTCTCCCTCCCTCTCTCTCTCTCTCTCACTCTTTCTAATTTTTTTTTAAAAAAGGTTCTGAGGCCCTGTCCCATGGGTCACTTGAGGGTGGGATGGAAGACGGGGTTTGGGTCCTCTTTCCACTGTTGGTAGGGACAGTTGTCATCCTTCTAGAAAGGGGGGGGATGGATCCAAGAAAACACAGGCTCAAGGGGGGCTAGCTATAGGGGAGAGCCGAAACCTCGACTCATTCCATCTAGGCCTGTTGGTTTCCTGTCATCTATCATCTACATCCCTAGCTCAGGCATATAATTTATTTGTATTTATTTATTTGCGAGGGATATAATTCATTTGTATTTATTTATTTGCAAGCAGTTAGACAAAGAGAGAATGGACACCCCAGGGCCTCCAGCCACTACAAACAAATTCCAAACACATGCGCTACTGTGCAGCTGACTTTACATGGGTACTGGGGAGTTGAACCCAGGTCCTTAGGCTTTGCAGGCAAGCACCTTATCCACTTAGCCAGGTCTCCAGTCCTTCCCCCTTTTTCTTTTTCTTTTTTTTTTTTTTTTTGAGGTAGGGTCTCACTGTAGCCCAGGCTGACCTGGAATGCAGTCTCAGGCTGGCCTCGATCTCACAGTGATCCAGTGATCCTCCCCTGCCTCGGCCCTCTGAGTGCTGGGATTAAAAGACGCACCACCACGCCTGGCTTTTTTTTTTTTAAGCAGCATCTATATAATGCCTCTTAAATGTCTGGGCACTTACATACTTTATAAGGCATTCTCAATTAATGCTCATGATTATTTTATGAGAGGGGCACTGTTGATATCTCTAGTCTATAGATGAGGAAACTGAGGCACAGACAGCATCCTCAGCTCTAATGCTGCTATGTGGGTGCACTCAGGGCACTACTGGCTTAATAGGTCATCTGGCAGAGAAGAGCCCTTTGGAGGTACATGTCTCCACGGTGGTACTGGGGCCAGGCCTCGGGTTCCAGCCTCGGGCCGAGCTGCCTTTCCCAGCAAGGGTGCTTCCAGGCTGTGTGGCCACAGGGCTCATTACGGATGCTACAAATTGAATGAAATAGCTGCTCAGTTACAAATTAATAACAGATCTGTTTGTCATTAAGGCAGCATTGTTTAATAAAATTAGTTCAGCTGAGCATAATTACCTTCATACAAAATTCGCCCCTAAAATTACTTTGATAAATCCAAGCCAATTAGGTGGGTATAGACTAGGGTGTGGGGGTGGCTATAGCCTTTGGTTGGGTCCCCGTATTGACACCCTAGATCAGGAGCCCAATTACCAAATCCTTTGGTTTCTCACCTTGGGGACCACTGAGAAGCCAAGACCCCCACGGGTAACACGGAGCTTGGCTTTGCAAGGCGAAGCTCTGGGAGCCTGCCAGGATCCCTTTTTCTTTTCTTTTTAAAAACTATTTTATTTTATTTATTTGACAGAAAATGAGAGAGAGAAAGAGGCGCACGCACTTGCACACACACACACACACACAAACACACAAACACAGAAAGAGAGAGAGAAAAAATGGTGTGCTAGGGCCTCCAGCCACCTCAAATGAACTACAAAAGCATGCCTACCTTGTGCATCTGGCTCACATACTGGGGAATTGAACCTGGGTCCTTAGGCTTTGCAGGCAAGGCCTTTACTGCTAAGCCATCTCTCTAGCCCAGTATCCCTTTTACTAAACTCAGCCTTGACCAGGCCCTGGATGCCTCACCAGCCTTTTGCACTCATGTGTTTTATTTATTTATTTTTAATTTTTGGTTTTTATTTTTATTTATTTATTTGGGAGCAACGGTCAGAGAGAGAAAGAGGCAGAGAGAGAGAGAGAGAGAGAGAGAGAGAGAGAATGGGCACACCAGGGCCTCCAGCCACTGCAAACGAACTGGGCCACCTTGTGCATCTGGCTTACGTGGGTCCTAGGGAATAGGAGCCTCAAACCGGGGTCCTTAGGCTTCAGAGGCAAGCACTTAACCACTAAGCCATCTCTCCAGCCTGCACTCACATCTTAATGTCAGGGTTTGCTTGGAGACTTTCAGAGGCTCCTGACTGCCCATGATTTATAGCCCATGCCTTTCGTGTTGCGTGTGTGTGTGTGTGTGTGTGTGTGTGTGTGTGTGTGTGTGTGATGCGTCTATGTGTGTTCATAGGTGTGAGTACCAGCTACAGGTGCTAAGGTGAGAGCGTGAGGTCAGAGGATAACCTCAGTCGTCCGTTCTTGTCTCCCATGTTGTTTGAGACAGGGCCTTTATTGTTTACCACTGGGTTTGCCAGGCTGACCCACCGGCCCCCTGGTTTTGGGTGTGTGTGGTGTATGCATGTGTATGTGTGTGCGCGCGCACACCCAGTCTGCACATGTGCAGAGGCTAGAGGAGGATGTTGAGTGTCTTACTAGTCCTCTGCCTTATTTCTTTGAGACAGGGTCTCTTGAACTTGGAGCTCCCTGTTTTTTAGTTAGAGTGTCTGGCCAGGGAGTCCTCAACATTGCCATTATATAAGCATGTGACCCCACCCAGCAGATTTTTATGTAGGTCCTGGGGATTGTCATTTCTTTCTCTTTCTTTCTTTCTTTCTTTCTTTCTTTCTTTCTTTTTTTTTTTTTTTTTTTGAGGTAGTGTCTCGCTCTATCCCAGGCTGGCCTGGAATTCACTCTGTAGTCTCAGGGTGACCTCGGACTCACAGCGATCCTCCTACTTCTGTCTCCCGAGTGCTGGGATTAAAGGTGTGTGCCACTACATGTGGCTCTGGGATTGTGATTCTTGCACAGCAGGTGTCCTTCCAATTTGAGACACCCCCCCCCTTAGCCCCTGTGTTTTGTTTTCTGAGATTGGATTTTACTATGTAGCCTAATTGTCCTCAAACTCAGGATGCTCTTGACTCAGCCTCCCCAGTGCTTAAATTATAGGCATGCTCCAACATGTCCAGGCTCACAACACGATTGATTGCTAAAGGCCCTGCAGATCTGGCTTGTGGGAATTTAGTGAATATGCTAACCAAACTGGAGGTCAATAGCCTGGGGTCTTGGACCCAACCCTGGCCTTGGTGCATGCTGGGTATCCTCAGACTGTTTTAAGCCTCAGCGATTTGTTCATCCAACAGGAAACTCTCCTCTCTCTCAGATGGCTGTGAGGGACCTAGGAGATGACAAGTGCTCACAAGCCACAGAGCCCCACTGAATCCTCATTTCTTCCCAGCATGTGGCTCTTGGCAGAAACGTCCCTGTCTTTTGTCAGCTGTTTGGTTTTAAAGGGGCACCAGGGCAGTTCCCCTTTTCCAGTCAGCCTTCCACGACTACTCTGCAGCCCCCTAAGGTGGGTCCCCAGAGCATATTTCTAGCAGGGGTGGGGGTCACATCCTACATGGCTCATGCACAGGAGTCGCTTTCTGCTTTGACAACAGGCTTCTGGCTTTGGGACGCTGCTTCTTTGCAGCCAGTCTCTGGCTAAAGCTACTCTAGAATCAGAGGTTGCCTACATGGGATGGAAGCTTGGAGATCAGCAGACTCAGGCTCTTCAGGTGCAGGCGGGGAAACAGAGGCACGAAGCCCAGGCCTAGTTCTCCCTCTCCTCACTTCTAGGCTGCAGTAAACCCGTCTGTATTTCCACTGGTTTCTGTCTCTCCTGGAACCTCCCCTGCCTGTTGGTCGTTTCCTGAACAGCACTGTGGTTACCAGGCACTTGGATTTCAGCCCTGAGGAAGTGGTTAAGGCGAGTTGTTCGGGCAGAAATGCTCAGGTTGGATCTATAAATCTGTCTTGCACAACGGCACATGATTCCCCAAATGGTCCCCCAGGAGGTCAGTGGAAGGAAAGCATGCTGAGCTGGGGGCATTGGGCCTTTTAGGACTCCCAGGGACACCACTCATGGACTACATTGTCCCCAGGCATTGCACACAGACTGTACCCTGGAGCTGAGGAGGAAATGGGGTGGGAGGGCTTTAGGTTAGCATGTAAGCCAGGGAGCCAGCTTAAACTGCAGGGTGCTGGCTGCAATGCAGAAGGAGGCCAGGGGTGGCCTCTCAGGGTGGGACTTGTCATGGAAAACCCCTCTCTCTGCTTGTCATGGACGACATCTGGGATCTGCAGGCTTACACAAACTTAACTCTGCTGTGCCGGGTCTCCGTCTTCTCATTTGTTGTGTAGCCAAAGCAACCTGTAACTTCCACGCGGCTGTGCAATCAGAAAACAGACGTGGGAGTGAGTGGATCTGAAAGCCAGTGGTGACTGAGGCAGGAGAGTAGATAGCAGATCGTAGAGGGGGAGGGGCTGGGGAAGGGACCTTCAGGGCTGGCAGCCTTTCTGTGCTCTGCTCCAGGCCCCAGGCCTGAAGCCCTGGCTGATGAACTGGTTAGATGACCCCATTTCTAGGGTGACATTCCAGCACCTACTAGGAAACCTGAGATCTTGCCTGCTCTGCTCTTCCCTCTTGGCCCTCAGTTTCTCCTAATCTCCTCATTCCCAGGGCCCTGACGACCAGGGTGGCCTTCCCGGAGGCCTCATGGTCACCAAGACAGAGGGCCCGGGAAGGGAGGGGCCCACAGCAATGCACAACCCTCCTTCGTGCCCTCAGTTCTCTCTAAAGCCCCTTTTGAAGGGGACCTCGGAGCTGTAATGAGTTGAGAGCTTTTATGGCGGCCCAGGCAAACCAATTAGGTTTGCTTAAAAATATTGTATTCATTAGCATGAAAATAAAGCTGAACTTTTTAGAGATAATTGCATCTTTTAAAATGTGGTAGTCTTTGTCTGGGCTTGTCTCATAAATATGCATGCTGCATAATCCTTTTGGAACCACGGTCGTAATCATGAGCAACACACAAATGCATCCAGGGTGTTAATATTCTGACAAGAGCCCCAGCCTCTCCGGCAGGCGGTGCCACCGGCGGGGGTCTCCGGAGGCATCACTGTAAGTTCCCCCAGCTGCAGCCTGTGCCTCACCCTCACTCTCGGGAACAGAGCCCAGTCTTGGATCCCCATACCCCCGCCCCTCCACCCCCACGCACCAGGCTCCTGTTCTCAATGGCTCTCTTTTGTCCTACTGTCTCCACAGAGAAGGAGGGTCGAGGGCTTTGCTCAAAACGTGGGGAGGCGGGCACCAAGACGGAGCTCAATTCACAGCCCAGACCGGGGAAATGGAAGCTCAGGGGTGGGGGTTAAGTGGGTTACCAAGGTCACCCAGCACCGATGGGACCAAGATGAAGTTTGCACTTTCTTGCTGACGAATGCTCATTATTCCTGCAAGGAAAGGCTTTACATTTGGCACACAGCAGGGAAGGGGCGCTTTCCAGGGGCACTGGGGGGAGGATGGGGAGGGCTGGCATCTCTCGCTCCATGCACTCTGGTGCTCCCAGCTGCCTTGAATCTCCACACCACAGAAGTTAGAGCCATGAGTTTGCTGGTCAATGCAGCTTCAGCTTCCCTTTTGTGTCTGAGGGTGTCCTCAGCTCCCACCGAGTTCCTGTGCTACTACGGGGCTGCTTGCAATTCTCCTGTTTCTCTGCTACTTTCTCCAGGGGACCCCCAGTGATGGAAGACCACCACCTCACTTCTCGGACCGTCCTCCAGAGAAAACCATGAGCTCAGAGAAGTTTTTCTAAGTCCTTGCTCAGTGCAGGTCCCTAGCTAAGGTTGCTGGGGTTATAGGTCACCATGAGGCAGCAGGCAGAGTCATGTCTCCACTGTTGGTCCAAGGCCTGGCAGGCTGGTTAAGCCCCAAACTCGGCTTCTCCTGCGTCCTCATGCTTGCGAGGCAGGCACCTTGCTGACTGAGCTGGCTCCTAGGCCCACATTATAATGTGAAGAACCAGGTTGAGCCCCACCAAGTGCTCTCACCCTACTTTATTGACTGTCCCATTTCTGATTTGATTTGGTTCTTAGGATTCACTCTGACTCTGACAGAAACAGACAGGGACCTGGTCAGCAAGCACTACACGCCTCACACACATTGCCTCATGATCACTCACACGCTGTAATGACAGCAGGGTACTCAGCGGCATGAACAGGTTGTATTCATGCCCAAAGCCATTACTGTTTTCATTTTCTGTAATAATCAACATGGTACCTATATAATAATTGCCAGTAGTTTTACAAATATATTTTTTTAAATTGTTTATTTATTTGCAATCATAGACAGAGATAGATAGAGAGAGAGAGAGAGAGAGAGGGAGGGAGGGAATGGTCACACCAGGGCCCCTAGCCACTACAAACGAACTCCAGATGCATGCGCCACCTTGTGTATCTGGCTTTATGTGGGCACTGGGGAATCAAAACCTGGGTCCTTAGGGTTTGCAGACAAATGTCTTAACCACTGGGCTGTCTCTTCAGCCTACAAGTATTATTTTAAATGATATTATATGTATATCTTTATGCATTACATTTATTTATTTATTTATTTATTTATTTTATTTATTTATTGAGAGAGAGAGAGAGAGAGAAGGAAAGAAGCAGGTAGATAGAGAATGGTCACACCAGGGCCTTCAGTTGCTGTAAATGAACTCCAGACTCATGTATCACCTTGTGCATCTAGTTTACGTGGGTCCTGGGGAATCCAACCTGGATCCTTTGGCTTTGCAGGCAAGCACCTTGACTGCTAAGTCATCTCTCCAACCTTACACATGACATTTTTATAGTAGGACATGGAAGAATTGTTACATTACATTTATGTGTATTTTATATATTGATAGATACTTTAAAAATCCTTCCTGTTAGGGCTGGGGTGATGGCTCCCTGGGTAAAGTGTCGGCTGTGCAACTCTGAACATCTAAGTTTGAATCCTCAGGCTCCACATAAAAGCCAGAGGCTGTGGCAGGCTTCAGAAATCCCAGTGCTCATACAGCCAGAAGGGAGGTGAAGACAGGAGAATTTCCCAGACGTTCACAAATGGAGTGGTGAAGAATAATTAGAGACCCCATGTTGCAGTTCCCTTTTCATTGATGGGACAAATACCAGCCCCGAAGCAGCTTGTGGGAGGAAGAGGTTTATTTCAGGTTTACACGCTCCAGGGAAGCTTCCTCATGGTAGAGGAAGCTGGCTCACTCCATCATACATCCATAGCAGAGAGACAAAAGCCAGCACCGGTACAAACAGCCAGAGCTCAAACTGACTCTCAGTACACCTGATAGGGCTGAACACAAGATCCATCCCCCAGTGCCATGCCTCCCCCAGCAGGGCTCTGCCTACTGGAGACTAAGTAGGGAGCTTAATTAACAACACCTGAAGGGCTGCAGAGATGGCTTATCAGTTAAAGGTGCTGGCTTGCAAAGTCTGATGGCCCCAGGTTCGATTCCCCAGTAACCATGTCAAACCAGACACACAAAGTGGCACATGCATCTGGAGTTCGTTTGCAGTGGCAAGAGGACCTGGTGTACCCATTCTCTCTCTCCCTCTCTCCTTCCCTTTCTCTTTTTTCTCCCTCCCTCTAGCTCTCTCTGCTTGCAAATGAATAATAAAATATTTTTTAATACCCACGGCTATGGGGAGCATACATTTATATCCAAACCACCAGACCCTGCCTCAAAACAAGGTGAAAGGTGAGGACCGAATTAGAAGTTGTCCTCTGATCGCTACATGTGCATGGAGGCACGTGTGCATCTGCACACACGCACACACACACACACACACACACACACGCGCTGATTAAATGATTAACGACAAAAAAGTATTGTAGTGTGTTAAAAGGTCCATCCCCTCAACCCCAGTGTATATGTCTACATTGTGAGCATATGTATTCTCTAAATTCTCAAACCAAGACTCGACCATGGGCCCATGGCTCTTTCGATTACTTTTTCATACTGGTTTATAGGAACTCTTTATGTTTTGTGGACATTAACACCTTCTCAATTACGTATTGTGGTACAGCTGTTTCCTCGGTCTGTCACTTTATCTTTACTTTTTGGTGATGTTGCTGTGTTAAATATTAACATTCTCTTCAGTCAAGTTTGTAGTCCTTTTCTCTTATGGCTTCTGTATTTATTTACTTTTTTTTGAGACAAGCCCAATAGGCTGGACTTTATTTTTACGAGATTGTGTGTGTGTGTATGTGTGTGTGTGTGTGTGTGTGTGTGAGAGAGAGAGAGAGAGAGAGAGAGAGAGTGTTGGCATGCCAGGACCTTTAGCCACTGCAATTGAACTCCAGACATGTGCACCACCTTGTGTGAATGTGCGACCTTGTGTGCTTGCATCACCTTGTGTGTCTGGCTTACGTGGAATCTAGAGAATTGAACGTGGGTCCTTAGGATTTGTAGGCAAGCGCTTTAAACACTAAGCCATCTCTCCAGCCTGGCTTCTGTATTTAAAGCTTCAAAGAATAGGAAGCTTCCCCTCTAAGATTATGGGAAGCATTTCTTTATATTTTCTTTTGCTTTTGAGTAATATATATACACACACATATATATATATTTTTTGAGGTAGGGTCTCACTCTAGCCCAAGCTGACCTGGAATTCACTATGTAGTCACAGGCTGCCCTCAAACTTACAGTGATCCTCCTACTTCTGCCTCCCGAGTGCTGGAATTAAAGGTGTGCCCCACCATGCTGGGCTCTTTTTTTTTTTTTTTTTAAAAATATATTTTACTTATTTATTTGAAAGAAAGAGAGAGGAAGAGGCAGATAGAGATAGAGACAGAGAGATAGCCACTGCAAACAAACTCCAGACACATGTGCCCTCTTGTGCATTTGGCTTACATGGATCCTGGGGAATCTAACCGGAGTCCTTAGGCTTCGCAGGCAAGTGCCTTAACCACTAAGCCATTTCCTCAGCCCCTGAAGAGTAGTTTTGTTGTTTTGTTTTTTCAAGGAAGCATCTCACTTTAGCTCAGGCTGATCTGGAATTCACTCTGTAGTCTCAGGTTGGTCCCAAACTCATCGGGATCCTCCTACCTCTTGGATGAAAGGCGTGCACCACCATGCTGGCTTTGAAAAGTAATTTTAAAAAGTCTTTTACTTTATGGGAAGAGGGGAATAAGGTAGTGAACAAATGGTGCAGTTATTGTATCCTTCAGTGAAACCTTTGACTTCTCTCTCTCTCTTTTTTTTTTTTTGGTTTTTCGAGGTAGGGTCTCACTCTGATCCAGGCTGACCTGGAATCAACTATGTAGTCTCAGGGTAGCCTCGAACTCACAGCGATCCTCCTATCTCTGCCTCCCGAGTGCTGGGATTAAAGGCATGTGCCACCACGCCCGGCTGTCTTTTGACTTCTCTTGACCTCATAGCATCTGGGTGGATTTGCTCCCTCTGGTCTTTGTGATTGGACCCTGAGAGTAGATCTAACCAAAGTTTTGAGTAGAATGGGCCACTTAGTTGCTGATGGAAGACCTTCTAGACTGTTCAGAGATTCTTCGGCAACATTTCAGATGAAGGCCACTGTTTGAATCTGGCTCCTGTGTTGCTGGGGATGGAACCCAGGGCCTTCTGCATGCCAGGCAAGTGCTCTACCACTGGGCTCCATCCCCAGCCTACCTGTGTCATTTTACTTTGCAAGGCCTCCCCGTCAAATGCCACAGGCATGTATCCTGAGCCAGAGGTCAGTGATATTGTGACCAGTCGCTGAGACCTGAGGACAATTTGTCACCACAGCATTGCCTAGCCCGTCCTGCCTGATGCCAGAGGGCATCTAACTCTTGCTTTTCCCCAGATAGATTCCTGGTAAGTGATTCTCTGTCTGTCCATGCCTTTCCCTGCTGATGGATGCTGTGCATTTGTCCAGCCTTGGTTCTCACAGGGACAGGCGGACATGTGGTCTCTGTAGCCCAGTCCATCAGTCTGTGTACAAGTCTTTTTCCAGGGCCAGCCATTTAAAAATATTATTTATTTGTTTATTTGCAAGGACAGAGAGAGAGAGAGAGAGAGAAAGAAAGAGAGAGATATCATGGGCCACCAGGCCACTTATCACTGCAAACCAACTACAGATGTGTGTGCCACTTTGTGCATCTGGCTTTACATGGGCACTGTGGGTTCAAACCCAGAACACATCAGGCCTTGTAAGCAATCACTTAAAAAAAAATTATTTATTTATTTACTTGAGACAGAGAGAGGGAGAGAAAGAGAGTGAGTGAGAATGGGCATGCCAGGGCCTCTAGCCACTGCAAACGAACTCCAGATGCATGTGCCACCATATGTATCTGGCTTACGTGGGACCTGGAGAATGGAACCGGGGTCCTTAGGCTTTGCAGGCAAACACCTTAACCACTAAGCCATCTCTCCAGCCCCGTAAGCAATCGCTTTTAACTGCTGAACCTTCTCCCAGCCTGAGGATCAGCAATTTTAACTGATGAAGATTTATAACGTATTTTGATATTTTGTGCAGCAGGTTTTCAAGCCTTTCTTGGTTATTCTCATGAATTTACTCTTCAATTTTAGACAACCTACAATTTAGAAACTTGCCAAGTTTCATAAAAAAACACCATTAGAATCTAGATTGTAACTACATTAAATTTATAATTAATTGAAGAAGACTTTTTCTCTACTTAAAAAAAAAAGTTTGTTAAAAAGCTGGGCGTGGTGTACATGCCTTTAATCCCAGCACTCGGGAGGCAGAGGTAGGAGGATCGCCATGAGTTTGAGGCCACCCTGAGACTACAAAGTGAATTCCAGGTCAGCGTGAGCTAGCGTGAGACCCTACCTCGGAAAACAAATACATACATACATATATATATATATAATTTATTTATTAGAGAGGGAGGGAGGGAGAGAAGGAGGAAGGGAGGGAGAGAGTATGAGTGCACCAAGGTCTCTTGCAACTGCAAACAAACTCCAGACATATGTGCCACTTTGTGCATCTGGCTTTACATGGGTACTGCGGAATCAATCCCAGGCCATCAGGCTCTGCAGGCAGGCACCTTTAACCTCTGAGCCATCTTTCCAGCCAACTTAAAAAAATCTTTGTGTGTATGTATGTGCATATGTTCATGTATGTGAGTGGGGGCATGGGCATGCCATGGTGTATACATGTGTATATATACATGTGTATATATGTATATATGTGTGTGTGTATATATAAATGTGTATACATGGTGTATACATGTGTGTATGTATGTGCATATGTTCATGTATGTGAGTGAGGGCATGGGCATACCATGGTGTGCCTGTGGAGATCAGAGGACAGCCTCACGTTGGCCCCTGCTTCCCATCTCGCTTGAATCAGGATCTCTTGTTCTCTGTTGCTTATGTCATCAGGCTGGCTGACCCACAAGCTTCTGGAAATTCTCCTGTCCCCATCTGCCATCTCCTTATACTAGTGCTGGGATTACAGGCATTTGCTACTCTCTCTGGCTTTACGAGGGTTCTGGAGACCTGAATTCAGGCCCTCATGTTTGCACAGCAAGCCCTTTACCCACTGAACTATCTCCCCAAGGCAGACTTTCTTTCTTTACATGTTACCCCCTTTTATTTATTTTTCACATATAATTAACCATCTCATTCTCTTTTTTATCCTTTTATTTATTTATTAGATACAGAGGGACAGAGGGAGAGAGAGAGAATGGGTGCACCAGGGCCTCCAGCCACTGCAAACAAACTCCAGACGCTTTTGCCACCGTGTGCATCTGGCTAAACGTGGGACTGGGAGAATTGAACCTGGGTCCTTAGGCCTCGCAGGCAAGCGTCTTAACCGCTAAGCCATCTCTCCAGCCCAACCATCTCATTCTTAACAGTATCTTCTAAGCTCCTACTGCATGCCAAGCACTCATCTAGCCTCAAGAGTAATATTGTGCAAGAAAGGGTGCACCAGAGCCTCCAGCCACTGCAAACAAACTCCAGACGCATGCGCCTCTTTGTGCATCTGGCTTTATGTGGGTACTGGGGAATTGCACTTGGGTCATTAGGCTTTGCAGGCAAGTGCCTTAACCACTGAGCCATCTCTCCAGCCCCTTCACTCCCCCTTTAAAAAATTATTTATTTTATTTATTTATTTGACAGAGAGAAAGAGGGAGAGAAAGAGAGGGAGGATGGGCGCACCATTGCAAATGAAGTCCAGACGCATGCGCCACCTTGTGCATCTGGCTAACGTGGTTCCTGGGGAGTTGAACCTGGGTCCTTTAGCTTTGCAGGCAAATGCCTTAACCACTAAGCCATCCCACCAGCCCCACCCCACCCCCTTTTTAAAAAGTGGGTGCTGCAATTGAACTCAGGTTCTCTCAGGCTCTCGTGCTTGTGTGGCAAGCACTCTTATCTCCTGAGCCACTTCCCAGCTGCCCTCTTTCTTTCCTTCCTTCCTTCCCTTCCCCCTGCCTCTCTCTGTGGTCCATGCATATGTGTATGTTCCAATGCTACTCCACATACTCACATGTGTGGAGGCCAGAGGAAGACATCAAATGCCCTCTTCTGTCACATTTCCATCTTGGGACAGACAATGAACTCTGACTTCTCCAGCTTTTGGACACCCCCTCCCCCCCACCGCCGATTTTTTGATGTAGCATCTTGCTCTAGCCCAGGTTGACCTAGAATTAGTCTCAGGCTGGCCTTGAACTCATAGTCATCCTCCTATGTCAGCCTCCCAAGTGCTGGGATTAAAGGCGTGCGTCACCATGCCTGATTCTTTTTTTTTTTTTTTTCTTAAAAGAGAGTAATTTATTGTGAAATAAGATGACTCATTATAAACTTGCTACACAAAGTCATCTTTTCTTTTTTGCCATTTTGGTTGTCTTGAGGCCACAAAAGACATTAACCCAAAACTATCACCCCAAAACTCTGGAAACCTTTTCTGGAACACATTCACAGAGGGCAGACCTTAGTCAGGCTCTCTTCTGCCATATGCCCCTTTCATATCACCTCAATAAATCCAAAGAGCAAAGCATAGCTCTTCCTTCCCATACACCAAACCAATGGGCAATACAAAGGAAGCTGAGGTGTCCAAGTTCAGTGTTAATAAAGATTATGCCTGATTCTTTTGGGTGCTGGGGATGGACTCGGGTTCTCAGGCGTCGTTAGCCATGGAGCCTCCTTTCTCCCCAGCCCCTAAGTCCAGGAGTCTTTCCGGCCTGCCACAGCTGTGTCTCCTGATACAGGAACTCTATCCCAGCCCGGGGAGGAGAGGAAAGACTCGCTTTTGGCCAAGTTTCATTTAATTTTCCATCAGTAGGTGTCAACTGTGAACCAGTCAGAAATGCTAAAATAACAGCTTAAAAACATAGGCACCAAAATGGAAATGTAATTTTAGCGCGCCTCGCCAGCCCCTCCCGAAGATAAATGCAGCTTATGGGGTGTCTGTTACAGACATGCAACACTTAAGGACCCAACTCACAGGAGTTGCCGGCGATGTGCAATTTAGCAACTTGGGCTGTGAAAGAAGAAAGGGAACAGGGAAAGAAAGAACTCTGCAGGCAGAACATTGAAACAAAAGAAAATGGAGGGAAAAAAAACCCGATGCTGAGTTCCTATCTTTGCCTGTAGTTCCTCCGAATGGCCCAGGGAATAGCTTGTTCGGCATAAAGGTTTGCCTTGAGACATTAACTTACTTGATGGGCTGGCTTAGCCAATTGTACTTTGGGGCCTTAGGCTGGGAACCTAGGGAGTCCCCCACTCTGGTCACGTGTCCTCTGTGAGCAAGGCCTGTGCAGTCAGGGTGAGGGAAGTGGGGTATCTTTCTTGTGGAATACAACACCCACTGGAGGGGCTGAATTGGGCCCCAGATGAAGGCCAAGAAATGGGACTGAATGAGAACGGGGCTCCCATGCTACTGCTAGGGATGGAAGGGGCAGCTTTGGTCTGGGGGTGTTGAGAAGAGAGGTATGGAGATGGAACATGAGGCCACAGCTTAGGGTTAGGGACATCAGCTTTCCAGTCTCAGCTTTGGTACTAATGTCCTGGAACAAACCGTCTCACCTTCCTGAGTCTCAAGATACATACGTATCAAATAGTGGACATTATAATGGAAAGCTGTCTCTGAAATCTTTTTAAATTTTTATTTCTTTATTTGAGAGAGAGAAGAGAGAGAATGAATGGGTACGCAAGGGCCTCCAGCCACTGCAAACAAATTTTAGACATATGCACCACCTTGTGCTTCTGGCTTATGTGGGTACTAGGGAATCAAACCTGGGTCCTTAGGCTTTGCAGGCAAGCGCCTTAACTGCAAAGCCATCTCTCTAGTCCTGAGATCTTTGATATTATGAATTTTTTTTTTTTTTTTTGGTTTTGCGAGGTAGGGTCTCACTCTGGCCCAGGCTGACCTGGAATTAACTATGTAGTCTCAGGGTGGCCTTGAACTCTGGGCGATCCTCCTACCTCTGCCTCCCGAGTGCTGGGATTAAAGGTGTGCACCACCACGCCCGGCTCTGATATTATGAATTTAAAGGACTATTGATGCTCTTCAGTTGCCAGAGTCGGGCATCCAGTTCAAACCAACTTCATCCCAAGAAAGAACATTTTTTGGTTTGGAGGACTGTGAAGACCAGAGACGGGAGAGGTTCAGGCGAGGCTGGGTCCAGGAGCTCACACAGGGTTCTTGAACTTGGCCACTCTCCTGTTCCACCCCCTCCTGTCCTCCCCCCCTCCGTTCTTCTCTCTGGGCAGGGGCAATCTTCCCTGATAGGCCCAACAGACTAGCTTCCAGGAGCTCAGTTCCACCCAACCACAGAGAATGAGTTTCTTCCAGAAAATGCAGCTTTAGGTACCAGCAGAAAGGGGATAGCGTTGAGAGCTGGCAAAAAAACACAGGTGATTTCCACATGGTCCTTGAACACATTTCAGATCACGTGGAGCAAGTGGAGGAGGGGTGAGACATTCCAAGGCAAACTGCAGGGTTAAAGTGAGTCATAGGCCCAGTCTGAGGTAAAAAGTGCAAACCGAGGCCACAGGCCAGATGTTTAGATATTATAAAATCATAACTCACACTAACAATGTGTTCAGTGAAAAAAAAAAAAAAGTTTATCTGCCTATCTGGGCACATGCGTCTTCCAGATGATCTGGAAGGCAGGCTTCGGTTTTAAATTTTTTACAGTCCTTGGAATTTTGCATCAGGATGACAGGGGCTGGTAGCCCGTGGCCTGTCTTCCTACCCCGACTCCACCTCTCTTTTCATAAACACTTCAGTGTACACATGGAAATTCCCAGTTCAGCCCCTGTTACTTGCTGGCCTGGCTGTACAAACTGACCCTGCGCCATTTCTGCAGGCCCAGCCTAAGGAGAGGTTAAATAAAGCCCTATAAATGAGCTGGGCCTAGCCTAGCAGTAAATTCCAAGGTTCTGGAAGATTCTGGAGGAGGATGTATCGGCCCCAGTGGGCACATTCTCTGGGCTTGCTGGAGTGTCTGCTACAAGTCTACTTGTATGACCAGCGTATTCAAATGTGACAAGTCTTAAAGTATGGCCAAAGGAAAGGCCAGGATGTGGCATTTTAGAGACTGTGTTCAGAATAGAGTCACTGGCTTAGTTCTGAGGCTGGCTGTGGTGGAGCCCTGAATGAGCTTGGCCAGGTGGGGTCACTGAGAAGAGATGAGTTTGAAGGGAAAACGGGGAGATCAGACTTGGCCTCGCTTGAAGAAGGCATCGGACTTTTGGTTCTTTGGACTCAGTCTGATGGGGAGCGGGACTCTTGCATGGCCTGAGTGGGCTCTAGCACGACTGGACCGTCCACAGCAATCCTCATGGCTCCACAACTGGGCATACTCCATCTCATGCCTTCTGGTACTCACTGCACTTCATAGCAGCTGTTACTCCAGGCTCTTTGACTTTAGTGTTTTAAAAAATATTTTATTTTTTTCATTTATTTGTTTGAGAGAGAGAGAGAGAAAGAAAGAGAGGCAGATAGAAAATGGGCATGCCAGGGCCTCCAGCCACTGCAAACAAATTCCAGACACATGCACCACTTTGTGCATCTGGCTTATATAGGTCCTGGGGTATTGAACCTGGGTCCTTTGGGTTTGCAGGCAAATACCTTAACTGCTAAGCCATCTCACTAATCCCTTTTTCTTTTTCTTTTCTTTTCTTTTTTTTCTTTTCTTTTCTTTTCTTTTCTTTCTCTTTCTTTCTTTTTTTCTTTTTTTGTTGGTTTTTCAAGGTAGGCTCTCACTGTAGCCCAGGCTGACCTGGAATTCACTCTATATTCTCAGGGTGGCCTTGAACTCATGGCAATCCTCCTACCTCTGCCTCTTGAGTGCTGGGATTAAAGGCATGTGCCACCACACCCAGCTCAAATGCCAAAGCCCTTTTGCCAAGGTCTACAAGGAGCCGTTCAACGCCCGGATCCCTTGGTGGGGTGGGGGGAAGGGCTTGCAAAGATTCAGATTCCATTTGGTGTATCTGTCTGGTGGGGTCTGGGACTCTGCATTTCAGCAAGCTCCTGGGGCTGTGACGCTGTGGGTGGAGGGTGTCATGGGGCACAGAGATTCTTTACAGGGTTTCCCCCTTCTCTTCTGAGCTCATCTGCCACACACACTTCTTCTAGGGTAACCACCTATTCTGGCATGTAGTAGACAGCTTCAGGTTTGCTGAGATGAACTTCCAGATGAGGCACAGTTATGGAGGAAGGGATATTTATTGAAGCTTACAGATCCAGGGGAAGTACCATAATGGCAGAAGAAGCTGACCTGCTTTCACAGGACCAAACACAGAGAGAAAAGCCACAAGCCAAAAGCCATACAGCACAGCACACTTCAGGAACTCCACTTTGCATATCTTTAGATTGGACTTTCAAACCCACCACCACACCTTAGGGCTGGACCCTAAGATCTGCCCAGTGACACAGCCTCCAGCTAGGTGGCTGCAGATGCAAACTACAAACTAATAAAACACTGAATATATTGGGGGCCATCTGTTCAAACTGCCACATGGCATTTTCTTGGTTTTCAGCAATTGAAAGTGCCATGCCCCAGGACTGTTGGTGTGGTGGTTTGAACACAAAATGTCTCTCCTAGACTCATGTATTTGAATGCTTAATCTCCAGTTGGTGGTAGGGTTCTGGAATGTTGTGGAGCCTTGCTGCTGGAAGTATGTCACTGAGGTGTTACAGCCCAGTTCTGCTTGCTCTCCCTACTTCCTCCCTGCCCATGTGAAGACATGATGCAGGCTTCCTGCTCAGGCCCCGCTGTGCCTCCCCTGCCATGATGAAACTTCCCCAGGAAACTGTAAGCCAAAATAAGCTCTTCCCTCCATGAGCTGCTTCCCTTTGGGTATTTTGTCTCAACAACGAATGAGAAGGAAACTGATGTCATTGGCCACCTTTCCTCCTTTCTATATTGACCTTTACTTCCTTCTCAGGCCTTTCTTCATTTTATTTTTATTTTTGTTTTTATTTTATTTTTTTAAAGATTTATTTATTTATTTGAAACAGAGAGAGAGGGAGAGAGAAAGAGAATGGGCGTGCCAGGGCCTTCAGCCACTGCAAACAAATTCCAGATACATGTGCCACCATGTGCATCTGGCTTATATGGGACCTGAAGAATCAAACCTGGGTTATTAGACTTCACAGGCAAGTGCCTTATCTGCTAAGCCATCTCTCCAGCCCCTATTTTATTTTATTATTTTGGTTTTTTGGGGGTAGGGTCTTGCTTTTAGTTCAGGCTGACCTGTAATTCACTCTGTATTCTCAGGGCAGCTTTGAACTCACAGTGTGATCCTCCTACCTCTGCTTCCCAAGTGCTGGGATTAAAGGGGTGCACCACCACCTTCTACAGGCCTTCTTTATAGCTGCTTCTCAGCCTTGGCTGGCATTAAACTCTCTTCTCACCCTCTTTTTATATTTCTCCTGAAGAGGTATCTCACAGTCTACTATTTCAGATCTTATTTATTTATTTAACTTATTTGAGAGAGAGAGAAGTGATATATATATATATAGAAAGAGAGAGAATGGCATGCCAGGGCCTTCAGTTGTTGTAAACAAACTCCAGACACATGCCCCACCTTGTGCATCTGGCTTTACGTAGGAACTAGGGAAATGAACCTGGGTCCTTAGGCTTCACAGGCAAGTGCCTTAACTGCTAAGCCATCTCTCCAGCCCTTATTTATTTTTTTAGGCAGAGTCACACATAGCCCACGCTAGCCCCAAACTTGCTACGTATGTATTCAAGATGACCTTGAATGTGATCCTCTTGCCTCCACCTCTGAGTGCTGGGATTACAGATGTCTACCCCACGGCTACTTTGTTGGATGCAGCGACTCAAACCCAGGGCTCTGTGCATGCTAGACAAGAACTCTGCAGCTGAGCTACATTCCCAGTCCACCTGAAAAAACTGTTAAGCTGCAAATATGGATTCATATCTGCTGGGCCTAAGAGTGTACATTTCTGACAGCTCTGGGAGGCAAGTCTGAGCTTGGAGGCCGAGCAAGGGCTTCTTAGAAGAGAGAGGAGCAGGTGGGTGGGATCATCCCAGTCTCTGAGAAGGGCATCCGGCTCTGGTATGATGGGGTGGACAGCCAGCTGGCCCATCACACTGACTGACTCCAAGATGACAGGAGCCCAGACGGAACTTGCCCTGTTCTATGTTTGTGTTCAGAAAGAATCCCCACCTCCTCCCCGCGACTTTTCTCCACTGTCTCTACAGCTGGCTTGAACAAGCAAAAGATTTCTCTCCAGAGCCCGGCTCTGTTTGGTGTTGCACCTGCCGCCGGCAGCTGTTGCTCAAACTCCCGTTAATGGCACAAACGAAGCTTCTAATGGACGGGGCAAAAGCCCTGCTTGGCAGCGGGGCTGGGGGTGTGCACTATGCAGACAGATGGGAATTGGGCCAACCGCTGGGATCTGAGCTGCACTGCCAGTTAGATGGACAAGCAGACAGTGGGCCAGCCAGCCAGCCAGCCAGCCGGATGACCAACATGGATGTATTCACACTCCCAGGTAGTTTTGAGGCACTGAAGGGAGGTGTGGATTGCTTCTCGGGCTTCCTGGAGCTCACATTTTAGCTCAGATTAGAAGACTTTGACATAGAAAAGACTTTAAGGAGTTAAGACCTTGGATGAAAACTTGACCCTGAGTTGTATATGTGTATGGGGAGGCATCTAGGAGTAATTCAGACAAGCTGGAATATTCCTTCCTCTCCTAAAGATTTTGACTGGCTTGAACAGCATTTAAAAATTGAAACACAGGCTGGAGAGATAGCTTAGCGGTTAAGACGCTTGCCTGCAAGGCCTAAGGACCCAGGTTTGATTCTCCAGGTCCCACATAAGCCAGATGCCCATGGTGGCGCCTGCATCTGGAGTTTGTTTGCAGTGGCTGGAAGCCCTGTTTTGCTTTTGTAATTTGAAAAGCTCTTAAAACTTCTATCTTGGATCTCCAGCTGCCTGGCTGCAGGAAGTGCCACTGGGGGGGGTGCCTTAACTGCTAAACCATCTCTCCAGCCCCTTTAAATTTTTTTTGTTTTTATATATAAAAACATATATATATATATTTGTTATTTTTTTTTTACGAGAGAGGAATGGTAGATAGTAGAGAGAATGTGTTTGTCAGGACCTCCAGCCACTGTAAACGAACTCCACATGCATGTGCCACCTTGTGTATCTGCCTTTCGTGGGTCCTGGGGAATCCAAGCTGGGTCCTTTGGCTTTGCTCCACGTGTCTTAAGTGCTAAGCTATTTCTCCATCCCCTACCGCATCCCCATTTTAAAAAATGCAGGTTCTGGGAATAGAACTTGGATCTTTATGCTTTTAAGGCAAGTGCTTTCCCTACTGATCTATCATCTTAGCCTGCCTCCTGCTTTTAGTGCCTGATTTTACTCCCTATGTAGAGCTGTGATGTGAGATTCAGACCCAACCAATCAGAGCATTTCCCTGCTGTGGTTGGTTCAGGGTAGTCACATGACTGAGCCTGAGCCAGTCATGTCCTTAAACAAGATGTTATTTTCCCTGCAGCGTGTGAAGCTCAGAGGGTGCAAGGCCAGGAGTGACCACTAGAGGACAATGTGTGTGAGAGCTTGGGTAGGCAGAGCCTGCTCAACTATGTGTTAGATTATTTATTTATTTTTATTTTTTGAGGTAGGGTCTCATTCTAGCCCAGGCTGTCCTGGAACTTTCTCTGTAGCCGCAGGCTGGCCTCAAATTCACAGCAGTCCTCCTACCTCTGCCTTCTGAGTGTGGGATTAAAGGTGTGTACACCAATCCTGGCTGGTGTGCCGGTTTTGACCTGAGTAAGTTCGAGCTGCTGTTTGTTACTTTCAACACAGCATGTCTTTGCTGACATATGGGCAAGTGCCCTTCTCATTCTGGCTTGGCAGACAAGAAAGGCGCTATTTGTAATGACGAGCTGGTGACGATTTGCATGGGTACCTTGTAGATTTGGGGCAGAGTGAGGCAGAAGAGCAGATGGGGGTACAGTGTTGTAGTGGGTTCCATGTTATTTCAAGCTCACAGATCCAGGAGGAAGTTCCATCAGTGGTGGGAGAAGCTGCTTCCATACATCCGAGCAGAGGAACAACCACACAGCCAACAAACACCAAAAGCAGCAGCACAACCAGCAGCGAGCAGGACCCTGAGCTCACACTGCTCTCTTACTCCTTTGGGCTGGAGTTCAGATCCACCCCTGTGACACCTTAGTGCTGGACTCCAGGATCCGCCCCCAGTGACACCTCCTCCAAGTTATAAGTCCCCTACACCCCAGGCAGGATCTCACTCTAGCCCGGGCTGACCTGGAATTTACTATGCAGTTTCAGGGTGGCTTCAAACTCACAGTGATCCTCTTACTTAAGTCCCCAAGTGCTGGGATTAAAGGCGTGCGCCACCTTGCCTGGCTCCAAGTTACAAGTTTTTTTAAATTTTATTTTATATTTATTTTATTTTTGGAGAGAGAGACAGAGATAGACAGAGAGGGAGAGGGAGACAGAGATGGGCGCGCCAGCAGTCTCTCAGCTGCTGTGAACGAAATCCAGATGTGTGCGCCCCTTGTGGGCAAGTGCGGCATTGCGCCCTTGCATCACTTTGCATCTGGCTAAATGTGGGACCTGGAGATTGGAACCGGGTTCTTAGGCTTAGCAGGCAGGCGCTTTAGCCACTAAGCCGTCTCTCCAGCCCCCAAGTTACAAGTTTTATGAGAGAGAGGGGAGAGTTGATATGGGCACACCAGGGACTCTTGTCACTGTGTATGAACTCCAGATACATAAGCCACTTTGTGTGTTTGGATTTATGTGGGCGGCAGGAATTGAACCCAGGCGGGCAGGTTTAGCAAACAAGTGCCTTTAGCTACTGAGCCATCTCCCCAGCCCAAAGTGACAAGTTTTAATAAAACACCTGAAACTATGGAGTATACATTCAAACTACCACGGGGGCGGGTGGAGGGAACAGGTTCGGTGTGACCAGCACCTCGGTGGGAATGCGGTCTGAAATCCTAGACAGACAGTACTGGAGCTGGGTCTGGACACAACGTGAACCCAAACAGCTGTGATGTTTAGCCTTGACTGTCAACTTGATGGAATTCAAAATCGCCATGGAAACAAGTCTCTGGGCATGACTGCGAGAGGTTAATTGAGGTGGGAAGACCCGCTCTAAAATGTGGACAATTTTCATCCCATGGGCTGGGCTCCCAGACTGAATTAAAAGAAGAAGGTGTGCCCAGCATAAGCGTTCCTCTTCCTCTGCTTTCTGATGGTGGAGACAGTGTGACCAGCCATCTCCTGCTCCTGTTTTATTGCCAACAGATTGTATCCCTTGGACCCAGAAGCCAACATAAACCCCTCCTTCCTTAAGTTGCTTTTGCCAGATATCTTGTCACAGCAATGAGAAAGGTAGTTAATCGCACATGCCGAGCATCCGCCTTCATCGCTCTCTGCTTCCTGACTGGGGGCTGAGCGTGACCACTGGCCGCCACGCCTCCTCCCCTCCCGCTACATGGACTGTGTTCTCTTGAACTGGAAGCCAAAACAAACCCTTCCTCCCTTAAGTTGCTTTGTGTTGGGTATTTAAAAATTTTATTTTATTTATTTTATTTTATTTTTGGTTTTTTTCAAGGCTGACCTGGAATTCACTATGTAGTCTCAGGGTGGCCTTGAACTCACGGTGATCCTCCTACCTCTGCCTCCTGAGTGCTGGGATTAAAGGTGTGTGCCATCACACCCAGCTAAAGTTTTTTTAAAAAATATTTATTTATTTATTTATTTATTTATTTATTTATTTATTTATTTGACAGAGAGAAAGAGGGACAGAGAGGGAGAGCGAGAGAGAGAGAATGGGTGTGCCAGGGCCTCCAGCCACTGCAAATGAACTCTAGACGCATGTGCCCCCTTGTGCATCTAGCTAATGTGGGTCCTGGGGAATCGAACCTGGGTCCTTTGGCTTTGCAGGCAAATGCCTTAACCATGAAGCCATCCCTCCAGCCCTTGGGTTGGGTATTTAGTCACAGCAACAAGGAAAGTAACGAATACACCAGCCAACCCATTCACTACCACCTCCGCCACCACTGAGTCAGCTACTTTGAAAGGAACTTGGGCAAGAGCCCCAGTGTGGCAGGTGGCATCACCCTAGGGGACCCGGGGGAGGGGAGGGAAGAGCTCTGCTTCCTGGTCTAGGGGTTCTTTGGGGCTTTGGGCGGAGAGGGTTGAGATAATTTATTTCTCAGGTCATGACGCTTTATCATCTGGTTGCTACAAGCTCCTGTGTTTATTCATTCATTTATTGCCTTTAATCCCCTCGCCATTCCCACCCTGCCCCATCCTCACAGTCTCTTTAATATGTACCTTGCGGTTTGTACGGGTCCTTATAAAATGTGTTTTGCTGTTTCACCTGCACGTATCTTTAATGGATATTAATGGGGTGATGCTACATTACTCATTGTGTACATTACCTTCCCACTGTGGTTTTAAGACCCATCCATGTTGCCACGCGCATGTTTAATTCCTTCCTTTTGCCTGAAGCACGTATTTCGGAACAGGCGTCCCCCACATCTTCCCATGCCCAGGGTACTCTTGCTCCATGCCACTCTGAACTCTGTGTTCTCCAGGGACCTTGTACGTGTTAATTCATGAGCCCGGGCCAGCATGACTGTGGCCTGTGTGGCTGTCTTCCTACAGCATGGCCCAGGCTCTCCAGCTTCGTGCCATTCATACTTTCCTATGTTGGATGTGGGCGGTGGAGGCTGGCCTGTGCAGCCTGAAGGAGATGATGGAAAGAATGGGTGTGGCTTTGAAGGTTACATCATCAACAAGATTATAGCTCTGCCAGTTTGGATCGCACACTCTGAGGGATGGCTGGCCACCATGTTTGCAGAATGTTCAAGCAGTCTCCCATGGAGTGAGCTCAAGAAGATAGCTTTGGCTAACAGCTTATAAGAGCCATGGGCATCTGGGAAAGCTGCCCCCCACCCCCGCCCCAAATTCCTGACTCACAGAAACTAACCTGATACATGTCTGGTACTGGGTTAAGGCATACATTCTCAGCTACCATCAATGACTAACACAGCTCGGAAAGGGATTGCTGGACTATATGCTTTCCTTGTATGACCTAGGATTATCGAACCTGGGGAATCGAACCTGGGTCCTTAGGCTTCACAGGCATATGCCTTAACCGCTGAGCATCTCTCCAGCCCTCTACCTCTTTTAAGACGAGATCTCTAACTGGCTTGGGAACGTGTCAGTTAAGGCTAGGCTGCCTGGCCAGTAAGCCTCAGGGATCCCTGGGTTTCTACCTCCCAACACTGGGATGACAAACACGTGCCCCCATGACGGGTGTTTATGTGAGTTCTGGGGATTGACCGGGGGTCTCTATGCTTGTAAGTAAACATTGTGCTGACTGAGCTCCCACTGCCGAGCTTGGCTACTTCGGCCATCTCGGTGGTAAGGAGGAGGATATGGCTCCCCTTCTGCAGAAGACTCCAGAATACTGTCAGACCAATAAAATGCTACCAGGAGAAAAGTGGCCAGAATTTCCAAAGGATTTTTCTAAATCCCAAAGGATTGTCCCCGGAGACTCAAAGACCCTGTGGTGGGGCCAACAAGAGCCCAGGGAACCCCTGGTGTGAGCTGTCCCCTGTGTTGCAACCCCTCACCTGACCTGGCAACCCGGTATGCGGACATCACTGCGGGTGCATTTGGCTTGGCCATGGGAGAGCTGCAATTTGCAGACTGCAGCGGCTGAAATGCATTTTTCTTCTTTCTCTAATCGTTGTCTGGAAAATAGATTCCCGCAGTGTCGTTTCTGTGCTGTTCCACTCTTTGTTAAGGAAATGAACTTCCTGGAGTTGGATGTCTGTTGAGAGCACTTTCGCAATCTCCAGGTACCATGGTGGCTTTAATGTCCCGGGTCACTGGAAATGGAGATGCTCTTGCCAGGGGTTTTCCATTCAGATTGGGCTTTGTATCCTAGGCTTTAGTCACAAGACCCAACAGAGTTCCCATTGAAGGTGGAAGAGGTTAGAACAGCTATAATATATTCCCATGGTGACCTCCACCCCCACACACACACACACACACACACACACACACACACACACACACACACACGGATCCTAGGATTGTAAGACCCTTTGTGATCACAGCTCTGATGTGGTCAGGCCAAAAGGCTTAGGGAAGTGTCTGTCTTTCCAAGTTCATCCAGTGAGGGAGCGCAGAGCTGGTCATGCCTCAGGGTTCCTGGCACTAACAGCTTCTGCACGCTCACCTGGTAGCCAAGAGTGTGGATTAGGGATTTACTGGCTCTGAGCTCTAACCTGATAGTGCTGGATGCCCACGAGACCTTGGATATGTCAGTTGTCTGGACAAGGCTTCGATGTTCATATGTGAAGACTGGAGAGATGGAGAAGGGAAAGGCATTGAAAAGGCCTGGAGTCAGGGCCAACATTCTAAGGTTGAGCCTCTCCCTCATGTCCCAGGGACCTCCTGTCTCTTTCAGGCCTCTTCTCCTTAAAGTTCAGATATTTCCCAATGGTATAAGGGGCTTAGTCCACACTGTCCCCAGAGATGAAACAGCGTGGCAGTGGCCTGAGGTCAGAAGCTGCTGCACACAGGGACTCCAGACCAGGCTGGGACAACCAAAAGCTGGACAGGCCTCAGCTCTGCTGGCTGCAGCTGCTGGCATGAGTGTGTGGCGCCTCTGATGGGGCCTGACAGGGGCTGCAGGGAGCCAGGCAGAGCCCACACTGTGCCTGCCCCAGCTTGCGGGAGATTCTCAGAGGGTAAATCTTGGTGCTGACAAGACCCTGTTCTAGAAGGGCCCCCCAAGGCCACTCAATGAGGAAACTTGCAAGTTCAAGTCAAACTGGTTTAAGAGAGCCGAATGAATACAGTGGCCTCCATGCAGGGCCAGAGCAGAGCTGGCTTCCACATTGGGGAAGTAGGGGTTGCTGAAGTCATCAGACTCTGCCTTTTTGTCCTCTGTGGCCTCTGGCTGGCTTTGAGGGACACATAGTTAATTTTTTCTTGTTTGTGTATGATTTTTATTTTTGGTTTTGGTTTTTTGAGGTAGGGTCTCACTGTAGCTCAGGCTGACCTGGAATTCACTGTGTAGTCTCAGGCTGGCCTCAAACTCTTGGCGATCCTCCTACCTCTGCCTCCCAGTGCTGGGATTAAAGGCGTGTGCCACCATGCCTGGCTTTGATTTTTAAAATTTTATTTTACTTATTTATTAGAGAGAGAGAGAGAAAGAGAGGAAGGCAAATTGAGAGGGAATGGGCACATCAGGGCCTCTAGCCACTGCAAATGAACTCAGAGGCATTTGCCACCTTGTGCATCTGGCTTACGTGAATACTAGGGAATCAAACCTGGGTCCTTAGGCTTTGCAGGCAAACACCTTAACTGCTAAGCCATCTCTCCAGCCCTGTTTATGATTTTTTTTTTGAGGTAGGGTCTCACTCTAGCTCAGGCTGACCTGGAATTCACTATGTAATCTCATGGTGGCCTTAAACTCATGGTGATCCTCCTACCTCTGCCTCCCAAGTGCTGGGATTAAAGGCGTGTGCCACCACACCTGGCTTCCTATCTATGATATTTAAAAAAAATAGGGTTTTTGGTCCAGGCTGACCTGGAATTAACTATGTAGTCTCAGGGTGGCCTCGAACTCATGGCGATCCTCCTACCTCTGCCTCCTGAGTGCTGGGATTAAAGGCGTGCGCCACCACGCCCGGCTTAAAAAAATATTTTAAGAGAGACTGAGTGGGGGGGGGATATGATGGAGAGTGAAGTTTCAAAGGGGAAACTGGGGGGAGGGAGGGAAGTACCATGGATATTGTCTACAATTAAAGAAGTTGTCAATAAAAAAAAATAAAAAATAGGGCTGGAGAGATGGCTTAGTGGTTAAGGCATTTGCCTGCAAAGCCAAAGGATCCCAGTTTGACTTCCCAGTACCCACGTAAGCCAGATGCACATGGTGGTGCATGCATCTGGAGTTTGTTTGCAATGGCTAGAGGCCCTGGTGTGCCCATTGTCTCTATATATACATCTGCCTCTTTCTGTCTCTCAAATAACTAAATAAATTTTAAAAAAACTTTATAAATTATTTATTTATTTATTTGCAAGAAGAGAGAGAGAGAGAGAGAGAGAAGGAGAGAATGGGTGTGCCAGAACCTCCAGCCATGTAAATGACTCCAGATGTATGCACCACTTTGTACATCTGGCTTTACATGAGTAGTGGGAATTAAACTTGGGTCCTTAGACTTCGCAGGCAAACGCCTTAACCACTAAGCCATCTCTCCAGTCCTGTTCATGATTTTTTCTGAGACCAGGTCTGTTGTAGTCCAGGCTGGTTTCAGACTTGCTATGTAGCTGAGGGTGGCCTTGACCATTTAATCCTCCTGCCTCCACCTCCCCAGTGCTGGGATTCCAGGCATGCACCACCACAGCCTGTTTATATGGAACTAGGAGGTACTAGGACTCAAGCCCAGGGTCTTGTGCATGCTATGCAAATGCTCATCCCACTGAGTTACAGCCCCAGCCTCACATCATTCTCTTCTGTGTAGCAGGCAATAGGAGGCCTGTGGTCTCACACTCCTAGTCTCTCAGTTTAGCAATGACTGTTGAGAAAAGGCCTCTCTCTATTGGCTCTGGCAGAAGAGTCCAGGATAGCCTCTGCTTGGCCACACGAGGAGCATTGAAGCCTTCTTGAATTAGTCAGAAAGGCATTTTGATTGGCTGGCCATCACAGAGGGAGTGGTGGTGGGTGGTGGTGGTGGTGGAGGAGGAAGATCTCCTAACTGACAGGCCAATCAGGCTACTCTCACTGGGGAACAACATATCAAAAGATTGTATTATCCGAGGAGAAGAAAATGTGTGGTGTATCCCCCGCTCCCGCCCAAAGATTTTGGGATCCAGAGTCCATAACAATTGTCCAGCGGATGGACTCCAGTGAGCTCTCCTTTCTCCTTTAGACTCAGCCTTTAGGCGTCTGCTCACAGTGTGGTTGGACTTTAATCAGGAGAGCTGGTTCAGGCCAGGTTCTGCAGACACAGCCATTCAAAGACCCATTTCCTTGTGATACTTTATTTTATGTGTGTGCGTACACGCGTGTGTGCGCACAAATATAGGCCAGAGGTTGATGTCACGTGTCTTCCTCAATCGCTCCCCACCATATTTTTTGAGACAGGGTCTCTCACTGAACATGGAAATCTCTGATTTGGCCAAATAAGCCAGCAAACCTTTGGGACTCTCTTATCTCCTCCTCCCCAGTGCCTGGCTTGTTTATGTGGGTGCGTGGGATTTGAACTCAGGGCTTCATGCTTACACAATAAATATTTTACTCACAGAATCATCTCCCCAGATACTGTCACACACAGGGAGCCAGTCCCCCCCCCCACCTACTCAGACCTGGGACATTTGTTTTAGGGAAGAACCTCTACTGGCCTGACTTGCTGAACGAGCATTACCCTGAATGAATTATGAGAGCTCCAAATGGCCTTGACACAACCACTGGCTGCTCACCTCCTATTCCTCCTCAACTGCATGCTGTCTTGTGACATGGACACAGCTCTTCAAGAGTCCAGCCTGAAGAAGGGCTGTGTGGCTTGGAGCTAGCATGGTCACAGGCAAATCAGCGAGTGACTGAATGCTTGGGAGGGCTGACCCACATCACTGAACTTCAGAAGGTGAGGACACAAGAGGACAATCCCACTCGGATTGGCCAGAGGCCTCTCTGGCCAGCTCAACTCTGCGAGCCATCGTATCTCAAGCCAATTTTCAGACTTAGAACAAAAATGTATAGTTACCCCCCTCTCGTTCTCCCTGCCTTCCCTCCCAAAAGAGCGCGTCTGCGAGGACAGATGGCCCTGTGTCAGCGTCCCTGTGTGATATTGATGTGAACAGCGAGGGAAGACGATGTGTCTCGTGGCTGTAAAAATAGACACGCATTAGGAATGCATGTAGTCAGCCTTCTCCTCTGGCCACGCCAGGCGCTATTCTAAACCCGGAGCTCATGGGCTTGGTATCCAACCACCCGGCAAGGCAGAGCACTGGTCTGGAACTTGACATTTAAAGGGTTTTTTGAGAGAAATAGAAGGAGGCACGGAGATTTCTTTTTTTAAGCCAGTCTGGCTATTTCTGAATGGGACATGCCAACCAAGCACGAGATCAGATTCACAGCAATTTTGAACCATAGTGTCTGAGAGATGGTGGGGGCTGCCGGAGCTCTTCTAACTGGTCTCCCTCCCAACACAGGGGACTCCTGCTATGTAGCCTCTGATAGGCATTGGTCTAATTTCTGCATGGGTCCTTCAAATGCCAGGGTGCCCTCTCCCTGGAGGGGCACATCTCAGGGTTGGATGCCTCTGATGGCTGTGGCAAAGTGCTGAAAGAAAAGGACCGAGTTAGTGGCTGTCCCTGAAATGGTCCTGCCCAGACTGTGGGGTGCAGGGCCATTCTATGCTCTTGAAATTTATATCCATTGCTATGCATCGGGCTCCCGCTATCTGCTCAGCCCTGTAGGAGAAGCGGTGGAGGCTAAAAGAGAAGACAGTTTCCAAGAGCCAGCTAGCACACAATCTGGGGAGATAATGAACATGTGTGGAATAATGAGAGAGTGTGCAGCGACAGGATATTATTAAATCTGACATTGTGTGATACTGCCTGTTCCTTCCCAGTCAAAATCAGCGGCTTTTTTTTGTGTGTGTGCCACCCTCATAGTGGTTCATGACACTTATGTTTTAGCAATCTTTCTGGGTTGGGGACTCAGGCATGGCCTTGGCTCTTTCTCACCTATCCCTCCATCTCATCCCTCATAGAAGTCTCATAGAGAGGGCGGCTTTCAAGCACCTCCCATCCTTCCTCTCTCTGCCTCACTGTGGTCACAGTCTGCAGCTTGAGATGCAAGGTGCCCTGGTATTTGCTATGACCTTACTTCCTCCCGGCTTTGCTTTTTATTATTTATTTGTTTGTTTATTTATTTATTGTGTGTGTGTATGAACACATGTGTGCATGTGTGTGTTGAGGTCAGAGGACAATCTAAGGTGCTGTTTCTTTTTTTTTTTTAATATTTTATTTTTATTTATTTATTTTGAGAGGGGGGAGATACAGAAATAGGCAGGTAGAGAGAAAGAGAGAGAATGGGCACACCAGGGCCTCCAGCCACTGCAAACGAACTCCAGATGCACGCGCCCCCTTGTGCATCTGGCTTATGTGGGTCCTGGAGAGTTGAACCGGGGTCCTTTGGCTTTGCAGGCAAATGCCTTAACCGCTAAGCCATCCCTCCAGCCCCGGTGCTGTTTCTTAAGAACACTATTCAATTTTTTTTTTTTTTTGAGGTAGGGTTTCACTCTAGCCCAGGCTGATCTGCAGTTCACTAGGTAGTCCTCAGCTTTGGTCACGCTCCACGCTTTCCCTTCTTTCTACCTGCCTGAGTTCCATCACTTCTCCAAGGCCGGAGGCAAGCTTGCATCTGATATAAGTAGTTACACTTGTCTATCACACCCCCCTCCTGCCCTGGGGACCCTGACTTGGCTCTAGCAAAATAATGGGATCTGTATCACCGGTCCTGAGTTCAAATCATGACTGCTGCTCACTAGCTGTGCCCTGGCACAAACCACCCACTCTCTCGAGTCTTTGGTTTCCACCTTTGTGTGGTGGGAGGAGTCCCACCCACTTCCCTCGGCTGCTGGATAACCGAGATAATGAATGTTGCAAGACCTTGCCAGCTATGTAATGCCTTTCAGGTACTGGTTGTTATTGTGGTTGGGTCTTCTTTGAAATGAGGAGGAAGTGAGGCTTAGATCCCTTTTATGTCCCCGGAATGTACATCACAGGTAGTTAGTGGGCACCTGCGGTTTGTCTGGCTTTGTGCAATGTGTTGGGTTGAAAGTGAAGTCCTGGTTTCCAGCCAGCGAGCTCACACTCTGGGGGAATAATGAACACATACATGTGGGATAATGAGACTGTGAGATCAGGCAGGGTGTCATTAAATGTGGCATTGTCTGAGCTTGTCTGAAAGCAGGGCAGGGCTTCTGAGCTGGGGCTTAGGAGAGTCTGGGTGACGAGGGAGGACTTCCCGGAAGAGGCAGCCTGGAGCCAGAGCTTGTGGGATGACGTAACCCCTGGGGAGGTGGCGAGGGTGCAGGAGCATGGTCCAGCAGAGAGATCCCTCTGCACACTGCCGACTGTTATGTCCTGGGGTTGGGTGACGAGGCTTCCATTCACCATTGTTGAACTGGGTGCTCTTTGCACCCCATCACTCCCTGAGGCTTGAAGCTGCTGCTGCTCACAGCCATTGCTCATTTGCAAAGGAGAAAAACCACAGCCCACGGAGCCTCCCAACTTGTCTAGTGTCCCAGCGCAACCCAGGTGGGACAGAGCAGAGACGTTTTCATCAGTTGCACGGGACCACTAAGGGGAAATCCTCCATGCAGCCCTTCTTCAGCCAGCCTGGGACTGTGTCCACCTGAGCCTCAGTGCTCTCCGCAGGACAGGGAGCCTGATCTGTGGTTGCCAACTCACAGTGAACCAGTAGTCTGGGCTGTGGTCTGGCATGAAGAGGAAGCAGACTCAGCCTTCTGGGAGTTAGGATGCAAAAGCCAGTGGGGATGAACAGAGCGGATTGGAGGTAGAACCTGAGAAGATGCCCCAGAGGAAGGCCCAAGGTGGGGTTGGTTTGTCAGGGCTGAAGCCAGCAGGCTCCAGAAACCACAGAGCGGTAGGAAGGGAGCTCTCAGGCCTTAGAGGAAGGACCAGTGGTGGGAAGTCAATGGTAGTATGCAGGGAGTTGGGGAGGAGGGGGACTATGGAGCCATGCACACAGACTGGGTCCTGAGGTCTCCCTGGGGATGATCTACCACCAGCAGTGAGCTCTCACTCTCCCCCACCTCCCTGGGCAAGTGTGTTCCGAGGATGACTGTGAGCCCTCCAACGTCTCTGTGTCTTATGGTAAGAAGAGGGCTGGAGACTCACTTGCTGTTCAAAATGTGGCTCGATGCAAAGGTATGAGGGAGGCAAGTTGCAGGATTGGATCTAGAATCGTCTTGGAAACAAACCTCTGGGCATGTTAGGTTAGGGTGGAGGACCCACCCTAACTTTGGGAGGTGTCATTCCATGGGTTGGGGCCTTGGACTGAATAAAAAGGAGAAAGTGGAGACTGGAGCGATGGCACAGCTGTTAAAGTGCTTGCCCACGAAGCCTAAGGAACCAAGTTCAATTCCCCAATGCCCACGTAAGCCAGATGCACACGGTACATGCGTCTGGAGTTCATTTGCAGTGGCTAGAAGCCCTGGGGTGCCCATATTCTCTCTCTCTCTAATAAATAAATAAAAATAATTTTTGTTTTAAAATAGGAGAGGGGCTGGAGAGATGGCTTAGTGGTTAAGGCACTTGCCTGCAAAGCCAAAGGACCCAGGTTCGATTTCCCAGGACCCATGTAAGCCAGATGTGCAAGGTGTTGCATGCGTCTGGAATTCATTTGCAGTGGCTGGAGGTCCTGGCATGCCCATTCTCTCTCTCTCTCATTCTCTGCCTCTTTCTTTCTCTCCCTCTCTCATAAATAAATAAATAAATAAAATATATTTTTTAAAAAGTAGAAAGTGAGCTGAGCACCAGCTTTCATGTCTCTCTTTCCTAACTGTAAGGTGAACAGCTGCCTTAGGCTCCCACTGCTATACCTTCCCTGCATGATGGACTATACCCTTGAACCATAAGCTGAAATAAGCTCTTTCTGCCTTAAGCTGCTTCCTGCCAGGTATTTATTTGGTCACAGCGATAAGTAACATAGGCGTAGACATCTTCTCGACCTCCACAGAACAGACCCTGTCCAGTGGAGCCCTAGCTTTAGGCTCTCCTGACTCTGTGCCTTGGGGAAGATGTGAGCAGCCTACAGTCCATACCCCCAAGTCTCAGGGGTCCCAAGAGAAAGGGGGAGACTAGGGAGGCACCCGGTTGCATGGATAGTTTGATCAGAGATGAGGTTGGCTGTGGGCTTGGTGGATGCAGGCTTTGGCAAATGGTGATGTGGCCATGAGCCCGGAAGCCTTGTGCTGGTGTGGTGGCAAACACCTGAACTGCTAAGCCATATATTCAGCAACACCCCCCCCCACCGCATAAAGTTTTTTTTTTTAATTTTTATTAACTTTATTTCATAGAAAGAGAAAGAGGCAGATACACACACACACACACACACACACACACACAGAGAGAGAGAGAGAGAGAGAGAGAATGGGCACTCCAGGGCCTTCGGCCACTATAAACGAACTACAGATGCATGTGCCACCTTGTGCATCTGGCTTACATGGGTCCTGGAGAATCGAACCTGGGTCCTTCAGCTTCACAGGCAAACACCTTAACCTCTAAGCCATCTCTCCAGCCCCTGCATAAAGTTTTATTGAGACACAACCATACTCGGTTGTTTATACACTGTCTGTGATTTTGTGTTCAGATGCCAAAGTTGGATTATTGCATCGAAGATAGCCTGCTAGGCTGAAATATTCACTTCCTGTCCCCTTTGCAAAACAACGTTTACTGATCCCTGGTTAGAAAATAAACTGTTGGAAAGTGGGGACTGGTTCTTAGTCACATTCCAGTCCCTGGGCACAGTCCTTTGCGGAAAATGGACTTCCATAAATGCTTAATTAAGGGGGGGGGGTCAGTATCCGAGCTGGAGAGAACCAATGAAGAGCATCCAGAGTAAACATTAAATTACTTAAGAGCAGAGAGGGACAGCCGAGGTTCGAGGACTTTAAAAGCCTTCATTTACATACACAGAGTTGATAAGCTAATTACACAACAATCTTGTCCTAACCAGTAAAAGCAGCCCCCTAAGGTCTTGTTAGATAACACTTTGTTCACCTAGTTGACCAGAACCTGTGGTTGCTTGGAAGTCATAAAAGTTCAATTTTCTGTCATCCACACTTGACTTGCCCTCCACTCTCTCTCTATTCAGGATTAGATTTTAAATAGACATCTCTGCTGGATTGGAAATGACTGTGTAAACAGCCTCGTGCTTTGAGGATGGCCTTCCTCAGATGGTGGAGGCTGGCTGAGGGCAGTCTGGTTTCATCCGACAAACACTACAGACCTGCTACACGGAAGCCACAGCCCCCCCAGGGCGTGGGGGGGGGGCGGGGAGTCTTGCAACATGGAAATTTAAAACATATCGCTTCCAAAATGAACAATTTCTCTCAACTGATCAAAACCAATATAAAAGAATGTTTACTTAGAAATCTACTAGGCAAATGACATCATGCTAATTTCAGTTCAACTCCCAGAGTTATTTATAAGTAATATTACATGGCAGATGTAGGTGCATCTTAAGATATTTGCTAGGATGTAGGGGTGGGGCCTACAGAGGTGGAAATGGGTGCAGATAAGAATTTAAAAATAATTTTTGGGCTAGAGAGATGGTTTAGCAGTTAACGCATCTGATTGCAAAGTCTAATGACTAGAATTAATTTCCCCAATACTCACGTAAAACCAGATATACAAAGTGGTGCACTCATCTGGAGTTTGTTTGCAGTGACTGGAAGCCCTGGTGTGCATATTCTCTCTGTCTGTCTCTCTTCTCTCTCTCTCTCTCTTTTTTGGGGGGGAGGTTTCCAGGTAAGGTCTTACTCTATCCCAGGCTAACCTGGAATTCACTATGTAGTCTCAGGGTGGCCTCAAACTCACAGCGATCCTCCTACCTCTGTCTTCTGAGTGCTGGGATTAAAGGCATGCGCCACCACACCCGGCTGTCTCTCTTCTCTCTATATCTCTCTGCTTGCAAATAAATAAGTAAAAATGTTTTTTAAAAATAATTTTTGTTTGTGTGTGTGTGTGTGTGCACGTGAGTTGGTGTGTTGTGTGGTGCCCCCACATGCTTGCCTACAGTGGTAGGGGGCTCATCTACGGTGGCTGGAGGGGAACATTGGGTGTTCCACTCCATCACTCTTCCTCCTGATCTTGTTTTGGACCAAAGTCCCTTTGCTTCTGGAAACTTTAGGGGCTCTGATGACGCTTGGGTTTCTGTTCCCCATGAGGACTGGGGTTATAAGTGCCTGTAGCCATATCCTATAGGGAATGATGGTTTACATGGAGTCTGGAGATTCACACTGTGGTGGGCTCAGGCTTTCTGCAGTCCTTAAGCATGTACAGGAAGTGCGGGTCACTACTGTGCCATCTCTCCAGCCTGAGGATGTACATTTTGGGGATCCAGAGCTTGTACAATTTCAGGGTGTTTCTTAAAGCACAGGGAGATATCCATAACTTACTTTTACAAGTTTTACACAAAGATATGAACAGTGAACACTCAGTTAGGGACCTTCCAGAGCTTTTCAATGACCTGCGCAGGTGAGGAGCTCCGATGTCCAGGTTTTTTTTTTTTTTTTTAACCAACTCAATGGGCAAATGGGTGGAAGTTTGATGAGAACAGGACTGGCAAGCCATGATGACAGCGTGGTCCTGGAGATCCAAGTCCTACACTTCAGAAAGTAACTTCAGTTTAAATTTTTAAAAATTATTTATTGGGGCTGGAGAGATGCCTTAGCAGTTAAGGTGCTTGCCTGTTAAGCCAAAGGACCCAGATTAGATTCCCCAGGACCCACGTAAGCCAGATGCACAAGATGGCACATGTGTCTGGAGTTCAGTGGCTGGAGAATGGGCTGGTGTGCCCATTTTCTCTCTCAAATAAATAAATAAAATTTAAAAAATTATTGAATATATATATATATATATATATATATATATATATATATATGTATAAAAGACTGTACTCTTAGATCTCCTGCTCCCTCACCCCAATTCTCTTCTCCCATAGGGTTACTGGGATTCATTATGATGACCCAGAGTCTCTCTGGGGACAGGGAGGGGAGGAGAGGGTGCCACCCACCCTGAGGCTCTTACAATCTTACTGCCCTCTCTTCCCTAATGATCCCTGAGCCTTGTTGGGCAAGATAGAGATCTGATTTGGTGTTGTTTTCTCTGTAGACTCTGGATCTCTGTTTTGATGAGGTTTGAGTGACCACAGTGTCTGTCGCCATCTCCCTGGAACTGGTTTTCAGGCTAGCCGTGAGAGTGGTGTTCACCGCTTAACCTGTAATGACTTCTGAGCCTGGGCAAATGAGGTGGAGGTGACCCATCTTGTGGTAGACAGTCAGCTTTCTCTTCATTAAAAAATATTTTATTTACTTATTTTGAGAGAAAAGACAGAGAGAGAAAGTGGCAGATAGAGAGAATGGGCACTCCAGGGCCTCTAGCCACTGCAAACAAACTCCAGATGCATGTGCCACCTTGTGCATCTGTCTTACTTGGGTACTAGGGTATCAAACCTGGGTCCTTAGGCTTCAAAGGCCTTCACTGCTAAGCCATCTCTCCAGCTCAGCTTTCTCCTCCTCTTCTTCTTCTTTTAAAAGCATTTCTTTTTTAAAAAATTATTCATTCATTTATTTATTTGAGAGAGAGAAAGAGGGAGAGACAGAGAGAGGGCATGCCAGGGCCTCCAGCCATTGCAAACGAACTCCACATGCATGCTCCTCCTTGTGCATCTGGCTTATGTGGGGCCTGGAGAATCGAACCAGGATCCTTTGGCTTTGCAGGCAAATGCCTTAGCCACTAATCCATCTCTCCAGCCCCAAGCTTTCTCTTCTTGATGTACTGATGTATCATGGTTAGCCCCAGTGTTCTCCTCCATCTATAAGCTAGAACAGACACTCCAACCTGCCGCACATATGTGTGCCACCCAACTTTATTTAAAAAATAAGTATTTTATTTGCAAGGAGACAGAAAAAAATAAAGACAGAAAATGGGCATACCAAGGCCTGTTGCCACTGCAAATGAACTCCAGACCCATGTGCCACTTTGCACATCTGCCATTACATAGGTCCTGAAAAATCAATCCCATGAAGCTTTGCCCTTAACCGAAGTCCCATCTCTCCAGGCCAAGGTAACTTTACTTAATCAGAGTTTTCAAAGTTGTTTTCTATAGACACACTGTGTGTGCCCCGAAGTTCATGTGTTAGAAGCCATCTCCTAATTCACTTACCCATAGTACTTGGAGGCCTTTGGAAGTAATTGGGTGAGACAAGGTCATGAGGGTGGGATCTGTGATAGTATTAGTGGCCTATAGGAAGAAAATTCAAAGCTGGCACACTTGCTTAGTCTTGCCATGTGATGCGGTCCACCATGTTTTGATGCAGCAAGCAGGCCCCTCACCAGATGTCAAGAAGATGTAGGCATCACTGCTTTTGACCCTCCCAGCTTCATTGAGCCAAGTGAACCATTATTATTAACGAATCATCCAGTCTCAGGTGTTTTGTTATAGCAACGGAAAATGGTCTACAACGAGATATTTCCAGGTGAAGAGTTCTGAACAGCTGAAAAACAGGCTGAGAAAGTGTGACTCAATCTCTGGTGGCCTCCAACTTCTAGTCCTCTTGCATTTTTGTAGAGGAGGGAGTTGACAAGGACATGGCTCCCTCTGCTTTCTTGGGCAATGGTGTTTTTCTTTTTTTTTTTTGGAGAGAGACAGAGAGAAAGGAAGAGGAAGACAGATAGAGATGGGTGTGCCAGCAGCCTCTCAGCTGCTGTGAACGAAATCCAGATGTGTGCGCCCCCTTGTGGGCAAGTGAGGCATTGCGCCCTTTCGTCACTTTGCATCTGGCTAAACGTGGGACCTGGAGATTGGAACTGCTGGAGATCGGAACCAGTGTTCTTAGGCTTAGGAGGCAGGCGCCTTAACCGCTAATCTCTCCAGCCCAAGGTGTTTTTCTTCAGAGGGTGATTGTGGAGCAGAGGAGCTAGCAAGGTGTCAGACAGACTCATAAGGTTTGCAAATGTAACAAAACCCTTCCCTACAAGTGAACAAGATTCTGCAGTTCAAGCTGTCTTTAGCTCATAACTGTTAAAGAATGGCGTGATGTTTGATATTGATGGTCAACTTGACGGGATCTAGAACCACCTGGGAGGGGTCATCTAGACTAGGTTAGCCTCTGAGCATGCCCATGGTGGACTCTTGAAAGACCCACCTTACCTGGGAGCGGCGGCGTCATTTCCTGGACCAGAGCCATGGACTGAATAGAAAGGAGAGAAATTGTTGGGCAGCAGTCATTGCTCTGCTTCCCGACCGCGCTGAAGGTGACCCGCTCCTGCCACCTTCCCTACCACGATGGACCGTAACCCGGAACTGTTAGCGGAAATAAATATCCCTCCCTTAAGCTGATTCAAAAAATATTTTATTTATTTACATATTTATTTATTTATGAGAGAGAAAGAGGCAGATAGAGAAGGACGGCCATTTCTCTCAGCAAATCTGCCCCTTGTCCACCCTGGAGCAGTGTTTGCTGGCACCCAAGGCGCTTCCGACTGGACAGAGGCATGTCTAGCCTGAGCGAGGGTGCCCCTCAGCTGGGACTGCATCCTCCACTTCCCAGCCACCTTGGTTTAGGTCCCAGGAGGTCAAATCCGGGGGGCCTGGGGTTTTGAGCTCTCATTCTGGATTCTTTCCACGAGGCCAGCTCAGGGATTCCAGAAAGCACCTTTCTCTGTGGCCTTTCTTCCCCTCTCCTGCAGCCTTCTTAAACACGCTCAGCTTTCTTCTTCCTAGATTAGGACTCATACTCAGAAATGTCCCAGGTGAGGCAGCTGCCTCCAAGAAAAATGGAAAGGCCCACTTGGGTTTCTGAGCAATAACATCAGCCCCAAGCCCCCATCTCTCGGAAAAGTTGTTATTAAATTCCGTGTCTGGCCCTGACCTGGATTTAAAGATTTGCAAGAAGACAAATTCCAAACAGATGGCCATTAGGGCCCTGACAGCCGCAGCTTAAAGATAACATTTACATTCTGCTGGGGTTTCTATCTCTCTGTTCCCCACTCAGCCCCTCTCCTGCCTCCAGGGGGATCAATACCTCGGCTGAGGTTACATGGAGGTGGTCACATTCTTCTAAGCTGTTTGCTCAGTGAGTGGTTTGCTCTGCTAACACGCTGGGCACTTCTTCCAACAGGCCTGTTTGCCCAGCATTAGGGCTGTTTGCAGAAACACCTTGCCCAATCTGAGGGGCTCAGCTTTCTAAACAGTTGGTCCCTGAATCTGTCAATCAATAATACCAATTGGGTTCCTGATATGGACAACAAGCATGGCCAAGTCCAATATTTGCCCAAACGCCATCTCCTCCCCCAGCACCTGACTGATCCTCCCCCCCCACCCCCAACCCACAGCTTGACAAGGAAGGGGGCTCGCCAAGCGCACAGGCTACTGGGAAGATACGATGTTGGCCGACAGGGACCAATTCCAGGAAAGAAGGGCACGCGAGCAAACACGACGGCCCCTTTATGAGAAGTAATTTACTGAAATGCACAGCCATTACCTGCTCATCCAGCCCGGTGTAATTAAAAATGACAGGCACTGGCTCTGGCATCCCCAGAGTTGGCAAAGCAGCCTGAGTGTGGGGTTGCGAATCCCAAGGTTGCATCTGGGGGTTGGCTTGGGAGTCAGAGGTGATGATGGGGGAGGGGTGGCCATAGGATGTCATCAATCCCGTGTAATCTACTATGCCCAAGGATTAAAGAGAGCGATATTTTAAAAAATCAGAGAAGGGGTTGGAGAGATGGCTTAGTGGTTAAGGCACTGCCTTTGAAGCCTAAGGACCCAGGTTCGATTCTTCAGGACCCCACCCCCCAGGGAAGCCAGATGCACAAGGGGGCGCATGTGCCTGGAGTTCGTTTGCAGTGGCTAGAGGCCCTGGTGTGCCCATTCTCTCTATCTGGTCTCACTCTGGCTCAGGCTGATCTGGAATTCACTATAGTCTCAGGGTGGCCTCAAACTCTCGGTCCTCCTAACTTCTGCCTCCCAAGTGCTGGGATTAAAGGCATGCGCCACCATGCCTGGCTGGTTTTTCTATTTTAATGTGTATGTGTATATGGGCATGTGTGTGCCATAGCACATGTGTGGAGGCCTGAGGATAATAATCTTACGGGTGTTAGTTCTTTCCTTCCACCTTGCTTGAGGCAAGGTTTCCCTGTTTGTTTGTTTGTTTTTTTTTTGTTTGTTTTTCGAGGTAGGGTCTCACTGTAGCCCAGGCAGACCTGGAATTCACTCTGTATTCTCAGGGTGGCCTTGAACTCATGGCGATCCTCCTACCTCTGCCTCCCAAGTGCTGGAATTAAAGACGTGCAGTTTGCTACTGCATATGCAGCAGAATAGCTGTTCCACAAGCTTCCAGGTTCCCCCTGGCTCTGCCGCTCATTGCAGTGCATTGGGATGACAGGCCTGTGCTTTTACACGGATGCTGGGGAATTCCACTTGGGCTGGCAGACTTGTCAGCTAACAATTTTACCCACTGAGTCTCCTCTTGGGTTTGGGTTTTCTTTGAGGCTGCTGAAAAGTTTTATTTTTTATTTACTTATTTATTAGAGATAGAGGTAGGGGGAGAGAGAGAGAGAATGGATGCTCCAGGACCTCTAGCCACTGCAGACTAACTCCAGATGCATGTGCCACCATGTGCACCTGACTTACGTGGGAACTGGGGAATCGAACTGGGGTCCTTAGGCTTCGCAGGCATGTGCCTTAACCGCTAAGCCATCTCTCCAGCCCTGCTGAAAAGTTTTTTTAATTTCTTTTTAAAAAAATATTTATTTATTTATTTTCAAGCAGAGAGAGAGATAGAAGAGGGGCAGATACAGAGAGAGTGGGCACACCAAGGCCTCTAGCCATCGCAAACGAACTCCAGATGCATGTGCCCCTTGTGCATCTGGCTTACGTGAGACCTGGAGAATCGAACCCGGATCCTTTGGCTTTGTAGGCAAGTGCTTTAACCGCTAAGCCATTTCTCCAGCCCCTGAAAAGTTTTTGATAGAGGCCTTGGCAGTACAGCACTGGGAATCACCATAGCCGTGGACTGTTCCCTTTGGAGGTATGTTTCATGTTTGGTATATCTGAGAGGCTCCAATGCCTAACTCAGGGTTTGGCTCAGAGTACATGCTTAATAAATGTTTATTGAAAGAACAACCTAACATTTGCACAGCCAACAAAGCCCTTTGTTATACATTGGCTCATTTTATCCTTGAAGAGCAGGTCTCTGTGGTGGGCAGAGGAAGCATTAGTATTCTTGCCTTGGAAAGGGAGACTTGAGCTTATAGTCCTGGAGTAAGTGCCCTGCCTTATGGAACTCAGATTCCTCCACGGAGGAGCTGGGAGTGAGCTACAGTTTGCTCAGTTTGCTTCACAGGCTGATGTTCTGATATTGGAGAGAGGTGATGGCTAAGCCCAGCCCTGGCCAGAGTGCCAACTGCTTAATAAGAAATGGCTGGTGTCAGGGCTTAGCTTAAAGAGATGGCTTAGTGGTTAAGGCACTTGCTTACAAAGCCAAAGGACCCAGGTTTGATTCCCCAATACCCACATAAGCCAGATGCCCAAGGTAGTGCATGCGTCTGGAGTTTGTTTGAAGTATCTGGAAGCCCTGGCACACTCAATCTCTCTCTCTGCTTTTCTCTCATAAATAAATAAATGAATAAATAAAAAAAAGAAATGGCTGGTGTCATGTCCCAGGATCTCCCACGAGATCTTCATCAGAGAAGCTCAAATCCAATGCCTGGTAGAGCCCAGAGCTTCCTGCAAACCTAACCTCAGGGAAGGTGTTTCCACCGGCCCGTGGGCCTGTGGTGGTTCTCTGATGAATCTAGAACAGACAGACCCCATGGCCTCTTGCCCAACCTTCCTCAAATAGAAATGGCCTCTACAGAAACCTTTTGAGAGTAGCACTTGCAAAATGCAAATGGGTATTTTTGTTGTCAATGACAACGAGAGTAATTTCTAGGCACCTGTCTTAAAATCATAGTCTACTTATAGGCAACTTTCATCCTCTGCCCGATGTCTGGTGTGGCACCTGGAATAATAATTTCGGGGCATTCCCTATACCTCGGCACCCTAATTAGGACCCCATCCTGACTTTCTGATTGATGTTTAATAGGGTTCCAACTCTCCGTGATGGCCTGTGGTGTGCTAAGTCACATATTTCAGGGACTTCTGATGCACCATCTAATTTAATCCCACAATCACTTTTTTTTAAATATATTTTTTAATTTTTAAAATTATTTTTTATTTATTTTTGGAGAGAGAGACAGAGAGAGATAGACAGAGAGGGAGAGGGAGACAGAGATAGGCACGCCAGCAGTCTCTCAGCTGCTGTGAACGAAATCCAGATGCGTGCCCCCTTGTGGGCAAGTGCGGCGTGCGCCCTTGCCTCACTTTGCATCTGGCTAAATGTGGAACCTACTTGCTTACAAAGCCAAAGGACCCAGGTTTGATTCCCCAATACCCATGGCCAGATGCCCAAGGTAGTGCATGCGTCTGGAGTTTGTTTGAAGTATCTGGAAGCCCTGCTTTGCTCAATCTCTCTCTCTGCTTTTCTCTCATAAATAAATAAATGAATAAATAAAAAAGAAATGGCTGATGTCATGTCCCAGGATCTCCCACGAGATCTTCATCAGAGAAGCTCAAATCCAATGCCTGGTAGAGCCCAGAGCTTCCTGCAAATCTAACCTCCAGGAAGGTGTTTCCACCGGCCCGTGGGCCTGTGGTGGTTCTCTGATGAATCTAGAACAGACAGACCCCGCAGCCTTACCTTCCTCAAATAGAAATGGCCTCTACAGAAACCTTTTGAGAGTAGCACTTGCAAAATGCAAATGGGTATTTTTGTTGTCAATGACAACGAGTAATTTCTAGGCACCTGTCTTAAAATCATAGTCTACTTATAGGCAACTTTCATCCTCTGGATAGAAGAGGGGCAGATACAGAGAGAGTGGGCACACCAAGGCCTCTAGCCGCCATAAACGAACTCCAGATGCATGTGCCCCTTGTGCATCTGGCTTACGTGAGACCTGGAGAATCGAACCCGGATCCTTTGGCTTTGTAGGCAAGTGCTTTAACCGCTAAGCCATTTCTCCAGCCCCTGAAAAGTTTTTGATAGAGGCCTTGGCAGTGCAGCACTGGGAATCACCATAGCCGTGGACTGTTCCCTTTGGAGGTATGTTTCATGTTTGGTATATCTGAGAGGCTCCAATGCCTAACTCAGGGTTTGGCTCAGAGTACATGCTTAATAAATGTTTATTGAAAGAACAACCTAACATTTGCACAGCCAACAAAGCCCTTTGTTATACATTGGCTCATTTTATCCTTGAAGAGCAGCTCTCTGTGGTGGGCAGAGGAAGCATTAGTATTCTTGCCTTGGAAAGGGAGACTCGAGCTTATAGTCCTGGAGTAAGTGCCCTGCCTTATGGAACTCAGATTCCTCCATGGAGGAGCTGGGAGTGAGCTACAGTTTGCTCAGTTTGCTTCACAGGCTGATGTTCTGATATTGGAGAGAGGTGATGGCTAAGCCCAGCCCTGGCCAGAGTGCCAACTGCTTAATAAGAAATGGCTGGTGTCAGGGCTTAGCTTAAAGAGATGGCTTAGTGGTTAAGGCACTTGCTTGCAAAGCCAAAGGACCCAGGTTTGATTCCCCAATACCCACATAAGCCAGATGCCCAAGGTAGTGCATGCGTCTGGAGTTTGTTTGAAGTATCTGGAAGCCCTGGCACACTCAATCTCTCTCTCTGCTTTTCTCTCATAAATAAATAAATGAATAAATAAAAAAAAGAAATGGCTGGTGTCATGTCCCAGGATCTCCCACGAGATCTTCATCAGAGAAGCTCAAATCCAATGCCTGGTAGAGCCCAGAGCTTCCTGCAAACCTAACCTCAGGGAAGGTGTTTCCACCGGCCCGTGGGCCTGTGGTGGTTCTCTGATGAATCTAGAACAGACAGACCCCATGGCCTCTTGCCCAACCTTCCTCAAATAGAAATGGCCTCTACAGAAACCTTTTGAGAGTAGCACTTGCAAAATGCAAATGGGTATTTTTGTTGTCAATGACAACGAGAGTAATTTCTAGGCACCTGTCTTAAAATCATAGTCTACTTATAGGCAACTTTCATCCTCTGCGATGTCTGATGTCTGGAATAATAATTTGTGGCACCCTGATTAGGACCCCATCCTGACTTTCTGATTGATGTTTAATAGGGTTCCAACTTCCGTGATGGCCTGTGGTGTGCTAAGCCACATATTTCAGGGACCTGATGCACCATCTAATTTAATCCAATCACTTTTTTTTTAAATATATTTTTAATTTTTAAAATTATTTTTATTTATTTTTGGAGAGAGAGACAGAGAGAGATAGACAGAGAGGAGAGGGAGACAGAGATAGGCACGCCAGCAGTCTCTCAGCTGCTAAATCCATATTTTGTGGGCAACTTCTGCCTCACTTTGCATCTAAATGTGGAACCTAATTTAATGGACACAATCAGCGTTTTTAACTTAGCAGGCAGGCACTTTTCTGAGCCTTAGAAAAGGTAAGTGGCTTTATACAAGGTCCCCAACTTGCAAAAGCCACAGTGGTGATTTGAGCCCAGATCTGTCAGCATTTGGGGTTCCAGCTCTTTTTTTCAAAATTTAATTTTTTAATTTAATTTAATTTAATTTATTTGAGAGAGAGAGAATGGGCACACTAGGGCCCTCAGCCACTGTAAATGAACTCCAGACACATGTGCCGCCTTGTGCATCTGGCTTACATTGGTCCTGGGAAATCAAACCTGGGTCCTTTGGCTTTGCAGGCAAACACCTTAACATCTAAGGCATCTCTCCAGCCCTACTAGTTATTTTTTCTTTTGCTCATTGAAAGAAAACAGGCCTAGCTCAGGGAGCTCTAGTCAAGATGGCCACCCTGCAATATACTTCCAAAAACAGGAGAGAGCACAAAATAAGGTCTTCATCGAACTCCACAGAACATACCGCACGCATTCCACCCATTTGTAAGGGTCTACTTGGTTCTGCGCCGAAGCTTCTAGGAGCATTTCCACGTGGGGAGGAGCTGTTGACTGAACATAATGCATTAGGATGTTTGTAGGGGAAGCACTGGGCCCGCAGAGGAAAACAAGCTGTTTGCATGCATTTCCAAGCCCTTGCTGAGCCACCCTTTTCCGCACCAATAATTGATAGACTACTCTCAAATTATTATTTGTTCATTAACATGAGTCCCCCCAAGGGCTCACTAAGCAACACTTTATTAGCCTGGATGGAGTCATATATTTTAAAGTAATAAAACTACATTATTTTTAAATTATTTTTTAATGTGGACTTTCCAGCCCCTGACTGCCCTCTCTGATAGATCTGAATTAGTGAGTTTTAATTGTGTGTAAAAAAAGCAATAAAATCATCATTACTAAAATGATGGGTTGTCTCACTCACGGCAGGCACCATGCAGTGTTGTTCCGCTCAGCCTCCCGGAGCCACGGACACCGTGGGCGTCACACACCCTCGTTGTATAGCTGCTGGGCTCAGCTGAGGGGTGTCACCAAGGTCTCTCTGAGAAAGAGCAGTGTAGCCGAGTCAAGGCCAAGATCAGTGCTTCTAAGCTCACACACACACTCTCTGCCATACCCACAGGACCAGCTGTGGTATGAGCGCAAGATGGTGCTGCATGAGGCTGGTTTTTTGGGGGCCACGGATTAATGAAAACAGAAGGGAAGACATATTAAAAGAAGGATAGAGAGATGCCTCAGCGGGTAAAGTACTTGTTGCACAAGTTCGAGACCTGAGTTCAGATCTCCAGAGTCCACATGCAAGACAGATGCTACAGCACGAGCATATGTAATCCCAGCACATTTTTAGCAAGAAGGGAGACGGAAATGGGATGCTCCCCCCCCCGACCCCCGCCGTGATGCCCACAGTCCAGCCAGCCTGGCAAATACAGAGGTGAACAATAAATGGTCCTGCCTCCAACAAGAAGGAAGGGGAGTGCTGACAAGGAGGTTGTCCTCTGACCTCCACACGCACGCGCTAGCGTGTGTGCATGCACACCCACTGACACGAACATTCAGACACATGCACAAGTCAGACGTTCCTAAAGAATGTGGAATTATCAGGACGGCAGCATAGAACTCTTGAGTGTGTTTGATGTGTGTTTGATGTGTTTCTATGGCCTGATGCTCTGCGAATGTGAACTTGCGACCATGGTGTACAGCACTGAACTCTTCCATCAAGTCTCATCCAGTGGCCTGTGTTGTAGATTTCCGGTTTATCAACCTCATGATCATGAGAGCCAGTATCAGGACAGTATCTCTCTCCCTCCCTCCATCTCTTTCTCTCTGCATATACACCCATATATACGTACATATGCACACACACATGCAAAATACATTACCTATGTGTTCTTCTCCACACCTATTTAAATATCTCACCCTGTCATACTTCCTGTAATGGTTAATCTTTTTTTTTTTTGGTTTTGCAAGGTAGGGTCTCACTCTGGTCCAGGCTGACCTGGAATTAACTATGTAGTCTCAGGGTGGCCTCGAACTCTCAGCGATCCTCCTACCTCTGCCTCCCGAGTGCTGGGGTTAAAGGCGTGCGCCACCACGCCCGGCTTTGTAATGGTTAATCTTGATTGTCAACTTGAAAGGATTTAGAATCATCACCCATCCCTAGGCATGTCTGTGAGAGATTTTCTAGGTTACTCGAGGCGGAAGAACCCACCCTAAATGCTGGGGTGAGCTGCACTGTCTGGAAAGGAGAGCACTAGCTGATCATGGGCATTTAATTGCTCTCTGCTTCCTGATTCTGGACACAACATGGCTGCCTCATACTCTGGCCTCCCCATGCTTTTTCTACCATGATGGACTATATCCCCTTCAACTGTGAGACACAATAAACCCTTCTGTCCTCTAGTTGCTTTTGTCACAAGCAATGAGAGAAGTAATGAAGGCACTGCCCATGAGTTCATTTTCTCTGGAGGACCCTGACTAGTCCCTGTGGAGAATTGCCATCTTAGGAGGCTTGCCAATGGAGCAGTGACTTGGAAGCCACTTGTAACAGGCAAGAGGCCCACGGTAGCCATTTTCCTTGTGAGTGGTGCTTTGGTCTACACGTTGGGGACTACTGTAGGAATGGTGAGTGAGGACAGAGGCTAGGAATGGAGCTCAGTGGTAGAGTTTGCCTAGCGTGTTAGTGATGATGGCCATGATCAAATACCTGACAAAAAGCAGCTTAAGGCGGGGATGGGTTTGTTGGGCAGACAGTTCTAGGGGACATGTTCCATCATGGCAGAGGCATGGCAGCAGGAGCGGGAAGCCAGCTAGTCACACTGCGTCCATGGTCAGGAAGCAGAGCAGATGAATGTGAAGTTGGTCCAGGCTAAAACTACCTCAAGGTCTGCTCCCAGCATCTCACTGCCTCCTGAGAAGCTCCATAACCCAAAGGTTCCACCACCTTCCCAGACAGCACCACCAGCTGGGGACCAAGTGTTCAAACAGGTGAGCCTATGGGGGACTTTTTTTTCCCCTGGTTTTTCGAGGTAAGGTCTCACTCTAGTGCAGGCTGACTTGGAATTCACTATGTAGACTCAGGGTGGCCTTGAACTCACGGTGATCCTCCTACCTCTACCTCCCGAGTGATGGGATCAAAGGCGTGCACCACCACGCCTGGCCTGTGGTGGACATTTTACATTCAAAACACAGTGCCTGCTGGGCGTGATGGCACATGCCTTTAATCCCAGCACTCAGGAGGAAGAAGTAGGAGGTCCACTGTGAGCTCGAGGCTACCCTGAGACTACATAGTGAATTCCAAGTCAGCCTGAGCTAAAGCGAGACCCTACCTCGAAAAAAAAAAAAAATCAACCCCAAGCAAACAAACAAAACATACCACCTAGCATGCATAAGACCCTGAGTTCCATCCTCTACATTGAAACAAAAGTGCAAGGAACAGGCAAAGCCATGAAACCCACACCCATCACTCACCTTGCACTCACCTGGGGAGGCTTCTTCCTCCTTCTTCTTCAAGGATCCGTTGTTTATTGTTTTAGGCAAATGCCAGTTTTAGAAGAGACACCGGAGGCAAAAAAATTGCAGCTCTCATTGCAGATAGAAAGCAAAGCGTCTGAGAGCATCTATCATAGTGCTAAAGGTCCTAGATCATGGTGACCGGGGAGCTTCTGCCACAGAAGCAATCCCAGCTATTCAAACATTGTATATTTTTTAAGATTTATTTTTATTTATTTATTAGAGTCAGAAAAGAGGGGGGGAGTGAGAATGGGCCCGCCAGGGCCTCCAACCAAACGAACTCCAGATGCATGTGTCACCATGTGCATCTGACCTACATGGAACCTAGAGAATCGAACTTGGGTCCTTAGGCTTCACAGGCACACACCTTAACCGCTATGCCATCTCTCCAGCCCTGTATTGTTTTTTTTCCTGAAGTATGGTCTCACTAGCCCAGGCTGACCTGGAATTCACTATGTAGTCTCAGGGTGGCCTTGAACTCATGGTGATCCTCCTACCTCTGCCTCCCGAGTGCCAGGATTAAAGGCATGCGCCACTACGCCCCGGCCTCACATTTGTTTTTATATTTTGGTGCACCTTCCTATGCCCACAAACAGTTAACTACAGAATATGTGAACTGTTTTGGACTCCTTTGAGAAAGACCCAAAAGAATGAAATCAAAAGGCATGTAGGGATTGCTCTGAAAATACCTTTTGCATCCACATGGGGCTTTTGCTGTGACCCCTTGTCCAACCCTAGCAGTGTGGCCTGCAGCCCGGCATATCCAGACCACCAGAGTCCTATCCAGGCGAGCTACCCTGGAGAATACTAGCAGGGTTTAGCTCCGCTGGAGCCCGAATCAAAGGGGCTTGTTCTTATTAGGAAAGTCAATTGTCCAGGATGGACTGAGATATCCATTTTGTCTCCAGAGCCCTTTCCTCAGGCAGTGCACAGGCCACTCTTGTCATCCTTTTATTCTCACATTGCCTCCATAAAGGGACCAAAGTTCTGTCAGAGCAGAAGTTGTAAGAATGACTACCCCTCAGGGCTCTTCATAGCTTACAGGAAACACAGGCATTGCCATGTCCCTGAGGCTATAAAGTGCTCACCCAATGTACACAGCTATTATGTTTTGATATGTCTCAAAGGAGAAGGGTGTGAGAGGGGCTCTTGAGTTGGATAACATTGCCGCTTCGAATCTGCACACACCACCCTGGAAGTCACAGTCTGAGAGTTTAGGTAGTGTCAACTGAAGGTCAGGGGAAAGAAGCCACATCTATCGGAAACATTCTACAAAGGCTTATTGATTAGAACTTCTTTGTGGGGGCTGGAGAGATGGCTTAGCAGTTAAGGTGCCTGCCTGCTAAGCCGAAGAACCCGGTTCCAATCTCCAGGTCCCACGTTTAGCCAGATGCAAAGTGATGCAAGGGCGCAATGTCACACTTGACCACAAGGGGCGCACGCATCTGGATTTAGTTCACAGCAGCTGAGAGACTGCTGGCGTGCCCATCTCTGTCTCCCTCTCTCTCTGTTTCTCTCTGTCTCTCTCTCCAAAAATAAATAAAGTAAAAAAATTTTTTAAAAAGAACTTCTTTGTGGACGGGTGGAATGGCGTAGTTGCCAGTCCAGCACCAAATTATCTCGGGCTATCTTCGCACACCTAGATGACCGCATTGCCTACCCCTGTGTGTGACCTAACATCTTTGGGACTATTAGGTGAAATCCTTTTGGAATGTACAAAAAGACTCCTTTGCTCCCATCAACCCAAAGGCTAAGGATGTCATCAGAAACATCTGGGGCCGGCAGTAGAAAATTTCCACTCTTTGCTATAATCTGTCTCCCTGATGTTTCTGATGTATTTAAAAAGTGTCTTGACTTATGATTTTCTTTGTTCTGTTACTATGAAACTTGCATAAAATGGTTGCCATTTTAGAACATGAAATTTGGGGTAACCTGCATTTGTGTTCTCAGAGAATGATTCTGTCTCCCCTAGCTGTCTGTATTATTCCCCTGGTTCTTGTCTCCAAGAGTTCTATGCAATGCCATCGTTTCCAGCAGAGCATCAGGTCGGGTCCGGTCTACGATCTGTCTTCCATGATGTTACAAAGACCAGTACCTGTTTCTTCAGGATCAAGAGGGTCCAAAGAGGGGTTGGAGAGATGGCTTAGTGGTTAAGGCACTTGCCTGCAAATCCTAACAACCCAGGTTCAATTCCCCAATATGCACATAAAGCCAGATGCACAGTGGCACATGCATGTGGAGTTCATTTGCAGTGGCTGGAGGCTCTAGTATGCCCTTTCTCTCTCTCTGTTTGCAAATAAATAAATATGTACTTTTAAAAAGAGTATACACATATATGTATATACATTTTTTTTAAAAAGAGGGGTCAGGGCTGGAGAGATGGCTTAGTGGTTAAACACTTGTCTGTAAAGCCTAAGGACCCCAGTTCAAGGCTTGATTCCCCATTACCCATGTAAGCCAGATGTACAAGGTAGTGCATGTGTCTGGAGTTCATTTGCAGTGGCTGGAGGCCCTGGCCTGCCCATTTCTCTCTCTCTCTCTCTCTCTTTCTCTCTCTCTGTCTGTCGCTCTCAAATAAATTTAAAAAAATTTTTAAAAATTAAAAAAAAAAAAAGGGGCCAAAGAGATGGGGAAAGGAGACTAGTGAGGACATGATGGGGACGGAAGTATCAAGCGCTTCTCAGAGGAGGAAAGGAAGACAGAGGGAAGTCAAGAGGGAGGTCGAACCCCTTCCTCCACACAACTGTGTCTTCCCTGCAGCATGTTTGAGGGGCATGTTCAAGGGCAGATCCGGGCTCTCTCTGTTTCATGGAAACACGGAGTCTTGCGTTCGAGCCCCAGCCCACAAAAACAAAACAAAGCACACATATTGCAGAACTGGGATAGTGACAGTATCCCACCTGTGCGCCTGACCCTAAATGGATAATTGCGCCTGGCAGAAGAGACCCTCTTTCTCTTTCTCTCATTCTCCCCTTCTGGAATCTCAGCTAAAGTCCCTCAGTGGGTGCACTCAGAAGTCAGTAGAGCCAAAATGGAGGCGAGCTTTACAGAACAGACACCCCAAAGTGCAAAGAAAGACTCAGGCACAAAGGTTGCGGTTCCTCCCCGAGGGACTTGAGATACTGTCCTCCAGAGTGTGATCTTTTGACCCCTCCGCCCACCCAGGCGAGGAACGAGTGGACTTTGTTTACAGGAGAGACAGTGAACTGAGGGCTTGGTGATGTGACGTCACAGGCAGTGCTCATTAGCCTTTGCGAATGCTCTTCTGTCAATATTTCTCGCTCTTTGACTCTGGGCACTTGGAGGGTCTTATATCTATGCCCACTGCCCCCGTGTCTGGATGGGGCCTTGTGGCTAAGTGTCTGTGGTCAATGTAGGAAGGCCTATGGTCTATCTGAGGCCCAGTCTCTCCACCTCTGTCACTGTGGCCACCAACATTTAAGGCAGTGATGGTTGCCATACCCTCAGCCTGGACCTCAGAGAGAGGAAGTTATGAAATAACACCTACAGACAGTCCACCATAGGCAGCTTTCAATTTTCTTTCTTTCTTTTTTTCTTTCTTTCTTTCTTTCTTTCTTTCTTTCTTTCTTTTTTCTTTCTTTCTTTCTTTCTTTCCTTCTTTCTCTCTCTCTCTCTCTTTCTTTCTTTTTTGAGGTAGGGTCTGGAATTTACTGTGTAGTCTCAGGGTGGCTTCAAACTCATAGCGATCCTCCTACCTCTGCCTCCCTAGTACTGGGATTACAGGAATGCACCACCACACCCAGCTGAATTTTTTGAGATAGGGTCTTGCTATGCAGCCCAAGCTGGCCTAGAACTTGCGATTCTCCTGGCTCAGTCTGATGAATGCTGGGATTACAGATGTGCACTGCCACGCCTGGCACATTAGTCAACCTCTGTTGTCCTCGTCATGTCTAACCCATGACCCCCATTAGGGTAGCTAATGGATGTGATCTGACATAAAGCTGTAAATGTACTTAAAACATTAAGAAATTATTATTATTTGCTAACTCGACTGCGTGGTTCTTGAGTGCAAGCTTTGTAGATGACAATATAGTGTCACAATATCATTAGGTCCCACACAGCTGTAGGGGGTTGTTTGCTATCAGGACACACTCCGGTCTATTTTGATCTACTCCGGGTGTAAGCTTTACACTTTCCCAGATCTTTTTGTAAAGTAGATGGAGGAGCTGCTACAAACTAGGGCAACCCAGGAGGAGACAAATGGCATGCCTCAGTCTCCCCTGCCAGCCCCAGTGCCATCCTCAGGCCATGGCACAGGAGTGCCAAACAGCAGAGGGCACCAGAGACCTGTCTGTGCCATGCTGCCTGTTTTGGTGACATCGGGCGGGTGTGGATGAAGGAAGTGCCAGCACTGTAGGAGGTGGCACTTAGCCGTAAACAGGGACAGCTCAGGGCTGCTCCTCCATGTGTCACTGTAGCTCTGAGCAAGGGCCTGTGTGAGGCTGCTCACTCGAGCAGGGTGCGAGGACCGTCTGAGACCAGGAACCAGGGGTCTCAGTGGCTTCCACAGAACAGCCTTACAGGAATGGGTCTCTCTCTCTCTCTCTCTCTCTCTCCCCAGCTCTGACTTCCATTGTCACATGTTGGGAGAAGTCTAGGAGGACCAGCTAGGAGCCAGGACAGACCATAGTGGGGCACTGTGTGCAAACAGCCAGTTGGACCAGCACAGAGCAACGTGGCTTCGAGGCTGTCCCCAAGGTTTCTCCTCCCTGATATCTCAAATTCCACCATTATCCTCCTGCCTATTTACCACCCTGCTCTCATGTTTGCACAGTGAACCCCTAGTGCGGTTTTTTTTTTGAGGTGGGGGTCTCACTCTGTCCCAGGCTGTCCTGGAATTCACTATGTAGTCTCAGGGTGGCCTCAAACTCATAGCAATCCTCCTACTTCTGCCTCCCGAGTGCTGTGACTTCACAGTTTTGAGGAGATGTTTCATCATGGCAGAAAGGCATGGCACAAGCAGGTAGCCAGGTGTCCCATCTTGTTACATCAGCAGGTAGGGAAAGTGAAGGGGGCTGTCGACTCCCAGTAGGGCTGTACTACTAAATCTCAGAGGGAGGCACACTTCCTCTAGCAAGGCTCCACCTTCCAAAGACTCCGTCAGATGGGGATTATGTAAGATTAAGTATAGCTCACAAACAACATGAGGCTATGGGGGGCATTTGTATACTTAACCCACTACACTCGAGGCAGAGGGCTCTGCGAGTTCTACCACTGTATTCCCTCTCCCAGACTCACCTCCATCCCCTGTAAAAGAGACTCGGGGGCCGTGAAGCTCTGCACCACTTCTGGTTCTTGTAATTTACAGGGCACGTGTTGCTGGTCAGGAGCAGGGAAACAGCTTGGTACTAGGGAAAGGATGAGGTGGGGGGGGGGAAGGAGGGGAAGACCAGGAAACAGGGCATGGAGAGTCACTAGCTGGCCTGTGACATTCTGCCAGGAGTGGTTCCAGCCCCAGCACCTGCTTACTTTCCTTTAGTGCTGGCGTGTGGCTCACTATTGACACTTCTCTAGATCATGGTCAGGCGAAATCCGTCACCCTTGGCCCTAGTTGGCTCCCTGGCAGGTTGCTAATGCTCCCGCATTGCCTGCCCTCCCACCCCACCTCTTGTCTGTCGCCATGCCTCACCTTCTGGCTCTGCTCCCCACTCACATGGGCAGGAGGCTTGTTCTCCAGAAAGCCAGACGGTGGGCTAAGTGAGCAGTCACTTTGGGGAGGGGTGGCAGACATCTTTCTGTGGGGCACCCAGGTGTGTAGTGGCAGGGTGCTTCTTCTTGGGCTGCCCTCTGTCATTCCCTTCCCGGAAGCCAGATCCTTGGTGCTCCCTGTGAAAAGGTGCTATCAGCGTCTTCCCAGGAAGAGCCTGGGAGCATTTAAGGTCACCCCAGCTCGGGGCTGGCTGTATAGGCAGAGGGTCTCCTTCAATCCTCCTTTTGCCTTAGGTTCAAGCTCTGGATCCTTGGGGATGTATCAGGGAGAGAGCTACATCCTGGCTACCTGCAGCTCTCCTGCACTGTACCCTTGAACTCTAGAGGTTGCTGGGGTATCAAAGAACTAGTCTTAAGCAAGTCTCAGGCCTGCGAGATGGGGCCTCTGGTGCTTCCCTTCTCCTGCCTTGTGGGGTCTGGCCTTCAGTCCTTGGTGAGGGTCTTGTTACTCCTCCAGGCCCACCAGTCATCTGGTCAATTACACAGGCCCATCAGGATGCCAAGTCTTTTTTTTTTTTTTTTTTTTTTTTTTTTAATTTTTTTAACTTATTGTTTTTTATTGACTTTTATACTTACATACAAAAAAACCCCACCTGATATTTCCCTTCCCTCCCCCCATTCCACTTTAGAACTCAATTCTCCATCATATCCCCTCCCTCTCTCCATTAGTCTCTCTTTTCATTTGATGTCATCATCTTTTTCTTCTATTTTGAGGGTTTTGCAAAGGTATTGCTAGGCACTGCAAGGCCAGTTTCTGTCTGGGCAGTTGCATTGTAAGAAGTCATTCCCTTCCTTTGGCTCTTCCATTCTATCCGCCCCCTCTTCCGCAACAGGATGCAAAGTCTTTAGGGACAAGATACAGAGACAAAGAACCTGAACATGGGGTGCAGAGATGATCAGGAGCTAGGTGGGTGTGGATCTTGTCATCAGGGCCTTCTAGTACAGCATGGGGAGCTGTAATGGAACTTCTGATCCTGCCTGGAGGTGGGGTTGGGGCTTGGCCTCTGGGAGGCCATGCTAGGGCTGAGTGTTGGAGAAAAACAGTGGAGAGGGGAGCCCCAAGTTGGGGGAGGAGTGGGAAAGAACCTTCTGGGGAAGGGTAAACCTGCTGAGGGAATAACACACGCACAGCGTGGCAGGTATGAGCGGAGCGGCAGGAGGAAAGGTGCCAGAGTGGAGGTGAGGCTGAGGGCCAGGTGGGCACAGGTTATGGAGGACCTTAGGGTCCAGGCTAGGGCAGCGCAGTCTTCATCCTGGGGGAAGTGGGGACAGCAAGGCACCATGGCGCTGGTCCATCAAACACGAAGAAGGCCAAGAAGACTGGCAGTGGGAAAGCAGTGCACGAGCAGCTTTGAGAGGTCCTTCGAGGATGGGGGTGATCTAGCTGGATGACCTCTTAGATGTGAGGACAGGGAGGAGTGGGGACGTGAGGATGATCCCTTTTCCTCAGTTCAGATGGCGGGGAGCTTCTCACCACTCACCAGCATGCGGGCGGGTTGCGTGTGAATTCAGTGGTAGGGCTGCTGTTTGAAAGTCCATGGACATTGCTCGAGGGGGTGCCCCATGTGCATCTGGTGTGGAGTTTGGCAAGAGATTGCCCCAGGAGAAATGGACTTAGTGCCGCTGGCAATGAGGCAGTGTTCCCGTCCTGGGGTGGCGGTGAGATGATTAAAAGGCAGATAACAAAGGGAATGGAGAGTAGGCCTAGGGAAAGCTCCAGAGAGCCTTTGAGAGGTACTGGGAGCAGGAGAGCGGGTGGTGGAGTAGAGGAGGAGTGCTGAGACAAGAGCCCTGCGGAGAAGGAGCCTTCAAGGGCTGCAGTAGAAGCCTGGAGGTCGGGCTGGAGAGATGGCTTAGTGGTTAAGGCGCTTGTCTGCGAAGCCTAAGGACCCAGGTTTGATTCCCCAGTGGCTTGGTCATGAGAAGGAGCGGCATCGGCAATTTGAGCATGGAGAGAAGAGACAGCAGGAGAGGATGTCGGTGGCAAAGCTGGGCACTGCCCTGCCAGTGCCCACATGCTTGGGAATGGCTTGTCCAGTGACACCCAGGAGGGATCCAAGGGCAGAGACTTTCACTTTTTAGACTGGTGACTAGAATGTGTCACCTCTTCCACCCCTCCATCCCCAAATTGAGTCAAAATCAGAAAGAAAAAAAAAAGCCCACAATGGATGGGGAGTTTCCAGTTCTTCTTTAGGCCCTGGAAACGATGACCTGGTCTGGGAAAGATGCCAATGCTTATTTGGAAGGGCATGTGTGGGGGTTTGATTCAGGTGTCCCCCATAAACTTAGGTGTTCTGCATGCTAGGTTCCCAGCTGATGGAGATTTGGGAATTAGCACCTCCTGGAGGCGGTGTATTATTTTGGGGGCGGGCTTATTATAGCCAGTGTTTTCCCCTGCCATCATGGAGCTTCCCCTCGAGTCTGTAAGCCAAAATAAACCCCTTTTCCCCAAAAGCTGCTCTTGGTCGGGTGATTTCTGCCAGCAATGCGAACCTGACTGTGACAGCGTGGGTACCCAGTGGTTGGGGTGGGGACTCCTTTTCTCTGGGGTTTTCTTGTGTTCCCAGCCTCACTGGTGGCTTCTGGACAGTGACAGAGGCATCCAGGGAGACTCTGTGTCTCTGTGCTGTGGAGGCCAACTCTTCTTTCTGCAGGACGGGACGTCTAGAAACACTGGCCCAAGGCAGCAGTCACCACGGGGAAGGAGGTTTATTTAACACACAGAAGGAGGAAGAGGAACTCAGAGGTCCAGTGACTCACAAAGTCCCCCTTTGGGGTCCTGACACGAGAGGTTCGGTTTTAAGTAGTGGGCAAGGGACATGCATGAATAACCAAGCCCTCTTGGTCAAGGTGTGATCCCAGCCATGCCCGGCCCATCACTGACTGGGCTCCCGCTCCCCTGCAAGGTGGTCTGGTAAGTTGTGAGCACTGTGTGGAATCTCTTACCCAGGAAATAAGCATGCCCCATGCGGGCACTAGGATTCCAGCCTTTTCCTTCCCTGAACATGAGACTCCTGGGGAAATTCCTCCTTGCTTGAATAGTCAGATCACCAAAAGAAAGGGACCATGTATCTCTCTTTAGAACGTCTTCATTCCTGCCAGGACGGTTCCATCTGGGGGGGGGGGTCCCCATGGTCACCCAGATCATGTCCATCCTGTGAGGCTCTTGGTGACTTCCTCCTTCTTCTGAGGGCTCCTGGGGGGAGGGTTGTAACATATTTACTCAGCGTGTCCCTTGGTCTACCCTTCCTCAGACCTAAATGAGGATAGCTTGTCAATAAGGGTTTGCACATTTCTTTCTGCGTCTTATTATAGCTTGTGGAGGTTGGACTCAAAGGATGCTGGGACTCAGCATCACAAAACATTAGAGTAAGAGTAAGCCTTGGACAATTAAGTGTTCTGCCTGGAAAAAGGAAAAAAAAGTCACGTGGACACACAATTGTCCAAGGAGTACCACTGGACAGTAATAGCTTTGTTGACAATCCAACCAACTCTCTGTGCCAAGAGTAGCGAGGTGGGTATCATGCAGGTGTGTGGTCCTGCACAGGTGTGCCCCATCTATCAGCCAGCAGCTATCAGGTGAGGGCCCAGCAAAGATCAGGGAAGGAAGAGGGCATCATTGGTTTCCCAGGCTGAACCTGGTAGATGAGCCACCAGGTTCGTTTCTTGCCTTGATTTGTAGCTTGGTTGAGGCTGAATGAGTCCTTAGTGTTCCCAGGGTTCTATGAGGCAACGAGATTTGCCTTGGGAAGGCCCTCCCTATTTCATGCTCAGTATCTTGTCTCAGTGTAGACCTACAGCCCTCAAGTGTACAAATTTGTGAAATAACCACCAAAAAAATCCAGCTTCTGTGGCTCGGGAGATAGCTCAGTGGGTAATGTGTTTGCCTTGCAAGCATAAGGACCCGATTTCCAGCACCCAAACTCATGTAAAAGAAAGCTTGGGGCTGGAGAAATGGCCTAGCAGTTAAGCGCTTGGCTGTGAAGCCTAAGGACCCCGGTTCGAGGCTTGACTTCCCCAGGACCCACGTAAGCCAGATGCACAAGATGGCGTATGCATCTGGAGTTCATTTGCAGTGGCTGGAGGCTTTGGGGCACCCATTCTCTCTCTCTGTCTCTTTCTGCCTATTTCTGTATCTCTCTCTCAAAGAAATAAAAATAAAATTTTTTTTTTTTTTAAAAAAGCTTGGGGCTGGAGAGATGATTTGGTGGTTAAAGGCACTTGCTTGCAAAGTCTGATGGACCAGGGTTTGATACCCAAGTAGTACCTACATAAAGCCAGGTGCACAAAGTGGCGCATGCATTTGGAGTTCATCTGTAGTGGCAGGAGGCCCTGCTGTACCCATATTCACTTTCTCTGTCTGCCTCTTTCTCTTTCTCTCTCTCGCTCTCAAATAAATAAAAATATTTTTTAAAATCTTGGTATTAGGGCATGTGCTTCTTATCCCAGTGCTGGGGAGGCGGAGACAGGAGGATCCCTGGGGCTCCCTGGCCAGCCCAATGAGGAGGTTCCAGGTCAGTGAGAGACCCTGCCTCTAAAAAAGGTGGACAGCACCTGAGGAGCCACACCCAAGGTTTTATTCTGGCCTCACACCCACGTGTATATACACGCAAACCACCTACTCTACACATGTGTGCATGCACACACATAAACACATACATGGGCACATATAAAGCTAGCTCCTAGTCAGGCGTGGTGACACATGACTTTAATCTCAGCGCTCAGGAGGCAGAGGTAGGAGGATCGCCATGAGTTTGAGGCCACCCTGAGACTACATAGTGAATTCCAGGTCAGCCGGGACTAGAACGAGACCCTGCCTCAGAAACAAACAAAGCCCAAAGCCAGCTCCTGGAGCTGGAGGTATCAGTGAGAAGGAGGAGGAGGAGGAGAAGCAGGAGCCTGAGAATAGAAACTTGAAGTAGCTTAAAATGACCAAGTAGTTATATTTTGTTGTATCGTATGAGAAAAGATACCTGCTGTATTAATAAAGTTAAAGACTCACAGAGTTCTTGGGGCTTATTCTTTTAAAATATCGCAGAAAACTACATGCAATTAAAAAAAAAAGCGAAATGGGCTGGAGGGATGGCTTAGCGGTTAAGGCGTTTGCCTGCAAAGCCAAAGGACCCCTGTTCCATTCTTCACGACCCATGTAAGCCAGATGCACAAAGGGGCACATGTATCTGGAATTCCTTTGCAGTGGCTGGAGGCCCTGGTGCACCCATTCTCTCTCTCTGCCTCTTTCTCTCTCTCAAACAAATAAATAAAATATTTTAAATATATTTATATATAATATAATATCTATTATATATATTTATATATTATATATAATAAATATATAATATAAAATAAAAAACACTTCAATACAATGGAAAACATTTCTTAATAGCCATATTTATAACTATAAGCACAACATATGATATTGCGGACTAAAAGTAATTACTACTACTGATGTATGCTAATGTATTATGGTACTTTGTAGCTGTTAAAAAGGTGCAAGTTAATAAGTTAAAAAAGCAGGATGCAGAGACGCGTTCATATAACTCTATTTATGGAAGTTCTTAAAAGTTTTTGCATATACATCCGAGCAGTGGCCTCATTCCTTTTCTTGGTTAGAAGCATGGGAGCTTGCTGATGGGGGTTAAGTATATGATTTGCACCTCGGCTGTCAGGGGTTTCACTTACAAATAGCCCTGTAACCCCACATCGTTCACATTGGTGATGGTCCCTTGAGAGGAGAGCCCTTGGCCAGCTATAGAACCCACAGAAGTGATTGGTGTTCCCTGCTGGTCCCAGGTTTAGGGGAAGGTTGAAGACCTTGGGGCTGGCATACCTCTTGGCCTGTTAACTCTCCACACGTATGGTAGGAGGCAAGTGGTCTCTTTACGGGGAGGGTCTCAGTTCTCTGCACGTATTTTCAGTCATGAGGACCCCAACACAGTCCCCCATTAGAGGTCATGTTCCTTTCTTCTCACCCAAGCTGATGTCCAGGGTAGGACTCTGGTGGCTGACTCTGGCTGGACAGATGCCTCCCAAGAGCTCAGACCTGGGCAGCTCCGAGGCTCAGTACCAGCTTGTGCCCTTGCCGGGGCCCTGCTTTGCCTAGAAGTCTCTTTTGTGGGCTACAGGAGACATCCATTCCCCCTGAAGTGTGCTCCCATCCACAGGCTCTGCACACTCTACTGGCTGCCAGATTTCCTCCCGGGATTAAGGCCTAGACACCTTGAATCAATTTTGTTAAAAGCCAATTTGCCAAATGATCAATTCGTTGAATGACTAATTTGCCATAGGTTGAGAATTTTTTTCCTCTTTTTTTCTCTTTTTACTTTTCTGTTTCTTCTCGGCTTCATACTGAAGTTCTGGCAGCAGAATTTTGCACGAGGTGTCAAGTTTCAGATACTGAGCCTGGTTCTGGCACTCCATATTTCAAAATGAAAGACATGTGCCCCGCCCCTACCCTGCCCAGGCCTGTCTCTGCTCAGCCTGCTTGGATAAGTTTTCTCTTCATGTGCAGTTTCCTTACAGACGTGACCCTATGTTTGTCCTCAGGCCTGCTATTGAGGGGTCTTGAGACTGTGCATGGGGCAATTGGAGGAATAAAAGTGATATTCCTGGGCTGGAGAGATGGCTTGGCGGTTAAGGCACCTGCCTGCCAAGCCTAAGAACACCTGTTTGATTCTCCAGGTCCCACGTTTAACCAGACACAAAAGTGATGCAAGGGTGTAATGCTGCACTTGCCCACAAGGTGGTGCTTGCATCTGGAGTTCATTTACATCAGCTGAAATGGCCCTGGTATGCCCATTCTCCCTCTCTCTCTCTGCCTCTTCATCTTTCTCTTTGTTACTCTCTGTCCTTCTCTCTCAAAAAAAGTGATATTCCTTTTTTAACATTTTATTTATTTGAGAGAGAGAAAGAGAAAGGGAGAGGGAATGGGCATGCCAGGGCCTCCAGCCACTGCAAATGAACTCCAGATGCATGTTTTACCTTGTGCATCTGGCTTACGTGGGTCCTAGGGAATTGAACCTGGGACCTTTGGCTTTGCAGGCAAGCACCTTAACCACTAAGCCATCTCTCTAGCCCAAAAGTGATATTTCTTTTCTTTAAAAAGTTTTTAAAAAAATTTATTCACTTGCAAGCAGAGTGAGAAGAGAGACACACACACACTCACACAGAGTGGGTACACTGGGGCCTCCAGATGCATGTGCCACATTGTGCATCTGTCTTTACGTGGATACTGGGGAATCAAACCCTGGTGACTAGGCTTTACAGGCAAGTGCCTTAACTGCTGAGCCATCTCCCCTCAGCCCCCCCATAGTGATATTTCTTAGATACTTGAGTTTGTGATATAAGTCTCATAATCATATTTTTATGTTTTTGCTTGTGGTGTGGTGTGCATGCATATGTGTATGCATGCTCACATATGTGTGGGCACATGTGTATGTGTGGGTGCTTCGTGTGCAGGTGAAGACCAGAAGTGGATGTCTGATGAATTCCTCAGTTGCTTTCCACCTTATTTATTTATTTATTTATTTATTTATTTATTTATTTATTTATTTATTGAGACAGGGTGAACCTGGAGCTCACTAATTCAGCCAGACTAGGGATCCTCTTGTCTCTGCCTCCCCAGTGCTGGGATTATAGTCACACGCCAACATGCGTGGCAATTTACTTGGGTACGCAGGTCCTCATGCATGTATGGCAAACACTTTACCTCCTGAGCCATCTTCCTTGCCCTTTATTTATCATTTTAATGTACGTCGTAATGGTCACTGAAATCCTGAACTTTTCTAGGTGGAGCTCAAGGTAGCCAGCATTCTGTGATTGCAACAAAATGCCTGGGGTATTCAGGGAGGAGAGGTCTGTTTGGCTCATGGTTTCAGAGGTTTTTATTTTTACTTTATTTTTATTTATTTATTTATTTGACAGAGAGGGGGTGAATGGGCGTGCCAGGGCCTCCAGCCACTGCAAACGAACTCCAGATGCATGCGCCCCCTTGTGCATCTGGCTAACATGGGACCTGGGGAATTGAACCTGGATCCTTTGAGCACCTAACTCTGACCACACTGGCTGGAAGCCTCAGATGAGCTGCATACACCTCAGGGTTCCCCGTGGTATAGTCTTGACTTGCTCCTGGTTGCTGCTCCCTGGGAAGGCTGTGAGACAGAGGTGAGGATGGGACGTGGATGGTGGTTATCATAGGTCATGGCTCTCAGCTCCACTGTGATTGCCTTTGGAGAGGAGGCCTCTAAGGAAATTAGGTTACATGAGGTCATCAGGGTGGGCCTGATCAAATGGGATAAGTGCCTTTATAAACAGTGATACCAGAAGTTGGAACTTAGTCATTCTCCCTACCCCCACTCCCCTGTCTCCCTCTTCTTGCACAGAAGAGAAGCCAGGTGAACACTCCGACAATGTGACCATAAATGGAACATGCTGGAACTTTAATCTTGGACTTCCAGCCTGCAGGACTGTGAGAAAATAAAGTGCTTTTGCTTAAGCCATGCAGGCTGGCCTGTGGTATATTGTCACGGCCACCGAGTGGATGAAAGCAGAAAGCCTGGTTTATGAAGTCACCCTGTAATTCCAGGGATATCTTTTCATGGAGATTAGGCTGGGGTAGTAGGAGGCTCTTTATGGGGTGGGGGGCAGAGCTAGAAGGACAGACAGCAGAGTTCCTTCCTAGCCACCTTCTGAAATCCTGGTTTCTCCTGGGCCCTGTCTGACCCCAGCCTCCTGGGCTGGGCCATGGCCCATCTCTCTGAGTAGCAAGGGCTCAATCTAGTCCTGCATGCTACTTGACTTCATAATTAGATTCCTTTTCAAAAACCCACTGGGGCGGGGGAGGCTGGAGAGATGGCTTAGCGGTTAAGGAGCTTGCCTGAAAAGCCAAAGTACCTCGGTTTGATTCCCAGTAGCCACGCAAGCCAGATGCACAAGGTGGTGCATCGTCTGGAGTTCATTTGCAATGGCTGGAAGCCCTGGCATGCCCATTTCTATGCCCCTTTCTCTCCTTCTCTCTCACTCTGCCTCTTTCCCTTAAATAAAAATAAAGTATTTTTAAAAAACCCCACTAGGTAGGAACACAGCGAAGTGTATTCTCTAAGCAAAAAGCCTATGGTTTCCTCTCACATTTAGTAATGGAGGCATTTGCTATCCCCAGCACCCTGGGACACCCCCATCCTCACCCTGGAAATCCTGGAATATTCTGGAAGTCCTGGCACTGCTTGGCTAACCAGGGGCTAACCAGAGCGCTGCCCCTCTCAGCATTGCTAAGAGAGCTGGCTTTGCTTCAGGGCATCCCACCCACCTCTCCTCACTCACCTGACCTTAGAAACGTAGAGTTAAGTGCAGCTAAGTGGAAACCCTGGGCACCCGAGTGGGCATGATCCTCCAACGTGGCTCTGCCTTGACCTGTCCTGGCTCCCTTTTCCCTTCCTCATAGGAGGTGATTTGGAGCCATCTTGCCCTCTCCTGTTCCACAGCCTACCACCTCTGCCCTCTCTCCTCCAGCCTCTATGAGCTAATCACATGCTAAGGCAAGTGGGAGCCAGGGTGGAGGGAGAGGTGGTGGACTGGGACAGGCAGGGAGCCCTTCCTGGAGGAAGAAGTGTTTATTCCTGGGCTGGACTGGGCTGTAAGGAACACATACAGTTTTGATCAAGCACCGGCAGGAAGGCTAAGCTACAGAGGGAAGAGTTAAGGATGGGTGTGGGAGTCCAGTTGAAGCCCCAGCCCATCCTGGGCCAGTGGGTAACCCATGGAACTGGGGAGAGACTGGCTAGAAGGTTGGGGAGGTCAAAGCCTGGGCATTTTCTCCACCGCAGAAGCCAGTGGTCTCCGGCTGTGGTCGTTTCAGCTAAATAAAGCAGTCACTGTGATTCTGAAGCCACAATGGGCTTGTTCTACTGTGATGACAACTAATTATGGATTGTAATTTCTAAGTACAGGGAGATGTTTTGGCCTGAATAGTAATAATGTAGCCGACTTCTCTGCTATCTTTCCACAGCGGGCCACTAACCACAGACACGTCACCACACACTCTGTCCTGGCGCACATGCCTGACACAGACAGAAGTGAAGTCAGGGAGCAGGGGAGCACATAGATCCAGCTACAGGGACACCTTGCTTGACTGGTGGTAGGAAGAGCCACAGAGGAGCCTGGCTGTCCTGGAGATAAATAAAGCATTCTGGGGGCTGGAGAGATGGCTCAGTGGTTAAGGTGGTTGCCTGCAAAACCTAACGACACGGGTTCAATTTCCCAGTACCCATGTAAAGCCAAATGTAATCTGAGTTTGTTTGCAGTGAATGGTGGCCCTAATGTGCCCATTCTCTCTCTTCTTCGTGTGCGTGCACACGTCGTCTTTTTGCTCTCTCTCTGCTAGGAAATATTTTAAAATTTATTTTTATTATTCTGATTTTACATTCATAGTATTGGTTCCATTACCCTCCTCCCTGTCCTCCCTCTTCCAAAGGGACCCTCATCAATGGGGAATGTGGGTCGTGCATTGTGGGGGTCGTCAAGAGTTCTGGGGGGTAGGCCCCAGTCTCTGTGCTTAATGCCCCAACTTGTGACTTTAACAATCTTTCCACCCCCTCTTCCGCGAGTTTCCCCGAGCCACATTGGGGTCATTTTAGTTCGGCTTCAGTGATGAGGTTTTGGGAGCCTCTGTGTCTCTGGATATCTGGCTTAGTTGGAGTTGGATGTTCTCTGTGTTTATCTCCTTCAGCCTTTTTCTGGTGTCATGATCGCCATGAACACTGTATTCTTGCCCTTCCCCTGCGTTGTTCTATGGTTTCAGCTGGGGCCCTGGTGAGGTGTGATTAGCTGATCCTCCCATCAGGTTCGTTGTCCATCTAAAAAAAGATAAGCAAATTCTCCAACGGAGAGAGAAGTTAGTACTAGCTAGAAGGGATGACCATATATGTTTTGGAGGGAAATTTATATGTGTCGGCTCTCTTCTAGCCCACGTTTGGTGGTATCTTGAACTTGGAGACTGAGCTGGTTTTGTGTACCTGGTTTTCCAGTTCCAGCAATGAGTTCCATTCCACTGAGTGGACCTATTAGCCAAATCAAGAGCAGTTGGTTACCCACCATGGCTGTTTGCCACTACTGCACTTGTATGAGCATTACGTCAGGTTGTTACCTACTGGGTATCTTAGTCTGCAAGATGTTTGGTCCAATGTCGGACCTTTTCCCCTAGTTGCTAGTGTAGCACCCTCTGGTACTAGATTTCTGCTAGGAAATATTAGCAAAATAAACAAAGGCTCTGGAGGCATGCCAGCTGCCATCCTTGTAAGGAAGTAGCCCAGTGGACGTGACCTCATTTTTTCAGATGGGGACATTGAGTTTCAAGGGGCAGCTGGACAAGTCACACTGTCCCAAAAGAGATGGCTTCGGCATGTGCCATCCATATATCCCCACATCCTGTCTTAATGTCACTCTGAGTCGTCGATGTGCCCGTTGATGTATTGCCTCCCGAGCGCCATCGCCGCACTGGTGACAGATTCCTTCCTGACGTGGCAGTGATGAGGGTTACGTGAGGTGAAAACAAGCTATGCAACGGCTGTGTTGGGGAAGAACTGATTCTCCCCTTCCATTCTGTCATCACCCAGCCCTGCGTGACCTCACTAGAATCAGGTCCCAGCAAGGCCTTCAGCGGTGTTTGCCACCCGTCGCTCCTGCCCCTGCAGAGACAGCCGATGGCCCCGTGGTGGACCAGGATAGGGTCACTGGGAGACCAGGGCTGACCCCGGTTGCTGCGCCTGACCCTGCACAGTTGTGCACTCTGAACCCTTCAGCAGGCTTACTTTCCGGGCCTGACCCCTTCTCCCCTTACAGCTGGCAAGTGGTGTGGATTTCCTGTCCGTTTCATCAGCCAACCCGCAGAGAATGGGACAGTGGAAAAGCTCTGGTGGCCTCCTCTTGCCCCAGCCTCTCCTAGTCCAGGCAACTCATAAATATTTCACAGGGCCAGAGAGTGTGGGGTGCTCACTTTACAGAGAGAGGCTTCGAGAGGGCCTGGTGTTCCTGCACTCATGACGTGAAGCCGGGTCTCTGCCCCCTTCAGAGTCTTGTGTGCGTGTGTGTGTGTGTGTGTGTGTGTGTGTGTGTGTGTGCGTGTGAGTTGTTTGCCCTCCGCCATGAGTCCTTCTCGGCCCCTTCACTATGTGGAACACACATCTCTTTCTGCCTCCAGTTCAGTGATCTCCAGCCAGGCTTGACGTGTCACCTTCACCTGCTTGAGTCCCCTTGAGTTTGACTCTCACACACTGGCTTTCTCACTGGGGTCAGGATGACTGGTTCCTTCTGCCATCCTTGGTTAATTTCTTTCTCCTCCCTCCCTCCCCTTTCTTCCTTCCTTCATTCTCTCTCCCTCCTTCCCTTTCTGGTTGCTGCTCCCTGGGAAGGCTGTGAGACAGAGGTGAGGATGGGACGTGGATGGTGGTTATCATAGGTCATGGCTCTCAGCTCCACTGTGATTGCCTTTGGAGAGGAGGCCTCTAAGGAAATTAGGTTACATGAGGTCATCAGGGTGGGCCTGATCAAATGGGATAAGTGCCTTTATAAACAGTGATACCAGAAGTTGGAACTTAGTCATTCTCCCTACCCCCACTCCCTGTCTCCTCTTCTTGCACAGAAGAGAAGCCAGGTGAACACTCCGACAATGTGACCATAAATGGAACATGCTGGAACTTTAATCTTGGACTTCCAGCCTGCAGGACTGTGAGAAAATAAAGTGCTTTTGCTTAAGCCATGCAGGCTGGCCTGTGGTATATTGTCACGGCCACCGAGTGGATGAAAGCAGAAAGCCTGGTTTATGAAGTCACCCTGTAATTCCAGGGATATCTTTTCATGGAGATTAGGCTGGGGTAGTAGGAGGCTCTTTATGGGGTGGGGGGCAGAGCTAGAAGGACAGACAGCAGAGTTCCTTCCTAGCCACCTTCTGAAATCCTGGTTTCTCCTGGGCCCTGTCTGACCCCAGCCTCCCTGGGCTGGGCCATGGCCCATCTCTCTGAGTAGCAAGGGCTCAATCTAGTCCTGCATGCTACTTGACTTCATAATTAGATTCCTGTTCAAAAAACCCACTGGGGGCGGGGGGAGGCTGGAGAGATGGCTTAGCGGTTAAGGAGCTTGCCTGAAAAGCCAAAGTACCTCGGTTTGATTCCCCAGTAGCCACGTAAGCCAGATGCACAAGGTGGTGCATGCGTCTGGAGTTCATTTGCAATGGCTGGAAGCCCTGGCATGCCCATTTCTATGCCCCCTTTCTCTCCTTCTCTCTCACTCTGCCTCTTTCCCTTAAATAAAAATAAAGTATTTTTAAAAAACCCCACTAGGTAGGAACACAGCGAAGTGTATTCTCTAAGCAAAAAGCCTATGGTTTCCTCTCACATTTAGTAATGGAGGCATTTGCTATCCCCAGCACCCTGGGACACCCCCCCCCCATCCTCACCCTGGAAATCCTGGAATATTCTGGAAGTCCTGGCACTGCTTGGCTAACCAGGGGCTAACCAGAGCGCTGCCCCTCTCAGCATTGCTAAGAGAGCTGGCTTTGCTTCAGGGCATCCCACCCACCTCTCCTCACTCACCTGACCTTAGAAACGTAGAGTTAAGTGCAGCTAAGTGGAAACCCTGGGCACCCGAGTGGGCATGATCCTCCAACGTGGCTCTGCCTTGACCTGTCCTGGCTCCCTTTTCCCTTCCTCATAGGAGGTGATTTGGAGCCATCTTGCCCTCTCCTGTTCCACAGCCTACCACCTCTGCCCTCTCTCCTCCAGCCTCTATGAGCTAATCACATGCTAAGGCAAGTGGGAGCCAGGGTGGAGGGAGAGGTGGTGGACTGGGACAGGCAGGGAGCCCTTCCTGGAGGAAGAAGTGTTTATTCCTGGGCTGGACTGGGCTGTAAAGGAACACATACAGTTTTGATCAAGCACCGGCAGGAAGGCTAAGCTACAGAGGGAAGAGTTAAGGATGGGTGTGGGAGTCCAGTTGAAGCCCCAGCCCATCCTGGGCCAGTGGGTAACCCATGGAACTGGGGAGAGACTGGCTAGAAGGTTGGGGAGGTCAAAGCCTGGGCATTTTCTTCACCCAGAAGCCAGTGGTCTCCGGCTGTGGTCGTTTCAGCTAAATAAAGCAGTCACTGTGATTCTGAAGCCACAATGGGCTTGTTCTACTGTGATGACAACTAATTATGGATTGTAATTTCTAAGTACAGGGAGATGTTTTGGCCTGAATAGTAATAATGTAGCCGACTTCTCTGCTATCTTTCCACAGCGGGCCACTAACCACAGACACGTCACCACACACTCTGTCCTGGCGCACATGCCTGACACAGACAGAAGTGAAGTCAGGGAGCAGGGGAGCACATAGATCCAGCTACAGGGACACCTTGCTTGACTGGTGGTAGGAAGAGCCACAGAGGAGCCTGGCTATCCTGGAGATAAATAAAGCATTCTGGGGGCTGGAGAGATGGCTCAGTGGTTAAGGTGGTTGCCTGCAAAACCTAACGACACGGGTTCAATTTCCCAGTACCCATGTAAAGCCAAATGTAATCTGGAGTTTGTTTGCAGTGAATGGCGGCCCTAATGTGCCCATTCTCTCTCTCTTTCTCGTGTGCGTGCACACGTGCGTGCTCTTGCTCCCTCTCTGCTAGGAAATATTTTTAAAATTTATTTTTATTATTCTGATTTTACATTCATAGTATTGGTTCCATTATCCTCCTCCCTGTCCTCCCTCTTCCAAAGGGACCCTCATCAATGGGGAATGGGGGGTGCATTGTGGGGTCGTCAAGAGTTCTGGGGGTAGGCCCCAGTCTCTGTGCTTAATGCCCCAACTTGTGACTTAACAATCTTTCCACCCCTCTTCCATGAGTTTCCCTGAGCCACATTGGGGTCATTTTAGTTCGGCTTCAGTGATGAGGTTTTGGGAGCCTCTGTGTCTCTGGATATCTGGCTTAGTTGGAGTTGGATGTTCTCTGTGTTTATCTCCTTCAGCCTTTTTCTGGTGTCATGATCGCCATGAACACTGTATTCTTGCCCTTCCCCTGCGTTGTTCTATGGTTTCAGCTGGGGCCCTGGTGAGGTGTGATTGGCTGATCCTCCCATCGGGTTCGTTGTCCATCTAAAAAAAGATAAGCAAATTCTCCAACGGAGAGAAGTTAGTACTAGCTAGAAGGGATGACCATATATGTTTTGGAGGGAAATTTATATGTGTCGGCTCTCTTCTAGCCCACGTTTGGTGGTATCTTGAACTTGGAGACTGAGCTGGTTTTGTGTACCTGGTTTTCCAGTTCCAGCAATGAGTTCCATTCCACTGAGTGGACCTATTAGCCAAATCAAGAGCAGTTGGTTACCCACCATGGCTGTTTGCCACTACTGCACTTGTATGAGCATTATGTCAGGTTGTTACCTACTGGGTATCTTAGTCTGCAAGATGTTTGGACCAATGTCGGACCTTTTCCCCTAGTTGTTAGTGTAGCACCCTCTGGTACTAGATTTCTGCTAGGAAATATTAGCAAAATAAACAAAGGCTCTGGAGGCATGTCAGCTGCCATCCTTGTAAGGAAGTAGCCCAGTGGACGTGACCTCATTTTTTCAGATGGGGACATTGAGTTTCAAGGGGCGGCTGGACAAGTCACACTGTCCCAAAAGAGATGGCTTCGGCATGTGCCATCCATATATCCCCACATCCCGTCTTAATGTCACTCTGAGTCGTCGGTGTGCACGTTGACGTATTGCCTCCCGAGCGCCATCGCCGCACTGGTGACAGATTCCTTCCTGACGTGGCAGTGATGAGGGTTACGTGAGGTGAAAACAGAGCTATGCAATGGCTGTGTTGGGGAAGAACTGATTCTCCCATTCCGTCATCACCCAGCCCTGCGTGACCTCACTAGAATCAGGTCCCAGCAAGGCCTTCAGCGGTGTTTGCCACCCGTCGCTCCTGCCCCTGCAGAGACAGCCGATGGCCCCGTGGTGGACCAGGATAGGGTCACTGGGAGACCAGGGCTGACCCCGGTTGCTGCGCCTGACCCTGCACAGTTGTGCACTCTGAACCCTTCAGCAGGCTTACTTTCCGGGCCTGACCCCTTCTCCCCTTACAGCTGGCAAGTGGTGTGGATTTCCTGTCCGTTTCATCAGCCAACCTGCAGAGAATGGGACAGTGGAAAAGCTCTGGTGGCCTCCTCTTGCCCCAGCCTCTCCTAGTCCAGGCAACTCATAAATATTTCACAGGGCCAGAGAGTGTGGGGTGCTCACTTTACAGAGAGAGGCTTCGAGAGGGCCTGGTGTCCTGCACTCATGATGTGAAGCCGGGTCTCTGCCCCCTTCAGAGTCTTGCGTGCGTGCATGTGTGTGTGTGTGTGTGTGTGTGTGTGTGTGTGTGTGTGCGTGTGAGGTGTTTGCCCTCCGCTATGAGTCCTTCTCGGCCCCTTCACTATGTGGAACACACATCTCTTTCTGCCTCCAGTTCAGTGATCTCCAGCCAGGCTTGACGTGTCACCTTCACCTGCTTGAGTCCCCTTGAGTTTGACTCTCACACACTGGCTTTCTCACTGGGGTCAGGATGACTGGTTCCTTCTGCCATCCTTGGTTAATTTCTTTCTCCTCCCTCCCTCCCCCTTCCCTTCCTTCCTTCATTCTCTCTCCCTCCTTCCCTTTTGTTCTCCTTCCTTCTTTTCCTCCTTCCCTCCCTTCTTTTTTTCCTTCCCTCTCTTCCTTTCTCCCTCTTTCCCTTCCTTTTATAAAAAGTATTTTAAATATTTTATTTTTATTTATTTATTTATTTGACAGAGAAAGAGAGAGAGAAAGAATGGGCACTCCAGGAACTCCAGATGCATGGTGCGCCCCCTTGTGCATCTGGCTAAAGTGGGTCCTGGGGTATTGAACCAGGGTCCTTTGGCTTTGAAGGCAAATACCTTAACCGCTAAGCCATCTCTCCAGCTCCCCCCTTTTAAAATAACCACACCTGATGTAACAGGGAAGCTCAGGGGAGGTACAGTAATCACCCTTCTTGGCAGCTAGATAGTTGCTGATGAGCCTTTAATGAACTTGAAAAAGAATTGATTCTTTTTCTGTGTGCACTGTATTTATTTATTTCGTTTTGTTTTGTTTTTTCGAGGTAGGGTCTCGCTCTAGCCCAGGCTGACCTGGAATTCACTATTAGTCTCAGGGTGGCCTCAAACTCATGGCCATCCTCCTACTTCTGGCTTCCACTTGTTTATATCTATCCTCTTTCTTTTCTGAGCACAGCTGTGATGGTTGGAGTTCCAGCATCTGTTGGGGGGGGGCTGTATATTAAGGATGTTATACCAGAAGCAGAGCCAAATCCTTGGCCTCTGAGGACTTGGTTCCAGCCTGGGTTGCCCACTTCCAGACTTGTTTTCTATGACAGATAAAAACCGTCACTTGTTCTCATCATTCTAGTTGCGTTTCTGCTCCTCAGGGCCAAACCCAGTCTCAATCAATAGGTCGCTCTGTTCCTATTAGCACAGCCTGTGTTGATTGTGTGAGAGCTGTTTAGTCAGTCCGTCCATCTGGGTGTCTGCCAGGGGCCCTATGGGGTCATTTGAGGAAAGAGTGGCGTGACAATGACTTCGTGAAGCACTTTAGTGGCTCAGGTTGCTGGAAACGTCTTCTTCATTCCCAGGGAGTTGGCGTCTCAATGATATCACCTAAAAATAGAAGTTTAATTTTTTTCCAGAGTGCACATCTTAGTGAGGAGCCTTGCCTGTAACTCCCGAGCTGGCTACTTAGCGATGTGCGGGGAACCATACACAGGATGCTCAGCCTCTGCTCTCGGTCTTGGTCCCACGCTCTTGCTTTCCCCACAGTTAGGCTTGGATACCAATGTAGAGCTTTTCTCCCCTTCCTTCCATATCATAACTGGAGTTTCCCATTTATTAAAATCCCGATGGAACTAGAACATTTAGTGGTTACAGTGCATCCTGTTCTTGCTAAGGTTTCTTCTCTGGCGGATCTTAGTTTGAATGATGCTAGAATGAGCCTTTCTGTGCACAAAGATTTTTTGATATATAAGATTGTTTCAGGGGCTGGAGAGATGGCTTAGCGGTTAAGGTGTTTGCCTGAAAAGCCAAAGGATCCTGGATCGATTCTGCAGGACCCACGTAAGCCAGATGCACAAGGGGCACATGCAGCTGGAGTTCATTTGCAGTGGCTGGAGGCCTGGCATGCCCATTCTCTCTCTGTCTGCCTTTCTTCTATCTCTCTCTCTGCTTGCAAATAAATAAATTAAATAAAAAAAAATTTTTTTAGGGCTGGAGAGATGGCTTAGTGGTTAAGGCATTTGCCTACAATGCCAAAGGATCCCGGTTTGATTCTCCAGGACCCACGTAAGCTAGATGCACAGGGAGCGCATGCATCTGGAGTTCGTTTGCAGTGGCTGGAGGCCCTGGTGCACCCATTCTCTCTCTCCCTTTCTCTCTCTCTCTCTGTCTCAAATAAACAAATAAAATACATTAAAAAATTTTTTTAAAAATTATTTCCGTAGATGAATTCTCAGAAGCCCAAGGACCCCAGTTTGATTTTCCAGGTCACACATAAGCCAGATGCACATGGTGGCACATGTGTCTGTAGTTTGTTTGCAGTGGCTAGAGACCCTGGCACACCCATTCTCACTCTTTCTCTGTCTTTAATCAATCAATCAATCAGTCAGTCAATCAATCTTGGGCCTGGAGAGATCGCTTACTGGTTAAGTGCTTGCCTGTGAAGCTTAAGGACCCTGGTTTGAGGCTCAATTCCCCAGGACCCACGTAAGCCAGATGCACAAGGTGGTGCATGCATCTGGAGTTCTTTTGCAGTGGCAGGAAGCCCTGGCGTGCCCATATTTTTCTCTCTCTCTTTCTATCTCAACTAAATAAATAAAAATAAAATATTAAAAAAGATTCATCTTGGAGCGGGGGAGATCGCTCAGTTGGTCAAGCACTTGCCTTGCAAGCACGAAGGCCTGAGTTTGATTCCCAGTATCCATGGAAAAATGCTGGTACATGTCTGTGATCCTGGTGCTGGGGAGGCAGAGACAGGAGGAGCCCTGGGGCTGACTGGCCACCTAGTGTAGCTTACTTGGTGAGCTCCAGGCCAATGAGAAACCAAGCCTCAAAAAGAAAGGTGGGGCTGGAGAGATGGCTTAGCAGTTAAGGGGATTGCCTGCGAAGCCTAAGGACCCAGGTTTGACTCCCCAGAACCCACGTAAGCCAGATGCAAGTGCAAGGTTGCACATGCGCAGAGGTGGCACACACATCTGGAGTTTAATTGCAATGGCTAGAGGCCCTGGTGTGCCAGTTCTCTCTGTTCTCTCACTCACTCTCTCTCTCTTAATTTTTTTTTTAAAGAAAGGGTCTCTGGAGTGGTGGCACATGCTTTTAATCCCAGTACTCAGAATCAGAGGTAGGAGGATCACTGTGAGTTTGAGGCCAGCCTGGGACTACAGAGTGAATTCCAGGTCAGCCTGGGCTAGAGAAAGACCCTCCTCTGAAAAACAACAAAACAAACAAACAAACAAAAAAAGAAAAAGAAAAAAAGGAAAGGAAAGAAAAGAAAGAGTGATTGCTGTTTCTGAGAACGACACCTGAGGTTGCTTCTGGTGTCCACATAGACCTGCACACACATGCACACTCATGCACTCACCAGCATGCACACACATGTAAGGCTTCATTTCATTATTCAACACTTACATGCTCACATCATTACAATAGCATTGACACTGAGAGGCGGAAGAAGAGCGGCGCTTGTGGAGGTGGGCCATGTTTCCTTGCGGTTCCTCTCCCATAGCAAGCAGATATCCAAGAAACGCGACATAAGAGATCTGGCGAGGTCCACCCTGCCTGGGCCAGGGTCGGGTTCCTCCGGGCTGGCCACTACTTCCTTACTTCTTTTGGGGAATATCTGGGGATCATTTCCTTTAATACTGACAGTCCCCCACAGGAAGCAAGGTAAAGTTGGGCCTGTGTTTACAACCCTCTCTTTTTAATTTACTTATGAGAGAAAGACGAGAGAGAATGAGAATATGGGTATGCCAGGGCCACTAGCCACTGCAATTGAACTCCAGATGCATGCGCCACCTAGTGCTTCTGGCTTTACGTGGGTACTAGGGAATTGAACCTGGGTCCTTTGGCTTTGCAGGCTATCTCTCTAGCCTTACAACTCTCTTTTGACTCCTTAAATAATCCATCTTTCCTTTATTTTCCCTTCTGTCCTTCCTCCCTCCCTTTCTTCCTCCCTTCGTCCTTCCCTTCCCTTTCCCTTCCCTTCCCTTCCCTCCCCTTCTCCCTTCTTCCTTCTCCTTTCTTTCCCCTTCCTTCCTTCCTTCCTTCCTTCCTTCCTTCCTTCCTTCTCCTTCCTTCCTTCATTCTTTCCTTCCTTCCTTCCTTTCTTCCTTCCTTCTCCTTCCTTCCTTCCTTCTTCCTTCCTTCCTTCCTTCCTTCTCCTTCCTTCCTTCCTTCCTTCCTTTCCTTCCTTCCTTCCTTCCTTCCTTCCTTCCTTCCTTCCTTCCTTCCTTCCTTCTTCCTTCCTTCCTTCCTTCCTTCCTTCCTTCCTTCCTTCCTTCCTTCCTTCCTTCCTTCCTTCCTTCCTTCCTTCCTTCCTTCCTCCCCTTCCTTCTTTCCTTCCTTACTTCCTTCCCCCTCCCTTCTTTCCTTCCCCTTTCTCCCTCCCTCCTTCCTTCCTGCCCCTTCTTTCTTTTCCCTTTCTTCCTTTACTTCCTTCCTTCCTTCCTTCCTTCCTTCCTTCTTTTCCTTCCTTCCTTCCTTCCTTCCTTCCTCCCTCCTTCCTTCCTTCCTTGTTCTTCACCCTTCCTTCCTTCCTTCCTTCCTTCCTTCCTTCCTTCCTTCCACTTCTTCCATCCCTCCCTCACTCTTCCTTCCTTCCTTCCCTTCCTTCCTTCCTTCCTTCCTTCCTTCCTTCCTTCCTTCCTTCCTTCCTTCCTTCCTTCCCTCCCCTTCCTTCTTTCCTTCCTTACTTCCTTCCCCCTCCCTTCTTTCCTTCCCCTTTCTCCCTCCCTCCTTCCTTCCTGCCCCTTCTTTCTTTTCCCTTTCTTCCTTTACTTCCTTCCTTCCTTCCTTCCTTCCTTCCTTCCTTCCTTCCTTCCTTCCACTTCTTCCATCCCTCTCCTCTTCTTCCTTCCTTCCTTCCTTCCTTCCTTCCTTCCTTCCTTCCTTCCCTCCCCTTCCTTCTTTCCTTCCTTACTTCCTTCCCTCCCTTCTTTCCTTCCCCTTCCCCTCTCCTCCCCTCCTTCCTTCCTGCCCCTTCTTTCTTTTCCCTTTCTTCCTTTACTTCCTTCCTTCCTTCCTTCCTTCCTTCCTTCCTTCCTTCCTTCCTTCTTCCTTCCTTCCCCCTCCCTCCCTTCCTTTGTTCTTTCCTTCCTTCACCCTTCCTTCCTTCCTTCCTTCCTTCCTTCCTTCCTTCCTTCCTTCCTTCCTTCCACTTCTTCCATCCCTCCCTCACTCTTCCTTCCTCCTTCCTTCCTTCCTTCCTTCCTTCCTTCCTTCCTTCCTTCCTTCCTTCCTTCCTTCCTTCCTTCCTTCCTTCCCCTTCCTTCCATGCTTCTCTCTCTCTGTCTCTCCCTCCAGTGTCACAGTGCCCCAGGCTAGCCTTGAACTTGCTATGCAGCTGAGGATGACCTTGCCCATCAGCACACTGCATTTGTGAGGTCACGTGTGCTAGGCAGGCACTCTCCCAGCAGAGTCTCATCCCCAGCCCTGACACTTCTCGTTTGATTCAGACTGCTCTCATGCCTAGCTGCATGAGGACTGGTAGTACATCCGATTGCTCCAGCAGAATAGAAAAGCATGCAAACATTTGCTCTTGGCCTCCCGAAGCTTTATTTTCCCAATATATCTATGCTGAGCTTCTTTAGCTTGATGGATGTTTGTTGAATGACTAATTATTGACTTATAGGCTAACAACCTTCACTGGAGGAGGCCAGGCAAACAAACCACTGAGTGGATGTGGTGTCTAGGTTACACAGAGCACTCCTCTGAGGATGACTGGGGCATGCAGAGAGCTATGATACTGCAAGATGTCAGGGGGAACGCTACGCATGGAAGACATAGAAACACCAGGAGAAGAAGGCGTCAAATGAGACTCCAGGCTGGGCTAGAAGAAGTGAGACATTCAGCGTGGAAAAGGGCAGTCTGGAGACAGCTGATGTTTCATTGGGGGAGTGTTGACCAATAATATATTTTTTTTTCACAAAACTTAGCTTTCAGGGGCTGGAGAGATGGTTTAGTAGTTAAGGCGCTTGTCTGCAAAGCCAAAGGACCCAAGTTCAAATTCCCCAGGACCCACATAAGCCAGATGGGCAAGGTGGCGCAGGCATCTGGAGTTTGTTTGCGGTGCCTGGTGGCCCTAGTGTGCCCATTCTCTCTCCCTATCTGCCTCTTTCTCTCTCTCAAATAAATAAACTAAAGATAAATATTTAAAAACGTAGCTTTCGGTAGTGATAATGAATTTGTTGAAAGGTTACAAGGAATTTCATTGAACTCAGGGACCCAGGCGTTACTACTAGAAAGACATCACAGACCCACATCAATGCTTGTCTGTGCTCTTTCTGGAGCTTTCTGGAGTTCTCCTTTTGGCAACTTTCATTCTTTTCTTTGCACACTGGCTTGCTCTGCTCTGCCCTTCATAGGTCCTAGAAAAGGTTCAGTTCAATCAGGACATGACCTCTCCAATTATGAATTCAGATTCCTAGAACAGACAACCTGATTGGCCAATGGCCAACCAATCAGCGTTCTGTTACTCTAACAGTATTGAAGACAATCAACTTATAAAGTGACCCTGTGATGCTTGGGCCTGTGGAGAGGTGGCACACTGATGGTGGAAGGGCAGAGTGAGGTGGGACCACTTATCACATGGCCAGGATGCCCGAGAGAGAGAGAGAGAGAGAGAGAGAGAGAGAGAGAGAGAAAGAGGGTCCCACACCCCCAGGGGAGCAAGCCCTTACCGCATGAGCTTCTGTGGACGCTTTAGATCCACACTCTAGTGACATGTCTGTTCCAACAGCTGTGACCAGGGAGTGGCACAAGTCCACAGGGACCATGTGGGAGGGTGGGATGGCGTTGCTCAGACAACTGGCACTTACTAAGTGTGCACATGGGTTACACTGTCTGCTGCCAGGGAAAACAAGAGGGATTTTGTTGGATGAAACAACCACATACAGAAAATGCCCACCATGTATTTTTAAAAAACAAAGAACTTCTCGAACTTGGAGTCCAGGTCACCACAGAGGTCAACGCTAGCTGATTTCCAAGGCATTTCCCTTATTTCCCATGTCTTCGGAGAGAGCAGTTAGTAGAAAATGTTAATGGCCAATTTTCACAAATGACCATTTTGGTACTCCTGGGCCAGTAGGGTTGGCTGAAGCTAATTTCTAAAATGCCCCCTTGATGATTCTGGCAACTTGTTTAATATTGACCTAGAGACACGCTGCAGGCTCGGATCCAAATGTATAGCTAAGCTAAGCCTGCACTTGCAAGAAAAAGCAGCCCCAGTTTCCCCACTCAGGTGCCTTGTCTCTAGATGTCCTGTGGCTTTCTAGTCTCAGTGTGGCGTGGCTGGGTGTGGTGTGGCAAGTTGAGCTTTATGAAGTACCACGTTCAAGATTCTCATGTGCCGGGGGTAGTGGCACATGCCTTTCATCCCAACACTCAGGAGGACCCACTGTGAGTTCGAGGCTAGCCTGAGACTATCATAGTGAATTCCAGGTCAGTCTGGGCAAATAACCAAGATTCTCATTAGCATCCCCTAGAGTCTTGGTTTCACGCTGGCTTCATGCTCCTTTAAGGTTTCCAGATTGTGATCCCTATGACAAAAGAGGTATGCCTCTCTTTTATGTCACTCAGGGGACTCCTGCAGGTCTGGTCCATGGTGGCTATCCCCTGACCTCTCCATCTCTTACCCCCAGATGAGAATGAATGGAAGTCACTGTGGTCCCTAGGACAACCTCTGAGAAGATCTCCAACTGTGCATATACAACACGAACGGGAGCTTGCTTCACCTGCTGGGAGCAGGTTGTCCTCAGATAGGAACTCACACCAGCACCCAGTCACTTCTTGACAGTAAAGCACTTCCCACCGTGGGGTGGGAGCATCCTGGATCTTCATCATTCAACACAGCGGTTGGGTGGGCTCAGCCACAGGCCCCTTGCACTGGGCTGCGAGTCATCATTGGAACAGAGAATTAGCAACTAGTAGGCCTTCCATGCCTGGCTGATAGATGGAGTCAATGACTCCCTGCTCAGTCCCCACTGGGGCCCAAGGGTGCCCTCCCTTTAACCCCTCTCCAAGATCCAACCAAGGGGTTTGGCTGATGGCCTGGGGCTCCATCACTTTCATTCTTCATTGGCCCCACCCCAAAGGCCAACCTCCCCTCCCCGCCCCACCCCCACAACCTTTCCAGTTGCTCTGACTTCCCTGGAGTGTTGACTCAGCCAGAGAGCATGCTCCCTTCCTCCCCTCGCGTGTTTGCTCAACCGAGGAGCAGGCTTTACGTCTGCACCCGGTTCCTCTGTCTTCACAGGAGCATCCCACGGAGGGGGGCGGCGCAGCGGGGAGGCTGGGGACCAAAGGGGTGGGGGGAGAAGACGCAGTTTCCTGCTCGGCTGCCGGTTATGGTTATCACAGGCTGTTCTAATGCTGCTCAAACAATATTGAGAAGAACCCAGCTCAATAGCACCAGTGTTAGGCTGCAGAGTCAATATTGGCTGAGCAAACAGAGCGAATAAGGAGTTGCTATTTGCGTAGCTATGAGTACTTGTGTGCTGTGGCTGCCTTGACAGGGCCCTTGGAAATGAAGGGAAGGAGGTGGTGGGGCGGGGGGGGGGGGCTCTGGAGGTGGAGGGCTCAACAGAGCGGCTAGCCAGAGCATCTGTCTGGGAGGTGTTAGCATTCTATGATGTTTAGCGGCTTAACCTCACCCCCTGGGTGCCAGTAGCACCTCTTTTCCAACATCTAGAGGCAACCAACGCTGTCTCTAGACATTACCAAATGCCCCCTGGAGGAGAAGGGAGGGCAACATTGCCCCTTACTGAGACACTCTGTAGTACAGGGCTGGCTTGGAACTCACTGCAGTCCTCCTACTTCCGTCTCCCGTGTGACCCAGAACCCCAGAATGCCAGGGAGAGAAGCGTGAGGTCGCCTGCTTGAAGCCTGTGTGTCCACACAGGCTCCACAGATGCCCTCCCTGTCCCCATAGTGCTATTAAGGCTGCTCTGTGCACACCGCAGCCCACACATCACCCACTCTCCACCAGAAAAAAAGAAAAAAGAAAGAAAGAAAAAAAGTGATCTGGGATTAAAGACATACGCCACCACATCCAGCCAAAGTAGGACATGAAATATCTAAAGTGCTTCTTCAGCCCAAGGGTGGCTGGCCGGTTGGCCAGTGTGGCCACCTCCTTGCCTGGCCTTGGCTTGGAACCTCTCCATTCTTGTTCTCCACCCAGAAGAGCGGTGGCCGGGCCTCAGATGATGCACACGTGTCTGTCTCTAGCAGAATGTCTGGCATGCTTGGTTTTGGCTGGTTGGTGACCTTCTTGGTCAGACGTGCCTATTTATAACAGTCTGTCCCTGGCTCTGCGTCTTCCCCCTCTGCCACCAGGGATTGATCTGGCTGTTCTTAAACCCTGCAAATGACCAAGGCTGGGCCCATGGGAGGGCATGTGGCAGGCTAGATGGGTGGTCCCTGGGGATGGGCTGCTTAGTCTCAGTTCCACATGGAGCTCTCTGGGGGGAGGAGGGAGGCTCATTCAGGGTCACCTTTGGCTTTGTGGGCAAAGACCGGGAAAGTGTTTATAGCCCGGGGGAGGTCCAGGGCTCAAGGACTTTATATGCTGCCATCACTAGTCCTGGTTGACAGCCCTTAAGCTGGTGTAGGAAGGCAGCTAACTGTGGCCACATTCTAACGTCCTGTCAGAGCCTCGCCACCCAGGACTCTTACAATTTCCAGGCAGGGGTGGGTTAGAGATTCAAAGAGCTAAGCATATCATGAGCTTCAGGGAGTGTCCTGAATGCTCAGCATTTTGCTGTGCAGGGAACAGCAGAAGGGGAGCCCACCCTTGGGCAGTTATGATGATGGGGGGAGCGGTGAGTACCCAGCCCCTTTGGCTCCGGAATATAGCCTCTTGGCAAGGGAGGAAGGAAAACTCCCGTGTGCTCCGATGTGGAGAAGGGTGGAAATGTGTTTGTGTGTCAGGAAGGAAAGAAAGCGGCCATCAGGATAGGCTGGGCAGCGCTCTGGTGTTTAAGCAGCTGCAGATGGGAAGGGCTTTCTGCTGTTGCTTTAGCCCACGCTTCTCCACACATCATCCTGTTTGGCTCCCCGCTGCTCCCTGCCTCTCCTTTCTCACACCTCTGTGCCTTAGCTGTTCATGGGGTGAATGCACTCAAGCAAGCAGCTTTCCTTCCCTGGCTTCCCAGAAGTGCTGGCCCACTCATCTTTCCCAAAGCCACTTCTTACACCCACAACCTCTGCCTTTAGGGGCTTGGCTGGGAGCTGCTTAGCAGGAGTGAATAGGCCTAAGGCTCGAAGATGGAAACATTTCCAATACTGCCACCTCATTTGTGAGGCACATGGGAAAGTAGGAACCTGTCCCTTCTGGAGGCCCATTGTGTGTGTGGAGCATCTTGGGGGGGGGTGTCTTGGACATGATGTTAATTGCTACTTCATTCTGGCCCCTCTGCAGCAGACTCTTTGTAGATATATATATATATATATGTATATATATATATATATAGCTATTGCAAATATATATGTGTGTGTGTGTGTGTATGTGTGTGTGTCTCTCTGTGTGTGTATTTGCAAGCAGAGAGAGATAGGGAAAAGAGAGACAGACAGAGAGAATGGGCACACCAGGGCCTCCAGCTGCTGCAAATGAACTCCAGATGCATGCACCACTTTGTGCATCTGGCTTTACGTGGTATTGCACTCAGGTTTGCATTGCTGGCAGAAATCACCTGACCAAGAGCTTATGGGGAAAAAGGGTTTATTTTGGCTTACAGACTCGAGGGGAAACTCCACGATGGCAGACAACATGAGCAGAGGGTGGACATCACCCCCTCGCTAACATCAAGCGGACAACAGCAATAGGAGAATGTGCCAAACACTAGCAAGAGGGAGCTGGCTATAACACCCTTAAGCTTGCCCCCAACAATACTCCACCTCCTGGAGGTATTAATTCCCAAATCTCCATCAGCTGGGAACCTAGCATTCAGAACAGCCTTAGAGGCACTAACAGGACAGGGAAATGGGCTGGGACTCTGCACACAGGATTCAGGCAGGCGACCTCTCTTACCTCCCTGGCATCCTGGGATTCTGGGTCAGATGTCATTTGAATAGAGGCTTCTGCTTCTGAGAACGATTAACAGCAGCTCCAGTTGAAAGTGGCTTGGCTGTTGAGCCTCATTCCTGAGTGCTAAGCCACATTCTGCCACTTACCGGCACTTCCACGGGTGGTGACTTAACCCATGAGAACTTCAGCTGTCCCGTCTGTCACCTGGGAATGGTCACCCTCAGGCCACAGGGATGCCGCAATGGGTAGAAGCAGACAGCATACATGCGTGTTCACCGTGCATTGTACTATTGTTCAGGAACTTAGCCCTCCATGCCCCTCACCTCCCCCGACCCTCTGCATGGCCAGCCTAGATTGGGTGCCCACCGTGTGGTCTCCAAGGACCACACCCCCACGATATCTTCCTTCTTTCTGGGGAGGGTGACAGGACATCGAAGATGACATCAGGTGGCCCAGCTTTAAATGCTAAGCTCAATTCCCAGTACCCATGTTAAAAAAGAAAATGCCAGCAAAGGTGATGCATGCTTGTAATCACAGTGCTGGGGAGGTGGAGACAGGGGTCCAATCTAATTGGTGAAATCCAAGCTAACTAGAAATCATGTCTTCAGAGGAATGACGCCTGACATTGTCCTCTGGCCTCCACACACATGGACACTCATATACATGCACACCCATACAGGTACGCGTGTGTGCATGTGCACACCCAAGCACTAAAGATCTAGTGGGGGCTGGGTGTGGTGGTGCACACCTTTAATCCCAGCACTTGGGAGGCAGAGGTAAGAGGGTTGCCGTGAGTCCGAGGCCATCTTGAGATTAGATAGTGAATTCCAGGTCAGGCTGGGGTAGAGCGAGACCCTACCTCAGAAAACCACACACAAAAAGATCTAGTGGGAAATCCGTGATGCCTTGTCCTCCGTGTGTGAATGGTATTAATCCAGGGACTTAGATGTGGGTTTGGCGACTGGCAGGACAAGGCCATTGTGAGAGGTCAGGGGTAGACCTCTCAAGAGCTGTATGGAGCCTCCGGGTTGCTGGGCCCAACTCAGCCTGCAGCTGTGCATGGATGCTAACCCTTCAAGACTCCTATCTTCCCATGGATCTCCCCAACCAGGCCCCCCATTTTTCTCTGTCCAAAGAGCACAGGAGTGTCCACTGGCATGGTCTAGCCTGAAACCCTGGGACAATGGGCTTCTCAGAGCTCCAGTTCCCAGAGAAAACAGTGAGAGACCGAATGTATCAAGTGTGCGAGGGGACAGTAGGCAGCCGGGCATGGATGCCACCCGTTCATCCAACCGCCATCATTCTCTCCCAAGCACGCCAACACTTGTCAAACTCTTGGAGAACATAGGACTATTTTTTTTTTTTACCTGGTCACTGTCTCGGATGATGTGAGATGCTTCAACCATCAGTGACCACTGAGTTCAAGACTGCAGGCCGCTAACTGCGGCCTGACCTTGCTTGAACTTCTCTCCTTCTGAGGTCAACGCCTCTTGCTTTACGCCGAAGCAGGATGTTCAGTCTCCCATCTGAGGCTTAGAGGCTCCTGTGGACATACAGTTCTTCATCCCCAATGTCACCCTTCACCATATATGACGGGGTACCAAGCACTGCTGCCCGCAGTACTGAGTGCCCCTCTTCTGTCTGCCTGAGCAGGGTGGCAGCTGGGGATGTCAGGCAGGGGACTTCTAGCTGTCTGCCAGTGGCCCAATTTTTTTTTTTTTGGAAAGGAAGGGAACCTTGAAGTTTATTTATTGCATCCCTTTGACTACAATTTCCCCATCTTTTCCCAAGGCAGCTCTGGAGAACTGGGCACTCTGTCGACAAGCTATGTGTGTCCTGGGCTATGCGGGACCTCTTTGGTTTGGAGTTGCTGGGCACACATCGTTGTGTTCTGTTGTTCTCCCTGAGTGCTGCAAAGCTGGATTATATTGTGTGTGTGTGGCTGTGTGAGAGGCGTTGGAACCCAAGTTCTTCTTAGTAAATTGCCAATATTGTGAGATGTATTCACGTTCTGGGCCAAGGCAAATGTAATTTTGGATTATTAAGTCCACATGACAAATGAGTGCCTATTAATTTTTATTTATCTTGAGTGAGTTCACAGGAACCAGCAATGAAAAAAAATGCACTTTCTATTCCTCCGTGGAGAATAGCTGATTTGAGGGAAGGCCCTAAGAAATGGTAGCGCTCCATCAGACTGGGCAGAGATTTATTTGCTTTTTAGTTCAACACATGCATGGAGTGCCTTCTAGGTTCTGGGGATTCAAAAGCAAAGCTTTAGTAGTCATAGAGCGTATTGTTAAAGACTAAGCATTCTATTTTAAAATATTTTATTTATTTATTTGCAAGCAGAGAGAGATAGACAAGAGAAAAAAAAATGGGTGGACCAGGGTCTCCAGGTGTTGCAAATGAACTCCAGATGTATGTGCCATTGTTCATCTGGCTTTACGTGGGTGTTGGGGAATCAAGCTCAGGTCCTTAGGCTTTGCAGGCAAGTGTTGTAGCCGGAGGCCCTGGTGCACCCATTCTCTCTCTATCAAATAAACAAAAATAAAAGAAAAATTTAAAAAAGAGATTTGGAGGTAAGTGCAGGGAAGGTTGATGTACCAGTTACCTTCCTGTTGCTGGAACAAACAACTGGCCAGAAGCAGCTTATAGGAAGAAAGGGTTTATTTCAGGCCTGCAGAGTCCAGGGGAAACTTCATTATGCTGGAAGAGGCTGGCTCACTTCATCACACACTCACAGCAGAGAGAGAACAGTCAGTGCCAGCCAGTGTGAATTGACTTTGAACACACTGTACTTGGCCCCCAAGGTCTACAGCAAGGTTCCACCTATCAAAACACTTGACTACGTGGGGGACAAAGTAGGTCACTTAATCTCAAACACCTGAGGCTCTGGGGACATTATATTCAAAATCACCACATTGGGAATTACTGTGCTAAGTTTAGAATGCCTCAGATTTGGGGTAGCTAGTGGATTTCAGGCATTTCCGAAGAGAGGCCTGGATGAAAAGGGACTTAGTGTCTATCAGTAATATCTTGTTGGTAATTAACACTGAGGGTTGCAGGTCATGTCACTCAGGGAGAGCACAGGAAGGAAGCTCTTGGGTTGGAGAGATGGCTCAGGGGTTAAGGCGCTTGCCTGAAAAGCCTAATGACTGGGGTTTAGTTCACCAGTACCCATGTAAAGCCAGGTGCATAGTGGCACTTGCATCTGGAGTTCATCTGCAGCGGCTGGAGGCCCTGGCACACCCATCCTCTGTCTGTGTTCTATCTCTCTCTCTGCTTGCAAATAAATAATATATATATTTTTTTTTTTTTTTTTTTTTTTTTTTTTTTTTTAAAGAACGGAAGCTCTTGACTTTGTGGCACATTGAAATCCCCTTGGGACTTAGCAAATAAAAATACAAAGAGGTCCTTTTAAATTGAAATTTCAGCTAAACAAGAAACACCTTTTCAGTCCAAGTTTACCTCGAATATGGAACCTACCTCCCGTCCACACCCTTCCTTGTATGAAGTTCAGATTTCACTGGCGCCCTGCACTGCAACTGGCAACCCTGTCTTGGGTGCTTGGTCAATGACCCAGTCATGAGTTCTGGGACCCAAGCTGTTTTTTTTTTTAATTTAAAAAAAAATTATTTATTTATTTATTTATTTGCAAGCAGAGAGAGAGAGAGAAGAGAGACAGAGAAAATGGGCGTGCCAGGGCCTTGAGCCACTGCACATGAACTTCAGATGCAAGCTCCACATTGTGCATCTGGCTTTATGTGGGTACTGGGGAATCAAACTGGGATCCTTAGGCTTGTCAGGCAAGTGCCTTAACCTCTGAGCCATCTCTCCAGCCCCCACCCCCAAAGGTCTTTTATGTATCCAGAACTCGCTGCAGACGGCAGAAGGGAGGGACTCAGGAGTGGGGCCCTGTGAATCCTAGCACTTAGTAAGGAGAGAAACCCCCCGTGCCCCGTATGTGAGCTTGAGAAGGAAGAGGGGACCAGGAGGATGAGAACCAGCCACAAGATGTCATGGGGGACATTCTGGGGACAAGTGTTCATATGGGTGAGAGGCTTCAGGAGGCCACTGATTGACAATGTGGGTCCCCCTGTCGAGTAGCTTAATTGTGGATACCCCACAGGTACTGACTCATCCCAATTCCCCTGTCACTGTGTGCTGTCCCTCTCATACAGGAACCGTGTTTGCATCTCTGTCTCTCTATCCATGCGAGGGCTTGCCCCAGGACAATTGGGACTGTAGACATGTACAACCTGGGCATGTAAGCATGTGCGGGCCTCAGAGCATCTCCAGCGGAGCTGCAAGCTGCCAGCCGATGGCTCAACCCTCTGTCCTCCCCAGAGCTCAATTCATGACTTCTCTGAGCGGCCCAGGGAGATAGCCTGTTATTTACAGTGGTGACCTGTTCATCAGTCACCTTCCTTGTCTCCCTCTGTCCCCAAGCCCTCAATCCTGACTTCCTGAAGTCACTGCTGTGAATAATTGCTTAAGCACCCACAATCTTGTGCCATGATCTTCTCCCTGGGGAGTCCAAATGAAGACCTTGCAGGTGGCCAGTTTGCACGGAGTCAGGAGATGACCTGAGAGCTGGGCGTGGGGGAGGGAGGAGCTTTGGGCCTTGGAAGGAACTGGGAATCAGGGAAAAGGATAGCTCTTGGTGTGTCCCCCATTTGCAACGTCCATTCGGCGGCAGTGCTTCCCTTACAATCTGGGGGGGGGGGGGATGTTTCTGAGGACTTTGATTCTTTGTGACCACTTCAGATGGCTGCTGCTGTCCTCAGTGTGTTAATGAGTTCACGCGTCCACCCGCTCCCAGCAGCCAATGTTCCTGTATTCCAGGAGGGACTTCCACTTCTCTAAGAAGCAAGAAGCCCGGCTCTGCTAGCTCATCTGATCTGCACAGCACCAGAGGGAGCTAGCGATGCCATTTCAGATGAGGACCCTGGGGCTCGGGGATGTTAATTGCTCTGCTAGGGGTTGTTCTGGCACTTGAATGCTGGTCTGTTGCCAACAGACACAGGGCAGGTATTAGAAGATGGCATTGGGGCTGGGGAAGATGGCATTGTGGATAGTGCTTGCCTTACAAGCATGAAGTCTGGAGTTACATCCACAGAACCCATGCTAAAAAAAAAAATTAAAAAAGCTGGGCGTTAGCCGGGCGTGGTGGCGCACGCCTTTAATCCCAGCACTTGGAAGGCAGAGGTAGGAGGATCCCCGTGAGTTCAAGGCCACCCTGAGACTACATAGTGAGTTCCAGGTCTGTCTGAGCTAGAGTGAGACCCTACCTCAGGAAAAGAAAGAAAGAGAGAGAGAGAGAGAGGGAGGGAGGAAGAAAGAAAGAAAGAAAGAAAGAAAGAAAGAAAGAAAGAAAGAAAGAAAGAAAGAAAGAAAGAGAAGGAAAAGCTGGATGTGGTGACACATGCGTGTAATCCCAGTACTGGTGGCAGAGACAGGGGGACCCCTGGGGCTCACTAAATCAGTTCACTAGTCCAGCCTAATTGGCGAGTCCAGGCTAATGAGAGACCCTGTCTCCAAAAAAGTGGACATCACCTCATGAATGATCTCCGAGGTTATCCTCTGGCCTCCACACACACACATGAACTTGCTCATGCGTGTGCACACACACACGATGACCTCCATACTCAACCATGCTTTCTACTTCCTGTCCAGATCTGGGGATCATGTTTTCTTTAGGGGATGCTTCCAGGGCCACGGCTCCCTGAACTCCGTCTTGGGTGACATTCTTGGTCTGCATTCCCAGTGAAATGTAGCACCTGGGGCTGGTATCTTTCCAAAGGAACACTAAGCCCTGTGCTTGTCACCTCTCCCCACCGGAACATGACGCCTCCCTCCGTCTCTGGCCGCAGGATCACGTTTGCTTTTGAGATAGCTTTGGCCTCATGTGAGCTCATATGAAACTCTGGGGTCACCTAAAACCCCGGATCTTTTTCACATGGATTGCGACCAACCTCAGCACGCTCCCGCAGCAACAAATCCCAAATGCAGGTTTGCGCACCTGCCAGGAATTGGGGTTGTGTCATGGTTTGGGATGACATTACCACAAAATAAATGTCATGGGTGTTGATTTCTCTACGTGGCCAGTTCAGGTTTAGATTTGTTGGCTTCACATTCTCAAACCAGTTGCTCATTCTGTGAGGGCAGAGGGCATGCCCATAGGGTCTGGCATGAGGTGTGTAAACACTAAGTGTTTTACGTCTATTGCCTGAATGAGAAACAAAGATTCCCCTGAAGCCCCCCCAAGCCTTCCAGTGCTACTGTTTATAACACCCCCAGCAGCTGGCTGATTTGGGTGTACAGAAGCCTCTATTTAGATTTCTTCTGCAGAAGGGTTTACTCTGGAAGCGATGGGGCACTGTGGCGGGGGAAGGGAAGAGCATTCACACCAGAGCTAAGACATCTGGACAGACTGCCAGCAACAGCATATGGCTGTCTCTTGTTCCCACTCCTGAAAAACGAAAAGAAAACCACACCACATATATCACACCCATACTATATGATATGTTCAGATATATCTACAACCCCAGTGTAGTGAATGAGGGATAGTTAATTTCTTTTTTTTTTTTCAAGGTAGGGTCTTGCTCTAGTCCATGCTGACCTGGAATTCACTATGTGGTCCCAGGTTAGTCTCAAACTCACAGTGATCATCCTACCTCTGCCTCCCGAGTGCTGAGATTAAAGGTGTGCACTACCATGCCTAGAAATTTCTCCATTAAAAAATATATTCTTTTAAAAATATTTGTAAGGATAGAGAGGAGGGAGGGAGAAAAGAAGGCAGGGAGGAAGGGAGAGAGAGAGAATGGGCTCATCAGGGTCTCTTGCCCCTGCAAATGAATTCCAAATGCATGCACCACCTTGTGCACTTGGCTTTACTGGGTACTGGGGAATTGAATGCAGGCCATCAGGCTTTGCGAGCAAGTTCTTTTGACTGCGCAAATCATTTCTCCATCGCTGTCCATTTTTTGTTTTTGTTTTTGTTTTTCAGGTAAGGTCTCACTCCAGCCCAGGCTGACCTGGAATTCACTATGTGAATTCTGCCTCCCGAGTGCTGGGATTAAAGGCATGCACCACCACGCCCAGATCCTCTCTATTTTTTCAGATGGAAAAATCTGAGGCTCAGGGTAGTTCATGCAGCCAGATGTGGTGGCACAGGCCTGCAACTGTAGCATGAGTGGAGGCTGAGACAGGAGGATTGTGAGCTTGAGGCCTGCCTAGGTTTCATGGCAAGATCCTGCATCCAAAAACCAAAACCAAAACTAAAACCAAAACCCAAACCAAAACCTAGTGCTATTAGTTTATTCACTCTGGGTCCCAAGAGCAAAGGGTGACAACATTTGAGCCCGTGCAATCTGCTCTGCCCTCAGCCATTAGACACCATGAATCTATCACCTCATTGATTTTGCAGGAATAAACAGAGAGCGACGGGTCAGGTTAGTGTTCCCACCTGTCACATGACAAGTGCTCGGGGGGGGGGGGGCTCAGGAATCACTACTTCTCACCCTGCTGCCTGCCAACCTTTAATTTTGCTCACATGAGGTCAGTACTGGGACCAGGCCATGCGAGTCACAGGAGAGTCCCCGGTGTTCTGGGAAAGGAAGACGGGACTTCCCAGTCTGCTGCTGGTTGAACTCCTGTCTCGGGGTTGGAGGCATGAGCGCTGGCTGTGGAGGAATGGCTGCAAGGCCCAGGCCTCCGAGGAATCAACACCTTCATTCTCCAGCTATCCTGACTCCTCTCTCCCGCGTGCCTTTCACACGGTCAGTGGTCAGTTGTGTCCATGCTGCCCCGCAGCCCCTGGCTTCAGTCTGCCTGCTTCTGGGGGACATCCATGCAAACTACTGTAGCTTGCTTAGTGGGAAGGGCTCATCAGGAATCTACAGAGTGTATAAAGGCTAAGAACCAGAGCGAATGGGGCACCGATGAAATGGACAAACATGGACGCATGGCTGGGATGTGGGGGAAGGAGCAGGAAGGGACTGCTGAGCTGGAAGAGTCTCCCCAGGTGGCCCCACTTTGTGACAAGAGCCTTTATACATGTGACCTTTATCTTCCCAATGATGGACCACCAGCCCATCTTCCAGATAACAATATCAAGGCTCAGAGAGGTGAAGGACTCACTGAAGACTACATTTCTCTGGCCAGGGCCTTGGTGGACAGTTGATGTTCTATATACATGAGTGAAAGGGCTGGCTGAGTGAATGAGTAAATGGCTGGATTATGGAATGCAAGCCCATACACGCCAAAAATCTCTCAAGTAACTTTTCACAGCCCCATTAGCCCAAGCTGCTCTCATGCTTGTTTGGAGAACGTACTTTATTTCACAGATGGCCCTGCAAATGAAGGAAGTCGAGATCTATCCACAAGATGAGAAGGTAACCAACTGCCCACCATGAGACTCGCCACCTCTTCCACCTGTGCCAGGGCCCAGGAGAACTTGCAGAGGAAGTGGTGCTTGAACATTGCTCTTAATGCTCACCTGACAACCAGCTCCAGGGTGATGGTGGCAGACACAGCGAGTAATCAACACTTATCAAAGCAGAAATCCAGAGGCTACAAAGAACTCAACACTAAATCACACTGCCAGCAGGCTTTCCATGCCTCAGGGAACATTATGGAAGAGGGGGCAGAACAATTGTAAGAGCCACAGATGGGTGGGAATACCCATCACCATCCCATTGGGACTGACTGGGGCCTTCAGGACCCCACAGTAAATTCCATAATACCACTGAGGACGGCCTCAGGGAAATGGAAGGAGGAGAGAGGGAAAAGAGTATAATTTGTTACAAAATTTTTTTTTTTTTAAAAAAGAAGAATGCAAGCCAAAATAAGCTGGGTTTTCAGCTCCAGTCCTGGCCAGGCCTGTACCACATACCTAGACTTCTCTCTACCTCAAGGCAATAATGGTGATTGCAGTGGGAAGGAGGCTGAACAACACAACCTTGAACAACACAGCCTTGCCTGAGCCCAAGGTGTCCATTTCTTTGCACGCCTGTTGTCGCCCATGTCTGGTCCTCCCATGCATCTCCACAAAGGCACTTCCTTCCCCACTGTCCTTTCTGTCACCTGGATGCCCCATGGTCCCCCTTTCTGCTCACACACGTACCCAGATGTCTACAAGGGTCACTCAAACTCAGCCTCCGACAGCCCTCCAAGTTCCAAGCTCCAAGCTTACAGGCCACTCGCTTTCTCCCTTCCGGAATCTTCTCTGACTACTCCCAGGACAGCTCCACACCAGCTGCCCTTTGCCAAGTACTGTTTGCTTTCTCTGCCTCGTGTTTTATCATTTTCTCCAGGAAAATATTTGTCTTCCCATTACTTTAATCGTGCCTCTCGGGTCCAGCGGGGAGGGGGGCCTTGGAGCAGAAGTAGTCCTGTTTTGTTGTTTGCTGTGCTGGGAGAACAAACAGGTTTATTTGATCTACCTGTGTTTTCCCAGTAGGTGGACCCCGTGGAGCAAACACAGAGCAGACCTGCTTCCTGCCCTTTGACCTGGAGTCAGCTGTAGATCATTTAAAATAGAGAGCGAGAGCTTTTGCTTAAGCTCAAGCTGGGGTGGGCCACACAGTTCCTCAGAGCACAAGTTGTTCTCATCCTAGCGGGTGGTTGAGCTGGATCTGAGCTGCTTCTCTTGAGCCCAAGAAATAGTCGTAACCCTTCCTCAAGTAAAGACCCAGCCCTGTATCCCTTATCGAGATTTATCTAAGAGTGAGACTGTGGGACTCAAAGGTCCCAGAGGGGGCCTGGGAAGATGCCCTAGTCAGTGAAGAACTTGCCACACAGGCCTGAAGATCTGAGTGTATCTCCAGCACCCACATAAACACTGGGCATGGTGGTGTGCATCGGTCACCCTAACGGTCTCAGGGTGGACACAGACAGATCGCTGGGGCAAGCTGGCTAGCTAGACTAATTGAACGGTGATCTCTGGGTTCAGCAAGAGATCTGGTCTCAATAAATAAAGTGCAGAGTCATGGAGGAAGATACCCAATGTCAACCACTGGCCTCCACGCACAGGTAGGTGCACACATGTGCGTGAGGACTGGCAGACACCTGTGCATATATACACATATGAACATGCATATACACACGCGCGAATACCACACACATCCACACACAAAAACTAAACCAACCCAATGACAACAAAAATCAGAGACAAGAGTGGGATTATGTAGGGGGCACGTAAATTTGAATTTACTGCCTGTGAAAGGGCACTGATTGTACAGCCACCCAGAGCTGGTTCAAGTTCCATTACGTATGCATTGCTAATGTTTGCGCTGCTCCGGCTGAGCTGTTACTTCATTTATTCTATACATGTCCAGTGAGCCCTTCCCATGAGCTTTTTTTTTTTTTTTTTTTTTTTTTTTTTTTTTTTGCTTTTTTGAGGTAGGGTTTCACTCTGGTCCAGGCTGACCTGGAATTAACTATGTAGTCTCAGGGTGGCCTCGAACTCTCAGCGATCCTCCTACCTCTGCCTCCTGAGTGCTGGGATTAAAGGCGTGCGCCACCACACTAGGCTCTCCCATGAGCTTTTGTTGTTTTAGGTGCTGGGATGCATCAGGGAACCAATGGGCTAATAACCTCTGCCCTTTGGAATTTACAATCCACTAGAAGTAGATAAACTGACAAAAGAAAATCACGCAGCAAGTCAGAGAGGGATGGGGTGAATTCGACTCAGAGGGTGATGGGGAGGGTGCTGTGGCTGGAGGAGGGCTCACTAGAGATAAGTGGCAGGGTGACATTTATAAAGAAAGGGGTAAGTAATGACTTGATGGAGGGAGAGTACTTAGTTCCAGACCTGTGTGAATTTAAAATATTTTAATTTTTGTTTATTTTTATTTATTTATTTGAGAACAACAGACAGACAGCGAGAGAACGAGGTAGAGAGAGAGAGAATGGATGCACCAGGGCCTCCAGCCACTGCAAATGAACTCCAGACGCATGCTCCACCTTGTGCATCTGGCTCACCTGGGTCCTGGGGAATTGAGCCTGGACCCAGGGTCCTTAGGCTTCACAGGCAAGTGCTTAACCACTAAGCCATCTCTCCAACCCTATTTTATTTATTTATGTATTTTAGAGAGAGAGAGAATAGGCATACCAGGGTCTCTAGCCTCTGCAAATGAACTCTAGATATATGTACCACTTTGTGCATCGGGCTTACATGGGACAGGAGAATTGAACCAGGGTCCTTTGGTTTCACAGGCAAGCACCTTAACAACTATGCCATCTCTCCAGCCCACCCCATGTGAATTTAAATGCTACCTCTGAGGCTTGTACCAGCTCTCTCCCTGTTAGAGACCAGAGAGTTGAACCTAGGACAGTGCTTGGTGTTAGTTCTCCTGTTTCTCTTCCCTGTAGACTTACATGGGCATTTATCACACAGTGAGTCAGATCAGGGTGTGGGGTACCTCAGCAGGGTATTATTCATTGTCAGAACAAGCCAGGCATAAAGTGAGAGGTTGGGGACAGGCAGTCATCAAGGTGGCCGTCATTGACCATGAGCTTGTAATGAACTCTGGTTGGGAACAAAGCTTCAGATGCTAAAGCTCATGCATTGGTGTCCCCCACGCTCCCCAAAGTACCCTGGAGACAGTTGACTCAGAAGACCATTATGGAAGGCCTACCCCAGGGGTTTCTTTTCCTTTTTTAAAGATATTTTGTTTTTGTTTTTATTTTTATTTACTAATTTATTTATTTTTGGTTTTTCTAGGTAGGGTCTTGCTCTAGCTCAGGCTGGCCTGGAATTTACTCTATAGTCTCAGGGTGTCTTTGAACTCACGGTGATCCTCCTACCTCTGCCTCCCTAGTGCTGGGATTAAAGGCGTGTGCCACCACGCCCAGCCAAGATTTTTTTTTTATTTATTTGAGACACAGAGAGAGTTATAATGGGCACACCAGGGCCTCTAGCCACTGAAAATGAACTCCATTCACATGTGCCATCATGTGCATCTGGTTTATGTGAGACCTGGAGAATTGAACCGGGGTCCTTAGACTTTGCAGGCCATGTGCCTTAACCACTTAGCCATCTCTCCAGCCCCCAGGGTTTCTAGGTATGTTTTCATTCATGTCACCCTCATGGTGATAGACTCCCCATTTTCACAGCTGCGGGAAACGAGTCTCTGAGGTTGAAAAGTAGCCATGCTCCTGCCTGCATGGGATATAGATTTGAATCTGATTCCACAGACCAGTCTTTTTTTTTTTTTTTTTACTTCCCATTCATGATACATTTCTTCACCCGAACCACCACCAGCATCACTGTCATCATCGATATCATCACCATCGCCCTCAACCTCATCATCATCATCATCACCATCAACCCCACCAGCCACGGCAGGGTCATGGGCCGCAGGGTAACAGGGTCAAGTCCCAGTCCTTCCGCTCTGATGATGTTGGGCAAATCAGATCGTCTCTCTCGGCTTCGGCTTCCTCATCCGCGAGATGGTGGGGGAAACATATCTATGTCAGAGGGCAGCAGACATGTTGAAATCAAGCCTCCGTTTTCTCCCCACCGCCCAGACTTCTCTTGTCGTTTATCAATGACCTCCACTATTGTCCCCATAGCAACGTTGTCCTCCAGGATATCTCCGCCTCCTGACTCTGTGACACTCACATTCTGGTTTCCTTCCGGCTTTCAGATAGGTCTTCGCTCCTTTGCCAGCTAGCTCTTCCATGGGGCCCCGAAGTCGTAGAGTCTTCTAGAACTCAACACAACCTCTTTTTAATTCATCCAAGCCTCCCAGCTGCTCTTCTCTACTACAAGCACCCCCCTGCTCCCTCATAACACTTCCTGTTGCAGTGCCCCCCTTTCTAAAAAGTTTTTTTTTTTGTTTGTTTGTTTTTGAGGTAGGGTCTCACCCTAGCCCAGGCTGACCTGGAATTCACTCTGTAGTCTCAGGGTGGCCTTGAACTCACAGCAATCCTCCTACCTCTGCCTCCAGAGTGCTGGGATTAAAGGAGTGCGCCACCACGCCCGGCTGATTTTTTTTATTATTTATTTATTTATTTATTTATTTATTTATTTATTTATTTATTTGACAGAGAATGAGGGAGGGAGAGAGAGGGAGAGAGAGAGAGAGAATGGGTGCCCCAGAGCCTCCAGCCACTGCAAACGAACTCCAGACACATGCACCCCCTTGTGCATCTGGCTAATGTGGGTCCTGGGGCATTGAACCTGGGTCCTTTGGCTTTGCAGGCAAGTTCCTTAACCGCTAAGCCATTTTCTTCAGCCCCTGGCTGATTTTTAAAATTTATTTATTAGCAAACGAACTCCAGACACATGTGCCACCTTGAGCATCTGGCTTACATGGGACCTGGAGAATTGAACCTGGGTCCTTTGGCTTCACAGACATGCACCTTAACCACTAGGCCATCTCTCTAGCCCTGTTTTTTTTTTTTTTTTTTTTTTTTATTTTTTTTTTTTTTGAGATAGTGTCTCGCTTGAGCCTCAGGCTGACCTGGAATTCACTACGTAGTCTCAGGCTGGCCTTGAACTCTCTGCAGTCCTCCTACCTCTGCCTCCCAAGTGCTTGGATTAAAGGCGTGTGCCACTACACCCGCCTTGCAGTTCCCTTCTTGTTGCTGGGACTAAAAGCAGCTGATGGGAAGAAGGGTTTTATTTTGGCTTATGGTCTTCAGAGGAAGCTCCATGATGGCAGGAAAAGCATGGCATGATCAGAAGAGGACATCGACTCTGCCACAGGTGGAAGACAATGGCAGAAGATTGAGCCAAACTCTAGCAAGGGGGAGCTGACTCTAACACCCATAAGTCCGCACCCCCCCGCCCCCACACACAACACATCTCCTTCCAGCAAAGCTTCACCTTCCAAATTGCCATGAGCTGGGAACCAAGATTCAAAACATACCAGTTTATAGGGGTGAAGTATATGATTCAAACCCTCATACTACCCTAATCTCACACAATAGAAACATGGTCTTACAGCATGCTGAGGAGGGCCCCTCCCTATGTGTCTATCTAGAAGTAAAAGCGAGTGCTTTAAGGAGTTTTACAAGTCTGAGGAGAGATTTTTGCAAAATGTTTGAGGAGATTTGTGCTGTTCAGTTGTTTGTCCCTTTGCTCTTTTTAAAATTTTTATTCTTATTTATCTATTTGCAAACACACAGAGAGAGATAGAGAAAACAGAGACAGAGAGAGAATAGGCAAGCCAGGGCCTCCAGCCACTTCAAAAAAAACTCCAGATGTATATGCCACTGTGCATCTGGATTTACGTGAGCACTGGGGAACCGAACCCAGGTTGTCAGGCTTTGCAGACAAGCACCTTAACCGCTCAGCCATCTCTCCAGCCCTCTCTTTACTCTTTCCGTTGCTAGCTGGATGTGTTAGTCAATTTTTGTTGCTGTGACAAAAATACCTGAGAAAGTAACAAAGAGATAAATATTTCAGCTCGTGGTTCCAGTCAATGTTGGCTAGCTCTACTGCTATTTAGATCATGCTGACTGGGAAACAGATGAAGCCAGAAGAGAGGCCAGGGACAAGATACACCCTTCAGAGGCATACCTCCTTCCTTCAACTAGGCCCCATTTCCTAATAGTCCATTTGGCTAGGGACTCATCTATCGATTAACCCATTGATGAACCAGTCACCTTTCTAGCCTCAGTAGCTAGGATTCAAAATTTCAACACACGAGTCTCTTGGAAATGGGGGACGGACTAGTGCTTCATATTCAGTCCTAAAGCTTGGTGTCCACCGGCCTAGGTGGTCAAGCCCTCAGACTCTTATCGTGAAACACATTCGTACTGAGGCATCCGTCAGTGACAGCGGGCCTCTTAAAGGGCGGTCCCTACCACTTGGGTTTCTGTTTAGCAGGCTGCTAGAGAGAGAGACAGAGAATTCTAGTTAGTGTCTGGGGATAGTACAGGCTTCCGCTTGGAACTCCAAAATAATGTCCCTTTGGAGGGTTACGGATTCTGTCCCCCTCCCAGCACGCTGGAGACCCATTCTGAGACAGATGGTCCCGTTGGGCTGTTCTCACACACGCGAGCATGAGAGGAACTCGTTTGGATCCTCTTGGCCTCAGGAGCGTTCTGAATCCGATGCCAGGAGAAACAGATTGGCAGCCCTTTTTCTGGGACTGTGGGTGGCTGGGTTGGAGAGGAGAGCTCTTCCAAGAGTGTGTTTTCCCTTACATAGGATGCGATTCACTTCCCTCTCTGCTCTTTTGAGGCTGGCTGAACCACAAGAGTTGCTTTGAGGGGATGGCTGTAACTCTGGCCCACTGCTCGGGAGGAGGAGGGGTGGACGAGTGACTTTTGGCATTAATCTTTTGTGCCCTCCACCAGAGGGCTATCCAAATGGCATTGCCACCACCGACTCCCCCTGCCAGATTATCCGTCCTAAAAATAGCTTGGTGTGACTGATCATTCCCTTGTTCAAGAGACTTCCAAAGTCCTCCTTGGCCTCTAGGATTCAGGTTGTGTCTCATAGTCAAGGTCTCTACAGTCTAGCCTTCACTGGCTGTTCCCACCACATTCCTTCTCTTGTCTCTTCTCTACCCACACTCTTCCCTCCAGATGGCACTGGCATCAATGGCTACAGCCCCAAACTCTCTTGGTTAAAGTGCCCTCTGCTCCCAACTTGCTGTCTATTTAAACTACATCCCACCTTTAATCCCAGCACTCGGGAGGCAGAGGTAGGAGGATTGCCATGAGTTCGAGGCCAGCCCGAGACTACATAGTGAATTCCAGGTCAGCCTGGGCTAGATCAAGAACCTACCTTGAAAAACAAACAAAACAAAACGAACACAAACAAACAACAAAATTATATCCTGTTCTTCCAGATAGGGAACCCAACTTTGCAAAGTCTTGCCTGCTCTTCTCAGTGGTCTCTGCTCTCTGGTTAACCGGCTCCCCTTGTTGCTTTTCCCATGGAGGAAGGTTTCTCGACAAAAGCAACGACTTCCTAAGGTAGAGTCGGGGAGTGGGAGAACCTTAGAGATAGGGAAGTGACCTGGGGCCAGGAGTGAGTGGAGCTATTGCCAGTTCCAGAAACAGAGGCAGGAAGGTGCCAACAAAACCTAGAAGAAGGGCTGGAGAGATGGCTTAGCGGTTAAGTGCTTGCCTGTGAAGCCTAAGGACCCCGGTTTGAGGCTCAATTTCCCAGTACCTACGTAAGCTGGAGACATAAGGTGGCGCACGTATCTGGAGTTTGTTTGCAGTGGCTGGAGGCCCTGGTGTACTCCTTCTCTCTCTCTGCCTCTTTCTCTCTCTCATATAAATAAATTGATTAATTAAAAATCATTTAAAAAAACCTAAAAGGAGTAAGTCAGAGACAATGTGTTTTTTGTTTTTGTTTTTGTTTTTCAAGATATGGTCTTGCTCTAGCTCAGGTTGACCTGGAATTCACTATGTAGACTCAGGCTGGCCTTTGAACTCACGATCCTCCTACCTCTGCCTCCCGAGTGCTGGGATTAAAGGCGTGTGCCACTTTGCTTGGCGAGAATGTGTTTTGATTTGAACTTGAAATGTGCCCCATAGGTTCTCGTGTTTGGTCACCTGGTCTTCAACTGGTGGTGATGCTGTTTGGGGAGATAGTGGGCCTGGCTGGTAGAGTTGGGTCATTTGGGGGGAGCCTCTGAGAGTATTTGATCCTATTTCCAAGCCTGTGCTCTGCATCCCAACCCATTGCGATGTGAGGAGCCTGCCATATAGTCTCACCACCACGAATTCTTCCTTAGCTGCCGCCGCCTTCTGTCAGGTATTTATAACGGTGACTAGAACAAGTCACGAATACAGAAGGTGGCCAGGTGAACAGGGCCTGTCATGAGAGACACAGTCAGCTTGGCTACAGCTTTCCAGAAGGGAGTCAGAAAGAGTTCCTGCCTCACCACCCACCCATCTCCTTCTTCCGCTTCATCTCCCTATTCTGTCTTTTCTGTCTTTCCTTCTCTCCTTTTGTTTCTCCCTGATTTTTTGAAAAGTGGCTGTTTCTGTTTTGTTATTCCTCAAGCATTGTTCCAGGAGCTGTGTTTTTTCCTCTTCCTCTTCCTTTTTAAAAAATATTTTATTTATTGTTTTTATTTTAGAGAGAATGAGAGAGAGAGAGAGAGAGAGAGAGAGAGCGCCAGGGCCTCAGCCACTGAAATCAAACTCCAGACGCGTGCGCCACCTAGTGGGCATGTGCGACCTTACACTTGCTTCTGCTTTGTGCATCTGGCTTACATGGGATCTGTAAGAATAGAACCTGGGTCCTTAGGCTTCGCAGGCAAGCACCTCAACCGCTAAGCCATCTCTCCAACCCTCCTCTTCCTTTTGAAGACAGGGTCTCAATATAGAACCCAAACTGGCCTTGAACTTGTGGTCCTTTTGCTATGTTCTCTGGAGTCCTGGGATTACAGATGTGTGCCACCACCCCTGACTTTCTTGCTTGCTTCCTGGTATCAAGAGTGACTGCAAGTAGGCATAATTGTTAGGAGGAACTCTGCTTCCCTGGGAAGAGAAACAAGCCTGGGTGACTTTCTGTCTTTTCAGCACACGGAGATTACAAGCACCAAAGTCATTAAGCAATCTTTCCTTGAACCAATTAGATTCTGACATCTGCTTACTGTTTAATTATCTTCTGACTGAGGAAATGGAAAAGTTGACAAATAGTTTAGCTCAACAAGAGTCAGGTTTCTCCCCCCACCCCCCTTGAGAGCATGTTTATAGAACTACAATCTGCCAACATCTCCCAGTCTCTCTGGGACACTGGCAAAAAAATACAGACAAATATTTATATTCCATGAACTCAAGATGGTTTTCATTTTTTTTCATGTTTAACCAATTTCAAATGAACGACAATGGCCCTTAATGTGGTTACAAGAATTTACCATTAATTGTCACTTGCAATTGGATCCAGCTGGTCTAGATGCCTGTACTGTATTCTAGTCCTTAATGATTTGCCCTCCACAAACATGGGCTGCTTCCCACTGGCTGGCCACACACCAGCTTAGTGGGGGCATCGGTCAGCATTCCATGTGGACCAAAATGAAATTCGGAATATGATTCCTATCTTGAAGTGCATTGTACATAGCGCTTAAAGCCTGGGAGCGGGTGAAGGCCACATAACTGAGGCAAGCTTGGCACACCATCCTTTCTTAGTGGCAATTACGTTGTCTCCAGCTCCATGCAGGGGACAGGGATGGGTGGCCAGGGGGACATGGGAGTGTGCCTCAAGATTTCAGAGTACTTTGGATGGTTGTGGTGGCACACACTTTTAATCCCAGCACTCAAAAGGCAGAATTAGGAGGATTGCTGCGAGATCAAGACCATCCTGATACTGTATAGTGAATTCCAGGTCAGCCTGGGCTAGAGAGACCCTATCTCGACAAGCAAGCAAGCAACAAGCAAGCAAACAAACAAAGATTTCAGATCCTGTAAAAACCACATTATCTGACCTATTTCTACCAGAAATGGCCTGACCAAATGCACTCATGAAGTAAGAGCAGCTGTGATGAACTGCACAAGAACTCCACAAGATTGTTCCACCATGGATAGGGAGAGGAGTCAAGTCCCCAGCCTTCCTTGAGGAGCAATTCACAGCTAATAGTTGCTGGGGAAGGGGAGATAGTTTTCTTTTTATCGGTATAGCCCTTGGTAAATTGCCTATGTTTTGGTAAATAGCCTCCCTTACCCATGTTCATGCAAAAACAATTATCTATCTATCTATCTATCTATCTATCTATCTATCTATCTATCTATCATCTATCTATCATCTATCTATCTATCTATCTATCTATCTATCTATCTATCTATCTATCATCTATCTATCTATCTATCTATCAATCAATCTATCTATCATCTCAAAATAGAAGAGGAATATTAGTTTGGGAATAAGAAAGGCTTGAATGGGAGTGGGATTTGAACAAAGGAAAGGGGTTGAATATGACCAAAATACATTATAATATGTGTGTATAATGTGTATATCTATCCATTATGCATAATATGTGTAATCATGAAAATAATTAAGAACCCCTAAATTCCTGATGTCTTCCATTTTGGCATTTGTGGTTCTTTTTGGGCGTTCAAGCCTTCCTTCCCTGAATGTAAAATACTGATGTATGGATAGTAGAATATGGCGGTACCATGACATCAAGGGAAGAGTTGAACTATAGGAGTAGGTATCTCTGACTTTGAGGAAAGCCATCATTTAGACTTGGTGGCTCTCGGTTTCTGTGCCATCACGATAAGCAATCGTACAGTTTATTGAACAGTTTTACAGGGAGCAAGTGTCAGAATAGATGAGTTGCTGGGCAGACAGGCTTAATTAAAGTGGAGATAAAGAACATGGCTTCACATTCTGAATTTCTAACAGGTTCCCAGGCAGGGCTGATAACTTCTGGTCATGGGCCTTGCTTTGAAATAGCGAGGACATGAAACAGCACTGTGACCTGACTCAGCGTGCCGTCCCCATAGGCTCAGCGACCTTCACAAGGGTCTGAGGCACCCTGTCTGAGGAGGTCCCCATGGATCACTTCACTTATCCCTGCAGATAGTCCCTGAAGGTGGCTGGATTACTTCTGCCAAATGTGATGCCCAAGTGAAGAGAGTTTTAATGCCCAGCCCAGAGCCAGAGCCAGAGGGCAGATCCAAAGCTTTTCCTCCATTCTCGGGTTGACTCTTGAAGCACCTGACTCAGAGGCCTGACCTCAGAACTCGTGCTGCAAGCACCTTCAGCCCAATGGGTAGCTCTTTGGACCAGGGCAAAAGATGACAGCGCATTGCTCCAAGTGTGATGATCAGTGAAAAAGACTTTTCTGATTGATTAGTAATGTCTGCCCTGGTCCCTGGAAGGGCATGGCTGTACTCAGACCAACTCTTTACCATTCCAGGATTGGATGATGACACTCGTGAGCCCTTTTAATATTGTCTGTGATTACACATGATCATGGGCCTTGGGAAAGAGCCTTCCTTGCCCTCATGAAGGTTTCAGAACCCAACAGATCTAGGTTGGAACCCAGTTACTTTATTTAAGATCTGAGTTACTTAACTTCCCCTGAGTCAAAGTCCCCTCACCTAACACAAAAGGGGATATCAACATTCTTGCTGTTCAGTCATGTTGAGAAGGTGGAAATAAACAATGGAGTTGATGCATGGCCCCGTTCATAGCAAAGATGGGAGCTTCAGTTTCCTTCTATGCCCTCTGAAGAACTGTCATGTTGTCCGCTGCAAAAACATATAACTGTTTTATATCCTCTTGGTTTCAATGTTGTAACTCATCAAAATGATTCAATGTTTAGCAGATATGTTTCCATATACAATAAAGTAGGAAAACACATTCATTACTAAGTAACATTTTCTTTCCCGATTAAAAAAAAAAAAATTTTAAACAAACTTCAAAACCTATTTTTGTTGTTGTTGTTTATTTTTGTTTTTCGAGGTAGGGTCTCACTGTAGCTCAGGCTGACCTGCAATTCCCTATGTAGTCTCAGGGTGGCCTCGAACTCATGGCACTCCTCCTACCTCTGCCTCCCGAGTGCTGGGATTAAAGGCGTGCACCACCATGCCCAGCTCAAAACCTATTTTTTTGCTGGGCATGGTGGCGCACGACTTTAATCCCAGTACTCCAGAGGCAGAGGTAGGAGAATCACTGTGAGCTTAAGGTCACCCTGAGACTACATAGGGAATTCCAGGTCAGCCTGGGCAAGAGTGAGACCCTACCTTAAAAAATCAAAAACAAACAAGCAGAAACCCCAACAAAAACCACCTCAAACAACAACAACAAAACAGAAACAAACTTACTTTTTAAAGCAAGCCAGGACCAAGAGCCACTCAGATAGCGCTGAGGAACTTGAGAATCACTAAAGCAAACTTCAGATGCTTCCACTGTGACTTGGCATTAGCGAAACCATCGATAAGTTTCACAGCTTCTGCCGTCTTGTTTCTGCAGTGAGTGGTGTTAATTCTGTTAAATGTTGTTGTCACAGAGTGTTCCTTAAATAGTTTTTAATTGGTTCTAATTTGGAGAAAGAATGTTCCACTTAAGATACAGGGGCAGGAATTGTCAGAAATAAAACAGCATTTCTCAGAAAAAAGCACGTGGACCTGTGATGTCCTTCTCTATTCCTTCCTACAGACACCTTTAACTTGGTCAATTTCACTTGTGAAAGCTGTTCACAAAGCAGTCATCTAATGGGTAGTGCGTCACATGGATCACCAGAGTTTTTCTTTTTCAACTTCTTTGAGTTCACAAAGAACTTTTTTATTCACACAAGTTGATTGGGATGATAGAAAAATGCAAACAAACCTTGCACTCAACTGTGAAATCCTGGAAGAGGATATGTAAATTAGTATTATCAATGAGCTGTGAGAAAAGAATTGGTAATATACAATCCCACTTAAGAAAACCCTGGGAAGGTCAAAGGATTGCCATCCCAATAGGAAATTGACAGGTGGTGGAAGCAATGATGCCAAGATCTTTTTGTTGTCATAGTATCTTGGGAAATTTTCAGCCAAAGCTGAAATTCATTTGAAATATAGTCAGAATTTGTCAACTGTATTTTTTTTTTTGTTTGTTTTTCGAGGAAGGGTCTCACTCTAGCCAAAGCTGACCTGGAATTAAGTATGTAGTCCCAGGGTGGCCTCAAACTCACGGCGATCCTCCTACCTCTGCTTCCTGAGTGCTGGGATTAAAGGCATGCGCCACCAGGCCCGGCTATCAACTGTATTTTTTTAAAGACATTGTCATTGTTGTGTATGTGTAAACACACAATTCTAGGAAGCCGTTCTGTGTTCTTTCAACAACGAAGGGAGCAATAGCAGCTGTGACAGCTCCCGGAATGCCAGCCAAGGTGCCCACGTTCTCCTAGCTATGCAGGTGGCAGAGGTTCAAGATGCCAAGCTAGGAGCAGCCAGAGAATGGCTCCGATTGCACCACGTAGACAACAGAGTATCTCAGGCAGGCCGTCCTCTGCTCAAATGGCATCTGGTGTAAAATATGTATTAGAAACATATTTTTTCCAAAATAGAGAAAATGTGAATTATGCAGGGAGAAAATTGACAAGTACAGTCAGACTGTGATATGTCTACACTTACGTTCAATGTAATATGTCCTCGTATTTGCTTAGCCAATAAAGTATTAAGTGGTCGGATTTGAATGTTCCTGTCTAACAGGCAGGGGTATTTAATACTCTACAGGCCACCGGCAATAGGAGAGTATTGAATACTCCTCATAGGTCACTGGCAACGGGAGTACTTGACTATTACCACGAGTATTATTGATCTTTTGCTTATGTGATTGGCATAGAAGCCAGGGTGGAATTCTGATCAAACTACTTAGTTTCATTTACTGATTTGGACTTTAAAAAACAAACTTTATTCCAAACAACTACAAAAAAAGAATGCTAAGAGGAACATTTAACAGCTTTCATGTATATACATATATTCACACAATTCAAACGGTCTACCTCCATGCTGAACCACTTTCTTCTGTCCTTGTTGTTTCTGCAACAGGGTCTTGCTTTGTAGGCCAGACTGGCCTGGAATGCACTATATAGCCAAACCTGCAATCCTCCTGTCTCAGCTTCCTGAATGCTGGAACTGAGAACATGCTACCATGCTGGCTGGCTTAATCACTTTAAACAATGACATTTAAAAAGGAAATGTAGTGTATTAGTTTCCTTCTCATTGCTGGGACAAAATATCTGACAAAAAAAAAATCAGGTTTAGGGGCTGGAGAGATGGCTTAGCAGTTAAGGCACTTGCCTGCAAAGCCTAAGGACCTACGTTTGGTTCCCCAGAACCCATGTAAGCCAGATGTACATGGTGACACATGTGTTTGGAGTTTGTTTGTAGTGGCTGGAGACCCTTGTGTGCCCATTCTCTCTCTCTATCTTTTTAAGTTGAGAGAGACACAGAAAGAGAGACAGAGAGAGAGAGAGAGAGGAAGAGGCAGAGAGAGAATGGGTGTGCCAGGGCCTTTCAGCCGCTGTGAAAGAACTCCAGATGCATGCGCCCCCTTGTGTGCATGTGTGACATTGAGTGCTTGCATCACTTTTGCGTCTGGCTATATGTGGGACCTGGAGATTCAAACAAGCATTCTTAGGCTTTGCAGGCAGACGCCTTAGTGGCTAAGCCATCTCTCCAGCCCCCATTCTCTCTCATAAATAAATAAATAAATAAACAAACAAATAAATTTAATTAAAATATATATTTTTAAATCAGGCTTAGGGAACTTTTAACTGGCTGCAAGCGGAAGTGAGAGCATAGGAGTAGGCAGAGGGGATCTGAAGGCCATCCTATGGGAGTTGATGAGGACGAAGAGTGTCACTGACACTATGAGGACAGAAATTGAAATAGGATGTGATTTGGGAGGGCAGGACCTGGGAGCACTTGAGTCTCCATCAGGGAGACATGGGAAGGAAGGGGTGAGAAGGGACTTGGGTGTCAGCTCTGGTCTAGACTATCTGTCTAATACAATAGCCACTAGCCATGCGTGGCCATTTCAATTGAAAGTAAGTAAAACTGAGTATCAGTCTTTAAATGGTAATTTATTTATTAAAGTAAAAATAAATATTTGTGAGCAGAGAGGGAAAGAGAACAAGAATGGGCATGCCAGGGCCTTGTGATGCTACAAATGAACTCCAGATGCATGTGCCACTTGTGTACCTGGCTTTACGTGGGCACTGGGGAATCGAACCCTGGCCTTTGCAAATAAGTGCCTTTAACCACTCAGCCATGTTCCTAGCCCAACAGTAGTCTCACACCAGCCATATTTTGGGTGTTCTGCAACATTGGCCAGTGTGGGCAAAGGCATGTTCCACATCTCAGAGCCTCCTCGTGTGTAACCTGGGTCCCAACATCTAGGATTCCAACAGTGCTTAACTCCCATCCCCCTCCATCATTCCGTTTTGTGATTCTGTACGGATATCAAACATTGCCCATAGCGCCAAATCTTCCCTTTGCTGGTGGGTAATTGTGTGAGTCAGTTCCCTCCCCCCAGACAATGAGGATAACAAGAAGGGACAGACAATGAGATGGAGAAGATGGAGGCATGGTGAACCCTTTACTGCTGGTTCCTGCATTAGTTACTTGCTTGTAATACCTGACAGAAGTAATGTAAGGGAGGAAGGGTTTATTCTGGCTCACTCACAGACTGTCAGTTCACCATGGTGGGGAAGGCACAGTTCCTGTCTGGTGTTAAGCATGTGAGGCAGCTGGTCCCCTCATAGCAGCTGACAAAAACTGAGAGCTGACTCCCTCTCTCTCTCTTAAAATAAATAAATAAATACAGTACAAATAAATAAATGAATAAATAAATAAAAGAGTTTGGTGGGGCTGGAGTGATGGCTAAGCAGTCAAGGCACTTGCCTGCAAAGCCTAAGGACCCAGGTTCGATTCCCCAGGACCCACATAAGCCAGATGCACAAAGTGGCGCATGCATCTTGGAGTTCATTCGCAGCAGCTGGAAGGCCTGTTGCACCCATTTTCTCCCTCTCTCTTAAATAAATAAATTCATAAACCTAAGAGCTGAGGCGAACTGGAAGTGGGGATATCTCTCACCTTCAAGAAGGTGGGGCCCTGGAGCTGCAGAGAAGGCTTAGCACTTGCTTGTGAAGCCTAAGGACCCCGGTTCAAGGCTTGATTCCCCAGTATCCACGTAAGCCAGACGCACAAGGTGGCGCATCCATCTGGAGTATGTTTGCAGTGGCTGGAGGTCCTGGTGCATCTATTCTCTCTCTCTCTCTCTGCCTCTTTCTTTCTCTGTCGCTCTCAAATAAATAAAAACAAACAAACAAACAAACAAACAAACAAACAAACAAAAAAAAAACAAGGTGGGAAGGGCTGGAGAAATGGCTTAGTGGTTAAGGCGCCTGTCTGCTAAGCCTAAGAATGCTGGTTCCAATCTCCAGGTCCCACGCTTAGCCAGATGCCAAGTGACACAAGGGCGCAATGCCACACTTGCCCACAAGGGGTGCACACATCTGGATTTCATTCGCAGCAGCTGAGAGACTGCTGGTGCGCCCATCTCTATCTGTCTCCCTCTCCCTCTCTGTCTGTCTGTCTCTCTCTGTGTCTCTCTCCAAAAATAAATAAAATAATAAAAAAAATTAAAAAAAACAACAACAAGGTGGGGCCCTCAGACATCTACTCCTCCAGCTAGGCCTCATGTCCAACAAATGTCACATCCTGCCAAACAGGTCACCAGCTGGTGACCAAGTGCTCAAACACACGGGCCTGTGTTGTTGGACATTGCAAGACTCAAACCCCAGCAGTTTCTGGGCCTAAAGGGCGCCCTGGAGAAGGGATGCACACAGAGGTTGGCCTCTGCATTCAGCTTCCGGTTGTGACTGCCCCATGCGATTCTCTCTCTTTATTTATTTATTTGACAGAAAGAGAGGAAGAGAGAAAGAGAGAGAGAGAGAGGGGGGAGAGAATGGGAGCACCAGGGCCTCCAGCCATTGCAAATGAACTCCAGATGCATGTGGCTCCTTGTGCAACTGGCTAACGTGGGTCCTGGGGAATCAAACCTGGGTCCTTTGGCTTTACAGGCAAACGCCTTAACCCCTGAATCATCCCTCCAGCCCACAATTCTCTTTAAGAAGACAGTGTCATCATCCCATTTCACAGTCTCAGCAAGATTAAAACAGCTGCCCAGGGTCACACAGTGGTGGAGCCATTTATCTACACATGTAAAACTGTCACCCATGGTTTTGTTTGTTTGTTTGTTGATTGGTTGGTTGGTTGGTTTTTTTTTTTGTTGTTTGTTTGTTTGTTTGTAATGTCTTATCTTCTGGCCCAAGCTGTTAGGGAAAAAACCTCTCGGGTTTCACATGAATGTGCTTATTACCAAATATGAACCGGTGGTTTGTTAATTTTGAGAAACTTCAATAGTGAATTCCAGGTCAACCTGGGTTAGAGTAAGACCCTACCTTGGAGGAAAAACAACCACTTTAATAAAAGCATTTAAAATTTCTTCAGCACCAACTATTACTGACTTTAATAGGCACTCTTCCTCCATGTGGGCCTTTGCAAACCTGGTTCTCTGGATCCGTTTTTAATCCTGCGTATTGCTTGCAGAAGGGTTTATCTCTAGGAGACTTCAGAAGGTGGGTGGAGAAGGAGGGGGCTGGTTTCTGTTTGGGGACTTCCAAAATCACAGAAAGCAAGCCAGTGGGTTCTGCTTGGCTTTGTCCAGAGGAAACCACTCAAAGAAGTCTGGTGTGATCTTGGGCTCATGGTATTTCAGTTTCATTACCAGAAGAGAAGCCAGGCCTTCCGTTGGTAGCCTTGAAGACTGAAGGGACCTATCCTAAGACCCCGAGCTGGGGCCCAGAACGCGGATGTCCTCAGCAAGCTGACTTCGTTTCCCACCCCAGAAAGCTTCCAGGTCATTCTGATCTCTTTGGCAAAAGAGAGGAGGCCTTCCTGTTCACATCACATTTTAAAAAGAAACTACAGCTAGCTGTGTTCTGGAAATTATGCTAATCATGTTCATTTCTACCTTGATTGTGAAATCTCTCATTTCCCAGCTTCTGTCTTATTAGAAACCACAACCGCAGTGGGAAGATGGTGACTTCAGACCTTACCTCCCAGCCTCCCCAGAGCTGAGGCTATGCCTAACATAGGCGGCCCCTCGTGACTACAGGGTCTGTTTACTAGATCCTGATTCAAACATACAAGGTGGGCAGGGGGATTCCAGAGCTAGAGAAAGAAAACATATGAAAACTGGTGGAGTTCTTGGGATGGAGGAGGTGAGAGTGGGAAGTAGTGACTCAAGACATTTCTGTGTCCTGGAGGTTTTTAGTGGTATTAGTATGAATAGAAGTTAGGGGTTTGCCAACATCCCCCAGCATCTACCATCTCTCACTCACCTGTCTTTCTTTTATTCTTTCTTTTTTTTTTTTTTTTGAAAATATTTTTACTGATTTATTTGCAAGGGGAGGAAGATAGAAGAGAAACAGAGATAATGGGCATGCCAGGGCTTCTAGCCACTGCAAAAGGATTCCAGATGCAGTCTCAGGGTGGCCTTGAACTCGCAGTGATCCTCCTACCTCTGCCTCCCAAGTGCTGGGATTAAAGGCATGTGTCACTATGCCCAGCTCAAAAAAAGAAAGAAAGAAAGAAAGAAAGAAAGAAAGAAAGAAAGAAAGAAGGAAGAAAAAAAAAAAGAAAAAATTCCAGATGCATGCACCACTTTGTGTATATGGCTTTAGGAGGGTACTGGGCAATTAAACCCGGGTTGTTAGGGTTTGTAGGCAACTCTTTAACCGCCAAGCCATCTCTCCAGCTCCTCTCACCCATCTTTCAACAGGTTTCTGTCACTTCTGCACGAGACATTTTTACTGTTTCCTCTGGTGAAACTCAGCCAGGGGTGGGCTTTTCCGTGGTTTGTCATTTGGGTTCTGTAGGGGATTCTAAGTCCTGAGTTGTCTCAAAAGCACAATGTGACCAAGTGTTAGACTCAGTGACCTTCTCCTTAAGAAATCTGCAGTGTGTGAGACAGGTTGGCGTGGAGGTCCTGATGTGAATCTATCTTCCTGGGCTCTAGCGTCTCTGGGTAGCTACCTCATCTCTTTGATGTTGGGGGACTTCTGGCTTGGTATGGGCATTCCCACAGAAGCTATGACTCTCATTACACACAGACCTAATGGAGGGGATGGAAAACCAAGCCCACAAGAAGTCAGTGGAAACCTGGGGGTATAGGTAGATGCATGCATGCACGGGGCCCTGGATTTGATTTCCAACACCACGCAAACTGGACATGGTGAATGCCTGTAAAACCAGCACTTGGGAGGTGGAAGCAGGCGGGTCAGGAGTTCCAGCACATCCTCGGCTACATAATAGGTTTGAGGCAAGCCTGAAATAGGTGAGGCCTGTCTCAAAAAAAAAAAAAAAAGCCAGTGAAAGGACTCACACTCACCTTGCCTGTACTGTGTGAGGGGCAGGGGCAGCTTTGGAGTTTTTCCACAGTCTATATGTGTCTTCATGATCACATGTTTTGGTTCACATGTCTTCAAGATGGCCAATCATGCTAGCTTTTTTTAAAACAAGATTTTTTTTTTTTTTTTGGTTTTGCAAGGTAGGGTCTCACTCTGGTCCAAGCTGACCTGGAATTCACTATGTAGTCTCAGGGTGGCCTCGAACTCTCAGCGATCCTCCTACCTCTGCCTCCCAAGTGCTGGGATTAAAGGCGTGTGCCACCACGCCAGGCTTTAAAACAAGATTTTAAAAATTATTTTATTTTTATTTGACAGAGAGAGAGAAAGAAAGAGAGAAGCAGATAAAGAGGAAAGAATGGGCACTCTAGGGCCTCTAGCCACTGCAAATGAACTCCGGATGCATGTGCCACCTTGTGCATCTAGCTTACATGGGTCCTGGGGATTTGAACCTAGGGTCTTTAGCATTGCAGGCAAATGCCTTAACCTCTAAACCATCTCTCCAGCTTTCACGTTAGCTTTTTTCTCAGGCTGGTGTCATTAGAACTCCCAGTCATCACCCAGGGACTTCATTACTGCGGCTAAAGACGATTCAGCTTTGCCTCTCATTAGGTGCTGGAGCCAAGGCTGTCAGCCCCTTTCCAACCTCACTTCCTACTCTGTTGCTTGGAGACAAGGCAGCTTGGACGCACCCTGAGGCCTGCACTTGCTGTCTGTGATGCAGCGAAGCGCAGTCCTCCATGCATAGAAATATAATATAGGCACTCAAGATTGAGAGTAGAGATTGCTGCATGCGCCTATACATCCCAACCCCTAGCCCAGGATCTTTTATTCCCTTCGAGGCCCAGTGTGGAGCCTGGGAGAGGACTGTTCCATGTCTCTTGTCTGTTGTTGGCAATAATCCCTGGATTCATGTGTTGATAATTAGAGATCGTGAAGGTCGGATGATGTCACTGGGGTTCCTACTCAGAAGGGATTCCACACGTGTCAGGGTATGAGTGAACAAGTGAATGAATAAATAAATGAATGAGACTCTGATGTTTTTTCTTTTGCTAAATGTCTATTCTTTCTAGATGATATCCTGAACACTCCAGCCTGCAGGGCTGTCCCATAGGCGAAGCTGATCTCCAGTGTGGGCCTCTGGACTCTGCTGTGGTCTACATCCGGCTCAGCATCCTGGGCTACGGTATTGTCCCAGAGTTCTTCTTTCTGCCTCGTAACATTGCGTATCTTGTTTTCTACCATCTAAACTGTGCCTGCAGAAAGCTGTAGAGGAAAGGCTGTGCTATAGTTTGAATGTCTCCCAAAAAGTGCATATGTACAAACAAGCCCTAAATTCATATTGATGGTGTTTAGGGGAGAGTGAGGGTTAGATGGGGTCGTGAGGGTGGGAGTGGTGTCCTGTGACAAAGGGGAGAGTGAGGGTTAGATGGGGTCGTGAGGGTGGGAGTGGTGTCCTGTGACAAAGGGGAGAGTGAGGGTTAGATGGGGTCGTGAGGGTGGGATTGGTGTCCTGTGACAAAGGGGAGAGTGAGGGTTAGATGGGGTCGTGAGGGTGGGAGTGGTGTCCTGTGACAAAGGGGAGAGTGAGGGTTAGATGGGGTCGTGAGGGTGGGATTGGTGTCCTGTGACAAAGGGAGAGTGAGGGTTAGATGGGGTCGTGAGGGTGGGATTGGTGTCCTGTGACAAAGGGGAGAGTGAGGGTTAGATGGGGTCGTGAGGGTGGGATTGGTGTCCTGTGACAAAGGGGAGAGTGAGGGTTAGATGGGGTCGTGAGGGTGGGATTGGTGCCCTGTGACAAAGGGGAGAGTGAGGGTTAGATGGGGTCGTGAGGGTGGGATTGGTGTCCTGTGACAAAGGGGAGAGTGAGGGTTAGATGGGGTCGTGAGGGTGGGATTGGTGCCCTGTGACAAAGGGGAGAGTGAGGGTTAGATGGGGACCTGAGGGTGGGATTGGTGCCCTGTGACAAAGGGGAGAGTGAGGGTTAGATGGGGTCGTGAGGGTGGGATTGGTGCCCTGTGACAAAGGGGAGAGTGAGGGTTAGATGGGGTCCTGAGGGTGGGATTGGTGTCCTGTGACAAAGGGGAGAGTGAGGGTTAGATGGGGTCGTGAGGGTGGGATTGGTGCCCTGTGACAAAGGGGAGAGTGAGGGTTAGATGGGGTCCTGAGGGTGGGATTGGTGTCCTGTGACAAAGGGGAGAGTGAGGGTTAGATGGGGTCATGAGGGTGGGATTGGTGTCCTGTGACAAAGGGGAGTGAGGGTTAGATGGGGTCATGAGGGTGGGATTGGTGTCCTGTGACAAAGGGAGAGTGAGGGTTAGATGGGGGAGGGTGGGATTGGTCCTGTGACAAAGGGGAGAGTGAGGGTTAGATGGGGTCGTGAGGGTGGGATTGGTGTCCTGTGACAAAGGGGAGAGTGAGGGTTAGATGGGGTCGTGAGGGTGGGATTGGTGTCCTGTGACAAAGGGGAGAGTGAGGGTTAGATGGGGTCGTGAGGGTGGGATTGGTGTCCTGTGACAAAGGGGAGAGTGAGGGTTAGATGGGGTCGTGAGGGTGGGATTGGTGTCCTGTGACAAAGGAGAGAGTGAGGGTTAGATGGGGTCGTGAGGGTGGGATTGGTGCCCTGTGACAAAGGGGAGAGTGAGGGTTAGATGGGGTCGTGAGGGTGGGATTGGTGTCCTGTGACAAAGGGGAGAGTGAGGGTTAGATGGGGTCATGAGGGTGGGATTGGTGTCCTGTGACAAAGGGGAGAGTGAGGGTTAGATGGGGTCGTGAGGGTGGGATTGGTGTCCTGTGACAAAGGGGAGAGTGAGGGTTAGATGGGGTCGTGAGGGTGGGATTGGTGTCCTGTGACAAAGGGAGAGTGAGGGTTAGATGGGGTCGTGAGGGTGGGATTGGTGTCCTGTGACAAAGGGGAGAGTGAGGGTTAGATGGGGTCGTGAGGGTGGGATTGGTGTCCTGTGACAAAGGGGAGAGTGAGGGTTAGATGGGGTCGTGAGGGTGGGATTGGTGTCCTGTGACAAAGGGAAGAGTGAGGGTTAGATGGGGTCGTGAGGGTGGGATTGGTGTCCTGTGACAAAGGGGAGAGTGAGGGTTAGATGGGGTCGTGAGGGTGGGATTGGTGTCCTGTGACAAAGGGGAGAGTGAGGGTTAGATGGGGTCGTGAGGGTGGGATTGGTGTCCTGTGACAAAGGGGAGAGTGAGGGTTAGATGGGGTCGTGAGGGACAGTGGTGTCCTGTGACAAAGGGGAGAGTGAGGGTTAGATGGGGTCGTGAGGGTGGGATTGGTGTCCCTGTGACAAAGGGGAGAGTGAGGGTTAGATGGGGTCGTGAGGGTGGGATTGGTGTCCTGTGACAAAGGGGAGAGTGAGGGTTAGATGGGGTCGTGAGGGTGGGATTGGTGTCCTGTGACAAAGGGGAGAGTGAGGGTTAGATGGGGTCGTGAGGGTGGGATTGGTGTCCTGTGACAAAGGGGAGAGTGAGGGTTAGATGGGGTCGGAGGGTGGGATTGGTGTCCTGTGACAAAGGGGAGAGTGAGGGTTAGATGGGGTCGTGAGGGTGGGATTGGTGTCCTGTGACAAAGGGGAGAGTGAGGGTTAGATGGGGTCGTGAGGGTGGGATTGGTGTCCTGTGACAAAGGGGAGAGTGAGGGTTAGATGGGGTCGTGAGGGTGGGATTGGTGTCCTGTGACAAAGGGGAGAGTGAGGGTTAGATGGGGTCGTGAGGGTGGGATTGGTGTCCTGTGACAAAGGGGAGAGTGAGGGTTAGATGGGGTCGTGAGGGTGGGATTGGTGTCCTGTGACAAAGGGGAGAGTGAGGGTTAGATGGGGTCGTGAGGGTGGGATTGGTGTCCTGTGACAAAGGGGAGAGTGAGGGTTAGATGGGGTCGTGAGGGTGGGATTGGTGTCCTGTGACAAAGGGGAGAGTGAGGGTTAGATGGGGTCGTGAGGGTGGGATTGGTGTCCTGTGACAAAGGGGAGAGTGAGGGTTAGATGGGGTCGTGAGGGTGGGATTGGTGTCCTGTGACAAAGGGGAGAGTGAGGGTTAGATGGGGTCCTGAGGGTGGGATTGGTGTCCTGTGACAAAGGGGAGAGTGAGGGTTAGATGGGGTCGTGAGGGTGGGATTGGTGTCCTGTGACAAAGGGGAGAGTGAGGGTTAGATGGGGTCGTGAGGGTGGGATTGGTGTCCTGTGACAAAGGGGAGAGTGAGGGTTAGATGGGGTCGTGAGGGTGGGATTGGTGTCCTGTGACAAAGGGGGAGAGTGAGGGTTAGATGGGGTCGTGAGGGTGGGATTGGTGTCCTGTGACAAAGGGGAGAGTGAGGGTTAGATGGGGTCGTGAGGGTGGGATTGGTGTCCTGTGACAAAGGGAGAGTGAGGGTTAGATGGGGTCGTGAGGGTGGGATTGGTGTCCTGTGACAAAGGGGAGAGTGAGGGTTAGATGGGGTCGTGAGGGTGGGATTGGTGTCCTGTGACAAAGGGGAGAGTGAGGGTTAGATGGGGTCGTGAGGGTGGGATTGGTGTCCTGTGACAAAGGGGAGAGTGAGGGTTAGATGGGGTCGTGAGGGTGGGATTGGTGTCCTGTGACAAAGGGGAGAGTGAGGGTTAGATGGGGTCGTGAGGGTGGGATTGGTGTCCTGTGACAAAGGGGAGAGTGAGGGTTAGATGGGGTCGTGAGGGTGGGATTGGTGCCCTGTGACAAAGGGGAGAGTGAGGGTTAGATGGGGTCGTGAGGGTGGGATTGGTGTCCTGTGACAAAGGGGAGAGTGAGGGTTAGATGGGGACCTGAGGGTGGGATTGGTGTCCTGTGACAAAGGGAGAGTGAGGGTTAGATGGGGTCGTGAGGGTGGGATTGGTGTCCTGTGACAAAGGGAGAGTGAGGGTTAGATGGGGTCCTGAGGGTGGGATTGGTGCCCTTGACAAAGGGGAGAGTGAGGGTTAGATGGGGACCTGAGGGTGGGATTGGTGTCCTGTGACAAAGGGGAGAGTGAGGGTTAGATGGGGACCTGAGGGTGGGATTGGTGTCCTGTGACAAAGGGGAGAGTGAGGGTTAGATGGGGACGTGAGGGTGGGATTGGTGTCCTGTGACAAAGGGGAGAGTGAGGGTTAGATGGGGTCGTGAGGGTGGGATTGGTGTCCTGTGACAAGGGGAGAGTGAGGGTTAGATGGGGTCGTGAGGGTGGGATTGGTGTCCTGTGACCTGACAAAGGAGAGTGAGGGTTAGATGGGGACCTGAGGGTGGGATTGGTGTCCTGTGACAAAGGGAGAGTGAGGGTTAGATGGGGACCTGAGGGTGGGATTGGTGCCCTGTGACAAAGGGAGAGTGAGGGTTAGATGGGGTCATGAGGGTGGGATTGGTGTCCTGTGACAAAGGGGAGAGTGAGGGTTAGATGAGGGTGGGATTGGTGTCCTGTGACAAAGGGGAGAGTGAGGGTTAGATGGGGGTGAGGGTGGGATTGGTGTCCTGTGACAAAGGGGAGAGTGAGGGTTAGATGGGGTCATGAGGGTGGGATTGGTGTCCTGTGACAAAGGGGAGAGTGAGGGTTAGATGGGGTCATGAGGGTGGGATTGGTGCCCTGTGACAAAGGGGAGAGTGAGGGTTAGATGGGGTCGTGAGGGTGGGATTGGTGTCCTGTGACAAAGGGGAGAGTGAGGGTTAGATGGGGACCTGAGGGTGGGATTGGTGCCCTGTGACAAAGGGGAGAGTGAGGGTTAGATGGGGTCATGAGGGTGGGATTGGTGTCCTGTGACAAAGGGAGAGTGAGGTTAGATGGGGTGGGGTGAGGGTGGGATTGGTGCCCTGTGACAAAGGGAGAGTGAGGGTTAGATGGGGACCTGAGGGTGGGATTGGTGTCCTGTGACAAAGGGGAGAGTGAGGGTTAGATGGGGTCGTGAGGGTGGGATTGGTGTCCTGTGACAAAGGGGAGAGTGAGGGTTAGATGGGGTCGTGAGGGTGGGATTGTTGTCCTGTGACAAAGGAGAGAGTGAGGGTTAGATGGGGTCGTGAAGGTGGGATTGGTGCCCTGTGACAAAGGGGAGAGTGAGGGTTAGATGGGGTCGTGAGGGTGGGCTTGGTGCCCTGTGACAAAGGGAAGATTGCTATATTTTGTGCCATGTTAAGACCTAGCAAGGATGCCCTCACCTGATTCTAGCACTTGATTTTGGACTTCCTAGCCTCCAGAAATGTGAGACATCAATTTCTTTCCTTTATAAATTGCTCAGTTTGTGCTTGTCTGGTACAGTAGCAGAACATAAAGGGAGATTATATGGCAAGCTGGCCTAGGTCATGTCTACAGCCCATGACAAGCAGCCCAAGGCAGAATCATGGGTTGGGTAGGACAGGATTCAGGCCTTGGAAACGTGCTTGATCAGTGGAGCAGCAGGATCTCGGGCATCATAGGATGGGATTAAGTGCCCAAGGCAGCCAGAGTCACTCAAGGGCTAGCGCTGGTGAAGAGCTCAGATCCCAGGCAAAGTTGTTTGCCTCTTAGAGACAGTCAGTCCTGGGCAGCATGAAAGACCCGGGACCCAAGGGATCTGGCAGGGACCAGAGAGCACCCAGAGGTTTGCAGGTAACTCCAGCTAATTAAGCGCCTTGACACCTCACCCCAGGGTTTGCCAAATGCCTGCTCAATCAGAAGCTGTGGCATACTGGCTGGGAACCTAGCTCCTAAGGGCTCTCTTAGCACCATAAAGTGTAGCGATCACTACCTCCCACTTGGAGCTCATGTGGCTACACATTTCATAGGATTAAAATCACTCGGTTTGGGTCTGGGAAGATGGCTCAATGGTTAGAGGCACTTGTTTGCAAAGCCCAGATTCAATTCCCCAGCACCCGCATAAAGCCAGATACACAAAGTGGTGCGTGCATCTGGAGTTCATTTGCAGTGGCAAGAAGCCCTAGTGTGCCCATGTTCTTTCTCTTTCTCTCTCTCTCTCTGCTTGCAAATAAAAAAATATTTTTAAAAAATCATTCATGACTTTAAATAATTATATGTCATATAGGGTCTTCGATTCCCTTCAGTATCCAAGGGAGATGGGCTCAGACTCTCAATTTCCTCCCCTGAGAAGATTCAGAGACTCTCTAAGTGCTGGTCTCTCACACCATGGGCTACACGTCTGGATGGCTCTCACACTATGGGCTACAAGTCCTGGCGGCTCTCACACCGTGGACCACACATCCCAGTGGCTCTCACACAGTGGGTCACACATCTTGGTGGCTCTCACTCTATGTGTCACACATCCTGGTGGCTCTCACACCATGAGCCACACGTCCCTGTGGCTCTCACACCATGAACTACACGTCCTGGTGGCTCTCACACCATGAACTACACGTCTTGGTGGCTCTCACACCATGGGCCACACGTCCCGGTGGCTGTCAGGGCCTCAGGCTCTTGTTTTTGCACATGTTGTCTTCGTCTCACTCCACAGAGACCCAGATGGAAAGTCAGCCTCCTCTCCTCCACGGAGCAATCTGCTGCCACAGGTGTTTGTGGGTGAGACAGATTTCCTTGAAGATACAGCGTGGGGCAGGGCGGGAATAAGCCAAGATTTGCATCCCTGTAATACAAACAACTTCTAGTTGACATTAGGGGCCCCCGTTCTTGGCCACACTGTTTTTCTTGCCTTTTCTTCAAAGCAGTTATAGCACTGTACCATCTTGCTTCTTCCCAATTCCCTCCTTCTCTTGTTCTTTATCCTTTCTTCCCTTCAAACGGTCCCCCGCTTTCATTCCCTTCCTCATTTCCTGCAGTGCAGGCTGGCCTTTGCCCCATGGTCTTGGCGGTGACACACGCCATATGCTTTCAGAACTTGCCATGTACGTGGGAGGGTATCTCTCCAAATGGAGACCATCGCCTCCTTACAGGAGTCCTTGTACTAGCTGTAGTTAACGAAGCTTCGCCTCACTCACCTGTATGGGGAGTGCCGTCGCTGGAAGGCATCCTGAGAATGCCAGTCAAGTTGAAGTCACCCACGAGCCCTAGGGCACTGGTGGATGAGAGGCAGTGTGGAAACCAGGGCGGACACTCTTGGCTCTTAGGTTGGCACTTTCTTGGTTAGCTGATGACACGAGTCACATGACTGTACAAAGGACTCTTACAAGTGTAGTGGTTAGGAGCAAGACTTTGGCATAAGGTTGCAATGTCCCCCAAATGCCACCCAGTAACACCTATAGGTGTTCCTTTACTACTCTGCTGTGACTCAGAAGTTAATCTTTTTTTTTTTTTTTTAATTTGAGAGAGAGATAGGGATATATAGAGAGAAACAGAGAGAGAATGGGTGCTCCGGGGCCTCTCAGCTGCTGTGAATGAACTCCAGACGCATGCGCCCCCTTGTGGGTATGTGCAACATTGCACGCTTGCATCACTTTTGCATCTGGCTAAACGTGGGACCTGGGGATTCAAACGGGCATTCTTAGGCTTTGCAGGAAGGTGCCTTAACCACTAAGCCATCTCTCCAGCCCAGAAGTTAATCTTTTTTTTTTTTTTTTTTTTTTGGTTTTTTTGAGGTAGGGTTTCACTCTGGCCCAGGCTGACTTGGAATTCACTATGTAGTCTCAGGGTGGCCTCGAACTCTTGGCGATCCCCTACCTCTGCCTCCCGAGTGCTGGGATTAAAGGTGTGTGCCACCACGCCTGGCCCAGAAGTTAGTCTTTAAGAACACAGCCTGCCTACCTCTGCATGGGTGTGGGCTGGCAAGTAGAATCAGAATTTCAGCCCTACTCCTGCCATGATTGCTATGCTACTTGATCTTGGCCCTGAGCTGTTTTCCTTTGGGGCATCAGCTTACCCATATGTAAAACAGTCGATTTGGGAATGGTCCTAGCAGTGTGTAGACAGGTCCCAGTGCCTTCAGAGAGCGGCAGGCATGACTCTATGTGTGAGGGAGACCCAAGGCTCTTCACCCCACCTTTACTGTTAGAACCAGAATGACTCCATCTTTGGAATCTGACTGCCATTTCATCGTATCTTCTTTGTTTCCTAAGGGTGACCCAACCACCCATCCCAAGGATCACTTTCCCTGAACGACTGGGGCCACCCATTCCCGTTATGGCTTTCCTGGAATGACCCCAGACTATGCTGTCCACTTACCTTTCCTGAAGTAGCCAAGCCCTGAGGCAAGGTGGCCACTCTGCAACCAAGGAGTTCCAGTGCTCCCACTGCCCCATAAGCGTCCCTAGTCTATAAGGGAAATGGCTTCTGACCTTCCTGCTCAGACCCTTTCTCGGGCTTCTCTGTCTCTGTTGGTGAGCTGAGTCTCTCCTCTTGTTTCATTTCTTGCATCTCCTCTCAATGTCTATTTCCTAAGGCTGCTAATAAGAGAAAGATTTCCCTGGCATACTTGAATGCCTCTGCTCTAGCTGACATTTGGGCTCCACGCCCTGGTGATCTCTGGGCCTCCGTGGCTATTGTGAACAGGCCCGTTCTATTGATCTTTGCTTGGTCATGCCTTCCAGATGGTCACCATTAGCCCTGGGGACATCCGTCATCAGGCACCTGGGCCAGTGGGTGGGCACCCATGGCGGAGGCTGTTCTGGGGACTTTCTGGGTCTGGGTAAGTGTGAATCAGGGCGCAAGGTTTCCATTTCCTCTGCCCAACACTCCCTTTCAGCAGGCTGCAGGTGTGAAAAGTTCCCCAGCTCCAAAGGGGGGGCAGGGTTGCGGGAGAGTGCAGGGGGCTGGCACCAGTGGGCACCCATGGTTTCCACTGTGGGTTGGTATCCTGATAGTAAAAGCTCTTCCTCCTGACATCTTTTGGAGGGCCCATTTCCTGGTCAACCCATGGAACCCGTTCCAGGTACAAAGAGCTGCCAGGCCGGCAGCAGGAGGCATCAGGGTTAGAAGCAGGCCCTCTGTGTTGCCAGTGTGGCCCTGGGCCCTGCTGACAAACAGATGCCAACATGGCCCACTGGTGACTTCCTTCATCCTCAGGCAGGAGGGAGCGATAGTGTCTCTGCACAGACCTCAGAGTTTGGCCAGCGCTCGGACATCCATGATCTCACTGGACCTTGTGTAGCACCAAGAGGGGAGCAGAATAGGACTTACGGGATGTCATGTGAGAGGCACGTGTGAGATATGACCAGGTCTGTAGATTTGAAATCCACTGCTCTCTACTTCCTGTGCCTTTACCTCCTGTGTATACAGGAGTATACAGGCCGGGTATACAGGAGTGTGCATGCATGTGAGTGCTGTGAGGGAGGACAAGCATACGAGCAAGGTACAGACTGCAGAAGAACCTGCCTCTAGCGCCTCTGTCCTTGGGTCTGTGATTTGCATTCAGAAGCCAACTTCAGTGTCGATGATAACCTGGAACTTGGGCTTTGCTCATGAGTGTCTAACGCCATGGCTTCTGCCTGTCAGCAAGGCCACGTTAGTAAACATTTCTTCTCTCCCCTCTTTAATTGTTATGTGAAAGAGAGGGAGACCGAGAGAGAGAGAGAGAGAGAGAGAGAGAGAGAGAGAGAGAGAGAGACAGAGAGAGAGAAAGAGAGAGAGAGAGAGAGAGAGAAGAGCCACGAATGGTAAAGGGGAGAGAAGGGAGGAGAAAATAGACTTGAAAGGAGGTGAAAAGGGAAAGAGAAAGAGATGGATAAAGAAGTAATAGAATTTGAGGCAGGATTCAGAGAGCAGAAGGGAGAAAAAAAAGCAAGAGAGAGAAAAGTGAGGGGAAATGAAGGAGAGGATGAGCAGAGGAGAAAGGAAGAGATGATTAGGAAGATGGCGAGAAAGCAGGAAGGAAGAACCATGAAAAAAGCCAGTGTTTCTTCTTCTGAAACTTTTTTTTTAACTTTCGTTCACCTTTAGTCACCGGAAACTGTGCTCACGTGTGTATACGGCAGGCTGTGATGATTTGAAAGGATGGGTAACGATCACGTGGGACAATGAGCCTTTGCAGTGCCTTTAACATGGATCATTTCTTGTTCTAAACCCCTGCACTCCCCTGTCCTGTAATAAATGATCAGGGATGATGACCACTTCACTGTGCCCATGCTATTTTCTTAATCCTCCCTTGGGACAGGGGGCTGGAGAGATGGCTTAGTGGTTAAGGCGCTTGCCTGAGAAGCCAAAGGACCCAGGTTCGATTCTCCAGGTCCCACGTAAGCCAGGTGCACATGGTGGCTCATGCAGCTGGAGTTTGTTTGCAGTAGCTGGAGGCCCTGGCGCACCTGTTCTCTCTCTCTCTCCCTTTTTCCTCTCATAAATAAATAAAATATTTTAACAAAAAAAAAAGTCCTTGGGATGGGGGCTTAAGATATGGCTTAGCAGTTAAGGCACTTGCCTGCAAGGCCAAAGGACCCAGGTTTGGTTCCCCAGAACCCACGTAAGCCAGATGTGCATCATGGCGCATGCATCTGGAGTTCATTTGCAGTGGCTGGAGGCCCTGGTGAGCCCATATTCTCTCTCTCTTTCTCTCTTATAAATAAATAAAAATAAAATATTTCAAGAACAAAAAAATATCCTTGGGATAGCCGTCTGTGGTGGTGCCTGCCTGAAATCCTCGTACTTGGGATGTGGATGTTAGACAGTCAGGAGTTCAAGATCATGCTCAGCTGTGTAGTGAGTTTGAAGCCAGCCTGACCTACAAATTGAGACCCAGTTTCCAAATGAATAAATAAATAAACACAGCACCACCCCCCAAAAAGCCTTTGGGATAAAAATCTGGGTACCCAGAACCACATGCCAGGGAGGACCAAGTTTCTGAGTTGCTGAGAAGAGGCACAGGCACAGTGGGTGTGGCTTCTCAGGGGGACAATGCCGTGGTGGCGTCTGGGGTCCTCTCTAGCTGGGACCTCCAGTTGGCCATGTGTTGCCATGAACACTATTGCCACGTGGATCAGAATCTGTCACAAGCGGAATCCTGGTTGGTGACAGCATAGTTGTCATGGAAATGTCTCTATTCTGTCCCAGAAGTGACCATGAAGACAATTCCTGAATTAAAAATAAAAGCCTTCCCTCTCCTGCCCCACCCCTTTCCTCATTCTCTAAATCCTCCAACCTCAAAACAGTTTCGATAACAAATATTTCCCTAAATTACATTAAAATATTTATTTATTTATTTGCAAGCAGAAAGATAGAAGAGAGAGAATGGGCATGCCAGGGCCTCTGAGCCTACAAAGAGACTCCAGATGCATGTGCCACTTTGTGCATCTGGCTTTATATGGGTACTGAGGAATTGAACCCGGATCATTAGGCTTTGCAAGCAAGCACCTTAACTGTTGAGCCATCTTTCCAGCTCTAACCTGATTAAAAAAAAAAAAAACTGTGTTAAAATGGGAACAAGACAAGTTACCTGCTATCAATAATATATTTTAAAATATTTTTCTGGGGCCGGCCAGGCGTGGTGGCACATGCCTTTAATCCCAGCACTCAGGAGTCAGAGGTAGGATGATGGCTATGAGTTCAAGGCCACCCTGAGACTACATAGTGAATACATAGTGAATTCCAGGTCAGCCTGGACTAGAGTGAGACTCTGCCTTGAAAAACCAAAATAAATAAATAAATAAAATAAAAAATAAAAAATTCTGGAACTTCTAGCCAATGTAAAATTTCATAAAGTAGGAAAGAATGTGCACCTTAACTATTGAAAATGAGCGGACACTAGGATGGGTTTTAGGTCACACCTAGAGCATAAGAAGAATCAATAGAAACAGCCTTAGAATTTGAATGTGTTAAAGAGCTTGTACAATGTTTCCAGAAATCTTGAACAATAATGTGGATGTTTACTATAGATGTGGAGATTCTCTCTCTCTCTCTCTCTGTGTGTTGGCTAGAGGTTGATGCCGTGTCTTTCTTAATCACTTTCCACTTTATTTTTAAAATTTTGTTTATTTGCAAGGAGAGAGAGAGAGAAGAAAACAGACAGAGAGAGAATGGGCACACCAGGACCTCCAGCCACTGCAAACAAACTCCAGATTCGTGTGCCCCTTGTGCATTTGGTTTACGTGAGTCTTGGGGAATCAAATTTAGGTCCTTTGGCTAAGTTCTTTTGGCAAACGCCTGAACCATTAAGCCATCTCTCCAGCCCTCCACCTTATTTTTTGAGACAGGGTTTTGGACTGGATCTGAGCCTTACTGATTCAGTTAGCCTACCTGAGCAGTGAGCCCCAGGGATGGTCATCCCATCTCTGCCTACTCAGGGCTGGGATTCCAGGCATGGCCATTATATTTGGCATTTACCTGGGTTTTGGGGATCTGAACTCAGGACATTACCTTGGGGCAACAAACATTTTACTGGTCAAACTGTAAACCCACTGTGGATGCAGATCTTCTTTTTTTTTTTTTTTTTTTTTTTGGAGAGAGACACACAGAGAGAGAGAGATTGAGAGAGGGAGAGGAAGACAGATAGAGATGGGCCAGCCAGCAGCCTCTCAGCTGCTGCGAACAAAATCCGGATGTGTGTGTCCCCTTGTGGTCAAGTGTGGCATTGTGTCCTTGCGTCACTTTGCATCTGGCTAAACGTGGGACCTGGAGATTGGAACCAGCGTTCTTAGGCTTAGGAGGCAGGCGCCTTAACTGCTAAGCCATCTCTCCAGCCCAGATCTTCTCTTTTTTAAATTTGTATTTATTTGCTTGCAAGGAGAGAGAGAGAGAGAAGGAGATTGAAAGGGGTATGCCAGGGCTCTTGCCATTGCAAGTGAACTCCAGATGCCTGTGCCACTTTATGTACCTGGCTTTATATGAGTACTGGGGATTTGAACCTGAGCCACCAGGCTTTGCAAACAAGTGCCTTTAATGTCTAAGCCATCTCTGAAGGCCCTCAGATAAGGATATTCTTAAAGGACTTCATTTTGCCCAGGGAGTTCATGCATCCTCCACATACAAAAGTGCCCCAAGAGTTCTCCATGGGCATGGTCCGAAGTTGCATACTCAAGGCAGCAGCTTTTACAGGGTTACTCTCTATCGCCATGGCTCTGCCATCCTGTCATCTGCTCTGCCACCTGAACTTGGTCCCTTACCTTGTGGGCTCCCTGTTCTGCATCTGATCAGGTTCAGGTACCCTTTTGACTCCTGGCTGTGCCCATGCCCACAGGACAGCAGATCTGAGTTCTTAGGAACAGTTCCTAGTTGATTTTCTTGTGAACAGTGTTTAAGAATATCGTTAGCGAATATATCCCCCCTACCACCAAGATGCAAAATATGTGTATAAAAACCGAGAACTTTCCTTTGTACCCACACTAACCAATCATAGATCAAAACAAAGAGAGAGGGTCACAGTCACCTTGGGATGATTCTTAGTGAGAACTGTGTGGGACTTTCACAAGAAAACCACAAACCTTCATTAGTTTTGTTAGAGAAAATTTTAATAAATGGAGAAACAGAACCCGTTCTTTGTTGTGAAAAAAAAAAGACCAACAAAAGATATTAATTTTTCCTGAATTAATACACAGACCTAAGGAAAAATAGCTCAATTAACGTCTGAACGGGAATATCTGGTCATTCAATGAAACAACTCTACGTTGTGTCTGAGAATAACAAGTTAAAAATAGTTAAGAAAATTTCTGAAGGAACAAGAAGACAGGATTTCCGCTACTGTTTAATGACATGTGTACTAAATCTATGACATGGAACAGCACTGTGTGCACGCAAGAGCCAGTGGGCCTCAGTGTCATACCAGAGTCTTCCAAACCCAGTCTTATACCAGGGCTATGCCAGCAAGGGAAGATAAAAGGGAACATTTCAGATCAACAAGAAAGATTTGAATTCACAAATGACATTGAGAATTGGGCTACGTGGGAGACAATCTTTTGTTTTAAATTAATTAATTTATTTACAAGAGAGAGGGAGAGAGAATGAATGAGAATGGGCGCACCAGGGCCTCTAGCCACTGCAAACAAACTCCAAGTGCACGTGCCACTTTGTGCATCTGGCTTTATGTGGGTACTGGGGAATTGAACCCCGGGGCATTAGGCTTTGCGGACAAGTGCCTTAACTGCTGAGCCATCTCTCCAGCCCAGTTGTTTTTGATCTTAACCTTTCATCCTGGAAAATTCGAGCATGAAACACAGGATGTCTTTTGACAACAGGTCAAAGCAAGAAAGTATCTCAGGATGTTAGAGTGAACTCTAAGTATCAAAGTAAGGGAAGAAATCACAAAGAAAATTGTCAGTAGAACAGCTTATACAAAACCTCTAGGCATGTATTTTAAGACAGGAATTACACAAAGTAGAAAAGGTAAATGACAAACTTGGAAAAATATTTGTCATAGGCACTGCAAAAGGTTCACAGCCTTAATATAAAGAGAGTGCTGGGCTGGAGAGATGGCTCAGTGATTAAGTGCGCTCCCTGCACAAGGATGAAGCGCCTGAAACCAGCCACATTTGAATCTCCAGATCCCACAGTGGGGCATGGCCATGCACGCCTGTAACCCCAGTCCCGCAAAGAGGAGCAAAGACCATACTAAGACTATGCAGACTCAATTGCTCAGTCTCACAACACAACAGCACACTTCAGTATCAGTAAGAGACTCTGGCTCAAATAAGAACGGGCAGAGGAGCAATGGCTAGGATGCCAGTGTTCAATTCTGGTTGCCCTAGGCGTCGGTTGTGTGTCCTCTGCCATAGATGAGTTTCCCCTGCCTTAGGAGAACACTTGGGGACCTTGGGCATTCACCACACACATCACACACAGACTGCATGACACACACACACACACACACACACACACACACATGCACACAATGCAAGAATGCATGTGCATAAAAATAAAGACAAAGTTTACAAAGTTTAAAGAAAAAGTTATTCCAGGGGCTGGAGAGATGGCTTAGCAGTTAAGGCATTTGCCTGCAAAGCCAAAGGATCCCAGTTCGATTCTCCAGGACCCATGTAAGCCAGATGCACAAGAGGCGCATGCATCTAGAGTTCGTTTGCAGTGTCTGGAGCCCTTGGCATGCCCATTCTCTTTCTGTCTGCCTCTCTTCTATCTCTTTCTCTCTCTGCTTGCAAATAAATAAATAAATGAAAATTTTAAAAAAAGAAAAAGTCATTTCAGCAGAAAAAAATTGTCAGAGAACAGTAACAGAGCAAGACATGCAAATGGCCAATATGAGAAAAATCTTCAACTTGACAGTTAGCCAAAGAAATGAAAACTTAAGCAACAGTGAGATCTCATCTCACTTGTCCAAGGTCATGCCACTTGTTTAAGTGGAGGGAGCCAAAGTTTTGAAGTCAAGTCTGTCTCATTCCCAAGTCCTTGACCTTGACGCACACTCTTGAGTGTACTCTTCCTCCCAAAGCCCAAAGAAAACATCTACTTTTGCTGTGTGCGCAGCTTGGGAGGAGCTTGGACTCTGCCCTTAAATCATAGGCTGGATGTGAGCATTGTGCTGGGGAAAGGCGGTCAGCGTGGAGGCAGATCCCGCCGTCCATCACACCTCCGCAGAACCCTGACGTGCGGTGCGGGAGTGTAATCAGAGCGATGGTGTTCTGATCTATGAGCGGTGTTCATCAGCTCGGGGCTGGTACCTTGATGTATTACCTTATCTTGATGTCAGCTGGACGGCCCTTAATGTATTTCCATAATCTATCACCCACTGCTGGTGGCCGAGGAGCCCTTCTGACGCAACACTGCTATAGCCCTTTCTATGAGTCTCCCTGAGTTCTTGGTTCTTAAAAATTCATGTTAGGAGGCTGGACAGATGGCTTAGCAGTTAAGTGCTTCCCTGTGAAGCCTAAGGATCCCAGTTTGAGGCTGGATTCCCCAGGATTTACGTAAGCCAGATGCACAAGGTGGCACATGCATCTGGAGTTCGTTTGCAGTGGCGGGAGGCCCTTATACTCCCATTCTCTATCTCTCTCTCTGTTTCTATCTTCCTCTTTATCTCTCTGTTTGTTGCTTTAAAAAAAAAAAGTCATGTTAGGGAGTGTGAGTGCCTGGAGAGAGAATGAGAGAGGGAGGAAGAAATAGAGCAACAAGGAAAGAGAGGGGGAGGAGAACAGAGAGATGGAAAGAGCAAAAAAGAGAATGGAGATAGGAAAAGCAAGAGGAGAGAGAAGCCGGATGTGGTGATGCATGCCTTTAATCCCAGCACTCCGGAGGCAGACGTACGAGGATCACAGTGAGTTCAAGGCCATCCTGAGATTACAGAGTAAATCCAGGTCAGCATGGACTAGAATGAAACCCTACCTTGAAAAACAAAAAAATGAAAGAAAGAAAGAAAGAAAGAAAGAAAGAAAGAAAGAAAGAAAGGAAAGAAGGAAGGAAGAAAAAGCATGGAGAGAAAATGATGGTGAATGAAAAGGCTAGGAAAAACACATAGAGAAGAAGGAGGATGATAAAGATAATGCAAGAGAGGAAGAAGAGGAGGACTGAGGGAGGAGAAGGAGGAGGAGGACAAGGAAGAGGAAAAGGAGGAGGAAGAAGAGGAGGAAGAGGGAAGAACAAAGGAAGAACCAGAGGCCAAAGTACGGCATGTACCAACTGGAGGGTGTCAGCAGCGAGTAGGAGGGGAGGAGTGATGTGTAGCTTTGCCTGGAAAAGACTTTGTCTTGCTTCCCAGGGCACTGAACAGGACGTAGGTGGTCTTGCTGCAAGGGTGTGGGGCCAGGAATAGAAACTTCTCTTTCTCCTTCCATAAACAGACAAAGAAGTTCCAGGTCCATTCAGGACCTGCTCATTCCATATCCATGGCTATGACATCCACCCTAGTGGGAGGGATCCTCAAGGCTGCCCCCCAAACCTGGATTCCCAGCCACCTGCCAGTAGGGCATTTTCACTCAGACAACCCAGTGATGTTACTCTTGCAGAGAACCCCCAAACTATAGCCACCATTTACTTTCCACGTGGCAATGAAAGGTCTCCAGGGTCTTCGATTACACATCACCTGGTCTTGTCATCATCATCTTTTAGCAAGTTCTCTTTGCTCTTTCATGCTCCTAAAAGGGAGGCCTGGAGGCTGAACCCCAGCAGGGCCATGCTATTCTGTTAGGTGCGTAGTGAGAGCTCACTGTGTTCTTTTCTTTTCTTTTCTTTTCTTTTCTTTTCTTTTCTTTTCTTTTCTTTTCTTTTCTTTCCTTTCCTCTTCTCTTCCTTTTCTTTCTTTCTTTCTTCTTTCTTCCTTTCTTTCTTTACTTGCAAGAGAGAGAGAGAAAGAGGAAGAGAGAGAGAGAGAGAGAGAATGGCCACACCAGGGCTTCTAGCCACTGCAAATGATCTCTAGACTCATGTGCTACTTTGTATATCTGGATTTATGTGGATATTGGGGAATCAAACCCAGGTCCTTGGGCTTTACAGACAAGCTCCTTACTGCTGAGCCATCTCTCCAGCCCATCATTGGGTTTTTAATTCACATTTCCTTAATGGCTAGTGATGTTGACTATCTTTTCAAGTATTTATTTACCACCTTCATTATTTTCCTTAGTGAAACACATCTCTTTCATGTTCCTTGTCCATTTTATATTGTTGAGAGTTTCTTTCAAAATAGGGTCTTGCTATGTAGCCTAGGGTACCCTTGAACTTGTGATCCACCTACTTTAACCTCCTGAGTGCTGAGATTACAGGTATGTGTCACTGTGCCTGACTACTGTTGAGTTTTTTAAAAAGATTTTATTTATTTTATTTATTTATTTTTATTTTATTTTGAGACAGAGGGAGAGAGAGAGTGAGTGAGAATGGGTGCACCAGGACCTCTACCCACTGCAAACAAACTCCAGATGCATGTGCCACCATGTGCATCTGGTTTATGTGGGACCTGGAGAATTGAACTGGGATCCTTAGGCCTCGCAGGCATGTGCCGAGCCATCTCTCCAGCCCTTTTGAGTTTTGATTTTTTTAAGTAGGCTTTCTCTCTAGCCCAAGCTGACCTGGAATTCACTATGCAGTCTCAGGCTGGCCTCAAACTCACAGCAATCCTCCTACCTCAGCCTCCCAAGTGCTGGGATTAAAGGCACATACCACCACACTTGGCAATTGTTGAGTTTTGAGACTCTTTTCTCTTCCTTCTCTTCCCCTTCCTTCCCTTTTCTCACCTCCTCTCCTCCTCCTTTCTTCCTCTTCCTCCTCCTCCTCTTCTTCTTCTTTTTGGTTTTTCAAGGTAGGGTCTCACTCTAGCCCAGGCTGACCTGGAATTCACTATGTAGTCTCAGGGTGGCCTCAAACTCACAGCGATCCTCCTACCTCTGCCTCCTGGGTGCTGGGATTAAAGACATGCGCCACCACACCCAGCTAAAATCCTTTTTATATGTAACAAGCTATGTTTGTTTACATTTTATTAAGGAGTTTTGCATCTATATTCATGAGAGATAATTATACTTTTACTTTAGTAGGAGAATAATATTAGCTTCGTATAAGAACTGGAAAGTGTTCCTTACTTTTACGTTTCTGGAAGAGATGGTACAGAATTAGGTATTCATTTTTATTAAGTATTTGGTGGATGTCACGTGTGAAATTACCTGGCCTTAGGACATTCTTTTAAAGAACTGAAATGGATAAATTTGGTTTTTTTTAAAAAATAGTTTTAGTTGTAGTACAGTTCAAATTTTCCATTTCTTAGTAGGTAAATTGTGGTTGTTTGTATTTGTGAAGGAACTGGTCCATTTCATGTAAGTTGTCAAATTTGTGTGTGCAGACTTGTAGCATTTCTTGTTCCACTTTTGGGATCTGTATATTGATAATCTATTTCCCCCACCTCATCTTACTATGCATAGTAGCCCAGTCTAACTGCCCTTGAACCTACGGTCCTCCTGCTCAGCCTACTGTGTTTGCATAGGCATGCCCCAGCTTCTCTCTTCTTTTTTAAACAAACAGTATAAAATTCTCTTTTATTATATTATATTATATTATATTATATTATATTATATTATATTATATTAATTTATGAGAGAGAAAGAGGCAGAGAGAGAGAGAGAGGGAGAGAATGGATGCACCAGGGCCTCCAGCCATTGTGAACAAACTCCAGATGCATGTGCTCCCTTGTGCATCTGGCTTACATGGATTCTGGAGAATCAAACCGGGATCCTTTGGCTTTGCAGGCAAATACCTTAACTGCTAAGCCATCTCTACAGCCCCTAAAATTCTCTTTTAACTTGTGAGTTTTGTATAAATTGGCCAAATTTCTTGATGTTTTTGAAGACCCAGGTCTGCAGTACATTGATTTACTTTTGTTTTTCTGGTTTTAATTTCGCCCGTTTGGCTGGTCTGTGTATCATGCCCGTCCTTACACTTGCTTTGAGTGTGATTCACTCCTCTTTTCCAAGACTTTGGAGGTGGAAATTCAATTATTAACCCGAGACTCTCCTTCATTTTAATGTATGTACTTGTATGTAAATGTCTTCCACAGGCATGGTTTTAGCTATGTCTCCCAACTTTTGAGGTGTTGTATTTGAATTTTCCTGAAGTGCCACATATTTAAAATTTTTTTTCATTCAAGTCCTTTCCTTGGACCCATGGATCATTTAGAAGTCTGTTTGTTTTTCCTTCATTTCAAGTGATTAAAAAAAAAAATCTTCCAATATCTTTCTGCTACTGATTTCTACTTTGTTTTCATTGTAGTTGGAGAACACATTGTATGTGATGTTACGCTGTTCTATAGTGCAGGACAGTCTGTCTTGGTGCATGCTCATGTGTACTTGAAAGTTAGGTGTGTCCTCCTGTTGTTGGGGGAAGTGCTGTGTCAATGCTGAACTGGACCTGTTGCAGGGGGCCATGAATTCTTCTCTATCCAGTCTGGTTTTTTGTCTAACTAAATGTCTAAATAGAGACAGTTCACTCTCTAATGGCAGTGGTGGGTTTGACTATTTCCTAATTGGTCTATCCATTTTTGCTTTACATATTTCATATCATGTAGGATGCATGGATTTACATTTGAGATTGCTACCTCTTCTTGGTAGATTGACCCATTTTTCCTTACATAATGTCCTGTCTTATATTTTTATTTTTATTTTTTGGTTTTGCAAGGTAGGGACTCACCCTGGTCCAGGCTGACCTGGAAATTCACTATGTAGTCTCAGGGTGGCCTTGAACTCTCGGCGATCCTCCTACCTCTGCCTCCTAGCGCTGGGATTAAAGGCTTGCACCACCATGCCCGGCTTTTGTCTTATATTTTTCTTTATTCCAAGGTTTACTTGATTTGGTTATAAATGTGGGCAACCCCGATATCCTTATATTAACGTTTGCATGATTGTCTTTTATTATTTTTCTTCCAATCTTTGAAGTGCACTGTGGCAGAATTTCTGCTCTGCTGGTCTCTGTGTTTCAATTGACATATTTAGAACATTTATATTATATTAATGTGGTGTTGATAATGGAAGCTTTAAACTTTGTCTCTCTCTCTCTACTTGGAGTTTTCATTCACTGAGCCCCAGCCATCTTTGCTCCCTCTTCTCCCATGGACTGGAGTTACAGATGTGCATGGACACATACAACTTTTTTTTTTTTTAAGAAATGAAAAGGTTTATTCTAGTTCACAGTTCAGAGTGGACACAACACACTAGGGCAGGGAAAGCGTGGCAGCAGGAAGCAGGAGAATGGCTGGTCATATGGCATCCATAGTCAGGAAGCAGAGAGAGAACAGGAAGTGAGGTGTGTCAATCACACCTCAAGGCCCACCTCCAGTGACCTACTTCCTTCATCCAGGTCTCACCTCCTACAACACACCCAACTTTTTGCATGGGTGCTAAAGAGTTGACCTTGGGCATGCTTAAGGGGCAAGAGCTTCTACACTGAGCCATCTCCTCAGCCCCTAAGTTTCTTTTCTAGCAATTTCTATATTGGTAGATATATTGCAAACTAATTTTCTTAGCTTTCCTTCATCTGTGAACATATTCATTTCTGTATAGACATAGCATTCTGAGTTGATACGTCCCTTTCATTCCTCCTCTGAAAACCGTGCTGCTTCTCAACTCCCTGACTTCAGAAACAACAGCAGCAGCAGCAACAACACTGACATTAGAAAAGTTTTCCTCTCAATGGGGGAAGTGTCTTTTTTTTTTTTTGGATATTTTAAAGATTTCTTTGTCCTTATTTCTAGGAGTCTTGGCATAGGTGTCACTGGTTTAAACTGGAACATTTTCAGACATTGTGTCTTGTAGAGCTTCTTCAGTACTCCTTCCTCTTCTAGGATCCCAGTGATGTGAAATTCTGTCTTTGGTTAGGGTTCCCCAGATCTCAGAAGTTGTACCTTCCCCTGCTTTGCTTTTCAGATTCACGGGGTCACTGCTATTATGTTATATCCCCATTTACTAATTCTTTCCTCTCTTTCATTCATTCTGCTGTTGAGCCCACTCACTGAGGTTTCTTTCTTTCTTTCTTTCTTTCTTTTTAATTTTGACTCTTGTATTTTTCAGTCCTAAAATTTCCATCAGTTTCTTGTTTGTATCTTTTAATTCTTCGCTGACGCTTTCTGTTTTCTCATTTGTTCCAAACATGTTCAAATCGCTGCTGAAGCATTTTTATCCTGCCGGCTTCACAGTCTCTGTCAGATCATTTGCACGTCTCTGTCATCTCGATGTTGGCATTTCATAATGATCTGTTTTCACTCAGTGTGAAGTCTTTCTGCTTGGCACGACGACTTCTTTATTTAAAAATTAAAACCTGGATATTGTTGCATTATATTATGAGATTTTGGATCTTATTTGAAACCTTCTGGTTTAGCTGGCATTTCTTGGCCATGCTTCAGTGGGGAGTGAGGGCGGGGGGTGGCGGAGTTGGCAGGCACTGTCTTGTTAGTGCAAGGAAGTCGCAGGCATCCAGGTTCTCCACCCAGCCCCGTCGATACAAGCAAGGGGATGCTTCATTACAATTTGTAGCTCTTGTCGTCGCTGGGACAAAACGCCCAACCGTAAGCAGCAGATGGAAGGAAAAGGTTTATTTCCAGTTTACAGTTTAAAGGGGAAGTTTCATGATGGCAGGGAAAGAATGGCAGAGCAAGAGGCTGGGCATCACATCTTGTCACACCAACGGGGAGGAAGCAATAAGAGGGAGCTAAACTCACCCAGGGGGCTGGTCAACTAACTTTAAAGTCTATTCCTAGTGATTCACCTCCTCCAGGAAGGCTCCACCAGCTGGAGATTGAGTATGAGGCTTAATTCCAGACACATGAGGCTAAGGGGGGCATTTTACATCCAAACCACCACTCTGTTGGTGAAGGATGGGAGTTCTAGTATCCTCTGGTCAGTTCCACTGATAACAAGATAACAATGATAAAAAGCCTCATCTAATGCCACTCGTGAGAGAGGAAGAGAATGCCTTATTTCTGCTGGAGAAGGGGGTAAAGTTTGGGGTCCTTATCCAACCTTTACTGGCATGGGTGGGGGTATGGCCACAGAACTTTTTTATGAGAGAGAGAGAGAGAGAGAGAGAGAGAGGAGAGAATGGGCCTGTCAGGGCCTCCTGCCACTGCAAACAAACTCCTGATGCATGTGCCACTCTGTATCTGGCTTTATGTGGGTACTGGGGAATTGAATCCTGGCCTTCAGGCCTTGCAAGCCAAGAGCCTTCAACCTCCGAACCATCTCTGCAGCCCTTCTGTGATATTTGACTGGAACAAAGTAGCTTACACATGGGGCTGGGAAGATAGCTCAAATGGCACAGTGCTTGCTGCGCAAGCTTGAGGACTGAGTTCAGATCCCCAGAGCCTACTTAAAAAGCTATGTGTGCCTGTAATCTTAGTACTGGGGAGGCAGAGAAAGGAGGATCCCTGGGGCCAAATTCCTTGTAGGGGAAGAGGATCCATGCAGGAGGAGAGAGTTGACGCGTGTGGAGTGGGCAGATTGGGAGCAAGTGGGAGCTGTCTGGCTGGCCCCTCAGTGAGAGCCTGCTACAACCCCCATCCCCTGTGATCTCTGCATTTGCTTCCTTCTCTTGCACGCCTCACCCGCACACTACCTTACAGACACTTCCTGTGATTCTCTAACACAGGAACTACTTTTCCTGTGCCCAGACAGGGAGGAGTCAGGTGAAGGGGGACAATGTAACCAGTGTTATGTGCAAGAACAACGGTGGTGAGCTGACTCAGAAGCAACAAAAGAGCAATCTGTTCTCCACGGCACCATCTTCTGGTTGTGTGTGTTGTCATCTTTTCTGACTCTGCTGGGCCGCTGCCCTTAAGTATAGTGCCCTGAGATGCAGTCCCTGAGGAGATACACCGTCTGAGATCATGCCGTGAGGCACACGAAGACCACCCTTGCTTCAGAAATGGCTGTCGGTGGTATTTTTGTTTGTTTGGTTTATTTCTTTTCTTCTGAAAGTGCTGTGTGTGTGTGTGTGTGTGTATGTATGTATGGTTACATGCTTAGATGTGCACAGGTGTATGTGTATGTACATGTATGCATGCACATATGCCCATGTGCATGTGGAGGCCAGAGGATAACCTTAGGTGCCATGCATTTTAAAAAATATATTTTATTGGGCTGGAGAGATGGCTTAGGGGTTAAGGCATCTGCCTCCTAAGCCTAAGAACACTGGTTCCAATCTCCAGGGGTTCCAATCTCCAGGTCCCATGTTTAGCCAGATGCAAAGTGACACAAGGGCGCAATGCCGCACTTGACCACAAGGGGGCGCACACATCTGGATTTCATTCGCAGCAGCTGAGACACTGCTGGCGCGCCCATCTCTGTCTTCTCTCTCTCTCTCTCTCTCTCTCTCTGTGTGTCTCTCTCCAAAAAAAATAATAAGAAAATATATATTTTATTTATCGATTGCAAGGACAGAGAGAGAGAAAGAGAGGGTGGGGAGGAAGAGAGAGTATATGGGCATGCCAGAACCAATGTAAACAGACTCCAGATGCATGCACCACTGTGTGCATCTGGCTTTACATTGGTACTGGGGAATGGAACGCAGTTCACTAGTCTTTGCCAGCAAGTGCTTTAATTGCTGAGCCATCTCCCCAGCCTTCCCAGCACCCCATGCATCTTTTTCTTTCTTTCTTTCTTTTTTTTTTTTTTTTTTTTTTTTTTTGGTTTTTTGAGGTAGGGTCTCACTCTAGCCCAGGCTGACCTGGAATTCACTATGTCGTCTCAGGGTGGCCTTGAACTCACAGTGATCCTCCTATCTCTGCCTCCTGAGTGCTGCGATTAAAGGCGTGTGCCACCATGCCCGGCATCCATGCATCTTTTTGTTGTTGTTGTTGTTTGTTTGTTTAAGACAAGCTCTCTCTGGAGCTCACCAAGTAGGCTAGACTGGCTGGCCAGTGAGCCCCAGGGATCTACCTGTCTCTGCTTCCCTAGTGCTAGGATTACAAGTGTGTGCTACTGTGGTAGTTTGAATGTATGTCCCCACAGACTCGGGTGTTTTATTAAAGCTTATCACTTGGATCCCCAGCCAGCTGGCTGGAGGAGGTGTCACTGTTGAGGGAGGGGCGGGGGGACAGGGCACTGGTCCTAGCATTCAGCACTAAGGTGTCACTGGGAGTGGATCTGAATTTCAGCCAAAAGGTATGCAGAGAGGTTTTGAGCTCTGGCTGGGTCCCTGCTGTTTGCTGCCCTGTTCCTGCTTGTTGCTTTTGGCTTTTTACAGATTGGTTGATGGTTTCTCTGTCCTTGGATGGATGGAAGCAGCTTCTTCTGCCATTATGGAACTTCCCCGGATCTGTAAGCTTGAACTAACCCCTTCCTCCCCTAACCTGTGCCTGGTTTGGATATTCATCCCAGCAACACGGAGCTGATGACAACAATTACCAAGCTTGGCTTTAAAAAAAAATTCTATTTTTATTTATTTATTTATGAGAGAGAGAGGTGGGGGAGAATAGGTACGCCAGGGCCTCTAGCCATTGCAAACGAGCTCTAGACGCATGAGCCACCTTGTGCATCTGGCTTACGTGGGTACTGGGGAATTGAACCCCAGTTCTTTGGCTTTGCTGACAAGTGCCTTAACTGCTAAGCCATCTCTCCAGCCCAGGGAGGGCTTTTGATAAAGAGGACCAGACAAAGCTACATGGAATGGGGCTAGGGATAGTTAAGCCAGAGAGGATTTACCTCAGAAACCAAGGCTGGTCCTCAAGCAATTTCTCCCAGCTCATTGGAAGGAACAAAACAGTTAGCTAATCATACGTGATACTGGGCATCGATGAGATCCCGCTGAGTCACTTGAGGAAAGCTGACTCATGGACACCATCCTTTTCTGAAGAGCAAAGAGGAGGGAGGATGTGTTTAACCTCCTTGTCTTGTAGCATCCCAGGACACACTCAGATTCAGTGTGGTCTCCACCCACCCTGGACTTGACTTGAATCTGTGGGCCATGCAGGCTACATCGCATCTTCCTAGTTGGGATCTGTCTTCAGTAAGAGAAGCTTCCTGGCTGCTCAGGAGTGGGCAGGGTGGCGGAGGGTGTCTCCCAGACAGGTGGGCACTGCTCCAGGCTCAGAGCTCAGCCTCCCTCTCCTGACTCCGACTCTGCTCCCACCGGGCTCCCTCCCGCAGCCCCCTCTCTGCCTGACACACAGCTGTTTTGCCAACACTGCTGCCTGATTATCTTTCAAGTGGCTTCTCAGAGCAGATGTTCCCGGCTCCTTCCTGCATAGAAAACAAACAGGAGCTGTGTTGTCGTTTGCTCTCCAGAGGAAAATCCCTCTGCTGCCACTGTCTTCTTGAGAGGTTGGGGACATCTACCCCAGTCTCTATGTGCTGCTCCTTACCAGCAATTTGGCTCCAGATGGATAATACGGGTTCTTTGGGTTGTCTGGGTAGCATGTGGCCCTTCGGGGGATGCTGGGTTGGGGAAGTACACTTTTAAACAGTCAAGTTCAAATCTGTGTAAATGCTCTTGATATCATTTAACCTTCTGAGGCACACTGGTGCCTCACTAGCTTTGATTGTGAAAAAGCCCCAAGGGGTTTAATCTCAGGTTTGAAAATCCCTCTCCAAGAGGGCGCTGGGCTTGCTGGCTGTCTGAGGTTAGTGTTAGGAAGGGAACAGGTTTGGTTTCTTTTAGAAGGACAGGAATGTCTCTTGTGAAGTTCAATGTGTCTTTCAAATGTGCCCCTTTCTCCTGGAAGAGGGAGAGAAAGAATGTAAGAATAGGGGTATTGCAGTCAGCTTTATGTTACTGGGATGAACTTCCAGACCAGACCCAGTTTATGGGAGGAAGAAGGGATTTATTGAAGCTTACAGATCCAGGGGAAGTTCCATAATGGCAGAAGAAGCTGGTCCCCTTTCACAGATCCATGCAGAGAGAGATCCATGCACATCAGTACCAAGCAAGCCACTCCAGGAACCCCAGGCAGAGCTCCAGCACTCTGCATATCTTTAGCTGGAATTCAGATCTGCCCCAAAACACACCTTAGGGCTGGACCCTAGGATCTGCCCACAGTGACACCTCTTCCAGCCAAGTTATAAGCTTGAATAGCAACTCCTGAATCTGCCAGGCATGGTGGCGCACGCCTTTAATCCCAGCACTCGGGAGTCAGAAGTAGAAGGACCGTCATGAGTTCGAGGCCACCCTGAGACTACAAAGTGAATTCCATGTCAGTCTGGGCTAGAGTGAAACCCGACCTCAGAAAACAATTAAACAAACAAACAACAACAACAACAAAAAAACCCTCTGGGGGTCATCCATTCAAACTACCACAAGGGGCATGGTATAGAATGCTCTGGAACATTGTCACCTGGACATGACATGGCTGTTGTACTCATGAACTCACAGCAGCTGTCATTACCCACACAAGACCCGCACCAGGATTGGGCCTGTCAACACTCCATCACGCGTGGGGGAGTGTGCACGAGGCCCTGCTCTTCCCTGAGGATCTCTAGGCTCTTAATTGTTGTTACGTGATGGGAGACATTTTCTTCAGTGGTGTAGCCACCAGTAAGTTGCCCATGCTTTGGTCAATAACCCCCATCCCCTGCTCATGTAAACAACCTGAATGAAAATTCATTGGGTCATAAAAAGTGCCCCTTTCAATCTGTCTCTTTTTAAAAAATATTTACTTATTTGCAAGCAGAGAGAGACAGAGAGAGGGGGGGAAGAGAGAGAAATTGAGAGAGAGAGAGAGAGAGAGAGAGAGAGAGAATGGGTGCACCAGGGCCTCCAGCTGCTGCAAACAAACTCCAGATGCATGCTCCACTTTGTGCATGTGGCTTTACATGAGTATTGGGGAATTGAACCTGGGCCATCAGGCCTTGCAAGCAGCTGAGTCATCTCTCTAGCACCTTGACTTTTTGAAAAAAGTTAGTTTGTTTGTTTGTTTATTTATTTATTTATTTATTCATTTATTTTCAAGCAGAGAGAGATAGAAAGAGAGACAGACAGGGAGAATGAGCACACCAGGGCCTCCAGCTACTGCAAACAAACTCCAGATGTATGCACCACTTTGTACATCTGACTTTACATGGGTCCTGGGGAATCCAACTTGGGTCATTCTGTTTTGCACTCAAATCCTTTAATTGCTAAGCTATCTCTCCAGCCCACTTTTCATCTCTTTACCACCACAGGGACCCAGGGCTCCTGCTGTCCCAGGTAGCTGCGTGGGGGTGTACAGGATGCTCTGTGCCAGTCTAGAAAGCCCCTCTCGCCAGAGGATCTACCTTTCTGTTTTGTGATATTTTTTATGAGAGGAAGAGAGAGAGAGAGTTGGTGCACCAGGGCCTCCAGCCACTGCAATCAAAGTCCAGATGTGTGTGCCACTTTGTGTGCATGTGTAACCTTGTACACTTAGTTACCTTGTGTGTCTGGCTTACGTAGGATCTGGAAAGTTGAACATGGGTCCTTGGGCTTTGCAGGCAAGCGCCTTAACCAGCCCTCTACCTTTCTTTTTTAAAAATCTGCTTTGACTGACATTTTCATACATATATGTAATGTATTTTGACCCTTATTTCCTTCCATTCCCTTGTCTTGCCTCCTACCCCATTCCCCTTCCACCAAACCCCTTCTCCTTCCCAACTAGTCTTCTCCTTTGATGTCTCTTTTTCCCTTGTGGATTTGAGTGACCCACTGAGTTTAGTTAGGTTTGCCTGCATGAGTATGGGTGGGGGATTATTTACTAGAGCGCATGCAACTTACCAGCGGCTATCCCACCACATCATGTCTCCTGCTCCCTCAGCCACTATTAATTGCCAATAACTTCTCAGGGAAGGATGGGGTCCTCATGCCTTGCTCCTTTATCCATGATGGAATGGTAATGGGACCATCACTGTGCAGGTCTTATACAGATGACAACAGTCACTGTGAGGTCACGAACGCAACGACCGTATCACATTTGAAAGACAACCTTCCACAGCACTCCTCCCCATCCTCTGGCTCTTACGTTCTTTCTGCTTCAGGGAGCTTCCTTTGCAACCTGCCGTGTGCATAGACGACACCCTTAGCATTGCACTCATTGGGGAAAGGCTTGAAGGAGCAGGGAGCGTGGCCAGACATGACCTGTAACTTCTCTGGAAAGGACCCATCCTAGGGGAGAGGAAGAAGGCAGAGTGTGGGACAGGGCATCTGAGGATTCTGAGTGGTGTGATGTGAAGGCAGGAGAAGAAGCCATCTAGGTGTATGTAGAAGGATGCCCATCCCAGGGGCACACCCATCCACTGTGGTCAGCAGAGGACTGTGGGATGTGGCATCTGCATGGGATAAAATCCCTTGTCACATGCGTTTGAGGGTCTCATTGATTTGTCACGACATCTTTGCTTCTCCTTTGGAACCCTAGTCACTCCCTGGCTTTCTGTCAGTATCCTCCTCTATCCTCGACCTCCTTACTCCACCCTGGATTGTCCCTGGAGGATATGTGCCCATATCATGGGCACACCCCATACTTGTCTTAGCCCCACCAGACATAGCTGGTTACAGGCTCTGGCAGTCCCTTCTCTGTCTTGGACTTGGAGATAGCGCCTCTCTTGATCATTCCTAGCTCTCCCATCTACTTCTCTTTCACCTGGGGTGGACCTTATGCTTGTGAGGCAAGCGCTTGACCCCCTGAGCCATCTCCCCGACCCTCTAGTTTTGTGATGATCAAACAACTTAGCTTCCTGTGAAGGGGGTTGGACATGCATTCAGCCCAGCGTCTGAATCATCACAGGCTCTCCGACAATGTTCTCCTTGCCCCACCTACTCTACTCTGCCTCCACTTTACTAGGCTAGCACTGAGCCTCAGTTTCCCACTATGAACTGGGGGTCGTGTGGACTGAGCATGAGGTATGATGGTGAGACTAAAGGGATTCTCTGCATGGCCAATGATTGTCAATGGAATGACTGATCACAGCTAGCTCCGTTAGGCCCACCATTGTAACACTGTGTGATGAGTCGGGCACACAGAAGGTGCCTAATAAATGTCCACGGACTTGAAACAAATGGGAAAAGAATGTGAAAGAGCGGGAGGTAGGTAACACCCTTCCCAAAGCAACTAGACAGGTGGATGCTGGGGCTGAGCTGACAAAACTTGCGCCAGACCTCCAAATACATTTGGAATCGGGGAATTAGGAGACAGCGGAGGAGGCTGCCAAAAAGGATTTATCTCGGAAGTGGAGCTTGGGGAATAGCACTAATATTTTCGGAAGTTGAAACTCCAACCATGAAATTGCCTATCATTTATCATACATGGGCTCTCAAAGGGGAAACGGAAAAGCATTTAGTCTTATTGCTTTTTAAACACATGATTGCTGAGCCCAGCCATCCAGGCTGTGGTTTTAGGAGATGATGTGTCTGAAAGCATCCGGCCTGTGGGTCCTTCTGACCTGACACCCGGCCTCAGACTCTGTTCTGTCACTTGCCTGAGCTCCGAATGGCAAGGGTCCCATCCAGGCCAGGCCTGGGTAGTTGTGACATGCATACATCCCAACCCACACATCCTTAGAATCCTTTTTTTATGATTTTGTGTGTGCAAGGGAGGGGGTGCATGAGTGTGTGCATGTGTGTGTGTGTGTGCATATGTGTGTGTATGTATGTGTGTATGTGCATGTATGTGTGTGCACATGTGTATATATGTGCGTGTATGTGTGTGTATATGTGTGTATGTGTGTGTTCGTGTGTGTGTCTGTGTGTGTGTGTGTGTGTGTGTAGAGCTAGGAAACCTCAGGTATCATTCCTCAGGTGTTTGATTGAGACACCATTTCTTCCAAATGACTTTAATGACAACCTCCATGCATATACACAATGGTCCCTGATCATAATCCCCTTCCACCACCCTCCTTTGTACCCTACTTCCATATGCCCCCTCCCCTGCTGGCTTCTTTCCGACTAGTCCCTCCTTTTCTCTTTTGATGTCATCTTGTTTTTTTTTTTTTTTTTTTCGAGGTATGGTCTCACTCTGGCCCAGGCTGACCTCCAATTCACTCTGTATTCTCAGGGTAGCCTCAAACTCATGGTGATCCTCCTACCTCTGCCTCCCGAGTGCTGGGATTAAAGGCATATGCCACCACACCAGACTTGATGTCATCATTTTTGTTTTGCCCTCACATTACACAGGTCTTGTTTAGGTAGTGACAGCCACTGTGAGGTCATGAACACAATGCCAACTTTGTGTCCAGAAGACAACATTCCAAAGCCCTCATCCCCATCCTTTGACATTTATATCCTCTCCACCACCTCTTCCACAATCATCCCTGGGCCTTGGAGGATGAAGGCACCTTTTGCATTAAGACGGACTCCCTTTTTTAAAAATTTTTTTGAGAGAGACACAGAGAAAGACAGAGAGAGAAGGAGAGGAAGACAGATAAAGATAGGCGCGCCAGCAGTCTCTCAGCTGCTGCGAACGAAATCCAGATGCGTGCGCCCCCTTGTGGTCAAGTGCAGCATTGCGCCCTTGTGTCACTTTGCATCTGGCTAAATGTGGGACCTGGAGATTGGAACCGCTGGAGATTGGAACCGATGTTCTTAGGCTTAGGAGGCAGGCGCCTTAACCGCTAACCATCTCTTCAGCCCTAAGACGAACTTTCTTATTGGCTTGGAATTTGTCTGAAATGAGCCCCAGGGATCCACCTGTCTCCACCTCTTCAGTGTTGGGACTACAGGTGCATGCTACCTCACCTGGCTTTTCTTAGGTAGATTCTGGGGATCAGACTCAGGTCCTCATGCTTGTGTGGCAAGTGCTTTCCTAACTGAGTCATCTCCCCAGACCCTTGATATCTGATCGCTTTGCCACCTTATCTCTCCCACAATTCCAGTGCCCAGCTTCCCTTGGAAAGGGTCCCACTGACCAGTGTGGAGGCCAAAGGAGAAAGTCAGTGTCTTTCTGTAAAGCTGTTTGGTTTTGTTTTCTTGAGGTGGAATCTGTCGCTGTCACTGAACCTGGTGTCTCCACCTCCCATAGGACTGGGGTTATAGGCTTGCGTGGCCACGCCCAGCTTTTTTTCCCATGGGTGCTGGGGATAGAACTTAGACCCTCTCTAGTACTTATACCTGTGTGGTAAGTGTTTTACCCACTGTCCCATCTCTCCAGCCCCTAAGCTTTGGTATTTATTTAAGTCAAGTGTTTTTTTTTTGTTTGTTTTGTTTGTTTTGTTTTTTGTTTTTTTTGGTTTTTGGTTTTTGGTTTTTCAAGGTAGAGTCTCACTCTGACCTGGAATTCACTATGTAGTCTCAGGCAGCCTCAAACTCATGGCGATCCTCCTACCTCTGCCTCCCAAGGGCTGGGATTAAAGGCGTGCTTCACCACACCCGGTTTAAGTCAAGTGTTTTTTTTAAAAAATTATTTTTTTATTGACAACTTTTATACTTACATACAAAAAAACCCACCTGATATTTCCCTCCCCTCCCCCATTCCACTTTAGAAGTCCAATCTCCATCATATCCCCTTCCTCTCTCTGTTAGTCTCTCTCTTAATTTGATGTCATCTTTTTCTTCTATTTTGAGGGTCTAAGTCAAGTGTTTTTAATGCTGTTTTTTTTTTTTTTTAGAGAGAGAGATACAGAGAGAGGGAGAGGAAGACAGATAGAGAGAATGGACGCGCCAGCAGCTTCTCAGCTGCTCTGAACAAATTCCAGGTGCATGTGCCCCCTTGTGGGCAAGTGCGGCATTGCGCCCTTGCATCACTTTGCATCTGGCTAAACATGGGACCTGGAGATTGGAACCGGTGTTCTTAGACTTAGCAGGCAGGCGCCTTAACCGCTAAGCCATCTCCAGCCCTGCAGTTTTTCTTTTTTATGAGACGGCTCAGGCTGGTCTGGAAATCATTTTGTAGCCAAAGATGACCTTGAACTTCTGATCCTCCTACTTTCACCTTGGGGATTGAAGGCATGCGCACACCATGCTTGGTCTGGGCAGTGCTTTGTTTCAAAGGCAGAGTTGACCGATCTCCCTTCTACCCCTCAAACCATCTGGCATCTCCCTGGTACCCAGATGTCCACAGCCTGTCCCCTCCCCAGCCCAGACATCGCCTCTAACAGTCCATCTTTCCTTCTATCAACGTGTCCTGCATGCCCACTCTGCATCAGTGGCAATGGGTGGGTGTTAGAGCTCAGTGCAGAGATGACAAACCATGGCCTTCCACTTGTTTGGGGAGAGATAAGTTCCCAACCACATGTCGTGTTTCCCTCCCCCTCCCCCCAGTCTGGCCAGTTGTATGATGGGAAGGCTCTTGTGTTAAATAAGCATCCAGGCCTGAGAGATGGCTTAGCGATGAAAGCACTTGGTTTTTTTTTTTTTTTTTTTTTTTCCAGCGGAAAATACAAATATATTGCTCTCGCTCTCTCCCATAAAAAAAAAAAAAAGACTGGAGCGATGGCTTAGCAGTTAAGCACTTGCCTGTGAAGCCTAAGGACCCCGGTTTGAGGCTCGATTCCCCAGTACCCATGTAAGCCAGATGCACATGGTGGCGCATGCATCTGGAGTTTGTTTGCAGTGGCTGGAGGCCCTGGTGTGCCCATTTCTCTCTCTCTATTGCTAATCAATAAATAAAAATAAACAAATTTTAAAAAGAAGAAGAAAGGCCAGTCTGTTGGGTTTGCCTCAAAACCAGAGCATCTTGGGAGGCGGAAGGAAGGTGGTTTTCCACAGGGGATCCACATCATCTGACCTCGCAAACAGATTGCAGGCTGGAGAGAGAGCCAGCAGGGCCAGGGGGCCAGCTTGGACTCCTCAGAGGCAGTGCTGCTGGAGGCTGAGTGCAGCAAGGGAGACAGAGCAGTAAGGATGACATAGATGTGGGCAGGGGCAGGGGTGTCCATCTGGGCCTTGCTCATGGCTTGCGTGGGAGATGGGGAGGACTGAGGGATAGTTCGTTTGAGCACCTGAGTGAATGTGGGTGGTACCACTGACGGACTTGGGGAGTCTGGGGTGGGGGAAGAGGGGCAGATCTGCCTTATAGTTGTGTGTGTGTGTTATGTGTGTGAGCATACATGATGCATGCATGTGTGTGTACAGATGCATATGCCCCATTTACATGTGTGTGGAGACACATGATGTCCTCCTCTGTCACTCTTCTGCCTTATTTCCCTGAGACAGGGTCTCGAACAGAGCCTTTAGGTCTTCACTTCTGCAGTTAGCCAGGCCCCAGGGAGCCCCAGCGAGCCTCCTGTTTCTGTCTGTCTCCCTCAGTGCTGTGGTTACAGGCATGCGCTGCCCTTCGCAGTGTTTCACTTGGGCGCTGGGGACCAAACTCAGGTTCTCGCACTTGTATAGCCTGCACTCCCCTTGTACCCACTGAACCATCTCCCTAGCCCCTAGAGTTTGTTTCTTTTTAGCCATATTTTTCCAAGGTAGGGTCTCATGCTAGCTCAGGCTGACCTAGAATTCACTGTGTAGTCTCAGGGTGGCCTCCAACTCACAGTGATCCTCCTGCCTCTGCCTCCCGAGTGCAGGGATAAAAGATATTCACCACCATGCCTGGCTTATTTTGGTTTTATTTTGTTTTTTGTTTGTCAAGGTAGGGTTTCACACTTGGCCAGGCTGGCCTGGAATTCTTGACCATATTCGTTTTGAGTTGGCTCCTCATTAATTTCTGTTGATATGAAGCTTGTGGTTGGATCCATGTGCCAGGAGTGCCAAGGAGGGGCCGGGATGAGAGATGCAGGGGCCGGGGATGGGATCAATGGCAGGAGGCTGGTATTTGATGCAATTGGATGGGATGATGTTATGTTGAAGCAATTGGGAGACAAGAAGAGAAGGAAGCCAAGGAGAGTCCAGCCTAGAAAGGCCAGGAAATGATGGCAGAATTGGAGAAACAGACCCGGAAAGAGCAGGGAGGCAGAGGCTGAGCACAGCAAGTGTTGCCAGAAGTAGGGGGAGGACCTGTGTCCATCACTGTCCAGGGGCAAGGGAGGGAGGAAGGATCATGGACCTGGGTCTGAGGGCCAAGGGGGTTCTGATGGATCCTGGGACTATGAAGCCTTGGGGACAGAATACCATTGGTGCAGGGGAGAGCTTTACCAATTCTTTTTATTTATTTATTTATTTGAGAGAGGGAGAGAGGCTGAGGGAGAGAGAGAGAGAGAGAGAATGGGTGCCCCAGGGCTTCCAGCCACTGCAAACGAACTCCAGACATATGCACTCCCTTGTGCATCTGGCTTACATGGGTCCTGGGGAATCGAACCGAGGTCCTTTGGCAAGCACTTTAACCATTAAGCCATCTCTCCAGAATGGGCGCACCAGGCCTCCATCCATTGCAAATGAATTCCAGAGACCTACGCCACTTTGTGCATCTTGCTTTATGTGGGTACTGGGGAATTGAATTAGGGTCGTTAGGCTTTGCAGGCAAGTGCTTTAACTGCTGAGCCAGCTCTCCAGCACCCTGTCCACCTTTTCTTGAGATATCGTCTCTCATTGGCTCACTTTTGGGCTAGACTAGCTGGGTCCACCTATCTGTGTGTCCCTAGCCCATGGAGTACAAGCCCATGCAGTCACACCGGCATTTACATGGCTACTTGGGATCAAATAGGAGCTGCGCATTGGAAGGGGAGGGAGGGACGATAAGGTGGTGGGAGGGGCAGCAGAGAAGGCAAAGACCCCACTTTGCCTGCCAGCCGAGGGTATGCAGGCTGTGGGAGTGAAACACTCTCCTCCTGGGAGGGGTGAGAAAGCCAGGCCTTGGTTAGGATGCTGTGGGGGTTTGATTCAGGTGTCCCCCATAAACTCAGGTGTTCTGAATTCTAGGCTCCCAGCTGATGGAGACTTGGGAATTAATATCCCCCAGAGGCAGTGTATTATTGGGGGCAGGCTTATGGGTGTCATAGCCAGTGTCCCCTTGCCAGTGTTTGATACACTCTCCTGTTGCTTTTGTCCACCCAGTGTTGGCGAGGGGGTGATGTCCACCCTCTGCTCATGTCTTCATTTTCCCCTGTGATCATGGAGCTTCCCCTCCAGTCTGTTAGCCAAAATAAACTTCTTTTTTCCCCCACAAGCTGCTCTTGGTCAGGTATTTTCTGCCAGCAATGCGCACCTGACTGCAACAGACAGTTTAGGTGATGGCAGGCTGGAGGGCCCAGCGCTCAGAAAGATTGTTTCAACTGGTGGTTCTGGTTTCTCTGGAATACCCAGAGACCACTCTGTAGAGGAAAGTATTGGTCTTGCATTATCTGTGCCTTCTGGCACCTCAGCAACCAAGTGGTAAGTTGGTAAGGTTATGATGAGGCAATTGTGGAGTAAGAGGCAGGTCTCAGCTCAGGCCTGGCTGGGCAGGTGCCATTTAGTCACGCTTAGGGCTGGTGATGGGCATGGCGTGTCCAGACAGGCGAGTCCACCAGTTGGTGTGGGAGGCTGATGACCTGTGAGTGGGGGAGACACTGCCCTCCACACTGTCCAAACCTTGCAGATAAGAGAGGAAGCACATTTTAAGGGCGGTTGAGCACTGGAAGATGTGTTCAGGCTTGGCAGCCGCCTATGACACAGATGTGTGGGTAATTGTGAAACACGAGGCGATATGGTAGTCTCCTCCAGGGCTGGGCTCACCTTTGAGGACAGGATCGTGGAGGGGTTGGGCAGAGGCGAGCAGGTGACTTCACCTTGTGATGGAAGAAAGCTCAGGGCACAAGGCTGGGTGAGCAGTCACATTTGCTTTTCTTTAAATCATTTCGAACTCCGAACCCCTATGCCGGGGAGATGGGGAAAACAGCCTGATGGCACTGGTTTCCATGGAGATGCCCATTGACCTGGCTCGGTCTTACGGGCCCTTTAGAGACAACACTGTACTTGAAGCAATGCCCGGGACCATCAGGAACAGCCATGCCACCCCACCCTTGCCCATGTGTTTTGCAAATGTGACCGTGGATGCCCAGAGCTGGTAAAACTGGCTGCTCAGCTCTGCTATAATAACCACATGCCCGGTGCTTCCAGTGTAGGGCAAGTCACCCATGGGCAGGTTATGAGTCTCACTTTTAACTTGGAAGGTGGGAGAATATCGGTGAAGGAACTGGCATGTGATAGGCCCAAGGGAGACAGCAAGGTCCTGAAGCTGAGAGAATGGGAGGGCAATTCCTGAGGGAGGGGCTAGGTGGACAAGGAGCAATGCAGGATGAGCAGGGACAGGGCTAGTGAGGAGCTCTTTCCAGACCGCGGTATTATCTGTTTCATGAGCATGCATCCATCCATGCAGCTGGGGTTGGGTGACCCCAGTGGCTCCTGCCTAGCGTCTTTGGACTCATGCTTGCTGCCTGGAAGGAGAACTTTCTTCATCTGGCACACATTTGTGTGTGTATTTGCTCATCTGTGGGTGCCTATGTGCAGAAGCTACAGGAAAACTTCAGGTTTTATTCCGTAGATACTGTGTGCCTTTTTAAAAAAAAAATATTTTTAATGTTTTTAAATTTAATTCATTTATTTATTTGAGAGAGTGAGAGAGGGAAAGAGGCAGAACGAGAGAGAGAATGGGTGCACTAGGGCCTTCAGCCACTGCAAACGAACTCCAGATGCATGCGCCACCTTGTGCATCTGGCTTACGTAGGTCCTGGGGAATCGAACCGAGGTCCTTTGGCTTTGCGGGCAAATGCCTTAACTTCTAAGCCATCTCTCCAGCACCCTGTGTGCCTTTTCTTTTGAGACAAGGTCTCCCATGAGCCTGACTTTCACCAAGTAAGCTAGACTGGCTGGCCAGCTGTCCCCAGGGATCTTCTTATTTCTCTTTCTACCTCACTAGTCTTAGGGTTACAAACATGCGCCATGTACCACACACCTTGCTTTTTAATGTTGGGGGTTCCAACAAATTTGAGCAAATTCGAGCCTTCATGCTAAGAAGGCAAGCACTTTACCCACTGGACCATCTCCCCTGCCAGCCCTTATCTATGCTCTCTATCTCTGTCTCACTCAGTCTTTCCAGCAGCCCTAGGAACAGGGCTTATTAGCTTCATGGTGCAGATGAAGAAACTGAGCATGTGCAAAGGCCTTAAGATGGCCTCTTGCCTCCCACCATCCCCAGGGCTTTGCACGGAGCCGGGGGCCATCCGCAGAGGGGAAGGAGCCCGATGAGCTCATAGACAACCCTGTGGGAGGATGGTGGCCATCTGTCCCTTTTTGGGACTGTCCTATGGGTAGTGAGAAACGCAATGATGTTAGAAGCCAGGGCCAGGACACAGCTCTGGCCCTTCTGGGCTGGCCTCAGGTCCCTCTTTGCATTCTGTTCTAGCAGCAAAGGTCAGGCTGAAAAAAATCTCCAAGTCCTTTTACCACTAAGCCAGGGTCATACTCATGAATCTTTTTTTTTTTTTTTTTTTTTTTTTTTTTAAGTATTTATGTATTTGCAAGCAGAGAGAAATAGAGAAGGGAGAGACAAAGAGAGAAAGGGCATGTCAGGGCCTCCAGCGGCTGCAAACGAACTCCAGAAGCATGCACCATTTTGTGCATCTGGCTTTATGTGGGTACCGGGGAATTGAACCCAGGCAGTCAGGCTTTGAAGGCAAGCACGTTAACCACTGAACCATCTCTCCAGCCCTTGTATGTCTTTTTTGCCTCCAGCATGTGCAAAGGTGAAATGTTGCTTCCTCCAAGCCTCTCCCAGGTGTTTCCTGGGGCTTTGGCTCAGATATTTCAGAGGTGGGGACCTGTGTCAGCATAACTCCCGCCTAGGAGTATTTGGGCCCAGCCCCCATCCCTTAATTCCTCATCGGCAAGAGACAATCTGCTCAGTTAAACATGTGCTGGTCTCACAAGGGCTCTGATATTAACAAGTGCCATTAGCCGGGTGTCTGTTCTGCGCAGGTTCATGCCAGGAGCTGTATTTTGTATATTATTTTGCATCCTTGCACACTCCCTGGCAGGTATGGGCTCAGTTTGCTACTTTACACATGAAAAACTGCAGCTCAGAGAGGTTAATTGACTCGACTAAACTCTCACAGCTTGGGAGTGGTGGATCTGGGATTAGAACCCAGAAATTGATGACTTCAAAACCTGGCTCATGCCAAGTGGTCCTCGGTCGGAGATGCTCATTCACCTCTGGCTGGGGTTCCAGGATGCAGACAAGACAACCACGCTCTGGGTGGTCTCGGGGACAACAGTGGGTGGGCGGGTCCTCCCCTTCTGGCCCTGTCTGGCTGGGGCAGGCAGGCATGTGCTGCCACCGGCTCCAGCCAGCAATAGGATGAAGAACTGACGGTGATTAGCTAAATCATAACGTCGCTCTTGCCATGCATAAGCGACGAGGCAACCGGTGCCAGGCTGTGATGAGCGGCAGCGGGCACCCCCTCCCCACCTCACCAGCCCCCTCCCGTCCCCTCCCAACCCAGAGAAGCCACCACCGTGCTGCCGCCACCCTGTGTTATCTGGCACATCAAGTGCTGCGACAATGAATATAGATTGACCTTATTATAGCAGCCGGCTGCTGGTGCCAGGCGCAGCCAGGCATACTTTGCACAAATTAAAGGTGTCAGCGTGTAATTTACGGTTCATGGCGGAAAGGGAGGGGTGGGGGCGGGGGAGGCACCGGGGAAGGTAGGATGGAAGGTGGGCTGCTGCGGGGCTGCACCAGGAGCCCTCACACTAATGACAGGAGGTGCAGCTGAGGTGTCATTTTCAATCCTAGCTTGCTCATTTTCGCTATTCATTGCTCAAAGGGTAGTGTGGGGGGGCAGCCCCCCTGCTCTACAGACTCCCCCCCCCCTCGCACACACACACCCGGCCGCCTCCCGCACTGTGTGCATGTGTGTGTATTTTTCAGCTAAATTACTGGTTTTACCTGAAGAGCGTAAAGTAGGTGTGCTAATTTACGGCTCGGCAGATAAAGCCGCAGTGTGGGGAGCCCGTAATACGGCATCATTGTACTAACACACCCCAGAGCGGCTTGACATCTTGAGTTGGGCCTGTGATTAAAGTTGTAGTCTTCCTCCTCCCCCCCTTCTCCGGCACGGAGAACAGATTAAAGTCTAAGTAATAGATGCCGGGTAGCTTGCCATCCCACTGATATACACAGTACACAGTTTGACACAAAGAGTAAGTTATACATCACACACAACAGCCTCTGCCCTTCACCGCCCAGAATTAATTTCCCATTTGCTAAGCTTTCCTCTTCTGCAAGCCCATTTCCTGACAGACGGGGGGGGGCTCTTCCCTCCTGCAAAGACAGGGGAGACAGGTGAGGACGGGGAAGGTGGGGTAACCCAGGACAGACAGTTTAACCCCTGATGTTTCTAAACAGGGCAACTGAGGCTGGAGGGGAGAAGTGACTTCCTACTGTCACCCTGTGTGTTTGCATGGGGATGGTGTGACTCGAATCCGGTGTGATTGACAGGTCTGACCCCTGGGGTGATGGGGTGGGGGACACAGAGGGCTTTGCTTAGAGTGATGAAGGTGGAGGGGTTGGGAAATGCTCCAAACCCTGTAACCTGTCATGAAAACCTCTGTTGACCTTCTTTGGCCCATTTATGTCTCAAGAAAGGAACTCGGAGCATGGGGGTGGGCGGGCACTGATGCTTCTGTGTGTCCCTTGGGCTTGGCGAATGTGGGTACCAGCAGGAGATGGGGGAAGAGAGAACTCAGACATGCTCAGACATGTTTTCCTCCCACCTCCCTGTGTGATGCCATGTTACTGGGAAGAGCAACCTTCCTTTTGAGGATGGGGTCCTCTGTGCCTTAAGTTTGTCCGCTGCTGCTTCTCTTTAGACCCCTCCCTGTTCCCTTTGGTTTCCTGTGACCTTGCCAGTCTCTGCCAACAGCCCCTCCAGCCCACCTCTTGAGCTGAACCATTTAGGAGAATTCTACTTTCTTCAGAGACACGGGCTACCTCTTCTTCCCTGAAGACTCTCCTGGCCCAGTCCTCCGCCTGAATGGGTGGGAGGTATCCAGCTCTCCCACGGCCACACTGTGTTCCCCCGGGAGCATCCTGTCATTTGCCCAGCTGCTATGATAAGGTGTTCGTCCACAGTACCCAGGGGGTGGGGAACGGGGGATGGAACTTTACGAACAGTCCTCCTGTGAGGCATGTCTGGCATGGCCCATCAAAGAGGCATAGGGAGTGGGGGCCTGGAGAGGTAGAGTCACCTCCCCAGGGTCACCCAACTTCCTCAGCAGAGTCTCGCTCTGTACTTGGGGTTAGCTGGCTCTGATGGGGGAACACAGCGATAACAAGGTGGGGGTGTATCTTGCTGGGTTTTCATGTGTACACACAAGCACATATGAACAACACATAGGCATCTGCACACACATGATCAGCGTGGGGAGGAAGGCTGAGCCAGAGGCGGGGAGAGCTGGAACTAGCAGATGGGGCTGGGGAAATCCAGGGAGGACTTTCTGGAGGAGGCAGATGAGCCCTGACGATTATTCCCAATGAAAATCTGCCACACCAGGGCTGCATGATTTAAGAATGATAATTTCCCAGGCTTCCTCTCCAACATCTTGAATCAAAATCTCCAGGGGGCAGCCCAAACATTGGTTTATTTATTTATTTATTTTTTGAGGTAGGGTCTCACTTTGGCCCAGGCTGACCTGGAATTCATTATGTAGTCTCAGGGTGGCCTCGAACTCACGATGATCCTCCTACCTCTGCCTTCCGAGTGCTGGGATTAAAGGCGTGCACCATCATGCCCAGCTAGTTCTATTTTTTTTAAAACTTTTATTTATTTGAGAGAAAGAAAGAGGCAGAGAGAGAGAGAGAGAATGGGTATGCCAGGGCCTCCAGCCACTGAAAACAAAATCCAGACAAATGTTCCCCTTGTGCATCTGGCTTATGTGGGTCCTGGAGAATGAAACCGGGATCCTCTGGCTTTGCAGGAAAACACCTTCACAGCTAAGCCATCTCTCCACATATTCACATATACACATGTACGCTTACATACAAAATACACACACAAGCACATATGCACATACATACATGTGTTCTTTTAAGGCAACATGGATATGGGACCAGTTTGGGGAGCTGCCAACCCTCCTCCCAGCCCCCACTTCACACGGGCATGTCTGGAAAGGGGAACAGAGAGGCCAAGGGGCTTGCTCAGAGCCTCACAGCTAGTTTCAAAGGCAGAACCGGAGCCCCGGTCTCTCTGCTCCGGTAGGTTGCTCGTCTGGGGTGTTAGCTCACTGGACCTTGGATTTCCCAGTAGACAGAGTAGAAATGAGGCCTCTCTGGAGACCCAAGACTCCGCCTCCTCCCCCACTCTGCAGCCGGTTCCCAAGATGGCAAGCGGGGTGGGGGGCTGGGGGGGGGTGGAGAAGGTGGCGGCAAAGTGAGAACGCGCCTGGAATAACATGACATTTAGAAGCATGAATCACTGTCGCTTTCTGTTTTCTCTCTCTGCTCCCCCTCTGCACCACACACCCCTCAGGCACTCTGAGCTGTAGGAATACCAGGCCTGGGCAGCGCTTGGGAAGGTGAAACCTGCCCCAGGTGCCTTCGCCAACGAGGAAGGGTGGCTAGAGTGTGAGATGGGACCAGAGATGATGTCTGTGCCATGTCTGGTGTTTCTCTTTCTTGTATATGTGTTTGTGTGTATATAAGTGTTTGTGTGTGTATTTTGTATGTGTGTGTACATGTGTGTATGTGTATATGTGATGGTGTGTGTGCATTTGTATATGTGTGTATACATTTGTGTATACGTATGTATGTGTATATGTGTTTGTGTATGTATTTTGTATGTGTGTATGTGTATATGTGTTTGTGTGTATGCATTTGTGTATGTGTATATGTGTGTGTATATCTGTCTCCAGACCAGACAGATCCTCCAGATCCACCCCATATCCCTGTAGTTCAACACAGCCCTGGGGACACAGCAGGTGCCACAGGACAGAAGTGGGATGGGATGGGAGCCTGCATCCTGGCCAAGGCTTTCTCAGCCCTGGCAGGCAGGAGGCCAGACTGGTCTGGTAGGAAGAGCCAGGCCCTTGAGCAAGGCCCTTCTGTGAAGTTGGCAGTGGGACGGCGGACAGGCTCCTGGGCTGAGGAGCTCTCTCTGCGCTTTGCTTCTGGGGCCCTCTGCCTCAGCAGGAGACTGGGGTGGACGGATGGAATGGCATGGCGACAAGTGAGAGATAGCTGCTCTCCTCACCGCTGTGTGTTCAGACAGGAAAGTTACACAGTAGGTGAGCAGTTCATGTCTGGGTGAGAAGGGAAGGAAGGGAGTAACGAATGAAGACAGGGAGGAAAGAAATGAGGAAGGAGAGAAGAAGGAAGAAAGGAAGAAAAGGACAGTTGGGGTGAGAGGCTCTGCTCAGTCTTACAGGTAGGCTCCTGCCTGCCTCCCTCTTTCCCTCCTCTGGATAGAGGTTTTCTTGCAAGAGTGCTGGGGCCTGGGAGACACCAGAGAATGTTCTCTAGAAAATGGACTCTTGCCTGGACAGATGGCTTAGCGGTTGAGGTGCTTGCCTGCCAGGCCCAAGGACCCATGTTTGACTCTCCAGGTCCCACATAAGCCAGGCGCACAAAGTGACACAAGCGTCCAAGGTCGCACATGAGCACAAGGTGGCGCACGTGTCTGGAGTTTAATTGTGGTGGCTGGAGGCCCTGGCACGCCAATTCTTTCTCTCTCTCTCTCTCTCTCTCTCTCTCTCTCTCTCTCTCGCCCTCTCACATTAAAAAAAAGGGGGCAATCTGTTGTGCTTGCCTCAAACAAACAAAAAGAAAGAAAAGAAAAAAAGAAAAAAGAAAAGAAAAGAAGAAAAAAGAAAAGAAAAAGATAAGACTCTCCATTTGAGAAACTGGGGGCATTTGGTCATAATTCTGCAGACACCCTCTCAGCTCTCGGGCAGCAGGAGGAACTCAAAGCCAAGCATATCCAACACAGAACTTAAGATGAACCAGCAACTCGAAGGCTCATGTGGGAGGTCCGTGCTGTGGAACGCTATCTGTCTAAGACAGACAACTTTCAACCAGTTTGCAATAGAATGACGGTGCAGGCTTGGGTTGGGGCTGGAGGGAGTTATGTGCCCCAGGACATGGGAGACCAAAGGGGGAGGGGACAGTTTCAGTTGTCTGGGAGCCCAGAGCCACTGCGGTCACATCACATTCAGTCACCTGTCTGCCAGGTTGTTCTCAGTGGTCGCTATGTGTAATCACCGTGCAGCCAGAGCATATCATCCTGGCCAGGGCTGGTCTCCACCAATATCTGGGCAGCTTTGCTCCCGCTCTGACAGGAAGTGCTCGTGGGTGTCTCTGTAGGTGACAAAGCACATGTTGTCAGCTAGCTGGGACAGCTTGACTATGTCCTGTGATGTTTTGCAAATTTCTTCCTCCCAGCACCCTGATTATTTTGTTTCTCTCAAAGACCGCCTGGGAAGACAATGTGTTCAGATCTTTTCTCGTCCCTCCCTGGCTGTGGACACTCTTCCCCAGGGTCATAGAGTCTTGGCAACTTCATGTGGGTACTACCGTTCTGGGATCACTTTCTGGGCACAGGTCTTGAGAAGGAAGTGGAAGGCAAAGGCAGCTGGCAAGCTTCCAGTGCCCTCTTGACCAACTCCTACTGGTGACCTTGGGTTCCTAATTCATTTCTTAGAATCTCAGTTTCTTCATCTTTGAAGTGGGGTGATATAAACCATAGAGCCTCAAGCCTTTGGGTGAGGGTGAGATTATGAGTTAAAACTGCATGAGACAAGGGCTGGAGAGATGGCTTAGTGGTTAAGGAGCATGCCTGCGAAGCCTAAGGACTCCGGTTCGAATCTCCAGGTCCCACGTAAGCCAGATGCACATGGTGGCGCATACATCTGGAGTTCGTTTGCAGTGGCTAGAGGCCCTGGTGCGCCCATTCTCACTCTCCTCTCTCTCTCTCCCTCTCTCTGTCTCTAATAAACAAATAAAAATAAAATCTTATATGAGACATATAGGGCCCAGCATGGCGCCTGGTGTGTGGGGACTACATGGTAGGACATGGTGATTGCAGAGTTGTCAGCTCTGACTTCATGGCACATGTCTGGAATGTCTCCTGCCCACCCCCCTCTCATAGCTGTCCTGGGGGAAGCTTGCCTCTCCCCTGGGCGTGGAAAGCTTAGATCTAGCTGATGAGCACACAGGTTCTCTGTGCCTATGTCCCCATCCACTATCCTCAGACTCTTCTCGGCTGAGGCCAGGGTTCGTGGGCATCGAGATACCAGAGGGAGTGAGGGCCTCTTCCGCCATGCCCAGCTGACCTGCTGGAACTGAAGACCAGGCTATGACCCCAGGGCTTCACAGACACGAGGGGGCAAGTGGCTGGCAAGGGGGGAGAGCACAGCCCTGCAGACAGATGCCACAGGCTCCCTGACAACCACATCCCACTCAGTTGCTGGGGGGGGGATCTGGTCACGTTGGAGGAGGGAGCTGAAGGCAGGAGCCACCAATCCAGGCAGCAGCAATCAGGTGGGTGGGCCTGGCTATACACTCTGAGCTTCGAGTAAATTCGCCAAATCTGTGATCTGTGGGCTCAAGAACAAGGCTCCATTGGGTATTCAACCAAGCAGATCTCTCAAAGGAGAAAGTTTGGTGAGAAAGTTTGGTCTGTCTGAAGCAGGTGAGCTGTGGGTGCAGAGCGAGCGAGCGAGCGTGTGTGTGTGTGTGTGTGTGTGTGTGTGTGTGTGTGTGTAGGCCAGAGGTCAGTGAGAGGTTATCTTCTTCACTCGCTCTCCATCTTACTATTGTTTCCTGAGACAGCGTCTTGCGCTGAACCAAGAGCTCACAGAGTCAACTGGACCAGCTAGCCAGTGGGTCCCAGGGATTCCCTGTCTCCGCCTCCCTGCACTCAACCACCAACCCTGACTTTTAAGTGGGTTCTGGGGATCTGAACTCAGGTCATGCTTGCACAGCAAACACTTTATCCCCGGAAATATCTCTCTAGCGCCCAGGTTTCTTTTTTATATTTTATTTATTTGGGGGGGTGCAGATAGAGAGAGAGAGAATGGGCACACCCAGGGCCTCCAGCCACTGCAAACGAACTCCAGAGGCATACACCACCTTGTGCATCTGGCTTACATGGGTCCTGGGGAATTGAAGCTAGGTTCTTTGGTTTTAGTTAAGTGCCTTAACCACTAAGCCATCTCTCCAGCAGAGAAAGGGGCAGGAGGACCAAACACGTGTTTTCCCAGCTATACAAACATAGCGACTGTTATTTATTTATTTATTTAGCACTGAATTATCACATGGGGTGAGGAAGGAGGGCCGAGAAAGGGACTTTGAGATGTCCTCCTGCAATGGCAAATGTTGGCACCCGTGTCCCTCCCTGGCTCCCTGGTCACCATGTGTCTTTGTTCCCTTTCCCTGGGCCCTGTGGATTTCCTTCTATCCATTGAGTCAACTGAATATCCTCCCTCCTCTGAGCCTTGGTCTTGGTTGTCCCCTTGCCTTGGGATGCCCATCCTTCACGACACAGGGACTTTCATGACCATCAGACTCCTCTGGGCCTGCATGCACCAGGGCCAGCGGCTCGCCTAGGATTTTTGTAGCCCGTGTCTCCAGAGGGATTACCCTCTTTGGTCGGTTCCTGCTTCTCTCTCTCTCTCTGTCTTTCTTAATGTGTGTGTGTGTATTTATGTGTGTATGCACACATGTGTGCATGTGTGTGGAAGCCAGAAAACTATCTCCAGTGTCATCTTTGGGGATGCTGTCCACCTTTTTTTTTGAGACAGGGTCTCTCGTTGGCTTAGAGCTCTCCAATTAGGTTAGACTGGCTAGTTAGCAAACTCCAGGGATCTGCTTGTCTCTGCCTCCCTAATACTGGGATTATAAACACATGTAGCCTGGTTTATCTATCTATCTGTCTCTCTTTCTATCTATCTATTTATTTGAGAGAGAGAGAGAGAGAGAGAGAGAGAGAGAGAATTGGCATGCTAGGACCTCTAGCCACTGCAAATGAACTCCAGATGCACACAGCACCTTATGCATCCGGCTGACATGTGGGTACTGGGGAACTGAACATGGGTTCTTACACTTCACAGGCAAGCGCCTTAACTGTTAAGCCATTTCTCCAGGCCTTTTTCTTTTCTTCATGTGGGTTCTGGGGATTGAACTAGGGTCCTCATGTTTGTAGGGCAAGCTTGTTACCAACTGAGCCATCTCCTCAGCCCTTGTCTCACTCCCCCACCCCTCAACAGCTGTGGGGACTGTGTGAAGCTGAGACTTTGGGCATCCATGTCTGTTCTGACCCCATTGCTTAGCCCTGCAGGTGCTCAGCAAACACCTTCTGGGTCTGTGGTGACAGACAAGGAACTCTGAAAGTTTCATCTAGAAAGTTCTTCTGACTTCCCCAAGGGTATTCATGGCATAGAGCTCATTGTCCCCTGTAAGGAATTCACTCCTTTCCTCAGCACATGTGAAGACACAGGCCAGAGGTCAATGTTGGATTATCTTCTTCACCCACTTTCCATCTTTTAAAAAAATTTATTTATTTATTTGCAAGCAGAGAGAAGAGAGACAGACAGAATAGGTGCTCCAGGGCCCCAGCCACTGCAAATGAACTCCAGACGCATGCGCCACTTTGTGCAGCTGGCTTTACTTGGGTCCTGGGGAATGAAACCCACTTTGTCAGGCTTTGCAGGCAAGAGCCTTAGCCACTGAGCCATCTCTCCAACACAAACTGTCACAGCTTAGAGGACAGAGTTGATGGTGGAGGGCAGCAGCAGGGATGCCCCCTGGTGCTACTGTCAGAACCAGCTTATGAAATGGATCACAAAGAGGGCACGCTCCCCTCCAGGACATGGACCCTTGGCCCGACAACTCTTGATGATGCAAGAAGCCTGCAGAGAGTCCTTCCTGGCTGCGAAGGAGTGGGGAGAGGTCCACGTAGGCATCCTGGCAGCCAGAGATCCCACTGCAAATTTCTGGCTCTTGACCCATCTGCCAGCTTTGGGGTGGGGGAGTGGGGCAGGCAGAGTGGAGGATCAAAGCTTGTCTCTGCCATCATGGAGTGATGGGCCTCGACAGGGATCTCAGAGAAGGTGTCAGAACAGATGGCCTCTCACAGCAAGCCCATGGACAGAGAGACAAGAAGCAGTGGTTTCTAAATGTTTCCACTTCTGCTCAGTAGAGAGAAAAGCAAATCACATCACAGGGCCTGAAGCATCTGTATGTGTGTGTGTGTGTGTGTGTGTTTATTCACATAGACATTCAAAGGTAATACTCCGTGTGCTGTGAAAATGTACAAATATCGAGATTTTGAAATCAGATTTTTAAAAAACGTGTAAATAGTGTTTCTGGAACTCTCTTCCCACCCTGGGACTTGTGCATCTCTGTGGAAAGACCCCATCAAATCCTGCAGCCCTGCCGTACTGCTGTGAGCCCGGGGCTCTCTTCCATGGTTGGGTGGCTTTTGGCATTAGGCATAACTTTTTCCTCTATAAAATGGGACAATAGGGCTGGAGAGATGGCTCGGCAGTTAAGGCTGCTGCCTGCAATGACTAACGACCCAGGTTCAGTTCCCTAGTACCCACGTAAAGCCAGATGCACAAAGTGGTGTATGCATCGGGAGTTTGTTTGTATACAGTGGTGAAAGGCCCTGACATGTCCATTCTCTCTCTCTCTCCCTCTCTCTCCTTGTAAATAAATAAATAAATAAATAGTTTAAAATGGGATAAGAATTCTTACTTGTCATGGCTTAAATGAAATGATAATTGGGTGTGTCTGGGACAGGGCCCAGCATGCTGGAAGAACTCCTATATGGTCACCACGCTGCCCTTCTGTATGCCAGGGCTTGCCCTTGCCCTTTCTTGCTAACATTAATGAAACTCACCCCTTAAAAACATGAGGCCAACAGGCTTGTTTTCCGGGCTACCCCCCCCCCCCCCGCCGTCACCAGAGATGCCAGGCCATGGCCAAACATGAACCTGAAACTAAGATGACTATTTCCCTTTGTGGGCATCTGATGACCTCCCCTCCCCCAGGGTAGAGATGGATAGTTAAGATCTGGAACTTGGCTGAAGGGAAGGCTGGCTCGTGTCTCCCAGGATGGGGTGGAGGAGGCGGTCCGATTTCAGCTTCTTGGGTTCCTTTTGAAATAATTGAAGTGTCAGCTTGGGTTCACAGGCTGGTCACGGTTTCGATCCCTCCCTAACTTCCTAAGGCAACTCCATGAATTATACAGTGCGGGAGCAGACGGCGCTAAGTAAGGCTGCATCGCAAGCCCGGCTTAATAAGGACACTCCAGCTATTCTGGGAAGGCATTTGCAAGTCAAAAATATGGCGCATAGAGCTCTGATGTCGGCTTCAGACGCTGAGCATTTCAGCTGGGTCAGCACTATTTTATGTCACATCCCTGTCAACGAGAAACGAGGAGGGGGCACGCTACTTTGGCTTTGTTTTTCATTTTAACTTTTCGGTGATAGCAAAAATGGTCAAATGTGCCTGCCTCCTCCCGCCCTCGCTCCCAGGCATGACAACACTTCGTCTATGGACTCATATGGTGTGTAAAGATGTTCCCCTGGCTGTGGAAGTAGACAGTGCACCCACCATCATAGTTTGGCTAAGTGGCGAGGAGGTGAAAGCTTTGCTATTTTGTGTGTGTGTGTGTGTGTGTGTGTGTTTCTATGCAAGTGTGGGTGCATGTTCGAATGCCAGAGGTCAACATTGGATGTGTCCTCAATCAGTCTCCACGTTGCTTTTTGGAAACATTTTATTTGTATTTATTTATCACAGAGAGAGAGAAAATGGGAACGCCAGGGCCTCCAGCCATTGCAAACAAACTCCAGATGTATGTGCTACCTTGTACATCTGGCTTACGTGGGACCTGGGGAATCAAACCTGGGTCCTTAGGCTTCAAAGGCAAACGCCTTAACCTCTAAGCCATCATCTCTCCAGCCCCACCTTGCTTTTTTTTAAGACAAAGCCTCTCGTGGAATCTGGAACTCACCAATTTAGGTAAATTAGCTAGCTATGATCCCCTGGCAATCCCCTGTCTCCACCTCCTCAGGGTCGGGATTGCAGGCATGTGTCCCCGCGCCTGGCATTTACATTACACTTTACTCACTTATGTTTCATCAAGATTTTGCCTGGCTCCTACCTGCTAGTCTCTATAACATAATTATATCATGTTAGAGTTTCAGCGGAGAAAGGGGTGGGAGGACCAAACACACGTTTTCCCAGCTAGACAAACATAGCGACTGTTATCTATTCTTAAAAAAAAAAAATTAAGTATCACTGGAGGAGTTCTATGATCAGGGCAGACACATGGCAATTTGGGGAGACACAATAACCCAAGATGTGTTTTCCCAGCTGTACAAACATAGCGACTATTATCTATTTTTTTTTTTAAATTAAATATCACCCGAGGAGTTCTATGATCAGAGTGGGCACATGGCAACTTGGGGAGACACAATGACCCAAGATGGCTCCTTGAAGGCTTCTGGGAGGGTGGGCTGCCTCCCTTTCCAGATGCACGGTCCTGTGACACAGGCCTCACGTTCAGACTTCCTAGTATATAGGGGAGGGTCTGTTATTAACAGTATGGACAGGAAAAGACAAGCAAACCTCATGGGTCCCCACGTGAGGTCAGGAAGGCCCTGAAGCAGGACTTCCGAGAGACTTCTGTGCAGCTTCTTCCCAGGCCACAGAGTCCACCAAGGCACGTAGCTTCCCTAACTCACCTCCCTGGACTGTGAGGAGCTGGCAGCATGTCCCCATAGACGTGTTTTGGGAACTCCCAAGTCTGAACCCAACCTGGCGCTGATGAGACTGCTTCTTGCGGGAGCAGAGCAGAGCACAGGGCCAGCCTGTGAGCTGGAGCCACTGAGTGGAATAGCCCATGTACTCAGGCAACCAGCTCTTCTCCAACGTACATATGTTCTGTAACCCCTTGGGGATCACATGGAAACAAAGACCCTGACTTTGAAAAGGGTCTGAAATACTGTATTTCCTTTTTTTTTTTTAAGTTTATTTATTTATTTATTTTCAAGGAGAGAGAGAGAGAGAGAGAGAGAGAGAATGTGTGCCAGGGCCTCCAGCCACTGCAAATGAACTCCAGATGCATATGCCACTTTGTGCATCTGGCTTTATGAGGATACTGGTGAATCAAACCTGGGTCATTAGGCTTCGTAGGCAAGCACCCTAACTGCTGAGCAATTTCTCCAGCCCAAGATATAAAACTGTATTTCTGAGAGGCCCGAGCAGTGTGGGTGCCACTGGCCCATGGACCCCACTTTGAGTAGCAAGGATATAGGCTAGGTTCATTCTATAACAAGACTCCTGTGTGTGAACCCTGGGCTCAGTTGCTGGGATGGGGCACCTGGCTTCATGGCCACCTCTAGACTGTGTCTTTAGGTACGCAAGGTTGGCCTACTCAGGATGCAGGACCAAGGGGATGCTGGGAGGACATGGATAGGGGCAAATGGTGGACTATGAGTCAGGAAGAAGGACAGGGTTCTCCTGTCCCACCATGCTCCGTCGCTCAGCAGGGAGACATTGAGCAGCCTGCCATAGCTCCTGTCCCTCATCTGTGTCCGTAACCCACACAATGGAAGAATTATGATTGAGGAGCTATGGGCTGGAGATACGGCTTAGCAGTTAAGGTGCTTGCCTGCAAAGCCAAAGGACCTAGGTTCGATTCCCCAGGACCCAGGTAAGCCAGATGTACAAGGTGGCACATGCATCTAGAGTTCGTTTGCAGTGACTGGAAGCCGTGGCGTGCCCATTCTCTCTCTCTCTCTCTCTCTCTCACACACACACACACACACACACACACACACACACACACTGCCTCTTTCCCTCTCTCAAATAAATAAGTGAATATAAAATATTAGAAAAAAAGATTGAGGAGTTAGATGATGCCCCAGGCATCATGCAGCTGCCCAAGTAGACAGCACAGTTGTGGGTTCAGACCTTAGATCTGGTACCCGTGATCTGTGGATCTCCCATGTCTCAACGCTGTGGGTGCTGTCCAGATATTGAAGGGCATGGATGGGCCCAGGGACATCTGGAGAGAGGGATGTGGGCTTTACCTGGCAGCTCTTTTCCTTCCCTTTGGGAGGTACAGGCCTGGCACCAACTGGATCCAGACCATCAGTCCAGGTCTTCTAGACAAAGTCCCTCTGTGCAAGGTCCTGACAGCTTCAGGGAGCTGAAGGTCTGAGTCCAAGGCCATGGTCATACAGGGTAATTGTATCTTCAGATGGAAGGAATGTAACTTCTCATGTGAGCAAATCCAACAGATTTCCATTTTTCTTGTTTTCTTCCCTTTCCATTCTCTCTCTCTCTGGTGGTGTATATATGTGGTGCATGTGAGCATGTGTATACATGCATGTGCCCTGCGTGCAGACAGGCAGAGGACGTGGAGAACATCTCGTGGCCCTGTTATTATCTTCCACATCGTCCCTCTTGTTTTGGAGAAAGGATCTCTCATCGAACCTGGAGCTCACGTTCTTTTTCTCTTTTCTTTCCTTTCCCCCTCCTTTTCTCTTTTTCTTTCCATTTTCTCTTTTTCTCCTTCCTTCCTTCCTTCCTTCCTTCCTTCCTTCCTTCCTTCCTTCCTTCCTTCTCTCCCTCCCTCCCTCCCTCCCTTCTTCCTTCCTTCTTTCTTCCCTCCCTCCTTCCTTCCTTCCTTCTTTCTTCCCTCCCTTCCTTCCTTCTGATGTGAGCCAGAGGAAGGTGGTGGGAAAGGATGTTTGCTGGAACAAGGGTAACATTGGACTTCCCTCTGAGACTGTGAAAGTGCCTTCATCTCCCCCACCAGAATAGGGACTGTGGGATTGGTTCAGCAGCCATGGCATGTGACACAGGCTGATCCAATCAGAACGAGTCTCCATGTCTCTGCTGCACATGATGTTCTCCATCCCTGCTGTCATCCATCACCGTATTCTCGTCCCAACGAGGCTCTCTTGTCAGCATCTGCTCCCACGGGTGTGTGCTGAGATCCGCCATCCAGTCTGGTCTTTGCGCAGTTGTTCCCTGCCCTTGGTGACATCAGCTAGTACATGACAGCGTCCTCATCTGAGCCCAGATGACAATCTGTCTTGCTGTTGTGAGTCCCCTGGGAGGCTCTGCCTCTCAGGTTCCCCTCCTTTCCACAGGCCCGGGGAAACCCATCTGTTCTCTTGGCATCCGGCTGCTGTGGGGGGGGGTGGGGGGGGTTTCTGGGTTCAAATGTCTGGGCTCCTCCTCTGGACAGATGTCCCACTTTCATCATCATCATCATCATCATCATCTTTGTGTGTGAGTGCAGTTGTATTTGTGCCATGGCATGTGTGTTGAGGTCAGGGAACACCTTGGGGTGTCAGTATTTGCAGTTCACCTTGAAGAGGCAAGGACCATTATTGTCCAATGCTGCGTGCACCAGGACTTCCGGTTCCTGAGATCCTCCTGTCTCTACCTCCCATGTCACCATAGGAGTGCTGTGATTATGGCTGCCTGCTACTGCATCCAGCTTTACAGGGCTTCGGGGGATCTGAATCAGGCCATCAGGCACGCATAGCCAGCACTTTTCCCCACGGAGCCATCTCCCCAGCCCAGATGTCCTTCCTCAAGGTGTGTCATCATTTCAAGGTCCCTCCCTCTCATTTCTCAAACTTGTCAGAGACTTCTGGTTCTACGACCACTCCCCTCAGAGATTTGACGCACAGGATGCACCAGGATTGCAGCTCCTCATCGCAGCCTTGCACCGGCAGCCCCCCTCTCCTGATCACCGCCTCCTCCATTCTTAGTCCTTGGTTGTCTGAATCTAATCTCTACGGCATGGCAAGCTGGTTCTTAGCTGTCCTTCTTACAATCTACACTTTCCACCCAACTCCTTAGAAGCTTCGCTCCCCGTGATGCATTTAGAATGGGCAGAAGAATTCTTAGCAAAAGCCTCAACTAACCAGAACTTGTCTACTGTTGAGTATCAAAGATCTTCTCGGAGGTTGGAGAGATGGCTAAGCAGTTAAGGCACTTGCCTGCGAAGCCTAAGGACCCAGGTTCGATTCCCCAGTACCCACGTATACACCAGATGCACAAAGTGGCACATGCCTCTGGAGTTCACTTGCAGTGGCTACCGGCCCTGGTGTGCCCATTCTCTCTCTGTGTCTCTCTGTCTCCAAATAAATAAATAAAAACATAAAAGAAAGAAAAGACCTCCTCTGAAATAGCAGCTGGGGACCATTCCTTATCTATACATTCTCGGTATGACAGTCCCAATCTTTCCTGAGGCCGGGGCACCTTGGACTGAACTTCACAGATGGAGGACCATCTAGTCACGGCATTGAGGACATTCACAGCTCTCCAAAGGCCAAAGGAAACCAATTTTGGAGTTACAATAACTAGTTCTAGACCCAGTGCTGCTACAGAGTTGTGTGATGTAGGGTGTCGCTCATTCATTTTGAGCCTCGCTTAGCTATGAAACAGGGACAATAACAACTTCTCAGAGTTGTTTCAGGACCAGGGGAGATGATGTGTATGAAAGAGACTTGAAAGCTACAAAGCATCTTACGAACAAGAGGTATCGTAAGCTTTGAGGTTTTGCTCCGTTTTAGTACATTTTAATCATTGCTTTCCCAGAATACCTGTCAAAGGCTTCTCTTTTAGTCTCCCTTGGCCATTTGCTCACAGACCTCTGCAAACATGATATTGTACTGACCTTATTATTTATTTATCTTACTTTTTTTTTTGACAAGCTCTCACATGTCCCTGGCTGAGCTCATGCAGCTGAGGATGACCTTGAACTTCTGATCCTCTTGCTTCCATCTCTCGCGTGCTGAGATTCTGGGCATGCATCAGCACACCCAGTTTACGTGGTGCTGTGGACTGAACCCAGGGCTTTGTGCACGGTAGGCAATCACTCTACCCACTGGGCTACATCCCAGCCCATGCTGACTTAATTCTCAATGTGTCTGCTGGTTCCTTGCCCTGTATGTGAGAACTTGGGGGGCCATAATCACCTCGTTTTGACATCTTCTGCTCTCAGTCAGTGTTGGGCATGAAGTAGGAGCTCAGTAGATGTTTTCTGATGAGTGAGTGGGCACTTGGTAGGTGACTGGAAGGTTTTTGTGAGATAAATAAGTAATTAACCAGGAGCAGCCACGAGCTGTGGCTTTAAACTAGTGCTTTGAGGTACCATACCCCCTCTTCCTGACAGGGAGCATTTGGAAACCCGGTGACGTTTTTGTTTCCATAGCTCGAGAGTATCTAGTATGCGGAGGGGGGCAGGGACACTATTAGACACCCTACAGGGTACAAGAGGGCTCTCTGCCACAAAGCCTTGCCTGGCTCCAATTGTGAACAGTGCCGTGCTCTAGACACTCTACGGCAGATGGTCACTTTAAACATCCCTGAGAAACAAACCGAGGAGTCTGGAATCTGAAGGCAGCCAGTGCAACTTCATTTAAAACTGGGCTTTCGGGGCCTGGAGAGATGGCTTAGCGGTTAGGGCATTTGCCTGCAAAGCCAAAGGACCTCAGTCTGATTCCCCAGGACCCACGTAAGCCAGATGCACGAGGTGGCACATGCGCCCATTCTCTCTCTCTCTCTCTGCTTCTTTCTCTCTCAACTCTTTCAAATAAATAAAATGAAAATTGGGCTTTCACATCTCTACCACACCTTCCAAAGCTCAGGGTCCATTGAGGAAGAGGTGGCAGAAAGAATGTAAGAGCCAAAGGAAGGGTAGGACTCCTTACAATGCACTCTTCCAGACACAAAATGGCCTGGATATCCATGACCTTTCAGTGCCTGACACTACCTACACAAGACCATCATAATAGGAGGAAAAAATGATGACATCAAAATAAAAGAGAGACTGATTGAGAGGGGGAGGGCATACTATGGAGAGTGGGATTGCGAAGGAGAAAGTTGGGGGAGGGAATTACCACGGTTTATTGTTTATAGTTATGGAAGTTGTTAATAAAAAATAGGAGGAGGGCCGGGCGTGGTGGCTCACGCCTTTAATCCCAGCACTCGGGAGGCAGAGGTAGGAGGATCACCGAGAGTTCGAGGCCACCCTGAGACTACATAGTTAATTCCAGGTCAGTCTGGACCAGAGTGAGACCCTACCTCGCAAAAAAAAAAAAAAAAAAAAAAAAAAAAATAGGAGGAGAGCTAGAGGGATGCTTAGCAGTTAAGGCATTTGCCTGCAAAGCCAAAGGACCTAGATTTGATTCCCCAGGACCCACATTTGCCAGATGCACAAGGGGGCACACGTATCTGGAGTTCATTTGCAGTGGCTGGAGGCCCTGGTACGTCCATTCTCTCTCTCTCTCTCTCTCCCTCTTTCTCTGTCAAATAAATAAATTTCAAAAAATAGGAGGAAACAAATTAGGCTTTCAGGGGCTGGGGATGTAGCTTAGTTTGTAGAATGTTTACCCAGCATGCATAAAGCCCAGCAACTAAGTACGGTAGCATATGTCTATATTGCTAACACTTGGGAGGTAGAGGCCAGAGGATCTGAAGTTCAAGTTCATCCTTAGCTACATATTGAGTTCAAGGCCAGCCTGGGCTATATGAGATTCTATCTCGAAACAAACAAACAAAAAAAGATGGGCTTTGGGTTGAAAACTGTTTCTTGATCTTTTTAAAAAAAATATATGCTTTGTTTTATTTATTTATTTGAGAGAGGGAAAGAAGCAGAGGGAGAGAGAGAGAGAATGGGCATGCCAGGGCCTCCAGCCACTGCAAACGAACTCCAGACACATGCGCCACCTTGTGCATCTGGCTTACATGGGTACTGGGGAATCGAACCTGAGTCCTTTGGCTTTGCAGGCAAATGTATTAACCGCTAAGCCATCTCTCCAGCCCTCTTGATGATCTTTGATGAGAAGCAAGTGGCCCGGAAGATGGTGGGTAATGAATGATGATGATTCTGACAGTTATTTCCACCTGCAGAAGGAAGAGAGATTTTTTGGGAAACGCCAAGCAGCAGATGAGAAGGGCTTGGCAGGAAGCAGGGAACGGGTGGCGTAGAATGTGAGCTGCGTGGGCGTGTGCCGAGCTCCATGGCTGTCCATCAACTTCTCATCCTCCTCCCAGAGGGAGGCCTTCTCTTCCCTGCCTGTTGAACTCAGAGTCGGGTTGGGCAGTGAACAAATGGACACTAACTTCAGGCCACTAACTTGCAGAGTGAGCATGGACATCCCTCACTCCCACTGTTGGCTGCTTGGTCAGCCAGCGTCCCAGTGTGCACAGAAGTAGGCAGGACTGGTAGCCACCACGAAGGCTGAAAGAGAAGAAGCTTTGGTTAACTTAAACCACTGCCACCTGGGGTTGGGGGGACTATTTGTTATTGAACCACAGCCTAGCTTAGCCTGACTAATGAGCAATAGTTGGGTGGATTTAGAAACTATACCTACGGGCTAGAGTGATGGCTTAGCAGTTAAGGCATTTGCCTGCAAAGCCAAAGGATCCCAGTTCGACTCTCCAGGACCCATGTAAGCCAGATGCACAAGGGGGTGCATGCGTCTGGAGTTCATCTACAGTGGTTGGAGGCCCTGGCACACCCATTCTCTCTCTCTGCCTCTTTCTCTCTCTCTCAAATAAATAAATATTTTTTTAAAAAAAAAAGAAACGATACCTGCATGTCTGGGTATCACCTTGTTTCTCTTTTAAATTGATTCTAATGGGGGTGGGTGGGTTCTGGAGGTTGTGGCTGGAGAGGGACCAGGGTAAGGGACATTGGCCATCTCCTCTGTTCATTGGGTTCTCAGAGATTGAGGAGTTGGGAGCTAACGTGGGAAGGGCCATGGGAACAGCACAACACTCCCAAACACCCTGCATTTTGCAGGTTAAGGTAAATAGCAACTTTACAGCAGGATAACGTGGTTCTAGTCTGTGGTTATCACAAATGTCACTATTATCACAGATGACATTAATTTTTAAGAGGAAAGGAAGAAAATATGTCACGTTGCCGTTTTGTACATATGCTGATTGAATGAAAAGTTTATACCAGATGCTAGCTTAAAATAAGGACATATAAATATTTAATTGTTTGTATGCATGTATGCATCTCTGTATACACAGTATGTGTCTACATAGACACGGAACAGTGGTTCTCAAGTGATTGGCGAGTATAAATATACTTCTATGGGACACTTAGAAATGTCTGGAAAGATCTAAGTGTGTGTTTGTGTTCCTGGGTGAGCAGGCACACATGCACATAAATGTGCATAACCTCACATATTGGTTCTTAGGTGCCATTCACATTTTTAAAAATTTTATTTATTTGAGAGAAAGAGGGAGAGAGAGAAAGAATGGGTGCACCAGGGCCTCCAGCCACTGGAAACGAACTCCAGATGCATATGCCCCCTTGTGCATCTGGCTTACGTGCGTCCTAGAGAATTGGACCGGGATCTTCTGGCTTTGCAGGCAAACGCCTTAACCACTAAGCCATCTCTCCAGCCCCTGTGCCATTCACTTTCTAAAAAAATATTATTTATTTATTTATTTATTCATTTATTTATTTGCAGAGAGAGAGAGGGAGAGAATGGGCATGGCAGGGCTTGTAGCCACTGCAAATGAACTCCAGACGCATGCGCCTCATCTCTCTTTTTTGAGACAGGGTCTCTCCCTGGCCCAGAATGCACCAAACAGGCTAACCTTGCTAGCCAGAAGTCTGAGGGATCCATCTGTCTCCACCTCCCAAACCTTAAGATCACAAATGTGTGCCAATAGGTCATTTTTTTTTTTTTTTTTGAGAGAGACACAGAGAGACAGAGAGGGAGAGGGAAACAGATAGAGACGGGCAGGCCAGCAGTCTCTCAGCTGCTGTAAACGAAATCCAGTTGTGTGCACCCCCTTGTGGGCAAATGCGGCATTGCGCCCTTGTGTCACTTTGCATCTGGCTAAATGTGGGACCTGGAGATTGGAACCGGGTTCTTAGGCTTAGTAGGCAGGCGCCTTAACCACTAAGCCATCTCTCCAGCCCCCTGGTTATTTTTTTTTAATTGTATTTATTTATTTATTTGAGAGTCACAGACAGAGAAAGAGGCAGATAGAGAGAGAGAGAATGGGCATGCCAGGGCCTCCAGCCACTGCAAATGAACTCCAGATGCATGCACCACTTTGTGCATCTGGCTTACATGGGTCCTGGGGAATCAAGCCTCGAACCAGAGTCCTTAGGCTTCACAGGCAAGTGCTTAACCATTAAGCCATCTCTCCAGGACCTTTTTCTGGTTTTTTGAGGTAGGGTTTCACTCTAGTCCAGGGCCTCCAGCCACTGCAAACAAACTCCAGATGCACCACCTTGTGCATCTGGCTTACATGGGTCCTGGGGAATCGAGCCTCAAACTGGGGTCCTTAGGCTTCACAGGCAAACACTTAACCACTAAGCCATCTCTCCAACCCTGATACCAGACGTTTTACGTGGGTTCTGGGCTCAAGCTCAGGCAGGTCCTCACGCTTGCAAGACAGATACCTTACTGTCTGAGCTTCTCCCCAGTTCCTTTATGATAAATGCATTTGAATGCATTGTTTTAAGCATTACCCCTCTCCCAACAAGAACTGCTTTCCTATGCGAAGACATTGACACATGTGTTTTTATAGCAATATGCTAACTATTGCTATAAGTATATAAAATGCTACACACATTGGTGATAAGGTGAAACCTTCACTCCCTCACTGTCATAACAGCTGGTGCCAAGTCCCCGCGTGCCGTGGGATAGGAATCGTCTTTGAGAGTTTGTTTGGAGGTTCTAGCGGGAGAGCGCAGCTACTCGTATACCCTTGACCGAAGACCAGTCCTTCCTAGACTGGAAGCGCGCAACTTTGGGAGGGATGCACGTGGAGCCATGAGGGAGGAAGGGGACACTCGCCTAACCAGCCAGATCAGCTAAATCAACCGAGGCGATCAATGGGATGACAGATGTCACAGCCAGATCGCCCTCATATCCAGGAATTGTCTTTGATCCTTTTCCATGATAAGTCACTGGATGGAGGAAAACAGGTAGCAAGCTTGTCAGCCGGATCCTTCATAACAAGCTAGCCTGCTGATAAAGACCGGGAAAATCCTAACTTTTGCTCCTCAGAAGGGAAAATGAGAAAAAAAATGTGAGGTATCTAACAAGTGGAGGAAAAGGAGAAGGCAGAGTAGCCAGCAAGATGGTGATCTTGGGATGCTCTGAGAAGTGGAGACCATTAGAAATGTGCTATGGGGCGGGGCAGGACTGGAGAGATGACTCAGCAATTAAGGCACTTGCTTGCAAAGCCTAAAGACCTGGCTTTGACTCCCCAGTACCCATGTAAAGCCAGATGCACAGTGGCACATGCATTTAATTCATTTAGAGTTTGTTTGCAGTGGCTGGAGGCTTCAGTGCATCCATATTGTCTCTCTCTCTCTCTCCCCTTGCAAATAAATAAATGATATTTAAAAGAAATGTGCTATGGTTGAGGGGGTGGAGAGAAGTTGAAAGGGTTTTAAATCAGAATGCTTCTGTGTATTATTAGCTCTTTCACTGAGTTAGAAAAAAGGACAAGGGGGCTGGAGAGATGGCTTAGCGGTGAAGGTGAAGCCTAAGAACTCCCATTCAAATCTCCAGGTTCCACGTTTAGCCAGACACAAAAGTGACTCAAGCACACAATGTCGCACATGCCCACAAGGGGGCGCACGCATCTGGAGTTAGTTCACAGTGGCTGAGAGGCCACTGGCATGCCCATTCTCTCTCTCTCTCTTTCTCTCTGACTCTCACAAATTAAATAATAATAATAATGATGACAAGGGGCTGGGGAGAGGGCTCAGTGGATAAAGTACTTGCTTTGTCAGCATGAAGACCTGAGTTTGGATCCCCAGCACCTACGTTGAGGCATGGGGGACAAGTGCCTATTATCCACAGCACTGGAAGAGCAGAGACCAGAGGATCCCTGGGCTCGTTAACTAGCGAGGCTAGTTGACTTGGTGAGCTCTAGGCTCAGTGTGAGACCCTGTCTCAAGAAGCAAAAGTGAAGCCCTGTACCTGTCTCATTCAATGCTCTCGACAGCCCCATGAGACCCGTGCTATTTCAGGTCCCTGGTAGAAGCCAAGTCCCTCTCTCCCCCCGTTCCAAAAATCCAAGAAGCTTTGACAACCAAGAGATTTGTAATCGCCTGAGCCGATGTGAGGTAATTTGTGCTCTTAATTATCCATTGACTGTAAATCTCTATATGTTTCCCTGTAGAGATATCAGTGTGTTTGATTGCAGGCTGAAATCTACTGAAGGCTACATAACACACCATGAGGCAGCATGCCATTCTCCCACAATTCAGCATTGTTAAGTGTTCAGGCATCTGCTAGAACGTAAAGTCTCGCTGACCTGCATTACTTTTACTTTACATATAAGGAGTACTGAGGTGTTGTGGAAGCAGGGTGTATTCGTTACCATCATTGCCGCGACCAAACGCCTGGCCAGAAGCAGCTTCAACAAGGACGCGTTTATTTCACCCTTGCAAGGTTCAAGGTTGTGGTCCGTCATGGTGGGGGAGGCTGGCAGCAGGACCAGGGCTGGTCAGAAAGCATCTGCAGTCAAGAAGCAGAGTGATGGGCGGTGGCACTCAGCTCACTTTCGAATGTATTATTTCTTTAGTTGTTCGTCTGCAAGCAGACAGAGATAGATGCGAGACAGACAGAGAGAATGGGCATGCCAGGGCCTCCAGCTGCTGCAAACAAAACTCCAGATGCATGAGCCACTTTGTACATCTGGCTTTATGTGGGTCCTGGAGAATTGAACCCAGGTCACTGGGCTTTGCAAGCAAATGCCTTAACTGCTAAGCCATCTCTACAGATCCCCCCCCCCCCACAGCTCGCTTTTTCCTTTTAATTCAGTCCAGGACCTCAGCCCATGGCATAATGCCACCTATAGTTAGGGTGGATTCTCCTATCTTGATTTATCTAATCTCGAAAATCCCTCCTAAACATTTCCATAAATTTCCACCCCCACCATGGTGAATCTAAATTCTGTCAAGGGCTGGGGAGATGGCTCAGCAGTTAAAGCACTTGCCTGCAAAGCCAAAGGACCTAGATTCAATTCCCCAAGACTCACATAAGCCAGATGCACAAGGTGGCTCATGTGTCTGGAGTTCATTTGCAGTGGCTGGAGGCCCTGGCACACCCAATTTCTCTCTGTCTCTCTCTCTCTGTCAAATAAATAAATAAATTTTTTTTTTAATCTTGTCAAGTTGACAACCAGAGATTAACCATCATAAACAGGTGCTTTACCCAACAGTATAAAGCTACCAGCTAATGGTGCAGACTCGAACCCAGAGCCTTGCCTTTTCTGAACATGTGAATTCAAAAGTAAGAATTCCAGCAAGTTCTCACGCACCGTGGTCACCTCCCATGTTTTTCTTCTTGGCAGAATTGCGGCAGCACGCTGAAATCCTGCTTCCCTACCCCCACCCGCCTGAGGTTTTTATGGAGCTCATCCTGTTATTTTTACAATAAACTTCAAAAAAGCTTCTAGTGTTTTGGATATTTATTGTTTCTGGACCCAGTGGCAAGCAGAGAGCTATCCACAGAAAGCCTGGACTTTAATGAAGCTTTTGTACGGAAATGTGTTCATGTGACAAAAATAGAATAAGCTCTTGGACACATCTTCTCAGCGTCCCCATTCCGCATCATCTCTCCCTCCCTCCAAACCCTTGATTCTTACCCTGCATCCCTACCAGAACTGGCTTCTGAATCCCAGTCTCCTCCAGTAAATAATGCATTCGACAAACACTTACGGAATGACAATGTGGCCAGAGAGGTTTGATGTCTTCCTAGAGAGCTCTGGTCAGACAGGCAAATGACCGAGGCCCTGTTAGCTTGCAAGTCGAACGACAAGGCTCTCCTCCATGTTGGATGTCAGTTTAAGCAAGAGTGAAGAGAGGAGGGCTGGAGAGATGGCTGAGCGGTTAAGGCGCTTGCCTGCAAAGCCAAAGGATCTTGGTTCAATTCCCCAGGACCCACGTAAGCCAGATGCACAAGTTGGCACAAGCGTCTGGAGTTCATTTTCAGTGGCTGGCAGCCCTGGTGTGCCCAATCTCTCTCTCTCTCTCTCTCTCTCTCTCACACACACACACACACCCCACCCACACACCCATACAAACAAATACTTTTGAAAAAAAGAGTGAAGAGGAGACAATTGAGAAAGAGTGTAGCAAATGTAGTCCCGAGGTACAGAAACCTCACATTCATAGGGTTCACCAATAAAACGCGTGGGCACAACCTGACCGGATCAGTTCTCTTGAATTCAGTCTTCTGAGTGGTTTGCCTCGTGATCACAAAACAGCTGCCACGAGTACCTGCGACCAAGGGCTTCCCATTCAGGGCCGAAGAGAGGGAGCTATTTCTGGAACCAAGCACAGTTGTAAAAGTGATTGCTTAAAGCCAGATCTGTTCAGACGGAACCAACACGGATTCCCATAGGCTGGTATCCAGCCACTCTGTCATTCCTGGAGAGTGTTGCTTTTGATCCCAAAGGAAGTCCCAATTTTCTTGCTTTCCATCTTGCTTGGGGCAGGGTCTCTCATTCTGATTACTGTTCACCGTGTCTGAATTCACCAGGCTAGCTGGCCCAGGAGCTTCTGGGAACTCCTCTTGTCTGCACCTCCCTTCTGGCCAAAGGCTCGCTAGGGTTACAGATGCCTGCCATGGCATCCGGCTTTGACGTGGAGTCCGGGCATGTGAACTAGGGTATTCATGCTTGTGTGGCGAGGGCTTTATCCGCTGAGCCATCTCCACTCCCCACGAGTGACTTTTCATAGATTGTACTTCATTAACTTTTTGTTAAACCATAACCAAATAGAAAATTTACACAATACCGCTGAGAAAAAAAATTTGTCAGATATACTTTGCCCGTAATTTGTGGCTGAACACTATATATATATAGTGTATACACATAAAACAATGCAGTCCTGAGCAGGAATTCAACTCAAATAATTCATACATTAAGAGTTAAACAATGCAAACTGAACTAGATGCTGACAATAACCCACAAATAATCTTAGAACAGATTAAAAATATAAAATACATAGTCTAGTCTAGTACCACTGTATTATTTATTTTTGTGAGGGGTGTGTGTGTGTGTGTGTGTGTGTGTGTGTGTGTGTGTGTGTGTTTGTGTGTGTTTGTGGGGCATGCCTGGGCCATGGCATGCATGGAGAGGTCTGAGGACAACTTCGGGGTGTTGGGCCTTGCCTTCTGCTTTATTTGAGGCAGGATCTCTTTTGTTGTTTGCCACTGTGAAGGCCGGACTGCCTGGCCCACTAGTCTTGGGATTCTCCTGACTGTCGTTGGGGCTTTGGGATTACAAATGCACATGTCACTTGCATCTCACTTTACGTGGGTTCTGGGGATCCAATCTCCTATCACTAGGCTTTTGCAACAAGCACTTTCAACCACAGAACCATCTCCCCAGTCTGTATTGTTTGGTTTTATGAGTTTCTTTGAAAATTTATGTTTTGCCTGTACACCACAGTTATAGCTACAGACCAGGTAAAGAACATGACACAAAACAGAGATTCTACTGAAGAGAATTGAGGACCAGAGATACAATGTGGCAGTTGAAGACACCACGGGCGGTAGTAGCTGTAAAATAGCAGCTTCCTCCTCCTTAGGGAAGGCGCGGAGGAAGAGGCGAGGGTTTCGAGAATGTGGAAGCTTGCAGAAGAAACTGCAGAGGTGGGAGCTGAAAGCCAGAGGAGGCATACACTCTGGCAAGCCGGCTCTGAAGTGTCTGAGGGGCACGTGCTGGAGTAGGTTCAGTGTGGTACAACTGGAATCAACTGGGCTTTTGTGGGGGATGGAAGTGTGGCCGAAGTCACGCTGCCAGAAACAGCAAGCAAATGGCTTAGACACAGCTGCACCTTCTCCTCCCGCCCCTGCTGTTCTCCCCTCCCTCCTCCCTTGCAGGGAGCAGCTGCCCTGGCTCAGAAAGCCCCTCCCCAAAGCACTGAGTCTCAGAGGTGGAACAAGAGGTGGATCAGGAGCCCCCAGAGGGGTAGTAGCTAGAGTCCTTATGCAAGCTGGAAAAGCGCGTCCTCTCTGGCCTAACGCGTGCGTTGGGGTGCATGCGTGGTGAATTTAGAGGAAGACCATGCATCACACTGGGGTATTGGGTCTAGCAGAAGGAGGGAGCTAGATGCTAGTATCTGCCTGGCCTCTGGACCAAGTGTATTATTAGTTTGTGCAGACATGGCTACTGGCCCTATACTTGTCCTGCTACACACACACACACACACACACACACACACACACACACACACACACACACACCACGTGTACACATACACACATACATGAAAATGCAGTGCTTACAAATATAGTCTGTGTGACTATAAAAGTATACTTGGGGGGGGGAGCGTCTGGGGAGATGTGCAAGCATGAGGGTATGAGTTTGAATGCCCAGCACCCAAAGCTGGAAGTGGCAGGCACGGCTGTAATCCTTCTTCTGGGGAGGGGGCGACAGGAGGACTCCGGTCACTCACTCTTAGCTAAATGCTTTTGCCTGTAACTCTGGTCCTCGTCAGGTCTTCCCGTCTGATAATGATGACATCTACCCCCAGAAGCCGGGCATGGGGAGCACGCCTTTCATCCCAGCACTTGGGAGACAGAGGTAGGAGGATCACCGTGAGTTCGAGGCCACCCTGAGACTACATAGTGAATTCCAGGTCAGCCTGGGCTAGAGTGAGACCCTACCTCGAAAAACCACAAGAAAAAAAGAAAAAGAAATTCCTGGAGCCCTTTTTGATTCTTTCCTTTCCTCCCCTCCCCCACGGTGCAATTCGTCAGCAGAATATGTTAGTTCAACCTCCAAAACTAGGCTGAGTCTGTCCTTCTTGCTCCACTCCACTCCCATCGCTGGTCCAGCCATCAGGCCTTCCATAGTCAACTGTCACAGTTTCCTGACTTTCACCTTGTTTATCCTGCCATCTATTGTTTTTAAAGTTTTTTTTTAATTTAATTTATTTATTTGAGAGAAGGTCAGAGAGAAAGAGGCAGACAAAAAGAGAGGGAGTCTCGGCACCCCAGCTTGCCACTGCAAAACGAACTCCAAACACATGTACCACTTTGTGCATCTGGCTTTGCGTGGCTTCTGGGAATGAACCCAGGATGTCAGGCTTTGCAAGCAAGTGCCTTTAACTTCTGAGCAGCCCCTGCCATCTATTTCCTACGCTGTAACCAGAATGATCTCAAAATGCCATTCTTCTAAACAGAGCACTTTATTTTTATTTATTTATTTGAGAGAGAGAGAGAATGAGTGAGCCAGGGCCTCTAGCCACTGCAAATGAACTCCAGACACATGTGCCATCATGCGCATCTGGCTTACGTGGGTCCGTGGGAGTTGAACCTGAGTCCTTAGGCTTTAAACCACTGAGCCATCTCGCCAGCCGCACTGTCCACCTTTTTTTTTTTTTTTTTTTTTTTGAGACAGGGTTTCTCACTGACCTCTCCAAGTACTATAGACTGGCTGATCAGAGAGCCCCAGGTGTTCACCTCCCCAATGTTGGGATTACTGGACATTTTCACATGTGTTTTAGGCATTGAACTCACATCCTCATGGTTGTAAGGTAAGCACTTTATCAACAGAGCTGTCCCCCAGCCCCCTTAACTGTTTCTTTTCTGTTTGCTTGTTTATTTATTTATTTATTTGACAGGCACAGAGAGAGAGAAAGAGGTAGATAGAGAGAGAATGGGCATGCTAGGGCCTCCAGCCACTGCAAACGAACTCCAGATGCATGCACCGCCTTGTGCATCTGGCTTACGTGGGTCCTGGGGAATTGAGCTTGAACCAGGGTCCTTAGGCTTCACAGGCAAACGCTTAACCGCTAAGCCATCTCTCCAACCCCTTAACTGCTTCTTGTTTCACTTAAAATTCAAACTCCTGACCATGAATGCAAAGCTCCCCTGATTTGTGTGTGTGTGTGTTTGTGTGTGTGTGTGTGTGTGTGTGTGTGCACACGCATGCTCGCGGACATGTTGAAGCCAGAGGTTGATGTTGAATGTCTTCCAAAGTCTCTCTCCACCTTCTTCTTTGAGACAGGATCTCTCTCTGGGCCTAGAGGTCCGTGATGCAGCTCAACTAGCTGGTAATGGGCCTTGGGGACTCGCCTGTCGTCTCCACAGTGCTGGCATCACAGGCATGCACTGGCGCACCCGGCATTTTACATGGATGCTATGGACCTGAACTCCATTCCTGGCACGACAAGCACTTTACCCGCTGAGCCGGCTCCCAGGTTTTTCTTACCTGCCGTGTTCCAGCTTCCCTGACTCACTCTATTGAATCTTCAAGCATGCTGGCCTCACCCTTGCCCTCCACCTGAAAAGACCTTCTTCGGAGCCTACCATGGCTGGTCCTTCTTGTCCTTAAAGGCTAGCTAATAATCCCCTGCTTAGCCAGGCCCCCTCTATTCCATTCTTATACGGATACCAATCCAACCTGGAATCAAGGCCCTCTCTCACAGCCTAAGGGTTGTGTGCGAACAGGGCAAGCCCTCCTTGGCACGAACGCGTTAGCAGCGCATATCACTTCCAGATCCCAGCGCTGTCTTGGAGACATGCTTGGCCAGGGTACAGCACATCCCAAGTGGGTAGGAACAGAGGGGAGAACTCTGTCCGCTCCTCCAAGTGAGTCAGTTGCCTTACAGAAAAGAGAAGTCTTCCACCACCAAGTCTGTAAACATAGAGGAAACTTCCCAGCCCTCGGTGGAACAATAAAGGAAGATGTGGTTATTCAGTCTACCAGCCCTAGGGCAAGTAGAAATAAACATGAGGTTGGAAAATTTTTTTAATCTGTGTTTCCTTGGGTTATTAAAAGAGAAAAACAAGCTCTTGAACTGTTTGGAGGAAGTCACCATGCAGTTTACTAGTAGTTATTGGGTTCTGGCTGTGGCCAAATCTTCTGAGGCCATAGGCTAGTTTGGGGGGAACTGAGGTGTGAGATGGGGAAGGGCGACAGGGCAGAAAAGAAAGGGACCCATGGATAACACTCATGGAGACCCCGTTAGACTGCTAACAAATCCAGAACACCAAGTAGTGTCTGGTGTCAAGAGCAAAGGGTTGAACAAGCAGGAAGGACTGAATTCCCTCCCAGGAAGGGGAGGAGCTGGCACAGGCAAAGGCTTTCTGCTATGGACCAGTGGAACCCTGGGCTTTGATGGAGCTACGGTACAGCCATGGGCTTTCTGATCCATTCCTCCAGTACAGATCTCCTTTTCTGCCCTTCGCCTTTCCCCATCATTTCCTTCTTCTGCTGGACAGGACTCAGCAACGACTCGCTGTGCCTGCACAGCACCCTACCTGGCAGATGTAGTATGATTATCTCCCGCAAACACACACCAGCGGCCATCTCGGGGCCTGGCAAGCACGTTGGCACCTTGGAGCTGCTTCTTGGAAAAAGTCCACAGCTGGTGTTTGAGCCTCCTCAGTGATGTCTTTGGAGAGGGTGTGAACTGCTTCCCAAAGGGGTGAAGAAGGGTTGAAGCAGGAAAAAAAAAACAAAAAAACATGGGCTGGCTTCAGAGTGGAGCACGCTGGGGGAGGCTGAGAACAGCTTGGCTTTGTGAACAAAGTCAGGCTAGAGAGAGGGAGTCAGCGCCTGCTAATTTGAAGTTAATTTTGAATTGCCTTGAAAATCACCACGCGGCATCCTGGACTGCCTTTGATGCTCGAAGAAAGCTGCTGCGTTTATAGTCCTCTTCAGGGCTTGTTCCCCCCCCCCCCAGCGGTGAGGCAAATTAGGCAGAACAGCAGTGGAAGTTGCAGTTGGTCTAATTTCTCAGGAAAAGGTCAGGCTAATTGTTGGCTGGGAGCTAACAGAGCCGGAACACACTCGGGTCGGTTCTGTTTCGCTTGCCTGCTGTAGCGGGGCTTTGTTAGAACCGAAGACTCCCTTGTCTTAACCACCAGCATTCCTGTACCCTGCTAGGCCCTTGAGGGTGACACGACACAGGGTGATAAGGTCTCTTTAAAGGCCCAAGAAAGCCCCTGGTTTAGCAGATTTTCATCCATCCATCAAGCTTCCCCATAATGCATTACTTCATTTGCAAAATCAGCAGGGCAGGGCTGGCCTGGGGAACATAGCTTTGCTTATTTCTTCTCCTTCTCCTTCTCCTTTTCCTCCTCCTCCCTTCTCCCTCCCCTCCCCTCTACCTTCTCCTCCTCCTCTTCCTTCTTTTTCTTATCAGAAGCTCTGGATGTTAAAAAAAAAAATGAGGCTGAATAAATGGCTTAGCAGTTAAGGCATTTGCCTGTGAAGCCTAAGGACCCCGGGTTCAATTCCCCAGGACCCACATAAGCCAGATGCACAAGGAGCACAAGCATCTGGAGTTCGTTTGCAGCCCTGGTGTGCCCATTCTCTCTCTATCTGTCTCTCTTCTCTCTCTCTCTCTCTGCTTGCAATAAATAACTACAATTTTTAAAAATGCCATGGAGGCTTCCTTGAAGACTGTGTAAGTGTAATGTCTCTAGGTCTCCCGTACACCTTTGCATCCAGTGGAACCAGCAGTTTGGGAGTGTGCTGTCTGAGGCCCTCTAAGAGACACTTGGAATGAGCACTAGGGCTGGCAAAATGGCAGCACCCTCCCCCCCCCCCCAAGAGGAGAGCTGGGGCGTGCTTGATCCCATGACGAGCAGAAAATGGAGACATTGTCATTTCAAAACTGCCTGTGTCTCCTCTCTCGACAGAGGTGCAGGCTTTCACGGTGTCCTTTGTGCTGTCGAAAGCCCCCTGGGGTCCTCGAAGTGAGTGTGCTTTCATTGTTCTGGGAAGAAAAGTGGATGTCTTACACTGAAGACGTTGAGATGGGCTGTGTGAGATCAAGTCGGCGCATACACGCACACATGCCCCGGGGCCAGAGCTGCTTCTCTCTGCTTCCACCTCTCCTTTCCTCCATCACTTCTGGGTTCACGCCTCTTCAGGAAGCTCAGGGTTCTGTTGTGACCTTCCCTGCAGATGGATGTCTATCTTCTCTCTAAGAGCAGCTCTAAGCCTACCAGGTGAAGGCTTAGGGGAGGTGACATCATTCTGTTTGGCCAGCTGGATTGTTAGGTTGGGTTCATACCGTATTTTATACCCTTAGAATAGTGCTAGTGGCCTTTTGGATACAAATATGTCTCACTGACATCTCTTTAAGCATCCCTATGAGCTAAAGTAGGGATATATGTGTTTCTGCATAAGCATGCTCTGAGAGACAACGGTGCCACATGCCTGTCATTCCAGGTCTTGTGATACTGAGACAGGAGGGTGGCCATGAACTCAAGGCCTGTTTGGGTTGCTTAGTTTGAGGCAAACCTAGGCTAAGAGTCAGACCTTGTCTCAAAGAAAAAAAAATAAGATCCAAAACAAGCAAGCCAGGTGTGGTGGTGCACACCTTTAGAGTTCGAGGCCACCCTGAGACTACACAGTGAATTCCAGGTCAGCCTGAGCCAGAGGGAGACCCTACCTCGAAAAGCCAAAAAAAAAAAAAAAAAAAAAAAAAAAAGAGGCTGGAGAGATGGCTTAGTGGTTAAGGCATTGGCCTGCAAAGCCAAAGGATCCCAGTTCTATTCTCCAGGACCCATGAAGCCAGATGCACAAGGGGCACATACATCTGGAGTTCGTTTGCAGTGGCTGGAGGCCCTGCCTTGCCCATTCTCTCTCTGTCTGCCTCTCATCTATCTTTCTCTCTGCTTGCAAACAAATGAAAAAATATTTAAAAAAACAAATAAGCAAACAGGGATGGACCGATGGCTTAGTAGTTAGGGCACTGGTTGACAACGCCAAAGAACCCAGGAATTCACTATATAGTCTCTGGCTGGCCTTGAACTCACAGTGATTCTCCTATCTCTACAGCCCTTGTACTGGGATTAAAGGCGTGTGCCACCACACCCGGCTTCAACTAGTTTTAACAATACTTTATTTCAGGGGACTATATGTACTCCTGGGGTTGTGTTTCTTGGGTAGAAGCCAGACATGAACTTGAAAGCACAGATGACTCAGAGGTTAAAGGTGCTTGCTTTCAAAGCCTGACAATCTCAATTCGAGTCCCCAATACCTATGTAAAGCCAGATGCACAAAGTGGTACATGTGTCTGGAATTGTTTGCCTGGGCCAGAGTCCCTGGTGTGCCCATTCTCTCTCTCTCTCCTTCTCTTTCTCAAGTAAATTTTGTTTTGTTTTGGTTTTGTTTTTTGAGGTAGGGTTTCACTCTGGTCCATGCTGACCTGGAATTAACTATGTAGTCTCAGGGTGGCCTCGAACTCACGGCGATTCTCCTACCTCTGCCTCCCAAGTGCTGGGATTAAAGGCGTGCGCCATCACACCCGGAACTCAAGTAAATATTTTTGAAAAAAAAAAAAAAAAGAGGGCCAGAGAGATGGCTTAATGGTTAAGGTGCTTGCCTGCAAAGCCTAAGGACCTAGGTCCGATTCCCCATTACCCATGTAAGCCAGATGTACAACGTTGTGCATGTATCTGGAATTCTTTTACAGTGGCTAGAGGCCCTGGAGCACCCATTCTCATTCTCTCCCTCTCTCAAATAAATAAATGAATAAAATATTTAAAAAGAAGAGAGAGAGAGAAATGGGGCATGACATGTGTGCCTGAATTTAGCTAAGCCGACTTGGGCCCAGGCAGCAGAGGTCTTCATATTTGCCTCCACTCACCAAATCACAGCATTGTTATAATCTTCCTTTGAGGTCATGGGGGAGCCTCTGTAGTCCCTAGCCCATCTTCCTTGGCCTGAGCCACTGTCATAGCCAAGTGGAAAGGCGAGCACAGAAACAGAAGGGGGACTCCACCTTCCTTCCTAAGAAAGACTTGAGCATCTGTAGCTTCCATGTATATATTTGGTCCAAGATTCTCAGAGGACGTGCTGGAAGTCTTACCTGGTTTGGAGTCTTGTTGGCAATATCCTTGATTAAATGCTGTCGGAAACTCACTGAACTGACTTGATCCCACCCCCCATTCATCAAATTAGAGTGACTGATCGGGTGGAATACTCAAAGTGGAAATTTGCCGGAAGCCAAGGCTGTAAAGAGAAGGGGTGGGTATTATTGGCGGACGAGTCTCGGTAGGTCTTTTGAGAATCACGTGTTCCGTGAGCAGCACCACTAACTGCCTTTGTTCCATGCCATCTTTTCAAGGATGTCGTGCTGCAAGCAGCCTTGGCAGACAGTGTCTCCCGCCAAAGCCAAGAGCATGCAGGCTTACTGTTGACTAGAAAAGAGCTACCTTCCCTAAGCCGGGGAGTCTTTCCCCTTCTGTAAGGCAAGCCACCAATGTATACAGGTTACCTGGCCCTTCTGTTGTTGCCTTGCGGGATTTGGGGCTTAGGGAGCCCATGCAACTGGTTAGTTCTGTGAGTAATGAACTCTTTTGTCTTTGACCCTGGAGTCTTGTATCCTCTGCCAGCTCCCATGGAACTACAGAAGCTTGCTTGTCAGCTTGCAAGTGGAGGGATATCTCAGACACCTCATCGTTCTTGACTCTGTGGGTCTGGCCTGGACCATCCATGAACGTAGTATGTAGGTGAGCGTTCTCCACTGTGTACATCATGGGACAATAAAAGCACTGAGGGCTTAGGCTTTGCCATACTTCACGGATAGGTTGGAGTCACACCTAGCACACTCATGTGCCCCGTGCATGCATCAACCCTACGTAAAGATCTGGGAGGCTGGCAGGATTTTTACTGTAATGCTCCACTTGCTACAGCCTCCATTTTTCCATGTGGATCAATAGGATTCGCCCAAGCCAACTTGGATGCACGTAGTTGGCGTCATCGATGTCCCTGTAACTGTTCTTCTCTATGACTTGACCACACACATCTTGAATGACTCTTTTTTTTTTTAAGATTTTATTTTTATTTATTTATTTATTAGCGAGAGAGAGAAGGAAAGAGAGACAGAGAGGGAGAGTGAGAATGGGTGCGCCAGGGCCTCTAGCCACTGCAAAGGAACTCCAGACGCATGCACCACCATGTGCATCTGGCTTACGTGGGACCTGGAGATTCGAACCGGGATCCTTGGGCTTCGCAGGCACACACCTTAACCACTAAGCCATCTCTCCAGCCTTTTTATTTTTAACATTTATTTATTTATTTGAGAAAGAGAGAGAGAGAGAGAGAGAATGGGTGTGCCAGGGCCTCTAGCCACTGCAAATGAATTCCAGATGCATGCGCCCCCTTGTGCATCCAGCTTTACGTGGGTCCTGGAAACCGAACCTGGGTTATTTAGGCTTTGCAGGCAAGCGCCTTAACCACTGAGACATCTTTCCAGCCACTTTGACTAGTGACAGCTTGCCTCTCCCTCTTAGCAGCCTGTCTGTCATCTAAGTTTATCTTTTCTACACCGAAATTGGCCAATTTACATGTCGCCCCTTACCATCTTCTCTGGATGTGCCTCTAATCTAATTAGACTAATTTCAATTTCCTGGATTTAATTACTTTTAATTCAATTAATTTAGAATGCAGTACACAAAGTGATTAATTAGGAGATGTTACTGAGGGATTCGGAAGTTGAATTGCAGTGTGTGTAAGTGTTTAAATATTATTGTGGCCACATCTGCCAGTTGTCACTTCACATAGGAGGCCTTGGGAGGGGCAGAGAAGCCAGGTGGGTCAGGTACTCAAAATGAAGCTACCTTGGAAGAAAGCCTTATAGCAAGCACTCTTTCATTTTAATCTATTCATTAAGTCTCAGGGGAGGCAGGCAAGGTAGACCCAGCTGAGTCTGGTGGCTGACAGGTTGGAACTTGGCATAAACTGTGAAAGGTGAGGACAACCTTCGTGCCATTTCTATGCTGGATTTTTCTGTCCATAGCAAATAAACGAGAGATGTGGCGGTTTGAACGAGGTGCCTCCATAAACTTATGTGTTCTGACTGCTAGGTCCCCAGCTGGCGGCAATTTGGGGAATGGAGTCTCCTGGAGGAGGTGTATTGTTGAGGACGGGCCTATGGGTGTTGTAGCCAGCTTCCCCTTGCCAGTGTTTGGCACACTCTCCTGCTGCTGTTGTCCACCTGATGTTAGCCAGGAAGTGATGTCCAGCCTCTGCTCATGCCATGCTTTCCCCTGCCGTCATGGAGTGCCCCCTCAAGCCTATAAGTCAAAATAAACCCTTTCCTTCCATCATCTGCTTTTGGTTGGGTATTTTGTGCAGCAATGCGAAGGTGACTTGCAACAAGAGGTCTGAGCTATCACACACTTCTATTGTTTTCTTTCTTGCTATGCATACTTATTGAGTACCTGGAATGATGGGTAATAAAAGTAATCTTGGGCCTGGAGAGGTGGCTTAGCAGTTAAGCACTTGCCTGTGAAGCCTTAAGGACCCCGGTTCAAGGCTCATTTCCCCAAGATCCACATAAGCCAGATGCATAAGGTGGTGCATGCATCTGGAGTTCGTTTGCAGTGGCTGGAGGCCCTGGTGCGCCCATTCTCTCTCTCTGTCTGCCTCTTTCTCTCTGTGTCTGTCTGTTGCTCTCAAATAAATAAATAAAAAATAACAACAAAAAAGTAATCTTGTATGTACAGATATATGTGTGTGTGTTGTACATGCGTGTATTCATGGTTGTATGTATGTGGGCACACATGTGAGTATGTGTGGAGGGGCAGAGGTTGAAATTAGGGGTCTTCCTCAGTTATTCTCCAACTTACTTTTTGGAATTTTAAAAATATTTTATTTTTATTTATTTATTTGACAGAGAGAAAGAGGCAGAGAGAGAGAGAGAATAAAAAAGAAAGGGATGGCATTCCAGGGCCACTTGTCACTGCAAATGAACTCCAGATGCATGGGCCACTTTGTGTGTCTGGCTTTATGTGGGTCCTGGGAATTCGAACCTGTGCCCTGAGCTAGACCATTTGACCGAAGGTCAGACCTTCCCTCCTCTTCCTTGAGCAAAACCCTCTTCCATGACTAGATCATTCTGTCCTGAAATGTAGCCCCAATTGCAAAGGCATTCAATCGGCAAATGGGCCCTCTGGGTACCTGTAGGGATCGGACCCCTGTTCTCCTGGAATGCTGAGCCGTGATTCACCTAAGGAGAGAAATCAGCATAGTATAGGATACAACTTGCTGATAGGCCTAAACTCTGCTTGGACACACAGAGCTGCCTTCAATCTATGTGCTATGAGTAGATGAAAACCAGCCAGGCTGAATTCGTAAGGAGACTCTTTAAAAATGGACCTATCAGGCTGGAGAGATGGCTCAGCAGTTAAGGGGCGTGCCTGCAGAGCCTAAACACCCAAGTCCAATTCCCCAGGTCCCACGTCAAGTCAGATGCACAAAGTGGTGCATGAGTCTGGAGTTCCTTTGCAGTAGCTAGAGGCCCTGACTTGCCTATTCTCTCTGTCTGTCTCTCTTCTCTCGATTTCTCTCTGCTTGCAAATAAATAAATATATAATATATTTTTTGAAAAAAATGGAGTTATCCTATCTGGAATAGGCTCTTCACCAGCCCAAGAGTCACCATGGCTGGGACTGTTCACACAAAAGCTGACTGACAATAACTTGCTCACTTCGTTTTCTTTCCTATCTCCTTCTTGCTGATTTAGTCTTTAAGATGCAACAGAAGGGATCATTTCCTTTAAGAAGGCTTCCCTGAGAACCCCATCTCCTAGCCCCCCAGTGATCAGGTATTCTCCATGTTCCCACAATGCTCCAGGCCTACCTTTGTCATTGCACTTGCCATGCACTGGAATGGCTGCTAACCCTAACCCTCTCCCTCATCACCCTGCAAGATCTGCATGACTTCTGGCTGAGGGATAAAGGAGCTCGGGAGGCTAAGGACCTCACCTATGCAGCCAAGAGAAGACAGAATGGCTGGCCTGGTTTCTGAGCCCAAAGCTCATGATGGATGAGCTACCAAGAAGACTCCAGGGCCCTCAAAATTCTGACATGTGTAAGGGGCATGGGCTTGTGTGATACTCGTGTGACTGTGCCAGTCAGCTTTGTGTTACTACAATGCACTACCAGAGGTTTCAATCCTTTTTTTTTAAAAAAAATTCTCTTTAATAGATTCTTTTATTTTATTTATTTGAGAGAGGGGGAAGAAGAGAAAGGAAGAGGCTGACACACACACACACATACACACATGCACAGAAAGAGAGGGAGAGGCTGGGCACACCATGGTCTCCAGCCACTGCAAACAAACACCAGATGCATGCACTACTTTGTGCATCTGGCTTATGTGGGTCCTGGGGAATCGAACTTGGGTCCTTTAGCTTTGCTGGCAAGCACCTTAACCGCTAAACCATTTCTCCAGCCCTCAAAAAAAATTTTTTTGAGGTAGGGTCTTGCTCTAGCCCAGGCTGATCCATAATTCACTCTGTAGTCTCAGGCTGGCCTTGAACTCACAGCGATCCTCTTACTTCTGCTTCCCATGTGCTGGAATTAAAGGCGTGTGCCACCCTACCTAGGATCAGAGACATCAATCTTATAAAAAGAAAAAAAAAACCTTATTTATTTAGTTCACGGTTTGGGAGGTCATTTTCATTCATTCATTCATTGAGACAAGGTCTCGTGTTGCTCAGGCTGGTCTTAAACTTGCTGTACCTCTGAGAATGACTTTGAACTCCTGATCCTCCTGTCTCTACCTTTCCAGTACTAGGGTAACAGGCATACACTACCCAGTGCTTGGCACTGAACCTAGGGCTTTGTGTTTGGTAGGCAAGCACTCTACCAATTTGAGCTATATCCCCAGCCCAGTTTCAGGTAGGCTTCACAGGGAAGGGCAGCAGATGGCAGCATGCATGGCGCGCGCCCGCGTGTGTGTGTGTGTGTGTGTGTGTGTGTGTGTGTAAGAGCTTACATTACCAAACAGGAAGTCAGAAAAAGAGACTGGTGGTATCCCACAATCCTTTAAAACCCAAGGACCTCCTGCTAAGCCGCATTTCCTAAAATCCACCACCAACCCATGGCAACACCCTGGGGACCAAGATTTACACCATAATGGACCCTTGGGAGCCACTTGGAACATTCTTTTACTTTAAATACTGATTTATTTATTTGAGAAACAGAGAGAGAGAATAAGCACACAAGGGCCTCCTGTTGCTGCAAACGAACTCCAGATACACACGCCACTTTGTGCATCTTTGGGTGGGTACTGAGGAATTGAACCAGGGCCGACAGGCTTTACAAACAAGTGCTTTTAACTGCTGAGCCATCTCTCCAGTTCTTACAGCAGCGACTGAAGCACCAAGGGGTGGTACGAGGGCTAACTTTGGAGTGGGTTCAATCTGCCAGTCTGTGGCATACCAGGCCCATAGCCAGATAATCGCCCACATCTACCTCACCGGTACTCTGGCACTCTGAGCCCTTCAAGGTCATGGGGGGGGGGCAGAAGCCATGAGAACGTGAGCAATTGAAGAACCTCTCTCTCTATGTCCATGGGACTCCTTTGAGCCCAAGCCAAAGCCCCTCTTTAACACCCTTATTCCTTCATTTTACAGAGGTGAGGAGAGCCAACCCCTGGGGTTTTAAGGCCAGATTCCATTTCTATTAAGGCTGCTGCTGGCCCCAGAAGATTAACTCACAGTCACCCCATGAAAGCCAATCCGAGTGGAAAATGGAGTTAGAAAATTCCACCTTCCTTTCCCTCACACCTCAGCAGATTAAGGGGAGGCCTGACAATGAGTTACGGGGATTTATGAGAATGTGCAGTCGCTGGCTTTTAAACGCTCACTCACTCCGCGGTGTTGGCAACGTGGCTTCCTATAAATCGTTGCTGGTATTTTTTAATCCTTCCTTGCCAGCAACGCGGAGGCCTGCAACACCTTTTCCGTGCAGTAGCCTGTGAAAATATTGAAGTCGGGCCCAGAAAAACACCAGCATAGAAAGGGGAAACTTTGATGTTTGCTAGTTATTTTCAGACAACCCTTGCCAAATCTTAATTTTTTTAGTTTACAAGTAAGAGATTCTGACCATCTGTCTGCTGTCAACCGATGTTTGTTTGGATGAAGATGTTATTTTTTTTTCCCCTCCCAATCTCGCACTCCTGTTCTTACAAGTAGTTTATTGGACTTCATAAATGTCAGCTTTTTTTTTTTTTTTGCATGCATTTTGTAAGCAGCTTATGATTTAGTATTTAATCAAAATTGAGCAGTCGGCGTCTGTAATCAATCGGAAGCGGGAATTAACAATGAGACAGAAACTCAAAATGTACCAGGACTATGGTTTACATCTCCCAACTATCTCCATAAAGACGAAGTTTGTACCCAAAGGCATGGGGGTGGTAGAGTGATGGGGAAATAAATACATCTCGGGCTCCTACTGTGTGCGATTTTGCGACTGTGTTATCGCTTGCCAAGAGCATCTTGCTTAACAAACCATCCCACAGGCTGTGGCTTAAAAACTTCACATTCTGGCTGGGGAGATGGCTCCGTCAGTAAAGCACTTGCCTTGTAAGCATAAGGACCTGAGTTCAATTCCCAGGAGCTGCTGTATGATGGTGTGTGCCTATAATCCCGGGGGAGACAGGAGAATCCCTACAGCTCATTGGTCAGCCAGTCTAACCTAATTGGTCAGCTCAAACAACACCTGATGAATTATATTTGAGTTGTCCTCTGACCCCTCAAAACACATGTACACACACGTACCTACACACACACACACACACACACACACACACACACATGCTCCTGCAGATTTTTTTAAATTTTTTATTATTTATTTATTTTTTTTTAGCTCCAGTCAGCTGAGAGGTCTTTCTGGCCTTGCCTGTGTTGCATAGCCTGACCAGAAGGGTGACTGGCTGGCCTCATCTGATCAAAGCTTACCTCCATGTCTCTCGTCCTCCAGCAGTCCCACCAGGCGTGTTGCCCATGGAACAGAGCTCAAGGAACCCCAGTTGCACGAACACTTTCCCAAGCGTCTGATACATCTGTTAACACCCCACTGGCCAAAGCAAGTGATATAGCCAACTCTGAATTAAAGAGGGTGCCTCTTAGTCCACGCAGGCTACTATACCAAAACACTGTACGCTGAGTGCTTATAAAGCAACAGAGATCTATGGATGATGATTCTGGAAGTTGGGAAGTCCAAGACCAAGGTGCAGACACGTTTAGTGTCTGGGGAAGATCTACTTCCTGGTTCATAGATGATGCTCTCTTACTTTGTCTTCACGTGGTAGGAGGGGTGAGGCAGCTCTCCAAAGTCTCTTTTCTTTAAAGTATTTATTTATTTGAGAGAGAGAGAGAGAGAGAGGGAGAGAGAGGGAAAGGCAAAGAGAATGAGAGAACAAATGGGCTCACCAGGGCCTCTAGCTACTGCAAATGAACTCCAGACAATGTGCCATCTTGTGCATCTGGCTCACATGGGTACTGGGGAATCAAACCTGGGTGCTTAGGCTTTGCAGGCAAGCGCCTTAACCACTAAGCCATCTCTCCAGACCTGAAGGGCTTTAACCCTACTCTAGAGGACTACACCCTCATGACTCTATTATCTCCCACAGCCATCCACCTTAAATGACATCACATTGGTGACTGGGTGATTTGGGCATATGAATTTTGAGAGGATGTGTTCAAACCATCTCTTTTTAAAAATTTTATTTCTGTATTATTTATTTTATTCATTATTTATTTATTTGAGAGAGAGAAAGAAGCAGAGAGAAAGAGAGACAGATAGAGAATGGGCATGCCAGGGCCTTTAGCCACTGCAAACAAACTCCAGACACATGCCCCACCTTGTGCATCTGGCTTACGTGGGTCCTGGGGAATCGAACCTAGGTCCTCTGGCTTTGTAGGCAACTGCCTTAACTGCTAAGCCATTTCTCCAGCCCCAGACCATCTCTTTAAAGTAAGAGGAATTATAGGGTCACAAGCAAAAGCCAGGAGCACAGAGAGGGGCAGAAAAAGAATCAGGCTCCTAAATGCCATCAATCTATGCCGGCGACGCTGAAACATCTCACGCAGCAGGTAATTGTTACCATCCCGATATCCAGATGGAGAAATTTAGAGATGGAGTCATTTGCCAGGTTTCTCGGCAGTTAGCGACACACCGGGCTTTTTCCTCCACTGAACTCTTTAAGTTACTGGCTTTTCACTGAGTCAACTTTTCTGTAGCGGTCAGTTAAACCAAGCCTTTAACAGGTAGGCGTCGCCTCCTGCTTGAAAGGGTGAAGAATCCAGTCGGTGGCTCTCACAGCTGCCTGGCTGATTCCACAGCTCCTGTCTGGATCCCGGAACAGCTGGGTGTCTTTTTGGGAGAGATTGCGCTCTCTCTTGTCTCCCCCCCCCCTCGCCCCCGTGGAGCTCCCTCCACCACAGGCCAGATGGATAGGGGGGCTTTTTTTTTTTTAAAACATGGAATTTGATATTTCCTAAAAACTTCAGCATCCTGGATTCCAGTACCTAGTTAAAGAGACCCAGTTTTCCCATTGCCTCTATTCTCAGCAGAGACAACATGGAAAGTGTCAATGGTGGAAGAGTGTCATGACCCCCAGACCTCAGGCACAGGTGGTCCAGAGCAGTTAGGGGGACAGCAGCAGAACCAGTTACCAGAGCAAAAAGGTGGTTTACTTTCCTGTCTCGTGCCAGTTCCCCTGACTCCAAGGGTGATCTCCATGTTACAAAGAGTGTTAAAGTAGCCAGGAGCCAGTCTTTCTAAGAACCAACTGGCCAGGTCTTCCCTGCCCCCACATCTCTGTGACCTTGGCCTTCTGGGCCTCCTTCCTCCCACTATCCCCCTCAGTTCCTGACCATCTATCTCTCTATCCCGACCTCTCTGAGAAGAGCAGCAGGCTGTTGGGTTGGGGGAACCAGCTGACCTCATCAGGCTCTATACTCAACAGCTGTTTGTTCCTTTCTGGGCACCCAGTGTCCTCCTTGGTAAAATGGGAGAAGCCAGGTCACAGTGTGGTCACTATAAGAACAACTATCGTCACACCCAGGACAAGGTCTCACTCGCAGCTATTCAATTCTTAATTCTTTTACCATCCTGGACGCCTCTGCCTGCCGTCCTCTCCGTCCCTGTCTGTCCAAATCCCAAAGCACTTTCTGGCCCTTCAATAATTTAACATTGATGCTTCATTGAACAGAGTTCTCCTAATGGGCTATTATTGACCTGGCAGAGAAGAAATCTCCCGTGTGGGGCTGCTCAGGGCCCCCGCCCCCAAGGGAAGGTAATGGATGGGGAACTGCTGGGTTGGTGCCTCTGGTGGGGGGCGAGAGTAAATCCTACTGCTGTTGCCTCTGTTTTAACGTCTTTTTGTTTTTGTTTCTCATTTTATTTACTAGAGAAAGGGGGTGGGCAGATAGAGAGGGAATGGGCACGCCAGAGCCTCCAGCCACCGCAAACCAACTCCAGACGCATGTGCCACCTTGTGCATCTGGCTTACGTGGGTCTTGGGGAATCGAACCTGAGTCCTTTGGTTTTACAGGCAAGCTCCTTAACCAGCTAAGCTGTCTCTCTAGCCCTTGCCTCTGTTTTAACCTTCTGAACCTGTTTGCAAAATAGGGTGCTCATGACCTTTGCTGTGGTCTTTATGAATGTGGATTCTCTGTGTTGGGAGTTGCAGCCCCTTCTCTGTCAGCAGGTCAGCAGGCTGCACGTGGGGCTCAGGTCAGCTCCAGCTGTGTGTGTGTGGGCGGGGGCAGGAATAGGAGTCACTGACCTGGCCAGTCTGTGTTACTGTCTCTCTTTTTCTCTGCTTCTATCTCTCTCTCAAATAAACAAATAAATAAATAATAAAATAAATAAATAAATAAATAAATAAATAAATAATTAAAAAAAGAGAGATGGTTTGAACACATCCTCTCAAAATTCATATGCTCAAATCACCCAGTCACCAATGTGATGTCATTTTAAGGTGGACGGCTGTGTAGTCCTTTAGAGTAGGATTAAAGCCCTTCAGGTCCGGAGAGATGGCTTAGTGGTTAAGGCGCTTGCCTGCAAAGCCTAAGCACCCAGGTTTGATTCCCCAGTACCCATGTGAGCCAGATGCACATATGTGTCTTCCCCCAATGTATCCATGTGTGTGTCTCAGTTTGTACATGTGGGTACATAAGTGTATACGCACAGCCTTTCAGGAAGAATTGCTTATACTGTGAGACTTTGCATGCACTGTTCCCCCACCCTGGTGTGTCTGCACCCCTGAGTTGAAAAGGGAACCAGGAAACAATTTAAGTCTCAACAGGGCATGGGTCTTTTTAAAATTTATTATTGTTTTTAATTTTAGGGAAAGAATTGGTGCATCAGGGTGTCAGCTGCAGCAATCAACCTGAACACTTGCGCCACCTAGTGGGCATGTGTGACCTTGCGCTTATCTCACCTTTGTGCATCTGGCTTATGTGGGATCTGGAGAGTTGAACATGGGTCCCTAGGCTTTGCAGGCAAGTGCCTTAACTGCTAAGCCATCTCTCCAGCTCAGGGCATGGGTCTTACCAATGACCTGTTCAGTATGACTCAGCTGGACAGGGCAGGACCCATCCAAGGTCATTCAGTAACCATGAGATTGGAGCCTTGGGCCCCAAGCCCTTGTGCACATACATAGCCAAGTACCACAGGGCACACTCAGTTCTACACATTACACCCCTTTGTCTACGTGGCACGATGCTGGGGAAATGTATACTTCTCACTGGGGCCCCAGGAGTCTGACGATCAAATGTGAGGTGTAATTCCAACTCAATTCTGACCACCAGAGTGGTCCAAACGCCATACTTCCTCCACCTACCTCTTGGGTGTGCTGCTAGACAGGCGTCTCAGAAACATGGAACCCAGTGCAGACTTGAGCCAAGTACCTGGCGAGGCATCTCATGCTCGTCCCAAGTTGAAGAGCTGTGGGTTCTGGGAGAGCTGGGTAGACTAGGAACTGGTCATGGGGGCACTCCCAAATGGAATGGGTGAGTCTCACTCAATCGGCCTAGATGGGGTACCCAGGAGATGCCAACAGAGTTTGTCTTTGTCCCCATCTTATTTAACACTTTTTAAAAAATATTATTTATTTATTTACTTATTTAGTTGGTTAGTTAGTTGAAAGAGAGAAGGAGGCAGAGAGAGAAAGAGAGAGAGAGAGAGAGAGAAAGAGAAAGAATGGGAGCTCCAGGGCCTCCAGCCACTGCAAATAAACTCCAGATACATGTGTCACCTTGAGCATCTGTCCTGCTTGGGTTTTGGGGAATTGAAAGTGGATCCTTAGGGTTCTCAGGCAAGCGCCTTAATGACTACACCATCTCACCAGCCTCATTTGACACTTCAAAAAATATTTTATTTACTTATTTGAGATAACAAAGCAGAGAAAAAGAGGCAGACACACACAGAGAGAGTGGGTATGGGCACACCAGGACCTCCTGACACTGCACACGAGTGTCAGAAACATGAGCCTCTTTGTGCATCTGGCTTTATGTGGGTGCTGGGGAATCAAACCTGGCCCATCAGGCTTTGCAAGCAAGAGCCTTGACATTTTTATCAATGACTAGAATGGAATTTCAGCTGCAGAGAAAGGGCAAACATTTAGAGAGCCTCTCCAGCATCAGCAACCTGCTCGTGTCTCACAACAGCGGTACTGTCAACACCTCACAGTGCGCTGGCAACATAGGTTGTCTAACCCTTCACAGGCCAGGAAATAAAGACTGAGAGAGGGCAAGGCAACTTGCCCAAGCTCTAACAGGCACCGATGGGGTCTGACCACCCTGAGCCGCCATGTCACTGTGGGCAGGTGGGCATATGGACAATACACGAGAGGCCAGATGCCCATAAAGCCTGGCCTGAACATGGGGCCAGCATGGCTGCACACTGAGATAAAAGGCGACAGAGACCTCTGTGCCCACGGGGCTTCGGAACACCCACAAGATGCACACAGGATGTGGGGCAGCAGGGTCCTCAGCACAAGTGGAAAGGTGTGGGGTTTTAGTTGCAGGAAGTTTCACATGAGTCAACAGTGGGACACCGGCAGCCAACAAAGCTGATGTCACCTGCCCGAGGGGAGGTGCGGGGCACAGAATGAGGGGAGTGCCTTCTCAGTCAGCTTGGTCCTGGAGCAGAGTTCAGGCCTGGAATCTCCTTGTCTGAGAGGGCAGGGCACCCTGCCAGGGGAGCTGTGGGGAAGGGCTTGCTGTTCCTCAGGAAACAGGCTCCTCCCCTTCCCAAATCAATCCTTGATGGCATTAGCTTTGCATTTGTTTGCATGCTGTGGGGATAGGGCATGCACTGGGTTTGGACTTTTTATCACTGTAACCTGAGTCAAGGTGGGGGAGTTCCTTGCGACCCACTGTCTATGTGAAACTACGTTTCAAGGGGGGACGACGAAAGTAACCAAATGGAAGTAAAAGCGATTGCAGTCTTTTTTTTTTTTTTTTTGCATGTGTGTGTATGTTCATATGTGTGTGGGTACACATATATATGCATGTGTGTGTATGTGGAGGCCAGAAGTTGATATCAGGTGTCTTTCTTAATTACTTTCCCCTTATTTTTCTTAACTTAAAAAAATTATTTATTTGAGAGAGAAAGTGTGTGTGTGTGTGTGTGAGAGAGAGAGAGAGAGAGAGAGGGGAGAGAATGGACATGTCAGGTCCTCCTGTCATTGCAAATGAACTCTAGACACATGCACTGCTCTGTACAGCTGGTTTTATGTAGTACTGGGGATTGAACCTGGGCCATCAGACTTTGCAAGCAAGCACCTTTAAACTTTAAGCCATCTCTCTAGCTCTTTTAACTTTTTAAAAAAATATTTTTATTTTTATTTATTTATTTGAGAGAGAGGAGAGAGAAAGAGGCAGACAGAGAGATAGAGAGAATGGGCACTCCAGGGCCTCTAGCCATTGCAAACGAACTCCAGATGCATGTGCCCTCTTGTGCATCTGGCTTACGTGGGTCCTGGGGAATCGAACCAAGATCCTTAGGCTTTGCAGGCAAGCGCCTTAACTGCTAAGCCATTTCGCCAGCCCCCCTTTTAACTTTTGTTGACAATCTCCACACATCTACATAATGTACCTTGATCGTAATCCCCTCCCACCACTCTTTTGTTCCTCCTCCACTGAACCTCTTCTTTCCAACTCTTCCCTCTTCCATTTTAATACCACCATTGCCTTGCGCTCGCCTGTTACGCAGGTCTTGTGCAGGTAGCAACAGCCACTGTGAGGTCATGAATGCAATGGCCGCTTTGTGTCTGGAAGGCAGCATTCTAAAGCCCTCCTCCCCATCCTTTGGCTCACACATTCTTCCACAATGTTCACTCAGCCTTGGAGGGTGTGGTAGAGATGTCTCACTTAGTGCACTTAGAACCCTCCACTGTCACTTCTTCTCAGCACCTTGATGACTTTTGAGTCTTCCCAGTGTTTACCACCCTCTTCAAAGAGAAGCTCCTCTAACCAAAAGTGAGAGTTGCATTATTATGTAGGCATAAACTTAACTATTTAGAGGGCAGTTTGGTGGGCATAAATATCACATAAATATCCCATTTAGCCAAATACCAGAAGTAGCTCCCCCACCCCCACCCCAGGGCTTATGACTGCCCCAGCTACAGCGTTTTTACTAAGATTTCAGTGCCAGGCAGGACTCTCTTGTGAGGTAGGTCTCAAGTCCAATTGGACATCAGTTGGTTTCCTCCATAACAGTCATGCCACCATTACTCCAGTCAGCACATGGTGACTTTCCCATCTTTTCGTTTTGTTTTGTTTTTTTCAAGGTAGGGACTCGCTCTAGCCCAGGCTGACCTGGAATTCACTATGGAGTCTCAGGGTGGCCTCGAACCCACAGCAATCCTCCTAACTCCACCTACCAAGTACTGGGATTAAAGGCGTGTGCCCCCACGCCTAGTGGAACTCTTCTTTAAGATTCAAGGGAGGAGATGTGGTATTAAATGAGAGCTGGTAGAAAGGTTGGGAGCATCTTACAGTCCAACTTAGTCCTCATGGCACTAGCGCAAAGCACTGTGGGTGGAAAAGCTGGCCAGGCATGGCCAACCTATTACAGAGACTGTCGCTGATGGCACCTGCAGAGCCAGAGAGCAGGCGTAGGTCCAGCTTCCCTACAATGTCCCCATTGTCTTGTATGGTTCATTTCCATTATCTTGCTAGTTCATTTCCATTGCCTTGCTGGTTGGTTTCCATCTCCTTGCCGCTCTTCTTTAAATGGTTCACTCTTGCTAATGAATGGTATATCCTGAGCTCTACTAAGAGATGTCAAACTGTGGGCAAGACAGCACACCCCACAAATTGCATGTGCCTCCTCACACTTCCAGCCTTCTTTGAAACGTTCTCGGGGCCGTGTGGCTTTTTTTGACCTGTAGTTTTGGACCAAGGCAGATAAAAGCACACATATTTCTTCTTTCTCTGTTTTCTCTAGTGAGCATGGAAGACCCTTGGGGAAGGGCCTCCTTGCTTCCATAGTGCCCTAGATGACGGAAAAAAATGGACCCTCATTATATTAAGTCCTTGATCTTTCTTTCTTTTTTTTATTGTGTGTGTGTGCACTACAAGTGTGTGCATAGATGTGCAAAGGCCAGAAGATAACATCTACTTCTTCTCCTTCTCCTCCTCCTCCTCCTCCTCCTCCTCCTCCTCCTCTTCCTCCTCCTCCTCCCCCCTTCTTCTTCTTCTTCTTCTTTCTTCCTCTTCCTCTTCCTCTTCCTCTTCCTCTTCCTCTTCCTCTTCCTCTTCTTCTTCTTCTTCTTCTTCTTCTTCTTCTTCTTCTTCTTCTTTTTCCTGACCTGGAATTCACTATGTAGTCTCAGGGTGGCCTAGAACTCACGGCAATCCTCCTACCTCTGCCTACCCCTCCTGAGTGCTGGGATTAAAAGCATGCACCACCACGGTTGGCTCTGATTATTCTCCTCCCTCTTCTTCTCCTTCTTCTCCTTCTCCTCCTCCTCCTCCTCCTCCTTCTTCTTTTATTTATTTATTTTTTTTTTTGAGGTAGGGTCTCACTCTAGCCCAGGCTGACCTGGAATTAATTCACTATGTAGTCTCAGAGTGGCCTTGAACTCATGGCGATCCTCCTACCTCTACTTCTTTTTGAGACAAGGTCATTTATTGTCCTGGAGCCCATTAACTAGTCTACAATGGCTGGCCAGCAAGCCCCAGGGGTTTTCTTGTCTCCTCCTCTGCATGCTGGGATTACAGGCACATGCCACCACACCCAACATTATTTTTTATTTATGTGAGAGAAAGAAGCAGAGAGAGGGAGAAAGAGCGAGAGAGAATGGGCATGCCAGGGCCTCCAGCCACTGCAAACGAACTCCAGATACATGCGCCCCCTTGTGCATCTGGTTTACGTGAGTCCCGGAGAATCAAACCTGGATCCTTTAGCTTTGCAGGCAAGCACCTTAACTGCTAAGTCGTCTCTCCAGCCCCACACCCAACATTTTAAACACGGATCCTGTAGCTCAAACTCAAGTGCCTACGCTTGTAAGTCAAGCGCTTGGTCCACTGAACTATCGCCTCCCCTTTGTCCTTGAGAGTTCAATGCAGTGGCTCCAGTCTAACCTGGCCCAGCCCAGAAAATGCTCAGAATGCTATAATTCACTGAGTAATTTTGCTTCTCCAGAGATCTTTACTGTGATGAAGAAAAGCCAGCTCAAGAGCCACTGGGCAGCTGATTGACGCGTTGCCTCACCGTCATCATGCGGCCAGATGGCACTTCCCGTTTGGCAACGCCTCACGTGGCTCCCCACCCCCTTCCCACTAGCTCTGCTAGTCTCTAGCCTCCACAGTCAAGTGCACATAGCAGTCGAGATTTGCCAAGAACACATCCTGGGTCTGCCAAGGAGTGTCTGTTTGAGGAAGAACATTCTAGAGAACACTCAGAGGTGAAAGGGATTACCTGGGAGACCTAAACTCTGTCTCTAAAGCCGTCAAGTTGGAAGTTCAATGTCCATCAGGTTTGGGGGGGAGGGAGCCAGAAGGTAGGATTCCAGCCTCAAATGGGGAGGGCTTAGTTTGGGAGGGACAAGACATACCAGATGATTTTTAAAGTCTTTTCCAGGGGCTGGAGACATGGCTTAGTGGTTAAATGCTTGTTTGTGAAGCCTAAGGACCCCGGTTTGAGGCTTGATTCCCCAGTTCCCATGTGGTGCATACATCTGGAGTTCATTTGCAGTGGCTGGAGGCCCTGGTACACCCACTCTCTCTCTCTCTCTCTCTGTCTGTCTGTTGCTCTCAAGTAAATAAATAAAAATAAATTTTAAAAAAGTTCTTTCAACCCTAAGAGTCCTCTAATACAATGGGTTTTTTTTTTTGAAAGTGTATGAATTGATGAGGTGTAGTCACTAAGAATATAATGAACGTAGGAAATGAAATGGCCAAACATAATGAGCAAATAAGAATTGTCACACAGAAATTATCCTTTCTGAAAGGTACAGTCTCATGAGATCAATATTCTCCGCGCTTGTGAGGCTGACAACCAGTGACGAGTGGTCAGGAAGGCATGCAAAACAGATCAGTAATTTACACGTCAACTGCGAAGAGGGCTGAGCGCAGAAGGAGCCTCACTCTTGAGATGGGCCAAAGTCATCATCCGTAATAGGTCTGTAACAAGAACATGCAGTGAGTTCTCACGCACCCAGTGCTCTTCCGACACTCCCAGGTACTCAGAGGTGATTACCCGTGAGCGAATTATCATGTATCATAGGTTATCAGATGCCTCTGAGCAGATCCTGGCCTCAGGGAAGGAGAGCTGGCATCCTCATTTTATGGACACATGGAGGCTTTCTGAGACCTCCTCAAGATCACACAGCAAGTGAGCTGGGGAGGTTTAAGGCTTGAATCCTGATCTTCAGACTCCAGGTTTAGAATCAAAAGATCAGAAGAAGTTAGGGTACAGTAGACATGCCTGTAATCCCAGCACATGAGAGACTGAGCCCGGAGACATGTGAGTTTGAGGATGGTTTGGTCTACATGGACGATCTCAGGCCAGCCTGAGCCACGAAAAATATGTAAATAAATAAAACCAAACCTACTCTTGGTTCTAGAAGCTGGAGTTGCAATTGGGGTTCCTGGGGATCCCCTATTTGCTGTGTGTGACACTGTGGGTAGTTATTGTAATATTCCAGGGAGAGGACTTCTCCAAACAGCTTTGGAGGCAGGAGAGATTTTTGTGGAAGAACAGAGGACTGGAAAGTTCCGGTGCCAACTCTGTCTGACCTGTGTTGCAATGGAATCAGTTTTGTCATCTGTGATAGGAGGAAAATCCTTGATCTGGTCTACTGTGAAGAAGTTCCAGCCGGGTGTGGTGGCGCACACCTTTAATCCCAGCACTCAGGAGGCAGAGGTAGGAGGATCGCCGAGAGTTCCAGGCCACCCTGAGACTACATAGTTAGTTCCAGGTCAGCCTGGACCAGAGTGAGACCCTACCTTGCAAAACCAAAAAAATAAAAATAAAAATAAAAAAAGTTCCGCAGGGACTGTATTAGCTACCTGGATGGTATTGTGATCAAAATACCTGACAGAGGGCTGGAGGGATGGCTTAGTGGTTAAGACATTTGCCTGCAAAGCCAAAGGACCCAGGTTCAATTTCCTAGGACCCATGTTAGCCAGATGCACAAAGGGGTGCACGAGTCTGGAGTTTGTTTGCAGCGGCTGGAGGCCCTGGCAAGCCCATTTTCTCTCTCTCTCTCTCTCTCCCTCTTTCTCTGTCAAATAAATAAATAAAAATAATATTTAAAAATACTTGACAGGTATTTATGAGAGGGAAGAATTATTTTGGCTCATGGTTTCAGAGGGCTTCAGTCATAGCAGGAAGGCATGATGGAGTGGCTCCATCTGTGGTGATGGGAGGGTGTAACAGTGTCAGTGGCTGATCAGGTGGTGGCAGAGAGGGGGGGGGACAAGGAGGGAAGGAAGAGAGAGGCAGACAGATAGACTGACAGACTGACAGACTGGAACCAAGAGCCAGGCTATACCACCAAAGAAAGGTCTATTCCATGTGGCTGCAGGTTTGGAAGGTGGGGCCACGGTTCAAGGTTCAGGATCCAGGTCTCCTCCATCCACCCCTTCAGTTTCATTGGCCCCATTAGCTCGGTGCTGGGAGCTGAGTCCTTGGAGCTCATTAATAGGCATGGTGGTTTGTCTCCACCCCAAGATGTCTAACCACAGACTTCCTTTTTGACTCTTGGCAACTGGGAGAAAACAAAAACCACAGCAGTTTTCATTGCTGAAAAAGACAAAACCAACTCGTTTGCTTAATAAGCCCAGACGGAGGAGCTTTATTTCTGGGAGGAAATGCTACAGTTTCCAGTCCAAGGAGTCTTGGCCAGGCAGCAAAATCCCCAGACTCCACCCTCACATGTCCTGGATCTGCAGTTTAGAAGGCCTGTGGTTGGTGAGAGAAAGCCACGAGCCCAAGGGCTTCTGTAGACCCAGGTCCCGGAGCCCCTGGTAATGACCTGAGAAGCTTAGTGAAATACACATGCTCATGGAAACTGAGTTCCTTCCCCAAGGCCACTCCTGGTTTGGAAGAATCCACCGGAGTGCTTTTTTTTTTCTCCCTTTCTCTTATCTGCTGTTATTAATTTTAGCTATTGATTCATTCCCATTTTGTCTTTTCATTTTCTGTTTGCTTGTTTTGCTAGTTTCTTAAGCTGTGTATTCAGCGTCTTTATTCTTAGTCTTTCTTCTTTAATAATGAAGGCATTCCGGGCTGTACATTTTCCCCTGAGTTAAGCCTTTCTCGGGTCCTTTAGGTTTTGAAATCAAATTTTCCCCTTTGCATCTGTTTCTTGGTGGTTTTTAATTTCAGTTCTAATGTTTTCTCTGATCCATGGGTTATCGAGAAGAATGTTTATTAACTTCCAAGTAGTCAAGAATATTTTTAGTTTGAAAAAAGAATATTTTTAGCCATATTACTGCAGGTTTTTTTTTTCTTAATTTAAATTCTTTTAGATTATAGTAAGAGATACAGGCTCATAGAATCTTTAACTTTAAATTTAGAAAGTTTTTCCTTGCTATCCAACTGTGTGTTGAGACTTTACGCCTGTCTGTAGGAGAACAAGAGAGAGCTCACTTAGACTCCTGCAGGAAAGAAGAGAATTCTAGAATGCCATGTTCTGGGGGCACATTGCCCAGGGCAGATAAAGCTTTCTACCTTTTCCAGCTTTGCATTAGAGGATAAAACAAAATTTTCCTGAACATTATATTTTATTTTCAAAAATATTTCTTTATTTGAGAGAGATAAAGAGGCAGATAGGGGGAGAGAGAGAGAGAAAGAAAGAGAGAGAGAGAACACAGGTACGCCAGGACCTCTAGCCACAGCCACTGCCAACAAACTCCAGACACATGTATCACCTTGTGTACCTGGCTTATGTGGGTATGTCCTGGGGAATTGAACCTGGGTCCTTAGACTTTGCAGGAAAGTGCTTTAACTGCTAAGTCATCTCTCCAGCCCTTTATTTCATTTTTTAAAAATGGGAACAAAAAGAATATTCTCTCCCTACCATTGCTGTGAAGATTATATGAGATTATGTGTGAAAAAATGTCTAGAAGGGTGGGCTAGAGAGATGGCTCAGTGGTTAAAGCACTTGTCTGCAAAGCCTAAGGACCTGGATTCAATTTCCTAGTGCCCACGTAAAGCCAGATACACAAGGTGGCATATGTGTGTGTCTGGATTTGTTTGTTGTGGCTGGAGGCCCTGGTGCACCCATTCTCTCCCTCCTTTCCCCACCTTTCTCTCTCTCCTTCCCCCACCCTTTCTTTTTCCTTCTTCATTTTTATCTCTCTCTCTTAAATAAAATAAAATAAGTAAGGCCAGAGCTGGGGAGATGGCTCAGAGGATAAGGATGAGGATGTGAGTTCAGATCCCCAGCACTCATGTAAAAATTGGGCATGTGTCTGCAATGCCAGCACTGGGGAGAAAGGTCTAGCTGAATGGGTGAGTTCTGGCTTCAATGAGAGACTCTGTCTTCAGGAATAAGGTGAAGAGCAACTGAGGAAAATCTCTGGCTTCTACACACACACACACACACACACACACACACACACACACACACACACACACACTCCTACACATATAAACATGCAACATACAAACACACACACCAAAAAAAAAAAGACCAAAAGGTATGAGGTGCTGGGCTATGCCCGCCAGATGACATTGACCGGGATTGGCAACTCGGGGGCATGGAGGCTTCTCTGTGGAGGAGGACTGGGGAAGAAAGGGCCTTACAGGACAGAATTACCAGGGCACTGTGGCTGCGTTATCTGATCAGAGTCATTGAGATTGGGAGCTCAGCAACTTCCTGGCCAAGGACTCCCTGCATCCTTTAAGCATCATGTGATCATGCTAGTATGACCCACAAGTCAACACGGATGCTGGGACTGACACGGTGGTCATGGTTAAAGCTCACCCGTGGAGGGCTGGAGAGCTGGCTTAGCGGTTCAGGCACTTGCCTGCGAAGCCCAGGGACCCATGTTCTACTTTCCACATGCCACGTAAGCCAGACGCACGAGGGTGAGGCATGTACAAGGTCACACATGCCCACTAGGTGGCGCAAGCGCCCGCAGTCCCATTGCAGTGGCTGAGGTCCTGGCGTGCCAATTCTCCGTCTTTCCTCTCATTCTGTTGATGAGGAGCGCAGGCGCAGTGAGCTCGGCTTCCAGATCAAGCTTGGGGTTAGTGGCTGATGTTAATGGTTCTTTCATGCCAAGGAGGAAAGGCCCTCTTCATGAGGCCTCGACACACCTGAAAGGTGGGCTCTCCCACAGTCCTCGACCATGCTGTTCAGACAGCCCACAGGGCACAGGGGGTAGCCCACAGCCTACCCACTGCCACCCGCCCCTGCACATAAACACACACGCACTCCGAAAAGCTAAACAAAAACCAAACGACAATGACCTTGTAGGAAGGGTAGGGCAGTGTTTCACAAAAGCCCACGGATCACAAATGCAGCCCACCCACCTCTGAGGAATGAGAATCGGGAACTGCAAAGCCAGGCCTGTGGCTCTGCTCCCCCTCTTTCACCACGTCCCTTTCTTCTTCCCTCCATTTCCCAGCTGGCTCCATGTACAGAGGAAGTATGTAGCTACCAGGCTCCTGCTCTGCCCCCCGCCCACATGTCCTTTAGGGGCCAGGGAGGGTCCTGGCTCATTTGTCCCAGGAAAGTGGGACTGGCTATGCCAGGCGGTGGGTAGGAGGGACTGCCGCTCCCTGTGCCCTGTGGTGCTGTCTGAACAGCATGGTTTCAGAGCCCTCCCCCATGGCCCCTCAGAGGAAGATCCTCACAAGGACGCTGCGTGAAATCAGCCCCCAAATGTTGTCTGTTCTGCGTAGATGCTGATCCTGATCCAGGCAGGCTCAGCCTGAGGGCCTGTGGGAGAGCCCACCTTGCAGGTGTGCAGAGGCCAGACCGAATCCACAGGTACCTGCTCCCACCACTTTAGAAAAGGAGACAGATGGTGCAAGTGAAACTTGGGGAAAGCCACCCATCTTGCTATTATCGTACATGATCAAGGCAGGAAGAGAGGAGGTTTGACAGGAGCTCGTGTTGAGTTGACGTCGTGAGGGTCGCGACGGGGCTAAAACACAGGTTCAGGACCAGGGAGGGGGTCCAGTGTGGGCCACAGCACAAGGGAAGAGGGCTCCTGAGGCTGGACTATGACCTGTAAGGAACAAGCATCCTGGGGCTAGGGTGCAGGACTTCTGGTAAAGGGCTGTGGTACTTTGTTTAGTTTCCTTTCAAGACTTTTTTTTTTCTTTTTTCTTTTTTTTGGTTTTTCAAGGTAGGGTCTCACTCTGGCCCAGGCTGACCTAGAACTAACTCTGTAGTCTCAGGGTGGCCTCAAACTCACGGCGATCCTCCTACCTCTGCCTCCCGAGTGCTGGGATTAAAGGCGTGTGCCACCATGCCCGGCTTCTCTCAAGACTTCTTGCAGTGCCCTCCTTAAGCATCGGAGCCATTTGGTTGTCTTTCCCAAACGTGGAGGAGTCTTTCTCCTTTCCTGGCTCACGCACCACCTGAAGCCAGGCTTCCCACGTGTCACACACCCAGGAGGCTCTGCAGTCATTATCGTATCAGACGCTCTCCCTAACCAACAGAGGAGGCCGGCCATTGCTGAGGAACACAAGATGGCATTGCGATGGGGGCAAACATGGTTCCACTTACGGGAATCCACCTCCCAGGAGAGAGGTGATGTAATAGCCATGCACACCGCCTCTGACCTCTGCAGAATCTTGTACAGCCTAGTTGGGACCTCAGGTCAATGACTTGATCTTGCCAAGTCTTGGTTTCCTCATTTGGACAATGGAATCATGATGCAACAAGGAGAGATTGTGGACCTTGGGATTCAGTGAGACCAGGGAAGGCACTGAGCATGGGGCTTGGGTGAGACTCAAGTGACGCCGCCTTTTCCATCACTCCTTGACACTGTGCACGGCCTGGGTCCCAGTCCCTTGTAGTTTATTGTTAGTTTTCAGTAGATCATCAACCCTACCTTTGGACGCCTTCGGTTGTCCAGTCTAGGATTTCTCTAGCCTCCCCTATGAATGCTCCTTGAAAAATCCAATGATCAAGACATCATCATCCCTCCGGGTAAAGTCTCCACCCACCCTCTATTCCTACAGCTTTGCAGTAGACCCAGGAAGGGACTTTCCCCTCCCTGAAGTCCCTCCACATTTCAGAGAGGCCTCGTTAGAGAGAAAAGCAGCCTTATACAACGTCTAACAGGGTGGCCTCTGGGTGTCACTTTCACCTATACCCCTGGCTTTGGGGCCTTGACTATTCTGTGCCTCAGTTTCCTTACATGTCAAGTGGGGATAATATTAATAGTACTTGCTTCAAAAGGTCAATGTGGGGCTGGAGAGATGGCTTAGTGGTTAAGGCGCCTGCCTGCTAAGCCTAAGAACGATGGTTTCAATCTCCAGCGGTTCCAATCTCCAGGTCCCACGTTTAGCCAGATGCAAAGTGACGCAAGGGCGCAATGCCGCACTTGACCACAAGGGGACGCACGCATCTGGATTTCATTCACGCAGCTGAGAGACTGCTGGAGCGCCCATCTCTATCTGTCTCCCTCTCACTCTCTGTCTGTCTCTCTGTGTCTCTCTCCAAAAATAAATAAAATAAATAAAATTTTTAAAAGGTCAATGTGAAAATGAAATGAGTTCATTCTTGCAATGCAAGAGACATGGCCTAGAAAGGGCTCAATTAGTTAGCTCTTTTTAAAATATTTTTATCTATTTATTTGAGAGAGATGCAGAGAGAATGAATATGGGCACATCAGGGCTTCCTGCCACTGCAGATGAACTCCAGATGCATGAGCCACTTAGTGCATCTGGCTTTATGTGGGTACTGGGGAATCAAACTCTGGTCCTTAGGCTTTGCTGGCTCTCCAGCCCTTCGTTGATTATTTCTGTAAAAAGAATCTTCTAAACTGAATGTTAATGGATGCATACACTTCTCATGTGTGGGTAAGATCATAATTTATTTACCCAGCCCCTTGTTGTTGGGCATTTAGACTGTTTCCAGTTGTTCAGTGTTATAAATAATGCCGCAGTGGGCATTTTGTAGATAAATCTTAGCATTTTATCTCCAATTACTTCCTTAGAAGAACTCCCCCAGTATTGCTTGTCTTAGAACAAAGTCCCATCTCCCAGACTTTTCAGTGATGCCCTTTGAAATAAAAGCGAAACCTATTTTCCATCAGAGGGAGAAACATATGGAACACGTTAGCCAAGAAGTGGATCAGGAGGAAGGTAGAAATAGGTTCAAGATGGGATTGGATCCATGTCAGGATGTCTGACACGGAGCCCGTTATGAAGCGCCCCTCTAGCTCCTGACTGGAGGGGAGGCAGGGTCTTGATCCTCCTCCGGGACCACTGATTTCTCTCTTTGAGGCAATTCCAGAGGGCTTTGATGTTGTTCTTCAGGCTGGATAGTGACAGGTTAAGAAAAGAAGCCGGAGTTAAGTGGGTACCAGTGTACTCCTCCAGCCAATAGGGGGCGATGTAGCCTGTTTCTGTCTGTGGTCACCAGGACTTCTTTGTTGCCTTAAAACTTTGGCTTACATTTATATATATTTCTCCTGTCTGTTTTTCTTCTCTTCCTCCCACCTTTACACTTTTCAGCATCACTTTGGATTGCCATTTTTTTTTCCCCGCATCCATTTACTCAGGAGGAAGCTAACATATGCTTCCCCTAGGCCAGACATCAAGATGTTTTCAGACTCGGATTGCATCCCAGCACACTTGCATTGGAGGCCCCGCCTCACACACACATCAAACAGTTTAAATATAGGGTTTTTTTTTTTCCCTGTGAAAAATTATAAGACTTATTTTTATAACTTTGCTTTTGAAATTTTTTTGGCTACAAGTAAATCATTTGATGTATGTTTGGCTTTGATTTCTCAGCAATTATCAGGGGGACTCAGGAATTCTTGCGGAGTGAGAAAACCTGCACGCCATTTCCAAACATAATGAAATTTTTATGAATACTAAATGAAACCATTAATGAAGTTGATGTAATATTTTGTTTTGTAGACGTTTTCATTAAAGTTTTATTAATTTTCTTTTTTTTTCCCATTTTTTTTCAAGGTAGGGTCTCGCTGTAGCCCAGGCTGACCTGGAATTCACTATGTAGTCTCAGGGTGGCCTCAAACTCACTGGGATCCTCCTACTTCTACCTCCCGAGTGCTGGGATTAAAGGTGTGCACCACCATGCCCAGCAAAGTTTTATTAATTTCTATTGCAAAGTTTTCCCTTCATGTTTTGGAACCTCCTGCTTTTACAGTGATCTCGTGACAAAATAAATAAATAAATAAATAAAAACAAAACCTCTCAGACCCTCTAATGCCCACAAGGTAGAGAGTCCTACCAAGCTTGGGCTGGAAGACTCCCGTGCAGTTCATTTATTCAGAGTCTCCAAGCCACTGAGGGCCAGACAGATCAATTAATGCCACAAAAGAGGCAAAGTACTATTATAAATAATATAATAAAATGAATAATATAATAATGATATAAATAATATAATAATAATATAAATAATATAATAAAATGAATAATAATATAATAAAATGAAATCATGGCACAGTGAAAATACACTGGGATGTGGGGAGGTGGCCTGTGTGTGTGTGTATGTGTTCATGTGTGTAAGTCGAGATGTACATGCCACAGGGTATGTGTGTGTGTGTGTGTATGTGTGTAGGTCACACTTTGTTTGAGTTCACCAGTCTGTTCACCAGGCTAGCTGGTCTGTGAACTTCCTGCAGATCCTCCTGTGTCTTTCCTTCTCCCTGTAGGTGGACTGTGATTACCAATGTCCACTACACCGTCCAGCTTGTGACGTGTGCTCTCGGGATCCGAACTCAGGTACTCATGCTTGCCAACCACGTGCTTTATCCACTGAGCCAGTGCCCAGAGTTTTAGGCTAGAAGCTGCAACAAGCTCGGCTTCCTTGTCTCATATGCTTATTAAAGAGAAGAGTAATGATGAAAAGTAGAGAAAGGAGATTGAATGGAGGCGTTGAGAGGAGGACCAAGTAAAGGGGGGGGTACAGTGATCCTCAGTTGGTGGTACTGAGATGAGCTTTGGATTTAAATAGAGGAAAAATTAGGGAAGAGAACAAGAGGTATGCATCATTAAACAGTCTTGTCTCACCCATCATTGTTCCAGCTCCTGCCTGATCCTGCAGGGTGGTCTTATAAGTAGGGGACTAATCTGGCTATATATATATATATACACACCCACATATAAATATATATATCCTTGTTCATATAGATAATTGTTCCCATCTCAGGGGTGGTCTGTCCTGCAAGGATTTGCTGTTCCTGAAATCCAAGGTGACTGCTGGATGACAATGACTTATCTCTGTGCCTTCAGCCTTGAAGAGCGATGAGATAGGTCAGGCAAGTAGACACTCCTTGCGTGATTAGTATGCCTGTGCAGAGTAAGGCCCGAGTCTGAACCAACGTAAAGGAGACAGAGTCAACATGAAGGCGGGGGTGGGGAGGGGGTGGGGATTGCATTCTGCTTCCAGGTAACTTGTGGGCACAAGACGGGCTCAACAAAGCTTTTTAGCCAAAGCAGCTTCATAAGACCTCCTCCAGGCGAAAGTGTAAGTGAGTAGATATTGACCTGAATGCTACGAGGGCTTTTGCTATGCAGATACCACGAGGAAGGACATGTGAAGGAGCTGTAGAAGAAAAGAACCTTCTAGAAAACAATGTCGGCTGGCTCCTGGGCTCAGCCCAAGCCCAGCTCTAGGTTCTTGGTCATCATGTGGGAGCTCATCAGAAACACTGCCTCAGGTGCCCAGACCTCCCGAATCACTGCCCTCCGTTCATCAGGTTTACTGTGTGATTGGTGACTTGCACATCAGGATTTAGTTGTAGCTGGGCTACATCAGGGCTAGACCTCTTTGTGTGGGGGAGAAGGAGTGGGGCCATAGGAGCTGGGGCAGGAGTGAAGGTGACTGTCTAGGGGGTTCTGAAGGCAGAAACAGACCGGCATTTGTTCCTTCAAGCTGACTTCAAGTTTGGCCTGAGTGTCCATTCCCTGGGGCCCAGGCAAGTTTTCACAATCTTTGCATAGAGAATTAGGGCTTTTCCTGCCCAGGGAGTTCTTGACCCCCCCTGGGCCCACAGGGTCTGTTCCGCTGGCCTCCATTCCAGACAGCCTGTCTTGCCTGCTGCCTCCTTCAGCCAGCACAACACCGATTACCTAATAGACTGTAGGCTGTGTGCATAATTTATTCCTGTGAGTAATTGATCACATTAGGATGAGCAAGGGCCAGCACTAGGAAGAGAAGGGAGAGGAGACATCAATAACCAGGGGAAGGAAGCGGAGCTACAATCAGCTAATTAGATGTCTCGCTGAGGCAGCTCTTCAAACATAATGGGCTGAAAGGTTGACCATCTTCTCCCCTTCCCCCTCCCAGGCTGGGCTTGGAAGATAGCTTAGGGCTAGCGGACAGGGCTCTAGAGTGAGGCAGAAAGCTCAGCCACTAGGTTTTAACCAAATATCTTCTCTCTGGGCCTGAATTTTTTTTTTAAAGAATTATTTACTTACTTGCAAGCAGAAACATACACACTGGGGTGAGGGTCCCATTCCCAGCACTATGGAAGCTGGGCATGGAGCCATGTACCCATAATCCCAGCACTTGGGAAGTGGAGGTAGGACGATCAGAAGTTCAAAGTCCCCTTCAGCTACCTAGTGAGTTCAAGGCCATTTTGGGCAGCAGGAGAGTGTCTCAAAAAAAGGGGGAGGGGGCTGGAGGGATGGCCTGCAAAGCCAAAGGAGCCAGGTTCTATTCCCCAGGACCCACGTTAGCCAGATGCGCAAGGGGGCGCACATGACTGGAGTTTGTCTGCAGTGGCTGGAGACCCTGGCGCACCCATTCTCACTCTCTCTCCCTCTTTCTCTGTCAAGTAAATAAATAAAAAATACAGATGGCAGGTCTCCATCCACATACTGATTCAGTACATCTAGGGTATGCATTTAAAGGATGCTGTGTTACTATGGAAGGTCAGGCAGGTTGGTAAATCAGTGATGTGTCCAAAGGTATGGCTCCACAGCACATCTGGTGCTCTGGGCACCTTGGAGCTAGGCAGGGCCTAGTTTCAGCCATGTTGGCAGGAAGCACAGCATGAGCCTCTCTCAGCCTTCAAGGGATGCCCGAGGGGTGCTCCGGCATGTTGCACGAATGGAAGACCCGTTTTAAGCCCGGATACTGCTACTCACAGGGTGACCTTAGGCAAGTCACTGGAGCTCCCGGAATGTTTCTTTACCTATAAAATAGAATCACAGTAACTCCAACTTCCTTCCGGTTTTGGAAGGGTGAAGGAGAACAACTCTGAGACTGTGTTTGTTCTAGAAACATTACATACTTCCTCTCAGCTGACGGGGGTGAGGGGACCACCTCAGCTGGACCAGCAGGAGTGAGCTTGGCTAAATGCTGACATAGTTCACCCCAAGGAAAGTGGGGCTTGGAGAGGGTCCATGGCTGTATTGGACCAGAGCACCCAGAGGTCCAGCAAGGAAGCAAACCCTCAGTGTTTAGATCAGGCGCCATTCTGGAATCCTCTTTGAGCAGTCAGCCATCCTCTGCCAAACCCTTGTGTTTTTTTTTTTTGGCGGGGAGGGGTTGGTTTTCTTTAATCTCTGGGGACCTTGCTAGATACCTACTGGTTTAGCAGAATCCCAGTGGGTATCAAGCAAGGAGCCTAGGCACTAGATGATAGCTTTTGGGGTCTGTCCCCTCCTGGACATCTGTTTTCTCTCTTCTTCTCTGACTGGACTAGTACAAAGCCCTCCTACTGGGTCTCCTGGAACCCATTGGGCAGGCTCTCCTCGGTCATAGCCAGAGGCTCTTCTCCTGAGACGTGAATCAGAGTACAGCATTGCTCTCAACTGGCTTCCCATTCTCACAGAGCAAAATCCTAACTGGCGTGTCAGGAACACATTTGAATGCCTTCTTGTTCTGTGAGGATGGAAGTCATACTTCCTCCAGGGCCACTTGAGTTCCACCTCGTGCTGCACTGCTTCCATGGACTTGCTCTGAAGGCACAAGAAAAATCTCGGGGTTTTCCCGGCCTGTCTGAGCTTCTTGCTTTGCCTACAGACAGATTCTTCTCTCCAAGTTCCTCAGTGACGGGTCAAGAGCATAGATTGGAGTGTTGTGAGTGGAGAGGCCTAGCACCTTCAGGTTTGGGTCCCTAAATGTCAACATTTTCCCTTGTTCTTGGCTGCACGCGGATGGCACTGTGGACAGTCCTGGGACACTCTGGAAGGAGGGAGAGTGGCTAGTCAGAAACAGCTTGGGGTTTGGGTTACTAAGTAACAGTTTTTTTTTTTTTTTTAATTTTTATTTATTTATTTGCAAGCAGAGAGAGAGAGAGAGATAGATAGAAGAGGCAGACATAGACAGAGAATGGGCATGCTAGGGCCTCTAGCCACCACTGCAAACGAACTCCAGATGCATGTGCCCCTCGTGCATCTGGCTTACGTGGGTCCTGGAGAATCGAACCAGGATCCTTTGGCTTCGCAAGCAAACGCCTTAACCGCTAAGCCATTTCTCCAGCCAAAGAAATAAGGAGTCGTGTGTCCTAATAGATAGTGATACTCGCCTTGACTAAGGACTAAAGTCCTGTTCTCAGTCCCTTCTCCTACGCTTGTCCTCCTATCCAAAGGGTCTTTCCTTATATGCTAATCACCTTTATTTAAATTAAAATTTTTCTGGTGGTGTGTGCATGTGCATGTGGGTGTGTAGATGCATGTGTTGCATTCCGTGACTATATTTGTGGAGGCCAGAAGAGAGTGTCACATGTCCTCCTCTGTCACTCATCTACCTTATTTCCCTGAGACAGAGTCTCTCGTGGAACCAAAAAAGCACCATTTTTTTTTTTTCATTAGACTGGCTGACCAGGGAGCCCAAGAGATCCTCCTGTCTCCACCCCCTGGTCCCTCAGCGTGGGGTTACAGGTATGCACAGCCATGTTTATTTATTTATTTATTTATTTATTTATTTATTTATTTATTTTTATTTGCAAGCAGAGAGAGATCAAAGAGAGACAGAGCAAATGGGTGCTCCAGGACCTCCAGCCACTTCAAACAATGTCCAGACACATGCGCCCCCTTGTGTATCTGGCTCACATGGGTCCTGGAGAGTCAAATGGGGATCCTTTGGCTTTGTAAGCAAACACCTTAACCACTGAGCAGTCTCTCCAACCCCATATCCAGCTTTTGTGATGTGGGCACTAAAGGATGAACCTCAGGTCTTCATGCTTGTGTAGCAAATGCTCTAACCTACTGAGCCATCCCCCAGCCCCGCTCATCTCCTCCGCCTCTAGTCACTGTCACTCAGCCAGCAGCTTACACTCACGGCCTCGATGATATTTTTATAGAACTGTTTTTACAACCCGTGTGTTTTTAGTTTTTATTTCCTGTTCTGTTGCCCTCTAGGCTGTGAGCTGCCGTGGATACAGATCAAGTATGTCTTACTTGTCTTTCTGTGTCCCATGCCAACGTGTCTGAGGAAGAACCGTGATTCAGCAATTATTAGCTGGTGGATTAAATGAACAAACGAACCAATTATGGATGAGTCAAGTCAGACACTTCCTGGGCACGAACTTGGTGCAAGGCACTTTGTATACTGCGAATGTGGTCTCCACTGTGGTCTCTTTATCCGCACTTTACACGTGAAGATGAAGAGAACCTGTTAGCAACCGTGGGGCAGACCCTTCCCCCATGACATCCTCTAATTGCTATCATATTTCTAAAATGTGGGTCTCATTATCTCCATATTTTTTTCAAGACAGGATCTCATCATGTAGGCTGGCTGGCACTGAACTCCTCCTGGTTGTCTCCCAAGTGCTGGGATTGCAGATGTTTACCACTGTACCAGCTTGTTCATCTCCATTTTTTACTAAGCCCTTTAAAAAAAAAAGTTGTTTGGGGCTGGAGAGAGATGGCTTAGCCATTAAGGTGCTTGCCTGAAAAGCCAAAGGACCCACATAAGCCAGATGCACAAGGTGGCACATGCATCTGGAGTTCGTTTGCAGTAGCTGGAGGCTCTGGCGCACTCATTCTCTCTCTCTCTCTCCTCTTTCTCTCTCTCAAATACATAAATTAAAAAACAAAATATTTTAAAAATAGTTGTTTTGGGCTGGAGAGATAGCTTAGGGCTAAGGTGCTTGCCTGTGAAGCTTAAGGTCCCAGGTTCGATTCCCCAGTACCCATGCCAGATGCACAGATGCCTGGAGTTCATTTGCAGTGGCTAGAGGCCCTAGTGCATCCATATTCATTCTCTCTCTTTCTTTCTCTGTCTTTCACTCTTTCTTTCTGCCTCTCTCAAATTATATACATATAGGTTTTTCGAGGTAGGGTCTCACTCTGGTCCAGGTTGACCTGGAATTCACTCTGTAGTCTCAGGGTGGCCTCAAACTCATGGCAATCCTCCAACCTCTGCCGCCTGAGTGCTGGGATTAAAGGAGTGCACCACCATGCCTGGCTTTCAAATAAAATATTTTTTAAAAATTATTTTAAAAATAGTTGTTTTAAAACAGGGTCTCACTAGCCTTGAACTCACTATGTAGGCCAGGCAGTCCTTGAACTTGAGATCCTTATAGTACTTTCTTATAGTACTTATAGTACTTTCTTCCTAAAGTCAGATAGCCTCATTAGACGTCCCAAGAGGATTTCCTGACTGTGGCAGAAATAAAGGCATGTTATTTCTCCAATGTGCTGTGACTGGGCTTACCACGGGATTTTGTTTGATATGCATAAACCATTCCCCCCCTCCCACTGCTGCCTGGGAGGGCTCTCCAGTTTCTTATGGGAGCCTGGCTGGGCTGGACACCATCAAATAAGCAGGAGATGGCAGTGTGCAGGTTTATTGGGTGGGAGGTATTCGAAGCTTCAATAGTGAAGATCTGAGATTTGTTCTGGAAGACGCAAGTACTGAGTTCTGTGGGGGTTGGAGCGTGGCCTGCTGGGGAGTCTGATGCGGAGTGCATCTGGGGACCATGACATTCTCCATTTTCCTGAAGCCAGCAATAAACTTTAATGGCTGCATGTGATTTGGTGGGCTGTGGGCTGGCGCATAGAATGCATGAATTCTCTGGGGTGGGAGCTAATTAGGGTGCAATTTTTCAATTATGGAACGTTGAGCAAACCTCTCCCCACTCTTCCCCCCTCCACCCATCCCTCAATGGATACACTCCATTTGTCTATTTCCCTTTATTTCTTAATCATTTGATGATCTGACAGTGATTATTAGTCATTTGGAAGAGAAAATTCTCACCGAGCTATTGTCTCCCTCTCGAAAAACCCCGCTCCTCCCTGGCGATGGTGGCGGTTGATAAATGTTTTGTGCTTCCCCATTTCCCCTCCTCCACTCCCACCCAGGGTTTGGGTGACAACAAGAAAACATCAGCTGATGACGTGGACCTACTTGGATGGAAATGACATTTGAAAAAAAAGCCTCAGGCTAGAGCTCTGGATGCCCACCCACGTTACCTGGGTTGAGACAGTGGGACATTTGCTTGGGGAAATTTGGTCATTTCTCTGAGCTGTAATAAACCAGCTTTAGAATCAGGACTGGAAAACAGAAATGGAACAAAATGGGGGAGGGAGGAAGGCCAAGAAAAAAGGAGTATGCCACCAGGCATGGGCAAACTTAAATGACTTTGTTTAAATGTCATGGTACTCTCAAAACTCGGTTCTCATATATATGCGAGTTAATTAAATGGAAAAATGTCAAATTAGTTGCATAAAATATTAATGGCAGGAATTATCCCAGATTCTAGAGCGACAGAGTAGAGGGAAACTAACCTTTCAGGGCTTAACCCTTCTGCTGGTCAGGCCTTTGCTTGCAAAATCCGGGAAGAGCGTTAATGGCCTTGCAAACTGGGATTCTCCAGTGATGTGAGACTCAGTGGCAGAATTTTATTTCCATAGCATCCGCTTTGCCTGGAGGATTTGAGGTCACTGAAAAGGCCCACTAATCATTTATATGTTTTTCTGGAGTTTGAGTAATTTACCTTTTCTTTTCTTTTCTTTTCTTTTCTTTTCTTTTTTTTTTTTGTTTTTGTTTTTGAAGGGTATTTTGGTTTGAAAAGACCATTAAAATGTAAAATTGGAAAGATTGCTCAAAAAGGGTTGTCTATGTACTATGAGTCTAATGATTATTCACTACCAGGGACTCCAAAGCCTGCACTGTTTGAGCAAAACAGTAAGGAAATAGCGTCACAGATTCAAGGGTTTAGGGTCTGGTAGAGACAGACCTTGGGGCTCCTAATGTGGTCTCAAATGAGATAACCAAAGCCCCAAGAAAACAAGGAATAGCCCCAGAGCCGTGAAGCTATTGACAGATGAATCAGGCTTGTTTATTGTTATTTATTTATTTATTTGACAGAGAAAGAGGAAAAGAGAGGGAGAGAGAATGGGCGAGCCAGGGCCTTCAGCCACCGCAAAGGAACTCCAGACGCATATGCCGCCTTGTGCATCTGGCTAATGTGGCTCCTGAGGAATTGAACCTGGATCCTTTGGCTTTGCAGGCGAATGCCTTAACTGATAAGCCATCTCTCCAGCCCCTAGGCTTGGTTATTTATGCAACACATTTCCTGCCTGCCACCCCAGGGACTTGCGTATATCCAGAAAGGATAAGTCTTAAACACGGGACAGTGCTTTGAGCTCTGCAGACGAAAGGGCAGAGTGTGATTGTTGGGAAGCCCTTGCCCCCCACTCCTGAGGCCACTTCCCTCACTGTCACCTTTCAGCCAGTGGTATATAGGATTTACTTGCAGTCAGATTCACATTGCTGGCAGAAATATCCTGACCAAGAGCAGCTTGTATAAAAAAAAAAAAAAGGTTTAATTTGGCTTACAGACTTGAGGGGAAGCTCCATGATGGCAGAGGAAAATGATGGCATGATCAGAGGGTGGACATCACCCCCTCGCCAACATCAGATGGACAACAGGAACAGGAGACTGTGCCAAAACACTGGCAAGGGGAAACTGGCTATAACACCCATAAGCCCGCCCCCAACAATACACTGCCTCCAGGAGGTGTTAATTCCCAAATCGCCATCAGCTGGGAACCTAGCATTCAGAACACCTAAGTTTATGGGGGACGCCTGAACCAGCACAGTCACCATTCTGGCAAAGGCAGGGAGGCAGGGAGGAAAGAAATGCTAATGCTGTTGATGGAGAAGTTGGTCTAGACACTGTCTGTCCAGTCTAAGCTATCACATATATCCATATGTGGTGCTTTGAATGTCAGATATCTTTGAGTACTTTGCCCCGGTTGGTGGTGCTATATGGGAAGGTCATGGAACCTTTACGAGGCGGAGTTCTGCTGTAGGAGGCACATCCCTGAGGGCAGGCCTTTGGTGAGAGAGTCCAGCCCCCACTTGCAACTTCTTCGCTTTCTGCTTCCTCCCTGGTGATGTGAAGATGTGATGCAGGCTGTCTGCTCCTGCCTTGCTTCCTGCTGAGACAGACACTTCCCTTGAAAATCTGAGTCAGAATAAACCCTTGCCTTCCCCAGGCCGCTTCTGGTTGGGTATCTTGTCCCGGCAATGAGAACTTAGCTATTATATCATCATCCATTCAACTTGGTAGACAGACATAACCCACTTTGCAGATCAGGGTAAGTGGGAGACCTCCAAGCAAAACATATGGCTGAACTGAATCGGGAGGAATGTGCAATCCTGTCACAGGCGTTGGGCTGTCTCTTCACCAGCAACTGTAAAACTAGTCATAGAAACGTCAGATAATAGGTGTGGGGCCCAACTTCCAAAAGTAGTAGCCACAAAAGGAGGAAAGGAGATCTTCCAAGATGTGATGTGGGGGAAAAAAAAATTTTAGGCCAGGTGTGGTGGCACATGCCTTTAATCCCAGCACTCAAGGAGGCAGAGGTAGGAGGATCACCATGAGTTCAAGGTCAGCCTGAGACTACATAGTGAATTCCAGGTCAGCCTGGGCTAGAGCGAGAGACCTTATCTTGAAAAACCAGAAAAAAAATTATTTTATGAAACCCTGTATATTGTAATGCTTTTTGGTATCAGTCAGTGTGGGAGGTTTAATCATGCCCTCCCCGATTAGATCCATGTCTGAATCCCCAGGATCTCTGCATGCTTGTTATTTTATACAGCAAAGGAACTCTGAGGATGTGGGGAAATCAAGCATCGCGAGACTACCCTGGAGATGCAGATGGCCCATACAGTCGTGAGAGACCTTAAAATGTGTCATGTGGAAATATGCTATATCCATTCCCGAGAGCGGCCAGCCTCGCCACACAGTGCTAGGTGCTTCATTGCACTAGGAAGGAGGGAGACAGACAGAGGGACTTGCAGGGACATTGTTGTTTCAAGACAGCTCCAGAACACAGGGCTGAGAAGACCCAAGTAAGGAGCAAGTAAGGTTAGTGACACATTCTGAAGATGGGGTGGGGAGACAGCAGAGGTGCAGGGAACACAGATGGCCACCAGAAGCTGAAAAGGCAAGGAAGAGGGTCTCCCCCTGGAGCTTCCAGAAAGATCCAGTCCTGGCGCCTCCTTGTCATTAGTCTACGGAGGAGGATGTTGGACTTCTGCTGTCCAGAACTGTGATGAGGTAAATGAGTGTTGTTGTTTCTAAAATGCTTTATTGATTAATTTGAGAGAAAGGCAGATAGAAAGAAAGAGAGAGAATGGGCACGCCAGGGCCTCTAGCCACTGCAAACGAACTGCAGAGGCATGCACCCCCTTGTGCATCTGGCTTATGTGGGTCCTGGGGAATCAAACCTGGGTCCTTTGGCTTTGCCAGCAAGACATCTTTCCAGTCCACATGTATTGTTTTAAGGTACTTGGTGTGTATTCATGTTTTTTTTTTTTTTTTTAGCAGCCATAGAAAGCTAATACGGTGAGTAACCAACAGTCTCTATGCTTTGTCATTGCCAGGCCCAGGCATTGGCTGAGGCAGCTCTGCTTTCAGTTAGAACCAGCATCAGCCCATTCCTGTTGTCTTCCAGGACAGTTCTTTCAGCAGGGACAAAAGCACCAGAGAACACCAGGAGATCTCTGCTCTACCTGCCACCATCTCAGCCCTGGGCACTCCTTTTCTGCCTGCTATTTGATTTGCCAGTCATGAGGCCAACCTAAGACCAATGGAAGTAAGAAACACACACAGCCTAGTCTCCAAGAAGTACGACAAGGTCAAGCTAGTAGAGCTAGGGGTCCTGATCCAAATGGCCACATTTTTTATTCTTTTCTTTTCTTTTCTTTCTTTATTTTTTATTTTTATTTATGTTTTTGCTTTTTCGAGGTAGGGTCTCACTCTAGCTCAGGATGATCTGGAATTCACTATGTAGTCTCAGGGCAGCCTCAAACTCACAGCAATCCTCCTACCTCTGCCTCCCCAGCACTGGGATTAAAGGCATGTGCCACCACACCCAGCTTCTTTTTTTTTTTTTTTAAGAGAAAGAGAGAATTGGTGTGCCAGGGCCTCAGCCACTGAAGTCTAACTCCAGATGCTTGTGCCACCTAGTGGGCATATGCAACCCTTGCATGTCTGTCTTATGTGGGATCTGGAGAGTTGAACATGAGTCCTAAGGCTTTGCAGGCAAGCACCTCAACCGCTAAGCCATCTCTCCAGCCCCTTCTGATGCACAATAATGAGTGGAACACTCTGAGAAGTCTTGCTCAACAATCTTTAACACAGTGTCCCAGAACTTCCTTGAGCCTAAGTCCTGCTAGCATCCAAAGACCCACTCTGACATATTTTGTGTGGGCAGTTCGCCTTCTGAGATCTGGGAAGAGAAAACAGTGGAACTTGGTTGGACCTTGAAAAGTGTGTTCAATACAGATTGGGGTGGGCTCTCTATTGGATCAAAGTCTGGAGCTGAACCAATTACAGTGATGTGGAACTAGAGAGAGAGGATGCACCACCTCAACAGCAAGCTGTTCTTTGTTGGAGAGCAAGGGAACCATGGAGGATGGCCAGCTCCATTCCACGGGTCTGAGGTTGCTACGCCCAGAAGCATCTTAGCTGGACATTTATTTATTTGCTTTTGTTTTGTTTTGTTTCGAGGTAGGGTCTCACTCTAGCTCAGGCTGACCTGGAATTCACTATATAGTCTCAGGGTGGCCTTGGACTCACGGCAATCTACCTACCTCTGCCTCCCGAGTGCTGGGATTAAAGGCGTGTGTCACTACGCCCGGCTCTGAACTGGATATTTAAAGGAAGGTTCAAGCAGGGCAGATAATGGGAAGAGGGAGAGAGGAGATGGACATAACAGGGGTATTTCATGTGTTGACTTGTTTTCTCAGGTAGGACTCTTAGGTTTTGACTGGTTCTTTGATGATAGCGGGTTTGCATGGCTCCTGTGGACTGCAGGTGACCTTATCACGTTGTGGTTTGGGCAGTTATTTACACCCCAAAAGAATTTCCTCTGTGCTAAAGCTTGTTCCAGGGCCAGCATGTCCCAGTAATTTTGGTGACTCTAATGATTGGGACCCCAGACTTATTAACCCTTATACTCCCCCACCCCACGGCCCCCTGGTAGAGAATAAGTGGAGCTTTTTCATTTGGATAGAGGCAGGGATTGTTTCTTGGAGAAGCGTGGTCAGTAATCCATTCCAAAACAGGAAGAAGAATTCCGTCTGCAAGTGACCATTGCTATATGGAATCTAGCTTCTCTAGGCCAACTGTCTGTTCCAAATGCCTTAATCACAGAAGACAGACCCTTTCCTGGGATCCCAGGAAGGCATATGTGGTAGTTTAAATAGATGGTCCCCAATATATTCAGGATTTTATTAAAGTCTGTAATTTAGATCTGCAAGCCACCTGGCTGGAGGAGCTGTCACTGTGGGTGGACCTTAGTGTCCAGCCCTAAGGTATGGGGCTGGACTGGGATTCCCGTCTAAAGCTATGCAAAGTGCCTGAGTTTTGCCTGGGGTTCCTGCAGTGGGCTTGCTTGTGGTGGCTTGTGGCCTTTCTCTCTCTGCGTGGACCTGTGAAAGCAGGGCCAGCTTCTTCTGCCGTTATGGAACTTCCCCTGGATCTGTAAGCTTCAATAAATATCCCTTCCTCCATAACTGTGCCTGATTTGGAAGTTCATCCCAGCGACCTCAGCCTGACCACCTGACCACCACAGCATGTCTTCCTCTGAACTGAACCCAGGTGGGACTGGAAAGTCGGCTCTGTGAAAGAGAGAGAAAGAGAGAGAAGAGTAGTTAAGGAGGTTTCTCACTCAAGTCCAACCTTCTCCAGCCTACTTGTGGAATTTTCCTGGGGTAGAGATATGAGCCTTTCCACCCTTCTCCCATCCTCCTGCAGATCTGGAAAACAGTCTAGGATGCGTGCCTAGGACACACTGTGACCAGTGGACAGAGGGGCTGTGCGTGACATCTCACTCTGACCTAAGGGACACTCAGAAGCGATGAGATGAGGCTCTGGTACACGCAGAAGCCTCTGGGGCCCTGTGAAACAGATATCCCTGCGCCTCCGCGCCTCCCTCTCTCTCTCTCTCTGTCCCTCCCTGTGCAATAAGGCACTACAGGGAGGGCAGAGCTAGCCACTGGGGGTTGAGGTGACTTCATTTGACACACATAATTAGCCCATTTCCATGTAGCATGTTTTAAGGGAGGCCATTACAGCCTAATAAAGGCAGGTGATAGTGCCATAAATCCCATGGCTAAGAGGAGGGAAAGCCTGCAGATTGGGAGTCAGAGGGCTTCCAGAACCAGCTGCCCCTGGGAAGAGGTGGAAAAACACAGATACAGGAGAGAGTGTTTGCTAGCTGGGTCCCTGGCTCACTCACTCACTCGCTCAGTTACTTACTCAGTGTTAGGTCCGGACAGGCTCCCAAGATGGCCACAAAGGCATAAGGAAGTAGATTATCCACATTCCTCAAGAAACCACCCAGCCATTATCCCTTCCTTGCCTAACAATGCCCCAGGTCATGGTTTCCTGCCCCATTTACCTCCTAAGTCACCTGGTCACTGTTCTGGTCTCAAACCCTAGCTCTTTTAAATGGCTAATGTAATGATCTCCCCCAAAGGAACTTTTTAAAATTAAACTTAACAAACAGAGTTCTTTTCCCTTCCTCGCCTTCCCCCAACTGAAGAAGCCCTATAAAGCCCACTGCCTGAAAGACTCAGGTTGGCTGTGCTCTGCTCTTGAGAGTCAGTCCTGGCAGCTCGTGTTTTTTTCCCACCGAATAAAAGCTTTCATCTTTACTTCAGAGTGGTCTGCACAGTCTTGGTCACTCCCAAACCTTACACTCAACAGAGCTTAGAAGGAACAGACCCCATGCTAGGTTCTCCCTTGGGCCCCCAGGTCACAAACTTAAGAAGCTGGTAGAGGAGAAAGCCAGAAGAAATGGGATGCCACACTTCAGTGGTGGCAAATGTGAACAAACACTAGGGGTGGGGGTGTTCAGAGAAGAGGGTACCCAGACAGGTACCAAGTTTGACTGGGTCTTGAAGAAGCTCTAGGAATTTTCTGATGGGGGAAAAGGAGTGGGTAAGGGCAATGTTAAGATCCGAAAGAGCCTATGGCAAGCAAACAGATGCGAAGGGGAGTTGGCGCTGGTGAGTTCAGGAACAAGAAACGTGGGAGAGCTGAACGCACAGACGTGGTGAGGGTGTGGCAGAGAGCTCTGGGGAGATGGGAAGAAGCCTTCACTGCAAGTTTGAGTTTGGGTTCTTTTGAAGTCCGGTGAGGCTGGGGTGGAAGGGGCAGTGGGTGACTAGAGGCAGAGGCAGGTAACATTGTGGCTGACAAAGCTCTTCATCACGGTGGGGGAAAGGAGCTCATGAGGCCCCACCTGTCTGCGAGGAGCTACTGGCAGTGAATGGTTGCTTGGGGGCGGGAGGGGTCATTTTCTTCAGTGGTATAGCCACTGGTAAACTGTCCGTGCTCTTGGTAAATACCCCTACGCATGTTCATGCCAATAACACTAATTTAACTCAGTGGGTTGCCAAAAAAAAAATAAATAAAGCCATCAAAATAGAAGTAGAGGGCTGGAGAGATGGCTTAGCGGTTAAGGTGCTTGCCTGCAAAGCCTAAGGACCCAGATTTGATTCTCCAGTACCTCCCCTTCCTCCCCCCCAAAGCCACATGCACAAGGTGGCCCATGTGACTGGAGTTCGTTTGCAGTGGCTGGAGGTCCTGGTGCACCCATTCTATCTGCCTCTTTCTCTCTTTCACGCTCTCTCAAATAAATAAACAAAATGTTAAAATTGTTTATTTTTTTAATTAAAAAAAAAGTGTGTCATCTTTTTGTTGGGCTGCATACCAGTGTGGATGTACCTCCATGGTTTGGCAGGCTAGTGGTTATTGGCCTGCACAGTATGCACGGTCAAGGCTGCTTCCCCATTAATGATGACCAGAAATGTCACAAGTCCCTGTGTTGTATCCAAGAGGAGAGCTGTCCTCTTAGCTCTACTATCAGCCAGGGACTTCACACACAGGCACACTACCTCTCTGAATCCATCTTTCTTTCTTTCTTTCTTTCTTTCTTTCTTTCTTTCTTTCTTTCTTTCTTTCTTTCTTTCAATATATTTTACTTTGTTTTATTTACTTGAGAGAGACAGAAAGAGTAAGTATGGGTGCTCCGGGGCCTCCAACCACTGCAAACAAACTCCAGACACATGTGCCATTTTGTGCAGCTGGCTTTACAGGGATAGTAGGGAATCAAACCTGGGTCATTGGCTTTTCGGCTTGGCAAGCAAGCGAGCTCTTTCAACCTCCATTTCTCCAGTCCTGAAATCCCTATTTCTTTATAGTAAGTAAGTTTCCTTCAATAACCTCCTCACCCAAACATCTAATCAGCCACCAAGCCTGGCTGATTGAACCACTTCACGTTTCTTTTCCCTTAATTGAGAGACCCGGTAACTTTTCCTTGCTGGAGGGGCTCAGAGAATCTCTACAGATACAGAGCCCAGTATTTTCTAGGATAAAGCAAAACCCAGCGAGGGAAAGCTACTTTCTTGCCATCACCCAGCTATGGAGGAGTCAGGCTTTCTGGAGTCTGGGTCCCCACCCCACCCCACCCCACCCCACCCAGGGGTCTCAGTTGCTCACATCCATCTCCAGCTCTCTCTTCAATACCAACACTCCAGGGGCCTGTGCCATCTATGACAGCCTTGGCCTGGCTAAGAGGACTTCTGGAGGAGCAATAGCACGCTCTCTTTGTCACCCCTCTCTGAGCTGCTGAGAAGGGGTTAACCACCAAAAGAATGTGCCTGCAGACCGTCAGGGGCATTACTGCTGTGGGGACAGTGCACGGCCCAGCGTCGGTCACAACTGAAAAGAGGACAGGCTTGGCTGCGCTTCCAGTCCACGCTTGCTGTTGTACAATGGGAGCTAGTAACACGTGCTTGTCTTATGCCTGGGCACAGCCCTGCCTCTGTGTGTGCACGCGTGCGTGAGTGTGTGCTGCAGTCAGGTCCGCATTGCTGGTGGAAATCACACGACCAAGAGCAGTTTTGGGGATAAAAAAGGTTTATTTTAGCTTATAGGCTCGAGGAGAAGCTCCATGATGGCATGAGCAGAGGGTGAACATCACCCTGGCCAACATTATTTATTTATTAGAGACAGAGAGAGGGAAAGAGAGAGAGAGGTAGAGTGAGAATGGGCATGCCAGGGCCTCCAGCCACTGCAAATGAACTCCAGATGTGTGCACCCCCTTGTGCATCTGGCTTATGTGGGACCTGGAGAATCGAACTGGGGTCCTTAGGCTTCACAGGCATGTGCCTTAACTGCTAAGCTATCTCCCCCCCACCCCCCGGCCAACATAAGGTGGACAATAGCAGCAGGAGAGTGTGTCCAACACCGTCAAGGGGAAACTGGCTATAATACTCATAAGCCCACCCCCCACAATGCACTGCCTCTAGGAGGTGTTAATTCCCAGATCTCCATCAGCTGGGAACCTAGCATTCAGAACACCTAAGTTTATGGGGGACACCTGAATCAAACCACCACCGTGTGTATGTGTGTAAAAGGGAGTCAGGTAGCTCTTATAGGCAGTTAGGGTGACTAGACTCCTGAAAGTAAGAAACAGGAATGTAGCTGGGCATGGTGGCGCACACCTTTAACCTCAGCACTCGGAGGCAGAGGTAGGAGGATTGCCAAGAGTTCGAGGCTACCCTGAGACTACATAGTGAATTTCAGGTCAGCCTGGGCTACAGCGAGACCCTACCTGGAAAAAAAAAAACAAAAAAAGAAAAGAAGAAAGAAAGAAAGAAAGAAAAGAAAAGAAAAGAAAGAAAGAAAGAAAGAAAGAAAGAAAGAAAGAAAGGAAAAAAAGAAACAGGAATGTCTTCGGGCCTTGTATCCTTGCAACAGCGTGCACTTGCTAGAGATCAAAGGACTATCTGGATTCATATTTCTTGCCTAAGGTCTATCTTTCCACAAACAACCTGGGCCCCTCCTGGGATGGAGGTCTTTCCTAGGATTTAAATCTAATTCTTTTTTTTTTTTTCCCCCGAAGTAGGGTTTCACTCTAACTCAGGCTGACCTGGAATTCACTATGTAGTCTCAGGGTGGCCTTGAACTCATAGTGATCCTCCTACTTCTGCCTCCCTAGCGCTGGGATTAAAGGCGTGTGCCACCATGCCCGGCTTAACTCTAATTCTAACATTGTGTTTGGTCAAGTTTAGACACCCAAAGTTGGCTAGCCTCTTCCTGAGAGAGCCCCTAGCCCAGACCAATCAGCTGTCCCTCAGATGAGCTGAGCCAGAAGGTAGGGCCCACCACCCTAGGGCTATAAATACGTTTGTGGGAGAGGGCAAGTTCTCTGGGCTTCCTGACCTCCTGAACCTCCAGCTTCTGGTGAGTTTATATTCTCATCTAGGGCTGAGCCAGGGGGCCCCCTAGCCCTTACTGTTTTTCCAGGACCTCCACACGGGCTCTCAAGCCACGTGGTATCTTTCATTGGTTCTGGACTTCCCTAAACAAATATGATAATTTACTAATTATCCTTCTCAGTCTTCATTTTAATTCTTTGATTAAAATTAGACATGAACCTAGGATTTGGGGTTCAAGGACTTTCCTGAACCCCTAGGATCCTTTTACATTGCAGGCAGGTAGATTTCTGAGCCAGTTGCAGAATCTCTATTCACCCTCCAAGGCTTCTAAGAAATTCAGCAAAGCCCTGGGAGTTTCCTGAAAGTTGCTTCTGTAGCTGTAGGCATGGTTAGACTTCACCTCTCCAGCCTGCAACTGAACCCCTACTGTGTGCTAGGCACTTAAGTCTTTTAAGCCGTGCAACTCCATGCCACAGGACAAGTCACCCTTATGCTCAGAATGAGAGCGCCTAGGCTGGCAGGCATTGCACAAAGTACCCAAGGCCCCTTGCTGGCGGGCAGTAGAGCCTGGATCCAGATGACACTGCTGCTGTCTCACTCGCTCGCCTTTAGGCCCTTCTATGTTGTGGGGAGGGCTACTTTTGATCCAGGCTCCGGCAGTGACTACCTTCTTCACACTTCACTCGTATTTGCATAGTGCTATTTGCCTACTGTGATAGTTTGAATGTATGCCCGCCCCCATAGACTCAGGTGTTATTAAAATTGAATTTGCAGTTTCTTCCCTTAGCAGGCAGACTTCTGCTATGGGGGCAAAGGGAGTGGACATGTCACTGGGGGCAGATCTGAATTCCAGCCGAAGTGAGCTTTGGGGATCCTGCTGTGCTTGCTTGCATGTGGTGCTGGCTGTTTGTTTTGTTTTGTTTTCCTCTCTGCTTGGGGACCAGTCTCTTCTGCCATCATGGAACTTCCCCTGTTCCTCCCATAAACTGGATCTGTTTAGAAGTTCATTCCAGTAATGTGGAGCTGACTACAACACCTGCCAACCTTGTGGGGTGCTTTACTCAAACCAGTCAACACCCAAACTATTTTCTTGGCCCATTCTTTTTTTTAATTTTAATTTTTTTTTTTTTTTTTTAGCTGTGCAGTGGTGGCGCACGCCTTTAATCTCCCAGCACTTGGGAGGCAGAGGTAGGAGGATCACCAAGAGTTCGAGGCCATCCTGAGACTACATAGTAAATTCCAGGTCAGCCTGGGCTAGAGCGAGATCTTACCTCAAAAAAAAAAAAAAAAAAAAAAAAACCCTTAAATTAATAGCTTTTTATTTTTATTTTACTTATTTAAGAGAGAGAGGGGCTGGAGAGATGGCTTAGTGTTTGCCTACAAAGTCAAAGGATCCTGGTTCGATTCTCCAGGACCCACGTAAGCCAGATGCACAAGGGGGTGCATGCATCTGGAGTTCATTTGCAGTGGCTGCAGGCCCTGGTGTGCCCATTCTCTTCCTCTCTTTCTCTGCCTCTTTCTCTTGAATGAATGGATGAATAAATAAATAAATAAAATATATTTTTAAAAAGAGAGAGAGAAAAACAATGGTCACACCAGGGTCTTTTGCTGCTGTAAATTAACTCCAGATGCATGTGCCACCTTGCACATCTGGTTTATGTAAGTTCTGGGGAATTGAACCTGGGTCCTTTGGCTTCACAGGCAAAGACTTTAGCCACTAAGCCATCTCTCCAGCCCTTGGCTCACTCTTATGCTTTCTGTGGGTTCTCTGACTTCCCTGACTGATGGGCTCTATCAATAACTCTCACTGAGCAGTGGAAGATACCAAGGTCCTGGGAGGTCACCCAGTGAGCCACGATTAGCTGGCTGATGATGACTGATCGAGGACTTGAATTCTGGTTATTATTTTTAAAATCTTTTTTTATTTAGTTGCAAGCAGAGTGAGAGAGAAGAGACAGACAGAGAGAATGGGTGTGCCAGGGCCTCCAGCCACTGCAACCAAACTCCAGATGTATGTGCCCCTTTGTGCATCTGGCTTTATGTTGGTACTGGGGAATTGAACCTGGGTTGTTAGTCTTTGCAGGCAAGTGCCATAACCACTGAACCATCGCTCCAGCCCCTTTAATTCTGGTCCTTTGTCTCTGACTGGAGCACTTTGCTTTCTGGGCTGCCTCCTGTCTGTTGTAGACAGCTTCATGTTGCTGGGGTGAACATCCAAACCAGGCACAATTTAGGGGAGGAAGGGGTTTATTTCAAGCTTATCCGGGTGGGGGGGGGAGCGGGAAGTTCCATCAATGGTGGAAGCATTGATCCAAGCAGAGAGAAACCGCCAAACAGCCAGCAAAAACCAAAAGCAACAAGCACAAAACCAAGAGCAAAGAGGAGGGATCCGACCAGAGCGCAGACTGTTCCGCATACCTTTGGGCTGGACTATCCACTCCCAAACACACTTTAATGCCGGACCCCAGGATCCACCCCACCCCCGTGACACCTCCTCCAGCCAGACTGCTAGAGTGCCAAGCTTTACCAAAGCACCTGAGTCTACTGGGGGCGAGCATTCACAGTACCACGCTGTCGTAGGCTCTTTCTTCCCGGAACTCTATTAAAACAGAGCTCTTCATTCCCTATCTCATCCCAAGAAACACTGGATGTGGGGAATACTCCTCCCCATGTCAGCCTGTGCAATAATCACCGCCCCCCCACCCAGACACACACCCCAGCCTTGTGTTGGAGTGAAAAGAGCACACATCAGACCAGGCTTCTGTCTGCTAGTGGCTGCCATGATTCTGGCTTTTGGCATCTCAAGTACTGGAGTAGATACAGCGCCACGTCAGGAAGGGAAGTTAGAGCTGTCCCTGTGTAACTTCCTCATGGCCTCAGATGAGCCGCGGAGCTCAGAGAAGACAGAAGTGACACATAGTGCCTGGGCTACAGGGGTGTGGCTGCGGCGTCAAGGGACCATTTGCCTTTTCCTGGGAGCCTGCAGGTGGAAGGATGGGAACTGTGGGTCCTCACTCAGAGCGCTGGGCTGATGCCAGTTTGGTGAAGAAAGCACTTGTGGCCTGGATTGCAGAGATTGATTGCCTCAGGAAGTAGTGAGCTCCCTGCCACTAGTGGCTCCCAAGGGAGTTCGGAGAGGGATCAAATTGTAAGGGGGACATAGTGCCCCTTCAGGGTCTAAATCCAAAGAGCCCATCCATGACCTGAGGCTCTCAGGCTCCTGCCTTCCCTTGGGGAGAATGGGGGAGCAGGAAGGGGAGGGGAGTGGCTGGAGAAAACATGGCCCCAAAGATCTCTTAATTGGCTATCAAGGAAAGATTTTGTGGGGTGTTTCTGAAGCACAGGTCGGGGACTCTTAACCTACTCTCTCTCTCTCTCTCTTTTTTTTTTTTTTGCCCTGATGGGGTGTCTGGCTAGATGAAAGGCCTCTGCCTTGAGCCCAGGAAATGGGTGGAGATTGTCCCAGACCTTTGTCTGGGACTGATGGTGCAGATGAAAGGACAGGAAATGACCCTGGGGCTCCATTCCGGGCAGTGACCTGGCCATCTCTAGATGAGACCAGAGGCTCTAGACCTCATTTTCTCTGGGGACCTTGAAGGGTGGGGTCCAGCGGGTCCGACCCAGGAGTGAGGTGAAGACATTTGGATTCTCATTCCTTAGATTGTCTTGGGTGCATGACCTGGCATTTCTGATGAAATTTTGCCTCCATGTCATGGCAGAGCCCGAGGGGGACTCCGCCCACACAAGATCATGTGCACGGCCCCCAAGGGGCAGTGTGTGATATTTCTGAGCTAAAGCTGGGGAGGAAGTGGTTTGAATCCCACATCTTGATTTACTGGGTGGGGCAGTCACCCTTCACAGTTGCTACTTCAGCTTGAGGCCAGCCCAGACTGGATGTGGTTTCCTGTGTTTGTGTGTTTTGTGTGTGTGTGTGTGTGTGTGTATCTGCATGTCTTAGGTACCTGCTTGTCTTTTTTTTAATTTTTTTTTTATTTTTGGAGAGAGACACAGAGAGAGACAGACAGAGAGAGAGAGAGGGAGGGAGAGGGAGACAGAGAATGGGCGCGCCAGCAGTCTCTCAGCTGCTGTGAACGAACTCCAGATGCATGCGCCCCCTTGTGGGCAAGTGTGGCATTGTGCCCTTGCGTCACTTTGCATCTGGCTAAACATGGGACCTGGAGATTGGAACCGGGTTCTTAGGCTTAGCAGGCAGGCGCCTTAACCACTAAGCCATCTTTCCAGCCCTGCTTGTCTTTTTTTTTTTTTTTTGGCATGTGTATATGTGTATTCCTGTGTGTGGATGCATGTGTGTATAGGTATCCATGCATGTATGTGCACATGTGTATATGGAAGCCAGAGGCCAACACTGAGTGTCTTCCTTAGTCACTCTCCATCTTATTTTTAACATTTAAAAAAATATTTTATTTTATTTATCTATGAGAGAGAGAGAGAGGGAGAGAATGGGTGCTGTAGGGTCTCCCGCCAATGCAAAAGAACTCCAGAAGCATGCTCCACCTTGTGCAGCTGGCTTATGTGGGTCCTTAGGCTTTGCAGGCAAGTGCTTTAACCACTAAGCCATCTCTCCAGCCCTCCACCTTATTTTTTTTTAATTACTTATTTATTGGGCTGGAGAGATGGCTTAGTGGTTAAGGCGCCTGCCTCCTAAGCCTAAGAACGCCGGTTCCAATCTTCAGGTCCCACGTTTAACCAGATGCAAAGTGACTCGGGGGCGCATGCATCTGGATTTCATTCGCAGCAGCTGAGAGGCTGCTGGCGCGCCCATTCTCTATCTGTCTTCCTCTCCATTTCTCTCTTTCTCTCTGTGTCTGTCTCCAAAACAAAATTACTTATTTATTGGCATGCAGGTGTGGGGTGTGTGTATAGGTGCACCAGACGCTTGTGCCACTTTTTGCATCTGGCTTTCGTGAGGGCCTTGAGAATTAATTGGATCCAGGTCTGCAGGCTGTGCCAGCAAGCACCTTTCTTTAAGCACGGAGCTATCTGAGACAAGGTCTCTCATTGAACCCAGAGCTCACTGATTCCGTTAGACTAGCTGGCCGACAAGTACCAGGCTCCTTTTGTCTCCCTCTCCAGAGCCGAAGCTGCAGGCACAGACCGCTATGTTTGGCTTTTGTATGGGTGCTGAGGGTCTGAACTCAGGGCCTCGTGTTGCTGTGGCAACTGAGCCATCTCCCCAAGCCAGTTATCTGCTTTTCATTGGCCCGGAAGGTTTCTCCAGTTTAAGAAGCTCAGGACTCTTGTGAGATGTCCTGGGGTCCAGCCAGACCAGACCACAGGGAGTGTTAGTGAAGAGCATCTGCCATGCAGGTGGGAGTGGGATGAGGGTATTGGCCCCTGCCAGTCACTGGAAATAAAACGACACGAAGTCATTAGACTTCATTTCCCACAGATCTTAAATCTTTGATGTCTGATGTCACTTCTGTTTTAAATATTTTAGTTTTTAATTTTTACTTAGTTGAGAGAAAGTGAGAGAATGAACACGCTAGGGCCTCTAGCCACTGCAAATGAACTCCAGACACATGAGCCACCTTATGTATCTGGCTTATGTGGGTCCTGGGGAGTTGAACCTGGGTCACTTGACTTTGCATGCAAGTGCCTTAACTGCTAGCCATCCCTCCAGCCCACCTCTATTTCAGAATGTAGGCTAGGTTCATGCCTGAGTGAACAGCAAATCAGTTGGTTGTTTTCTTTAACTACCTCTGCATCTCCTCAGGGAGGCCTGGAAAGGTTTGCAAGTCACTGAGAGCCATTGCTCCAAAGGAAGTCCTGGGGAGTTCCACCAACCTGTCTTTGGTCACTTGGCTTGCATGCAGTTCTGTCTGGGGACCAATCTTAACTGCTGCCAGGGTGGGGCCATCCCTCCAGCCCACAGTGTGCTTTGCTTGATGTTTTTGAGAATGTATTAGGCTCAGTGACCCAGAGGCCAACACCACCTGACTCAATACCCCTAGAAGCCCGCGGTCCATTCTTGCCTGAGAATGGAACAGCCCAATCTCAATTTGTTCCCCTGGGACCTTTTGGGAGTGAGTTCTTGTTTTCTTTAATCTTTGCCCTACCCTCTGCATTTCTTTCTTTCTTTTTTTATATTTTATTTATTTATCCTCAGAGGAGGCCTGGAAAGAGAGAGAATTTACCAAGGTCACTGAGAGCCATGTTGTGCATCCAAAGGAAGATGATTCTTTGGCTTTGCAGGCAAATGCCTTAACCGCTAAGCCATCTCTCCAGACCAGAGTCTCCATTTCCATCTCACCTTGAGGGCAGCTGAGGCCAGCGAGGCTCTGAGGATATATCTGAGTTATTGCTGAGACCAGACAGCAGGATGGTGCCCTACGTGAGGCCAGGGCTTCTCCCTCTGTTAATGAGGTCATTTTAACATCAAACCAAGATTTCATGGTATAGCAGACAGCTTCAGGTTCACTGAGATGAACTTCCAGACCAGGCACAGTTATGGAGGAAGGGACTTATTGAAGCCTACAGATCCAGGGGAAGTTCCATAATGGCAGAAGAAGCTGGCCTGGGGCAGGAACTCCAGCAGCACACTTTGCATATCTTTACATTGAAATCTCAAACCCACCACCACACCTCAGTGACACTGGCAGCCAGGTGGCTGCAGATGCAAACTATGAACTAATAAAACACTGAATGTATTTGGGGCCATCCATTCAAACCACCACACATGGCCATTGATGCTATGGGATGCTGTCTTCTGGACATGACAGTAGATGTGGCTTTCTGTATAAGACTGAACCATCGGCATTCCATTGTGGATGAGGAAAGGACCCCGTAAGACCCTGTTCCTCCTGTTGCCTGAAACTTTTTTCCTGGGAGATGTGGACACCTATTTATTCACCCAAGATAGGACACAGGCGACACAATTGCACCAAAACCAGTTTTGGTGAGCCAATGTGTTTATTTGGGTTACTTACAGAGTAGGGGTGATTGGTTACTCACAGGAGCATGGAGACCCCAGAGCATCTGTAACATCAAGAAATCTCATCCAGGGCTGGAGAGAGGGCTTAGCGGTTAAGGCGTTTGCCTGCAAAGCCAAAGGACCCAGGTTCGATTCCCTAGGACCTATGTAAGCCAGATGGCCAAGGGAGTGCATGCGTCTGGAGTTCATTTGCAGTGGCTGAAGGCCCTGGTGCACCCATTCTATCTCTCTCTGTCAAATAAATATATTAAAAAGAAAAGAATCTCACCCAAGCATGGATGACAATCTTCTGTAGCTGCTTAGGCGGAGCTCCGTGTCCCTTGATCTTCTGTCTTCGATGTGCTTCATCTCCCACTGGAGGACACAGGATAACATGCTTCATTGCATACAGCTGGCATAGGGGGTGCCCAAGGTCTCAGGTGAGGGTCTCATGACCTTCCCCATGAATGGTCTGGCTACTGTTGATAAAGCTGACAACAGTTGTTGTTCTTGGAGTACAGTTCACACAACACTGGTCAGTCGGCCTTTCAACAGTTGTTTAGTATTTCTTAAAAAAAAATTTTTTTTGTTTATTATTTATTTGAGAGCGACAGACACACACACACACAAAGAGAGAGAGAAAGAGAAAGAGAGAGAGAGAGAGAGAATGGGCACGCCAGGGCCTCCAGCCACTGCAAACGAACTCCAGATGCATACGTCACCTTTGCATCTGGCTTACCTGGGTACTGAGGAATCGAGCCTTGAGCCAGTGTCCTTGGGCTTCACAGGCAAGTGCTTAACCGCTAAGCCATCTCTCCAGGCCTGTTGTTTAGTATTTCTATAACCTTGGGGAGTGATCATGAGACCTTCTAAGGTCTGGCTCTCCCAGACTTGACTTCCTGAGCCTTACTTCTCCCTCCAAGAAGGAATATTTAAATTCTGAGAAATTTGCTAAATTTCTTCCAAAGGAGCTACTGGCAGTTCATGGTAGCTGGGAGGGAGAGTCACATGATTCTCAGGTGTGGCCACTGGTAGGTTGCCTGTATCCCAGCAAATAATCCCCACCCCATGTTCAAGCAAGCAATCCTAACTTAACTCAGCGAGTCACACACACACACACACACACACACACACACACACACACACACACACACACTAGACATGGAAGGAGAACTAGTCAGGAAGAAGAAAGGCATTCCACAGGAGTAGGGGGTCTAAGAAAGGGTATTGGGAGTGAATGAAATCAAAGTACATTATATGCATGTATGAAAATGTCAAAAGTAAAATAAAATGAAAGGAAAATAAATAGGGCTGGAGAGATGGCTTAGTGGTTATGGCACTTGCCTGTGAAGCCTAAGGACACAGGTTCAATTCCCCAGGACCCACATAAGCCAGATGCACAAGTTGGTGCATGTGTCCAGAGTTCGTTTGCAGTGGCTGGAGGCCCTGGCACACTCATTCTTTCTCTCTTCTTTCTGCCTCTTTCTATATGTCTTAAATAAATAAGAAAATAATTTTTTTTTAATAAAAGGAAAAGAAATATAAATGTCAGGTTTTCCACAGAATCACCAATGTGTTTATTCCCTGAGAGCTTCAAATGAACCAAGGACTTCTTCACACCTTGATCAGAGAGAACATATGACCTTGACAAGCCCAGGGGAACATCAAGGAAAAGTTCTCTGACTGCCGAGGCAGTAAGGACTGGTCAGTGTCCATCAAGAGTGGGCGGCATCCAACCAGAGATACGTCAGCTTCATGTCACTTTGTACAGGCCACTAATCTGCTAACTTGTGATGAAGGGTGGCTGGGTGGGGACTCAAATGGAAGTATGTAAAGGGCATGTCACGCACAGGCACACGTGTGAGTCACAGATACACAGGAACATCCTATGTGCACGAGTGTATGACACAGTCATATGTCCACACACAGCAGCATGGCCACCACAGGCTCACTTTTCTCCCACTAATAATTGCTTAAACAGAAATGAAAAGTATGGAAATGCTGAGCCCCCAGGGCCAGGAATCTCATACCGGCTGCATTCAACTAGCCCGAGGTCAGGCACTTTCACAAGGCTCCTTTCCCAATGGTCCTTTCCAGAGAAACAATTGTCACCCACAATCCATGTAAAACAGGGCAGGACAAACTTGCTGGGCCTGCACTGGGTCTCCCTGGCTCTCTCTCTCCAGACCGTGTCACCCAGTTTCTCCTTAGGAGAGACACGTCAGCTGGAGATCCAGCTGTGGTCTATAAATATGCTTTTCTTGACCAGAATTGTTTGCAATAATATCAGTAGCTGCCAGTATTGAGACATTAGGCATTTTCATTAAAATAAATAAATAAATGACAAGGGCTGGGCAGATAGCTCAGTGGATAAAAGTGCTTCCGTTGCAAACACAAATTCAGTCCCCAGCCCTAGTGTGAAAGTGCTATGCGTGATAGGCATGCACACACAATCTCAGTGTCAGCTGGGGCAGTGGAGACCCGAGGGTTCCTGGGGCTCACTGGCCAGTCAGTTTAGCCTAGTTGTTGAGGCCGGGCCAAGGAGAGACTGTCTGAAAAAGAGGGGTGTTCCTGAGGGTGACACCCCAGATTGTCCTCTGACCTTCACGTGCACACATGTACACATGCCTGCACACACATGTGCCAACACACATGAATTCAAACACACATACAAAAATGAATACATACTTTTTAAATTTTGTTTTTGTTTTCCAAGGTAAGGTCTCACTCTGGCCCAGGCTGACCTGGAATTCACTATGTAGTCTCAGGACGGCCTAGAACTCACGGTGATCCTCCTACCTCTGCCTCCTGTGTGCTGGGATTAAAGGCATGTGCCACCATGCCCGGCATAAATATATACATTTTTTTTCTTTTTTTTTTTTTTTCGAGGTAGGGTCTCACTCTGGTCCAGGCTGACCTGGAACTCACTATGTAGTCTCAGGATGGCCTTGAACTCGTGGCGATCCTCCTACCTCTGCCTCCCAAGTGCTGGGATTAAAGGCATGCGCCACCATGCCCGGCTCAAATATATACATTTTTATAAACAACCCACAAGCCTAAAAATCTGGTCACCATTACTGGAGCCAGCAAAGTATCCACAGAGGGAGCCACCATGTATACGTGGTCCCCACCCAACCAGCCTCACTAGCCGAGATCCAGGTTTGACACCCATGTCCGCCTTGGCCTTGTTCCATAGAGAAGGAAGCCAGAGGCCAGTTGAAAAGTTCTGAGAATGGAAGCTTGATACCCGTCACAGGCCTTGCTCAGACACTGTACCTCACTCTCCCCCCAACACACAATGCTCTCCCCATCCTGACCGCCCAGTTTTGGAGGCGAGTTTGAAAGGAAGAATCGGGTAGACATCTCTGGCAGGGAGGAGGGTTTTATTCCGAGGTTGCAGAGGGACACCTCACATTTCAGCAGTCTTGAGACTGGAAATGAAAAGCGTACGGGTGCTGGGAGCTTTTATCTAGCAGAGAGAGTAGGGGAAGGGGATGCTGAGGGAGTGGTGGAAACAAACTCTTTCATCTGACCTAGCCCACCAGGTAAGCCCCAGGCATCCAGGCCCCCCTAGGTCATGAGTCACAGGTTGCTGTCTTTTGAGATGGTGATGGTGGGGGGGGCAGTTTTGTGAACTCCAGACACACTCCTTGGCACCCAACAGTAATATGTGGAGTTCCTGAGAGCCTCAATAGAGAGATTTGCTAACTCCTTTACCTACCACAGGGCATCTTCCCAGTTTAACAATTCAAGGCAAACCAGGGCTTATTTTCCACCAAGTGTCTGGGGCTTGCTTTCTCCCCTGTACCATCCCAAGCTTTCTCCAGCAGCCCAGATCTTCAAAGCAAGGCCAGTCTGCCCCGCAGCCCCTACACATTCACAGGTTTCCTCTGCTCCCCTTCCATGCATCCCCTCTAGTCTTTGACTCGCTCTGGGGCTCCGGGTGCAGGGGGTCCATATCCAATAGCCACCGCTTGTGGTTCCCTCATAACAATCCTTCAGATCTTGGAAGCTGGCCCTGGAGCCCTGTATTATGTATAGATCGAATTTTCACACAACAGGCTGCCTAGCAGATGGGGGACCCAGACCAGCCTCCAACATTTAGCTGAGTGGTAAGACGTGGGGAACGAGGTGCTTTGAAGCAGCCCTTGCTGCAGCCAGCACTTAACCTTAGAGGATTTTCATAGAAGAGGAAAGAAATTTTTTTAAATAAATAAAAAAAAGCAACAACAGCAACACACGCGCGCGCGCGCACACACACACACACACACACAACCAACAAAACCACAGTTTTCCTTGCTCCCTCAAACCAGATGGCAGATGGTATGGAACCAATAAAACACAGATTCAAACGTTTGTTTATTTAACATCTAGTGTAATACGGCTTTGTGGTCCCTTGCAAAGAAACACCAACCTTCCAACCAAAGAAATGAGGGGTTTTGAGTCAAATCTCGGCAGCATATGGAGACTCAGTGCCTGGGCGTGGGGGTGGGGCGCTCCCATGCATGGGGCCAGGGAAAATGCAGTTCCCAGCCAGCCAGAGGACTTCTGGCCAGGTTACCTCTGGGCCTGGGAACCCAGGAGGTCTCCCTTATGAGTGTTGGCTGACACTCCAAGGCGACTGCCTGCCTCCTTGTAGACACCCTAACCAAAAGGCATTAGGGATGTGTCTGCGTCATTTCTAAAGCAGCTGTGGAAGATGTTGTTCTGGGCTGCAAAGCCAAAGTCCATGAGAAAAGGCTGCCTGTTTTGGCGCTTTGGCCTTGGGGCTATCAGAGAATGAGAGCTTTGTGGTGCCAAGTGGTTCTCTTTATTATTATTATTTTTAAAATTTTATTAATTTATTTGAGAGAGAGAAAGAAAGAGAGAATGGGCATGCCAGGGCCTCTAGCCACTGCAAATGAAATCCAGATGCATGCACCACCTTGTGCATCTGGCTTACGTGGGTACTGGGGAATCGAACCTGGGTCCTTTGGCTTTGCAGGCAAGTGCCTTAACCCCTAGGCCATCTCTCCAGCCCCGGATTTTCTTTTAGCTTTGGCTTTCAGGAGACTCACAGCTAATGCTGAGATTGAATAGCTATCTGAAGGCTGGGGGATGGATTATCTTGCAAGCATGAGGCCTTGAGTTCTACCCCCAGAATCCATGTAAAAAAAAAAATGCTAGCTATGGTGGGGCATACTTGTAATCCCAGCACTAGACAGACAGACACAGACAGATCCCTGAGGCTCACTGGCCAGTCCAGCCTAGTTGGTGAATTCCAGGCAGTGAGAGACTCTGTCTCCAAAGAACAATGAGGCCAGAGAGATGGTTTAGCAGTTAAGACGCTTGCCTGCAAAGCCTGCAACGCAAGTTCAAATCTCCAGATCCCACGTAGCCAGATGCACAGTGATGCAAGCACACGGTGCTGCACATGTGCACAAGGGGGCACATGCGTCTCGAGTTCGTTTACAGCAGCTGAAAGGCCCTGACACACCCATTCTCTCTCTGCCTGTTAAAAAAAAACAACACCAGAAAAGAAACAAACAAAAGAACAATGCCTGAGGTTGTCCTCTGGCTTCCACACGCACGCACGCACACACGCACGCACGCACGCACACGAACACATGAACATGTACATGCATGCACACCTGTCCCCCGCTCCCACATAGAAATAGCTATCTGAATCTCTTAAGATTGGTCAAGTTACAAGTAGAAGCAAACAAACTTAGACTTAAACTTAGACTTAAATGATCATTTATCAGGCCAAGTAAGGGAAGATGGCCCCAGAGGTGTCTGCATTCATTCCTAACAGAGTCTTCCCTTCTAGATCTCTGTCAGGCTCTCCGAGTGCAGCCACCAAAGGCTCAGATTTCCCACACTCACATCCTAACAGAATAGTTCATCAATGCCAATAGAAAAGGCACTTTTCCACAAGCAAGGTCCCCTGGCATCTGGCTGGTCCGGCTTGGTACTTATTTATGCTCATTGTTGAACCATGACAGTGGCCACGGACTTGGGGTGTTGTGACTGACGGCCTTGAGCTTCATGACCCAGGTGGAAAAGGGTCACCCTTTGCACTGCCCTAAACACATGGAGTCTGGTCCCTATGGAGAATGAGAAGAAGATGTGTGCAAAAAACAGATGATTGTCTCAAACTGGAATTCTAGTATTACTTTCTATCTCTCTCCCCAATTAATTCATATCTTTCAAAATTTTTTTAAACTTATTTTTTTTAAAAAACACACACACACAATTTATTTATTTGAGAGAGAGAAATAAAGAAGGAGAAAAACAAAGAAAGAGAACGGGCACATCAGGGCCTCCTACCACTGCAAACAAACTCCAGACACATGTACCACTTTGTGCATCTGGCTTTATACAGGAACTGGGGACTCGAACCTGGGCTGCTAGGCTTTATAAGCAAGTGCCTTTAACTGTTGAGCCATCTTCCCAGCCCACTGAAGGTTCTAATACACACACACGATGTATAATGTATTTTGATCATAATCCCTTCCCACTGTCTTCTCTCCCCTCCCATCTCCCTTCCACTGCCCTTCCTCCCCAACTAGTCTCTTCTACTTTGATGTCTTATGTTTTTCTTTGTGTATTTGTGCAGCCCACTGATTTTTTTGTTTATTTTTTATTTATTTGAGAGCAACAGACAGAGAGAAAGAGGCAGATAGATAGAGAATGGACGTGCCAGGGCCTCCAGCTACTGCAAATGAACTCCAGATGCATGCACCCCCTTGTGCATCTGGCTTCTGTGGGTCCTGGATAATCGAGCCTCGAACCGGGGTCCTTAGGCTTCACAGGCGAGCACTTAACCGCTAAGCCATCTTTCCAGGCCCCCCACTGATTTTAATCACAGTAGCCTGTACAAGCACGGGTGGGGATTATTTCCCAGAGCACATGCAATTCGCCAGTGGCTAGACCACTGCAGAAAATGTCTCCTCCAGCAACTGTTAACTGGTAGCAAGTCCTCAGGGTGGGCCTGGGCCTCGTGACGTCCTTTGTCATCTGTGAGGGAATGCTGACGGGCCCAATACTGGGGCAGGTAATGATAGTCACTGTGCCACTGTGAGGTCATGAAGGCAACAGCCATGTCATAGTCATATCTGGTTTGAAAAGATAAACCAATGTTATTGAATATACATGTTTTTTTCCAGGAGCAGCTTATTCCATAAGAATGAAGATGGACGTGAAAAGCTGAAGAAACTCTAGAATAGACTTACTGTTCCAAGCAGTTCCTTGGCCAAACCAGACATCATTGACTGAAAATTCCTGGGTCAGGGAATGCCAGAGCTATGGTATTCATTCTGTTCCCAATACTTGGGGTTCTTGCAGAAGTATGACATAAGACCTCCTTGTCCAAAGCCTCTGCAGAGGCTGGAACCCAAAGTCTGGGGCTCTTCCTGTCCCGTGTCTGACTGAGGCCTCTCTACCATCGCCTCTCCCGGGGGGCTTCTGTTTGGACTCTCCACACTTGTTCTGTACTCCGAACGAGGAGGCAACCTTTCCAAAGAAGCGACTCATCAGAGCGGAGCTGAATTCCTCAAGACTCATTGGCTCTTCCAGATCCAAAGCCTGTGTGTCTGTGTGCGCACACACGTATGCGCACGCAGATGGTCAAGTGTGAGCATGCATAGGGAAGCCAGAGGACAGCCTTAGGTGTCATTCCTCCAGCACTGTCCACCTGTTTTGGGAAAGGATCTGTAATTGGCCTGGAATTCACCAAAGGAGGCTAGACTGGCCGGTGAGCACCGGAGACCCTCTTGTCTCCGCCTCCTTAGGGCTAGGGTTATAAGAGTACACCACTGCGCCCGGGTCTTGATGCTTGCAGAGCACTTTAGCCACTGAGCTGTCTTCCCAGCCCCTCCAGATGGAGTTTCGTACAACGTATAATCATGGGATTGACACCCTACAAACCATGTTACATTCCACAATGGATGTCTCATCTCCTTCACTGTATTCCGCTAGGTTGATATAAGTCATTGTCCTGGTGATAACAGTGAGTAGATGTGACTATTCGGAGGGTCTTGTTCTATGATCTCACGTACCTGCAATCCATACGATAGGAAGTGCCAGCTCCATGCCAGGCAGCATGTGTACCTCCACACACGGGCCACGGTGGAGTACGAGTCGCAGGCAGATAAGTGCCCTGCAGTGAGGTAATGAAGAAATGAAAGCTTCATTTCTTAAGGGTCTGGTGGGGCTAGGGGTCACACCGCACGGAGTCTCTCCTCTTGGCCTGGAAGGGGGAGTGGTCTGAGCTTGTTTCCAAGTGAATCAATGCTTGGCACTGCCTTAATGGATGAACAGGAAGTTGAAAGGAAGATTAAAAAACAAAATGTGGCTCAGGGGCCTGAAGAGATGGCTTAGTGGTTAAGGTGCTTACCTGTGAATCCTAAGGATCCAGGTTCGATTCCCCAGTACCCATGTATGTAAGTCAGATGCACAAGATGGTACATGCCTCTGGAGTTTGTTTGCAGTGGCTAGAGGCCTTGGTGTGCTCATTCTCTCTCACTCAAATAAATAAAAAGACCTTCTTAAGAAATATTTTATTTTCATTTATTTATGAAAGAGAGAGAGAGAATGGGCTGCTAGGGTCTCCAGCCACTGTAAATTAACTCCAGACACATGTGTTACCTTTTGCACCTGGGGCTTATGTGAGTCCTGGGGAATCGAACCTGGGTTCTTTGGCTTTGCAGGCAAGCACCTTAACCACTAAGCCATCCCTCCAGCCCATAAGTAGACATTTTTAAAAGGTGGTTTAGAAGGCCATGACATGGAAGCAAAAGGACAAGGTGTGTTTGGGGAGCCACAGTAATTCAGTGTGCCTGGTACAGCAGCTCTGGGGTGCTGGGGTGTTCTAAGCTAGCTTTGGGAGAGTGTCACCTCTTTGGGATCTTGGAGGGCTATCAGGAGGCTTAAGGAGAGGAACTGAGGTGGGGGATATGATGGGCTTGGGTTTCAAGGAGGCGGAGCTGAGCAAAAGCTGTGGGGAGCAGAAATGCCTTGCCCATCTTCACTAAGAGGTCTAGAGTTTCCCTCAATGTGCCCTAAGATGCCCCTGGGGAAGGCAGATCTTCCCCAAAGTGGTTTCAGGCAGCTGGGCTGTCAGGGTGATGTGCATGGTAGACCAGCAGCTGAGAGCAGGAAGAAAAACGTTTCAACCAGCCCGTTCCACCGCCCTTGACCTTGAGTAGAGCTCCAAGTGCCAAGTCTGTCATCTATTAATCTGGAGAAGTTGACAAAAGGGACTTTGATCAGGGGTTGTTTTTCCCCCTTCTTAAGTTTCCCGATGACACATAATAGCCCATTTCAGCCGCAGCCCGGAAGCGCGGCCATCACTCTCTGCTCGCTTCGACCCCGGTGCCCCCTTCCCTGCGGCTTGCTCCCCACCCCAGTATTAATTGGCCCATAAATGGTTACATGTGTTCCTTTATATGTCAGTTGGGGTCTGTTATTTGAACTTTACAGCTATTTGGGAACACAGAAGTGATGCTCTGGACCCAAGCTGGGGAAGGAATCTTCCAGAATATGTCACGTTTTGTTCCTACCTCCTAGCTTTTTCTTCTTTCCCGGAGGGCTTGGTGCTGTTCAAAGTCGCCCCCACTCCCACCCCATCTTGCTCCTCTGAGTCAGGCCCACATTAACTTTACAGCCCATCTCTCACAACAAGGGAAGTTCATGGCTAGCAGAGACCGTAGGGAGCCCCAAACTGTAGCTTTATTTGGTGTGAGTGTGTGTGTGTGTATGTGTGTGCAGATGAGCTCACCCTGTGTTCACATGCAGAGCTCAGTGAAAGATGATGGTTGTCCACCTCTTACCCTCTATCTTACTTCCTTCAGACAGCTTCTCACTGAATGTGGAGCTCCTGTTTTTAGTTAGACTACGTGATCAGGGAGCCCCAGCAATGCTCCTGTCTTTGTCACCCTTAGTGCTCAGGTCACAGACTTGCATTGCCATGCCTGGCTTTTTACTCAGGTGGTGCTGGGGACTGAACTCAGGTCGTCAAGCTTGTGCAGCATGCACTTTAACCCACTGAGCCATCTCCCCGGTCCCACTTCTTGTGTTTTGATTTTTTTTTTTTAGCATTATTTATTTATTTGATAGATAGAGAGAGAGAGAATGGGAGTGCCAGGACCTCTAGCCACTGCAGACAAACTCCAGATGCATGAGCCTCCTTGTGCAGCTGGCTTACATGGGTCTTGGGGAAATCAAACCTGGGTCCTTTGGCTTTGCAGGCAAATGCCTTAACTGCTAAACCATCTCTCCAGCCTCCACTTCTTGTTTTGAAGTAGAGAAACTGAAGTCCAATGTGAGGTAGTTTTTTGTTGTTGTTGTTGTTTTTTTTTAAACATAAAACTATTTGTTGAGGGTCTGTTTTGTGCAGAGCTCTCGCGTTTTCTCTCTTATGTCTCTCTCAGAAGAACTTTCTAAGTTAAGAGTCACATTGCCACCACTGAAAGGGGAAACAGACTCCTGGAGGCTAAGCAGAGAAGCCACTGGGGCCGGCAAGCCTATGATTCATTTTGTTCCAAAATACTTAGCCGCTCGGTGATCTTGGGTGATTCGCTCACCTCCTCTGTGCTTCACATCAATCACAGGACTAGTGTGGGTACTTCCTTTAAGACTTGTTATACTGAACTAATTTAATGTTTCTGAGTACTTGACACAGCATCTGGTACACAGAGTGCACTTACTAGATGTCAGCTGCTGCTGCTCTGAAAGGCAGGATAGCTCAGTGGCTTAGAACGCTGGTTCTGGAAGCAGACGTTCTTGGGTTGAATCTCAGCTACACTAGTTGCTAGCTCTGGAAACTCGAGTGAATTGTTTATTATCTCAGGGACTGGCACAAAATGGAGATGTACCTGACCATGGCTGACCAGTACAATGGCTGGTTATTCCCACGATCACCTTGCAGTGAGCTCCATCAACTGGCAAGTCTAATGTGACCTCACAGAGCTTCTCCTTGGATATTTAGTTTCATCAGGAAAATTCTCCAAAGGATTGTACAGAGCATCACCGAAGAGATGAGAAGATACTGCCAACACAGGAAACAGAATATTCAACAAAGAATGGGAGAACAAAAATACAAGACCTTTGAACATGGAAATTAATAAGCCCCCAATTTTTCTTTTCAGTTTTTTTTTTCTAGAGAGAGAGGATAGCCAGTTGAATCTTATGCATGCTAGGCAAGGCCACTACCCCTGTGCTACGCCCATGAATCTAACTTTCTCAAATACTGTAATATTTAGAGTTCGGTGTGCCTGTAATGCCAGCACTTAAGAGGTGGAGGCAAGCCATCCTCTGCTACATAATGAGTTAAAAGCCAGCCTGGACTACATGAGACTCTGACAAAAAGAAAAAGAAACAAACAGTATTTGAGACATGCAGAGAGTGCTCAGAGTAAAGTCAAAAGAAGTAGATTGAAATCAGGAGAGAAAGGCAAAAAAATAAATAAAAATTAGATCATGCCCCAGAATCCAAAAGTTCCAGAAAGAACACTGGAGACACAGGGAGCAGTGTCCATGGAAATATTGCCACAGTGAAATTCCCAGAACCGAAACCACACGTTTGCTCATCTCGATTCACCACATGGCCAACAAAGCAAATGACAAAGAGATCCACATCAAGGCCAACTGTTGTGAAATTTTAGCACGCCGCCGATGAAGAGATCAGAAGCTTCCAGAAAGGAAGTCTGGAAGAAGCAAACAACAACATAAACAGAACAGGGTACAGGATGGCTCTGGATTTCTCCACAGCGACTCTCCAAACCAGTTTAGGCTGGACTTCTATACCCAGCCAAACTACTGACAAAGAGCGGCACTTCTCCACGGCATCCGGGACAATGAGAAACAGACAAGCAATGGCCCCCAAGTTCTAAAGAATAGAAGAATAGCTTGTATTGCAGAACTTACACCCAGACAAACGACAGTCCTGAAGGGGTGCTAAAGATGTCTTTAAAAGTCAAGTCCAGCCGGGCGTGGTGGCGCACGCCTTTAATCCCAGCACTCAGGAGGCAGAGGTAGGAGGATCGCTGAGAGTTCGAGGCCACCCTGAGACTACATAGTTAATTCCAGGTCAGCCTGGACCAGAGTGAGACCCTGCCTCGAAAAAAAAAAAAGAAAAAGAAAAAAAGAAAAAAAAAGAAAAAAAAAGTCAAGTCCTTCCAGATTTACCGTCCATTCTTCTTATTCAAAGTATTGGTGGTGATATTGCTCTGATAAACAGGCATTATAGAAGAAGGAGGAAGACATGACACCTACAAAGCACATGGTCCAGAGGAGGAACTGAAGGGACCCTGGTGTCACTTGGAGATAGGTCAGAATCCCATCCAGGCTAGACACTGAGAACCATCTCTTCTTGTCAACACCACCTGTCCAGCAGTGGCTGGTGCTTCTTGAACCCCTACTTTACCCCTCTGCACAGACTGGGCCAGCCCCCCCCCTTCTTCCTCCTAGACTTCCTCCTCCCACCAGGAGCAAATGGAGACTTCCAGAGCCCTCTGTGTCCCTCAGAAATTGAGGGACACTCTCACATTGTTATTTGCAGTCTTGGCATAAACTCCCCATCCCAGCTGCCTTGTGTGTGTGTGTGTATATGTGTGTGTTCACGTGTGTACACATATGTTTGTGTGAATGTGGAGGCCAGAGGTAGATATCATGAAGCTTTCTTAGTCAATGTTTACATTTTAAAATTATTATTTGTTTATTTGAGAGAGAGAGAGAATGGGCACACCAGGATCTCCAGCCACTGCAAATGAACTCCAGATGCGTGCACCACCTTGTACATCTGGCTTACATGGGTCCTGGGGAATTGAACCTGGGTCCTTTGTCTTTGCAGGCCAGTGCCTTAACCGCTAAACCATCTCTCCAGCCCCACTCTTTACCTTTTGAGAAATGGTTACTCAATGGGCCTGGAGCACACTGGATCAACTAGATTAGATAGCCAGTAAGCCCCAGGGAACCTCCTGTCTCCATCTTCTCAGTGCTGGGATTATAAACACACGCCTGTAACGTGGGTGCTGGGGATCAGAGCTCAGGTCCACATGCTTGTCACTGGCCAGTATGAAGATTAAATGAGTTAATGTTTGCACAGCGTTTAGCATGGCGTCTGATGCAGCCTTGCCTAAGACCAACAGTCCTTAAGTAAATGCATTGTGTAGGGTTATTTTGGTGAACTTGTAGTAGGCCAGGAATACTTTACAGTCACTTTGCATTCCAGCCTCAATAGATAATGCGAGTCCACCGGCTCCCAATAGTCACACAGAGCTAGATAGTCACAAAGAAAGGGTTTATTTTTTTAAATTTAATTAATTAATTTATTTTTATTGACAACTTCTATACTTACAGACAATAAACCATGATATTTCTCTCCCCTTCCCCCATTCCCCTTCAGAACTCCACTCTCTATCATATCCCCTCCCTCTCTCCATTAGTCTCTCTTTTAATTTGATGTCATCTTTTTTTTTTTTTTTTTGGTTTTGTAAGGTAGGGTTTCACTCTGGTCCAGGCTGACCTGGAATTAACTATGTAGTCTCAGGGTGGCCTTGAACTCTCGGCGATCCTCCTACCTCTGCCTCCCAAGTGCTGGGATTAAAGGCGTGCGCCACCACGCCCGGCTTGATGTCATCATCTTTTAAAGGGGTTTTCTTAGCTGCCCTCCTACCACCCTGCTGCACCTTCTGGAGACCTCTTACTGCCACGTGGATCTGCTCTGCTATTCTTCTCTCCAGGCTGCTGCCCTTCCCCACCATGGCTAGCTTCAAAGAAGGCCCTCACCAAAGGCGATTCCTCCTGCCTCCAGGCCTTCCCCTCCTACCTGAGCTACTCTTTCTGCCACTGTCCTCATCCTCTCCTTCCTTTAGCTGCCTCCTACTCCCACCCTTGAGTCCTAAGTGGGTCATTGTTCCAGCAAAAGGACCTTTCTGGCCCTGAAGGGGATGAGACATTGCTCATAGCCCTGGAGATGTTAATTATTACGACAGGATGGCCCATGTGACTGTAGTATCCCTCACTTTCCATATACTTACCGAGAACCTGGCCCTTGCCCTGGCCTTGACCACGGGAACCACATAGATAGAACTCCACCCTTAACAAATGCTCTCTCTAGCCGGGCGTGGTGGCACACACCTTTAATCCCAGCACTTGGGAGGCAGAGGTAGGAGGATCGCCATGAGTTCAAGGCCACCCTGAGACTACATAGTGAATTCCAGGTCAGCCTGGACTAGAGTGAGACCCTACCTCGCAAAACCAAAAAAAAAAAAAAAAAAAAATGCTCCCTCTAATAGTTGTTTGAAGTCTTTGCTCACTATCAAAGGAAGGAAGGAAGCCTATTTGAGTCTTTTTATTTTTCCTTCTGACTCTTCTAGTACTTAACGTGTACCTGGTGGACAAAGGGATTTAACACATATTCGTTGAGAAATAAGCCAAAAGACCATGGCTGCGTTTCCTGAGAGAAAAGATGCGACTGCGGTTCCTGTCTGCTCCTACTGAGCCCATAAAGGTCTCCTTGAAGAGCTGACAGGAAACGGAAATGCTGACAAGCAGTTTAGCTGGTTTAAAAGGAGAGAGGGGACAGGCCCCACTCGGGAGGAAGGTGGTTGTGGTTTCTTTGGTAAATGCTCTTCCCCATCTCTCACTCTTGGTCCACAATGCCTCTGGTCGTATAAGCAGGCCGGTCTCTCCCAGATGAACAAAGTGGAATGGGGTGGGGTGGGAGGAACATTCATGAGTGGGTAACCCTGTGACTAATCCAGAGAAACAGTTTCGGGGCCAGTGGTTCACCCTATGCTTGTTAGTGTCTTGTTTCCCTAGGGGCCAATAGGCCCCTGAATTTCACCCTGAAGTTGAGGATTTCCCCTCAAGGGCTTGATGAGGCTAGGGCTGTTTTGCCTAAGTGTGGGAAATCTTGGAGCTTGAAGAAAGAAGGGGTGGGGAGGAAAGAGAGGCTGCTGGGGGGGAATGAACTCAGCTAACCCTTCTTCTAAAGAACTTGGCTCTCAGCTCTTTATTCCAGGCTTCATAGACTAACAGAAGGTCAACAGTGACAGGAACAGGGAGAGAGGTAAGAATCAGGAAGCAGGTGTCCCCCAAACAAGTGAGAAGCAACAGAGTCCATCTTTGGCACCCTAGCTGAGCCAGCCACAGTTTTTGACACAGAGTGTGGATTTCATAAATGAGCTGAAAGAACAGCATGAGTGTCCATGGGCTGTCAGACCCGTTGACAATGGGATTCGGGGGTGGAGAGGATAGCTTAGAAGGTAAAGTGCTTGCCTTGTCAGCATAAGGACTGAAATTCAATTCCCACTAAATTCCTGAGTAAAAATGTTGAGCATGGTGGTGCATGTCTGTAATCCCAGCGCTGAGGAGACTTCAGAAGGATCCCTGGGGCTTGTTGACCAGTCAGGCTGGCCTTCTTGGTGACCTTCAAGCCAATGAGAGACCACCCCCCCCCGTCTTAAAAAGAAATGGCCAGCATTCCTGAGAATAAAACCTAAGTTTGTACTCTGACCTCTACACACACGCACACATATGTGCATGCACAACAGGTGCATCCACACACATAGGAACATGCACACACACATTCATGAAAAAGGGACACTCTGTGCTAGACACTGTAGGACAGACACAAAGGAAATAATTCCTACCCATCTGTCCTTAAGAAAGTCGCTGAATGGGGCTGGAGAGATAGCTTAATGATTAAGGCACTTGCCTGCAAAGCCAAAGGACCTTGGTTCAATTCCCCAGGACCTATGTAAGCCAGATTCACAAAGTGGCATGTTCATCTGGAGTTCATTTGCAGTGGCTAGATACCCTGGTGCACCTAACTCTCTCTCTCTCTCTCTGTCTGCCTCTTTCTTTCTCTTTCTCTCTCAAATAAATAAATAAAGATAAAATATTTTTTAAGAGAAGAAAGCTACTGAATGCCTCTGATGCTCATTTTTCCTTTGAAAATCTGTGCCTGCCTTAGAGCGTTACATCACAAGGGATTACACCCGACAGTGCTCTGTACGTGACAGAGGGCTGTGGAGTGTGCAGTTCAACAGCAGAAGCTGTCTTAACCTGTGACCCACTAACTGGCTAGATGAATAGAGACGTCACCGTGATCTTTAGCAAGCCCTGTGCCCATCCTAGCACACACTGGGCCTTTTCAGCACTTCCAGTTGATCTGGGCCTCTCATTTTCTGAGGCATGTCTGCTCCTGTCATTTGAGCTGTGTTTGCCTACTGACTGTTACTCGTGTTTGTTCCATCCTGTAAGTATTACTCCGATTAAGTAATACAATTAATCACTTCATAATGCTATGAAATATGACGGCGAAGACAGAGCTGGTTCTCTGCAAGTTAAGCCAGTGCTTTAGAGATGATCAACTTTGTGTGATAACTGAAGAACTTTCTGGTGATTTCAGCAGCACTTTAACTGTAAAAGTTAGAGGGGAAAAATTCCCCCATGAAAACTGGAGCTGTTGCCTTTCAATTGTACCTTCTCACTCCACTCCACGTTAAGGAACTAGACACTAGAAATTGTTGATGTTTTGTGGGTATGGTTTACTTGGGAAAGAAATTCCCAAATGAGTCGTAACAGATTTAGGTTAAAGATATTAACTGGTTTTTTTTTTTTTTTTTCAGTTCTAGAATCGGGAAACACTTTGTTCTATAAAATATTACCCGTGTTCTGATGGGCTGAGTAGAGGGGTAAGTTTCATACACAGAGAAGGGTCGGAAGAAGCAAGACCAAAGACCAAAACTTGGGACCCAGAACAGTAGGAAAAATAATTATTTGGTAAATAGGAGGTTAATCCAGGTCACGACTTATTATAGGGATTGAAGCACAGGGGAAGTTCCTTATCAAACCAATGGAAACAAGTCCGCGGGTTGCTCAGAAGGTCCGATTAATAGCTTAGTTTTGGTGACTTAAAAACCTCAGTGTAAGTCATACCATCTTGATGAGTTTGGACTGTCAGAGGCCCGTGTGGGAGTTTGGTACAAAAGGATGACCTCCTACAACTGATGTTCAAAATAATAAAGAAATCACAGCCACTCAAGGCTGATGATGTGCCCCGACAGAGCTGGGCCTCATGCAATTCAGGAGAGCCTGTCTTGCATCACACAAGTCTCCCAGTGAGCCAGGCAGGAGTGATGTCAGGGTTGACTCAGCCACGGAGAGCTCTGAGAAGGTGAAGGTTGGGTAGACTTCATGGTCATTGGGTCCAGGTTCCCTGGAGGAAGGGCATCTCCCTCACAGTCCACTGCTAAGCGATAGCCCAGGCTCCTGGTGACTCAACAAGATGGAGATCAGAGAGCTTGCCTTATTATTATTATTTTTTGCCTTATTTTTTAAAAGATTTTATTTATTTATTTATTTGTTTATTTATGAGAGAGAGAAAGAGACAGATAGAGAGAGAGAGAGAGAGAATGGTGCACCAGGGCCTCCAGCCATTGCAAACGAATTCCACATGCATGCGCCCCCTTGTGCATCTGGCTTACTTGGGTCTCAGGGAATCAAGCCTCAAACCAGGCTTCTTAGGCTTCACAGGCAAGCGCTTAACTGCTAAGCCATCTCTCCAACCCAAGTTTGCCTCATTTTGAGTGGCACTCTGGAAGCCTGCTTGACTCACTGTGATGGCCCCCTTCTCGACTCTGTGAAGTGTCATCCTTCACTCCCAGGTGAAAAAGCTCCATTATTCACCACTACTTAAAAACACAGTCTAAGGCTGGAGAAAGATGGCTTGGCGGTTTAGGCGCTTGCCTTCAAAGCCTGGTGACCCAGGTTCGATTCCCCAGGATCTATGTAAAGCCAGATGCACAAAGTGGTGCATGTCATCAGGAGTTCCTTTGCAGTGGCTGCAGGCCCCGAAGTGCATGCTCAATCTTTCTCTCTCTAATAATAATAATATATATTTTTCTTTTTTTAAAAAAAGAACACAGGTCCAGAAAGAAGCTAATGCTGTTGTATGAATTGCTAAAAATATGCTGAAAGGCATTTATTTTTCTCGCAGTACAGAGTCTGTTTATACTCCTAAGTAATTCTTTATTCCTTCCTAGGACCTGTTCTCTCTCAATCCCATGTTCTTACCCTTCCCAAAGACTTTCCCTGTCCCCTATTTCTACAGATTTCTGGTAAGATTTTATGTGCTCCAGGCTTCAACATTGTAGTGGGCGAGAATATTGGACCTTGCCTATGATAAATTCTAATTCTACCACTTTCTCATTCTCAGACCTTGAACTATATAATTAGATTTCTTGAAAGCTGGGTTTTCCCTCATTCCTGTAATGGGAGTTATTAAACTAGCTCCCTGTGATAGTTCATTCACTCAGCAGATTTCTTTTTTCTTCGAACCTACGATGTCCCCAAGCACTGGGCTCCTATGGAACTGAGGGTACACGCCCTCTGGTACTGCCCCAGGGGTACAGCTTTGTTGGCTGATGGATGGACTGTAGCATGGATGGGCATGCCTTTTCTGGTAAAGGCCAGAGAGTGAATCATTTCACACTTCCCTCTGCCCACTGCAGTGCAAAGCAGCCATAAACAAAATAGAAGCAAATGACATGGCTAGGTTTCAATAAAACCAGGCTAGATTTGGCCTGCAACAATAGCTTGTGTTCTTTGGTATAAAGGCTAATATGTTTGATGGTGTGGTCCATTTTTGGGTCACTTGAAGTAGGTGACATCCTCAATGTCCACTTGACTCAGCCCCAAGTGCCAGAGAGTTCTTCCTGGGGGTTCTTCTAGATATTTTGTCCATCTTCCACCAAGCCTTTTTCTCTTGCCTGTGTGGAGCTAGCTTAGTGATCTTCTTCTTTTAAAAAAAAAAAAAAAAAAAAAAGAACCGGGCATGGTGGCGCATGCCTTTAATTGGGAGGCACTTGGGAGGCAGAGGTAGGAGGATTGCTGTGAGTTCGAGGCCACCCCTGAGACTACATAGTTAATTCCAGGTCTGCCTGGACCAGAGTGAAACCCTACCTCAAAAAACCAAAAGAAAAAAAAAAGCTTTTATTTATTTATTTGCGAGCAGAGAGAGCACGAGTCAGAGTAAGGCAATGAGAGAATGGTTGAGCCCGGGCCTCTTGTTGCTGCAAACGAACTCCAGACACACGCGCCATTTTGTGCATGTGGCTTTATGTGGGTACTGGGGAATTGAACGTGGGCTGCTAGGCTTTGTAGGCAAACGTCTTAACCACTTAACCATCTCCCCAGGCCCTGCTCATTGGAAAATGAACCAAGTTGTTTACAGTGGCTCCTCTAACAGACGCAGTGGGTCTGCCTGAGACCCCGTGGTCTTACATACTAAAGTGTCTGGTCAAGGTCACTCTTTCTTTGAGCTTCTGGTTACCCATCTTAAAACAGGGGCACTGGACAAGTGGTTCCCAAATTTAGCTCTCACGGACTCATTCTTCATAAAGGACAGATACTCTAGTCCCCTGCCTCAGAATCTTATCTAAAACTCTGGACACGGGTTTTGGCTGCCTCTGAAGGAGGATGCACAGACACTCAGTGGTTGCCAGAGGGTGAAGGGAGCCCCTGAGTCTTCACTGGGCTGGGCTGGGCTGTGGTGGGACAGAGAACACTGGCGGTGGGGATCGGGATCTCGTCTGCAAGGACGGGGAAGGATGTGGTTGACCTGAACTTCCTGTGAAGTGCGGTGGGGGGGGGGGACCAGGGAACTGGAGGAAAGATGTGACGGCTGACCTCCATGCCTCCCAGTGCTAAGAGTGTACTGGGAAATGAGAGCCCTCTCCCCTTCCATCAAGGACTTCAGACGTGTCTCAGAGTCTTGGCTTCCCCCTTGCAAATATCTGGGATGGGGCTGGGTCATAGGCAAGATATCAGTGAATTACATTTACGGAATAGCTTTCTCATTTGCTGGTTGGGGAATTTCTTTAGGGGACTAGTCTCCTTCAGAACATCCAAAGGCCAAGAGCCGAGTCCTCCTTCCTCATGAGCGGGCACCCTCAGTGCCCCGTGGTTCCTTCCTGGGGCAAGTGACACCACTCACTTGCTGGGCCCCATTTTGTCAACGGCTGGAGATTTCTGACTTTGATAATGACCTTGCTTCTTATACAGGAGTTTCAAGATGCAGTAGGAAAACCTCTGCAAGACACTGTTGTCAACTGAAGCTTTCTCCCTTTGATTTGCTGTTCTCGGACTTTCTTGCTCAATTCGAGAACAGTCTCCCATACCAACTGCTTTGCAAGCCCTGTGCTATGTGTAGGAGGTGGGTGGGGGTGAGAATCAAGCCACTGGTCCCTCCCTAACCGCAAGAGGCTCATAGGCTAGTGTGGAACATAACACGTGTGTGTCTGGGTTGGCAGTGGGATGACATGACAGCGAGGGTTATATGGCGGTGATGACAATAGCCAGAGCAGAAAACTACGTTGCTGATGAATCACCACACGGTTCACAAAGCATGCTTGTCACCAGTACCTTATTTGATATTCAAAACTAGAGGGGAAAAAAAAAAAGAGCTGAAGAGCAAACTGTGGTAAACTTCTCCGAGATGAAAGAAGAGAAAAAACAACTGGGTTAGACCCCAGCTTCAATTTATTGGTCCCAAGGGTGCTGTTATCCCCAAAGACATGATAACTCTCCCTTTAAAATGCAAAACACACAGCACCAGAGACTTATGAAAGCAGCTGCCTCACGGGAACTGAGTGTTCCAAGACCTTGGGGTCCCTTGGCTCTGGTGATCTGAAGAAAGAGGAGTGGGTTGAGCACTGGGTAGGGGGCGGTGTTTGCATGGGAGAACAGGCGACTTTCCAGACAGGTAGGAAAGGGAGTGAGAAAGTTCAAGGTATATCGGGGAAGAGCCAGACCCAAGTCTGAGTGGAATGAGATATCTACACGGATGCTCTGGAGATGAGGGGTGGATGGTATTGTTTTATTTTTCTTTTTTAAAATATATTTTTTAGCCGGGTGTGGTGGCGCACACCTTTAATCTCAGCATTTGGGAGGCAGAGGTAGGAGGATCATCGAGTTCGAGGCCACCCTGAGACTACATAGTGAATTCCAGGTCAGCCTGGACTAGAGTGAAATCCTACCTTGAAAAAGTAAAAAATAAAAATAAAAATAAAAATAAAAATATATGTTTATTTAAGAGAAAGAAAGAGGCAGAGAGAGGGAAAGAGAGAGAGAGAGAGAGATAATGGGTGCACCAAGGCATGCAGCCACTGCAAATGAACTCCAGACGCATGCGCCCCCTTGTGCATATGTCTTACGTAGGTCCTGGAGAATCGAACCGGGATCCTTTGGCTTGGCAGGCAAACGCCTTAACCGCTAAGCCATCTCTCCAGCCCGTTTTTCTTTTCTTCTTCTTTTTCCAAAGGCCTGAGGCATTCTCTTCACTGTGCTACAGGAGACGAGGCCCTGTGTTTTCATCCTTGTCCCCCTTCTACCGTAAGTCTATTCATCATCAAATCAAAGGGCAATCAAATCAAAGAACACAGTTGCTTCTGACACGATTCTTTACAAAGTGTCAGAATGCTGCTGACCCAGAAAGAGTGGAGAGGCAGCAGCCAGCTGACTGAGAGAGTCCATCAAAGGCGGAGTGCTAGGAGACCGGCGGGATTCTTGCACGTGAGCAGTTGTCCTGACATGCTTTGAGGCTTGGGGGCCCCTTTCGGCAGCTTTGCTGTGGAAAACGGCATGTGGCTGTGAGAGACTGGGTGACTCACCCCTGGGCAGGGGTTGGAAATTGAGATAAGAGTTGTGGTCTGCTGTGGTTTCCATGTAAGAACCCAGGATCTTGTATCTATCCAAGTATTCATGTCTCCCTCTCTCTCTCCCTCCCTCTCACTCCATCCTTCCCTCCCTCCCTCTATCCATCCATTGATCTGTTCAGGCACTCACAAGTCCATCCATCCATCCCTCCCTCCATCTATCCAAGCACTTGTGCTTCCATCCATCCATGCATCTGTCCATCTGTCATCTATCTATCCATCCATCCGTCCATCAACCAGCCATATACAAGATATTCCAAGAGTGTGGAATAGGAGACACTGACCCGCTTTGAGAAGGGGGAACATAAAAGAAGGAGCTGTAAGTGGTGGAGACAACTGAGAGCTACTACATATCCAGCTTTGAGACCTTTAGCCCCGCCCCTGGTAGGCTTAGAAATAAGAAAGAGATTGGGGCTGGAGGGATAGCTTAGCCTGCAAAGCCATAGGACCCAGGTTTGATTCCCTAGGACCCACGTCAGCCAGAGGCACAAGGTAGCACATACATCTGGAGTTTGTGTGCAGTAGCTGGAGGCCCCGGCCCGCCCATTCTCTCTATCTGTCTATCTGTGTCACTCACTTTCTGTCTCTCTCTCTCTGATTCTCACAAACAAACAAACAAACAAACAAACAAAGAGAATTCTGGGGGCTGGAGAGATGGCTCAATGGTTCAGGTGCTTGTCTGCAAAGCCTAAGGACCCAGGTTCGATTCCCCAGTACCCAGTGTAGCCAGATGCACAGGATGACGCATGTGTCTGAAGTTTGTTCATTGCAATGGTAAAGGCTCTGGTGTGCCCATTCTCTCTCTCTTCCTCTTCATCTGCCTCTTTCTCTCTCTCTCAAAAACAATTTTAAGTTTAGAAAAAAAAAAAAGAAATAGAATTCCCCTCCCTTTCTCCCACTCCTTTTCCCTCCTCCCTTTCATACACATACCATGATGAGTTGTGGAATTTCATGGAGCGTCTAAACCTGCTTTCACATCTCATCTTCTCAACTTACTCGCTCTGTGACTCTGAGTCTACCACTAACCTTTCTAATCCTCAATCTCCCCCTGTCAAGTGGGGATAACACTGATCACCTTCCAGAGATAATTGAGAAAGCGAAAGTACTCCTATCCATTCCTAGCCTATACTACACATTAAGTAACTCCCGCTAGGTATTTAATCACTGTCATCTGGGCGAGTAACCATATGGACATCTCACAGCAGGGATAGTCTCAGGATGGCCAAGCACTAGGCCTGTGATCTAGCAACTTCTTTTCATCTCATCAAACCAAGGTCCATTGGGTCTGCAGTTTTGACTTACATTGTTTTGAGTGCATGGTGTGCTTTGGGGTATGTGTGTGCGTTCCTATGTGTGTGTGGGGGCACGCATGTGCTTGTGAACGTGGAGGCCAGAGGTCAGTGTCTCCCTACCTCACTCATGGAAACAGGGTCTCTGAATGCAGAGCTCGGCTGCCCTAGCTAGCCAGCTTGCCCAGGAGATCCACCAGTCTCACCTCCCGAGCATTAGGGTTATAGGTGCCTGCCACCATGCCTGGCATTGTGCTCTCAATGCTTGATGTCTGAGCAGGTTTTCTTTAGATGACTGTATAATGACTAATTTAACTCTCTTACTAGACATTTGAGCCAATTTCCCTGTAGTAACTAGAACTACTTTGCAGTAAGTTCGCACATGTGCGTGCATAGGGTTATACATATCTCTGCTCATTTATGTGATTTTTCTTTTTCTTCTTTTTTTCTTTTTCTCATTTCTTTTTATTTATTTATTAGAGACAAAAAGAGGGACACACACAGAGAGAGAAAGAGAGTGAGAATGGGTATGCCAGGACCTCTAACCACTGCAAATGAACTCCAGACCCATGCACTACCATGTGCATCTAGCTTATGTGGGACCTGGAGAATTGAACCAGGGTCATAGCCTTCGCAGGCATGTGTCTTAACTGCTAAGCCATCTCTTCAGCCCTCTTTTTCTTTTTTTCAAGGTAGGGTCTCACTCTAGCCCAGGCTGACCTGGAATTCACTATGTAGTCTCAGTGATCCTCCTACCTCTGCCTCCCAAGTGCTGGGATTAAAGGCGTGAGCCACCATGCCTGGCTTATGTGATTTTTCTTTCAGAGGGTGAGGGCAGAAGTGCACAGGGATCCAGAGTCAACTAGCCACAAAGAAGAAGCTGGAGTGAAGCCCTGGAGGATGAAAATACCTCTCATGTTCATAACCAGGTGACCAGGGCTGAGGAGATGGCTCGGCTGTTAAGGCGCCTGCCTGTGAAGCCTAAGGACCTAGGTTCGATTCCCCGGTATCCACATAAGCCAGATGCTCATGGTGGCACATACGTCTGGAGTTCTTTGTGTAAAAAATATTTTATATTTAGAGAGAGAGAGAGGAGAGAGAGAGAGAGAGAGAGAGAGAGAGAATTGGCTTGCTAGGGCCTCAGCCACTGCAATCGAACTCCTGACGCTTGCGCCACCTAGTGGGCATGTGCAACCTTACGCTTGCCCACCTTTGTGTGTCTGGCTTACGTGGGATCTGGAGAGTAGAACATGGGTCCTTAGGCTTTGCAGGCAAGTGCCTTATCTGCTAAGCCATCTGTGTCTGGAGTTCTTTACAATGGCTAGAGGCCCTGGCACACCCATTATCTTGCTGTCTATCTGCCTCTTTCTCAAATAAAAATATTAAACAAATATGGCTGACCAGGACAACATTTGGCTCTGCTTTCTCCTGAACTCTCCATCCATCAGCGCTTGCAGCAATATGCATTCCTACGCCCTGATGTCCTTCTGGGTCATACTGCCCAGGCTTCTTCTCATTGGCCAGCTGATCTCCCAGAACCCATGTCCACACCCTATGCAACTGGCAGTATAGACTGTCCCTCCAAAAACCCAGAAGGCCATACAAGGCTGGGATAGATTTAGAGGCACATTTTTTTAATGTCTTAAAATAGTGCCTAGTCAGAAAGGAACATTCCATATGTATCTAACTCAGTTGTGGAAGGAAATAAAATGGTTGTAGAGAGTCCCTCCTTGTCTATCTTTTTGTTTGTTTGTTTGTTTGTTTTTTTGTTTTTTTTATTTTTCGAGGTAGGGTCTCACTCTAGCTCAGGCTGACCTGGAATTCACTCTGTAGTCTCAGGGTGGCCTTGAACTCACGGTGATCCTCCTACCTCTGCCTCCCGAGTGCTGGGATTAAAGGCGTGCGCCACCACGCCCGGCTTTCTGTCTTGTTTTATTTTATTTTATTTTATTTTTTGGTTTTGCAAGGTAGGGTCTCACTCTGGTCCAGGCTGACCTGGAATTAACTATGTAGTCTCAGGGTGGCCTCGAACTCTTGGCGATCCTCCTACCGCTGCCTCCCGAGTGCTGGGATTAAAGGTGTGCGCCACCATGCCCGGCTTTCTGTCTTGTTTTAAAGGGGGCTGCTTAGACTGGAGAGATGGCTCAGTGGTTAAGAGCACTTCCTGTGCAAGCATGAGGAGGCCTTAGACACTGCTCAGTTTTGATCCTTAGGCCCCACATAAACATCTGGGCATGGCCACTGCGTCTGTAATCTCAACTGACCTGTGGGCAAGCAGAAGAGACCAGAGAATCACTGGGGCTCTTAAAAAAAAGAACGAACGAACGAACGAACAAACAAACAAAAGAAAGAAAGAAAGAAAGAAAGAAAGAAAGAAAGAAAGAAAAGAAAGGCCAGGAAACTTCTGGATCATGGGTCCTCTGTAAGACCCTCATGTCTCCTATATCAGAGGACATTTAGCAACACCCCTAGCCTCGACTCACTCAGGGACAGGAGCACCCCTTCTGACTAAGACCACAAAAAAAAAAAAAAAAAAAAAAAAAAAAAAAAAAAGCCTCCAGACTTCATTCCTGTAGGAGACTCCTGTCCTGCTCAAATAAGACCAAGATTGAGGCAGGTGAGGGATGGATCAAGACACCTGACTCTGGCCACCTCAGGTGAGTGCATGGGGCACTGCATGGACAAATACAATGCATACGCTCCTGTCCCTCATAAGTGCATAGCACACATACACACACACACACACACACACACACACACACACACGCAGGTGCATAATGCGCACACACAGCAAAAAAATGGGGGGGGCATTTGATGTCCTAGAAGCCCTTGGAGTCTTTATTTTTATACTTCTTTATTATTATTATTATTATTTCTTTTTTATCAGAGAGAGAATTAGTGCTCCAGGTCCTCCATCCACTGCACATGTGCAACCTTGCATGCTTATGTCACATTGTGTGTCTGACTTACGTGAGTCCTTAGGGTTCGCACTCAAGTGTCTATAATTTATAGCTAAGCCATCTCTCCAAGCCCCCCTCAGAAGCTTTTTATTACCCATTGGAACAACAATCCAGAACCCTCAAAGGCAAAAACTGCTGGCGGTCCTGAGCGGAAAAACCCAAGAAGAAAAAAGAATCTGGTTAGAAAGATTGAGGCAGAGGATCTTGGAATTTGGGGAGTGGTTCGCGTCTGGCATTCAAGGTCATTTTCAGGGAGTGGGGAAAGGGCACAGTAGAGGTTGTCTGTGCTGTGATGTGTGGAAGGAAGCTGAAGCAGCTGCCTGTCTTCGCATGATAGGACACTAGGTGATAACTGAAGACCATCAAAGGGGATGGCTGTGGCACTCCATGCTGAGCTAGGCCCAGGACATGCCATTGTTCTCATCCAAAGAGGATTTGGCCTTTGGAGGTAGTGTGTGTGTGTGTGTGTGTGTTTGTGTGTTTGTGTGTGTGTATGTGTGTGTGTGTAATCTCAGCCAGAGGGGGTGTTCCTGTCCCTGAGTGAGTCGAGGCTAGGGGTGTTGCTAACTGTTCTATGGTGTTAAGAGACAATTTCCACAACCAAGATGATCTAGCCCAAATGTCACTGATGCCAAGGACAAATCCGTGTCTTTGGAGTGCCACCTGGAGCGTCCATTCTCTCCACAGTCAATAATGACAAGCAGGGGTCACTGTGACAATAAGATGAGGTGAGACGTACAAGTCTCTCTTGTTTTCCCTTCCTCTTTCCACATACTGTCTCTACCACTGAGTCCCTCACTCACTTCAGACCCCAAGAGGCAACTCACGACCTGGAAGTGCATGCTCCTTAGATCTTAAAAAGCAGGGATACTGGGGCTCTTGTGAGACCCACTGGCTGTGCTGAACAGAGAGCTGAGGGATTCTTGTCTGCAGTATGACACCCCCCCAGTGAGTGGCCTGAGACCAGGGAAGGTGTGATTTTCACAGTTTGGTACTCCCTGTGCTACTGGCCTGTTAACACCATGATTTAAAACATTTATTCAAGTGGAGGGCAACCATCTTACGTTTCCAAGGACAAGGGTAGTCCGAGACTACTGTACGTTACAATGCAGAGTTAACAGGAATTTTAAGGCCAAAAGAGAAAAGAAAAGAAAACGTGTTCTTTCAAATAAAAGTCAAGTTCAAATTATGGCCCCAAGCCCTTGGAGAACAAGCAGTCATTCCCCTGGCCCTTAAGGGAAGATGTGACATTTGAGTTGCTGGGTAAGACATGGGGTCCCAGTTCAGGTGGTGAGTGCTAAGTGCTAAGGTGGAGAATGGTGGGAGGGAGGAGATTTAAGCGGTTACTTCCTTGGCTAGGACTGGAAAAGCACATTAACCAGTTGGTACTGCGTTCTGTCAAAGAAATATTCCATGATTTAGCTAAGAGGACCCCTTCTGGAAACTTCTAATCTTTGGACACAATAAGTAAGGTCACTTACGAACACCTCTTATGCATAAGAGCAATGCACAATTACATCTGGAGAAGAATCTTCTGGAAGCAGAGTGTCTGGGGCAAAGGTCCAGGGGGATTTCTGACATTATATCAACATGATAGACGTAGGGAAATACCCCGCAGGGTGAGGCAGCGCTTGCTCCTCCAGTCCAGTCACCCTGGCCTCAGTAAACATTATCATTTTTGCCCGTCTTGCTAAGTGAAAACAAGCCCTTGTTTCATTTGGGTTGAAGCTAATTGTCCCCCTCTGCTTAAGGCATCTCTACTCCAAGTCCCTTGACCGTCGCTCTGAGAGGATACAGAGTAGATATGTATTGATAAACAAGGATATATCAGGTTAGACAGAGATGGTCTGCCCCCCTCCTTCACAGTCAGACCTTGTCCTCACTTAAAGTCCACTGTCATGTGTCATCTTCCCGCCCCAAACCCCTGCTCTAAATAGTCTGTCTGTCCTTTGGCCAGCATTTCAGACCCATTCAGCCATCTGGAGATGGGAGGCAAAGGCCTACATGAGGCAATGTGAGGGAGGGACAGGAGAGCCTGCCTCGATTTCTAATATAAATAATGAGATTAAGGCCCGTTCTCCGGTACGACCCATAGACGTTACCCACACAAAATGCGATTCTCAGCACCCTGAGATAAATCCTTCCTGGGACCTCTGTCTACATGTTCTCTTTTTATAAAACTGGGACCACATGGCACAGATAGCTGGGAGTTTTTTTTTTTTTCCCCATTTATACTTTGTCATCGCAAATTCTGAAATTATTCAAAAACTTCATTTGTATTGGACAAAAAAAATCTTTCATGTGAATGTTGCCAAGTGATTTCACTAATCCCCCGTTCATGAATTTTGTTTCCTTTCTTCCCTCTCCCTCCCTTTTTCTTACCTTCTCTTGTATTCTTTCTGTCTCTTCCTGCCCACCTCTTTCCTTCTTCCTTCTCCCACTGAACACACTCTTGCTTACTTGTGTCTTAATTTTTCCTAGAAGGGCAATTATTGGGTCAAAGGACAGAAAGTTGGTATGGTTCTTGATTTGCTAGCCTGGCTGTTTCCAACCTATTCCATTTCCTCCCAGAATGTGTAAGTATTGGACAGCTAGCCGTGGAGGTTGCTTACAGCCTGACTCTAGATGACTAGGGCTCTGCTAATGACGTCAACAACTCAAAGCTGAGATATGTGAGAGAAAGGCAGGCGCCACTTTGCCCATACAGATATAGAGAGAAGTTGTATCGTTCTGGAATCAAAAGTTAATGTTCTGGAACTTTCTAGTGGAGGTAGAAGCAGCCCCTATTGGTCAACACATCCTACAGGGAAAAGTGTGAATTCACAGACCCATGAAGCATGAGAGGATGTGATACGGTGGGGAGCTGGATGCTGTCTTGGGGGTTTTGGATAAGCTTTCCCTGGAGAAGCCCAGTAGGGTTTGGGCTGATCCTGAAGTCCAAAACTGTCTTGGTCGCCTTTATAGAGTGCTGCTGGGGCAGGGTGTGATCTCTGTGGGCCCTAATGGGCTGAGATTCCAACCAGCAGGGCTCTACCCTGGGCAGAAGTCCAGTGATGAGACAGTGGATTCCAGAGCAACCACAGTCTTCCCCTGCACACAGCCTTTATGATTACAAAGATGACTTGCTCTAAGGGGGAGTTAAAGGTTAAATATAGAGGGCTGGAGAGATGGCTTAGTGGTTAAGGTGCCTGCCTGCCAAGCCTAAGAACGCCCGTTCGAATCTCCAGGTCCCACGTTTAGCCAGATGCAAAAAGTGATGCAAGGGCACAATGCTGCACTTGACCACAAGGGGGCGCACGTGTCTGGAGTTCCTTCACAGTGGCTGAGAGGCCGCTGGCGTGCCCATTCTCTCTCTCTCTCTGCCTCTTCCTCTCTGTCTCTCTTGAAAAAAAAAATAATAATAATTATTATAATAATAATTATAATAATGATAATAAATGGTACACATAGGGCTTCCCACCCTGCTCCTAGGTTGGGTGGGAGAGGGGCATTGGGATGCCTGGATTGGTTGCTAAAGAGCCAATGGCAGTGCGTCTCTCCTGGGCCCTCCTTTCAGACGGAGCCTGCTGGATCACAGCTGAGAGCCCTTCCAGTCTTGGGTCGCCTTGGGCTCTATGAGGGCATGGCGGGCTTCCCTTAGATAGCATAGCCGCCTTTGCTTGTTTCTCCACCATCACCGACATCCAGCCTGAAGCTCCTCATCCTCACCTTTTCCACCGGGTGTTTGCCTTCGGATTCCCACAGGCACATGACAACAGCCCTGTACGCTGGAGATGGAGGACCCTGCCTTGAACTCCCATAGCTGCCTGTGCCTGAAAGCCTTCCGCAAGTACTGTGCTTTTTAGTTAACTCAGAAAAGGCCTCTACCAGGATGAGTATGACTGACCAAGGTGGGAGCTTTGATGAGAACTCCTCAGCTCTTCATTGCACTCCCTAACCCTCTTTCCCTAGAACTCACAATGCCTAACTGGGCTCCTAGGTGGAATTTGACCTTTGCGAGTTCATCTCCCCATCTCCAGAGGGTGACTGGTTGAGTTGACAGTTTCCTTGCAGAGTAGAATCACCTGGGAAGCTTGGAAACTTAGGGGGTCCCCTTAGACCCCATAAGTGAAAAAACTCTCAGCACCGAGGCCTGAACAAGAATGCTTGTAAAGCTCCAAAGTGATTCCAACGTGAAGTCAGGCTTGAGAGTTGGTGGAAAATGGTCCTTTTGCTTTCCGAATAGGGATCTTTCTTGAGTCTGTGTGTAAGCGTAGCTAATGGCCTCAATTCAGCCTGCCCTGCTAGCTCCCATGGAACTGAGGAGCCCAGGGAGTGATGGCTTGGGGGTGTGTGGAAGGCCAGAGCATGTTAGAAATATTGAGGAGACATTATATCAGTTTCCTTCTGCTGTGACAAAACACATGGCATGAAGCAACTTAAGCAAGGAAGGGTTGATTCTAGATTGCAGTTTGAGGTCACAGACCATCATGGTCGGAAAGGCGTGAAGGTTGGGAGCTAGAGGCGACTGGTCACGTTGTATCCTGGAGTCAGGAAGGAGAGGGTTAGAGATGAATGCTGGTGCTCAGCTCATGTTTTTTTGTCCTTTATGGACAGTCCAGGACCCTGGTTCATGGGACAATGACAGCCACATTGAAGGTGGGTCTTCCCACTTCGATTCACTCAGTCTAGAAACACCGCCCCCCCACCGCCCCTGAGTTTCAGAGGCTTGCCTCCCAGGTGATTGTAGACTCTGTTGAGCTGACTCTTGGTAGGTGTGACTAAGATATCCCATCACACCGGTATGCGGTGGGAAGTCAACGGCAGTCACGCTGACAAACAGCTCCGGGAGATCTGGGCGCCTTCCCTGTAAGGAGTGAGGCTGTCATGTCACCATGCCAGGCGCTCCTATGTGCTCCTTGAGACAAGAGAGTTGGGATGGAGCCACTGGAGTGTAGATTAACACTGTCGTCGAGGAAACTCACAGTGTCACAAAGCTGCAAGGACCTAGTGTGACCTTCTTTCCCACCCTGGGCTGGGAGCTCCCCCATCTGCGCTCTCTTAGCTGGGTCTCCTCTGGTTTCCAGAAACCCACTACTTCCAGAGGCCTTCCAGTCCATTGGAGCAGCTGCTAACAGCGTCGTGTGTGGCAGCTAAGAAAGCCCACCCTTCTGCGGGACCCCAGCTGGTCCATCTGAGGGTGGGTGGCCAGGCTGACCGGTCACCAGCTGCAACAGGTGTGCATGTCTCCTGATGACGGCATGGACTCGGGCAGCTATCCTCACACCCAAAGGGAAACGTTTGTCGCCTCTGTGGCGGCGGCAGTCAGCCTGCCTTATTTTTCCATGTTGGAAAATCCAATTATAGCAGGTCCTGTCTTGGGTTACATGTCACCAAGTTCTCTGACATCAGAATGTATTTAAGACTTAGTGCTGGGGCTGTTCCTGGCCACACCCATGGCTGGCTTTATTTCCCCATTGGTTTGTTTGGAGCAGGCCCCTGAGTCTCCACTGAGCGGTATGTACCACCCATGGTGACAACAATAATCTGGGATGTGCCCAGCCCTATAGTACATGGCACTGTGCCCGAAAAAGAGACACCAGTGCAATCCTAGACAAGAGCAAGTCACAGGAAGCCAACTCCAGGCTTCCTTCACAAAACCTGCCACACTCACTACTGGGCAGGGAGGGGGGAGGCTGATATTAAATAACTAGAACTCAGTGCACCCAGATTGGGCCTAGGCAATATGTTCTGGGATGGGTGATGTGTCCTTTGAGGACAGATCTCATAGGTATAATTAAGAGACACTTTGTAGAGAAGGAAGCCTTCTGTTCATCCACTATGACGAAGGCCACGCAACACTGCAGTGAACCCAGTACAGCACATCCCTTCCTTAGGTCACAGGAATAATGTCCGTTGTTGCCTGTTTCATGGCTGTGCAGACCCAAGGCTCCAGCCATCTAATTGCTCTGCCGTGTTCACGTTCAGCATCATTTAGCCTATGGACCAGTGTAGTCGCTTCAGAGCCCAGTCATCAGCCCAGTCATTGTGGCACTGTTTTAACGGACAGAAAGTTGAAGGGATGCCATTCCTATTAGGACAGGCATGACTCAGAGCTGGAACACATCTCTTGCCTTCAACCCTGGAGCAAGGGAGGCTGGGAAATGTAGTCTTTGGCTTTATTACTAATGCCAGGGGCAGTGGCTCCTTGGGGGAAACCAACAGTCTTTCTTTGCCTCAAGGAGCCAATGGCAGGCAGCTGAGATGGAGATGGACATAAGCTTTGTCGGGAATGCTGGGTGAACGACGGGGTGGTGGGGAGCTCACCCAGGGCAAGTGGGAGAGGAGATCTCTAAGGAGATGAAGAGGCCAGAGGGCCCAAGGACCAGGCAGAGCTAATGAGCCCTCTTGTCCTGAGGTCCAGAAACAACAAAAAGACCTTTGTGATCTGGGAATGGTTTCACAGACTACTGCGTCTCAGCTGCAGTTTATAAACAGAACATTGCTGCCTATGTAGAATTGGTTTTTGTTTGTTTTTTCAAGGTAGGGTCTCACTCTAGCTCAGGCTGAGCTGGAATTCACTCTGTAGTCTCAGGGTGGCCTCGAACTCACAGCCATCCTTCTACCTCTGCCTCCAGAGTGCTGGGATTAAAGGTGTGCGCCACCGCGTGCCTGGCTTCCATATCTTCTTTTGTTCCTCTTCCCCCATCCTCTTTCACTGAACCCCTGCATCTTCCCAACTAGTTCCTGGTCTGTGTTGATGTCTTTAGCTTTGGCCTCCTCCACGGTACATGACGGCCAGTGTGTGTGTGGGCCAAATATTGCGCATGTCTCGTGTAGTTAACAACAGCCCCTGTGAAGGCATGAATGCAGTGGCCACTTTGTGTCCACCTGACAGTGTACCAGAGCGCTCCGCCCCATCCTCTGGCTCTTGCATCCTATCTGCCTGCTCTTTTGTGATGTTCCCTGAGCCTTGGGGGATGTGACAGAAATGTCTTATGTAATGAGTGTTGAGCTGTCATTTCTCAGTACTTTGATGAGTTTTATTATTGTTGTTGTTAATATTTTTAATATATTTATTTATTTGAGAGAGAGAGAGAGAGAGAATGGGCACACCAGAACCTCCAGCCACTACAAACGAACTCCAGATGCATGCGCCACCTTGTGCATCGGGCTTATGTAGGTCCTGGGGAATCAAACTTGGATCCTTTGGCTTTGTAGGCAAACACCTTAACCACTAAGCAATCTCTTCAGCCCTACTGTTAGTATTTTTATTTATTTGCAAACAGAGAGAGAGATTGAGAGAACACTAGGGCCTGTAGCCACTGCAAATGAACTCCAGATGCATGTACCACTTTGTGTGTCTAGCCTTATGTGGGTACTGGGGAATCAAACCTGGGTCGTTAGGCTTTGCAGGCAAGCGCCTTAATGGCTGAGCCATCTCTCCAGCCCTTTGAAGAGCTTTGAATCTCTCCAGTAGTCACCACCATCTGCAAAAAGAAGCTTCTCAGACCAAGAGTGAGAGCAGCCCGAATCTATGGGCATCAACTAAATATTTAATGGGAATTTGATGGGCACAACATATCCATTTATATAAGCAATAGTACTAGCTTCCCCCCTAGGGTCTATGGCCTTCCCAGTCATCAGCTTTGGACTAGGTTTATTTATTTTTTTTTTTTTTTTTGAGGTAGGGTCTCACTCTAGCTCAGGCTGACCTGGAATTCACTATGTAGTCTCAGGTTGGCCTTGAACTCATAGCAATCCTCCTACTTCTGCCTCCCGAGTGCTGGGATTAAAGGCGTGTGCCACCATGCCCGGCTCGACTAGGTTTTTCAGTACCACATTATACCCTACTTTAAATAGGCTTGAGAGAGTTCAACAGAAATTCACAGCTTAAAAAAAAATAGGTCTAGTGCTGGAGAGATGGTTTAGCTGTTAAGGCACTTGCCTACAAAGCCAAAGGACCCAGGTTTGATTCCCCAGTACCCTCATGAGCCAGATGCATAAGGTGGCACATGTGTCTGGAGTTTGTTTGCAGTGCCTCTCTCTCAATAAATAAATAATAAAAAAATTTAAAAAATATGTCTGGAGAGATGGCTTAGCAGTTAAGGTGCTTGCCTACACAACCTAAGACCCAGGTTCAATTCCCCAGGACCCATGTAAGCCAGCTACACAGGGTGGCACATGCATCTGGACTTCGTTTGCAGTGGCTAGAAGCTCTGGCACAGCCATTCTCTCTTTCTCTCTCAAATAAATAAATAAAAATAAAATCCTTAATTGTTGGCACAAACCTTTGGTCAGATAAAGTCACTTGTGCATTGATCTTTCCATGTAAATTTCACATCTCACATACCTTTTCAGGGGACCAGGGGACCATGGCAAGTGTATACGCCTTGCTGTGGGCACCTGCTGTCTCCACTTATTTTCTTCTCAGCACTGTGAGACCCATGTCTAATCCCTGTTCCAAAGATACAGAAGCTGGGCGTGGGGGCACATGCCTTTTATCCCAGCACTTGGGAGGCAGAGGCAGGAGGATTACTGTGAGTTTGAGGTCACCCTGAGACTACATAGTGAATTCCAGGTCAGCCTGGGCCTAGAGCGAAATCCTACCTCGAAGAACCAAAAAAAAAAACAAAAAAAAAAATTACAGAAACCGAGGCTTAGGCATCATCCAAAGTCACTTAGACACTTTTTAAATTATTAAATTATTATATTTATTAAGGGAAATACAGAGCCAAGGAAAGGCACCCATGTGGCTAGAGATCCCATGTGGAGGGTCTGGAAAAAGCATGGAGAGAAAAGAGAAAAGAAAGTTCAAGGAGCTTCTGCTGTGTGGGGAGCTGGAGGGGTTGAAGAACCCATGTGGACAGTAAGGGCTGGGGGGGGGGGTCCTGCCAGCTGGGCCTGGGTGGAGCCAGCCTAGGCCCAGTGGAAGGAAAAACTTACCCACAGCTGGAAGTTCCCAAGCGGTCAGAGCCACTTAGACACTTTTGTGGTCATCAAAGCTAGGCCTATTCTCTTACTACTCTGCCTCCCAAGAAACATGTGGTTAAGAGTGGCAACGAAGTCCAAACTATGGAACCGAGGAACCCTCGACCTTCACACTGATCTATAAGAAAGAAAGAAAAAACAAAAAAGACCTGTGGCCAAAAGAGACTGAGAAATGATATCTGTTTGTCTCTCTCGTCTTGGAACTTCCTAGAGTCCCGTAGTGTGTTCATAGTTCTGATAGGTCCTGAGGACTTGGATGGTTTAAATCATTGTTTAAAGGTTTCTCAAGCTCCCCCGTTAGAAAAAGACAGAAACCAGTAGGAACGTCTATGACAAAAGAGTTAAACTTTACTGGAGGAGAGTGTAGTTGCAGAGGGAAACTTCACATCTCAGCTGCGGAGCCCCTGGAAATGTGAGGCGCCCACCTAGTACTGGGCCATGGGCAGGGGTTTATGTTCAAGGAGAGAGGAAGGGAGGAAGGTTAGCAAGTGTGAAGGAAGCAAAGTTCTTTGAAGGTCTTTCTTCTGAGATAGTCAACCCCCCTGGCCCAATGCTAGGTGGGCGCCTCACATTTCAGGGTCTCCACAGCTGAGATGTGAAGTATCCGTCTTGACTAGACTCTGCTCTGATGAAGTCTGATTCCTCTCTTGTAGACACTCCTCCTTGTGTCTGTCTTTTCCTTATCACCCCCTCTCCCATTTCTCTGGGACAAGATCACTCCTTCTGGAGAGAGGAGGCTGACGGCCAGGCAACCTCAGGTTATTGAATCATGACACTTAACATTCCAGATGGGGTTTGAGGAAAAACAATTAACAGTACCCTGGTTCTTCCCTTGTGTAATGAAAAAACAAACTGAGCAACTGCAGGGGCTTTTCAAAAGGCCATCCAACAGGAGCTGCATTCCGAGGACCTCCCCACAAGCGAGGCGCCTCTGGTCCTAGGAGGATGGGTCTCTTGCCGACTGCCCACCTGAGTCAGCCCCACTTCCCATCCAGGACAGACATGGCCCGCAGTGGCAGGACCCAGGCACCTTCCTCTGCAGGCTGCAGGCAGGCAGGCAGGCAGGCAGATCCTCAGAGGGGGACCAGGGTGATGGAGCCATGAGGCTCAACTCTCTCACCCAAACTCCCAGATCAGAAGAGACCCACGCCTCCAACACCCTAGCCTGTTTCCTTACTGATCAAAATGAGTGAACCCACACTGTGTTGCCAAGCTTGTTTTGGGCAGTAATGAACACAGTGGTGGGGAAATACCTTCAATTTTTAGGGCTGCCTCGCTTGCTTGCGAGGCCTGATAGCCTGGGTTCGATTCCCCAGTACCCACTAAAGTCAGATGCATAAAGTGGTGCATGCGTCTGCAGTTCATTTGCAGTATGCTGCTTCTCTCTCTCTCTCTCTGCTTGCAAATTAATTAATTAATTAATTAATTAAATGTCCAGGAGCTGTATAGATGGCTCCAGCACCATCACAAGCCTGAAGGCCCAAGGGGGGGCTAAAGGAGGTTAAGTTCAATTCTTCAGCACCCATATAAAACAGCATACACACCTGTAACCCCAGTCTTGTGGGGAGTGGAGACTGGAGAACGGCTGGAGTTTAAGAGAACACAGCGTGCTCTGGAACCGGTGAGAGAGTCTGTCTCGAGGAAGCACACAGATAAGCCTCGGAGGGCAACACCCGAGTTCTCTTCCTGCCTCCTCGTGGGCATGGGGCGGGCTTATCTGCCCACACCTGTGCATACACCATACGCCCCTTGAACTACACATGTGCACATACAAAACCAAAATGTTACATTGCTGAAGGTATCTGTTCTTATTATCATCTCTCTCTTGCAACCTAATGGTGGATGCCTATGGAAGCCATTCACTTACACATTTGAGTACTATTCATCCGTCAGGGCGTGATTTGTGCCAGGAGGGAGAATAAAGCGTATGCCGAGCCCCTGTGGCAGAGCTCAGAGCCATGGAGGGCTCCAGACCTGGGGCACCAAAGAGACCCAGTCATTTCCACGCTACACCCGGCCCCACCCCAGTGTCTTGCTAATGTTTGCCTAATGACACCTTGAATGTCCTTCTCCACTCGTCCACATTTAGTCTACTTTTCAAAGCTGGCTCCAGCCCATGTTTTCCGCTGAACTATTTGTGTTTGTAATTTTTTTTATTTTGGTCATCCTTTTACATGGAGTTTGCCAAGGCCTTATCCACAACTCTGATCTTAGCTCTGGACTCTCTCCCATGGTTTTATGAGACTGTGTGTGTCATCAGTTCACTTATTACCCTCTGTTCCCAAATGGGACTCCTGGCTGGACATGTCAGAGGGTCAGGCAGGGCTCCATGACTGCCTAACTACTGTTGATAGATTTAGCCAACCAGGGAAGGCGGCAGGGCGGCCGTGATCTCATTTTCCCCTTTTGCTGACAATGTTCCTAACTGGACCTTATGGGATGTTTTTTGGGGGGTGTCAGATGCCCTATTTGGATCAGGGTTGCTTGGGAGTGGAACATCCAGAAACTAGAGGAGGGGTGGGTGGGAAGGGCTTGGCCCTGGCCAAGAGTATTTGCTGTCTTTTGCAGCCTCCACCAGGGGCCTGGAACATTCTGGCCCATTTGAAGTCTTTTGGAAGGATATGTCAGGGGGGAAAATATTTCATGAAATTTTGTAAATGTGGGTTACAGGGAGAATATGACACAAGACCATGAGTCCCCTGAACTGGGAAGGATTGACTGTGCACAGCAAGTGTGGAGTCACACCTGAATGTGTCATTGCCCAGAAGCAACTGAATTGCCCTATACTTATTTTATTTTATTTTTTGGTTTTTCGAGGTAGGGTTTCACTCTAGTCCAGGTTGACTTGGAATTCACTATGTAGTCTCAGGGTGGCCTTGAACTCACAGTGATCCTCCTACCTCTGCCTCCCAAGTGCTGGGATTAAAGGCGTGCGCCACCACTCCTGGCTGCCCTAGACTTCTATAAGGTTGGGGTGATCACTGATGAGCCACTGCCTTATGCCTCAGTTTCCTTGTTTATATAAAAAGGGACTTGAACTCCATCAGAGGCCTTAAGTGTTTGAAATTTTGTCTCAACTTTTTTTTTTTTTGTTTGGTTCTGGTTTTTTGTTCTTTTTTTGTTTTGTTTTTGTTTTTCGAGGTAGCTCAGGCTGACCTAGAATTCACTCTGCAGTCTCAGAGTGGCCTCGAACTCATGGCTGGGATTTAAAGGCGTGAGCCACCACGCCTGGCTTGTCTCTACATTTTAGAAATGGAAATGTTTTACATTTTCAAAACCTGTGTTTTCTAGCTGTTTTTTATTTATTTATTTTTTTAAAAAAAAAGAAATCAGAATATGCAGAAATCCCAGGCCTGCCAGCCAGTCACCACCCTTCACCCTTCACCCTTCACCCTGGCTCCCTGCTGTCTTGAACATGACCTCCTATAACTGCAGTAGGTGCTGGGACTTGGCCCCAGTGCCTGACCACACGCTTTTCAAGGCAACAAAGCTATTCTGTGGTTCTGAATGCGCTGTAAGGAAGGAATGATCCCAGAGAGGCTGGCTCTAAGAGTCCTGGCCCCAGGGCTCAGCCAGGATCTGTGCTGACTTGCACTGACCCTAGGATGAGCCCCCCCCCCTTAACCTTCATTTTCCTCATCTCATCTATTAAAAGAGGGAGTTGGTTGAAACCATCAATCAGATTCTTTCAAGTTCTTACATTCTATGACTCTATGAAAATGTCATTTGCCAGAATTAAATGGAACTGTGATTTAAATGGTGTGGAATTTGGCTGCCCCAGCCCCAGCCCCTTGCAAAATTCATTTCAGGCAGGGTGTGAAAAAGAGAGGGGGAAGGGGAGGAAAATGGAGAAGAGAGAAGAAAAGGAACTGGTGGGAGACACCGTCTGAGGGTCCTAATTAAGTGAGATGGGTGCACGCTTGTGGTTCTGGGGACCTGCTCAGGTTTGCCAGTGAGTAAGGAGGAGTGACTGGGCTCTTAGAATTCCTTCTCGGTCAATGTTCTGGAGCCTCTCCAGCCCCACCCTTCCCAGTTGAGAACTGAGTGAGTGAGGACAAGCCAGGCATTCACAGCAAAATTGCCCAGCACATGCTGCAGCCACTCCAGGCCAGTGGAAGCTCTAAATAGGGGACAAGGGGTGACCAGGGAGTTTAGGGTCAAGCACTCAGTGAGTGGGGCCGCTTGGGATGTGTGCGTGGGTGTTGATTTCTGGGGTCACTCCAGCTCTTTCCCAACTGACTGCATTTTTGGGGCGTCTCTTCGTTTGTCAAATAGGCTCAAAATAAACAAATTTAAGAAAAAAGGATGTTCTGAATCCTAGAATAAAAAGCACTTGGGGACAAAAGCCAGGCTCTTAGAGAGGGACGAATGGCTTGCCCAGAGGCTTTCTTCAGAGAGTACCCTGTGGTCTCCCCGCCACATTCTCTCTGAGACAATCTCACTGGCCCAATACCATCCTGGCCTGCCTACCGCAGCCCCAGCCCCTGAACCATTCCTCCAAGCAGCTGAGCTCTGAGGGTGGGCGCATCTTACAGGGATTCGCACCCCACCAGCTGTTAACTCCACCACCTCCTTTTCTTCTTTTGAGGCAGGGTCTTACTATGTAACCCCAGGGTAACCTCGAACTCGTGATATTCCCATCTCTGCCTCCCATCCGTAACCTTCACTACTGCAGTGACATCTCAGTGAGAGAAAGGGGGTGTAGCTCCACAGTGAAGGAGTGAGGTAGGACCTCAGCAGGGGTTTCTGGAATCTCAGCCCACTGGGCACAGAGCCCTTGTCATCATCCGTGGTCGGTCTTCAGTAAGCTGGCCTCTGTAAACTGGCATTAAAGACTTGTAGGGCCACAGGTATGCTGGTCCATGGCTGGTGCTCTGAAGTAGCCTGGAAGGACCCTGGAGGTGAAGGTCTGGATTGGATTGCCCACTTTGTCCTGGATGGCAAAATACTGTGGCCAACTGCTTCATTTCCCTGAGCCCAAGCTTCTTGACCAGTAAAACGTGGGAACACACCCAGCTGACCACCCTCGCTGCTCAGTTATGATGCCAAGTAGAGATATCTTTTAGGCTTGCCAGGCGGCCATAGGCAGCAGGGCCATGATGAAAGCAAGAATATGGTGGAGATGCCTTGTTAGAAAGTGATTCAGGTGCTGGAGAGATGGCTCAGCGGTGAAGGCACTTTGCCTTGCAAAGCCTAATGACCTGGGTTCTAGTCCTGCAGTATCCATGTAAAGCCAGATGCACAAAGTGGCGTATGCATCTGGACTTTGTTTGCAGTGGCCCCGGTGTGCCCATTCTCTCTGTCCGTCTGTCCTCTCTAGCTCTCTCTGCAGGCAAATAAATAAATCATAAAATATTTTTTAGAAAGAAAGAAAGAAAGAGAGAGAGAGAGAGAGAAAGAAAGAAAGAAAGAAAGAAAGAAAGAAAGAAAGAAAGAAAGAAAGAAAGAAAGTGATTTGGGATGGGAGGGAGGGCATCTCTGGTTGGGGAGTGCTGCCCAATGTATACCCCAAAAGGCTGCCTGGGGGGGGCAGTGTGGAATAAGAGTTTCAGACCCTGCTGTGTGGCAGCTAAATGTGTTCCATGCCCAGTGGCTTTCACTGCTTTCATCTTTTTTTTAAATTTTATTTTATTTTATTTTTTTGGTTTTGCGAGGTAGGGTCTCACTCTAGTCCAGGCTGACCTGGAATTCACTCTGTAGTCTCAGGGTGGCCTCGAACTCTCGGCGATCCTCCTACCTCTGCCTCCCAAGTGCTGGGATTAAAAGCGTGTGCCACCACGCCCGGCTTAAATTTTATTTTTAATTTTAATTTTTTGGTTTGTTTTTTGAGGTAGGGTCTTACTCTAGCTCAGGCTGACCTGGAATTCGCTATGTAGTCTCAGGGTGGCCTCGAACTCACGGTGATCCTCCTACCTCTGCCTCCAGAGTGCTGGAATTAAAGGTGTGCACCACCATGCCTGGCTTAATTTTTTAATTTTAGAGAGAGCAAGTGAGAGAGATGGGGGGAGAGAGAGAATTGGCACAGCGGGACCTCAGCCACTGCAATCAAACTCCAGATGCTTGCACCATCTAGTGGGCATGTGCGACCTCGCACTTGCCTCACCTTTGTGTGTCTGGCTTACGTGGGATCTGGAGAGTCGAACCTGGGTGCTTAGGCTTCGCAGGCAAGCGCCTCAACAGCTAAACCATCTCTCCAGCACACTGCTTTCATCGTTCAGCTTTCCCTTCCTCTCTGTAAGTCAGGGAAAGGAACACTTATTTAGAATAGGATGAAAGATTAAAATGAAAACGGGTTACATGTAACCCTATAGGGCAGAGCCTGCCTTAGTCAGTGTAGTGTCATCAGTGTAGCTCAGGGCATTATCTATACTTTTCTGCTGTGGCTTACTTCCTTCGCCAAGCACCTCTGGGCAGCTCCAGCCCTGAGACTGGCTGCTGGCTCAGCAGGGAAGAGGGCATAAGAGACTTCTTGGCAGAGATGCCATGGCCCTCCCAGGTCTCAGTCATTTACCTGGCATGTCGGTCTAGTCAGGTATTCCTTGCACACCTGACCTCACCTGTTGCTTCTCGACTCCTGGGCCTGGCCTTGCTCATCTCCTTTTCAACCTGCTTAATCTTGAGTTTGGACTTCCGTCCTCCATGCCAAGAGAAATAAATTTCCATTGGAGCATGCATGCGTACGTATGTGCATGGGTATGTGTGTGGAGGCCAGAGGTTGATGTCAGGGGTCTTCCTCAGTTGCTCTCTACTTGATTAAAAAAAAAAAAATCTAATTTCTGCGTGCGCGCACGCTTGAGAGAGAGAATGGGTGCCCAGGACCTTCAGCCTGCTGCGATTGAACTCCAGATGCAACATTGCATGCTCGCATGACTGCATCTGGCTGTGTGGGACCTGGAGATTTGAACGTGGGTTCTTAGGCTTTGCAGGTAAGCACCTTAACCACTAAGCCATCTCCCCAGTCCTTTACTTGATTTTTTGAGATAGGGCCACACAGTGAATTCAGAACTCATTGATATCCCTAAACAAACTAGCTAGAAGCCCCTGGGAGTCTTCTCCCCAGCGGTGGGTTTACAGGTGTATGCTGCCGTGCCTGGCTTTTTTACATGGGTGCCAGGAACCTGAACCCAGGTCCTCATGCTTGCGCAGCAGGAACTTTTACTCACTGAGCCATCTCCCTAAGCCTCCATTTAAAAAAATAAAAATTTATCGGGGCGTGGTGGCACATGCAGAGGTAGGAGGTTCACCATGAGTTCAAGGCCACCCTGAGACTACATAGTGAATTCCAGGTCAGCCTTGGCTAGAGTGAGACCTACCTCGAAAACCTGTATATAATTTATTTATTCTATATTGTGAGAGAAAGGGAGACTGGGCACAATAGGGCCTCTAACCACTACAAACGAACTCCAGACGCATGTGACACCTTGTGCATCTGGCTTATGTGGGTACTGGGGAACCGAACCTGGATCCTGAGGCTTCACAGGCAAGTGCTTTAAACGCTAAGCCATCTCTCCAGCCCTCCATTGTTTTTATAAGCCATTTATGCCATGACACTTCATTACAGTGCCTGGAACAATCTAAGACACATTGGGAGACGATCTGATTATCTATGATATATTTTGTAGAGAGGAAAGCTGAGACCCAGAACAGCCAATGACAACAGATCTTGAACCTCCTGCTTCTGGGTCTGAGAGACGTCTTCTCTGTGATGTCTGGCTCAAGGAATCACACAGGGAAGGGTTGTGTCTTGCCTGCAGGAAATATTTTTCAGGGTTGAAAAATTACATCAGCTGGAGAGATGGCTTAGCAGTTAAGGCACTTGCCAGCAAAGCCAGAGGACCCAGGTTCAATTCCCCAGGACCCAAGTAAAGCCAGACGCACAAAGTGGGGCACACGTCTGGAGTTTGTAGTGGCTAGGAGGCCCTGGTGTGCCTATTATCTCTCCATCTGCTTCTGCCTCCCTCACTCTCAAATACATACATTCATAATACATACATATATAATTGTAAAAAAAGAAAAATTAAGCCAGGCGTGGTGGCGCACGCCTTTAATCCCAGCACTCGGGAGGCAGAGGTAGGAGGATCGCCGAGAGTTCAAGGCCACCCTGAGACTACATAGTTAATTCCAGGTCAGCCTGGACCAGAGTGAGACCCTACCTCGAAAAAAAAAAAAAAAAAAAAAAAAAAAAGAAAAATTAAATCAGGGAGCAGGCCAGATTAGGAGATGGACAGCAAAAGAAGAGAAAGATCCCTTTCTCTCTGACAGGCCACAATTTTCAACCTGCTGGAAATATATATATATATGATATGTGCATGCATGTAGAAGGACAATTGGACAATTGGGATTTTCTTTTCAAGCCTCATATACAATCCCTTCAAAACAGATGATGCACATCACAGCAACAAGAGTTAGATGGACAGAGAGACAGGCCTGCCATAGTCCCCGAGCCAGTGTCTAAGAGTGGATCTAAAGACAGTTCTGGAATCTCTCCTCCACACTCACAGGCCTTGAAGCCATTTTCCTCTCAGAAGGGGGAAATGGCACCTGTCATGCGGCTGCTCACTGTAGAACATTCTCCCTCAGGCCCTCTCTTTGGTCTCGCTCTCTCACCCCATCTCCTTACAACCCTCCAGTGCTCAGCAACGGCACAGGGCTGTGTGCTTTTCTGCCTGATGTCTCTGAGGAACGTCACTGTCTCCTGAAGGAGGTGGAAGCAGGCCAGGAGTCCACCCCACAGGCCTGGTGCCCTAACATGTCAGGTCCTTGAGCACGACAAGGTTAAACCCCAAGGCTTCTCACTTCATCATATCTTCCTGTCCCCAGTGGATGGGAGATGGAACCGGGTGGGAGTGTGGCTGAACTCGATCACTAAGCTCACAGCCATCCTCCGACCTCTGCTCCCGAGTGCTGGGATTGCAGGTGTGCGCCACCATGCCTGGCAGAGAGAGAGAGAGAGAGAATGGGTGTGCCAGGGCCTCTAAGCTCTGGAGTTAGGAACTCCAGATGCATGCGCCGCTTTGTGCATCTGGCTTTTTATCTGGGGAATCAAATGTGGGTCCTTAGGCTTTATAGGCAAACGCCTTAAGCGCTGAGCTGTCTCTCCAGGCCCTCAGAGCCCTTTTTCTTCACTGATGGTACATGCTCAGCGTCTTTTGAGTCCTCTCAGCATGACCAGCCTCCTCATAGTGGTCCCAGGACCTGAACTCCTGTCCCCTTGTATCACCTCCGCTGGCATCTCTTCCACTCCCCGCTTTTCACTGTCTCCATGAAAGTGGAACAATAAAGACAAAATCCACAGCAACGCTGAGCACTGGACATAGAGCCTGCGGGCTGCCCGGGGGCCGACTTCCTGGAACTTGAGAAGCCAGACAGAGAACACCATGGGCGCCCGCTCAGCTCTCCGATTGATTCCCCAGGTCTTCAGAATCAGAGCTGCCTCTGGCCCTCCTCCGCCTTCTCCCTGGCAGCTCACCGCTCTCCTTCCATGACTAACCTCGCCTAATCTCCTCTGATTGGTGGGCTCGGGCATCCTGCCCTAGGATGTGTACGTCTCAATGCGCCTGTCTGCCTCTCTTCTTTTTCCTAATTGTCACCTTCTCTCCTTTGCCTATGCACCCCAGGAGAGCTGGCCAAGTTTTAAAAAAAAACATTTTTTTCCTCTAACCTTGCTGATTTATTTTTCTGGGTCATGGAGTTTTTTTTTTTTTTTTAACTCACTTCCAAGGTGATTTTTAAGTCAAATATGTTTATAGATAGATTGTGATGACTCCATTTCTTTTCTTTCTATATCACCTCACTATTTCATTTTGTCATGAAATGTGTATTCTTTTGCTAAGACTTCCTGATTCTCATTTATTTATGTTTGTGGTGTGTATGAATGTGTGTGTGTGTGCAAATAGGTACATGTATGTATGCCTATATGCCTTGCATGTAGAGGTCAGAGGACAATCTCAGGTGTCATTCCTCAGGAACACTGTCTGCTTTTTAAAAATATATTTATTTATTTATTTTGAGAGAGAGAAAGAGGGAGAGAGAGAGAGACAGAGAAAGAGAGAGAGAGAGAGAGAATGGGCATGCTAGAGCCTCCAGCCACTGCAAACGAATTCTAGATGCATGCGCCCCCTTGTGCATCTGGCTTACGTGGGTCCTGGAGAATCGAACCGGGGTCCTTTGGCTTTGCAGGCAAACACCTTAATCACTAAGTCATCTCTCCAGCCCCTGCTTTTTTTTTTTTTTTTTTTGAGACAGGGTCTCTGCCTCCCCAGTGTTGGGATGACAAGCAAGCACCACTCTGTGGGTTCGTGAGATGAAACTCAGGTCCTCATGCTTGCAAGGCAAGCACTTTGCTGACTGAGCCATCGCCGATTCTAATCCCACTTCTTCTGAAAACTGGTTGTGAACTGGGCATGGTGGTGCATGCCCAGCACCAAGCCGACTGGAGCAGAAGGATTGGCAGCTGCTTTGGAGCCATTAGACTGAGCTACATAGTAAAATGTCATAAATAAATAAATAAATCTGAACATATTGGCTTGTGACTTCTCATCGCTGAGCTCCCTGGGAAGGTGGGTGTAACAGTTACCTTGCCCCAAGTAAAATGGATCCTCACTAAGGCAAATGTGATTATTGGGGAGAGAACAAAACAAAAAAACAAACCAAAAACAATGAGGAAGATACAATCCTAAATATTTCCAGGGCCACCTTTGCACAGTGGAATGGTGGTTTATTTTTATTTCTTTATACGTTTGATACCATATCCCTACATTTGTGTAACAAGCACGATTAAAAACAAAACCAAACCAAAATAAGGCAAGCTTGCAGAAGGCTCTGCCTTACAAACTCCTTCCACAGAGGCAGAGGCTGAAGGTGCAACCCACTGGCCTCATGTGAGCCAGGAGTCACAGCAAAGCTCTCCAGAGGGGACAGGGGCAGGTGTCTCCTTGCAGCCCTGTGATACTGATCTGAGGAGCCCCCTCCCTTTAGAGCTTAGTCAGAAAGCCCCCCTCCACCCAGTAAAGTGATCAGACTCCCAGAGAGGGAATGAGTTGAGAATAAGGGTTTCCACAGAGGTCTGGAAGGATGGCAGTTATGCCAGAGAACAGAACGGGATGGGAGCGTTTCTCTGTCCTTAGAACAGGTGTCAGGGAGGCTTTCAAACTCCCCTGAAGAATCAAATCTGAGGGATCCCAGGGACTGGACAGTGGATAGCTAGGCCCCACTGAGCAAGAACAGCTTATGTGTCAGCCTGGCTGTTCTGCTTGGCCTGTCTCCCTTTGTCAGGAATTGGTGCAGGCAGGTGGCAGCAGACAGCCCACATCACAGAAGATGGCCTCGGGCTCCAGTTTAACTCAAGTGGCGCAGAGTGTGGGGAAGCGGTGGGGTGTGTGGACAACCCCGCACCCGGAGCGGTGGCTGACAGCTGTCTCTGACCTAGAACTCTGGATACTTATGCATGGTTGTCCAAGAAGATGGCAGAGAGGAATCGAGTTATGTATCACCACCAGGCAGAAGGCTTGCCCATACACTCAGACACCCATACCTAGAGTTGTGAGGTATGATAGAAGCCTATGGAAGCCCACTGGAGCTGCTGGAAGCTTGCAAGCGGTAGCAGAACAGGGGAAAGTAGGAGCCAAGGGCAGGTGGGCTGTTGAGCGCATGGTCAGATCAAGCTTGAAATCTCATTAGCCCGCTTGTGGGTGCATCTGAGGTTGACCGCGGGGATCTCTGTGCCCTTCCCAGCAGGCAGGACTCAAGACCCGGACCCCTCCCCAGCTGTCAGCACCTCGGGGAGCAGGTGTCTGGTGTTCTTGATGTCTGCAGCTAAAGCCTGGTGCTTGTCTCTCAGCGAGCCTCTCGGGGAAGGGGAAGGGAGGGCAGTTTGTCCGTTGGCTGGGGACAAGGCGAGCTCTAGGCCCCATCTCCTTCCTGCCAGTTCTCAGGCTCAGCCACACACTAAATGTTTCAGGCCTGGATTTCGTTAGCAAAGCGGACCTGATGGATTTTCCCCTTGTGATGGGAGGATAATGTTGCAGTGCAGTTTGAAATGTTTTTGTTGTCCGCTTTCTTGCTTCCTCTTCCCCTTGCTGGACTCACTGGCCTCGTGGTGGAGTTACAGCAAGAGAAACACATCCAAAGATGCCACTTCTCACCCCATTCTTCACTCTGTTTTGGGCTAAACTTCCATTTTAGTTAATTCTGTGTTTTGCTTTTTTTTTTTTTAATTACTTTTATTTATTTAAGAGAAAGAGAGAGAGAGAGAATGAGCATGCTAGGGCATCCAGTCACTGCAAATGAACTCCAGGTGCATGTACCACCTTGTGCATCTGACTTACATGGGCCCTGGGGAATCAAACCTGGGTCCTTTTGGATTTGTAGGCAAGAGCTTTAATTGCTAAACCATCTAGCTAGCTTCTTCTTCTTCTTCTTCTTTTTTTTCAAAAAAAGAAAAGAAAATGTGAATTTGGGCTGGGTAGATGGTTCAATGCCCAAGAGCACTTGGCATTTCAGTACAAGGGCTTCTCTGATGAAAGACTGCCAAGCTCAACTTCCCAGAACCCACATAAACAGCTGGGCATGGTGGGGGGTGGGATAGAGACTAGAGAATCTCTGGGGCTCACTGAAGGATAGCAGCTCAGGGTTGAGAGAGAGAGAGAGATCCTGTCTCCAGAGGAGGGTACCCAAAGTTGTCCGCTGGCCTCCACATGCACACACATGGGGCATGACTCTACACACACATACATGCGTATACCACACATCACACATTACACCACTCACATACTCTACAAACACACATGCAGAAAAAAAGTTTCTGGACACTTGGGCTATGCAATTAATTCTAACATAAACTATAGTTAAGCAGCTAATCTGGTTAGTAGTAAAAACAGAAAAACAGCTCATTTATTATTGCATCAGTTACCTTGTTGTTGCTGGCACAAAATGCCTGGAAAAAGCAACTTAAGGAAAGAAAAAGTTGTTTTCAGCTTACAGTTTCGAGGGGAGTTTTCATGTCAAGGAAGGCATGCATGGTGGAAGACTCATGAAGCAGAGAGGCTCATGGTATCCCAGAGTCAGGAAACAGAGTGTGAACAGGAAGTGGGGCTGAGCTACCGTCTTAAGGCCTTCCTGAAGTGACCCACTTCCTCCAGCGAGGCTCCCCCTCCTAGAGGTTCCACAACTTTCCCAAACAATGCCAGCAGCCGAGGACCAAGAATTCAAACACGTGATCCTATCAGGGACCATTTTACATTGGAACGGCGATAACTATCAAACACCACCTAACTTGACGGTCCTTAATCGCATGCTAGGCTTAAGTTATAGTGATGGGTGGCACCTGGGCAGTTAACGAGAGCTGGCACTGGGGTGGCCTGGAGTCTTTCTGCTGAGCTCCGCCCCAAGCCCACTAGTAGCTGGGTGTCCCAAGACACTCCTTCCTAAACTCTGACTTCTCATATTTGGGGAGTCATTCTTTTTTTTGTTTTGTTTTGGTTTTGTGAGGTAGGGTCTCACTCTGGTCCAGGCTGACCTGGAATTAACTATGTAGTCTCAGGGTGGCCTCGAACTCTCGGCGATCCTCCTACCTCTGCCTTCCCGAGTGCTGGGATTAAAGGCGTGCGCCACCACGCCCGGCATGGGGAGTCATTCTTATTCCTGGTCATGGAGAAGGCTGCAGATGTGCGATCACGTCAACCCAGACACATTCCTTGGGGTTCCTTCTCATGTACTAAACGCAATCACCCCATCTGGGCTACCATCAGCAGACCTGGCTCTCACATACCCAATGTCCACCTGATGCTGACCATTTCCCTGTGATGTCTTGTCTCAGGAGGTGAACCCCAGTTTACCAATATAGGATCAGGGTCACCCAGAAGGGACTTGTCAAAGGCCAGTCACCCAGTTCATCAAGTTATTGTAAGACACTCTGGCTATATAAAGAAGAAGGATTGCAAATGTTTAACTTCAGGATAGCACAGAGTGTCACACCCTGTTCATTTTAGAGACACCAGAACCGGGTGTGAAGGGGAGGCTTAGAACCAATGAACTACAGAATTAAGTAGATGGTGACTGTGTCACCCAAGGTTTGACAGGTTCCAAAGTCAGGTTTTTGCACTTGGTCAATTGTCACCCAGAAAGCCGACCCATGATAACACAAAGCCCATGGTGATTTGAATGTAGAATTGTCCCCCCGCCATGGAATACTTAATCCCCCGTTGTTTTGGCAATTTATAGAGCTTTGCTGGAATCTCTGGGTGGTGAGGGGAGACCTGGAGGCATGACAGCCTGGTCCTGCTGGATTTCTCAACTTGCTTCCTGCTGGTGTGAAGATGCCATGCTGGCTGCTGCTGCTGCCATGTTCTCACCATGATGCACACTTCTTGACGGTGATGGACCTTCCCCTTGGAACTGCAAGCTGAAACCAACTCGGTCCATAAGTTGCTTGTGCTTGGATATTTTGTCTCAGCAATGAGGAAGTAACTGATAACAAAGCCCAAGCATGCCTCCAGCTTAGACAGATTTTTGTTTTTGTATGAGGAAGGGTGTCGCTCTAGCCCAGGCTGACCTGGAATTCACCATGTAGTCTCAGGCTGGCCTCGAACTCACAGCGATCCTCCTACCTCTGCCTCCCAAGGGCTGGTGGGAGCACGCTGCCAAGACTGGCTGGGGCTGGGACAGATTTTGAAACCCTACCACTGATTGTGCAGACATGAGAAATCACAGAGAACAGAACGTGTCCACAACTGGAACAGAACAAACCCCTTTGCTGACTCTGATAAAGCAGACCTCCGGGATGAACTTCCGGTACCTTCTGAGTACAATTCTGTTCAGACACAGAAAACAGACTCCTTGCCCTGGGGTCTGGCAGAACTTGATGGGTCGCTGTCCAAAAGTTGCTTGTCTTGACTCAAATCTAGTTCACCTACTGTATCAGATACAGATCTTGTCACTGGGCCACTGGGACTGTCTTGTCACTCTAGCCGAGGCTGAACTGGAATTAGTCTGAATTAGCCTCAGACTTGCCCCAAACTCACAGTGATCCTCCTCCTACCTTGACCTCCTAAGTGCTGGGATTAAAGGAGTGTGCTACCACACCCAGCGGAGAGAGAGAACGGACACACCAAAGCCTCCGGCCTCTGCAAATGAACTGCAGATACATGCATCACGTGATGCATCTGGCTTTACGTGGGTACTGGGGCATCGAACTCGGGTCATCAGGCTTTGCTGGCAAGTGCCTTAACCACTAAGCCATCTCTCCAGCCCCCAAACCCCACTGCTTTTAGAACTTGTCTCTAAATTAGCAATGTGCCCCCTGAAGGGATGCTGAATCCCACAGCTGGTTTCCCTCTACGGGCCAGGCCTCTCCTCTCCTCTACCATCCTCTCCTTGGATGGTTGACTGATGAATGTTTACACTCACCATTGCTGGTGCCCACCGAGCTCAATTCAGCTTGCCATTTCATCTTCTCAAATGCTCCCCCAAATAGTTGTCATCATCTCTGTTTCCAAGATAATGCCAGAGAGGCTCAGAGAATTCAAGAGCATGCCCAAAGCCACACAGCCAATAGCTAAGAGCCCTCAACGGAGTCTCCCGCCATGGCTAGAGCAGTAGCTGTGACAGCGTGAGCCCTCACTAAATACTTGTTAGATGACAGAAGGCAAACTGCCTTAGGACATTAATGCTGAAAAGTTCACTGGGAACTAATTGTGATTTAATTTTATTCATCTGAACACCTGCTTGGGAGCCCCGATGTGGACCTACAGAAAGTGAGTTCTAGGCAACACACACACACACACACACACACACACACCCCTCCTTGAATGACCCGCCTGCAACTGATATACTGCTAAGTAGCATTTCTTGTACTGGGGAGATTCTATTTCGACACTAGCAGCAAATATGACCTTTGTGTCAGCTGCCAGCTGTTTATAATTCTGACAGATGCAAGCACATTTCTGGGAAGCCGTAGCCACTCAGGACCTTACAGCTCAACAAGCAATGCTGGCCGCTTTGGTAAAGATTGATCGGCCCGTGAGAATCCCATTTACAGCCCTAACAGAGCCTCGGTTTACCACAGCCCGGGCACTAATGACTTCAACAGCTCCGATCTAAATCTGTCAGCCAGGGCTGGTGGAGATATTAAAGAACACTCTATTTATACGAAGCAGCAATTAGAGGAATGCTCACCACTGGGCCACCGCTTCCAAGTAAATCCCCAGTCTTCCAAATGGTGTCATGCTCGCGGTTATTTTAATCCGCTTGGAATTTCGGGGATATTAATGTGACGGGCCATCGTGGAGGATTAGCCAGGTTTATTTCTGCTGACATTTCAGAGAGCACACTCAGGTTCCTGAGACGTGCCCGGAGCCTCACCGGGGGAAGCAGGGAGGGGAAGCCAAGGAAGCAGCTGCCGAGAGGAGGGGAACTGTCTCCCCCCAGCCCTGCCCTCCCTGCCTCCCCCTGCTGTCCCTGGCACCTTCCTGCCAGGTCCTGTCCCTCCGTCTCCCCTCCGTCTCTGCTCTGTCCCTTTCCTATTCTCTTCTCTTGAGGAAGCAAGTCTGTAGTAGATGGGGTTACCAGATGACATACTGTTTGCCTATTTAAGGATGAATTCCAGTGAAACAATGGAGAATGGGTTTTTTTAAATTTATTTATTTTATTTATTTGATAGGAGAGAGAAGCAGAGAGAGAGAGAAAGAGAGAGTGTGTGGGGGTGCATGCCAGGGCCTTCAGCCTCTGCAAATGAACTCCAAGTGCACGCGCCACCTTGTGTATCTGGCTTACGTGGGTCCTGGGGAATTGAACCTAGGTCCTTTGGCTTTACAGACTAGCTTGCTCCATAACCGTTCAGCCATCCCTCCAGCCCAGGAGAATGCTTTTTGATGTGAGTATACCTTTGTCATATTTTGGGATAGCCTTACTTTGAAAAACTCACTTCGCTATTTATTTATTTATTTTTAAGTAGGGTCTCACTATAGCCCAGGCTGACCTGGAATTCACTAGGTAGTCTCGGGCTAGCTTTGAACTCATAGCCATCCTCCTACCTCTGCCTCCAAAGTACTGGAATTAAAGGTGTGTGCCACCATACCCGGCCATCCTATGTTTTTATTTGTTACCTGTGGCAACCCTATACAGGGAAGATAGGTTTAGAGAGGCCACTACTGTGAAAAAGTGTCACACCTCAATCTGCTAGTGAAATGTCGTTGATATCTTGCGAGAGTCCCCAAGGCTCTGTGCATCTTGTTACACAGACTCACATTTTCTTCTTCTTCTTCTTTAATTATTTATTTGAGAGAGAGAGAGAGAGAGAGAGAGAGAGAGAAGTAGATGTATAGAGAGGATGGGCACACTAGGGCCTCCAGCCACTGCAAACAAACTCCAGACGCATGCGCCACCTTGTGCATCTGGCTAATGTGGGTCCTGGGGAAATGAACCTGGGCCCTTTGGCTTTGCAGGCAAGCGCCTTAACCAGCAAGCCATCTCTCCAGCCCAAGACCCACACTTTCTGACTCTCTTCTTTCCTGTCCCGAGAGGCTCCCGCGGCAAAGGGCAAGCCTTATTTGTCATCAGATCTCCTGGCAGTGGTATGTGGGAGCAGGAGTCATTGAACAATACTGAATGGATGGATGAGGGACAGAAAGGTTCAGTCTGGTGACAACAATGCTATTTCTACAAGTTCTTTTGGAATTCTTTCTTTTACGTTTGCTTGTGTATGTGTGCAGGGTGCGCATGGGTGTGTGCATGTGTGTTCATGTGTGAGTAGGCACATATGAATGTGTATGTGTGTGCACATAGGCCAGAGGTTGACACCGGATGTCTTCTTCAATTACTTTCCTTTTTCTTGCTTTTTAAAATGTTTTATTTATTTGCAAGGAGAAACAGATACATAGAGACAGAAAGAGAGAGAGATTAAGCAAGTCATAGAGAGAGAGAGAGGAAAAAATGGGCCTACCAGGTCTTATGTGGGTCCTAGGGAATTGAACTTGGGTCATTAGGCATTGCAGGCAAGTGCCTTAACCAATGAGCCATTTTTCCAGTCCTGTTTTTTTTTTTTTAATTTGAACTTCTGATCCTCTTGCCTCCACCTCCCAAGGGTGGGGATTATAGGCACCTACCACCACCCTCAGTGTATGTGGTGCTGGGAATCAAACCCAGGGCTTCGTGCGTGCTAGGCAAGTGCTTTACTAATTGAGCCACGTCCCCAGATCCTGAGGCAGGAATTCTTGACTTCTCTGGCAGAGCTGAAAAAATACTCTCCAAAAGAGGTGAAGGGGGCTGGAGAGATGGCTTAGCAGTTAAGTCACCTGCCTGCTAAGCCTGAGAACACCCATTCGATTCTCCAGGTCCCACGTTTAGCCAGACAGAAAGTGACACAAGGGCGCAATGCTGCACTTGACCACAAGGGGGCACATGCGTCTGGAGTTCGTTCACAGCAGCTGAGAGGCCGCTGGTGCACCCATTCTCTGTCTTTCTCTCAAAAAAAAAAAAAAAAAGAGGTGAAGGAGCCCAAGGGGAGTAACTCTCAGAGCCTGGTTTTCATGTGGCTTTGCCTTTGGTGTCTTCTGCCTCAGTTTACCCTCCTTCCCAAATCCTGTGTTCTGGCACGCAGTTGTGTTCCCAGCCCCTCTGGGTAGAGACACTCTCTGGCATCTGCACACTGGGTTCTGGATATTCTGCTCTAGCCTTCTCTGTTCAGGCACAGCATCCTCTAAGCAGCCTTCTAGAATCTTCCTCTTCCTCTTGCTTTCCCACGCCTCCTGGTACAATTACTGCTGACTATGCCTCCCCCCCCACCCCACCCCACCCCACCCCACCCCACCCGGATTTCATTGTTTTTCCCCTTTGTGGTGTCCCTATCCCCACAATCCACAGGGCTCCTGCCAGATAGCAGGAACTCACTGTATTTCTACCCAGGAAGAGACCCTACGTTCCGGCATTCTTCCTCTGCACGCCAAGGCCCGGGCAGCCTGGCAGCCTCGTGAGGAAGACTCCCTAAGACAGGGCACAGTCCGCCTCTACGGAAAGCCAGGCCTTCCAGAGGGAGCTTCCCTTGGCCATCTGTGACTTGGCCTGAGGTTGGGATACTGGCAGCCCTGTGACCTGTGAAGACATGTAATCAGAAGGTTGATTGCTATTTTAAGAGTCGCTAGACAATTTTGTGCTGGAAATTTAGACCGCAGCAAGAATGCAGGAGTGTCCAGAGCTAAGCCTGGGACCGAGCAGGAAGGAGGCAAGGCTGGCGTCTGTGACTCGCTGCTAGACTATTGCCATCAGGACAGCAGGTTTGCTAGGGCTTAGAGGCTCCTGGGAACCTGCTCACAGTGGGCTGCTTCCTTGCTCCTTGGACAAGACCTGTTCTTCCAGAATAGGCTCGGGAGAGTGCTGGAAACCATGAACTCAGTGTGGCAGAGAGTGGAGATGCTCACGGGGGGCTGAGGGCATGACTGACAAGGCATGGCCTCAAGACCCAGAATTGCTCAGTCCTGTCTGGTGCTGTGGGCAAGGCTTGACCCTCCCAGTCTTGGTTTGTTCTTTTGGAAACCTAATACCAAGGCATGGGTGAGTATAAGCTAGAAAGTGCGGGGAGTGTGACTGAAACACAGTTGGCTGTGTTAGGGGAGCCCTAATTGGGAGATCCATGATCTCACATCAAGAATACACACAGAAGAGGGGCTGGAGAGGTGGCTTAGTGGTTAAAGCGTTTGCCTGTAAAGTCAAAGGATCCCGGTTCGACTCTCCAGGACCCACATAAGCCAGATGCACCAGGGGGAGCATGCATCTGGAGTTCATTTGCAGTGGCTGGAGGCCTTGGCATGCCCATTCTCTCTCTTTCTCTCTCTCTAATAAATAAACAAATAAAAAAGAAAATTAAAAAAAGAATACACTCAGAAGAGATGTGTCAGTGGTTAAGGCATTTGCCTGCAAAGCCTAAGGACCCAGGTTCAATCCCCTAGTACCCATGTAAAATGAGATGCACAAAGTAGTGCATGCATCTGAAGCTTGTTTGCAATGGCTGGAGGCCCTAGCGCACCCATTCTCTTCTCTCTATCTCTCTCTGCATGCAAATAAATAAAAATTTTAAAAGAATAAAAAAAAGAATTCACACAGGGATTAGGAGACAGCTCAGTGTGTCGAGCGTTTGCTGTGCAAGCTTGAGGACCTGAGTTTGACCTCCAGTGTCCACACATACTCTAGGCATGGGAGCACCTATAATTCCAGTGCTGGGGAATCAGAGGCAGGAAGATCCTTAAAGCTTGTTGATCAGCCAGTTTAGCTTACCTGACAATCTGTAGGCCAATGAAAGGACATGTCTCAGAGGTGGATGGGACTTGAGAAGAACTATACCTGTGGTTGTCCTCTGGCCTTCACCTGCACCTGCATGCACACAACACACATAAAAATGAAGGAGAAAAGAAGGAAGGGAAGGGAAGGAAAGGAAAGAAAAGGAAGAAGGAAGGAAGGAAGGAAGGAAGGAAGGAAGGAAGGAAGGAAGGAAGGAAGGAAGGGGCTGGAGAGATGACTTAGTGGTTAAGGTACTTTCCTGTGAAGTCTAAGGACCCAAGTTAGATTCCCCAGTACCCAAGTAAGCCAGATGCACAAGGTGCACATGTGTCTGGAGTTTGTTTGCAGTGACTAGAGGCTCTGGCTCTTTCCCTCTTTCTTTCTCTCTCAAATAAATAAGTAAATAAATAAATAAATAAAATATTTTTAAAAAAGAAAGGGAGAGAGAAAGAAAAAGAAAGAGGGCTAGAAAGATAGCTCAGCAGTTAAAGGTTCTTGTTTTTGAAGCCTACTGATCCAGGTTTGAGTCCCCAGTACCCACATAAAGCCAGACACACATAGTGGCACGTGTAGCTGCAGTGGCTACAGGCCCTAGTATCATGCTCATTTTCTCTCTCTCTCAAATAAATATAAAAAATGTTTTTAAAAAACCAAACAAGAAAGAGAGAAAGAGAAAGAATGGACATAGATGTAGAAACGGTTCCTGCCCTCAGGGGTCTACAGGAGTGTGGAGCAACAATCCGGGGAGCCTGCCCTGCATGCCCAGCTGAGCTGAGAGTGTGAAGGGAGGTCAGGCAGGCCGAGCAATCTGATTGCAGGGCAAGGCCCAGAGATGGGCTTATGGGCCCACTGCAACCAGCCATGGATGACAGACGCTGGGCTGGGACCAGACTTCCTGTGAGAGGGCTGGGCTGCCAGCATACTCTTAGTGACCAGAAGGAAGCTGCTATCTACTTCTAGAACTTTGGTAGGGACAGAGGACGGCAAACGGGGAGCAAGGCTAAGGTCCTTGTTCCACACAGGCCTGAGTGTAAGTTCACCTCTGTCTGCTCTCCCAACTGTGGTATCAGAAAGAAATAAGTTCCAGTCCTCCCTCCTTGCCCAGAGTCCCCCTGTTTTGGAGTCATGTTTGAGCAGCCCTTAACTGCTGCCGGGTGTCTCTGTGAACACAGTTTTCCATCTACCAGAACAAGCACAGAGGTTTTGCAGATAGAGGCCGTTCCTCTCCGGCAGGCTTGATTGAATTTCCTGGTATGCATATTTTTAATTTCTCCTAAGAGAGGTCGACCAACCCCTCTGCTTTATGGAGTGAAGCTTCGATTTGGAAAGAGATGGGGCTGGCCTCTCTTCTCCCCACCCTCCACCTTTGCAACAGCAGTGTGGCAGGCTCGCCATAGAGACTGATGTGTAGCGTCCAGGGCACAGCCAGCCAGGCTGCACGACTGGTGTTGGGTGCACGTGGACAATCACTCTGGGATGAAGCTGAGCCCTCATGAAGGTCAAGTGTGAATCCTATCTTCAGCCAAGGACAGGCGTGTACATGACTCATGACCCTCTCTCCCTTTCCTCAGCCCACCCCTCCCCCCATCCCTAGCCCCCTAACCCCTCTCAGGAAGTATTTGGAAGGAAGAGACCACTTTGTCCTGGGTGCCAGCTTGGGGGAAGGTCTGAGGGACAGGTTCAGAGGGTCCCTGGGTAGAGGGCTTGCTTCCCTTTGAAATCCTCCCTTCCCCTTGAGAGATTGTCCTCAATAAAACCAGGCTGGGATTGGAGCACAAATCTCAAGTTAACACTTAGCTCATTGGTAGAAGCAGACAGCGTGTCACACGATGGGTTCCAATGTGGGGAGTCTGGTTTTTAGATCAATATGAAATTCCACTTGGGGGTTTTCTTCTGGGTGGAGAGACGGACTCCACCTTTGAGAGAGAGAGGCCAGGTTGGCCAGCGCAGGCTGGGACTGCCAGTTAGGACAAAGATTCCAGCAGGAGCACTTAGCCAACCTGGGTTCAAAGCCCCAGCAAGTATGGGCTGCATTGTCTCTAAGCCTCAGCTTCCTCGGAGAAAGAAGCAAGAAAGTGAAATAGGAAGGAGGGAAGGAGGGAGGGAGAGGAAGGAAGGAAGGAAGGAAGGAAGGAAGGAAGGAAGGAAGGAAGGAAGGAAGGAAGGAAGGAAGGGAGAAAGGGAAGGAAGGAAGGAAGGAAAGCAGGCCAGGTCTTAGTCTGCTGGTGTTGCTATGATAAAATACCATAAATGGGGTAGCTTGTAAAGTACAGAAATGTATTTTTCACAGCGCTAGAGGCTAGAGTACAAGGTCAAGGAGGGTTTGGTGTCCCCAGGAGGGAGGTGGGTCCTCGAAGGGGAGAAGGTGGTGGCAGCAATCTTAGTCATGACGGTTCCACCCACATGACCTAATCACCTCTCAAAGGCTTCACCTCCTAAAGTCTTTACCTTGGCGATTAGAATTTCATCATGCAGCCATGGAAGGAGGGGAGGGAGAAGGGCGGAAGGACAAAGAGAAGGAGGAACAGAAGGAGGAAGGAAAAAACGAAAAGCAACGTGTCCCTGTTTCCAACACCATATGCTCTATTTAAAGTTACATCATTAATTGCTGGAGGTGTAAGTGTCTGTGTGTGTGATATGTTTATACTTGTGTTGTGCTCTCTCTCCGTGTGTGTGTGTGTCCCTGTGGTCAGCCATTGTCAGTTTCTATCGCATCCACTCAAAACATCTCACGCTGTTACATGTCCACACTCTGAAAACCCCAGAAGGGGCCTCTTTGCCTGCCAGTCTTCCACTTGACTGCCTGCCAGTGGAGATCAAAAACATGGTTACTCTTTCTTGGTAGTTCCCAGGGTGGAAGAGGAAGGGCAGAGGTGTTGGCGTCAGTACCCACAGGACAACCCCAACCATGACACTGTCCAGTTGGCAAGTGTTTTCCTCAATTAGGTGTTCAACTTCCTTAACCCTCCCAGATCTTATTTCTCCTACCTACGGGATGACTCTCCATCCAGATCCCACCCGTGCCCCCTACCACATCCAGTGCAGAGAATAACATATGGAAAGTATGGGGAGCTATGGCTTCTCCTCCCTGGTGGCCCAGCACATGCCAGGCAAGGGAGGGCACAGCGTGGTCTTGGGCAGTCAGATCTCCTTGGTCTGTTCTGGTCAGTTCTCTGGGCTTGTGGATGGAGAGAACAGAGAAGATGCCACCAAACAGCAGAGAACAAATCCCTCACTTTGGCACTCGTGACACTGTGGGCCTGTCTGGGGATTATCCGACAGTGTCCTTCCATACAATGGCACAACCCCTCTCTGTGCCAGGAGTCCTTGGAACAGGACCAGGTATGTCCTGGTGATTCGCGGCCACCCATGACTGTTTCCTCAGACCCCAGCACTGCTTTGAATCACGTGTAACCAAAATTTCACAGTCCCAATAAGAGGAAGAAAGCCTGCATGCCCCGCTTGTTTTAGATATGGCTACACGCGCCTCACCAAAAGTGCATGACACAGTCGTTTGGCACAGCTTGGAGAACACAGTGAAATTTTAGAGGAAGTTTGGCTAAAGGCAGAGTGATTAAAGGCAGTGATTAAAGGCAGGTCCTTCTCTTGTGCCTCCTCAAAAGCCACAGAAACCCAGCCAACGAGATTAAATTAACATTACGTGGCATTGACACCCAGCACTGTGCCCATTAAGTGCATTCATTAGCTAGCAAAAGTTCAGCAAAACCCCTTTTGATAGCGACTCACTTCTCATCCCACCCCACTTCCCCATCAAAAGACGCCCCCAAGTTTCTGTGCACTCATCAAAGACCGCCCCAAGTTTCTCCCCAGATCATTTCGTACGAGCCTGGAGCTTCGACTGAACAGAGAAACTGCCTTGAGAAAGATATAAATAGGGCCTATTTATATATCTATTTTGCCACAGTTCCACAGAGAACTGGAGGACAAAATAAAGAGATTCCTGAGACTGTCTTTTAGCATTCCTTCAACTCTTAGCTAGCAAATGGGTTTCAATTATGCCAATCCCGTGCACAGGAAACATGGAATTTATGCCTTCAATTCGCCCATTCACCGGTGATTCTGGTTTGTTTAGGCTGCCAGTGCATCTTGCCGCTGGCGGCGTGAACGCTCCAGAGGAGCGTGATTTCATTTCGCATAGTTTTCTCGCCATTCAGGACAGCATCCCAGGTGTGCAAGGCACAAAGGCCTTGATGTCCTGATGATTTCTCATTGAAGTCTGGGGTCTACCACACAGCTGCTGAGGTCCCTTCTGATGGCCACGTTGGCCCCATTCTCCTGTGTATACCGTATCACGTAGGGGAACCCCAGAGAGTTCAACTCCAGCCCTGCAGAGCCACTGATGGGATCCACACACCTCACCTGCTTCACCAGTTTGTTCAGGCAGTGAGATGGAAGGTGACATTGCCCTAGGGGACAGGTGGCTTGGCACAGATAAAAGCGATTGCTGTCCCATTTGTGTGTCCTAGCTGTTCCTGTTTGCTGGCTTTGCTGGCGTTTTTGTGCCGATCAGAGCTACTGTTCCAGCCAGGCGAGAAATGAGGAGCTTCCAGAATGTTCTTTCTGTCATTTCTAGCTAGCCAGGTGGCTCCTAGAGGACCAGGTCATAAAGAAGGGAGACCCTGTACTAAGGAGAAGGTCGGCTGGAAAAACATAATGCTTACAATTGCACCGGTCTCGACTGAAACACAGGAGGCTGTGAGGGGGTAGGAAGGTCAAAGTGAAACTCTGGGCTCTGTCCTGACCTAGTGACGCACATGCAGAGTCCTGGGTGAGCAGAAGCTCTGCTCCTAATAAGATACGACCAGGGGCTGGAGGGATGGCTTAGCGGTTAAGGCATTTGCCTGCAAAGCCAAAGGACCCCAGTTCGATGCTCCAGGACCCACATAAGCCAGATGCACAAGGGGGCACATGCATCTGGAGTTCGTTCGCAGTGGCTGGAGGCCCTGGTGCGCTCATTCTCTTTCTCTCTCTCTCTCTCTGCCTCTTTCTCTCTCTCAAATAAATAAATAAAATATTTTTTAAAAGTTAAAAAAAAAAAAAGATATGACCAGAAGGTGAGCTATGCCTGAATGCCTTTTAGCCTTTGCCTAAACGTCTGGGATGTGCGGAAAACCTAGAACCCCCACCCCCACCCCAAGGTGCTAAACCAATAGGTTTCTGCCACCATGTCTGACAACCTTGCTCAGCCTGGCAGCTCAGAGCATTCTAGAGCATTCCACACAGGCCTTAGGATCCAGCCAACTGTCTTGTAGCCAATGTGGCTGCAATTTGGGTATCAAGGAGCTACTGAGGCTGCCATGGGGGGTGTGGGATGTGTCACCCCCTGCACTAAGCCTGTGCACATGGTGTTGTCTGCCGCCAGGAGATGGGGACAGAGACAGGCTCCCGGCTCGGCAGCACTGAGCCTTGGGAACTGCAAATACACTCCTTCATTAAAGGACTGCCGCCGAGGGTCAGGAGTCAAGGCCAAGATTGTCAACTGTCTGAGTGAGCCTGATGCTAACGTGATTCAGCAGTGAGCTGTCAGCTTCCCTCTGCCCTGGGGTGGAGTCACAATCAGCACTAGATGTGTTCCATCTGGTAGAGGGAAAGCAAAGAGAAAAGGAGGTCAGGTAAGTAGCTACATGACCAAAAAAAAAAAGGGGGGGGGGCCCAGGCTGGACCTTCCACTGGGGAAGAAGATCTCTCTTCTAAAGCACTGTCAACAACAGCTCCCGGATGCCAAAGGTGGGACTTATGAGCACGTCACCTGCTTATGAGCCAGGCCGGATTCTACCTTGGCTGACGTTCCTGCTTGCAGATGTGGGAGCTGAGGTCTGCCACGAGAAGGTGTTGTACCAAGAGATGACGCCTCCAATGTGTCTGGATTCCACCAACCTCGGAGGCTCTCATTTCAATTTCAAATCCCCAGAAGAGACAGTGACTGGTCCAGCTGGGATCAGGCATCCATCCCTGGCCCAGTCATCTATGGCAGGGCTGGGAGATGCTGGCTTGGGTATCTTGGGAAAAAGGGACACGAGATTGATGTCTAGTACATTTCATCCCCGTCCCTCTTCTCCTAAATCGTGTTGTCCATTTCTGGAAGATCCCAATCACAGCTGACATTTTTATATCCATCAGTAGCTCTTCGAGAGCAAAGTGAATTGCTGAGACCCCACGAGAAGACAGGCACAGGGGCCGTGGAGATTTGGGGAGAGGATGTGAGAACACAGTTTTCTCTGTTTCGGAACTACAGAGGTCTGCAACATGAAGTGTGACACTGACAGAGCTTTGCCATCAACTCTGTAGGTAGAATGGTCACAACACTCATCTCAGCGGGCCTGGCGTGTGAAAATCTGAATTGTGGCTTTCAGTGTGTGTGTGTGTATGAGAGAGAGAGAGAAAGAGAGAGAGAAGGGGGGGAGAGAGAGGGTCGTCTACAGAACCTATAAACACATCCAGCCCGGCAAGCTCACCGACCAAGGGAACACACTTATTATTTGAACATGTGCCACTTGGAAATGTTCTTTATTAATAATAATAATAATTAATAAATAAACGGTTCAGAGAGTTCTAATTTTCTCTTGCTACCAAAATTAGCATATTTTTTTTCCAGTTTTCCTAAATTGCTACCTTTTTTGATAATGTGTATATAATTATTGCACGCTCCCCGATTCCACCCAAACTGGCTCTTTGTTAGGCTGGTTGACATTGCCTGCGTGCTGTCAGATGCTGGGGAGAATTTTTAAAAGAACTGTTATGATTGATGTAATTAAACCAAGGCGAGGCTTCCATTTTGCCTTTTCCCCTTTTCTCTCCATCTCCTTTCTCTCCCCATCACAGCAGAGCTGAGAGAGAGAGAGAGAGAGAGAGAGAGAGAGAGAGAGAGAACTGGTATTTGTTGTCTACTTAGAGGTGCAGTGTCTGCATTTTGCTCAAAGAACTTAATGAAACGCCCACCGCAAACTTCCGGCTGCATTGTTCTCGTCAATTACTGGTGCGGCCTCCGGTTTCTCCTCGTTAATTGCCCCAAGCAGGGAAGCTTTACTCAGTGCACAGTGTACCCAAGCATGTATGGAGTTTAATGAATCATACTAACTCTGCACTCCAAGCAATTAGGTAAATCTAGCTGTTAGTTAGTGAGGCATAAAATAAATTTAATCTCTCTTCTAAAAAATCAATTATAGTGCTGTAATGTATAATTCAATTTGGGTCATGCTACATAAATTTTCTGTTTTTAGTATGTTTTTAAACTGGTTGTTATTAGATTTTCAAGCCGTGTGTGTGTATGTGTGTGTGTGTGTGTGTGTGTGTGTGTGTGTACATACCAGGGGTGAAGGAAAGGGACGACTTTAAAAAAAAAAGTCAAGATAGGGGCTGGAGAGATGGCTCAGCTGTTAAGGCACTTGCCTGAAAAGTCTAACAACCAGGGTTCGATTCCCCAATACCCGCATAAAGCCAAAGCACAAAGTGGCGCATGCATCTGGAGTTTGTTTGCAGCGGCTAGAGGCTCTGGTGCACCCATTCTCTGTCTTTCTCTCTCTTTGCTTGCAAATAAATAATTAAAAAATTAAGTCTGGATAAATTAGCTGGATTGAGAAAATAGTGTCTCCAAATATCTTTTTTTAATATTTTATTTATTTATTTATTTGAGAGAGAGAGAGGAAGAGGCAGAGAGAAAGAGAGACTGGGCATGCCAGGGCCTCCAGCCATTGCAAATGATCTCAGGACACATGCACCCCCTTGTACATCTGGCTTATGTGGGTTCTGGGGAGTGGAACTGAACTGGGGTCCTTAGGCCTTAACCATTAAGCCATTTCCCCAGCCCCTCAAAGGATCTCTTTTCATGTACTTGTTCTTCCTATAGCAACAACCATGTGTGTGTGTGTGTGTGTGTGTGTGTGTGTGTGTGTGTGTGATCTTCACGGATGATAGAGAGAAGGCATTCTAAACAGCTTGTTCTCGAGGGACACATGGCTTAATTGATAACATAAAGCCAAGCGAAACAGGAACTTGGGAGGTTGTAAGGAAAGCGTAAGAGCAAAGCAAAAGAGGACGCCAGACTTGATCTCTACAGACAGACTGTTTATGGAGAGGAACAGCGAGGGGAGGGGCAGCAGCCTTCCCACGGCATGGAGGCTGAAGCACCGAGCCAGGCTGGGGTTCAGACTTATAAGGAGGAGCCTAAGAAACAGACTGGACCAGGTGCAGTAGATGAGGAACTTGTAGCTGTTTGTGTCTTGTTCAGAACACGCTTCTTCAGCCTGGATTGTTCTAAGGGAGGATACTCAGATGGTTTCTGGCCCTTCAAGGTTTTCTGAGCTAAGGGAAGTGTATCAATCATGGGAGCTGCGGGGCCTGTGAAGGCTGAGTGCCTCCACTGCTTCTTGATGACCTTCTAGTCTTGGGGATAGTCATTAACCCTTTAGTCCCTGGTCATCTGGTTTTCAGGGAAAGCTATTAACCCTTCAGAGATGCTCGGTGAAAAATGGAGGAAGGGAACAGACACAAGTTAGGGTATTGGAGAGAGAATTGGACATTTCAAATATGGACACCTGAAACCTCATGTTGTCTGCTACTGATTAGCACATGGCCCAAGGCCACTAACAAGCTACCTGAACCTCACTTTGCTCACCTGTAAGATGGGCCCAACCGCCCCTTTCCTCTATGATGTGCATACAGATGGATGTGCAAGGAGGCCATCGCAGAGCACTGGATGTTTTCCCCTGTGGCTGTCTGGCATTAATTAGTTCCTTGAGACAAAGTGTCTCATGGAACCTGGAGCTTCTCTCTTGCAGTCTGACTGGCTGGCCAGCAAGCCCCAGTGATTCTCCTGTCTCTCTACCCACCTCGGGACTAAGATGACAGGCATGTGTGGCCACATCCAGCTGGCTTGAATGGGTACTGGAGATTAAACCCAGGTCTTTAAAATTTTTATTTTATTTATTTGAGACAGAGAAAGGGAGAGAGGAGGATGGGAGAATAGGCATGCCAGGGCCTCCATCCAGTGCAAATGAACTTCAGATGCATGCGCCACCATGCGCATCTGGCTTACGTGGTTACTGGGAAATCAAGCCTCGAACCGGGGTCCTTGGGTTTCACAGGCAAGTGCTTAACCGCTAAGCCATCTCTCCAGCCCCTAAACCCAGGTCTTCATGCTTGCACAGCAAGCACTCTTACCTGCTGAGCCATCTCCCTAGGCCCTCCCCCAGAATTTTGAGATGTGACACTGCTGGGATCCACTCTGTAAGGAGCATCTTGAGCCCACTGTTGGAGGATAAGCACTTGGAGGGAGGAGCTATGTCTTTCCTTCTGTGGTGTCAGCCTTGGCACCGGGCTCTAGCTGGCACTGAGCAAGTGCACTCCAGAAGTGGAAAGTGAGTCTTGAGAGGCCAACCGTGGGAGTCTGGGTGGGTAGGATAGTTATGTCTAAAGAATGAGCCAAAGATGGAGAGATGGCTTAGTGGTTAAGGCACCTGCCTGCAAAGCCAAAGGACCCCAGTGTGATTCCCCAGGACCCATGAAAGCCAGATGCAAAAAGGGGCCCATGTATCTGGAGTTCATTTGCAGTGGCTGGAGGCCCTGGCATGCCCATTCTCTCTCTCTCTCTTTCTCTGCCTTTTTCCCTCTCTTAAATAAATAAATAGAATGAGCCAATGTTATAGGGCCATTTTGCAACTGCTGCTATTCTGGGCATTGGACCAGGAGGCCAACACCCCGTAAGACTTGTCTAACACTAAAGAAGAGACAGGCTAGGGACTCGAACTCAGTTCTTCCTGTTCTCTTTACCTGGGCTTGTCTTCCCTGACCATTGTGGGTGAGGAATAAATATGAGGAAGGGGCTGGAGAGATGGCTTAACAGTTAAGATGCTTGCCTGGGAAGCCTAAGGACTCAGGTTTGATTCATAAACCAGATGCACAAGGTGGCACATGGGTCTGGAGTTCATCTGTAGTGGCCAGAGGCCCTGGTGTACCCATTCTTTCTTCTCTCTCTCTCTCTCATAAGTACTTAAAATATATTATTAAAAAATGAGAGACTGTGGGCTGGAGAGATGGCTTAGCAGTTAAGGTGCTTGCCTGAAAAAGCCAAAGGACCCAGGTTCAACTCCCCAGTACCCACATAAGCCAGATGCACAAGGTGGTTTGTGCATCTGGAGTTTGTTTGCAGTGGCTGGAGGCCCTGGGTGCACCCATTCTCTCTCTCTCTCTCTTTCTACATGCCTATTTCTGTAATTCTCTCCCTCTCGAATAAATAAATAAAAATAAAATATTTTTTAAAAAATGAGTGAGGGCCAAGGAGGGAATCTTACATCCAAGAGCTTCTGCTGAGGAGTAGAGCTTAAACACTCCCTCCTACAGAAGCCTCCAGAAAGCCTTGCATCCCTCCCATCCAGCCCCCACCCTACCTGCCCATTTGATTTCGTTAATGGAATTCTTAGGAAAAATTACACACCGTTACATTTCCCTGCTAATCTACTGGCAACAGCCATGGTCCCAAACATTATTAAAATAGTTAAGACTCCATCACAGCTGTCTCTTTCCAATTTTCTTGCTTCCAGGGGGTGCTCAGCACAGCAGTAAGTGGGCTTACCTACGGCGCACGCCTTATTGCTAGACATGACCAGCAATGTAACCGAGCGCTCCCTTCCCAAAACAATCAAGGCCATGTGGGCGCGAGCAATGTGGGCATAGAGGGGTGGTGGCCAGGGAGAATAGAAACTGGGGTGAGGGGACTGTGAAATGTGGTTCTCAAACCAGGTCCCACCAGTCTGGTGGGAGACCCTGGGCCTCAGCCATCTCCCACTGCCTGTTGATTTCCTTCTGACTCCATGTGGTGTGTTTCTTGTGACTTGGATAAGCGCTTGCTACTGACTACGTTGGAAAATGGAGACTCTGGTGCATGCGGTGTTAGTGTTTAATGAGCCGTGGTCTGCATCAGTTGACTCACGTTGCAGAGCCTGTGGGTCATTAAAAAAAAATATATATATATATATACATACACACATATACACACACACTAGTGCGGGTGCAGTGGCTTCCACAAAATGATTGCCATCACAAAATAAGCCTTTAATTAGCAGAACATCTCGCCCAGCTGAAGCACAACTTTCACAGACATATACCCAGTGATGTTAATTATGGAGTGAATTCGCACATGCATGATTTATGGGTCTTTGACTTTAAAGAGAAGAGAAAAAAAAACAGTTGCCTACTTTATTTATGCGCGCTGGCCTCTGAGAGAATTCACAGGAGAGAGATACCACCCGTGTTTCTTAGAAGCTCAACGTCCGTTCTAGTGACCTTCACGCTTTGCTTACATCAATCAGCTAAATATTTATCAAATCTTCAATTGCCCAGTGCAGAGCCAGGAGCTGGGGGATTGGGGTTAGGGGAGTAGGGACTCAGGATGAGTCATAGTTTTTGTCCCCTGGAGGGATCTTGTAGAAAACCAGATTCTGCCTTCCACATTTTGCAAACAAGGAAACCGAGGCTAGCAAAAAAAAAAAAAAAAAAAAAAAAAAAAAGGATGGACTACCCAGAATTGCAGTGAGTCAGGAGTGACCCAGTGGTGTGCAGCCTGACCAATCGTGGTGACTCTTTGCTAGGTGCTAGAGTGGTGACAAAGTATGACATCACAGTGTAGGGGCAGAGGAGACATGAGAATATGTGTGCAGACGTGAAGACACATTCACACGCCTGTGTGAGAATATGTGTGTGAGCATACACACATGTGACTTCACACACACAACTCAAAAAGAACTGCGGCGTTGCATCTTTTTTTTGTTTTGTTTTGTTTTGTTTTGTTTTTCGAGGTGGGGTCTCACTCTGGCCCAGGCTGACCTGGAATTTACTATGTAGTCTTAGGGTGGCCTTGAACTCATGGCGATCCTCCTACCTCTGCCTCCCAAATGCTGGGATTAAAGGCGTGCGCCACCACGCCCGGTTGAAGATGCATCTTTTGATTAGCAGAACTCCAGGTGCCTGGAGAAGGGGGGTGGGGGCGTCAACGGCAACTCAGGCTCTTCCTGGATGAGGTGACCCATGACACTGGGACAGGCAGAGAAGAGTGGGAAGAGAGCTCTTGTAGGGACTAGTGTGGGTTGGGGGCATCCTGGAGGCAGGAGGAAAGCTGGCATTGCAGAGCACTGACCATCATGAGTATTCAGTCCTCCGTGTCCATGGCCCTGTCTTGCTCTGGCAGCAGACCATAGCTGCGGGGCTCCTGGCTGCAGGGCCAAAGAGTGACAGACACCACTCTTGGCATTCTGAGTTTCAAAAACCATGGACAGTAAGTTGGGGGGGTGGTGTTTGCTGGGTTTTGATCTCCACCTGAGAGGAGATGGAGGGGGAAATCTCTCAATGTATGGAGGGGGAGGGTGGTCCTGGATGCATGAAATCAAATCTGTCAGAGGAGGAGGCTCTAACTGCTCTTTATCAAAGGAAGCAAGAAACGGTGGACCAAGCCTTGAGACAACCAGCTCACAGCCACACAGTGGTCCTGGCAGCGCTGGGCAGAGGGTGCACAGCCAGAGAGTTGGTTGGATGAAGTGTCTGAATAGAAATGACCAGGCTTTCTGGGACATTAGCCAGCCACAGCCAGTATCACCTGCATCTTCCAGAATGCAGGCTGGTGGCCTGGCAGAGCCTCGTGGTGGAGAGTGGGTCCAGCAGAGCTATCTCCCATCTCCATAGCTGTCACCGTCACCCATGTTAGATCAATGAAAGGGTCAGGGGGGTGGTGGGTCAGTAAAACTCTACCCTGCTAAGAAGACACACTGAAATGATAGGGAACGCTCAGGGCTGACAACCCATGATTCCTGCGGGGGAATATTCTAAATCTATGTAAGGGCAATGATTAAAGGGAAACGGAAAGAAATACCAGCATTAAACCTGGGTCCTGAAAGCTCCATCCCCAGAACTGGCTTGGAGGGAAGGAAGCTAGGAAAATGGGAGAAAGATGGACTACAGAGGTGTCTTCTTGCCAAAGCTTGGGGAGACTTGAATGGCCCCGAGGTCTCCCTAGTCTGGCTACACCCCTTCTCGGGGTGGAAGGATAGAAAGAGCTGCCAGAGGCACTGGCTTGTGGCTGAACTGTGTACTATGTATGCACTCACTGACCATATGACCTTGCATAAGTGGCTCAGCCTCTCCCTGCCTTAGTTTCCCCATTGAACATGTAGAATGAAGGCTTGGGCTGAAGAGCTGGCTCAGTGGTTAAGGCGTTTGCTTGCAAAGCCTAACGACCTGGTTGGATTCCCTGATACATGTAGAGCCAGGTGCACAAAAGGGAACATGCATCCTGAGATGGTTTGCAGTGGCTGGAGGCGCTGGCACGCCCATGCTCATTCTCATTCTCTATCTCAATCTGTGTGTGTTTATAAATAAATCGATATGTTAAAAAAAGAATGATGGCTTGATCTTTAAACCAATGCTTTCAAGGTACTTGTCAATCATAGAAGAAGTGGGTTAAAATACAGGGTTCTGAGCCCGAAGCTCAGATTTGAACTTGAGGGTCTGCAGGAAACCTGGAGATCTCTTGTTCCCAATACTTGTCACAATGATCATTTTATCAGAGGCCCAAGAGGGCCCTAGGTTCCTCCTCCAGACTCACTCCCCTTCTATGGCCCTGTGCTCCTCTTGGGCCAGTCACATTTCCTCCATCCCTCCAATGCATCTTTTCTGTTCTGCCCTGCAACTTTTTGCTCGACCAGGGGTCTCAGTTGTAAGACTTTCAACTCTGGGGACAGCCGTCCCCATCCTCCTCTGTGTAAAGACTTCCTTCTCCTTTAGTTCCTTTCTTTCCTGGGGGAGCCCCCAAGGGGTACAAGGTCTTTGAGGCACAGCCTGTGTGGCTATGCCCGGGGTGGGGGGCGGGCACCGAAGGCCTTCCTCAGTGCCTGAAGACTCAGATGTTTCCACAGTCCGGTTTACCACCCTCCCCCTTCTCCAATGCCATTTCTCTGCTTCCGGCCTCACACATCCTACCCTGTTTCTTTTTCTTCTCTCCTTTTGTTTTTAAAGTTCATGATTTATTCATTATCTACATCTTGCAACTGCTTTCAACTATTAGGAAGGCATAATAAAAAACATGACACATAGCAGCAGAGACAGATGCAAGGTCCCCCGTGCCCATGACCCTTCCCACAAATAACCGAAGTTGATAGCCCGCTGGGCTGAAGTTCGGGTTCGAAGCCACCAATATAAACAAATAAAAATAACTGTGTATTTGGAAGCCAAAGGATAGTGATGCCACATGCACTATTTGTGGCGTGTGCTCCAAGGACAGTGTCTTAAGTCGGTTTTATGCCACTCTAGAGAGGTATGGCCCACCTTTTGCACAACTCGATAATACTCCACTGAATAAATTCAACTGGTTTTCCCATCACCCACGCTTTGAAGTTCATTTTCAGCAGTCCCAAGACACCAGTGCAACAAACACATTCGCATAGATATCTGGGTGTGCTTGGTCATAGGATGTATTCCTAGAACTAGAATCACTGCATGGAAAGCACAATGTATGGAAAGTAAAGTACACTATTTATAAAGTACAGAATATAGGGCTGGGGAGAAGGCTCGGTGATTAAAGGGGCTTGCTTGCAAAGCCTGATGTCCTGGTACACTTCCCCAGTACCAATGAAAAGCTAGATGGACGAAGGGGCGAATGCATCTGTAGTTCCTTTGCAGTGGCAAGAGGCCCTGATACACACATACTCTGTCTCTCTCTCTCTCTCTGCTTGCAAATAAATAATATTAAGTACAAAAATTAACTAGATGTTTTCTAGTTGGCCTATACCAGCCAGTTTGTCCTCAAACTGGATTGATACCAATATCTTGTGAGTGGCTATTTCTCTATCCATCCGTCCCCTCTGCCCACTCTGGCTATGACCTGTCTTTTAACATTCTGCTGAACAGGTTGATAAAAAATCCGTTCGTTATTTTGTTTTTTTTTTTTTTTTTCCTAAGGATCAGCTTGACTCTGGAGCTGCTCTTTGAAGTATAAGTGTTGCCTATTGTTTTACTGTTCTGTAATTAATAAAACATGCAAGTATGGCATTTGCATAGCGTCTCAGTCTGTTTTCTGTTGATACAACAGAACCCCTGAGACTGAGTAACTTGTAAAGGAAAGAAGGCTTAGGGGCTCGCTATGTGAGAAGCTGGGAAGTTCAAGATGGATGGTCACATCCGGTGAGGGCTGAGGGCCTCCTGCTGCTTCTGCCCCTGAAGGAAGGACAGAGCACAAGGGCAAGCTTGCAAATGACTCGGTCCCTGTGCATGAGAACTCAGAAAAGCCAAATCTTTTATTTATGAGAGAGAGAGAGAAAGAGAGAGAGAGGGAGAGAGAATGGGTGTGCCAGAGCCTGAGCCATTGAAACGAACTCCAGATGCTTGTGCCACCTGATGCATCTGGCTTATGAGGGTTCTGGGGAATCGAACTTGGATCCTTAGGCTTTGTAGACAAATGCCTTAACCAACCACTAAGCTATCTCTCCAGTACAAGAAAGGCCAAATCTTTTGCCTGAAGGCTCTCACCCCACCCCTCCGCCCAACTTTGGGTCAGATGACTGTGTATAACCAGCAGCACACCTCTCCCTGGAGGTACATCACAGGCTTTAACTGCAGTGGGACGCTAGATGGCTGCGTTCTGGAGAGCAGTCCCAGGCAGCAGCACCTCCAGCCCCGGGGTTGAGGGACACACAAGAACAGCCCGCAGGCTAAAGAGCTGGGCCATAGATAGCTCCTTTGGTGGCAGATTGGTGGCTGAGGGTCAGAGCCCAATTTTCACAGCTTTTGTTAAAGAAGCCGTGCCTCTCCATTTTCCGACTCAGAAAATAGAAACAGCGATGTGAAGTTCAAGAGCCTCTTGTGAGATTCAATGAAACTGTGTACGAATCAAGCCGGCGCCTTCTAGAAATATATGTTGTGAGCATTGAATATTGATGGCTGAGATCCCACCATTGGCTCACGTCCCTGCTGCTGACTGCCCTGTGGGGGCTTCACTTCTTTAAGCAAGTCTATCTAGAATAAAGGGGCTGAGAGCATGGGTCTTGGAATTAGGACAAGCTGGTTCAAGTCCACTTACTGGCTGTGTGTCTTGGAGCTGGTTTCTTGACCGCTCAGAGCTCCAATGTCCTCCAAAAAGCGTGGGCAGGACCCACTTTGGGAAGACATGGACATTTAGACCATGTGTGGCCTCAAGCGTTTGTGATTAAGTTTCTTACTCACTCCCCACTTAGTAAAGTATTTGGGAAGTGGGCCCCGCTGGAAGAAATGCTGTGGTGGTTTGATTCAGGTATCCCCCATAAACTTATGTGTTTTGAATGCTAGGTCCCCAGCTGGTGACCGTTTGGGTCATTGGAGCCTCTTGGAGTGGGTGCATTGTTGGGGGCGGGCCTATGGGTGTTCTAACCAGTTTCCCCTTGCAAAGGTTTGACGCACTCTTCTGCTGCTGTTGTCCACCTGATGTTGGTCAGGAAGTGATGTCCTCCCTCTGCTCACGCCGTCGTTGACCCCTGCCATCATGGAGCGTCCCCTCAAGTCTGTAAGCCAAAACAAACCCTTTTCTCCCACAAGCTGCTCTTGGTTGGGTGCTTTCTGCCAGCAACACAAAGCTAACTGCCACAAGTGTGTCACCAGAAGGGCGGACCTTTGAGGCTGAGTCCGGCGCTGTGTGTGTTCAGACTCAGCTGGTGCTGGCTGTTCTCTGTCAGTTGCCATGTGTGATAAAGTGAGCCAGCTTCATCCACCATGAGGAAGCTTCCCTTCAAAACTGTAAGTCTGAAATAAATCCTTCCCTCCCATACGCTGCTTCCGGTTGGGGGTTTCGTCCCAGCAAGGAGAAGGTAACCACATCACTGTGACTTCTGACATCTCAAAGCCATGGCTGTCTTCAACCTCTTGAGTGAGCTGCAGGTGGAGGTGGCTATATGACACTCAGCTGGAACCACGGCTGGAGTGTCCAAGATGGCTTCCCTGAACTGTCTGTGCCTTGGGAAGCATCTATGCACAGCCAGGCTGCTGTGGCTGGGGTGGGTCTGGTCCATGGATGCCAGTGCTTCTAAAATGAGCATCTCAGAGGCAGAGGAGGAAGATGAAGGGGTTATATACCTTCACAACGTCACTTCTGCCTCATTCTATTGGTCAGATGGTCCCTAGGGCAAGCCTGGGCTTCAGGACAGCGACTGGAACGCACCTCTTAGGAGTATGAAAGCCATGGGATTGTGGCCGTGCCTCACATGTCTTCCAGGGACGTGGTCTGTAGAGGTGTGGTGTGCACTGTTAATTTCAAGTACTTGGCCTGCTCAGTGAATAGATTTGAGAGAGAGCGAGAATGAATCAATGAATTAGATCCATGCCAAGCCACCTTGGCTGGAAGCTCTTTATACCTACCCCACATCATGGGTCCCCTTCCACCTACGCCACATCACGGGTCCTCTCCCAGCTCACACTCCTCCTCCTGCCTTCCCTTTGGGCCTTGAATTCCTTCTTCCTCTGAAGATAACCCAGGAAGAGTTAAAACAGTTGAGAACTATCTGTAACCACATACGTCGATCAGGCACATTTATTTTCTTTTGATTTGTGTATGTATGTGTGTGGGGTGTGTGCGCGCATGTGTGTGCGTAAGCCAGAAGTCAATTTTAGGTGTCTTCTTTAATAACTGTCCACCTTAATAATTGAGCCAGGGTCTCTCACTGAACTTGGGACATACCCACGAGACTAGAGTCGTTAACCAGCAAGTCTCACGGATCCTCCTCCGTCTGATTCCCTAGGGTTGGGATTATAGGCTCGTGTTTTTTTAAAAAATATATTTTTATTTATTTGCAAGCAGAGAGAAACACAGAGAGAGATAGAGAGAGAATGGGTACACCAGGGCTTCTTGCCACTGGAAACAAACGCCAGACGCATGTGCCACTTTGTACAGCTGGCTTTACATGGGTCCTGGGGAATCCCCAGTCGTTAGTCTTTACAGGCAAATGCCTTAACTGCAGAGTCATCTCTCCAGCCCTAGGCCCATGTTTTTTTAAAATATGGTGCTAGTCTGAAACATCTCTGTCACACCCTCCAAGGCTCAGGGCCCATTGCGGAAGAGGGAGCAGATAGAATAGAAGAGCCAAAGGAAGGATACGACTCTTTACAATGCAACTGTCCAGACAGAAATTGGCCTTGATATCCATGACCTTGCAGTGCCTAGCAATACCTTTGCAAGACCCTCATAATAGAAGAAAAAGATGATGACATCAAATTAAAAGAGAGATTAATGGAGAGAGGGAAGGGATATGACGGATATTGGAGTTCTAAAGGGGTACGGGGGCAGGGGAGGGAAATATCATGCATTTTTTGTATGTAAGTATAGAAGTTGTCAATTTAAAAAAAGAAAAAGAAAAGAAAAAAAGAAAAAAAAGAAAATATGGTGCTAGGGATCTGAATTTAGGTCCTCCTCCTTGCGTGACAAGCATCTCCCCAGCCTAGGGTACATTGTGTATACATGGGGTCATGTATACCAAGAGAAACTGAAGGTCGCTAGCCCATTTGACAAACGAGGACGCTCTGGCCCACAGAAAGCCAATCTGAGCCCAGCCTGGTGATTCCACAGAGCCACTGAGCACCTATCCCCATTCTTAGGTTATGTAGGTGAGAAGGAGGTCTCTGAAGCTCCCCCTTGAGGTGCCCAACCCACTGAAGCAGGGCTTCTGGTGCTTAATTTTTCTCTCTCTCTTTTTTCTGTTCCTTGGAGATCACTGTTTCCCACCTCTAAGAGGCTGTGGCAAGGGAGCGAGGGGGGGTGGATTTAATATTCATGAACCAGCCAGGCATGAGTGATTAGCTGACTGGTGTTGGAGAGGGAGGAATAATTGAATAAGGTATTTACATAACAAGTTAATGCTGTCGCCTGCGGGGCTCCGTTGGTCCCCCCCCCACACTCCCCCAACTCATCCCCACCTTGTGCTTCTCCCCCTCTGGGATGGCAAGGAGGCAGAGGAACCATGACTTGGCACCCTTCCGCCACTGGGGCACATGTTGCAAGTGTAAATAATGTTATTAAGGAAAGAGAGTGATTGTGTTTGGGCGAGGACATCACGGGCTCTTTGGTGGCCTGCCTGTGAGAATAGGGAACTGAGTTCCCTAACAATCAAACCCCTTTTGCAAGGCTCACCGCTGATAAGGGGAGGTTGGGAGCTGGTTTGTACCTGCCACCAATTCTGGGGACCTTGGACGCATCCCATCGTTCTTACCCACTTTTGGGATTATCTCTTTTGCTGCAAGAGCCTCAGTGTGACCTCTGAGCCTGTATTCCACCCACCCGATTAATGACAGAGGCAGGGAGAGGTGTGGGCACTGGGCCATGAGCAGAAATTCCTCTCTGTGGCTGCAAAGGAGAGGCACGACACCGTGCCCACATCTTCCTGAAGAGCTGCCTTTGGGGTTGGCCCTGGTCAGCGATCACTTAGGCTTCTAGAACTCAAGGTTACAAGCTCCTAACTACCTTGTTCATAGCTGGCTGGGAGGGGTGCAATAACGCGTCTGACCCCGGGGGCAAGAGGAACACCCGCCAAGTCTTCTGGCTGAAGTTCAAAGAACTCAACAGCTTCTCTTCCCTGCAGATAAACTACAGAGATGGCTGGGCATGCTCAAGGGGAGTAGAAAGCATTAGCTGCTGAGCTGCCAGCCTCACTAAGCCTCTGCCAAGGCACTCAAGTTCTGGAATACTGGACGGTGCCCTGCGAGGGCCAGAATAGTCTGATTCTTGCCAGGCGTGTGGAGGGGAGGAGCTGAGAATTTGCACATGACTTCTTAGAGTCACAGGTTCTTCCTTCATTTTAAAGTGAATGCTTTTATTTATTTGAGAGAGAGAGAGAAAGAGCGCAAAGAGAAAGAGGGAGAGAGAGAGAGAATAGGTGTGCCAGGGCCTTTAGCTACTGCAAACAAACTCCAGACACTTGCACCACCTCATGCATCTGGTTTACATGGATCCTGGGGAATTGAACCTGGGTCCTTTGGCTCTGCAGGGAAGTGCTTAACCACTAAGCCATCTCTCCAGCCCCTTCCTTCATTTTAGAATGGGCAGGGCCACAGTGCCCCACCTCACAGGGCTCACAGGGAAAGGAAGTGAATGGCTATGTGTTAGGTGATCAAAACAGAAACAAGCCCTCAAATAGAAACATCGGCATGCAGAATATTCTGGAAAAACTAGGAAGAACAATATTGCATCTTCAGTTCTACCTTTTTTTTTGCATGTGTGTATTGCATGTGTGTATGAGTGCATGTGTGCGAGGGGGTGCGTGCACATGTGTGTGCGTACATGTAGAGGTCAGAGGTTGATGTTGGGTGTTTTCTTTAATCATTATATGGTTTATTATTATTATTTTCTTTATCTTGAGGTAGAGTCTCATGAAACCCAGAACTCACCAATCTGGTAAGACGAAACAGCTGGCAAGCCCTAGGGATCCTCCTGTCTCTGCCTTCCCAGTGCAGGGATTCCAGGATCTTACCTCCCCACCCAGCTTTGACATGGGTACTGGGGATCTGAACTCAGGTCCTCACACTTGCAAAGCAAGTACTTAACCGACTGCTATCTCCCCAGCCCAAGTTCTAGTCTTTTATTATTTTTATTTTTATTTATGTATTTGAGAGCAACAGACAGACTGTGAACAAAGAGGCAGAGAGAGAAGGGAGAGAGAGAGAATGGGCATGCCAGGGCCTCCAGCCACTGCAAATGAACTCCAGATGCATGTGGCACCTTGTGCATCTGGCTGACTTTGGTCCTGGGGAATTGAGCCTGGAACCGGGGTCCTCAGGCTTCACAGGTAAGCGCGGAACCCTAAGCCATCTCTCCAGCCCAAGTTCTAGTCTTTTTGATGCCTGGGTTGTGATGCAGCTTTGGGTAACATTCACAGTTCTGATTTGTAACTTGGGGGTCGTGAGACATTCAAAATGCCTCAGGCCTGCTGAGCTGATTCGATGAGAGACACTGTGAATGGCATTTAGGTTCAGAACCTGGCAGCACACAAGAGGTGGTTGGCGACCACCTGAGGGTGCAAGTCACATTGCTCAGAGCTGCATGAAGGCTAGAGCTGTCAATCCTGGTGCTGACAGCTGGCTCCAAGTGGCTGCAGAACCAGTGTCCCCAAGAGGGCGGCTCAATTGCTGTACATTTCAGGAGGTGGCTGAATGTTGTCAACGGAAATATTTTAGCCCGAAGTAAGGAAGAATTCAGCATCAGGCAGCGCTAGTGCATGTGAGAGTTCTGGCACCAGGCATGTCCCCAGAGACTGGTTGGCTTGCCATAGCTGGATTCCCGGTACCAAGGTGGAAGGAGGTTCTGCCCAGGGGTTTCTAAGGCCCTCCTGTGATATGTGAACATACGTTAGGAGGTGGATACATTGATTGGTTACCTGTCCCTCTCAGTAGTCTCATGTGTGTCACCCTGCTCCCTGCCACTATGGTCCCTCCCTTCTGTGGGCCAGCAGTAGCTCTCCAATACCCTATAGAACATGGCTATTCTCAAATGGTGCTAACCCCTCTTACTGGAGGTCCAGACCTCTAAGCTTGACAATGGACCCTCTATCTGAACCAACCCTGAACTTCTCCCTGGCTTCATGTCCTACCTCTGCATGAACATTCACTACTTAAACCCAAGTTTCTGGGCGTTGTTAGCCTTTCTGATTTTTTTTTAAAGATTTTTTTTTTTTATTTATTTATTAGAGACAGAGAGAGGGAGAGTGAGAATGGGTGTGCCAGAGCCTCTAGCTACTGCAGACTCCAGACTCATGCGCTCCTTGTGCATCTGGCTTACACAGGACCTGGAGAATCAAACCGGAATCCTTAGGCTTCACAGGCAGACGCCTTAACCACTAAGCCATCTCTCCAGCCCTCTGTTTTCTTTTTTTTTTTTTTTATTTCTTCCATACCATGGAACACTCCAAGAACCTCTGGTGCCACTCACCTTGTACATTTCATAGGCCACAGGAACCCGCCCTCTCCTCCTTCTGCTTGTGAAGGTCTTCTGCCAATCATCACAGCTGCTCTGATGTTCAGATGGCATCGGCCATGTCATGATTGGAGGGCAGAGCATATACACAATACCATGGGTCCCTGGATGCTGGGGTCCAGAATTCTGCCTTCAATCAGCTCATGTCCCTGTTGTCATGAAACCTCTTGGGTTTGAGCCCTGAGTCTGGGACTATGCAAGGGAAGAACTGGCCCTGCCCTCAGGGAGCCTCTAATCTAAGGAGGAGTTCGGCTTTACATCCTGAGGCTTTGTCCATCACTCTTCCCCTGCTGACCACCTTCCCCAGTGAGTCATGAGGGAACCCCAACCCCTCCGAGTAGGAGCTACCTCCTGGACATGGCACCAGAAAGAGGCTCTATGCCTGGAAATGTATGACAGGAAGAAATGCATCCCCCAACTCAGTAGCCATCTTCCCCCTCACTGAGGGAGCACTCATGGGCCCAAAGTGTCACAGCTGTGCTGGGAAGCCACCACAGGTGTGTGTGGGGGGGGTGAATTCATAACAACTCTCCCCAAGGAAGCCCACAGTGCAGTGTGGGGGAGGAGGTGCTGGGACAGGCAGGTGAAGATCTTCAAGGTCAACGCTGAGGAACAGAGCTGGACATAGACAGGATAAGTGCGGGTTTGCCTTGGGTGAAAAATAATGACACCAAAAGCTTAGTAATCAAGATAATATACAAAAGCAATATTTCAGACTGGCAAGTTTATTACAAAAATTATACACATGACTTTTTGTTTTTTTATTATTTATTTATTAGAGAAAGAGAGAGTGAGAGAGAAAGTGAGAGAGAATGGGCGTACCAGGGCCTCTAGCCACTGCAAATGAACTCCAGATGTGTGCACCACCACGTGCATCTGGCTTACGTGGGTCCTGGGGAATCGAACCTGGGTCCTTAAGCTTCGCAGGCAAGCTCCTTAACCACTAAGCCATCTCTCCAGCCCATGACTTTTCATTTTCAAACGCATTGTTCTGAGATATTATTTACCTAACTTAATCTCCCATAAATGGAGTGTCTCATTTCTGGGCCCTAGGCTTGGGCCACTGGAAGCTGTATCCTCCAGCTGGCTGGAGTCGGGGAGATGCAGGCCGTTGACTTTAGCTTCTGGGTGTTACAGGATGAGACCCAGCAAGAGGGAAGAGGCTTTCCTCAGGAACCCAGACTGGAACATTAGCCTGGGAGACGACTCCTCAGTTGGGGATGTCAAAGAGGCTGGGGGAAGCAAGTTGGCTGCTGTGTGGTCATGAGGCAGAGGCAAGAGGATCTGCCCTGGAGGCGTTCTGCCTCAACTGCTGGAGTTCAGCAGGCGAGGAAGGAAGTGAGAGGCCAGCCAAAAGGAAGGACTACTGAATACGATTGACTTGAACACCCGCGCCACCACTGTGTGTTAATTTCCCTGCACTGTCCCCTGCTGGCATGGGAGGACTCCAGCCCCAAGGAGCAGGCTGGAGGTGAACTCAGGAAGGGAAGGAAATAGGACGCCTCCTGAGCCAGCCCTGCGAACATGTCTCAAAGCTCAGAGGGGAGCAGGTCCGGGTCCAGGGCAGAGCTGGGCCCTTAGCCTGCCAGGCCACCTCTAGCTCCTCTGCCTTCTGCTGCCTGGGAGTTAAAGAACCCCTCCCCCGGCCCCACAACTGCCTGCCAGAACCCCAAACTGTCACTTCTACCTTTTCCCTCCCCTTTAACTTCTCCAAAGTGAATATCATTATTAATATTATTTGCCTAATTAACACGTTGGCTGAATGACAGAAAACATGCAAACAGGTTTTGCCAAGGAAACTCTGTCTGATTAAAACTGCAGCCTGTCTAATTACATGGAGATTTCTTCATTAGTTTCCCCATTTTCGATGTGCCATCTTCCTCCCCTGCTCCCATCCCGGCTTCGTCGGGAGAATTGACGGCAGGGCTGACTGACTTGGGAGGTAAAGCTATTCAGAGGACCCTATCCCTAAGGGACACAAGCTGGTCAACTTCAGACCTGGGTGTTCCAAGGGCTGAGGGTTCAGGACCTCTTGGGATGGACAGTGGTCTGAGATCTGCCTCGGTCTCTTAAAGATCTCTTCCACAAACTCCTGGTTGATGTATCACCAAAGTGAAAGAGAACCCTGGGTCCCCTCATCCAGACACCATGGACCGAAGAACCTTCATGAACACTGATAAGAATAGCTCTCATTGCTTTTCTGAATACCTTGCCCACCGTCAGACACTTGTAATTATCACCATGGCAACCTTTCAAAGGGAAAGACATCACCACTTTGTAGATGGGAACACTGAGGTTCCCAACACTGATTTCTCATTCTCTTTGGGGTCTGCTGAAGCCTCCCCACCAATCATTTCTTCCTTGTTAACCTTCCCTTCCTTCTCCCCGCTGCATCCCCCCAGCCATAGCTACCCAGGAAACAAGAGGTACTGATAGACAACCATAGTCAGGGTGAGGCCAGGGCTGTTCAGTGACATCCACAGTTTGAGTTAGCCGGGGACTGGCTGCTGTAAGGCCTTGAGAATGTAGGGGGTCACAGGCACGCTGTTAACGAAAGTACAAGTAGGGTGAGGCCACCTTGTGACCTGGGAGGACCAGGCCAGAGTTGGATTACCTAAAGACAATGGGGTGGGCACACTTGCCTCGAGTAGGCCATGGCCGAGACATGCCAAAGGGAAGGTCTCCACTTCCTACAGATGCAGAAACTGAGGCTCAAAGCGCTTCAGAGACATGGGCAAGATCACACCACCTGGAAGTGGCTTGTAGTTCCTGTGGGAACAGGAGCAGGCTTGCCTTGGTGATTCCCAAGAAACTCAGGGCCTAGTGGGTGGTGGCTAGAAGGCTGTTCTAACTATAAATGAGCTTGGGCCCCGCATTCCCTAAGGTGGTTTGCAGCCTGTTGGCCAATTTTACCAGGAAACCCAAGACCCAGAGGGAGCACGATCAGAGGCAGGCAGACAAGCCTCATTAGACCGCTCCAGTGCAGGGTACCGTCACCATAGCAGCCAGCCTCATGCAGACCAGGTGATTTTTATTACTGAACTTGGAAAACTTGACAGCGGCGCCAACAATGAATCTTTATTCTGTTGTTAATAGCGTGTCTCTTATTAGCATGTATCTTTTCCCCTTCTTAATAACCTTTACATTTCCAAGCTGCATTTATAATTAAGTCATTAATCCCTTACTGGAATTTCTTGTTTTTTTTTTTTTTTTCTTTTCTTCAGAAGCTGCAAACCAGAAGCCCTGTCTGGCTGGCGTGAACGGAAGGTCGAACGCTCCACCAAATTGCTCTGGGAATGTCATTCTAATTATTGGATCGTGACCCAGCAATGTGCTGATAAGCTCGGGGTTGGGGACGCCCTATCTCTGAGGAGCTCCAAGCCTGCTTAGGGCTTTTTCTCACCCTCTGCGATGTCCCTGCCAACAATTAACTTGGATGGTGTGAGAGCGCTACTGGCTGCTAGGAGCTGTTGCTGCCTGCCCAGGCCATGGGAGGGAGGGTTAAAGGGTTAGGGAATGATCTCCATGATAGCAGTAACCCTAGTGGTCAAAGGCTTCTCTCTTCCATCTGCGAAGGTTCTGAGTTCCAGCCTGTGTGTGTACATGTGTGTGCATGTGGAGGCTGGAAGACAATGGTGGTTTACAGCTTATCGATATCACATTCCTTTGGCACTGTCCAGCTTATTTTTATTTATTTATTTTTTATGAGAGAGAGAGAGAAAGAGAATGGGCACACCAGGGCTTCTAGCCACTGCAAATGAACTCCAGACACATGTGCCACCTAGTGTATCTGGCTTTATGTGGGTCCTGGGGGATCCAACCTGGGTCCATAGACTTTTGTGGGCAAGGATGCTTTAACTGCTGAGCCATCTCTCCAGCCCTTTCCGTCTTTTTCTTTTTCCCTTTCTTTCTTTTCTCCTTCTTCTTCTCCTTCTCCTTCTCCTTCTCCTTCTCCTTCTCCTTCTCCTTCTCCTTCTCCTTCTCCTTCTTCTTCTCCTTCTCCTTCTCCTTCTTCTTCTTCTTCTTCTTCTTCTTCTTCTTCTTTTTTTTGAGACAGAGCCTCCATTGGTCTGAAAGTAGCTAATTAGGTTAGACTGGCTGGCCAGAGAGCTCCAGGGGTCCTCTTGCCCTCATTTCCCCAGTATGGGAATTAATTGTGTGCCATTCCACCAGGCTTTTTGTACGGGGGTACTGGGGGCCGAACTCATGACTTCATGCTTGCATTGTGCATTCTGGCTCCCCCATAGATCTCTTTTTAGGAGCCCCAATGGCCCAGGGAAGGAAAGCCTGGTGTCTGCGCTTGGCTCCAGGCTTTATCAGGTGTGGTGGGAACATCTGCTGCTACACCAGCTTGACAGCACAGCAGTTACTCTGCGGCATCCCCACCATTTCTGCTCTCTCTAGAGGTGGGACCTGGTGAGGGTATGGAAAGGGGGATCTTCCTGTAAGCTCTGTACAAAGTCTGGGGCTAACCTCCCAGGAAATGTCAGGCCCCACACAGCGTCATGGGCTAGGCATGAACACAGCTCTAGGTCAGGGTTGAGAAGCGCCTAGCACACTCTTAGGCACAGGCAGGTGCTGGCGTAGGTCAAAGATACACTGGTATGGGGCAGCTGGGCCAGGTAGGGAGGTCTAGTGGCTAGATACCTGTGGGTCCTTGTTGTTCCCCAGGGGTCGTTGGCCACCGATGTTCCAGGGCACAAGAGGAGTTGTGGGGAGCAGGGTCTTGGAGTGGATGAGTGCAGCAGGTAATGAACCACTTGGAAGATGGTCTGATGGATAGCGCTCTCGTTTATTCAAGAGGGGAGAGGGTTTATAAACAATTTAGAAAGGTTGAGAAGGCACATACAGATCATAAGGTGATTGGCTACATAGGTCCATGGGTCACTTCTAATTGGCTGGTGTTTGGAAGGCAGAAGTTGCGTGGGAGAAGCTGCAAGGGAGATAACAGAAGTGGTGGGAAAAGCTACGTGACTTCAGCCACATATCGGATGGCTACAGCTGCAGGGAGACTGTTTACTACCATACAAGGGTCTCTTGGGCAGCTGGCCACAAGGTCAGGAACTGTGGGGAAGCCAAAACCTGACTATGGAATGCTCAGGTGCCCTGGGATAGAGGGGAGGGCCCGCCAGTTCCGCCTCCTCTGGGCGAAGATGGGGCACACTAGGGCCTTGAGAGAAGGAAGAGCCAGTTCCTTCACCAGAGTGGGTTCCCAACGATAAGGCCAGCTGCAACCCCCAGAGCCCAAGGTCCCTGGCCATGTTTAACAGCCCAGGCCAGCTTCTTCACAGTCCCAGCCAGACTTGTAGCCCACATCGCTTTCTGCCTGTCCCCCAGTGGCCTCTCTCTCTCTCTCTCTTTCTTTTCTTTTCTTTCTTTCTTTTTTTGGTGGATTTATATTGTCTTTATTTTATTTTATTTTATTTTATTTTTATTATTTTAATTTTTTTCACATGATATTTCCCTTCCCTCCCCCATGTCACTTTAGAACTCCAATCTCCATCATATCCTTTCCCTCTCTCCATTAGTCTCTCATCTTTTTCTTCTATTTTTTGAGGGTCTTGCAAAGGTATTGCTAGGCACTGCAAGGTCATGGATATCGAGGCCAATTTCTGTCTGGGCGGTTGCATTGTAAGAAGTCGTACCCTTCCTTTGGCTCTTCCATTCTATCCACCCCCTCTTCCGCAATGGTCCCTGAGCCTTGGAGGGTGTGACAGAGGTGTTTCAGTGCTGGGCACTCCTCCATCCCTTCTTCTCAGCAGTATGTTGCCTTTTGGGTCATCCCAGTGGTCATCACCATCTGAAAAGAGAAGCTTCTCTAACCAGAGTGAGAGTAGCGTTAATATGTGAACATGAACATTAAGTGTAGTGCCCCCAGGGCAGCTTGGTGGGAATAATATATACATTTAGTCAGACAAGAGCAGGCTTTACACCCCTAAGGCTCATGACCTCTCCTGCCATACACTTTTGCTTAGGTTTTTCAGCACCAGGTATGTATTCCCTCCCGTAGAGAGGGCCTTCAGTCCAATTATGGAGCAGTTGGTTACCCCAAGAGCAGACATGCCGCTATTGCACCCATTCAGTCATTTGGCCTGTATGGCCAAACTTGAATGCTCCATGTCTCCAGTGGCCTTTCTTCTTGTCTCCCAACCCTGAAAGAATCCCTTCAGTCTTTCACTGAAGAGTCATCAGTGACTGGCCATCGTTACTGCTTCTGCCTCCTATTTACTCTGTGGCATCCCTCAGACACTGTTCTTTCTGTCAACCTACCTGGTCATTGCTGCCTGGCCGAATATGTTCTGTCGTTCCACCACACAGTGAATAGTTTCGCAGTGCCGGCCGTGGACACCGGTGCTGGGTTCCCCAAAATGTGCCGAGCCAACGTTCAAGGCACGTCCCCTCCACAGAGTTCTAGCCTAGCTAGATGGGAGACATTCACCCATCAACCGAGGGACGTGCTACGGTGACAAGCTGAGAGGGATCCGAAGGCGAAGTCAGGGAGGGATGGACACACCGAGTGTGAGACTGGTGGTCCGTGGAGATCAATAAGAGCCCTTCAAGGAAAGGGGCGCCCTTATGCATATTTGGGGACATGAGTTTAGTTCATCTTGCACCACCAGGGTCAGTGAAGGTGACAACTTTGAGCTCACAATGCAGGCTAACAGAAAAGCTCTTCCCAGGAGACCGTTTGCCTTTTCAAATGGAACAATTGGGGCTGGAGAGATGGCTCGGCAGTTAAGGTGCTTGCCTGAAAAACTTAACAAATGAGGTTTGATTCCCCAGTACCCACATAAAGCCACATGCACAAAGTGGCGTATGCATATGGAATTTGTTTGCAGTGGCTAGAAGCCCCAAAGTGCCCATTTTTTCCCTCTCTCCTTAGAAATGAATAAAATATTTTTAAAACAACTTATTTATTTATTTTTGGTTTTTCGAGGTAGGGTCTCACTCTAGCTCAGGCTGACCTGGAATTCACTATGTAGTCTCAGGGTGGCCTTGAACTCACAGTGATCCTCCTACCTCTGCCTCCCGAGTGCTGGGATTAAAGGCAATAAATAAAAAGTTATTTACTTACTGTATATATGTACATGTGTGTGTGTATGCCCATGTGTTCATGTGTGTGGGTGAGTTATAGGCATGTGAATGCTACAGCATACATGTAAATGTCAGAGGACAACTTTTCAGGTCAGTCCTTGACCTCCCACCTCATTGGAGGCAGGGTCCCTCTGGATTCTTGCTCAACTGTTCTTGGCAGCACTTACCACGAGCTTGAAGGCAATCATCCCATCTCACCATCAAGCACACCAGGACCTCAGAAACCCACTACGTTATATGGGGTCTGGAGATTGAACTCGGGTACTCAGCCTTGAGTGGAGAGTGTTTTTTTAATTAATATTTTTTTATTTATTTGAGAGAGAGAGAGAAAGAGGCAGATAGACAGAAAGAGAGAATGGGCATGCCAGGGCCTCCAGACATTGCAAACAAACTGCAGACACATGCGTCACCTTGTGCATCTGGCTTACGTGGGTCCTGGGGAATGGAACTGGGGTCCTTAGGCTTTGCAGGCAAGCGCCTTAACCGCTAAGCCATTTCCCCAGCCCAAGTGGCACGTGTTTTATCCTCAGGACTAATTATCATGATTATGACAAAAAGCACAGCTAACGGAAGAGGGTCAGACTGAGAGGCAAAGATCCACATCACTGCACAGAGACATTTGTTCTTTGGACGCCATTGTTTGATGGAAAGGTCAATTTTACTCCATGGTTGCTGACCTTTGAGAGTCTAGCCACCTGCCGGAGACCCAGGAGGAGTGAACAGTTTAATACGAGGACACGGGAGAATGACCTCAGACTGTCCGGACTCGGGGCCTGGCTCTTCCACATTTTGCTGCATGACTTTGGCAGATCCACCTTTCCAGGCTTTTGTTGTCTCATGTAACATGGAGATTGACAATGACAACTTAACTCAATGAGATAATTACCAACCTGCTTCATATACTGCCCAGCGCATAGTAGGGGCCTGCTGAATATTATTGTGATTTTTGTTTTGTTTTGTTTTTATGAGGAAGGGTCCCATGGTAGCCCAGGCTGACCTGGAACTCACTCTGTAGTCCCAGGTTGGCCTCGAATTCGAACTCACTGTGATCCTCCCCCTCCGTCTCCTGAGTGCTGAGATTAAAGGGGTGCACCACCACGCTTGGCCTAGTGTTGTGATTCATAGCATCTTGTTTTTCTTCAAATCCCTTCCCCAGCTGGGGATGTGGCTCAGTGGGTAGAGTGCTTGCCTAGCTTTCATGGAGCACGTGGCACCTACCTATAATCCCAGCACTCAGAAAGTAGTGACAAGGGGATCAGAAGTCCAAGGTCATCTTTGGCTATGGAGTGAGTTCAAAGCCAGTCTGGGCTATGTGAAATCTGGACTCTGAGGAGTAAAATTTACTTCCCCAGGATTCCAGCACTGCTTGCACACCATGGACAGGGCCCTACAGCTCAACGACGCTATCCGTACCACTTGTCAGAACCTGAATGGCTTCGTCTTTGCACTCTGACTGCCATTTCTTTATAACCTTCTGTTTCCCAAAGTGACCCAACCACCCCTCCCATTCTCACGTTTCCGGAATGCCCTGTCTGATTATCACTTCCCTACAGTGGCCCAAGCCCTGAAGCAAGGTGGACCACCCAGCAACCAAGGAATTCCAATGGGGACTGTCCCATAAGGATTCCCTATTCTGTAAGGGAGGTGGCTTTTTTAAAAATATTTTTAATATATTTATTTTATTTTAAGAGTGAATGGGCACACGAGGGCCTCTAGCCACTGCAAACGAACTCCAGACACATGTGCCACCAATGTGCATCTGGCTTATGTGGGCACTGGGGAATTGAACTTGGGTCCTTAGGCTTCACAGGCAAGTACCCTAACTGCTAAGCCATCTCTCCAGCCCAGGGGGGTGGCTTTTTGACCTGCTTGGTCAGAGCCCTCCTCAGACATCCCCGAATGAAGCCTCTGCTGTTGAGCTGGGTCTTCCCTCTCATTTCTTTACCCGGTTTTCCTAACACCATTGACCCTTGGGTCTCTTGCCATAACGAGGGGCGAGGAGAGTGAGGCTCTATTTTCCTGCTCTTAATAAGTCACCCTCATTGCTAAAATGTGAACAATTCCCCTTCTCACCCTCCTCACAGGCTGCACTGAGACTCCCAGGAGAAGGTCAACGTTAATTACACGACAAGTGCAGTAACATCTCGCAAAGGGAAGTTGGTGAGCGTGCAGAGCGGCCGTTTGAGCCTGTGCTCTCACAAAGCCAAATCTTTTATCTAACGAGGTCATCGCCTTCGCGAGCTCCTTCTCTGTCTTCATCCGTGGTCTTGCACTTGAAGGCCATGTGTCAGCCTGCAACAAGAAGGAACGCTATCATCAGATGGATTTGGTGTCCCTTTGCGACTTGAGGCAAGTGACTTCATCTCTCTGACATAACAGCACTTCTTCTATCAAATCAAGTGGTCCTATCTAGCTCCAAGAGTTATGATAAAAAGTCAATGAGAGGGCTGAAGAGATGGTTTAGCAGTTAAGGCACTTGCTTTCAAAGCGTAAGGACCCAGGTTCAATTCCCTAGTACCTACGTAAGCCAGATGCACAGGATAGCACATGTGTCTGGACTTTGTTTGCAGTGGCTGGATGCCTTGACATATCTATTCTCTCTCTCTCTCTCTATATATATATATATGTATATATGTATATGTGTATATATGTATATATATGTATATATATATAGAATGTATATATATGTATATATATGTGTATATATGTGTATATGTATGTATATGTATGTATATATATATATATATATATATATATCTGCCTCTCTTTCTGTCTCTCTCAAATAAATAAATAAAATATCTTTTAAGTCAATGAGAGTTGAGGAGATGGTTCAGTCAGTAAGGACCTGAGTTTGATCCCATGTATCCACATAAAATACTGGTTATGGGGCTGGAGAGATGGCTTAGCAGTTAAGGCGTTTGCCTGCAAAGCCAAAGGATCCCAGTTCAATTCTCCAGGACCCACGTAAGCCAGATGCACAAGGGGGCGCGTGCGTCTGGAGTTCGTTTGCAGTGGCTGAAGGCCCTGGTGCACCCATTCTCTCTCTCTCTCTTGCTCCCCCCTTCCTCTGTCAAATAAATAAAAACATTTTAAAAAAATACAAGGGGACTAGAGCTGGAGCTCCCTGGATTGACATGAGCAAGGCCCTGATTTCTATCCCCAACACTGCAAAAATAAAATCAATGAAACAATTGAGGTAAAAGATACTTGCCCAGCAAACATTTACTGAAGACCTGCCATGTTCTCAACTATGTGGGTATGGTGCTGAGCGTGGATGAACACATGAAACAGACCAGACAATATACAAAGTGCTTTCAGCTGCAGGGCCACAGTTTCAACCACCTAAGTATTTAACATTTACATCCAAAGACACGGCCGACCATTGTGAAGTCACCACCAACTCCCCCATGCTGTCAAAGCGAATTTGTCCCATGTCTCTGCTCTGCCCTGCTCAGTACACAGAGTTTGTCTCAAACCTTGTACCCTCACGGTCACAAGATGGATGCTGAAAGTCCTCACATAGCAATAGGAAATACCAGGAAGTTTGAAAAGACTCTTTCAGGGGCTGGGGAAATGGCACAGCAGTTAAAGATATTTGCTTGCAAAGCCTGTCAACCCTGGCTCAAACCACTTATGTCAAGACAGACAGACATTTGTTTGTAGTAGCAAGAGACCCTGCTGTACACACATATACACATATTTTTGGTTTGGTTTGTTTTCTTTTCGAGGTAAGGTCTCACTTTTGCTCAGGTTGACCTGGAACTCACTCTGTAGTCCCAGGTTGGCCTTGAATTCACAGTGATCCCTACCTCTGCCTCCCAAGTGCTGGGATTAAAGTCATGCACCATCATACCTGGCCTGTAATTTTTTTTTTTTTTTTTTTGTTTTTCGAGGTAGGGTCTCATTCTATCAAGCTCAGGCTGACCTGGAATTCACTGTGTAGTCTCAGGCTGGCCTTGAACTCATGGCAATCCTCCTACCTCTGTCTCCTGAGTGCTGGGATTAAAGGCATGTGCCACCACGCCCGGCTAATTTTTTTTTAAAGATGCTTTTTGGTGTTCATTTTTATTTTTTTCCCCAAGATGGAATCCAAAACCTAAAATTAATTTTTTGAAGTATAAGATTCAGTGACAATTAGTACTATACAAATACTAAATTCATGAAGTTCCAAAAACTACCCATTATTCCCCAAATAAATCCTCTAAAAACCTTTTCTAGAAGATATGCCCTCAGAGTTTTTTTAATGTTTTATTTTTATTTATTTATTTGAGAGAGAGAAAGAGGAAGAGAGAGAGAGAGAGAGAGAGAGAGAATGGGAGCTCCAGGGCCTCCAGCCACTGCAGATGAACTCCAGATGCATATGCCACCTTCTGCATCTGGCTTATGTGGGTCCTGGGGAATTGAATCTGGGTCTTAAGGCTTTGCAGGCGAGCGCCTTAACCACTAAGCCATCCCTCCAACCCTGCCCTCAAAGTTTTATCAACCCCCATTCATTCTCAGGAGCATTCCTAAACCATCCGCTCTCATGAGGAGCAGAATTATCAGGAATGGCCCGCCAAAGGTATCCGTTGCCTAGCAGCCTCGAAAATCCAAACTGTGTTATCCCTGCAGGAAGGGGTGAGTGATTGCAAGAGTGAAATTGTTGGCACAGGCTGGGGCACACAGTAGATGCCTGGTGTATACATCTTTTCCATATTAACGTTAGATGTGGGGGGTGGAGGGCAGAACACATTCCAGTCATTCCGAGTTGCCAAAATGAAAAGGCAAAAAAAAAAAAAAAAAAAAAGTAATCCAAGCATGCCTTCCTGTCCAAATTACTTTCTCATGCCTGGAAAAGACCTCTTGGCCACGGAAGAGTGGCACACAGTTTCCACGGCCGTGGAGGAGGCGGCACCTGCAGCCCGCTGCCTTGCCTACCTACCCTGAATTATGTAGCCCCGCTGCTTCCCTTATCTTTTTTTTCACCACCACAACCCGGCTGTTCTTTTCTTTAAAAAAAAAAAAATGTTACTGCGAAACAGTATGCCCATATTATGCATCTTTGAGCCACCTGTTTGCAATCACATTTCCTTTTGTGGAGCCGTTCTGACACTGTTTTTGGGAGCTACCTAGAAAATCAAATGGCAGAGCGCTCACACCTGCACAAGACACGCTTCCGTCTTCTCCCGGCCTTATGGTGACTCCCAAGAATGAAGTCTCACTCTTACCAGTCTAATGGCGCCAAGGCTGCAGGAACAGGTCAGATCATTCCAGAGGCTCCTGCCAGGTTAATGCACCTTTTTCTCTCTCTCTCTCTCTCTTTCTCTCTCTCTCTCTCTCTCTCTCTGTGTGTGTGTGTGTGTGTGTGTGTGTGTGTGTGTGCACGCGCGCGCAGGGGGTGTCAGGCCGCCTCAGGTTGCTCTAGGTGATCAGATAGAAGAGTCACATCACAGATAAGTCAAAGCAAGTCTTGGCAGAACAATGTTGCTGACTGTGGTCCCATTTTAGATATTCTTGTTTCCACAAATATATGAGGACCCCAGGTACGTTCCACATCATGTTTCACGATGAGTCTGCAAAACTGCTGTGGAAACTTACCACCTCGGAGCTTATAAATGTTCACACCAGGTTGCTGAAGGGATGGCTGAGCAGTTAAAGGCGCTTGCTTGCAAAAGCCTCCTGTCCTGGGTTCCATTTGCCAGCACCCATCTGAAGCTGGTCACATGTATGTGAGCCCGAAGTGCTTAAAACCATTGGGAGGTGGAGCCAGGAGATTCTGGAAACTCATGGGCCAGCTAGAGCAGTGCATACACTGAGGAAGAAACGAGGGAGACACTGTGTCAAGAAAGGAAGAAGGAGATTTTACTCAGACTCCCTCACATAGGATGGCATGAACCTATGCCCCCCCATACACACCTCATACAAATTCCTACATACACATGAACACACGCATCAATAAAATCGAATAAAATTCAAGGTTCGACACCAGCCCAAGGACCTCCCAGTGTATAATTCCGCACAGTCAGACATCTTTGCACGCACAGCGCCTGCCTGGCCAAGTCCACTTCCAAGAAGAACCGGCAGGAGAAACAAAAGCACCACTGCCAGAGAATGTCAACTTCACAGGCAAGGCCAACTTGGCCTGACTTCACTGGTACTTTCCACAGCCCTCCAAGACTGCCTTCTCTCTTCCTTCCCAGCTAATTTTGGATGGTAATCTCTTGCCCAGTTTCTGACTTGTAAGTGCCTCTTTTCCTGGCTGGATGCATGTGCGCTGAGGCACTTGTGATACAACTCAAACCACCCAGTCTAAGTCAGGGGTCCACAGGCTTCTTGAAGGACCAGGCTGTGAATATGGTCCACATGTTGCAGGCCACATGGTTTCAGTCACCACCCGGTCTGCGCTGCTGTGGCGCCATGAAAACAGTTAATGATGATTTATAAACAAATAGGCCTGGTTTTCATAAAACTTTACCTGCAGACAGTCCAATTTGAATTTCATATAATTTTCATATGTCATAGATTAGTCTTCTACTGTGAGGATTCCCCACCCCCACCAAGTCATCTAAATGCCACTCAAAAGATGATTCTAGCTTCCAAGCCACGCAAAGATAGGAGGGAGGGAGAATTTGTCCAATCACTGGTCTGGAGGTAGTGACTTGGTGATTCTCCCAACATATTAAGCTATCTAAAATTTTCCATCTGAAATGTTGGGATATTTTCTTTTAAAAAATATTTTTATGTTTATTTATTTATTTATTTGAGAGAGAGAGAATGGGCACACTAGGGCCTTCAGCCACTGCAATGGAATTCCAGACAACATGTACCACCTTGTGTATCTGGCTTATGTGGGTACTGGGAAATGGAGCCTGGGTCCTTAGGCTTTGCAGGCAAGCGCCTTAACTGCTAAGCCATCCCTCCAGCCCAGATTTCTCTTTTCTGAGTCCATTACTTATCTTTGCCCTTTGTTTTGTTGTTTCATTGCATTTCTTTTTACATGGGTATGTGTGTATGTGTGTGCACATTTGCACATGTGTGAGTGCATATGCACACGTATGCACATGCAGTGGGGACCAGAGGTTGGCCTTGGGCCACTGCCCTAAATAGTCAGCTTATTCTGGGAATCCTGTCTCTGCTGGCTGCCCTCTGGGATTACAGGTGGGTTGCTGTGGCCATCCTACATTTATTTACAGAGGTGCTGGGGATTCAAGTTCCAGTCCTCACACTTGCACAGCAAATTCTTTCCTGATTGAACCATCTTCCCAGCCCATTATTTATTTATTTTTTAAAGTTCTGCATCATCCTGATGCAATTTCTCTGTGGTGAACCAATCTTTTCTTCTGTGGTCTGTGATTTCTTTTTTACCTTGTGAAGGAGTCTTTTTTCCCCTGCTGTGTGGTCGCGGAGATGTATTCCAACATTTTCTTTTCTTTTTTTTAATTTTTTTGTTTATTTATTAGCAACAGACAGAGAAAGAAAGAGGTGTGTGTGTGGGTGGGGGGGCGGGGAGAATGGGAGCACCAGGGCCTCCAGCCACTGCAAACAAACTCCAGATACATGCGCCACCTTGTGCATCTGGTTTACATGGGTACTGGGGAATCGAGCCTCGAACCAGGGTCCTTAGGCTTCACAGGCAAGAGCTTAACCTCTAAGCCATCTCTCCAGCCCATGTTCCAACATTTTCTGTGATCCAGCTACAGTTTATCCTGTGTGCCTGATCAGAGCTCAGAGCAGAACTACGGATGCTGTCAGCCTGTGCCCTCAATGACCACGCTGTCCTTGATAAACGCTTCTTAGTGACGTATCAAACTCCCTTGGGGACAGGTCTGATTTTAGGTCGTCTCTATGTGGCCTTGCTGATCCTTGGGACACCTCCCACAATTTGTCCCGACCTCTCTAGTGAGTCACTTATGAAATGGGGACAGCTCCCTTGGCTGAGGGCAGTAGCTTTCCCGGCTTCATCTGAACCCCAGATTTGTATCCACAAGGACCCTGGGTTACCGTTTCCAGGATCTTGCTATAGCAGAGCTGAGTTGAGGTTGCTCGCCATCTGGGGACCCAGACTGGTGGTCCCCATCTACTCGGGAGCTGAGTTCGTTCTTCTCCCAGCCTCCTGGATCAAGTCTGTCATCCATGGCACATATAAGATGCTGGGGTGTTCGGTTCCCTGATGGGAGGGGGAAGGTGGCATAGATATCAAGATGAAGTGATAGGATTTCTTTACCCCCCCATGATGGTGGGACCACAAGTTCAGATTCAAGATGACAAAAATAGGCACCACATTGACCCAGGTGAGGGAGTTCAGTGGCAAAGCCAGCACAAAACCAGTTTGGGGTACTTGGGAGCCGTTCTCAGTTTCCACTCTGAGAAACGGGACATGGCAGGGCTGCCGTGAGAGGGTGAGAGAAGCTTCTGTCTATTTCAGCGCTTTAGAACAGCGGGACACAGAAATAGCTCAGCAGAAGTGTTGCTACTGCTGGGTGACTGCTTAATCCCAGTTCACTTCCTCCTGGCAAGGCAGGAGCCTTGGGTGGAGGGCTTGTTTGATTTGCTGAGGTTAAACAAAGTCACACATCCCCACCACTGCCACATTGGCAATGTCATTGTCCAAGACAATCCAGTGAAGGGCACCAGTGGAGTGTTAATAGCCGTTCTTGTGCAAATGTCTACATGCCTTGGGACAGGAAGAATTAAGTGATACTAAAACTCAGGATATTAAAAAAAATTATACATGTACATTATATATATTATTTTTAATTTTTTTCGAGGTAGGGTCTTGCTCTAGCTCAGGCTGACCTGAAATTCACTATGTAGTCTCAGGCTGGCCTCAAACTCATGATGATCCTCCTACCTCTGCCTCCCGAGCACTGGGATTAAAGCCATGTGCCACCACGCCCAGCTTCATGTACATAATATATTTTGATCATGATTCATTCCCATTATCTTATTTTTTAAAAAGCTGAAGTATTTATCTGTCTATTTTTGTGTGTGTGTGTGGAGGTCAGAGGAAACCTTTGAGGTGTCTGCTCCATCTTCTTTGAGACAGGGGCCACATGCCACTGCACAAACTGCTAGACCGCAAAGGAACATCAGACTACTTGGCTTCAGATTCTCCTTATGGTTGTAGGTGTTTGGGGATCACAAATGCACGAGACACTTTGCATCTGGCTTTATGTGGGTCTTGGGGAATTAAACCCAGGCTGACAAGCTTTGCAGGTGAGTGCCTTTAACTGCTGAGCCATCTCCCCAGCCATTACCTTCTTCTGTTCCCTCCCCTCTTCTGTATCCCTTTCACTGAGCCCTCTTCTTGTTTCCAGCTAGTAAGAATGTTTCAAATAGACTCAACTTGGTGGTCTTGGTATGCCCTCTTTGTGGTTGGAGATTGGGGGGTAGAAGGTTTTGTTTCATTTGTCAGTGCACAATGTGTCAAGAGTCACCATCTGCTAAGGGTGGGATCCAGGACAAAAAGGCAGTCTTAGCCTGGCATGGTGGTGCACACCTTCAATCCCAGCATTCAGGAGGCAGAGGTAGGAGGACAGCCATGAGTTCGAGGCCAGCCTGAGACTACACAATGAATTCCAGGTCAGCCTGGGCTAGAGTGAGACCCTACCTTGAAAAACAAACAAACAAACAAACAAACAAACAAACAAACAAACAAACAAATAAACAAACAAAAAGGGCAGCCTAGAGGTAAGAGAACCTCTGGCATATGTGCAAAGATGACAATGGCAGATAGTCAAAAAGCATTGGCATATCCTGGGAGCCCAGCTTTTGCTCTAAGGGGGTCATAACCAGTTTGGAGTAGGTGGGATCTGCATGAGGTTCAGGGTTGTCAGGAGATACCAGGTTGATAGCCCGAAGAGATGGGACCAAGGAGTAAGCCTGGTCAGTCCTGGGGGAAAAGTCCTCCCTGTTTCTCAGCTCGAGGCTCTACGTCTCCCTAGGCTCAGCTGACCCAACCAAATCCACGTACCTTCCCACAGTGCACCTCTTGCCCCAGCCCCTCTCCCCCAACACACATCCACAGACTCACCCTCCTGAGTCCTGCTCAGTCATTTCACTGGCAGCTCCAACTGGGATTTTATGTGAGTGACATTCATTCAAAATGTAATGTACTAGGACGTCAGCACAAGGGACCTGCTGTTTCCTTAGCCAAGGAAAGCCATTTTCAAAACCCAGTGAGTCCTCTTATTCTATAAATAGGGGAAACTCTTTTTACGCATCTGAACGTCAGAAAGGCGTGAGTTGGCATGAGTTGGGGGAGTCATCCTTGATTGACATCTAGTGCTATATACAAGATTAGATATGAGCTAATTATTTGTAAAGAGAAAACGTAATTCACCACAAATTGTATTTATAAAAGCCATCAAAATTGTCAATGTGTGACTGGGGAGATGATAGCTCGGTCAGAAAAGTGCTTGACTTCCAAGCATGAGGAGCTGGGTTTGATCCCAAGAACCTGGTATGTAATCCCAGTACTGGGGAGGTGGGTTTCCAAGCCTGGCCGTGGAGGTGAGCGCCAGGCCAGTGTCAGATCCTATCTCAAAAAAAGGTAGATGGTGACTGAGAAATGACATTCAACTTTATTCTTTGGCCTTCATATACCACGCCACCCCCCCCCACACACACACATCTTCACATCCACGTGCATCTGCACACACACACAACCACGTACACACACGCAAGCAGCAAGCATGAGAAATCTGGATGAGAGGCCCCGGTGTTTCATTGTTTGAAGTGCCTGACATGTCTTTCAGATATCTTTTCTCCCCCAAAATTTTGACTCTTTTTTTTCCTTTGGTACATATATATAACTTGTTTGTTTGCAAGCAGAGAGAAAAGAGAGACAGAGAGAATGAGCATGCTAGGGCCTCCAGCCACTGCAAATGAACTCCAGATGTATGCACCACTTTGTGCATCTGGCTTTACATGAGTACTGGGGAATTTGTTTGTTTGTTTTTCTAAATACTTCTTCATGTATTTATTTGTGAGCAGAGAGACACAGAGGGAAGAAAGACAGAGAGAGAGAGAGAGAGAGAGAGAGACAATGGGCACACCAAAAACTCACCAAAACCTGGAGGAGGAAGCTGAAAAGTCCCCAAGGAGCTGTGGTAACGGGACCCCAAGCCTGAAGTTCTGCCAAACCCAAAATTTTGGAGATGAATTTCTTGGGTTTGTTCTTTCCTCTAAAATGTAATAATAAGACGTGCCCACTTGGGAGAAAGAGGATTGAATTTCAAATTACTGTGCTTGCCAGATAAGATTGAAATCTCTGGATCCAGGCAGGCCAGAGACTTGCTTTACACACAGGAAGCTACCAGCGACTGATTCGCCACGTTGCCGGGTGACTGAAATGGAGCGTCGTGTTTAAAACGACATTAAGGGGCGGCAAACACGGTAATGAGGGCATTTGTTATACTGTAAGGAGCTTTCCAGAACATGGAAATTACCAACATGGCGATTATGACTGTGAACTCCGTGAGGGAAATCAAATCCTTCCATCCGCCCCCCTCCCCTTCTCCTCCATTAAAGAGGTGGAGGGTGAGTGAACGAGGAACAGGAGGCCTGGCGGGGTCTTTGTGAGGGAGGAGTCGTGGAAAGCTATTAGACACTTTAATAACGTGCAGAGTTGTGGCTTCAGCTTGGGTTTGTGGAGGCTTTGATCAGACCCAGTTCCACAGCAGGGATTGCTTCCCAGGGGGTCCTCAGGGGTGAGCCACGGGAGGCCAAGGGCTAGCCCAGCCTGTGTCAGATTTCAAAGCTGCGCCCAGGATGCATTGTGGTTTTTATTTTCTTCCAAATGGCTCGAAGGCAAGGTTCAGACTTCTCTTTGTCATCCAGGCTCTTGTCACTGAACTGAACTCAGAGTGGAAGCAGGTGTGTGTGTGTGTGTGTGTGTGTGTGTGTGTGTGTGTGTGTCTGCATGCAGGGGCTTGGCCAAGTTGGAATGAGAGTGTAATTAAGAGTGTTATGTAAAGATAGGCTGACGAGTGTCCCTGCACACACAAATATAGAAACTAGACTACAAAGGATGCTACGAGGACATTCTACTCAGAATTGGGGAAACCAGTATCTAATCACCACAGCCATTCAGCTGAACATACTTAGTACCTTTGGGGGGGGGCCTTAGTTTACCCTTGAATAACCTTATATCCCTTTCTTGAGGAAATTGATTCTCTCTCTTAGAACACCATGCATTGCCTGATCTTTCCCACACAGCTGTGGGCCCCATGAAGTCAACACCCAGACACTATTTGAAGGAGTGTTAGAGCTCCAAAGCCCAGTTTTATTAAAAATTCAAATCCAGGCCGGTGGCACATGGTTTTAATCCCAGCACTCGGGAGGCAGAGGTAGGAGGATAGCTGAGAGTTCAAGGCTGCCCTGAGACTACATAGTGAATTCTAGGTCAGCCTGAGCTAGAGTGAGGCCCTACCTTGAAAAAAACAAACAAACAAAAAAAAAAAACAACCTAGGGGCTAGGGCGATGGCTTGGTGGGTAAGGGTACTTGCTGAATAAGCATGGGGAATTGAGTGTGGTTCTTAGAACCTACGTAAAAAGCTAAGGGGTTGAAGACAGGAGGACCATTGGAGCTTGCTGGTCAGCCAGTCTGACCCTGAAATGGTGTAAACTCCAGATTCAGTGAGACACTCTGACTCAAGGAAATTAGGCAGAAGAGGTGTAGAGAAGATTCCTGGTATCTTCGTCTGGCTTCTGCACATATGTGAGCACAAAGGCGTGTTCACGTGTATGCACGTGCATATGCCATGCACACATACACACTATACACACACACTAAAAAAATTCAAATCTAGGGCTATAGTGGCACATACCTATAATCTCTGCACTAAGATGAGGGCAGGAGGTTCAAGACTTTGAGGCCAGACTAGGCTACATAGCAAGATTCTGAATCCAAAAGGAAAAAAAAAAACAAAACAAGAGAAGAAAGAAAAATACTCAAATTCAGTCTGGAGTATTTAATGAAATAATAATAAAAGTAGTGGGCTGGAGAGATGGCTTAGCGGTTAAGGCGCCTGCTTCCTAAACCTAAGAACGCTGGTTCCAATCTCCAGTGGTTCCAATCTCCAGGTCTCACATTTAGCCAGATGCAAAGTGACGCAAGGGCGCAATGCTGCACTTGACCACAAGGGGGTGCATACATCTGGATTTCGTTTGCAGCAGCTGAGAGGCTGCTGGGCGCCCCATCTCTGTCTTCCTCTCCCTCTCTCTCTGTCTGTGTCTCTCTCCCTCCCCCCAAAAAAGTACTTAGCAACCAACACATTGATTGTAAGACACTAAATGTCATTTGTCATGCCTCTGTCCTTTGTGGCAGGTCTGGAGACACTAGCATTTGCAGGGCTTGGAGTCAACATGTTAATGGACAGCCTCGGAGCAAAGCCTCTCCTTGCTGGTCTCACACTGGATATAATCCTGGAATTTGGGGTGTGTTTCAAAACATCGTTGCCTTAGCTCTTGGAAGGGTCATAATGCCTGAGCTAGGATCCCGGAAGCTCAACAATCACACAAAACTCGCACAGAGTCAGTGGCCTCTGGTGCTTGTCTTGTGAATTCCAACCAATGAAACCCACTAACCAGAAGACAAGGTCCAGAAAGGTTTTATTATAGGGGGAGCCTGGACAACAGGAGAAGCTTGGAGAAAGTGAAGAGAAGGAAGGAAGATGGGGCTCCTATCCAAGTGGGCGGGAATGAAGTTCCTGGAAAACTGAAAAGCCCATCTAGAGACCCAGACTGGGGTCTTTGAAGGGAGTGGGGACTCAACTGGTCCATTCAGCCGTGACACCAGATGTCTAGATAGGGGGTCGTGATGTCTGGGACATCAGCTCTGAAGTCTCAATCTTCCAGGCAGGGTTTAACCTTCTTGGAATGGGGAGCTTATCTCTTTTTGTTTGTTTGTTTTTCAAGCCCAGGCTGACCTGGAATTCACTACGTAGTCTCAGGGTGGCCTTGAACTCACAGCGACCCTCCTACCTCTGCCTCTTGAGTGCAGAGACTAACAATTAAAGGCGTGTGCCACCATGGTAGGGGTGATCATTTATTGGGGGGAAGGAGAACTCCTTTGGGGACGAAGAGATAAGGAAAGGGCCATACTCACCCTTTTGGACTCAGGGATAGTTCTTGCTTTTATTCAGGGAGCAGGGACCTGTTGCCTGCACATAGGTGAGCACAAAGGCCCATGCATATGCCTCAGCTCCACCCCACCTCATGCTTGTGGCACCCCAACTTGTAGTCATCCACCCTCTTCCTCCTCCCCGACAACCATGCACTGAGCTGCGCCTTGGGCCTTTGGGGGGGAGGGCATGGTCAGATCTGGTTTGGACCCCAGAAGAAAGCAGCTCAAGCCCTGGAATTAAGACCACTGGACCAGGAATTCAGGAGTCACAGGTTTTGGAATGTGACTAGAAGGAAGGAGGCCAGCAGCTTAGAGTGGGCATGGCTCCTCTGCCCTCTGAACTCCTAGCTCTGTTATGGACCATGACCAGAGATGGCCCTGAGCCTCTAGGTCAGTGTAGGGTTGTGTATAGTGAAGAATAAATACATCTCCCTGCATCCTGGTGTTACAGTCTGGAGCGGGCAGTGGTACCCTGGGATCTCCCAGTGACGGTTCTCACCTTGGGTATGTGCCCTCCGCACACTCCACCCGCTCTCTTCACATGAACTTGCCTTGGCTCATTATCCCTCTCGTCCCACCAAGCTGGAGGAGAAGAACTCCCTGCTGACCCCCCATTAGAACAGGACACCAGGACCCCCTTGCCATCTGCATGGAGGGTGAAAATGGGGAGATGAGAGGTAGGGCCAAAAAAAAAAAAAAAAAAAAAAAAAAACCCATGTGTTTTGCTCAGCCTTGACCTTGACTCTGAGGAGCACACTTCAGGAGTGGCTGCAAGGTCCAGATGGGGGGAGTTGCAAGACAAATGGGTCGTGTGGGTTTCAAGCATCTTTCGGTGAAGATAGCATTGTGAGCTAGGTGGGAACCAAGTCTGGCCGAGACCCTTGCCTTGTCTCTCAATGCCTACAGTCTTGGAGGTTGCAAAATGCATGCTTCTGTGTATCTATGAACATCAATGTATGCCTAGGCCTTGGCCTGGGATAGGAGGGGCTCAGAAATGCCTACTGAGGGCTGGAGAGATGGCTTAGCGGTTAAGGCGTTTGCCTGAAAAGCCAAAGGATCCCGGTTCGATTCTCCAGGACCCACATAAGCCAGATGCACAAGGGACACATGCATCTGGAGTTTGTTTGCAGTGGCTAGAGGCCCTGATGTGCCCATTCTCTCTGTATGCCTCTCTTCTATCTCTCTCTTTCTCTCTGATTGCAAATAAATAAATAAGATTTTCTTTTGTAAAAAAAGAAAGAAATGCCAACTGAATAGAAAAATACACAAATGTGACTAGAAGGGCTGAGGTTAGCCCTGTGCCCCTGGCCTACAGATTTCTGGTTCTAGGAGGCAAGACTTAAGGTCTAAGCCAGCTTTGTTTCTGCACACGGGGTATTGGGTCACAGCCTCTCTTCCTGTTATAAAGATAAAAAGCTATTTAAATTTTCCTGTAAATTGCACTCACACTCTGCCTCAAGGGACTCTGTGGGGACCATTGTTTTAAACCTCAGGCCTCACAAGCTATAGAGATCTTCTCTGCAGTTGACAGACACAGGGGTCCTTGGGGGGTCTGCACACCACTCTGCTGACAGCCTCGGCACTCTCCCACAGGCCTGCAATGACCTTAGCACATGGGTGGGGCTCAGTGAATGTGTGTTGATGGACTACGCGTTGGCCACGTAAGGAGGCACACTGGCATTGGCTGAGGGGCAGTCCTTCAGTTATGAACTAGAGAACAGAATGGCTGGCGACTACTTGAAGAAGCCAGGGCAGGGAGGGGTGGGGAGCAGGGGTGGCAGAGAGCTCACAGATGAGCATGACCACAACACCCAGCTGGTAAACAGGAGAGTGGAGCCAGGGGTGTTCTGGGTGCCCCAGACTTAGGAGCTGGGTGGAAAAGACTGGGAGCTGTCCCCATCCATCACCCACTTCTGACATGACAGGAAACCCCCAGGATGGGGTGGTGCTGGGCTCAGAGTTCAGTGTGGAGAGCTTGGGCCTGTCCTTAGCAGGAACGGAACTTTAAGGCCAAGGACAGACAGACGGGGTGAGTGCCTTAGGGTAGATGGTATTTGCTGGGCAGGGAGGGCACTGGTGCTGGGGGACCACACCTGGAGATTGACAGCATAGTGAATCAGAGGGTAAGCTCCTCCCTTTTTCAACTCCCTCTTTTGGACCCTCCCCTTTGCAGCTTTGAGGGGGAAAGGGAGCGAAATTTCACCAACTATTTTGGGACTGCTCAAAGGTTGCTTGGGTGCCATTTCAACACTCCCAATTCAGTGAGCAGTCTGTGAAACGAGCCTGCCTTCCCATACTGTACCCTCTCCAACTGCAAAACGGGAATGCATGGGTCAGGTAAGTGATGGGATTTTCTTGACCCAAGGAGGCCCAAATCAAACAACCATAAACGCCAGCCAGCCTTTGAACTCAGGCTTCACTTTGGCTACAGACCAGCACCCAGGGGCCTCTTGATCGCCTGCTGTTAGCGCAGAAAAGAATGGCAGTTTGAAACAATTTCCATAATGAAACCATTTGTCCTTGTTAAAAAAAAATACTTAGTTCTTAAATGGAGAACCTTAAATAGGTTGGAAATTGACTTCTGGAGCCTTTTCTACATTACAGACCAATAGGCTTTTGCCATTACTCTTGTCAACTGAGACACAGAACTGAGATGGAGGGGTGGTGTGATAGAACCCCTCTTATTTACCTTATCTGGCCAAGAGCTATTCTCAAGGCATGCAGAAAGAAAGATGAGGGAATATGGACGGTAGTGTCATCCCTGCTACTAAAAGCTATGGGACCTTGGAAAATCTTTTCCACAAACCTTGGCCAGTCTGAGAGTGGGATGGCATAGGAATAAACTCACTAAGCTCTGGGCTGTAAGCAGAAGTAGAAGGAAAAAAAAAAAAAAAAAAAAAAAAAAAAAAAAACCACAAATGGAGTCACCTACCACAGAGCCTGCTGCTGTAGGGTAGACATCCAGGGAGGTTTACAGAATGAAAAGGTGGGAGGAAGACCGGAAGGCTGGCTGTGTCCCTGAGTGGCATCATAGTGTCCCAGATCCTGCTGGACTTGCCAGCTGTTGCCTGAAATCCACCATTCAATCGTCCTCCCCTTAGCCTGGAGCAATGATCCCAATTAAAATGCTAATTATCTCCAAGGGTTCTACTTTGTAATGTACTTTTCTCTTTCTTTTTACTAGTCTGTCATTGACCCCAGAGTATAAACGAAGGATCTGCAAGCTGTGTATCGGGGGTTGAGGCTGGAGAGAGGCAAGCTGATTTGTGCAACCTCACATCGTAGTGGGAGCTATCCTGGTTATGCCCCAGCCAGCCTCTCTGCCTGCCGTACCAGCTCTCTGGTGGCAATGTCTTTGTAGGAGCTCTTTGATGAAGCCAACCAGCCAGCCTGGGGGAACACAGGTGACAAGAAAGGAAAGGAGAAGTGGCTGGAAGAAGTTTGTAACCAACAGAGGCTCTCACTTCACCCCTCTGACCAAGTCCTCTTGGCTTTGCTGGAGTGGAGTTGACCTTGACCTTGGGCTCTCTTGGCACTTCAGCTACTGAGGCCAAATCTCCTTAGAAAGTGGGTGGGGAGAAAGTCAGTAAATGTGAGGACCTGCGTTCCATCCTTAGAACCTATGTGTGGTGGCTTGAATGTAAAATGTCCCCCATAGACTCATGTGTTGGCGTGCTTTAATCCCGGATTGTAAAATATCCCCCATACCCTCATGTGTTGGCGTGCTTTAATCCCGGATTGTAAAATGTCCCCCATACCCTCATGTGTTGGCGTGCTTTAATCCCAGATTGTAAAATGTCCCCCATACCCTCATGTGTTGGCGTGCTTTAATCCCGGATTGTAAAATATCCCCCATACACTCATGTGTTGGCGTGCTTTAATCCCGGATTGTAAAATGTCCCCCATACCCTCATGTGTTGGCGTGCTTTAATCCCGGATTGTAAAATGTCCCCCATACCCTCATGTGTTGGTGTGCTTTAATCCCTGATTGTGAAATGTCCCCCATACACTCATGTGTTGGCATGCTTTAATCCCGAATTATAAAATATCCCCCATACCCTCATGTGTTGGCATGCTTTAATCCCAGATTGTAAAATATCCCCCATACACTCATGTGTTGGCATGCTTTAATCCCGGGTTGGTGGTACTGTTCTTGAAGACTGTGAAAACCTTAGGAGGTAGAGACTTGCTGAAGGAGGTGTGTTGCTGGGGACAGGTCTTGGGGTATTACAGCCCAGCCCCACTTTTCATTCTCACTCTTTCTACTTCCTCTCTGATGTGACAATGTGGTGCCAGATTCCTGCTCCTGCCATGATTGTCCTGCCATGGTAAATTTCCCCTAGAAACTAAGCTGGGAAAACCAAACAAAACAAAACACTTTTCTTTCCCTACCCTGAAGCCTTCTGGTCTGGTAATTTGTCTCCATAATGAGAAAGTAACTGATATGCTAGGTAAGAAAAAACAAAGTGGTATGTAGTGATGAGCCTGTGATGGTATGTAGTGATGGCAGGTGGAGACAGGTGGATCCTTGGGGTAGGCTGGCTAACCAGCGTAGCTTACTCACTGATCGCAGACTCCATCTCAAAAAGGAAGGTGGCTGGGCTGGAGAGATGGCTCAGCGGTTGAGACACTTGCTTGTAAAGCCTGATGGTCTGGGTTCATTTGCCCAGTTTCCACATAAAGCCAGATACACAATGTGGCACATGTGTTTGGAGTTTGTTTGCAGTGGCAGCCCTGGCATGCCCATTCCTCCCCCCTCTCTCTGTCTCTCCTGAGAAACAATGCCTAAGGTTATCCTCTGGCCTTGATGTGCACACACATGTTCACCTTCACACACAAAGGAAATGAGCAGCCATCACCTTGTCGGGGAGAAAGCATAGCCTGGGATGAGATCAGCAGGGTGAGGTGGGAAATCGGAGGCTGGAAGTCAATGTCTGTCTGTTTTTTTTTTTTTTTTTTTGCAAAGGGTCTCACATGACCACAAGCCAGGAACATACTTGGGCAGATGGAAGAACAGGCACAACAGAGGGAAGAGGGCATGGGTACTGGCACTCCTTGCTGCTGTCTTTCTTTATCATCTGACTCTGCAGTCTAGGAATGCAAGCAGGGCTCTAGCACAGTCTCCAGGAGGCTGGAGTATTTCTTTATTTGAGAAACAGAGAGAGGGAGGGAGGGGATGAGAGAATGGGCACACCAGGGCCACTAGCCATATGTGCCACCTTGTGCATCTGGCTTATGTGGGTACTGGGGAATCAAACCTGGGTCCTTTGGCTTTGCAGGCAAGTGCCTTAACTGCTAAGCCATCTCTCCAGCCTGGGAATTTTTTTTTTTTTTTTTTTTTTTTGAGCACAGCTGCCCCTTGCTCAGTTTTGGAGGACAAGTCATATATGTTTGCTAAAGCTTTCTAACCTCAGGCTGTCCTGTCCATGACCGCATGTTAGCTGCATCTCGGACCTGCCATCTACATGCCCATGGTACCCCTTCTCCACCAGCTATGACATTACCAAATATCCCCTGGGGAGAAAAAAATCACCTTCCATGAAGAACCCCTAGAGGAGATGGGGGCATCCTACTTGGAGAGAATTCCAGAAAATGCAGGTGACCTCTTGATACACTGGGGACTGCAGTAGTTTATCACACTGAGGAGACAATGCGTGTCAGGCCATGGGAGTCAATGAGACTGCAGACATGCCATGCAGGGGTGAGCAGAACTAATAGCAGGGGCTGTGTGCTCAACTCCCCTCTGCGACTTGCTCTAGAAGCTACTGTGTGACCCCTTCAGCCAGCAGTGGGCTTCTTATCTTATCCACCTGTGTGTTGGGGTCTCTGTAGATTACCTGGAGGAGGGAAAGAGCTTATGCAAAGGAAGCTGAGGGGTGACATTGTCTTCGAGGGTACTGCACAAACACCTGGCAGGTATGGCTTTGCCCTTAATCCAACAAAGATCCGCCTAACTTGCAAACCAAGTTCATCAGTTCACGTGGTGAAGGATCATGGGACGTGGGCCAGAAGCAAGAAAGGGTACAAAGACGCTTTATAACTTCCCTGGCATGAGGAGGCAGGTTGACTCCACCTAATGGTTACACTGAATTCCCTTTTCAACCTAAGCATCTATTAGAAAAGCCACCTGGGCCAGCCAGATCAAGAAGGCAGATGTCCTAAACCCTCCTCCACCGGTGGTTAGCCCATGGAGTCCTTGTCATTGATGCATGCCTGAGCACATGTAAAACACGAGGGACCAGTTTGTCCACAATGTTTCCAGCCAAAGTCGTTGTACAAAGCCAGTTGCCTCACACCATGCTAGTCTGCACCTGATTCCCAAGCCAAATACACTGGACTATTTTGGTCTAGACCACACTCGATCACCCCGAGCAGCCAGCCACATCCCTCTCCTTCCCTATTTACGGATGGAAGCTGAGCAGCTGTCGGATTTGCATGCCCCGCTCCTTAATATAAACAAGCTTCTGATTTCCTTAACTTTCTTTGGGGAATTCCTTCTAGGCGCCTATGTTTATTTATGAAGCAGAATTGGAAATAAAGCAGACGGGGCTGTAATTTCTGAGGGGAATCTCTGAGGGGTGGGAGTGGGGGTTAGTTGAGGTCAGCCGTGAGTGTTAGCATGACCAAGGTGAAGGAGAAGTGAGAGGTGGTCCAGTAATCCCCACCCTCCATGTCAGGGGTGCCTCTGTGAAGTTTCAGGTCCAGTGCTTTTATAAGGATTACCCCCTAGTCCCCGTCACCTATAATATTGAACCTTTTGGATGCTTCATTTTACTTTGGCTGCAGGGAAGTTCAGAGGCACATCAAATATTATTATTTATTTATTTATTTTGGTTTTTCGAAGTAGGGTCTCACTCTGGCCCAGGCTGACCTGGAATTCACTATGTAATCTCAGGGTAGCCTTGAACTCATGGCGATACTCCTACCTCTGCCTCCCGAGTGCTGAGATTAAAGGCGTGCGCCACCACGCACGGCCCACATCAAATCTTATTACAAGCTCCAGAAGAATTCTTTCTTCTCATTCTCTAAGCTTATTGTTCTTTGGTTGATTTGGATTTTTCAATATTGCAAACTGCCTCAAAAGCATTCAGGAAGAAGATGAAGCACACAGGAACAGAGCAACCTCAGATGCTCCAACTGTTCCCTCATATCTCTATTAAAATGAAGACATTGGGGCTGGGGACAGGGCTCAGCAGTTAAAGGCACTGGCTTGCAAAGCCTGCCAGCCTGGGTTCAATTCCCCAGGGCCCATGTAAAGCCAGATGTAAAAGTGTTGCATGCATCCAGAGTTCATTTGCGGTGCATATTCATTCTCCTTCCCTCTCTTCCTCCCTCTCCCTTATTTCAAATATATATATGTATATATATATATGTATATATATATAGGTATATATATGTGTATATATATATTTGATATATGTGTGTGTGTGTGTGTGTGTGTTTATTTGAGAGAGAGAAACAATTGGGGCACCAGGGCCTCAGACACTGCAATTGAACTCCAGATGCTCATACCACCTAGTGGGCATGTGCGACCTTGTGCTTGCCTCACCTTTGTGCATCTGGATTATATAGGATCTGGAGAGTTGATCATGGGTCTTTAGGCTTCACAGACAAGTGCCTTAACCACTAAGCCACCTCTCTAGCCCTATATATATATATTTTAAATGAAGGTATCAGGCCTAGGGTGTAGCTCAGTGGTAGAATGCTTGCCTAGCATGTATAAGATCCTGGATTTGATTCCCAGTACCACAAAAGTAAGATAAATCAGTAAATAAATAAAAGGCAGGTGTTTTGGGTCTTTTGCTTGAGGATTCATTGAACTAAATAAAATCAGCCCCCAGCAGGTTGGAGTGTGGGAGGCTGGGAAGCAGGGTTAGAATGGACCACCAGCTTTAGGAAAAGAAAGGACCTCCCTTCATTAACTCCCCTTTCCTGTATTTACAGCTGGGAGATGGGACAGAAAGGTTCAGAACAGTGGGAATGGCTTTCTTTCTTTCTTTTTTTTTTTTAAAAATATTTGTATTTATTTCTTTATAAGCAGAGAGAGATAGAAGAGAGACAGACAGAGAGAATGGGTACGCCAAGGCTTCCAGCCACTGCAAACAAACTCCAGATACATGCACCACTTTGTACATCTGGCTTTACATGGGTACCAGGGAATTGAACCCAGGTCGTTAGGATTTGCAGGTAAGAGCCTTAACTGCTGAGCCATCTCTCCAGCCCAGGAATGGTTTTCTCAAGCCATGAACCTTCTTCCCCTAGGCTGCCCTTTGGTGGTCTTGAGGCTGCTAGAACTAAAAGGGTCCTCTCAAAGACCGGGGTTCATTACAAAGGGGAGCTCCTGCTTGTGGGAATGCTGAAAGGATGTGGGACATCTAAGTGACTCAGTCACTGTTTACATTCTGGGCTCAGGGGAGAGTCTCAAAGTAGTGTCAGTTCAACCCACTGGCAGCCTGTGTTGGCATCAGACACAGCGGGCTGACAGAGAATAAGTGTGGGCATTCAACCTGCCAGGAGAAAGTGGGAGCTTCAGTAAAGGTCAAGTCTAAAGAGGGCTATCTTGGTGTCTGTCATGGACATATCTCGTCCCACCTTCTGTATGAAGCTGGGATGCTGTGCGAGGACTTGTAGGAAGGGCTCTTTACTGCAAAGAACGGTCTGGAGCCACTGTCACCAAGACAGGAAGGATCATCCTGACTCACACACTCTGGAGGTCAGAGAGACTGGGGCGGGGAGGGAATACTGGGTTGGTGTATGCTGTTCCAACAGAGGAGGTCCTCTGGCTGTGTTCTGCGATCTTGGCTGGAGCTGGAGGATGCTCACAGGCATGCTCAGGAGAATGTTCCTGATGAAGGCACCAGTGGGGGACTTGAATCACCTCTTTCAGGAGAGGAGGACGCTGAGGCCCGAAGCCAGGAAGATGAAATGACAACGGAGCTGCCAAGGACATAAAGTCACTGTCTAGTCTAGCCATCTTTTCTGAGAGGTCAGTCTAGAAGTAAAGCGTGGTGTAGGGGTGGGGAGAGTGGGGAGGTGTCCAGACCTGCAGGCTTTGGCCACAGTCAACTTCCATTCCAGCTGCCGGTGCGAGGGCGTTGACGCAGAACTGGACAGAGACCCTGGTGACCTTCCTGAAAGCAGGTCTGCGCTGGCCCAGGGCATCTGCGGGTAGCACAGGGCATAATCACACACGTTTGTCTGCTTGTAACCTGCCTCACACCTCCAGACCTTGCTATGAAGAGCTGAGTCCGTGTGTATTACGGGAGCCCTGTGTAAAGCCAGGCAAAGGGATTTTCAATTTGTAGGGAGAAACCTTTGGAAAGGATAGAAGAGCTCTAAGTTATCGCGGGATTTTGATCATCCGAGAGCCAATGAAAGAAAATTATATAACAGAAGAGAGAGGCTTGAGAACACCCCAGGCTGGAGTTCAAGTGTGAGGCCTAGGGAACCATTAGCCTCGGTTTCCCCACCTGTGAAATGGGAGTTCTTCTTCACGCCAGACAGCTGCCCGGGGGCATTGAAAAAAATGCATTTTCCAAAGTCCTCACGCGCGAGAAGGAAATGGGAGTATTACCGACAGAGCAACCAGAGGGCCAGCCCAACCATCAAAGGACAATTTGCACTCAGGAAATGAACTCCTCACGATTCTCGATTCTCTTTAGTTCTGAGGAGACAGCGACCCAGAAGAGAAACAGGCAGCTCATTCTTCACGTGACTACTTAAGCCTGAACCAAGAAGGGGAACATGCCTGGTTTGAATTTGAATATCTAATTTGATGGGGCATATAAATTGGCAGTTATTCAAATGAGTATATTTGCATATATAGGGTTTAAGGCGACATGATAATTCCTTAATATTTTTTTTTTCTCCCATAGTGCATGCAGAGTAAGGACTTTAGAACTTTTTTCTTTTCAACGCGGGGGAGGGGAGAGAATGCTGCAAGCAGGGTAAGATGGAACCCAGGAAATGCCCTAAGGTATTGAGATGGGATGTGTGGTGGGTACAGCCCTAGGGGAAAACCGACCAGCGCTTCCCTGCAATTGACTTGTCCTGCTTTTCCTGCATCCTATCCTTATGGCTGACACACCCAGCCAGGTTGAGGGGGACCCCGCCCACCTGCTTGTCAAGAATATCACATTCACCTTCCAGTTTATCTGCCCGTGGCTGCCCAGCACGGCAGTGACCAAAGGGAGACCTAATGGTCCGAGGGTGGCAGCTGCTGCTTCCTTTAAGTCCTCACGAGCACCAGGACCGTGGAAGAACTTTCTAGAAATGTAACTTCCCATGCCTACCCAGGCCTCCTGAACCCTTGGGTTCTAAATAGGTCCTCCCAGGAGCTCATTGAAGCTCAGACTGGGGACCTTTGTGCTAGGATGTCCCCACAGAACTAGTGAAGAGGCACTTTATAGATATAAGGTCATTTGGGTTTATTTCCCAAAGCCAAACCCCAAACTATCATTGGATGCCTTCTAAGATGGTTTGATTTACAATCAAGATGGAAAGAGGGTCTTGGGTTCTCCCAGGACAGGGGAAAGGAGGAAGTCCCATTTCAATGCAGGGTGGCAATGTGTCAATGGGCATGGGGGGGGGGAACCCACCCTAGCCCAGGGCTGCTTTTCTCCACAGGTAAGGCATTTGTTTGATGAAGATAGTACTTGGCCATTGCTGAGCAAGAAGGTGCTGGAAGGTGTCCACTCTCTCTTGGACCCCGGATCTGGCTTCTCTCTTCTTTTTTATGTTGCACCACTCAGCAGAGTTCCCAAGGGCCACCCTGTGCCAGGCTCCTGCCCAGACAGTGAGCATACAGGGCAGAACCTGAGGGAGTGTGGTCATTTCTTGAGGAGTGAGTACCAGGTAGTGGCGATCCTAACCTTGACTGGGAGGGCTGGGGATCTGGCAGCAGGGAAATTCCATGGCCTCAGAGGTAAAGAAACACTTCCCTAGGATGGAGCGAAGGAGACAAGGCACCAAGGTGGCCAGAGCATTGCATTTGAATAGGTCAACAGGACGAGACAGGGACAAGAGGAGGTGACATTCAAGAGATCTCGGGAAAACTGCTCACCCCAGGGGCGGGTGTCAGGTGTCAGGTGTCAGGTCTGTGCAGTCCACACTACCTTTGAGGTGGGTCTGTGTAGAAGGAGGAAGATGTGTGGAGCCAGCGCAGAGGTGTTATAAGTGGGTCCAAGAGAGAGTCAGCAGCCTGAGCAAGAACAGCTGCATAGAGAGAGGCAGGCGGACCACAAGTACCTCTGACCGCTGTGGTGGGAGACAGCTGTGGACACATGATCTTCCCCTAGGTGTTGGTCCACGGCATCTGGAAGAACTGAAAAGCCCTGGGTTAGGATCAAGTTTGGTTTCTTCTCCTTCTCCTCCTCCTCCTCCTCCTTCTTCTTTCTCCTCTTCCTCTTTCTCTTCCTCCTCCTCTTCTTCCTCTTCTTCTTCCCCTCTTCTTTCTTCTTCTTTTAAATATTATGTATTTATTTATTTGACAGAGAAAGAGAGAGAGAATGGGTGCATCATGGCATTCAGCAACTGCAAATGATGTCCAGACATGTGCGCCCCCTTGTGCATCTGGCTAACATGGGTCCTGGGGAATCAAACCTGGATCCTTTGGCTTTACAGGGAAATGCCTTAACCGCTAAGCCATCTCTCCATCCCTTCTCCCCCCCCCCCAAGGTAGGGTCTAGCTCGAGCCCAGGCAGACCTGGAATTTACTACGTAGTCTCAGGCTGGCCTTGAACTCACAGAGGTCCTCCTACCTCTGTCTCCCCAGTGCTGGGGTTAAAGGCATGAGCCACCACGGCCGCTCCAGCAAGGTTTGGTTTGTGATATGTCTCCTCAGCCTAGATCCTGCTAGAACACCCTTGACAAACAGGTGGGTGGGGGTCACCCTCAACCTGGCTTGGTGTGTTACCCTTGAAGGGTAGATGTGGGAAACCCAGGGCTGGAGACCTAAGTCCATCCAAGATGGACGTGGCCAATAGAACTGACTCAGCAGGATGGAACCGGGGAGGATTCTGGGCAAGTGTAGGAGCCCACCCGAAAGGAAAGGAGGCTGGGACACCCAGCAGGACAAAGAGGCAGAAATGGATGGAGGGTCCCTGGGCTGCATTTGGAACAACATTGGTAAATGACAGAAACTAATGATTTCCTACTGCGAATGATCATCTGTGATTTCAACATACTTGTGTTCCTTCCGGCTCCCTGCTCTGCCAGCCCCAAAGCGTGGACTTCCCGTCCTCTTGCTAATAAGATGGCTGCTGGAATTTCAGCCATCACACCCACTTTCCTAACAAGATTCCAAAAGGAAGGGAGGGAGCTAGGAGGTAGGTCACTGGGCAGCCTCATCAGCTCCTTTTTCTGGGGTTTTCCCGGAAGCCTCCTTCCAATGGCAAATGCTTTTAGCTCTTTTGGCCACCAATATCTAACAAGACAGGTCGCAGTGTGCAACCTTTCCACTGCTACGTCTAAAACAGAGGGAGAGAGTATGGGCATTACCCAGGCAGGCAGAAACCTCTCGTAGAGGAGGGGTAAATAGGAGAAATTAGCATGTCTTTCCATTAGATTTTACTTTTTAAAAATTAAAAAAAGTAAACATTAGCAAATGAGGTCAAGTTATTAAGGAGAGCCATGCATATCTTAGGCAGGAATCATTAAGATGTAAAGAACGGAAAGCTTTTTGACAGCCTTGAGTAAAATGGAAATTAGTGAAAGGATTCAAGGGACCGTCTCGGATCCTGAGGGCTGAGGCTGGGGGACAGCATGACCTGGAGTCTGAAGCAGAGAGGGGACCTGGGGCGCTGTTTCCTCTTTCTTCCACCTCAGAACTCAAGGGCTCTGTCTTCAATTCCTCCTGACCTGTTAATGTGCCTCTCTTTCTGCTTTTCCCTCCCTCCTTCCTTCCTTTCTCTCTCTCTCCCTCTGTTCCTCTCTCCCTCTCTCCCTCCCTTCCTCTTGATTCTTGGCTTCTCTCTCTTCTGTACACAGCAGCGAAGAGTCCACCTGCTCCTCTGGTTCAGGACTCTGTTCCAAAAATCCCTGGGTGTCTTGGTGCTGCAGTAACACAACATCTGAGAGTTGTGATTTATAAACAACAGGAGCTTTGGACTGGTCGTTCTAGAAGCTGAGGGTCTGGTCTGGTGCTTTAAACACTGTGTCCCTCTGAAAGGGACAAGTGCTTTATCTTCACATGGCAGCAAGATACATAGAACCAAACAATGAGTGAATGAATGAATGAATAGGAAAAAAGCCTAGTATTTTCCCTCAGCCATGTGTGTGTGTGTGTTCATGTATGTGTGCACTCATGTGCCACAGTGCATGTACAGAGGTCAGAGGACAACTTCAAGGGTCAGTCTTTCTACCTTAACAGAGGCAGGGTCTTTTGTTCACAGCTTCTGGAGGATTCTCCTCTCTGCAGCTCCCATCTCGCCATGGGCATGCTGGGATCACAGACTCGTCATGCCATCATCCAGCTTTACATGCACTCTGGGAATCTGAACTCTGCACAGCAAGCGCTGTCTCCACTGAGCCGTTCCCCCCAGCTCTGCGCCCTCTGGCCCTTTCGTAAGGTACTGCTTTCCCATGCACAAAGGCAGAGCGTCTGTGCCTCCACAACTTCCTGAAGGTCCCACTGGGGGAAAAAGTAGTTATTTATTTGAGAGAGAAAAAGAAAGATATAGAGAGAAGAGGCAAGTAGAAAGAGAGAGGATGGGCGTGCCAGGGCCTCTAGTCACCACAAATGAACCCCAGGTATGTGCGCCACCTTGTACATCTGGCATTATGTGGGTACTGGGGAATCCAACTTGGGTTCTTAGGCTTTGCAGGCAAGTGCCTTAACTGCTGAGCAATCTCTCCAGCCCCAAGGCCCAACATTTAATGTTGCTGTTACATTGTCAACTCATTTTCAACACGTGGATTTTGGGGGGCACATCCAGGTCATAGTACTGGGATAGACCATGAGTTGATCAAACACAGGCCAGATGCTACCCGCCTGGCTCAGTCAGTTGTGGCTTAGGCAAAGCCACTGTCCCTTAGTAGAGACTGGGGACAACTCATCTGGAGGCCATGAACCCACAACCACCTGTCTTTGTCCTTAGTCTGAAATTAGTGCTCCTTCCGGGTTGTGGAGGGAGCGTCTCTACACCCCCCGCCCTGCCCCCATATAACTTTTCCAGAAAGGCTCTGGAGTTCTAGGCCAAATGATTCCAGAGTATTCTTGGCACCGTACTTACACTTATTTTTCTCTTCCAAAGACGGAGAAAGCAAAGTCAACTAAAACTGCCTTTGGTCCTATGGGGCTCACAACATGGAGGGGGGTATAAACAGCATGAAAATCTGCGTATTATGTTTAAACCCTGCTGCTGTTTCCCTTGTAGCATCAGTTGTCCAGATAGAACCTGCGTGTGTCAAACACCTGGGGAAAGAAATCAAACCTGTACGAGCAGGTCAGAGAAGTCCCCTCCCAGAGCCCGGATGCATAGACATGGGTAAAAGGGCAAGGCTGCCTCCAGCCAGGAGAAGGAATCCAGAGCTCACACAGTCAAGAAAACTAGCTAGATATGGAAGATTCTAGCATATGACGAGACAGAATTATCGTAAAACCCTGGACTTGGTGCTGGAGAGATGGCTCAGCACTTAAAGGCGCTTGTGTGCAAAGCCTGACAATCCTGGTTCAGTTCCCCAGTACCCACATAAAGCCAGACGCACAGTGGTGCATGCATCTGGCATTCACTTGCAGTGGCTGGAGGCCTCGGTGTGCACATAACTGTCTGTGTGTCTTTCTTCTCCCTATCGCTCTTTCTGCTTGCAAATAAAAATATTAAAAAAACAAAAAACATAGGACTTGGACTCGAATTTCCCAACAGCTAAGCATAAACAAATCTAGATTGTACCAAAGCCAGGAGGAGGCTGCAGGCCATGGGGAATAGCAGGTTAAGTCATTCTAAACTTAGAGGATGACGTCACACGGGAGCGGCACCACGTGTTTCTTATCTTCATCTAGAGTTTGAAAAATTTAATCTGCATAACAGGTAATGTGTGGAAGTTGTTTGAAATTATTTTAGAGTGAAATTAATTTAATTATTTATTTTTCCAAACAACCCAACTTCTTCATAAAAATTTCTAAGGCAAGCTGGCGAGATGGCTTAGTGATTCAGGTAATTGCCAGCAAAGCCAAAGAACCCAGGTTTGATTCCCCAGGACCCACGTAAGCCAGATGCACAACGTGGCACATGTGTCTGCAATTTGCTTGCAGTTGTTGGTGGTCCTGGCATGCCCATTCTTTCTCTCTCTCTTTCTCTTTTCCTCTCTTCCTTTTCTCCCCCTCTCTCTCCTAGGTGTAGTGATGAACATATTTAATCCCAGCACTTGGGAGATAGAGGTAGGAGGATCACTGTGAGTTCAAGGTCAGCCTGAGACTATATAGTGAATCCCAGGTCAGCCTGGGCTCCAGTGAGACCCTACCTCGAAAAATTAAATAAGTAAGTAAAATTAAGGCTGGGGATATAGCTTAGTGGTAGAGTTTTCCTAGCATACATGAGGTCCTGAGTTCAACCCCTCAGCATTGCAAAAAAGAAAAACAACAACAACAAACCCCACCTTTCCTTTCATTCCTGTTAACTTCTAAGGAATTATTACCATCTCCACTGAAAGGGGGGAGGGAACAAAAGCTAAAGAGTATCTATTATAAATGACCTTATTTGTAAAGTTAGATGTGTGCACTTAGCTACTTTTCAGTTAGGCCTAGCAGGATGTCTGGTTTCCCCTCCACCTGGTAGAGCACTTGAGGGTGGGGATGGAGATGGTTCCAGAAGTAGTGGTCTCTGAATGCATGGTGAACCTGGTGACTTGCCACCTGGCGTGCAGTGACTCTCACCATCACCTGGAATGTGTATAACACTGACCCCCTAAGAACGAAGACTCACTGTGCTCCTGGGAGTGATGACAATGGTTTTCAGCTCTGTGTGTGCCCCATTAGTCTTGGAAACTCTGCCCCACACGACACATCCCATGTGGGGGCTCCACTCTGTTTGGAGAGATTCAGCTGCACTATTGCTAGGACTCTAAACGAGATATTAAACCTTACTTCCATGTCTATAACAGATGATAGATAACAAATCATTGGCTGGGACAGGATCCTATTCAGTCTATAGCCATTGCCTTGAGTCAACACTGTGGAAATATTGCTGAACATCTTTAGAGGACCAGGCAGTGGGCATTAATCAGATCCCTGAGTTACTCTTAGCGCAGGTTCCTAGGTCCCTTGTCTGTGTCTCTCTTTCCCCATTAGAGGTACAGAGAGTCCATGCCAATTGCTTTACTAAAATTAGACCCATTACATTTATTGTGTTTCTCTGACCACACATTCGAGACCTTGTCAAAGGGTGCTTATTCTGACACAGGTTTATTTTTATTCACTTATTCTTTGTGAAGTCATTTTTGGCCCCTTCTTTTTCATTATTCCTTTTTTTTTTTCCTAATTGCTGATAAATTAGGCTTTCACACTTGTGTTACAGTCTCATCCTGGGTGGATATCAAGCTCACAAGATACAGCTTTTGCACTGGTATGCAGCCTTTCTTGTCTGACATTCTTCCCAGGGTCAGCAGCAGCTTTTGGTTATCTTTATAAGTCCTTTCAAGACAAAGGAGTATTATTGTTCATTGCCCTCAGGAGACTGCCTGGATGGGGCTGAGAGTAGCCTGGGCTCCTGACTACCTATTCCATTGCAGCTATGCTGCTATCCCATTTCAAGGTCCTTGATAGCCTGACACTCACTTTCCCAGCCAGAGAAGAAATCCGCAGGAAAACTACAACTCTTCTTATCCTCTGACATCAGTAGGATGTCAGTGGGAAGACAATGTGGGGTTGGGGAGGTTCATACAAACCTTCATACAAAAGTTTTATTCCTTTGGCTGGAGAGATGGCTTAGTGGTTAAGGCACTTGTCTATGAAGCCTAAGAACACAGGTTCGATTCCCCAGGACCCAGGTAAGCCTGATGCACAAGGTGGCACATGCATCTGGAGTTGATTTGCAGTGGCTGGAGACCCTGGTGCACCCATTCTCTCTATCTTCCTCTCTCTCTCTCTGTCAAATAAATAAATAAATAAATAAACAAATACATAAATAAATTCTACTCCTCGCCAAGCATAGTAACACACACTTAGGAGATGGAGAGGAAGATTGGAAGTTCAAGGTCATCCTCCACTATGTAGCCAACTCATGCCCAGGCTGGGCTACAGGAGACCCTGTCTCAAAAAACAATACAACACAACACAAAACAAAACAAATTCTAGCTTCTCCATGGGCCAGCTTCACGACCTGAAACAAGCTGTTGAACCTTGCTAATCTTTGCCATAAAGTGGCTAGAGATAGTTTAAGATGAGGGCCAACAGGCTTGCTCAATGAAGAACAGTATGGAAGTTAGTTACCATTATCTTCCCAAGTAGCTCCAATCATCACCTCTTGGAGCCAAGAAGGACGGCTTCTTTTCCAAGCTGAGTCATTTCCCAAAGCAGTTGGCCGTTGCCTGCCTTGGTTCTCACGACCTTGGTTCCTTCGCTGAAGCCAATGTGATGCCTGGAGAGCAGAGATGGAGTTGTTCTGAGTTTAGTAATAAACATTAGGCGCTGGGGGCTGGGAAGATAGCTCAGTGGGTAAAGTGCTTGCAGAGCAAGTATGAGGACCTGAGTTTGGATTCCATGTCGAATGCTGGGTGGAGTTGCACGCACTTGTAATCCCACTGCTAGGAGGCTGGGGGGGGGGGTCCCTGAGTCTTGTTAGCTGGTCTGTCTAGCAGAATCAGTGAATTCTGGGATTAGTGAGAGACCCTGTCTCAAGAAAAAAAAAATTGGGCTGTGGATATGGCTCAGCAGTTAAAGTGCTTGCTTTCAAAGGCTGTTGGCCTGAGTTCGATTCCTAAGCACCCACATAAAGCCAGATGCACAAAGTGGAGCATGTATCTGGAGTTCATTTGCAGTGGCTAGAGGCTCCTGGAACACCCATACTTTCTACTTGCAAATAACTTTAAAAAAAATTTTTTTAAGTACAAGAGTGGTAGAGGAAGATACCCGTTGTTAACCTCTGACCTCCACATATGCATGCGTACACACACCCGCACACACATATGCACCTTCAGTCCTACACACATGGTGTACGCATACACCAAAAAAAATTAAATAAATAAACACCTCGAGGAGAAGGATCCAGGACGCTTTGAGATAGAGGATTATTTCTCCCGAAGCTCTTTGTGGTAGATGCTTTTCTGCTCTCTGGACAGGGAGGCACTTTGATGGTCCTGTGTGTTGGCTACCCTCCGTCCTCTCTGTGTCCTTCGTGGAGAAGATCTGGCTACAGCCCGCTGCATATGGACTCTGGGATCTTTGCTGTGGCCTCGTAGTTATATTCATTTGTAAATGAAGAAACCGAGGTTCAAAGAGGACTGGCTCAAAATCCTCACAAAATTTGACTGTAGAACTGGGGCAGAAATCCAGACATTTTGAGGCACCATCTCTTCCTCCAGGCTCACCCAATCTCCTAGTGACTCACTGAGAGTTCTCCTTAAGCCCAAAGGCTCAGCACAAAACGATTAGCACTGTTCACGTCTTCCCCTCTTTCTTCATACCCAGTGGCACGCATCAAGAATCTTCTTGTTGTTGGAAGAGTCACCGTCCTTCCCTGGTCCTTTGTAACGTGGCTGTTGGAATGTCTGAAGTCTAAAGTCATTTTCTACCCTTGTTGTCTCATAGTCTGCTAATTAAGAAAAAAGTGGGGGGGGGGCTGGAGAGATGGCTTAGCAATTAAAACACATGCCTGCGAATCCTAAGGACCCTGCTTCGATTCTCCAGGTCCCATGTAAACCAGATGCACATGGTGGCTCATGCATCTGGAGTCTGTTTGCAGTGGCTAGAAGCCCTGGCACTCCCATTCTCTCTCTCTCTCTAATAAATAAATAAATACAATCTTTTTTTTTTTAAAGGACAAAATCCACTTCTGCATTACTCCACCTTCAAGGGAGGGCAAACCGCAGGCTTATTCCAGCCCACAATGACAGGTGTCACCTCCTACTCACACGTGCAGGCTTTTGTGGCCTGATCTCTGAGCTTGAGGGATGCAGGGCAGAACATCAGAACCACAAAATGCAACGAGGAGCTTGCGAGGCCATCAACCAACCACACCTTCTCTAATACAGAGCTCAGTTGAAATGACCACAGTCTTGCTAGGAACTCCTAGCCGCCCTCAATTTCCAGTTCCCCAAATCCATCTAGGCCCCAGCCCGAGGCCCTTGGGAAGGTTCCTTGGCACATGGATGGCATCAGATTGTTAGCTACCGAGTGGAGACTGGAGTCCTCTCCATTCCACACGCTCACACTCCCATCTCCTACCCCACCTGAAAGCTCCTTTGGCCGGGAACCAAAGCAGCTCCTACTTGGGCTCCAGTAGCTTCTTGCCGGCTAGTCCAGCCAGCACCTCCCATGCTCCCCCAGGGCCACGCCTGCAGAAGGCCGATAAGGGAATCCGATTCTTTAATGACAGCACAGACACAGTCCAAAGATCCAGAATATTTAGTCGTGTTTACCCACCATAATCAGCTTCTCAAAGACATGTCACCGGGCAGCGCTTGCTACATTGATTATGGCGTCTCATATTTTTGGCCCCGGGGGCAAACAGCTCTGATTAATATTTCACAACACCCGTTTTTTTTTTTCCCCATATCCCTTTCTTCGCTTGTTGCCTTTCTCTTTTTATTTTTTTATTATTTTTTTCCTCCTCCTGAGAGCCTGATAGAGAGACGCGGAATATTTTACCGTCTCTCGTGTCTGCCTGCTCCAGTAATCAGCGGACTCCATCACGCTTGCAGTGTTTTTATGAATTAATAACAGGCACTTTGGAGGGCTAGCGGGGGAGGCAGGAAACGCAATCTTCGGAAGCTTAATGAGCGCCGTGGGGAACAGCTACCTCGCCCGCCTCCCACCCTGCCACACTGTGTTCTAAATCATCTTGCAGAGATTATCTACTTCCACGCTGGCCTCGACAGCTTGCAGGGGCTCCCAAGTGCCCCTCTGTCCCTGCCAGTCCCCCCCACCACCACCACATTGCACACACTCCACAAGGAACCCAGATCTGCGAGAGGCAGCAGCTGCATGCACTACATCTCTATTTTCATTCTAAACAAGCAAGAAGACAGGGCCCGAGCTGGGCTGGACAAATGACCCTGCCTCGTGTGCACATTGCGTGCAGTGTTGTCCTTGTCTCATAAATCAGATAAGGAGGGTTGAAGTAGAGCAGGTGTTCTAGGCAGGACACAGAGGGATCCACAGTCTCTCGGAGGATCTATCTCCTTCCAGTCTATTTATTTTTGAGAGAGAGAAAGAGGCAGAGAGAGAGAGAGAGAATGGGGGTGCCAGGGCATCCAGCTACTGCAAATGAACTCCAGACGCATGCGCCCCCTTGTGCATCTGGCTTACGTGGGTCCTGGAAAATCGAACTGGGGTCCTTTGGCTTTGCAGGCAAAAATGCCTTAACCGCTGAGCCGTCTCTCCAGCCCTAGAGATGTGTTCTTGATGAGGTCACCACTTGGTCGCTACCCACTACAGGTCTCATCTTGCCACAGAACATTTCATGAACTCAAGACACATGTTGTGATGTCACATTAAAACGTTTTGTCCCCCCCCCCAATCATTTATGTTCTAACTCATGGTCCCACTTGCTGTACAATGCTAGAGTGGGTTTAAACTTAGGGCTAACAGGTCTGCTTAGTGAGGGACAGTATGGAAGTTAATTACCATTATCTTCCCAAGTCGCTGCAATCATCACTCCTGCGTGATCTTCACATAGTTCACACCATCTGAAGTTCACTGTTTGAGCTAGAGAACCCCAGGTTCTATCTGACAAGATCCACCTTGTCCACCGCCCAGAGGTGTGGATGTTAGAGTTTTATTTACTTATTTATTTATTTGCAAAGAGAGAGAGAGAGAGAGAGAGAGAGAGAGAGAGAATAGGTACCCCAGGGCCTTCAACTGCTGCAAATGAACTCTAGATGCATGCACCACTTTGTGTATCTGGCTTTACATGGGTACTGGGGAATCGAACCCTGGTCATTAGGCTTTTCAGGCGAGCACCTTAACCACTGAGCCATGTCTCCAGCCTCCAAGTGGTGCTGTTTTCAACGTGACCACCATGTTTTTTATTGGCAAAGGGAAGTTACCACCAAGTCAAACAGGACCACGGGGCTAGAGTCAGAGAAGTCTTTCCAGTGGGATAATGAGCAGTGAGGTTCTAACCAGAAACTGGGTTGGAAGCAAGGCATGCCCCTGATGATTTCTCATTTTCTTTTGGCAAATGTCCTATCTACACAAAAGTAGAGAGAGAGAGTAACATGTTAAGTGGAATGTTTATGACAGTCTGCCCTTAAGCTCCAGTGACTTCACTTCCTTGCAAGGGTGCACTCCAACCCAAGCAGGTGCCACATGTCCAGTATTCTGTGGCATCTGTGAGTTCATCCAGCCTTCCTCTTTAGAGATGTGGTGTGGCTCACTCTTCCTAAGTACCATCCCTCACTCACTGGGACAGATGTCTGGTCTCTTGTTATATATTTAAAAAATATTTTGTTTATTTATTTGCAAGCAGAGACAGAGAGAGAGGGAGGGAGAGAAGGAGAGAATGGGCGCACTAGGGCCTCAAGCCACTGAAAATGAACTCCCGATGCATGTTCCACTGTGTATCTGGCTTTACGTGGGGACTGGGGAATCAAACCCTGGTCGTTAGGCTTTGCAGTCAAGCACCTCATCTGCAGAGCCATGTTTCCAGCCCCTCTTGACTTCCCAGGTTCATCCTCATATGGTGACGTCCAAAACCTGGGACGACTAAGCATTTAAGAAGCATAGTGTCATTTGACTTTAAGCTTGCAGGCTCCCTGCTGTGAGACCTAGAAACTTACCCATGGGTGCAACTATGGCAAGCAATGGATAAGGGGCAGGTTCCGGGGTATGGAAGAGTGTCCTATGCCCACCCTCAGGGGACTCATGATCTGGTGTTAAAATGCCATGAGTTTCTGGAGGGTAAACACCAATCACTTGGTAACATGGTAAGTCACCTGTCTGCTGCGAGCCAGTTACTAAGGATGTAAATATAGATATTGATGATTGTGGGGGGAGGGCAGGGGCTGAGGAAGAGATAGAACCAGAGGTGGATAGAGAGACAGACAAACAGATGAATGGAGGCACAGATTGAGAAACAACTCATCCATACATGGCTCAGTGATAGAGGCAGAGTGGAGGACTGGGGACTAGGGGACAGCACCTGGGCTGGGAGATGGCTCAGTGGTTAAGGCGCATGCCTGAAAGCCTAATGGTCCAGGTTCAATTCCCCAGGTCCCACATACAGCCAGATGCACAAAGTGGTGCATCCATCTGGAGTTCATTTGCAAAGGCTAAAGGCCCTGGCATGCCCATTCTCTCTCTTTCTCTTTCTCTCATACATAAAGAAATAAATAAATACATACATACATACATACATACATACATACATACATATGTAAAGGTGAGGCCAAGAGAAGGGGAAGCACTCAGGATGTAAGAGGTCTGAGGGCAGAGAGATTTAGACCCCACTGGGTTTTGTGGGGTGGAGCTCACAAGGTCTCCAGGGAACACAGTTCAATAACCATTATCATACTGAACCATGGATTGAAATTTCCAAACAGCATCATTGTGTGTTATTCACTTTGCTCTCTCCAGAATGGCCCCTCAAGTCACCCCACATACAGTCCCCTTAGACCTTTGATGAAGACCAGGTTTCTTTTTTTTTTTTTCAAGATTTATTTTTATTTATTAGAGCCAGAGAGAGTGAGAATGGATGTGCCAGGGTCTCTAGCTACTGCGAATGAACTCCAGATGCATGTACCACCATGTGCCTCTGGCTTATGTGGGACTTGGAGAATCAAACCGGGGTCCTGAGGCTTCACAGGCATGTGCCTTAACCACTAAACCATCTCTCCAGCCAAGACCAGGCTTCTATGGGAAACTTGGCTTGCTGGTATTAATCAATATGTTCTTGCAAAGGCTAGCATCATCCAGGCTTGGATCATCTACATCCTCTGGGAGCTCATGAGGTATGCAGGTTCTCGGGCCCTGCCCAGACCTCAAGAATCAGAATCACCATTTTACCTCCATCCCAGATCCTGAGTGGGCATACTCAAGAGAGTGAGAAGCCAGGTCTGTCCCGCAATGGGGGAGTGCCCTCTGGGCACCCAGTCAGCTTTTCATCACTGCTGCTGTCCCTCTTCAGCCCCAGTCTGCATCTTGCTGATGGCCTAGCAAAAAAATAAAAAAAAAATCTCTCCCCAGCCAGGCGCTCCCGGAGCTCAGGGAGAGTGACTGAACGCTGACACCTCCTCAACGCAGTTCAGTGAAAAACGTCATAAAGATCTAAAAGCCTTTAGCTTCCTGGGGAATAAGCTTCTACAGATGAAATGGCTGTTGCTGACAGGCCTTGGCAGATCTATTTCTAGACAGGAGAGGAGGCCCCCCCTGACATTGCTTAAATTCCATCGTGTCATAATATCTGGAATTTGTAGAGCGTCTTCATCTTTTGACATGTATTTATTCCCTCAGTTCGGCACCTCCGTCACCTGAGAAGAGAACAAGGCAGTTTCTCTGAGGAGAGGCATTCAGGCATAGATCCCTAAGTCGCCTCTCTCAAACCCTTAGATCCTTCCCTGACAGAGTCACGATTCATAGGACAACCCTACCACAAAGTCCTATGTCCTGAAATCTGATTTTGTTTTCATAGAATCCCATCTTTTTTTTTTATTTTTATTTTTTATTTTGAGAGAGACAGAGAGAAAGGGAGAGGAAGATAGTTAGAGATGGGCGCGCCAGCAGCCTCTCAGGTGCTGCGAACGAAATCCAGATGCCTGCACCCCCTTGTGGTCAAGTGCGGCATTGCGCCCTTGCATCACTTTGCATCTGGCTAAACATGGGACCTGGAGATTGGAACAGCTGGAGATTGGAACCAGCGTTCTTAGACTTAGGAGGGAGGCACCTTAACCGCTAAGCCATCTCTCCAGCCCGAATCCCATCTTTTAAAAGCACAAGGGTTGGGCTAGGGAGACAGCTCAGTGGGCAAAGATGAGGGTTGCAAGGCCTGTGTGCACGGGTTCGATTCCCCAGTACTCACGTAAAGCCAGATGCACAGTGTGGTCCATATATCTGGAGTTTGTTTGCAGTTGGCAAGAGGCCCTGGCACACCCATTCTCATATTCTCTCTCTCTTTCTCTTTGCAAATAAATAAAAATATCACAAGGGTCAGAAGCCCAACAAATACTTCCCTTAGAAGCTGGCCTTGAGCTGGGCATGGGCAGCAGTGATGAATGACACCTGGCCCTGAGTCTGCACGTCAGGCTTTTGCTTTCAACATCCTGAGACAGAGCAGGATGCCTTCTTACATCACAATCTCCTCCAAAGGATATATGAATGGCTTTTCATTTAAGAAAACAATTTTGCCAGATGTGGTGGGGCACGCCTCTAATCCTAACACTTAAAGGCTCAGGTCAGAGGATCGCAAGTTCAAGGCCAGCTTGCGCTACATAGTGAGACCCTGTGTGAAGAAAAAACCAAACCCAGGACTGGGGAGATGACTTAGTGGTTAAGGCACTTGCCTGCAAAGCTTAACAACCTGGTCTCGATTCCCCACTACCCATGTAAAGCCAGATACACAAAGTGGCGCATGTATCTGGAGTTCATTTGCAGTTGCTGGAAGCCCCAGTGCACCCATTCCATCTCTCAGGCTGTCTCTCTTTATCTCTCTCTCTCTCGCTCGCTCGCTGCCTGCAAGTAAATAAATAAACAAAAATTAAAAACCCTTCTGACAGCTAGGTGTCCCCCACACACATAAGGCTACTTCTTGCTGGCCTCAGCTGCAGGCCACTGAGCAAAGGGTCCATGCCCCTTACCACTTCACTAGCTTCAAGTTTTGGTGCAAAACCTCACCGGCCCAAAACTTTTTTTTTTTTTTCTTCAGCAACACATTTAAAAGAAGCTTTTCTCAAATTGGATTTCAGGTGGTTTCACTTCCTTTGAATCAAAACTTACCTGTCCTGTGTCCTCCTTCTCCACAGCCTCCCAGACGATTTAAAGGGAATCTGCTAAGCCACTTTGCATTTAGAAGGATTTAACCAATATTAGAACACTATTTTACTCCTCCCCAAGAAAGATATGCCTTTCTAAGCCCATCACTGTCCTAATCCGGCACCTCACAACACGTGTGTATGCTGCACTCCAGGCCTGGGTGCGTTTGCACAAAAGCTTCTCTGGTGTGTGAGGTTGGGAAACCCTGCAGACAGCCCTGTCCACCTTGGAGCGTTAGCCTAGAAACAGCTCTTAAAGTTGTGAAGAGCAAGAATGCTCTCCATTTGTCCAAATCAGGGTCTCCAAAACTTCATGGAACACACAACCCTTTGGCATTTAAAAAATATTTTATTTATTTATGAGAGAGAGAGAGGCAAAGAGGAGAGGGGAGAGAGTATGGGTACACCAGAGTCTCTAGACACTGCAAAAGAACTCCGGATGCATGCATTACCTTGTGCATCTGGCTTTATGTGGGTACTGGGGAATTGAACCCTTGTCCTTAGGCTTCATAGGCAAGCACCTTAACCACAGAGTCATCTCTGCAGCCTCCCTCCCTTTGGCTTTTTTTGTTTGTTTGTTTTTGAGGTAGGGTCTCACTCTACCCCAGGGCTGGCCTGAAACTCACGATGTAATCTCAGGATAGCCTCCATCTCACTTCAATCTTCCTACCTCTGCCTCCTGAGCATGAATACTAAGATCAAAGGTGTGCGTCACCACGCCCGGCCCCTTTGGCATTTTGATGCATCCCAGGGATCCAGGCTTTGCTGAAACACCTGTGGGAAATACCAGCCCTTCGTGGCTGACTTCTTTTCATCACTATGGTGGTTTGCATGTAACATGTCCCACATAGGCTCATGTGTTTGAATACTTAATCCTCCGTTGGTGGTGCTGTTCTGGAAGGTTAAGGAACCTTTAGCAAGTGGAGCTTTGATGGAAGAAATATGTTACTAGGGAGTGGGCCTTCGGGTATTATAGCTGGGCCCCAAGTGCAGTTCTAGCTCTCTCTCTGCTTCCTCCCTGCCAAAGTGATGTGAATGATCTGCTGGGGCCTCCCATGCCTTACCTGTCATAAGGGACTCTTTCCTCTCCGGAACTGTCAGCTAAACTCAACTCTTTCCTTCTGCTACATTGCTTCTGGTCAGGGTTTTTTGTGTTGTTGTTTGTTTGTTTGTTTTGTTTTGTTTTTGTTTTTCGAGGTAGGGTCTCACTCCAGCCCAGGCTGACTTAGAATTCACTCCTACCTCTGCCTCCCCAGTGCTGGGATTAAAGTCTGGTCAGGTATTTTGTCCCCAGTAATGAAAAAGTAACGGATTCACCCACCTCGAGGAGATCGGGTCTGCCGCGGATATGGCAGGGTTTCCTTTGTCCCTCAATCCCTCGTCCTCTCCCCTGGGGCTGGAGGAGGCACATCTGGGCCTCTCCACCAGGCCCTGGCAGAAGCAGTAGAAGAATGCCTGCTGTTTCTGCCTTTCCCTGGCTGTGACCATGAGAAGGAGCCAGAAGTGGGCATTTCTAGAACACCCCAAGACACACGCCTCCCTCCCACCCCCACCTGCATACCACAGGGACCCCAGACCTGTTGGTTTCTTAACTACTGGCCAGTGGGGCAATGAATCTGTCCTTTCTCCAGAGCGGCTGCTCCAGCTGCTGGAAGTCAAGTGGAAACCTAAGTCCTCTCTCCGGTCCTACCAGAGCCCAGTCTTGGAGCTGCAGCATTGCCCCGAACCTCACATTTTAGCAAGAATGCCCTTGATGGTACCTGGGAAGTGCTCTCAGGGGAAGGGACACGTGACGGGAAGGGACAGTTCTCCTGGAGGAGAGGCCAAGAGAGAGGCCTGGGAAACTTTCCTGAGTGTCCAAGTGGGAGTTGGGTTTTCAGGCTGGAAAAATAGGAATTGGGGGGTCCAGTGTGGAGTTTGGAATGGGGGACAGGTGTGGGGCAGGCCCCGGACCCCTCAGAACTCATGAATCAAGTTACTGCCCAGCATGGCTTTTTCTTGGCAAATACCTTTCTTATCCACAGACAGAAGACACCCCCAGCTGGGCTGCAAGATTGGCTTAAGGGATGTCAAAGACCCCTCCCCATTGCAAGTCATTATGTCCACCACTTGGGCACTTCCTGAGACAGTGGGATTTTTTTTGTTGTTTGTTTGTTTGTTTGTTTTTGGTTTTTCGAGGTAGGGTCTCACTCTGGTCCAGGCTGACCTGGAATTCACTATGTAGTCTCAGGGTGGCCTCGAACTCTCGGCGATCCTCCTACCTCTGCCTCCCGAGTGCTGGGATTAAAGGCGTGTGCCACCACGCCTGGCTCCGGGATGGGTTTTGCACTCAGAAAAGAGTCAGAACACCAGAGGCCCAAGCCAGGATTTGTCCCTGACCCTCCCTTCTCATTTATGACGTGAAGAAGTCTGGGTTTATAGCTCTCATTTGTTTAAAACAAAATGGGTATGAAGCAAACAAGACACGGTAGATTTGGACCAGGAGTCAAAAAGCTGGCTGTTCTTTCTGCAAGGCACTAGGGACTCAACTCCCTTGCAGATGGCAACATCCATTCCCCACCACCCTACGCCCCACCCATCTCCATCTCTGCCCCGCAACCTTCTAGAAGATTGGTCCAGCGACTCGGAGCTGCCCATTCTAAGATATGTAATTGGCCAAGCCTGAGTGCCAAACCTGGAGAAAAGGCTCGGGTGCTGGGGCTGGACTCTGTGAGTGGAGAGCCCGTGGGAATGGCCCCGCCTCTTGAGAATGCCTGACCCGGGGCCCAGGGTTGTCACTGGGACAGCTTTCCTTATGTCCCATTTGTGCTCACAACCTGTCCTTTGAAGGCTCCTGGATGTAAAGTGACTTATCTAAGCTCACACACAAGCTCCGAGCCAGAGTAACCTGACTTCAAATTCCAAGTTCATTCCAGGTCTTTCAGCCTACAATGTGGCTCTGGGGTAAAGTAGAGTCCCTGGGGAGAGCAAAGTGGGTAAAGACCCCTCCCTTGTCTTCTCTTATGTCAGCAGCATGGTGACCCCAAAGCTGTCACTAAGAGCCAGAATTGATCTGAACTTGCCATCCCCAGAAGAGCTCTAGGGACGTCTCTGGACACAGGAGACATTGCCCCTTGGCACCTGCCTTCAATGAGGCATAAAAAACAGGCTGACGACAGGCCGCTGCGTTGACTCTAACAGACCAGGACAAGTCATGTCCTGTGTCCTGAGTGGAAGACTGAGGCCAGGGCTCCTTTCCTCAGACTTGACCTTGAGATCTCCATGCCTGCCTCTTACCATCCAGGCATCCCCTGCACCCTTCCGTCCCTGGCTTCTACCACATTTTTCAACACCCCTTTAAACATGCAGGGTGCTGCAGAGGGAGGGGCCAGCTTCTGAAACAGATAAGAGGTAATTGCCTGCCTTTGACTCCTCTTGATGTGAAAATGGGATTGGAATGACTCACTCTGGTTGAAAGGTTAGTTGAAGGTTATTACAGGAAAATTGTTATTCATACATTTTTTTTGTCCTGTGCAGTGGATAGCCTAAAAGATTAAATTCACAGAGTGCATAATGACCCATCAGGGCGGACAATGGTAGGGGCCTCCCAGGGGAGGGGAGATAAAGCACAGAGACTTCTCTGAATAATTCATGCTCCAGCGCAGGCACCAGCAGATTACAGGAGCGTTTTCATTAGAGACAAGAGGAGAGGACAGAACTGTGTCTTCAGAACAGTCTGCTGTTCCTCGGCATCGTGGGTAGTTCTGGCCCAGTTTTCTGCACCTTCAACCAGTGCCTGTCCCCTCATCCTTGATGACCCCGAGGGGGAGTCAAGTGGGAGGAGCATTATTGTTCCATACAAGGTGGGCAGGGAATGGACACCCCCTTTCCTGGAGTAGTTAAAGATATTGGTAGAGGGGTTCATTCAGAGCTTTGAGGCTCCCAAGGGTGGACAGTTTTGGGAGGGTGCTAAGAACAAGTTCATATGTAGGGTGTTTCAAGAACTACAAGATGGATTCAACATGGAGACGGGGCTCAGGAGATGGTTCAGTTGCTAAAGAACTCGCCATGTGTGATGGCTTGAATCAGGTGTCCTCCATATACTCATGTGTTCTGCAGCTTGAGTCCCCACGTGATGATAGCGTGGGAATTGGAGTCTCGCTGGAGGAGGCGCGTTGTTAGGAGCGGGCTTATTATGGATGTCATAGCCAGCTTCCCCTTGCCGGTGTTTGGCACACTCTCCTGTTCCTGTTGTCCACCTGATGTTTCCCCTGCCGTCATGGAGCTTCCTCTCGAGTCTGTAAGCCAAAATAAACCCTTTCTTCTCCCAAGCTGCTTTTGGTCGGTGCTTTGTGCCAGTCCCATGAAGGTAATTGCAACACCATGCACATGAGGACCCGAGTTCAAGTCTCCAGGCCCCACCTAAATGCCAGGTGTGGTGGAATGTGTACTTCCCAGAGCTAAAGGGAAGCCACGATAGGAGGTGCCCTGGATCAAGCTGGCTGGCTGGCCTAGCTGATCGGGCGAGCTCTGGGCTCAGTAAGAGAACTTGTCTCAATGAATAAGGTAGAGAGCAAATGAAGAAGACACCTAATGTCAAACTCTGACCTCCACACACATGTGCACACGTCCACCGCCCCCCAACAAGAACATGCATATACACATCCATGCCACACCTGCCTATACACAAGCAGAAACAAAACCATGGGCTGGCAAGCTGGCTTAGTGGTTAAGGTGCTTGCCTGCAAAACCTAAGGACCCAGGTTCGATTCCCCAGGACCCACATAAGCCAGACGCAAGTGGTGGCGCACGTGTCTGGAGTTTGTTTGCAGTGGCTGGAGGCCCTAGTGCACTCATTCATTCTCTCTCTCTCTCGTAAATAAATGAATAAATAAAATTTTATTTAACAAAACGTGAAGACATGGTATTGAGTGTGTGGTGGATTTTCTCTTCCTGTCTCGCCTGTCAAATTCACACTGGTGATTTTCCTGTCTTTCTCTGAGGCTGCTAGGGTGGCGCACCCATCATTTGAGCCCCTAGCTGTCAGCATCGGAAGGGCCTCTGGCTGTCAGAACAGGGCTGTTGGCACAATCATGGAGCTGCAAAGGCAGAGGTCTCAGCACGTTTGCTGGTGGTGGGAAGATGGACTCACTAACTTGGGCCTCACAAAGATCAGATACAAACCCTGCTTCTGTAACCTGGACCCTTGGCATCTCTGCCCCTTCCTATGTGGAGTGGATGGAGGAGCCCAGAGACTAGATGTGTGGGGAAGGCTAGGGGCAGGGCCTGAGCTGTGCTCTGTGCTTGACCCGGATAGGAGTCAGGTGGGAGAGCTTGCTCCTCCTGGGCCTGTCCCCACTGAGCACCAGGCAGGCACAGACATATCTCAGTGACCCTTTGCCTCTGGAAAGTCCAGAGCAGCAGAAAGAAAGGCAGAAGGAACTTGTCAAGACTGCTTGGGGGACGCCGGCATCTGGAAACAAAGTTAGCTGGTATTCATTCTTTTTAAAAAATAATTTATTCCGCCTTTAATCCCAGCACTTGGGAGGCAGAGGTAGGAGGATCGCCATGAGTTCAAGGCCACCCTGAGACTACATAGTGAATTCCAGGTCAGCCTGGGCCAGAGTGAAACCCTACCTCGAAAAACCAAAAAAATAAAAAAATAAAAATAAATAAAAATAATTTATTCATTCATCCATTTATTTAAGAGAGTGAAATAGGAAGACAGAGAGGGAGAGAGAGAGAGAGAAAGAGAGAACGAGAGAGATTGGGAATGGGCATGTTAGGAGCTCCAGCCACTGCAAACGAACTACAGACGCATGAGCTCCCTGGTGCATCTGGCTTCCTCGGGATTCAAACCTGGGTCCTTAGGCTGCACAGGCCAACACCTTAGCCACTAAGCCATCTCTCCAGCCCAGTGTTCATTCTTTCTAAACTTCAAAAGCTCAGCCTGTCCCTGTGTCACAATTGTCCATCAGGACAAGGCCTGATCTTTGATCCTCAAGGGAGGCCATGCAGACCGGAGGGTGCGGGACTTGCCCAAGGCATGGAGACTTCATCTCAGAACTCCTGCCTCGTGTCTCATGCGACCTCCAGCCTTAACCTTGTGTATAGGTGTAAGAGTTTGGTCATGTCTTTCCTAAGGGCTTGACCCAGATGGTCCCTTCTATTTGAATAGGAGCTCACTGTCCACCCTCTGTGTAAATTGTCCTAATTCAGTGCTGTCTCGATTCATGTCTATCACACGTTGTTACACCACTTAGTACTCAAGATAAAACAGCCAGTCAGGGCTCTAATGAAATCCGAAGCTAAGCAGTTCCTTGCGCCCCTATTACCTGAGACCTGAGCATCTGCTCCAGGCACTCTTTTTCTTCCTCTCCCTTCCCTTCCTGCCACAGCTAAATAATGAGCGGTCTCGTGGGGTCAGCCACGCTGCTGGCACTTCCAGAGAGCCAGACATGAACCGCAGTTGTCAGGAACAACCACATTCCCTGGTTGAGCCATCGTCCCTTGTAATGAAAGACTGGAGAGCAGAAGACCCTGTGGGTGCCCACCGCCAGGTGCCCACCACCATCCTTTGCCAGTGAGGTGTTCCCAGCCCTCATTTCCCTTCCTTCTGCGAGCTGCCAGGGTGACGTCCCTCCCAAGGCTGCCACAGGGATGGAGTGGGAGACTGCCAGCAGCTTCCCAGGTTTCTGAGAAACGCCCCGCCCCTGAGGTGACGTAATCAGCCACAGGGCTCTTATGGGCCAATGGAGGACACTGCATGGGAAAAACAAGAACGGGATTGGGATTGAACTAGGGTGGGCTCTGGCTGAGGCAGAGCTCGGGGTGGATGTAAGGCCCTTGGGGCTGAGGGTCCAGACCATTGGAAGGCGGAAGGGAGGGACCCAGGTTCAGAGCAGATAGGTTTCCCTGAAGCAAGGGATTCACACCAGGAAAGGCTGCAATGTCTGGCCCCAAAGAGGCTGTCAACTTCTAATCATTGCAGGTCCACCCAGTAGCTGACCCCACTGGCTGTTTTCTCTTCTCAAAGGATCAGCATTGAGGGCGTGGTGGCGCACGCCTTTAATGCCAGCATTCAGGAGGCAGAGGTAGGAGGATCGCTGTGAGTTCGAGGCCATCCTGAGACTAAATAGTGAATTCCAGGTCACCTTGGGCTAGAGCGAGACCCTACCTCGGAAATCAAAGGGTCAGCATGGTGCCCCCTGTGCAGAGTGGGATGAGAAGGAACTGAAGGCTCAGCTACCTCTAAGGGCCAAGGCACTCCTTTTCAAGAGGAAGACAGCAACGATGTTTGCATCAGTTCTTTGACCTCTGTCATCGGGCTCTTGGCTTCCTTTCCTGAAGTCCCCATTCCCTCCCAAACCTTGAAAAGTCTCTCTTCCCAAATTCCCATCCCAGGGTCTCCAACACATCCTGCATGAACCCAACTTCCTCCACTGGGAACCCAGAACTTTCTGTAATTTGCATTCCAAGATCCAGTTTCCCCACCCATTTACAGACACCTCCATGTTCCCCGTGGTGCCTGCCTACTGCAGTGAAAGTGTTGCATAAGTATATTTAAAAGAATGACAAGCCGGGCGTGGTGGCGCACACCTTTAATCCCAGCACTCTGGAGGCAGAGGTAGGAGGATCACAGTGAGTTCAAGGCCACCCTGAGACTGCATAGTGAATTCCAGGTCAGCCTGAGCTACAGTGAGACCCTACCTGGAAAAGCAAAACAAACAAACAAACCAAGCATGACTGGTCTATTTATTTCTATGGACCATGTCCAGTTTCCCTTCAGACAGGAGCAGGTATATTCAGGATGAAATGGCCCTAGATGACTCTCCAAATATGACCAAAAGGCAGAGGTCCATCTAGATACCCACTGTTCGAGAATGTTCCTTTGGGGCTGGAGAGATGGCTTAGCGGCTAAGGCGCCTGCCTGCTAAGCCTAAGAACGTTGGTTCCAATCTCCAGCGGTTCCAATCTCCAGGTTCCATGTTTAGCCAGATGCAAAGTGACGCAAGGGCGCAATGCCGCACTTGCCCACAAGGGGGCGCACGCATCTGGATTTCATTCACAGCAGCTGAGAGACTGCTGGCACGCCCATCTCTGTCTTCCTCTCCCCTCTCTCTCTCTCTCTCTGTCTGTCTCTCTCTGTGTCTCTCTCCAAAAAAAATAATAATAATAATAATTAAAAAATAAAAATAGAAAAAAGAATGTTCCTCTCCTTGTGAAGATCAGCTGATGTGGGTACTGTGGAATCAAACTTGGGTCCTTAGGCTCCGCAGGCAAGTGCCTTAAGTGCTTAGCCCTCTCTGTATTATTTCTCATGACTTCCTGGGAATCCGCAGCTATCTCAAAACAGTTAAGAAAAAACAAGTAAATCAATAAAATGTTTTCCCTATTTAGACATTCCCTATAAATCCTACCTTTCTGTTTGTCCATTGTCATGGAAAGCAGATCCTATCACAGAAGTGAGGCTAGGGCTGGAGAGATGGCTTAGTGCTTAAGGTGTTTGCTTGCACAGCCAAAGGACCCAGGTTCGATTCCCCAGGACCCACATAAGCCAGATGCACAAGGTGGCACATGCATCTGGAGTTCTTTTTGCAGAGGCTAGAGGCTATGGTGCACCCATTCTCTTTCTCTCTTTCTCGCTCTCTCTCATGCAAATACATAAATAAAAATATAAATGTAATTTTAAAAAGTGAAGCTATTTTCAGGTTAGGTCAGAGGAAAGAGCCAATCAAGATGCCGTTAACCCTCGCCCTGGGTGTTTATCAGCAAAGGAATCGTTCAGTCATCCTGCACGATTCTGAGCTCTAAGTGTTGGTGGCAGGTTTCCAAGAAACTGAAATCTAAAAGTGCTGGCAGATGGATCTGTGGGCTTCTCGCATCTCAGCACCATAGCTATTCATTGTTCATATATACTCTTCTTCAATATTCACTCAGCGTTAATACGCAGGCCAGACAGCCATGAGGCTACATACTGTTTGTGTATGCATGCGCAGCCCTCCCTGGGGGGCGGCTTTTAAATACCATGTACAGGTGCTGCAATACAGCACCTGAGTGTTCCCACTCCGCTGAGGTAGACAGGTGACCTGGGCTACCCCTGATTGCAGCGATTGGTCCGGGAATAAGTACATCAATCAAGCTCAACCAATCAGAGTCTTGTGAAGACTGCAATTGCCTTTTGCCTGGGTCTTGGTGGTAGGCTGAGGTGAAGCCTGGATGGCCAGGCTGCCCTGGCACAGACAGACAGGTAAATGTCAGTAGAAAGGGAGCCAACACATCAGAGGGGGTAGGCTGACAGAGGAAGCAGGAAAGAGAGCCTCCTTATCAAGGCTCTGGATTTCCGGGGGCTCTAGATTTCTGGGGCTGGGGAGATGGTTCCGTGGATAAAAGCATGTTCCACGCAAGCTGGAGTGCCTGCATTGGGAAAGCCGGAAGCTGTGGTGGGCTTCTGTAAAACCAGCAACTTGACAGTGAGGTGGGAGGCAGATCTAGGAGAACGTCCAAAAGCTTGGGGCCAAGCTAGCCTGGCACACCAGCACTGAAAAACCAAAGACCCTTCCTTAAAGGAGAGGGAGGGTGAGGACTGAAACCCCAAAGTCGTTCTCTGACCAGGGTCCTTAGGCTTCCCAGGCAAGCACTCAACCACTAAGCCATCTCTCCAGCCAGACTTTGCCTTTAAAAGTGGACTGTGTTCTAGAGGAATAGTGTCCAAGATTATCCTCTGGCCTCCACACACATCTGCATGCACACATCGCATGCACTGTGCATGCACACACACAGAGAGAGAGAGAGAGAGAGAGAGAAGAGAGAGAGAGAATATAATAATCATCTATGGAAGTTGAGGGTAGAATTGTGATTATTGGAGTCTGGGGAGAGGAGCATCCAGGAGGGAGTGAGAGAGGTTGATCAAAGGGTGCCGACTTACAGGAAGATAAGAGCAAGAGGCTTTAGAGTGCTTCCATGATAGGGTGGTCATAGATAGCATCAACTTAATATGCATTTGGGAAAAACCTGAAGAAAGAGTTTGGAATGTTTTCACCATAAAGAAACGATAAGTACTTTGAGGGAAACATGGGTTTAACCTGGTTTAAACATTACACAGTGTTGACAGGTATGGAAAAGACATGTTGTCCCACCATGGTGGCTTGAATTAGGTGTCCCCCTTCATGTGTTCTGAAGGCTGGATCCCCAGCTGATGGCAATTTGGGAATTGGAGCCTTGTTGGAGGAGTTGTGTTGTTGGGGGTGGGCTTATGGGTGTTATAGCCAGTTTCCTGTTGCCAGTGTTTGGCACACGCTCCTGCTGCTGCTGTTGTCCACCTGATGTTAGCCAGGAGGTGATGTCCACCCTCTGCTCATGCCATCATTTTCCCCTGCCATTATGGAACTTCCCCTTCAAGTCTGTAAGCCAAAATAAACCCTTCTTCCCACAAGCTGCTCTTGGCTGTGTGCTTTGTGCCAGCAACATGAAGGTGACTGCAGTACCCACTAATACGGACACATAGTTTCGTTTAAAAATTTAATTTTTAAAAATTTTCTATTTGGGCTGGAGAGATGGCTTGGCGGTTAAGGCGCATGCCTGTGAAGCCTAAGGATCCTGGTTAGACTCTCCAGGTCCCACATAAGCCAGATGCACATGGTGGCACATGCATCTGGAGTTTGCAGTGGCTGGAGGAGCCCATTCTCACTCTCACTTTCTCTCTCTCTCTCTCTCCACCCCCCGTCTCTAATAAATAAATAAAAATAAAAAAATTTTAATATTTATTTATTTATTTATTTATTTAATAGAGCCAGAACCTCTAGCTGCTGCAAATGAACTCCAGACATTTGCACACATGCACACACATGTACATCTGGCTTATATGGGCTCTGGGGAATCAAACCTGGGTCCTTAGGCTTCATAGGCAAGCAAGTGCCTTAACTGCTAAGCCATCTCTCCAGCCCTAAAAACTTAATTTTGAAAAGAAGAAAGAGGGCTGGGGAGATAGCTCAGTGAGTAATGTGCGTGCTGCATAATCTCCAGGAGCCAAGTTCAAATCCTCAGTTTCCACATAGGGTGGCATGTGCCTATCATATAAAGTTCTGGGGAAGGTGGAGACAGGAAGATTCCCCCTGCCCTAACCCCAGATCTTGCTGAATAGCTTGTCCAGCCAAGCTTCTAGATTCCACCTTGGTGACAATGGGAAGCCCTGTCTCATAACAAAAAAAAAAAAAAAAAAAAAAACAAGGTGAAGAAGCGACAGAGGAAGACATCTGACATTGACCTCTGTCTTCCACAGGCACATGCACACATGTGCACACATGCAGACATGCATACAAACATGCATATACACATGCAAGCACACCACATATACATGCCCCCCCCCAAATAAGAATCTCCCTCCTTCCCTCTCCCTTCTTTCTCGGTCTTTCTACGCACCACACACAGCAAGGAAAGCACATTGAGCAGATGGCAAGACGGCAGCTATCCACCAGAAAGCCAGGACCTCGGGTCTTCACCAGAATCCAATCCAACCAACGCTTTGACCTCCCAGAACTGTGTGAGAGAAATGTCTGTTGTTATAGCAACAATGAAGTTACCCTCTTCTCTGTGTGCTATTACTTTTGGGGCCACCTCCCCTGTTCATATTACACTGCTAACAGTCCTTGCCGGTATATACACTGTCAAGTTTGCTCCATGTGACTTACCTTCTTTCTAGAACAAGCCAGGGGCTTCTCTTCACTTTGTTTCATTGCTGAAGAGATTACAATTGCAGTAGCCTTTCCTTAGCAAACTAGGCGTGCTCTGTCATCTAACCCGTGGGTCACAGCCCTGCCACTTCCTTCATGATGCTTGGTGCCATCCGTGGGCACTTGGCTGAACCGGTGTTGTCACAGCTGTCATCCAGGATCTATGGATTTCACTCACAAGACAGCGTGAAGATGACACTCTTTCCATGGTTAAACCCTGTGGATCTGATTACTGGAACTCAGGATGGTCCGACGCCATGCTCGCTAGCCAGCTAAAGGGTCTGGTTTGAGCAAGCAAAAGGTAAACAAAGGCACAAGAGATGGAGAAACCAATAGTTTTGCAGTCTGACCTGTTCCAGAGCTTTCTTTTGGATTCTGTTCAGCATCTCCACGTATAAAATACAACTCCAAAGAGGCTGGAAAAGTAGCTCAGTGTTGGCTGTGTAAACACGAGGACCCGAGTTTGGATCCCAGCACCCATGTAAAAGCCAGATGGGGCAGCTTACTCCAGTAATCTAAGATCTGGGGAGGTGGACACTGGCTGCCTGGCTGGTCTAGCCAAATTGGTGATCTCTGAGTTCAGTGAGAGACCCTGGCTCAAAAATTGAGATAGTAGCGAGGCATGGTGGCTTATGCCTTTAATCCTGGCTCTAGGGAGGCGGAGGTAGGAGGATCACTGTGGGTTCAATGCCAAGTGAATTCCAGGTCAGTCTGCGCTAGAGTGAGACTCGACCTTGAAATCCCCACCCAACAAAATAAATTAAGATAGACAGCAATTGAAGAAGACTTTTTTTTTTTTTTGGAGTGAGACAGAGAGAGAGGGAGAGGAAGACAGATAGAGATGGGTGTGCCAGCAGTCTCTCAGCTGCTGTCAACGAAATCTAGATGTGTGCGCCCCCTTGTGGTCAAGTGCAGCATTGCACCCTTGCATCACTTTGCATCTGGCTAACCGTGGGACCTGGAGATTGGAACCACTGGAGATTGGAACCAGCGTTCTTAGGCTTAGGAGGCAGGCGCCTTAACTGCTAAGCCATCTCTCCAGCCCATGAAGAAGACATTTGATGTTAACCTCTGACTTGCGCCCGCATGCATACCCGCACCAGCACATCCACAAGCAAAACAATAAAACATGTTTCCCTTTCTCCTTTTGAGCTAAATACAGTTGCTTTCTGTCTCAAAGAATTCTGCCGTCAAAGAATTCTTTATCATCCATTCAAGTTGCTGCTCCACTGTGAAACGTTTCCTCCACCCTTCTCTTCCACGTCCTCTCTCCCTCCTCAGTCAAATGCGCGATCACTGACACATGTATATTCTGCAGAATATCAAATATAGGTCAATGGATGTGCCCGTGGTAAACCAAGCAAAAGAAAAACTCACACTTGGCAATGCTTGTTAGTGAAAGACCACAGCGCCTTCACCATCCCCTGCTGGGGAGGGGGGTCACGAAGGTCAGCCCCGGCTTTGGCGTGTGAACTTCTTGTTCCCGTCAAATCAGTCAGCAGAAGTGGGAATGTTTTACTGAAACAGACATGTGTCAGCCGGGGTTGGGAACAAAGACATTGTGTTGGGGTATCGTCACAAAGGCAGGCTGTGTGAGACATCTCCGCTAAGGAAGTGACTCTTTTTCTCTACTGCCAGGCACCATTTTGGAAACTTCTTATGGGAGGTTGGCCTGCACTTTAATGACGTCTGAGAGACATTCAAAGCTGATGCTTTTGAGAAAAAGAAAAGAAGAAGAAAAAAAAGAGGCCTGGGAAGGCTTCAAGAAGGGGTTAGATGGTAGAAATCAAATGACCCATTGAAGCTAAATTACCAGACTCACCGAGCAGGTTTTTTTTTTTTTTTTTTTTTTTTTTTTTAGAAATACCATTCTGCCTCACCCTGCAGTCAACATTCTCTCACTTGCTCTTCCAATTAATTATTGTGTTTTAACAGTATCTCCAAAGATAATTGCCTGCCAGTGTATCAGTATGTAACACCTCAGGGTGAACGATGCTCTTGTTCTCCGTCTGTCAGCGCTAATAAACACAGGGTGTGTGTTTGGGGGGGGGGGGAGCCCACCTGCTTTCCTGTGAGATTACCAGTGATCTAGATCTTTCTTGAACTCATCCTGGTTAGGACTATAGCAGGGTGGGCAAGGGGGTGCTGGCAGATAGCAAGCTCAGACACACGAGCTCCTTGGCCTTCCCCACCCTGTTTCTAAGGATGGCTTATTTTCAACAGATCTTTGCTTGTTCATTTAATGTTGAGGACCACAGAATGTATAGCAAAAAAAAAAAAAAAAAAAAAAAAAAAAAAAAAAGAGGGGCTGGAGGGATGGCGGTGTTTGCCTGCAAAGCTAAAGGAGCCAGGTTTGACTCCCCAGGACCCATGTAAGCCAGATGCACAAGGGGGTGCATGCATCTGGAGTTCGTTTGCAGTGGCTGGAGGCCCTGGCGTGCTTCCCTCCCTCTCTTTCCCCCTGCCTATTTCTCTCTCTCTCTCAAATAAATAAAGAAAAATAAAATTTTTTAAAAAGAATGTCCCCCATCCCCCAGCTTATCTCATCATGAAGCCCAGTGGAAAAAAAAGCAGATACATCAAGACACTGTAATTACGAAGTTAGTAAAAGTCAGATGTTTGCAAAATAAATCATGGTCAGAAGGGCTCTTTTGTTATTTTTTTTAAAGCAAAATGGAAGAGTAATGGAATTCTACAATGAAAGCTATTTAGTTAAAGTCTGCTGCATTAAATATTTCAATAGGGGAAATAAAAAAAATCCCATTTCAAATTAAATTGAACCCATTCGGTGAGTGTATGAGCATCACATGGAGTAAGTGTCAATTAAAGTGATAAGTAGTGGGTCTGGCAAAGAGTTCTGGAGTGTTCTGAGGTCTGCCTCCCCAGCACCGCTATTCTGTGCTTTGGGGGAAATTGAAACTGATCGGCCAAGTGCGACCTGGGATTCTTCCGAGAAAACACATTCTAAGTCCAATACTTCTGAGTTAATTGGCATTTTATTCTCATTTGAATCTCTGTCACAACCTTTTATTTTATTTTATGTTTTATTTTATTTTTATTTATTTTTTTTGTATTTCAGAGGAATCTATAATTCCAATATCTTCCCTGCGGCTCTCGTGGAGCTCAGAACACATTAGATGGTGTCACATAGTCTCACCCATGGTTCTTGGAGCCCTCCAGCTCCTTTCACAGCATGGGAGGGTGCTGAGGCAATGGCCAACTGCTTTCTAAATAGCGGAATGGAGAGGAAATGGAATCATGGGTGGCACTGAACATTTGCTCCAAGGCTCACATTGCAGTCTGTCCTCTGGGCAACGGGCTCCCGTGACTAGCAGGACTGTTGCTGTGAGGGTGGAGTGAGAACATCACTTGAGCTAGATGTGGCCGTCAAGTATGGGGTGAACGTAGAGATGTGTGGACTGGGATAAGGATGTTTCCAAGCTGTGCTTCAGCTTATCTGAAAGTGACCGCTGGGGTGTCCATTAGCAGCTCCTGTTGTTAGGGATGGTATGTGGTTCCATCCTCTGTTGTGCCTTCTTCAGGAAAGTCCTTGAGTTCCTGGCCTTGATTTCCCTGGTTTCTTTTCTGTGTTAGTTATTGTCTTGTTGCTGTGACAAAACATCTGACAAGAAGCTGCTTGAGGACGGAAGGGTTTATTTTGGCTTGTGGTGCCAGGTTTCAAGCCATCGTGGCAGGTAAGGCCTGGTGGCAGGAGCTTGAGGCAGCTGGTCACATGCTTTCCACAGTGAGGAAGCAGAGAGCGATGAATACTGGAGCTCAGCCAGTTCTTTCTTTTTTTTTTTTTTTTTTTTTTTATTTTTTTTGGAGAGAGACACAGAGAGACAGACAGAGAGAGAGGGAGAGAGAGAGAGAGAGACAGAGAGAGAGGAAGACAGAGATGGGCGCACCAGCAGTGTCTCAGCTGCTGCTAACGAAATCCAGATGTGTGAGCCCCCTTGTGGCTAAACGTGGGACCTGGAGATTGGAACCACTGGAGACTGGAACCAGTGTTCTTGGACTTAGGAGGCAGGCGCCTTAACCCCTAAGCCATCTCTCCAGCCAGTTCTTTTTTTTTTTTTTTTTTTTTTAAAAAAAAATCTATTTATTTGCAAGCAGAGAGAGAGAGAGAGGAAGAAGAAGAGAGACAGGCAAAGAGAATGGGCACACCAATACCTCCAGCTGCTATAAATGAACTCCAGATGCATGCATCACTTTGTGCATCTGGCTTTATGTGAGTATTGGACAATCAAACCTAGGGCATTAGGCTTTGCAGGCAAGTGCCTTAACAGCCGAACCATCTCTCCAGCCCCCCAGTTTTCTTCCTTTTACCTAGTCCTGGATCCCCTGACTGTGGAATGGTGCCACCCACAGATTTTAAGATCAGTCTTCCCACCCCAGTCAACCTAATCAAGAAAATCCCTCACGGGCAAGCAAGCCCAGAGGCTAGTGCTGTAGATGGTTCTAGGTCCTATCAAGTTGACGGTCAATATAAACCATCACAATTTCCAAACAGTGTCGGTCTGTGGCCACCTTCTCAAGAGGTTCTAGTCTTTCCAGGTGCCTCAGACAAGCCACGTGGTGAGATCCTGTGGAAGCGTCCACTCGGGTCCTCACAGAACACCTTCCTACATCATACAGACTCTCAGACACTCACGTCACCAAAGAATGTTTCTGCAGGAGCTGCTGGGTTGAGACCACCATTTCTGTCATCCTTGGCTGCTCACACAAACACAAATAGAAGCCCACAAAGATGTTTTTCCACTCCGATCCCCCTTCTCCCGGACTCCACAGTCTGACCTTTTTGTGGTACACTGAATTTTCCCTGGGCTTCATCAAGGACAAAAGTCCCTGGCACTTAGCACTACGGACCAGGTTGTTTGGCTCTTTTTAATCACCTGCTACAGTGGAATTCTCTGCAAAGGCACACTTCTGGGAATCTGTGTACAAGCAAGGTTTTCTTCGTATCCCCCAGAAGTCCATCTTGTTGCCATTCTGGAATTAGACACTGGTCCTGGCACACTGTGCCCTTTAGAAATCACACTGGTCCTGGCACAGTGTGCCCTTTAGAAATCACACCCTCACCTCACATCAAAGCCTCTCCACTACATGAGTTAGCTTCGAAAACACGGTGACAAATAACCTGAGAACAAACACATTTAAAGGAGGAAGGGCTTATTTTGATTCACAGTTTGGGGAGGTTTGGGTTCATAATTCTGTTGCTTCTGAGCCCACGGGCAAGGCAGAACGTCAAGGTAGAAGCGTGTGGTGGAAGTTGTCATTTCCTGGTGGACGGGAGACTGAATACAAGACAGGGAGGGACAAGACACAGTCCCTAAGGAAATGCTCTCAGGGGCAGAGTCCTTCATCTCCTCAGGTTCTAGTACCTCCCAAAATAGTGCTGCCAACTGGGGACCAAGCCTGCAGTAATGAGACTTGGGAATATTTCCTATTCAAACAGAACACTTAGGCTCCTGAGAGCTATATCCATGGACGGCCATCATAATGCCCGGAGTTCTCACAGGACCCGAGCAAGCCTGTTTCTTTCATTCTGTAGGACACTTTGTCATCCAGACTAACAGACCACATTGTGTAAACAGCTGCCCCAGCACCCTCCTGTAGCAGCACTCCCATTGTACAGTTCAGACCCAGGCCAGGCCTAGGCCAGAGTGAAGGCCTCTGTTGTCTTCCTTCACGCCCCTCACACCTGCTCCTCACATCTAGATACAACCTTCATCCTCACCTTCCTCAGGCAGAGGGAGTGTTGTCACCTCCCTGGGGGGAGGTGTTGCCAGCACCCCACCCGGCCAGGCCTGCAGACACAAGGAGATGGCGACTCCCCTTTGGAACCATCTGGAATCCTGGCTCCGAGTCTGGACCACAGTTTGCAATGCTCTTGGCCAGCTGATGACAGAGACTGGCTCAAGCCGGCCTATGATCTCATGGTCCTTTCAGTGCGCCACATTCCCTGGGTTCTTGACAGCATTGCCTGGAGAGAGGCATAATTTCACCGCCTTGAATTCCCTCCCCAAGTGGTCATTTGTCTTTCTTTTTATGCCTTTGAACTCTCTGAGGGCATGGCCATGTCGTAAATAGTTGTGTGTTCTCCATGAGATGCTGTGCGTCCCCTGGCACAGTGACTCACGATGGTGGGCACCGATGTGAGACACTTGAAGGGAGGTGGAATTTTAACCGGGGGCACTGGAGCCTTTCCACAACATCTTTTCTTAGATTCTGATTCAGGAGATCTGGAGGAGACTACAAGGTTTTTGATGAGCTTGGGCCATTCCGTCATCATCAACTGCTGGCCTAGAACTCAGAACTGCTGGTGGTTCTGGGCATTGTCCACTGGGTGTGGGTGTGGGCTACCTGGCTGGAGGGGACAGGCAAGGACTCTCTTCCCAGTTGCCTTGCCCTGAAATTCCATCTGATCTCTGCGTTGATATCCCACGCAGAGCGTTTCCCGTGTGTGTCACGTAAGCGGAGGTTTTTCTCTTGCCTCGCCGACTTTGAATTTGAGGGTGAGTTCACTTTCATTAGGTAGTGAGACTCTTATATGTTGGCCTTGAACAGTGCTAACTTTGCCAGGGACGGTCATCCTGGAATGTCAAACGATTCATGGTCAAACCTGGAGTTAATTTCAGTGCCGAGTGATCTCAGAAACTCAGATACAAGCGCTGTGAGAGAAAGATGATACTGCCCCACCAACAGCGGATTATGAGATTTTGTTTCTCCCCCGAAGCAGTTCATCACCCCATTTTGCCATTTTCGTTTCTCTTCGGCTTTGCTCCATGCGTAGCCAACCTGATTCTGACCAGCTAAGAGACTTGGTTAACAAATGCCCCCAGTTTCTCACTCTCAGTCCTCTTAGAACCATGGCAGGTGTTCTAGGACTTTTCAAAGTTTATAATTAACCACCCACTGAAAGAAGATGGAACGTCCTTGGGAGACCTGTGGCTTAGTCACAAATGGTGGCTATTGTGGTGATATCTCGGGTTTGTCTTCTACTTTGAAGATAGTTTTTTTTTTTTTATTCTACTTTTCAAAAATAATTGCTCTTTCATTACCACCAGATGCTTCCAATTTCTTCAGGGAGGAAAAAGGAGACATATATTGACTCACTCTGTGCCATCAGAGAGTTGCCCCAGTACTGTGAGAAGCCTGGCCTTGAACTCAGAGAGCTTTGGACGTCTGTGGCATACAAGTTTGAGAAAGTCAAGAAGATGTGTGTCCCTGTGCCCTTCTGGACTCTGGGCCTTGAAGGCTGTGGTGCAAAGATGGTGGCACCCCCACAGGGCAGACAAGGAGCAACAGTGGAGATGGTGGTACCTGGGATGCTGGGCATGTGGGGGAGTGCTGTATGGTATTGTCCTCGTGCCAGAGAGAGGCCTGTTATGGCTCATAAAACTAAGAGAATAGGGCTGGAGAGATAGCTTAGTGGTTAAACGCTTGCCTGTGAAGCCTAAGGACCCCGGTTCTAAGGCTCGATTCTCCACAACCCACGTAAGCCAGATGCACAAGGATGATCATGCATCTGGAGTTCGTTTGCAGTGGCTAGAGGCCCTGGCGCACCCATTCTCTCTCTCTGTATCTGCCTATTTCTGTATCTATCCCTCTCTCTCAAATAAATAAATAATCTTTTAAAACTCAGAGAATAAACAAAACTCATGAGTCTTAGAAAGTTCCTGCGGCATACAAGATCCACAAGGCCCTTCCACAGGGTTATAAAAGGACTAAACCTGGGTGCCTGCCTTCACCTCGTGCAAGGAGCTCTAGGGACACAACCTCCCTGAGTCATCTCTTGCACTTGGGTGGGTTTTTTTTTGGTGATGCAGCTGTTTAGAGGCACACTTACTCCTATAAGTAACTCCTCACCCATGCTCTGTAAGTATCCCTAAGAAACTCATTGGTTGGCCAAGTTAGATTTTGATTTGTTATTGTTGCCCTATCTGGGGTGAAGAGACGTTTGTTCACGCCTCCACCAAGAAAAGTGAACACAAGTCAACCACGGCCCCCTGGAAGACTCCCCTGGGCATGGAAGGGAAGTAGCCATGTTAGCCTGGGTGGGCAGACTCCTTTTGCAAACACTTATGAGACACCCCCAAAAAATTTCAGCAGCATCAGGTGAGAGTGGTGTCTTTCAGGGGCTCAGGTCCTGTGTTGGCAGAGGAAGGCAGTCAACCAGTGAGGTCTGGGGTCTTACTGTCTTTTTTAAAAAAATTATTTATATATATTTATTTATTTGAGAGAGAGGAAAGAGGCAGAGAGAAAGAAAGAGACAGAGAGAGGGAGAATGGGAACTTCAGGGCCTCCAGCCACTGCAAACGAACTCCAGATGCATGCGCCACCTTGTACATCTGACTTACATGGATCCTGGGGAATCAAACCTGAGTCCTTTGACTTTGTAGGCAAGTGCCTCAACCGTTAAGCCATCTCTCCAGCCCTGGGGTCTTACTTTCGACAGGATCTTGTGGGTTTCCCAGAAAACTCTGGTTTATAGACTGATCAGAAGTCTTGTGGGAAGAGAGGCTCACAGCAACCTAGTCTCATGGCTTTAAATACCAGCTATATGCTAATGCCTCCTACATTTATATTTCCAGCTCAGACCTCTTTCCTGGACTTCAGTCTGATATATCCGAACACCCACTCAACATCTTGACTTAGACGCCTAACAGGCATCTCAAACTCAACAACTCCCCCTACCCAAAACGGCCTCCGCCCACAGCTCCCCCTGAGTTAGTCCTTTCACTCCCTCAGCCCAAATCCTTGGATCCACCCTTGATTCCTCTCGCTCCACATCCCACTCTTCCCTAGTCCAAGCCCCCACCACCATACAGGCAGGCACTCTCCTTTAGAATGAAGACTTCCCAGTGGGTCTCCCAGCCTCCACTTCCGCTTCCTTCCCAGCTCTTCCTAAAACGGGACCAACAGATCCTTTGAAAGGATCAATTCAGTCTCCTGAGTTCTATCTAAATCCTACAGTGTAGAGCTAGGCCCTTTACAAAGGCCAGCAAAGACGCGCGTGCGTGCGTGCATGTGTGTGCGCGCGCATATCTTCAAGTCCACTCACGTGACCTTAGTTGTAATCCCATCCCAGCTCCTTCTTGCCCAGAGCACCTGCAGATCTCTGCTCAGGTGACCCCTCTGTCTAGAATGAAAAATCTTCTCCCGTCTGTCCATCCGCTGGACCAACAAGCTCAGCTCCAGCATGCCCGCTCAAATTCCATTTTGTCCATGGAAGCCACCCAGCCCCCCCCTTTTTCCCCACTGCTGCCCACTTGTTCCATTACATGCTCCCCATCCACTGTCCCCAGCTCTACTTTCCACATTCTCTTAGCTGATACTGATTTTCAATAAACTGTATGATTGACTTACATATTATAGTTAATACCTCTCTTCACTGTCTGGAATGTAAGTTCAGCCAAGATGTAAATCTCTTTTTGTTCACCGACGTGTCTGATGTACCATGGAGATAGGGTATGACTGGGCACTCAATAAACATGGAATGTTAAATGTCCATGAGTGTTTGTAAGCACGTGCCAGACAACAAAAGAAGGGGCCTGGTCCCTGGTTAGCAGAAACAAAGGCCGAAGAGTTCTTAGAGTAAAATGCACTAATTGTTTGAAGGACCCATGTGAGAATGAAAGGTTTTTTTTTTTTTTTTTTTTTTGAGAAAACCAAGGTGGGTGGGGTCCATACCAGCTTTAATGCTCAATAAAGACAATCACAGAATTTCCCTCTAATGTATGACCTCTTCCACAGATAGTCATTTCACCCTCCAATGATCCGCAAGATATATTTAGTTTTTCCACTTAGAAAAGAGGGATGGAAAGACGGGCCTGGTGTTACATACCTATGAAGTGAGTGAGCTGCTGGAGTGGACCAAGGGCCGAGTTCCCACACGCTACAGGGTGATCCTGAAATGGAGAGGGAGAGGGAGGGGCGCTAGCTGGGAAGTTGGAGCTGGGATTATCACTCTTCAGAAATATCCAATCGGGAAGGAGTCCTTGGGAGAGTGAGGTCATTTCCAGAGATGCCAGCTCACATTCCTCTTTGCAGCCTGGTCCCCGCTCAGACATCGGGACATTCCTTAGACTTCTGTAGGACGGTCTTCGAATGACCTCACCCAGGACATTCTTCCTCCTCCTCCTCCTCCACTCCCCACCCTAAAATGCTGTCCATTCTTCACACACTGAATTGGCTGCATTGATTTCCATTTTTTCTTTCTATCTTTCTTTCCTTCTTTCTTTCTTTCTTTCTTTCTTTCTTTCTTTCTTTCTTTCTTTCTTTCTTTGCATGTGTATATGTATAAGATATGTATGTATACAAATCCACAGATACATGTGTGAGTGCATGTGTGTTCGGGTATGCATGCACAAATTTAAATTTTTTTAATTTTTATTTATTTATTTGAAAGAGAAAGAGGAGAGAGAGAATGGGCTAACCAGGGCCTCCAGCTGTTGTAAACAAACTCCAGACGCATGTGCCACCATGCGCATCTGACTTACGTGGGTACTGGGGAATCGAATCTGGGTCCTTAGGCTTCACAGGCCTGTGCCTTAACCACTAAACCATCTCTCCAGCCCGAGCTCACTGATTTGCCTAGACTAGCTAGTCAGTGAACCCCAGGGGTTCCCTGTCTCCATTTCCCCTGTGTGGGGATTAGGGGCTCATGCCACTGTCCCTGGCTTCTATGTGAGCACCGGGAATCTGAACTCAGGCCCTTGCATTTGTGCGTCAAGCATTTTATCCACTGAGTCATCTCCCCAGCCCCATTTTTCCCCCTCCTCTTTGAGGACGATGTAAAATCAATAAAAGACAGTTCTGGTATTTTAATCAGAGTAATAGGACTGGAGGACAAAGGTTTCTGTGTTGACAAGACAGAGATTTCACTAAAGACCTCAGGCAGCCAGCAGCCGAAAGGACTTCTAATTTGTGCCTGGCTAATGACAGCCACACACAAAGAAGGTTATCACCCGAAGTTCTGAAAATTCTATAATGTGCAATTTGGACCCGATTGGAGTTGTTTTGTCTATGACTGTGGATGCTGGCCACCCTCCATCCTTGGCAGGAGTGAGGGCGCCCTCCACTGCTCATCACAGAAGGCCCGAGAGCTGTCCCCCATCCAGTTAGGCTCTTTAGCAGACACAACTGGAAATTCTTGCGCTGTTGCAAAACAGGTCATTTGGAACTGAAGTCCGAGTTGGAGTGTGTTCACTTGTACACTGGAAGAGTTCTCTTGGCTGGAGGGCATGTGCCGGTTGTCTGTCACTGAATCCATGTTGGAGAGAGCCAGCCACAACGTATGGTGCTACTCGTACACAGATCACTGAAGCCCGAGCAGGTCTTAGCCATCTAGCCCATTCCCACAGGGGAACGGGGGCTCCAGTTGACGTTGCAAGCTAGGGTGGCAAACTGTTGGTCACTGCTAAACACGGGCCGGGACTGTGAGGAAGCTGGCCTGGGCTGTTGGACATGGCTGGGGACCTTGGGCTGTGGGGTTGCAGCTAGCCTTATCATGGGGAACCCACCCTGGCGACGGTGCCTGGCCCTCCCTACCCTCAGGCAAGGATGTAGCGTGCCCTGTCATTGCCCAGAGTGGGCAGAACTGACCCCCAAAAGCACCTGACCATTCCACAGTCAGGCTTTGCCCGCCCCCCACAGTTCCTGACCTTGTGGTTAGCTGCCCAAGAGACCCTTATGTGGCTGAAGACAAGTGGCTTGCTGGCCAGCTAGTCTAGCTAAATCTGTGAACTCCAGGTTGAGTAAGAGGCCTTGTCTCAAAAAATTAAGATGGAGGAGCTGGAGAGATGGCTTAGCAGTTAAGCGCTTGCCTGTGAAACCTAAGGACCCCCGTTCGAGGCTTGATTCCCCAGTATCCACGTAAGCCAGATGCACAAGGTGGCTCATGAATCTGGAGTTCGTTTGCAGTGGCTGGAGGCCCTGGCATGGCTATTCTCTCTCTCTTTCTCTATGTGCATCTCTCTCTTTCAAATAAATAAATTAAATTAAAAAGAAACAACAAACAAAAAGCCTACCACAGCCTAGCAGTAGGTAAGCAGTAGATAACAATGTGTTATGTTCTTTCTCATTGTTGGGACAAGAATACATGAGCAAAAACCGAGTTTGGGGGGAGGGGTTATTTCTGTTTATTCTTCCAGGTTATAGTCCATGACGGTGGGGAAGGCCTAGCAGCAGGAGCTTAAGGCAGCTGATCACATGGAGTCCCCAGTGAGGAAGCAAGAGAGCGACAAATGCCGGTGTCCAGCCAGCACTCTCTCCTTTTTACATAGCCCAGGACCCCAGTGGATAAAATGACCCCACTCACAGTTAAGGTGGGTCGTCCCACCTTCGCTCACTTAATCAAGATAATCCCTCACAGACATGCACAGGGGCTAAACTAATTGACATGATCTTCCATAGGAGACTCTAGGTCCTGTCTAGTGGACAATCAATACAGGCCGTCACAAACAGTAAAGACGGAGGTCATCTGAACATCAACCAAAGCAAGACGCTAAGTCCTTGTGTTTCCCAAAGCCTTGCCCCCACTGGCATCCATAAAAAAAAAAGTAAACAGTGAAATTTCTCTTGATAAAATTCAACTTGAACATCAGGGGACATCCCAGCACCTTTGAGCGTCAAGCTTGTCCACACGCTGCCCCCATCTGTAGGGAGCCAGCATCCTTCTAAGAGGACACAGAAGTGCCAATAGGGTGATTCTGCTCTTCTGGGGACAAAGCCACCCCAAAGGGATGGCCAGCACAAGCTGGTAGACCCTCTGGTTCCAGTGGATTGGGGCCATCTCTCTTTCACACTGTCCCCTCAGTCCTCCATACCTGGTACTGCTCAGGCCACCTAGTGCTGACTCACTCACGCAGGACTCGGGATGAATGAATGAATGAATGAATGAATGAATGAATGAATGCTCTACAGAGATTTTCAGTTCCTAAGAATGTGCTTCGTGTAGTGTAAAATGCCACCCCAGTAACATAGCTAGAATTCTACCATTGTCTTTTTACTATCTTGGGCCACACAGTTTAACATGGTAGGCCCCAGCCACGTGTGCTATTAGGTAATAGAAATGGAATAAGAAATTCAGTGTGTGTGTGTGCGTGTGTGTGTGTGTGTGAGAGAGAGAGAGGTATGTATGTATACTGCATGCACGTGCATATCCCCTTGCAATGTCCCATGTGCTCGCCGGAAGTGGCCAGAGCCGAAAGCTGGGTGTCCCACTTCCCCATTCTTCCACCTGTTCTAATTTGAGCCCAGAGCTTGCTGTTTTTCACAAGCCTGGGAGATGACATGGTCTCTGCTTCCCTTTGTGGGAATAAGGCTATAGGCGTACCAGGTCACACTCAGGTGATTACGAGGGATCAAACTCAAGTGGCTTCTGACCCCCTTCAGCCTTCATCCTTCTGTGGGATGTACGCTTACCTGTTGAACTATCTCCCCAGCTACAGCCCCACTTTTTGATGCAGAATGTGTAAATATGTAGGTGTGTGTGTGTGTGTGTGTGTGTGTGTGTGTGTCTGTCTGTCTGTCTGTGTGTCTGTGTATGCCAGAGGATGACCTCTACTGTTGCTCCTCAGGAATACTGTCCACCTCTTTTGAGACAGGATTTCTCATTGCCCTGGACCCCACCACGTAGGCTAGACTGGGTGGCCAGCAAGGCCCAGGGTCCACCTGTCTGCTTCCCCAGCGCTGAATTTATATAGGCTCTGGGGATCGAATTCAAGTCCTCATGCTTGCAAGGCAAGCACTTCACCCATGAGCCATCTCCCCAGCCCTTCAACCTCATGTGTACTGCTTAGGTTTCAAGTGGCCAGAGATGACCACATGGGACACTCACATGCAGAACATTGCCTTCATAAAAGAAAAATGACACCACTGGACAACCCCGTTAGAAAGAACGGTTCTCACCAGGTGTGGTGGTGCAGCCTTTAATTCTAATACTGGGAGGGAGGCAGAGGTGGGAGGATCACTGTCAGTTCGAGGCTAGCCTGAGACTACATAGTGAATTCCAGGTCAGCCTGGGTTAGAGTGAAACCCTACCTAAGAAAGAAAGAAAGAAAGAAAGAAAGAAAGAAAGAAAGAAAGAAAGAAAGAAAGAAAGAAAGAAAGAAAGAAAGGAGGAAAGAAAGAGAGAAAGAAAGAGAGAAAGAAAGAAAGGAGAAAAAAGAAAGAGAGAAAGAGAGAAAGGAAGGAAGGAAGGAAGGAAGGAAAGAAAAGAAAAGAAAAGAAAAGAAAAGAAAAGAAAAGAAAGAAAAATTCTCAAATATTTAAATATTTGATTGGTGAATGAATCTGATAGACTTTTTAGTCCCAGGAAAGACTTGTGGGGGAGGGGTTATTGACTTTTCTGCCATTCAGACCTTCCCTGGGTCCAGATATGCAATAGTTGCTTTGAGTTAATATCTTTCTTACAATTAAAATCCTGGCTTAAAGGAACAGCACATCAAGTGACCCTCTGTGATCTGTCCCTGAGTGTGTATGGTTCATTTGATGTTCTTTGGCCTCCATCATCATCTTGTCTGCAGCCAGAGGAGGAAATGCAAGCCTGGGGGGCAGGGTACTGTCTCTGGGGCTGCGGCTGGGGAGAAGAGACTGAAGAAGGAGGAAGAAAGCCCTGGCCCTAGCGTTTCCTAGGTGCTGGGCGATGATTGGGAGAGCTAGTGTTTCCGACATAACAGGTTAGTCCCAAACAAGATCCTGATGAAGGACTGGAGAGATGGCTCAGTGGTTATAGGCGCTTGCTTACAAAGCCTAACAGCCCGGGCTCAATTCCCCAGCACCCACCTAAAAAGCCTGATGCACAAAATGGCTCATGCATGTGGAGTTCATTTGCAGTGGTAGGAGGTCCCAGCACATCCATCCTCCCTCTCTTTCAGTTAACACGTCATAAGTGCATGGTATTGCCACATAGTGCAAGATTTCTGAACTGTGCTGGATGTCCTAAGGAAGGCGAGTGACACTCAGTTCCTGCTCTCCCAGAACTTGGTGTCTTCAGCAATGTTCTTAAATATTGATGGCTGACATCTTTTCAAGCAAATGCAAAATGCTTTGTATATGACATATCGGTTATGTATTTTTACATGTTCATTATCCCAGCAACCACACAGGGTAGGCAGCATGGTTAAGCCCTTTTTTTGTTTTGTTTTTGTTTTTATTTATTTGACAGCCACTGCAAATGAATTCCAGATTCATGTGTCCCCTTGTGCATCTGGCTAACGTGGGTCCTGGGGAATCGAACCTGGGTCCTTTGGCTTGGCAGGCAAACACCTTAACCACTAAGCCATCCCTTCAGCCCCAGTTAAGCCTATTTTTATAGAGGACAATTGAGGCTTGGGGAAGGCAACAGCTTGCTCAGTGATGGGGTTGAATTCACGTCAGATCTCTATCATTCCAAGGCCAGCCAGTGCGTTCTTTGTAGGACTAGAACAGGCTGGCCAGTACCCAGCAGGCACAGCGATGGTCCCAGAGACCATCAGCATTTTTTGTTGTTTGTTTTTTCTAGGTAGGGTCTTGCTCTAGCCCAGGCTGACCTGGAATTCACTATGTGGTCTCAGACTGGCCTCGAACTCATGCCCGTCGTCCTACCTCTGCCTCTCGAGTGCTGGGCACAGCCGGCACCGTGAGCTTCTTTGAGGGGACACAGCCAAACTTCAGCTCCTTCCTCCACCTTCCCTAGTATCTCTTCCTTTCATGGTCCTGCCCTCAAGGTAGGTCCCTGGACACCGTAACTCATCCTGTTTCTCCTCAGAAAAGCATACTGATTAAGTTAAGAGCACAGATACCCGAGCGACCACTGGCTGTGAGTGCGTGGCCTGCTGAGCTGACCCTTTGTGGCTTGCTTCTCGGACTATATGGTGGCCTTTATTCGCTGCTCCTTTGGGCCCCAAGATGCCCCACAGGATCTCAAATCGAAGAATGCTCCAAGTCCCTTCTATGAGATAGTGTTGTATTTGTTTATATCCTATACAATCCTCCCTTATTGTTTAAATCATCTCCAGATTACTTAAAGGACTGAATACAATGTAAATGATATGTAAATAGTTGTTACACTGTGTATAACATGATAAGGGGTAAAGCCCGAACAGATGTAGCACAGGCGAAATGGTGTGTGTGTGTGTGTGTGTTTCTCCCAAATATTTTCCATCTGTGGTTGACTAAACTCTCGCATGTGGAGCCCACGGATAGACAGGGAAGACTGGACAGTGTGTGCTTGTGGTGGGAACTGAATAAGACAATGTATTCACATGAGTAACAATAGCCCAGTCTGTTTCGCTGTTTCCCCTACAAGGAAGATAACACAAACCCAAACTCTTTGTCTAAAGCAAGGGAAAACAGGAGACTTGGCCTCAAGGGAGGAGGGAGCTCGGTGCTCAAAGTGATCAGTACTCACCTCATTTTACTTAACAGTAATCCTTGATAATAATAATTGTCATGATTATCCTAATGACAGAAGGTACTGAAAACTCAGAGAAGTTAAGTAACTCGGCCATGGTTGCCCAGCCTGTTCCAGTAGCAGCAGCAGCACGGTGTGATTGCAGGCAGGGAGATGGCCTAGGGAGCGGTCCCTGAAGTCCCCTGTCCACATGGGGCCCGACTGGACGAACAGGGTTCTGGTTAGGTTTGATTCTTGGTATGGGGGCCTGGAGGGGTGGCAGCTGTGACCTGACAAAGGCTGGTGTCGTTATCACCTACAGCAGGCCCACTGGAGGTTGTCTGAGCCAAGAACTGTGTGGACAAGCAGGAGGTTGCCCATCGGAGTCCCTGAACACTGTCTTGTGATTTGAATTTAGGGCCCTGTTGGATAGCCCCAGCCCCACCCAGCCAACTGCTGATACAACTCTTATGGCTGCACACAAGAAGGGTACAGTAACGATATGAGGGGTCCACCTGCACCCAGTCTTCTTGCTAATCTCCCGGATGTGAAGTGGGATATCTGCATCGGCCGGCCCTCGTTAAGCCAAGCGGGTATGTTGGGCAGGAACAAGGCCCTGGCATCAGATGGAGATCTTGCCCCCTGGCCTGGATGTTTCCAGCCACGTAACTGGGACTGCTCAGGGTTGCCTATGGGTTACAGGCTGGGATGTACCATTCAGGCTCAGCTTGTGACTTGGCACAGGAAGTGGGTACCCAGAGCCGAGTAGAGAAAGGGCAGCCAGGGGCCCCAGTTCTGGTTCCAGAGATATTGGGGCAGCCCCTTCTCTTGCTCTCTGCTCCAATGAGCCTTAACCCGCCCCTCCCCCACATCCTCACACAGTCTCAAACCCACAAGAATGATCCAAGGGAGGGGGGAGGCTCAGAACTGAAGTGTGATTGCATCATCGCAGCCAGTGATCTAAGCCTCCATGTATTTCCCTTCTCTTTTATTTAAAAAACAAAACAAAACAAAAAAACAAACAGACCAAAAAAAAAAAAAAAAAAAAAAAAACCTTTAATTTCATTTAGCCTGGCTTCCATGCTACAATTACCAAACCTTGAGGAAAAAAAAGTATGTGTGTTATGATTTTGCCTCATTCAACCTTGCGCAATACAGTGAGTGCTCCAATAATGCGCTGCTCCCAGCCTGCCTAAGGGTCTTCAGAAAGAAACTGATTCCTTCTCCCAGGGCGGTTGTGCTGGGGGTAGGGGACTGGGGAGAAGGGGGACTGCAGGGAAGCACGGGCCAGTTCCTTTTCTTTCTCAGAACACAAAATAAACTTTATTCCAGATGAATCCTTGCTGTGGTCCCATAAATCTTGACCCCTGATAGACTTTATGCATCTATAACAGAAAGACTGACAATCTCTCCCACCCCAGAGGCGTTGTCACTTGCACAGAGACCATAAATCCTTGTCCTGCTTCCCTGCTGCTTCGAGGCTGGCATGAGGCCCTGGGCTGGGAGAAGGAGAGAGCTCGGAGTTTCTGCCCTCCTCTGCCAGACACTCCAGGGACAGCTCCCCTGCGGTGGGAGGCTGCGCAGCTAATGGTCCATTTCCCTTGGCTGTGGCCTACCTTCCAGGACAACTCTGCTGTATAGGATGAATAGAAAGGAGATGGATGGCACTCTGCTGTGTCCCCAGATGTCAGGGAATGTGGTAGGGAAAGGGGTTTCCGCCTTTCTGTGGGTACCTAGCTATCACTGTGGGTTTTTAGAGGTAGGGTGGTGGGTGGTGGGAAGAAGGGAGAGGTGAGGGATGAGCTAAGCAAAGACTTCTTTGAAGCCGGGCGTGGTGGCGCACGCCTTTAATTCTCGTACTCTGGAAGCAGAGGTAGGTAGATCACTGTGAGTTCGAGGCCACCCTGAGACTACATAATGAATTCCAGGTCAGCCTGAACTATGCAGCGAGACCCTACGTTGAAAAACAAAACAAAACAAAACAAAACAAACAAAACAAAACAAAACAAAAGGACTTCTTTGAAGCCCCTGGCCTCTGGGGTGGGGTGGGGTAGGGGACACTTAGCTATCCTTAGCTTGTCCACCCAAATCTAGCTCATTGTTATTTTAAATTGGATCGGGCTTTGCAAAATGTACTGATGGGGAGTGACTCCATTCCTGTGACCCTCCAGAAGGATCACACATCTCCCCTGGGTAGGAGACTGTACTCTTCTAAAGATGCTGAGGCTCCAGTGATCAGAAGATGACAAGGAACTGGCAGGCCCAAGCAGCCATTTTATTGCTGAGTTCTGTTTTTTTTTTTTTTTTTTTTTTTTTTTTTTGGAAAGTGCTATCATTAATTTTTTTTAATTTTTAACTTTAAAAAATGATCTTCATTCTCCCTCTCTCCTTAACTTTCAAATAAATAAATAAAATATTTTTTAAAATATAGGGCTGGAGAGATGGCTTAGAGGTTAAAACGGTTGCCTGTTAAGCGTAAGGACCCAGGTTCAATTCCCCAGGACCCATGTAGGACAGATGCACAAGGGAACGCATTAGTCTGGAGTTCATTTGCAGTGGCTGCAGGCCCTGGAGCACCTATTCTCTCTCTCTTTCTCCTTCTTTCTATCTCTCTCCTTGCCTATTTCTCTCTCTCAAATAAATAACAATAAAATATTATACACACACACACACACATACATACATATATGGCTGGAGAGATGGCTTAGAGGTTAAGGCACTTGTCTGTGAAGCCTAAGGACCATGGTTCTATTCCCCAGTTCTCACGTAAGCCAGATGCACAAGGTGACTCACACCCATTCTCTCTCTTTTCTAATAAATAAAAATAAAATATTTTATTTATTTATTTATTTATTTATTTGAGAGAGAGAAAGAGGCAGAGAGAGGGGGAGAGAAAGAATGGGCACGCCAGGGCCTCCATCCACTGCAAACAAACTCCAGATGCATGCACCCCCTTTGTGCATCTGGCTTACATGGGTCAAACCGGGGTCCTTTGGCTTTGCAGGCAAACACCTTAACAGCTAAGCCATCTCTCCAGCCCCAAAATAAAATAGTTTTAAAAAAGAAATAATAAAGCCAAGTACTCACTTTGGGAGGAAGCCATTTTTAGTATTGTTCTTTTTTTAAATATTTTATTTTTGTTTATTTATTTGACAAACAAAGAGGAGGGGAGAGAGAGAATGAGAGAGAGAGAGAGAGAAAGAGAGAGAGAGAGAGAATGGGCATGTCAGGGCCTCCAGCCACTGCAAACAAACTCCAGACGCATGCACCCCCTTGTGCATCTGGCTAACGTGGGTCTTGGGGAATTGAACCTGGGTCCTTTAGCTTTGCAGGCAAATGCCTTAACCGCTAAGCAATCCTTCCAGTCCTATTGTTCTTTTTTTCTTTAAATTTAATTCATGTATTTGAGAGAGAGACAGAGAGAGAGAGAGACAGAAAGAGGCAGATGCAGAGAGAGTGAGTATGGGTGAGCAGGGCCTCTAGCCACTTCAAACGAACTTAAGTTGCATTTGCCCTTCAGTGCATCTGGCTGTATGTGGGTGCTGGGGAATCGAACTCAGGTTCTTAGGCTTTGCAGGTAAGCACCTTAACCACTAAGCCATCTTTCCAGTCCCAATATTGTTCTATTAGCTGTTTTGTTGTTATTCTTTGAGACAGGATCTCACTCTCTAGCCCAAGCTGCCTTGGAAGTCACTTTGTAGCTAGGCTAGCCTCAAACTCATTGGGATCCTCCTGCCTCAACTTCCCAAGTGCTGGGATTATAGGAATAAGCCTCCACGTCCAGCTTCCTTTAATTATCCTAGAAACGTGTCATTGAACCAATTGTTAATCGGTGCACAGGGTGACCACTCACACTTACATCCCTGTTTCCCTTCTAAGCTTGTCTGCCTCTGAGAAAATCCATGATGAACTTGGCCTTACAGTCATTTCCATGTTGTGGTACATCCCAGAATTTTCACTCTCTTCTCTGAAACTGTCCCTCATAAATCTTTCTGAATCCACCCTTCTTTTGTACCTAAATGTTCCTAGCAATCAACTTCATGCTGGGGGATGTCGTTGCTAAGCAACGATCTCCTCCCTTCATCATCTTCATCACTGCCTTAGCAGTCTGCTCTCTAGTTCAGCTGTTTGAAGGTCTAGACCACAGGAACCCAAGAGTCTTTTTTTTTTTTTTTTGGTTTTTCGAGGTAGGGTTTCACTCTAGCTCAGGCTGACCTGGAATTCACGATGTAGTCTCAGGATGGCCTCGAACTCTCAGTGATCCTCCTACCTCTGCCTCCTGAGTGCTGGGATTAAAGGCATGTGCCACCACGCCCGGCAAGAGTCCTATTTCGACGGTTCCCTCTGAGCTCTTGGTACTCCTTTGGATTCGATTCCATGGTGTATAGTGGATTTTTAATTTTGTTTTATTTTTATTATTTATTTATTTAAGACACAGAGAGGGAGAGAGAGAGTGAGAATGGGCACGCTGGGGCCTCTAGCCACTGCAAATAAACTCCAAACTAATGTGCCACCATATGCACCTGGCTTATGTGGGACCTGGAGAATCAAACCTGGGTCCTTAGGCTTCTCAGGCATGCGTCTTAACCAGCCCAAATAGCAGATTTTTTAAAACGCAACAAGGACCAGTAGCTTGAAACAAGATCCCTGTTCTTATTCCCTCATATGAGAGTAGCAGAAGCTGATGGGGAAATCTTGTGATGATTAGAACTGAAATCTGAATTCCCATCTTTTTTTTTTTCCACTATCTTCAGAATAAAGTTTCTCTACTTATGGTTCAACAGGGCTGCTGAAATTGCAACTATCAGCTGTATGTTCCAGGTAGCAAAATAATAATAATAATAATTATTATTATTAATTATTATTATTATTTTAAAAGTGGGGAGGAAGGTATGAGCTCCTGTCTTGAGATTTGCCAGAAGTGTGAAACAATTATGCTTTAGGTCAAAACTTAGCTTTGTGGTCACATCTTGGCTACAAGAGAGGCGTTGAAATGAAGCCTTTTATCCTGGCTATAACTGGGCTCAAGCAACAGAGATTCTACTAACTCAGGAAGAGGGGGTATTAGATATTTGGTAATAATTTGTTTTTCTTTTTAAAAATTTTTGCTTATTTTTATTTATTTATTTGAGAGTGGCAGACAGACAGACAGACAGGAAGAGGTAGAGAGAGAGAATGGGTGTGTCAGGGCCTCCAGCCACTACAAACAAACTCGAGATGCATGCGCCACCTTGTGCATCTGGCTTACTCAGGTCCTAGGGAATTGAGCCTTGAACCAGTATCCTTAGGCTTCACAGGCAAGCGCCTTAACCACTAAGCCATCTCTCCAGCCCCTTGATTTTCTTTTTTTTTCTTTCTTTCTTTTTTTTTTTTTTTTACAGACAGAGAGAGAGAGAGAGAGAGAGAGAGAGCATTGGCATGCCAGGGCCTCAGCCACTGCAATCGAACTCCAGAAGCTTGCGCCACCTTGTGGGCATGTGTGACCTTGCCCTTGCCTCACCTCTGTGCATCTGGCTTACATTGGATATGGAGAGTGGAACATGGGTCCTTAGGCTCCACAAGCACCTTAACGGCCAAGCCATCTCTCCAGCCCAGTATTTGGTAATGACGTAGAATCTCTGCCATAAGCCTGAAGCTATACTGGAAGAAGTACCACTGTCATGAGGACGGACAAGGCTGTGGCACAGGAAGTCAGTGTGCTGGCTTAGTCAAGCATGAAGCACATTTCTAGCCCAGCTTTCATCAATGATAAGACTGCCATCTTGATTTCTGCACCGCCCCCACCCCCCCAAGAACTGATCCCAACACCGCTGGAGGTAAGGCAAGGTGTCACGGGACTTTCACAGTAAACTAGAAGAAAGGACGAGAATAGGGGCTGGCAAGAGAGCTCCGTCCGTAAAGTGCTTGCCTCATCAGCAGGAAGACCTGAGTTTGGATCCCCACTGCCCACGTTCAAAAAAATGGGGGGCAGGCATGGTGGTATGCACCTGGAATCCATTGCTTGGGAAGCAGATTCCAGCAGATCCCTGGGCATCACTGACCATCCAGGTTGGCCTAATTGGTGAGTTCTTGGTCAATGAACAAAAATCTTGTCTCAAAAAAGATAAAAGAAAAAAGGTCAAGAGTGAAGAGATGGCTCAGTAACAGCATGTGCTTCACAGACATGAGTTGTGGGTCCTTGCTATTCCGGGGGGGTCATTGGCCACTGACATCCCTGGCGCAGGAGGAGTTGGCGGGAGCAGGGTCTTGGAGCAGGTGAGTGCGGCGGGCAATGAACCACCTGGGAGATGGTCTGATGGATAGCGCTCTCATCTATTCAAAAGGGGAGTGGGGGCTGGAGAGATGGCTTAGCCGTTAAAGCGCCTGCCTCCTAAGCCTAAGAACGCCGGTTCCAATCTCCAGGTACCACATTTAGCCAGATGCAAAGTGACGCAAGGGCACAATGCTGCACTTGGCCACAAGGGGTGCGCGCATCTGGATTTCATTCACAGCAGCTGAGAGACTGCTGGTGCGCCCATTCTCTATCTGTCTCCCTCTCCCTCTCTGTCTGTCTCTCTCTGTCTCTCTCCAAAAATAAATAAAATAATAAAAAAATTTTTTTAAAGGTGAGTGGGTTTATAAACATTTGAGAAAGGTTGAGAAGACACATACAGATCATAAGGTGATTGGCTACATAGGTTTATGGGTTGCTATCTAATTGGCTGGTGTTTGGAAGGCAGAAGTTGCAAGAGAGAAGCTGCAAGGGAGATAACAGAAGTGGCGGGAAAAGCTACGTGACTTCAGCCACATATTGATGGCTACAGCTGCAGGAGACTGTTTACTACCATATAAGGGTCTCTTGGGCAGCTGGCCCCAAGGTCAGGAACTGTGGGGGGCGGGCAAAACCTTAGACTATGGAATGCTCAGGTGTTTTGGGATAGAGGGGAGGGCCCGCCCATTCTGCCTCCTCTGAGCGAAGATGAGGCACACCACGACCTTGTGAAAAGGGAGGGCCAACTTCCTGGCCAGAGTGGGTTCCCAACCATAAGACCAGCTGCAACCCCCACAGCCCAAGGCCCTCGGCTATGTCCAACAGCCCAGGCCAGCCTCCTCGCAGTCCCAGCCCGTGTTTTGCAGTGCCCAACAATGAGTGTCCAAGAAGGCCTGAATCTCTCTGAGTTTGATTCCCCAACGTCCACACATGCTTGTAACCCCAGCCTTGTGGTTAGTGGGCACTGGAGGATCCCTGGGGTGGGGTTTGCGAGTCAGCCAGTCTGACTGCAAAAGTCAGCTCGGGACTCCATCTCGAGGAAGACACCTGCATGCTGCTCTGGCCTCCACACGTGCATGCAGTCTGTACATCTGCATGCACATGCGCTAACATTAACATACACACACACACACACGTGCATGCACATGCCCCTACACAAACATGCAGGAACGAGGGAAGGAAGGAAGGGAGGGAGGGACAAAAAAAATGACAAAATCCAAACGTGAGCCGGGCGTGGTGGCGCACGCCTTTAATCCCAGCACTTGGGAGGCAGAGGTAGGAGGATCGCTGTGAGTTCAAGGCCACCCTGAGACTACAGAGTGAATTCCAGGTCAGCCTGGACCAGAGTGAGACCCTACCTCAGAAAAAAAAAAAAAAATCCAAACGTGAGTTGACTGCCTTTATGGGAGAGGAAAGAAGAGAATTGTGGGAGCCTTAGAGCAAGTGTGGCCTAGGTGAGAGGAAGCCCAGCTGTGCCAGTGTGAACTCAGCTGACACTTGAAGGAGCCAAGAGGCCATCCAAGCATAGGGGAGGTGCCATGGGAGGGGAAGTGAGTAGGAGGGGTTGGAGGCATGATGGGAACCTGTGCCAATACCCTGAAAGAAAGGATGTGTGGGGAATGTGGGAGGGAGTCTTGTGGCATGGCGGCACCAGCTGCTGCCAGCTGGGAAAACCTTGCTTAAGAGGAGAGACTGTTTGGAGCCAGCTCTCCCTGGTGTGTATGGGAGTGGGGCAGAATGATCAGGTTTCAGTTCTGGAAAGTTCATCGACGCTATGCCAGGTGGTCTGTTCTGGGTAGAGGCAGAGGGGCTGTAGCAAGCGGATGAGGGAGTGGAGTGTTAGGGACTCGGGAACAACAAAGCCCGGGATGAGTGAGTGGGAGCAGGTCAGAGGTCACAGGGAGGGAGGAATCCTGGTGACTCCAGATACACAGCTGAGCAGAGAGTGATGTCACCGCTGCTACTGGCCAGTTTGCTTCCCTGTACCTCAGCTTCCAGGCCTGGAAAACAAGAATGACAAGCTAGAAATTTCCTAGGGTCTTTCCAATTACTTCTTCAAGCATGTGAATTGGGAAGGAAAGGCCCGGGTGGGTGGAGCTAGTGGGGAAAGAACTGCGAGAAGAGGTTAGTATGAGCAACTCCTTGGAAAGGACTTGGACTGAATGAAGACGGGTAGTCCACAGAGGCCACTGCAGAAGCCAACGAGGGGGGTAGACGAGCCAGGACAGATGTCAACAGCAGCCCTGAGCCCGGACACATGGGACACAGGGACTGTGCTGGGGATGGTCCAAATTGAGCTGACAGTAATCTCTTCATGGGACGTGTATGTCAGTTGCTCTAAAATCCATCTGACAGATCCATGTCTGGAAGAGTACACATGGCTGGCCAATCTTCCACTCCCACTGGAGGGAGAGCTGAGACTCCCTCCCCAAGGCACCGCGAGCAAGCTCCTGCTCAGCTCTCATCACTGGTTCTGTTTGCTTAACTCCACGCCTGTGTCACTTTGAAGAATGCTATTGTCTGGGGATAGGGGCGTGTCACAGTCATGTCAATCTTAATGCGACAGCTGCTGCCACTGTGTGCTTATTAAGCATTGGACAATGTTCAAAGTGTTCAGCAGGCAGAGCTTCTTTGCAGAAGCCCTGTAGGGCAGGTATCACGTGGCTGGGCTGAACCTCCAGACCAGACACAGTTGATGGGAGGAAGGGATTTATTGGAGTTTACAGATCCAGGGGGGAGTTCCAAAATGGTGAAAAAGAGAAGAAAACCCACCACCAAAACCGAGAGTAAAAACCAGTAGCCGGGGCTACTGGGAAAATGGCTTAGCAGTTGAGGCGTTTGCCTGCGAAGCCTAAGGACCCCTGTTCAATTCCCCAGGATCCACGTAAGCCATATGCATGAGGGGCACATGCATCTGGAGTTCGTTTGCAGTGGCTGGAGGCCCTGGCACACCCATTCTCTCTTTCTTTCTGCCTCTTCCTCTCTCTCTCTCTCAAATAAATAAATAAATAAATAAATAAAATTTTTAAAAAAAAATCAACCGGGCTGGAGAGATGGCTTAGCGGCTGAGGCATTTGCCTGCAAAGCCAAAGGATCCCGGTTCGATTCCCCAGGACCCATGTAAGCCAGATGCACAAGGGGCAAATGCATCTGGAGTTCGTTTGCAGTGGCTAGAGGCCCTGGCATGCCCATTCTCTCTGTCTGCCTCTCTTCTATCTCTCTCTCTGCTTTCAAATAAATAAATAAATTTTTAAAAATAGTTCAAAAAAAAAGGTATCAACCATTAGGGAACCCGGGCAGAATTATGACTGCTCTCTGCATCCCTTAGACTGGAATTCCAGATCCGCTCCCAAAACACACCACAGGGCTGGACCCTAGCTAGGATTTGCCCAAAGTGACACCGTTACAAGCTTGAATAAAATTCCTGAATCCACTCGGGGGGACATCCATTCAGACTACCACAATGCCCATTTTACAGACACACAAAGAAACCAAAGCCCAGGGAAATTATGTCATCATTTGCTCAAGGTGACAGAATGAGATAGGCAGATCTAGGTCAGACTGGATTCACCTCTGCTCAGGGTTACAGTGAGTTGCCCATGTCTACGGTTGACAAATGCCTTCCATTCACCCCCACACCCCATCCTTCCATCTATCTATCCTTCCACCTATCCCTGCATCCACCCATCCCTGTACTCATCCACCTAGCCACTCATCCATCTATCTTCCTATCCCTCCATCCATGCAGACCAATTGGGGGAGGGGGAAAATCAATTCATTTGTGATCGTTAATCTTGGTTGGCAACTTGACAAGATTTAGAGTCATCATGGAAGAAAAAATAATCTCTGGTGAATTGAGGTGGGAAGACTTAGTGTAGGTGGTGCAATTCCATGGGCTGGGTATCCTGGACTGTATACAAAGGAGAAAGAAGCTGATTGTGGCGGTGCACACTTTTAAACCCAGCACTGGGGAGGCAGGGAATAGGAGGATCCCTGTGAATTCAAGGACAGCCTGAGAGTACATAGTGAATTCCGAGGTCACTCTGAGCTAGAGTGAGACCCTAGCTCAGAAAACAAGAAAGAAAAAACTGAGAAGCTGAGCCGATGACCATCATTCATTGCTCTCTGCTTCCTGACCGCCAGTGCAATGTGAAAAGCTGCTTCATGCTGCTGTCAGTGTGCCTTTCCCACCATGATGAACTGTATCACCGGAATGCATAAGCACAAGTAAACTTTTCCTTCCTTAAGTTGCTTTTGTCAGGTTTGTTACAGCAATGAGAAAAGCACTAATACTCCATCCATCCATCCATCCATCCATTTCTAAACTCATCTATCCCCCAAATCTATCCAACCAGCCACTTCCCCGAGCCCAGCCATCCAGTCCACCCCTGTTCCTCCTGGACCATTCTCCCAGAAGCCAGAGCCAAATGATTTTCCAGCCTGGAGCACCCACCCACTAGGCTCCTGGCTGACCTGCTCCTGGCACAGCGGGCTCCTCACTGCCTACTCCTCTGTCTTCCTGTTTCCTCCATACAGACAGAAGACAAAACTCCAAACCCCTGCGTTCTACACCACCTCCTCCTCCACCACACTCTCTCCTTTCCTCCATGGGACAAACACACCTCTAAGCTATCACAAGTGACACTCGGGCCACTTCTGGGGATCTTTTCCTTCAAGACTGGGTCTTGAACATCAGGCTCTTCTTTTTCCCCTGATACTGCCAGGATCTTGGGGGAGCTCTCCCTCAGTGTACCCAGAGAAAGACCCCCTGATCTTGTTTCCCTCTTCTGTGTGAGAAACCTGGAAACCTGGGGCAGGTGACAAGTTGGTCCCCGGGGAGTTTTCCAAGTCCCCCTACCACCACCACCACCACCACCTTCATCCCTGCTCCTTTGCTGTCTGTCTCTGAGTTACCTCTGACTTTCCACCTTTAAGAAAAGTCTCAGCTGGGCATGGTGGCACACGCCTTTAATCCCAGCACTCGGGAGGCAGAAGTAGGAGGATCACCATGAGTTGGAGGCAACCCTGAGACTACATAGTTAATTCCAGGTCAGCCTGGACCCCACCTTGAAAAACCAAAAAAAAAAAAAAAAAGAAAGAAACTAAGTCTCCCCTCATTTCCTTTCCTTGCCCTCGTTTCCTTTCCTTGCCCTTAGCTGTATCCTGAAGAGAGCCATCCCTCACAGGCCCCTAGTTGGAGTGTGAGCCTTGCTGGCCTTGTTCAACATCAGAAGTAAAGGTATTAATTAATTATTGCTCCGGGTCTCTTCAGTTTCCCTTCTGTAAAATGGGAATTCCTGCTCTCTCTACTTTGGGGAGGGGTTGTCAGGATCAAGAAGTGACTCATGTTAAACCAAGTTTTGAGAAATATCACCCTGGAATAAAACTCAGTAGCAGAGGCCAGTAAGCTAGAAAGGGGATATAAAGGGAATAGAAAGGGAGGGAGGGGGGACTTAATAAGATGGTATTGTATATATGTAAGTAGAACAGATTAATGGGGGTGGAAAGCCCTAAGTGAGGTCAGGGGAAGAGATTGAGTAACAGAAAGGTGGGGGGAGAGCTAATCAAAATCTAAGAGGATATAAATAAGTCATAGAGAAAACTACTTCTCTGGACAATGAAACACTGAGAAGCCATAGATTGTTACTAGAAAATTTTCAGTGCCAGGGATGGGATAGTTTCCAGTGAGTTGTTGGCCAGGGAGGTCCCTGATGCCCCTAGAACATTATAGGCCATTGCCAAGGCTCTTGGTTTCCCACCAGGAATAGATGGTAAAACCCTATTGCTGAAGGCTCCATATGCTTGGGCTGCAAGGTCACTGAGAAATCCTGCTGGAGCTGAGCTGAAAACCTCCTCCATGTAGACCAGCTGACAGAAAGCTGGAAAAAGCTACACTGCATGCAGTTCAATGGGAGAGAGAGAAATCACCAGTGAAGATACTCAACAGTGAACACTGCAAGCCTTAAATTTGGCCAGCCAGCCAAATGAGCCAATGGGTGCAATTGTGGCATGTCTGTTATGGGGGAAACCAACCACTCTCTAATTGGACTAGAGGCCCACTCCATGGGAGGGAATACATCCCTGATACTGAAAACCTACATTGGGGTAGTCATGAGCCCTAGGGGTGTAATGTCTGCTGGTATCTGGCTAAATGTATATACTGTGCTCACCAAACTGCCCAGTAAGCACTTCTCTTAATGTTCACACCCATATATTAATGCTACTCTCACTTTTGGTTAGAGAAGCTTCTCTTTTCAAATGGTGGTGACCTTACGATGACTCAGAAGGCACCATGGTGCTGAGAAGAAGTGACAGAGGAGTGCTCAGCACTGAAACATCTCTAACACACCTTCCAAGGCTCAGGGTCCATTGTGGAAGAGGTGGAGGTAAGAATATAAGAGCCAAAGGAAGAGTAGGACTCCTTACAACGTGCTCCTCCAGACACAAAATGGCCTGGATATCCATGATCTCACAGTGCCTGACACTACCTACACAAGACCATCATAATAGGAGGAAAAGATCATGACATCAAACTGAAAAGAAAGACTGATTGAAAGGGGAAGGGGATATGTTGGAGACTGAAGTTTCAAAGGGGAAAGTGGGGGAAGGGAGGGAATTACTATGGGTTATTGTTTATAATTGTAGAAATTGTCAATAATTTTTTAAAATTATTTTTAAAAAAGAAAAGAACTATCACCCTGGATCCCAGTGCAAAGTGCTGTTTTGTGGAGATTTCAAAGGGAGCTCTAAAAACCACATTTTCCTACCTGTTCCCTGGTACCACTGCTTCTAGTCCTCTACTCCATGCTCAAAGGAACATTAGCAAAATTCCAGGAACATTATGTTCACTATCACTTGCAGAAGCAATAAAATTGGGAGGGAGGAGAAAGTGTTTATCCGCTCTGGTTTCTGAAACACGCTGGCTCTCTCTGTAAACCACATTGGAGAATCCTATGGTTAAAAACAAAAGGGTGCCGGGCGTGGTGGCACACGCCTTTAATCCTAGCATTCGGGAGGCAAAGGTAGGAGGATTGTGATGAGTTTGAGGCCACCCTGAGATTACATAGTTAATTCCAGGTCAGCCTGGGCTAGAGTGAGACCCTACCTTGAAAAACCAAAAAATGAAAGAGAAAAAAAGGGTGGGCTGGAGAGATGGCTTAGCAGCTAAGGTGCTTGCCCTTGAAGCCTAAGGACCCAGGTTCAATTCCCCAGCACCCATGTAAGCCAGCTGCACAAGGTGGCATTATGCATCTGAAGTTCGTTTGTAGTGGCTGGAAGGCCCTGGCGTGCCCATTCTTTTTCTCTCTCATTCTTTCTTCTTGCAAATAAATAAATAAAACTATCTTACAAAATAAAAAGGAAAAAAGAAAGAAAAGAAAATGATAAACTAAATAAGACCTCCCCTCTCAAATATTAAGATTCAATCAACCCTTTATGAAAATAGGACACCACCACGTAAGGACCACTGGTCTCTGGAGGAGGACTTCCTGCTGGCTGGAGAACATGGCAAGAAACAGGGAGACCCAGAAGCCTGGTGCATTCGTGGATGCATCTGGGTGTGAGCTATAAACCCTTGTACCCCACCCACCCCCAGCCCTAGGAACCACACATTCCCAGTAAATTCTTAAATAAGTGGGAGAAAAAAAAAAAAAAACACAACTTGTTGAGTCTACCTCTTAAAGTGCTTTACACATCCTGCCCCTGTCACCAGCCATCCAGGGGAGCTCTCAGTGGCTCAGTATTCCCATCTATAAAATGGGTCGGACCTCAGCAAGGATATCTTTCCCTCTCTGTTAATTTATTTTCTATTCTGTTCAAAACAAAATGATAAAACAGAAAAGTATAAGAGAATTTTAAAAAAATGACATCCAGGTGATCCAGGGGTGGGGCAATACCCAGCCACATGTCTTCTTCCCTCGATCCATCATGGTAAGTCCCCCCAAAATCCTCAGCTCTCCAAACAGTTCAGTTCCAAAACCGTTCTTCAGGCTGGGTGTGGTAGGGCACGCCTTTAATCCCAGCACTTGGGAGGCAGTGGTAGGAGGATCGCTGTGAGCCTGCGACTACAGAGTGAGTTCCAGGTTAGCCTGGACTAGAGTGAGACCCTACCTTGAAAACAAAACAAGACAAGCAAACATGTTCTTAAAAGATCTCTGGAGTTCTTTTACAGTGACTTCCTGTGATCGTATGACTTTTTTGATATTCTTTAATTTTTCTCAGCCTTCTTTGGTCCTTCATGATATTATGGTCTGATTTCCTGAGGTTTGTGGGTGCCAGACAAGCCCTGTCTAGACTGGACAGAGCCTGTAATGACATGGGGTTCCTACAGGGTCCAGAAGTGCCACCCCTCTTCCAGTCCCTCAGCATTGCTACTGCGCTGATGGCCACCTGGGTTCCACCAATAGCCCCGCTCCTTCTGGACAGACCTGAATAGCTGAATAGCTGTGCATTTCCTTCTCCAGCCTGCATATATGTATGTGTGCATGCGTTTTGTGTGTGTGTGTGTGTGTGTGTGTGTGTGTGTGTGTGTGTGTGTGTTGGGGGTCTGACCCCATCTTCCCCACGCTGCCTTGTTGTCCATTGTCGCTGAAGAGCTTGGGTTCATCCACTCTGGCCTCTCTCACCATGGCTTGAAGGCGCATGTGTGCAGTGTTTTCAAATAACCTGGATGATTTTATTTTATTTTTTTTCGAAATAAAACTGTTTTTTTATTGCTGCTCCCAACCCACCCAGCACCAGCTGTGATGAGAATCACTTGTATGGTAAAGTGCTATTGATGAAATTGCTCCCAGCGGAACACAGCCCTGCACGCCAGCCACCAAAGGCGTCATTGGCCCTTCCCTGCGCTCCTGCAGCCGCTCACCCCTCCCTCCAGCTCCTTCCCACAGCCTTCCTCTCACCTCTGGGCTTCTCCCTCTTCTCCTCCTCCCTGGGCTGCCTGGAATGCTCCTGCTTCCCCACTCCCCTCTTTTTCCTTTGTATCTTCTCATTTTCCTTTCAACAGCCCACCATGTCCCCCATGCCTTTTCCTCTCATCCTAGGTCTGTCTGCCTCTCTCTTAAGTCTCGTTCCTGCTTCTGTCTCCTCAGTTCCCTTTCCACCTTCTCTTATTCCAGTTAACTCAGCCCACTGAGGCCCACACGGGGGAGACCCAAGTCCAGCCCTAATAGGTGGGCGGACCTGGGCAGCTGGCAGATTTTGAGGACCCCGGTGAAGACCGAAGACATCCGTACCTCTCATCCACTCTACTTTCCCTTTCTCCTCTAGAGATGCTGAGATTCAAACAGAGCAAGCAGAGAAGGGTAGGAAAGCAGTGCAGCAAGTTCAGGGAACAGTGCAATCTCAAGGCGGCGTGGCATGACAGGGACATGTAAAGGGAGGTGATAAAGCCACCCAAACATGAGAAGGGGGCTGAGGAACCTGAATTCAATCCCCATCAACAGAGTTAAATGCCAGACAGGATCATGTAGGTTGTAACCCCAGTACTGAGTGAGGCAGAGGCAGGAGGGACTTTTGGAAAGGCTTAACGGACGGACGTGTGAGCTTGCCCAACTGTGGGAGCTTCGAACTCAGTTCTCTCAGGAATCAGCTCTACTTGTTTCTGGTGAGCTCCTGAATCTGCTTCCCTGAATGCATGTCCGCTTGCCTCTTAAAGAGAGAACTCCTCTGCAAACAGCAGTCAGGGCCCAAGGGCTTCCTTGTTGATTTGTTAATGGCTATTTCCCATAGTTCTTTTGTTGTTGTTGTTGTTGTTTTTGGGGGACAGTTGGAGGTAGGGTCTTGCTCTAGCCCAGGCTGTCCTGGAATTTACTATGAAGTCTCAGGGTGGCCTTGAACTCATGGTAATCTTCCTACCTCTGCCTCCTAAATTCTGGGATTAAAGGCGTGCGCCAGCATGCCCAGCTCTTGTTGTTGTTGTTGTTTTGAGGTAAGGTCTTGATCTGGCCCAGGCTGATCTGGAATTCATTATGTAGGTTCAGGTTGGCCTCGAACTCATGGTGACCCTCCTACTTTGGCCTCCTGAGTGCTGTAATTAAAGGTGTGCATCACCACTCCTGGCCCCATAGCACTTTTTTTTTTTTTTTTTTAATTTTAAAGATTTGTTTATTTATTTGAGACAGAGAGAGTGAGAATGGGCACACCAGGGCCTCCAGCTGCTGCAAACGAACTCCAGACGCATGCGCCCCCTTGTGCATCTGTCTTACATGGGACCTGGAGAATGGAACCGGGGGCCTTAGGCTTCTCAGGCATGCGCCTTGACAGCTAAGCCATCTCTCCAGCCCCCAAAGCACTTTTGGAGACCATTTGGAATATGTTTTTTGCCGAGCCAGTCCTTGCTTAAGTCCTTGGTTACCCTTATGCTCATCAGGAACTTCCTCTGAGCTTAAGATAAACTCCCAAGAGGAAGGGTGGGGGGGAAATGTGTTGGAAAATTGACATCCTCTATTGCTACAGATCCCTGGGGAGCAGGCGATGGGACAGTAATAGGTACAGAAAGCTTGGCCACAGGCACATCCTCTCAGAGCAACAATGTTGGCTGCAGAGTTTGGGGGGAAACATTATACCAAAAGGATCATGGGTATGTTATTGCCTAGAAAGTAACATGCATGTGCACTTTTAAATTAAACCATGAGTGTTCCAAGAAGTGTTCTGCTTGACTAAGTTGTGTGACAGTTGGCTTGGACTTATTTTGATTATTACTGCATTGCTAACGAGATGGAAAATGCACAATATTTACCTTCTGAACAAGTGAATGAATGACCGTGACAGTCAATTTCACGATACTTCCAAACCTGGGGGTGCCATCATTCCTCCTTTGAGGGTCTTTCTGGTAAAAGAGTTTAAGAAACACAGCAATGAATAAGAAGTGGGTGTCAGGGAATTGATTTTCATTATTTTTCTTCCTCTCTCTTTCTCTCTCTCTCTCTCTGAGTTTATAGGTGTGTGTGGGGCACACGTGTGTGTATGTCTTATGCATTCATGTGCAGGCCAGAGGTCAATGTCAAGTGTCCTCCTCAGTCATTTTTACCTTACTTTATTATTATTATTTCATTTCTTAAGAGAGAGACACAGAAACAGAGAGAGACAGAGAGAGAATGGGCCTTTCAGCAGCTGTGAATGAACTCCAGATGCATGCGCCCCCTTGTGCCCACATGCAGCATTGCACACTTGTGTCACTTTTTTTTTTTTTTTTTTTTTTTGCATTTGGCTACGTGGGACCTAGAGATTCAAACATGTGTTCTTAGGCTTTGCAGGCAAGAGCCCTAACTGCTAAGCCATCTTTCCAGCCCTCACCTTACTTTTTTGAGATACTGTTTCCCAGTGAACCTGGAGCTCACTGATTCATCCAGACTAGATGGCTGGCAATTCCTGAGGTTCCTCCTATCTCTCTCTCCAGTGCTGGGGTTACAGGCAAGTGCCACTGCACCTGGCTTTTATGTGGGTTTGGGGATTCAAACTCAAGTCCTTGTGCTTGTGTGGCAAGCACTGAGCTATCTTCCCCCCACCCCCAAAAATAAGTAAATAAATAATTTTAGAAAAAGCTTTTTAAAGTAAATATTAAAAGAATAGTTTTTAGTATATTCAAAGTTTAGTTTTGGAACCAGACATGGGGATGTCACATTCACCAAGGCTGAGGTCCAGAGTGTGAGTGGCTGGGGACCACGGGCAGTCTGCTTGGAAGACCTCATGTCTTCTGGAAGCAGAAAGTACCAGAAAGCCAACCCCATAGATGGAGGAGAGCCAGGTTTCAGGACTGGAAAAGCAGAGACAGGGAGATGGAACTAGAATGCAAGTTTGAAGATCCTCTCCCCCGCCACCAGGCAGATGTGCCTCCTTGTTTCCACCTTTCAGACTTGTAGTGCTTCCCTCCACTCTGCCCACCCAGGCCAAGACGAGCCAAGCGCATCTGTGTAAGTCTGTCCCTCCTGCTTGGGTCAAAAGGTGGGGGCATGCATTCCTAAGTACAGTCTGCATGGAGATGCAGAGTAGATCACGACCTGCCCAAGCTGCTCTGAAAGTAAAGTCCAGAGGCTCAGCTCCATATCAACAGCAGCAGCAGCAGTGTGTCAAGGATGGAGCTGACCCAGCAAGGAGGAAATGAAATTGAACTAACTGTGTTCCTTCCACCCAGGTGGATCCCCTCGGGACTCCTGGAACTTCCTGCCACTGTACTGGAAGGAGGAGGGCATGGGGTGCTCAGCTCCTTCTGCCTGGATGTGCCTGGAGGTGCTGAGCTCAGGAGAGGGGTTTTCTAGAAGCTCAGCAGAGCGGCCATTGGTGAGACCAGACACCACAGTGTCCTAAGCAGAAAGCAAAAAAAGAGGCTGTGAATACCTGTCGTCTGAAAGCAATAACCCGAGCCCAGGACCCCTTTCTTAGTGAGCTGTGCACAATGTCTGCCTGCTTTGCCAAGCTCTGAAGTTTCAGGCACGGAGACCAACTCAGGCTTGGCCAAAATGGTTTTGTCTGAATGCTGATCTTTCAGATATTGCATGGGATACAAAGTCAGAAAGCGATGAATACGATGGGCAGGGCTCTGCCCTTTGCAACACAGGAGACAGTCCTTTTTTCTCAGTGTAGAATTTCCTCCAGTGTTTGATGGCCAGGAGTCAGGTGGGAAGATCAGAGCATCACTTCTCTTTAAAAAGCTTGCTGCTCCAGGGGACCACAGAATATGACACCCTTTCTTCCAAGTTTCATCATGTCTTTTGGTCTTTGAATCTCCCTGTTAAAATATAAGTACATCCCCAGGGCTGGAGAGATGACACAGCAGTTAAGGTACTTGCCTGTAAAGCCTAAGGACCTGGGTTTGAGTCCCCAGTACCCACATACTGCCAGATGCATAAAGTGGCACATTTGCAGTGGCTAGAGGCCCTGGCACTCTCGTTCTCTCTATCTGCCTCTTTCTCACTCTCAGATCAATCAATCAATCAGTAAATAATTGTTTTAAAACCACATTTCTAAAATTAGAAAAAAAATGTAAGTACATCATCTTGGGGCTAGAGAGATTGCTCAGTGGTTAAAGCATATGCTTAAAATACGAGTGCATCGAGCCGGGCGTGGTGTCGCAGGCCTTTAATCCTAGCACTCGGGAGGCAGAGGTAGGAGGATTGCTGTGAGTTTGAGGCCACCCTGAGACTACATAGTGAATTCCAGGTCAGCCTGAGCTAGAGTGAGAGCCCACCTCAAAAAACAATAAATGTGTATATATATATGAGTTCATCTGGAGGTCCATCTCCATGAGTGCTGCACGCTGGGATTCAACTAACTGAGGACCAGAAGTATTCAGACAGATAATTGCCTCTGCACTGAATATGGGAGACAGTTTCCCATCATTATTCAGCCAACAGTAATACCTATTTCCATAGCATTTACATTGCGTGGGTAGCATAGGGAATATGCATAGATGAAATGCAAATGCTAACCCGTTTTATATAAGGACTGGAGCAGCCGTAGACTTGCCTATCTGTGGGAAGCCCTGGAACCAAACCCCTGTGGCTACCAAGGGCCCGTTGTACTTCTACACAGAGTCACATTCATCACTATTAGTGGACATTTGGGCCAGGGCTTGGCTGAAAAATGACTGAATAGCCACTAAGGCCTGGGTGGAAGGGTTAGAATAGGACACTAGGAGAGGAAAGAGGGGTTAAGAAAGAGAGATGTGGGCTGGGAAGATACACCAGTCAATAAGATACATGAAGACCTAAGTTTAGTAATCAGAACCCCTCGGCCTGTGTGTGTGTGTGTGTGTGTGTGTGTGTGTGTGTGTGTGTAATCTCAGTGCTGGGGGCTTGAGACAGGCTGAACCTCAGGGCTCTCTGGTGAGCCAGCCTAGTCTGATTTGTGAGTTCCAGGCTAATGAGAGGCTCTTGTCTTAAAAAATAAAGATTAGGGACTAGAGAGATGGCTTAGCAGTTAAGGCACATGCCTGCGAAGCCTAAGGACCCAGGTTCAATTCTACAGTCCCACGTAAGCCAGATGCACATGGTGGCACGTGCATCTGGAGTTCGTTTGCAGTGGCTAGAGAGCCTGGCTCACCCTTTCTCTCTCTCTCTCTCTCTCTCTCTTTGTGTGTCTCTAATCAATAAACAAATAAAAATAAATCTTTTAAAAAAATAAAGATTAGAAAAGGTAAAAGGTGTTCCTGAGGAATGATGCCTGAGGTTGACCTCTGGCTTACACACACACACACACACACACACACACACACACACGAGTGTGCACATTACAACTAAAACGAAAGAAAGAGGAGAAGACAACAGGGCCCTAATTTGCCCTCTGGTGACTCAGCAGTTTTATGTAGTCGCATATATCCAGGGAGAGAGACTTTTTAACCACTGAGCCATCTCCCCAGCCCACCAGAAGGAAGCGACCTGCTTCAGATCCCAAGTGGAGTCAGCCAGAGGACGGGACGGGACCCAGGTCTCCGAGGCTGGTGTTCTCAGCCAAGCTAAGGGACGTGTCAGGGCTTACCCCTCCCTGTGTATGCATACGTAGAACATGGCCCCTCCCCCAGCCCCTATGTCAGCTCTGTTCCCAGAAATGATTTCTCTTGACACAAAATGGAGGTAAAAGGGCAAGGGAATATTTCCAAATGGTGGATCTGACAGCTGCAAATTTCATTTTGTGTTGCGTATTGACCTCTAATTGTTTCCCAAGTAGCCTGGGACTGAGAGATCAATACATCCCACAGATAGTTAATAACCCTTCTCGCATCCCCGGCTTTAGTTAGAAAGCGGTCAGAGTCAAGGCCCTCCAAAAAGTTTAACTGTTTTTTTTTTTTTTTTCATTTTCTCCAGACCCCAATAAACTAGAATTTAGCCTATGACCTTGGGTGGGGAGCCTGAGAAATTCCAGGGCACCTGGACTATCAGAACCAAGATGAAGTCCTAGAGCTTGTCCATGTGGGCCAGAGGATGACACAATGGCCTCCAGGTCTCCAGTGGCCGCTGGGGGAGTGGAGGCTCCAAGCCCATGTTTTTGCTTGTCTTTCCACTAGCACAAGCTGCCTTCATTAGGTTGTTAATGATGACAAGAAGAGTGTGGCCATTTGACCAACTTGTCCCCAGAGAGCTTTTAATGGAAGTCTATGGTAGAGGAAACAAGAATTTGTAAGTACAAAAGCCATTGTTGGGGGCTAGAGACATAGCTTACCAGTTAAGGTGCTTGCCTGCAATGCCTAATGACCTGGGTTCGATTCCCTAGTACCCACGTCAAGCCAGTTGAACAAAGTGGTGCATGCATCTGGAGTTTGTAGTGGCTAAAGGTCCTGGTGCACCTATTCTCATTCTCTCTCTCTCTCTCTCTGCTTGCAAATAAATTTTAGAAAGAAAATATTGGGCTAGAGAAATGGCTCAATGGTTAAAGCACTTGCCTGCAAAGCCAAAGGACCCAGGTTCGATTCCCCAGTACCCACATAAAGCCATATGCAGAAGGTGGTGCATGTGTTTGGAGTTTGTTTGCCGTGGCGGGAGGCTCTGCCAGGCCCATATTCTCTTTCTCAAATAAATAAAATCTTTTTTTTTTTTTTGTTCTCATTCCTCTTTCTCTGCCCCTTAATAGCTGCTTGATCTTTTTTTTTTTTTTTTTTTTTTTTTTCGAGGTAGGGTCTCACTCTGGCCCAGGCTGACCTGGAATTAACTATGTAGTCTCAGGGTGGCCTTGAACTCAAGGCGATACTCCTACCTCTGCCTCCCCAGTGCTGGGATTAAAGGCATGCGCCACCACGCCCGGCTAATAGCTGCTTGATCTTGGCCATGGCACCTTCTCATATCACGGAGCCTCAATTTTGGGGGCTGTACAATGGGAATGATCATTCTTTGTCTAAAAGCGATGTCATGAGGATTAGTCAGAAAGTGAAGGCCACCCAGAGCCTGTATACAATGAGTGGGAGACCCCATGGAACTGAGGGCAGGTTCTGGGAATATTCAACCAGGACCACTAGGCTCCAAGTCTATAAAGCTTAGCAGGGAACTGACTGCCACGTGCCAAACCCAAACTTAAACCAAGTACTGGATGGGCTGCCCTGCTACCAGGCACTTGTGGTCCCTTTCTCAGAGAGCGTCAGATATGTAGGACCCCTCCCTGCTAGATGGTAAGGGTAGCTCTGCAAACTCCCGAGTCTTCCTCAGGGCATCTCAGCTCCATGCAGTGCTCAGCAAACGCTCAACACACCCATCCACAGGCTGATGCCTGACTGGTGTGGCAACGGCAGCATTTGATCCAGAGGATACTGTTGAAACGGACAGTCACTGAGCAGGGGATCACACACTGCTGTGTGGCTTTTCCTGGGGGATACGAACAGATGTCTGCTCATCTCCGACAGACCAAAGAAAGAGTTCCACCCGAGCCTAGCTTAGTGAACACTAGAGGTTAGTGGGGAGGATGGGGGACACAAAGGCAGCGTTACAGCAAATCCCACTCCCAGTTGGAGAGTCTCCTTACTGCTTATAGAACTTTGGATTAAGAAAAAATAAACTGTGTGTACAGGGGTGTGTGTGTGTGTGTGTGTGTGTGTGTGTGTGTGTGTGTGTGTGATAGCCAGAGGACAAGCTTGGGTGTTGTTCCTCAGGGACATTTCATCTTTTCGAGACAGATCTGGAACTGAACAAGCAAGCTGCTTTGGCTGGCCAGTGAACCCTAGGAAGCCGCCTGTCTTTGCCTCCCCAGTGCTGGGTTTACCAACTATATTAGCACTCTGGACTTTATTTTAATGGTGAATATCGTTATTGAATTCAGGTCTTCATGCTTTTGGGTCACATTACTGACAGCTGTCTTCCCAGCCCCTAACGTGGTAGGTGTCTGAAGGGAAGGAGGGAATGTTTCAATGCGGAGGAAATGGCTATATACCCCCCCACACACACACACATCTGGAGGCCCACACTCTTCTGACCCTCTGACGTCCATGCAATGTCAAGGCTAGAATGTTCTGAGACCTAGTTCTTTCTCTCACCCTACTGTGCATTTTAGACACCGAGTTCCAGCGAGGGGAACTTCCAGTGCAGTTTAATCTCGGTGCAATGCTAACTAGCTGTGTGATTCTGAGGTGTATGAGCCCGCTCTGAGCTTCCATTTTTTCCATGGCATTGTGCACTCAGTTCTCTGTAAGGTCGAGGAACAAGTATGCCTTTCCTGCTTTTCTTGTATTCTTTGTTGTTGTTGTTGTTTTGGTGCAAGTGTAGGTATTATGTGTAGTATACATTTGCGTGCAAATGCGTGTGCCTCATGCATACATGTGAAAGCCTGAAGGACACATTATGTAAGCTTCTTTGTTTTTCTATTTTTCTTTTTTTTGGTCTTATTTCCCTGAGCCTGGAGCTCTCTATTATTTTCTAGGGTCTCACTCCAGGTCAGGCTGGCCTGGAATTCACTATGTAGACTCAGGGTAGCCTCGTGCTCACAACGATCCTTTTAAAGTGAAGGCTGGGGATCCAAGCAGGTCCATGCTTGCGCAAGCAAATTACCCACCACTGAGCCATCTCCCAGTGTTCCCAATTTAATAATGTTCATATAGACATGGCAGCAGATGAATCTTTTAAAATTATTATTATTGTTTTTATTTAGAACAATCCAGAAAGCACTGAGCTGAAACCCAGATGGGAGCTGGCCTTGATGCCTCCTCCCTCCTGGTCAGGGAGACACTGGCTGGAGATGGTTTGCCCCGTTTCAGAGGTAAGGAAACTGGGGTTCTGAGAGGGTCCCCTCAAAGTCACATGCTTCCTAAATTTTGGGAAGGTCCAAGATCCCTGGGTGTGTCCACGGAGGAGGCAAAGGAACCTCTAGTCTCTTTGGGGGGCCCAGGGACCCATCTGCCACCTGAGGCCTCCTCTGAGGGAAGCCTGTGGTTACCAGGCAACCACCCCCGTTGCTGGGCACTCCCATTAGCACCTCGCAGCTGTCCTGGCAGCCAAAACTGGTTTGGAAAAGGCTGCCTGGCTGGCAGGTAGGAACAAAGGGATTAAGCCCCAGTTGACAGACAGTGTCCCTCTTATTTGCATGTGTTTAAGCTGCAGAGCTAGTTAGCAGAGGGGACACACATTGCTTCAGAGTCCCTGCCAAACTGGGACGCAGAGGCACCTGCCTGGGCTACAGGAGCCCATTGGAAGAAGGAGGTTTTCTTGGAGGCATGCCTGGGACACTGGGGTGGCCCAGGGGGAGGGGGTGTGCTTCCACCTCTTCCTTCCCGATCTGTGACACAGGCAGACCTGTTCGGAGGTGTAAGTGGGGACAGCTTCTTGAAGAGCCAGTGTGCGCACCAAGTTACAGCTGCAGAAAGATGTCTAACAACACCAGTGGCTTTTATCTGGGTTCCTCAAATCAGCCCCTCCTCGTATAATACACATGCACAGCCTAGCTGAAAGAGAAAACAGAGAGGAAGAAGCAATCCAGGCCTGCCTTTATTTATTTATTTATTTTTCTGCATCCCCTTTCAGAGGCCTCCTGGGGGTGGGGATGGGGGCGCCTGATTGACAGGCTACTAAATGCATGAGGTTTCCCTGTGATAGAGAAAGAGATTTTTCTTGAAGCATTCAACTCCTGACCTTTAAGAGCTCAGGGAACAAAATGATTTTCAGTCACTGGGGCCTGAGTGAAAGGTATGTGAATTGATCGACTGCAGGACTTGGGCCTCCTGAGGTCTCAATGTTGTGTCATTAAAATCTTACAATCGAGTTACCCTAATGTATTCCAGAGGCGATTAGTAAAGAGACTGTGAAGCGATACCCATGGGCTAAGATTTTTTTTTTTTTTTTTTTAACCAAAGGCCTGCTCCCATTCTGGGGAGGCCACTTGTGAGTGAGATCCCTGGAACTAGCGTACCCAGCCTCTGCCATGCCAACTTGACATTGGACTCTAATAACTATTGTCAGCAACACCTCTGCATTTCTTCCTCCAGAAAGACGCCTGTCTTTCTGGCTGAGCATGGCGCCTTGGTCCTCAGCAATGGGACTGGGGCTGGGGCAGGGTCACTTGACCCAGGCTGAGCCAATGAGAGTCTTCCTCTCATGTTCAAGAGGATCTTGAGGTGGGAGAAGGTGAAAGGGGTGGGGTGGGGTTTGATGACAACCACTGGGTGGAGGAAAGAAGAAGAGATAGCTAGATAGAGGAGGGAGAGGGTTCCTGAAACTCCACCCCTTGATCTCCTCACATGCCCACCTCCTTTCCCAGCCCCAGGGAGCGAGCCTTAAATGTCTTCTTCTGCCTAAATCGGTCCCAGTTTGTTCAGCTAAGCAGCTGAAATCCTGTCCTTGAGAGGAACTGATAGTCCCAAGAAGCAATAGTGTCAGGCTTAGGGAAAGTGAAAGTAACGGGGAGCGACAGGAAGGATGGTTGTGCCCATCAGAGGGGCAGACCTCGGCAGCTCATGGGGACAGACGCCAGACGCTCTGTGGAGGAGACCTTTCTCTCTCCCTCTCTCTCTCTCTTTCTCTCTCTCTTCCAGCTTCTAAAACAATGCAGCCCCACCCCCTCCCTCTTGGGGCTGTGGTGTCTAGCCACCACAACCCTGATCCTTTCCTGCTTTGTTCTCTCTGGGCTTCTAGACACCATGTTCAAGTAAAGTTCTGGGTCAGAGAGAAAGAGAAACGGAGTCTGGTTGGCACAGCTCTCTCGTATTTTTATTTTTATTTTATTTTATTTTATTGGTGCCAGCCTACTTCACAGGCCTGATATCTATGAGTCAGGTGCTAATGCTGAGCCAATCAGGTGAGGAGATGGGGACGAGTCTCACAGGGTCCAAAGAGAGACCAGGAAATTAGTGAGAGGTGACAGGCCAGCCAGGTCTCCCTCATAGGAGCCACAACATCTCCAGCACATCTCCAACTAACCTAGGGGAGGTCAAGGACCATCTATATTCTGCCTTCCCATATTCCAGAACCGTCTCAGGCACAGGATCTTTTATTTGGCAGTGGGGACCCTTCCCCCTGCTCCAGGGAGCTTGCTCCCAGGTGCCTCTCTGGTGTGTTTCTTGCTTGAATTGCAAATTGAATGGCTGCATAAACCCTACATAACTCAGAGCCCCATGTTGGCAGTATCTTATTTTTCAATTTCTTTCTTTTTTTTTTAATTGAATGAACATATTTTATGCAAGCCGTTCTACCTTGGTGAAGGCTGTTCCCCCGTGATTCATCAGAGTCAAAACTAGAAACGCCGTTCTTTGGCTCCGTCTTCCTGCTGAGAACATCACATAACTGAGAAATGTTCATGCATCTCACAGAGGTTCAGGGGAGGGCGAAAGGGAGGGGCGGCAAGAGGAGGAGTAAACAAATGAGCAGGTGTACATGGGAGACAGCACCCAGGAACACACTGGACGCAGAGGGGAAACAGAATCACATCTCTCTCTCTGTCTCTCTCTCTCTCTCTCTCTCTCTCCCTCTCTCTCTCTCTCACACACACACACACACACAGAGGGGACGAGAGAGGGGGGGGCATTAAGAGCTATACACCTCCCCACTCAGGTATCCCCTACATTAAGAAAAGAAGAAGAAAAAAGGCATATTCTCACAGATTTCAAAGTGAGAAGGGATATTATTATTATTAGGAAGCTGGTCCACTTGTTTTCTCAAATAAGAAAAGTGAGACTCAGGAAGGGAGTTGCCTCCACGTGTGCGCTTGCACATACACACATGGCCTGCGTGCCTGCCTAGAGATATGGAAGTCAACTCACCTTGGATACAGACCGTCTCTTTGTGTCTCTTGACTGAGATCTTGTTTCTGCCTCAGGGCTCCAGACATCCTCAGCTCTCTGATCTATTTCTGTTATTGTTTTGTTTTTCAACGTTTTGAATGTTAGGTGGGTGGGGTTGGCTGCGCACCTGCCCAAGTATTTTTAGAAGGCTTTCCCCTAGCCTTATTCTCAGGCACGGTGTGAACAAACACTCTGCAGGTTAGACAGATCAGACTTGCAACACAAGTTCTTGGGACCCTTCTCGTTTCTTCTGAAGCTTTTAAAAGAATATTTATTTATTTATTTATTTATTTATTTATTTAAGAGAGAGAGAGAGAGAATGAGGCAGATAAAGAGAGAATGGGCACGCCAGGAGCTCTAACCACTGCAAATGAACTCCAGATACATGAGCCACCTTGGGCTTATGGGGAATCGAACCTGGGTCCTTAGGCTTTGCAGGCAAGCGCCTTAGCTGCTGAGCCATTTCTCCAGCCCTCTTCTGCAGCATTATTCGCACTTTTAAAATATGCTGCTCTCCTCATCTCCAGCCTTGAACCATCAACTTGTTCACTACCCAGTTTCACTGTCCCCCCCCCCAACCCTCAGATGCCATTTTCCAGATCAATTTTTCTAAGACATGACTCTTTTTTTTTGTGCGTGCGTGCTCGTGCACATATGTGCACGTTTGCAGGTGTAGGCATCCTTGTGGCATCTCATTCTCATGCCCTTCCTGTAGTGGAATGTGCTCCCATGCTGAGGCCAGAGTGGAAAGGTGACCCACTCCATGACTCTTCCTCCTGTTTTTTATTTACTTATTTATAAAAGACAGAGAGAGACTGAGAGAGAAAGAGAGAGAGAGAGAGAATGGGCGTGCCAGGACCTCTAGCCACTGCAAATGAACTCATATGCCACCGTGTACATCTGGCTTACGTGGGACCTGGAGAATCAAACCGGGGTCCTTAGGCTTCACAGGCAAGCGCCTTAACCGCTAAGCCATCTCTCCAGCCCGTTCCTCCTGTTTTTGTTTGAACCAGAATCTCACTGATCCCAGATCTTTTGGTCTTTTCTCATGAGCTCCAATGCTTTCCTAGTGTCCACTCCCCCGTGGGGTTGGGGATACAGGCGTGTCTGGCCATGCCCAGCTGTTTATGTGGGTCCGGGAAATTTGAACTAGGGCTGCTTCGAGGCCCTCATGCTTGCACAGGAAGTGTGCTTAACTGCTGAGCCAGCTCTCCAGCTCACCTTTCCCTTCTTTGAGGAGGAGGATGCTCTATCCTGAGCCACACACATGTCCACTTCTGCTCTGGATTGCAAGAGAAATTTTCCAGCAACATGAAGCTAACCCACTGGAGGGAGGCACGGGGTGTCAGTAGATTGACATAGTTAGGTGCTCGAGGAGCCCAGGCTGATCCGGGAAGGTAGCTAGCTGATGTCGGCAAACATCTCTCCTCCATTTCTCAACTCTTGTCTTCCTGAACAGCAGCCTCTTCTAATCCCTTCACTTTGGACTTTCTGGTGCCTTTTCCATTCCTTAGAAACAGTGAAGAATTAGAAGTTTAAAACTTCACCCTGACAATCTCTTTAACCAGAGATTTATAGACACTCAAATATAATGTGCTTACTAATCTATGGAGATTTATTTGTTTAGGGGGCTTTGTTTATTGTTTGTCCCCGCCTTTTCTGCTTTGCTCTTCCATTGGATTGGATTGTTCCCCCCTCTCCTTTATGCCTTTTTCTTCTTACTGTTTTTTTTTTTAATTTTGCTTTTGTTTATTTATTTCTTTGTAAGCAGAAAGTGATAGAGAGAAGAAACTTAAACAGAAAGAGAGAATGGGCACACCAGGACCTCCAGACACATGTGTCACTTTGTGCATCTGGCTTTACATGGGTACTGGGGAATTGACCCTGGGTCCTTAGGCTTTGCAGGCAAGCGCCTTTACCGCTGAGCCATCTCTCCAGCCCTTTACTGGTTTTAAGTTCATACATTTACTGGTTTGTAACCTTTTATTTTATCTTTTTATTTTATTTTTTAAAGATCTATTTTATTTATTTATTTATTTTTTATTTGAGAGAAAGAGGCAGAGAGAGAGAGAGAGGGAGAGAATGGGCGTGCCAGGGCCTCCAGCCACTGCAAACGAATTCCAGGTGTATGCGCCCCCATGTATATCTGACTTATGTGGGTCCTGGAGAATTGAACCAGAATCCTTTGGCTTTTCAAGTCCTTGATGTTTTGACATGTGTATTGTGTTTAACCAAGTCTGATGTTAATAAAAATTCATGTCATCCAACAGTTTAAGAGTGTAGAATGGTGAGTAGTTTTAGTACATCATGGTGGTATTTTTAGTACATCATAGATTGATGTTGTTGAACACCCCCTAATTGCTTAATAGTGTCCCTACAGTTTGATTCAGGAAATGCTTGATGGGGCTTATTTTATGCTTGACATTTTTCTCGGCTTAACATTTCTCTTAGCGGCACAGCCCTTGCTTATAGATAGGTTTCTTTCCTTAAAAGAAAAAAATTATTTATTTATTTATTTGAGAGAGAGAGAGTGAGCTAGAGAAAAGGAGAGAGAGAGGGAGAGAATGGATGTGCCTGACGCTGCAAACAAATTTCAGACACAAGTGTCGCTTATTTGGCTTTATGTGGATACTGGGGAATTGTACCCAAGTCATCGGGCTTTACAAGCAAAGGCCATTAACCACTTAGTCATCTCCCCAACCCAACTTCTGTCTTTTGAATATGGTTCTGCAGTAGAGATTTCCAAGAGGGCTTATTAACTGTGACTCTGATAGATTTATTTGGAATACCATAGTTTTCCTTTTCCTTGACTTATTTTTTTTCTCTTTGAGACAGCATTTTGCTATATAGTCCAGGCTGGCTTTGAACTCTTAGCAATCCTCTTGCCTCAGCTTCCAGAGTGTTGGATTACAGCTCTTTTCTCTTATAATTGGAATTCTAATTTGAAAGTTGGGTGGGGGAGACTCCATTATTTATAGACATGATTCCTTTTTTTCCCTCCTTCTGTAGTCATTACTATTTCTTCACTTACTTATTGACAATTTTTATACATATTTATATAATGTATTTTGGTCAGAATCCCTTCCCATTTCCCGCTCCTGAATCTCTTCATCATAAGTAATCCCTCTTCTACTTTGATGTCTCTTTTTATTCCCTTATGTGCGAGTGTGACCCATTGGGTTTAATTAGGGGTGTCTGCATGGGCAAGGGTGGGGGATTACTTCCCAGAGCTCATACTACACATGCAGCTCATACTACACCACTGCAGAAAACGTCTTCAACTGCGAAAGTTGCTGTTATTTCTACAGTTGCTGACTGTCGTTCCTTAATCTATAGCAAGCATCTCTGCTATCTCTTTTAAAAAAAAAAAAAGAATATTCTATTTTTAAAAAAACTTTTATGTATCTGCAAGTAGGAAGAGAGAGAGAGAGAGAGAGAGAAGAGAGTTAGAGGGAATGGGTGTGCCAGGACCTCCTGCCCCTGCAGATAAAGGCCAAATGCATGTGCCACTTTGTGCCTCTGTCTTTATGTGGGTACTGGGGAATCGAACTTGGGTTGTTGGGCTTTTGTAGTGGAGCACCCTAACAGCTGGGCCATCTCTCCATCTCTCCAGCCCTCTGTTATCTCTTTTAAGATAGTCTCCTTGGCCTTGGTGTTCTACAGTTTTAATAAACTGTGTAATGCTCAAAGGTTGGACTTCATTTTATTGATCTTGCTTGACGCTGTCTGTGACTCTTGAATCTGAAGATTAATGTTGATCAGTAATTCTGAAACATACCTATTTCATTGTTGGTCTCCTGCCCTCCTTTCTCCAACTGTGACTCCCATTTGGTGTCTGTAGGATCTTCTGTTTTTAAAAGTTCTTTGGTATTTATTTATTTATTTGTGTGCACTTGTGTGTGTGCATGCACACACCTGCACCCATAAGCCGAGGCTACTATTGAATGCTTTGTGTAGGTTGCTGGGGAATTGAACCTGGGCAGGCAAGCTTTATAACAAGTACCTTTAACCTCTAAGCCACCTCCTCCAGGATCTTCTTATCCATATTTCTTAACCACTCATATCTGTCTGTATGTTTAATGCTGCATGCACTCTTTTCCCACGTATATTTCCAAGCCCATGAATTCTCTCTTCAGTTCTTTAATTCTTTAATCTGTTCCTTAAGTCATCCACTTTTTTGTATCAATTATTATAGGTTTTTCATTCCTAGTCATCCCACTGGATTCTTTTTGTAACATAAAAGTTGTTTTCAGGCTGGAGAGATGGCTTAGCGGTTAAGGCGCCTGCCTGCCAAGCCTAAGAATGCTGATTCCAATCTCCAGGTCCCATGGTTAGCCAGACACAGTGACGCAAGGGTGCAATGCCACACTTGCCCACAAGGGGAAGCACACGTCTGGAGTTCATTTATAGTGGCTGAGAGGCCTCTGGCGTGCCCATTCTCTCTTTCTCTCTCTCTGTCAAATAAAAAAAAGTTGTTTTCCCTTATAATGTTCTTTAATTTTTTACTGATCCTTTTATGCATTCGTTTATTTCATCATATTTATTTTTCTAGATTACTGCTTCTGCCACCTGAAGTTCTTATAGGTAGAAGGTATTGGATTTAACAACTCTCCTTCCGCTGGAGAAATGGCTTAGAGGTTAAAGATGCTAGCTTGCAAAGCCTGATGGACTAGGTTCGATTCTCTAGTACCCATGTAGAGCCAGATGCACAAAGTGGTGCATGCATCTGGAGTTCATTTGTAGTGGCTAGAGGCCCTGGTGCACCCATTCTGTCTCCCTCATAAATAAATAAATTAATTAATTAATAATATTGTTCCTTTAGGCTCTTCTGGTTGATACCAGAATGCTGCATAGATTTTTAAAGCACATTTTATTTATCTATCTATTTATTTATTTATTTAAGAGAGAGAGAAAGAGGCAGAGAGAGAGAGAGAGAGAATAAGCATGCCAGGGCCCTCAGCCACTGCAAATGAATTCCAGACGCATACGCCCCCTTGCACATCTGGTTTATGTGAGTCCTGGGGAATTGAACGGAGGTGGTCCTTTGGCTTTGCAGGCAAGTGCCTTAACTGCTAAGCCACCTCTCCAGCCCCCTGCATAGAGTCTTGTGTATTTTGTTATGCAGTATTACGAGGCTACTTTTCCTTTGCAAGTGTGTGTGTGTGTGTGATGGAGTATGTGTGTGATGTGCATGTGTCTGTGTGTAATGGATGCATGTGTATGTGCCCTTGCAGTGCCCCACGCACTCACCCGAGCTTATGGTGGCCGGAGGTGACCATTGGCTTACACACTCCATTGCTCTTCCACCTTTTCTCATTTTGAACCAGAATCTCAAGACACCAGAGCTTGCTGTTTTTCACAAGTCTGGGGGGTTCCCTGGTCTCTGCTCCCCTTTGCTAGACTGGGTTTTCAGGCACATGTGGCCGGGTCCAGCTGTGTACTTTGGATATAGAGACTAGAACTCAATGCCGGTGCCAGAACTGTCCTTAGCAGCTGAGCATTCTGTCCTACTTTTTGTTTTGTTTTGGTTTTTCAAAGTAGGGTCTTTATCTAGCCTAGACTGACTTGAAATTCACTATGCAGTCTCAGGGTGGCCTCGAACTCACTGCGATCCTCCTACCTCTGCCTCCTGAGTGCTGGGATTAAAGGCGTGCGCCTCCACGCCCGGCTTTCTGAGGCTACTTTTGATGGCATTTCCTCTGGGGAGAATACTTTTCAGGTTGATGACATGCCACCATATTGCCTGTGTTTGCTTCTGCCCCATTGCCCAGCTTCACCCTCATCCATCATCCATTCGTGTTAATTCATAGATTTTTTTTAAAAAAAAAAAGATTCTCAGACCAACCAGGCCATAAATATCACAACATAGCCCATCCTCTCATAAGACAGAGACTTGCATTAGAATTACCAGGGGACGCCCCATCCCTGGAGCTCAGGCCGACGCATGCCGCTTTCCCGACAATCTCTCTCTGGACTAAGATTTCATAGCCGACCCTCTGGCTGCGTGCATGGCGCTGGGGGAGTCCACCTTCATGCACTGTTCTTGTTTCAAGCAGCACGGACTGAAAGCCTTTCCTTTTGCTTTCATGTGGATCGGAAGTCCAGAGGCTGTCCACCATCATCTCGAGTTTGCTATAGTTGCTACAGCCTATATTTACATTCCATGCCAAATGCTATGATTTTTGTTCCATCTTCATTTTGAATCCCTCATGATTTCCCATGGTTTTTTGTAAGCTCAGTTAGAAAAATTATACATACATATATACATATATATATATATATATATATATATAATCTCCATTTATATTTATATGTAATTTTCTGAGAGAGTCTATTTTCGAAGTAATTTTCTGAGCAAGATACTGACAGACGGACTTTAGGTCTTTAGGTTCCTGTGGCCAGGCTCAAAGGTCTCCAGTTTTTCCATGTCTATCTCATGCTGGGGGCCGCTTTCTCTTTATGGTGACGTCAGTGACCCGACCCCTCCCCGCCCCCCCAGCAATTCCAGGTTTCCAGGACCTTAGACACAGACAGGAAGGAGACAGCAGCAAATTCCTGAAACGAGATGACTATCATCCGTCCGATGTGGGTCACGAGTCCTCCTCTGAGCCATCAGAATGACTCAGCCATCCTTCAAGGGACAGAGGAACCCCAAGAGCATCCAAACCGCAGGCTGCCAGGATCAGAAAAGGAGGGAAAAGGCCCCGGACAAGCGGATGGACAGGTCGGACTGGAGCTGCTGCGGGCCTGTGAAGGGTCATCCTGGGAAGGCTGGCCCTGGGGTTGAAGTCTTATCATTATCTCGCTGAATTCCACAGCTGCTGAGGGGCAGCATTGTGCCGACGTGCTTGATCCTGACTCCAATCTTGGGGGTTTTTCTTTTTGGCTTTCCGAGGTAGAGTCTCACCCTAACTCAGGCTGACCTGGAAATCACTCTGTACTCTCAGGGTGGCCTCGAACTCACTGCGATCCTCTTACCTCTGCCTCCGGCGTGCTGGTATTAAAGGCGTGCGCCACCGCGCCCGGCATCTTGGTATTTTCAGAAGGTTTAAACGTCTTGGCTCAACACTTACGGCCACGTATTCTCATCAGTGACCGTGTCTAACTGCATCTCTTCCCACTTGTCTGCTCAGTAAACACACTTCACATTCATCTTTGTGCTTCATTCTAAGCCTTTGCTCTATCTATGAGGAGTTTTCCATGACCTTCCACCAAGACAATAAGAGGACAAGACCCAGAGCAGGAGTGACCAGTCCATGTGTGACTGGTCCATGGTGAGTCTTTACATGAGATGTTGTGTCATGGCTAAACCAGACTCAGAGGGTCTCTTGGATCTGGTTCTTAGAAACAGACTGAGGGCTGGGAAGATGGCTCAGGGTATAAACTGGTCGCCATGCAACCATGAGGGTCTGAGGCACCAGTATGATAACTCAGCCTGTGACCGGTGAGTGCCTAAAATCCCAGCATAGGGGAGGCAGTGACAGGGAATGGCTGGGGGCTGAACATCTAGCTAATCTAGGCAAATTGGGAAGGTCCAAGTTCTGTGAGAGACTCAGTCTCAAAAACTAAGATGGAGAGCCACTGCAAAGGACACGCATCATGGACCTCTGCCCATGCACATACATGCACATGAACCCCCACACACATGTATGTGCAAACAAGCATATACATATGAGCACACATCACAAATACACTCATGAAACAAAATAAAATAATGAAACGAAATTAAAAGCAACAGAACCCAAGGCAAGTATCCTGGGGCACCTTGTTCATTGAGGGAGTGTTCTCCAGGCTGGAGAGATGGCTTAGTGGTTAAGGTGCTTGCATGTGAAGCCTAAGGACCCAGGTTCAATTCCCCAGTAGCCATGTAAGCCAGATGTATATGGTGGCTCCTGTGTCTGGAGTTTGTTTGCAGTGGCTAGAGGCTCTGTTGCACCCGTTCTCTCTCTCTCAAATAAATAAAGAAAATATTTTTTAATTTAAATTAAAAACAGTATGAGAATGAAGGGTATAGGAGATAGAGCGGAAGGAAGATATGGTTTCAGAGAAGCCTACCGTCAACCTGGACCAAGGGCATCCCAGAGACATCCCATCATGAGGAAAGCTTTTCTATCCCTGCAGCCATCAGTCATTGGCTATGGCTGACCCTGAGGAATGGTGGGAACGGTGAATCCCTGCTCAGGTGTCTCCTAGAAATGAGTTCCCATCTGCTGAGAGAGATAGATGCTCCTGAGAGGAGGGTGGCTGTGGGCAGGGTCTCAGTGATGTCTATGACAGTAGAAAAGAGTGGTGTAATGATTAATAACCCCAGTACTTATGTAAAGGCAGCCTTTGCCCTTGTATATGTTCTTTCAAATGTTAATGACCATGTAGCTAAATCCTGTTGTTTCCCATGTCACATAAGGTGACTGATTTTTCTCAAGATCACACCATAGATAGGCTCCACACCGCATTCCATAACGGGGATGAGTCATCACACAATGGTATCTGGTATGCGAGAGACAGGAGGAAACCACACCAGTGGCAGAAGCTTGTGACCTAAAGGACTTTGGGAAGTGTGACCTTGTCTGGGCACCTTCTAGGTGACTTTGACCCCTTATACGAGGGCCCCATGGCCCACTAGGTCCACTAGCTCCCATTGTCCAGTGTTCCCCCACTTCTGGAGGGGTGCTTCTTTCTGGAAATAGATGCTCCCATTTAAAAGGGACACACTGACCTTGTGAAGAGCGTTTGGGCTTTAGCAGCTGCTGGGGTGATGAAGGATTTGGAAATCATAACCTATGAAGAGGGTGTGAATGGACTCAGGCTTGATCCTAGAAAGACATTCAGACAAGCATCCCTTGCAGCCAGTCTCAAAACAGAAAAAGCCCGTTGAGTTCACAGATTCAAGTAGGTGGAAGCAGAAACACACGAAAGCGAGATGGCACGCGGGTATCTGGAGACTTTAACCCGCAGTGATATACTCGTAAATGTTTAACCATCAGCTCTCCTCCGGAAGTTCAAAGCTGTGACCAGCCATTGTGATGGCTCATCAACTAGATTAAACTGAAAAGCACCTGGGAGATTAAACATTCCTCTGAATGAATGTGTGAGGGCATTTCCATAGAGAATTAATGGGGGAGTTCCACCCCTAAATAGGAATGGTGCCACCCCATAGACTGGTAGTTCAGAAGGAATAATATAGGCACACTCTTTCTGTTTCCGGGGCCACCATGATGCCAGCTGCTTTGCCCTGCCACACGTGGACTTCTGTGATGGGCAAAATCCTATGGAACCATAAGCTATAAAGTCTTTCCTCCGTGAAGTTGTTTCTCTGAGGTGTTTTCCACAGAGGCAGAAAAGTGCCTAGCACAGCCCGTTTCTGTGCTGTCAGCAGTGTGAACATGGCCAATTTCAATTCCATGTGATATCCCCGAATGTGGAGCTGGAGTGGAGGGGGGGTTGCTGGTCCCCGCATCCCAGCGATTCTTGCTCTGCAGGCCCACGGAGCTCCTGGGGCTAATCTCCCAAAACACTCAGCAGGAGAACATTCCAGGATCTCCCAGGTCTGAAAAGCAGATGATCCTTTCTAGACCTCAGTCTGAGCACACAGCTTGGTGCATTACCTTAATATATAGGCCCCAAAGGACCTGCAGCAAAGACATGTGTAACTCTGGCTGGCTCAGCATTCCTCAAAACCTGTTTGACCACCCAACCATGCCATCATCACACACCTCTCAGGAAAACCCTGGAATGGGCGTTTGGTGGGACACACGTTAGAAAATAGCCATAGGAGCCATGTCTTTCTAGCAATGAAAGGGATACCCCTGGGAAAGAGGGTCCACTCAGCTATTTTATCTGATCTCAAAGGGAAGAAATAAGACCAATGTATGAAAACCTGGAGATGCAAGATTTAAGTTGGCAAGAGGAAACTTTCTCTATAGAGGGGCATGAAGGTCCTTCTGGGCAAAGAAAGTCGATGTGTACACACTGAGGAATGCTGGGAAGGGACCTCTCCCACCAGGAAAGCAGTTTCCTGTAAGGACTCGGCATAGGACTCAGGTTCCTGTTAACTTCAAGTGTATAGGCGCTGGTTGTGTGAGGCCTCAGAATGGGGCCTGTCAGATGGACGCCTGTGTGTGGAAATAGCTATTCCAACTCTATTCGTGTGTGTGATATAATTTTAGAAGAGCGAGAATGTCATCATTTCCCAAAATAGCCTTCTTTAATGTCTAGTTGCTACATTAATTCACCGCTAGAGCTTTTCTTCTCTAGCTTAATACTTCATTCCATGTTCAAATGCACATTCTGCTGGGAACAGGCACTTTGATAGAAGAGACTATTGGCCAATTACATCCGTGTGGTGTGGTGTGGTGAGGCTCTCGTGCCTCCTCAAGGGACAATTAGTAGAGGAGGGTTGGGAACGAGGGTATTGGGTGTCGGGGGTCCAGAGCAGCAGAGCTCCAAGCCCGGAGGGCACGGGAGTACAGGGATTTGCTCTTGGCTGCCTTTGTGAATGCTTTTGGGGCTGGGCCTGTCCTAGAGATATCCCAAACCTATTTTAGGAGAAAGCAAATTTAGCTGGTGCCTGGTTTGCAAATCATCCAGATATGTTGGTATTTCAGATGACACAATCTGTCTTCAAAGGAGACGCGGAAAGTCTTTACAACCCAAAGGGATATGCCATTTTGAATGCTGCCGCCATTAAAAGCCCGCAGCCTCGTTCCCTGACCAGACCCAGCAAATGGGCTAACCATTCTGTCTAGGGCTTGCAGGTTTCACCCAGAAGCGTTTTCCTCTGGCCACATTCTCAGAACAGCCTGACCAAGAGATGCTGATCTGGTCTCCGTTAGACAGATGAGGAAACTGAGGCACTTTACAGTTACCCCGGGGAGTAGATGGCAGAGGTTGACTTCAGCTCACGCTTTACAAATTTCAAACCCTATGGTAATTAATTTTTTGTTTTTTGAGTTAAAGTCTCACTCTAGCCCAGGCTGGCCTGGAATTCACTCTGTAGCCCCAGGTGGGCCTCCAACTCACGGAGATCCTCCTACCTCTGCCTCTCCCTCCTGAGTGCTGGAATCAAAGGCGTGTGCCACCACGCCCAGCAGTGTAATTAATCGTTAATTTTTAATTTGCATTTTAACGGGGTCATAGAAGGTTATAATTTTAACTGGCAAATTATCACACAAGGTATTTGGTACCACTCTCTGGCCCCTCTGCCCTACTCTGCCTTGCTTTTCCAAAACGTAAGTCAATTTCTGACTTTTACCTATCTCTTCGTATATTGAACTTTATCATTCATTCTAAGTAAAATGATTACACTTCTGATTTTTGAGGTAAAAATTCTTTTGGATGTGGTCTAAATTCTTCCTTCTATGGAAGGTAAGGATTTCATTTGTTATATCTTCATAGTCTTTCTCTTATCTATACATGCATTCTATCTATCAGATACATATTCATTCCACACATACATATCTCCCTGCCCCTCCAGGCACATCATAACGTTATTTCATCACTATTTTCATTTCTGATATCTTAGTCTTAATATCCAGAATCTCTCTGATTGATCCTCTTGTATTACATCCTGGTTTTTAAAATATTTTTTTAAGATTTATTTTTATTTATTTATTTATTTATTTATTTATTTATTTATTTATTTGAGACAGAGATAGGGAGAGAGAATGGGTGCGCCAGGGCCTCTAGCTACAGCAAATGAACTCCAGATGTATGCGCCACCATGTGCATCTGTCATACATGGGACCTGGAGAATCCAACCTAAGTCCTTAGCCTTTGCAGGCATGTGCCTTATCTATTTATTTATGAGAGAGACAGAGAGAGAATGGGCATGTCAGGGCCTCTAGTCACTGTAAAACGAAATCGAGACACATGTGCCAACTTGTGCATCTGGCTTTCATGGGTCCTTAGGCTTTGCAGGCAAGCACCTTAACTGCTAAGCCATCTCTCCAGTCCTTCATCCTGTTTTTGCTGCATAAGTAATATGCCTTTGCTTACAAGAGACTGACTTTTTCATTCAGATTTTTCACTTTTTACCTAGATAGCCTCTCTCTCCTAAGTTCTTCTCACAATGGTGTTGGCATTTCAAGTTAGAGATTATCCTCCTGTCTCTGATAAACCTTGTCTCTCTATTCACAGTTACCCAGGAAATGCTCAAAGGTGCCTGGAACTCAGTGCCTGGGAGAGTGCAGCTTCTTTAGAGCGATAAGACGGGAGACCAGTCAATTCCCTGGGGTAAGCCCACCTGTCAGTATCTGGAGAAAAGAAAAAAATAAAAATAAAAAATAAAATCCTAAAAAAAAAAAAAGTAAATCAAATTCAGGACTGGAGAGATGGCTCAGTGATTAAAGGTGTTTGCTTACGATGCTTGACAGCCTAGGTTTGACTCCCCAGTACTCACAAAAGCCAGATGCACAAAGTGGCACATGCATCTGACTCTGGCTCACTCATTCTCTCTCCCTCTCTCCCCCTGCCTGTCTCTCACTCAAATAAATAAATAAAAATATTTTTAAAATAAAATCAAATCTTCCTTTTTTTAAAAAAAAAAACTTTTTATTTATTTATTTATTTGACTGAGAGGGAGAAAGAAAGAGAGAGAGTGAGGGAGAAAATGGGCACACCAGGGCCTCCAGCCACTGCAAACGAACTCCCGATGCATGCACCCCCTTGTGCATCTGGCTAACGTGGGTCCTGGGGGATCGAACCTGGTTCCTTTGGCTTTGCAGGCATATGCCTTAACCACTAAGCCCTCCCTCCAGCCCAAATCTTCCTTTCTTCTGCCACTGGGAAAAGAACAAGAGAAGGTGCCTACGCCTGTCAGGTCACATTTGGGAGTCAAGTCTCAGCTCCACAGTTCCAACTATGCTCAACCCCACCTCCAGTAAAGTAGCTTCTGCTTCTTCCTGGCCAGAGCCTCCCTGTCAGCCTCTGCAAAGCGGAGCTCTTTGCTGCCCATTAGGGAAGGCAATATTACTGGTTGGTGGAGAGCAGAGGAAACCCCTGGTCTAATGCAGGCTGCAGCGGGGGCAGGGGGCTGGTCCTAGGAAGAAGACTGAAAATGACCAGCAGACAGCTTCTTGGGGAAAGTCCCCAGGATCAGGGCCTGGGCTTGGGGAAAAGGAAGAGGGCTTGGCCGGAGGGAGGAGAGAACCACTGACAGACTCAGCACTGCCACGAAAAGCTCTTGATCCTAAACGATCCTGTGGAATGACTGGCCCGGTGACAAGATGCCTGGCCATCACACAGCCTCGGTGAGCAGTTAGTTGTCAGCAGTGGCTGCCTCACGATGAAGAAGAGGAGGAGGAGGAGGAGGAAGAGGAAGAAGAAAAAGAAAAAGAAGATTCTTCTTGGATAAGAGCAATGCCACCCCCACCCCCTGCAAGCTGGAGAAACGCGGGACTCACTCCTCCAGGGAAAATGTGGGTGACATACCATAGCCACCACCCCTTATGGCTCTGGTAAAGCTTCTCATAGTCCTCTGGGATTCTTCCTGGTTCCTTTGCCTGAGGAAATGTGCTTGGGAGAAATTAGCAGGTCCATATGACCCCTCGCTCCTGATACCAAACCGGACCTGATGCTGAAGGGACCCGTTTGGTTTTATTCCTTGCTCCTCGTTCTAGATAGATAATTCCTTATGCTGGACCACATTGGTAACAAGACAGAATGACCCAGATCCTCATCCCTGAGAGACTCAAGCTTTGGTCACCATGCCCTTGTCAAGCTAGCTGTGAATGTTGCACTTGTCAATTACCTGTCAAAACCACCAAACAGTGACATTTCAGGACACATGCATGCTTGTGCCAGCTGCATTCCAGCTGTGTCCTTCGCTGGCTCCAGTTTATGAGAGTGGCCCTGAAGATTACTGTCAACCCCTCCCTCCATGATGAGGACCCCTTAGTGTGCTGGTCCCTCAGCTCAAGGCACATAAAGTGACCCAGTGAAAGTCTTAGGCTGAAGTTTAGTGGGCTTCGTACAGTGTTCCTGGTGGAAGCATGCCCACCCTGGAACAGGACCTTGAGACACACTAAGCCTAAAGTTTCAGGGAAACTTCCTTACATGGTCCCCTAGGAGTGGTGACAGACAAGCCCTCTTGGCCCTGTCCCCTGTGGATTTCAGAACCGTCATTTCTACCTGCCTGGGAGATGGCTACTGTCTACAAATGAGTCCATATATATTTTTGTCTGGAATTACTTCTCTCTCATCACATAAATTGACAAGCCAGCTGCTCAGCCGGAAGCTCTCTCCATGGGAGGACCTCCGCTCACAGCTAGATTTAAGTTAGGCTATAGAGCAACGGAAGCTTATTTTCAGCTGCATTTAGATTCCAAGTTGACCCATCTGTGAACCAAAGTGGGCTTTTTCCTTCTCCATCAGCTGGTCCTAAGTGTTGGTAATAGGGACAGGTGTACGCCTGAGCACTGTAAGAGGTACTGGTACCGGTGCAACCCAGGCATGGGGTCCCTGCTGCCTGCTTGTGCAGCATCTTCCTCTTCTAGCCACTCAGCCACATTCCCAGAAACACCACACCTTTCCTTTATTTTATAAATTTATTTTTATTTATTCGAGAGAGAAAGAGATGGAGAAAGAAGGAGACAGAGAGGGAGAATGGGTGTGCAAACAAACTCCAGATGGGTACCCCATCTTGTGCATCTGGCTTATGGGGGTCCGGGGTGTTGGGGTCCCTCCGGGTCTCCTAGGGCCAGCCCAGGAGGGACGGCAGGGTCTCCGCCGGGTAGGGGGTGAGAGGCGCAGAGTCACGACACAGACTCCAGGAGTTGGGTGGACGCAGGCAGAGGGCGAGATGCTGCAAACTCATTTATTCAAGGAAGTGTAAGGGGTTTTAAGGGTTTGGCTGGCCAATTGTTGTATGGGGTGGTCCCCTTCTTGTGACCAATGACAGCCTGCCTTCAGGCAGATCATCTTGCAGCAGGTTGCTCACGGGCATGGGTCAGTAGCTGTTGTCATGCCAGGCCTGGGCAGAATGCCACGTCCACAGAAGCCACTTCCTGGTTTCTTCTAGCAGGTGGCTTGGCTAGGGCCCACCTGTATTGTGCCACATACCTGGGGAATCGAACCTGGGTCCTTTGGCTTTGCAGGCAAATGCCTTAACCACTAACCCATCCCTCAAGCTCCTTTATCGTTTTAAAAAATATTGTATTCATCTATTTGCAAGCAGAGAGAGAGAGAAAGAAAGAATGGGAGCACCAGGGCCTCCAGCCTCTGCAGACAAACTCCATAGGCATGAGCCACTTTGTGCATCTGGCTTTACATGGGTTCTAGGGAATCGAACTCAAGTCTTTAGGTTCTGTAGACAAGCGCCTTAACCACTGAGAAATCTCTCCAGCCCTTCTTTTATTTATTTTTGCTTTTTCAAGATAGGGCCTCAATCTAGCCCAGACTGACCTGGAATTCACTATGTAGTCTCAGGGTGGCCTCGAACTCACAGTGATCCTCCTACCTCTACCTCCCAAGTGCTGGGATTAAAGGTGTGCGCCACCACGCCTGGCTGTAAGCTATTGTGTGTGTGTGTGTGTGTGTGTGTGTGTGTGTGTGTGTGTGTGTGTGTATGTGTGTGTGTTCATTTGGAGATTTTGTTTTGTTTTTGAGTCAGGGTCTCCATATGCATTCTAGGTTGGCTTTGAACTTACCATGGAGCCCAGGCTGGCCTTGATCTGACTATCCTCTTGCCTCATCTTCCCAAGTGCTAGGATTGCAGGTATGCACCTCCATGTCTGGCTAAAACTCAGCTCCTCATGGTCAAGTCTGGTCACAAATGGTCACTTGATGCTCTACAATTCGATGCTCTATTTCTACCAGGGTACAAGTATGTGCTGGGAGTTTTGTTTCAATATATGTCAATATCTATCTATATATCATTCTCTATGGCAGATGGTATGGCTTTACCCTAGAACCCAGCATCCCCACTTTGTGATCCTCTTCTTGGTGCTTTTTATAAATTCCACAAGGTGTCTTGTCCCTGCACTGATACCTCTAAAGATCTTAAGGCCTGCCAGGAGGTTTGGTCCAAATAGCCTAAGCCACTTTCTCACTCCTAGAACATGCCACAGACCCTATTCCTACTCTGAACCCCATTCAAAGGTTGGCTTAGTGGTCAAGGCACTTGCCTGCGGTGTCTAGGGACCCATGTTCAACTCTCCAGATCCCATGTAAGCCAGACACATGAAGGTGAGGCAAGCGCAAGGTCGCACATGCCCACTAGGTGGCACAAGCATCTGGAGTTGAATTGCAGTGGCTGAGGCCATGGAATGCCAATTCTCTCTCTCTCTCTCTCTCTTTGTCTGTCTCTTTCTCTAAAATAAAAAAATAAAACAAACAAACAAACAAACAACAAAAGGTAACAACAGTCTTCCATGATATTTGGTAGATGGGTCCAGGCAGTTTTCCCAAATGTTGAATGTGCTGAATCCGGGTCTCAGAAGAGGCCTAACAGGAATGATGCTTCTTCCTCAGTAACAGCAGATACATGATGTGCTGCCTGGCCTTTCACTTGCCAGGGATTCTGCCAGACCACTGAGTTCCAGAACCAGATGTAACAGTGTCTTGCATCTTTGTCAGCCTCATCTCCCAACCTCTGGGCCACAGGTATTACCAGAGGTCCAAAGTTCCTGTTCACACAGTTGTGTTAGCATCAGGTCATCCACAGGTGGGCCAACATGGTGTTCTGCGGCAAGCCCAGAAATCCAGGCCCCTTTAGACTAAATTGTGAAAGACGAGAAGGGGACATAGCTAGTTTCCTGCAGCCCTTTTTTTAAGGTGACTTGTCCCAATTCCAAAATAATGTAATTACCTCCTAGAGGCCCCACCTTGTCATACTGTCACATTGGGTCTTAGGTCCCAACATATAAATCTGGATAGAACACATTTACCAAAACCAAGCACTTGAGTCTTCAAACCCCAGGTCCCACAATGGATCCATTATCTAGACGGAAAAGCCTCAGGGTGTGAACCAAGCTGTCTGTCCAACAGACTGAGCATGTGTAGAACATTCCATTCAGCAGAAGCAGAATCTGCTCCCTTCTCAAGGACTCATGGAAGGTCCTCCAGGAGGAATCAAATGTGCCACCACAACGCAAGTTTGAACAAAATAAAGAGGGTTGAAATCATATCAAATATATTTTCATGGGGCTGGAGAGATGGCTTTGCAGTTAAGGCACTTGCCTGCAAAGCCTAAGGACACAGGTTCAACTCCCCAGGATCCAGATAAAACCAGTTGCACAAGATGGTACATGTATCTGGAGTTCATTTGCAGTGGCTAAAGGCCCTGGTGTGCCAATTCTCTCTCTCTCTCTCAAATAAAGAAATAAATAAAATATTAAAAATGTTTATTTTCTTACTGTAATGAAAACAGATAGAAAGAGTGTGAAGCCAGGACTCAATAACAGAAAGAAAACTGGAAAACTCACAAATATGTGGGAATTAAGCAACACACTCCTTAACAACCAATAGTTGGAAAAAGAAATCAAAATTTAAAAAGAAATCTTAAGCTGGGTGTGGTGGCACATGCCTTTAATCCCAGCACTCGGGAGGCAGAGGTAGGAGGATCGCCAAGAGTTCGAGGCCACCCTGAGAATACATATTTAATTCCAGGTCAGCCTGGACCAGAGTGAGACCCTACCTTGAAAAACCAAAAAAAAAAAAAAAAAAAAAAAAAAAAAAAAAAAAAATCTTGAGGGGCTTTACCACCTCTTGCTCCCCTTATGGTGAGAGCTCTCTGTACTTCCTCCTCTTTTCTTCTCTTAATCTACTAGTCTCTCTAAACCATAAAAATAAATTGAGACAAATAAAAATGTAAACACAAAAACCAAATGTGTGGGATGCAGCGAAAGCCGTTCCAAGGGGAACATTGGCAGTGGTAAACTCTTAACATGAAGAAAAAAGAAAGACCTTAAGCAGCCTAACTTTGCACCTCAATAAACTAGAAGGTCAATAAACTGAGCCCAAACTTAGCAATGAAAAGAAAATAATAACTATTGTAACAGAAAAAAAAAAAAAAAAAAAAAAAGGGCCAGGAAAGCAATAGGAAAGATCCACAAAATGAAGACTTGGGTAGGTTTTTTTTTTTTTTTTTTGGTTGGGGGGAGAGGATGCTGGGTAGATGGTTCAGCAGTTAAAGGTGATTGCTCCACAAGTTTACTGGCCTGAGTTTGATTTCCAGAAGCCACATAAATACAGACACAAAGTGGAGTATGTATGTATCTAATCCCAACACACCTGTGGCAATAAGAGGCAGAGCCAGGAAAACCCTAAAGCTCATGAGCCAACTAGACTGGAGACAGACACTCCAAGATTATCCTCCAACTTCCACATGAGCGTGATGGCATGTGCACTCTCTCTCTCTCTCTCTCCACATACAAATAAATAAATAAGAATTCATTTCTTACAAAGATGAACAAAATGTACAAGCTTTTAACTAGACTAAGAAGAAAAAGAATCAGGCAGCAGTCACAAATAGCATAAATGAAAGAGGAGACATTACACCTGACCCTACAGGAAAACAGACTAAGGTGAACAAATGAGCATTCACAAACCAGATAATTTCAAAGAGATAATACATTCCTAAAACATACAACTGACCGAATTGAACTATGAAGAAGCAGAAAATGATGAAGAGACTGATACTGAGTGTGGTACTTGGAATGTGTGTCCCCCATAGACTCAGGTTTTTTTTTTTTTTTGCTTTTTCGAGGTAGGGTCTCCCTAGTCCAGGCTGACCTGGAATTCACTATGTAGTCTCAGGGTGGCCTCAAACTCTCAGCAATCCTCCTACCTCTGCCTCCTGAGTGCTGGTATTAAAGGGCATGTGCCACCACGCCCAGCTTTCAGGTGTTTCTTTTAGAGCTTGTCACTTGGGCCTCCAGCCGCCTGGCTAAACAAGGTGTCAGTGGGGGGGGGTGTGGAACCTGGGGTCCAGCCCTAAGGTGTGTTTGCGGGCAGATCTGATTTCCAACCCAAAGGTGTGCAGAGTAGTTTGAGCTCAGGCAGGAACCCTGCTGCTTGCTGCTCGTTCATTCATGGTTGCTGGTTTTGGTTTTACAGGCTGTTTGGTTGTTTCTCTCTCTGGATGTATGGAAGCAGCTTCTTTACCATTGATAGAAAACTTCTCCCTTAGATCTGTAAGCTTGAAAAAAAATTCCTTCCTCACCCAAACTGTGCCTGGCTTGGATGCTCTTCCCAGCAACATGGAGCTGTCTACAACACCAAGAGCTGAGACTGAATTGGTAAAAACTTTTTTTTTTTTTTAAATCAGGAGAAAGACAATGCCTAGAACCTGCCGATTCACTTCGGAGTCCAACCACATAGTAGGCACATATAGGGTTATTATCATGGCTGCCAGTGGCTGCCCTGTTACAATAAGTAGGACTGGTTATAAGTATTTTTCTACCCCTTAAAATGTACCTTCTGTCCCAGAAGTATAGCAGTGGGAGATAGGTTCTCACATTCAAAGATGGAATATTTTGAAGCCGGGCATGGTGGTGCATGCCTTTAATTCCAGCACTCGGGAGGCAGAGGTAGGAGGATCGTCATGAGTTCGTGGCCACCCTGAGACTACATACTGAATTCCAGGTCAGCCTGAGCTACCTCAAGACCCTACCTTGGAAAAAAAAAGATGGAACGTTTCTACAGCATGAGTGTGTATCCAATGCAGGTCTTGCCTCACAATTTCTTCCCATCCTATGTGTACCCTCAATGGTAGCAGTTTACGATGATGTGACATAGCCATGGGGTCCCTCTCTAGAACCAGCGGCATGCTGGTGAACCTCCAGAGCTATGAGCTAAATAAGCCCTTTCCTTTATCATTCAACCTCAGATAGTGCGCCATAGCAATGGGAAACATTCAACTACAACACCTGACCATCTTTCCTTGTGGAGAAATAATTGTATACTGAGGAGAATCTAATCCTTCATTAACTCCACAAAGATTTACTCCAGGCACGGTGTGTGCCAAGTACTATGACAGACTTGAGCTAAGTAGGAAATGAGACCAATGAGGTTCCTGCCAGCATGGAAGGGCCATTCTCGGGGTACAAGTGGTGACTTCACTGGAGGCAGAAGCATCCAGGGCTGAGCGAATGCTTGTTAACCGTGAGTGAAACAAATGCATCCGTTTTTAAAGGACTCTTCGGTGGTCACATCTTCTCTCGTGAAGGGAAAGATGGCTGAGGCAGAGATTCTGAGAAGTCATTAAGAGGCCAGAACCAAGAAGCCTGAGATGCGCGTAGCCCTGTAGACTAAAAATGCAAAATGGGCTCAAGAAATATAACAGGAGGACTCTCCAGGGAAGCGGCTAAGTCGGAGGCAAAAGGCATTAGCGCTGAATTAAGAGGAGCTTGAGTTAATGAGGAGGGAGGAAGTGTGGAGGAGGCTGGGGAAGGAAGGTGACTAGAGATCAAGAGCTGGGCTGAAAGCAGGGCGGGGGAGGAGGAGGAGGAGGCAGAGCCCGTGGACACGTGGGACTAACCCTCCCCCCCCCCCCCACTCCTCCTCCAGAAGCAGAGCAGCAGCAGCGGCCATGAGTCAGATCTAATTCAGAGAGATCCTGGGACCAGCAAGATGGCCCTGGGTTGGCAGTGGAGACTTGGCTTCTGGCAAGGACTGACCCAGCATGTGTAGCCAGGGATGGGCCCCCTCACCCTCCAATGTTAAGGTAGCTACAGGGGTGTGCAGCAGGCTCATCAGGGGTTTTCTCTGGCCCCTCCATCTTGGTCCAGGTTGGGAGTCATCTTGTTTCCTCTTACAGGAGTGGGGGGACAGCTGCTTGCTGTTGAGTGGGGGTGGGAGGGGCAAACCCGCCTTCCCTGGTGAAGGACCCCTGTATAGGGTGGAACGCGACAGGCACCGGATCTGGGGACATGAGGAAGCGGCACAAGTGGGCATCTTGTCAGGTTCCTGTCTGCTGCCCACACAGCACAAATGACAATCTGTCCCCTTTCAGGGTGCAGCAGGTCCTTGCCTCTTGGGGACCCACACATAGTCTGTTTTAGGCTTAGGCTAGGCCCCACTTGGTGAGCCTATGACATTTTCTACCACTGCCCACCATCACGTCTTGCATGCCTGTGATGTGGAGCCAGACAGGCATGGAGGACACACGGGGAATGTCAGAGGATGGCACTGGATAGGGTACAGACAGTCACCCTAATAGGTGACAGCTGACTCCCTGCTGATAACCCCGCCTCCTTCCAGAGTGACTTGGGGCTGCTCCAACCATGTCACTGAAGGACTCAGGGCTCTGAGCCAGGACCCCAGAGCTCCCCCTGTGCCCACCTCCCCAACCCTCACCCCAAGCAGGTGCTCCCTGAAGCCACAAAGCCCGCTGGGGGGGTAGGGTGTGGGGGTGCAGTGGGGTGTGCATGAGTTATGAGGTGCCATGTTCCTCACAAACAAGTTTGGTGCCCGCCTGTCGTCATGAATCACGGCTGAGCCTAATTCTTCATTAGAACATTCGGCAGTAATTGCTGGCGAAATGCCACTTGCCTTTTTCTCATTTTAACAAAACATTTATGCATGAAAGATTTAATGCCAGGTATCAAGCATATCATTGTAAATTTACCACTAATTAAGCCTAATTAAAATAATTAAATGGCTGCGGAGTCACCATGTGAATTAAAATCGCTTCTGTTCCACAGCAGGCTGTTTCTCACAAGGCAGGCCTCGGCTTTCTGAGACAAATATATATAGCTCTCTCTCGCTCTCTCTCTTGATTTTTTTCCCCCGTCATCCTGTTCAGCTTCATGCGGGGTAGCTGCACGGCCAAGGAGATTTGATAATTAAGATAATGCTGTGATTTGACGGTGCGGTTTTTCAATTTTGGGACCTCAGGAGATTTTCCTTTATCTCTGTGAAGTATAGACAATTTGACAAATCTGTTGCTCGGAGCAGTGGCTGGCGTTTGCATATTCATTACTCATTGGATTTTTAATCAAAGTAGCTGATGGACCCCTTGCACCACAAATAACTCGGTCATGAATAATTTATCCGTGCTCACTGGCTGGGCCGAGCAGCCTCCCGGCACCCCGGGGCTCCCAGGATTGGCTCACCAGGGCTGGCCTGCTCCAAGCAGCACATGGCCACATGTCTGCTCCAGATGTTTGTGTATCCATATGTGCGCAGCTCATCAGAAACCGCAACGGCCCGCACCCAGGGGCCTCGGAGAGTCCCCAGATAGGCCATCTGGAGTTGGGGGGGGGAGGGGAAGGAAAACAAACCTGGCGAATTGTGGGCTGTGCAGTCATCTTCAGTGGCGCCTGGCAGTGGGTGGCCACGAGGGGCATGCAGGAGGCTCTGGAATGTGGGAGATGCTCAGAGCATCTCTGGGGTTCCTTGGTCCTTTACAGAGCATCCTGTGTGTGTCCCGCAGCTGCTGCCTTTTCTGCTTCTTGGACCCCACACACAGCCCCCCCCCGACAACACACACACACACACCACACACTCCTTTCCAACCCAGGCACTACCTAACCTGGACAGGTGTACTGCACCCCACTTCTTTGACTTTGCCCCTGCATGTTACAATCTTGAGTTCCCCTGAGCATCCCCAGTAAGGCTGTTGTAGAATTTTCCTAGGCCTCTAGCACTCTGGTGACAGTCTCACCCCTAATCATGCATATCAAGGCCATTCAGTTTACCCACATGCCACAGTGAGTATATTTTATATATAAGCATGGAAGCGTGGAGTGGAGCTGCAGTTGACTGCTTGACATAATAGCACGTTTTGTAGGTATTTAATGGACCATTTCCTCCATTGGATTTTGCAGTTGGTTTTTTCTTATGGAGCTAATGCATTTGGCTCCCTGGATCTCTGGTGCTTCTGTGGGTTCTTGACGAGCAGGCTGGCACTGGGAATGCAGCACCAAGTGGTTACAAAGGCCCAGGAGTCTTCTGTGACTGCACCCCAGGAACTGAGGCTAAGGCAATGTCCTCTCCAATACTCCCCGAACAAACCCATCTCTTCTTTTCTTTTTTAAAAAAGAATTTTATTTATTAGAGGGGGGGGGAGAGAATGGACACACCAGGGACTCCAGCTACTGCAAATGAACTACAGTCGAAAGTGACACCTTGTGCATCTGGCTTACATGGGTACTGGGGAATTGAACCTGTGTCCTTAGGTTTCCCAGGCAAACACCTTGACCACTAAACCATCACTGCAGTTTCCCTCTCCCCCGCCATCTCCTCTTTAGCCTCATGGCCCACGGGGTGATGGTCAGGTTGGCCTAACCCCTTTCTCCACTAGACAGTGAGTTGGGGAAGGTAGGAAGGTACGTGATTCACCTATCCCCTCCCTCAGCCTGCCTGGTGCATGATGTGTACCATGTACGCAATAAATATTTGAGAAAGAAATGAGTTGTGGACTTCATGTTTCAAAAGACAGGAGCAACCGCCCTGAAATTAAGGGGAAAATGAAGGCAGAACTGCAAGTGTGTGCAGGATGCAGTGAGGGACAGAACTTCCCTGTGTGGACGTAGCTCTTTTGTGTACGATAGAGAGGATGGCACTTCTGCAGCTACTTCCTGGGGTCCATGCTGAGCTGACAGGCACTGTGGTGATGGACAGGTGAGAGGTCCCCAGGGCCACACACTGCCACATTCACACAGGCACGCTGAGGTCAAAAGAACAGTCCTTGCTCAGGAGAGCCATCTGACAAAGGTGCCTTCGGTCACAGATCTCTGCTAAAATTGTGTTCTTGGTAAACAAGCACCTCCCAGACTGCAGCAAGTTGGGGTGGGGGGACATGGACTGTGACTACTTATGTCTGGCTCAACCCCCAAAGTACAGCTAAGAAGCTGGAAAAACTGTAGACTGTCAGGCAGGTGGGAAGAAGTGGAAATGGTTTCTTATCCTTTTATTTTACTTATTTGTTTGTTTGTTTGTTTTAATTTGACACACACACACACAGAATGGGTGCCCCGGGGCCTCCAGCTGCTTCAAACGAACTCCAGATGCATAGGCCACTTTGTGCATCTGGCTTTACGTGGGTCCTGGGGAACCGAACTTGGGTCCTTTGGCTTTGCAGGCAAATGCCTTAACTGCTAAACCATCTCTCCAGCCTTGTTTTACTGTGCTTTATTTAAGGCCAGAAGGATGGTGTCATGGTACTGTGTGTGTGTGTGTGTGTGTGTGTGTGTGTGTGTGTGTGTGTGTGTTGAGGATCAAGGGAGGTGAAGACACAGCCTGAGGCACTAGCACACACTTCCCTGGAGCCCATCCAGGGTGACGATGAGCTCTCCTGGCCACCCTAGTGACTGCTATAGGCACCCACATGAGAGGCGGCATCGTACCCCTCACCACGTGCTGGAAATCTGCACTGCATATGCCATGACTCTGGAGGACTCTGAAGCGGTATAAACCCACCTCAGCTATGGATGTGGGAGGGCCCCACTTTGGGCAGACTTGGGGTCCCTGATGTGTCCGGTGTTCCTACCGTCTCATAGATTGAGATGCCAGCCCAAATTCCACAGACAGACAGACAGACAGACAGGGTGAGAGCAAAGGTAGAACAGAGACAGGAAGTCATGGGAAAGAATGATCTTTTGACCAGGGACCTGCTTCCTCTGGGAGGGCTGGGAGACTCCAGGGGCTAGTGGAGGACCCGGAGCCTTCCATAGTCCCCGTTCCTCTCTCAGAGCCCACCCAGCAAAGCCGACAAGGCTAATGGAGAAACAGCAGGGCAGAGCTTGCAGATCACCACCCCCCCCCACACACACACAGGACCCCACGGTCCGCGGGCTATAGCTAGACCAAGGGGCCTTGCTTCCTGGATGTTGAGGAGCCAGGAGAAAGGGCTGGAAACCCCTGGCCCTGGTGCTGCCTGCTCCTGTATGGCATGAGGTGAAGTTGGGGTGGGGGAGGGGAGGACACCGATGGAGAATTTGCCAAGTGAAGCTAGAGGAAAAACTTGAAGACACGGAGAAAGGAGCGTCTACCCCATTGTGGCCAAATTTAGAGTGAAAAATGTCTCGGGCAGGGCTGGCTGGAGAGATGGCTCAGCAGTGAAGGTGCTTGCTTGCAAAGCCTAATGATTGGGGTTTGATTCCCCAGGACCCATGTCAAGCCAGATCCACCAAGAGGATCACACAAATGGAGTTCCTTTAGAGTAGGATGGAGGCCCTGGGGTGCCCATTCCCTCTGTCTCTCTTCTCTCTATCATTCTCTGCTTGCAAATAAATTATATATTTATTTATTTATTTATTTATTTTAATGTCTCAGTCCTGCTTCCCAAGGGAGGAGGGAAAATGGGCTGGTCCTTAGAGAACAGAGTGCTTCGGGCTGAGTGGAGGTGCCATTTCTGGAGCCAAGAGCTGCCCATTGGCCTCCCATCTGGGTGTCCTCACCACACCAGGGAGGGAAGTTGAGAGTGGATTCTATGATTTACCCCCTGGAAGCTCTGAGTCCCCTTCAGAGGCTGCCCCCACCACCACCCACTTCAGTCCTTACCCATCTCCAGGCCCACGCGGGATGGAGTGTGGGACACAGCAGCCAGTCAAGCGCACGGAACAGCAGCACAACGAAGGCACCTCGCTCAGAAGTCCCCTGCCAGCCATCTGCAGCCGTAACTGTACTTGGGATGCATCTCAGATCCCAGAATGGAGCGTCATGTCTGTGCTCTCGTCAGAACAATCACACGTATTCCCAATTCCTTGACAACTCATTTTGTTTTATTTGTCTTTGGGTTGCATGTTTGCGTTTACAAAAAAAAAAAATCTGCGCTGAAGAACATTATCATTTCAACTCCAAAGACAAGTGACATTTTTTAAATTTAGGTTTCCAACTCAACGGGTTCAACAAGCATTTATTGAAGACTTATTGGGCGAAAGGCATGATGCTCGAACATTGGGCACAGAGAGGACGAGAATGACGGGGACTTTTATTGAGCATTTGCTCATTTCATTCTCTTAATAGTCATTGAGACTGGTATTATGATATGCCGATGTTCACCCACTTACCAAGAAAGGCATGAAAGTCATACAGCTAACAAGTGGTAGAGCTGGGATTTGAACCTTGGAACTCCAACTCCAGAAGGCATGCTTGGAATGGCTGTTGGAAACAAAATAACACTGCTGCTAAAAGCTTGCTACCCAATAACAGGAGCAGAGGAACACACAGATCATTGAATTTCATATTTATAATGCTAAGAGTAGTCGAGTGTGGTAGCGCGCGCCTTCAATCCCAGTACTAGGGAGGCTGAGGTAGGAGGAGCACTGTGAGTTCAAGGCCAGCCTGAGACTAATTCCAGATCAGCCTGGGCTCAAAAAAACCCTGTCTCAAAAAACCAATAATAATGATGATGATGATGATGATAATGAGTACATGCTAAACATTTAAAGCTATGGCTTTACGTAAAATTTATTTCCAACCAGGCGTGGTGGCACATGCCTTTAATCCCAGCGCTCTGGAGGCAAAGGTAGGAAGATTGCTGTGAGTTCAAGGCCAGCCTGGGACTAGAGAGTGAGCTCCAGGTCAGCCTGGGCTAGAGTGAGACTCTACCTCAAAAACAAAACAAAGCAAACAAAAAAACAAATATAATGGCAAGAGCTACTAAGCATAGACCGCCTTTATCTGGGTTTCTTGGTGTGTGTTGTAGCAGACCCAGTTTGTGTGACAGAGGGCCTGGTAGAAAGTGAAATGGGAAACAGCATTGCTGGGTACATACTGGCATGCAATTCTAACTCATTGCATATTGTTTTCTTTCAGTTTCAGGGAAACTGCAACCTCCCAAGGGCAGACCCTGTAACTTTCGGTTCATTTGTTCCTTTATGCACAAAAGAAAATTCATACTGAGCATCTAGGTGTCAAGTGTGAGCTGGTGGCCTTCGAGCCTGAGAAGGAGGCACATGGACAAAGATAACATGTGACATGGTGAAGCCTGGGCTAGTCCAGAGACAAGAAAATGTGCCACCGAGAACCCAGGGGGTGGCAGGAGTGACCAGTTTTGCTCAGGAGATGACCATAACCTGTCCATGCAGCAGTTATTTTACTGTAGGGCTAAAAATGAGAGAAGCGGGGCTGGAGAGATGGCTTAGTGGTTAAGGTGCTAGCCTGCGAAGCCCAAGGACCCAGGTTCAATTCTCCAGGTCCCATGTAAGCCAGATACACAAGGTAGCACATGAGTATGGAGTTCGTTTGCAGTGGCTAAAGACCCTGGTGCTCCCATTCTTTCTCTCTCTCTCTCCCTTTCTCTCTGTCTCAAATAAAAATAAATTAAAAATTTTTAAATGAGAAAAGTGTAATGAATAGTCATCCAGTTGCCAAGTGGAAACAGAACCTACAATCCTCTGGCAGTGTTGTGTCACAAGCTGCGCGCGCGCGTGTGTGTCCATGGAGGCCAGTGGAAAACCTTGGGCCTTGTTCCTCAGGTGCCATCCACCTTGTTTTGAGACAGGGTCTCTCACTGGCCTAGAGCTCACCAAATAGGCTAAACTGACTGGCCAGCAAGTCCCTGGGATCCTCCTGTCTCCACCTCCCCAGTGCTGAGATGACGACGAGCAAGCAGCACTCTGCATGGTATTTTTATACAGGTTCTGGGGAATCAAACTCAGGTCCGCATGCTTGCAAGACAACCACTTTACCAGCTGAGCTGTCTTCCCAGCCCCACAGTTAGGGTTTTTGAACAGACTCCTATACACTCAGTCTTACACAGTCTTCCTCTTCTTTCCCTAACCATACACCCCCTCCCTTTTCCCCACCTTCTTATCTCTCTTCCTTAGCAACCCTTCCTCTGCCTCACCCCCTTTCAGCTGATGCTATTTCCTCTAATGATCCGCTCTACCTCCATCTTCTACTTCCTGTCTTTTTTTTGCCATGTATGTATGTATGTGTGTGTGTTATATAATGTGCGATGCGTTAATGTGATGTATGCATATGTGTGTGCGTACAGATGCATGTGTCATGTGCAGGCATACAGAGGCCAGAGGTGCCCTTCTCCTGTCTCTCTCTTTTTTTAATTTTTAAATGTGTTTGTTTATTTATTTGTGAGCAGAGAGAGAGGAAGATCAAGCAAGAAAGAGAGAGAGAGGGAATGGAACCGACAGGGCCTCCAGCCACTGCAACTGGACTCCAGATGCATGTGTCACTTTGCATATCTGGCTTTATGTGGGTACTGAGGAGATTGGAATCCAGGTAGTCAGGCCTTCCAAGCTGAGCCATCTCCTCTCCAGCCCTCCTATCTCTCTCTCTCTCTCTCTCTCTCTCTCTTTTTATTGGTTTTTCAAGGTAGGGTTTCACTCTAGTCCAGGCTGACCTGGAATTCACTATGTAATCTCAGCATGGCCTCGAACTCTCAGCGATCCTCCTACCTCTGCCTCCCGAGTGCTGGGATTAAAGACGTGCTCCACCACGCCCGACTCCTATCTCTCTTTTTTTTAAAAAAAATTTTATTTGTTTATTTGAGAGAGAGAAAGAGAGACAGAGGGAGGGAGGGAAGGAGAGAATGGTCATGCCAGGGCCTCCAGCTACTGCAAACAAACTCCAGAGGCACACGCCCCCTTGTGCATCTGGCTTACATGGGGCCTGGGGAATCAAACCGGAATCCTTCGGCTTTGCAGGCAAACGCCTTAATTACTAAACCATCTCTCCAGCTCCCTCCTATCTCTTTTTATGTGAGCCTTGGGGACTCAAACCCAGCAGTCTCAGGCCCTCTGAGGCCCTCGTGCTTACATGGCCAGCACTCTTAACTGCTGAGCCATCTCCCCAGCCTACCCTTCCTTTCTTAGCTGTGGTTCAGTGGCCAAGTGAAGAGCACCAAGAATCTGGCAGGACCGAACCACCGCCCAGGCCTGAGTCGGCACCAGTTACCTCCTTCTCTCTCCCAGGTTTGCATCACCGCCTCTTTCATACTTCACACGAGTGAGTTGTCACCTTCGGTGCTGGCCTTCAATTCCACCCACTTTCATTGAGCGAAACGTCGCAAACAGGGCTAAGTGCATCCATTCATACGTCCACTCACCTGTCCATCCATCACTCCATCAGCACGGCATCCTGAATCCCTGCGTTAATGGCTGGGAGCCCACTATGGCTATGGCTCAGGCCTGACACCCAGGCACCTAATGTACAACGACAGTGTGATGAAGCATGAACCGGAGTTGAAAGCATCGGTCTGCGGGGAGGGAGCCTGTGAGAAGAGATTGAAGGGCAATCAGAGCAAAATCAATGGATAACAGTGTTAGAGAAACCCAGAGAAGGGGGAGGCAAGAACAGGCTGGTAGGCAGCTAAGTGGTCCGGGAGACTAAGAATGGGAAAACTTCCCGTGGATCTGACGCTGCTTGTTTGCACAGTAAGCGCTTTACTCACTGAGACATCATCTCCTTATTCCCCAAGAGCCTCCTTTTCTATGTGAGGACACTGAGGCCCAGAGAGGGAAATGGGCTTGCTGGGTGTTGTAAAATTGACATCAAAAGAAAAGAGAGACTAAGGGAGAGAGGGAGGGGATATGATGGACAGTGGAGTTGTGAAGGGGAAAGTGGGGGAGGGAAAGGAATTATCATGGTTATTGTCTGTAAGTATAGAAGTTATCAGTAAAAAAATTATATATGGCCGGGCGTGGTGGCACACGCCTTTAATCCCAGCACTCGGGAGGCAGAGGTAGGAGGATCGCCGAGAGTTCGAGGCCACCCTGAGACTACATAGTGAATTCCAGGTCAGCCTGGACCAGAGTAAGACCCTACCTCGAAAAACCAAAAAAAAAAAAAAAAAAAATTATATATTACAAAAATTTATGTCAGAGGCTGGAGAGATGGCTTAGCTGTTAAGGCGCTTGCCTGAGAAGCCGAAGGATCCAGGTTTGATTCTCCAGATCCCATGTAAGCCAGATGCACGTGATGGAGCATGCATCTGGAGCTCGTTTGCAGTGGCTGGAGGCCCTGGAGATCCCATTCTCTCTCTCTTCTTCTTCTCTCTCTCTCTCTAATAAATAAATAAATAATAAAATATTTTTAAAAAAATTATATCAAGCTGGGCGTGGTGGTGCACGCCTTTAATCCCAGCACTATGGAGGCAGAGGTAGGAGGATCACCATGAGTTTGAGGCCACCCTGAGACTACATAGTGACTTCCAGGTCAGCCTGAGCTAGAGTGAGACCCTACCTCAAAAACCCCCCCCCAAAAAAATACATATATATATATATATATATATATATATATATATATATATATATATATATATCAGAGCTAGGACTCACCCACGGTCTTATTGGCTTCTAGAACCTTCCACTACAGCCACCAGAGGTATGACTGCTATGAGCATAGACCCATTCCGAGGGTGGCACCTCCAGTGATCTTAGCACTTTCCACTAGGCCCCACCTCTTAAAGGTCCCATCATCTCCACACTTACCACCTGGGGAGCCAAGCTTCCAAGACACAAACCTTTGGCAGATCCACTGAGACGAAACCACAATGCTCAGCCTCCTGAGAGCCTTCGTTTCTTCACCCTTACGGTATCTACGAGGAAACGCATAGAGCTCATAAGTACACAGGACTACGTCTTTGGAAAACCCTGACCTGACCAAGGTCAAATGTCTTTGGTGAGTTTTCTCCCCGTTTCATACTCTAACATAAAATCAGTGTAGAAGAAATGCATGTGGAAGGATGATAACACAGGTGGATTTGTCAAATTGCTTTGTAGAATGCAAACACACATGTTCTAATGTTCTCATAGAATACGGGTGATTGCGTACCTCAGTTTCCCAACACAAAGTTTTACATGTTAATGTGTAACTAGGAGTATGATTCCTGGGTAGCAAGAGTGAAGGTTACTGGATTGAATCATATCCTACTAAATTTATGTCCACCCAGAACCTTAGAATGTGATAGTTAATTTTTTTTTTCAACTCTGGGGGTTGAACCCAGGGCCTTGTACATGTTAGGCCTTTGTAGATACAATTTAGGGTGGTCACACTAGATTAGGGTAAGCCTTAAATTTACTAGGTGCCAGGCTGCCAGGTGTAGTGGCACACGCCTTTAATCCCAGCACTCGGGAGGAAGAGGTAAGAGGATCGCTGTGAGTTCGAGGACAGCCTGGGACTACAGAGTGAGTGTCAGGTCAACCTGGGCTAGAGCAAGAACCTACCTGGGGGTGGGAGGGGTGGAATTACTGGCTGAGGTTGACAAGATTCAAAAGAGAGGTTTAGAGACATAGATTCACGCAGGAAGAATAGCGCAAGGATGTGGCAGTGAAGACTGGAGTGATGCCGCCGCAAGCCAGGGAGCTCCAAACACAGTGTGGTAGTTTGAATAGATGGCCCCCAATATATTCAATGTTTTATTAGTTTATAGTTTGCATCTGCAGCCACTTGGCTGGAGGCAGTGTCTCTGGGCGGATCTTCAGGTGTGGTGGTGGGTTTGAGATTCCATTGTAAAGATATGCAAAGTGTGCCCAGTAGGAGTTCCTGAAGTGTGCTGTGCTGCATGGCTGGTGGTTTTTCTCTCTCTGCTTGGCCCTATGAAGGCAGGCCAGCTTCTTCTGCCATTATAGAACTTCCCCTGGATCTGTAAGCTTCAATAAATAATATCCCTTTCCTCCATAACTGTGCCTGGTCTGGAAGTTCATCTCAGCGAACCTGAAGCTGTCTGCTACACACAGCCAGCAAGTGCCAGGCACCGGAAGCGGTAGCAAAGGGTCGTTGTTAGCAGCTTCCAAAGAGGCGCAAGGTGCTGGCCCCTTGACTTGTAGCAGAGAGCCTCCCAAATTGTGGGAGGACACGTTGCTCTTGTTTTCTTTCCTGCCAAGTTGGTACAGAAGCTGCCGAAGACTACCACAGAGGGAAAAGCCAGGCCGTGTGTGTGAGGAGATGATCACTCCTCTCAGCAGGATGACATGCCCAGAACCACCCAGCCTCGGAGCCTTCTGTCAAGGAAGAAAGCAATTTATTCAGGATGCACAGGGTGTTAAATTCTCCGAAATTGCAGATTGTGACCGGCCAAGAGCAGATGCCCAATTGATGCCCAATTTAGGCCCAGCTCTGAGACAGGAAGTTAAAACTCAGAGCCTGTGTGGTATGTGCAGGTCAGGGTCTATGGCCACTGCGGAGGTGTGCACAGACTCAGGCCCCCAAAGGTTAGTGTCAAAAGAGAAGGCACAAGGCTGGAGAAATGGCTCGGTGTGGAAAGTAGTTGCCTCGTAAACACGAAGACCTGTATTTGATCTCCAGTGCCCAAATAAAAATGCTGGGCATGACAGTATATGCCTATAATTCCAGCACCTGGGAGACAGAGCAAGGAGAATCTTTGGAGCTCGCTGGCCACCCAGTCTAACTGAATTGTTTAGTTCCAGACCAATGAGAGACCCTGTTTCAAAAGAAATGGGCGGTCTTCCCAAGGATGACACGTGAGGTTTTCCTCTGGCCTCCACACAGGTGTATACACAACTATATGCAAGTGCACCCACATACATACATACAAACGGAACTATTATCCACGCACACCGGCTCAGTGGTTAAGGATGCAGAGCCTAATGACCTGAGTTTGATTCCCCAGTACTCACGTAAAGCCAGATGCACAAAGTGGCATGTGCATCTTGAGTCCATTCGCAGTAGCTGGAGGCCCTGGCGCACCCATTCTCTCTGTCTGTCTCTCTTCTATCTTGCAAATGAATAAACATTAATTAATTTAAAAGACAAGACACAGGTGGCTCTGAGGAAACACTTCTGAGCAAACAGTCAGGGTGCCCTGGCCGGTGACATAAATGAACCAGTAGGTGTGCACTGTAGACTTCTTAGTGCTACATTTGCACACTAGATGACACAAGTTTCTGGACCCATTCCCCAATCCAAAGCGTATAAAAACCAGGCTGGAAAAAGCCGGGCGTGGTGGTGCTCACCTTTAATCCCAGCACTTGGGAGGCAGAGGTAGGAGGATCACCATGAGTTCAAGGCCAACCTGAGACTACATAGTTAATTCCAGGTCAGCCTGGGCCAGAGTGAGACCCTACCTCAAAAAACCAAAAAACAAACAAAACAAAACAAAAAAAACAGGCTGTTAGAAAGGTGCTTGGGGGTGTACACCCAGACCTTGGGGAGGGGTACACTGTCTGTAACAGCAAGGCCCTGCCAAGCAAGCAGTCAGTTGTTACCTAACATGACATGGGCTCTGTGTCACCAGATCATTCCATTTTTCACAGGAAGCAAAAGAAAAAAAAATCCAGGTTAAAAAAAAAAAAAAGAGTTCTCTCAGTTTTTCAATGTTGTTAGTTAATGGGAGGAACATGTCTAAATGCTATGAGTTTGTGAGAATTAAGTTAAGAAACTTCAAATGCTCCTGCAAGACACAACAGAAGAAGCAAACGGAAAGATATACCATGTTCCTGGATAGGAAGGTGTGGCACCAAAAACATGCCAGCTCCTTCCTAGTTACTGTATACTGTGAGAGTCATGCTTAATAGTAATTTGGGGGGAACAGAGCTGTGATTGTGAGGAATATATGGGAAAAATAAACAAGCAATAGAAACACATGTGAAATGAACTGTCAAGGGCTGGAGAGGGCTTAGTGGTTAAGGTACTTGCCTAGAAAGCCCAATGACCCGAGTTCAATTCAATAAAGCCGGATGCACAAGGTGTCACATGCGTCTGGAGTTTGTTTTCAGTGGATAGAGACCCTGGCATATGGCCCATTCTCCCTCTCTCTCTCTCTCTCTCTTTCTCTCTTTATTTGCCTCTCTCTCACTCTCTCAAATAAATAAATAAATGAAATATTAAAAATGTAATAACAAAGAATATTCTTTTTAAAAAATGAAGTGTCAAGATGGGGCAGAGGTACTTCACATCGTGAGGAATAAGTGGTTAGACACGTAGAAGAAAACATAGCTGGACCCAGGCTTCAGTTTCACACCTACCTCCGCCCACTCAGCTTCCTACAGGACTGGCTCATTTGCATGTTTCTCCATCTGCTTTCTCCCTCTGGAAGGGAACGTCCACAAAACCAGAGCGTTTTGACCTTTTGTAGTCACTGCTGTATCCTCAGTGTGTAGAACAGAGTGGGCTCACAGTGTGGAGTTTATAATTACTTGATGAGGGAAATGGGGTAAGTGAACCCAAGATTTAGATGTTAATAACAAAACCTTCAGAATAGTAGAAAAGATTTATGCTCTGAAAATACATAATACTTTCCAAATATTCAAAACTCCTCAAAAACCATAAAAAAAATTTTAATCAATTTGATCAAAGAAAAAAATTCTTCAAGCCAACACCCATCATAATTAAAGATTAAAAAAGAAGTAACAATCTGGTTTCAAAAACTCCAACAACTTGTATTTCATATAACAGACAAAGTGCTAATAACCTGATATATCAAGAGATTTTTAGAAAAAGATAACACAAGAGAAAAATTGGCAAAGAATATAAATAGAAATTCACTAAAAGATGTTCATTCTTATTCATAATATGAAAAATGCAAATTGAAACACCAGTGAAATACCAGTTTTCATCTATTAAATTGGCAAGATTGAACATTCTGGTAGCTCACCGTGTTGGCGAGGATGTACGGGAACAGACCTTCTCATAACTTGCCCCCAGGAATAGAACTTGGCTGACTGTGACAGACAGTTGAACACTATTAAAATAATCAATGCTCACACCCTTTGACCTGCAAATACCACCCCTAGGAATTTATCTTACAGATATACTCAACTCCAGGTTACTGTAGGATGGGCACTAAAGCACCACATAGAGCTAAAAGCCTAGCAACAGCCCAAATGTTCATTTTTCGAGGGCTGGTGAAATAAACAACAGTGCCTCCTTGTAATAGAGGCCTGGCTCTGCAATGGTATGTAGTGGTTCTGCGATAGGAAAGGCTATATGTGCCGACCTTTCCGAGGGGGCTTGTAATCGTCTGCTCCACGTTGCTGGGGTTAGCATCTAAACCAGACACAGTTGAGGAGAGAAAGGTATTATTTCATCTTGCAGATCCAGGGGAGGTTCCATAATGTCTGAGAGAGTCTGGCCCCCTTTCACAGATCCACGCAGAGAGAGATACCACCGCCAGCCAGCACATGCCAAAAGCAAGTTAAAAAAAAACAAAAACAAAAAAAACCCAACAACAAAAAAACAGCATCAGACAGCAGGGGCCCAGGCAGAGATCAAACCAGTCTGTATACCTGCAGCCTGGAAACCAGATCCTCCCCCCAGTAACACTTTAGGGTTAGACCCCAGGATCCACCTCCACATTGTGAAAGTAAAGAGCTTTACGTACAATGGGGCTTCCATTTGCCTGACAGGCTGAATGTGTGTGCACACACATGCGTACATGCGCATGTGCGCTCACACACACACACACGCACACACAGGCCATATATGCAAGTATAAATATCCAGCCAGGATTATCCAACCTGCAGCCTATATGAATGTGTGTGTGTGTGTGTGTGTGTGTGTGTGTGCCTGTGGTGTATGCAGGTGTGTATGAAGACGCATGCACCTTAGGCACACATGTGGGGAGGTGCATGAAAGATGTCACATGTCCCCCTCTCTCTCTTCCCCACCTTATGAACTTGAGAAGGAGTCTCTCACTGAACCTGAGCTGTCCAGATTGACTGACCAGAAAACTCTAGATCCTCCTACTTATTAGTATTAGGGTTACAATTGTGCATGACTATGCCAAGAAAATTAACCATGGTGATAGACCTATCACGGTACATTTGACTATGTCCAAAGAGTGTGTGTGTATATGTGTGTATATATATATATATATATACACAATATTTTATATATATATATATACACACACAATATTATATATATATATTATATATTATATATTATATATATATATTATATATTATATATTATATATTATATATTATATATTATATATTTGAGAGAGAGAGAAAGAGGCAGATAGGGAGAGAAAGAAAGTGGCGGCTCCAGGGCCTCTAGCCACTGCAAACAAACTGCAGATGCATGTGCCACCTTGTGCATCTGGCTTATGTGGGTACTGGAGAATCAAAACTGAGTCCTTAGGCTTCACAAGCAAGAGTTTTAACTGCTAAGCCATCTCTCCAGCCCTATGCCCAGATTTTAACATGGATTCTGAGGATTAAAGTCAGGCCCTTGTGCTTGTACAACACAGGCTCTGACCCATGGAGCCGTCTCTTTGGCCCCTGTTATGAAATTATTTCTGGAATTGTTTTTGTAATTCAATTGTGTAGTTCTCAGCCACGAACTTTGTAAATGAGTGTCCTGTCTCATTGTCATGCAAGATAAGCATATGTAGAGGGCTAGGAGGGTGACTAAGCAGTGAAAGGTACTTGCCTGAAAAGCCTGTTGGCTCTGTTTCAATTCCCAAGCCACTCATATAAGCAGGACACAAAAAAAAGTGGCCCAAGAGACCAACTGTTTGTGGTGACAAGAGGCCCTGGTGTGACCATACACACACACACATAGATGTGCAAATAAATGAATGAAAATAAAAAGTAAACATATGTATGTGTCCTTCACAGATGGACCACAGGTTTTTGACTATCACTGGAAGTTCAAACAACAGAGTAACAACAATGCTAGTCACCTCTAGGAAGCATGAGGAGAGGAAACCGTTAGTGAGAAGGGACTGGAGTGCTGTAAGAAGTGGTCCACTGTGCCGGGCGTGGTGGCGCACGCCTTTAATCCCAGCACTCGGGAGGCAGAGGTAGGAGTATCGCCAAGAGTTCAAGGCCACCCTGAGACTACATAGTGAATTCCAGGTCAGCCTGGGCCAGAGTGAGACCCTACCTCGAAAAAAAACCAAAAAAAAAAAAGAAGAAGAAGAAGAAGTGGTCCACTGTGTCTCCTGGCTCAATCACAACGGAAGATCTTGGTTTGTTCATCTGGCAATCAAGAATTGACACCTTACTGAACAGGAATGTTTGCACTTGTCACCCTCCCATCTTTAAAAAATATATTTTATTTATTTACTTATTTGAGAGAGAGAAAAAGAGAGAGAGAGAGAGAGAGAGAGAGAGAGAGAAGAGGTACACTGGGGCCTCTAACAAATGAACTCCAGACACATGTGTCACCTTATGCATCTGGCTTTACATGGGTGCTGGAATGGAACCCAAGCTGTTAGGTTTCACAGGCAAGTTCCTCCTTGACCACTGAGCCATCTCTCCAGCCCTCAGCCTCCCTCCTTCTCCTCCTCCTCCTCCTTCTTCTTTTTTTTTTTTTTTTTTTTTTTTTTTTTTTTTTTTTGTTTTTTGGGTTTTCGAGGGAGGGGCTCACTCTAGCTCAGGCTGACCTAGACTGGCCTCAAACTCACGGCGATACTCCTACCTCTGCCTCTCAAGTGCTGGGATTAAAGGTGTGCGCCACCATGCCCGTCTAACCCTCCCATATGAACTGTCCCAACCTATGGGAGGTTGGCAGGGGTGGCTGGAGCAGCACATAGGCAAGGTTTCACGGGCCAAACCTGGAACATGTCAAGTCACTGCTCTGTTAGCTTGAACTCAACCACAGCTGCAAAGGAGGCTGGGAAGGGCGCGGAGAGAATGGAGAGCAGACTGTGGTGGCAGGCATGCATCTCCGGACTTTCCTTCTGTTAGTTTTGTTTTTATTTGTTGTTTCTGTTTTGAGTTGGGGGTCTCACTATGCGGCCTCTGGCTTGGAACGTGTGATTTTCTTGTTGCAGCCTCCCCTCATGCTTGCATGATGGCTGTGTGCCCCGAACTCTCAGCTTCCCTCTGTACTTTTTTAAACTTTCAAACACAGAATCGAATGATACAAAATAATAAAGACAAATCAAAGGTGAGAATATAAACTGGATGAGGTGTGGCCTGAGAGCTGCCGGTTAATAATCATATACATGACATTTGGTTATAGGATAAAAGTGGCAATCTGATCAGTGAGAAAAAGAATAGTTTTTTTTTCTTCAATAAGAAATGATAGGGCTGGAGAGATGGCTTAACGGTTAAGGTGCTTGCCTACAAAGCCCAAGGACCCAGGTTCCATTCCCCAGGACCCACATAAACCAGATACATAAGGTGGCGCATGCATCTGGAGTTTGTTTGCAGTGACTAGAGGTCCTTGAACACCCATTCTCTTGATATATATCTGCCCCCCTCAAACAAATAAATAAGTAAATAAATAAATATTTTTTTAAAGAAGAGATGGTATTAGAAGGGCTGGAGAGATGGTTCAGTGATTTAGGGTATTTGCTTGCCAAGTCTGATGGGCCAGGTTTGATTCTTCAATACCCATGTAAATCCAGATGCTAAAAGTGGCACATGTGTATGGAATTCTTTTGCAGTGGCAAGAGTCCCTGGTGTGCCCATTCTCTCTCTTTCTCTCTCTGTCTCTCTGTGCTTAAAAATAAATAAAATATTTAAAAAGGAAGCTTAACTTTCCCAAATGCTTATTCTTTTTTTCTAACACCATTTCTTTTTATTTTTTGTTTTATTTTATTTTTTAAATATATATTTTTAAAATTTATTTGTAAGTTGGGGGAATTGAACCCAGGCTATCAGGCTTTGCATGCAAATATCTTTAACCACCAAGCAAATCTCCCCAGCTCCAGGGGTTTCTTATTTCACTCTATGCCATGCCCCCCCCCCGCAAATTTTAATGTACTAAAGAACTAAACATAGGAATTGAAGTAGTGAGAGAAATAGAGCTGGAATAGAGCTAGAAGCCTCCTCCCTGATGGCTTGCTCTCATAGCACTGGAAAGTGCTCTGCAGGGGACTTGGGGAGGGAAAAAAACACCAACAGTCTTAACAAGTAGTGGTCCCTGAAATCTACACAACCAACCAGCCAGGCAAGATGTGCCCACTGGGGCAATATGATGGCATGAATGATATGGGGGTAGCCAACTGCTCTCTGGCTGGAATTGAGGCCTGCTCCATGAGCGGGAATGCATGCCTGGTACTGACAATCTCGTCAGAAGTCTATGGGTGGGAAAGTCATAGGGCTTAGGAAGAAAGCTACTATTGATATTTGGTTAAATGGGTATGTTGAGCCCATCAAATCACCCTCTAACTATGTATGTGTATGTACATAAATTAGTACTGTTGTTGCTTTTAGTCAGGGAACTCTCTTCACTGTCGATGGTAAGTCCTGGAGAAACTCAAAACTCATCAGAGTGTTGAGAGTAAGTGATTGTGGAGGACTCTAAATGAGACCTCTCTATCATACCCTCAAAGGCTCATGAAAAATTGTGGAGCAGAGAGCCGAAAGAGTGTAAGAGCCAGAAGATGACAAGAAGGGCTCTGGGGTCTGTGTTCCGGACACGAAGGGGCCGTTGCATTCATGACCTCACAGTGACTGTTGCTACCTGCACAAGGCCAGCACAATATTGTTGGGTTCATCAGCATTCCAAAATGGAAGAGGGTCTAGTTGGAAAAAAAGAAGGGGTTCAGTGGATGGGGGATGGGAAGGGGAGATAAAAGAAGGTACCAAGAAAGAATTGTGATCAAACACACTATGTACATTATGAAAAGTGTCGATAAAAACATTCAAAGAAGGGCTAGAGAGATCCCTCAGTGGTTAAGGTGCTTGCCTGCAAAGCCTAACTACCAAGGTTCGATTCCCCAGGACCCACATAAAGAACAAAGTGGAGCATGCATCTAGAGTTCAGGAGGCCCTGGCATGCCCATTCCCTCTGTTTGTTTGTCTCTCTTCTGCCTCTCTCTTTCTCTCTGCATGTAATTACCTGATTTAACATACCACACCTCTAGAAATTCTTTAGGAATAGTATCAAGTTAGTGTTATTAAAGACAAGTTCGGAAATCAGTGCTCTGTACTGATGGCAGACCCAGAAGGAAAGCTCATGTTGGGCTGGAGAGATGGCTTAATGGTTAAGGTGCTTGCCTGTGAAGTCTAAGGACCCAGGTTCGATTCTCCAGGTCCCAGGTAAGCCAAATGCACATGGCAGCACATGCATCTGAAGTTCGTTTGCAGTGGCTAGAGGCTCTGGCGTGCTCATTCTCACTCCCTCTCTCTGTGTCTCTAATAAGTAATTAAAAATGAAAATAACAACTTTTTAAAAAAATATATTTTATTTATTTATTTGCAAGCAGAGAGAGAGAGAGAGAGAGAGAGAGAGAGAAGAGAGGCAGACACAGAGAGAATGGGCACACCAGGGCCTCTAGCCACTGCAAACGAACTCCAGATGCATGTGCCCCTTGTGCATCTGGCTTACATGGGTCCTGGAGAATCGAACCAGGATCCTGTGGCTTTGCAGGCAAATGCCTTAACCGCTAAGCCATTTCTCCAACCCGAAAATAACAACTTTTAAAAAAAAAAGATGGGCATGCCTTTAATCCCAGCACTTGGGAGGCAGAGGTAGGAGGATCGCCATGAGTTCGAGGCCACCCTGAGACTACAGAGTGAATTCCAGGTCAGCCTGAACTAGAGTGAGACCCTACCTCAGAAAAAAAAAAAAAAAAACGGATCGTTGTCAAAGAAGGATTGGCTTAAAACACACACATGTGATAATAATAATAATAATAGTAACAACCGTAACAATAATAAAATCAATAAGCTGCTTGCTTAAAGGAGCGCCCTCAATCTGTTTTTCCATAAACAACCTGAGTCCCTCCCTAGGAAGGAGTTCCCCCTTCCTAGAATTGTGATTCCTGGAAGGATTAAACTTGAACCTAGCATTGTGGCTGATTAGCTCAGTTCCCCAATCAGAACCTATAAACAACCCTGATTTGGGTCTCCAGGAGGCCTTAACCGCCTCCTGCCTTCTCATGGGTAGGCGCTCTTCATAACCTCTCCTCTGTGCTTCTCCTAATCTAGTGAAATCTGGGCTGGAGAGATGGCTTAGCGGTGAAGCCTGAGAACGCCCTGATCAAATCTCCAGGTCCCAGACACAAAAGTGATGCAAGCGCTCCATGCTGCACTTGCCCACAAGGGGGCGCACAAGTCTGGAGTGCTTTCACAGCTGCTGAGAAGCCCTGGCGCGCCCATTCTCTCTGTCTCTCTCTCCCTCCCTCTCTGTCTCTCTCAAATTAAAAAAAAAAAATCACTGAGCAGAATTTTGGAATAACCCAGTTCTTCAAGTCTATGTATCACTTGATGGAGAACTTCCTCCTGGGGACTGCTTTTCTGTTCCTTGTGTCTCTTTCCCTCAACTAACCGTGAACTTGAAGAGTGTATGACAGGGTAATCCATGCTGAAGGCTCAATGCTGGATTCTCTCAGCTGAAGAAAAATACAGGGCCTTCACTTCATTCGAGGTGAAGCAAGTCAGACACAAGAGGATAACTACTGAAAGATCCTGCACATGTGAGGCGTGGGGACCGGTCAGTCAAATGCATAGAGACAGACAGCAGAGTGGTGGGTACAAGGGGCTGGAGATTGTGTTCCGATGGTTGAGTTCTGCTTGGGAGGATGAAAGTTCTGAACACAGGTAGTTTAGGGTGGTCACACATTGTTGTAAATGTGCCCAATGCCTCAGAACTCAACACTTAAGGTGGAACGTCTTCCATGCATGCTGCCACAATTTAAATAATCAGTCCAGCCTGGTGTCGTGGGTCACGCTTTTAATCTCGGCACTCAGGAGGCTGAGGTAGGGTGAATGCCCTGAGTTTGAAGCCAACCTGGGGCGGCAGAGTGAGTTCCAGATCAGCCTGGGCTAGAGCAAGACCCTGCCTTGGGAAAACAGAAAACAACAAAAATATCAGTACAAAATAAGAAGAGGATAAAAAAAAAGAGAGAGAGAAAAGGTGGGCTAGAGAAATGGCTCAGCAGTTAAGGCACTTGCCTGCAAGGCCTAATAACCAGGGTTCAATTCCCCAGTACCCATGTAAAGCCAGATGCACAAAGTGGTTCACTTCTACTCCCTAGAGGCCCTGGCACGCTCTCTCTCTGTCTCTTTCTTTGCAAGTAAATAAGTATTTTAAAAAGACAAACGGTGCTGGATAAATGGCCAGTGGTTAAGGCACTTGGTTGCAAAGCCTAAGGACCCAGGTTCAATTTCCCAGGACCCATGTAAGTCAGGTGCTAAAAGGGGCTCATGTGTCTGGAAGTTCATTTGCAGTGGCTAGAGGCCCTGGTGCACCCATTCTCTATCTCTTGATTTGCCTCTTTCTCCCTCTCTCTCCCTCACAAATATATATGTGTATATATATATATAAATATTTGGTTTTAAAGGCAGAGTCTCACTCTAGCCCAGGCTGACCTGGAATTCACTATGTAGTCTCAGGGTGGTCTCAAACTCACAGCAATTCTCCTACCTCTGCTTCCCAAGTGCTGGGATTAAAGGTGTGTCACCATGCCTGGCAATAAAATATATTTAAAAAAAAAAAACCACAAAGGGTCTATGATGGATGATGTTTTGAGGATCCTGGTGCCCATTAGAAAATACCCAGGACACTTCATCTTCTGTCCCCACCTCCAAACCACTCACTTTTAGTTCTAAATGAAACCTTCCCTGAAAGTCACACTGATCTGGAAATAAGTGGTAAAACATGGGGCTCTGATTTATACTAAGTGAAAACGTTACCTTCCAACACCAAGATGCCACCATGAACTCATCACCGCGGTGAAAGGAAGAGCAGGAAAGGGGTGATGTGCCATAGAATCTCAGCACAGACACTTCACGAGGGTGACAGATGACAAGTCAACAAGCATTGGAAAGGGATCATGGAGTAATGACTGAAGGACAGAAATGATCTTGCCCTTAATGATTCCTGCGGCAGTGGAAACAAAGACCTGCCTGCAGTGGCTTAGACAGTCAGGGGACGCACACACACACACACACACACACACACACACACACAGAGGGTAAGCCAAAATTGGCGCTATGATGTACATAGTACCTTGTTGATTGAACAAAGCTATTACAGACTCATCCATATCTTGATTTTGTTAAATTCAAAATAATCAACAAGAGTAGAAGAAAACATTAAAATAGACACCTTGCAATTTGATGTCCTTTATCCTATTTCTTTAAATTTTATTTATTTGAGAGAAAGAGGCAGAGAGAGGGAGAGAGAGAGCAAGAAAGAGAGAGAGAGAATGGGCGCACCAGGGTATCCAGCCACTGCAAATGAACTCCAGACACATGCGCTACCTTATGCATCTGGTTTACATGGGTCCTGGAGAATTGAGCCTGGGTCCTTTGGCTTTGCAGGCATGCACCTTAACCACTAAGCCATCTCTCCAGGCCCTTTATCATATTTTTTAATATACAAATCATATTTAATAAATACATGTCCCTTTTTGTTTTTGGTTTTTTGAGGTAGGGTTTCACTCTAGCTCAGGCTAACCTGGAATTCACTATGTAGTCTCAGGGTGGCCTCGAACTCATGGCGATCCTCCTACCTCTGCCTCCCAAGTGCTGGGATTAAAGGCGTGCACCACCATGCCCGTCTTTACATGTCCCTTTATAAGTATAAAACAAAACTTTGCCGAGCTATGCTGTGATATTTAATGTCTGTCTTCCCCAAATCCATCCGTGGAAACCTAGTCTCCAGAGTGAGGATATTAGACAGTGGAGCTTTTATGAATGGGATGACATCAAAGAAGCCCCAGGGAGCTGCCTTGTTCTTTCTGCTACGTGAGGACACAATGATGTGTCATCTATAAGGTGGGAATGAAGCCCTCACTAGGTAACAAATGTGTTAGCATCAGCTTGATTGTGGACTTCTCAGACTCCAAAACTGTGGGAAATCAATCTCTGCTGTTTATCAGCAACTTAATATGTGATAGATTTGTTACAGCAACCCCATGCGAACTAAGGCAACAACGCAGAAGAAAGCTGATGCCTGGTGAGGTAGTCCAAGGATGAAAAGTTCAAGGTTACTTTGGACTCAGGTTCTGTGTAGAAGAGGGACGTCAAAGGCTGTTGAGTGGAGGGATATAAAGGAGGAAAAGATGGCATGATCCCTGATGAGAATAATTTAGGTACAAGGAGATTTACTCCAAGCAACACCATGCATCATCATGATGGTAAGAAATTTGAAATGATGTCACTGATTACAAAAGAGGAATAGTTAATAAAATATGGTCTGTCCATATCACTCAGTGTCATAGAGCAATTAGAGAATGCAGTGCAATGCAACACAACGCAACACAACAAAATAAAAAATCAAATCAAATAGAACCCTAATACACTGCCAGGTCCACACCTTTCCCAGGAGCAAGACTAATTTGTTGATAGCATCAGGGTCTCTCACAGTCACCCAGAGAGGACTGATTGACATTACCATTGGGCAGGACAAATCTTGGTCCTAACAGCAGAGAGAAGCAATTTCACAGTATAGGTACTCCAATAGTTTGAATGGATGGCCCCCAATATATTCAGGATTTTATTAAAGTTGGTCATTTAAATCTATAGCCACTTGGCTGGAGGAGGTATCACTGGGCCAATCCTAGGGTCCAGCCCTAAAGTGTGGGGGTGGATCTGGAATTCTAGTGTCAAGGTATGCAAAGTGCCTGAGCTTTGCCTGGAGTTCCTAAGTGTGCCTGCTTGCTGGTGTGGCTTGTGGCTTTTTTCTCTCTGCTTGGACCTGTGAAAACAGGCCGGTTTCTTCTGCCATCATGGAACTTCCTTTCTATCTTCAATAAATTCCCTTCCTCCATAACTGTGCCTGGTTTGGAAGTTCATCTCAGTGACCTGAACCTGACCACTTCAGGACTTAGAGTCTTAGAAATGTTTCTGCTTTATGGGATAAATTCTCCTTCAAGATAAATAAATAAGTTTCCTCCTAAGAAAATAGTCTAAATTTTTTTAAAAAGAAAAAAATTGCCACACTGCAGGGCGTGGTGGTGCACGCCTTTAATCCCAGCATTCGGGAGGCAGAGGTAGGAGGATCACCGTGAGTTCAAGGCCACCCTGAGACTACATAGTTAATTCCAGGTCAGCCTGGACCAGAGATCCTACCTCAAAAAACAACAAAAAAGAAACAAAAATAAAAACAAAACAACAACAACAACAAAAAAAAAAAACCCACACTGTTATTTAAAACAGTGAAAAATTAGAAAGAGCCCAAAGGTCCAACACTGAGGTAAGAATGAAATAAAATGTGGGGCATTCACATGGCAGGATACTATGAGGGCCATCATGAGTATATTTGTCTGTTTAGCTCTCTCTCAAATAAATAAAAATAAAATAAAATAAATGTTTCTATTTGTGTGCAAGTGAGTGTGTGTGTGTGTGTGTGTGTGTGCATGTGTGTAAGAGAAACAGACAGAGGGAGTGAGAAGGAGAAATGATGGGTGCACAAGGACTTCTTGCCCTTGCAAACAAATTCCAGATGCATGTGCCACTTTGTATATCTGGCTTTATGTGGGAACTGAAGAATTGAATCTGGGCCAACAAGCGTTGCAAGCAAATGCTTTTAACCATGGAGCCATCTCCCCAGCCCCTTAGGAAGCTTTTTATTCTTTTTAATGCTTTTATTTATTATAAAATTGAGACAGACAGAGAGAAAGAGACAAGCAGTGTGAGTAAGGGTGCTCCAGGATTTCCTGCCACTGTAAACGAACTGTGGGCACATGCAACCCCTTTGTGCATCTATCTTTATGTTGGTACTGGGGAATCAAACAGGGGGCATCAGGCTTTACAAACAAGCATCTCTCTAACCCAAGAAACTCATATATATGAAGAAAGGAAACAAACAAAGCAAAAGAACTAGAGACAGTCTTCAAGTTCACTTGAAGTACTGAGACACAACTCTCAAATGAATGCAGAAGGAGGAAGCAATTCCTCTGAAAGAGGTTACATGTGTATTTGAAAAATAAACTTGTTACGCGCTAACTAGATTAACAAATGAACTAAATAGTAGATATAAATATAAGAATTCAAGGTACACTAGAAGCTGCAGCTTCCCAATCTACAAGGACATAATCTGCCACGGTTTACCAGAGCTAACCACCAAAACACAGGATATATTTTTTTTAATTAAGAGCTTTATTATATGAAATATTGGAAATTGGTGGTATTCCTCTCCTGTTATAGTCTTAGGTTCCCTCTCCCCAGTCTCCATTCCTGAGGGCCCTCTTTGGCGGGGTTGTCAGTCAGCACTGAGGGCTCATAAATGCACTAGCCTCAGAGTATACCTTCCCACCCTGTGGCTCTTAAATTCTTTCTATTCCCTGTTCTACAGTGTTCCCTGAACCTTGGAGGGTATGACATAAGGCTCAGTTAGTGTTGAGCTCTCAGCAGCCTCTGGTTTTCTGCTGTGATGAGTTTTGAGTCTCCTCAGTGTCTACCGCCATCCCCGTGGAGGAGGTTCTCAGGCTAGCAATGAGAGCAGTGCCTATATTTAATTCGCCACTTCCTCTGTAAGGTCTCCTGGGCCACAGCTCGAGGAGCAGAACTGGGGGAGCCCAGAGAATTTCATTGTAGGTTCCCAGATGCCAGACATGGAGCTGCAGAATTTGATGTTTGCCCTGCTGATTCTAGATCTTGCATTGGTTGATCTTTCCTGCTATGTCCTTACTACTCCTTTGCAGAGTGGAAATGTTACACCACTACGTACCGTAAGTATTTAACTTGTGTTTTGGTTTTACAGGATTCACAGTTAAGACTGTCTTGTGTTTCAGATGAGGCTTCCCCACTTTGGACTTTTAAACAGTGTCGGGACTGGTAAAGACTCCAGAGACTCTTAAGCTTGGGCTGAATGCATTTTGCATTGTGAAATGGATATGTGTCTATGGGGATTAGGGGTGGAATGTGGGTGGCCCTTTGAATCTTTCTATAGGCTCATGTGGTTTAAGCATTTTGTGCCTAGCTTGTGGTATTTTGGGGGGGAATGGCAGAACCTTTGGGAGGAAGGTGGCGCCTTTCTGAAGGAGGTGTGCTGCTGGGAGTGGATCTTGGACTACATTAGTCTGCCCCTATTGGGTGCTAGCTATCAAGATCACTCTTTTTTAAATATTTTATTTTTATTTATTTATTTATTTGACAGAGAGAGAGGGGGAGAGAGAGAGAATGGACACACCAGGGCCTCCAGCCACTGCAAACAAATTCCAGATGTGTGCACCCCCTTGTGCATCTGGCTAATGTGGGTCCTGGGGAATTGAGCCTGGGTCCTTTGGCTTTGTAGGCAAACACCTTAACTGCTAAACCATCTCTCCAGCCCCTCAAGATCACTCTTGCTGCTACTTTCCAACTGCCATGACAAGATCTGATATCCAGCCTCTGCTCTGCCATACCAAGATGAAACTTAACCTTGAGACCGTACGCCAGAATAATCCGTTTCCATATGCTGCTGGTCAGGTGCTTTGTCCCAGTAATGACCAGGTAACTGCTACAGGTGTGTATACATATGCTTGTGGAGGCCAGAGGACAATAATGGGTGTCATTCTCTGCAACACTGTCCCCCTGTTTTGTTTGAAGCAGCATCTGCCACTGGCCTGGAGCTCCCCAATTAGGCTAGACTGGCTGGCCAGTGAACCTCCGAGATTCTCCTGTCTCCACCTCTCCAGTGCTTGGATTACAGGCGCATGCTAACAAACCCAGCCCTTCATACACCTCCTGGGGATTGAACTCGGGTCCTCATGTTTGCAAGGCGAGCACTTTGACCACTGAGCTATCTATCCAGCTCTGGTATTTTAAAAATCTCTAGCTAAATGGCTAGCCATTGCAGTAGTGGAGAAAAAGAGGCTCTGTGGAGCAAGAACAGGAACATCAGAGGGGGTTGACACAATCAGGGGAGGCTTCCAGAACCCATAGTACAAAAAGCTCAGCCTGGAAGGGCGTGCCAGCTGGGCGAACTGAGAGGCCCAGAGAGTAAGTCTGGCATTGCAGCCGCACTTGGCAGTGTTTGCAAACAGCAAAGGTAAAAGGAACTGCATGGGCCATCTGTAGAGATGGTTACCTTATGGTACCAACCAGCTTCATATACAATACTCTATAGATGTTTTTTTTTTTTTTTTTTTTGAAAATGCAGCCACAAATGCAGAACGGTATCTTAATTGAACCATATAAGATAGCCATTTGGCAAGTTACAAGACAGTCACATATCAGCAGCCTCAGATGGTGCAGCCTAATGTATGATCTTGTCATGTTCTCGAAGAGACAGAAGACACATTCACGTATGCTACAATGACAGGAGCTGGCTGGAGTGAGGACGGAATGAGGGAGGACAATTCCTTTTCACTGTCCCAATATACTCTCACAAGGAAGAAAGACAGAAGAAAGGGGAAATGAGTGGGCTGGCCTAGGGACATGCATTGTAGCCTATCTGGCCCCTCCCTAGGTGACTTTATTGCTCAGTCACGTATAGGAACCTCTGGCCTCAAGGCTCCCTAAGTTTCCTCCCAACTCTGTCGAGACTTTACATGAGTTACTGTTTTCATCTTTCTCTGTGACCTATCCAGAACCATCTTCAAAACCCTCTGAGGCCCTGGGGACCGGGGTAAGAAAAAAAAAAAAGCATTTTAATGCTACGATGCTTCAAATGGATTAAGCATTCGGTTTTCCTTGGATTATTATTTTTTCGATGAATATAAGCTGTTCTGCTTTTTGGAATCCTTCTGCAAACAGAGCAGTTTGTCTTTGTGTTTGCTCATTTAAAAACAAATATTTGCCTGCCAAGCAAATACTGTCTCTTAGGATGTGCTATTAATAGGATAATTAGGCAGCCGGTAATGAAAAGGATTGCTGGTAATTATGGCAAGATTTGTTTTGGCATTTGAAGGCAGCGATGGAGGCTGGAGTGCTAAAAATCTACCTGAGAGTTAATTAGTACGATTAGAATACACCTGAAAAAATAGCCCAGCTAATAACACTTCACTTTACTTTTAAAGTGACAGCACCCAGCGCCTCCCAAGTTACGTGGGCAGTTCTAGCTCTGGAATATGGAATGCGATCATGTCGCGCACATGACAGAAAACTTGAGTTTGCCTGGCCTTTGTCTCCAAGCGCACCCCCTTTTCATTGGACAATTTCCTGTTTCCACTCTAGGACACTCCCATCACCCCACTCTGAGGTCATGCATGAAGTCAGGGGTGACAGACCACACTGAAGAAATGGCCAGGCATAGTGGCACACATGTATAATCCGAATACTCAGGAGGCTGAGGTCGAATCACCACAAGTTCGAGGACAGCCTGGGCTACAGAGTTAGTTTGAGACCAACTTGGGGTACAGAGTGAGTTTCCAGGTCAGCCTGGGCTAGAGTGAGAGCCTGTCTCCAAACAAACAAACAAACAAACAAACAACAAACAAACTTAAATGTTAGACAATGATTCAGAGAAAAATCAGGCTTTTGGCCAAGTCCCCGAGTCTGCTCTACATGCTGGGCTTGCTGAGTCATTCTCGAACAAAGCAGATTTCGGGCTCTTTAAGTTGCAACCCTGGTTGATGTCATCCGTAACACAATGACTTTGAAATCTCCAAAATCAACCAGCTTAGAAAAAGTTCTCAGCTGGATGCAGCTCGGTGGTCGAGTGCTTGCCTAGCATGAGCCAAGCCTTGGGTCCAATCCCCAATGCTACAAGAAAGAAAGATTCTTGGGCAGTGGGGCGGGGGGGGGGGGGTGAAACTGAACTGATGGGTCAGCAGTTAAGCCTGCAAAACCTAACAACCTGAGTTCGATTCCCCAGGACCCACGTAGAGCCAGATGCACAAGGTGGCACATGCATCTGGAGTTCGTTTGCAGTGGCTACAGGCCCTGGCATGCCCATTCTCCCCCCTCTCTCTTCTCTCTTCTCTCTGTCTCTCTCTCTGCTTACAAACAAACAAATAAATAAATAACTTAAAATAAAAATTTTTAAAGTAAGTAAGAAAGAAAGATTCTCTGGAGTCCAGCATGGTGGTTCACACCTTTAATCCCAGTACTTGGGAGGCTGAGGTAGAAGGATTGTAAGTTCAAAACCATCCTGAGCTACAAAGTGAGTTGCGGGTGATCCTGGACGAGAGTGAGACCCTGCCTTGAAAAACACAAAGAAGAGATGTTCTCTGAGGTTTGTTCTTTTCACTTCCCTGTTGCCCTTCTCCTTTCCATGGTTCATTCTTGGCGGGGGGAAGGGGGTCCCTAGAGGCCAGGTGAGCCCTGGTGGATCAAAGCACACACCTGACTCATTGGCCCGTATGTATGTGGCTGTGTGAGCATGCAGGGAGGCATATGGGTTTGCATGCACGTGAGTTTGAATTGGCACAAGTCCATGCACAAGCACAGCATGGGAAAGAGCATTAAGCGAGTAAAGAGAGGTCTCTGGGCATGGTGGCATGCACCTTGCTCCCAAAACCCTAGAAAGCCGAGCTGGAGAGATAGTTCAGCCATCTCTTGCTTGCAAAGCCTGATGGCCTGGGTTCAGTCACCTACAGTACACATGTAACTCCAGTTACACAAAGAGGCACATGCAGGTAGTGGCAGGAGGATACACACACATTCATTCTCTCTCTCTCTCTGTGACTTCCTTTTTCACACACACACACACACATATATACATGCACACACACACATATATATAATTTTTACTTATTTGTTTGAGAGGGAGGGAAAGAGGCAGAGAGAGAGAGAGGGAGAGAGAGGGAGAGAATGGGTGCACCAGGGCTTCCAGTCACTGCAAATGAACTCCAGATGCATGCGCCACCTTGTGCATCTGGCTTATGTGGGTCCTGGGGAGTCAAACTGAGTCCTTTGGCTTTGCAGACAAGCTCCTTAACTGCTAAGCCATCTCTCCAGCCCCATTTTTTTTTTCGAGGTAGGGTCTCACTCTGGCTCAGGCTGACCTGGAATTCACTATGTAGTCTCAGGGTGGCCTCGAACTCTCGGCGATCCTCCTACCTCTGCCTCCCGAGTGCTAGGATTAAAGGTGTGAGCCACCACACCCAGCTTCCAGCCCCATATTTTAACCAGGAAGCTGAGCCAGGAGATTCTAGAGTCCAAGGCCAGCCTGGACTACATATGAAGACAATGAGGCAAGGTGAACAAAATGAGAAAGCAACGGATCTGAGGAAAACTTTGAATTTTGAGACAGGTCATTCAATGTCTTTAAATAAAGAGTCTTCATTCAAACAATGGGAATAAAAATGTTATCAACCCCAGAAGATTGTCATTCTAAATCTACAGTGAGAGCCTGGTATGGATGGCGCACACCTTTAAAATCCTAGCACTCGAGAGGCAGAAGTAGGAGGATCGCTGTGAGTTGAGGCCAGCCTGGGACTACAGAGTGAATTCCAGGTCTACCTGAGCCAGAATGAGACCCTACCTTGAAAAGAACCCCCACCGCCACCACCAAAAAAAAAAAAAAAATCCACAGTGAAGTAGAGAATCTACATTCCCAGCTGCCCATCTCCATATTAACATCACAAAGTCATAAGTGGAGTTGCTGGGCAATGATCTTCCTCTCGGGACCTGTGTACAGAATCCCAAGTACTAACATTCAGGCCTGACCTTTGGGGAAGTCAGTAGGGCAGTAGGGCAGTGAGGAAGGACAGCTGGAGACTCTGGGGAGACCATAGCCTTCTGGGATTTGAGAACCCTGTTCTCTATACAAGGTGAACACTAAATCAAAAGAATTGTGCCGCCACCACCCCCCCCCCGCACTCCCTCTGCAAAACAAACAAACAAACAAAAAAAAAAACAGCGGAGCTTGAGCCTGAGGTTTTAGAGCTATGTTACGCACTAGACCCGCTTGAATCTGCCCCGCCCTCTGTCGTAAACTCAGTAGCACCATGCTACACACTTTCAGACACGACCTTGAATTCTCATAGCAGCCCCAAGTGGTATTTTCACTTGTGTGCGTGTGTTGTGCATGCATGTGTGCTCATATGTGTGTGCATGCAAAAGCCAGCAACGAGCTCTCTCATTGGTCTGGAGCTCACTGATTAAGCTGTGCTGGCTGTCTAGCAAACTCCAGGGATTCCCCCATCTCTGCCTCCCCTGTGCTGGGCTTATAAGAGTGCATCGCCATCATGCCCAACATTTACATGGTTCTGGGGATCGGACTCGGGTCCTTGTGCTTGCAGGACAGAACTATAGTGACTGAGCTATCTCCCCAACCTGTAGAAAAAGTGTGGCGGCAGGGAGCCAGATGCAAGAGAGATGCATCTTAGTTGGTTAAGATGGCTGGAGGCCCAAAGTCCAAAGGATCCCTCTCTCTCTGACCTCTTTCTTTCTCAAATAAATAATAAAATAAATAAAATATATTTTAAAAATATAAAGTGTGGCCGGGCATGGTGGCACACGCCTTTAATCCCAGCACTTGGGAGGCAGAGGTAGGAGGATCATTGAGAGTTCGAGGCTACCCTGAGATTACATAGTTAATTCCAGGTCAGCCTGGACCAGAGTGAGACCCTACCTTGCAAAATCAAAAAAAAAAAAATAAATAAAATATATTTAAAAAATATAAAGTGTGTGTGTGTGTGCATGTGCTCATGTCAGGGCAGGTGCACATACATGTGCACACACATGTGGAGAACAGAAGACAACATCGAGTGTCACTCCTCAGGAATGCCATCCACCTTTTGATGAGACAGGGTCTCTCATTGGCCTGACACTCTTCAACGAGGCTAGACTGGCTGGCCAGTGAGCCTTAGGGATCTGCCTGACTCCATCTCCTCAGCACTGAGCTTAAAAGTCCAAGCCAGGGCTGGAGAGATGGCTCAGCAGTTGAGGTGCTTGTCTGCAAAGCCTAATGACCTGGGTTCGATTCCCCAGTACCCATGTAAAGCCAGATGCACAAAGTGGTTAGAGGCCCTGGTGCACCCATTTTCCTCTCTTTCTCTCATATACATATACATGTATGTATATATGTAGGTATATATATTTATACACACATTAATATATATATAAATATATATATAATGTCCAAGCCACCAAGCTCAGCATTTTACATGGGGGATCAAATTTAGCTCATCATGCGTGCAATGCAAGCACTTTACCCACTGAAGCAACTCCCCATCTCTTCATCCTTCTAAGAATGAAAGAGAGGCTAAGTGGCATGTCCTAAGTCACACAGCCTGATGTGACTGGCCCCCAAGCCCAGGCTCTTTTCATTGAACCCATCTCCTAGTGAGGACTTGAGGACCTGGGGCCATGACAGGCATATATTCTTCAGTTTTTTTCACTTCTCTTCTCCATACCCTATGGCAACTGGGGCATGAGAAAGCGCAGAAAGAGAAATTGGGTTTTCTGAACTGAACTCGAAGAAGAAGAGTGCCTCTCACATAAAAACTGCAACCTCTGTCTCCCCCGCCCCCCGTCAGTAGCTGGATTTGCACTGATTAATTAGAAAATTGCATTTATATAACCCTTTAATCTGTATTTATGTGTTGCTAAGGGTGCAGCGAGCTGGGCAGGGAATTACATTGAGATTAGCCTTGATCTGTAAGCAGCCTGGATTGGAGCTGCTTTCTGTCCTGAAAGGACACAATCAAAAGGATTGGGGGCAGGGACCCCTGGTGAGGAAGGACGCCTTCCTCCCCTGCTGCCTTGGGCCCAAGTCACCCTGGCCTTCAAGAGTTTCCCAGCAGCCTTTACACAGTCCCCCTGGTTCAAATAAGAGTCAAGAATACCCAAAAGAGATGATTTTTTTGACTAACTGTGGCCCCTGGTTTCCTAAACAAAATTGGTTTTATTCTTCTCAACATGTGTTCCGTGAGATTAAAGTTCCATCAACTGCACAGCTTAGTAAGGGCTTTATTGGAAGTGGCTCATATCCCTCCACCCCCTTCCAGACAGGAGGCAGGAAAGCCAGAAGGGGCAGGGCCTGAAATCCTGTTTATTGAATCACGAAAACCCTTAATGGATAAAGGGTATTGAAGTAGGGGATCTTAATGCGTTGTGATATTTCAAGGGAGGTTATTTGATCACGAATAAATCATTGTAAAGTGTTTCAGCTGTGATTGTCAATGTTCTTTTAAGTTTGACCAACAGATGGGCCTGAGATGGGGAGAGATGAGGCTGGCAGGGTCAGGCTCCATTCTTCAGTGTGGGAAGCAGCATTGACACTGGGAGGTGAGACCTTGGATCCAGGTTGGCCCTTGGGTTATCAGACAGCATCACTCGAGTCTGGTTCCAATGATCCCCTGTGTTGCCAGGAAGTTTAATTCCACGGAGTCTGGTGTGGTTGTGAGTGTGGACCTTGGCCAGCGTGCGGCCTATCTGAGCCTGACATTCATCCATTGTGATGAAGGGAGTTGTTGGCTAGCAGAGTGAAGGGACTGATTCCAGCTCTAATGCCTTGCTTCTAGATGTGTCTCTATGGGCATCATAGCTGATGATAGCATTTCCAGAGCTCCCCCTGTGCTCCTCCAGGTACCGAATTGTGGGTTCTGCAGTCAAGCCTGCTGGCAGAAACCTACCCTGACTCTGTCATTCATGAGCCCCACAGTCTTGGGAGAGTTCCCTCACCTTTCTTTGTCCCCTTTTCCCCTCCACAGTACTGGGGCAATGCAACAGTGTATGCGCATCACAGAGCTGATTTGAAAACAAGAGGGGCCCTCACGTGGCAAAGTTGCCAGCTAAGCATTCAGGCCTGGCAGGACCCTTATAACAGTAACCTGTGATCCAGCTCCTTCCCAGCAAGCCACAGGGCCTCCCCCCAGGTGGGACTCATTGGGCCTGAGAACACACACTGTGGACAGCCCCTGGCTGGCTCCTCTCGCTCTTAACCTGTGTGCGAAAGTAGCTTTGAAGCCGGGCGTGGTGGCGCATGCCTTGAATCCCAGCACTCGGGAGACAGAGGTAGGAGGATCACAAGGAGTTCAAGACCACCCTGAGACTCCATAGTGAATGCCAGGTCAGCCTGGGCTAGAGTGGGACCCTACCTTGAAAACAACACCACCACCAACAACAAGTGGCATTGAGTCAACAGCTATCTGCCACTTCCGTCTATGAGGCAGCTTCCACCTTGAGTCAACTGGCCCTCAGTAATGATTTTCCCCACAGCCACCCTTCCAAGAGCACTCATGTATATACGCTCTCTCTTTCACTGGGGATTCAGCCAGGAAATTGTGTACTTACAGCATTTCAAGGGCCCTTGTGGTACTTCTAAATTATAGAAGACCCTGGACCCTCACGGGGGCACAGAGAGATTCTTGGGAAATCTTGGTTATATGTATATGTATGGTGTACATACAGGTGGGTTTGCATATTCAAATGTGTGTGCATACGTGGGTGCAAGGCTTACATGTGAAGGCCAGAGGTGACTTGCGTATCTTTCTCTCTTGCTCTTCACATTATTTCTGAGACCGAGTCTCTCACTAACCCTACAGCTCATTGATCTGGCTAGACCAGCTAGCCAACAAGCCCTAAAGACTTCTTTGTCTCTGCCTTCCCAGAGCTGGGATTATAGATGTGTATGTTACTATGCCTAGATTTAAAAAAAAAAAGGCTGGAAGCTGGGCGTGGTGGGGCACGCCTTTAATCCCAGCACTCGGGAGGCAGAGGTAGGAGGATCACTGTGAGTTCAAGGCCACCCTGAGACTACATAGCAAATTCCAGGTCAGCCTGAGCTAGAGTGAGACCCTACCTTGAAAAACAAAAAAAAAAAAAAAAGGCTGGAAAGATGGCTTAGCAGTTATGGCATTTGCCTGCAAAGCCTAAGGGCCCAGGTTCAATTCCCCAGGACCCATTTAAGCCAGATGCACAAGGTGGCACATACGTGCCCTGGAGGCCCCAGTGTGCCCATTATCTCTCTCTAATAAATAATAAATAAACATTTTATTTATTTATTTGAGACAGAGAATAAAAATAATAAAAAAAAAAAAGAAAGAAAGAAAAGAAAGGCAAGGCACCATGCAGGACAGCCATCTCAAGTAGCAGTTCTGTGACCTCATTTCTTGGCCTGAGGAAGAAAGAAAGAAACTAAACCATGGGTCTAGCCTTGCACAAGGTTTGAAAAAGAACCTGCGCCCCCTAACTGCGGACAGCTGGAGTGGAGTTGAAAGGGGCATCCAAGCAGGACTCTGGAAATCTAGCATCAGTTGCCTGTCAAAGATAAATAAATAAATAAATAAATAAATGAGTCAGGAGCCACTCTGCAAAGCAGGTCAAACAAAGCTGTTAGACATCTGGATGCTTCTGTGAGCCCCCATCCCTCCTGTTGCCATAAATTTAAGCTAATCCTGTGGGGCCCGGGATCACAGGAATGAGCCTCACATCTGTGTGGGCTTTTCAGCTTTCAAAAGCTCATTCATAGAATTATCTCATTAGTTCCACTCAATGCATAGGGGAGGAACTCCGAGATGATTGTCGCCAGTTGGCAGAAACCACACTGAGACCCGGAGAAAGAAAAGTGACTTTCTCAAGGTGACACAGCAAAACCAAAGGACAATTGAGATAAAGACACAGAACTCCCGACACCAGCCCAGGGCCCAGAACAGAGTTATCGTACAAAGAATGCCCAGAACTCAGAAAGGTACCTTTTGCCATGGTTCCAAAGTCCAGGGCTATGCTTGGATGAAGGAACTGAGGGTCCATCCTCTCCCCCACCCTGCCAGTGTCACCTGCTTTGTATACTCACCATTCCTTCTGATAATTAATAACCCATCTTTTGGGAATGGTGATGGTTGGAATATGTAATGTCCCTCACAGCCTCATGTGTTGTGATTAAGCCTCAAACTTAACCCCGGGCTAGTGGAGCCTTTGGAAGGTGGAGCCTTGCTGGAGGGAGTTTGTCGCTGAGGGTGGGCTTGGGGCATTAGAGCCCAGCCTTGCTTGCCACACGGGGCTCGCTCTCGCTATTTCCTCTCTGCTGATGTGAAGGTGTGATGCCTGGCTGTCTGCTCCTGCTGTGATTTCCCTGCCATGGTGAGACTTCTCCTTGACACTACAAGCTGCAATAAAACCTTTTTTTTTTTAATTCCACAAGCTGCTTCTGGTTGGGATTTTTTTGTTGTTGTTGTTCCAGCAATGAAAAGGTAACTGCTACAGAGAACAACCCTCCACCAATTCTAGCCATGTGGTTCCAAATGCATTTTCCCAACCCAGCACCCTTACAAGGCCGGCTTCTAGGGTCAAGGCACAAAAGCCCTCCATTTAGTAAAAGGCTTTCCCCAAGATCCCTTGAGATCAAAGAAGAGCCCTTCCTTGCTAATGAGGAAACTGGACAGATGTGACTCCAGCCTCGTGGAGAGGGGTTAGCCTGAAACATAGAAGCTGGGCTGGAGAGATGGCTTAGCTGTTAAGGTGCATGCCTGTGAAGCCTAAGGACCCAAGTTTGATTCTCCAGGGTCCATGTAAGCCAGATGCACATGGTGGCACATGCATCTGGAGTTCGTTTGCAGTGGCAATAGGCCCTGGCATGCCCATTCTCTCTATATATTTCTTTCTTTCTTTCTTTTTTTTTTTTTTTTGGTTTTTCGAGATAGATAGGGTTTCACTCTGGTCCAGGCTGACCTGGAATTAACTATATAGTCTCAGGGTGGCCTCGAACTCATGGCAATCCTCCTACCTCTGCCTCGCGAGTGCTGGGATTAAAGGCGTGCGCCACCACGCTCAGCTCTATATTTCTAAAAAATAAAAAAAAGATTTTAAAAAGTAGAAGCTGGTGTGCAGAGAGGAGCAAAGGAAACCTGGGAGCGAGCCATGGAGGAGATGAGCCCCAGGCATCAGTTGCTCAGGGAAAGCTACCCACCCTGTAGGTGGGTCCCGTCAATCTCCTGGCAGTTCTAGATCCAGTCCCCAGGGACCAGGCTGTTCCGAATGTGTAACCAGTAGGAATCGTTACCCCTGTGGCCCACTTTGAAGGCTCTACCAGTACGGGTGTCTGAGAGACAGGGAGCCAGAGGCAACGCTCTCCTGCCTCTGCCTCCAGCCTCCCAGTTGCTTGAGTTTGGGGAGTCTCGCAGCTGAGCATCCGTCTCGAAATGTCAGGGGTATAAGCCCTGCCCCTGACATGCCTGCCACACTGCCTGGCAACTGTTGTATGTGAAACAGCTGGGGCCTGGGCTCCAGCAATGGTCGTGCAGATTTCACACGTCCTCTTCCCAGGATAACAACTTGTCCGTGTGCCTTAGAGTGAGGACTCCCAGCGTTAACAGGAATCTGGCAAAGTTGGCCGGCGCCCACCTCAGACACATGTCCTTCTATACTTTGTCTCACCTGCATGCAGAGCCTCTGTTCCAAGCTTAGCCTGGGGCTTACCATACCTACAGCTTGGTTCAAATACAACCATGGTTTGTGCCTCTGTCCACGGTCCTGAAGTGATTTTTTTTTTTTTTTTTTTTTTTGGCATGGTAAGGAACGTCTCATCCAGGTATTTGTTTAATAAATATCTTTATGGGCTGGAGAGATGGCTCAGCAGTTAAAAGGTACTTTCTTTCAAAGCCTGCTGGCTCAGGGTTGGCTTCCAAGTATTTACATAAAGCCACATGCCCAGAGTGGTGCATGTGCCTGGTGTTCTCATGCATTGACAAGAGGCCCTGGCATGCCCATGTGCCCTCTTTCTCTCTCCCTCTCTCTCTCTCTCTCTCAAATAAATAAATAATCCTTCTAAGATATCTTTGAATACACAGCAGCTGAAAACTTAGTGGCTTAAAATAAAAACATCTAATAGTTCCGTGGGTTGTCCAGACCGTCCTGGTGGGGCTTGGCCTGGTATGGCTTCATCATGTCCAGTAGTTCACAAGCCCCTTGCTGGGCTAGTTCAGTTTCCATCTTCGCAGTCTCTCCTGCAAGTTAGCTTGAGCTTCCTGGTAGGCAGGACACAGGGTTCCAGGCTTACAAGCGAACGTAAGCTCTTATGCTCTTTTCCTAAGCCTCACGCATTCCTCATGCTCCACTGTCCAAAGCACATGACATTTAATAAGCTTTGAGTCAGCATGGGAGGAGCCTGGGGACAGGTGGAGAGATGACTGTAGTCATGGGGGGAAAAAATCTCATCAAGTGCCCTGCCTCTGCAAAATACCACAGGGCTGCAAATGATGGGGTGACCCTCTGTTGAACCCGGGGGGTGGGGGGCCACTTCTCTCTTGGAGCTGAGAGTCCACTTGGCCTCTGCCAAAAAATCACTTCTGTAATTACATTAGGAAAGATCCAAAGTCTGCTACCTACCATTCAGGGCACTGCTTCCTGTTCTTGCTGAGTCAGAGAACTAGCTTTCCTCAATTCTAAACACACACACACACACATACGCACACACACACAATAAATAAATAAATAAAAGTGTGGCTTCTTCACAGTTTTCAGCAACATTTTTTTTTTTTTTGAATTGTGCATTGCTGAGCAATGAATCTTCAGTTGCTTTCCTGGATTAGTACTCATTCTAGAACAGAATTTCCTGGTCCCCAACTCCCCAGAAGTGAGATCTTTGGAGAGTGGCTCTTGGGGAACAGAGTCCCACATGCATTCTCATTTGATACTCACAACGTGGGGTCAGGGAGGTGTTCATGGGTAAAGCACTTGCCTTGGTAGCATGAAGACCCCAGTGCAGTGTCCTACCACCCACATGATCACGTGGTGAGGTGTGCCTGCAATTTCAGAACTGGGGAGGCAGAGACTAGAGGATGCTTGAGACTTGCTGGCCAGCCAGACTAGCTTCATTGGTGAGCTCCAGGCCATTGAGAGATCCCATCTCAAAATGAGGTGTACATGGGCTGGAGAGATGGCTCAGTGGCTAGGGCATTTGTCTGCAAAGGGTAACGGTATGAGTTCAATTTCCCAGTACCCGCATAAAGCCAAATGCACAGAGGTTCATTCGTGTGGAGTTCATTTGCAATGGCTGGTGTGCCCATTCTTTCGCTCTCTCATAAATAAATAAAAATAAAATATTTCAAATGTAAAGCCAACACAACATTCCTCCGACAGTGTTTCCATCTCTTTCTGTGGGGAAAGATGCTGAGATGGGAAAGCTCTCAGGCGACATCACAGAGGCAGCAAGTTTCGTGGCAAGAAATTAAAACCCAGGTGTTCTCGGTGCAAAGTCAAGCAAGCTTCTTTCCACCCCAGCCCATCACTGCATTTAGGCCCAACGTTTGGACACAGGACTTTGATTCCAGCTCTGCTCTGTGCTCCTGTGTGACTGGAAGACACTCATTTGTCCTCTCTGAGCTTCTGTAGTCTCATCTACAGTGTGATGCGGTTGGACACCCACATCCGCTAATCCAGGTTCATCCAAGGTGGAGGCGAGCTCACCCCTGCTCTGGGAGACGAAGGTCAAGAGGCATCTTCCAAAAATGTGAAAATGGTTGTGCAATTGATCTGGCAGTTCTACTTCTAGGAATTCATGTTAAAAAAAGAAATACAGGGGCTGGAGAGATGGCTTAGCGGTTAAATGCTTGCCTTTGAAGCCTAAGGACCCTGGTTCAAGGCTCAATTCTCCAGGACCCACGTAAGCCAGATGCACAAGGGGGTGCATGCATCTGGAGTTCGTTTGCAGTGGCCGGAGGCCTTGGTGTACCCATTCTCTCTCTCTCTCTCTTTCTCTCTACCTGCCTATTTCTGTATCTCTCTCTCTCAAATAAATAAATAAATAATAAAATAAAAAAGAAAAGAAAAGAAATACAGCCAGGCATGGTGGCGCATGCCTTTAATTCCAGCACTCGGGAGGCGGAGGTAGGAGGATTGCCGCGAGTTCAAGGCCACTTTTAGACTACATAGTGAATTCCAGGTCAGCCTGGGCCAGAGTGAGACCCTACCTCGAAACCCCCCCCCAAAAAAATAAAAAGTCCACACGTGAGTGTGAACATCTGTGTCAACAAAGGACACAGGAGACAGCAATACACACCTATGGTCCACCCGTGTACAGGAGCCACACACCACGGAAAGAGGAACGCAGGAGTCTAGACCCAGACTGTGTCAGATTCAGATCCTGAATCAGCACGTTGCTGCAGTCAGCGTCTTTGCCTGCAAAGGGTAACGGCATGAGTTTGACCATGCCATGGGCCCTTGGATGGATTCCTAAGGAACAGCCTTAGTCCCCTCCCCCTCAGTCCCCCTGACACCACCTACTACTAGATCTTGTGACCCCTCCGGAAAAACATGACATGATCACTTGCAACCACAGTGAGTCACCACTGATGGCCTGTCATTCTGACTGTGAGCGTGGCAGCGATCACACACGGGAAAGTCCCAAAGAGTCCAAAGGCCGGCGCCCTAAGCTGCGTCTCTCAGCACGAGGCTGCCCCTGGCCACAAGGAAAGCCAGCACCATTTCTGAGCCAACTCCAAACTGTTCTCCGTTTTTCTGTGTCCAGGCCTTTGAACTAAAGAAATGGGAGAGAGAGAGAGGGCTATGAGAGTCACAGTTCTCTAACTCCTGAGGTCTCTAACTCAGAGACATCAAAAGTTCTAAGTCCATGAACTAAATATGAATGCAAAGAATATTTGGGATAAAAGACTAAATTCTATGTTTCTGAGTTGCATTTTCACGTGGAGCCTTTTAAAATTTATTTATTTATTTATTTGCAAGCAGAAATAGCTAGATAAGAGACAGAGATGAGAGATAGACACAGAGAGAATGGACATGCCAGGGCCTCTAGCCACTGCCAACGAACTTCAGACGCAAGCACCACCTTGTGCACCTGGCTTACGTAGGTACTGGGAAACGAACCTGGTTCCTTTTGTATTACCAGCAAGTGCCTTAACAGCTAAGCCAACCCCGGAGCCTTTATTTTTAAGCTTGGATATTGACCTTCACACTGTGCCCCATGTGCCGTCCAGTGGACTTGCTGCTGTGTTTCCATGGAAGACCCCCCCACTCCCAGGACGGGAGTGCTGCACGACCCATGGACCCTTGTTACGACGATGGGCTTTGTTGGGGCTCAGTTGACCAGCACCACTTGCATCCCCTGGGAGGGTGTTAGAAACACAGAACCGTGGGCCCCACCCAGACCCATGAGCGAGAATTTGCATTCAGAAAGGTCCCAGATGTTTCCGATGCTCATGTGTGTTTGACAAGCTGCCTGAGATCTGGGGTGATGGTTTCCCTTTGTGGGGTGCACTCATCTGGGGGAAGAGAGCATGTGCCTCATCTTAAGTGATACCAGAATAAACATTTCAGATCCTGAATCAGCACGTTGCTGCAGTCAGCGTCTTTGCCTGCAAAGGGTAATGGCATGAGTTTGACCATGCCATGGGCCCTTGGATGGATTCCTAAGGAACAGCCTTAGTCCCCTCCCCCTCAGTCCCCCTGACACCACCTACTACTAGATCTTGTGACCCCTCCGGAAAAACATGACATGATCACTTGCAACCACAGTGAGTCACTGATGGCCTGTCATTCTGACTGTGAGCGTGGCAGCGATCACACACGGGAAAGTCCCAAAGAGTCCAAAGGCCGGCGCCCTAAGCTGCGTCTCTCAGCACGAGGCTGCCCCTGGCCACAAGGAAAGCCAGCACCATTTCTGAGCCAACTCCAAACTGTTCTCCGTTTTTCTGTGTCCAGGCCTTTGAGCTAAAGAAATGGGAGAGAGAGAGAGGGCTATGAGAGTCACAGTTCTCTAACTCCTGAGGCTGTGCTCAGAGACATCAAAAGTTCTAAGTCCATGAACTAAATATGAATGCAAAGAATATTTGGGATAAAAGACTAAATTCTATGTTTCTGAGTTGCATTTTCACAGGGAGCCTTTTAAGATTTATTTATTTATTTATTTATTTATTTATTTATTTATTTATTTGCAAGCAGAAATAGCTAGATAAGAGACAGAGATGAGAGATAGACAGAGAGAGAATGGACATGCCAGGGCCTCTAGCCACTGCCAACGAACTTCAGACGCAAGCACCACCTTGTGCACCTGGCTTACGTAGGTACTGGGAAATGAACCTGGTTCCTTTTGTATTGCCAGCAAGTGCCTTAACAGCTAAGCCAACCCCGGAGCCTTTATTTTTAAGCTTGGATATTGACCTTCACACTGTGCGCCACGTGCCGTCCAGTGGACTTGCTGCTGTGTTTCCATGGAAGACCCCCCCCACTCCCAGGACGGGAGTGCTGCACGACCCATGGACCCTTGTTACTACGATGGCTTTGTTGGGCCTCACTTGACCAGCACCACTTGCATCCCCTGGGAGTGTGTTAGAAACACAGAACCGTGGGTCCCACCCAGACCCATGAGCGAGAATTTGCATTCAGAAAGGTCCCAGATGTTTCCGATGCTCATGTGTGTTTGACGAGCTGCCTGAGATCTGGGGTGATGGTTTCCCTTTGTGGGGTGCACTCATCTGGGGGAAGAGAGCATGTGCCTCATCTTAAGTGATACCAGAATAAACATTTACTATTTTAATAGCTTTTAACTTTACAGTTAGAGCCATAGCTTAATAGCAAATGATGCATTATTTACAAAATGGTAAATTAGGGCTGGAGAGATGGCTTAGTGGTTAAGGCACTAGCTTGCGAAGCCTAAGGACCCAGGTTCGATTCTCCAGTGCCCACATAAGCCAGATGCATAAGGTGACAGATGTGTCTGAAGTTCATGTTCAGTGGCTGGATGCCTTGGTGGGCTCATTCTCTCTCTCTCTGTGTGTCTCTCTCTCTCTCAAAGAAGGAAAGAAGGAAGGAAGGAAGGAAAGAAGGAAGGGAGGAAGGAAGGGAGGAAGGAAGGAATTCAATTTAAAGAAAACAATTCCTTTATGGTCTGAGTGCTTAGACTGAGGTGGAATTAAGATGAATGACTCCAGCCGGGTGTGGTGGTGCATGCCTTTAATCCCAGCACTTGGGAGGCAGAGGTAGGAGGATCACCATGAGTTCAAGGCCACCCTGAGACTACATAGTGAATTCCAGGTCAACCTGGGCTACAGTGAGACCCCACTTCAAAAAAAAAAAAAAACAACAACAACAAAAAGATGAACAGCTCCAACAATGATGCTCCTGGGAAAGCCCCTCACATTGACTGGACTGAAGAGGATGCCTCCCAGAGAGAGGCAGGGACTTATCCAAGGCCACACAGGGAGGGTGTAATGACCAGGCAGAACTGGGCCCCACCCAGTTGCCTTTCTTACTAATCCCATTTGCAAACCTGAGTGGAAGGAGAGATCATTGGCACAGTGGCAGCAGGAGCCTGGGTGTGTGTTGTGACAGGAGGCAGATTTCAGGTGAAATGACCACTGATGCACATGTGGCCAGTAGAGGCCACGGCTCTCGGTCTGAGATGAGCCCCTCCCCCCCCAGGAGCATGTGCCACTCATCCCATCTCTACAGGATGAGAAGCCTGGTGTTTTCTAGATGCGATCTGGTGAAGTGTTTGGGAAAATGTACCCTAAAGACCTTAAGAAAGAGCTAGAATTTAGCCTCTCGCCCATCTGATCTTGAGGATAACCATGTCCACCTTTATAAAAACAAACGAGGGCTGGCAGAAAGGTCTGTGGTTAAAGGCACTTGCTTTCAAAGCCTGATGATGGCTCAGGTTCAATTCCTCAGGTAAAGCCAGATGCACAAAGTGGCACATGCGTCTGGAGTTCATTTGCAGTGGCAAGAGGCCCTGCCACGCCCACCTCCCACCCCCTTGCACATAAATAAATTTAAAAATTTTAGAAACAAAAATACAATGGGATTAAAACAAATAACCGTTTATAATGTCTTTAGAATTTCCCTTGTTTTGAGCTGGAGAGATGGCTTAGCGGCTAAGGTGCTTGCCCGCAAAGCCAAAGGACCCAGAATCCAGGTAAGCCAGATGCACATGGTGGTGCATGTGTCTGGAGTTCATTTGCAATGGCAGAGGCTCTGGAGCACCCATTCTCTCTCTAATAAATAAAAATGAAAATACTTTTTTAAAGAAAAAAATTTCCCCTTGTTTTTCCCAGCTGTGTTTGAACCACCTGTGGCTTGGTAGTAATTATCCGTAGGTTTTTCCACTCTTTCAATTGCACAAAGTAGAATTGTGAACCTATTCTCAAGCCCTTGTGTCTGTTCCTTTGCTACACAGGCATTCAAGGGGTCCTCAGTATGGCCTCAGCCTAGTTTGTCACCACCCCCCTGCCCTGTTCTCTTCAGTGTTCCAACCAAGTTTGCCAGGAACTCAATGTGGCCCCACAGGCCTATCCTCCACCACCCCCCACCCAGCTTCCCACAAAAGCCAGTGTTTCCTCTGCAGTATTCAAATCGTCTCCTCCAAGGCCCCATGTCAGTATCTCAGTGCCTTCTCCTCCAGGAAGCCTGTTTGGATGGTCCTCAAGCTTTTCCCAAAACTCCTATAGCCCTCTAATGCTATCGCCCTGGGAGGGGATTTCAAACCGGCCTCAGATGGTAGGGCCGAGGGAGTTCCCCTTTGCCTCTGCTTCAGGCTACCTAGCCCAGAGTCTGACTCATGGAAATTCCACCAGGACTCAAGACTGCCGGCCCAGGCGAGTCCTGATCTGCTGGGAGTCCTAGGCAGGATAGATGCTCAGTGAGGTGAGCTACCTAACCTAGTACACATCTGTAGAGTGGAAAGAAACCTTAATTTCCCCTTCCAAAGGAAGGCAGGAGGCTAGAAAGAGTCAGCAAGTGCCAACGTGTTTAACTGCTGCCTGGTGCCTAGTAAGTGGGTGACGTATCCTCGTATCATAGATCTCATGAGTGTTGCGAATAAGACTCAGAGCCAACATTACCCCATGGAGAACAAGATCATGGACTTCAGTGAGAAGCTCCCACTAGTCTTTCTCCAAAAGTGAAGCTACACCCATCAAAGTCACCCTGAGACTACATAGTGAGTTCCAGGTCAGCCTGGGCTAAAGTGAGACCCTCGAAAAACCAAAAAAAAAAAAAAATCTAAATTCACAATGGTATCCACTTTAAACCTATCCTGATCTCACTCTCCACTGGAGAATCTGTTTTTCTTTTTCAGAAAGCAACGAGAACCGAGGACAGCCATAATCTATCAACAAGACAAGAATAGATAGCCAACTCCCTGGCAGGAGATGAGACGCCTCTTATACAGCAGCCAGGGTCCAGGTGAAGCCATAGAGGACCTGGAGAGATGAGCAAGAGTGCTGCTTCCAAGGCGAATCTGACAACCTGGGCCGGGGTGATGCAGACAGACACTGAGGAGACTCAAAATGCTCCAGAGCAGAACTCCAGAAGCTGCTGAGAACTCAACATTCAAGTAGACTTAAAGCACACCCACCAAGGCTCAGGGAAGTTTGCAGAAGAGGGGGTGGAAAGAATGTAAGAGCCACAGGGTGGGAAGGAATATCCAGAGACATAGTCCCCCACCACCACCCACAATGACAGTCTGCTGCTCTCACAGCTCAGAGCCTATAAGTACACGGTGAAGACCAGCAGTCCCACTAGGGACGGCCCTCAGTGGAGTGGGGGCAGAAAGGAGGGAAATGATGGTGCCAACACAGGATGTCTCCATACAAAGTTTCTGCTTAATAAAAAAATTTTTTAAAGAATTAAAGCAAACATTGCGGGAACCATACGACATAGATTGAAAGCGCTTCATCAAGCTTAGCGTGAGAAGCCCTAGGAGGTAGGTGTCTGTGGTCTGCCCTGTTCAACCTGCCCACTGGCTCCTTCACAACCTAGTGCTTCAAGATGGCTGCCCCCCCATCCCCCGATCCCACCGACTACCTAAAGCCTTCCCTGTCCATCACCCTGAGTCTTCAGTAAAAGATGACAGGTATTTAAGGAGTCTTGTTTGGGTTAAGAAACAATCTGAGTGCTGGAAAGAGATGGCTCAGTGGTTAAGGCATTTGTCTGAAAAGCCAATGGACCCAGGTTGGATTCCCCAGGAGCCATGTAAGCCAGATACACAAGGTGGCACATGCATCTGGAGTTCCTTTGCAGCAGCTGGAGGCCCTGGTGCGTCCATTTGCTTTCTCTCATTCTATCTGCCTCCTTCTCATTTTTGCAAAGAAATAAATAAAAATTTTTAAAAATTAGTACCATGGAATATTGTCTACAATTAAGGAAGTTGTCAATAAGTAAATAAATGAAAGAAAGAATTTTTTAAAAGAAAAAGAAAAGAAAAAAGCTGCCCTGAGCTCTTATTTCAGCAAGCAGAGGACAGGTCAGAAGTGGACAAGGTATTTGCTCACCAGGAGCAGGTCCCCAGCCTGGACCTCTGCTCTCACTGGGCTTTGTGTGATAGCCAGCCAGGTGCTGTCTGGTCTGTTCCTTATCTTTTCAAGGTACAGTGTCCCTGTCCTCAGCCATTGTATCCCTGCAGAAGAGAAGCAAAACCCTCAAGTCTTTCTTCTTTGAAAGACAAGGAGCCTTGGGGTGAATGAAGACCTTTTCCAAGGGCTAACCCTGAGGAGCCTTCTGGAACAGCAAACCCAGTCCCTCCCTTCCATGGGTACAGGTACCAATCCAGCCAAAGCCTGCTCTAGACAGACTGCAGGGAATAAGCAGGGAGCTCCGCCCACCCCCAGGAGCAGGTTAACACACAGATGGATGGAAGGGCCTGAAGGCAGCTGAAAAACTGGTGGATGAGTGGGACTGGAGGACAGTCAGACTTCAGACCTGGCACAAAGGCCATTGGAGGAGTTGATCTGAACCAACTTCTGAGGGAACACCTGGAGGAGGTAGGGAGTCACCAGGTGACGGCCAGGAGAAGGAGGAAGGCTTTACCTGGAGCTCATAATGGAGACTCTGGAGTGCCCACTCTCTTCCCTGAGAATTCTTTCTCATTTTCAAGGTCAAAGCTGCTGACTCTGGCTCCATTTCATGGATCACTCAGCCTCCTTGAGAAAGACCCACACTTGGTAGAACAAAGAAAGCCCTGCCTGCTTGTTTGGCTGAAGGCAAGGAAGGGCAATGGGACTTGGAGACTGGAGTCTGAACAAGTCCGGCCTAGGGCGTTCTGTTCCTCCAGGTCAATGCCTTGAAAATAGTCTCTTCTCGTTCCCAGCCCAGGAAGTGACGGCCAGGGTGGGCTGCCTATCCAAGGTTATAACCAGGTATAAAAAGTAGGGTCAGGGTCCTCCTTTTCATACCTGGCACACACCTTTAATCCAGGCACTTGGCTGGCCAAGGTGGTAGGATCGCCATGAGTTCAAGGCCACCCTGAGACTAGAGTGATTTCCAGGGCAGCCTGGGCTAGAGCAGGACCTTATATCAAAAAAAAAAAAAAAAAAAAAAAAAAAAAGTAGAGTCAGGGCTGGAGAGACGGCTTAGTGGTTAAGGCGCTTGCCTACAAAGCCTGACAACCAGCATTTGATACCCCAGTACCCATGTAAAGCCAGATGCACACAGTGGCACATGCATCTAGAGTTCATTTGCAGTGGCTAGAGGCCCTAACATACCCATTATATCTCTCTCTGTGTGTCTTTCTTCTCTCTCTCTCCCTCTCCCTCTCTCTCTTCTTACAAATAAATAAATAAGTAATTTTTTTAAAGTAGGGTCAGCTCACGGGTAAAACCACCACTCCAACCAAAACTAGACAGGTTTTCCTTGCAGAGAAGCTATTTCTATTTACATTTTCTGCCTCCCCCCCCCCACATATACACTGAGTCAGCCTTTCTATAGCTAGCCCAGAACTTACATGATCCTCCTGCCTCAGGATCCCAAGTGCCGGGGTTATTGCATACACCACACCTAGCATGAGATTTTCTTCTAGTGATCAACAGTAAGGAATGGCTTAAAATTAATTTTTTATGTATTTGTACGTGTGTGTGTGTGTGTGTGTGTGTGTGTGTGTGTGTTGTGTGTCTTTATGGCCATACTATAGCCTCTTGGCCTTGCAAACAAAATCCAGACACATGGACATGAATGACTTTTGCATCTAGCTTTACCTGGATACTGAGGAATTGAGCCCAAACAAGCAGCCTTTGCAGGCAAGTGCCTTTAGCTGCTGAGCCATCTCCCCAAGCCATAGAATGGCCTCTCTGAGACCAGGAGTAGCAGACAGGGTGAATGCCAGGCTGTGGGTTCACTTTGGCCCAGCGGGCTCCTACTTTGAGTTGTTCTGTTTCAAGGGGTGCAGTGATCCTGGCCAAGTGAATAACAACCACATTGTGCAGACGGACATCTTCCACTGTTCTGAGGACTCAAAGCAAGAGTACTTGATTTTAGTTAGTGTAGGGGATGGATGCTTTCATGGCCCTGACCACACACACCCATATTCACAGCCACTGCCACCTGACTTTAAAGCTGCCATCCCGAAAGAGGGGGGACTAGCCTCACCCTTAAGTCTGGGTTAGCTTATGACTGCCTGTGGCCAATAGAACACAGCAGAAATGACCAGGCTGTGAGTCATTTTTGAGTCTGAGATTCACAAGGCTCTGGATCTCTATTCCTGGCATGACCAGAAATGAACAGATGTTCAAGGGTCAGAACCTAATGTCCCCAGATGCCCCATAGGAAGCCAAACTCCCAAGCCCGCCAAGCCCAGACACAAAAGAGCCTACAGAGAGTCTCCAAGGCCAGCAGTTATGGCTCAGGAAGGCTGGAGTAGGGAAAGGAAGCAGCGGGGGTCCTGGCTGGATGAGAGGAAGGACAACCCCCCCAGCACCGGGCACAGCCACAGCTCAGCCACCTTAGGAGCTCCACCAAGATCAGTGAGTGACGCGTTAGCTCCTGACCATCAGCGCTGACCCGGAACCCCGGGCAGATCCCGTTCAACCTCCCAGAACCGCCTTCAGTTCATCTCCAAATCAGACCTTCTTCCCCATCGATCCTTCTGAGGAGCTGTCAGGCGCTGCTTCCCCCGCCAGCCCAGTGGAGGGAAGCAATTCATTTTCTGGGTCTGACTGCGGCTGAATGAAATGAAAGATGGTGGGTGAGGAAGGGGGGGGCACACTTCTGCCAGAGAGGGTAAGAGCTTACCCAGGGTAGCCACGGGCTCAGCGGGGGTGGCATGGGGAAGGACAGGGAAGGAAGGCAGACACTAAAATCCTCAAGGCTCCCCGTCCTCTCTTCACAGGTGGGGAAATCAAGGCACAGAGACAAGACGCTATGTGCTCGAAGGTCACCTAGGAATTAGGGGAAGACTGACCTTGAAAGAAAAATTCAACACAGAGCGGTGCTAACATGAGGCTAAGCAACGTCTGCTTCTTAATCTAACCCTTCCCAAACTTAGAAGGGAAGAATCCTTGTGCGTTGTGTCACGTGCCCATTTTGAAGATGAGGAACCAAGGCGCAGAGGCTCATTTAAACAGTCCACCACCATTAGCCTCGAGTGCAGAGGGAAGCTGAGACTTGAACTCCACCTGTTCCTGAAGTGATGGGTCTTAACCACTGGGCAATACTTCCCCCGGGGGGACAGACCCAAGGCTGTTTGTTATGGGCCACAGCCCAGCCCACTGGCCCTCAGTGCACAGTACCCTACTGCAGTTGGGGTGAAGGGGTCTCCATCTCTGTCTCCCCACATCCCTACACTGCTCCTCTGTGTAGCTGGAAGTGTGGATTATTCCCAAGACTCCGGATGTATATGCTTCTCTGTCTACAGCGATCCAGATAACGGAGGAACAGAGTTCAGTACTGAGTGGGTGGATGGATGCATGGATATGGATGATGGATGGATGGATGGATGGATGGATGGATGGATGGATGGGTAGGAGACGGCCTCCATCCGCAAACAGCAGACTCGGTAATGAGCAAGCACATCCTAACCAAAGGCTCACTGGCAGCCATGTCTCACAGAGCCATTGATCTAAACGCCCCCCCCCACACACACACAAGCTCACCCTCCCTCCCTCCCTCCGCAAGGCCTGTGCATTCCATTTCCATCTTAACCCAAAGCTGCTTCCCCAGAGCTTGATGGCTTGTAGCCAGCTTCATCGGTGATACAGATCTTTATCTACCCTGGGCTTATAACTGACATTTAAATTACTCTGCAAGCAACAATCAATATTTATGGATTCCTGGGCCCATGCATTTGCCAAACCTGGTGTCCTGAGGTTTGATTATTTTTTTTTTCTTTTTCCCCAGGCTGAAGAACCGGAGGAGTCAAGGTTAAGGCCCTGTCTAATTAGAAATGAGGAAGTTGGGCATGCCTCTAGGCAAAGGTCTTGAGTGAGAATAGAGTTGTGGGTCCCTCCACTGTCTAAACGGAGCAAGGGGATTTCCCACTGGAGATGCAGTCCACAGCACATCATTTGGTGGGCATTGCCTGTGTGTGCAAGGCGGCACGCCAAGCCTGTATGAGCAACAGGGTGGATAGGATTAGGTCCCCCAACTTTCAGGGGTGCCAGGGGCTGCATGAAAGACTCAGACTCAGTCCACTTGGAGACAAGGACAGTACTCCCAGTAAATGGAATGCCTGGAATATTCCATGAAGGAGAAAGGGCATTCTGGGAGAGACGTGCTTTTAGGGATGGAAGGAAAGATTTGTGGGAAGATGACATGGAGGACCAGAGCGATGGCTCAGCGGTTAAGGCACTTGCCTGCAAAACCCTAACGACCTGGGTTTGATTCCCCAGTACCCATGTAAAGCCAGATGCACACAGTGGTGTGTTGTGTCTGGAGTTCATTTGCAGTGGTAGGAGGTTCTGGCATGCCCATCCTGTCTCTCTCTCTCTCTCAAATAAATGAATAAATAATATTTTTTTAAGTGGAAAGTAATTGAGACAGACACCCAACATATACACACATACACGCATACCACATACACATGCACACTCCAAAGATGGAGGGGAGGCACCCGAGGCTTGATCCTGGAAGGCTCTGGATGCAAAACTGCATGGAGCTTGTTTGTAGGCAAAGAGCAGCCTTGAAGAGCTTGAAGATTAGAAGCTGTCTAGAAGCAATGGGAGGTGAAGTCTTAAGTTGGCAAGGCAAGAGAGTTGGTTTTGAGTCCTTCTAACAGGGGACTGGGCTTCACTCTCCACAGCATAGCTGGGCCCTTTTTTTTTTAGGTAGGATCTCACTCTAGTCCAGGCTGACCTGGAATTCTCAGTCTCAGGATGTCTCAGGATAGTCTCAGGATGGCCTCGAACTCACAGCGATCCTCCTACCTCTGCCTCCCAAGTGCTGGGATTAAAGGCGTGTGCCACCACCCTTGGCTCCATGGGTTTTTTTGTTTTGGTTTTGTTTTTAAGGATGACCCTCGCCTGTCTTGAGAAAAACTAACATGAGATGGATGCTTCCGGAGCCTCTTTGGCACTGTGAGGGATGGCAGTGGCCTCAATCTTGAAGGCCAAACCGTTTATCACCCTGGTGAATTTCAGCTCTGGTTCCAAGAAAAAAAGGAAAGAAAAAAAAAAAAAGACAAGCCATCTCTTGTTCTTGCAATGGCGGCAGCAGCATGCTGCTTTCCCTGCGTGGACAGCAATACGCGGCTGCCCTTCCCAGCTTAGCGGAGGAACAATTCCCCAGGGTTATCTGTCCTGCCAGGGTGCAGGCGGGCATCTGCTGGGCACAAGCTTCCAGGCACATAGAACTTAGTTCAGGATCTATTGGAGGAACCAGCTACCAGGCTCTAATGGCTTGTCGGGTGGGGGGTGAGGGAGAACACTGCCTAAGAGGGCAGGTTTATCCATTAGGCACATTAGATAAGCCTGGAGCCCACGCTGCATTTGAGAGTGCACAAAAATATGGAATTGCTTTTAATCAAAAGAAAACTGGATGTAACCCAACATGGAGTATATTCATCTTTACTCCAATGCCATTATAAATAAAAAATGAAAGGTGGCTCAGCAGTCAAAGGCATTTGCTTGCAAAGCTTGATGACATTGGGATATTGGGAATACCAGTATTGGGAAGGAGGCCTCATGGAGGCTTGGCATAGCCAGGGAAGCTTCCAGGGAGGAGGAGCGTGCACTGAGTGTGGACCAAGGTGGCACTGTCTAGAGAAGGTGATAATATACTGGTACATCTTACAACTATATCTATTTAAAAAAAAATAAATAAGGGGCTGGAGAGATGGCTTAGCAGTTACAGCGCTTGCCTGCAAAGCTGAAAGACCCTGGTTTGATTCCCCAGGACCCACGTTAGCCAGATGCACAAGAGGGAGCACATGTCTGGAGTTTGTTTGCAGTGGCTGGAGGTCCTGGCGTGCCCATTCTCTCTCTCTCTCTTCTCTCTCTCTCTCTCTCTCTCTCTCTCTCTCTTTCTCTCTCTCTGTCAAATAAAGAAATAAAAATATTTTTAATTTTTTTTTATTTGCAAAGAGAGAGAGATTGAAGAGAGGCAGACAGAGAGAGAATGGGCATGCCAGGGCCTCCAGCCACTGCAAACAAACTCCAGGTGCATGGGCCCCTTGTGCATCTGGCTTACATGGGTCCTGGAGAATCGAACTGGGATCCTTTGGCTTCACAGGCAAACGCCTTAACCGCTAAGCTATTTCTCCAGCCCAATAAAAATATTTTTTAAAATTAACCAATCATACTTTTTTATATTTTATTTATTTATTTGCAAGCAGAGAGAGAAAACAAGGCAGAGTGAGAGAATGGGCACGCCAGGGCTTCAAGCCATTACAATGAACTCCAGATGCATGAGTCATGTGGTGTGTCTGGCTTTACATGGGTACTGGGGAGTCGAACCTGGGTTGTTAGGTTTTGCAAACAAGCACCTTAATTGCCGAGCCATCTCTCCAGCCCCAATAAAAATATTTTTTAAAAAATACTTTTAAAAATAAATAAATAAGGTGAGCTGTCCAGGATGCCAGCTCTGGGAGGAAACAGACCTGGGAGTGACTTTGTGACCATGCATCACAGGCACCTTGTGGCCCTCCTGAGTCACTGCAGGGCCCACACGGGGCTGAGTGCTCCTTGGGAGGGGCTAGGCCATGACAGTTTGTCAAGGATGACTCTCTGAGAATGAACTCTGCTGTCTGGACAATGATGCTACCCTGACTTCTCCTACCTACGGATCTTCTTCTATAGAGATGCCTGACCTAGGGGTGCATACAGATCAGGCAGAGGGGGCCGTCTCTGCACCCCGACTTCTCAGAGATAAATAGCCACCCTTGGCCACCCAGCCTGGCTACCGGCAGGTGAGTACGCGCGAGGCGTGCACGTAAGTGTGCGAGCAGACGGGTAAGTTTGGATGTGTTTCTGTGTGAGTGCATGGGAACTCATGGGAAGCGTGGGCATGGGTGAGTGTGAAGAGGAGTTGTGTGTGCGAGTGTGTAACGGTGAGTGTGCCTGTGAGACTGCTGAGAGTTCTGCCCCAGCTGGGCCCCTCCCTCCCCACCCCCTCCGCTCCCTCCCTCCTCTCTGGAAGGGAGCTGTGGGAAGGGAAGGGGCCAGATGGTCTCCCCTGACCTGCTATTTATCATCCCGGCAAAAGCTTATTCAGTTTAATGCTCTTCGGCAATTCATTTAAGGGCTCTGTTTGTTTCTGCTGATGAGGACTGTTAATTTGCACAGCGGTCTCATTAGACCTAAACCACCAATTAATTCCTTTTGTTCTCATTAAACGGCTGATTCCTAAACATTTCGAGGACAACAATGGGCTGCCCAAGCCCAGCAGGCAGTGTGGGAGGGGATGGGATAGGGTTGGGGAGGGGGCTCAGAGTCAAGTCCCCAAGGTTCCTGGCCTGGCCACCCTGTAAGCTAGCTCTTGGGTCCTGCCAAGCACAGCTGGGCCAAAGCCCAGCCCATGCAGACCATCACCTGGAAGGGTCAGACAAGAGTGGCAGAATAGCGCTAACCAGAGCAGGTCCCAGGTGGAAGACCAGTGCTAGGGCACAGGACACCTGAGCCCCAGTGCCAGCTCTGTGCCCAACGGGGAACTGGAGGCTCTCGCTTCTCAGTAGCATTGAGCCAAGTACCTTCGTCCAAGGAAGATGCCAGGCAAGGAAGACCACCTGCAGGGGCACAGTGGAGTCCAGGGGAGCAGAGGGTGTGGGCGGTTTCCAGAAAGCCCTGAGGATGCCCTGGAGACCCATCAGTTCCGCCAGGGCTCGGCATAGGAGGGCCATGGGCCTCCTGGAGGACTCCTGCTATCAAAAGCAAAGCCTGAAGGGGTCGGTCCATTGACTGCAGCCTGAGGAGTCCCGTATGCATGCCACATGAAAACCAAGGAGGCACTGGAGAGATGGCTCAGCGGTTAAAGAGCTTGCTTGCAAAGCTTGACAGCCTGGGTTCCATTCCCCAGTGCCCATGTGTATTAGCCAGGGTTCTCTAGAGGAACAGAACTGATAGAATGAATTGTATTAAAAGGGAATTTATTGGATTAGTTTACAACAGTCCAGCAATAGCAGGTTGCAGACCCGAGAGTCGAGGAACCCAACAGCTGCTCAGTCCACGAGGCTGGATGTCTCAGCAGTCCCCATCCAGCACTGAAGGCCTGAAGGCGTCCTGGAGAGACGCTGCTCTTCTGTCCTCGCTGGAAAGCAGCAAGCAGAGAACAGCGAGCAGCACCGCAGCCAGGAGGGAGGAGAGGATACTTTTCTTCCCAGAGCTTCTTTAGATAAACCAGCCCCCTCCTCCGAGAGGGGCCGCACACTCTGGAAAAAGGGCTCACCCTGGGGGAAGGATTCCTCCTTTAGTTAATCCTTCCTAGAGGCAACCTCAGAGACACACTTATGAGAAATGTTTGTGGATTCCTAAACAGATCAAGTTGACACAAACTTAACCATCACACCATGTAAAGCCAGTTACACAGGATGGAACATCATCTGTAGCTTGCAGCAAGAGGCCCTGGTGCACCCATTCTCTGTTCTCTCTCTCTCTCTCTCTCTGCTTGAAAATAAATAAATATATATTTCTAAAGCCAAGGAGCTCTTTGTGGAGGTGGGTGAGGTCTGTCCCATTTTCAATCTCCCTCTTGCCACCCCCCCCAAAGGCTCTCATCTACCTCCCTTAAGGGCACCAAAGAAAATTCTAGAAGCCAGCTCTCCAGTTACTGGACCTGCCTGCTTACAAGGGCCTCTAGCTCCCTATTTGTCCCTCAGCTGAGGTAGCTTTGTAGTTGGCAGCCCTGCCCCACCCCCTCTGGGGTAGCAGAAGGATGGAGGGAGGGAGACACCACACTGGAAGCCCCATGGAAAATTCCAGTGAGGTACAGCCATGCTTATGCCAGGACTTGACTCTGCTGTTGCTTAACATCTAGGCTTCCTCACCTGTAAAATGGGACTAGTGCCTTGCTAGTGACCGGGTGAAACGGAGTGAGTCAAAGCCAGAGTGCTTGACAGCCCTGGGCGCTCATAATCACTCCAATAAAACGTTGTGTAATAGTCCCTCCTGCCGCTATTAACTGGACAGATCCCCTCCTTGACTCTTCCTCCAGCCTCTTCTCACACCCCCTCCTCTTATCCCATTTCTGCCAGAGTCAGCAAATGAAAATACAGGGTGCTAGGAATTTAACTTTCTAACAAATACCACTTATTTTGTGTGTGTGTGTGTGTGTTATGTGTGTAAGTGTATGCATGTGTATGTAGATGTGTATGTCCTGTACACACGCATGATAAGGCCAAAGGGGAATACTGGGTCCCCTACTGTTTTTGCGCATCCACCCGTCTCCCTAAAACGGAGTCTCTCGCTCAACCTAAGGTTGCCATTGTCACCTTTTTTTTTTTTTCAGGCTGACCAGGAGTTCACTACGTAGTCTCAGGCTGGCCTCAAACTCACAGTGATCCTCCTATCTCTGCCTCCCGAGTGCTGGGATTAAAGGTGTGTGCCACCATGCCCGGCACCATTTTCACCATTTTGTTGTTGTTTTTTGTTAGCAAGTAAGTCCCAGCCATTCCCCAGTCTCCATTCTCAGAAGGACTAGGCTTACAGATATGCATGGGCACACCCCACTGTTTAAAAGGGTGCTGGTACATTGAATTCAGCTGGTCTCAGGCCTTCGTGCTTGTACAGAAAGTGCCTTTGACCTGGAGGTCCTATCCCCAGCCCATAATTTTTTGGAGCAAGCATTTCCCCAATATTACATGGATTCTACTTTTACTCAAATCATATGCCAACGGCAGTAAGAATAGTTTATGCTCAGTGATCATGGCCTGATAACATGGATGTGGGAAGTGGCATGTTCCATGGTAGAAGAGATGACATGAAGTTTTATAGTCACAGAACAAAACCATGTCATAAATCAAAGTGTCTACCAAATGTAGAGGAAGCATCACGTCGGAAGGTTATAGCAAAACGGGAAAAATCTCTGCTGTAGATTCTGGATGCTGTCTGATGACATCTTAGCTTTTGGATTGGGGGAAGCTAATGGCCTGGTAAGTTAATACATTCCAAACAGTCACAAAGGGGCTAAGTTAGCTATAGAGGGTGGTAATAAATGACTATTAAAGGGGGAAAAAAAAAAGCGGGGCTTGGTGGCACATGCCTTTAATCCCAGCACTCAGCAGGCAGAGGCAGGAGGATGGCTGTGAGTTTGAGGCCAGCCTAAGACTACGTAGTGAATTCCAGATCAGTGAGTGAGACCCTGCCTTGAAAAACCAAACAATAACATAAAATAGAAAAGTAAAAAAAGGGTGCTGAGAAGAAGGGACAGAGGAGCGCTCAGCCCTGAAACATCTCTAACACACCCTCTAAGGCTCAGGGTCCATTGCGGAAGAGGGGGCAGAAAACGTAAGAGCCAAAGGAAGAGTAGGACTCCTTACAACGTCCTCCAGACACAAAATGGCCTAGATATTCATGACCTCACAGTGCCTGACACTACCTACATAAGACCATCATAATAGAGGAAAAGATCATGACATCAAAATGAAAAGAGAGACTGATTGAGAGGGGGCAGGGATATGATGGAGAGTGGAATTTCAAAGGGGAATGTGGGGGGGGGAGGGAAGTACCACGGGATATTGTCTACAATTAAGGAAGTTGTCAATAAAAAATTAAAAAATAATTTTAAAAGTAAAAAAGGGACAAATGATAGACCAGGGTAATTCTGGCTCTCGCTCTGCCTCATTTCAACGCTTTACAATCATAGACGTTCGTTCCAGTCTGTCAAGCAGCCTGCAGAACCGTAACACAGGAGTGGTTGTTTCAGGGACCCTGGGTTCACTCAGCGCTACCTCTGACCCGCAGGTGTGGTGAGCTTCCGCGCATCCGCCTACACTCAGCTTGGAGAGCCACCTCGCCCAGGAAGCCCTCCCTCGGCCTGGTGAGTGCAGCCACACCTTGTTCACCCTTCCTGGATGGCCGACGGTGTCTCCAAGCCCTGCTGGCAGCTTCTCACACCTGTGCCACACATGCCCACCCTCCCTGCTATCGTTTGAGCCCTTGGGGGCGGTGAAGAAATAGCTTCATCTGCCTGGGGTGGGTCGACCACCTGGTACTGCCTTCCCCATACTCGCTCCCCACAGGGCCTCCATCCCCCCCCCACTTTCTCCTCCAGCCCCAGCTGCCCTGTGCTCAATAAATAGTATCTCCCAGGCCTCAGGAACTCCTGCTTTCCCTACCACAGGGCTAAGGGCGGTAAGGGAAGGATTGGGACGGAGAAAATGAGTGGCTATCCACTGACACCTAAAACATTCATACTCACTTATTTTTCTACATATCTTATTTTATATTTTTTTATTTATTAGAGAGAGAGAATGGGTGCACCAGGACATCTGACCACTGCAAATGAACTCCAGATGCATGAGCCACCATGTGTCTGGTTTACGTGGGTATTGGAGAATCAAACCTGGGTCCTTAGGCTCCACAGGGCTAACTGCTAAGCCATCTCTCTAGGCCCAATGCCTGCCTTTTCATAGCTAACCAAGCCCTCCCAGGGATAGCGTGGCGTCCAGCTTAGAGATTGCATTTCCCAACCTCCTTTGTGGCTAGACAAAGCCAATGAGATACAGATGAAAGTGTTTGGCAGGAATGCGAAAGGACTGGATGGTGGTGACTGTAGCCTAGAACGTTCCCTTTGTTTTTTTTTTTTAATTTATTTTAATTTTTATTTATTTGAGAGAGAGAGAAAGAGAGAGAGAGAATAGGCACAGCAGGGCTGCCAGCTTCCTCAAACAAACTCCAGATGCATGTGCCACCTTGTGCATCTGGCTTATGTGGGTCCTGGGGAATCAAACCTGGGTCCTTTGGCTTTGCAGGCAAGTACCTTAACTGCAAAGCCATCTCTCCAGTCCCTTTCCTTCCTTTCTGCTGCCTGGAATGTGGACGTGCTAGTTGGAGCCATCGTTAATCATAAACTAAGGCCAAGGGCGGGGTTGAGGGGAGAGCAAAAGTACCCTAATTTCTATCACCATTCGAGTGGACTATCAAGAACTGTGAAGGGGGGCTGGAGGGATGGCTTAGCTGTTAAGTGCATCTGGAGTTCGTTTGCAGTGGCTGGAAACCCTGGTGTGCCCATTCTCTCTACCTCTCTCTCCCTCTTTCTTTGTCAAATAAATAAATAAATAAATTTTTTTTAAAAAAAAGAATTATGAAGAGGGCTGGAGAGATGACTCTTTGGTTAAGGTGTGCTTGCCTGCAATGCCTAATGACCCAGTTTTGATTCTCTAGTATCCACATAAAGCCGGATGCACACAGTGGTAGAAGGATACATCTGGAGTTCCTTGCAAATAAATATATAAATAATAATATTAAAAAAGAAGTATGAAGAGTCAGGAGCCTGGGAAAATGGCTCAGTTGGTAAAGTACATGCCTTGCAAGCATGCAGACCTGAGTTTGATCCCCAGTACCTACATAAAAAAGCCAGGTGCAGGGCCTGGAGAGATGGCTTAGCAGTTAAGCCCTTGCTTGTGAAGCCTAAGGACCCCAGTTCGAGGCTCAATACCCCAAGACCCACATAAGCCAGAGGCACAAGGTGGCATATGCATCTGGAGTTTGTTTGCAGTGGCTGGAGGCCCTGGCATGCCCATTTCTCTCTCTCTCTCTCTCTCTCTCTCTCTCTCTCTCTCTCTCTCTTTCTCTGCCTCTTTCTTTGTGTGTCTGTCGCTCTCTAAATAAATAAAACTAAAAAGCCAGGTAGGGGGCTGGAGAGATGGCTTAGTGGTTAAGTTGTTTGCCTGCAAAGCCAAAGGATCCTGGTTCGATTCTCCAGGACCCGCGTAAGCCAGATGCACAAGGGGGTGCATGCATCTGGAGTTTGTTTACAGGGCTGGAGGCCCTGGTGCACCCATTCTTCCTCTCTCTCTCTCTCTCTCTCTCTCTCTCTCTCTCTCCCTCTCCCTAAATCAAATTAATTAATTAAGTAAGTATTTTTTAAAAAGAAAAGAAAAGTTATCTAGAACAACAGGTGCCAGGGAAGTCTTGGGGCACTGCTCCCAGGGTGCATTCCAGCAGTGGGCAACCCCTGTGTGGATGACTTATGCAGCTCTGCCCTGTGCTGAATGACATAAAACTTTTAAAAACTTATTTAGTTATTTATTATTTGAGAGAGAGAGAGGGGAGGGAGGGAGAGAGAATGGGCGCGCCAGGGCCTCCAGCCACTGCAAACAAACTCCAGATGCATGCGCCACCTTGTGCATCTGGCTTTACGTGGGTCCTGGGGAAATCCAACCTGGGTTGTTAGGCTTAGCAGCAGGCAGGCACCTTACCAGCTACCTAAGCCATCTCCCACCTTGCACCTGAACTCCTGATCCTCCTGCTTCATATCCCCCAAGTACTAGGATGACAGTACCATCACTCCCTGTTAATGCAGCTCTGGGGACTGAACCCAGGGCTTCATGCATGTTTGGCAAGCACTGTCCAAACTGATCTTCGTCCCTCACCCTTTACCTTTTTACTTTCTTTTTAATTTAATTAATTTATTTATTTGACAGAGAAAGAGGGACGGAGAGAGAGAGAGAGAGAGAGACAAAGAATGGGTGTGCCAGCCACTGCAAATGAACTCCAGATGCATGTGCCTCCTTGTGCATCTGCCTAATATGGATCCTGGGGAATCGAACCTGGGTCCTTTGGCTTTGCAGGCAAACACCTTAACTGCTAAGCCATACCTCCAGCCCTACCTTTTTACTTTTTAAGTTTCAGAGGCCCTCCTTACTTTAAGAGGACACCCAGAGGCAGAGCGAAAGGTTCTTTTGTCCCCTGTACTGTGCTCCAACCGGCATGTCTGTTTACTCAGACAAGCTCACGTCGTACCTGCTGCGTGCCCGGAGCTGGGCTAAGTCCTTCATAAAGCGTAGACTCTGTGTCATCTAATCTGATCTAATCCTCCGAGCAAACCAGAGAGAAGGTTTTATTATCGCCCCTTACCAGAGCAGAAACCGAGGTTCACAGTGGGCGGTAGAGCCGCCCGCTCAAGGTCAGACAGCTCGTGGCAGCAGGCTGGCAGCGTTACCATGCCAGGTCTGCTTCTCTAGGTGCCAGCTGCTCCCTGCCCCCACCTGTACCAACAGGACAGAATCACAGCTTGTCCTGTCTGCGCAGTGGACCTGCTTTCAGCGTGGACTGTCCAGGTAGACAACATCTCATGACCAACAGGGAGGCAGGTCCCCCCTTGCTACCCTAGGTCTCCACTCCAATCTCTCATTAACATCGTGTGTGTGGATGATGTGTGTATGGGCATGTTCTTATATGTGGAAGCATGTTTCATTCTTTTCAGAAGCTGTCTACCTTTTTAAAAAAAAAAAATATATATATATATATATATTAATTTATTTGAGAGAGAAAGAGGCAAAGAGAGAGAGAGAAAGGAAGACAGAATGGGCACACCAGGGCCCCCAGCCACTGCAAATGAACTCCAGATGCATATGCCCCCTTGTGCATCTGGCTTACGTGGGTCCTGGAGAATTGAACCAGAATCTCTGGCTTTGCAGGCAAACACCTTAACTGCTGAACCATCTCTCCAGCCAGTCTACCTTTTTTAAAAAACATTTTTATTCATGATTTTTTAAAAAAAATATTTATACTTGTGTGTATGCTGTGTATATGTGTGTATGCTGTGTATGTGTGTGTGTGTACGTGGCTATGTGTATGCTACGGTGAGTGTGAAGGTCAAGGGACAAGCCTGGGTGTCGGCCCTCGCTTTCCACCGTGTTTTGAAGCAGAATCTACTGTTGTCCGCTGCTATGATCATCAAGCTAGCTAGCCTGCAAGCTTCAAGGATTCTCCTGTCTCCCATATCTCAGTAGCAGGACGTGGAAGACAGATTGTAGACACCGTATCTGGCTCTACTTGGGTGCTGGGGGTCTGAACTCCAGTTGTTAAGCTTGTACAGCTAGCTCTTTACCCACTCAAATATCTCCCCAAACTCCCCATCTACCTTTTTTTTTTTTTTTTTTTGAGACAGAGTTGCTCATTGGCCTGAAACTCACCAATTAGGTTAAACTTGCTGATCAGCGAGCCCCAGAGATCTGTCTGCCTGTCTCTACTTTCCCAGTGCTTGGACACATTTTTGTACCACCATGCCTGTTATTCTTTTTAATTTAATTAATTAATGTACGTATGTATGTATTCTTGAGAGAAATAGAGTGAGTATAGTTGTGCCAGGGTCTCCTGCCATTAAAAATGAACCCCGGACGCATGCACCACTTTGTACATCTGGCTTTACATGGGTACCTGGGAACCGAACATGAGCCTCTGGGCTTCACAAGCAAGTGCCTTTAACTGCTGAGCCATCTCTCCAGCCCCATGCCTGGCATTTGTACGTGGGTTCTTGGAATCAAATTCAGGTCCTCATGCTTGCATGACAAACGCGTTACCAACTGCGCTATCTCCCCAGGCCCCAGACGTCTTTAAAATGTGCCCGCCCTCTGAGTGTCAGACAGCCATTGTTGTCAGATGAACGGCCTCCACATTCAGTGGGTTAATGAGCCACCATGCGATGCCTCACGATTCTGGGGCTGACAGTTTGGGCTGGCCCTCCACCCATCTGCCAGCCAGCACAGCTCTTTCACGTTACCCCTGGTTACCGCTGCTCCTCCCCCTGGCCTACTGCTGCCCCAGCTTTCACAACTGCAGTCCAGCCCCACTGGTTCCTCAGCTATGCCAGGCAAGCTCTCTCCTCGGGGCCTTTGCACTTTTGCACTCATCTGGAATGTTCCTTCATGCGTATGGCCCCTTCTTCACACCTCTCAGATCTGTTTTCAAAGTTGTCACTTCCAAGAGCCCTTTTGTCTTAAGTCATCTGCGGCGTACTTAACAAAGCGTCCCACGCTGGCTAGCACAGCCCATAGACACGCGTTTCTCACCGTTCTGGAGGCTGGGAAGTCCCAAGATCAAGGTGTTTACAGGTTCCGTTCTTGGTGAGGCCTTTCTTCCTGGTGTTCTTTCTTACATGGGGCAGGTGTGGAAGATAGAGGAGAGAATTCTCTGGTTTTCTTCCTTTCCTTATGAGGCCCACTAACCCCTTCATGGTAGTATACCCTCCTGATCTCATCAACATCTAGTGCCTCGCCAAGGTCGCACGTCCAAATTCTATCACACCAAGTGACATGGCTTCAGTTTATGGGAAGGAACACAAAGCACTCAGTTATCACACTGCACCTGGCTAGCGTTCCAAAAATGTCAACTCCATGGGCTGGAGAGTTGGCTCAGGGGTTAAGGACACTTCTTTGCAAAGACTGACGGCCCAGGTTCAATTCCCCAAATGCCTATGTAGAGCCAGATGCACAAGGCGGTGCATACATCTGGAGTTCATTTGCAGTGGTAGGAGGCCCTGGCACACCCATGCTCTCTCTCTCTTTCTCTGTCCCTCCCTGCCCCTCCTCAAATAAATAAATAGGGCTGGAGAGATAGCTTAGCAGTTAAGGCGCATGCCTGTGAAGCCTAAGGACCCAGGTTCAATTCTCCAGGTCCCATGTAAGTCAGATGCACATGGTGGTGCATGAATCTGGAGTTCATTTGCAGTGGCTAGAGGCCTTGGTGTACCCATTCTCTCCTCTCTCTCTCTCCCTCTCTCTCTCTCTCTCTCTCTGTGTGTGTGTGTGTGTCTAATAAATAAAGAAATAAAAATAAAATCTCGAAAGAGAACATGAACCTCGGTGGTTCACATTTCCCTCCGTGGCTGTCAGCACACTGCGCCACACCATCCATTTCTCTATCTCACTTACAGTTCTGCCTCCACACTAGCATGGAGCTACAAGATGATGGGAATTTTGTTCCTTCCCTTTCCTGCTGATTCCTAAGACCTAAGACAGCACTGGGTAGACATAAGGGACTCGGTTTGCTGAATTACTGAATTAAATGAGTGGATGGCAGAATCGTGGAGTCCTGGGCAGGATAAGGGGCCGACAGGATGCTGGAGCAATCTGGAGTTCAAGCCCCACCACACGATGACTTAGCAGACCCTGCTGCCAGGCTCACCTCTCTGGGCCCAGATTCAGGTAGGCTTTCTAGAGCCCAGCTTCCTTCTGACCCTCTCCGTTGTCCCTCCGGACCCCACTGTGAGTTTGCAGGCCCCCTCCCTGAGTTACCTGGTGCTGGGAGGAGGAGGAAGAGGGGGAGAAACAGCGGGGGGCGGGGAAGGGAGCAAGACCACAGAGCATATGCTGCAGACAGCAGGGCCACAATGGGTTCTGGGCCTGGCATCTACAGGCCACACACATTTTCATGCTGCAAGCACACACACACACACACACACACACACACACACACACACACACACACATGCCAGCCAGCCAGCATGAAGTGTGGTTCAGCTGGAGGTGCTCTACTCAGGGTGCTGGTCACCCAGCCCCAGCAATTTCAGGGAGCCTCATCTTCAGCCCTTCCTGGAGCGTGAGTCCCCATTTCACAGCCAGGTCCTGATCCTCAGGAGGACTCCTGCTTGGGGAGCCCAGCTGTCAGCTTATTTGAAGGTTCTCACACAAGCATTTATTTACTTCTGTGAGTCTTTCTCTTTTTTTAATGTAGTATTGGGAACTGAACCCATAGCCTCACACATGTTTGCTTTCATAATTAAAAAGGAAACAAGGCAAATATTATAGATAAAAACGAATGGTTGTTGAGCACCAGAAATTAACCGGTTTTATTAGTAGAAGCAAGAGACGGGCAGAGAGAAAGACAGGAGGGAAGTACAGAGAGAGGGAAGGAGGAAGGGAGGGCAGGAAAACAGCTACATGGCCCTGTCCATCACCTAACAAATCCACCAAGTACAAATGCAGGTCACAGTGCGTTTGCCAAACTGCTGCCTTCCCCACCCAGCCCCTCCAAAGAAAACCTTCCCTGTCCTCCATTCAGTATGACCCCTTCTCCTGGACAGCCACTCCTTGGGAGGGGGAGAGGGCTCACTGGATCTTTAACAAGGGGCTGAGAAGGAAGTAGAGGGGCTATGAGGGAATAAAGACCTGAACCACGGGCTGGAGAGATGGCTTAGCCATTAAGGAGCTTGCCTGCATAGCCTAAAGACCCAGGTTCAATTATCCAGGTCCCGTGTAAGCCAGATGCACAAGGTGGTGCATGTGTCTGGAGTTTGTTTACAGTGGCTGGAGGCCCTGACATGCCATTCTCTCTCTCTCTTTCTCTCTCTCTCTCTCTCTCTCTCTCTCTCTCACACACACACACACACACACACACACACACACTTGCCTCTCTCTCATAAATAAATTTATATATGGATCTGAACTCAGAGAAGTAGGAAGAAGTATAGATGAACCCTTTCAAGGTCCTCCGAGAGACTTAAGGAAAGACTATTGATTGACTTATCTGTTGTTTGTTTATCCGTTCTCAGATTAGGACTGGACCTGAGCTCTCACATATGCTTGGCAAACACTTTGCCACTGAACTGTATCTCTAGCCCTGTTTTTTTTTTTTTTTTTTTTTTTGAGACAGCCTCACTAAATTGCCCACACTGGCCTTGAACTCACTCTGTAGCCCAGGCAGATATTAAAACTCATGATCCTCTTGCCTCAGCCTCCTGAGTAGCCGGGATTACGGAATGGCACCACCGGACCCAGATGAGAATTTTTCTCGTCATCCCGAATTGTTGAACTCTGCCACCGCCCAAATGCCCCCTCCTTGAGACTCCTGCGTACCACACTGGTGTTTAAACAGCGCCTGCCTCTGATTGGTTGAAAGCTTCACACACGGCATGTCACAGCCACGACAAAATAGGAGACAGAGCATGTCAACAGTCTGATTTTCCGGTTGAGGCACAGAGCCTCGGAGCACGACAGGCAGATTATAGCCATTAAAGTAAAGGCTGGGGGTGTAGTTCAGTCAGCAGAGGGCCTAATAAAATAAGCACAAAGCCCTTTGATCCCTAGCACCTCATAAACCAGGTGTGGTGGCACATGTCTATAATCCCAACGCTTGAGGCACAGAGACAGGAGGATCAGAAATTCAAGGTCATCCGCAGATTCATGTCAAATTTGAGCCAGTCTAGAATACGCGTGATTCCGTCTCAAGCAAACAAAGCTATGAATGCGAAGTGAGAGGTGACACAGGGCTATGACACAAAGTCCCAGAGCCTCCCTTGATCTGAACTGCCCTTTCAGCACCGTGTGCTGGAAGTAGTGACACTGGGCACAGCAGGGTCATCAGTAGAATCTGCACAGCACGCATCGGACACTGACTAGGCACCTGGAGCGGGCAAGGCCTTGGGAACAGAATTGTGACCAAGGAACAATCTGACGTGGTTCAGGCCCCCAACTAACTTCCAAGAAGCACTAAGAGAGGCAGAGGATGGAGTGGCTGTCTAGTGGCAAGGTCAGTGAGAGCCACCTGGATGCCGGCAAGACTGGTGGTCCGAGCTGAGAGAGCTGCTGCTTCACAGGGTCAGCATGCCACCATCCAAGGAGCTCAAGGCAAATGGGTGGCCCTCGACCACTGGAAGAGAGGTTTTAAGTTCTTCTAGTTGACATATGATATTTATCCTTGGGACTGGAGACATGGCCCCTGAGTAAAGTTCAGATTCTCAGCACCCATGTAAAATATCGGTATGGCGGTGGACACTTGTCATTCCAGCACTGGGGAGGTAAACACAGGAGGGATCCCCAGAACTTACCGGAAGTTTGTCCTGCCAAATTGGTGAACAACAGGTTCGGTGAGGGACCCTGTTTCATAAATAATAAGGTGGAAAGGTGATTTTAAAAAACAAACAAACAAACAAAAAACCACCCTGACATCAGCCTCTGGCCTCTGACACACACACACACACACACACACACACACACACACACGCGCACACACACACAATATTTGTGCAATATAATGGTTCACTGGGCCTGACATCTGAAGATGGATGGTGGGCCCCAGGGTGTTGCTCGGGTGTGTCAGGAACATACTGGTAGCCTTTACGTGGGTGGGGCAGGTGCAGAGGACATGGGGTGGTGGCTTGAGGCCCAGAGGCCATTAGCATCAGAGGGCTAGTGAATGGTCCACTGTCCACTTTTACAGCCCCAGTCTCCTCGAAGTCCTTGCCAATTCTGTCCACATTCCCGGGAGGCTCTGTCACAGGGCACTGACTCGGCAAACAACATCAACAGTGGCTGTGTTGGAAAGAGAGATTCTGCCCCTCCCTGTGTTTCCCAGCTCCTCCTCGGATGTCCTACTGGACAATGCCATGAGCAGGCGTAGACTCCGTGCAGCTGGCTTGGGTTCTGTCAATCCGGGACTCGCATGAAACTCAAATTCAGAACTGAGGCTGGGTGTGGTGATGCACACCTTCAATCGCTTTAAACACTAGGGAGGATCCCCGTGAGTTCGAGGCCACCCTGAGACTACATAGTGAATTCCAAGTCAGCCTGGACCAGAGTGAGACCCTACCACAAAAATAAAAATAAAAATAAAAATTCAGAACTGAGCCAATGATCAACCGGACCAAATGTGACACCTGGTGGCTCTCTCATTGGACTTGGGGCCCTCTCCCATATCCAGGTAACATGCTGGGGCCCACTATTCATCTTCAGGAGGGAATTCATGCCTGGTACTGAAACTTTATCAAAAGCTTATGGCTGGGCAGGTCATAAGCCCTGTGGTAGAGGGACCACTAGTGTTGGTTGGCTAAATGGATACAGTATGCTCACCGGGTTGCCCCCCAAATCGTTATGCCGATGCCCATACATTAATGCTACTTTTGCTTTTGGTTACAGAAACCTCTCTTTTCAAATGGCAGTGAAACTAGAATGACTCAAAACTCACCACAGTGCTGAGAAGAAGGATCAGTGGCATGTTCAGCACTAAGTGAGACCTCTCTACCACACGCTCCAAGGCTCAGGGACCATTGTGGAAGAGGTGACGGAAAGAATGTAAGAGGCAGAGGAAGGGAAGGAGTGTTTTGAAATACTGTCTTCCAGACATAAAGTGGCCCATGGCCCTCGTGACCTCACAGTGGCTGATGCACCTAAGCAAGACATGCAGAAGAGGAAGAAGAAAAAAAATGGCATCAAAATAGAAGAGAGACCAGCTGGAAAGAAGAGATTCAATGGAAGGGAGATAGGAGAGGGAGAAAAGATGTGGTGGCAGAGGATTTATGATCATGCTATATTGTCTATAGGTATGGAGGTTGTCAATAAAAAGTTTTTTAAAAGCTGGGCGTGGTGGCGCACACCTTTAATCCCAGCACTTGGGAGGCAGAGGTAGGAGGATCGCTGTGAGTTCGAGGCCACCCTGAGACTACATAGTGAACTCCAGGTCAGCCTGGGCTAGAGCGAGACCCTACCTAGAAAAACCAAAAAAAAATAAATAAATAAATAAATAACTGAACTGAGAAAGGGGGAGACATGAGGCTCCCACTTTGCTGCGAGGCATCAGGCTTCAAACATGCCCTTTGGTCTATAGCTATCCCACTGGGACATTGCTAGTGTGCCAGTCACTTCTCCATACTCCCAGAGACTTTGAAGACCACTGGATGCCTCATGACAATCCCCTTTCTACACAGAACGTAGATTCCGCTATCTGTTCTTTGATCCCTTCACTTAATACCACTGTCTCCTTGAGGGTTGATAACATAGCCCTCTGGTCACTATTGAATCCCCGGGGGGACTGCCTGGAGCTCCACACAGTAGGGACACAGGAAATCCTGATTAGGTCCTGACAACATGAATGTGTTTTCAGGCTACTTCACCCCCTGTGGAGAGAAAGTGGATCAAGTGGGACAGCTTCTCCACTGGGTGGAACTCTTCATGGGAGGTGGTCCTCCGTCCTCAGAGCTGAGGGACAGCTGGAAGCCGGCCCTTCTCACTGCTGATATTTCGGTTTTGTCTTTAGTCTCACTTTCCACCCACCCCACCCCCGCCCGTTCACTTGATTCCTGGAAGGTGTTGGGAGTGGGGCTTGAGGAGTCAGTCAGTTTGGCCAAGCCGTCCCTCTTGTCCCTCGAGCAATGATTAAACTTTCCTGAAGTCCTCCTAGCCAGCGAATCCTGCAGAGCCCTCCCACCCACCGTCGCAAACCCCACTGTGGTGCAAATGAGCTGTATTGATTTGCAATTAGAAGAATCAATTAAGAAAAATATTACGGCTGTTTTTAATCCTTGCCATAAAAATCACTCCACTTGAAAGCTCCTGCGTGGTCAGGCCCTGCCTGGTCTCCCTGGGCTGCATTGTGTTCAGAGACCCACTACGAGGTGGGCAGGAAGAAGATGGAGGGCCACAGGGGGGTGCACGCTCCCCTATGGCACTACATCCAGGCCCAGGTCCTCTGAGCCCATTAGTGATAATCCAGTGTTCACCCTGTTGTGTGTCACCAGGTACCCCTGGAGGTCTCTCACAGGTGCTCACGAACAAGCCCTTCTGTGTCCCCATAGCAACACTCCCCCCCACACAATCCCTGTCATGCATACCTGGCCAACCCCTGAACTCAGCAGTGGAAGGCAGCTGTGGGGTGCTTACACTCACCATGAGAGCGCCCAGCCTCCTCCCTCGAGAACCCACAGCCATCTGGTAGAGCTTTCTCCTGCCTTTGGCAAGGCCTGTGGCTAGTCAGGGCACCCCACACAGCCAGAAACCTGTGAAGAAACAGGAGTGGAGGCCTCTGGGCCATCTCCTCCAGTGGTAGGTAGGAGATGGTGGAGAAAGCTCTTTCCTGTGTCAGACAGTTCTAAGAGGCCCGCCGGGTCCTGTGACAGATCTAAGCAACAAGGAGGCCATGACTCATGGCAGGCCTCAGGGGCTCTCCCTCACACCCACTCGCTCCTTCCTGCCTCCCTCTCCCCACTGGCTTCCAGCACAACTCTGGGGTGCTATAACCAGTAGCCCCCTGGGAGGTTAGGGGGTTGTGCCCCTGCCCAGCCTCCTGCCCTGGTCATTGGACTCTCCCCTTGTCCCACTCCATGCAGAGGGCAGCAGACTGCTTGTGCCAGGACACAAAGATTGCCATGCGCAGGGTTCCAAAGCATAATGAAGCTGGGCATAGTGGCGCAGGCTTTTAATCCCAGTACTCAGGAGGCAGAGGTAGAAGGATTGCTGTGAGTTCGAGGCCACCCTGAGACTACATAGTGAATTCCAGGTCAGCCTCAACTAGAGTGAGACCCTACCTTGGAAAAAAAAAAAAGAAAAGAAAAATGATTGGGTACCAGCCCCCGCCCCACACACTAGTTTACTAATGGTGGGCCTTGCCATATTTCCCTGTAGGTGGGCTGAAAGACAAGTCCAGTGACAGGCCCTGGCCTTCAGAATGCCAGTGTCCAAAAGCTGATGAGTCACAGCTTAGTCTTAGGGCACAGCTTACTCCACTCCCCACCCCACCCCATATTTTTGTTGTTCCATCAGCTTGTTCCTAGCCTCCTCAGAGGAAGCACACCAGTGCTCACATCCGATCAGAATGTCTGCATTTCCATAGTACTCCATGCAGCAGTTTTAAAGAAACCTTCTCCATCCTGGAGCAGGCCATGTCAGAGGATGGGTGCCCCAGTAGTCCCCCCACCTTGGCTGGTTCAGCTGCGGCACAATGGCGTCAAGCACCCAGGCTCCCTCACTTGGTCCAAGGGCAGGATGTTGTCCTCAAGCATCGTCATGCTTGCAAGATGGTTGCTGCCACTCCGCGGTGGGGTGGGGGGGGGAAGGTGAGGGGTATCATACTCTGACCCAGCAGTACCAGAGACCAGAAGCAAGAAGGCATTTCTTGGGCTGGAGAGATGGCTTAGCAGTTAAGCGCTTGCCTGCGAAGCCTAAGGGCCCAGGTTTGATTCCCCAGGATCCGCATAAATCAGATGCACAAGGGGGCACACTCATCTGGAGTTTGTTTGCAGTGGCTGGAGGCCCTGGCGCACCCATTCTCTCTCTCTCTCTCTCTCTCTCTCTCTCTCTTTCCCTGCAAATAAAAAAATAAAAATAAATAAAAATTTTTTAAAAAGAAAGAAAATCTGTCCCAAGATCACATGGCCACAGAAGAGAAGATTCAGGGTTTTTTTGTCTGTGTACATGTGGTATACATGTGTATATATGCTCATATGTGTGTGGCCACGTGTGTGTGGATGCATGTGCACCTGTGAGGTTGACGTAGGGGGCTCTTCCTCAGTCCCTTTCTACCTTATTTTTTGGTTTTTCAAGGTAGGATCTTGCTCTAGTCCAGGCTGACCTGAAATTCACTATGTTGTCTCAGGGTGGCCTTGAACTCACAGCGATGCTTCTACCTCTGCCTCCCTAGTGCTCGGGTTGAAGGCATGCACTACCACACCCAGCTTCTGCACCCAACATTTTTTAAATCATTTTTTAATTTTTTTTCATTTATTTGACAGGGAGGGAGAGAGAGAATGGGAGCAACAGGGCCTCCAACCACTGCAAACGAACTCCAGACACATGCGCTTTGGCTTTGCAGGCAAACGCATTAACCTCTAAGCCATCCCTCCAGCCCCTGCACTCAACATTTTATGTGGGTTCTGGGGATCCAAATTCAGGTCGTCATGCTCACACAGCATGTGTCTGACATACCGAGCAATCACCCTAGAGCCGGTGTCAGCATATTTTTATGCATGGATATATGTTGTGCTATGTGTGCATGTGTATAAACATGTTTGTATGTGAGTGTGCTGATGCACGTGTGTGTGTGTGTGTGTGTGTGTGTGTGTGTGTGTGTGAAGGTGGAGGCCAGACGTTGGTGTTGGTTGTCTTCCTCTGTCATTCTACGCTTTATTTACTGAGACAGGGTCTCCCGCTTGAACCCAGACCTCACGGATTTGGCTAGTCTAGCTAGCCAGCTTGCTCTGGGGATCTCCTGTCCCTGCCTCCCAGGAGCTGCCATGACGGGCAGACCACCATTTCCACCCAACACACATCTACGTTGATGCTGGGGATCCGGACCAGGGTCCCCATGGTCTCATGACAAGTACTTTATCCACCAAACCATCTCCCCAGCCCAGGACTGTTTATCCGCCAAACCATCTCCCCAGCCCAGGACTGTTTATCCGCCAATCCATCTCCCCAGCCCAGGACTGTTTTTTGCCCAATGCCTCAATGTCCCACTCTATGCCAGGTCACACAGCCTTCTGGTGACAGGAGGGCTGTGGCAGAGGCAGACAGCAAGGCCAGAAGGAGGGAAGAGGAACACCCCTCAAATCAAATCCTGCAGACGCTGAAGACAGGCAGAGTTTCCTCCAGGGAAGCCTAAGAGGTCATTGTATTAACAAAACCGGACCTCCCCGGCGCTGTGGCTCCAGGCTCTGCCCTGCTTGAATCCACACTTCACCTCTCTTGTGTCTGTTCCCCTCTGCCCTCCTGGGGAATTCTTCATCGCCCCCGGCTTCAGCAAGCAGGACAGCGTAAACTGTCCCCTGCTACATTAACATCCGACCAAACAGTCATTAACGGAGTCACGATCAATTTCTCCAGAAGGATGGCTCTTGCACTCGAACTTAATGGAATCACACAGTCATTTTTCATTTTTCATTTTTTTTTTAAAAAGGAGGGGTGGGATGAGTGGCAAAAGAAGGAAAGACCAGCCTATCCCAACTCAGGGTCACTTTCAGAAGCAGTTTTTGGCAGTGGCCAGGAGCCTGTGGTGGGCATGAGGGGTATTTCCAGCTGGATAGCCAACCAGCCGGAGGAGAGAGGGGCGTGCTAGGCAATGTTCCTGGGATGGATGCTAGATTCCAGCCATGCACCTGGGGGAGAGGGGCCGGGCAGCAATAGCCAGATACGCCTGGTGGGAGGGCAAGTGGAGGGGAGGTGGTGACAACAGGAGACAGGAAAAGCAGACTTAGGGCCCAGTACACAGCAGGAATTGTAGACCTAAACTGAGCATCACCTTCCTTTCATTGAACCAGAAACCTTGGCAATGTCACCTTGTTCCCACCACCCTTATGTCCCCAGATGGTAGTGTCCCCAAGGAAGTCCCCATCCCCACGCCCACTGGGCTGTGGAGTTTTTTTTTGTTATTGTGGTTGTTTCTAGAAAAGAGGAGTCCTACCATGCTGGGAGTGCCTTCCCTTAAGAAAAAGCAGGAAGCCAGGCCTGGTGGAGCACGCCTTTAATCCCAGCACTCGGGAGGCAGGGGTAGGAGGATCACTGAGGCCACCCTGAGAATACATAGTTAATTCCAGGTCAGCCTGGACCACAGTGAGACTCTACCTCGCAAAACCAAAAAAAAAAGAAGAAGAAGAAGAAGCAGGGGCTATAGTGAGCTGGTAGGTGCCCGGTTGCCTCTTTGGTCTTGCTGTCCCCAGAGCTGCAGGTCAGTGGAGCCCTGGGAGGCTCCACAAAGACATGTCTATCTTGGTAGCAGTTTGAGAAGGTGTTGTAGTTACCGTCATGTTGCTGGACAAACAAACATCCGACCAAAAGCAGCTTATGGGAGGCAACAGATTATTTCAGGCCTACAGAATCCAGGGGTCACTCCAGCATGGCAGAAGAAGCTGGCTCACTTCCATCCGTCGCAGCAGAAAGACATTACCAAACAGCCAGCAAGCAAGAGCAGTCAGAGCTCCGACTGCTTTGAACATACCATCTTAGAGCTGGACTTAAGACATGCCTCAAGTGATATACCTCACCTCCAGCAGGACTCCGCCCACTGGAGACTCAAGCTGTAATTCAATCTTTAATCAAAAACCCCTGAGCCGGGCCTTTAATCCCAGTACTCAGGAGGCAAAGGTAGGAGGATCATTGTGAGTTCGAGGCCACCCTGAGACTACATAGTGAACGTCAGCCTGGGCTAGAGGTGAGACCCTACCTCAAACACAAAACAACGAAAACAAAAAACCTTGGGCTGGAGGGATGGCTTAGCGGTTAAGGCATTTGCCTGCAAAGCCAAAGGACCCAGGTTTGATTCCCCAGGACCCACGTAAGCCAGATGCACAAGGTGGCACATATGTCTGGAGTTCCTTTGCAGTGGCTAGAGGTCCTTGGGCACCATTCTCTCTCTCTCTCTCTCTCTCTCTCTCTCTCTCTCGTTCTCTTGCTCTCTCTCTCTGCCTCTTTCTCGCTCTCGCAAATCAATAAATAAAATTTAAAAATACTTAAAGAAAAAACCCTGAATCTGTAGAGCCATACATTCAAACGACCACATTAAGAAAGAAGGTCTGTTCTGGGCACTTGGCTATCCTCATAGAGGGAGGGGACAGGGACTCATTCCTCCAGGGTTCTGAGAAGCTGGCAGCAAGTCTCTTAGGGACAGGCTCAGCTGCCCTGAGGATCGTTAGCACCTTGTCACCTTACCAGTCCCCTGCCAAGGTCAGGGACTGTGCGAGATAGGACTGTGACCCTCATCATTCCCAGCCAATCAAACAAAGCCTCGGGTCACTTGCCCTGGATCCTGCTGGGATGAAATGCAGACCCAGCCGGGGCAGGCACAACCATAGATCATAGCAGGGAGACATCACCACCAAACAGCCAGCAAACACAAACAGCCAGGGCTCCCACGGCTCTGAACAGACACAGCCAGCCTCAGGCTGGAGCTCAGATGATGAGACGCCCTGAGAGATCCAGGGGTAAAGCCACCTGACGTCATCTTCCTTCCATCTCCATCCTTAAGCTTCCTTAAGCTGCTCCGTCACCTAGAGGAGAGAATGGCAAAGCCTCTGTGCCTATGATATTCACTCATCTGCAAAAGCCTTGGCCAGGTGAAGACATAGGGCCTGTACAACATGGTGCCCCGGGGACAGAGAAGAGCCAAACATAGGTCCCCAGGGCCTCAGAGACCAGACAATGGGAAGGACTACAGAGAGTGCATTATGGGATCTACAGAGGCCAGGACTGGCGTCTTGAGTCTGTCATTCACTGGAGGCCCGGGATGACTCTCTCCAAGTTTCTCCATCTGGACAGCGGGAACTGCCTTCATGGTTGTCGTAGTCAGCTCCACACCTCTGGGATGACCCTCAAAACCAGACACAGAGATAGGATTGATTTCAGGTTTATAGGCCCCGGGGGAAGAACCTGATGATGGAAGATGCTGGTCCCCTTTCACGGGTCCAGCAGCTGGTCAGCACCCCTTTCACAGGTCCAAACCGCCAGGACCCCAGTAGAACTCACTCTGCATATGTCCAGCTGGAGTTCAGTCAGATCCTCCCCCAGTGACGTGCCCCCACCCAGAAGGAGTCTGCCTGCTAGAGGGAGAAGCTGCAAACTCAAATTTAGCAACACCTGAGTCTAGTGAGGAACACAGACACAGACTGCCACAACTATATATTCAGCATTTGGAAGAAGCAAACTAGCGCCCTTAGGGCCCAAATACCTCAGCCAAATTTCATGGGGAGGGGAGTGTTTCCATATTCAACACCTCCTGGGATTTTAGAAATGGGATAAGGTGGATATGGTGTCCCCCCGAATCACATGTGCATGTGAGTGTGGACATGCACATGCCATGATGTACTGTCAGAGGGTAACTTCAGGCTCCGACCCTTACCTTTCAGCCTCGTTTGGGGCAGGGTCTCACTGCTCGCTGCTATGTTGGCCAAGCTCGCTGGCCCAAGAGCTTTGGGGGGATGATGCTGTCTGCCTTCCTTCTCTCTCTAGGCATACTGAGATCACAGACTTGCTACAGTGTCTGGCTTGACATGAGATCTGGGGCACCAAACTCAAGTACTCATACTTAACATGGCAAGGGCTGTATCCACTGGGCCATCTCCCCAGCCCATGACTCTGTGTGTGTGTGTGTGTGTGTGTGTGTGTGTGTGTGTGTGTGTGTGTGTCTCCAACACGATCTGGGACAGAATTCTGTAATAAACATGACATCAACTATGCATAGTCCCAATACTACATTGGCTCAAGACCATAGTAGCCAGGTATTTTCTTCCCGAGAATTTGTGTCCAGTGTTTGGTTTTTTTTGTTTTTTGTGTTTTGTTTTGTTTTTGGACCTGGAATTCATTATGTAGTCTCAGGGTGGCCTCGAATTCACGGCAATCCTCCTACCTCTACCTCCCGAGTGCTGGGATTAAAGGCTTGTGCCACCACGCCCGGCTTGAGGAATGAGAGTGCCAGCTGCTATGTGCTGACCCTTTGCTGGCTCCCATGTGTGGATGAGGCCAGGGACTATGACTACCTGAGGTTAGGAGAACAGACAGCTCAGTCCACTGGCTCAGAACCTCACAGGCAAAGCCAAGACTGACCCCGGAAAGTCAGGCTTGGACTTCCATGGCTGTTCAGCTTAGACACTGAGCAAAGGGGCCTCCTGGCCGCACCTTGCTTGTCTTCCTGATGAGTTGAGGTACAAAGAGGAAAGGTGACTTCCAGGGTCCCCTGTCTTTGTACCACCAGGAACACAACCATAGGTAAGCTTCTGAACTCCTGACCCATCATGTTTCTAACACAAGCACGTGGGGGTCCACCGGCCCTGCATTACCCAGGCACCCACAAGAAACAAAAATACTCTGACCCAGAACTAGGGACTGGGAAAGAGTCGTCCCTGGCTCCCTTTCTGTCTTTCTTCTCCTGAGTGATATCCCCTGCTCTGAGGCCCTCAGCCCCTTCCTGCCTGTCCCCTTAAGGACCGATCAGTAAGTCCTTCAGGGTAGGCAGTATTGTGAGGATCCCTCTCAAAGCAAAACACATGCAGCATCACTCCCTCTTGACTCTATGCAGATGGAGGTTAGGGAGGCCCAGAGCACTGGACTCGGAGTCCCACAGGTCAGGAGGTCCACTGTCGCTTCTTTTCTCATAAGGCAGATGACATACAGCAGAGATTTCTGCCCCTACTCTGTGCCTGGAAAGAGTAACAGGCCACACCAGTACTCTGGATGGATGAATTCCAAATCTATTTCCATTCAACCAACTGTGGATTGAAAATATTTGGGGAGGGAAATTGTGTCTGTAGCAAACATGTATAGATTTATTTTCTTGTCATTATCCCCAAAATAATCTAGTACAGCAAGAGTTCACATACATTTATGTTGTATTAGGCAGGCAGAATCTAGAGACAACTCAAATATGAGGGAGGAAATGGGTGTAAGTCAACATGATCTCTTTTTATATAAGGGACTTGAATATCCCCAGATCTTGGGACTCACAGGAGTCCTGGGCCCAATCCCCCATGAATTTCAAACAATGGCTCTTCTTTCCAAGTATAGGACCTGGGGGAGGCTCAGGGCAGCTGCCTCTCTGGAGTCCTGGAGGAACAGGTTTCCCCTCTATAAGGACAGCCAGATAACCTGGGTGGTGCTGGGGTTCCTCTCTGCAGAGCCTCCAGGATACTGCTACCCTGAAGCTCCAGGAATAGTGAGGCTAGAGAGTCCCAGCCATGGCCCCCAGACCCTCAGATAGCTACAGCACCCCCTCCCCTGCCACTGTCCTTCCTCCTAGGGAGATGGGTGTGCTCAGGATGGCGTGGCTCCTTCCAGTGGTGGGGACACAAAAAGTGTGTGTTGTTGCCTGTCTGCTCCAAGTCCTGACACCTGGACACACAGCCACGGTGCGCACAGTTCCTTCTAAGGCCTGTGATTGTCGCTCTGCTAGGGCACGTGTGGTCACTTTAAGAAGCACTATTGGCTTGGGGTCCAAGGACAGTGGGGCAGGACCAGCTCCCCTGCTGCCTGGGAAAGCAAGACCAGTTCCTATTGCCATGGAAACCCAAGGCCAACTGAGTTGCGCCTCCTGGCTCCTAGCATGTAGAATGTGTCACATAGAGAACATGCCCTTGCCTGAAAACATATAAAAAGGGACCATCTTGTGTTCTTGGGATTTGTGGAGCTTCTCTTTCTCTCTCTCTCTTCTCTTACTCACTCGCTCACTTTTTTACTTTTTTTAATTATTTTATTTATTTTGGAGAGAGACAGAGAGAGAGAGACAGACAGACAGACAGAGAGGGAGAGGGAAACAGATAGAGATGGGCGCGCCAGCAGTCTCTGAGTTGCTGTGAATGAAATCCAGATGCATGCGCCCCCTTGTGGGCAAGTGCGGCACTGAGCCCTTGCGTCACTTTGCATCTGGCTAAACGTGGGACCTGGAGATTGGAACCGCTGGAGATTGGAATCAGCGATCTTAGGCTTAGCAGGCAGGTGCCTTAACCACTAAGCCATCTCTCCAGCCCTCACTCGCTCACTTTTGAACCCATTATGCCACCATGGCATTCGACTCTCCTAACAAAAATTTAAAAGGGTATTTCTTCTCAGCTCCTCTCTCCTAAACCAGGTTTCTCTCCCTCACATCATCACCCTCCTATGCCAGTACCTAAGTGGTACTCCCCAGAGAGGTGAGTCCTAGCCTCACACGGCCTCGCTTGGGGGTTAGGGTGTTCTTAGAGCTTCAGGCATAGCACGCAGGTTCCATTCGTCTGTCTGCGCAGGGAAAGACCATGCCTTGACAAGATGGTCCTGAGTTTGAAGTCTAATCATCCTGATTACCAGCTGTAGTCACCTCTGGGAGCCTCCCTTTCTTTGTGGAAAAAGGATGATAAGATCACTGTTTCAAAGGGTTGGTGCAAGGATCAAGCGAGATAATTAGATCAACAGCAGAATGTACCGAGGGCCCGCTGTGTGACCCACACATTGCCAGGTGCTTCGGGTGGAGCACTGAGCCGACACACATGGCCTCACTGGCCGATCTTGGGTGAGTCCAATGTCAAGGTATCTAATAAAGCCAAACAGAACATAAAGAACTTGGCTGGAGAAATAATAGATTCCATTATCCACTTTTGGGTGTGGTAGGCTTAAGAGTAATTTATTAATGTGTTAGCTTGCATGAGTACTTATTCTTTATTCATGGGTTTTTATGAGAATTAAGTGGATTTCATTACTTATAACCATAGGCAGATGATAGAAGATAGATGATGATAGATAAATAGATAGGAGATAGATAGATGATAGATAGATAGATAGATAGATAGATAGATAGATAGATAGACAGTAGATAGATGTGGGTACCTAATGCCATTTAACTCTCATAAGACTCCTATGAAGAAGGCAATCTCGAATTCTTCAGGTAAGAAAAGCCAGAAGCAGGTTTAGAATGGTGAAGGGACTTGTTCAAGGTCACACAGCATCAGTCCCAGCTTTGTGACTCAGGCAAGTGCCTTTACCTCTGTGGGCCTCTCTATCTCCTCACCTTCCAAGTGGGGAGATGCACTACCTGCAGAGGTGTTGTCAGCACTGAGGACAGCAGACAGACTGGCTCCAAGTCACCATTCAGCAGGGACTGCGAGAGACAAACGCCAGAGAAAGGACCGGCCTGCTACTGTCTGCGCTGCGCGGCCGACTTTGCAAGAAGCGGGGGTGACATTGAATGCAGCCAATTAGGAGAATCTCCCATAAAAATTTAATTCTCCAATAAAATAACAGTGCAAAATGAAATAGGTGAAGCATTTTTAAACTGTAAATTAATGATCTATAGTTATAGCCATCATCATCATAATAATAGCTACCAATTATGGAATCTGAAAGGCCGAATCTAGGCCAGGAGCTGGATGTGGGAGGACTCTGGACTTGAGATCGGGATGCGATGTATTGAGGGCCACAGCTTGCACTTGGTAAAGGCTCAGCAGCGGTGAGCTGTGATTATTATTTGCTCTGCCTGAATGTTCCCTTTTCAGGCATGGCCCTAATGGTTTCCTCCAATCATAAAGACAAGAGGCAGAAAAACCAGCATCACCCCTCCCCACCAGGCTTACTGCTATGCCCACACTAGCCTCTTTCGATGCATCTACTAAGAAAAGTGCCAGGCACTGAGTCGATGCCAGGATCCCTGAGCCCCCAATGTCCCTTCTCCGTTAACTTACAGCCCTCTCTTTAGTTTTAGTGTGTATTGTTTTCACCCACAATTTTGTTAGAAACAAACAGATTACCATCAACATTGTGCGTGCGTGTGTATGTTTGCAGTGCTAGAAATGGGCTGAACCTCATGAGCCACATCCTCAGCTCTTGGCTTTTTAAACATTTTTTATTTATTTGAGAGAGAGAGGGGAGGAAGGGGCAGATAGAGAGAGATAGAATGGGAACACTAGGGCCTGTAGCCAGTGCAAACGAACTCCAAATCATGTGCCACCTTGTGCATCTGGCTTACATGGCTACTGGGGAATCGAACCTGGGTCCGTAGGCTTTGCGGCCAAGCACCTTAACCACTGAACCATCTCCAGCCCCAGCCCTTGGCTTTTTGAGTCAGGGTCTTGCTAGATAGTTCCAGCTGGTTTGGATTCTCAATCCCCTTACTTCATCCTCCCCAAGTGCTGGGGTTATGGGTGAGTACTGCACCTGACACGTGTGAGTTTGTGGGAGTGTGTGTGTGTGTGTGTGTGTTCCCATGTACATACTTGAGGAGGCCAGAAGTTGACATCAGTGTCTTCCTCAATTACACTCCATCTGATTTTTTAAATTTATTTTTATTTATTTATTTGGGAGAGAGAGAATGACAGAGAAAGAGAGAGAGAGATACAGAGAGAATGGGCATGCCAGAGCCTCCAGCCACTGCAAACAAACTCCAGATGCATGCGCCATCTTGTGCATCTGGTTTACATGGGTCCTAGGGAATTGAACCTGGGTCCTTTGGCTTTGCAGGCAAGTGCCTTAACCACTAAGCCATTCCTCCAGCCCCCACCTGATTTTTGTTTTGAGACAGTCTTTCTCTGAGCCTGGAGCTCACTGATTGGGCTATATTTACTAGCCAGCAAGCCCCAGGGATCCTTTTGTCTCCACCTCCCCAGCTCTGGGATTATAGGCGTGTGCCACTACACACAGCATTTTATGTGGGCGCAGGGGATCTGAACTCACATCCTCATGCTTGCACTGCAAGTATTTTACCAGCTGAGCCATCTCCTTTACTTCTTTTCTTTAAAAAATATTTTATTTATTTATTGCAAGCAGAGAGAGAGACAGAGAGATGAGAGACAGACACAGACACACAGAGAGAATGGGTGCACCCGGACCTCCAGCCACTGCAAAGGAATTCCAGATGCGTGCACCCACCACTTTGTACGTCTGTCATTGTATGGGTCCTGAGGAATCAAACCGTGGGGTTGTTAGGCTTTGTAGGCAAGCTCCTTAACCACTGAACCATCTTTCCAGCCTCTTTTATTTCTTAAACAAAACTTGTTTGTCTTTCTGCATCTTTTAAAAATGGTGTCATTTTCAGGTCACCCACGATCTGCTCACACTTCCTAAAGAGCTGTTTCTGTGGTACCTTCCCCACCCTCCCAAGCCTTGATGTTTACCCGTCTTATCTAGCCAGCCCCCAACTCTGTGGCTTTTTCTTCTCTCCCCAGGCTTGAGCGTCCCTTCACTCCTCCCCTTCCCGATCAATCTCCCATCCTGGGGATCATTTCCCTCTAAAGAAGCCATCGTCAACCCCGGACCCCTCTCAGCCCATCCACCCTCAAGACCATCTTTTCTCATGGCCTACCTTTGAACAGTCTGCCTCACCGTCCCAGGTCCCCTGAAAACTAAGGAAGGTGGACATCTTGCTTTGGGAGCTGTGGCGACTGACCAGCTCCCCAACATCTGGCCAGGTGAGCTCGCAAAGTGACCTGTCACTCATCCTTCCAGGCAGGCGCTGGGTCATGGGGTGACTGGTCTCACGCTTTCCAGCTCAGTGGGGTTCTCTCTTCTTCTCAAGGCTGAAAAATGTTCCAGGGCCTGATTTGCCAGTCTGAGTAACTAGGTGTGGCAGCAGCTAATTACTTTTAACCATTATTAATAGGTCTGCACTAATTATCTCTTGCACATAGGCAAGGTTTTTACAGATGAGGTGGAGGGGGAGAGGGAGCTATATACCCAAGGCAGCCAGCCAAGTGGGGTGTCAGGTTGGGGCTGGCACGCTGGGAGCCAGAGCCCTCAGTGCAGACTCTCAAAGGGGAAAAGGCATGTAGAGAGGGTGGCACTGAGGGTGGGTGCTGGGACAGAAGACAGCAAGTCCCTGTTAGGTTACTGGAGCTGCTAGCTGGCCTTCCTCTTCCTCCCTTCCAGAATGCAATCTACTGAAACCTCTTATTAAAGGTATTCTGGAGGTGATAAAAGTGTCACCAAAGATTCGCTCATTTTCTAAACTGTCATTAAAAAAAGAAAATTTATGATCACGAGAAATCTCGGCAGTGGAGGATGGAGGTGGGCAGGGAGAGGGAAGATGATTTAAAATCTGTCTGCTAATAAATTAAAGACTCTTACTTAGAAGTGGGGGCTCGAAAAGGAAATTGCTAGAAAGTCATTGCTTTCTCCATTCCTGCTGGCCAGCATTCGTTCTTACAGGCTGCCGAGCACACATTGCATTCTTGTCTCCCCTCGTCCACTCCTTGTGGGCTCACTTTCCTGCCCTCCTGGCCAATCCATACTGCCAGATGCCACTGCCCACCCAATCCTGCTCCTGGGACCTTAGCCACGGTCCCTCTCCAGGGCTCTGGCAGCCCCCATCTGATCCTCAAGGGTACCATTTCTCATGCCCGCTCCCCGCGACTGGATTGTAAGAACTTTTGTCTCCAACCAATGCCCGATGCTCAGTCTCTAGGATGACCCCGTGGGGGGGGGGGAGGCATTCCTTAGAATATGCAAACATCAGAAGAAAAGGGGGTACTGAAGAATCCAAGGAGTTCAAGTCCTCATTTAACAGGTGCGGAGCCCGAGACTTGGCGATGAAATGGTACCCACCCAAGGCCACCCAAGGGTGCCATCAGAACCCCTTTCTGCCTAGCAGAATGCTGAGACTCTGAGTCCAAACCTACGCCTCTCCCACCCACCAGCTGAGTAACCTTGAGTCTCTCTGGTCCCCTTGACTCCGACACCTGCTGTCAGCTGTGACACTCTCCCTGCTCTGCTGTGATGTTATCTGCTGTTCCCTTTGTCACCTCTGTCAGAGCAGCCATAAGGACAGCTGTGAGGCTAAGAAGCCAGCAGCCCTGCCTTGTCCCTGGCCCACTTTACCTAGTCTACACCCACCTGAGCCGCCCTCATCTGCCAAGCCCTATGGGGAGGGAAAAACAAACAAGATTACAACCCTGAGATGCTCCAACCTGGGAGGTGGGCAGTGCCATGGCTATGGGGTCTCTAGGTAACCTGTGGATGGTCCAGCTCTCAGTCCTCTGGGTGGGACACGAACGTGCCTTTCCCCTAGAAGAGACCACGTGTCTCCTTGTCCCAGAGGACCAGCCTAGCAGGAGGTATCTGGGGACAGGAAGAGGGTGTGTATGGCTGGGGTGAGGGCAAGGGTGGAGAGCGTTCAGCATCTGCTGAGCCACCCAGAAGGGGAAGTGAGAAGCAGGTGGGACAAGGTTGCAGGTCAGGCCCTGGGGATGAGGTACCGTCAGCCTGGCTCCACCCTCTGCTCGGCTTCCTTCACCAAAGCACCCAGATGTTGGGCTAGGAGAGGGGAGGTGTGGGCTTAAGGCTAGTGCCAGGATCCCCCATCTGAGCGCTTCAGCAGATGACAGGTGGCCCGCGGTCCCTTCCCCTTTGCCACGGGCTGCTCAGCCCCCTGCTGTCTAGAAGAAGGGACCAAAGCAGCAAGCACTGTGTAAATCAAAGTAGCATGTTCTGGAACCTTGTAGAAGCCTTGCAGAGCTCATGGCAGGAGGCCTGGGAGATGAAGGTTTATTCTCCATGGAGAGAGGAAAGGAGGGCAGTTGGGCATTTAGGACACACATGCCACGTCATGACACTGAGCGGCCTGGAGAGGTCCCTGGGAGCTTCTTGGAGGAGGACGAGAACCTGGGGGAGGGAGCGCTTTGCAGGCACAGTGCAGGCAGGTAGAGGGAGAAAGCAAGGCCCCAAGCCAGGAGCAAGGCTTCAGAACATGGGGCCCGGGGCCATTGTAGGCCCAGCCTGGGCCAGGGTGAGGGGGTTTTTGGGTATAAGAACCTGAGAATCAAGGACCATCTCCCAACACACACACACACACACACACACACACACACACACACACACACACACACACACAGAGAGAGAGATAAACAGAGAGAGAGAGAGCTTCCCAGAGCCCTTCCAACAACCCTCTGGAGGGTTGGTTACGGTCTCTTCCCAGCAGCCTTCACGAGAAGGAAAGGAGAGCAGAGAGAGACTGGCACCCTAGCCGCCAGCTTGAAGCCTCCATGGTCAACTTTAGCACTGCAGCTCTCTCAATCTCCCTCCCTCCTCTACTTTGTGCCTCTGGTTTTACGTGAGTCCTTGGGAATCAAACCCAGGCCAGTAGACATTGTAAGCAAGTGCCTTTACCCACTGAGCCATCTCCCCAGCCCATCCCTCTTTCCCTCCCTCTCTCCTTGCTCTTCTAACATTCTTTTCTGACTCTCTTTGTGTCTGCGGCTGTCTCTGACGTTCTCAGTTTTGCTGTTTTTCCGCTCCTCCCCACCTCCATCCCAGTCCCACTCTGTGCGGCTCTATCTGCACCCCCTTGCGTCCCATCATTAGACTCCAGGCCACAACACTTTGAGGGCAGCTAGCTGGCCTCCTGGAGGCTTCCGCCTGGCCTGCAGGGGAGAACAGAGCTCCCCTGCTTTCATCCCAGGGTGATCTGGTTTTGGCTTCTCTGACCTCCTCTGCCTTTGATCTTCTTCTCCCTTTGAACCGTGTTGTTAGAAACCTATTGCGTTCAGATGTCCTCACCCTCCCCAGGCAGCAGGAGCCTCGCCAGGAGCCCCTGGTACTAGAGATCACATAACTAGCTCCTACCAGGGCTTCTACTCCGACCAGGCCGTTCAGTTGCCCGTGACCTGCTCGGATGGGGAGGGTGGTGGCGTGAGGTGGCGGGCCTGTCCTTTCAGCTTTGCCTCTGGCTCTCCATGGCTGCCTGGTGCCACCAGCAGATCTTGACTAAGACTCATTTTCGCTTGTGAATTTCCTATTCCCTCATCTTTGTTGTTGTTGTTTGTTTTGTTTTTCGAAGTAGGGTCTCACTCTAGCCCAGGCTGACCTGGAATTCACTATGTAGTCTCAGGTGGCCTCGAACTCACAGCGATCCTCCTACCTCTGCCTCCCCAGTGCTGGGATTAAAGGTGTGCGCCACCACCCACGGCCTATTCCCTCATCTTGTGGAGGTGATACTGATGCTATATGTAAAATGCCCTGCGCACTATTAGGTATACAGAAAGCGCTTAAAAGGGTCCCATGTCCTCCACCTCACTCTCAATGACGCTCCAAGGCTTCATGGAAGTCCAGGCTCACAGGGCATCCCTGAGGTGACAGGGCTGTAGTTTTTGTGACGATTTAGGAGATGAGCTGACCATGGCGGGGGGACATTGACTGATGTACACATCTCACCTCTGGCCCTGTGCCCCGGGAGCAAGTATACCACTGTTCCTGCAGGAGCTCCTGGCAGCCCACCTGTCCTAGCTCATTCCATTCCTTCAGGGAGGCAGGAGGTGACCCCAGGATGAGCAGAACACAAGCAGTGTGCTCAAAAACCATCAATCTAGGGCTGGAGAGATGGTGTAGTGGTTAAGCGCTTGCTTGTGAAGCCTTAAGGACCCGATTCACGTTTCTCTTGTGCTCAGATTTTAGATGGATGCAGAAAATGATATTTTATTAGAGAAATTAAAGTTTTGATTCTCATAGATGTTTGGAGGAATCTGAAATTAATTTTTAAATATTTATGTCATTCTTATTAGATAAAAAGCCTTCTTGCTTTTCTCCTGTAATAAAGTGTTCTGTGTCATCTATTTTTTTTCCCATTCTGTTGTGATATTTCCTATTTTGTTTCAGTTATTTGTATGAAATAATTTCTGAATGTTTGTTTTCTTGAATTAAAGTCTTCATGTGGAGGAAAAAAAAAAAAAAAAAAAAAAAAAAAAAAAGGACCCGATTCCCCAGGACCTACATAAGCCAGATGCACAACAAGGGGGTGCATGCAACTGGAGTTCGTTTGCAGAGGCTGGAGGCCCTGGTGTGCCCATTCTCTTTCTCTCTGCCTCTTTCTCTGTCTGTCTGTCACTCTCAAACAAATAGATAAAAATAAAATAAAATAATTAAATAATAAAACATCAACCCAGCTGGGCGTGGTGGGCGCCTTTCATCCCAACCCTCAGGAGGCAGAGATAAGAGGAGCACTGTGAGTTCAAGACCACCCTGAGACTACATAGTGAATTCTAGGTCAGCCTGGGCTAGAGTGGACCCTACTTCAAAAAAAAAAAAAGTCAACCCACATCATACCTTAGCCTCTGCAGAGCCTTGCCCCATCTGTATGTGCTTCCATCCCAGGATGGTCACAGGCAAGACGGCCCCACCCACGTATGGTAACGTGGCGAATCAGGGCTAAGAGCTGTCCTCCCCCTGGTGCTCTGAGCCCCAGGCTACATACACCACTAGGTAAATACCAGGAGATCCCATGCACAGTCTTACAAGGAAGCTTCCCCCCAGAGGCCTGAGAACTCTTCCCATCTGCGTGGAAAGGGGCTCAATTTTTTTTTGGGGGGAGAGAGAGAGAGAAACAGATACAGAATGGGTGTGCCAGCAGCCTTTCAGATGCTGTGTGAACGAACTCCAGAAGCATGTGCCCCCTTGTGGGCAGCATTGCGCCCTTGTGTCACTTTGTGTCTGGCTAAATGTGGGACCTGGAGAATAGAACAGAGGTTCTTAGGCTTAGCAGGCAGGAGCCTTAACCGCTAAGCCATCTCTCCAGCCCTCGATTGTTTTTAAAAATCTTTCTGTGTGTATAATAGGTGTGCACGTGTATGTGTGTGTGTGTGTGTTCATGTGTGGGTACAGGTATGCACGCACAATGGCACACGTGTGGAGGTCAGTGGAAAACCTCAGACAGCAGCTCTCACCTTGTTTGAGGCAGGTCCTCTTGGTGCTATGTATGGCACCGTTCAGAAGAAGTTCAGTCAGGATAACTGGCTGTGATGGTGCGAATGTGAATGTGTATCCCCCATAGACTCAAGTGCTTTATTAAAACTTGTAACTTGGGGGCTGAAGAGGTGGCTTAGTCATTAAGGTGCATGCCTGTGAAGCCTAAGGACTCGGGTGTAATTCTCCAGATCCTACGTAAGCCAGATGCACATGGTGGCACATGTGTCTGGAGTTGGTTTGCAGTGGCTAGAGGCCCTGGCGTGCCCATTCTCACTTTCTCTCTCTTTCCCTCTCTCTGTCTCTAATCAATCAGTCAATAAATAAATTAAATTAAATTAAAATTTTTATTTAAAAAAAACTTGTAACTTGGATCTCCAGCTGCCTGGCTGGAGGAGGGGTCACTGGGGGGGGGTGGATCCTGGGGTCCAGCCCTAAGGTGTGTTTGGGGGTGGATCTGATTTCCAGCCCAGAGCTATGCAGAGCAGTCTGAACTCTGCCTGGGTCCCTGCTGCTTGCTGCACTTTGGTGCGTGTGCCAAGGCTGGTGTTTCGTTTGCTGCTATTTTCCTCTCTGCTTGGATCTGTGAAAAGGAGCCAGTTTTTTCCACCATTTGGGGAACTTCCTCTGGATCTGTAAGCTGAAATAAATCCCTTCTTCCTCTAAACTGTGCTTGGTCTGGATGTTTATACCAGAAACTGACTGCTACCCTGGTCTACACACTTCAGGGCATTCTCTCATCTCTGTTTTCCATCTTACTATAGGAGAACTACCATGACATACATAAACTACTGTGTCCAACTAACATGGGTCCTGGGGATCCTAACTCGGGTCCTCTTGCTTGCATGGCAAGTGCTTTACCCTCTGAGCCATCTCTCCAGCTCAGACAATTCTTGACTGGGTTTCTCCCCAAAGTCACAAGAGGAAGGGTGCAACCCTGCTCCTTACTGGGGCAAGGAGGGTCACGGGCTCCTTAGACAAGCTGGAGGAAGGCCAGCTGGGCTTGGAGACCCGAGTTCCGTAGCTGACACTTGGGAATGCCTCTGTGATGGGCTGCTTGCTGCGTGAGGAGAAGTGACTCCGACCTTGACCATCACTGGACTCTCCTGGGCTCTTTGATCAATACTGATGCCTGGAGCCAGCCCACAGAGTCAGCGGATCTAAGGTATGAATGAGCATTGGCGATGTTTAAAAGCTCCCAGGGGATCTAAGCTACAGCCAGGTTTGAGAACCGCTGAGGTCAGTTCTACCTTGACAAAGTGTCGAGTGGGTGTGTGACTCAGGAAGCGCTGCGTGTGTGTGTACATTTCTATGTCGTGGGGTGTCTGTGTGTGTCTCCTTATGTGTGACAGACAGACTAGGATGACAACACACACTGGAGCCGAGAGGAGCCGCAGAGGTGAAGACAGGCCCTCTAGGGACACAAGTCTCCTTACATTATTGGCCAGGGAGAGTAACTGAATTGTATAGCATCCCAAGGTGCAAAGCTAGTCCCAGGCACCCCAGCACCACAGCCACACCCCAAGATTTAAAAGAAGAGGCAAAAAGGGGATGTGAGAGCTGGCAGGCAGCTCCAGGTCTTGCCTGGCTGACACACTCTCTTGTGTGCGCTTTCTTACCTGCTGCTAAATGCTCAGCTCCACTGGCTTCAGCCTGGTTGGCGGCAGCAGACGGCTTTCTGAGGACCCAGCTCCCTGCAGCTCCTCGCGAGTCATGGAGCTCCACTTCCTGCCACGGTTTCCCCTCCTGGTATGTCATGCACACGGGACACACCTGTGTGAGGAGGGGACAGGTAGAATCTTGATGAGCCTGTATGTAATGTCTTAGGGCTAAAGAGAAGCATGTCCTAAGGGCTCTCTCTGTTTCTTACCAGCCATGCAGTCTTGGGTGCACCAAACCCTAGTTTCCCCAGCAGTCAAATGACAATGCAACACCTGCCCAGCCTCCTACATAGAGAAGCTTGAGTCCAAACAGGAGAGTGCTCCGCAAATGAGGTAATCTATGCATGCCAGACGTCCTTACTGGCATCCGCTAAGGAATATCCGTTCCCTCTTTGTCCCAGCACACCCCCTCGCTGGCCTGCTAAGCCCTGTTGTCACCACCATTCTGCCTGGCCTTTTGAGTCTCCGATATTCAGATGATTCCGTGCCTTACAATTGAAGTTTCTGTCTGGAGGGACATGTCACGGTCCCTCCCCTATACCAGTCACACGACATGACCTGTAATCAGCCAGCAGCCAGAGGAGGAAAAAGCTCAGAGGGGAAGGCAACTATTGGGGTGGACCTGGCAGGCCTCGAAGAGAGGGGGAGACGGCTGCTCAGAGGCTTTCTGGGCTGCAGGCCTGGGGGAGTGGGTGCTTGGTTAATTAAGTAAGGAGTGTGTCACAGCTTGGGGGCCAGAGAGGCCAACATGACTCTCTATGGCTTGTCCCAGGGGGAAGGCCCCGGGCTCTGGAGCCTAACCGAGCAGGGACTCCATGCAAATGTTTGGTATATCTTCTAACCTCTACGGACATCATGGTGACTTTGGTAAAATGAAGAGAAGAACAGTTCGCTGTAGAGTCATTTAAGGATTACCATCACAAGTGTAACAAGCCAACCAGCTGTTAGGATTATTTACAAATTTGTTGAGGTCCACCCACAGGCACACTCAGTGTTTTCCCCCCATGCTTGCCACCTCTCCCTCTAGGCCGGAATGGAATCCAGGAGAAAGGACGTAGGGTGTAGTCAGGAGACCTGGGCTCTAACTGCTTCTCTGGCTAGAAGACCAGGGACAAGTCCCTGCCACTCCTTGGTGTCCTCGGTGAAAAGTGAAGATGACAGACACGATCTGTCTCTGACTCGTGCGGAAGCCGGGAAAGGACAGAAGACAGTCTGGGCTCACACAAGGCTCCACAAGCCAGGCACTGTGCAAGAGCTGTTAAGGGCTTCCTCCACTTTCCTTTCTCTCTCTCATTCCCTTTCTCCTATTTGATCTTTTAAAAAATATTTGTATTTATCTTGTTTATTCGAGAGAGAGAAAAGTAGATAGAGAGAATGGTGCACCGGGTCCTCTAGCCATTGCAAACAAACTCCAGATGCATGTGCCACCTTGTGCATCTGGATTATGTGGGACCTGGGGAATCGAACCTGGGCCCGTAGGCTTTGCAAGTAAGTGCCTTAACTGCTGAGCTATCTCTCCAGCCCCCAGCAAGAAACTTTATTAAGAGCCAAATGACAGAGCACCATTGAGAGGGGCAACATGCTACCCAAGTGGGAAAGTCTCAAGGGTCCCAGCAATCAGCCAAGGTTCTTGCTTGTAAGGAGTCCACAAAAAAAAGAGGCTTTGGTTGCTAGAGGTATTGGGTGATGCTCTGCTTTGATTGACAGGTTTGAGTTACTTAACCCTTTCCTCTATTGAGCCTGTCCCTTCCCATGATGCGTCAGATTTTAATACTATGCACAGCCAGTTTGTTATGCATAGGCATTAAGATGGAAAATAGAGGGCTGAAGAGATGGCTTAGCAGTTAAGGCATTTGCCTGCAAAGCCAAAGGATCCTGGTTCAATTCTCCAGGACTCATGTAAGCCAGATGAACATGCATCTGGAGTTTGCAATGGCTGGAGGCCTTGGCTTATTCTTTTAACTGTCCCCGATGGAAGTTTTTAAGGAAAAGCCTTTATTTTCCATCTTTTTTTTCCTTAAAATATATTTTATTTATTTGAGAGAGAGAGAGAGTCTTGTTGCTCATGCACCCAAAGCCAGTTTAGGCCAGACGGCCCCCTGAAGTTTCAATCCAAGATACATCTAAGACAGTGACTCAGCACACCTTTCATCCCAGCACTTGGGAGGCTGAAGTAGGAGTTTGAGACCACCCTGAGACTACAGAATGAATTCCAGGTAAGCCTGGGCTAGAGTGAGATCCTACCTAGAAAAAAAGCAGAAACAAAAATCAAGATACATCTAAGAACATAGCTGAACAGAAATTGGTCATGAGTAGTGGAAGGGAGGAGAAGATAGCTCATTGTTTGGAGTGGGGTGTACATACATGCAGCTTGGTGCAGACAGGGTTCCAGGATGTCAATGGGTGGCTCACATGCATTGTGAGGAAAGGGGTGGGTCGCTGCCTAAGCCAGGCAGCCCCATCTGCCACCGCCCCACCCCAGGTGGCCAATTGAGTCCCTAGATATATATATATTTTTTAATATTTTACTATTATTTATTTATTTGACAGAGAAAGAGGGAGAGAAAAAGAATGGGCACACCAGGGCCTCCAGTCACTGCAAACGAACTCCAGACACGTGCTCCCCTTTGTGCATCTGGCTAACGTGGGTCCTGGAGAATCAAACCTAGGATCTTTGGCTTTGCAGACAAATGCTTTAACCACTAAGCCATCCCTCCAGCCCTGAGTCTCTATATTTGATACTTCGTGGTCCAGGTTCTGATGAGACACAGGCAACAGTTCCTAAGGAACGTTCCAGAAGCTTTCCAATTCTGGCCCTCCTCTTCCTTTGAAACACAATGGCTTGTGCTTAAAGAGTCCAGGTGGGAGGGATTTGGGGAGGGGGGATCCTTTAAACTTCCCTGGTCTGTCCTTCAGCAACAGCTCCTCTCTGCGGGTATTTTTAGGCGCATTTAATTTGGCGGAGCTGAGCACTTTTGATTTCACAATGATTAGTTCGAGCTTGTGAGGGCCGCTGTTTTGCTTCTACCCGCCTGCCTGTCTCCCCCAAGGGGACTGGGTGTTGTTTTGACTTTTATGTGCTACAATAAAAACTTTCATTGTAGCAAAATGTTTGCTCGTCAAAATTAGCTTGGTTAATTCCAAAGAATTGTTTCATCTTGGCTCCACAGGCACCAGGGATCCCTTTTACAAGAGGACTTGGCCACCAGCCAGCTGTCTCGCTGACAGTCCTCTGCAGAGTTCTTCCCTCTGGAATTTACCTTTGGGAGGGGGTGGGGGTGCAGGGAAAGACTTGACCCGGCTTTCCAAAAGACCCTCCTGCTTACATTCCTGGTCCTGCGCTCCTGGCAGAGGAGACACAACCTAGCGAACTGTGTGTTCTCTTTTGTTTAGAAGCACAGACGTGAGAGAAAGCCCCACACAGATGCCCACGGACATCAGCCACGGGAGGGGCACGGGGCAGACACCACACATGCAGGTGCACAGTCAGGACGTGGCCCGGTTTACACTCACAATCCAGGGTGACCCAGCCACAAACACAGACTCACAGGCAAACGACTGCAAATGAGCCACCGTGGATTGAGGTGTGCGCAGGAAGATAGTTAGTTGCCAAAGGTTCACACGGACACCCTTCAGCCAGGCCGGGTGGGGAACATTTGAACTGCTCCCCAAACATTCCCAGGGGGTACTGTACCCTTGCTTGGCTGAGAGCCGCCTTCGGGGAGGGAGGTGGGAGGTGTCACCTTCAAATGGTTATTCTAGAGTCCAAGTTCCAATGGCCTCCCTGGTATGACCACTGCTCATGCCCCCAGCAAACCCTTACTTCCGTACCTGGAGCCCAGGTCAAGCTGACCCTTCCTCTTCACCTCCCCTTCTGTCCCCATGCTGAGTTAGCCATTAACATAGATTCAAAAGAATCCTGAGTCAGCTGGCCTGGTAGAATCTTCGCCAAGATTAGAGGCCACCTGAAGAAGTTGGGGGTAACCTTGGCTGGCATGGGTGGTCAGGGGCCAGGGCTGGATGGGGATGAAGGATTACCAGACATTCTGCAAAAGGACTAGGGTTGGGGAGATGACGCAGTTGGTAAAGTGCTTGCCCTGAAAGTATGAGGACCCGGGATCAGAGCCGCCAATTCCACATACAAGCTGGGCATGGTGGTGCCCACCTATAATCCCAGAACCGGAAGATGGAGCTAGGGCTTTCCTAGGACTTGCTGGCTGCCTAGTCTAACTGGATGAGTGAGCTCTAGGTTGAGTGAGAGACCCTGTTTCAAAATAATACTAAGGTGCGAAGTGATTGAGGAAGACCCGCAACACTGAGCTCCGGCCTTTCTCTTACACAGACATATGCATATGTACCTGCACACGTACAAACATGCACACACACACACACACACACGCACACACATGTTAAAACAATGGGGACTGTTCTGCTTTTGCTGGCCTTAGAGCTGATGCTAAGGGCTGGGTTTAAGCTATCTGGGGTTATTTACATCTTATTAATTTATTTGAGAGAGAGAGACAGAAAGGTAGAGAGAGAGAGAGAATGGGCACACCAGGGCCTCTAGCCACAGCAAATGAATTCCAGATGCGTGCACCACCTTGTGTACTGACTAACATGGGTGCTGCAGAATCAAACCTGGGCCTTTAGGCTTTGCAGACAAGTGCCTTAATGGCTAAGCCATCACTTCAGCCCTATCTGGGGTTATTTAATGACCCACTGTCCAGCCTGGCCTCCCAGCAGCCCCAGTGAGTTTGGAGTCAAGCGCCTCTGGAAAGATATTACATTACTTGAATCCCCACAACATGCCAGGGCCTGGCACTTCACTTGCCTTAGCTCATGGACCCCAAGATAAGCCTGGCACCACAGCCTGGTCACTCCCTTGTTGTTCTGTGTGAACCCGTGAAGAATCTCCATCTCCCCTGATGGCTGGGTCATGAGGCTTAGAGGAGTTCAGAAACTTGCTAAGGCCACACAGCTCTTACCAAGAAAGCAGCATTTGGCTTCAAGAATGGCTCCAGGGCTGGAGAGATGGCTTAGCAGTTAAGGCGTTTGCTTGCAAAGCCAAAGGATCCCCATTCAACTCTCCAGGACCCACATAAGCTAGATGCACAAGGGGGTGCATGTGTCTGGAGTTCCTTTGCAATAGCTGGAGGCCCTGGCATGCCCATTCTCTCTCTCTCTCTCTCTCTCTCTTTCTCAGCTTCTTTCTCTCTCTCAAATAAATAAATAATATATATTTTTAAAAAATGGCTCCAAAGCCAGCCGCGGCCTGGGAATAAGGTTGCCAGGCTAAGTCTTAAATGTCACAGTGTGGCTGCAGCAGTGTGGGTAGTTATGTGTTTTGTTTTGTTTTGATTTTCCGAAGGGGCCCTGAACAAACATTTACTCACCCCAGATAGGGTATAGATGACAGACCGATGTCATAATGTTACCAAAGTCCAACTTTGGCAAAGCAGTGAGTTTACTGGGGTTACCTACAGGGTATAAGTGGATGACTCAAAGGCAGCTGCATTACTGAAAAGCCCACCCCAGGATGATCACGCATGAAAGCTGCCTCCTTGGGGCTTCCCATACAACACACAGGCAGCCTGGTGGGTCAAAGAGTCCCCTATCCCCAGCAATTGCTCCTCTGGCTTGTATAACTTCTGGAGAGGGGTTTTGTGAATCTTGTAAGCTTCAGGAACTTCCTGAGACTTGTGAGTTGTAGCAATTACCTTCTCCTTCCTGGGACAAAACTCCTGGCCAGAAACAGCTTACAGAAGGAAAGGGTTTATTTCTGTTTGTGGTCTCAAGGGGACATTTCATCACGGTGGGGTCAGCATGGCAGAGCAGACAGAAGAGTGTCACATCTTGTCACAGCCACAGCAGAGGAAGCAAGTGGGTTGAGTGAGCTAACTCTGAACACCGGGTAGAGCTGGATGAATAAAGCTCAGACCCTGCCCCCAGGGACACACCTCCTCCAGGAAGGCTCCACCTTGCCTAGGCTCCATCACTTCCCCAAATCACCACCAGCTGGTGGATACCAAGTAGGAGGCTTAATCACACTAACGCTCGAGGCTATGGGGCACATTTTACCTTCAAACCACTGCATGAAGTTAGTTTACTTCTTGAGCCTTAGTGGGCCTCTCTCTGGAATGGAATGGTTCAATTTTGAGGACATTGCTATGCAACGGAGGTGGACTGGGGGAGCAGGTGGTAGACCGTGGGGTGATGTAGGGACACAACAGAATCTGGAATAGGAGTAAGAAATGACAAGAAGGCTTAGTGGGTAAGCCTGCTGACCTCTATCCCCAGGGCTGGGACAGAGGTATGGGACCAGCCCATCACAAAGCCCTGATGTTATTCCTCCTGTCCCCACAGGGATCCCCTGCATCCTCCTCAGCACTCCCTCACTGAGGTCTCTTCTTGGAAAAGAAAAATAAAAAATAAAAGACATCAAGGCTGGGTGTGGTGGTACAGGCCTTTAATCCCAGCACTTGGAAAGCAGAGGTAGGAGGATTGCCGTGAGTTCGAGGCCACCCTGACACTACAGAGTGAATTCCAGGTCAGCCTGAGCTAGAGCGAGACCCTACCTCAAAAAAAAAAAAAAAAAAAAAGATATCAGACATCTGCTAAGGTTTGAGTGTTCACCCCCTGCAGACCATGTCGCAATTAAATGTCTATTGTGGTGGTGTTGACAGGCGAGACCTCTAAGGGGTGATCAGAACATGAGGGCTCTGTCCCTATGAGTGGATGAGTGACCTTATCACCAGGGTGGCTTCGTTACACAATGACAAGTTTGTTGTCCTTCTTTCTCTTGCCCTCTCTTTGCCTGTCTGCTGTGAAATGCTTCCTGCAATGCTATGAGGCACCAAGGCCCTCACCTAAGGCCAGCACTTGATTTTGAACTTCCCAGCCTCCGCAGCTGTGAGCCAACATATGTCCTGTTATGGTAGCACAAGCCAGGCGGAAACTGTATCTGACTCAATGGGGAAACGGGCCTTCAGAATATGTATTCATTCCTGTGTTTACCATGGGGCCAAGCTGGCACTGGGGACAGAGCAGAGCACAGAAGGACCTGTGCCCTCCTGGTACTCAAGAGGGAGAAAGAGATGTGGAAGGACCACAGGGTGGCATCTTGAGATAACGAAGCCCTCAAAGAAAAAACCAGAAGCCCGAAGGATGGCGGCAGATGGTGGAGGGGTGGCTCCAGCATGCTGGGGGACAGGAGACATGAAGCAGGTAGGATCGGGAGCTGTGTAACAGCTATCCTCTCATTGCTGGGGGCGGGGAAAGAAAAATACATGATCTGAAGCACCTGATGGAAGGGAAGAGTTTATTTCAGCTCACAGTTTTGAGGGGACGTTTCTTCACGGCAGAGAAACCATAGCAGGAACAGGAAGCTGGCTCATTGTCTCATCCAAGCATGGAGGAAGCCACAAGCCTGAAGTTAGTGAGCACTGGTGGTCAGGGCTGGATTATAAAATCCTGAGGGCCGCCGCCAGTGACACACCTCCTCCAGCAAGGCTCCACCAGCTGGGAACTAAGTAGGAGCCTTAATCTTGAACATTTGAGGCTTTGGGGGGACAATTTTTTTTATATTCAACTACTACAAATTGAGAGATGGCTCAGTGGTGAAGGCACTTGCCTGCAAAGCCCAATGACCCAGGTTCAATTCCCCAGTACCCACATGAAGCCAGAGGCGCAAAAGTGGCACATGCATCTGGAGTTTGTTTGCAGCACCTGGAGGCCCTGGCACACCCATACGTTCTGTCTGTCTCTTCTATCTCTCTGCCTGCAAATAAATTTTTAAAATATTTTTTTAAAAAGGAATCCTAAATCTGGGAGTGGTAGCGCACGCCTTTAATCCGAGCACCTGGGAGGCAGAGGCAAGCAGATCATTGTGAGTTTGAGGCCAGCCTGAGACTACAGAGCCAATTCCGGGTCAGCCTGGGCTAGAGTGAGACCCTACCTCGAAATATATATATGTCAGATGCCCAAGGTGGTATATGTGTCTGGAGTTTGTTTGCAGTGGCTGGAGGCCCTGGAATGCCCATTCTCTCTCTCTCTCTTTTGTCTCTCTCTCTCTCTCAAATCAATCAATTAATTAAATTTTTAGAAAAAGAAACTTTGAACCCCTATCTAGGCTTGTGCCTGTGAGCCAAGGCAGAGTGCTCTGCTCTTGCCGGTTTACACTCTGCCTGGCCCCTCTTCTCCTCCTCCTTCAAAGCTCTTTGCTGGGCCTCCATAGCCTTACCCCCACTTCCCTTCTCCACCCGTTTCTCCTACAATGGCCACAGTCAAGTGGACCCATGGAGCCCTGGCCACTCCTCACCCTCCTGACCAAGGCGGCAGTGGCACCAGAACTGGGCCACATCTCCTGGTGGCAGCTGTCACAGCTGTTTCCTGGGCCTCATCCTGCACAGCTGGGCCCAGGTCAGCCTGACCTAGAGAGGAACCGTGAGATCAGCTGAGCATTTTCTGGCCAAGGCCTGCTGGCAGCTGGACAGAAACCTCTGCCCAGGATCTTCTAGGGGGTGGCACAAAGGAGAGACAGCACACACACAGCTCTGTCCACATTCAGATTGCTCTCTGACGTGGGCATGTGATAGAACTGTCCTGAAGGGTGTGAGGGTTGAACTCTTACCACATGGCAGGGATCCCTTGGAGCTCCATCAGCAGTGACCCCCAAGAATCCAGGGGAATCTATGGCCAGACGATGTAAAGTGAGCGTCATGTTTCCTGAACACCAACTGGCAAACTTCATCCGACTCGGGCCACAGTGAGGGAGGCTCCATGGAAGTCCCCTAGCTCTGAGCACAGCTTGCTCAGGCATCTTTGTGGAGAACATATGCCTAGCGTTATTAGAACCTCAAGTGACACTGGGAAAGGAGGGGACCCAGGGCTGAAAGTCAGGCCAGCCTGCAGAGCAAGCCTCACAGACCCTCTGGGTGGCTGAGGTCTGGCTTGGGGAGGTCACTCGTCACCAGTAACAATCCCCCATCCCTCATGCAGGCAGCACTGAATTGTCCTCCGGACACAATGTTTGTTGCTTGTTTGGAGATTCATGGGGCCCAAGCTGGCCTCAAACTCACTATGTAGCCAACTTTGAACTTCTAATCCACTTGCTTCTGCCTCCTGAGTACTGGGATTACAGGTTTGTGCCACCATGCCCAGTTTATGTGGTGCTGGGATCAAACCCAGGGCCTCGTGCATGCTAGGCAAGCATTCTACCCACTGAGTTAAATCCCCAGCCCCCAGAAGACATTTCGTTACCAATTTCCTTCCTCCTGTATCCCTGGGAGACAGATCAAGATGCAAGATCCGAGCTCTGCCCGCTGCAGGGCACCTCGACCCACCAGAAAGTACAGCCATAGCCCAAAGACAGCACCACTGTGTCAGTGAGGGAGCTCCACTCCGGGCCATCGATCACACGTAGTCTAGACTTCCCAGAACCAGGGCAGAGCTCATGTCCTTGCGAAGATGCTGGTGACAAACTGAAGAGAAAGTTATAGGAAGTACTGCTCTTCCAGCTGCTGCCCTGCCCTGCCCTGCCTTCCTGGAGCAATGGACCAAGGCACCAGGCCCTCAAGGGGGCTGGGGACCAGGCTGGTGGTAGGCCTGGGGGGAATTCTAGGTGAGGTCAGGAGGGCATCAGGAAGCAAAGGGGTGTCTTGCCCCATCTGGGGTTCCTTGCCTCAGACTTCAAGGGAACAGCCACCTACTTCCTCCCTCTTTCTTCCTGTGTCCCTGGCTTGTGCTGGTGATGCCATCCTCATAGCTGTGGTGGAAGCCTCCATGGCTGGCATTAGTTGGCTGGGCCAAGGTTCATTCTCACACACATATAACACATGTGCACACACACATACATACATACTCTCTCATGCAACACACACACACACACACAAGGGCCATGGGCTGAGGGAAGACAGGCAGGCCTTACAGGCAGAGTCATCCCCCTTGGTGAGAAAGCATTGGCCTCGTGCAAGGATGAAGGAGGGGACTCTGGTGTAGCACTTAGACCCCAGGGGGCCGTGCGGGCCATCTAAGATGCGGCATCCAGGCAAGTCATTTTCTGAGCGAGCGTGTCTTGTCACTCATCTCTGTCTGTAAAACACTCTGGAGTCCATGTGGCCCCTCCCCTTCAGCCCATAGGCTCTGCCAAAGGGGCCCAGAGGGGTTAGTCTAGTACCCAGTAGTGCACAGTGGAAACAGAACCAAGATGCAGCAAGTGTTGTGAATGTGTGTGTGTGTGTGTGTGTGCATACGCATGTGTGTGTGAGAGAGTGGTCCTGTGTGCATGTGTGTTATATGTGTGAGAGAGAGAAAGAGAACTGTGAGAGGGTGGGTGGGTGTGCATGTGTGTTGTATGTGTGTGTGAGAGAAAGTATGTGTGTGAGAGCGTGTGAGAGAGTGTGTGTCTACATGCGTGTTGTATGTGTATGGGAGAGTGTGTGTGCATGTGTGTTGTATGTGTGTGAATGTGTGTGAGAGAAAGAGAAAGTGTGTGAGTGTGGGTATGAGAGTGTGTGTGTATGCATATGTGTTGTATGTGTGTGTGAGCGTGTGTGAGAGAAAGTATGTGTGTGAGAGTGTGTGTGCATGCATGTGTGTTATATGTGTATGGGAGAGTGTGTGTATGTGTGCATGTGTGTTGCATGTGTATGTGTGAGAGTGTGTGTGTGTGTGCATACATGTGTGTTGTATGTGTGAGAGAGTGTGTAAGAGAGTGTGTCTGGATGCATGTGTGTTGTATGTGTGTATATGTGCAAGAGAGAAAGTGTGTGTGTGTAACAGTGTGCATGCATGTGTTGCATGTGTGTGTATGTGCAAGAGTGTATGTGTGTGACAGTGTGCATGTGTGTGCATGCATGTATGTATGTGCAAGAGACAGTGTGTGTGTGACAATGTGTGTACATGTGTGCATGCCTGTGTTGTGTGTGTGTGCAAGAGAGAATGTGCATATGACAGTGTGTGCACATGTATGTGTGTTGTATGTGTGTGTGTATATTTGTGCATGCATGCATGCATGTGGTATGTGTGTGTGTTTGGAGGATTGATACATGGGGAGGTGTCAGCTATCAAGAGGAGTCCTAGACTCTGTCACGAAACTGGGGGCATGGCTATTTCAGAGTACCAGGATGTTTGTGCCTCATTTGTCCTCACCCCCACCCCAGTGCTTAGCACAATCCATGGGATGCTGCAGATGGTACATTCACCGTGTTGCGGGCCCCTGGGCAAGCTGCTCAGCCTCTCTGAGCTGTAGATTTCTCCTCTGAACCACAGATTGGTACTGGGGTCGTAGGGAAGGGTGGAGGGGACAGTGGAAGGACTAGGCCTGTTCCCCCTCTGGCGTCCCTCGTGCTCACAGAGCATCTAGAAACACAAAGGCTGGCATCTGGGGTTTTCCTTGATCCCCAGACAACAGGTGAAGGGATGTTTGATCTTAGAAACGGGAGCCCTCATCAAATGTGAAGGTTAAAGGCACAGGAGACTGCAGAAGCTGGCGTGTGTGTTTACCGAGAACACTCCAGGAGAGTAATCATTGTTTTCCTGAGAAGCCGTCTCCAAAGGGCACTTGACATGCCTTCCCAAGAAACACTCTGAGAAGAACAGTGACTGCGGCTTGCCAGGAGGGCGGCTCAGCTCAGACAAGGAGACTCGCAAGCTCTGCTCCACGGAGTTACCTAGACGTGCAGGGAGGGCAAGAACTAGGCAATGCCGCCTTCCCTAGGGCCTGACTTTCAAAAGACGGTTTTCAGGGGAGAGGAGATTCGGGAGGGAGGGAAAAGTGAGAGTGATGGGAAGGTACTATGATCATGTTATATTGTCCATATGTATAGAAGTTGTCAATAAAAAATTTTTTTAAATGTAGGTTTCTGAGCCGGGCGTGGTGGCGCACGCCTTTAATCCCAGCACTTGGGAGGCAGAGGTAGGAGGATCGCCATGAGTTCGAGGCCACCCTGAGACTACATAGTGAATTCCAGGTCAGCCTGGGCTAGAGTGAAACCCTACCTTGAAAAATAAAAACTAAAAAAAAAAAATGCAGGTTTCTGGCTGGAGAGATGGCTTAGCGGTTAAGGAGCATGCCTGCAAAGCCTAAGGACAAAGGTTCGATTCTCCAGATCCCATGTAAACCAGATGCATATGGGGGTGCAAGCGTATGGTGTTCGTTTGCAGTGGCTGGAGGCCCTGACGCACCCATTCTCACTCACTCTCTCTCTCTCTCTGTCTCTAATAAATAAATAAATAAAAATAAATCTTTTTTTTAAATGCAGGTTTCAAGGGACTGAGCATCAATTTATAAAAGGTTTTGTTTGTTAGTGTAGAAGAGTTCTTTGTCACAAAAGGGACATAACCTAAGAAGTACAGTGTCTACCACACACTATGGAGGGCTCAGCAAATGCCACCTGTAGAAATAAGTATTATTCACGTATGCAGTATAAGTATTATTTGCCAGGCATGATGATGCACGCCTTTAATCCCAGCACTTAGGAGGCTGGGGTAGGATGCTCACTATGAGGGTGTGTCTGAAACTACATAGTGAATTCCAGATCAGCCTAGGCTAGAGAGAGACTCTACCTCGAAATAAAATAAAATAAAATAAAATAAGTAAATAAGT